>OX465417.1:17579803-22379803 GCA_950005045.1 Agrotis exclamationis | reverse complement strand
ATAATGAACCGTTGACTTATGAAGAGGCTATGACAAGAGTTGATCGAGAGAAGTGGCAAGAAGCAATCAAGAAGGAAATAGATACACTAAATGTGAATAATACTTTTACAAGGGTGAGTGAAATACCAAAAGGGACAAACATAATATCTACAAAATGGGTGTTCAAGGTAAAAGACACTGAGGAAGGAAAACTGTATAAAGCTAGGTTAGTAGCTCGAGGGTTCGAACAAAAGGATGAGAACTTAGATGTGTATTCACCCGTTGCTAAACTAGGGACATTTAGAATTTTCATGGCTGTAGCAAATAAATTAAAACAATCTGTTTATCAGATGGATGTAGTTGGTGCTTTTCTACATGGAGATATACAAGAAACAGTGTACATTAAATTACATACAGGAGAGATATGCAAACTTAATAAATCTCTTTATGGTTTAAAGAAATCCCCTAAATACTGGAATGAGAAATTTGACAGTTTTATGATAAAACAAGGTTTTAAAAGATCTAACAATGATTCTTGCTTATATTTCAGAAATATAAAGGGTAAATATATGTATGTGTTACTCTATGTCGATGATATTATCTATTTTGGATCAGAACAACAGGAATTACAATGCTTTAAAGATCAGTTATCTCAAAATTTTAAAATGAAAGACTTAGGGTTGGCAAGAAATTACTTAGGTATTAATATTAGTCAAGAAAATGGTGTAACTACCATGAATCAAGAAAAATATTTAATTTCAATATTAAAGAGGTACAAAATGTTGGATTGTAACCCTGTTTCTACCCCCATAGATCAAAACTTTAATTTTCAAATTTTACAAAGAGAAAGGTCAGAAAGTAGTGAAATAGAAACAAAGTGCAGGCAATTAATAGGTTGTTTATTATTAGTCCAGTCAACGAATGATTATAGAGGGAAAGTCTTGGAACACAATTTTTGACTTCATAACTTTGTTTAGACTAGTTAGGAGGTAAACATATCAAAAGTCCCCGCCTCTAGCCCTTAAGCTTTGGGAGGGGGGGGGGGATTGAAGGTCCCATTTTTTGGTTTTTCGCTTATATCTCGGAACCTATGCGTCCTAGCGACATAGTACCTCAGAACAAAATAAAAGCTGATTAAATTTGTTACAAGTTATGCTATATAAATATTTCGATATCTTTTACAGTTTTCGAGATATATACTCCTGAAAGTCTGTCATTTTGAAAAAATGACAGACTTTCAGGAAACTAACTTTACATTTTTGCGCTTTTTTACCGGATAACTCTTTAACGATACAACCATAAGTAAATGCTGGCAAAAGGGTTGTGGAACACTCAATTTCCTTTAATAATACTATAATATTTTATCCATTTTCTTTAAAATGTGCTTTAGTCTAAGCTAATGTAATGTGCCAGCATTACATTGATACATACTCGTACATTGATTTACAAAGACCTTTTTTCAAAGACCAGGTACCTACCTTCTACAAAAAATATAATATACAGCATTTACATTAACATTTGAAGGAAAATAATATAGTTTTATTGAAGAAAATGTAATGCTCTAAAAGCTTTTTGCCGGCAATTATTAACTAGTTGCATCTTTGAAGATTTCCGTTCTAAAAAAGGTAAAGTTAAAATGAGTTTTTCAAAATGACAGACTTTCAGGAGTATATATCTCGAAAACTGAAGAAGATATCGAAATGCTTATTTAGTATAACTTGTAGCAAATTTAATCAGCTTTTATTTTGTTCCTTGGTACTATGTCGCTAGGACGCAAGGTTTCCGAGATATAAGCGAAAAACCAAAAAATGGTACCTTCAAACCCCCCCCTCCCCCAAAGCTCAAGGGCTAGGGGCGGGGACTTTTGATATGTTCACCTCCTAACTAGGCTAAACAAAGTTACAAAGTCAAAAATTGTGTTCCAAGACTTTCCCTCTATACCCTATTTTGAGCATTCGTTGACTGGGCTATATATGCAGCATGCGGTACAAGACCAGATATTTGTGTAGCAGTCAGTTTCTTGAGTAGGTTTCAGCATTGCGCCAGTCAGTCGCTATATAAATCTCTGAAAAGGATATTAAGGTATATAAAGGGCACATCACAACTTTCCTTAGTTTACAACTCTAGTAATGTGTTAGTAGAAGGATATGTTGATGCAGACTGGGCTGGTGACATACATGACAGGAGATCTACATCAGGATATGTATTTAAACTATTTGGAAGTGTAATTTTATGGTCTAGTAAGAAACAGATGTGTGTAACTCTATCTTCAGCTGAATCTGAATATGTCGCGTTGAGTTTATGTATTGTTGAAGCAAATTGGTTAAGAAGTATTTTGTCTGATTTTAATATTAACTGTAATAACATAACCATTTTTGAGGATAATCAATCTGTAATTAAATTGGCAAATAATTCAGAAAACAACAAAAGATTGAAACATATTGATATTAAATACAGGTACATTGTTGAACAAGTAAATAAAGGATTAATTTCATTAAAGTATATAAATACTTCAGAAAACATTGCAGATATACTAACTAAACCTTTGGGTAAAACATTGTTTGATAAATTTAAGATTAATATGTTAAAATAACACTGTGTTCTGTTAATTATAAGTGAGTAAAAAGTGTTAGTATAGTTATACAATGTTCTTTGCTAAATAAAGAAAGGAGTATTTAAAGTTTGTTTCAAAGATAATAGATAAGTTTATTTTGTTTTGTGTAAGTATACCTAAGAGTTAGCAAGCTCTATTGTAAGGAAGTCACAGTAGCAACTTAAAATTTTATAGAAATTCCATAGCTTAATTAAAGTAAAGAGATTACACTGAAAGTTGTAAAAGTGTAGTGCTTATTATAAGTATTTTTTTGATTTTGTCTTGGAAACGGAATTGTAAGAGTGTAAACATGGTATTTATATAATATGTGATCATGATATAAGGGTAATGTTTAAGTTGTAAGTGATAAACTATTTTGATAAATTCCAACTTGTAAATTAGTTGAGAAATATTTGTTGAGGGGGGGTGTTAGAAGACAACAAATATTATCTGTGGTCTAGGATGTTTTATATCTGTATTGTCTACAACACTGTTCCATCCTGTGACGTCACCTCCCTATAATTAAGATGTCGAGTAAAGACGTGCTGCTGTTGAATTTCGTTATTTTATTTTCCACAATAGCCTTCCATCCAAAATAATTCAACATATTTGACAAGAATTTGGGTTGAATATTTAAACTAAAAAGAGTAAAATAAAAAACTTAAAAAAAAAAAAATTTAACCGCCTTCAAAAACAACCACAAAAAAGGGTAAAATAACCTACAAAATAACTTTTCTTTCGGAAGTCGGTGGCATAAAAGACAACGAAATAAAAAAAACAAAGCCACCTACTTCCGAAAGAAAAGTTATTTTGTAGGTTATTTTACCCTTTTTTGTGGTTGTTTTTGAAGGCGGTTAAATTAAAAAAAAAAAGTTTTTTAAAACAGTAAACATTCAGAAAGCGCTTTGACATTCGTACCTCAACGTGCCTTCAACTTCAATGCCAGCTGAAATTTTAGCGTGGTCGTGCTGGGAAGCAACCTTCCTAGCATGACCTGCATATCTACAGTAATTGAGAGGTACAGGTACAAAATTTCTAATTAGTGGTATATAATAGTACCTACAAAATAAAAGGAATTTATTACCATCAAAAGTTATAGTGAATATGTTCACGGTCATGCTAGGAAGTTCAACACCATTAAAACCATCCCGATGATCACTATTCACCATCAGGACTCTGCGGAGGAATCCTAGTTCTCTTAAGATACCAACTTCAGAACCCTTGTGCCATGCGTGTTACACATCCTTGGGAAGAGTGTAAGGCCTAATGTCATAGGAGGTTTATTTTATATTGATTTATTCTCAGTATGTTCGCCGCGCCTCCGCCGGTGTGCGTTGGGCCTAAAGGGGACTTCTCCGAGCCTCGCTGTCTATGGCACCACGTGACCACTGTGCTGCCGTCTTCTCTGAGATCAATAAGACAATAAGCACACAGAGCTCCCTCGCGCCCGCGATCACAAAAGCCCGCTTTTCTCTTAACACATACGGATGCGGTCTCCTTCAATATGTAGCCCTTTACGTTCCAGGGTCCTTTCATCATCATCATCTCAGCCATAGGACGTTCACTGCTGAACATAGGCATTCCCTTTATATCTCCACATATACCGGTTGGCAGCGACCTGCATCCAGCGTCTTCCGGCGACCTTTACAAGGTCGTCTGTCCACCTCGTTGGTGGACGTCCTACGCTGCGCTCTTGCTGGTCCGCGGTCTCCACTCTAGCACTTTTCGACCCCATCGACCATCTGCTCTGCGAGTAATATGGCCTGCCCATTGCCACTTCAGCTTGCTAATCCGGTGGGCTATATCGGTGACTTTAGTTCGTCTACGGATCTCCTCATTTCGGATTCGATCACGTAGAGAAACACCGAGCTTAGCCCTCTCCATAGCTCGCTGAGCGACTTTGAGCTTTGAGATGAGGCCGATAGTGAAAGACCACGTTTCGGTGCCGGTTATCACTGGTAACATATTGGTTGAAGACTTTCGTCTTGAGGCACTGAGGTATGTCGGAGGGTCCTTTACAAGTTTTACAACCCCTAAAAGGTAAAAAATAATTAGCAACGTTTTATTTAGTACACACTACTAAAATTAAGTCTTCATTTAGTAATGTGTAGGATATTGTGGTTGAGATAAAATAAAACAAATATTTAAACAATTTATAATTATATAATTTATGTTTCAACAGTTGTGCCACCACGATTATGCTGAAGTCAAATACAGTGCCGCGTGTCCACAAAGTGAGGTGTCGTTATCACCAAGAAGTTTATTTTACAAACATATGTAGAGGCAGAATGTTACATTCAACATACTCATTTTACTGAATAGTTTTAGAACATTTACAATGCAATATCATTAACTAAACACGACTGTTCCATCAAATAATCATATATTTAAAACTCTCGTAAATAATACAATAGTGAAGAAACGTAATTTAAAATAAGTAATTATTCTGTAAATATGTCTTGAAGCACTTTTAACAATCTTGATTGACCCGACTTAAGTTGCAAAAGCGAAAGGTCTCTAAGTAAGTTCGGAACAGTTCCAGTTTTTGTTCACTAATTTCTGACCACAATGAAGACTGGTTACCTTTACTGCATGGTAAGTCTGTTCCTGACCATAAAAATAACCTCGAGAAAACTTAATTGAACAATACTGCAGTGAGTAAGTAGCAATTAAAATATATAAATTTCATATTCACAGCCGTTCACATCCAAATAAACGTGCAATAAAATGCTCTAAATAAACAAAAAAAAAAAAATGCTAAATAAATACTGGAATTTAATTCCTGTTCAACTCGTTGAGGATTCGGAGTATATACAGGAACAGGTTAATAATATCAAGGTACAGGTTGATGGTTGCCAGAATGTATTCCTCAGGGGACAGAGTGGTCATCATCATCTGTGTGTCGAATATTAGGAAGAGACTGAACAAGATGGCGCCGACAAAAGACAGGGCGAATTCGAACGCTGAGCTCTGGATGAAGATTTGGAGTAGACCTCCTATGATGAGCACGCTGAGACCAGCGAACAAACTGAAATCAATTTCAAGGAAGTCTTAAAAATTAGGATCACATTTGGGTTAGGAAAATTTCAAAATCTACAACGTGTTTTGTTTTTTTATTTTGAAATTATGATTTTTCTTGATACGGAATAAAAGTAGGGAGTTCAATTACCAAAATAGTACTTAATTTGCGCTATATCCGCTGTGAGAGGTCGCTTAGCGCGGGGCAACAAGCGGTAAGACCTCGTAAGTATAGAAAGGAGGGTGCTCAAAAAAAAACCCAGGCTCCGGCAGAAACGAGTTGTATCTCAAATTATCAAAAGTGTAGTGTTATAAAATAACAACCGGGTTTGGTCGTGATCCTTGTTTGAAAAAAAGGTTTGAATCACGTTACGAGGATTCACCAGTGTTGAATTCGGGTACATAAAAAGTAATTAATAGACATCTTATTCGCGACACGCGCCGCAACGCTCAACGCTTAGACCGACGTGAACAAGCCGTCTGGCATCATATCATTTTTCAATTTTACCCTTTGATGATGTCGGTTTTCCCCAGGTTGGAAACTCACCCATATCCAATAAAAGAGAAGTCAGTCTTGGTGTTAAGCGTGAAGACGGTCAGAGAGAAGACCACGGCGAAGGTGAGCGTCAGCGCCTGCAGGACCACGGCGGTGTTGTAGTACGACACCACCACACCCACTGAGTACGCTTGTACCACCGTCTGGAATAGAAGAGGTTAAAATAGAGACTTCTCTCTTCAAAGTATGTCGATGGCATTCCAAATTGAAGTGGCAAAAAAGACAACGAAATAAAAAAAAAACAAAGCCACCGACTTCCGAAAGAAAAGTTATTTTGTAGGTTATTTTACCCTTTTTAGGGTTCCGTAGCCAATTGGCAAAAACGGAACCCTTAGATTCGTCATGTCTGTCTGTCTGTCCGTCCGTATGTCACAGCCACTTTTTGTCGAAAGTTTAAGAGCTATCCTGTTAAACTTGGTAGGTAGATGTATTATGTGAACCGCATTAGGATTTTCACACAAAAATAAAAACAAAACAAATCTTGGGGGCAACAAAACAAATCCCCATACTTAGAATTGAAACTCAAAAATTTTTTTCACCAAACTCATTCGTGTGGGGTATCTATGGATAGGTCTTTAAAAATTATATTGAGGTTACTAATATCATTTTTTTCTAAACTGAACAGTTTGCACGAGAGACACTTCCAAAGTGGTAAAATGTGTCCCCCCCCCTGTAACTTCTATAATAACAATGATAAAACTAAAAAAAAATACATAATGTAAACCTTCCAACGAAAATTGGTTTGGATGAGATACAGTTAGCAGTTTTTGAGATATAGTACATTTTCAAAAACCGCAATTATAACTTTGCCATTCATACAAACACTATGAAAAACAAAGTTATTTTTATTGTTTGTGTATATTACTTACTAATCTCAATACAATTATATCCCTAATCTATGCTTGCTACTACGGAACCCTTCATAATCTATGCTTGCTACTACGGAACCCTTCATAGGCGAGTCCAACTCGCACTTGGCCGGTTTTTTTTGTGGTTGTTTTTGAAGGCGGTTAATTTTTTTTTTGAAAACAGTTTTTTATTTAGCTACGAGTTATTTCCTCATAGAATATGCCGAAAAAAAAAAACTCAACTTTTCTGTTAACAGGAAGGTACTTACAAAAGCAGCCAGCAGGTACAGATTTGCGGGAGAGTCCTTCCTCTTGGCGATGAGGGCGAACAGCACTATCATGCTGAGTACAAACGCTATTATCACCATCCAGTCACTGAAACAAAATTTTTATGACATTTTTTTAAATTAACTTTGATCCACACTGGGAAATTTCCCATTTGTAAGCTAACTTGTGTACCATAGGTTAGCCTACAAACATTTTAACTTATTTGACTCAAGCGGGAATCAAACCCGCCAGATGCAGCTCAGCAACCAATTGCTAAGTCACTGTACTAACCGCTTCAATGGTAATTGTTGGATGAATGTCTACAGATTTTGCCTTAAAAAGCATAATTGGCAGCTAGTGAACAGGAATTCATTGCTGCATTGCATTAATTTCCAGAGTAAGCTTCTGCTCATAATTATCCTCTTTTTCAAAATCCAGAGGAGGTTTTTAGTTGTGTTTGTAATATTTGCTCAGTTTAAGTTTTAAAATCGTCATATAAGTGCCCATAACTGAGTCAAGACAAGGAAAAAATGTCTAAATGCACACTCATTTCAATGGAAATAAGGTAAATACCAGATTTACGTCATGAATATTTTATTCCAAACACGTCCTATAAAATCAACATTAATTTTACAAACAGGTAAGAGTTTGTATGTAGGGGGTAATCTACGGAACTACGAATCTAATTATAAAAAAAATATTTAGTTAAAATTATTTCCTGAGTGAATTAAGCTCTGTTTTATTTATGTCTTGCATATTAACGAAGTCTCAATTTTTGTGTAGCGAATAGAAAAAAGTAATAGAGTGGGCATGGGACGGGATGCTACGCGAATGCAGTTGCGGGACCGCACGCAAAATATGCGCATTGACGTGGAGTTGCGGATACTAGCCCGTTATACAAAACAATGCCGTTGCGAGCAGAAGTCTAAAAGAATAATAATAATATATCCTACACAGATAAATAATATCTTAAAAGACTGGCCCTATAAAATTGAACTTACAAAATATTATTAATATCTTACTTCTGATGTATGAAAGTCTTCACAGGCTCAACAAGATGGAATGTCCCAGCGATTGCAACGGTGGCCAGGAGTTGCACTGAGAGCAGCCCATACACTTTGCGCACAAACCCCAGACGGATCTCTTTGTCAGCATTGGCCACATTGTTGCGGTAGCTGAAATCTTCCTGTAAAATTGATAATGAATTAGTTTTGCAATATAATCATTGTACGATGTTTCAATTGTCGGAATGCAACCTTCCTCCTTTTCAGGGGAAGGGAAATACACTGCATGGTCTTATAGAAGCTGGTGATATAAAATAACTAACTGCAAACATTATTATTTTTTGGTTTACAGGATACTGATATATAACTTCTTGGCATTGTTGATTTTAGGTTTTAAATAAATTGGTTAAAATTCTCATTAAGATCTAATATTAGTATTAATATTGTGTATAGAATTTGAAAAACTTGTTTTCATAGACCAAGACATAAACATGTAAAACACATTTTATTCCAAGTTGTATAGGTTTTTTTCTCTACCATGTCAGTAGAAAATGAGGTCACAAGACAAGTGTTAGTAGCGTAGTAGGTATTCAAGATTAAATGACTGTTCTATGGATGAAGGAATTCCCCATTTCCTTAATAATTCAAGATGACGAAATTGTCAGAACAATAATAATTTATGAGGTAGATTTATGGAACTTTAAGAAACGAAAATACCCTATATATATTTATCTGTAAAATGTTATGTACTGAGTAAACAGTAAATTTCTCTAATGTAAACAGCTGGTGAGTTTACAAAATGGAGGCTCATTTCTCCAGCAATGATTCACATAGAAGAAAGTTAATGGTGTACCCATGAATGTGGATATTTATTTATTAAAGAAACATTTCAGTATTAAAATAAACTGATATCAAGCAGTAAAAAAATGCGATTTAACAGGAAAACCAATTCATTTTGTAAAATGTCGCTTTATCTTATCAACGGCCTTAACATTGTACATAATCGTGTGGAAATGAAACAATCAAGAAATTATTTACGCCACCAAAGAAAATTTTTGAAGCATAAAGCTTCAAAATGAATGGGATATTAGCACGTGAATACATTTTAGAAACAGACATTTTTGTTTAAACGAGTTCTATGTTTTATGCATAATAAGTTGAAGGACAAACATTGAGGACAACATTCACTGTGAGCCATTTAATACGAAAATCGTCTATTTACCTCGATTCCTTCCTTTCCTCCTAACTCACAATCTTCCTGAGCATACATTAGGGGTATTGAAGTCATTTTTAGTGCTTTTTATCGCCGTTTTTGTATTAATTGTAGTTTAAACAACAGTTTTTCACAAAATATTATGATTTTCCCCTTTACGTGTGCTGTCGCAATGACACTAATGACGTTGCTGGCTGTCATGTGAATGTCAGGTGATTGATAATGTTGTTTTTATAGTTTGAGTACTAGGCTTTTTAGATACTTTATTTATTATTCCATTTTTTTTTGGTTTTTGCTCTAAATCTGTTTGTGTGTCCCTAACCAAAAACCTTACAGCAAACAAAAACAAAGTAATAGTTAACTTATATTCATACACAATAGGCTATTTTACTCAAAAAATTCAATTACTCCGAAAGATATAAATATAAAAATAATTAGTTCTAAACAATATTTAACCCTCTTTTTTCGTTTGTTACGTAAACCAAAATTGACAAAATACATCGCTTCTAAAAATCACAAAATGTCATTCGGTTGGTATAAGACAGATACGGTAGCAATCTCCGGTCGCGGCCTCCTGTCGCGCTCTCCGGTCGCTGTCTCCTGTCGCGGTCCGGCGCACCCGGCACCGACAAATTCTAATAGAAAAACTCAATAGCATATTTTTTCCGACTCGGGAATCGAACCCAAGACCCCATGCTCAGCAGTCGCGCTTGCCATCACGAGACCAACGGGGCAGTTGGCGCAAGACACAAACTATGTATATAGGCGCAATAGTATCTAGAGGCCCACCCATCTTCGATGGAAACAAATTCCTCTCTTACCAAAAGCGTAGCGTGGCTTGGCGGGCTCCGTATGAATTTTTTTTTGAGGGCCCTTAGGAAGGAGAACACAAAATAAAAAAAAAATGCTTTACGAGGGAAAAAAGAAATTAATAATAATTTAAAGTCTGCATAGCTGAATTAAAAAAATAAAAATTGGGAAGTTTTTATTAATTTTTGCTCACGCACGTTGGTATAATTGATACGGCAGATACGGCAGTAGCTACGCCCGCCTCTTACCCAACAGTTCAATAATCAAACGATAATAAACTATCTCAAATAATAACTACACTATCCGCCAAGATTATTGCTCTAACATTATAAAGCTACAAGTAACCGAGGCAGTAGTACCTAAATGTGCAATAAAATGGAATCGAGTTAACTGCGGAACGACTGTCGGAGTCCGCCTGCTACGCCACACTAAATCAAGTTTCAGCCGAGAAACTTATTTATCTGAGCCAATAGAATCACTACGGATGAACGCTGAAGAAAGCTATTTGGTTTCGTAATACAATTTTTCTGTGTCTATTATTTTTAAATGATGCGACAAGTTCGTTATTGACTGGTTAGCATACTGACAAATGGGGTAAATTAGGGCACGGGGTGAATCGGGATTGTTTATTTTCTTTTTGACTTAATCTAACTCGTTTGAATAGTATTTAATATGATTCTATGGCACATAGTTTGGTCGGAATGGAATAGCGTCCAAGGACTGCGGGAAAGAAACAATGGTCTTTCGGATGAACAGATGGGCTCATTTGTCCGGTTGCCATTTAGGGAAAAAAATGGATGCAAACAGGAGAGTAAGTAGAGAACGTCTGCGATGACTATTACCTATCTTCTTTTTGCTTTTGTTCCGTACTTATTATTTACAGTTGATGTAAAAAGAAAAATGTAGTGTGACGCTTTTGCTTAGGTACTCCTTTTCCTTTTGTTTTTCCCTTCTCTGTTCTCTCTTCATCATCTATTCTTCGGCGTTCCTCTCTTTTATCTATCACACTCTTGAACCTAAACGTAGTTATCGTAAAGGTGAAATTATTTCCTCAAAGCAGTTGAAAGATTTGTGATAAGCGTTGTCATTGTATGGATGAAGGATTTGAGTAAAAAGATCAGTCTTGCTGTACACGGCTATCGATTCACTTGGCCGGCCATTATTTTTAGTGGCAATAAAAGTTTACTGTCATCGGTAGCCGGAGAAAGGTCGAGCGGTAATTACTGCTTTTATAGTAACTGCCTGCGGTTGCATTAGCGGTTCTAAGGGTTGCCAGAAGAGAATTTGGAGATAATAGGTAAAGGTATAAACTGTGTGTTTTACTTAACTCCCTATACGTTTAACAGAATGGACAATAATTGGAAGGTTTTTTTTTTTACGTGGTGAAATCATCGAATGTGTCCTCCCACCCATACTGTCAGACTTGTACTGACAAAAATCCACGGTGTCCTTCAATAGCCTTTTTCTATTCGGGGCCGTGGTTACCTGCTACCTGATAGGGCTGCGTTTCCACTGAGGCGGAGCGGAGCAAAGCGGAGGGCGATTCACCAATCACAAGGCTTGAAATCCACATCTCTTCTCCACTCAAGCCATGTGATTGGTGAATCGCACTCCGCTCTGCTCCGCTCCGCCTCAGTGGTAACGCAGCCTAAGAGAGTCCCGCGACCCCGGCAGGCTTTGGCTCTCTAAGTGCTCATGTATGACATGTACACGACGCCGCCGCCGCGCAGCCGCCGCACCGCCTTTAGCTATTGTTTGATTTTCGGCGGCGGCGGCGCGGTAGCGGCGGGTCGGCGGCGCGGTCACGGTGGTATACACAGCATGGCGGCGGTGGGCGTCGTGTACATGAGCCCTAAGGCCCCGTCATATTATTGACATCTCTTAATAATTGGAAGGCCAAGGGGGTAAATATTATAATGTCAGGTTGACGCAGTAGCTGTGTGGTCGGCTGCTGCGGTGCGTGTCGTGGGTTCGATACATATACAGATAGTAGTTCGAGGTAAGTAAAGGTATGGCCAGCTTATGACTTAAAGGGGGGGCAATGGGGCAATATTATGGAGAATAAAAAATATGAATGCCGAGAGCACGAAGCGAAAAAACCTTTTGAATTTATTTTTACGTTTTGTCATGCGATGCGGGATTTATTAATAGGTAAAGAAGTCAATTGCTTGCACTTTGGTCGCTTTGCGGCTAGCATTACATTTGATCTCTGGGGGAGGCTCTTGGAGTTCCACATCAGGTGTTCCAGATCTTCAAAATTCTATTAGCAAAAAATGCTCATCACGAGGAACAATTTTTGCTATGGCTCCATTTATGTATCTCTTATGATTTAGCTAGTCTGTTGCGATTCTGCTGATTCTGATTCTGCGGGAAATGATAAGATCGTGTTGTTATTTTAACATCATCCGTTGTTTGATTGAAATGCATAATTCTAAAATAGCACATAAGTAATGTTCTTTGTGCTATTTAAATTCAGTGAGCTTTTAACATACAACAGAACAGAACATGAAAAAGAATTATTTGAAGAACTAAAACACGAACCAATTGTGCCGCAAGAGGCAGTTAATTCAAAATAAACGCTTAACGAGAACTGATGTACACCTGCACCCCAATTGCGAACAACACTTTCTATTTAAATCTGAAGCATTTTAAAAGTAATTTACTCGATACCAATTGAATTTCATTATCCTAATCGTAACTTCACTACATAGTATAAAACAAAGTCGTTTCCCGCTGTCTGTCAATCTGAAATTTAAAACTACGCAACGGATTTTTGATGAGGTTTTTTTATAGATAGCGTGATTCAAGAGGAAGGTTTAAATATAAATGTAATAATTATGCATTTTATTCGTGCGCCTCCGTGACATTATAAATGAATATTATTGTCCGACTTCAAAGTGGACTACCACCTCACAGCTTGCAGGTGGATTTCCATAAATCGTATCCTCAACAAATTGGACACTACGTTGGCAGTGCAACTTACAAACGGTGAGGTAATTGTTTTAGCTTATTGTTTTTGGCTTACTATGGAAACTGGTAGCGGAAATGCGGCATTGTGTAAGGGTGTAAGGTCAGTATGTTTTAGTGATGACGTCATTGAGTTAGATATACCTTACAAATAAAATAATGCTAAATACTTATGGCGTTGGCGATGCCGGATTTATTTAATCGGGAGGAAACGGGGCGCCTTTCATGTGCTGATGGAAATCACCAGAGTGGTTTTAGTGAGGTAAATATCCCACATTCTTTGGTCTTATCCTCAAAGACCTTTTAAAGGACCCTTGAAAAACAAAAAAAAAGTAGATATACTTAATTATGTTCTTATTTCTTGCTTTACGCGGCGTGAGTCTACCTATTCTGATGTTTTCAATGTATACGTATCTACCACTGAGGTAGCTTCCCACATTGCTGTTGTTCAGGCACAGAAAGCCGATAAAATCGGTAGATACAAAATATTACAACATTGGAATAAGAAATCACAAGTCGTAAAATGTAAGGTGCACTATGGGATGCGACGCGGTGTGTCGAGTGTGGCTCAAAACTACACGTGAACGACGGCATAGGCAGATGCTAGTTTCATTATATTTTTTAAGAGTGTCTGTATAGATATCTGCATTAAAAGGGTGCAGAACTTTGCAGTCCATGAAAGCAAAATACAATAAATAACTAGATACGGATATTTGTTTTTAAATCGCCAATTTATTTCTAAATTCTTTTTATTGTTGATTTTTTAAAGTCTGATAACTTTTAACAGCTTATCTATAGAAAATATGTCAAATCGCTATTTTTATTCCTCAGATAAAAGTTATCTGACTATTGAAAAATCAGCCCTTATTCCCTCATTAACATACATTTGTGGCACATAACTCCTCTGCCGCTTTTTCCTCAAGACTTTGGCACCGCGTCTTAGGTAGCGGTACCTTGGCTCCCATTCTCGGGGACTTGCTTTCAAGAAATTTAATTAGTATTCTCACGAAAATTTCCCCCATAAAGATGTTCCACAGATAAAGAACTGAGATAGGCAGAGGTATTATTAAAAAGTGTACTGTATACAGGTACTAGATATAGGTTTTATTAATTATTTTTAAAAGCATTAACGCATGCGACGCGCATCGTAAAGATGATTTTTGAGGAAAGAAAAATTGTTACCGAAAAGCGTTCAAACGAGGAATAGAGAATTTCAGCTTGCAGGTGTGGGTTGCAATGGCCTAGTTAGTTAAGGCGTCTGGAGTACTGAAATGAAATGAAATGAAATGATGTTTATTTTTGCAAGTAGGTTATATCAACACTTTTACACGTCTTTTCATAAAACTAGAAGAGGCCGGTGTTTCGTACCTGACTACTCTGAGAAGAAACATCCGAAACAAACTCAGAGGTCACAGTCTCTTTTAAAGTCCAGACATCATAAAATTAGATCAGGTATTCAGGTTATACGAGGACCATGCAGGTTAATGTCTGAAATGGTCTTTAGAAGAAAGAACCACACAAATTCGAGTGGACCTGTCCAGTCAGTGCAAGCATTTGTCAGTTATCGTGGAGCTCGACTTATAACTCAAGGAGTTCAACGAGACGACGAACAATACCAAAGAAAGGACTTGTGTAGGCCGCTTAAGTTACTCAAACTGTCAGACAATCACTCTTAATAATAATAAAAAACAACAACTTGACCCACGCTGGTCCTCGTATTCACAATAAAATAAATAAAAACTGTATGTAAACAATCTACTTATCCAGAAGACGCGGGTTCGAATCCCACTTCTAACTGAATTTTTCTTTCCTCAAAAATCAGATATAGGTTTTGTTGAGTGATTCTGGAATAAGGTTTTGTAAATCTATTATTTTTTTCTGTAATTCATTTGTCTTGTTACTTTTATTTATTATGCGATAGTTTTGCGTTTCACCGCTATCTCAGCTGATGGTAAGAGAAGATGTGGTCGAAGGCGAAGAACGCTTGCCTAGAAGTAAAGAATTCACTCTTGACTTCTAGAAAAATTTAAGTTCCTTAAGTTTATAGGTCTTAGGAAACACAGACCACGGCTGGGAAAAGTATAAAATAGTAAATAGTTTTTTGATATAGGGAATAGGATCCAAGCCATTGGGTTAGGTTAGGTTAGGTTAGTAGGGGATACGGGCGTTACTTGATACTTGATACACAACTTAATATATTAGTAAACAGAACTCAGAAGGTGAAACTAAAACACTTTTATAATACTTAAAAATAAACTTTATAGTCATTAAACTGTAAAATCCATAATTCTGTGAAAATTACTTTCCTGAATGAGTACATCACTTTTTCGTTATTAATTACCACTATCACACATTATGCACTTTTAAATATTTAAATTGCACATTGCACTCACAAAATTACCACTTGTTTTTCTTGTTCTGTTGCCTCCTATTTCATCGGGACATGGACCTCTCGATCATCTCCGCGGCTGCCTCTGGTACGGTTGATTGATCGCCGGAAATTATTTTGAACTATCTGGTCTGCGATCCATGAATGGTGACACTTCTTGTATTGTTTGTATACAAAATAAATAGCGCCAAGACCCAGAAGTATACAAATTATTAGCAGCACAATGCTGATATTTGACATGTGCGTCTTCATCTCTTCGACGTGACCATTGTTTGATCCTGCAGCATTCTGGTTTAGAAAAACCGTCTCCTTTTCCACGTTTGATCGACACATATTTTATTATCGTGTCTACAGGTTTACTGCATTTTATAATAACACCGTAATTTTTCTTTTACATTTTTAGTTTGTTCGGAGCCGTGCGTCACGCGCCCGAAATGGCAGGGTCGCCATGTAGGGAACTAGTGTTATTGAAACGACTGGAGCCGATCGGTTACCTTTTATTACTGATCATCTTATGCTAATACAATATATCTTATAACATAGATCTTACTTACTAAGTACATACACCTCAGGCTCCAGAGAGAGGAACCTTCCAAAAGTATGAGGTGCGTATCTCAAATTATTTAGAGTTCCATCCATAGAGTTGATTAACTAAAAAAATATCACGACGTACTTTTTTGGCCTAATATATTGTTTATTTGTCCTCTATATTAGAGGTCTAAAGTTTTATTAGGCTACTCCAAACTGCTTTAATGCAAAAGATTATCATTTTCCCATTTAAAAAGCAAAAATAAACTAACTTTATTCCTAGATTTACTTCAAACTGATCGCTATCACATGTGGCTATTCCGTATGGTTAGGTACTCATTATAGTTTTTATGGAAAAGATGACGACTTTACTGAACCAGGTCAGGTCAACCGCATACTGCCTTTATTAAGCCATAACTCTTTATTATTTAAACAGAGTATAATAACAAGAATTTATTGATAAATAACCTCTTTTAAATTCACAACCACAATACGAGTGCACTTAAATGAAATAATTGACGAACGACCGCAGAATATGGGCCAATGGAAATAGAGAACGAACTGGCCGATTTATCGGTAATTGAAAACGTACCAGTTTCGCGCCGAAACGACAGATATAAGAACAAATCCATTTTTAATGGCTATGGCGTCGCGTCCTTATGGATCAGGTGGCTGGTTTATGTTCCTTTCTGTATAAGGTTGAATTTTGTTTTTTTTCTATATTTATGTTGGTACTCTTGTATACAAAACGTTGAATAAATAAAATAACGCACCACTCATGGCCTTCTGACGCAGCGCTAGGGTCATTACATCATTATGCATTAAAAAAATTTAGTATCTCGAATTTTCCGCCAGGCCATTGGTGGCGCGGATGCTAGTAAGTGATAGAATTTGATCTCGTATGTTTGATCGTTTGCGGTACCTACCTTGATAAGATGAATGAGTCATCAATTACACCATCATGACCCGGAAGACTGCTGAACAAAGACCTCCCCCTTAGACCACCACGCCGTTTGTTAAAAGTTCCGCCATTTGCATACATTGATTGCCAGTGACTCTCACGATGTCGTCGGTCCACCTAGTTGGAGGCCTGCTTACGCTGCGTCTGCCGGTTCGTGGTCGCCACCCGAGAACTTTTCTTCCCCATCGGTTATAAGTTCTACGAGCGATGTGGCCTGTACATTGCTTCTTCAATTTCTTCGGCGAATCAATAATTAATTTTTAAACCCAATTTAGGAGGACTTCCACCCGTGTTCCTTCGGATGCCCTTTACGTTCCGGGGCCACGGTATCCTGGATTAAGAAAAATCCGCGACCCCGGCAGGCATTTGGCCCCATAAGGGGCCCCGTCGGTGACGCGTGAAACACGACGCGCCGCCGACCCGGGCTTGGTCTTTGGTCGGACGGCGAGCATACCCATTACTCACCGTCCGCAAGCCCGCTCCGCCGCTGTGCCCTCTGATGTTCAGAGGGACACGCGTTAGAGCGTCCACCCGACAGGCTATTCGCATACGGGCAAAGAAACCCCTTAGGCGCACAGTGCCTAAGGAAGAGTTTTTGCCCGCATCCCAGGGTGCACCGGCCCGAAAAACTGGTCTTCCCCCCGGACGTATCCGAGAGGGAACTCCAGTCCACGGGCGCACGTGGAGGTTTCCTGTCTTAGCACCCCAATTTAGGAGGACTTACTGCGGATAATAGACGCTGACAGTTAATCCAGCATATTATTTAGGACTTAGTTTCCATAGCCGTGTCCACGTTTAATTTGTCGGTGCAGGATTTATCAAACTTTAAGTGGCTTGTCATCAATTAGATGTATAAAACAGAACAGATAAAGTAATAATGTTTGATTTTCATATCTGGGACATCACTTCCGACAACTTGCAAACAATGAGACGGATACATTAATTGTGGGGTTCAATTGGGTCTGGTTATTATTGTATCAATTTGACATATATGGCAGGGCAAAAGACTTGTTTGAGCGCTAGATACTAAAGGCGAAAACCTACTAACATATCGTGGAGTTAGTTGGAGCAATTACAAATTACAGGAGGTAACCTACTTGACACAAGTCGCATCGCATGAAATGGTGACAGTGTGGCGATGGGGTGGTTACCATTCCAGTTGTTTTCTTCATGGCTTTAGGAATGTTGGTGGTCCGGGGTTGCGGGACTGTCTAAACGGGCTACCACGACCCTGGGAGGCAAAGGGTATTTGAAGGGTCAGGGTAGACTTTTAGTCAGAAAGAGTCTGACAGTCCGTTCCGCTCTGCCAAAGGCGGGAGGACTCATTTGTTGATTTTACCACACTAAAAAGTTATTTTAGTGATATCAATAAAATTACTTCCCCAGTTCTATAACATTCTTTAATATTAGAACATTTAATGAAACCCCGCATAGTATCATAAATAGCATATTATGAGCCCATTAGCATATCGAAATCAGTTATAATTCTGGTGGTGGTGAATGCAATTCGGTTCGCAATGCGGTACTCTAGAACATTATGCAGATCACAGTCATAGGTACTGCCTGCCGTTACTGCCTGCTGCCCTTGTATTTGTTATACGTATGAACTGATTTTATACAGATTAAAATGAAAAAAATGTATGGCGTCCAGTTCAAATGGGCATGGGTCAGTACCCGTGTTCATTGCAGGTGCAAAACATTTTTTTAAATAAGCTAAGAGGTGAATACTTTACGTCTGATTCTGATATCAACAAGAAATATAAAAAAAAAATGAGAATGAGGATTGCGACCAGAAACCTTACTCGTGTGACAGCAGATTTTAGCTCTAGATCCCAAACACAAAGGTAAGGATCGAGTTTAGAAATTAATGACCAAAAGTCTGAAACATCTACCATAGAACTGACAGATATCTGCCAAAAAGCATTATTGCCCATAAGCGTGTTACGGGGATGGTCATTGAGAGTTCTTTCTGGAACACCAACGAAGTTACTTGCAGTGCTGAAAGATCAGAATAAAGCCTCCTGCAGACACACGCGATTAATCGCGCTGCGACAACGAGCCAAGCTATTTTCCACTCTAAAAATACTGCGAATGGACCGCGACATGACGCGTGTGTCTGCAGGAGACTTTAAAGTTCTGTTTAGGTTTGCTAATCTGGATTTTAATAATTAGGAAGTTTAAGTAATTATGCTGCTGATAAAACAACTGAAATAACTAGGAAACTTGGTTAAACCCTTTAAAAAAACGTTACAGTGCAATCAATAGTGTTTTGAAACAGTAATATATGTAGAACACAACACAATAAGTTGTTTCATAGTTTTGTTATACGCCCTCCGGCAAGATGGACCGATGACCTGAAGACGTTTTTCTTCGTTCTTTCACCTTTTTTTTTTCGTTTGAAGAATGTGGCTGGATGAAAAAAGCAGGAGATCGTGTGCTGTGGCGCTCCCTGGGAGAGGCCTATGTCCAGTAGTGGACTGCAATAGGCTGAGATGATAGTTTGTTATAAGTATCCTGCTTCCTACTAATATTATAAACGTAAAAGTTTGTTTGAATGGATGGATGTTTGTTACTCTTTCACGCAAAAACCACTGAACAGATATGGGTACAATTTGGTACACAAATAGTTTATAACCTGGATTAACATCGAATAGTTTTTATTCCGATTTTATCTTACCATGGGATAATATAAAAAAAAGTTGTTGCAGGTAAAGTTGCTGCAGGTGAAACCTCTGGCGAAAGCTAGTGTTCAATAAAGCAAAGCTTTTCCATTATAATACATAATATAAATCCATTCTTAAAACACAAAGTATCCATCTATAAAAGAAAACCGGCCAAGAGCGAGTCGGACTCGCCCATAAAGGGTTCCGTAGCAGCAAGTAATAACATACTATAAAAGTTCTTGTAGTTGGTTCCAACTTTGAAAGGTTTACGATTTATGACGTATTAAAAAAAAACTTGAGAGGTGTCAAGGCACGTCGAAAATCGCTATGAACCTGTTAAAAAGGTTCAAGCGATTTTCGACCCTCCACCCCACACTACCCCACTCCACTCCGCTCCACTTCGCTCCACTCCGCTCCACCGCTCCACTCCGCTCCACTCCGCTCTACTCCACTCCGCTCCGCTCCGCTCCGCTCCACTCCCTTCCACTCCACTCCGCTCCGCTCCACTCCACTCCACTCCGCTCCACTCCACTCCGCTCCACTCCACTCCACTCCACTCCGCTCCACTCCACTCCACTCCACTCCACTCCACTCCACTCCACTGGACTGCACTCCACTCCACTGCACTCCACTCCACTCCACTCCACTACCTATTATAGCTGTAAAAATGAAGTTGACAAACTTACATTTGCAGTTGTTCTCCGATACATTTTGTTTAGGAAAATGTTATCCCAGTACGTTTTATAAGTTGGTCAACTATTACTCGTAAACTTGTAAAGCCCACTTAGTCATGATAATTTTTTTTTAAACTTCGTTATATATACTACTATTGTAAATTTTTTCACACCCCCAAACATAACCGTTTAGCTGGTAGAGGGGGGGGACACTCGAGTAGGGCAAAAATTAGCACTTTAAAGCTTAATATTTCACAAACGAATCTTTTTATCAAAAAATTGTTGATGAAAACTACCAATATTTTTTAAAGGCCTATTTAATGATACCCCACACTAAGAGGTACGCGAGAAAAAAAAAAAACATCCCCGCTTTACGTGTACAGGAGGTACCCTAAAAAAAATATTTTACGAGATTTTATTTTACCACTTTTTTGACGCAACAAATCCGTATATTTACACCAAATTACAGCTTTCTAGTGCTGGACGTCTCTGAGCTAAGCTGCGGACAGACGGACGGACGGACGGACGGACATGGCGAAACTATAAGGGTTCCTTGTTGACTACGGAACCCTAAAAAATGAAGTTACAAATTCGTCTCGACTAGATCAATTTTATGGAGAATTGAGCGGAGGTACTTGCGCTCCCATGGGGACGCAGTCTATCGGTCCAAAGTCGATGAGACTCGACGCTCCACATTTTATATAGACGCGTGATTAGTTTTTGATTGAAACCTTTCTCTGCTACTATTTTCTGCTTTTCATCTTGTTCTTTGTATTTTTAGTGTCACGGTTCCGACATCTATACAGAGTTGCCCCCCACACTAGGATTTTCTTCAGTATTGCGGATGTGTTTCCCATTTGTCACCACTGGCTTTGTCACTTCAGGTGACGATAGGGGAAAAAATCCGGGGTTGTGAGTTCACTCACTGAATCGCCGCTCCCAGCCTTAAATATCTACTACTAATTAACAAACTGCTTTAAAACCCCACAATACCACTTCAACAGCAGCACAACAATCATACAAATATCCCGGATTCCACATAATTACAGATATGCATTTATCGACTAACGAGAATGAAACAATTCTATTTCAAAATCAAATTGAATCGCAACCGTTTTCCACATGAATGGCTCGTCCAATTTACTGTGAGCTGAGCTATTTCATTAGGTGCGCTGTTGGTCTTTCAATTTGCGCTTTGTACGGGGGATGGGGGGGCTCAGGTTACGTTGGACGCTCACTGAATCAGCCCCGGGCCACTGGTAAGGTTTCTTCCACTTTTTATTCAACGGAGTCAGCATTTTAGTTAAAATAATGATGATTTATGTTATGATACAGGGGAAATGGAGGGGATACGAATTGTATTTCCCATCCAAGTTATTTTCTTACCCATCATTTAAGATCATTCTGATTGTATCTTATAGACTACCCTTCGTTGAGTACAAAATAAATGACAAGGAAGGGTGCTCATCAATCATAGTGGTACCTGATTCTGAGTACTTTGGGCCAATCAGATCACAATGGAATAAAAATTCGTAAATTGAGTTCTGCAACCCGGGATCCGATAATGTCCTATTCCTGCGGTTTCAAGCTATGAAAACTTTGGATCCCTTCATGATTTAAATGATAAAAATATGACATAATTAATATATCAATTAATAATAATTGTCCAGTGCATTACTAGCTTTGCCAGTGGACTTGCAATATAACACTGTTTATGCTTTATTTAGTGATGCAAACAGAAAATTAAATTCCTGCACTGCACAACTTTCACCAAAACCATGTAACAGCGAAGCGCTAACCACACGGCTGTCAACTAGTGATTTCACCACAGCCGTAATTGATTGATTTGCGCTTAAATTATAGCGACGGACCGCATCAAACGCGGTCGTAACTGCCAATCAATCAACTGCCGACTGCCTCTGTCCAGGAGTATATAATATGTGTAGCCAGATGTCTGTCAGTAACGATGTTGATATATTTGTGAAACAAATTATAGGGTAGTTAATCATTACTACTTTTCCAAAAATCACTTCCTCCTCTGGCATATTCTTCTGTCTGAAAAAAAAACATGTCTTTATAAATTTGGGGCGGTAGGTTTTCTTTTTTACCAAAAACCAACTATCTGCCAACACTGCAAAATGCAAATAAAACTCTGACCTTTCACTCCGATCCGAATAGCAACCTTTAAAAAATATAAAACTCTAATAAGAAAAAAGATATCACGGAGGCTGGCAACACCGGCTCGGCTTACAGATTAAATATTAATTACAGACATATCCTGACATTTAAGTCGCTCCTACTTAAGCCTCAAGATCTACTTAGCCTTTAAAAGTGAGCGGGGATTAAACTTTTTCCGACTACTGTTCAAGTCTTAAACGGTAATCCGATTTATTTCTGCTTGACATTTCAAATAATAGAGAGAAATGAAATTGATTCCGATCAGTTTTTCTTTGATCTTATTAAAAGTTAATCGGTGGCGGTAAGTATTAATTAACTTCATTTGAGTAGCTTTAATTAAGTGAACTGAACTGAAATGGGACTGGACCGGCCACGTATGTTAAATGTCAGATAATGAGCGTTTTTCCATTAGCCGGCACGGCACCAGCGCGGCACCGGCGACGGCGGCGGCGTAGTGCCGGTGCGGGGAAACAAAAATGTATGAACGCCGGGCCGGTACCGGCGCCGGTAAGTGCAAAAGCGAGCCATACAATTTCATACATTTTTGCTTCCCATATGATTCCCTATGGAAAAACGCCCAATCGCTAGGCAAAATAAACCTGGGAAAGGTTGGCAAATGAAAAAAACTTGTGGCAAACCCTAGCGAAAGTGGGAGGACAGTGGGAATGTATCTCACGCATTGTGAGCGCTTTAATTATATTGACAGATCTCGATTTCCAGTTTGGGATCGTAGTATAAAAATGTTCCACCGTTTTCAACATCATCTGAAACTCAAAATACCCGTGTGAATATTATGCTACTGTTAAGAGCGCTTATTCTGAATGTTGGCAACGTCGCAAATAGTTGTCAAATATTAACAAGTTTTAATTAATTTAGCAATGTTACTGTATGGAAAAAAGAAATATCTCTCTGTGGTGCACTAGAAAATTGATATAGAAATGCAATTAAAACACTAAATTTGATGTTGTCACTGTTTCAGATGTAAAAAAAGCATTTGGAAAGTTTCTAAATACAAATACGAAAGTTTTTTTCACATACTAAACTATATATTCGGTGTTACGACATTAATTATTGCATTCCCTTATCAATTTTTGAGTGCACTACAGAGCCATATTTTTTATTTTCATACGGTAAATTTACCAAATTAATTAAAATTTGTAAATATTTGACAGCTATTTGCGACGTTGCCAACTTTCTGGTTATGCGCCCTTAAGAATGTTCATTAGGGGGTAATGTATAATGTTAAACGGAGCAAACCAGCTCATTTTCATCTCTTTTCAATAGGTTGCCTGTTGTTTTTTACTATATACCATATTTTAGTTGACCGAATAAACTTTTAAACATAACACATAGGTAGCTGAATCTGTAAGAGATATGTACATGTTTTTTTTTATAAAACCAGATGCTGATATCTACTATATAAAAATAAGTCGGGTTGTCCTACCTGACGCTATAACTCCAGAACGCACGAACCGATTTCCACGGTTTTGCATTCGTTGGAAAGGTCTCGGGCTCCGTGAGGTTTATAGCAAAGAAAATTCAGGAAAAAAAATTTTTCTTCTTCTTTTAACACCAAACGAAATGTTACATAAAACGAAGCCATCTGGTGGCTAAACGGAGTTCGCCGGGTTTGCTAGTCTACTATATAAAAATAAGTCGGGTTTTCCTTCCTGACGCTATAACTCCAGAACGCACCAACCGATTTCCACGGTTTTGCATTTGTTGGAAAGGTCTCGGGCTCCGTGAGGTTTATAGCAAAGAAAGATTAGCAAAGAAAATTCAGAAAAAAAAAATTTTTCTTCACCAAACGAAATGTTACATAAAACGAAGCCATCTGGTCCTGGTGGCGAAACAGGGTTCGCCGGGTTTGCTAGTATTTATTATATCCCATGAGGGTAGCCAGAAATTGTACATTACATTATCTGTTACAATCCTTACCTACATACTTACTCCTTTCGCCTCATCAACTTTTATACATTTGGTCATACAAGCACACATTATTTATGTACATTATGTTATATGAACAGTGGTGGCCCAGTGGTATTGGCCCCGACTTACGAGTTGTAGGTCGTGGGTTCGAATTCAGCCAGGCACATTACGAGTACTTTGTGTAATTTATTTCATCACCAGTGCTCTCAAAACGGTGAAGGAAAACATCGTGAGGAAACCGGCATGTCCTAGAACCAAAAATTCGAAGACATGTGACATCCACCAAACCGCACTGGGCCCGCGTGGTGGATATGGCTCACTCCCTCTCTCAGAGACCTGTGTCCCAGCAGTGGGAACATTATAGGCTGATGATGATGATGATTATGTTATAACGCATTGATGGAACGATTTGCGTGGTATAGCTATCGACAGCTGAACTGAACAAATATCTATATTATGATCTATAAATAATTAGTTGTGCCGGTATTTATTTCATGTGTGTGTTTCTTTCTTTGTGGCATAAGGCTGTCTACACACCGCCCGCCGGCACAATTCAGCGGCCTGATTATGAAGGCCGGTGGCCTTATTTTGACGATTTTGCATTGTCCATCAGGCCGCCGGCCCGCCGGCACAACCCGGCGGGCCGGCGGCTTCGGTGTGTAGACAGCATTAGACGGTAGAGGACACCGTGTGGTTTTAGTCAGTCGAATTTAACATACCCTTCGTATTGCCAGGGGTAACTTTGTGGCAAACTTACAACAACCCAAGGAAACTATGAGGATTTAAAACAAAAGGTTTTTAAGACTGTGAGGATGTGGCTAGCCTCTGGTGTGGGAGTTCATCAAGTAGCTTAATTTTAGGAACTGAACAGGTAGAGGCCTGTGGGATTCCACAATGTATAAGTTCAGGTTTCCTCACTATGTTTTCCTTTACCGATGTCAGTGAGGTCTGAGATAAACTAAGAAGGTAAATAGTAAATACCCATGTAAAAGCAGGTTGTGCCCGGGTTTGAACTCGCCATATAGCAGCAGCTATACATGGTTCAATTTTAGTCGTTTTAATCCTCTTCAGGGGTCATTGCACTCATCACAACGAACAACTTTTAGTATGGGATGACATTAGAAATCACGAAAAAAAAAATCTGCTGCTCAGTACATTTTAACGAGTTAGGCGAAACTAAAAAAATGTACTGAGCAGCTGATTTTTTTTTTCGCGATTTCAGTTTTCACCCATACTTAAAAGTTGTTCGTTATCATGAGTACAATGATCCCTGAAGAGGATTAAAACGACTAAAATTTAACCATGTATCTGTTCTTAATTTTATAAAGATGAAGAATTTGTGTGTTTGTTAACCTCATCTCATCTTCTGATCTCAGGAACTGGTTCGAAATTCGAATTGAACAATTCTTTTTTTGTTGGACAGTCCATTTATTAAGGAAGGCTATAGGCTATATTATATAATATCACGCTACGAGCAACAGGAGTGGAGCAGCAGATGATGAAACCACGGGAAACCGCTAGTTACTGCATATTACTGGTACCCATATATCTACAGAATTAGCTGCATAATATTGTATCAGTTTAATGAAAATCCCCTACAAAAGCTCGGGTGTAGTGTAATTGAAATGAAAGAGATAATGAATTGCACCGGGAACTCGGCGGTAGCGGGAGTAAGGAATATTAAATATTTTCATTTCACTCCACCGTATAGTTTTGAATGGAGTATTTTTTAATTAAACTTACTAGTGATGGGGAATGTTGTCGATATATAATTAATTTCACATGGTATGGTATTTCAAATTCATTGAGAGAGATTTCAGTGCTTACGTCAATTAATAATAATAGTTTTATTGAGCGGGATCATATTTGGATCGATAAAAAACACAGTCGTGTCAACGAAACGAAAAAAGTAGAGAAGACAAATTGATATTACAACTTTGGTTTGAACAAAATCAAAACAGCTATTTTTAACTCTCAGTTCCTTTCAAACTTTGTCTGCTTAACTTGTCATCTGTCTTAGCGTGTATACCAAAAATAAACTTTGGAATTAAAATACTTAACATCTTATAAGAAATTCTAAATATAATACGCTTCATTTTATTTCTTATTATTTTCATAAATGTAGAATTTAGGTATACTTTCGCCATTAATTTACGTTTACGGGTCCATGGAACTTCGTGAGGATGGATGTCACAGACACCCACTTACACAAACTTTCTAACCCCTGAACGAATTTGTACACTATTTGATACGCAGAGAGTTTAAAACCTGAATTATCACATAAGATACCTTTTATCCCAATGTTATGTTTCTGAGGTATTATTAACGTGGGTGACGCCGCTGGCAGAAGCCTGTCATGTATAAATAGAAAAGTGAAAAATATTTTTTTAATAAACATCTTTTTTTGTACACCTTTTAGTGTGATCCATATACATATAAATCAGCCTACAACGTACCCACAACTGGGAAACGGGCCTCCTCTCTGTGAAAGGGTGTGGGGGAGTGTTAATCACCTCCGATCAATTAAGACAAGGTACACTAATTAATTATGTCTGTCTGACGTATCGTTATCTGCATTATGCAGGTGTGGGTGACATTTAAATTAATTGTATGTAGTGTGCATTGCAATATTGTATTGTTACAGCATTGTTTATGTTTATGTAAACATTGAGGCAAGATAGAAAGAAGCAGGTCATAGGGTAGCTCGCCGTTCGATCAGGGACCATGGCCGGGTCGACGCCGCGTGCCTCAATTAGTCTTCAGCAATCTGACTGCTCCGCATAGAGGGCCAAACGCCTGAAAAGGAGCAACTGCAACCATGGAACGTAAAAGGCAATTAAAGGAACACGGTTTTAGTCAGTATGAGTTTGATAGTCCCTTAAATTCCGCTCCACCCTTTTTTTTAAATCATGGTAAAACCATTAAATGAGTTCTCCCACCCAGGGCAGGGCGGGAGGGACTGTCAGACTTGTATAAAAGCCCTTTACGTTCCAGGGTCACGGTGATTGGATAAGTCCCGCGACCCCGGCGGGCTTTGGCCCTCTAAAGGGTGAGGACACGGCGGTGCTCTGCCCAAGCGGGGCAGTCCTGCACCGTATGCTCCACCGTGTCCCCCGGGCGATCCTCGCAGTGGTGACACCCAGACGTTTCTTCCTCCGCTCCGCCCTGGGTGAGAGGAATCATTTGATGATTTTTCCACCTGAAAAAGGTTTTTAGGTCGAATTTATTCACTATAAAATATATAAGCGCTTACTAAATTTTAAATACAAAGAAAATTTGTAAACGTTGTTTACACAGTAACGTTACTTTAAAAAGGTCAAATTTTAAACTTAGTCACAAGTTTAGTCATTGCGGACGTAACGGCTTGGTTGCAGATGTACTCTATACCCTGAAGATTTCGCTTTAATTAAATCGTGGTAAACTAGTTAACTTTTTGTACTTTAAATATTTTTTTCTGACGGTTCTTTAAATTAACGTTTTCGGATAGTTGCCGATACCAACGCCACGAATTTACTTTGCGACCTATCAAATACCATGAATTACTTCGATTCCGATACCAATACCATACATTCACTTCGATACCGACACCAATACCACGAATTATCTTCGATACCCATATCAATACTACGATTTCACTTCGATACAGATTCCAATACCACGAATTATCTTCGATACCCATATCAATACTACGATTTCACTTCAGTACCGATACCAATACCACAAATAATTTCCGATATCGACACCAATACCACGATTTCACTTCGATACCGATACCAATACCACGATTTCACTTCGATACCGGAATCAATACCACGACTTAGCTTCGATACCGGTACCAATACCACGACTTCACTTCGATGCCAATACCATGACTTTAATTCGATACCGATACCAATACCACGATGACCACGTCACTAGAACCTTTAGAATCCGACAAAAAGCAGATTGGATTGTTATTTTGTGCTCACCACCGCTTTGTGTCTTTTGTGTTCATTCTCATTGAATTCATATGATTTTGTGCATTTGTGCAGCTCGTAATTATCATGTTTATTAATTAATTTCATTGCGTTGTGAGAATTGGGACAAGGGATAGTTCAGAGGCCTTACTACGAGCTTCTAACGCGATCCAGTTTAGGATGTGGGAAAGAGATGGCGCTAGACGACTTGTATAGCTCTGTCTCTTTCCCGCAGTCTAAACTGGATCGCGTTAAGAGCTCGTGGTAAGGCCTCAGGTGATATGTAGGCGAATATTTTGTCCTACTGTTTCGGTTTAGTTTGATTTAGAGGTTTTGCGTGTTCGTGGGACTGTCTAAAATAAATATTAATATTTACCCTATGACTCGGCTTAATTCTTTGTCGTGTGAAGAGACTGAGCAACTTATGGTATCATAATTACGGCAAACACAGACGCATACACACACACACACGCAACATAGATTTATGTCAACAAAAATATATTATTCTTTTACTCTATTAATTAATTAACTTTCTTTGCGAAGTCTGGAACAATGTCCATTCCACAATTTTGAGTTGGGCGTTGATAGCTGCGCCACAGTAATTTACTTTTGAAGCATCGTTTTCCTTTGTAAAACTGTAAACCAAAGTTGTTCCAAATAAACTTTATTTTATTTAATTTTTTATTTTAAATAGGTATCGTAAAGGGGCTATTGAAGGATCACCGAGGACTTTAGTCAGTACAAGTCTGACAGTCCCTCCCGTCCCGCCCTAGATGAGAGGACTCATTTGATATAATTTTACCAACTAAAAATAGGGGACTTGCGTCATGTGTAATTCTATAAAGTACTAACTAGCAGTTAAATTGTACGCCACAGAATTTATTTACAAATTTTATTTGTTTGTTAGACAAAGTATAATTAGAAAGAGTTAAAATTGTGATAGCCGCACAGACGATTGACGAGGCTGATCTGTGGATGGGTAGACATCTATATATGTATGTATATACACCGTGACTTTTTAGTCGTCTTACAACGGCAGCCCAGTTCATGTATCCAATGACTAGAACACGTTTATAATAAAAAAATGGTATTTAAGAGATTTGAAAAATTTAAAAACAAAATTTTAATTCGTTATTATGACACAAGGCGTAGTTAGAAACACCCTTGTCTCATAGAAAATGGAGATGGAATGATCTGACCGATTATTGCGCTGGGTAGGTATACTCTACAGATTGATACGTAAACATTTTAACAGGGTGTTTCATATTTCTAATGCACCTATTTATTTATATTAAAAATTATTATTAACGATTAAAAAAAAAAGAAACTCGCCTAGAGGTATTTTAGGTCGGATACATTAAGTAGTCCACTTTTGTAAGACGACTAAAAAGTCACGGTGTATATAATATAGGGAGTTCTCTCCGTCCTTCGAAAAGCATAAAGCCGTTGGTCCCAGTTGTCATTTGTAGATTTTTGACAATCGTTACGGTTTGCCAGAAACTTGAAAATCTGACAACCAGGGGTATCGTATTACTATAACAAAATAATTTTCTTTTTCAGAAGTCTTTAGTACATCGTGTGAAAAAATGTTATTTTTTTTACCTCAACAATACTACTACTATACTATACAATACAAAAAATAAGCCTTCTCTCAACACAAAACCATTATTTCCATATATTTACACAAAACACAATTTGTAGACAAAACGTAATACTCATAAAAGCAGTTGAACCGTCTGTCGTAGCAAAGTGCTACGTACATATATGCTACGCCGCTACGGTGCTACGAGCTACGAGCTACGACGTAGCATAGTGCAGCCATAAACTTTATTACCCAGATTTTTATGTGAAATGTTATTAAATGCTGCTATTTTGAGTGAATTTCTCGTAGTTTCATTAGTTATTTTTGTGTGAAATATCACCGTGGTGGCCCGTAAATGATGGTTTATATGAATAAAAAGTTTAGTGATAAAACTCGTAAATGGTATGCAAAAGTGAAGGACTTCGTTTGAATTAATAATAAAATATGCAGTTTTATGGAACAGTTAGCTTTGACGAAAAAACTGTGCATAATCTGCAAGTTTAAACGGAGTTCAAGAACTGTCTATGTTTATATTCCTGGAAATTTAGGAAACAACGCATTTTAAAATTGAACGCAGTTTTAAGATCGGAGGTCTTACCACAAGCTCTTAACGCGATCCAGTTTAAGCTGTGGGAAGGAGACAGAGCTATACAAGTCGTCTAGCGCCATCTCTTTCCCGCAGCCTAAACTGGATCGCGTTAAGAGTTGATGGTAGGCCACCAGGCGCATTTTTATCACAATTTATTGATGAAATGTGACTAGTTTAGTATGCTATTAAACAGTTCTGCTTTCCTCTTTTTAAAAAAAGATTTTTAATAAAATTATAAAAATTTCCTCATTTCAACGCAGTCGAGGTCTGTCTTTAGATGAGTGATCAAAGTAAAGCAATGATTTCCGATGTCTTTTTTAAGAAACAGATGTGTGCAGATCAGGAGAATCATCATCATCATCATCTCAGCCATAGGACGTCCACTGCTGAACATAGGCCACCCCTTTAGATTCCACATATACCGGTTGGAAGCGACCTGCATCCAGCGTCTTCCGGCGACCTTTATAAGGTCGTCTGTCCACCTCGTTGGTGGACGTCCTACGCTGCGCTTGCTAGTCCGTGGTCTCCACTCTAGCACTTTTCGACCCCATCGGCCATCTGCTCTGCGAGCAATATGGCCTGCCCATTGCCACTTCAGCTTGCTAATCCGGTGGGCTATATCGGTGACTTTAATTCGTCTACGAATCTCCTCATTTCGGATTAGATCAGGAGAATGAGCGATCATTATTAAGGAATCAAATGTTTATGTCTAAAATACAGACATTAACATTAGACGGTACCGTTGGCACAGTGGCTTAGCGATCGACTGTCTGCAGAGCAGTCGAAGTCGTGTCGCGGGTTCGATCCATCCCCGCACGGAGCAAGTATTTGTATGACTTACAAGTAGTTGTTCGGATCTGGGTGTTTGTGACCCACGATACAGGACGAAATTCCTAGAGTGGGGGGCTACGTTTAAAAAAAAAAAACAATAGTCATTTATCTCGTCGTAATAACTATGCGGACAAGGGCAGGTAACTAAAAAAGTTTTTTTTTTAAATGTAACCGACTTCTAAAAAACAACCACTAAAAAGGGTATATTTTAACCTACCAAATAACTTTTCTTTCGGATGTCGGTGGCTTTGCTTTTTTATTTCATTGATTTTTTTTTGCCACCGACTTTTTTTAGAAGTCGGGTACATTTAAAAAAAACTTTTTTATTTTACCCTTTTTAGTTTAAATATTCAACCCAAATTCTTGTCAAATACATAATTTTCTTACATATGCACTAGAATTTTACTATCCGTACCCCTAATAACAGTTACAAGTCATCTTGGTGTAAAGTTCTTATCAATAAAAATTAATCAAGCTCAAACACAAGATAGCTGCTGCGAATCATTGAGGAGTTCCCTCGACTGTCTCTCGGCTCCATCATCAGATATACTCCAGACCTTTATTAAATTGTAGTGCTTTGAAATACTTAATGAAAAAAAATACTAAATCAGTCGACGCCTACTCCTTACTGTTAAGGAGTTGTACCTTCCATCATCAGCTCAGCTACATGAGATGATGATGAACTATACGCAAGTACTTAAATTACTTCATAATATTTGCGAAAAACACATGTGTGGGCAGTGGTGGCCCAGTGGTATCGGCCCCGACTTACGAGTTGTAGGTCGTGGGTTCGAATCCGGCCAGGCGCATTACTTTGTGTAATTTATTTCATCACCACTGCCCTCAAAACGGTGAAGGAAAACATTGTGAGGAAACCGGCATGTCCTAGAACCAAAAATTCGAAGACATGTTACATCCACCAACCCACACTGGGCCCGCGTGGTGGATTATGGCCCACTCCCTCTCTCAGAGAGGAGGCCTGTGTCCCAACAGTGGGAACATTTATAGGCTGATAATGATGATGATGATGTGTGGGCCTAAGAATCATGAAAATCGGTTCACCCAGTCGCAAGTTATGAGGTAACAAACATAAAAAAAATAATTAAAAAAATACAGTCGAATTGATAACCTCCTCCTTTTTTTGAAGTCGGTTAATAAACAATGTGCCTACGTATCTGATATCACATCAACTCACTCAATTCAAGCTAATACATACAAAATTTGAATCTATTCTTGTTAATTTACCGTGTTGCGGCGCAATGCAGTCCGTTAAACTTTCACGTACCACGTTACGGTCACCGTGACGCTCTCGTGACTCCCTCGTGACGCTCTCGTGACGCTCACGCTACGTTCACGTTACGCTATTGAACGTACTCTATGGTATCTCTCTGCCGTTTTTGGCGATGACGTACAAAAAAGGTTTTAATGTGTGTGTATGAATTTGAACTGGTAGTTTTGCGTCATAACCTGTTTTGAAAGTGTTGTAGTGGCTTGGTTTGGTTTAGTTTAATTAGTTTGTGTATCAGTAAGTTGCCGGGGTTGGCCCAGAAAGAGGTGGCGAGACGACCTGGAGTCATACCGTGAGGACTTTTCTTTTTATCGCGGTAAAAACATCAAATGAGTCCTCCCACCCAGGGTGGTGGAGTCCCGAGCTGAAAAACATCTCTTCGCGCACAGCACACAGCACACATCTCAGCTTTGGTGGAGTCTCGGCCTAAGTCCAGTTAGATTTTTGGCAGGCCTGTTGGTCTAGTGGTTAGTGACCCTGACTGCTATGCCGGAGGTCGTGGGTCCGATTCCCACCCAGGACAAATGTTTGTGTGATGAGCACGATCATTTGTTCTGTGTCTGGGTGTAATTTATCTATAATATGTATGTATTTAGAAATATATAAGTATATTTATCAGTTGTCTAGTACCCATAACACAAGCTCTGCTTAGCTTGGGACTAGATGGCGTTGTGTGATAGTTGTGGAATGTTATTATTATATTATTATTATATTATAGATTCTTGACAGCTCTTTGAAGCTCGCGTGAACACGATGCGCCTTCGACCTGGGCCGGTCACCGGGACACGGGAAAAAATCTTTATCGATTAGAAAACCTATATTTCTTAAAACTACTAATAACCTACAATAATCCTTCTCTTGCCACTTCAGGGAAGGTAAACTTGAAGGCACTAGTGTGCCACTGAAAAATACATTCCATGAAAACCATTGACCGCTTTCTTTTTACACGGCACACGATACGGGCAACGGGATTTTAGTGAAATACCTTTTGTTGTCGTATTCTTAGAAACCTCGAAGTCTGTTAGGACCAGTCTTATGAAATGGACTGTGCTTTTTTATTAGCTGCTTTTGACTCACTGCTGGGTGAAGACTGTATCGACATGGTTGGCGTAATGGCAGTCGGCCCAAAACGAGGTGGTAGGACGATCTAGATACGCACCTTGATGGCTGGTCCAAAAACAGATACATTTTATTAAAAAAAAACGTATTTCTTTCAAGATCTTTTGATTCTTGAATTTTTAAGTCAGAATATAATGCCTGTTTTACAGAGGGAAGAATTGAGTAGAAATTTTTTTTTTTTGACTTATTTTGCAAGCTGTTATTGTTTTTTTTAAATACTACAAATATAGTCACACCAAGCTATAATTTTGTTTACAATTTTTTGTATAGCACAGCAAAGGCTACCAAATCCATAACTAAAACGAAAGTTCCTCCACACATGAACACAGTAACACCGTGTCCCTGCCACTAGTTCTAAGAATTATATATTTATCAGCTGGCAAATTGAGCTAACATTTCTGTTAGTAAGTGCTGAACGTACTGCTGGGGCGAGGCAGTTGTCTTTGCTGTATCTTATGGCGTTTAATATATGGGTTGGTATGGCTATTGCGTTTACACAATGGTGTAAGGTGGCCCACTTATGCGTTTACACAATGAGTATCTGTTGCTAGCGGCTTCACTCGCTTGTAACGTGAAAATTTTCTCATGGAAACATTATACCGGAATATCGTATGTTAGATCAGACTATAACCTATCCCGGAGCTAAATCTCATCAAGATTCGTTCAGCCGTTCTGATGTGATTGAGTAACAAACATCCATTTATCCATCCATCGTCACTTTTCGCATTTATTATATTACTAGCGACCCGTCCCGGCTTCGCACGGGTACAATCTCTACTATATTAGGAATAATTAGCAATAAATTAAAATTGCGACTATAATTTGAGATTTAAACTATCCTATCTCTCAAGTTGGATCGAACTGCACATGGTGTGCGAATTTTATTATAATCGGTTAAGTGGTTTAGGAGTCCATTGAGGACAAACATTGTGACACGAGATTTATCTATATTAAGATGTAAAAAGTAAGCCCTATAACCTATCCTTCAGCCAAACATCAAGAACCGTTGAGGTGTTTTGACGTGAGTGAAGTGCGTGTCAACTTTGATAGCACTACAACCTTTTCAAGCACATAGTTTTATTTAATTTTTTATGAAAAACATCCCGAAAATGTTTGTCAAAATATGTAGCTGGCAAGGATTGGCGTATATCCTTAAATAATGTGGCCACTAGGAGGCGATTTCATCGCGCACACATCGTATATTAGTCTTATTGTGATACGAGTAGCTCCGGCTAGGGTTGCCAGGTCTTAAAACCGAAAAGTCGGACAGACCAGTCAGTTTAGCCGGACATTTAGCCGGGTGGAAAGACCTTTATTTTTTTAGTCCTAGGATAATGGAGTCAATTTTCAAAACTGATTCAAGTTTTGGTTTAACAAAACAAAGTTCCCTTCGCAGTGTAACGGTGCAGGCGGCTCACTTGTGCTAGCGATATGAGGAGAAGAGGTTGGAGCGGAAACCAAATAAACATAAATATAATAAAAAACTTTTTATTATATTTATAATTATAAACAATACCTAGTACAACATAAAAATAATTACTTAAATCGGACTTGTAGTTCCGGAGATATACGAACACAAACTAAATCAGTCGATGCCTACTCCTTACTGTTAAGGAGTTGTACCTTCCATCATCAGCTTAGCTACATGAGATGATGATTATCATATGCAAGTACTTAAATTACTTCATAAAACTTACAAAAAACGATGTGTGGGCCTATAAAATTTGAGGATTGCCTTCGATTTCTCCAGGATCCAATCATCAGATATTGAAATGGTGACAATGGGACCACACGGGAAGCACCAGCTTTCAAATAAAAAAAGAATCATGAAAATCGGTTCACCCAGTCGCAAGTTATGAGGTAACAAACATAAAAAAATACAGTCGAATTAATAACCTCCTCCTTTTTTTGAAGTCGGTTAAAAAAAAGCATATATACGGTCGAATTGTGTAACCTCCTTTTTTAGAAGTCGGTTATAAAATAACATATTTAAAAAGCCTAACATAAACCGGACAAGACGGACACAGTCTAATTTAGCCGGACATGCAACCAGAAAGCCTGCCTGTGTCCGGCTTTATCCGGACGCCCGGCACAGCCCGCGGCGCTATCAAATTATGCATGTGTCACGTTACCTGACCGCCCAATTGAAACGTAATTGAGCTTCAAATTGTGCCTTGTGTTAAATTTAATTCACGAGTTGTGTCCGTGATTATGAACAAGTTATAATGTTTTTGGTGACGCTAGGGGCTGCTTAAGGTCTCAAAGCGATGGAGGAAACGTTGTGAAGGACCAGGCCCTGTAGCCATGTTACAAACGATAAACGCAAACGCTGAGTAGGCTTTAATAGATTTTCAACTTTATGTGCTTGGGTATAACGTTGAAGATCTAGTGAAGATTGCTTATCGTTTTCGATCTTTCCTGTCGCTAACGCTCAGATATCTTAAATAGATTTTCAACTTTACGCTCTAGGCTATAAAGTTGAAAATCTATTGGGGAGTACCGAGCGTTTACGATTATCGTTTGCAACTTATTGTGACTTGGCTAGGGGCCAGGCTTGTTGTAGAACCTAAGAATCGAAGTAACATATCAAATGTGCAACCTGGAATTGTGGTGAATTGAGTCTCTAGAGAGAAAGTGTCTATTTCAGTGCTCAGAGGTTTAGCATCTCGTTTGTCAAGCATGAGATTGCAAGTTCAAACCCAGGCAAGTACCAATGTGTCTTTTTCAATTAATATGTATTTTCTAAGTTTATCTTGGATATCACTGACATCTTTGGGAGAAATCTGGATTTGTATAATAAATACATAACTCCAAAGTCATGGCAGAGACCTGTGGCTTAATTAACTGTGACATTAAGGGATGGCTACATTTTCACACGAAAAAAAAAGATCAATTTAGTGCATTATTGATTGGCCAGTTGAGTTTAGACACAAATAAAAGAAAATAGCAAGTTATATTTAATAGCAAGATATAAGCCGAATTTGCATACAGAAATCAGAACAGTTTGTCAAAAAAGGAGCATCTTCTCCGTATATTATGTTTCCACAGTCCCATAAAATCGTATACGAACCAGTGTTGCTCGAGAAGTACCTTTATCTCCCATCTCCCTTGTCTTTTTAACGTTTTTTCATATTTTTTGAGGAGTAGCGTGACACCGCTGACAACAGCAATAAAAAAAATCGTAGAAATCAGTTCAGCCGTTAAGACGACACAAACTAACAAACTTACTTTCACACAATTTTCATCATCATCAGCCCATAAATGTTCCCATGTTGGGACTCCAAGCCTCCTCTCTGTGAGAGGGAGTGGGCCATAATCCACCACGCGGACCCAGTGCGAGTTGGTAGATGTCACATCTCTTCGAATTTTTGGTTCTAGGACATGCCGGTTTCCTCACGATGTTTTCCTTCACCGTTTTGAGAGCAGTGGTGTTGAAATAATGTGCCCGGCTGGGTTCGAACCCACGATCTACTACTCGTAAGTCGAGGCCGATACCACTGGGCCACCACTGCTTTCTACTACACAATATTAGTTAGAATTAAATCTACACTAATATTATATAGAGGAAAGATTTGTTTGTTTGTTTGTATTGAATAGACTCCGAAACTACTCCACCGATTTGAAAAATTTTTTCACCAGTTGAAAGCTGCTTTGGTCCTGAGTGACGTAGGCAATAAGGGGCGAGGGGGGGGGGAGCGAAGCCTCTGTGAAAAGCTAGTCACTGATAAAACAGTAACTATCTGCGATCAATCAAAGGATTAAATGAATCGTCCTATCGGCGAAAAGTCCGAAGGTGAAAGAGTCTATCGGTGAAACGGCCATAAATGAATCGTCCTGTCGGCGAAACGTCCAATGATGAACCGGTCGTCGGTGAATGGTTGCAGAATCTTTGTTTTAAGTAGGCCAGTTTTTTTACGTTGTAAAATCATCAAATAAGTCCGCTCACCCGTGTTACTGTCAGACTAGTACTGTAGATGTCCATTCCAAGGCGTCTGCGATGTTGCAACTATTATCTAGTGTGGACGCGAGATACGATTGAGATGACAGACATACAGATTATAGATTATATATCTAGATATTGTACGATGTCATGATATGTCAGTTTCGTTTATACTTATAGATGTTGCTGCAATAATCTTATAATTAATAGTATTTTGTAGGTTTTTTGCCCGTACTTCTCTTTAGAGATCTACGCTTTGTCACAAGACATAATAAATGGGAAATTATTTTCCCATTCAACATGGTTGGCGCAGTGGTCGAGCGATCTGCTGTGCGACGTGTCTCGGGTTCGATCCCCGCACGGAACAAATATATAACTAGTTGTTCCGAGTCTGGGTGTTTCTGTATGTGAGCTTCAGTGTTCATTTTTAAACGGACCGTTGATACAGGAGAAATTCCTAGTGAGGGAGCAATGTTTAAAAAAAAAAAGTGTGGCCCTCGGTGACTGCCGCGGTAAAGCTATTGCATAGCATTTTTTATCAACTTATGCAATTATAATTATTTATTTATTTATTTATTATACCTATTTATTACTGTACTAATTAGGCTATGGTCAGCCACGTCAATCAAGTGAAACGTCAAGAAACGTTCTCCTCTTCCTCCTCCTCCCTCTCCCTCTCCCTCTCCCTCTCCCTCTCCCTCTCCCTCTCCCTCTCCCTCTCCCTCTCCCTCTCCCTCTCCCTCTCCCTCTCCCTCTCCCTCTCCCTCTCCCTCTCCCTCTCCCTCTCCCTCTCCTTCTTTGATTTGATTTAAATGATCATCTGTATTTTAACAATTAAAGATCTAGTGGTAGGCGAAATTAAACAAGCGATAGTACAGATGTCCTGTCCGCTCCCGCTCATAGTAGTGTACCACCCTTATAGTACAAATGCGTATCTCCATACAGAGACACACCCTCTTTCTACAAACAATACTATGAACAGCATGTTCTGCACTATCATGCATTTTAATTGATTAGCAATAGTGTACCTAGTGTACCGGCTACCTCGGCACCTATTGTCCACATAAAACAAACATACTATCTAGCTACCCCAAAGGTGTCCCCAATACCGTCCACCTAAGCCCCAATAACGTACATGTACGTATCATTGTCCCCGATCTGTGCAATCATGGAACTTAAATCCAAAATCTATAACGCTAGACTTACTATCTGGGCGGAAAATTTATTTGATAACCATTATGCTTCAGGTTGATAGCATCGCTTCGTTCCGAATGTATCATACACTGCGTCTTTGTGATAGGAAAATGTGAAGGCATTGTTCGGAAAATGCGCAATGGAGAGGTCACTACGAGTGTATCTCGCGGGAGGTCTGCATGTGTGTGTGAAGCAGGGTAGGCCCACAGATCGGGCCCACAATGCACGTTGTTTATCCGCTAGGGCGCGGGGGTGCGGCGCGGGACGCGGGCGGCGGGGCTCCCGGCCGGGCCCAGTCAGTGAGTTGCCAGCGCTCGCAGCAGCCGCACGCGTCCGCGAGTGCATCAGTGCCCTTACACTACAAACACTGACACTCCGACCTTCAATCCGTGGGAACGAGACATCTATATCAGGTAAGTTTCTTTTTCCAAAAAGGATCTGTTCCGGATTTCTTCCGCATTTTTCACGGACCTCTAGTGATATCGAGATGAAAGTTATATAATATTAACTAATTACCGACGAGATTGTATCGACATCCTATTGGTGCTGAACCGCGGTAACTGTCGAAAAATTGTAATTAGACGCTACGCGGCTACACGACTCCGTAGCGGCGTAGCACTGGCGTAGAAAACAATGCGTTTGGGATCCTGCGAATTTGCTACGGAGTTTTCGCGGAAGTGGTATTGTAGCGAGAAAAGTAGGAGCTTTTGCTGTTTGATTATGTGCTTATTTTTTCACGGTCAAGCCAAGGACTTTGTTGGGGGGTGGCTGATGTTGTGTGGGTTCGAATGGGTGTCACAATGCGCGGTTATCCCACGGCCGGGCGCTGTCATTTTGTGATAATTGTCCTGAAAGCCTCGACCTTGTAGGCGCACCATGAGTTCTTTGTTTCGGTAGACTGTTTTTATGTTGCGTAGAGTTGATGTTTCTTTAAGTATACGATGTCATCATACTTGGTAAGGTGGGAATGTTGAGGTATGATTGTCCGTTTCATATTTATTTTTATTTTTACGATCGTTTCAGTGTTGGTCTGGTTTACCAATTAGGTTTAATATCAGCTGACTGCCAATCATCAGCAGTCACAGAAGGGGAAGGGTTACCGTTGTGACAGTTAGTTAACCAACTGTTTGGTATACGAGTGACACTATTTTAAATGGCCAATAATTCGACTGCCTCGTTCGTCGTGCAAGCGCGAGTACGAGGTCTTTGGCTTGATTCCCATGTTGGGTAATACGCTGTTGAGTTTTTTTATTGGCTTGTAGTCTGAATAGCCCTGTTTCTATTGGGCTCTTTTATTGTGTAACCCTATTACACACATAATAAGTTTTTAGACTGACATGGTCACTGTTATAAATATTAGGGTTTAAAACAAGAAATATCGGAAACTCAAATCAAATAATAAACATGGTAAAAATCCCGTTTTAAACCCTAATATTTATTACACACATGCCTATGGGACAAAATCAGGTTTTTTGATTTTTAAAACAACTGAATGCAACGTTTTGGAGAAACAAGTGTGATGTTTTGTTGTGAATTTGATTTAACCAAATACGTAAGTTTTTCATTAACGAAGAAATCATTATTATACATATCAAAAATCTAATTTTATAGTAACCTTGTCATCAAATAACTTTTATTAAACCTCGAGCGTTACAGTGGAAGTAAATAAAATAGAGCATAAATTTTCACGTTACCGCACATAAATATGAGTGAACCTACCTTTCCATCAGTCACCGGGCTGTCAGCAGCCGGAATATTGAAACATCGACTTCTCAGCTAAATGTGGCCTTGAGCCGATATTCAAACAATATACCTGCAAATATATATGAAGAAGGAAACAGGAGCTACTGTTTTCTTTCTAAAAAGAGGGTCGATCTGCGACGTTAAACTTCACTTACCTAGGATGGGTGAACATTTATGATTCTGCTGTGCCTCGTAAAGCATGTTGCATGGTCGCATGGTCCCGCCTGTCATTTGTAGATCTTTGATAGTCTTTACTATTCTTTTCTGACCTATCCATCCAAAACAGTTAAATTCATTCTCCGGGACACGTCGAGCTTCATTGTCTCGGCGCTTTTCTGGTGGTTACCAATGTTGATTTTGGATTTCAGGAGTTGCAGTGGTTTGAGAATTGTGTGGTGGGATTGTCCTGATAAAAAAAAGTCAAAAGCTCGAAAATGACAATCAGTCTTGACACTGAGTTTCGTATTAACAAGTTACGGGGTTGTGAAGGCGAAATAGGCAGTCATCATCAGCCTATAAATGTTCCCACTGCTGGGACACAGGCCTCCTCTCTGTGAGAGAGAGTGGGCCGTAATCTACCACGCGAGCCCAGTGCGGATTGGTAGATGTCACATGTCTTCGAATTTTTGGTTCTAGGACATGCCGGTTTCCTCACGATGTTTTCCTTCACCGTTTTGAGAGCAGTGGTGTTGAAATAAATTACACAAAGTAATGCGCCTGACGGGGTTCTAACCCATGACCTACAACTCGTAAGTCGAGGGCGATACCACTGGGCCACCACTGCTCATAGGCAGTCGCTCCATGTTAAATAATTATAAATATTCACCTACGGATAAATTAGAAGCTGACACTTGATAGCTTGTTGCTTGATAGTTAGGAAAAGGCTAGGCTTATAATAATATATGTAAGTACGCAGAAAACATAACATATAATTATAAATTTTATATCACTGAAAGGTTAAGTGTGAGAGCAGTGGTGGCCCAGTGGTATCGGTCCCGAACCCCGTCAGGCGCATTACTTTGTGTAATTTATTTCATCACCACTGCTCTCAAAACGGTGAAGGAAAACATCGTGAGGAAACCGACACGTCCTAGAACCACAAATCAAAGTCATCTATCAATTCGCATTGGGCCGGCGTCACGCGTGGCGGATTACAGAGTTCTTCTAGCAGAGCCTATGTCCCAAAAGTGGGAACATAATACTGACTATGCTATGCTTATGCTGTTTCTCATATCTGTTATTCGTTTACCTCAAGTTAACTTGCATATTACAGGTTCTAACATGGTATTTGATCGGAAAATGATCGCTTGGAAAGCGTCATGCAATCAGGTCGGTTTAAAAGTAGAACTGACTATGTTTCCCCTTTACAAGCTACACATCCCTTCGTCCCAACACCTATTTTTACATTATAACATCAGTCTATGTAACGAAGTTCTATTCATAGGAAACCACCTATATAATTATAGAAACTAGCACTTTGATCACATAATATTGAAAAAGATAATGTCTAAAAAGGGGAAGTGTGCATCGGGGATCGAAAAACTCTATTACATTGCTGAAAAAAAAGTACCCAACTGGCTGGAAATTTATTACTGCAGTGCTCTAAACCTAGGTCAGCTCATTGGTCGAGTGAACAACTGCTTGTGGTATGATATCTCGAAAAAGTTCATAAGCACTCGAGCCCTATGGCAATTGATTTCAATCTCAAACAGTTTAACAGCTATAATTTTATGAGGTTGTAAGGATAAAATACCGCTTTTCATACATTTCGACTGTGTATGTGTTCCGTGTTTTTTTTGTAAATTAGCGATGAAAAATTTGTCTATCATGATCATGAATCATGTATTACAGTAAAGTAAAGTTATTTGGTGAGGAAGTATGTTTGGTGCTGAGGCCCTTGAAAGTCTTTCGTGTAATGACGTGTCGCTATGTCTTGTCCACCTTTGTGGTAAACTAATTGCATTATTTCGCATTTCTGCATGCATAGGTAACGTTTTGAGAGACTTTTAAGATTAGTACCGAATTGCCTGTCTTACCAAACAGCCTTACTTCACCTACATAGTAACCGTTTGTGCGACGATGTCCTTTCCACCTTGTTTAAATGTATAGCTCCAATTAGTATAATGTTAAACCTATCTAATTATATTAAAAACTTCTTCTTTTTTCAAAACCGCCACCAACCTCAATGCCTCACTACAAATTCTAACCAGTATTTTTCTGTTATTCCTCGGTAGATTTTTAGCAAAATTCGGTTTGCATTAAAAGGCTCAGCGCACTAAGTCTCTGTTCGCGGGTTGCTTGTCCGGTACGTGACCAAAATACTCGTAACACTAGTATTGCGGAATAGGGGCACGGAATACTTGTTTAGGATTTTCCGGGTTCTTAAGTTAATGTAGTGTTTATTGTATTGGTTGGCAGTCCTTCTGTCTTGTAGATTCTTGTAGATTCTAGGCTGATTTACCTGGTTCAAGTTACTAGATCCAGTGCTACCGGATTGAAAAATAGGAACGTGCCTGCTGATCCAACGCTCTATAGGATTGAAATGTTTTCACATTCATCATCATCATCATCATCTCAGCCATAGGACGTCCACTGCTGAACATAGGCCTCCCTTTTAGATCTCCACATATACCGGTCGGAAGCGACCTGCATCCAGCGTCTTCCGGCGACCTTTATAAGGTCGTCTGTCCATCTCGTTGGTGGACGTCCTACGCTGCGCTTGCTAGTCCGCGGTCTCCACTCTAGCACTTTTCGACCCCATCGGCCATCTGCTCTGCGAGCAATATGGCCTGCCCATTGCCACTTCAGCTTGCTAATCCGTTATACATTATTCCAATGCAATTGCAGCGCATGAATTAAAGGAGTGCTCCCCGCCCTGGGCGGAGGGGAAGGGACTGCTAGACTTTACTGACTATAAGGCCCGGCGCTCAGTATCGGCATCGGCACGGCTGAGGATTTTAGGTAATAAAAAGCATTATAGACATTAACTTCATGACAATAAAGTAAAAATTTCCATGATATATGATCGTAGTAACAAAAATACCGCTTCGGTATGCTTGAGGCTACCGCATCGGCAATTTCTAGTGCTTTTTATCACCTAAAATCCTCAGCCGTGCCGATGCCGGTGAGCAGTGGTGGCCTAGTGGTATCGGCCTCGACTTATACGAGTTGTAGGTCGTGGGTTCGAACCCCGTCAGGCGCATCACTTTGTGTAATTTATTTCAACACCACTGCTCTCAAAACGGTGAAGGAAAACATCGTGAGGAAACCGGCATGTCCTACAACCAAAAATTCGAAGACATGTGACATCTACCAATCCGCACTGGGCCCGCGTGGTAGATTACGGCCCAGTCCCTCTCACAGAGAGAAGGCCTGTATCCCAGCAGTGGGAACATTTATAGGCTGATGATGAATGATGATGATGTGCCGATGCCGATAGTGGGCGCCGGGCCTAAGTCCACTCTGTTTCATTAGTTGCCCTTTGCGTTTCTCATATCAGAGCCATTGTATACTGCATAGACAGTCCCGCAATCCCGCAAGCGTTTAGCTATATGGAGTGATCCCTATCAGTTTATTGTCAGCTCCTATAGCCGCGCATGAAATGCGACGCGCCGCTGATTTCCGCCTAGTTCTTGATCGGTTAGCAAGCAACTCTTGTCGCTTACTTCGTTGCTTCTATACCCGATTGAAGCCTGTGACTTGAGAGGCAATCTATTTGCAGCATATGACTTGCGGTTTCTAAAAACGGTTACATTATGTCATAAGAATTCGCGCTGGTCAATTGGCATTAAGTGTGCATAGCCGCTATCGTAAAGTACTGGCAATTGGCTATTGTGGATTCAATTGTTCTAGTTTTTTTAACCTGAAGAAAAAAACAATACAGAAATAAATTGCAAATCTATTTAGTCTGTTTATTTCATAAAAAAATATAACGGACACATATTTTTGTTTTTTAAATAAAGCATTGCTCGAGAAGGAGGAAGCGGGCTGTGAGAGAGAGGACAGCATCCTCCCGCCGCCCCAGCCGCAGTGGTAGACGCCAACGGCGTCGGACGTCACAAGACGATCTCCGGCCACCGTAGGCACGGGCATGCGGGCGGCGAGTCGGCAACTCGCCACCCGGCCATGGACCATGCCCGGGTCGACGGCGCGTTGTGTTCCACGCGCGCCTCAAAGAGCGTCAGCAACACCGTGGATTTTAGTCAGTACAAGTCTGACAGTCTCCCGCCGTGCCCTGGGTGGGAGGACTCATTTGATGATTTTACCATGCTAAAAAAAAGCTCATGGAACTAAAATTGATTTCTGATTGATTGGTAATCAATCATCGCAGGCAATATTCTTGATTGATTATCATTACTGCTACACCTGCGTGAAGCGCCGCCGCCGGGCCGAACAGCACTCCGGCTGATTGTTTAAAATATATACCTCGTTATTAGGTGCGTCCACACAGAGCGAGCAGCCTCGCGAGGCATTTGCTGCGCCAGGAAACTGACAAGCGAGGCTGCTCACTCTGTGTGGACCGTCTATTGTTTTTCGACTGAGGCACGAAACAATATACGCGAGCAAAACAAAAGCCGACACTGGATGGCTCGGGCGCTCGGTCGCTCGACCGCAGTAGCGCTGTCACTTGCTTCGCCCGAGACACGTCCACACCAACCGATCTGTTTCGCGCGGAAAATGCCTCGCGAGGCTGCGCGCTCTGTGGGGACGCACCTATTGACTATCGACGTTATAGAGGCACAAAGGTTTTAAAATTGAACAGAGGCGATGTTAGAATTTAATTAATTCAAGTATCATTTGAAGCTACTTCAATTTTCATCAAGCTTTTAATTGGTTTTACTGCTTTTCAGACACTAAAAACGTACGGTTAAAGAAAGGGGTTTGAAGGTTTTGGTCGAAAAGAGATTCTTAAAAAAAATAACAATTTAGTCATTTGAAAAACTATGTTCTTTTTAAACACAAGCTTGTATTGTTAAAAAATACTTACGACAGACAAAGTTCTTGTCAAGACGAATCATACGAGTCGAAAGTCGATGGGTTTGCGGCGCCGGCGTTTCATTACAGAGTTTATATGGCCACCTTCCAGCTCCATCATCAGATTAGCTTCATGTCATCATAATATTGTATTGTCAGGCGATATACATCATCATCAGCCGGAAAGCATCCACTGCTGAACATAGGCCTCCCCCTTAGACCGCCACGCCGAACGACAATTCGCCACTTGCATTCATCGGTTGCCCGCGACCCTCACGATGTCGTCGGTCCACCTAGTGGGCCTGCCTAGGCTGCGTCTTCCGGTCCGTGATCGCCACTCGAGAACTTTGACTTTTACTTTCTACTGAAGATTGGTCTGGAAGTTTCTAGAAAATTCTACCCTGATCTAGATGTTTCTAGATGGTTCTGGAATGTTCCAGAAGGTATGGGACTGTGTAGAAGTCTATGGATGTTTCTAGATCATTCGACCATCTTCTAGAAACATCTAGTGGGTCTGGCCGGGGTATAATTAAATTAAGCAAAGTTCTCGATGTACGTAATACGTGCAAAATTTGAGCTCAATCGGAAACCGGGAACTGGCTCAAATTTAACTTGCAAGATTTGATTACAGATAACGGGAGGTGAAAGTAACTAAAGAAATAGTAGCCGACCAGCACCGGGAACAGGGTCTGTAATAATTAGGATTACGATAGGTCGGTAGTCTATTGTAGAGCAGAATTTTATCCTACAGTGGAAAAAAATTAAGCTGGTAAAATCACCAGCTCAATGACTTAATCCATTAATCTATTCTAATTGGAAAATTTTACAAGCAAAATAACAGTCTGCTCAACTCATTACCGTTTTCCGACATAGGTAGGCTTTTCAGAATTTTTCCATAATATCTGACGTATATGCGTTGCGATAGAACAAATCTGTGTTGACGCAAAGATGTTTGACGTCATGTACGTTTTTGTAACAATTGAGTGCTTATGTGTAACTTGTACGCTCTTACATAGCCAATAATAAATAGCCATATTGACGGCTTCAATAAAAATTATTAATTCTATAAATTAGTCCACCAGTAAAAGTTTTCTAATTTATGAATATTTATTTTTTATTTTATTGAATTGATGAATACCTATTTACGAAGATATACAGGGTGTAAGAGACATCGACGCACAAACGGATACCATGGGTCCAGGACATGATTCTGGACCGCCCGTGTTGGAATTTTTCGTCGGTTTTTTTCGTATTTTTTTATGTTTGTTTTTTTTAATAGTGAGTCAAAATTCGAGAGTGGGCCTCGTGAAGTTAGAAAATAGGAGAACAGTGTATTAGACGGGGACGTTAATAATCGCGAGGTATAATGGGGACATACACTCTTTAGGCATACTTAACACAACACTAACGTAGAGCAAGCGCCATCAGGACGTCATTTGCAAGCGGCCAGACGCAAATGGCGTCCTGTTGGCGCTTGTGCTACGTTAGTTTTGTGTTAAGTTTGCCTTAGGTGTGTGATTTCCCATCATACCTCGTGTCCCCGTCTTAAACACTGTTCCCCTACTATACTTACTTGTAACGTATTGGCTATTTCAAAGTTCGCCCATTTTGGTTTACATAACAAAAAAACACGTTTCAAATATTTTTTGATAATGTAAATGACGGACAATTAGTTTTTTTTAGTTAAATACCTTATATGAAAACAATTTCTACAAGTTATTGAAAATTAATTTGCATACCGTAATTTTCAACTGTCATTGATAGGTCGAGGTCATTAACATTTTTGTTCTTATCGTAGCCTATACCTTATTCCTAGTTCAATTTGTAGTTCTGTCTGGGGCACGTCCCACGCCCTGTCTACCGTTTCACGTTTGCCCTTTAAAGATACGTCTGTCCCAGCTGTTGGTCTTTGGGCACTGCATATCATTGACCCCTAATCAATTGACATACTTTTTATGAACTGTCAAGTCACTGTTCTCCAATAGATTTGACTGGCCTGTTGGTCTAGTGGTTAGTGACCCTGACTGCTATGCCGGAGGTCGTGGGTTCGATTCCCACCCAGGACAAATGTTTGTGTGATGAGCACGATCATTTGTTCTGTGTCTGGGTGTAATTTATCTATAATATGTATATATTTAGAAATATATAAGTATGTTTATCAGTTGTCTAGTACCCATAACACAAGCTCTGCTTAGCTTGGGACTAGATGGCGTTGTGTGATAGTTGTGGGATATTATTATTATTATTATATTATAGATCAAGAATCAAGTAAATAACAAACAGAACATGAAGTTAGAAAAAAAATATCGCTGCATTGTTTCAAAAAATGGACGTGCAGTATTGATCAAATGACCAATAAATATTTGCCACTGTTATGTAAAAACCGGATCTGCTTCAATAATATATTGGTATAATATAATATAATAAAATATTGGCCGAGTTTATTATGTAATAGTAACATCTTGCTTCATTTTTCTTTAACGTGGTAAAAGTTATCAAATGAATCCTACCGCCCAGGGTGGGATGGGAGGGACGGTCAGACTTGTACTGACTAAAATCCACTGTGCCCATTAATAGCACTTTACGTTCCGGGGCCACGGGTACTTGATAAGACAGTCCCGCGACCTAAGCAAGCTTTGGCTCTCAAAGCCTATCACAACGTCTAGATTCTATCTAGGTACACTTCCCTCAAAGAGGTCAGCATTATGACGGGCCCCCTCTTAGAGAGCCAAAGCCTGCCAGGGTCGCGGGACTTACCGAATTATCGTGACCCAGGAACGTAAAGGGCTATTGAAGGACACCGTGGATTTTAGTCAGTACCAGTCTGACAGTCCCTCCCACTCTGCCCTGGGTGGGAGGACTCATTTGATGATTTTACCACGATAAAAATAAAGGTACACTTCCCTATCCCCAAATTCTCGGAATCCATTGTATCTTAGCTACCTAGTTCAGTAGAACATTCCGTCTGCCGTATGGGGTGCGTCCCACGCCGTGTTGCTGGTTCACGATCGCTATTCAAGGACTTTTCTGGTCTATTAGCTTTTGGTCTTTCGCGGTAGACTATCTAGCTGACTTCAGTTTATTTTGCTACATCGATATAAATCACTTTTGGAATTATCACTTCTTGAAAATGTTCAACAATTGTTCTGTAAGTGTAGTAATGATCTAAGACATGAATTTATGTGAATGGATTGATCCACGAGCATCTCTTTAAGAAGTAACATGATAGAAACGAATTGTATGAGAAAAAAATGGACACCGATCAGCAATGTTTTATTTCGAAAGGCCTGTTGGTCTAGTGGTTCGTGACCCTGACTGCTATGCCGGAGGTCGTGGGTTCGATTCCCACCCAGGACAAATGTTTGTGTGATGAGCACGATCATTTGTTCTGTGTCTGGGTGTAATTTATCTATAATAATTATGTATTTAGAAATATATAAGTATGTTTATCAGTTGTCTAGTACCCATAACACAAGCTCTGCTTAGCTTGGGACTAGATGGCGTTGTGTGATACTTTGTACACAACTGAATTTGCTAACGCATGCAAAGTAAATAGGGCAACACTGCTCATTATTGGCAGCGAATTCAACAGATTTACTTCTACTTAGTCAAATTTATCCTGCCAGAATTAATGGTCCCACGAATCCATTTCTCCTCAATTACCTACCATCATCTACATCTCATTATAATTGCTCCAAAGCTTTCATTTAAAATTCTAATTCTAGCTAATATTATAAATACGTCAGTTAGTCTGTTTGTTAGTTACCTTTTCGCGCCTAAATACCTGAACCGATGTGCCTGATTTGCAAATACGTTATCTGATTTTCAGAGACGGATATCGGGTACATAAAAATTCCGAAAAAAACGTATTGTCCCGTTCAATTGATATAATAGATGGCGCCACATTTTTTTAAATTGATTATTAAATTCTAAATTAACGCGAGTGAAGCCCCGGATAAAAGGTATTCTTCCACAATTTCAAGCTAAAGTTGGCCTTGCAGCATTGCACGAACACACCATAACAGTCGTTATTTTGTCCCTACGTCGGCTCATTACCGCTTGCCATGACATTTGTTTAACGACGCTGCTCCTGGTCAAATATTTGCAATGAACCGCTATTACTGTGTTTTCGTTGGAGTTATGTTAAATTTTTTGTTTATCAGTGAAGGCAGGCGTGGTGGCTTGAAGATATGTGTTTAGGGGTAGGAGGAAAAGAGTGGAAAGTTTCTCGATACCACGGTGAAAAAGAAGGTACCTTCCGACCAGACGGATTTTGTGTCTGGTGGACTCTTTCTGCCTAACATTCATTGTCGGAATGTTCTATGTCTTCTGATACAAATACCGGCACGGTTCTTGAGCGCTCGGCGTAAGAGTGGGGATCGCTTTGCGCATCGTACACTTATTGACAAATGAAACGATAAAACGCACAAAACAACGAATCCCGAGTGGTGGCTATGACGCGATGCGCTACGCGGGCCAATCACTACACTTTCCCCGCCCCCGTTCCTCACTTCATCTACCAAAGGGACCTAATAGCTTACTTCTGCGCAGGTGAATGTCAGCGCTCAAGATCCATGCCGGTAACTGTAACTTCGATTGTGCGATGTATTTTTCTTGTGACAGTACAAAGTTTATAAGAAAAGCTCATTCGGGGCTCCTACAGCTCGTTCATAACCTTGCCGTTAGAGCGACGCAGCGAGCGATAAGATCAAATGCATCGAAATATTCGAATTCGCGTACTTCCAAGTAATGAATGTCTTATTCATTCCTTAGTTTGCAATTGAAAAAAAAGAGGTTATATTTAAGAGTATGATATTCCACTTATTTTTTCCACACTTGATCTATAAAAATAATAACCTTATATTATAAGACGTACTATCTACAATTCCTACACGACATAGAACCAACAACACACACAAGCTTCGTTCGTCAATGCATTCTTTCGTATGTACAGTCAACAAAAGAATTAGGTTTGCAGACAGCAAGTTCTAACAGTTTTCCTGTTTACTATATACATGCTATAGGCTGTATATAAGCAGTTTTTGGCTGTGTGCTACTTAAAGCCAAAGAGTTTGTATAGACACATGGAAATTTAATAAGACAAAATTGGAATATCGTTTAAAACTAGACTCTTTTACTGACTGTACTTGCCAAAGAACATATACGCTCTGTAGTTGCGCTCAGTGTATGTGTTTGACCTTCTTGGAGGACATCTTCAAAATGGGACGTGCACTTTATTCTCTTGGGTGAAGGAGAAAAAAGTATAACGTGTGAGAATTGCTGTTCTACCAACAGGACGTTTTTTATTTATTTGTGTACCTAGACAGTACACATACTTTAGTTTCCTACTCCTACACTATTATTTTCTGATTAATTTCGTTGCAGGATCCAAGACAGGTATATTCATTCTCTGGGACACGTCGAGCTTCATTGTCTCGGCGCTTTTCTGGTGGTTGCCACTGTTGATTCTGGCTTTCAGGAGTTGCAGTGGTTTGGGAATAGTGTGGTGGGTTTGTTCAAAAAAAAATACTTTAGTTTAGAAATGTTCGTATTTATTCTTTTACTTTATTAATATTTTCGTTATTTTACCATCTTTTTAAATATTTATTCAATATCCAAATAATAAATCGATAAGTCAAAACAAAATAAACGATTGGAATATGAAATTGCCTGTATAATCATTCCATGGTACATGTAGGTACTGATGACGACCTCAGACCTAAAGACCCATTTTTTTTTATTAAAGAGAAATTTTGACTCCCCACTAGGATTTCACCTGTATCGTGAGTCGTTTACTAATTTTTAAAGTCTTAAACACAAACACCGAGAACTAAAACCATTTGTAGTTTTTACAAATATTTGTTCCGTTTACTGCAGAATCAGTAATTTAACCAAATCAATTTTAGACACCGCATATTTCTGAAATACTTTCCTAAATCTTTGACAAAGATAACAAATCAGTCGAATCCCCTTCAATCCAAGAAAAAACAAGTCTTCCTGCCTGTTTATCTCGTAAAAGGAAGCTTCTATTAACCACAGAATAATTCGCAAGCCGACACGAACCTTGAACTCGCTCCGCCCACGTCCTGGCTTTATTTTGGTGGACGCCCACGCATCCCAGCTGATTGTTACGTGATGATAAACGTTATTATTCGCTCGACCCACTTTTCTAGTGCTCTCTTACTATGGCGTGTTATGATGAAGACTTCAGCTGTTTTTGTATTGTTTTTTTGTTTGAGATTAGCGATCTGTCCTTTTTTACGGCAGGACTGGAGGGACTGTCAAACATGTACTGACTAAATAAATCTACGGTGTCCTTCAGGCTTTGGCCTTCTAAGGGGCCAAAGCCTGCCGTCATATTGCTGAGCTCTTTGAGGCGTGCGTGGAACACAACGTGCCGTCGACCCAGGCATGGTCCATGATTGGACGCCCAATCAGCAATCTGTACTGGCAAGAAGCCAGTAGCCAGGCGCAATTTGAAAATGAAATATAGTCTTTGTTACTCAAGAATAATGTAGCTTTCTATTGGTGAAATAATTTTCAACATCGGTTGAGTAGGTAGTCCTAATGAAGAATAGTCCAATCATGAATTGGTCATCAGTGAACGTTTGCTGAATCGTTTAAGATTACTTCCTACAAGTTAACCTACAAACTTTACCTCTCTATAATAGATTAGTATATTCGTATATACGGGTTTGTTCTTTATTCTAGTCCCAGGTAAGACGTGATGGAGACGAAGTCTACGACGCGGCGACGGAGCGAGCTTACCTCTAATCTCTATTATATAAAAATCAATTGCTGTTCGTTAGTCTCGCTAAAACTCGAGAACGGCTGGACCGATTTCGGTTCAGCCGTTCTCGAGTTTTAGCGAGACGGTCGACCTGGGTAATTTCGGTTTTCAATTACTTCTGGAAGTCCAGGGAAGGTTTAAAAGGTGAGGCGGTACGAAGTTTGCCCGGTCAGCTATTTTGAATAAGTTGGGGTTGTATGCGTTCGGGAACAGAAACGCAGGTATTAAGTTCCAGAATTTTGACAAATTCATTAAAAATAGATATAATGACGTGTTGAATGTTCTAATGTTCACTCAAAAGTTAAAGAAATAATTCAAAACGTCTCTATATTTTATTACGAATATCTTGAATGACAAATGCTCTGCAAATTAAAAATATAACATACGGGTGAACATGTTATAATATAGCCTATGTTAAGCAAACGAAAATACAAACATCACACAGAAACACCCTCAACATAACACAGAGAAATTTACTCGTAGTCAGGTTACAGTTTTTTATCCCCATACGGAGGGTAGTTCGCTAATTAAACCGACGTCGACCAATCACCGTGTCTGCCTGTAACTGATCCACCAATTAGCGCCACGCTCACGGTAAACTGAGAACATTCTAATGAAAACGTATTTGTTTACGTTTGTATAGATTTCCCTTTGTAAACAAGGCTTCGGAGGAAATGGAGAAGTCTTGTAAATGTTTTTCAACGAGATAACTTTGATAGAGCCGACCAGCAAATAAGGCATGGAGAGAGAAAAAAATGTCAGTTATTTTTATTTTGGCAAGATAAGGGTTAAAAGTTTAACACTTATATGGTTTATTTAGAAAATAAGAAAGAATGTTCCAGACTGATAAATGACTGACAGAGAAAGGACATTTGAATTATAAAATTTCTATTAAGTACAAATTTTAGCTTCACAGCTTCCAAAAGATTGTTCTCCAAATTCCTAACGAGAGTAAAAAATAGTGTTTTTTTAATACTTACGTTCTTTATTGTGGTCAAAAAGAAGACGCAAGTTTAGGTATATGCGTGTTTTTTGACAATGATAAAATTCAATGGAGATACAGCTTGTTTCTCTACGTAATTCACAATCAATATTTATTAATATTGAGTACCTATACATATTGACCACAATAAAGAACGTATTAAAAAAACACTATTTTTCACTTTCGTTAGGAATTTGGAGTACAATCTTCTGGAAGACTTACTTAAGCTGTGAAGCTAAGATTTGTACTTAATAGAAATATAATTCAAAAACATCCGACGCGCCTCAAATATACGGGTGTCCAGTAATGAATGGATAACCTTGGAATGGGTCGTAGTAGAACTAAAGGCGATTCAGAAAAAAATACAAAAAAAAACAATACCGAGTATTTCCTAAGATATGTCACTTTTAAGAATATTGATAATTTTTGGTACCCTACTTTACATTCTTGCACACCACAACCACAAATTGATGAATTCCATCATTTTTTTATTGTTAAAATAATCTACATTAACTGAGCTAATAGATGAGCAGTAAATAATAACACTGCTACTAAACAGCTTTTTAACTCTAATTAGCACTTTAGTGAAAAAATTGAGAAAAATTTTCATTGTGACAAAGTTTAAGCAACCATAGCATGAAAAAAACTTATGGCAATACAGGTGACCAATGATTTTAAAATAATATGCATTTAATGCAAATTTCAAAATGGTATTACTTATCATTGTACCTAATGTAAATAATGAATTATTGCTAATTGTGTCTGAAAGGAGAGAAAATTGCTGCTGAGAAAAGTTTGAAATATTCAGGTATTCCAGGTAAAGCCTCACATTTTAAGAATTTCACCGTAGAAAAAAAAGTCTCATCTTCTAGACGCTTCGAATGACACCTATTTCAAATACCTTCACCCACCTCTTTCTTTTTTTTATTTTTCTCAATTTTTTCACTAAAGTACTAATTCGAGTTCGTTTTTTAAAAAGCTGTTTAGTAGCAGTGTTATTATTTACTGCTCATCTATTAGCTCAGTTAATGCAGATTATTTTAACAATAAAAAAATGATGGAATTCATCCATTTGTGGTTGTGGTGTGCAAGAATGTAAAGTAGGGTACCAAAAATTATCAATATTCTTAAAAGTGACATATCTTAGGAAATACTCGGTATTGATTTCTTTTTGTATTTTTTTCTGAATCGCCTTAAGTTCTACTATGACCCATTCCAAGGTTATCCATTCATTACTGGACACTCTGTATATAGTTAATTGAATACAATTAGCTCGTAACATAATAATATAAGTATTAAAGCTCAAATTGCAAAATCAATTTCAAGACAAAAAATTTAATGTTTCTTGTAGCACTTTTTGTATGAATATGCCACGGTTAGCAGAAACCTTCCATTTCCTAGTATTGTACTGTAAAGTATCGGCACTTAAGTCGACACAGTTGCTATCGTCTGGCATTGAAGGAGTTCAACATTGTTTCCACGAATTCTCGTCTGATTGCCGACTTACGTGACGACGAGGTAAAGTTCGTGGAAGAGGCTTCGCAAGGTCAATGGGTTGAGGTTACTCTGAAGACCGTATTTGAGATAGGTGGTAGAAGACAATTTTTCTTATTAGACATTGAACGATATGGAAAATGTAAGTGTTTTTAATGCCAGGGTCGCGGGACTGGCTTACCAGGTAACCGTGGCCTCGGAACGTAAAGGGCTATTGAAGGACACCGTGGATTTTAGTCAATACAAGTCTAATAGTTCCTTCTGTCTAGCCCTGGGCCAAAAAAAGATGGCTGTTTATGTATGAGACTTTAAGTATTTGTAAACGCAAGTACAACACAAAAAAAAACCGGCCAAGTGCGAGTTGGACTTGCCCATGAAGGGTTCCGTAGTAGCAAGCATAGATTAGGGATAAAATTGTATTGAGATTAGTAAATGATATACACAAACTGGAAGCGCGGGTTATGCTAAATTTTTCTAATTGCTAATTGGCTGTGAACGAAAGACATGGAAATTACGTTCTGCCGGGAACACAAGACAGAATGCAGATCGAAATATAGGAAGGATTGCACAATACCTTAATTCTCCGGAGACGTCCTCGCGGCTGAGGGGCGGCTGTCGACTGCAGGCAACTGGAGCGCTCTGACGTGAGGTGCGCGTTGTGAGTAACCGATTGGCCCCGAGTTTCAACTGCGGCCGCTTTTTAAGCGGTCTCTCTCGTACTAAAGCGAGAAGATATGTGCGGGAAGAGGATAGAGATAGGACCCTTCACAGCCAATCAGATTAGTCGTTCAATGACATGAAGTTATAGATAAAAGACCTAACCGTTCTTTCTGCGCAGCGTAACCATTCCCCCCGGGCTTGAAGGGATGCCTTCAAGAGTTGAAGGCGAAATTCGTGAGATTAAACTACAATTTAAACTATTATCTATACGTAAATATCAATGAAATCAAATAATTAATTACTAATGCTAACCTAACCTTGGATGACGAGAGCCGAATTTATTGGTTAGGCAATGGGCAAAGACGAACGACGGGACGCAAGTAGGATCCAGTCAATGTCTTAACTCGGGCGATGCGAGTGACTCCTGTGGAGTCAGGAAAAACTTCTTCCACGACACCCAAAGGCCAGTGAAGTGGGGGCGAATTATCTACTATGAGAATCACAACCGTACCGACAGTGACTGGATCGATCGGCGTGTTCCATTTACGACGCGATTGTAAAGTGTGAAGATATCCGCTTCTCCAGCGCTTCCAAAACGATTGTACTAATTGGTCTAACAATTTATGTCTCGAAACAATTGTTCTCTCGTCTATCTCCTCGGCAGGCAAGTATTTTAAAGGGGTGAGATTCAGAAAGTGCGCTGGAGTCAAAGCTAGTGGTTCTGAAGGATCACTAGAGAGTGTCCTACAAAGAGGTCTAGTATTCATTACTGATTCGACTTGAGTAAGAACGGTATTTAACTCTTCAAACGAAAGAATGGTATCACCTATTACACGGTATAAGTGAATCTTTAAACTTCTAATATTAGCCTCCCAATTACCGCCGAAATGACTAGCAGTCGGGACATTAAGTGACCAATTTATGCGATTTTCAGCTAACATGTGACCAAATTCGGTGTTGTGATATTTCGAACAAAGGAAGTCGTGAAGTTCCGAAAGTTTACGCTTAGCGCCAATGTAATTTGTCCCGTTGTCCGAGTAAATCCTACTAACCGGGCCGCGCCTTGATAGGAATCGTTTGAAAGCACTCATAAAACTGACTGTACTAAGATCACCGGCTAGTTCGATATGTACCGCGCGTGTAGTCATGCAGACGAACAGACACACGTATGCCTTGGTAGAACGAATGCCTCGGCCGCGAGACATGGTAACCTTGAAGGGACCAGCGTAGTCCGTGCCCGTGTGAACGAACGGTTTAGTTGCTTGAACTACACGACAAGACCGATGATCTGCCATCTCAGGGAAACTTGGCTTGGGACGGAGACGAAAGCAGGGAAGACACTTATGAATCCTATTCCTAATTAAATTGCGTGCAGAAAGTATCCAATATCTTTGACGTAACAGTGACATCAGCAGGTCGGGACCCGCGTGGCAATTCAATTTATGATGGTATTCGACAAGCAAATTCAGAATAGGATCTTTTCTTGGGAGTAGAATTGGATATTTCGCTTCATAACCCAAATCTGAATTTCTTAAACGGCCTCCGACTCTAATGAGTCCGTCTTTGAGGAAAGGTTTCAAGTGCCGAAGAGAATGACTACAATCCTTGCCTTCTCTGAGTCTGGCAATTTCCTTTGAGAAATAGAAGCGTTGAATTTCACGTAGAATGAGTAGTTCAGCGAAATCGTAATCCGATGCTGACATGCGGTTATTAACCGGTAACAACTTAGCAAAACGACAGACGTAAATTGCCACTCTAAGTAATTTACTCCAAGACGAGATACGATCGACTAAACAAAGAATAGGAGATCTTTCGTTAGGTGCAGCGACTAACAACGAATTTTTCTTCTCTTCAGGTGCTTCAGACACTGAGGAGGGATTGAAAGGAGCGACAGGCCATTGTGAAATGTCCAAGTGAGCCCACGGGGGTCCCCTGAACCAAAGCGGATGGTCTATAATTTGTGAGGGTGTGAGTCCGCGTGAAAGACAATCTGCTGGATTGTCCGCACCGGACACGTGATATAAATTTTGCGGTGACAAATCGCTTTGTATTTTCGAAACTCTGTTGGCTACAAAGGTATTCCAACGATGGGCGACGAATGTACCCAACAGAGCGCGACCGTCGAATCCGAAAATGCGAATATGTCACGGAAAACTATTCGGTTTTGACAAGCGACCACGACATTTCTTATTAGCTGGGATAACACAAGAATAGCACAGAGCTCAAGACGAGCGAGAGAAACTACATTTTTGGGAGAGACCTTAGACTTAGCTGTTATCAAATTGACTGTATTGCCATCGCTATTGTGGACGTGGAAATAAATCACTCCCCCGTATGCTTTCTCGCTAGCGTCCGCGAAAGCTAAGAGTGTGACCACACTATCAGCGACAATACCAACGTGGCGTGGGATTTTTATGTTGCAGAGCAAAGGAAGCTCTTCCCTAAAGCGAGTCCACAGCCTGACTATATCTTCAGGTGGTGTCTCATCCCAGTCACAGTTGCATAGCCAAAGCTTCTTGATAAGAAGCTTGGCATGCAAGACGACAGGCGCGACAAATCCCATGACGTCCCATGTTTTAGCGATGCACGATAATATTGTACGCTTAGTACAAGTCTGAGTGGGAGTGTTTACTCTCATGGCGAAGTGATCTGACGTGGGCGACCAACACAAACCAAGTACTTTATGTTGGTCGGACCCGTCGAACTCCTTGTCAGCTGGCAGACGATGCGAAAGCGGGATAGAATTCAATACTACTTGTGAATTACTGGTCCACTTGACCAACTCGAATTGACCCGCCTTCATGAGACCAATCATCTCTGAAGCGGTAGAAATGCCCTGGGTTTCCGTGAGGACGGAATGGACAAAATCGTCCATGTACAATCCCGTGGCGACAATGGCTTTAGCCTGAGGGTACGAGTCACCCTCTTCCTCCGCCAGCTGCTTAATAGTTCGCAGCGCGTGAAAGGGGCTAGATTTGAGTCCAAAAACGACACGATTGAACTCATAAACTTGCAAAGGTTCCTGCGGCGAAAAACGATACAAGATGCGTTGGAAACGCCGATCAGGTTCTCGGACTCCAATGCTGGGAAACATCTGACGAATGTCTGATGAAAGCGCGATCGAAAACAAACGAAAATTAACTATAATGTTAAACAAATTCCCTTGTAGGTTCTGTCCACTATACAAGAGATCATTAAGCGAAACGCGGGTAGTAGTTTTACAACTACCATCGAGAACGACACGAAGTTTGGTTGTGACCTTATCATCTCGGATCACACCATGATGCGGAATGTAGTACGAAGGTTCCGAAGGATCAGGAATTGTAGGTGAAATATAGCCCTTCTCTAAATATTCTAGGATGACGTTGTCGTACGCGGCCTTTAAATTAGGAGAAGCTTGCATCTTCCTTTCCAAGCAGAGAAACCGGCGTTCACTTGCTTGACGTGAGTTGCCCAGGGATTCGACATCACCCTTGAAAGGCAAAGCGACTACGTATCGTCCGTCACTATTTCGAGTGGTAGTGCGGGCATAAAACTCCTCACATAATTTGTCATCTAGGCTGAGTACCGGGGGAACATTTACTTCTTCCAATTCCCAGAATTTTCGTATCGCTACGTCTAACGGCTCCGCGGTGCAACAATACGAAACGGTCGAATTGTCATCGATGAGAATCGGCGCCTTACCGACAATTACATAGCCGAGTACAGTTTGCAAGGCGATTGGAGACGCATGTGTAGGCTGACCTTGAACTCTGTTAGATAAGAGTAAGTGCGGGAAAGTCGAAGCACCGATCAATAATTGAATCGGATTTGAAGAAAAAGTTGTATCGTCTGCTAACTGTAAGTTTTTAAAATTATGCAAAAGCGAAACGTCAACCGTGGCAGTTGGCAAACGTTCAGTAATTTTATCTATTACGAATGACTCAATATTATAGTTTATATTACGATTGAAACGAGAATAAAATTTAATTTGTACGGAACCCTGTATTTGTTTACTAGCACCTCCTATGCCCCTGACGGTTGCACAGGCAGGTTTATTATTTATGTTCAAACCCAAAAGTTGACAACAATCCCGCGTGATAAAGTTACTTTGAGAAGCGCTGTCTAATATTGCGCGAACAATATGTTCTTTGCCAAAAGAATCTACTACAATAACTTGCGCGGTAGCAATCAATATGGTTGTTGGGCCCCGGTATAAAGAATTAATACGGTTCTCATCAGTCGCGCACAACGATATATCAGTCTGCTTCGTAAGTCTCTCAGCAGAGGGCGTGCGAGCGCCGGTCGACCTTGAACCGTGCGCGTCGCTCAATTTATTGCCGAAACACAACAAACTATGGTGTTTAGAGCTACATTTTTTACAAGTGGACTTTGACCCACAAGCGGACACACGATGTTTTGGACTTAAGCAATTAATGCATAAATTGTTTGATTTCACAAACTTAAATCTCTGATCGGGTTTATAACTATTAAATACTTTACATTTATACAGGGTGATTTGTTATTCGATGCGGTCCTTGAAATAGGTGATACTAGACCTTATTTGCAACAATTTTAACCCCGACAATATGGGGTCTAAACTAACTGGTTTTAGAGATATCGAACTTTAAAGATTATTCGAAAAATTTCCACCTCTCCCTCATTAAGTGCTTATTGTTAGAAAGTAACGATAGTCACCACTTAGAATTTATGCTTTTCTGATAGAATATGAACGACTGAATCTAGTGAATACAAGTTTGTTTTAAAAATAATCATATCTTGGGAAATTAAGTGTCATAAAGTTTCTGTTTTGAAGTTTTCTGAAAACTTTCCTTGTCTTTCAAAGCATATTTTTCAAAATAAATGTATGACACTTGGTGTACAAATTACAAGAAAAACTTCCTTGTCTCATTACCTTTCTAAAATGGTGCCACAGTACCCACTTTTAGTTAGTGTCTTACTAGAAAATTAGGGTTGTTACTGACAAAGTAGTAAATCAACGAAAATCGGTTATAATGTTTTTTCGACTTAACATTTTTTTTCTGTGGTTTTTGTCCAAACTGCTATCTGATATTAGCTTTTTGAGTCAATGCGCTTAATTTTGGTCGATCGCCTCAAGCAAAATCGGTCTTTATCTGGAGTATTTTTACCTGTCCTACAAGTAGGGTGACCCAACTTTTATGCACGCCAGTTTAGTTTATTTTTGCGAAACCAGAGCTTATAAACATTCGGTCATTGTACATTTGTTTCAAGTAGCTGTTTTAAATGGAAGAAAATTGATGGTTTGACTATCTGGTCCATAGGTAAAAATACTCCAGATAAAGACCGATTTTTGCCTGATATGATCGACCAGGATTTAGAGCACTGACTTAAAAAGCTAACATCAGATAGCATTTTGGACAAAAACCACAGAAAAAAAATGTTGGTTCGAAAAAACATTATAACCGATTTTCGTTGATTTACTACTTTGTCAGTAACAACCCTAATTTTCTGATAAGACACTAACTAAAAGTGGGTACTGTGGCACCATTTTAGAAAGGTAATGAGACAAGGAAGTTTTTCCTGTAATTTGTACACCAAGTGTCATACATTTATTTTGAAAAATATGCTTTGAAAGACAAGGAAAGTTTTCAGAAAACTTCAAAACAGAAACTTTATGACACTTAATTTCCCAAGATATGATTATTTTTAAAACAAACTTGTATTCACTAGAATCAGTCGTTCATATTCTATCAGAAAAGCATAAATTCTAAGTGGTGACTATCGTTACTTTCTAACAATAAGCACTTAATGAGGGAGAGGTGGAAATTTTTCGAATAATCTTTAAAGTTCGATATCTCTAAAACCAGTTAGTTTAGACCCCATATTGTCGGGGTTAAAATTGTTGCAAATAAGGTCTAGTATCACCCATTTCAAGGACCGCATCGAATAACAAATCACCCTGTATACGTGATCATGTTTCTCCTTACACAAAACACACGCGGTAGGTTCGTTATCACCTATACAGGTGTATGCATTAGTATGTTTGCGATTTGCAGGTGATTTATTGTTAGAGACTGTTGACGAAGTTCGTTCTAACACCTTTATATGCTCACGAACAAACTCAACTAATTCACTAAAAGATGGAATTTCGGAACTACTTGATTTTAATTGATGATTAGATTCGAATGCCCGTACAGTGTCTATGTCGAGTTTTTTAAGAGCGATATGCAATAAAATAAAATCAGCGTGGTCATGGACCTTTATGTTTTTAAACCCGGCTACCGACGTTGCGAATTTATCGAGAAATGATTCTAAAGTAGCCGGCGAACCTGACGAAATAGATTTAAATTCAAATAATTGGTCTAGATATGAAGTTGCCGATTGCCGTTTATCTTCATACCTTTCACAAAGTGAATCGAATATAAGTGGGTAATTATCAGCTGACGGAGTAATTCCGGCACATATCGAACGAGCTTTGCCTGTTAATTTTCCAATTAAATAATATAATTTCTCGCATGCTGTTAGCGAACTATTATTATGCACGGCATTTCGAAAACTGGCGATGAACAGCGGCCAATTTTTAATATCCCCATTAAATTCGGGTATTTCAATCGGGGGCAAGCGAGGAGATTTCTTACATTCACTAGGTGCCTGAACCTGCAATTTCTTCTCTGCCCGCTTCACCCTACCCAGTAAGTCTTCGAATGAAGAAAGTGCCTGATAGTCGACGACATAATCAGGATTTAATTTAAGTTCATGAGCGATTATATCGTCCAGCGCACATTCAAAATCAGTACGCAACGAATCTATTGTTTCACAGTCACACAAGAACGATTCTTTATCGAATTCCTCCGAATCAATATTTTTCAATTTATCGCAAATACGTTGCATACGAGAAAATATTCGATCTCTTTTTCCTAACAATCGTTTAAGAGTAATATCTGTAGGCGCCATCTAGCAACCTTCTAATAACGATAATTAAATAAATATGTAACAAACGAAATACGTTGTGAAAGCGATGTGAGCGAATAATTTACCTAAGTGGGTATTTATTTTTACAATAATGCGTCGGTGATTGAGCGCGAAGCGGTAATTCAACGGTAATATTTTAAAATAATGCGGGATTAAGCGAAATAACCAGTTATAGCAACGATTTACTAGCTGGTGTTACGAATATACAACGGTTTTACCGAGAATTTAACGATATACCCACACCTGTCGGCGAGACAAGTGTTTGGTACAAAACTAATTAGAATACGAGTATTTTTACCGACTACGAATGGCGAATGGTTATCACTGATTTCAATAACTATCCGGCTCGAAGGACCAAATGGAAGCGCGGGTTATGCTAAATTTTTCTAATTGCTAATTGGCTGTGAACGAAAGACATGGAAATTACGTTCTGCCGGGAACACAAGACAGAATGCAGATCGAAATATAGGAAGGATTGCACAATACCTTAATTCTCCGGAGACGTCCTCGCGGCTGAGGGGCGGCTGTCGACTGCAGGCAACTGGAGCGCTCTGACGTGAGGTGCGCGTTGTGAGTAACCGATTGGCCCCGAGTTTCAACTGCGGCCGCTTTTTAAGCGGTCTCTCTCGTACTAAAGCGAGAAGATATGTGCGGGAAGAGGATAGAGATAGGACCCTTCACAGCCAATCAGATTAGTCGTTCAATGACATGAAGTTATAGATAAAAGACCTAACCGTTCTTTCTGCGCAGCGTAACCACAAACAATAAAAATAACTTTGTTTTTCATAGTGTTTGTATGAATGGCAAAGTTATATTTGCGGTTTTTGAACATGTACTATATCTCAAAAACTGCTGACAATATCTCATTCAAACCAATTTTCGTTGGAAGTTTTTGTTAAGGTCTACATTATATTTTTTTTAGTTTGAATATTCTCTTATTTTAGAAGATACAGGGGAAACTGTTCGGTTTAGAAAAAAATTGTATTAGAAACCTCAATATCATTTTTAAACACCTATCCATAAATACCCCACACGTATAGGTTTGGTGAATTTTTTTTTTTGAGTTTCAATTCTAAGTATGGGGGGTACCCCCAAAATTTGTTTTGTTTTTATTTTTGTGTAAAAATCCTAATGCGGTTCACATAATACATCTACTTACCAAGTTTCAACAGGATAGCTTTCTTACTTTCGAAGAAAAGTGGCTGTGACATACGGACGGACAGACAGACAGACGGACAGACAGACAGACAGACGGACAGACAGACAGACGGACAGACAGACAGGCAGACAGGCAGACATGACGAATCTATAAGGGTTCCGTTTTTGCCATTTGGCTACGGAACCCTAAAAATAGTGCAGGGCATTTTTTTTTTATAAACAAGCCACTTCCATTTCCACACAGATCTTTGGCCACTCTTTCTTCAACTATACTTGACCTTCCGATTTCGTGAGTCGCAACGATATATCATCTGTCGGCGGGTAGATAGTCCTGCCAACATTTATTATGTTTTCTTTCTTTCTTTCTTGTGATTTCTGAACTATGTCGAGGTTTGAATTTCTTTTAGAGGTTTTTAAATGGAATTATAGGTTTCTGGGACTTTATTTTGTTGGAATTTACGATTATCTTATTTACCAGTATTATTGAGAAGTAACTTTCCATCTGAAGTAACGTAAGTCCAAGTCTAAGTTTTCTACCGATATGTTTGAGTGAGTACCAGTCTATTTTTTCTGGTAAAATCATCAAATGAGTCCTCCCGCCCTGGGTATAGCGACAGGGACCGTCAGATTATTTCTGACTATAAATTTCAGTCTGTTCCTTGAAATGCCCTTTGCATTCGGTTACTTGCTTAGACGGAGACTAAATTTCATCAAGCTCGCATGAAACTGGGGTGCTAAGACAGGAAACCTCCACGTGCGCCCGTGGACTGGAGTTCCCTCTCGGATACGTCCGGGGGGAAGACCAGTTTTTCGGGCTGGTGCACCCTGGGATGCGGGCAAAAACTCTTCCTTAGGCACTGTGTGCCTAAGGGGTCTCTTTGCCCGTATGCGAATAGCCTGTCGGGTGGACGCTCCAACGCGTGTCCCTCTGAATAGTAGAGGGCACAGCGGCGGAGCGGGCTTGCGGACGGTGAGTAATGGGTAAGCTCGCCGTCCGACCAAGGACCAAGCCCGGGTCGGTGGCGCGTCGTGTTTCACGCGTCACCGACGGGGCCCCTTATGGGGCAAAATGCCTGCTGGGGTCGCGGAATTTTCTTAATATAGGATACCGTGGCCCCGGAGCGTAAAGGGCATCCGAAGGAACACGGGTGGATTTTAGTCAGTAAGAGTCTGACAGTCCCTTCCGCCCCACCCAGAGCGGGAGGACTCATTTGATGATTTTGCCACCCAAAAAAAAAAGATCGCATGAGACTATTTGTTATTTGCAAAATTTGAATGTTCTTACTCCTCCGACAAAAAAAAAAAACATCGCTGTTAACCACCACCACCCACCATGTTAAATTGAACTTAATTCCATAATACATAAGCATATTTACCCTATAATGTGGCCACTGCTGGGTCACAGTCACAGACCTCCTCTCTATTAGTTCGGTTTGCAAACAATATCCCGATATCTGTCCGTAGAAATATTCAGAATATCAGTATGTCACGTGTTTTTGGTTCTAGGACACGTCAGTTTTTCTCACGTATTTTGCTTCCGTAATACAGAGTAGGTAAATTGTAATAAATGGCATTTGAAATAAGGCAGGTTTTTAACACAGCACATGTTGTGTTTCCGTTGAAATTCTTCGTCTGCAATGCAATCCCTTAATCTTCTATAGCGCTACTCATTCAGTTAGGACAGTCCATTTTCACCACCTTACCGACAATAAGCTTTTCCTTAGACCCCAATATCACCATAACATCACGTTTCATTTGCAGAATATTGCCTTTTTCTATTACAAGAGCCCCAAAAGAAAGCCACCATCAGTATTTATGGGAAAACAAACCGAAAATTCAATGATATGTGATGTCCATCAAGAGTTTCGTGCGCTCGTAATGGTTTACGGCACAGGACTGCTATGTAGCAATGAAAATATATACTGATTTCACTGTGTAGTGTGTACTCGTAGTTTTTAACCAACTTCCAAAAGGAGGAGGTTCTCAATTTGGATGTTATTTTTTAATTGTATTTTTTTTATGTTTGTTCGGCCATAACTCCGTCGTTTGCCAACCGATTTGAAAAATTCATTACAAATTAAAATTTTATCGAAATCGGACTAGCACTTTTTGAAAAATCAACAAAAACCTAAAAAAATTTCAACATTGTCTACACCGATTACTCCGAGGTTTCTGGTCCGATTTCGATGATTCTTTTTTTGTTCGATACAGTATATCTGCCATTTGGTCCCATAAAATTTTCATTTAGTTTGGTGCAGTAGTTTTCATTTTTAGCTCATTGTGTATGGACGATGTTATTACCGGTGCTACGGATTACAATATTTTAGTGTACCTACATGTAAGAAAATTATTATTTGACAATAATTTGGGTTGAATATTGAAACTAAAAAGGATGAAATAAAAAACTTAAAAAAAAAATGTAACCGACTTCCCACAAAAAAGTTCAAAATAACCTACTTACAAAAAAACTTTTCTTTCGAAAGTCGGTGACAAGAAGTCAATGAAATAAAAAAGAAAGTCACCGACTTTCGAAAGAAAAGTTTTTTTGTAAGTAGGTTATTTTGAACTTTTTTGTGGGAAGTCGGTTACATTTTTTTTGAAAAAGTTTTTACTGAATATATTCCTAAGATGCGGGGTTCAGAAATGAGGTATCAATTTTATCAACTGGTATCATTACCTTATTACAAACTTAAGTAGATACATATATTTTTTTAGGTTGGAAAATCATCAAACTGGCTAATAACAAATTGCTGATAAATTCGCCCCACCGCCTGAGTGGGAGGACCACTCAGGCTGGAGCGAAAAGAACTGTGACTTGTACTGAGTAAAACCTGCTGCTGCTTCAGTCGCCATTTGCGTTCCAGGATCGCAATATTGTCTTAAGAAATTCTCCTAATCGTCGGGTACATACCCTACAGCTTGATATACCAATGTTGAAATGATGTCAGGAATACATGAAAACGGGCGAACGTGACATTGGTTGATAATATTGATCAGTATCATTATCTCCTTCGTTGAAACGTCTCAGGGACTTATTGCTCATGGCCTAACCATGACCATTGGGCAGTGGCGTAGCGAGGCCAGAAGGGCCCCATATTAAAACTTATTTTTTTGAACTTATTTGACAGGCCTGTTGGTCTAGTGGTTACTGACCCTGACTGCTATGCCGGAGGTCGTGGGTTCGATTCCCACCCAGGACAAATGTTTGTGTGATGAGCACGATTATTTGTTCTGGGTCTGGGTGTTATTTATCTATAATATGTATGTATTTAGAAATATATAACTATGTTTATCAGTTGTCTAGTACCCATAACACTAGCTCTGCTTAGCTTGGGACTAGATGGCATTGTGTGATAGTTGTAGAATATTATTATATTATTATTATTTGGGGCTTTTGGGGCCCTTCTAATCTAAACGTTTTGCAGAATGAAGACAATAGCACCCTGACTCGTGTATTTAATGTCACTAAGAGAATTTTGAAAGGAGCTAGAAAATTGAGAATGCTGATCGACTGATCGCAGCTCATTAATGACAAATACATAAAGCCTTGAGCTATGTTAGGAGTTCGATAAATTTTATAACTTTTTATTTAAGAGCAACATTTCATGTTTTTATTTTTATGCCAATCGTCGCGGGCCCTTGTCACTTGTGGGCCCCGTTTGATACGGCTTACACGGCGGTAGCTACGCCTCTGCCATTAAGAGAGGTTAAAGAATAAATGAGGAAGTATATTGAACGTTAAGTTCTAAGTTATAAATCCACTTTTCATCTGTGACAGCAGGTTTAAGGTCACTTGTGATAAGATGAAGTGTATCTTATGACGTGTTTGAAATATTATTGTTTACAGTAGAAAACATAAACATGTAGTGCGTACGAGTACCTATGAATGTGTACGTGTGTATACTCACTTTAGATCCATCCATACATCCATCCAAGAGTGCGAGGTACTTCGCCATCAACTGGACACAAAACCAGACATCTCCATGTCGCGCTAAAATAAAATCTATCGTGGTAAAATCATCAAAAAAGTCCTCCCACCCAGGGCAGGGCGGGAGGGCTGTCAGACTCGTACTGAGTAAAATCCACGGTGTCCTTCAATAGCCCTTTACGTTCCAGGGTCACGGTAATGAGATAAGTGCCGCGACCCCGGCAGGCTTTGGCCCTCTAGAGGGGGGCCCCGTCATCATGTTGACACTCTTTGAGGCGCGCGTGGAACACAACGCGCCGTCTCGACCATTTTTAAAGACGATTTTAGACTAGGTCTATGTTGATTCGATAGCTGTCACATCAAGTAATTGTGACCCTGGAACATAAAGGGCTATTGAAGGGTCACCGTGGATTTTAGTTGGTACAAGTCTGACAGTAAGGGGTGAGAGGACTCATTTCATGATTTTAAGACAATTAAAAAAAAGGTCTATGTTGATGATAAAGGTTAACGAAAACTAGATGAGATCAACGTTTTGAATCTGGTGACAAACTCTAAGGTTTACAGTCTCTTTTAAAAGAATAGAGGTCTTATTGGCAAAATAGTCATTTGAAGAAAGTGGTACCATAATGCTGTCTTGCTTGGGGTCGCGGGACGGTCTAAAACGGGCGCCGTGACCCTAGAACCCAAACGGCAAAAGGTAATGGGTGGGTTTTTGGCGAGAAGTCTCCCCAAGACTTCAAATAAAATAAAAGATACGTAGAGAAATCTCTCACAGTCACGTTTCATGGGTATTATAGGCTACATTATAGTCCCTTAAAAAGTTAGTGACTGAAATTATCTTGGATTAACCACAGTGATTATGATGACCAATTTGGATGGCCAGACAAGTCAGTACTCAGATCTTACTAATATCATAAATGGAAAGTATGGAAAGGATAAATGTTCGTATGTATGTATGTCTGTGGCTCTTTTATGTCTAAACGACTGGACGTCTTTGTACGAAAGTTGCACTTATAGTTCATAACCTGGACTAACACAGTTTTTATTCTGATTTTATTTTCCCGTAGAGTAATTTTCAAGTTACTACAACTTGAAAAATACTCCACGGGCGAAGCTACTGGCAACTGTTAGTTTAAAAATATATTAAAAAAGTTAATACTAACCAACATTTATCGAGCTTTCCCCAAATCCGTTTGTCTCGGTTCTCGGCCCGTGGAACAGAACAAGGTGTCCTGATATTTCACAAACGTACTTCCTAATATCCCGATATCTGTCCGAAGATATATTCAAAATATCAGTATGAACGAAGTAAATATTCGTCAGTTAACCAGTTGATTCGCTAGGGTTGTGACAACCGCAGCTCTGCCGCAGCGAGCCGCACTGCGGTACATACGGACCGTTCTGCCAGCTCGTCGGGACAACCCGACCCGAAGAATAACTCGTACAAGCTAAAATATTTATTTTGGAACCTGTTATGGCGGTTATGTTTTGTGGCGGCAAAATGGGGCGCCATTTTTTTTTGGAAATATTTGAATTTGTGTCAATGGTTGGCGATTTTGGACATTTTTGTTTTTTTTATTTGTAAAGAAATAATGTACTTTTAAAATGTAATGAATTTTGATCTGATTCGTTAATTATTTTCAAAGTGATTTTTTATTTTTTTATATTTAGATTGTTGACAACCGCATAGCAACCCTGTTGTTATGCGACACACTCTATTTATAAGTTCAGAAGACATAGTCTATCTGCATTACACACCATAAACAGAAAAACTACATAAATAAATAAAGGTATTCGTCTACTTATAACATTTTCATTCCAAATACTAGATATAGTGTCAAATATAACACACGAAAAAATTCGCAGCATCACAAGAGAAATATCGATTTAAAAAAGGTTTTATCACATTTAGGGCTATACGTTATTCTCTGACACAGTGATCCGGCGACCTTGGACGAAACGGGACCGTTCCCGACACACCGGAGGGATTTATAATTTTTAATTTAGATTTAATATGTGACGCGATACTTTTTTGTTTTTCGCAATTTTGCGCGCGCAAATTAAATAATGGATGCTTTGACGTGTCACGCGTGTGTTTCGTTTTTTGAATTTGGATGGAAAGTGACAATACTTTTTTCTTTTTAATTTTGGACGATGGGAATTGAATATAAGTCCTTTGTGCTTCTAGATAAAATGGCATTGTCATCGAATGGAAAAGTAAAGAATGTTTTTATGGGATTGATATTAGTGGCATAAAAGCGTATGTCAATCCTACTGTAAATCGGAAAGTTTATCAAGTTTACCACAAACAAAACTGTTTTTTTTCAGACTTACCCGAAAAAGTCTTTTCGTAGATGACCACAAACATTATGGAAAAAACCTTCACACATGCATAATAGAAGAGGTCCCCTGAAGGCCTGAAATTTACGGACGGCTGTTAAGTAGTTGTACGTAACGAATAGAAACGAGTACAGTCAACAAATATGGTCAGCAAAAAAACTCGATTCAGTAGTATACCCGATACACTTTTTTTTGAATAAAAAATACGTGTGGCACTCGGAGACTGCCACGGTGAAGCTATTGCATAGCATTTAAAAAAAAAGGAAAAAAATATCGCCTACCGCGAATATTTAACGAGAATATCATTTATTTAAAAAAATGCTTGTGGTGCACTAATGTAATAAAGAACTGCTTACTACTGAACTGTAGGAGAATTTTATACGTAGGTCTCATTGTGAAAACCTTCTTTTGTAGCTGGCCGTTTAGAATCAGTAAGAAAAAGTAAATTATAATTTTTTATGATTGCCGAAGACTCCCGATCTGAAACGACGTTAGACGAGTGTGAGGTTTTTTCCTTAGGTATTTTTGTTACGGAATTTCTTGATTTGTTCGCCGCGCTCAGACTCCGTGATAAAAGCTATGCAATAACTTAAAAAATTAAAGCATGACATCACAACATGAGGCCTGTTTTCTCTGAATTATGAATGGCCTATTAAAGAAATCCTATTGAAAAATCTTAATAACACTTTGCATGATCAGGGAATCGACACAGAATCTTATCGCTTGTAAGTACTAAATCAAAGTGGAAAAAAAAACTACAATTTACACTTAAAACTCATTCTGAATATTTTAAAACTCAGTACATACATAGACAGCAAGGTTGGTGCAGTTGCCGATCGAGCGACTACTGCGTTGCGTGTCGCAGGTACCATTCCCGTACGGAACAAATATTTGTTTGATCTACAAGTAGTTTTTCCGGGTCTGGGTGTTCGGGTCTGTGAGTTTATATGTTTGTAAATAAAATGCCTACGACACAGGAGAAATTCTTAGTGTGAACAAAGTTTTGAAAACAAAAAAGAAAATAGGTTCTGGCCTGTATCTTTTTTGTAGTCTGTACTTTAACTGCCGGTACGACCGTACCACACATTTCAGAGGAGCATTCAGTGTCCTAATTGACACTTGTTCAAGTTCCACTGTGCATTCAGAGCATTTGCCAGTTTGAGTTGTCAATTGACGTACTTGCGGGCCCATGAAATTTTGGGCTCATAACGCATTTCAACTTAGACTTTATCAAAAAATTTGCTGTCTAAAGGCTATCTGTTTAATTAATAGTGAAACAACTAACTGCTGTGAAAATATTATTAAGCTATTGCATAGCTTTTATCGCGGGCTCCGAGCGCGGCGCGGCGCGGCGACCGAATCAAAAAAATTCCAAAAACCTAACGAAAATACCTGACACCACGCATCTTCAAACATCGTTTCAGTTCGGGAGACTTCGGCAATCATAAAAATATTAAAAAAAAACAATTCTTGCTATGCCATTCTAAACGGCCAGCTACAAAAGGAGTTTTCACAATGAAACCTACTTATAAAATCCTCCTACAACAAAGAAGTTCTTTATTACAGTAGTGCACCACAAACATTTTAAATAAATTATATTCTCGTTAAGTATACGAGGTAGGCAATTTTATTCTTTTAAAATAAAAATAAAATGTTATGCAATAGCTTCACCGCGGCAGTTTCCGAGTGCCACATGTATTTTTTTCTTTTTTTTATTAAGGTAATTCAAAGCATGCTATTATTTAAGGAGATATCCTGGATCACCCAAATACCTAAGTGATTCCATACTTACGAGTATGCTTGATAGTATACATTCCGATTTTCATAAAATAATACTATCAACTATAACCTTATATTTGAGTCATACCATGGGTCCAGGATTTGATTTTTGACCGCCCCGTGTTGGAATTTTTCGTCGGATTTATCCAAATTGTTTCATATTTTTTTGGAGTTTTTTTTTTACTTTATTTGTTCATAATCGTTATTCTTACCTAACCCAGTGAGATTTTTAATAAAAAGTAAATTCACTACTTTCGCTAAAAGTACCAATGTAAATAAAACTAGAAATGGTGTCTTCTCAGCTGTTTAGGATCATTCTCAACTCGACAGAAACGCAACTCGTCAGATTCGCAACTCGTCATCTCTCAGGATGGAGTCGCAACTTGTCAGAAACGTAACTCGACAGAAACGCACTTTGTCAGAAACGCAACTCGTCAGATTCGCAACTCGTCAGATATTTTTATCTTTGCGTTTATGACCAGTTGCGTGTGATTTAGGACAAGTCAAATAAAAAAAAACAATTTACTTATTAATAGGTATCATCATCATCATCAGCTGGAAGATGTCCACTGCTGAACATAGGCGGGAGGCCTTAATGTTCAGCAGTGGGAGTCTTCCTTACACCACTACGCTGAACGACAATTCGCCACTTCCATCCAACGGTTGCCTGCGACCCTCACGATGTCGTCGGTCCACCTAGTGGAAGGCCTGACTACGCTGCGTCTTCCGGTCATGAGGACACGGCGGTGCTCTGCCCGCATGCCCGCGCCTACGGTGGCCCGAGATCGTCTGCCGACGTCCCTCGCCGTGGGCGTCTACCACTGCAGCTGGGGTGGAGGGTGGACGCTGTCCTCTCCCTCACGCGGCTCGCCTCCTCCTTCGCGAGTATGACTGCTTCGCAGAAGGAGGTGACCGCTTCCCACTCCGTCTCGCCCCGCAGCATGGCCTCGACCAAAGCTGGGCCCAAGAGGTCTCCGCCTATCGCTGCCGTGAGGACACGGCGGTGCTCTGCCCAGGCGGGGCAGTCCTGCACCGTATGCTCCACCGTGTCCTCCGACCGATCCTCGCAGTGGTGACACCCAGACGATTCTTCCTTCTTCATCAGACACAGGTACCTCCCGAAACATCGGTGTCCGGTGAGGACCTGCGTCACGCGGAAGGATAGGACGCCGTGACGCCTATCCAGGCACTCCTCAAAGAGGGGTCTTACCACCGCGATTGCGGCGTACCCGAGGCCGCTTTTTACGCAAAGAATTACCTACATTTAACAATGTAGGTAGTGTCTCGGATACCTTCCCACATTTTAATAGGTCACAAAAGTCAAAGCAATAAGTAGCAATAATATAGTACATGATGGCAGTGGTATAGATCCCTCTCGAATCAACCAAATGAATCCCGAGACTGGGGCGGCCAAAAAATGTGTTTGGCAAAGAATTATTTTTTTTCATCACACAAAATTTATGTTAGGTTACTTCAAAAATTCCATCCGATTCTGATACGCACTTTTTTATGTGAGATGGGTTTGCTCTTGACCTTAGTCTAGGTCAGAAATGACTAAGACAAGGTCGACGATGGAAAAATGCACTTCCGGAAAAAACAACCTTAGTTGCTAAGGAAACTACCTACTAGATAAAAATCTGACGAGTTGCGAATCTGACGAGTTGCGTTTTTGACCAGATGCAAAATCTGACGAGTTGCGAATTTGACGAGATGCGAATCTGACGAGTTGCGAATTTGACGAGTTGCGTTTTCTGACGAGTTGCGAATCTGACGAGTTGCGTTTCTGTCGACTTGAGAATGATCCGCTGTTTATAAAAGTTAAAATGAAAGGTCATCATATACGTAAATCCAGTTCAGTATCGCAGTACCAGTTGAACCTGCGCGGCTCACTATTAAAAAGAAAATCAAGTATTAAAATTATTATTATTATTAGCCTGAACTGTCCCACTGCTGGGCAAAGGCCTCCCTCCATTCCTTCCAACTTTCACGACTTTGGGCCACCTCTTTCCAATTCTCAAGGAAGACATCCAGTTCGTCCCGCCATCTCCTTCGAGGTCAAAACACAAATCATTGACGTGGCTCAAAAGGCTGCCCAACTTAAATGGGACTGGGCAAGACATGTCTGCCGCATACCGAACGAGATGTGGGCACGCAAAGCTCATGATTGGTGCCCTGAAACAGCGACGCGGGGCCGCGGTAGTATTAAAAAAATAGGAAAAAACCGACGAAAAAATTCCAACACGGGGGTCCAGAATCATGTCGCGGACCCATGGTATCTGTTTGTGCGTCGATGTCCCTTACACCCTGTATATAAAACTATAGTTCACAATAATGCTAGTGTCGAATTCCCCGTATTGTCACATTTTGCCCAGCCCCGGTTCCACCCGGACTACATTCGTGCTTCTTTTAGATTGGGCTCGTTAGTTTCGTGTACGTCACACATCCATCACGTGCCGGTGCTTATATACTTATGTATATAACTGTATATTATATACCTCCATGATGTTTGCTGAAGGATTTTGTATTCTTATACGAAATTTCCCGCATTTTGCTGTTTTTCTCTCCAATTTTGTAAATGCAAAAACGAGTGCGTCTGTCTTTTTAGGATTCCGTAGTACTTATGAATATTTTTGAGACATCATACCACACCATAGTCAGTTGTTCACACGATCAATGAGCTGGCATATATTTAACCCAAATAATGAGCATTGCAGTAATAAATGTTCAACCACTTGGGTACTTTTTCAGCGATGCAAAAGAGTTTTTCGATTACCACTGTACTCTTCCCCTTTTTAGGGTTCCGTAGTCAAATGGCAAAAACGGAACCCTAATAGATTCGTCATGTCTGTCTGTCCGTCTGTCCGTCCGTAAGTCACAGCCACTTTTCTTCGATAGTATGAGAGCTATCCTGTTGAAACTTGGTAAGTAGATGTATTATGTGAACCGAATTAGGATTTTCACACAAAAAAAAACAATACAAATTATGGGGGTACCCCCCATACTTAGAATTGAATCTCAAAAAAAATTTTTTCACCAAGCCCATACGTGTGGGGTATCTATGGATAGGTCTTTAAAAATGATATTGAGGTTACTACTATCATTTTTTTCTAAACTGAACGGTTTGCGCGAGAGACACTTCCAAAGTTTTAAAATGTGGGTCCCCCCCCCACTCTGTAACTTCTAAAATAAGAGAATGATAAAACTAAAAAATATATATAATATAGACCTCAAAAAAAACTTCCAACGAAATTGGTTTGGATGAGATAAGTTAGCAGTTTTTAAGATATACCTAGTACATTTTTAAAAACCGCAAATATAACTTTGCCGTTCAAACAAACACTATGAAAAACAAAGTTATTTTTATTGTTTGTGTATATTACTTACTAATCTCAATATAATTATATGCCTAATCTATGCTTACTACTACGGAACCCTTCATGGGCGAGTCCAACTCGCACTTGTCCGATTTTTTTTTTCAAAAAATTAGATTCATGATTTAAAAATAAAAGTTTTGTTTTAAACCTCATGTAGGTTAACCCGTGTAGTAAGAGAATAAAATTCTCTATGAAAAACGCTTTTACTGTATAAATATTATTTTTATGAAAAAATGGTCATGAGAAAATATAAAATGCATTCTCGGGAATGTCGAACGAACTTCATAGTACGAGTATGTTGGATTGGGAAAATTTGACAGATTGGGGTAGCTTGATGTGCTGGAGTGTGTACGATGCTACTATGAAAAATAACATCAACAAGAAAATAACGAGAATTAACATTGTTGAAAACTAATTTGCATAAAGAATTATTTTGCTAAACGTAATTTTCAAATGGCAGTTGAAAAATTTGACCACTAAGCAATTAGTTACGAACAAAAAATTTACAATTGGGTATACAACACTGTACTTAGCACAGATTCAGGCTTTTATTAAATAACATACACTTAATTGCATGAAACACAAGCAACGTATCGACGTATCCGAAACAGATGAACACACAAACCCTAAAACTTTTCAAATCAAACTTGTAGCTCAGAGTGTTTGCTGACAATCCTGTGTGCTCGTCTTTTCCACTCTCACACACAAACTTACGCATACGTACACACAATGAAAATACAAGGTGTTAAAAAATCAACTGCAGGAATTTCGTGTGCGTACTCGGTATCAACATTCCAAAAAAAAAAAATTTTTTTCGAGCAATTCTAAAAAAAAAAATTTTTTTTTCAAGCATTTTTTTTTGACCATGTTAATGAATTTGATTGCTCTTTGAGGTCGTTCACCCGTGTGTAGCGTTCACAGCTGATTCTAACTTTCCCATCACATTTTGCAGACTCTGGACTGGCAATTTATCGAAATACTTACAAATAACTTATTTTATTGGCCATATTAATAGGCCAAAAGAAAAATGATTGAAAAAAAAAAATTCTTTTTTCACTTCAGTAGCTCAAACATGTAGGTTTTGCTGCCTGAAATCAGTGAGCAAAATGCGATTTTGCTCACTGAGTGAGACAAAGTAACTTTTTAATTTTTGTTTTCAGAAAGCCGCGAATATCTTATTCAGCCTTGTATTAATCATACAATTCGAAACATAAAATTTGCACTCCATCTCTTTCGCGCTATTAGAAAGAGAGAGGGACAAAGACCAGCCCTTTCGAAATTCCGATTTTGAATTTGATCTCAAAGACAAACACGCTCGGTTTGTACTAACTAAAGAAATTTTGCAAAAAGATAATTATGTCTTAGTGTAATTTATTGAATTTTTAACTTATATGTATACGTAGTATTTGAACGAAAATAAGTATTTACTGCAAATAAAACTGATATTTAACCTGTAAATATTTATTTCTAGTTTCAATAATGTTACGTAAATATTTTGAATAATAAAATATCATGGGTGCCATAATTTCCGAACACGCCTTAATTTAAATAAAAGAGCGGGAATAAAATTTCGTGGCTGGCGTAAAGAGTTGAATAAGTTAATAGTTATTTCAATCTATTCCTGTTTATTATTTTATCTCCTAAAGTGTTCTCGCTGCTGAAGTGAAAAGTTATGTGTGTTACACGAGAGCAAAGTTTTTTACATCTCGTGCCTTTGAATCCCTCGCCACACTCAGGATTCAACTTTAGAATCACTCGCTACGCTCGTGATTCAATCGTTGAATCCTTCGCTTGCTCTGGATTCAAAATCAGCACTCGCAGCAAAAAACGACTTTGCTCTCTTGTTGCACAAATAACTATTTTTGGAATGTGCTTGGTTTTTGATACCGAGTACACACACAAAATTCCTGCAGTTGATTTTTTAACACCCTATATATGGATTAGACGTGGATGGAAAACGTGTTGGTCCCACACGCGTAGCATCAGCATGATACCATAAAAACGAGCTTTTTTGACGGAAGAACAGACTACGAATTGCATCGCATCGCGTATCGAAAGAAATTAGTAGACATCAGAAGTGGGTCAGTTCCCATAAAAAATCCATAGTATAGTCTAGAATTTCAATCCAAGGTCTGTTTAATCAAACAATATTAGTCCGGTTCACCATTAAAGATAAACACACGGGGTTATACTTGGACCGCACCCGCCCGTTTGCCAACGCAAAAAGCCGCTTCCGATTATTTATATTGCAAAAAGAATAGAATATTAATGCGTATCGAGTGACATGAAGCGGTTAGAAATATAGAAATTAAGAAAATGGTTCGAGTTTTTAAACTGGTATGACCTACACAATGAATATTTGTGACGATATTAGGGTGGGTCCGATGCCAGGTAATTTTCATGAAATTCTACAAGTGACATGGTCTTGTTGACCCAATAGTCCCATTTTCCCCGATAATGGCAAAACCGTCGTTGGAAGGCATAGAAAACGCTGGCGTGACGACTTCGACGCATTTGCGATATGAGTAAAATGCACATAGGAAAGTTGAAGGTTATGGTATACAGGGTGTTAGGGACATCGACGCACAAACGGATACCATGGGTCCAGGACATGATTCTGGACCCATGGTTTTTAATTTTGAAAATTAGTAAAAAATTTGACGAAAAATTCCAACACGGGGCGGTCCAGAATCATGTCCTGGACCCATGGTATCCGTTTGTGCGTCGATGTCCCTAACACCCTGTATTATTATCCTTTTGCCCAGCAGTGCTTGTTGCACTACAGGTTAAATAAAAAAAAAAAAACATAAAGAGTTACCTATTTATTATCATCTCAAAAGACAGTAACATTTCTACTTACTGACGTTTTTCTTAAATCTATAAATAGTTGAGAATGCATTAAGAGCGACTGCCTTTTGACCTCAGCAACCCAGTAACCGGGTGATACAATACATCTTCTTTTTTGTTTTAAATCTGAACAACTAACTGCAGGCCAAACAAATATTTGTTCAGCGAGGGAATCGGTCCTGCGATATGCTACGCAGCTGTCAATCGCTTAGCTACTCCACCAACCGTGTTTTCGAAATTGGAAATGAAATGCACATTGTGTACCTTTTTTTTATCGTGGTAAAATCATCAAATGAGTCCTCCCAGCCAGGGCAGGGCGGGAGTGGGACTGTCAGACTTGTACTGACACGGTGTCATTCAATAGCCCTTGACGTTCCGGGGTCACGGTAATTCGTTAGTCCCGTGACCTCGGTAAGCTTTGGCCCTCTAAATGGGGTCCCCGTCATTGTACATTGTGTACCCTTTGTAATTTTTTTGTTGCACCTTTTTTGTCATTTTGCCAGAAGCTCTACAAAGTCTGTAAACCATAATATGACCTCCTTTACAGTCTTACACTAAACTAAAGTCCAGCTCTGGCCAAAGCTTTAAACTCTTTAATGCCCGACGTGCTAGTGTTGCCAACCTATAAAATTCGTTCGCCTCGTTCCAAAATTTTACAATGCAATTAATAAAAATCAAATTAGAAAGGCCAAAGTGGGTCAGTTCTGAAACACGTGGCAAGTTAACTAAGCACGAAACTGACTTTGTTAAAATTCTCTCAAGAATGGAGTTTAATCTGATTTTATTTCGGGGACTAGTTTAATTATTATTGTAATACTATTGTAAAATAATCATTTGAACTTAAAATTTATTTTTAATTTTTAATGTTTTTTTTTGTTATAGCGCTTTTGTCTTTCGTATCAATTGAGGACCGGGATGGTAAGCGCTCTTTTAACGTTCAGCAGTGGACGTCAATTGACTGACAATCTACACATTGATATAACTCTGTATTGTTCTTGTTAGAATCGCGGACATTGAAGAACCAGAATATGTTATACAGTAATTTTAGGGAGGGATTTTTTAATTAAAACATGTTTCAATTATCTTAGGTAAGTCAAATTAGTTTTTTCTTCTGCAATCTTAAGGCGCTGTACGCAGCGAACACTCTGTAAACGACTAGTTTTTCGTCGCAAAGTTAGCCGTATCCGTATCTGTACATGCCACAAGCCAGAAAAAAATACAGTGTATAGTCAAATGTATAAAGTAAAGACTTTAACAAAAACAATTCACAAAAGTGGTCTAGAACTAAGAAAAAAAAATTGACAATATGACCACGAAAAAAAATTTTTCGTCTCGAAAATCTCAAATTTTTCAGCGGTAACCATTACATTTTTTGTAACTATAACAGAAGAAATTTCATATATACTAAAGACATATCTAATTTTTTTTGAACTCAGACCTGTAATTGTTTAAATATTAAGTTAAAACTGCAAAATTTCTTACATTTTTTCTTACAATTTGGGTACAGCGCCTTAAAATTACCAAACACTGCAGCTTTTTTCAGCAACGTCTAAAAAAACTAGGAGTACAATTCGCTTGAAAAAATGTTTTCTATGACTAGGTATCTAGATTTAATATGAAAGTAAACTTCAAATCTCGTTAAATGTTTTAATCCCCAAAACTTAAACCCAAGAAAGCCCATCAGTCGCCAATACAATTCCAAATTCAAAACCAATCATACAACCAACCTAACCAATAAATCATAGACAAATAACAGAGCTACCAACATTCCACGTTTAAACTGTTAACTTAGTTCTAGACAATGGCGCTAGTTGCAATAGATACGTAACGCTCTGTCGGGCTGCGGATATTGGCCGCACAGAAAGTGTTGCCTTTGCCTCGCCGCTACAAAAAGCATGTTTAGCTTGACTTTTGACCCATTGAACTAGAGTGTGGACCGTTTAAAAGGCAAAGTGTAAAGTTAGTTGGTGTATTTTTAGATTGCAGCTATTTTAGTTTTTGCGGTCTTTTATGCGCTTTTTTAGTCGAGTCGTGGTTAAGTTTAGTACTGCAGTAGTTTTGCATTAGTTTTGATAGCAACGGAGCGGTATATCCAAATAAAGATTGACTGTTATAAAAAATTAAGGGCGTTTTTGAAATTAAACTGAACTTCGAGAAATCTATTTTTTTTTGGGCAATTAGTTATTTTCAATACAATTCTGGCTTCAATACAATATTATCTTAGTACCTACTTTCTAAATAAATGTGAAAGTTGGCAAGGATATTTCTTTGTTTACTTCTAAACACTAAAACTTCGAAACGGATTTTGTTGAAAATTGGTAGACAGATTCGTTCATTGCCCGTGGTACGTTTATATTCTGGATAACACTTATGTGTTATTTGATTTTTTGATCATGAATATAATATGTATGATCTACAAGTAGTTGTTTCGGGATTGGGTGATTGTTTATGTGAAATTCTATGTTTGTAAACGTACCCACGAAACAGGGAGAAATTCCTAGTGTGGGCCAACGTTTTTTTTTAAACTACAGGGTGTAAGAAGACACTTTACGAAGCCGTTAACTACGCATACTGTACCTACATCTAACTAAGTAGCTTTAGGCTAAAATTATCGCTGGGAATCGACTTTTATTTTTAAGTATCAAAAAAAAAAATAAGTTGAAAATCCCAGTCTAGAGAAGAGGGTCATCGACCATCGAAAGTAAATCAAACGCACACTAACATAAGCCGTGCGTTTCTGCATTTATTTCTTACGTACATTACTGTTCGTAACTTCAAATGCGTAATTTATTTAGAAAAATCGAAAATTCAGGTAATGTTTGTTTAGAGAAAAGTTTTGTAGTAATACTTAGAACTCGATTTCGTAAAAAAAGTTTATAAAAAATGCAACTTTGACCTTAAATATCTCGAGAACCCGTGGAGTCCCAGGTATGGTCTAAAGGAAAAAAATGATCCAAATAATGGGTAGAATACGTGGCTTTCGGCTTCGTTAAGTGTCTTCTTACACCCTGTATAATATCTCCCGCGCAGATGACTAATCTCCACTGTTTGTAATATTTAATTATTAAAACAGTTAAAACTTGTAGGTACTAGTTTTCTATAATATCTACTTCCTTTGTGAAATACTAAAAACCCAAGGAAAACTGATTGAAAGAGCAATTACCAGATATAAAAGAAAAGAAAAACAATACCTGTCAGAAGTCATTAATAACATACGAACTATTAATTATCAAGTAATTTCGGAGCAATAAAAAGCTGTGAATTACTCATATTAACGTGAAAATGTTCATAATTTATAAATCGCACCTATCTTGGATCGCGTGACCTTTCATTTGGATACAACTAACAATTTTGTAATACCAATTCTGATTTTTCCCTACAAACCTATTCAAAACTCTATTTCGTATGAAATAAAGTCGGAAATCTACCGTTTTTTTACCGCAGACAGTGTAGTAATATTAGTGAAACACGATTTGTTTCTACTTACAAACTCATATAACACTTATTTTGTAGGCGTTAAAGTTGAAAATCGATTGGTTTTGACTGCAGACAGCGCAGAAATAATGTTGTGTTAGTAAAACCCTGTTTTCAGAGTTATTGTTTTTGTTTTCAGTATTACTCATCGAAAGTTGTAAATGATTGTAAATCCTTGCATGTTATGGGAGTATGAATTTTTGATTTCAGTACTACATATCTTTATGAAGCTATTGTTCAGTTGACCTCGTAATTTCTTTATCGGGTTTGATAACAACTTTCTATTGTATTTTTATTTTGTACTGTGACGGGGACAAATAGCACAGGGCTCGCCTGGTGGACTGCGGTCACCGTAGCTTACGGATGTTTGCAACTCCAGAGATCTCGAAATACAAATACGGCGTGTTACCCATAACTCGCCGTATTTGTATTTTTTACAGGAGAGTAAGAAATAATTGATAGGACGGCGAGTAATGGGTCTAAATCTACAAATACTCTCTTAAAATCAGAGGCTTATCACGAGTTTTCATGGTTTTGTGAAGTAAAGTAAACGGGGACTTTGGACTAATATAGTGGATAAAATTGGTTCCCAATTCGTACCCTATAGAAGATTTTATATTTTTCATATTTACATCGTAATTCTTCAAGTATGCTGTACGGCAAAATACGGGAATCTAAATCTAAGAAGTGAGCATAACATAACATAAACAAAATATACGAACGAAAATACTTCCAAAGAAAAACTCAAAAGGAAAATATCACACCACCAATACCGGTCATCAAATATAAAAAAAACTTTAAAAAAAAGATAAAAGAACATGAAAAGTAATCAAAACATCTTATACCTACTTGGAGAAAAGTTAGTCAATTTAATATTAATATTCGTCCCGCGTAGTAGGACTTCCACCTTAATTGCTGAACGGCCCGATGTGGGCTTAGCGTGGTGATTTGTGGGTAAGAGCTGCCGAAACGAATACCCTGGTAATGAAACATAGTAAATTGTGCTCGGGATCTGGATTTAGAAGTCGTTTTTGAAGACTATGTGACCTTTAGGACTAGTTGTTTGATCAATACTTAAACTTACTCCATCGTACGTCAAAAAAAACCTGTCAACGTCAAAACGATTTCACGTTGAGAAGGTCGTTTTGCAGTTACACTTTCTTTAGACAAGCGTTCAACAGATGTTTATTTTTTTGTGGAAAGAATCCCAAACATTATTTTAACAAATGCTTAAAAATAGAGGTACCTATTGTTTTTAAGCCTACGCTGTCCCACTGCTGGGCAAAGGCCTCCCCTAAGACCTCCAAACCCGTCTTAAAGTGCCAGTTCAGGCGCGAGACCGCGACAGGAGACCGCCACAGGAGACCGTGACAGTACTTAACATTAGGCAATGTATGAGCGGCAGTTCGTGAGCGAGACAGCGACAGGAGTCAGATACGGTAGCAAACTTCGGTCGCGGTCTTCTGTCGCGGTCTTCTGTCGCGGTCTCCTGTCTCGGTCTCCTGTCACTGTCTCGCGCGCGAACCTGCACCTTTAGAAGAAAATAAACAGAACCGTAAAAAAAAAACAAATGAACAAACATACCCCCATAATGATGTTCCCCAGTGCACAACACTGCAGTAGATCAATTCTGTACCCTGAGCACGAGTTTTCACTCTTTTACTTTACAGCGTCTTTCCAGTATTTACAGCGTTTCTTGTATGAAAAAATGGAACAGCGCCTCTGGTGTGCGAAGTAGGAACTAATTTTTTCCTTGAAAATTGTCAATTTGAAGTTGTCACAGTTACAGTTTACTTTACGTCTCAAATACTGAAAACTCGTGCTCAGGGTACAGTTTGCGAACTATTACGTCAAATGCAACGAGAAGTAATCGGGTCAGTGATTCGCGCTGGCAACACGCCACAGCACCATGCAGTGTGTTAGCATGTGTGTGTGAACATGTTACATGTGTTCTGTAATCTGATAACGTAACTTGGCAAGGCGTTACACCAGTTTTTGAGGAAGTTAAATGTATTTGCGAGAGTCGAGGGCACTTTAAAAGACCTATTTAGGCACCCCGGCAGAAATGCTGTACTATTCCTTCAAATATTTGATAGAAAAATATGTATTGGTATGGAAGGAGAAGAATAAGAATTCAGGATCAGCTGCTAGATTTTCAATTGCTGAAACATTCCAACCAACTATAATGGTCCCTCAGGTTAAAAGAGCAGATCTGTGGACAGATAAAAATGGCTGAAATTATGATTAACAGATATAAATTATATTTATTGGTAATGCTTGTTTTATAGTCTTAAATATTTTCCTTCTTACCTTAAAAAAAATTAAACATTTGTTGAACACTTGTCTAAAAAAACTGTCAAAGGTAGGGTCGTTTTGCAGTTACGCTTTTTAAGACAAGCGTTCAACAGATGTTTATCTTTTTGTGGTAAGGCGGTTTACCTGCTGTGTTCTAAATATTTTTAGTTTGAAATGTTTCATGTTATAAATTATTTGTTATAAAAGCATTTACATATTTATAATTAAGCTTAAATCGTTTTAAATCAACACCGCATTCTGCAAGCTAGCAATCGGTCACCAGTAACCTTTTACGAGGTCACTGTAAAACGTCAAAGTTCATACAAGATCCTCCATCAACTTCAAGATTATAATCACTGATGACCTTAAATAAACTTCTTATTTTCATTTGATTTAATAATTTGACCCTGTCCACAAAGTTTAAATCCTCTTGTGAGGGGAAAATTAAAAAAAAGGTGAAATGCAACTGCATTCAATTCCCTTTTTTTAAGTTGTAAGTTGTAAACAGTAAGTCAGGAGCGAAAGGGTCTGTCAGACTTCACCAACTTAAAATCAACCTATTTATGACAGTGCGACCACAGCGCTGTTTACGAAAATTGAATCAGTAGTTTTCAAGTTATGAAACTAGCACTGTGTTATAAAAGACATTCTGTAATAAATTAATGATTTCTTGTAATCAAAAACACCGAAAAGTAAAACAAAATCGCATCGTCAATCAAAACAGTTTTTATACCTAGGACTACAAAGTTCCACCGCACTTTCGGTCTCCATTTATCCAATGCATCACATTGACTCCCTGACCTTAGATTTCAAAGTCGGCACGCTAACCGCGAATGCAGATAAGCCCGAATTCATTGTATACTGCATTAAAACGGGCTAATAAAGTTTAACTTGAAGTTTTGACCTCGTAAACTAGGTTATTTTCAGTTTTGAAGCATAGATTTTGGGTGCAAGGCTAGCTGTGAATTATTTTAAGTAGGGTTAATTGTTTAGTTGTTGCAGCGTGTGTGCGGGTTTATGGATTTTTTCTTGTTCGAATGTGAACTAGCCTTTGCTAGTGGGTTCGTCTGAGTGAGACTAAAGCCTCCTGCAGACACACGCGATTAATCGCGCTGCGACAACGAGCCAAACTAATTCCCACTCTAAAAATACTGCGAATGGACCGCGACATGTCGCCCCGCGCGATCAATCGCGTGTGTCTGCAGGAGGCTTAGTACGGGGATGAAAAGTATCGTAAGTGTAAATTCAGGTATTTTTCCGTGTACCAAAATATAAATAATAAAAAAAAAATATCCAAATCAGCTAAGCAGTTTTTTTTGCAACCGTAGCAGTCTAAGCTAATAAAATGTCTATGGCAATTAGTAATTTTATGATTTGGCATCATCAACCCAAACTCTCGTTGTTTTCTACAATGCAGAAAACAATTTTATGATATTTCTAAACTGTTTCTATCTTTTGATTTTGTTTTAAATCCTTATCCTTAACTAAGCACATGTGAAAGCAAGTTTGTTTGTTACCATTTTACACCTAAACCACTAAACGTGTTGCATATACATTGTCAAGTGTACAAAAACTGACATAAGGTACTTTTCATTTCGAAAAAAGTACTGAAACCGAGAAAAACAACAATAACGTTCGTATGATAATAAATAGATAGTGCGAATGTCAAATAATACGAGGTCTTTAAGGAAGTACGCTACTGCACCTATAAAGTTATAAATTTCGACTTACGTATACAAGCCAAGACTGAAAGGTTTTACTACTCGTAGGAACAAACAGTCAGATAAAATAAGAATACTAGTCATATAAATATATATATGTTATATTTCCTAGGGATAAAATAACTTCGAAACAAGTAAAAACGCATTAGAGATGCTAGCATTATAATTTTTTTCACTCGACAGCGGTGTGCAAAGAAGACTTTTAGGTCTAAATTCCTGTAACGCTGATGTAGCGTAGAATCGGTCGGGTATCTCAACGAGAAATACATACATAGGAACCACCGTACTTTTGTTTACAATTAGTTAAAAGCTCACATTTTACAACTAAATCTAATAATTTGTTATAAGAATTTTTATCTATAATGTTTATCGATGCACCAGAGTCAATAATAAATTTGCAAATACCTTTTTTTCCAATGAGAATGTCACACTTATTTGAGTTCTCCTGATTTATTAGAAACACTGAATTCACTTTCACAGTTTCGCCATCACTGCTAGTGTGTCCACCGTCATCAGCCTCTGATTCACTCCCAGAACTGTCTTCTTCAACTACATCTCACAATTCTCTTTTTTTTCTTCCTTTGAAACTCTTTAGACTTGTTTTCCTTTTTACTTAATTTTGTACGGCACTGTTTAGTAACATGTTCTTTCATATTACATTTACTGCATACTTTATGAATCGCAGGACATTCCTGGTCATTTGCAAAGTGTCCCGTAGTTCCACATCTATAACATTTTTTTTTACTCTTATCCTGAGTGACTCTATTTATAGAGCTCTCTTCCTTTTTAATTTCAGTTCCAAAGTCCTGCTCTCTCTCGGAAATTCTTGCAATTTCAAGGGTCTCTGTCAAAGTTAGATCATTTCCTTTCCTCAATAGTTTCTTTTTGAGTTCAGAATTCAAACATTTCTCAATGATTTGGTCACGAATGGCTTGGTCATCCTTGGGGAAGTTACAATATTTGTATTTTTTCTTTAACCTCAAAGCAAATTGTGCAATGGTTTCGTTTTGCTCCATCGACATAGCACGGAATTCCAGCCGTTCGTACACGCTGTTAGCAGTAGGGGAAAAATAGGTCTTCAACCTTTTCACAACAACCTGGTACTAGTCCTTGCCCACCAGCTCGGTGTCGCCAATTTCTTTTAAAGTTTCATATATTTCTTGTACTTCGATTCCTGCTTGGTGCAACAACCGTGAAGCTTTTTGTTTCGGCGATAATCCAATTTGCCCGTCTAGATAGTATTCAAAATTTCGCATCCACGTGCACCATCTTTCACCCACGTCGAGGGGTTTTCATTCGGATCAAACGGAGGTCCTGCCGCGCCAAGTCCATATTCTGATACGGCCATCCTCGTCGCCAAAGTTGTATGGTCGCTTGCGTAACAATTAAACACTGATATAACTGAATAATCACTTCAATTTTGGTTTACAGATCAAACTCTTATTATTGCAAAACCCCAATTTCATACCACTTTAGGCGGGCTGTCAATACTAGTCAAAATGTTGCTAGCTCTTATAATATTATCAAAATGATTCTAAATTCCTACACATGGTATAAAACTTGCCCATTCGATACGACGTGCATGTTTGCCAACCCTAAAAAAAATCTCCAAGAAAATATAACAACCTAAATATTATTTGAACAACTTATTTTCTAGTAAGGCAAACATATTGGCTGATGTTTGCAGAATGCATATACTGTGGCGTGTTGCCAGCGAGAAGCACTGACCCGATTACTTCACGTTGCATTTGACGTAATAGCTGGAAAACAGAATTGATCTACTGCAGTGTTGTTTACTTTGGCCATTGTGTTATTTGTGGGAAGATAGTGAATTGGATGAAATAAATCTTTACACTACTTGCTAAATACACTTCGGTAAATTCACACACAGCTTTAAAAATTGTGGAGGAAAACATCTTCAAGTAACTGGGTACGACCGAACATTCTAAAAAACCTCTTCTTTTCTAAATAAGTTGCGGGGGATGTGTCCAACTTTTTGAAAGAACTAACCCCGCCTACTTTAGCTTAAATAAGCTAGACAAGTAGCCCATTATGCCCAACGTCTTATTTTCAATCCAGCAAGCAGCAAGAGAGAAGCAAAGATAAGACTTACGATGGAGCGAGCTCACCCAGGAACTGGAACTTTTAAACACAGTGAAAACTGTTTTGCGCTGGATTTCGATAGGATGGTGCAATAATTACAGCCGCACAGGTCGATCTTCTGGGTTAAGCCGCGCTTGCAGAGATTGGTCTGTGGATGGGTGCCCATCTGTCATAGCGAGTTTACTCCATGCCTTGGAAAGCACGTAAAGTCGTTGGTCCCGGCTGTCATTTGTAGATCTTTGACGGTAGTTACTATTAGTCAGACGCTCAAAAGTCTAACAACCAGTCTTACCATGGGGTTTCGTATTACTCAGTTAGTAGGTTATGGAGGTCCGATAGGCAATCGCTCCATGTAAAATACTGTAAGAAAGAAGGAAGAAATAAAGAAGAAAGTCGCAGGCTGCCCTGGTGGGGCTTACCACCGCCATTGGGATCGCTCAGCCGTCACAGCAGGTTACAGGTAGCATGTAGTGCCGTTGCCCGGGGTGGACGGCTAATGGGCGACTCGCCGTCCGATCACGCACTGTCAGCAATCTCATGGAGACCCCTTAGAGCGCTAAAGCTTGCCGGGGTCGCGGATCCGTCTTATCAGGGAATTGTGGCTCCGGAATGTAAACGGCTATTGAAGGACACCGTGGATTCTAGTCAGTACAAGTCTGACAGTCCCTCCCATCTTGCCTTAGGTGGGAGGACTCATTGTATATGGTGATGATTTTACCGCTTAAGAAAGGACTGTCTTAGCAGGATACCGAATTAGCTTGGAATTTTATTCAGTAAGACTTTAATAGTCTCTTTACGCTCTACCCAGAGCGGATACCCATTTGATGATTTTAACCGACCAACCAGAGACGCCAAAACATCCTTGTAGCAAGACACAAGACATACCGGAAGAACCGTCTACGCAGGCAATAATTCAAACTGCCAAACGGAGACGCTTTCACAGAGTAATTCAGGCAATAAAGATGTTATCACACTGCGTACGCGTTTCCTTATGATATTGGTACAGGATATAACATAAATGGTGTCAATTGAATGTCATATTGTGATATGAATAATGGTTAAGATGTCTGAGGATTTGCATTAATCAGAGAGTGTTCTTCCTGGTTCTTAACCGCAGATACAAAAAGAGGTGTCTTATAATTTTGACCGCTTTGTCTGTGGAAGTCAGCAATAAAAATAACACACAGATAAAATAACCGAATTCAAATCGATTCACCTGTTAGTGTCTAAACACACTATGCCGAAGTTACGCGACCGAAGTTCGGCGCAATTACGCCTGCAATGCTATTTGAATTACTGACGACACACTATGCCGAAATTACGTTGCGTCATAGCGTACAGCGTAACTTCGGTCGGGCGTAAGTTCGGCGGGAACTTATTCTGTGACCACACATTATACGCGACCGACGTTTGGTTCGATTACCGACGAAGATCCGGGGGCGGGGAGCAGCAGGGAGCCGCCCGCGCCACCCGCGCCCAATTTCCGCCGCGTAAGTTCGGCACTTATGGTGTGTCATATCAGCCGAATACGTCGGAACGTGAAATCAGCCGCTGAACTTCCGTCGCGTAAGTTCGGCATAGTGTGTTTAGGCACTTAGAGGTAGGTAGCTACGGAAACGGCCTAACCGATTTGAATGCAGTTTTGTTTTACTAGAAATACGGTTTTGTAGCCATCGATAGAAAACCGCTATCTATCGATGGCTACTTGAATTACTGACGAATTATTTCTAATTCTAATTTTTAATTCTCTTTAAGTCGCTAGTAAACATTGGATCAAAATTAGAAAAATATTAAAGTAACTGAAAATAAGTTAGACATGATTGTTTTACCAGGAAACCCTGGTCATCAGCTCTTTTGATTATGCGTTGAGTTTTTGTATTGATTATTAATTCATGCTTTAACTTGTTTAAATATAAACTGTAGGAGATCGTTAGTGTCACCAACGATGCAGTTCAAAGAGTTACTGCAGAGCATTCCTAAATCAGAAAAGAAATATTCAGATTTCCCACCAGAGATGTAAGTCATCATCATCATCATCTCAGCCATAGGACGTCCACTGCTGAACATAGCCCCCCCCTTTAGATTTCCACATATACCGGTTGCGTTGGTTGCAGCGTCTACCGGCGACCTTTATAAGGTCGTCTGTCCATCTTGTTGGTGGACGTCCTACGCTGCGCTTGCTATCCGTGGTCTCCACTCTAGTACTTTTCGACCCCATCGGCCATCTGCTCTGCGAGCAATATGGCCTGCCCATTGCCACTTCAGCTTGCTAATCCGGTGGGCTATATGGGTGTTGGTGGGATCTCCTCATTTCGGATTCGATCACGTAGAGAAACACCGAGCATAGCCCTCTCCATAGCTCGTTGAGCGACTTTGAGCTTTGAGATGAGGCCGATAGTGAAAGACCACGTTTCGGTGCCGTAAGTCATCACTGGTAACACACATTGGTTGAAGACTTTCGTCTTGAGGCACTGAGGTATGTCAGACGAAAGGACATTGCGTAGTTTCCCGAACGCTGCCCAACCGAGTTGGATTCGGCGGTTGACCTCTTTCTCGAAGTTGGACCTACCTAATTGGACTACTTGTCCTAAGTAGAGATGTAAGTAGCAGTCGTTAATGTTACCGTAAAATATTAAAACAACAATGAAATGTACAGTAAAAAAAATAAGACAACAGTTTAATTTCCATGAAAATACTTACTCAAACTTCCACCAAAAAGCCAATGACAGACATAACCGGTAAGAACCAGCTGTATCCAGTTCACGATACAATTTAAGTTGCGCGAGAGTTCGAGAGAATTGACATGGCAATCATAGCCCCAACACGCTGACATCCGTTTACAATTGACATCTTTATGACTGTACATGTTACTGCCGAGTGTGACTGTACCTACACACCATACACCGGTGATATGCGGCCATTGTGTTTTGACGAATTGTTGCAATAGAAATTGTTTATGGTGCGCAAGGGAAGGGAAAACGGCAGGTAAACTTGTATTATAGAATTGGAAACTACGTTTTTTCTTTTCTAGACAAGTGGAAATTACGTTTTTTTCTGCTCAACCGGTATTCTTTTCTGTACATTTAAAAAAACTTTTTGACCGTATAGGTTTTTTTTTACACTTGTTTTTCTAATTATCAGAATTTCGAAACAAACAGGGCACTGTTCTGATGCTAAAGACTATTTTAAAACACGGAACGCCTTACCACAAGAAGATAAACATCTGTTGAACACTTGTCTAAAAAAAAAGAGTAGAGTAGAGTAAAGAGTAAGTTCTGCAAAACGACCCTTATATCAACGTGAAATGTCGTTTTGACGTTGACAGTTTTTTTAGACAAGTGTTCAACAGATGTTTAACTTTTTTGTGGTAAGACGGGGACGTTTTAACTAAATTAAACAAATTGCAACATGGGCGAACATTATCTTATATATGTTCGCCCTGATTAGGTAAACCTAATAGCTACAGAACTATTAGGTTTAACAGAATCCAATTTACTAACATAACGATGCAACTACAAAAGTCTGAGGAAACGCCCGGCCTAACAATTTACGCTTGCTAGGCAAAGCAATTTTGGTCAAAGCACTTGAGAACAATTTATTGAAAGCTACAAAATTGATGGCCAAATTCCTCTACAAAGTGACATTTCGAGTGTTTCCACACATTATAATCCTGATTGTCAAAGCTGAACACAAGGCATCGTCTTGCATTGAACACTGAATCCAATTACTATGTAAGTCTTTGACTGGTACGTTACCAATCACGATAAGCCTATTGTGATTAATACCTTAAGGTGATTCCTCAGTAGTAGCCCGCGAAAATCAAATTTTCATGTGTTTTTTGCAATTTGCTTATCAGTGACAAGTAGTAACTTGATAAAAATATGATTCGCGACAATAACAAGTATAACTTTATATATAAGAATGATCATAACATCCGCTCCATTCACTTTCACAAAGATTTGGTCAAAATGAGTTAGTTTTCGGATTTTTTACCAACTTTGTTTACAACATTAAGTTTGTCTGTTTGTTACTTTTTTGCGCTTCAACTGAACCGATTAATTGGTTTTATGTCATAGTTTTTTATTTTGTAAATATTTAGGTTTAATTAATGTATTTTAGTTTTAATTTTAATTTAATACTCTACCTGTTCAATTCCCAGTAAAGATTAAACTAACACTGAACCGATAATTCTGTTTGCATAGCTTAAATTTCAAAATGTCGAAAGTATCCTATGTTCGTTTCAGTTATACAAAAACGCACATTTCAAAGTACTGGGGCCTTACCATGAGCTCTTAACGCTATCCAGTTCAGGCTGTGGGAAAGAGACAGAGCTATACAAGTCGTCTAGCGGCATCTCTTTCCACGACGTCTTAAAGGCAGAGTAGTTCCAGTGAGGGAACAAGGTGGCGCTAGACGACGTGTATTATGTATGTATAGCTCTGTTTCCTTCCTACACTGGAACTATTCTGGCTTTAAGACGCCATGGTAGGCCACCTGATCTCGAAGAAAACAACCATGTTCTATAATAGATGGCGCTGCGTATTACTAAACATTTATTTAACGAGGATTCGTTATCAGTGGGTCGCGATATCGGAAATAACACTCACAAAACCTTCGTTAACACTTTTAATTACTTGCTAAAACACACTGAATACAAAATAATGAAGGATGCCCGAGATATGGCTCGATTAAAAGCTTAGGAACGCGGGAAGTTTAGCGTGGAGTAACGAACGTCTACTCAGACCGAACTGCTCGATTCAAAGTGATCACTTCACTCAACTGTCACCGCCCACGTGGCCTACCTTCACAGGTTAGCCAACCTATCTGTCAACGTCACTACCTGTCAACGTCGAATAGCTGATTAAACTTCCGAATCGATTCGATCGAATTCAACTCGACTATTCGCTTGGTGTCGCCATTACTCCACGCTAACCGTCCCCAAGTTACTACTTGACGTTCCCAAACGTTATCTGTCAAATCTAAGTACATAGTTCCTCCAATGAGAGATAGGTGGCGCTGATCCAGATTGTTTGAAATGCGTCTGCGCTTCAGCATACATATTCTTTAAATTACTGTGAGCGGAGACGAGTGCTAAAGCTAGTTTACTTAAATTTCAACATTGAAACAAAACATTATAACGCTGAATTTGAATATGGTACAGCTACCTTATTTGAAGTAATTAAGTTCGTAGCAATATAAAGGTAAGGAGCCTCCGTAATAAAGTTAAATTACCAATTTAAGCTCAAAAACACAAAGTAATAACCATTGACTCTAATTTCATAATCATCTTATTATGTTTATTTTGGGCAATAAAGATGTTATTAAAATTATACTATCTCATATATATAAAAATAGAGGTGTGGATAAAGGCTGTGTTTAGATGTGTTATCTATTTATTTTAACATTTTTTGTTAACTTAATACTAGGTACTTTTATACTTCTTCATTCTTCTAGCTGGGCTTGTCTTACTTAATTTTAACGTCTAAAGAGTACTGAAGCCTTAGCACACGTATTCCGTATTTTATTTACTTACAGCGTACTTGAAGTATTTACTGTGTTTATTGTTGGAAAATGAAAAAGCTCCTGTGGTATACGAACGAGGATCTATTTTTTTCCATCACATTAACGTCCAGGTTCTCGATTACAACACAATAAAGTGGAAAGTCGTACTAGGGCCTCTGATGCTTGTTAACGCCCACACCCCGCGGGGTGCGGGGGGCCTCGGCAGCGTCCCTACTCCACGCGCCCGAGGGTATAAAAGACGCGCGCACAGGCGCGAGCGGCGTCGGACCTCTAATAAGATAATATTATATACTTACGTAGTACATAAGAGTACCTCTTGTAAAGGAAAAAATCAAACGAAATTAAATGTATTTTTCGACAATCGCGAGTTCCTTTTTCAGCTCCGCACACAATCCCCGAACATACAAAAACCAAGGCTTGAGGCCATAACATTTTTGGTGCCGTGACCAGGATTTCGAAGGAAGAACTCAAATAAATCGCAAGGACAAGACAAATATACAATTATATGGAAATTGAAGGACAAAGAGAGTATAAAGCGCAGACCAAATTGGTGAGCCCGTTCCTTTTTTCCTATAATCTACCCACATCTTGTTTCCCGTGCTAATTACTTGGACGGTAAAATTAATTTCTTCGAATTCCATTTGTTTAATTTAGAACCTGGGTGTATACTTGTTTGCAATTATCACAACGTTAAATTTGTCGTATTATAACAATGTCTCAGACCACTAAGAAAGTTTCTGACCCAATAAAGAAGAGAAGTTATATTAAGGGTAGATTAACAATTTTTAAAGGTTACTTAGACGAGGTAAAATCTCTAGAAAAGTTAACAGATCAGCAAGTTGCTGAGTTAAGATTAAGGTTAACCAAACTAGAAACATGTTTTTCCACTTTCGATGACTTACAATCCGAAATTGAACTTGAAGCGGAAGATCCCGACGAACAAACGAAGGTACGTTCGGAATTCGAAGGTCAATTTTATTCTTTAATCTCCCAAGGTCAATGTATTTTAGATAAATTAGAAGAACTGAATATTCGAAGGAAAAGTATAGCAAATCAAAACTCAAGGCATTTCGATAGTTTCGAATGTGGAAACACATATAAAGGTTCAATAAAATTACCCACAATAAAATTACCCACCTTCGATGGGAATTATAATCATTGGTTAGAATATAGGGATACATTTGAGGCATTAATCCATAATAATGAGTCTATTGAGACAATAAATAAGTTCCACTACTTGCGATCGTCATTAGAGGGTAGCTCTGCGTTGGTTATTGATTCAATATCATTTTGTTCCGATAACTATCGCTTGGCGTGGGATTTATTATGTCAGAGATACAATAATAAACGTCTCTTAATAAGTAATCATATGAAATCCTTGTTCAATATGGAAGGTATAACTAGGGAGTCCGACCAAGCATTACGTTACATGATTGACAGTATAAAGAAAAATGTGAGAGGTTTAGAGACGTTAGAACTTCCTGTAGAACATTGGGACATGGTGATAATCCACTTTGCAGTCTCAAAACTCGATCACGTAACAAGTAGAAGGTGGGAGGAACATAAAGGAGAAGTTCCTACCCTCGAAGAGTTTTTTAAGTTTTTACGCGACCGAGCGGATGTATTAGAAACAACAAAGCATAATAAATCAAATATTATCAGTAAAAGGGAGAAAGTAGCAAGTTTGGTTGCATCCACTCAGGCGAGTAATAACGATCGATCTAATTGTATAATTTGTAAACAGGCCCATCGTTTGTTTGAATGTACGAGATTTATTTCCATGAGTTTAGAAGAAAAAAATGAGGTTGTTTCCAAGAATAAATTATGTATTAATTGTTTTAAACCAGGTCATCGAGCCTACGATTGTAAATCATCTGGTTGCAAAATTTGCAAATATAAACATAACGTATTACTGCATAGAAATAAATCTCACTCTGTAGATAAAAATTCGAGTTCCCGCAGTGAAAACTCGACTGGTACTTCACTTCAAACTTCAGTTGGAATGGTAAGTCAAGGCGGATTCGAACCTGCATCGATACTTTCGCATCACCCGACCACCGCCGCAAGCACCGCTGTAGATGTGCGCGCGGCGCCCGCGTCGGAACCGGTTTCCTTATCTACGATCGCCACTCAATACGTACTTTTGTCAACAGCGCTCGTTCACGTATTTAACGAAACAAATAATGAATATTATGTCGCCCGTGCACTATTGGACTCGGGCAGTCAGATGTCCATAGTAACGGAAAGTTTTTGCAATAAATTAGGAATGTCCCGCAATCGTGCTAAGGACGACCTTAATGTATATGGTATAGGAAATACTCAGTTACAATTCGTAGAAAATTGTAGTTTTGTAATAAAATCAACTTGTAGTGATTTTTCTGTAGAAATCAACTGTATAGTCTTACCAAAAATCACGAATATGTTGCCAAATGTAAAGATTAATGTAAATGAATTAAAGATTCCCGGTGACGTATTTGTTGATTTAGCAGATAGTAGATTTTATGAGCCCGCTGATGTAGATATATTAATTGGAGCGGATTTGTTTTGGGAACTGCTAACAGGTCAACAAATAAGACTGGGTAAAGGTCTTCCCACATTGCATAGTAGTAAATTAGGTTGGCTTGTTACGGGCCCCATAAATATTTGTAAATCATATAATGAAGTAACCTGTAACTTAACTAGAAGTATAAGTGAACAGTTAGAGAAATTTTGGAAGGTTGAGGAAATAGTTAGTGTAGATAATTTATCTTTTAGTAGTGAAGAGGAATTTTGTGAAAAACACTTTGTAAAAAATACGTATCGAACTGAAAATGGTAGATTTTGCGTTAGGATGCCTTTTCATACTTCACCTTCTGTACTTGGCGATTCGTTGGGAAAGGCACGATCTCGTTTGAATAATTTAGAAAAAAGATTAAAAAGGCAACCTAAGGTGAAAGAGTCCTATGTAGATTTTATAAATGAATATGAACATTTGAATCATTTGTCCGAAATATGTAAACCCGAGTTTGGATATTATTTACCACATCACCCGGTTATTCGAGAAAAAAGTGAGACTACGAAGCTTCGCGTTGTTTTTAACGCTTCGGAAAAAACTGAAAGCGGTTATTCACTAAATGATATTCAAATGGTTGGACCAGTGATTCAAGATGATATATTTAGCATTTTGCTTCGATTTAGACAACATAATTATGTTATGACGTCAGATATCGAAAAAATGTATAGGCAGATATTAATATCTGAAAGTCAAAGACATTTACAAATGATAGTGTGGAGGGACAGTGAGAATAAACCCTTAAGGCATTTAAAATTAAACACGGTGACCTACGGAACCGCTTCCGCGCCGTATTTAAGTACTCGTTGTCTTCTTCAATTGGCTATTGAATGTAATGATCCGGAAGTCCGCGAGATAATGAAACATGATTTTTTTATGGATGACTTGATTACAGGCCATGAGACTGAGGAAGGGTTAAATCGTATTTGTAGATTAATTACTAAGATTTTGGATTCGGGTGGTTTTAAATTACGAAAATTTAGGTCTAATGCCAATCAGTTATTTGTTGAAAATAAATTACATGAAGAACAATCAATTACCGAATTTAAAACTACCACGAGCACGTTAGGGTTAACATGGTCTCCTCAGTCCGATAAGTTTCATTTCTCTGTTCATGTAGATAAAACCGAAAGGATCACAAAACGAAATATATTATCTTCTATCGCAAAGATTTTTGATCCTTTGGGACTTTTAAGCATATTTGTTATTAAGGCTAAGATAATCTTACAGAAATTATGGATTAGTAAATTAGAATGGGACGACCCCGTAATCGATGAAGTACAGATAATGTGGTTTAATTTTGTACAAACCATGAATTCTCTAACTCGAGTAGAAGTTCCAAGGCATGTCATGTGTAAAAATGCAATGCATATTGAAATTCATATTTTTTCTGATGCGTCTATGTGTGCTTATGGGACATGTGTTTTTGTTCGTTCAATAGATCCTGCTGGAGAAACCCATGTACAGTTACTTTGTGCCAAATCTAGGGTCGCCCCATTAAAAGGTCTAACAATCCCCAAGCTCGAGCTATGCGGAGCGCTGTTGTCCGCGGAGTTGGGGGAAAAGGTGACTCACTCCCTGCGATGCACTGTGGCTCGCTGTGTATACTGGACAGACTCGATGGTTGTGCTCGGTTGGTTACGTGCCGCCGCCACGCCAAAACAATTAAAAGTATTCATCTTAAATCGAGTAAACAAAATTAATAAGTTAACAAAGGGTTCTGAGTGGAGGTACGTACCAACAGATCAAAACCCAGCGGATCTCATTTCCAGAGGAGTAGATCGTATGGATAAAAAGGTTCACAGGTTATGGTGGAATGGACCTCCATTTTTATCCCTAAATGAGTCCCAATGGCCTAAAGTAGACAGTAATAAGTTAAATAGTGTAACCTTACCTGAAGTAAAAATCGTAGGTACATTTGTAAAAAGTATGATCAATAAAAATTTAATTGAATTTGAACGTTATTCAAGTTTAAATAAGGTTCAACGTGCAATGGCTTATGTTCTGAGATTTGTTAAAGATTGTAGAATAAAAAATAAAGAAGGTAGACTTACCAGTAATTATTTAAGTGCCGATGAACTAAACGATAGTATGATGTACTTAGTAAAATTCTCTCAGCATGAGTCATTTAGCGACGAGTATGTGTGCTTATTAAATAATAAAGCATTAAGCAGTAAGTGTAAAATTTTATCGCTTAGCCCCTTTCTAGACATTGAGTCTAAAGTTATACGCGTAGGAGGTCGTATTCAAAACTCAACGTTCCCGTACAATAAAAAACATCCTTTACTTTTAGATTCTAAACATCGATTAACAAGACTCATTTTTGAGAGTGAACATCGCCGGTTATTACATGCTGGGCCACAGCTGTTGTTATCATCGGTTAGAGAAAAATATTGGATTATCAACGGTAGAAAGGTGGCTAGAAGCGTAGCAAATAATTGTATAGTCTGTAAGCGATTTAGATTTAAGCCTATAGTTCCTATTATGGGTAATCTACCCAAACAACGTTTAAGTCCAGGAACACCCTTTGAAATATCTGGTGTTGATCTGGCTGGTCCTTTTTTAATCACTGATAGGAAAGGCCGCGGTTGCAAAATAACGAAATGTTATATGTGTTTATTTATATGTTTTACAACCAAGGCTATTCATTTAGAAGTCGTAAGTGATTTAAGTACAGATACATTTTTATTGTCATTCAGAAGATTTATAGCACGACGTTCTAAACCCAGTTTATTATATTGTGATAATGCGACAAATTTCTTAGGAGCTAGTAATGAACTTAATAAATATTTGATAGTAAATAAAGATAAAATAAATAAGTTTTGTTCTGATGAAGGAATGAAATTTGCCTTCATACCTCCATACGCCCCAAACTTTGGCGGCTTGTGGGAAGCCGGGGTGAAGTCTGCAAAATACCATTTAAAAAGAATATTAGGAGACAGGCATTTAACCTACGAGGAACTTTCAACTTTATTTGTCCAAGTAGAAGCTATACTTAATTCCCGACCTTTGTTCCCTATGTCTTCCGATCCCAATGATTTCTCTCCCCTGACTCCCGGGCATTTCCTCGTCGGTAAGCCGCTGATAGCTCTTCCATCTCCAGTCCTGACCAATATTAACTGCAATCGACTTCACAGATATGAGCAATTGGAACGTATGAGACAGCTTTTCTGGTTGAGATGGCAACATGAGTACATAACGGAACTTCAACATCGGACAAAATGGCGCAAACCTGCGACGGAGCTACGTGTTGGAGATATGGTCATTATAAAGGAAAATAATTTGCCCCCATTGAAATGGAGAATCGGACGTATCGAAGCCTTACAAAGGGGCAAGGACGATGTATCCAGAGTAGCAGATGTGAGGACGGCGAGTGGCACTATCCGACGAGCTGTAAATCGTCTGTGCCCTCTGTTCGGGCCTGAAGCAGAAGAGTTGAAGGATGCTCCTTCAACGGGGGGAGTATGTTAACGCCCACACCCCGCGGGGTGCGGGGGGCCTCGGCAGCGTCCCTACTCCACGCGCCCGAGGGTATAAAAGACGCGCGCACAGGCGCGAGCGGCGTCGGACCTCTAATAAGATAATATTATATACTTACGTAGTACATAAGAGTACCTCTTGTAAAGGAAAAAATCAAACGAAATTAAATGTATTTTTCGACAATCGCGAGTTCCTTTTTCAGCTCCGCACACAATCCCCGAACATACAAAAACCAAGGCTTGAGGCCATAACATGCTAATTTTATGCAGGTTGACATATTATCCCAATTAAGGAAAAAAGCTACGAGTAATATACCTACTCAAATTCATGAAAACATTTTACATAAAAACTATAACCTATCTTTCTCACTTATTTTTTTAGAGTAAGTAATAATAACCTATTGTTCAATTCAATTGAGCAGTGGTGGCCCAGTGGTATCGGCCCCGACTTACGAGTTTGTAGGTCGTGGGTTCGAATCCAGCCAGGCACACATTACTTTGTGTAATTTGTTTCATCACCACTGCTCAAAACGGAGAAGGAAAACATCGTGAGGAAACCGGCATGTCCTAGAACCAAAAATTCGAAGACATGTGACATCCACCAAACCGCACTGGGCCCGCGTGGTGGATTATGGCCCACTGCCTCTCTCAGAGAGGAGGCCTGTGTCCCAGCAGTGGGAACATTTATAGGCTGATGATAATTGTTCAATTCTAAATATAGCGAAGTCCCGGGCAACAGTTATAAACTCTTAGTGAGTATTTCAATCCATATTTTCCAATTATGCACATAATCGCAATTTCAGATTTTATCACTTAAAAGTTATTTCCATTGAAACCGTATAATTTAGTTAATGAAGTCATAAAACTATGTTATCATGGCGACAAATGATCGATGTAACGTTTTCTTTTGGTTTAATAACAGTTTTCCGTGTTAAAAGGTTGTTAATAACAACCTCGTTTTAAAAGTATTTTGGTTATTTTCTTTTTTTTTTATTTTATTATTTGTTTATTTTAGGTTGAGAGTTATGTTAATTATAGAGTTTATACTTTAGTGAGAATGTGTTATAATTATAGTTAAAAAAGTGATATTCAGCTGCATCCAGTTAGTGTCTAAACACACTATGCCGAAGTTACGCGACCGAAGTTCGGCACAATTACGCCTGCAATGCTATTTGAATTACTGACGACATACTATGCCGAAATTACGTCGCGTCATAGCGTACAGCGTAACTTCGGTCGGGCGTAAGTTCAGCGGCAACTTATTCTGTGACCACACATTATACGCGACCGAAGTTCGGTTCGATTACCGACGAAGATCCGGGGGCGGGGAGCAGCAGGGAGCCGCCCGCGCCACCCGCGCCGAATTTCTGCCGCGTAAGTTCGGCACTTATGGTGTGTCATATCAGCCAATTACGTCGGAACGTGAAAACAGCCGCCGAACTTCGGTCGCGTAACTTCGGCATAGTGTGTTTAGACACTTAGACTCGGTTGGCGCAGTGGCTTAGCGATCGAGTGTGTCACGGGTTCGAACCCCGCACGAAACAAACAACAAATATTTGTATGATCTACAAGTAGTTGTTTCGGGTCTGGGTGTTTGTGTTTGTGAGTTTATATGTTTGTAAACGCACCCACGATACTGGAAGAAATTCCTAGGATGGGGCAAAGTTATAAAAAAAAAACCTGGTTGGGAAAAGACTAGGCAGACTTATGGTGCGACTATATTAATTACAGGTATATAAGCAGGTGTACTTAGAGGTTTTTGCCTGCTGCTTACCCCAAATATTCTATGAGTGCCTTGAGAGTGAGGCATCTAGACAGGAGCTTAAAAATTGAGCGGCTTCACGTTATGGCACTATTCCTATGCGGTACGAGTTTAGGCTCAGGTGACCTACTATGAGAGATTCCAGTGGGGTAACGAGATGGTGCTAGGCGACTTGTATTGCCGTCTCTTTCTTAGGCCACCAGGGCGTCGCTGTGGGAGGAAATCAAGGGATATGCTGGATCTTAGTGAAGCAGAAAAGTTAGCCACCAGAGCGCGTCTATGAGTGGCGCGTGGAGGCGTATCGCCGGGCAAATCCCCGCTGCCTCGAGAAGTCGAGGCGCGGCGGGAAGAGATCCGGTGCGATCTCAGGGCAGTATGGAGGGGACGACTGTCGCAACCGAGGTCCGGGCACGCCGTAATCTCGGCTGTAAGACCACGATAGACGGCGACAGACGTCGCTAGACGATCTCCCGCCACCGTAGGTGTGACAAGGACGTGTAAAAGGCTATTGAAGGACACCGTGGATTTTAGTCAGTACGAGTCTGATAGTCCCTCCCGCCTTGCCTTGGGTGGGAGGACTCATTTGATGATTTTACCACGCAAAAAAAATACCGTCACGATGGCTTTCTTTGTAACTCTATGAAAACGGCTATAAACTACAGTGTTGCCAACAACAAAATAATTTACTGGTTGCGGTTATCTTACACATGGTACCTGTTTATGAAACCAATCGTCTTATTTCAGATCTTTCCATTCCATTTCCTCGACAAGATGTTTGATGGATATTATCTTGCGCAACAATCTCACTCTTTATTTCACGCTGCAAAAGGCAACAATGACATTTCAACTATAAAAGGACAGAAAACTTATAAACGTTAAGGGCGCGTAACCAGAAAGTTGGCAACAACGTCGCAAATAGCTGTCAAATTTTTACAAGCTTTAATTAAATTAGGTAAATTTACTGTATGAAAATAAGAAATATGGCTCTGTAGTGCACAAAGACATTGATATAGGAATACAAAACACTGAATTTGATGTTCCCAAATACTTTTTTTTACATCTAAAACTAAATATTTGGTGTTACGATATTAATTCTTGTATGTATTCTCTTATCATTTTTTAGTGCAATATAGAGCCATATTTCTTATTTCCAACTTTCAGAAAACGCGCTCTTAAGGTAGAGTACACAAAGGAGACACGTTTTTTTTTAAACTTTGCCGTCACACGAGTTTTTTCTCCTGTGTCGTAGATTTGCGTTACTCTCATACGCAAAGAGCCAGACATTTGAACCCGTGACACGCAGAGTTAACAGTCAATCATTCAGCCAATGCTCGAACCGTTTTATAAAAAACAATACCATGGATTTTCACCCTAATAAGATTGTTTACTTCAGCCGACTAAGAAAGTTCTAATAAAATAAAGCAGGCAAACAATACCTATATGAGACAGTTTGTCGTATAATTCAGACATTCTTATCGCACTGCGGAAGCCATTGCTCGTAAAAATATGATTATGGCATTCAAAAAGTTATTTGATTCGCCACATGCGATCCGTGGAAGTTGACAACATCAAATGTTGTATTGATCCTCTGCAGTGCTCAAACATATTCAGAAAGAAGGTATTGTTGGTAAAAGTCGCCGGACTGTCTGTATTAGTAAAAGTGACCCTGGAACGTAAAGGGTTATTGAAGAAACACCGTGGATTTTAGACAGTACAAGTATGACAGTAATAAGATATTTTTGATGACTATGACGTGGCCAAATATTTGCCTGCAGAACCCTCTAAGGACTATGCAGATTAATTCCCACAGAGAAATCGATTTTTTTTTGATAATTTGACTCTTTTATTTATTTTGAATAGACTCCTCTCGCCCTGAGTTTAGTAGAAGGGACTGCGCGAATGATACTGACTATAAGCCGCAGTAACCACTTATGGTATTCGAGCTGTCCCTTTCGTATTTGTGCTGGGCAGTGGACCATGTATTTCCTAACCATCAGGAGATAAAGGCCAATAGACCTAATTTTAAAACAAAAAATTGTGACCATCGTTAAGGGCGCATAACCAGAAAGTTGGCAACGTCGCAAATACCTGTCAAATATTTACAAGTTTAAATTAATTTGGTAAATTTACTGTATGAAAATAAGAAATATGGCTCTGTAGTGCACTACAAAGTTGATATAGGAATGCAATTAAAATACTGCATTTAATGTTGTCACCTGTTCAGGTGTAAAAAAGGCATTTAGAAGGTTTCCAAATACTTTTTTTATATCTAAAACTATATATTCGGTGTTACGATATTACTTATTGCATTCCCTTATCATTTTTTTAGTGCACTACAGAGCAATATTTCTTGTTTCCATACAGTAACATTGCTAAATTAATTAGAACTTGTTAATATTTGACAGATATTTGCGACGTTGCCAACTTTCAGAATATGCCCTATTAAAAAAACAGTAATCATTGTAGATTCAACCAATCTTTCCATCAACAATTCCCTCTATCACCTGTCACTTTTCACTAGCCCCTTACGAGTTATACCTACCGATATACAAAGCTGTTCTAACAGCAGTGCTACACAAAAACTTAAGGCAAGTGCGGCAAGTTATCAGGTCAGTGTAACATTTAGTCGGACGAGGTGGGGCCACCTCACTACCTCACGACGACTTCGACCCCCGCCTCGGAAACAGCTCGAGTACTTTATTAGGCTGTAGAGGCGGCGACAAAAATCATTTCGTTTGCAAAAAATATTATACAAGTTATTGGAGTACAGTTTTGTGTTGAGAAAAGATGCTGCTTGTCTGTCTATGGTCTCTTAAATTCTATTTTCAAAATATAGATTCTTAAACAAAAAGTACGGATGTCAATGATAAAATTGTCGCCATATCTTGGAATTAATAGCCTAAAAACAAAATCAAATAAACATAAACTTATCAATTTGAAATTGTAGTTACAATTTATAAAAATAATTCCAAAAATTCCAAATTATTAATGAACAAGTCAAGCCTCAGACACACGCGAAATACTGCGAATGGACCGCGACATGTCTCCCCGCGCGATTAATCGCGTGTGTCTGCAGGAGGCTTCAAGATTTCTATGTCGTCTGATTTCAGCTTAGGTACATAGCAAAGTTTCTGATTCAATGATGTGTCGAACGGTGATAAATAAAGCGCCGACATTGACTTTATCACTACCTTTCCTGCTACTTTTAAGGAGTTACTCTTAAGGGCGCATAACCAGAAAGTTGGCAACGTCGCAAATAACTGTTAAATATTTACAAGTTTTAATTAATTTGGTAAATTTACTGTATGAAAATAAGAAATATGGCTCTGTAGTGCACTACAAAGTTGATATAGGAATGCAATTAAAACACTGCATTTGATGTTGTCACCGTTTCAGGTGTAAAAAAGGCATTTGGAAGGTTTCCAAATACTTTTTTACTTGAAGGTCAGTTAAGCGATCGCTCTATGTAAAGAATACTGATATTCAGAGGCACCCAGTTCGACTGGAAGCCGATCCCAACATAGTTGGGTAAAAGCTACTGACAAACTTAAAACTATAATACGTTTTAAAATAATTTAATTATTTAATACACTACACTTTTCCTTTCACACATTTCACATTGTTTATTTTATTTAAGAGCGCATATTCTGAAAGTTAGCAGCGTCGCACATACTCGTAGTTGTCAAATATTAACAAGTTTTAATTAATTTAGCAATGTTACTGTATGGAAATAAGAAATATGGCTCTGTAGTGCACTAAAACATTGATAAGGGAATGCAATAAGTAATATCGTAACAACGAATAAATAGTTTTAGATGTTAAAAAAGTATTTGGAAACCTTCCAAAATCCTTTTTTAAACCTGAAACGGTGACAACATCAAATTTAGTGTTTTAATTGTCTTCCTATATCAATTTTTTAGTGCACTACAGAGCCTTTTTTCTTATTTTCATCTTCAGTAAATTTACCAAATTAATTAAAACTTGTAAATATTTAACAGCTATTTGCGACGTTGCCAGCTTTCTGGTTATGCGCCCTTAACTATATTTTATATTTTATTTGCCTACTCTCGTCCGTGTGTCACTGCGTGGTACCAACTGAAAATCAGCGCTGGGTGTCTTTCGCCTAGCAAATGTTGAGTTGGTAACATGGTAACGGTTTTGGTGTGGACATGCTCAACAAAATTCTTATTATATTTTTAATTTTTTTATTATTTCTGTGTGTGTGTCCAATATCAAATAAATGTTTTTCTGCTACATTCTATTCTTAAAATTCCAACCAAAAAATCTAATTTTATTTCGCCAACTTTGAAATAACACTTCTGTGATTGCCAGTACAGAGAACCACAGGGCGTGTTGATAAGATGTTTTTCTACGGTTGCCGCTATAAAAACTTTCCGATTGCCGCCGAGGGGTGTGGCTGACTCCAACTCATTCCTAGCTTGGTTCAGTTTGACTCGCTTGAAGTACTTCTAACAGTTATTTGATGTTAACACTTAACGATACACATATAGGTATACCTATACATGAATATACTTTTTTGTTTTTTTTTGTCGTTGTAAAATCATCCAATGAGTCCTCCCACCCAGGGCAGGGCCTGTCAGACTTTTACTGACTAAAATCCACGGTGTCCTTCATTAGCCCTTTACGTTCCAGGGTAACGGTAATGGTATAAGTCCCGCGACCCCGGCAGGCTTTGGCCCTCTAGAGGGGGGCCCCGTCATCTTGCTGACGCTCTTTGAGGCGCGCGTGGAACACAACGCGCCGTCGACGCGGGCATGGTCCATGGTCGGGTGGCGAGTTGCCCATTACTCGCCGCCCGCATGCCCGCGCCTATGGTGGCCGGAGATCGTCCCGCGATACATAAATAGACTTACGCATTTTTGTGACGGAGAATGCAAAAATTACAGAACGCTGTTGTAATGAAAACTACAGTATAATGGGTTTACACTTAAACTCGATTAATTTTACTTCAGTAAACAGCGTCGAAATCAAACATGTCAGCTTATTAAGGTCCACTCCCGGACATAGGATTCTCTTAATCGTGGTAAAATCATCAAATGAGTCCTTCCTTCCACCCATACTGTCACACTTGTACTGACTAAAATCCAAGGTGTTCTTCAATAGCCCTTTACATTCCCAGAGTCACGGCTAACAGATAAGACAGTCCACGGCTTGACGGAACGGTAGGCGCAGAGGCTGCTGAAAAAAATAAAACGAGACTTTCTACTGTTCTTGAACAGTATAAAAAAACGGTTCCGGGAACTTATTTATACGTTAAAATAATTAATTACGGACAGTGCACTGAAATGGGCAAAAACAGTACAGAGCTAAACAGTTATTTCAACTGTATGAACATTAAAGTCTACTGAAACAAACAGTTCCTTGTAAGTATTGCCGTTTTCAGAGCTTTACTGGTATCGTAGTAGTTATTTTTACTGCTTCTGAACAGTTATTGTAGCATACAGTAAAGAGCTAAACAGTTATTTCAATTGTTTGAACATTAACGTTAACTAAAACAAGCGGTAAAAATAACCGACCAGAAAACAGTAGCAGATGCACAGTAAAATCTACTGTTATAACTCAACTGTTTTTTTTCAGTCAGTAGTAAAACTAGCTTTGGACAATAGGCTCTATTTTTACTGTCCAAAACGGTGAATATTACCGAAAAATCGGTTGGTATTACCGATTTTTTTTTTCAGTGTGCGTGTGGTGGATTCGATTCCCGCTAGCAACAAATATTTCTATGACGTACGAGTAGTTGTTCCGGGTCTAACTATTAAAGTGTTATGGCAACGTTTTTATTAATAAAATAAACAACAGCAATTCAATGCTAAACTTTCCACTATACCCGTATTATTCGTACGAAATAAAGATTATCAGTAACCTACAAATATACGGGTTCTCTTTAGCATTCCGTGTGACGTTGATAGTATATATTATTCAGATGGTTCCGTAGCTCAAGACTCGGGGTCGTACAAATATCTCTAGCCATATTATTTGTTATGCCTCTTGAACACGATCTCTGGGTCCAAAACTCTCCAGCCCTCGTGTTGTTTGTTTTATAGTAATTATTTATTAAACTCACTTTCTGTGTTTATACGACTGCCGATAGTGTTTTGTTTTTTACTGATAGTATAGCATAAGTTATTGATAGTATTGTACAAAGTTTTTAAAAACTTAATACTTCGGAAAAAGTTGGATGAGAAAGATGAAAAGATGAAAAAGATGGATGAGAAACGATTGCATGTAGCGGAGATGAGTATGTTGAGATGGATGTGTGGAGTGACAAGAATGGATAAAGTAAGGAATGAGTTTATAAGGGGAAGTTTGAAAGTGACGCCTGTTACAGAAAAAAATAAAGGGAATCGTCTGTCTTGTTATGGACATGTGATGAGGAGGGATGAGACTCACGTGACTAAGAGAGTGATGAGTATGAATGTTGATGGATGGAGAGGAAGAGGAATGCCAAAGAAAAGATGGATGGATTGTCTAAGGAATGATTTGAAAGAAAAAGGAGTAAATGATACTGTGACGTCTGATAGGGAAGAATGGAAGAAAAAAACGTGTTGCGCCGACCTCAAGTAAAATGGGATAAGGGCAGGAAGATGAAGATGATGATGACTTCGGAAAAAGTTATGCTAGTAGACGTGGTTACAGCCCTGGTCACCGAGGTCACCTACCCGAATATGTAAAATTTTAACAATCGAACATTAACTTTCCTCAATTGCGATAAGGTTGAAAATCTATTAAAGAAAGACAGATTGAGGTAGGTTGATGTTCTAGCGTCGTACATAAAAAATATCCACTTTTAGTTCTTTCATCGCTCTATAGATGTGGCTAGTCGTCGTTTTGTTGAAGAGTGAATAATTATTTCCCCTACACGAGTGTCCATTTCGAACTAACTTAGAAACCACACATTTGCTAGTTAATGTTGTATCATGTTGTATAGCAAAACATATTGCCGAAAACTAGCTCAGTTCTAAAGCTGACGGTCTCCCTTAGAGGACCAAAGCCGGGTTTGCGGGACTGTATCGTCAAGTTGACCCTGGACCGTAAAGGGCTGTGGATCATCTTAGTTAATAAGTACAAGTCTGTCAGTCCCTCCCGTCTTGCCCGGGTTGGGAGGACTCATTTGATGACTTTACCAAAAAAAGCTCTAAAGCTTCGCTACGCTCAGGGTCATAGCTCCACCTTCAATAGGTCGCGTGCGATCCGCGGGTGGTATTCCACTGAATATATTCTGAATATATTAAGGCACGCTTTATCTTTTGTTTCTTGTCGACCAATGAAGTGGGGAACTGGGGAGACTCCTAACTAGCTTTTGTTTTTTATTACGTGGTAAAATCATCAAATGAGTTCCCCGTCAGATTGCTGACAGCTAAAAAAATACAAAAACAACTTTCGGGCAGCAGTTTCTCTATGAGGATCTCTTTTATAAGAGTAACGGGTATTTTCTCCCTATTTCTCATGAATCTCCGAACCTTTACTTGGAAGCGTCTATTTGTAACATAAATTTCAAAATGGAATCTTGAATTGTAACATTACAGGCGAATCTCTATTGAGCCGGTGCCTTTAAACTAATAACATTGTAAAGGAGCTTGTTCATGATGCGATTTGCAATTTTTACTTACTAAAAATGAAAATCGTCTTTGCTACTACGACATAATGATGCAATTCGACTGACTTACGTCGTCGTGGCGAGCGTGTTTTGTTTTTCATCTGTCCATAGAAAACCGCACGTTTTATGTTATATGTCGTAGTGGTAAGGATGATTTTCACTTGTAGTTGAAATCGGTCGAATTGCGTCGCTCTAGAGGTGGTGGCACGGGCCTAGCTGACGTAACAGAAACGGCACAGTTTGCCGACCGGGCGGCAAAAAATTGGGTTTGTAGGTAAATAACATTCATGTGTACTCTGTTATTTGTCTGGGTTAGGAAAATAGGGTATTGGTCGGCCATGTTTTTCTTCGTAGTAAGATATGAGTGTGCTTGAATTATTTGTTTATGTTTTCGTGGAGAGGGAGAAATAAGCGTGAAGAATAAGAGTGAGGAATAAGCGTGAAGAATAGGCGTGTGTACTTCGTTTGGGACGTCATCGTCATATTTTCTGCATAGAACTTAAAAAATAATGTCACATGACATTGATAATCTGAGATCAAGTGTTGTGTTTCAGTTCAAAAACTTTTGTTTATATGTGCTGATCGCATTAAATTTCGATGTTTACTCTCTATCATAAAATTATTATAATCCAACTTTGTCATTTTTAATGCTGCTGTAACCATTAGATTTAAATAAAGAAATCTCAATATTCACCCAACTGAAAAGAAAATAAAAAATAGTTCCTAATTTAAAAACCAGTTCAGCAAAAGCAAAAAAAAAACACAATTTACAACCAACCTCCTTTCTCAAACCACGAACTGGCCGCAATTTAAAATGAACGGAAAGAAAAAAGAACAGCAAAAGAAAACCTCTTTGCTGAACTAACTAGAGCAACCTCCTTCGATCAGGCAACTTATATAAACACTCCACTGGTCTATGTTAACCGGTAAATAACTAAGAAATCGCTTAAAGCTATCGACCTTAATTTCCTGCAATAACTCTTGTTTTTTTCATATTTCTTCTCGTTAGTGGGATGAAAGGTATTGGGTTTAGGAAAACTAGATGGTGTTTTAGTGTTTAAAGGGTTGTTAGTAGACTAAAGATTTGCCCTGGCTTCGAACGGGTTCTATTTACTATTACCAGGACCACGTATGAGGTCCAAGGTCCAAGTATCTTATGCAATTATATTTTGTAACCAAGCTCATTCATGCAAATTTATTGAAATTGATTAGGTTGTTTCGGAGATCAGCATGTAAGATCATTATTTTTATGTGCTACAATACATTTTTGAAATTACGTTAATTATAAAAAAAAAAAGTTTAAGGTAAAATCTTAGATAGGGAATTATAATCTTGTGTAATTATTGGATGGGGGTTCGTCAGTATCTGACTGGAGTCAACCTTTATGTAGAATTGTGCAATATTGCTCCTACCGCACGAGAATCTGATAACCGAGCACATTAGCCAATCAGCCAATTAGTCAGCCATATTGCGACAGTCCAGCCGTCATTAATCTCGACCACCAATCAATTTAGCCATTGGACTGTAAGACTGGGCAATAATTGTCGCACTGCAGGGCATAAGCTTCGCATACAGAGATGGAGCGGTATACTTTTTAACCGACTTCAAAAAAGGAGGAGGTTCTCAATTCGGTCGGTATGTTTTTTTTTTTACCTTATTTTTTTTTTTTTGAGAGGATCCCCGACACACATTTGTGTCGGAGGCGCTCGTGGCTAAATAATAACAGCCGCACAGGCCAATCTTCCTTTCACAGAGAGGAGGCCTGTGTCCCAGCAGTGGGAACATTATAGGCTGATGATGATGATAATGATGAGGCCGATCTTCCGAGCTAGCCGCGCTTGCCGAGGTTGGTCTGTGGATGGGTGACCAACTGTCATAGCGAGTTTACTCCATACCTTGGAAAGCACACAAAGCCGTTGGTCCCGGCTGTCATTTGTAGATCTTTGACAGTCGTTACTATCGGCTTAGAGTGCTAAAGCCTGTCTGGGCCGCGAGACTGTTTTTTCCGGTAATCGTGATACTGGAACGTAAAGGGCTATTGAAGGAACACCGTGGATTTTAGTCAGTATGAGTCTGACAGTCCCTCCCGTCCCGCCATGGGCGAGAGGAGTCATTTAATGACTTTAAGACGATAAAAAAAACACGGTCGGACAGGCTTTGGCACTCTAAGGGGCGCCCCGTCCCCGTCAGACTGCTGACAGCTCTGAGGCGCACGTGGAACACGACGCGCCGACCCACGTATGGTCCATGAACGGACGGCAAGTCACAGATTACTATTACCCTTGAATTTCACTTGCAGGTACTCGATGGATTTTAGTCGAGTTTTTTTTACGAGCCTGAAAGAGCCTTCCGCTACACCTAGGGACCCGAGCACTCATTTGATTCTACCACCTAAAAAAAGATTTTCAATAAAGCCTCCTGCAGACACACGCGATTAATCGCGCGGGGCGACATGTCGCGGTCCATTCGCAGTATTTTTAGAGTGGAAATTAGCTTGGCTCGTTGTGGCAGCGCGATTAATCGCGTGTGTCTGTAGGAGGCTTAAGACGTGATTGTATCACAAAAATCATGTAAAATAATAAACCGTACTTCACACTACATAATAAAACCAGTATTACTAGAGCTACTACATAATACCGATAGTTATAACTATTAAACAGCCATCAATCAGCGCGTACAATAAACAGCCACCAATAATTGATGAGCTATTGTTTTCTAAGGGAAATATGGATTTACGTGCCGTTGACATAATTCTAGCGAGCGTGCCGAGTAAGGGCTCGTTCACATGCAAGTCCGTTTTACAGGTCCGCTTTATCGTATACCCTGTTTTTTTTACTCATCAAATGAGTCCTCCCGTTCTGAGTGGAGTGGAATCAGACTTGTATTAACTAAAATCCATGGTGTTTCTTCACTAGGTTATTTTCTGTTTAGACACTCCCGCGCCCCGGAAGGTGTTTATCATATACCTACGATTTTATTCAGAGATGACATTTGTAGTTTTATGAGGGAGTACACACACACGACAGTACTAGCTTTTGCCCGCGGCTTCGCTCGCGTAATCAGTCGAAAATCTAAGAAGATTCATGCAAACTTTCATCCCCTATTTTATCCCCTTAGGGGTGGATTTTATAATAATCCTTTCTTAGCGGATGCCTACGTCATAACATCTACCTGCATGAAATTTCAGCCCGATCCGTCCAGTGGTTTGGCCTGTGCATATGTAAAAATATGCCACAAAATATTCAGTCCGTCGTCCGCCATACAGGTTCGGTTTTTCGTTTACGTTTTTATTCGGTAACTAGCTGACCCGGCAAACTTTGTACCGCCTCAGAATCAATAAATAAAAAAGCTGTTTTTATCATATTTACTCACCTTTTAAACCCTCCTTGGACTTACAGTAGCGACGGATCCGTTAAAAACGATCCTGTAAATTCGGATGCTCTGTGTGTATGTGCCCTAACATGCTCAAATGAATATTATATGAGTGAATTGATGTTTATAATTTTGACGCAGGTATAATTCTGTTATTACGGCCTAAATAATAAAGAGTCGATATATGTAAGGTTAGGTAAGCAACGGTCGCCTAGGTCGGTCTATAGATGGGTATTGTTCTATTAATTGCTTAAATATAAAATTTATGCATCAAATCCTTGGGTCGCAAGAAGCTTGATGCTATAAAATAATATAATTAGTACCTATTAACTGGTTTGTTCAGGTTAAGATAAGCACTCACTCCATAAATAAACTACAAATGCCAGTCAGTATCAACCTTCACGAGTACACGTTCTTTCCGAGCCTTTGATGACTCTATCCTTCAATAGTCCTTTACGTTACGGGGCCACGGTTACCCGTAAGTACCGCGATCCCGGCAGGCTTTAGCCCTCTAAGGCCTCCCCGTCATATTGTTGAAAGCTCTTTGAGGCGCGTGGAACACCGGTCGACCCGGCCATGATAGTCATAGATAGATATGTATTCATTTTGGTGTACAATACAGTATATTCTATTTATTTATCTGTCTACCTACTAGATAGGTCAATCCAAATAAAATTGTAATAGTTCATATAATAATAATTAATTGAATGTAAAATAATGTATTATTGAATCCTGACATCATAATTATCAACTATGACTTTATATTTATCAAATAGTCTGACATTGTATTTTTATTTGACACTAATTAATGGATATCGAATGAATATAATATATAATTTAAACTTAAATGTATTAATGGTTCATTAGATATTAATAACATTATAACATATTTGCACACCATATGTAATGGTAAAATGTAATTGGGCCACATTAGTGTTAAGATCTTGATTGTACCTACATTTTTGCAAATAAATTAATTTGATTTGATTTGATTTAGAGCCGAATTTCTAAAAGATTTTCCGATTTTCTCTAAATCCATATATGAGTGAGGAAGTTGATCTGCAAAGTCCTTGGTGGGTCTACTCATGTTACTAGATATGCAGTACTCAGTTTCGGTCTTAGGGGGATAGGATAGGATCAAGTGTTGATTGAGCTGCTTCGGGGAGGGTTGAGCTATGAGTTTCGTCTTTTAAGCTTGATATTCGTATCAAGCTATTAAGTAAATTCAAACTGGAATAAGATTACAAACTAGAGTTGGTGATTTGTAGTTTAAAAACCAAACCCTAAAGACTAATGAATGAATGATGCATTGCAGTTGCTAATGGCTTGTCATATTCACACAAATTATCGTCAAGTACCATCGAGTGGACCATGCCCGGGTCGACGGCGCGTTGTGTTCCACGCGCGCCTCAAAGAGCGTCAGCATAATGACGGGGTCCCCTCTCTAGAGGGCCAAAGCCTGCCGGGGTCGCGGGACTTGTTTCATTACCGTGATCCCGGAACATAAAGAACATAAAGGGCTATTGAAGGACACCGTGGATTTCAGTCAGTACAAGTCTGACAGTCCCTCCCATCCTGGCCGGGGTGGGAGGACTCATTTGATGATTTTACCACGTTAAAAAAAAAAGAAAAAAGTACCATCGAGTGATCAATATAGAGATTTCAGAAGAATGTTTCTCTATCTAAAAATTGTTGTAAAGATAAAGTAAAAATCAGTGAAAGTGGCAATGGATCCACGTAAAATACTGTTACTTAGCTGCATCATTGTCTGGTAGCAAACCAAAAAATAGTTAAGGCTAGGCGAAATCATGATTTTAAAATTGTACGAGCCCTTTTTACCAGTAAAATATTGCCAATACTGCTTACGTCTCTTAGGTATATTTTTACAGATTTTTAGGGCTAAAAAGTAATGTTTCTAAAACAACTCAAAATCAACTTTTTACACTATCAGCCTTTCCAAACGTGATGTAACATGTCATAAGGGTCTAAGAGACGTACATACACGTGTACGGGTATAAATGTATGTAATATCCTGTAGATGTACATAAAGGCAACAGTCAACATCCGCACCTGAGCTACGCAGTTAGGAGTAAGTAAAAACTCCCTATTTGTTCCGTCCGGGGGCGCGGCGCAAAATCAATAGCTGACAAGTGATCGCACGTGTTGTACAGGGTGTTTCACCTGGCGCGCCGTGTTCTACAGGATGTGGCGGTTTAGAAATTATGTATTACAAGGTGTAATATTATGTATTGTTTTGATACTTGATATTTTAAATTAGATCACAGGAAATGTGGTGTTAAATAAAAATATGGAAATGATTTTACGCTCATAGCAAAACATCCTAGTTTCAATCAGAAAAATGCAGAATTTCTTCATGGGTTTTCTTTGAGAGTTTTCTTTATTGAAATTGAAACAGCAAAAATATATTTTTGTTCACATATTTGCTTCAGACTCAATTATCTATAATTTTGTAAGTGTTCATGTTTAAAAACTAATGTTAGTAATTCACAAATTTTGAAGAAAAAAAAACCAATTCTTTTAGAAAATTTTAATTTGACTCAAAGAATTGTTTTTTTTAGTTCGTTCCTTATTTCTATCCAAATATCACTATCATATCAATTACAATAGTAACTACAGACTAAAAAACACCGTAAAAGACCTTCCACACAATCATGATCGAGTTACCAATCCACGAGGCTCATATCAGCAACAACGCTACTTAAAAAGCAACCCAGTAACCCACCCGTAGCTACAAACTATTGACAAGACTGCGTGCACAACACAGTACACGAGTCTACGGTACACATTGGAACGCAAACATTCGCGATAGAGTGTGGTCACGAACAGAGCATGTCCTTGAGCCGCTCCGTTGGTCCTTGAACGGATACAAGGCCGCGAACTTTGTGGGTCTGCGAGCTCGCACGAGGTGGGTTGTGTTTGAATTTTGTTGGGGGATTCGAATTGTTCGGGAAGATTTAGAAGAGAAGCATAAATTAGCGTAGTTTTATTTTCTTGTCCTTAGTATTGATTAAAAAGAGTTCAAATCTATACTAATATCTTAAGAGTTTTATTCGAGTTTGTTTCTTTGTTTTTTTTTTGAACGCGCTAATCTCAGAAACAACATTTTCGAATTGATAAATGATTTTTGTGTTGGATAGTCCATTTTTTTAGAAAGGCTATAAGCTATATAACATCACACTACGACCAGTAGAAGCCGAGTAGTGAGGGTGCAACCACGGGGAAAAGATAGTGTATAATCTTTGATTAAAATAAAATAGCGGTAGATACGTTACGTTCTTGCGTTGAGCATTCGAACAGTGACTCCTATACGCACACAGACACATTTACTCACACAAACAATCGTTGTTATTACACGCCAATAAAAAGAGAGACAGAATAATGCACAAAGGTGGCGTGCGACCAAGACGGAGCATCGACGCTCTTCGTATTACTTCGTTAGTACTCCTGTAGTCACTCGTGTATGTTTCTATCCTGCTCTACAAAATGGCGAACAAATTTGAACGGATACATCAAATCTTAATAGAAAATTATAAGAAAAATGTATTTATGAATGAAATGTGAGGCCATGTGATTTGTTTTTTTATTTTAGAGTAGTTCGTACACCCGGCGAAGGCACACGAAGGAATTTTTTTTCTTCTGAGAGTGTGGTGGGGCGAATTTGAAATAAACACATACGCTGCACGTCTCAACCGAAATCTACTCGTATTGCGACTGAGGACAGTTAGGCTAATTTAGCCTAATTTATGCGGTCCATGCGCTATCGTGTAGTGACATATCTTCCGCTATTTTATTTTAATCAAAGTGTATAATATAACATATCAACATCACGTTAGGAAATCCTGAAGGGAAAAGCGGTGTGCTGAATGGTAACCTGCAATGCAAATACCTACGTCGAGCGACAAACGTTACATCGAATTTTGTCAATACTTGTATTAGTACATAGCATTAGCATATTGCCCGAAAAAAAAGCCAGGCTTCGAGGCTGAAACTGAGAATTTCTCAAAACAATGCTTCGCTTTGTCCGATTCAGAAATCCAACCGGGGACCTCTTGCGCACTAGTCTCAGCTTGAGACTACAAGACGATGGAATATAGTCAATGTTTTTGTCAAAAAAATATCTTGAATTGATCAAATATTCAGTCTATAGTGTTGCGACTGCCCCGGGACACAAGATTTGTCTATGAAAGGGTATGGGATGTAATTCACAACCCGGGTTCATTGCAAATTGATGGATGTCACATGCCAATTTTCTTTTTTTCGTTTCTTGCGAAATTATTTATCGCTATGTTTTCCACGATGGCAAAGGAAGGGTTATACATATTTTGTGTTGTTTTGTTGAATAATTATTTCATAGAACAAAAATGAGGTGATTTCGGGTGTTTGTGTATGTGGGTTTCAACGATGTAGGAGAAATAACTAGAGAGAGGCAACAAAAAACAAAATTACAATAAAAAGTGTCAAGCAAGTGTAAAATACACTTGTACTGTGTACTTCGATTGCCTGTACTGATTTATTTTGTTTTATCGTGATTTCGAAAAAAAATGTGCTGCTCAAGGTTATAGGATTAAAAATTAAATTGTGTGAATAATCAAAAATCAAAGAATGTGAAACAGTGTCTTTATATAGGATAAAATTAGGCACTTCTTTGCTGTATAATTATGTATGTACGCTTAAGAGCAGGGATGTTTATACCGATACATAATGCATTTGCACTCGTACGAAGCCATGGTGGAACACCAGTTTATCAAAGAATATTGTTCGTTGTTGATTGCTTGTTAGTTAATGAAAAAAAAAATTGCAGGTAAAAAATACATTCATGTTTTTATGAAACCAGCGTCCGTTTCCACCACTGCAAAAAGACGGCCGAATATTTTCATCACCCGAGTACTTTCAAGCTAGTTAAAAAAAGTTTGCAAAAAAATATACTCGGTGTTAGGGTTACCATTTTCCGAATATACCCAGACCTGTCCCAATTTTTTGTATGTTCTATGTAGACTTGGTTATTTGTCCCGACTCTTTTGCATTTTTATGTTTTTTTTGAAGACTGCTTAAGAGTGTTATCGGTAAAAAATGTCAATTTACATAAAATCGGGATTTTTTAAAGTTAAATTACTACAAATTGGCACGAAATTATTAAAAACTAATTTTAGTACCGCATTAAGCATATCTCTATATTGTATTTGTAAATTATACCGATAACACTCTTAAAGGAATATGTATCTAAAAAAAAGCATTATATACGGTCGAATTGAGCAACCTCCTTTTTTTGAAAGTCGATTAAAAAAATGTCGCCTCCTATTATTATCAAGTCAATAAAGGTTTCATATTTTTGGAAATGGTTACCCTAGTTGTAGCCGGTTCGTTCACGAAACTACAAGTTCAGTTTAGTTTCAGCGGCGAGGGTACTCGACCGGCTGGCTTGGACAAATTGCACTCTAATGGATGAAGACCCCTGGCCAGAAATATGGGGCGGCAACGCCGCGATTCTTTTTGTTTTCAATGATTTTTAAGAATTAAATGGACAAAAACCTGAAGATGATTACTGCTAACATTGTGTAATTTAACCACGGCAGACTAAATTCCGCTAAATGTTTGTAATGTTCTTTGTAATACATTTATAGAATATGTGATTTTTATAATCATTCATGATATACATAGATGCAGATTTGAAAAAAATCTTTCGTCCTTTGTTTATTCAAAGTAATATAGGAAGGGGTACTAAGACAGGAAACCTCCACGTGCGCCCGTGGACTGGAGTTCCCTCTCGGATACGTCCGGGGGGAAGACCAGTTTTTCGGGCCCGTGCACCCTGGGATGCGGGCAAAAACTCTTCGCATACGGGCAAAGAGACCCCTTAGGCACACAGTGCCTAAGGGGTCTCTTTGCCCGTATGTGAATAGCCTGTTGGGTGGACGCTCCAACGCGTGTCCCTCTGAATAGTAGAGGGCACAGCGGCGGAGCGGGCTTGCGGACGGTGAGTAATGGGTAAGCTCGCCGTCCGACCAAGGACCAAGCCCGGGTCGGTGGCGCGTCGTGTTTCACGCGTCACCGACGGGGCCCTTATGGGGCCAAATGCCTGCTGGGGTCGCGGATTTTTCTTAATCCAGGATACCGTGGCCCCGGAACGTAAAGGGCATCCGAAGGAACACGGGTGGATTTTAGTCAGTAAGAGTCTGACAGTCCCTTCCGCCCCACCCAGGGTTGGAGGACTCATTTGATGATTTTGCCACCCAAAAAAAAAATGTTTGTAATGTTCTTTGTAATACATTTATATAATATGTGATTTTAATAATCATTCATGATATACATAGATGCAGATTTGAAAAAATTCTGGTGTCGGTTGACCAGAAAGTATAGGCAACTATAATTATTAGAAGAATTTCTTGGGACTCTATATAAGTTTTTAAACATGTTCCAAAACATTTTTTTTTCTTCTACTACTTCTAGTATTGCATAATTAAGAAAAAAAGAAGCTAAAGTAGTTTTCTTTTATGGCTTTTTTTTTAAACGTCAGAGGCTCGAACGTGATAATATGTCCACGTGTATTTTCATCCTAAGCCCCATTTTCCGCATTCGTTCGTCTTTCAAATGTTATGCAGACTCTACACGGGTTTAAGTGTTATATTTCCCTCTTCGTCGGAAATTCAGATTTGTTTTTTGTTTACTTTATTTATTTGGAAAATAATAGACATAACCGAGATTTCTTTATGAGAAATCGAAAACAAGCGGGAAAGCGGAAAGTGAAACTCTTTATAAAAACCAAATGTCATTTTTTTAAAAGAAATTGGTGCTTTGAATCTAAAGCTGATAGTTTAACCTTAATTATTTGAACTATTAAGGATCTTCTTAAAAATATTACCTTATTTAGAAACATTATTTTTCTTTCCTAAATATAAAAATTACCTTTAAACGTTGTCCCTGTGATTCCCTGTGAATCTGAATAGGTGCGTCCACACAGGGCGCGCAGCCTCGCGAGGCATTAGCTCACTCTATTGTGTTTCGACCGAGGCACGAAACAATATACGCGAACAAACCAAAAGCCGACACTGTATGGCTCGGGTGCTCGGTCGCTCGACCGCGGCAGCGCTGTCACTTGCCTCGCCCGAGACACGTCCACACCAACCAAGCTGTTTCGCGGAAAATGCCTCGCGAGGCTGCGCGCTCTATGGGGACGCACCTAAATATAAAACACTTAGGTATATTTCCTGGATTTTCTCATTTCCAATATACTCATTGCATTGATTCTGATGACGAACCCAATGACGTCAGCATCATCACTGCTACTAGTACAACTCTAGGTTTTCTTGTTTAAAAGCTTTTCTGGCGTTTTAGAGTCAAGGGCCACTCCTGAAGAGAGCTCTTTACAATGCTTTCAGCGCTTAAGTGCTGAAAGAGCATGAAGTTTGTACAATCGATGTCAAGTTTGAGATGACGAATTTATTTTCATTCCATTTTATGGTTGAATTTTGTAAAATGACTTTCGGCGATATTAATTCCGCGAGAAAACGGTAGATGGCGTTGTTCACAATCTTAGTCAATTAGTGTGTCAAGGAGATTTTGATAATTTCGGTGTTAATTACTTTTGCCGGCGTTCGGATCGGTTTTCGTTGTCTTATCTCTTCTGTTATCTTAAGACCTTTCTATACTACTGTACTTACGTACTGAATTTTACTGTGCCCATTGCTAAAACTTTGAAGTGAAGTAAAATCATTTTTTTAGTTTTCTCTAAAACAGGTTGTATAAGAGAAAACTAGAAAAATGATTTATCCATATTTTTCCTGTTTTTCCAACACCTATTTACAAAACGTCCACACCTCTTAACATCAATTCATAAATTATGTTTAGGAGTGAGTAACGTAGCTGAATACAAACACTCAATTAATATTACATTACAAAAACAGTTTATTCACATAAAATCCATAATCTAGCTTTATTATCACGATAGTTGCGAGTATATTAATCAGTTATCTTAATCCACGGTCAATAAATTTATAAGTTCGCTTCAATGACATCAGTCAGAATGATCTCCAAAAGCTCATTGATTTCATCCTGCAATGAGAAAAGAAAATACATTTTAATATATTTTATAGAAACGTTTAATACAATAGCAGTGTTTGAGTAACTGAAATCATCTTACGCGATGCAATAAAAAAAAAACAATAACGGTTGATTATAATTTTTTAAAGATTGCAGTCGAAACATGAGGCCTTATCACGAGTTTACGTGTTTTTGTAACGTAAAGTAAACGGGGATATTGACGATAATTTGATAGATAAAATTAATTCTTCGTTCGTACACTTTAAATACGCTGTATGGCCAATTAGCAAGAATTAATATTTTTTATCGTGGTAAAATCATCAAATGAGTCTTCCCACCCCTTACTATCAGACTCGTACTGACTAAAATCCGCGATGTCCTTTAATAGCCCTTTACGTTCCAGTGTCACGGTAATGAGATAAGTCCCGCGACCCCGGCATGCTTTGGCCCCCTAGAGGGGGGGCCTGTCATCATGCTGACACTCTTTGAGGCGCGCGTGGAACATAACGCGCAGTCGAGCCGGGCACGGTCCATGGTCGGACAGCGAGTCGCCCATTACTCGCCGCCCGCATGCCCGCGCCTACGGTGGCCGGAGATCGTCTGCCGACGTCGTGCTGCCATCCTCTCCCTCACGCGGCCCGCCTCCTCCTTCGCGAGCATGACTGCTTCGCAGAAGGCGACCGCTTCCCACTCCGTCTCGCCCTGCAGCATGGCCTCGACCAATGCCGGGCGCGAGAGGTCTCCGCCTATCGCCGTGAGGACACGGCGGTGCTCTGCCCAAGCGCCTAATATGCTCCACCGTGTCCTCCGGGCGATCCTCGCAGACAGCCAGGCGTTTCTTCCCTCCATATCAGACACAGGTGCTTCCCAAAACTTCCGTGTCCTGTGAGGACCTGCGTCATGTGGTAGGTCAGGACGCCGTGACGCCTATCCAGCCCCTCCTCAAAGAGGGGTCTTACTGCCTCGACTGCGGTGTGCCCGAAGTATTCATACATTTAGTAAAATACTTGTAATCTGCTGCATCCACTTAAACTGGAAGCTACAGCTAACAACACACTTTCTGTAAAGCTAGATTGATTAAAACTAAAGATCGCTAATAAAACAAATACACTTAACACTTACGTAATGTTCTTTGATGGTAGCCGGAACAAATACTCCAAAGAAATCATTGAAATCATCGGAAACATCCTTGCCCTTGAAGACTACTTGAGCGTCAGACTGAAAGAAAAGATGATTCAATTAATGATTGTAAGCGTAATCTACTCGTATTAACGGTTGAAATTGTTTATGTGTTTGAACCAACAAAAACACTTCTTTTAAAAAATAATAATAATTGTAGTACTAATTATGCCATTGTTGAATACCAAAAGTTATTTTTAGGTGTTAATAGAAAGAAAGACAGAAAGAAAATTATGACTATCGAAACACTTCCAATGGAAGCATAGAACGTAAGAGCAAATATAAAATAGAAATATAAAGAACTAGGCTATACTCGAGTCTTCGTCAAACGGAGTTTGGTAAATGTCTCAAGGATAAAAATTAACTTGTTAAACTTATTCAGAAGTTTAAGCGTGAAAGAGTATCAAACACCAACCAATGCATCCATCTATCCATTCTCACTAACTTTTGCATTTATAATGTATGTGGTAGTAGAAATGTAAACAATAAAACTTACATTAACACCTTCCAATGTGAAGTCGACATCAAGACTGCGGAGAGAAATTCCGCTGATGATGCCGATGTAAACACGGACTTCAGCTTTCACGCGAAGTCTTACGACTTCAATTCTAGAAAGAAATAAGATGATCATAGAACTGCATCAACAATCCGAAATAATAATTTAGTTTTAATTTTTCTTTACGAATTTGTAAAAAAGCGCAATGCGACAGGCTATTTGAAAGTAAATTAATTTTGTATATTGAAGAACGGTTATCTTTTAAATATCACTTACTTTCCTGAGCCTGAAAAGACGAGTTTGTTGCTGAAGATTTCAGCATTGGCACACGCAGATTCTGAAATAGTTAAAAAATAATGTCAAAATCTTATCTGGAAAATAGAGCACAGCTAGTAGAAATAGAATATTTCAATAATAAAATAAACGAGCTTCAAAAATTCCGGTCTGATTGATAGAAAGGCGATTAAGGCATCAATATCACAAGGCGGATGATATTGGATGTCTTTTGTTTCTCATTTACATAAATGATCTTCCGAAATATTTAGCAGATTCCGGACCTTGCGTTTTGTTTGCAGACGACATCTCCATTCTCACCCAATGTCATGACAACACAAACTTAAACAGTACCCTTAAGGAAATACTTGATAAAATAATAACCTGGATGAACAAACACAACCTTGAGATCAACTTTCCAAAGACTAAACTCTTCACTTTCCATCCCCACAAAAAAAAAAGCCCTAAATGTACAATTTTTCTTTTAATAATCACGAAATAGAAACAGTCAACGAATTTACATTATTAGGCATAACCTTTGATAAAAATATAAATTGGAAGCCACACGTACAAAAAATAAAATCTAAACTTTCCTTTTTATACGCTTTTGTTGTGTGAAGTTAAAAAAACTTTTTTTTAAAAAAGTACCGACTTCAAAACAAATACAAAAAAGTTTAAAATAACTTTTCTTTCGGAAGTCGGTGGCAATAGTCAATGACACAACAAAACAAAGCCACCGACTTCCGAAAGAAAAGTTATTTTAAACTTTTTTGTATTTGTTTTGAAGTCGGTACTTTTTTAAAAAAAAGTTTTTATTTACCCTTTTTTGTTTATTTATTACATATTCAACCCAAATTCTTGTAAAATACAAAATTTTCTTACATATGCACTAATCTTGTAATCCTTCACAACATAAAAAAATCCATATCTCTAAAACTACTGAACCGATTTTGATGAAACTTGCAGTGTACCCTAAGTTGAACAATACCTAGTACAACAAAAAAGAATTACTTAAATCGAACTTATGGTTCCGGAGATATGCGTGCACAAACATAAAAACATACATACATACATACATACACTTATGAAATTTGGCACATTTGTTCAGATGCTGATATAGACTAACATATATGAAAACTGGGCAGTTCTGATAATATTACATACATACGGGTCGAATTGATAACCTCCTTTTTTTTGAAGTCGGTAAAAAAACCACAAATTTACAGACTGCCCTGGTGACATACTACGCTTATGCATAAGCATAAGCGTAGTATGTCACCAGGGCAGCCCATGCATAAGCATGGCTTAGCTATTGCATAATTATGTGGGGATACAGTACTGACGCACTTTCACTGTTCACCACCCAAAAGAAATTTATGCGTATCCTAGTAAATATCCAACAAATAGATAGCTGCAAAACCCCCTGTGTGTGTGGCAGATTCTTTGGTTAAAGTGTCGTTGTCGTTTACGTGATATAGCATAGCGCTTGCAACAGTGCAAAATTATCGGCAACTCAAAACAAATAATACGTTAACATTAATATTAAAACGGGATATTTCCCATGTTTATTATTAGTTTTGAGTTTCTGATATTTGCGCAAGCGCCATGATCACGGGATATCACGTGAAACCCGTGATTATGGCACTTGTTTTAGGTACTAATGATAGTGTTAGTGAACACTGAACTGATAGTGTGTGACATGACTTATTTAGTGTTAGCAAACTTGGCTTACCAACAGATAAATCGATTAGAGGCAACTCCACGTCAAGGCTGAGACGGGATGAGATGACGTGGTAGTCCACATTATTCGTCTTGATATTACTGAGACCAGTGCTTAGTATGTTTTCAATAGCAGCATCATAGTTGAATAAACTGAAAATTAAATTAACCACAATAGAAAAAATAATCTGGAGATGGGTAAAGGTTATCATCAAATCTAAATGTATCTACTTGATTAAGCAAATTAAGAATCGCAGGATTCTTCGAAAATGAAAATTGTGCAGTGGTACTTGTGAGCAGTAAATAAGAAACTAACTAATATTTAGTACTTGTTTATATATGCCACTGGAAATATTTCGAGTGTAAAACTTAATGTGGTTTACATAGATGATATTCTAGCTACTCACGAGGGTACTGGTAGCTTGTAGCTGGAGCTCTCCTTCTCGATTAAGAATGGGTCATAACCAGCATCCTTGATGGCTTGACTTGCATCTTCGATGGCTTTTTCGACTTGTCCGCTGACAATACGCTCGTCGTTGGATGAAAATAAAACTGAAACTGATAAATTAACATTTCCTTCATTCTCTTTTTCTTCCTAATTCTTAAACTTTGTTTGGCGTCTAAAACTATAACTATTTCATTTTCACATTTTCTTTGTGTGATTGAATCTATTCGACGTATTAATTAATAAATGACTATTTATTTTTATTTTATTTTTGTATCGTTATTATTTTTTTTAAACGTTGCCCCACACTAGTAATTTCTCCTGTGTCGTGGGTGCTTTTACAAACACAGAAACTTATATACACAAGCACCCAGACCCGAAACAACTACTTGTAGGTCATACAAATGTGGGAATCGAAACCGCGACACGCTGCGCAGCAGTCGTTCGCTTAGCCACTGCGCCAACCGTGCGTGCGTTTAAAAATTATAACAATTTTTTAAATTTTTTTTTTGTGTGATTGGATCTATACGACGTAATATTTAGTACAAATAATGTATTTTATGAAATTCATTTGTATGGAAAATGGAATTTTACTTACGTGGGAAATGATATGGTATTGATAGGGCACTGATACTTGCCACGAGGAACGCCAAAGCAAGGAGAACTTTCATTTTGAAAAGTTTATTTCCTGCAAGAAAAACTATGGTAGATTATTTGATATTATTGATGGTGGCGGGCGTAGGTACTTTTAAATGAAATTTGCAAAGAAATACTTTTTTAGCTGACATAAAATCGGATCACTCTCATGTCGACAGAATTGCAACTCGTCAGATTTGCATTTCGTCAAAAACGCAACTCTTAATTATTTTTATTTAGTATTGCTTTATCTGAATGGCTCATATGATAAAAATATATTAAATATTGTTTCAGTTGCATGTCTTACCTTGCAATATTACAAAAGAATAATAATAAACATTGATTTAAAATGATCGTTTTTATACTATTCGGAAGCAATTTGATCCTAATCATTAATGTATCAATTAATTTCTTCTTACAGATGTTATCTTGCACTTAATTGTTTATTCGGTACCTTATTTATGTAATAATATCAGTGCATATGTCTCTCGGTGATCGAGTTTTTTCTGTATTTATAAGTTTATTGCTTAGGCTTATTGTATCATCTTTTTTCCCTTATTCCTATTCGCTTGCGATTGTAGCAGCAGATCTTTTTATAATATTTCTTTTACTTATGATTATTGCAGTTTTTTTTTCTGATTAATAGCATTTGTCGAGGTCCACGATATCTTCCCCCTAGGTGGACCTCCCACTAGGTGTCGAGTGGCAATCACTAGTAAGTGATCGCCACTAGTGATCGTAGAGCTTCATTATCCCAGCGCTTTTCTCGAGGTCGCCACTGTTCATTGCAGCTTTTAGGAGTTGCAGTGGTGGGGAATAGTGCGGTGGGATTGTCCCAAAAGTCTTACTATGGGAAGGCGTGGGCCTTTATCTGCCACGTGAACACAGTTGGGAAGTTGACGTCACCTCTTCGAATTTTCAGTTAAAGCACATGGCGTTTTCATGTGCATAATATATGTATTATCATCCTAATTAGCAAGTAATCAGAAAATAATTAAAAATTGATACGGATCTAATCATCTTTTAATACGGGATGCAGATAGCTTTAGAATTTAGATTTCCTTTACACTTGAAATTAAAATCTCGATGCAATCTATATTTTTTTATCTAGAATACGTTTTGCAGGATCTTATCAGTCTATATTGGTCTGCAAACTGATTAAGGTTGATACTATCATGGACCTGTAATTTAAAAACCTCAGCACGGAGAGCATGCATTGTTGCACTGGGTAACTTAATCTTTTTTTTTTTAAATTGTGCTTTGCTCTTCATCAGATAGGAATTTCTCCTGTATCGTGGGTGCGTGGCAAACATTTGAACTCATAATTATATACAAACACTTGTGCCCGAACAAATATTTGTAGGTCATTTAACTATTTGTTCCGTGCGGGAATTAAACTCTCAAGCACAGCAATCAACCGCTCGGCCACTGCGTCAACTAACTAACGTCACTGTGAAAATGATTTTATTAAATAATCTTCTTTGTGAGAGGAAGTGGGCCAAAATTCACCATAAACCATAAGTGTGGTTTGATAAATGATTGAATAACTTACTCGGCTTTATTACAAAACGTGGTTTAACTTAGACCAAGGTTTAAATCAAAAATCAATTTTTGAATTTCGAACTTTATTTCTACTGTCGTAAAGTTATTAATACAAAAACCGAGTTTAGATCCCGGTCTAAGTTGTCAATGTGCATTTTAGAATTTTATAGCAGTTGGAATAAAGTTCGAAATTCAAAAATTGATTTTTGATTTAAACCTTGGTCTAAGTTAAACCACGTTTTGTAATAAAGCCGGTCGGGTTCAACTATGATCTCCGCCAGATAAGTCTGGAATATAATTCATTGACCCCCGTGTACCAATGTATTCCAATATATAATGAAACGATGAGAAAATATGTAAAGAAAGTGTCGTAACACGATCAAAACAAAACGTATCGAGGTAAGAGGCGACCTTGAACTTATATTTTATTTTGAAATTCGAACGATGGTATTATAAAATTCGAACGATGCATTATTAGGATCAATGACCTTTATTCCAGAGTCTGACTTATCTGGCGGGGACTATAGTCCAAAAATATCATTGAATCTAAAAACAAACGAAGATTGGAAAAATGGATGTAAAACCTTTTTACTTAACAAATACCACACACGCAATTGCCTACTCACAACTAATCCCATAAAAAAAAAACAAAAGAAAAGCCACAGCCAAGGAAATAAATCAACAGCAAAAAGTACAATGATACAAAACGAGCATACATTTGTTCGGTACAGGTACAGTCGCGTCCAGCAAGCAATCAGTTAAGTGCTACAAGATTGAGGCCGGCTTAGTATGTACTTGTTACTATGGAGTACGGGGCCAGTAGGTACAAGTATTCTATAGTAACAGGTATCTATAGTATTCCCAAAGGAAAGTAGGGTTGGGTAATCAGGTATGTCGTGATTTGACACTGGGTATGTCCGTTTTGTAGGTCATTTTTGGATTACTTTATTGTGGTATGTTTTTATTTTGTTTATTTATGCAAAATAAATACTGTGTCGTATAATAAAACTGACGCTTACTAAAAAGTTTCCTGGATAGTTAATCATAATATGAGCTTGGACATTTTTAAACTCTTATTACCAAAAAATTTTTCTTAAATGCTGCTGCTTATTATAAGAAAAAAAAATAGTCTTGGAACTCTTCGAATTGGTTACTGCGCTATATTCGCAGTGCTCAAAACTTCAATGGAAAAAACTATCTTCAGACAAAAGTTTAATAAAAACTCACCGTCGTACCACAAAAACTTTTTAACGTCTGTTGAACACTTGTCTAAAAAAAGTCAGACTATGACGTTGAAATAAGTTCCGTTTTGCAATGACACTTTTTTTAGACAAGTGTTCAACAGATGTTTAAGTTTTTGTACTAAGGCTGCTAGTGTCCATTATCCATTTATTTATCCAATATGTTTACGCTTGTTCCAGGTGGTGACGAATAGGATGTGAAGTGGTGTTACGCACGCTGCTCACGCGCCGCTAACAGCGGTCATGGCGACCCGGAGATAGTGCCAGGTGAGATACTTTTGCATTAAATTTTTACCTTTACGTCATTACTATTCAGGGCGTTTAGCCATTTTACAAACGATAAACGCAAACGCTGAGTACGCTTTAATAGATTTTTAACTTTATGTACTTGGGTATAAAGAAGATCTATTTTCCAGTTGCTAACGCTCAGAAATCTTCAATAGATTTTCAACTTTAGGCTCTAGGATATAAAGTTGAAAATCAATTGGGGAGTACCGAGCGTTTACGATTGTTGTTTGCGACTTGGCTAGGGGGGCAGGCGTCCTAGCTCGGTCGATTCTCGTCACGGGCATTCCGAATCCGTTCAGAAGTTTTCGTGTGAAATAGTAACAAACATTCATTCATACATCCTGATTAACATTAACACTTTTAAGTTAGATATGGTTAGACAGATATTCAAAGAAGATTGGTATCAACCTATCGAAAAATATCGGGACCAGTGACGATTTCTGAAAACTATGCAATGCAGTACTTTGCAGTATAACTTTTATAAAATATTAGGGTAAACACGATGTTTCACGTGCGGGATGGCCAGAGAAAAATATAATTAAGTCGTTCGTATGTGCGCGCACGGAGGCAAGCGTACTGGGACTTTATGGAGTTGACTCTAGTGATGTGACACGATATCGAACATTTTTGTAGCTGGGGCAGGTCCCACAGTTCCCCTATAATTTGTATTTTAGACTATTATCAGATATTGAAGGGAAGGAAAACGAAAAAATAGTAGATATATATCCCTATTTTCTGATAGCTATAACTTCAGGGTCTGGTTTTTTTGTCGTGGTAAAATCATCAAGGGAGACCTACCATTACTGTCAGACTTGTAGTGACTAAAATCCACGGTGATCGTTCAGTAGCCCTTTAAGTTCCAGGGAGACGGTTACCTAATGAGAGGGTCCCGCAACCCCGGCAGGCTTTGGCCTTCTTAGAAGCCCCCGTCAGATACTTGACAGCTCTTTGAGGCGCGTGCGGATCTTTAGGGTCTCCAAGCCAAGAGTGAGTAGATTAAGAAAGTATGTTTCACCGTCGAACCCATTATTGCTTATCATACTAGGTGAGATAGTGGACAAACAGAGCTTATTGTTAAATAGTGCTTGCCCTGGAGCCTCGGTGCGTCCCCTTGAGTCAGTTCGGGACCATTCTGATTTTAACTTTCAGTCGCCATTTTGTCTTTTAGTCAGTCTGCCTAGCTACGGAGACTAGCAAAATAACGTGATCAAAGTCACAACATAACAAATTGTTTTACACAATAGTTAACAAAGATGGGTACATTGTTATTAACAAAGTCATACCCATCTTTGTAAACTATTGTGTGTCCAAAATCGAAAAATCTTTTAGTCTGTTCACCAGCTTCAAAAAGTTACTTTTACCTTTTAACTATGCTCTTTAATCACAGACGTGGAACTTATCAATATTCTAAAACAGATGTGTACTAATTTTGGTATACAATAATGTATGTTCTATCTATCTATATTATACAGTCTAATCGAATGACACTATAAACTTGTTCGACTAACACGCTATAAACAACAACCAAAAAAAAAGTAAAATAAAAATGAAAGTTTGTAAAAACTGTAAAAATTTACGCCTTCTCATAAGGGCGAAGAACGTGTGTGAGCACCATAAATATTAGTTCCCTTTTTCCCCGTATCCTCTGAGTGTCGCTTCAGTATTTACATAGGTTCATTATCAGAAAAAATCACTAATGACCAATTTTAATTTTTTGATAGATTTTGCATTCCCTGGTTTGGCTTCTTTATATAGAGTTAGTTTTAATAAAAACATGAAATAATAATATAAATATCTCAAGGGTGATATGTGATAATCTATGGAACTAGGGTCTATGTCTGTAATCTATGGTTTTGTAGAACTGTCAAATGTCAAATAAAATAAAATTGTCTCACGCGGTGTACATAAGAAAAGTTATTTTAATTTAAAACCTCATAAATCCACACGATATTTAAAAAAAACATCGACATATTTTCCCAACACTAACTCTGATGCTCTTGCTCACGCTACGTTATCTCAGCTTGGCATGTCTCATGTTTAAAAAGCGCTGGCTAAGTTTTTAATATTAACTTTGGTACTATGTGCCCTTATATTTTGTCACGGAAACTTTTGTGACAAAATAAGACCGTTTCTTGAAACGGAAAGAATATTAGCAACGTTTGCAGTTGAAAGGAAATGTGAAGTCGACATTGTTCTTTTTGTCAAGGTTGTACACTGGCTAGTTCTTTTTATTTAATTTATTAAAAATGTGTTTAGTGCTTTTGACCTCAATCTAGTCCACAAGAAAAGATGAGACTCGAGCTCACCCAGAATTGAATAAAACACAGTAAAAACTATTTAGCGCCAGACTTCATGACTTCATGGTCGCGGGGCTAACGAATACCGAGATCCCGAAACGTAAAGGGATATTGAAGGACACCGTGGATTTTAGTCAGAACAAGTCTGACAGTCCCTCGTGGCTGCCCTGGGTGGGAAGACTCATTTGATAATTTTACCACGCTAAAAAAAGCGCCAGACTTCGACAGTATTGCCTGCTGGAGTCGCGGGAGCCTGCCCTGGTCGCTGGAGTGCCTAAACAGGCTACCGTGACCCTGTAACGTAAAGGGCTATTGAAGGAACACCGTGGATTTTAGTCAATACGAGTCTGACAGTCCCTTACGCTGCTACCCAGGTCAAGAGGACCCATTTGATGACATGATTCTCATTCTAAACAATAAATAAACGACAGAAGCATACACACAAAGGTTTTAAAGTACAGCCTTAAGTTAAGGCGCGAGTCCAAACACTATCAAGAAACTACATTAAGAATGAACGACATGGAATATTCCATTTAACAAACACTCCAAGACCGCATACTCTAGGAAAAGACATTTGAATTTGAGGAATCTCAATCATCCGGCACCCTTTTCCATTTCACTCACTCTCCAAGTATAATGTTTCTAAGAAGGTTGCTATCTCTGTCATTCGTAGAGCAATTTCTACAGTTTATCCTAGAAAGTCGGAGACTCGGAAATACTCTCAAGCAGGGAAATGAGGAAAGAATGAAAACTCATTAGTGCGGTTATTAGGGCCGGATTACACCGCGCTCCATTAACCGGGACTTTAAACGGAGTTTAACCTATTTTCTTGATATGATCGCGACGTTGCTGGAATTGTGAAGACGGGAGTAAGTTTTGATAGTTGACCGTTAGTTTTAGGTGCATTATGTTCGGGTCGGCTCATGACATTCGGCAGTTTTTGTTGAACAACCAAGTCGACCCGAGGGTGACGCTGATTGGTTGTTGGTTGTTGTGCTGATCGGCATCTATGGCTTTTCATACAAACTTCCAAGTCCTTATCTTTCGAAATGACTTAAAACTGATTTCGGGGAAACTTCGTACACGTAAGTAAATACTGAAGACTAAAAAGTTAGTAGAAACATTTTGAAAAAATATTGTTACCTACAGTTAAATTAGATCGATTTAAAATGTTCCATACAAACAGTCAGGTTTTTTTTTTAAATCACGTCTAGTCTGCTATGTGTGTGAAGTTTGATTTAAATCGTCAAGACGGAAGACTCAATTTAAGCTAAGCCGAACGGATTTTTACCAAATCTTGCGCACTGCTCACGAACACGTGTGTAGTGCACTGTAATTTCTTTCGATAAACAATCTTTTTTTTTTTAATTCCGATATGTTTTCTTTAAAAAATAGATGAAAGTCATCGCGAGGGAATACCAAATTGTAACGACCGATTATTTTTCAGTTGTCCATGTTGACGTTCTTAAACCTGGGCTCTGACGTACATACAATAATTATAATGATTGATTACTCGTATCACAAAAAATACTGATAGTATTCAATATTTTGCCATGTTTACAATAACATTACACTTATCTGTTTTTATTTTCCATTTGTCTAGTTTTCCATCGATTTTTTTAAATTGTTTTTTTCTGAGTCTGATTATCCGAAATCATCAATTTTCACAATATTTGTTGAGATATATTCATAAAATGGAATTGTATATATTCATAAAATGGAGTTGCTCAAGCAATAGATTAGATAATTGTTGAAGAAAAATTTTATCACAATTCTATTAGCAATATAGCTAAAGCGGCGTTTTCAGATCCCCTGATAAGGATTTTCTGGTAATTCAATTGAAGAATTCAAACAATCAAACAGTCCACGTATACTGCATCTGGCCTGAAAAATCTCTCATCCATGTGTTTAGAAACAAACAAAAAAACTCCAAACCAAGTAACAAACCGATTTTCCCTTATTACCGACCAACGTTTAACTTTGAGTTAACCATCGTTAAACTATGTAATCGGCCGTAAATATTCCACGGCCGTAATTCGCGGGTTCCTTGAAGGTGCCATTTTATAAATTTATGAAGCCACCGACTGACTCTCATCACCCGTCAGTAATTTCGTCGTCAGGAAATATACGACAAATTCCCAGCGTTTGGCGGGATTCTCGGCGGAGATACCGTAGTGGCCTGTAGGGTGACTATGGTCCTAAGTATGTTTATTTTAAAGCTGCGTATTTTTTCGGTTTATCTCAAAAATTGTTACGTTGTTGTACGTTTTTTTTTTACGTGGTAAAATCATCCAATGATCCAATCCAATGTCAGACTTGTACTGACTAAAATCCACGGTGACCTTCAATAGCCCTTTAAATTCTGGGGCCACGGTTACCCCAACCCCGTCAGGTAAGATATGAATCAATCATACACTTAAAAAGCATAGTGTGTTGCACATTTTCTTGTCATGAAATCTGAATGGGGTCTTCTTTTCTATAGTTGGTTTGGTTTCAAAACGTAGATAAGTATCTCCTGGGTAAGCTCGCTCCATCGTCGACCTTGTCTTAGTCACTCCTGACCTAGACTGAGGTCAAGAGCAAACCCATCAAACATAAAAAAAGATAAAGATAAAAAAAATAGAAAATAGAGTAAAAAAACCTACTCTACTAATACATAATATTTAATTCTAACGTCACCTCATGCGAAAAATCATTGTTACCTTACGTGATCATAATCAGTTCACCCCAAAAAACAAAGAAGTAATAAGCAGTTCACCCCCAGACGAAAATGGAACACTATCTACAACATTATTATTAGTATATGCGAAACCTGAATATAGGTAGTTTGTTCAGAATCAGTAACTGATTCGATTCCAATATTTTTTATACCATGTTACTTTTTTTTTAAAAATATTTTAATAAAATTTTATTACCAGTTAATTACAATACAATCACCGTACGGTTAGGTACCTATTGCCAAACTATTATACTTAACAAGTGTATAACACAGGAGACGTGGTTTATGCGGCTGTACCGTGAAATGAGCATGTTTTTGAACGGACAACTAGGTAATATACTTACGAGCTTATAACTTTGTGATTTTTTATGATACGGTTTTAAAATTTTGTACCTAAATTCTTTACACAAAAATACTAAACAGGTGTATCAGGTTTCGCATAAACAAAAAATAATGTTGTATACACAGTTACCTTCCAATACCGTAGAAATTCAAAACAGTGCTAGAATTCATCCTCACTAAAACCACATATACCTATTACCTATAATAACTTCTATCAAAACAACCTCACCTTTAAACTGAAACATTATCACTCCCCAAAAATCTACAATTCCAACATTTCAACTCAAATATTAAAATGAAAAACCAACATTTAAATTTATCCTCGGGCTGACCCAAATACATGGAGAACCCACTTCAAGAGTTCTTGTTACGTTGGTCGGTTCGGCTGTAATAGGCTCCCTTGGGATATAAAATCGCCTATAAATTTCGTTTTGAGCTTCTCGCTGTTGAAGACGGCGATATCGTGGTATAACGTGTCGAATATTCGCCTGTATTCTCACAATATACTGCTTAAATGAGACGAGTATCGTGATCAAATTGAACATGTACTGGCGAGGGTATTCTTTAAGTTGATTTGACAGGTGATAAAAAATGGTATGTGGATAGTGATTGATGAGGCACGGATCTCACGGCCTACTTTAGTTAAACAATGTATTGAAATAATAGAGGGGCTTTCTCAGAGGGAGTGCTAAATAATATCCGCCGCACGGGTCACACGCACGGGACAGTCTTCTTGAAGTAGAGTTGGTTCCCTCAGTCATTTATAAATCTTTGACAGTAGTTACAAACGTTTACTGGTCCGTAAGTAAGACATGCCTTTGTTGCCCTTATCCTATTCTACTCGACATTAGTGCAACACGTCATATTCTTCACACACTCCATCCATCTTTTCTTCGGCTATCACTGGCTTTCCATTAAAAACTATTTAACCTACATATATTGTGTTCTTGCTTGTAAATGAATCTTCTTTGTCTGTGACCTGACTTGTATTTGTGTAAATAAAATGGCCAATAACATTAAAAATACGAGTATCTTGCGTCAGGAGGTCATGGTACCTAACCTCTAATTTTCTACTGTCCATGGAACGGGGCATACGAGTAACCTTATATTATCGGCAGCAATAGAAACGATTCCTTTCATCATCCAAAAGATAATTTATTAAAAGATAGGTATATAACAGTAATAACAAACAGATAGTCAACCTTATAGTCAACATTAATTTGTTTGGTTTCAAATTGATACTCTTCTAAGATAATGTACAGACGCCAGCAGGTCAACCTACCCGGATCTGTCAAATTTTACCAATCGAACATTTACCTTCCGCTACTGTGATAAGGTTGAAAATCTATCAAAGAAATGTGACAAATTGAGCCTGGTTGATGTGCTGGCGTCTGTGCTTTTACCAGAGGAGCTATAATATAATTGACATTCAAAAGCGATAACGGTGATAAAAAAGCTTTAAATTAATTAGAATAAAATAGTTTAATTTAATTCTTACATCACACCTGCAGTCCTCGACACAGGTGACCCTAAAAAGTTCACCCTTATTTTGAAGGTAATTTTTTTTGGGAAACTAGCCAGTTTTCATCAACCAGGCATATAACTGTTACCAACTGGGTATCGAACTCAGAACCTCATGCTCAGCACTCGCGCTAACGCCCAACAAGGCTATCAAAGTCAATAATCATGACCTGCTTAACCAAATTAGGTGTCAACAAAGAATAGTAACAGCCAAACAAGTTTTACAAGAAAAAAAAAGCTAAAAAATACTGAGGCTCTCTTCAAAGTAACAGCGCGGCCCGTGATATCGCGCGCTAGCGTGACCGAAGGTCGGCGGTGCAGATACCGACGATTTGCAATTCAAAAGCAGGAGGTGAGTGGTGGCTATGCGACAGCTCTTGCTATCAGTCGCTTTCGTCTATGGCCTTGGCGAGACTTAATTGGTGCCGTAATTGTGATTGGGTGTCGCCTTGGCACTTCTTTAAGGTGCTAAGTTTTTTATGGTAGGCTTATGCTGATTTTACTTTTTCAAGTCACTTTAGTAAGAAATGGAGCTCTTTGTCAAGTGTGTATATCGAGTTCTAAAAACTTGGGGTGGTAGAAACATCATATGAGTTCTTTCGCCTTGAGTGGATTGGAAAGGACTGTCACACTATACTTTTTTTTTTAGCGTGGTAAAATCATCAAATGAGTCCTCCCACCCCGGGCAGGGCGGGAGGGACTGTCAGACTTGTACTGACTAAAATCCACGGTGTCCTTCGATAGCCCTTTATGTCCCGGGGTCACGGTAATGAGATAAGTCCCGCGACCCCGGCAGGCTTTAGCCCTCTAGAGAGGGGGGCCCGTCATTATGCTGACGCTCTTTGAGGCGCGCGTGGAACACAACGAGCCGTCGACCCGGGCATGGTCCATGGTCGGGCAGCGAGTTCTCCTTTACTCGCCGTCCGCATGCCCGCGCCTACGGTGGCCGGAGATCGTCTTGCGACGTCCGTCGCCGTGGGCGTCCACCACCGCGGAGGGAGGACATTGTCCTCTGTCACACTATACTGACTAAAATGTCAGACAATCTTAAGACATTTCCGTGACCCTGGCAGGCATTTGACTATATCTGTTGGTTTCAGCTCTTTGAGTTGAGACGTGAATGGAACAATAGGTTTGGTCTTTGATCGGACGATGAGCAACCTATTACTGAAATTCGAATACCTGGAGTAAACCAATCGTGCTTGAAAAGGTGCCAAAGATATTACTTTCGGGTAGTGCTTACAATAAATAGTCGCATAAAGACTGCAATCTTTTGATTTGAAATTGAAATTATTAGAACAACTTTATCCGAGTTTCTTAAACGGTATCAAGGCATGAAATGTCTTATTGCAGCGCTCATCATCATCATCATGCCTAGCCTTTGCCCAACTATATTGGGGTCGGCTTTCAGTCAAACCAGATACAGCTGAATATCAGTATTTTTACATGGAGCGACTGCCTATCGGACCTCCACAACCCAGTAACTGGGTAATACAATACCCCATCGTAAGACTGGTAGTCAGACTTTCGAGCTTCTGACTGTGATTAACGACTGTCAAAGATCTACAAATGACAGCCGGGAGCAACGGCTTTACGTGCTTTCCGAGGCATGGAGGAAACTCGCTATGACAGATGGTCACTCATCCACAGACCAACCACGGCAAGCGCGGCTTAACCAGGAAGATCGGCCTGTGCGGCTGTTATTATCTAGCCACTAGCTCCTCTTTTTTATAAATCTTTCAGATAATAAATTTAATTTGGGATTATTGCAGCGCTATGACAACGTTTTTTAATACCTGTTTCCCAAGGCTTCTGAGAAAATTCATCGCATACAGCTTTTCTGTTAAATGGAATTCATTAGATCGCGGGAAGGTATGGAGCTAGGCTAGCTTTTTTTTTTCGAACGAGTCCTCCCACCCAGGGCAGAGGGGGGGCGGGAGGGACTGTCAGACTCGTACTGATTAAAATCCACGGTGTCCTTCAATAGCCCTTTATGTTCCTGGGTCACGGTAATTAAATAAGTCCCGCGACCAAAGCTAGGATCACTTTATCACGTTGCACTATCTAAATGCTAAATAGAAGTTTGTATGTCCTCATTTTTGACTTTTTTTTTTAGCCTGGTAAAATCATCAAATGAGTCCTCCCACCCCGGGCAGGGCGGGAGGGACTGTCAGACTTGTACTGACTAAAATCCACGGTGTCCTTCAATAGCCCTTTATGTTCCGGGGTCACGGTAATGAGATAAGTCCCGCGATCCCAGCAGGCTTTGGCCCTCTAGAGAGGGGGCCCCGTCATTATGCTGACGCTCTTTGAGTCCATGTTCACTCGCCGCCCGCATGCCCACGCCTACGCGCGGTGGCCAGAGATCGTCTTGCGACGTCCGTCGCTGTGGGCGTCCACCACCGCGGGTGGGGTGGAGGGAGGACATTGTCCTCTCCCTCACGCGGCCCGCCTCCTCCTTCGCGAGCATGACTGCTTCGCAGAAGGAGGCGACCGCTTCCCACTCCGTCTCGCCCCGCAGCATGGCCTCGACCAATAAAGGGCGCGAGAGGTCTCCACCTATCGCCGCCGTGAGGACACGTCGGTGCTCTGCCCAAGCGGGGCAGTCTTGCGCCGTATGCTCTACTGTGTCCTCCGGGCGATCTTCGCAGCGGTGACACCCAGGCGTTTCCTCCTTTCTCCTCAGACACAGGTACCTGCCGAAACTTCCGTGTCCGGTGAGGACCTGCGTCATGCGGTAGGTCAGGACGCCGTGACTCCTATCCAGCTACTCCTCAAAGAGGGGTCTTACCGCCGCGATTGCGGCGTGGCCGGGCGTCGGTTGCGACAACCGTCCCCTCCATACTGCCCTGAGATCGCTCCGGACCTCCTCCCGCCGCGCCTCGCCTTCTCGAGGCAGCGGGGAAGCACCCCGGCGCTGCGCCTCCACGCGCCACTCATAGGCGCCTCATTTTTGACTTTGAGCAGATAAACATTGGGCGCTTCAAAACAACCAATTTGCTAACGATCGTTTGTAGACCTTAGATATGATATTGAGGTGTGCACACAGAAGCGCAATAAGCGCGCGCTTCAGTTAAAAAAAGGCGCTTTAGTAAGCAAAAATGCGTATTGTCTCGTAATAAATTTACGAGAACGGAATTCAACAAAAACTGTTAACTCATAAATTAAAAAGCGTCAACGCGAATAAATTGAAACAAATCATCATCTCCATAATATGCTAATAGAATTACTGAAGAAAAACAGAATAAATAATTAATTCTGTGGTGATTTGCATAAGCGGTTCAGTCCGGCCCGGACGCGGATACATTTGGTATTTTCGTAACATGTGGACTTTAAATAGAATTCTCTGGATCGACACAGTCCAGTATATTTATAAAAGTACTATCTATTTCCCGCGGTTTGGCTCCCGTTAATTCAGAATGAGACGATCAATTCTGCCACCCGTGGCGCCCTCTATTCCTCCTCGATGACCGTAACTTTTTTATGGATAAAAGGTACACTATATGAGACAACGTACGAGTATAAGCAAAATTTCAAGACAATCGGTTCAGTGATTAAGCCGTGAAAATGTAAATAAATTTACTTTCGCATAATATTAGTTCCGATTTTCAAGTTGAGCTTGTGACCGAAAAATAGTGATAGAATAGAATGCGGAAAAATGAGGTCGTGTTGAAAACTGTTAGCGTGGATTACTTATAATAATTATGTATAGGGTCAGCCGCTTGCCAGGGTCGCGAGATACAAGACCACCGCGGTCCTGGATCACAGAGGCCATGTGAAGGAAAAGGGTGGTTTTTATTATCTCAGTGTTTTTAGTTGGTAGACACACATGACTGTGATGTCACATGTCTTCTCATTTTCGGTTCTAGAATACTTTAGATTCAGTTTTCCTACGTTAGATTCAGTCACCGTTTTGAGAGTATTAACGAAATTAAACGCAAAATAATGCATCAGGCTTTAAACCTACGACCTACAGCTCGTTACTTCGGGCCCTGTTCGGTGGCCCTGTGATATTCACAGGGCCACCACGAGAGCAACTTCTGCAAATGTGTAACCATGAAGAAAATATACCCATTTGAATCTCGTCACAGCCCTGAGCTGTGTTGTTACTCGCTTTCTCCTAGTAAAAGGGGCTACGGGAACCCATTGTTGGAAACAAATGAATGCTGCGGAAACTTGTGCTTGATTGGCCGGAGCACAGTATTACAGCATTTGTCACAAAGCTCTTCTCGTAGAAGCAACTTTAATATATGGTTTTATTGTGGAATGGTTTGAAGTTTTTCTACTACAATTATTTGTTTTGGTGGATGGAAAGTTGTATTGTTGACTATCCATTAGATACCTAGATCAGATATCTCCATGTTAAATACGGGTGTTCTGAAAGAGGTCGGCTTTAAACCTAACTGACCTCATCATAGATGGAACAAGCCTGTTACGGAGGTGTTTTGAGTCATAGATGCGGCTGCAAGGCAATCTAACTTAATCTTATAAAAAATCTAGGGTTAATGGACGATGTTTTGCATGATCATACCGCCAAGTTCTAAGTTCCGGGGTGCTACTGAGAAATTCTAATAGAGAAATCCAATAGCAATTTTGATCCGACTAGGGGTAGACGAGTGGAGACCGCGAATCGGCAAACGTAAGGTGGAACGCCTCCAGGCAAGGTGCAGTGACGACCTTCGCAAGGTGGCCGGTAACAGATGGATGAGAACCCAAAGATCGAGTGAAATGGCGTGCGATTGGAGAGGCCTATGTCCACTATGTCCAGCAGTGGTATGGGCTGATCATGATGATGATGATGATCCGACAAGGGAATCGAGAACCACGTTCAGCAGTTGCGTTTTTGACCACAAGGCCAAGGTATAAAGAGTACATAACAACTAGATCTAGTAGCTCTAGTACAACATTCCAATATTTACTCCCATTTCTCCTGATGGCCCTCGATGGCCTCCAATGGTTCACAATGGTCCCACGGTCGGCCAGCGGATGTTCGATTGTTTGTGTTGACGGAGCAGTTCAAATACTCCCGGATTATTGATCTGAAGCCCACACACAAATATTGGCCGTTCACTGAAATTTGATGGAGTATTTTAATTTCGGAGTGAGGGTTGTAGTGTTTTGTTGTTTTGAACAGCTATTGATGGTTTCGGTATGAACTGTGAACTTTAAGGTGATGACTTTGTTTGTTTGAGCGCGCTAATGTCAGGAACTCATGGGTCAAGTTGAAAAAACTTTTAAAAAATTCACGCTATGACTAGAAGGAGCTGAGGTGAAACCATGGGACAGCTAGTATTCAGTAAAGTTGCTAGCAGGTGGATTAAAGCTCTGGTTGAATCAGAGACTATGGAAATTTCATTAAAAAATGAATGATCCTTTGCTTTAAACTTATATAAACGTAGATGGCTCGGTACAAATACCGGAACGGTTCTTGAGCGCTCGGCGTAAGAGAAGGGATCGCTTTGCGCATCGTACACTTATCGACAAATGAAACGCACAATAAAACAAATAAAACGCACAAAACAACGAATCCCGAGTGGCGGCTATGACGCGATGCGCTACGGCACGCTACGCGGGCCAATCACTACACTTTCCCCGCCCCCGTTCCTCACTTGATCTACCAAAGGTACCTAATAACTTACTTCTGCGCAGGTGAAGGTCAGCGCTCCAGATCCATGCCGGTAACTGTAATACTGAGAGAATGAGGATGATTAATAAAAATAATTTGATAACTTTTAAAATTATTATAACGAAAACGTTCGAACCCCGCCAGGCGCATTACTTTGTGTAATTTATTTCATCACCACTGCTCTCAAAACGGTGAAGGAAAACATCGTGAGGAAACCGGCATGTCCTAGAACCAAAAAATCGAAGACATGTGACATCTACCAACCCGCACTGGGCCCGCGTGGTGAATTATGGCCCACTCCCTCTCTCGGAGAGGAGGCCTGTGTCCCAGCAGTGGGGACATTATAGGCTGATGATGATGATGATGACGAAAACAATAATTTCAGTGGAGTTTGATCCAATAACTTTATCAACATTGATTTATCATCTTGACACCTATTAGCTTTTTCTCGAAATCAAAAGATTGCAAGGTACATACGTATTCAAAGCCACGACGATTAGTAACTTAATCATTTATCTTCATCATGTAGCGTAATAATCAATGAACATCCTGTCTTAATTCAAATAATTATAATTAAGAATAAAAATCCGTAGACGAACTAAAGTCACCGATATAGCCCACCGGATTAGCAAGCTGAAGTGGCAATGGGCAGGCCATATTGCCCGCAGAGCAGATGGCCGATGGGGTCGAAAAGTGCTAGAGTGGAGACCGCGGACTAGCAAGCGCAGCGTAGGACGTCCACCAACGAGGTGGACAGACGACCTTATAAAGGTCGCCGGAAGACGCTGGAAGCAGGTCGCTTCCAACCGGTATATGTGGAGATCTAAAGGGGAGGCCTATGTTCAGCAGTGGACGTCCTATGGCTAAGATGATGATGATGATAAAAATAAAATCAAATTTTTCCTCTTGATTAAAAAATAACGATATTATTAGACGCGTGTCGTGATTGCGATCAGAATCAGCATTTAATATTTACGCCGAAATTCTGAGATAATGATTATTTTTAATTTGATTGCTATTATCAGTATGCTGCGTGATTACTGCTGTTGAGGAGGTCACGTCAGTCATATCAGTTATTGCAGTCAAGGGTTAGCAAAACAAAATCATAATGTGCACAATATAGATATAGAATAATGTTATCGTAATTCACATTCTTCTTCTTCTTCTTCCTGCCCTTTTCTCATTCTACTTGGGGTCGGCGCAATACGTTTTCTTCTTCCATTCTCTATCAGACGTCATAGTATCATTTACTCCTTTTTCTTTCAAATCATTCCTTAGATAATCCATCCATCTTTTCTTTGGCCTTCCTCTTCCTCTCCATCCATCAACATTCATACTCATCACTCTCTTAGTCACATGGGTGTCATCCCTCCTCATCACATGTCCATACCAAGATAGACGATTCCCTTTCATTTTTTCTGTAACAGGCGCCACTTTCAAACTTCCCCTTATAAACTCATTCCTTACTTTATCCATTCTTGTCTTGTATCATTGTATCGTAATTCACATTATGACTAGAAATTCTCTACGAAACTAAACACATCAAAAGTGTCTAGGGATCAACATATATTTTTGCAATAACTTTTCTCCTGATTGATATTAATTAAAATTTTCTTTAAGGATTCATCAAATAAAGTGTTTTCGTTTGTCACAGTAACGATAAACCAAGTCACCTTTGCATTAATAAAGAAATTTGCCATTTTCCTAATAAAGGGATTTTTGACATTTGAACCACTAACACAAAAGTTCGAAAAAAAGACTGAAATAACAGTTTTCTTTAAAATTTTATTGGGTAACTTAAACAATTAATAATCCGTGTTTCTACCGCGAACACTAATAACACAAGAACATCGGTTTGGCATACTCAAAAAGAGTTCATCCAAATCACGCTGTGGAATGGCCGCCCATGTTCGTTGCAACAACAAAAAAAGGTCTTCTTGCGACTGGATACCCTCCATATTCGGCAGAGCTCTTCTCTGTAGCATATCCCATGCATGCTCAATCGGATTCAAGTCTGGCGACTGAGCAGGCCAGGGCAGGACATTGATGTTAGCTGCGGCGAGAGTCTGTCTTACAACTCTTGCGGTGTGCGGTCGTGCATTATCATGCATTAACTGAAATAAGGGACCGATTTGCACTTGTAGAGGAACGATGACGTCTGATACAATCGTCTCAGCATAAATTTGAGCGTTGAGGTTGCCTCTGATTCAAATCAACTCAGTTCTTCCGCCGATCCAAATACCCGCCCATACCATGATGGTTCCACCACTATAAGGATGGACTTCCTGGCAGGATTTTAATCGCTGTTGGCGTCCAGGGGTTCTCCAGTGTCGTATACGTCTTGTATCCGGTCTCATACCGAAACGAGACTCATCAGAAAAGCACACGAAACGCCATTGTTCTTCTGCCCAATTTCTGTGTTCAAGAGCCCATTGATATCGAATCCTACGATTGTGCATTGCTATAGGTGGTACCCGTAGCGGTCTTCGGGAATGAAGGTTCACTTCATGCAAGCGGTTTCTGACTGTTTGGTCGCTAATTAAGTTCCCTGAAGAGTGATGAAGCCTCACGGCTAACATCATGGCGGTTATTGTTGGAGCTCTTCGAGTTAAGATTTGAATGTATCGGTCTTGTCTCCGTGTGGTGCAGCGATACCGTCCTCCATGGCGCTCAGCCACGGTACCAGTGCTTCGGTAACGTGTCCAAAGTCGACTGATAACACTCTGACTTGTATTCAGAGCTAAAGCCACAGTACGTTGCCGGGAACCAGCTTCTATCATTCCCACGGCTCTGAGCATTTCTTCCCTGCTTAAATGACGTCGCCGCTCCATAATAACGTTGGTTTTAATCAGTAGTAGGGAAACAGTAGCACTAATAATGTCTTCAATGCGTTGTATGTTTTTATAGGGAAAATATTGACAGCTGATTTTCATCTTTTACTCGAATTTGATTCACAGTTCCTGATTCAAATTATGAAATGCACCAAAAAGGATCCATATAAATTTATAAAATCATAAATTTATTACAAAGCCACATCTCAATCTCAAGAAATCCGCATAAAAATGCTTGATCCCAAGACACTTTTGATGTGTGTATGTTACTTGCTGCTACGGAACCCTTTATGGGCGAGTCCGACTCGCACTTGGCCGGTTTTTTAACCGAAAAAGTTTTTAACATTGTCTACACAGATTACTGTAATATAATATTAAGCATAATTGTCTATGGCAACATAGAAAATTTATGTTGTTATTAAAATGCTATTAGTGTATTTTTAGCTTATTTTTATTATTTATTTTCCGTTTTCTGTTGAACTTTTACCCGAGCGTCGCCTATTGATTGTGTTTTTTGTTTTTGTTTTATTTTTTGTTATTTTCACATGACTGGCGGGTGGACAAACACCTACCAAAACTTTTTTTTATTTTATTTTTACTAAAATCTAATATATTATATTCCTATTGTTATATATATACATCTATATATTTTGTACATTGTAAATTTCAGCAGTGTTTTTGATGACTGATTTTTCAGCACTCAGTGATGATGACAGTTTTGTGTCAGCCAGCAGTGGGAGTAATGACAGCTTCAGTAGCATTCCTACTCTTGCTGACACGCTTGAGTCTCGATTTTCCGGTGTTCCAAAGAATTTCAATGTTGTGCATATCAATGCTCAAAGTATTCCGGCTCATTACAATGATATGCTGGCAAATCTGGACTGTAAAACATCCATGCAATCCTAGTTTCTGAATCTTGGCTTAAGCCATGTCTTCCGTCCACTTCCTATTCCTTACCCGGATACCAACTAATTAGAAATGATCGCACAGGCTGCGGTGGTGGTGGTGTTGCCATATATCTTCGTGCAAACATTCCTTTTTCTGTTATCGATATGTCATCACAGCCACCACCGCCAAATGCTGGTGAGCATCTCTTTTTAGAAATAAATCTTCATCATTCGAAGATTTTGCTCGGTGTCTATTATTGCCCTTCCTTGCGCATAGACTATTTTTCCTCTTTTGAAACTCTCCTCGTAAATCTGATGCCTTCTTACAAGCACTCCATAATCATGGGAGACTTTAATACCTGTCTTCTTAAACAAGATTCTCGTTCTTCCTCACTTCACTCCGTTTCACATTCTTGCAATTTATCTCTTCTACCTTTAACTGCTACTCACCATTTTCCCAACTGTACTCCTTCCTTACTTGATCTCATTTTCGTCTCTTCAAATCAACATGTCGCTATGCATGATCAGTGCTCAGCTGACGCTTTTTCTTATCACGATCTCATCTTCCTTTCTTATAAAATCCGCCCGCCCAAGTGTAAGCCTAAAACCTTGTTGCAGCGCAGTTTTGGTGGTATGAATCTTGAAAGCCTTCGTGAGGATGCCGGCAACATTGACTGGTCTGATCTTATTGATGCGGATTCGATTGACGTAAAGCTTGATATCTTTAATTCTCGTCTAATCCAGCTTTACGATATTCATGCACCTGTACGCTTAGTCAAGATTAAACATCTTCCAGCGCCGTGGTTAACAAATGATTTAAAAGATATTTTGCACAAGAAGGCGGCAGCAAAAGCCAGACTCAAGCGTACACCTAACGATTTAAATCGTGAAAAATACGTTGCAATCCGCAATCGCAGTAATTTGGTTTGCAGGGATGCACAACGCCGCTATGTTCATAATTCTGTCGAAAATGGTGATCCAGCAAAAGTCTGGAAGTTTCTTAGATCAATGGGAGTAGGAAAGTCACGCCAAGATTCTATTCCTAAAGATGTAGATCTTGAACAACTTAACAAACATTTCTCAATTTCGTCTAATTTTAATAGCGCTATTAAAGCCAAAACTCTGAATAATCTTTCATCTCTTCCTACTCCTGATTACTCTCCTTTCGTCTTTAATCAATTCTCGGCTTGTGATGTTAAGAAGAGCATTTTATCAATCACTTCAAATGCTGTTGGTAGTGACTGTGTCAGTCGTAAAATGATCCTTCCTATCCTGGATGAAATCCTTCCTGCCATCGGCCATATCCTTAATTATTCCATATCCTGTGGTGTCTTTCCATCATCTTGGAAAGAAGCCCAAGTTACCCCTCTCCCTAAAAAGTGTAATCCTGTGTCTTTTTCTGAATTCCGTCCTATCTCCATATTACCGTTTCTATCCAAAGTCCTAGAACGTCTCATTTATAACCAGCTTAGTTCCTTCCTTTGTAAAAACAGTCTCCTTAATGCTTTCCAATCTGGATTTCGTGCAGGACACAGCACTACAACAGCACTTGTTAAAATCACCGACGATATAAGGTTGGGTATGGAAAATGGAAATCTGACGGTCCTGTCCTTATTAGATTTTAGTAACGCTTTTAACACCGTAGATTTTGACATCCTACTCGGCATACTCTGCTCTCTTAACATATCTCCAACGGCAATTGATTGGTTTCGAAGTTACCTGTGTGGCCGCCGGCAGCGTATTTGCATTGAAGGCCAGTCGTCTTCATGGTGCAATACCTCTGCCGGCGTACCGCAGGGAGGCGTTTTATCTCCTCTTCTTTTTGCAATTTTCATTAATTCTATTTCCAATGACGTTCTTTCATCCTACCACCTATATGCTGACGATTTGCAAATTTATACTCAAGCTCCCTTAGACGAATTGTCGGAGGCTGTTAGTATGATCAATAAGGATTTGGCACGCATTTCTGAGTAGAGTACTTCTTTTGGCTTAAAAATTAACCCAGCGAAGACGCAAGTCATTGTTGTTGGCAGCCCGCGTCTGCGTTCAAGAATCAATTGGTTGCAGCTTCCTCAGATTGCATTTGAAGGTACTACTATCCCTTATAGCGATACGGTTAAGGATCTGGGTATCTACATAGACAAAGACTTCTCTTGGGTTCAACAGATACAAGAAGTTAGTCGCAAATTGTTTGCATCAGCAGGGTCATTGCGAAGGTTGCGTAATTTCCTTCCGACTGCCACTAAGACTGCGCTTGCCCAGTCCCTCCTTCTCCCCATCCTTGATTATGCTGATGCCAGCTATCCAGATCTCACAGAAGCACAGTTAGATAAGCTTGAGCGACTTCAAAACTTTTGTATAAGATTCATATTTGGTTTGCGTAAATATGATCATGTTTCAGAATTTCGCAAAAAACTCAAGTGGCTACCTATCCGCCTTTGCCGGAATACTCACATTTTAACAATGCTTTTTAACATTCTTTTTAATCCTGCTACCCCTTCTTATCTAAAAGAGTGTTTTAAATTCCTGCACGATGCACACACTCGAAATTTGAGGTCATCGGAAAATTTGATACTTTTGATGCCTGTGCACTGCACAAAATTTTGTGATGACTCTTTCACAGTCCAGGCTGTCCGTTTGTGGAATGCATTGCCGTTGTCAGTTAGACAAGCCCAGTCACTGGTATCTTTTAAAAGATTAGTCATAAATCATTTTCTTTCTCTATAATGTATATACAGGGTGGAATTTTATAATGCCACCTGGAGGGAAAGTACTCTTAATACTGCAGATAGAAAATTTTACTCAAAGGAAACATTCCTTTATTTTTGAATAGAAAGCAAACTGCATTCAAAGATTCCAAGAGAATGGAGTCCATTTCGAGCAACTAATTAGTTAGTTTACCATTTTTTGTAAATAATTAAATTAATTTAAGATTTCTTGGCTTTCCTTTCATTTAATTTATCATGTTTGTTAGAGAGATTTCATCCTTATAATTGACCCTAACGATCGATGCAATAAAAGTACAGGGTATATTTTTTTCAGATTTTGGCCGGTTCGATTCCCGGGTGTGGGAGAGGAGAATTTTCGAAAATCTTTGAATGCAGTTTGCTTTCTATTCAAATATAAAGGAATGTTTCCTTTGAGTAAAATTTTCTATCTGCAATATTAAGAGTACTTTCCCTCCAGGTGGCATTACAAAATTCCACCCTGTATATAAGTATTTAAATGTGTATTTGTATTCTATATTACAATCAACATTTATGTATATTGTATTTATAATATAGGTTATCTGTTATTTGTTGTGCATCACTGCCTACCCTCTTGTTTTGATTAAAGTTCTTTAAGTCCATCCTAAGGTTGTCTGGAAGATATCGCTATTAGCGATAAGACCGCCGTTGTACCCTTAATTTATAAATTTTGTAAGTTTGTATTCATTTTGGTGTACAATAAAGTATATTCTATTCTATTCTATTCTATTACTCCGAGGTTTAGGTATGGTCCGATTTCGATGATTCTTTTTTTGTTCGACACAGAATAATTATTATCTGCCATTTGGTCCCTTAAAATTTTCATTTAGTTTGGTGCAGTTGTTTTCATTTTTAGCTCATTGTGTACATACATGGGCGATGTTATTATCGGTGCTACGGATTACAAAATTTTAATGCACATTTAAGAAAATTATGTATTTGACAATAATTTGGGTTGAATATTTAAACTAAAAAGGATAAAATAAAAAACTTTTTCAAAAAAAAATGTAACCGACTTCAAAAACAACCACAAAAAATGTTCAAAATAACCTACAAAAAAACTTTTCTATCGAAAGTCGGTGACATAAAGTCAATGAAATATAAACCGTCATACTGGGACTAAAATTATCCTATGTCTTGATCTAGGTAAAAATTATCTGTGTACTCCTGCAAATCCATTTATTTGGTGTGAAAGAGTTACAAGCATACATCAATTCTCACAAGCTTTTGCATTTATTATATTATTAGTTCGATTAGTTATAACATAGTAGAGGAGATCGTAGCTAAATAATTTCAGCCGCACAGGCCAATCTTCTGAGTTAAGCCGCGTTTGCCGAGATTGGTTTGTGGATGGGTGACCATCTGTCATAGCGAGTTTCCTCCGTGCCTCGGAAAACACCTAAAGCTGTTGGTCCCGGTTGACGTTTGTAGATCTTTGACAGTCGTTACTGTTAGTCAGAACCGGTCTCTCTAAAGTCTGACAACCAGTCTTACCATGGAGTAAGTATTACCTTAACAGTTACTGGGTTGTGTCGCTCCATGTAAAATACTGACATTCAGCTGTATCTGGTTCGATTTGAAGTCTACCCCAATATAGTTGGTAAAAGGCTATGCAGATGACGAAGTGTAAATGTGGTGCTGCTCCACAAACGATGAGGCACTTAATATCGTGCCCTGCGTGCCCTGCCAACTGTTCGTTACAGGAGCTGATGGACGTCTCAGAGAGCGCTAAACTCGTGGCCCAATTTTGGGCCGAGTCGATATAGATTGTCATCGACACGATAAGAATATAACAATAATTCTTTATTAAAGCTCGGAGTCTGAAACATTGCTCAGTTGATAGCTATAGGCTCCTGTCCTCCTGATCTAGAGAATTGGGCTTAAAGATAACAAGCGCAAAGTGGATGTATACTTATAATAGTACTATCATAATTATGGGGCCTTCAAGAATTGCAATTTTGATTTTTGGTATGCATAAGTAGCATGTATACTTATACAGGATGATTTTTTAGTCACCGTCCAAATTTTCTGTATGCCCGACAAGATTTTCATTGTAGGTGTGTATTTTCCTTTCGCAGATGAAGTTGTTTCAGGATTAATTTTAGCGTAGAAACCAGAACTAAGAAGAAAATAAATTACTAACTAAATCAGTATTTTTATCTCACACCTGCAATAATGTTGAAAATTTCCATTACTCCCATTTCCAATCTCCAAATATTTTCTCGTTCAAAACTCCCAAAGGTTGTCCTTTTGTGTTCATTTGATGAATGACGGGTTTGTTTTGTATTTATAGTCGTACCTTTACCGACGTACCGAGATATTGTGCGGGGAACTAATTTGTCATAGATTGTCGGTCCCGAAATCCTTTGATGTTCTCCACAATACTGAATACTGAATGTTTTATTCGCCATTTGACGGTGGAGACTGTGAATGGTTTTGTGAAATATGTTTGGAGAATTCGCATTGAAATGGCTTGATTGAATTTGTGATTTAAATTCTATTGTCAATATTTAAATTAAATATTCCATCATTGTTTCCATCAGTAATCGATGAATTACTATTTTTGTAACCACTGAACGTTTTCCGAAGTAAGATGATCTGTCTCTAAAGCGTGTTCAACTCTTTCGTTATTTAATATTCTATTACTATTATTTCAGGTGGTGTCAGTGGGAGCGGGAGGAGCGGCGGTATGCGCGTGGTGTTGGCTGCGCTGACGGCGCTGGCGGCGCGTGCGCTTGCCGGGCCGCACGAGCACCGCGCGCGCCACCACGCGCCCGACCACGCCCCGCACTTCCCCGCGCCGGCCCCGCCGCAGCCCTACCACGGACATGGCGAAGCCGTCCGATACAACCCCGAACTAGACACTATTTTACCCCGAATCGAAGACCACGAGACTTCTTCCAAACGCGTCAAGTTTGAAGACGCTGAAACCTCTTCCAAAAGAGCCAAGTATGATGAGAGGTTCTACTCGAACCATGAGCGGGCCGATGAGGAAATGTTGGGCGACGAGCCACAGCTCGGGCCAGAGGACGATGATCCGCTCGTTGTCCGCACCCGGAAGGGAAGGGTACGGGGCATCACGCTGACCGCCGCGACTGGCAAGAAGGTCGACGCGTGGTTCGGCATTCCTTACGCTCAAAAACCTGTAGGTGATCTGAGGTTTAGACACCCCAGACCGGCGGAGAGCTGGGGTGACGAAATACTGAATACTACGACACTGCCACACTCATGCGTCCAAATTATAGATACTGTGTTCGGTGATTTCCCAGGAGCGATGATGTGGAATCCCAACACAGACATGCAGGAAGACTGTCTCTTTATAAACATAGTGACGCCAAGACCGCGACCTAAGAACGCAGCTGTCATGCTGTGGGTGTTCGGTGGAGGGTTTTACTCAGGTACAGCTACTTTAGATGTTTATGATCCAAAAATACTTGTCTCAGAAGAGAAAGTAGTTTATGTTTCCATGCAGTACAGAGTAGCGTCACTCGGTTTTCTGTTCTTCGATACTCCTGATGTTCCAGGCAATGCTGGTCTTTTTGATCAGCTCATGGCATTGCAATGGGTGAAAGACAACATAGCTTACTTTGGAGGAAATCCTCATAACATAACTTTATTTGGAGAGTCAGCTGGAGCTGTATCGGTTTCTTTACATTTACTGTCGCCTCTATCGAGAAATTTGTTCTCCCAAGCGATAATGCAGTCAGGAGCAGCGACTGCTCCATGGGCTATTATATCAAGAGAAGAAAGCATTTTGAGAGGTATTCGTTTGGCAGAAGCAGTACACTGTCCTCACTCTAGAACGGATATGGGGCCAATGATCGAGTGCCTCAGGAAGAAGAGTCCCGATGAACTAGTCAACAACGAGTGGGGAACACTCGGCATTTGCGAATTCCCTTTCGTCCCGATCATAGATGGTTCTTTCCTCGACGAACTACCTGTTCGATCGCTCGCGCATCAGAACTTCAAGAAGACCAACCTTTTGATGGGATCGAACACAGAGGAAGGTTACTACTTTATACTCTATTACCTGACTGAACTGTTTCCTAAGGAGGAGAATGTGGGTATAAGCAGAGAACAGTATTTGCAGGCAGTAAGAGAATTGAACCCCTATGTGAATGATGCTGGACGACAGGCTATTGTCTTCGAATACACTGACTGGTTGAACCCAGAGGATCCGATTAAAAACCGAAATGCTCTGGACAAGATGGTAGGAGACTACCACTTTACGTGTGGAGTCAATGAATTTGCGCATCGTTATGCAGAAACTGGAAATAATGTCTTCACATACTATTACAAGCACCGTAGTAAGAACAACCCCTGGCCATCCTGGACAGGAGTGATGCACGCTGATGAAATTAACTACGTATTTGGGGAGCCCTTGAATCCAGGGAAGAATTACTCTCCGGAAGAGGTGGAGTTTAGTAAACGTTTGATGAGATACTGGGCGAATTTTGCAAGAAGCGGGTAAGAAATCTCACACACAATCTTTGTTAGATCATCATCATCATCATCAGCCTATAAATGTTCCCACTGCTGGGACACAGGCCTCCTCTCTGTGAGAGGGAGTGGGCCATAATACACCACGCGGGCCCAGTGCGGATTAGTAGATGTCACATGTCTTCGAATTTTTGGTTCTACGACATGCCGGTTTCCTCACGATGTTTTCCTTCACCGTTTTTGAGAGCAGTGGTGTTGAAATAAATTACACAAAGTAATGCGCCCGACGGGGTTCGAACCTACGACCTACAACTCATAAGTCGAGGCCGATACCACTGGGCTACCACTGCTCTTCTTCTCTTCTTTATTAGAAATTTATTTCATTTTCCGGCTTAAATGTTCACATTTTAATCAAAATCTTTTTTAAAACATCAGTAATTGACATTACATTTTTTAAGTACTAATTTTCCTTCTTCCAGTAATCCATCTATAAATCCGACTGGGGAATCAACGAAGATCCACTGGCCGGTCCACTCGGCGAATGGAAGAGAGTACTTGTCTCTTGCAGTGAATTCCAGCTCCATAGGACGCGGGCTGCGTGTGAAGGAATGTGCTTTCTGGCAAAAGTACTTGCCACAATTGATGGCTGCTACTAGTAAGTATTATCTATATGTTGAACAACAATCCATAGTATCGCATAATACTGTCACAGGTCGATGAAAGGTTTGATGTAACGCATGGCAAAGTTAGTTCTCAGCTATGTTGGGAAAAAGCTAGGCTTATGATGTTGAGCTATGAAATAAAGTAGAGAAGGTTGCAATAAGGTGGACCCAAGCCTAAACTAATTTCGGTTTCGCTAATTCAGGGTCCCTCATAAGAGTTTAACATTTATTTATCCACAACTTATCGGAAAACCGTCCCTCACAATCATTTTTATCAGCCCATAGCAGTCCACTGCTGGACATAGGCCTCTCCAATCGCATGCCATTTCACTCGATCACTCACTTCACTCTCATCCAGCTGTTCACTGCTCACATTACGCTACTTACATAACATTTTAAAATTCTATTGAAGACTAGTGTTGCCCGCGGCTTCGCTTGCGTTAATTTAGAATTTGAGAAACAATACGGATCGTGTAAGTGGCGCCATCTGGAATATGAACGTAATTGTTTTTTTTCCGGCAACAGTTCACAAACACAAAATAACAGAAAGATTTGATTGTTTTTGAATCATTACCATTACCTACACCTCGAAACAATTACAGTTAAAAAAAAATATCCAACTTACTTCCTACAATTTAAATCAGCGTAAAATATCCTAGAGAACTATTGAAAAAACATAAGTTTAAAATAAAATTGCGTATAATATTGAAATAAAAGTATGCACAAATTTATTTTAATATTTGAAACTCTCAAGATAAATAAAAACAAAAAAAAAGAAACGCAAAATGTGAAAAAGAAAAATGCAAGATTTGATCCTGAGACCCATTGCACGAAAGGCAAGCAGGATACTAACCAGACTGGCTGGTACGCTGACAGTCTTATTCAAAAGTCATTGTTGACATTTGTATAAGAACCGCTATTTGAATGAGACTGTCAGAGTACCAGCCAGTCTTATTCAAATAGCGGTTCTTATACAAATGTCAACAATGACTGAAAATCAACATAATATATTATAACATTGCTAATCCCCCAAGGGGAATAGCGTAATTATACATACCCTATTAATTGAAGAGCTGTTTGAGGAATATTTGAGAAAAATTGAATAAATATTATCCAGTGGTTAAGCCGCCAACTCATAACATACATTTAAAAACAACATAATTCAAAATTGCTTATCTCCCAGTGACAATAGCGTGATAATACATAACAGAAGCATGTTAATAGGAATATTTGAAAAGAGAAAGAAAAGATGGATGGATTGTCTAAGGAATGATATGAAAGAAAAAGGAGTAAATGATACTGTGACGTCTGATACGGGAGAATGGAAGAAGAAAACGTGTTGCGCCGACCCCAAGTAGAGTGGGATAAGGGCAGGAAGAAGAAGTTACTAGGAATATTTGAGGAAAATTTGATTGGAAAGTTTACAGTAGTTTAGGATAATTCCTAAACTACTGTAAACTTTCCAATCAAATTTCAACGCAAAAGAAAAAAACCGTAAAAAAATCCGAAAAAAAAGTTGATTTGTCATCAGAATCGATCCCTTATCTCGAAAAAAATACAAAAAGAAAAAAAAATTCAATGTACAAGAATGACAGCTCTACGATTTTATTATACCTATGTATAGAAGTTGTTATTTTAAATTTTTGTAAACATTAATTAAAGTCAAATCGTATATGATAAAGATAGCGAGTCAATTGAAATAATCTAGATAGTATAACAATTAGACTCATTGCCAAACTACAGTATTTGAGATACGAGGAGATTAGACTCAATTCACATCTATCAGTTCAATGTCCTCGTTTACTATATCTACGGCAGTTTCTTTTGTTTATATTATGTCTAACTACAACTCTTTAGCTATTTTTTAGATAAAGGGCGTCCAATTCCAGTCCAGCAAACTGTAGGCTGATGATGGCATAACTTCTTGTCTTCTTTCAATGGTGTTAGTCATTCTTTTCATTCCACCATTAAAATGCAGGTCTTAGTGTTTTCCGTTTCTGTAATATCAATAGTTAGTGTTTCAGTTTTTACCTCTATGGTATTAATTAGTCCCTGGCATTTTCTCTGGAATTTCAGTGAAAATTATTTTAAGAGAGTATCCTAAGAATCGTTTTATTTGATTTTCAAATAAAACAGTTTACAAGTTTCAAAAGGGAAAGATAATGAAGAGGTGGCAAATATTTTCGCATCGTTGTCAATGCGAAAAAAGCCCCGAAGATTGGCAGCATTACTACGTTGGGTGGCAATGCTAATTCAATGACGTTAAAAATAAGATTGCCATTGGTCAAGATTAGAAAATATTTATTTATGTTTATATTGTTTTTTTCCTTATTTCAGCTAAGCCAGAGCCCCCGAAGAACTGCACGAACAGTGCAGCGCCAGTGAAGGTTCCCTACGAAATCTTTGGTGTGGGCGTCGTCATCGCCACTGGCTTGGCCAAGACCACCTTCTTCAAGTACATCATATGAGTTTGTTGTGTGGTCTCCGAGCCTCTTCGATTTATTTGCTTCGTCTATAACTTCTTTGTTAAGAAGATTCTTAATGTTTGAAAGGATTGTTGCCACATTTTGATCTTTAATCAAGTGCTTTCAATCCAAAAGAGAATGTGAATGTTACATTGTAGAACATTTTAATGTAAAAATCTGTGGAACGATAATATCTAATGTTGGAAAGTTATAGCGAATCTTATTTAGATTATAATGATTGTTAATTGATGTTTCGGCCAGCTTATTTATATTGCTTATATTGTGTGTTTTAACAGATTTACTATTGAGTCATTCAATTGACTTAGCATTATTATTGTTAATCAGAATATTATTAGTGAAGAAGATATTAATTCGTGTATAATATTATGTGTTGCCGCCAAAGAATCTCTGGAATATTTTATTATCAACTTATTTTTATAATGTAGAGTATTTTAGTTGTAAGCCACCTCGAGTGTTGAATTGCTGAGTCCATTAATATTCGTCTAGATATCTGTTAAGTTCAATAGTTAAATGTAAGCGATGTAACGTATTGTTTAAATTTTAATGTTATACTTTAAAAGGAGTGATTTCTCCAACTACATATCACTTGTTAATAACAAATTATAGATTACTGGTAGTCGTAATTTCGTCATAGTATAAGTACCTATCTACATATCTTCTGTAGGTTAAAGAACTTCTGCCATGTGGTGTGACGTCATAGTCAACTTTGTCTTCATAATATAACGCTAAGGGGCAAGTTATTTAAATTGAGTCTGCGGTGTGTTTCGGAGTTCTAAGAAGGCGTAGATATGAGAAAAATGATTAAAAATGTTAGCTTTAAATCGCCTCTAACGCAATACATATCACGCAAGGCATAGACAAATTTAAGTTCATTATAGCCTTAGATAGTAAGTTTAATATAAGCTAGATCATTTCACAACTCTGTAGCGGACCAATATTAGAAAGTTGTACGTGTTATAATGGTTCGAAGTAAATCAATCGGTGGGAATAAAGAGGATCGTCTAACAGAATGATTTAAAACGAATCAACGCAACAATTATGATATTTACGACAAAACCAATGAAACTATAGATACAAAAATGAATAAGACTAAAATTCATAATAATGTTACAATATTATAAACTAATAGAAGCCAAAGTAAAGGAGACGAGACGAGATCCAATGGAAAGGAAAATGTACAGAAAGTAGTATACTGAATGTATTAGAGAATACAAAACTTAGTACATTACGATTAGGGTCGATACATCTAGTTTAGAGAACGTAGTGCCAGCGGTTCAGCTTTCAAATATTGGTGGACGATAGATGAATCTTTACAATTCGAGATTTAAGATAACAAATATTACTAGTACAATATTGTAAGTTTTCTCGCGACAGCCGACTAGACAACCGAATACTTCATTGATGTAAATAATGAGTGTTAGTATTATGTAGGAACTCGTGTCGCCCTTAGTTCTTTTTTTTAAAGGGCAGATCAGACGGGTGCCTATTTCGTATATATCGAAAAAATAATAACCTGTTGTGAAGGACGATACCTATGAGATATAGATGCTAAATGTAATTTTTACGTAGTATTTTGAGCTTCTGTTGTATTTATTTATATAGGCTATGTGGTCGTTCTACTGAATGAACGGTGTCTTTATTCGCAATGTTAGTAATTGTATAGTAACAATTCAAGTTCTAGTTCCACGTTCGATGTTTCACGGATTACGCTTATTTTAGATCTGCGTATATAAACCTATAGAGTGCCTCTTTATTCACTTTTATATATATTGATACATAGGTGATACTGGTAGTTGTAGTTCGCGTTATTTCTCGATGCACTTGTATATTTGTTTTTATATTTATTACTTGTTCAAGACAGACGCGTAGTGCCAAATGAGATTGTGAAATCTGAAAAGGGTATATAGGTTTGAATTTTGCGATACAGATAATAAATGCTTAATGAAATAAGAAATGTATCAAACATTCGTTACGAATGTTAAAGTTATTGTTTTTTCAATATTAATTGCTTCAAAATTTTGCGATGGGCATTTTGGGGTTGTATTTGAATAAACAGATGTTTGACAAATGTGTTGCAGTCTACCTTCGTCTGCTTTCACAATTACCTAATGATACAACTGTCTTTAAAACGCAGAAATCAGATATTCGAAAATTTCTTAATTTCATCAAAACTTGAATAGTTTTTCTCACAATATAACAACAAAATGCCAAATATTTTCGAAAACACTACACAATATTGCTATGACAATAAAATACTTATTTTTACGATAAAATTGTAATATTCTAATCCTTTTCCTAGCTGATCTTCTTAGATTATCCTTAAATATATGCAGTGAATTTTACAAAACACAGGTGGATTATTTATAACTAAGGCTATTTTTTTGTCAATTAAGTCATGAGGGTTATGTAAAGTAGTTATTCTCGTCAAAATATAAAAAGTAATAGTCCAATTTAATAAAAAACTTAGTTTAAAGATTGAACATATACCCAAGTAGAAGAATAGTTATTTTCTTACGTATATAAGCTTATTTACGAAACATAAAAAAAAAAATTGTAAACCATGTTTCTTATCTTAAGGTGCAAATAAACCATTTTATTTTATTTATTTTTATTAAAAAAAGAGTTTAAAAATATTTCAATTAAATATTGTCACCTGTCACAGTGTTTTGTAAAATTAAAAAAAAAAAAAAATAAATGTAAAAATTTCGTTGCTCTTCACACAGATACTTCGCTTGGGAGTCCGCTTGGCTATAATGTTAAATGTTAAATAAAATAATCAATGTATTACGAATGGCCTAAAACTGTAGAAGGTATGACTCGAGGCCTACGACAAATTTTCCGTATTCTTATTTTACATTCAAAGTTATCTTTTTTCAATTCTAATAGTGATTCAAGTAAGTTAAAATAAAATTAGTGCTATGATTACATTATTGAATGTTTGCAACGTTTGTGTTTAATTATAAAAATAAATGCTTGTATATAACTGGATTTTTTATTTACTATCTCCAACTCGTCGCAATTTAACAAAAAATTAAAGCTGAAGTTTCTTTGAATTTACTTATTTGGCTTCGAACAGGTGCAATCATGCTAATGTTATAAATGCAAATATGTAGATAAACAAGAAAGAAACAAACATAAAGAACTTACTGAAGTCGCAAATGATAATATAAATAGTCGAACGCTTAGTCTTCAATACATTTTCAACTTTAAAATCTTAAACATTACAGAGTGTTTTCTTTCATTCCAGTTCCAGTTAACGCTTCAGATTTTGAAGTTGAAAATGTATTAAAGGCTACTGAGCGTATCACGTTCACGTTTATCGCTTGCCACTTGTCTAGGGTTGCAATAGTCTATTCTGTAGCTTTCGTTTATTGTTTGCCACTGGTCTAGGCCGTCAAGACTCTTGCGAATTTTGGCATGACGTTGTGTAATACGAAACGTTGCACGTTCCGCCCCGCGCCCTGCTTTACGCTCATGCACTATAGATATTAGCTCCGTAGGAATAGCAAATTAATACTGAATTTAATTATTATTTAATAGGTGCGTCCACACACAGCGCGCAGCCTCGCGAAGTATTTTCCGCGCGAGGTAACTGACAAGCGAGGCTGCTTGCTTTGTGTGGACTCGTCTATTGTTTTTCGTCGAAGCACGAAACAATATACGCGAGCAATACAAAAGCCGGCACTGGATGGCTCGGGCGGTCGCTTGCCTCGGCCGAGACACGTCCATACCAACCGAGCTGCTTTGCGCAGCAAATGCCTCGCGAGACTGCGCGCTCTGGCTGGACGCACCTAATGAGACTGCAATCAGCTTCTTGTCCTTCTTTTTATCGTTTTTTGAAGTATGTTATTACAGTGATTTGGGACAGTAGGTGGCCCAGACAATTTAGGTTATCAGTGACAAGTTTGAGGTCTCATGTGATGCATTAACAATTTATGAAATTTTAATACAACTGTTTTTATACTTATAATAAAGCTGAAGTGTTTTTATTTTTAAATCTGTCTTTCTCAATGCACATGAACTTTCTCCGTCCAACTACAAAAATTTAAACGAAGATTGAACACTTTGTCTAAAAAACTGTCAACTTTAAAATGGTATTTTGACGTTGATATAAGGGTCGTTTTAAAGTTACAGGCGTCTTCGAGAAATGGGGGAACATACTACTACTACGAACTACCTTTGTATGGACGACTGAATAACAAAACTGGCAGTTTTTTAAAGTTTGCCAATAAGGATTACGATCATAACCGGTTATTATTTTAATACACTAAGTTTATTAAGGTACTGCAGTGGTGGCCCAGTGGTATCGGCCTCGACTTACGAGCAGTAGGTCGTGGGTTCGAACCCCGTCAGGCGCATTACTTTGTGTAATTTATTCTCTCAAAACGGTGAAGGAAAACATCGTGAGGAAACCGGCATGTCCTAGAACCAAAAATTCGAAGACATGTGACATCTACCAATCCGCTGGGCCCGTGTGGTAGATTACGGCCCACTCCCTCTCACAGAGAGGAGGCCTGTTTCCCAGCAGTGGGAAAATTTATAGGCTGATGATGAAGTTTATTATTGATAATTTAAAATACAACTCGTTTCTGCCGGAGCTGGGATTTTTTTTGTGGGCGCCCAAAAAATCCCAGCTCCTTTACTGACATCATCATCTGCTCACTCTTTTCCCAACTATGTTGAGTGATAGTTCAGTTTATTACAGGTAGCCTGCATGGGTATTTGGAACCGACCCACCCCAAAAGGGGTGGGGGTACCTATAAAAAATATATGACGGAACGAATCCTTGCACAGGGGACTTCCAGATAATTATCACAATTAAACTAATTAAAATTATTTTCCTTCAAATAATTGTTTTTTGATAATGGCATACTGATATTTTTTTTAAATAGGTCGTATGCGCTGACTTCAAATGAAAGTAGGATAAGAGCACGGTTCTTTTCTAGAACAAAGGCCGAGTTTAATGTATTAAAGACACAACAAATATGATAGGGTGAGCGATATGATAACCCTTTTTATCTTGGTAAAGTCATGAAATGAGTCCTCCCGACCTTAATTGCCAGAACTGTTAAAAGTCCTGTCGCCCTTTTTAGAGCAGGAGGGATTCTCAGATTCACATTGACTAAAAACTACTCTCTTCCTTCACATGTCTTTTGTGGTTTATAATCCTGCTCAGACAGTTCCCTGACCCAAATCTAAAACCATGCAGCAGTTTCCAATTACCTATCCTTATCAATTCTTTGGATGTCAGAGAACTCCAAGGTGCGTCCAAAGGACTGATTATAATCTTTGAAAAGAAACAATGAAAATAAGTACATGATAGATAATTTCTAACAGATGAAACAGTTCGATAAGCAAACGATTAAAATCAATTTACTTCCGAATAGTATAAAAGTGAAATTTTCTAATCAATGTTTATTATTTTATTTCAGAATTAGAACAAGGTAAGACATTTTTGAAGCAGTTTTTTTTCATAGTGAATAAAATATATGTTCTTAATGTTGAAGTCTTTTAGTGATTAAATATATTTTTAAGGAAACGAAAAATAATGCTGCGAGCAGGTTTCGAACCTGCGTCTTCTGGATAGGTACTCCAGATGCCTTAACCAATTAGGCCATCGCAACCACTACTCTCGAAGCTGAATTTTTCGTTTCCTGAAAAATATGTTTGCGAAGACGCGACGCAGGCGAAATTGCGTATTAAAAATATAACTTATAGTGATTAATATCTTATATATTTTTTCAGGAGAAAATAAACTAAAATCAAAATGAAAGTTATCCTTGCTTTTGCGTTCCTCATCGCAGGAATTAGTGCTATATCAATACCAATTGTTCCACGTAAGTATAACTTTATTATATTTCACTATTATATTTAAATCTAAATAAAAAGAAAATTGAAGAATAACAAATTTACCTTAAATTTAATCTAAATCAAAGAGGAATGGTTAATCGAGAGAGGTTTATGGTGAAAAACATGTTAGAAATATATATACTTTATTAATTTCAGATTTCTTATCCAATGATCGTTTAATCAGCGGACAAATAGAAGCCGCCATTGAAGATGCCAGCCAAGCCATCAAGGACGCTGGTCTGGACCCATTGCACATCGAGAAGGAAAGCTCTAGCTATGAGCTACCAGTACCTGTGTAAGTTACGAGTATATCATCCAAATAAATCATTTTTAGTTTCTCACTAGAAAAATCGCCAAAGAAACAAAACAGATATTAATTAGCTTTATTTTTCTCTCAAATCTTAGAATTATTATTATAGCACCATTTAATACCTTAGTGTAATAAATATATTTTCTTTCGCTTAGTAAATTAGATGTATTTACATCTGGTGAAAACCATAATCCACTTCCACGTTTTTTTTTCAGTTAACGAGAAAATAATTTATAATATTTATTTTTATTTCCAGTCTGTTTAACTATGAAGCTATCATAGAGAATATACTGAGCACTGGACTCAGTAATATAAAGACTCATAGAGTCAACTACAGCGTTATCACATCCCGACTGAACTTTGACATTGAGCTGCCTCTCATTCATTTTTCTGTTGGTAAGGTATCTTGATAATAAGATAAGCAGAAACTTAGTTATACTGCATTCAAAATCTGCTATCAACTGATCAGATCATAACTTTTCCTGGTAGACGAACCCGGACACAGCAGAAGCGCATGCAACCACTTAACTAAGATGGCAATACATATTATGTTCACAAAATAATTAATGCAGCTGTTAAGTCATTGATATAGATAAAGGAAAATGATATTTTAAATTGAAAATTTATTATTTCAGAGTCTGCTAAGGCTGACGGTGAAATCTTCAGCAACAAACTCAACTTTTATGGCTCTGGAAAGTAAGTAACGTTGAGATATTATTCCTTCTCCTACCTACAAATATTTAGCCTTATAATAAATATTCTTTCGCATGAATTACTCGTAGTAAAGTTATTAAACTGTTTTGATTTTTTTCTGTATCTGCTCTACAATAGTTTATACTCGTTCAAGTATTTAGACAGCTTACTCATTCAAATGTGGTTATCGTCATTATCATCACCTTCACCTTTCTGCCCTCGTCCTATTTTACTTGAGGTCGGCGCAACACGTTTTTTTCTTCCATTCCATTTATCAGACGTCACAGTATAATTTACTCCTTTTCTTTATGTTATAAGTGAAGTAATTATTTTCTTTCTTCTTTATAGAATTGACGTCGTGAGTATCCGCATTAAAGGAGTTATTCGTGTCAACGTCGGTATCATCTCCGGTATTTCGATCCGTAGTATCGATATCGACTTTACGCTTGGAGATATCAACGTAAGCTTTATTCAGCTCTATCCTAATATTTATTTTTTATTATAAGTAATAATATTGTTACCTTATCGTTAAAAGTTTAATTTTACAAGTATGTTTTTGCTATGCTTTTGTAGGAGTCTTGATTTTCATCTGAACTGGCGCTGAAATTGCAATAGTATAACTTTTAAAAATAGTGTTTAAATGTTGGTTGTTTGCAATCAGATTAAACTGAACTACAGTACATTTTCATAATAAAAATTGTAGATGATTGACTGTGTGACCACCTTTTGTTTCAGTCGGATGCAAAAGTGCTTGCAATGGGTGAGGACTATTCCGACGACTTCAATGATTTCTTTGGAGATTTTGTCCCTAAGACCATCAAGGATCACTATGTAAGTACTAAGCGTCCCTGAAAAATATTTAGTTAATGTTATCAACAACCATGACATCGAAACCTTCCCTGAAATTTTAACTCTTCTCTATTTCTTCAACGTCAACTAAGGTTGTTTATCGTCTAAAAAAAGTTTTAGCTTTGGTCACATTTCAGTCATATTGTATTCACGTAAAACTAGAAAATGTGGTGATTTATTTATTTCACTATGTATTTACATAAATAGTACTAGAGTACAAAAGTAATGCTTATTTCTTGAAAAATATCTACCAACAAGACGCTTAAGGGTAAAAAAAGAAAAAGAAAAGTAGAAGATAGTGTAATATTTAACTTTCTCTGATTACAGAAAGAAATTAACGAACTTCTCGAGATCGTCCTACTGGAAGTCATCGAGGCTAATTTAGATAATGCGCAACGGACTTAAAAATAGAAGGTTGTTATCATTAATTATGTTAAGGAATAAATATAAGTACTCTAATGATATTAAGGCTATATCTAAGTTTTATGTGAATAAACAATTTTTGTATCGTGAAATGTTTTGTTCTTAGTTTTTTTTTTGGTAATCCTATTTACAAACGTTTTTTATATGAAAAGATTAATCAATTTATAAAAGACACATTTTCAAAAAAAAAAACTGTAAACATTTTCTAAAGGCGGATTTATAATATTACGTCAATTTAGTGAAGTAGAAAAATAGACTTCCATCGGTCAGCCATATTTGTTTTTTTTTCCTTCCCTTGAGAGTATCCACAAACTATCATAAAATAAAATGTAAAGCAATTTCAAGCACATTCAGTTATTTCGCCAAACATAACCCAAAAATCTTATGACTCTGATTATCTACATGCCTTTACTATTGCAAGTTTGCACCGTCCTCAAGGAGTGTCAGCATGATGGCGGGGCCCCCCTCTAGAGGGCCAAAGCCTGCCGGGGTCGCGGGACTTATCTCATTACCGTGACCCCGGGACATAATGGGCTATTGAAGGACACCGTGGATTTTAGTCAGTACAAGTCTGACAGTCCCTCCCGCCCTGCCCGGGGTGGGAGGACTCATTTGATGATTTTACCACGCAAAAAAAAAAAATGTTTGCACCGTAGTAAAGTAATTTTCGTATTTTGATTTTGATTTTAACAACACACGCATAGAGGTGGTGGATTAATGTCAACTCTCTTTCATAGTGGAGTGGAAAAATAATACACTGATTATGCGAAACATTGTTTTATTAGACAGAAATCCTCAATTTAGATACCTATGTGTGTTAATGGTTGCTACCACCATGACTGTGTCAACAACAGACATTAATTATCCACTAATTAATTCGAATCGATATATAAACTAGACAATTTTGGCCTGCAGTGCATTGCAACTGTGGTGTTTGTTTGGTAAGTTAACTATGTTTTAACTGGTGGTTCAAGTATTCGCTGAATTTTATTAATGTCATAATGTTTCGGAGCTTGATTGTTCTAGATTCGAATATATTGTATTATTATTATTGTTCGAGTATTTAAAAATGTTGGCATTTTAGGTCCCAAGGTTTCACACTTCCTTGTGACTCCAGTATTGTTTCATTCATCCATATGCTTTATAATTTACGTGCCATAAACGGAAGGCTTATTTTAAAGGAAAATTTCACCAAAAATAAGTAATTTCTAGGAATAAGTTCAATTCAAGGTCATTCAGCTGCTTGATGAGTCTTTTTGTATCTACTGGGTACAACGTCAGTTTTCATTATTATCTATTCTTTCTTTGATTTGGAATTTCTGTCATCATCATCATCATCATCAGCCTATAATGTTCCCACTGCTGGGGCACAGGCCTCCTCTCTGTGAGAGGGAGTGGGCCGTAATCTACCACGCGAGCCCAGTGCGGATTGGTAGATGTCACATGTCTTTGAATTTTTGGTTCTAGGACATGCCGGTTTCCTCACGATGTTTTCCTTCACCGTTTTGAGAGCAGTGGTGTTGAAATAAATTACACAAAGTAATGTGCCTGACGGGGTTCGAACCCACGACCCAGTGGCATCGGCCTCGACTTACGAGTTGTCACTCGTAAGTCGAGGCCGGTACCACTGGGCCACCACCGCAATTTCAGACCTGGAATTTCTGTAATAGTTATAAAATAGCCATTATTTCTTTTTGACGGCATTTTTAAAGAAGAAAGTTTGGTGGTCTTTTCATTGCAGGTTTTTTGAAAAGCGTTGCCATGAAGTTCATCATTGCTATTGCATTTTTCGTCATGGGAGCTAACGCTCTGCGCCAGTTTGATCCGAACGAAGGTAAGTGTACTCATGTTTAATCTTTGGTTAATGTTTGAGATAGTAAAACACATTGAATGGGTGGAGAGAGGAAGAGAAAAATGGAAGAAAAATGTAAATATTGTGTTAGGAATAAAATATAAAGGAGTGAATGCTAGCGTGATAGTTGACAAGAAAATGAACAAAGAAAATGATGCACTGCCTCTAAGAACATAGAAAAAGGATAGGCAAACGATAAATAAAGTCCTGTTTACTGTGGGTCTACATATTGGCACAAATTCATTTTCTCTCTAATGGATTGCTTCCCTGATTTAATAATAATAATAATAATGAATACAGCAGTCATTGTGCCGATAGTCGTGTCTGCCAATGGCTTAATAGCCAAGAGCCTCGAACAACATCTGAGGAGGCTCTCGCTTGGCAGCTGGATCAGGCGCCTGATTCAGAAGGCAGTACTTCTGGACACAGCGCGTATTGTTAGGAGGTTCCTCTCTCAGGAGCCCTGACCGCCGGCGGCCCGGACCCTGTTCCCGGTCCTGGTGGACTGCTATTTTTTATATTTTTAAATGTTTTTTTTATTTCTTTTTGTAAAAATATTTAAAAATGTAACAAATAAGTATATAAAATGAATAAAGAGATAATAATAATAATATGAAAAATATTTTATTATAAATATTTTTTATAAAGCAATCAAAAGAGCCAGCCTAAGACCTGAAGAAGCCTACAAAGCAATGGAGCAAAAAAAATCGCTAAAGTTTTAGCTTTTTCAAAACTTCACAGTTTTGCTTCTGTAAAAAATTGAAATATAGTATAAAACTGTGTTATTTGTGATGGTTATGTAGATTACGAAATCAAATATACTATGGCACTGCAGTCTGCCTGTTTTTAGGCGAACGCACACTTGTCCGAGCCGAACGAGTCGAACGAAACGAATTTTTGGCATTCTGAATGTGAAATCTCATGAAACTTCGAACGATTCGACGCGGGGAAGTGTACGAGGTTTCATGAGATTTCATATATGTACAGAATTCTAAAATTCGTTTCGTTTGACGCAATGAATCAGACGCAAAAATGCAATGTATATCTTTGCAGTTGACTTCAACAATGAACGCTCCGTGAACAGCTTCATTAAAAACACTATTGAGGATATAAGCCTAACTATGAAGGACATTGGAATGGATCCCTGGTACATTCAGAAAAAGTACAGGAATATCACACTGCCTGTGCCTGTGTGAGTACATATTACAATTAAGTATTTGAGTCACCAATTAATTGGCATACTTTGTATGAGCAGTCAAAACGCGATTCTCCCAAAGATTTTGTATGGCAACAGCAATTTGCAATCTTACAATTTGCGTACTTGTAGTTGCGTTTACAATAAACTCCCACAACACTAATTTATTTTTTCGGAAAGTCTTTACTTTATCTGTGACCCCTCTTACATTAAATCAGGGACCGCATTTATCTAGTTGCAACGTGTCCATTCGAACATGTATTTTTCTTCACAAGCAACTTCTTTGAAAATTACGACCTCTTTATTCATTTCTGTTTCTTTTTCAGGATCTTTAACCACGCCTATTACATTGAAGAGTTCTTGAGCAATGGTTTGAGCAATATTGTGTTACACAGCGCCAAATATAATATATTCACGTCCCGTTTGAACTTTGATATTGAATTCCCTCTGATTAACGGCAGTGTCGGTAAGCAAAATGAACTTGTGTTATAGATGAAGAATTAACTTTATTTAAGCTTTTAAAACCCTTTTTTAAGGAGTTAAAGTCATCAAATGAGTCCTCTCGTGAGGGGGGACTGCCTGACTTGTACTGACTAAAATACACCGTGTTCTTTCAATTGCCCTTTAAGTTCCAGGGTTACGGTTACCTGCTTAGAGAGTCTCGAACCCTTCAATTTTTATGCAAAAAAGAATTACACTAATCGGACCAGAAACCTCGGAGTAATCGGTGTACATACATAAAAAAAAAACATACCGACCGAATTGAGAACCTCCTCCTTTTTTTGAAGTCGAGTTTGAGTTAAAAATGAACGTTTACTTGTCTTTAGGGTCCTATTTATCTCCGTAACCAAATTCATCAGAATCAGTCCAGGTTAGGCAAACAAATTCATTTTCGCATTTGTAACATTAGGTACATAGGGTAAGGATTTCGAGTAGATATTTCTATGCGAACGACCCGTACTGAGCCCGCATGATGGATAACGGAACATGGAAACGCTGTTGTAATTATTGCTGTTATATTGCAGGATCTGCTTCAACAGAGACTACAGTGTTTGGTAAATCATACAAAACTAATTCTTCTGGAAGGTAAGAAATTTGAAAACACAAAGATAAGACAGAGATATACCATTGTATCAGCCGTGCCTAGTGGAGGTTAGAGGCGTATACCATCAACCGGACACGAATTCCTTAACTCATAATAATATAAATGATCTCATTTAATGTAGAAATCCTTTATTATAGATTACTAGCTGTTGATTGCGGCTCGGCCTGCATTTATCTCAAAATTTATCCCACGGGAACATAAAATCGGGTTAAAAACTATCATATATGTTAGTCCAGTTTTTGACTAAGTATATGATTGTGTACTAACTCATCGTGAAATTCGTTCGGTGTTTTTTGTCTGACAGAGTAAGAAACATCCTCACAAACTTTAAAATAATAGCAGTTAGATTTTAAAGTTTCTTTTATTTTCTATCCAGGATCGAGGTACAAAGCATACGCTTCGTAGGTGAGGTCCACTTCAATACATTGAACCTTGCCAAGGGAATCAGCGTCAGGAACGCAAAGGTCAATTTCACTATGGGAGGAATCGATGTGAGTTAATGGTCTTAAATATTATCATCTACTCTCACAGTAGTGGTGGACCAGTGGTATCGGCCCCGACTTACGAGTTGTAGATCGTGGATTTGAAACCCAGCCAGGCGTATTAGCTTGTAATTTTTTCATCACCACTGTTCTCAAAACGGTGAAGGAAACCATCATGACACCAACCAAAAATTCGAAGACATGTCAAATGTCAACCACAACTTTTGGGGCCTATCCAAATCACCAAAAAGGTTCTGGCTGCCCTTCTTTTTCGTCGTGCCGATGATAAATGAGCTTCGACCAAAACAATGCTGAGAATTGGCTGCCCTGATATAATTTAGGGCTCCAGAGAGAGAACTTTCCTCACTGTGCATCCTGTATACAGGAATACGATAAATTAAGCCCTGGACCCAGCCATTTAGATACTATGAGCTTCCATAGATATACGTAGAGGCTCTTTGCTATTTCTTTATCAACCATAACGACTATCGGTACAATGATTGCTAAGATTCCTTAAGTCGATATCCTCGTGTGCAAGATATTTGATTGAACACGCTTTCTTTAACATGATTGCTTCTTTTTCACAGGCTGCCGTGAATATGTTCGTCAAGGGTAAAGATTATTCGGAGAAAATGAACACTTTGCTCAACAAAACTGTACCAGAGACTTTCAAAGAATACAGTGTAAGTTAACATTGTCATCTATTTGCTAGGCTTGAGTATTTTAGGTCTATAGCAATTATTATATGTACTGATATAAGTGTGACCTGGTATTGTTGATATTTAAAGCATGGACCGTAGTGTTGGTCCATAAGTCTGGTTTCACTTAACTACCTCTTGAAGCTAGGTAGGACTTCTGGGCCACTACGACTTCCCGTCAGTTCGGTTTAAAATGTAATAATTGCTATTAGTTTAAAAACCTAAAAACACGCTTTTAGCACGCACAAAAAATTACAATCTTCGTATTCCTCTCGTCGAACTTTATTGATTGATACCCATGACATGGTAAGAATTTTGTAAGAAAATGTCATTTCACATTATTTTCAGCAAACCCTTTCATTTTATACCTAAATCATAGAGCTGCATTTCAAATAGCCAATCCGCCACCTTGGGACGGCCGCCATGTTGGATTTAGGTCACGTGATATTTTTTTTCGTATCCCATTCAGGGTGCATTTCAAACAGCCTGTCCGCCATCTTGGACGTCCGCCATATTGGAGTTAAGTCACGTGAATATTTTTTTCGTATTCCTGACAGCAAACCCTTTCATTTGATACGCCATCTTGGGGAGGCCGCCATATTGGATTTGTAATGACGTTTCTTAGCTAGTCATGTATTGTCATCAGAACTCAGAGCGTGTGCAAAATTTCATCCTAATCGAAGACCGGGAAGTGGGTCAAATTAAGATTCCAAGATTTTCTTCCATGCATAGGTACATACGAGTAGTTACAAGTGAAGCTAATTAGAAGCGTGTTAAAAATACTTTATATTCCTTAAAATTGATTGCAGTTTGACTTAGTTCCACAGTTATTGAGATTGCGTGCCGCCGTTTTTTTTGTTTCATTTCAGTATTCTTTTTACTTTCAGGCTGAAATCAACGAGCTCTTGGGAATCATGTTAAAGGATTTCGCGAATGAGTATTTAAAAGCTCAAAGGAATTAGATTTAGGATTTTTGGAGTCTGAAATCTAAATGTTACGCTACAATTTCATTTTATCGAATAAAGTTGTTTTAATCTGATGTCGTTAATTATAATTTCCGTTTTCTCTAAATATTCTTAAGTAATTAATATTTAATAGTTTTCAATATTTGTTAATCTTTCAATCTGAAATGTGCGTGATTCTAAGAAACGTATTTTATAAGGAAAGTCATTCAGAGATTAATCTTTGTAATCTTTTCCAATCATGCAATTAAAAATGATAATGAACAGAACTTTAAGAACAGAAAAAAAAACTCGTTTTTGTCTAGATCATTTTAAGTGTAGACTCCAACCAAGTACAGACGCCTGCACGTCAACCAACCTCAATCTGTCTCTTTAGTAAAGGGGTTTGAAGATTTTACTATGGAGCGTGGCATACCTACTGCCGCCATTTTGATTTTTTTTCGAAATCGCGGCCGCAGCCATGAAACCTTTATAAATCGATAGCTGACATCAATAACAACAAAAAATATTATGACATCAACCCTCGTAAAGTGTCCGGTTTCTGAGATAATAACCGTGAAAGTTGATCACGTGACATTCACAATTCTAAGCTAATGTATGTGTTCGAATGTATCAAGATGTTAAAAATAATAACTTTTTGAACGTAATATGTATGTTGCATTATATCTGGATGTTATTTAAACATTATACGTCTGACATAATCTACTTTTTGAACTTAATAACTTATTTTTAGTAAAGTAAAGTGTAATTCTCCCTCGTAAAGTGTCCGATTTCTGAGATATAAAGTGTTAAAGTTGACCACATTAATTCGGAATAACATAGGCTTAATATTGTTTTCTAAAATATTTTAGTAATTGATAATCCTGGTCTGGGAGAAAAAGAAAAACGTAGAATGTGCCAGCTGCTTCTCTTCCCGGGCAGACCGTAAAAGTCGGTCGAGGGATAGGGCAAAATGTAAGATCCATAGCCCCTCAGCTTAAAACTGTTTCAATAGGCAGCAGCGTTGGAAGACTAATAAGCTGAAATAAATGCGCTCGCCAACCCGCCTGCCAAGCGTGGCGAGTATGGCAATAACCATCCAATGGAAAATCCTTGGGGGAGGCCTTAATCCGGTAGTGGACTTTCTACGGCTGTTATGATGATGATATGCCTCATGATGTTTCTGCTTACTGTGGCCGTCACAGCAATATATCTGGATAGAAGCAATATGTTCTTCAATTTGTATCGAGACAAGCGTGTCATATTTTGCATAGATATTTTGATGATACAACTGTAATTTAGTATACAAACTTCGTCATAGTCGTCCCACTTCTTGTGTATTGTTTCTACAACTCAATGCGGCACAACTAGGCATTTTTTACTTTTTGTATTACCTCTGAATGCGAGAATATTCGAGCGCGGACTCATTAAAAGAAATCAAAATATCTCCTTTTTTTACACGCGAAGTAAATACACTTCCGGTACAAGCCAATCCAAGTCTGTAGTGGTCATAATTGTTGATGATAGGGATACAATGTAACGGCTAAGTTAGGGCTACAGGTACAAACAAGAAAATTCGATATTTTTTATGATTAAAAATGTGGCAAAATCTAACCATCCCTACCAAAATTGCAAAAAGTAAAGGTGACATGCCATGGTTATATTTATTAAATAAAAACATGACGCCTAAGGCCAAGCGCGCACTGCGAAAAAAATCGTTCCGAAAAAAAAAAATAGTCAATCTATGAACAACAGAAATGTACTACAATGCACACTGCGAAAATAAATCGTTTGGGGAACCGATCAATTTACCGAATTTTGTTTGTTCGAATTTCATTACACCGAAAACTATTGACCGACATCTCTTTTGCTATATGCATTATTTGACATATTTTCAGTTCATCGAAGTATCACTAGCCATAATTATTATTTTACCGAAGTATGTTCCGCCGATTAACAAAATAACTTTTTACTATTGACCGAAGCCTCTTTTAAACTTTTTTCAATTGCCTAATGATTTATTTGCCATATTTTCACCATACCGAAATAACATTTTACCGAAATATTAAATTACTGTCATAAAAATTCAATATATTGTGCTACAAAACTTTGTGGCGGAAACGAAATGCTGCAAAACCGACTTTACGTAGTCTTGTCTGCCCTACCCCTAGAGTGTAATTTAAAATCGCGTAGGCGCGGAGGGGTGGGGTGGCCCGCGAGCTGAGGAGCAGGCGGTTGGAACGGCCGCCGCCGCGGCTGAGGCTGGCCGGCGAAGCCGGCCAGTAAACCGAAGCTGTGGTGGTGAGCGTTCAAATCATCTGCGACGATAAGCTCGCGTGGGGCCACCCAAAACCCCGCAGCGCCGGAGCCATGACAGAAACAATGCTTGTTGCATGTTGCATGCTTGCTTGAATGCTGCGTGTTTGCTGAATGTTGCATGCTGCATGCTTGCTTGCATGCTGCATGCTGCATGCTTACTTGCACGCTGCATGCTTGCTTGCATGTTTTTGTGGTGCTTGTTTGCATGTTGCATATCTGTTTTTATGCTGTATGCAAGTGTATCACAATACAAACCTTTTTACAAACACAAGAACAACACAATAACAAAAGAGTATCAAGAATCACACAGAATCTGCAAAAAGATTCGGACACACGTGCTAGCCAGAACACCCCTAAAGGAAACTGCACTAGGCGGAACTGCACTGCAGCGGAACTGCGCGACAAGATGCGTCAAAATATTCTTTATATGAAATTATACGAGACATCACGCACTAAGCGGCAACGGAACTACACTGCAACCGAACTGCGTGGCAAAGAAAAGCGTCGTGTCGCGCAGTTCCGCTGCAGTACAGTTCCGCCTAGTGCGGTTTCACCTTTATAGTCCAACTATGTAATTAACAGCAAATGTCATTAATGATAATACAATACCCTATACAATTGTTTTGTATTGTCTACCTACATTTCAATGGCGCCTGCTAAAAATGTAACAGCAATAATTAGAGTGCACTTTCTAGGTGTTTGGTGAAATGAAAATATGGCAATTAAAACAGTGGTATAATGAATGTTTGGAAACATAATACTTCGAACAACCGTCATTTCGAGTAAGTGTAACATCGGTAAAAAGTTTTTCGGCCAAATGAAGTGTTGGAGTAACGAAAAAAAACGAATAGATAATAGGTTAACTGAAACAGTGGCAAACGTGACTTCGATGAAGTAAAAAAAAACCAAACGATAATAGTTGAAAAGTTTTAGGTCAAATGAAATTCGGTCAAACATTTTTCGATCTTATGATAGGTAACCAATCGTTTGTGATTTCACGAACATAGTTTGCGATTTCATTTCGCCATATAGAAATTGCAATGATTAAATTTCGTAGTGCGCGCATAGCCTAAAATTGTTTGATAGGCAATAAAATGTTCTTAAAACGGATTTTTATTTTTCTTTGGTCTAGGTTTATGCAACCAATAGAAGACAATATTCGCGAGTTGACGTCAGTTTATTACGTTATATGCTTAAAATTAGAAATTGTAGTAACCACAGAACCATCACACAATATAGGTAAATGTAACGAGTACTGTCAGTTGTATTTTAGACTGAATGTTTAAACCTGTCTCATGTATTATATTTATATTGTTTAACATTAATTTATCGTATAACTATCGTATTGATAGTTAAATCACATGAAGATATTACATTCAAACAAGTGTAGACGGTCTAAAAATAAGTTATTAAGTTCAAAAAGTAGAATAAGTCAGACGTATAATGTTTAAATAACATCCAGATATAATGCAATATACATATTACGTTCAAAAAGTTATTATTTTTAACATCTTGATACATTCGAACACATACACTAGCTTAGAATTGTGAATGTCACGTGATCAACTTTCACGGTTATTATCTCAAAAACCGGACACTTTACGAGGGTTGGTGTCATAATATTTTTTGTTGTTATTGATGTCAGCTATCGATTTATAAAGGTTTCATAGCTGGCCGCGATTTTGAAAAAAAATCAAAATGGCGGCGGTAGGTATGCCACAAATCTTCAAACCCCTTTCAACTTTATCACAATAGTGGAAGGTTAATGTTCGATTGGTAAAATTTGACAGGTTGAGGTAGGTTGACTTGCAGCTGGCGTCTGTACCCACCTCAATCTGTCAGTTTATAAGATTTTGAACTGATCATAAAAAGATAATGTTAGATTGGGAAAATTTGAAAGTTTCTGATAGGTGGTCGTACTGGTGTTAGTACATCAGCCTACTTGGAAGACCTCAGAACGCTTGCGAAGTCATGCTGGTCGCTGCAAATACAACATGGTGCGGTGGGGGTACTCTGATGAAAAAAGGTGCGACTGCGGAGCCTCGTCACAAACGATGGTCCACCTCCTCACTTTTACTTTGTGTAACTCCACCTGCAGCCTCTAAGCGACCTGTCCGCGTATTACCAAACTGTATACTGACCCAGACACCCATAGTCTGTACTGAACTAAGTCGTGCTCATTGAAATCACAAACAAATTGGAGCAAAGTACATACGAGCTCAGAGCATTCTGAGATTGTATGCACTTTGCTCGCTTGTATATAAAGCAAAATGTGACACGCGAATATCGCGAGTATAGATTGATTATTATTTTTTACGGCCCCGGAAAAATATTTTTCGAGACATTAATGAAGAAAAATGGCTCGACTGAGACCTGCTTCGCGGGGCCGCCACCTTGATAAGTAGTAATTAGTTATTTGACCTAGGAATGCAAGAGCGAGCGAATCGAGCTCGGGACTTTGGGCACCCCGAAACGGACAGGTTAGGTTAGAACTGTTGCTGGACGTCTGGACTCGCATGTATTTTGCTCTAGTATTTTAAAGCAAAATGTATTTTGATTCAGACACTCTCTGACTTGAATAGGTATACAGTTTGCTCTTCACCTACAAAGGCAAACCGCGATCGAACTCAGAGCAACCCCGGTCTGGGTCAGCATACAGTTTGGCAATACGCGACCTGTCCGAGGCCACCACCATCGCTGCAAATGTGGCAGAGTTTTAGTCGAAGCATAATAATTATATAATTTAAAGGAATCATCGACACGACGAAGAAGCACTCACGTTATTTACCTATGGGGTCTGCTTCGGTTATTTAGTCCTATTCTCTAAGACATTTGAGTGCAGCGCTGTCCCAGTGTTGAAAGTACAGTTTAGTATTCAGTGACAGCTTCGACTGTCAATAGCTCAGCGAATGTCTGTCTTGACGACGCGTTTATCGTAGCGTATAGCCTAGATAGAAATCGTCTTGAGAATAGCAGCTGGTCACACACGTAAAATGGCTGTGAATAATAAATGGTAGAGAGTACCTAGGTACTATGGAAATAACTTTTCTGATTATTTTGATTTTGATTGATTTTAAATAATATAGGTATTCTTAATATAGCTAGGTATCTGCATCCCGTATTTAAGATGTGTATCGATTTATAATTGTTTTCTGATAACAAACTAATTAGGATGATAGTGCATACTCGTATAGGCACGCACAGAAAAATGGCATGTAAGTACCTACCTACTAGAACAAAAATTTTAAGACACGTGACGTATTCATTAACCCAGTGTTACGGGCAATACCCCTCTTTGAGAAGTGTCTGGATAGGCGTCACGGCTTCCTGACCTACCGCATGATGCAGGTCCTCACCGGACACGGAAGTTTCGGGAGGTACCTGTGTCAGATAGGGAGGGAAGAAACGCCTGGGTGTCACTACTGCGAGGATCGCCCGGAGGACACGGTAGAGCATACGGTGCAGGACTGCCCCGCTTGGGCAGAGCACCGCCGTGTCCTCACGGCGGCGATATGCGGAGACCTCTCGCGCCCGGCATTGGTCGAGGTCATGCTGCGGGGCGAGACGGAGTCGGAAGCAGTCGCCTCCTTCTGCGAAGCAGTCATGATCGCGAAGAAGGAGGCGGGCCGCGTGAGGGAGAGGACAGCGTCCTCCCTTCGCCCCAGCCGCAAAGGTAGACGCCCACGGACGTCACAAGACGATCTCCGGCCACCGTAGGCGCGGGCATGCGGGCGGCGAGTAATGGGCGACTCGCTGCCCGACCATGGACCATGCCCGTGTCGACGGCGCGTTGTGTTAAACGCGCGGCACACAGAGTGTCAGCAAAATGACGGGTCCCCTTTAGAGGGCCAAAGCCAGCCGGGTTCGCGGGACTTATTCAATTACCGTGACCTTGGAACGTAAAGGGCTATTGAAAAATACCGTGGATTTTAGTCAGTACAAGTCTGACAGTCCCTCCCGCTCTGCCCTGGGTGAGAGGACTCATTTGATTATTTTTCCACGCTAAGAAAAAAAACCAGTGTTAACAGAGTTGTGGAATTCAGGTATGCAGTCACTCAAAATAAAATAATGGCATTCAGCTGGCTCCAGTCAATCTACAAGACGACCCCAAAATTCTTAGAAAAGGTCGATTAGCAGATGATGACACAAAAATAAAAATAAATTATTTATTTAATAAAATAGGCCAGTTACAGGCAATTTTAAAGAGTCAATAGATACATTTTTTTTTAATGAAGCTACGTTGCATCACAGTTACAAGAAATTAACTTTTAAAGTACTGTAGTTGCCGATTCCAAAGATCTCTACTGAGAAGAACAGGCAAGAAACTCCATGGAAAGTTTTCTTCAATAAGAAGATTATTTCTATATCTTTACATGATTCATTTTGAAATTGTGCAGTATGTAACAAGATTAAAGTGACCATAGCAAATAAAAAAAGATAAATTCAGTAATATGAAAAAAATATTAATTAAAAAATAATCCATGGTAGCTAAGAGATGACCAGTTCCAATTGACAGCGCCTGTTCACGAACATGACGCATGGTATCAGCAACATCCAGCTCAACTATTTTCGAGACAACGAGACATTTAATTTTGAGTGAGCATGACATACTTTCAACCACCAGGGAAAAAAGGGGTTTTGGTTGGCACACGAACTAGTGTGTTGACGTATTTTGATATGGACAATGAACATTTTATGGGATCTCGTTAACTGTTTTAGGCACTAATGTGTATTGTAGTAGAAAAAACTTAGTCGTATCACTGCAAATGCTATTACCATCAATTATGTAATCTAACAGTTTGTTACTTACAGAATTTCAGACCTTTCAGCAGTCAGTAATAGTTTGTTAGTAACCTTATCACTATGTTGAAAAACACGTTTTGTACCGATATTGTAAGCATACGAACATAAACTAAATACAAGATAAAATCAATAAGATGAGGCATTAATTCGTAGTTTGATAATTGATTACGATCAAATTGCCTGTTAAAAGTATAAAAACGATATGTTTTAATCCATGTGTATCATTTTGTTTTGGAAGCATTGCAAGGTAAGTGATACAATTGATGAAAAATATTATCGGGTTTCGTAAGGGCAAGACATTAAGAAAAAAAAATAGTTTAGAGGAGTGTAAAAGTTCGAAAGAAGTAAGTTTTTTTTAATAATTATGTTCTCATCTAGCGAAGAACATCTATCATGATGGAAGACTTTGAATTAAATCACAAATCACTTGCTTTAGTTTTTAAACGGATTTATTTAGCTTGTTTAGTTGCTCGAATTATGTCTGCTGCAAAAATATTAAACACTCAAGTTAAATAATTCTCCAAGTCACAGCTTGTGGTGTTAATGATGCTGTGATGTGATTACTAATTCAAATGTTTTTCTTGCAGAAAATAAACCAATATGAAGGTTTTCCTTGCTTTCGCTTCCCTCATCGTAGCCATCAGCGCCACATCTATACCATTTAGTTCAAGTAAGTATAGTTTTATTTTCGAAACACTCGATTTTCTTACTACCGTATTGTCGTTTGGGTGAACGGATTAATAGCAAAAAGCCTCGACTAACATCTTAAAAAACTCAATGTTTTCCTGGATACTGTACCTGGCCCCTTTATACTAGACCTAATGCCGAGGGACTAGGACTGGCTACCATACCATATAAAACGTGAGATATAATTTTATTATATTTATTCCAATAATTTCAGTTGACTTTTCGGACGAGCGTTTAGTCACTGGACAAATAGAAGACACGATTCGTCAAGTGAGCCAATCTATTAAAGATGCTGGACTGGATCCGTACCAACTGGAGAAGGAAAGCTCTAGTTACGAGCTACCAGTACCCGCGTAAGTTATCAGTAAATCATCAATGTAAATAGTTTTTAAGTTCTTGACTCCACACCCAACGACAATTCGCCACTTGCATCCATCGGTTACCCGCGACTCTCACGATATCGTCGGTCCATCTAGTGGGAGGCCTGCCTATGCTAGCTTAAAGTGATCACAATTTAATAACGGGGGTCTTTCTTTGCTAACAAAGTAGATCCATTCGGATTTGGTGAAAACCTGTACTCATCTCTAGACTACTTTTTCTTTTGGCTATAAATTGATTTAACTTTTATTATTTTCTAGTCTTTTCAACTATGATGCCATTATTGAGGACATACTAAGCACTGGTCTCAGCAATATATGGATTCGTAGGATGAGCTACAGTGTCACTAGATCCCGCCTAAGATATGACCTTGAGATTCCTCTTATTAGCTTTTCTGTTGGTGAGTTACTTAAAATTGATTACATAGAATATAAAAAGGTGTTGGAAGTCACGGGAAGAGCCCCGGAGGAGATGCTAATAGGAACATAAACATAACATCACTTCTTCTAACCCTTTAGGGGTCTCCAAAGGGTTAAGCTGAGGCGTACTTAAAAATCACTTTATTTGAGTCCCATGAAATTCATTTAGGGGTGAACCTATTACGATCAACTGGACCAAATTTTGATTCGACAACGCGGACTACTACAACTATAAAATAGTCCGCGATGGAAATACTCAATAGTAATTTGCACATCTTAAACGTTAGTTATTGATTCAACGCGTGACTGATGAAGACATTTATCTTTACTCCTGATCTTGGAGTAATATAGCCATATCATTATTTTAAAATTGACCATTATCTTCAACTATTTCAGGGTCAGCCAAGGCCGATGCCGAAGTCTTCAGCAATAAACTCGACTTTTCAGCCTCTGGAAAGTAAGTAGCGATGAAAGAATTATTGTTTTTAAACTCAAATGAAATTTTTTACATGCGAATTGATCAAGTTAGTTAACAAAACTTAATTTGTTAAATGTTTTTTTTTTAACAACCATTTAATTTATTGAGACACTTCTGGTGTATGAATTTTGATTTCAAGCTTATAGTATGATCCCTTACGTCGCCTCTCGTCTTGGCGGTGTCTTTGGACATCTCCAACGCCTTCAACACCTTGCCCTGGAGTTGCACCAGGGAGGCATTCCGGTATCACCGGGTGCCGACCTACCTCCGTCGCATAGTCGACGGACAGAGCCGTCATCTACTCCAGTCACCGGGGAGAATGGAACCGGTGAGAGATGTCGTGCGGTGTTCCACGGGAATCAGTCATGGAGCCGCTCCTGTGGAACGTCGGTTACGACTGGGTGCTGCGCGGCGACCTCCCTGACGGCGCCGGCGTAATATGCTACGCCGACGACACGCTCGTCCTGGCGGAGGGAGAGTCGCACCTGGCGACGCAAGCGGTTGCGACAGTCGTTGGAAGGATCCGGCAGTTGGGACTCGACGTGGCGCTGAACGCGCCACGGTCAGAGTCCCACATAACGAACATAACTTTACGGTGGGAGGGGTTTGCATCGGCGTCGGGAGGACGATGAAGTACCTGGGACTCGTCCTCGACAGCCGGTGGAACTTTAAGGAGCATTTCCTGCGTTTGGCCCCAAAGCTGAACCGGGCAGCAGCCGCCCTCAGGCGACTCCTGCCCAATCTCAGCGGGCCAAACGCCTCCTGCCGGCGGTTATACGCCGGTGTCGTGCGGTCCATGGCCCTCTACGGGGCTCCCGTGTGGGCCAAAGCCTGCCGGGGTCGCGGGACTTATACCATTACCGTGACCCTGGAACGTAAAGGGCTAATGAAGGACACAGTAGATTTTAGTCAGTACAAGTCTGATAGTCCCTTCCACCCTGCCCTTGGTGGGAGGACTCATTTGATGATTTTACCACGATAAAAAAAAGAAAAACTTGTAGTATGAAAAGATATTCTAATGCCATTGCATTGTGATAAAACTTAATAAATAATTATTTCTTATTTCTAGAATTGAGGTCGTAAGTGTCCGCGTGCAAGGAATAGTGAAAGTCAAAGTCCGTCCCTTCTCCGGAGTTTCCCTTCGATGGATCTCTTGCGAATTCTCACTGGGAGATATTAACGTAAGCTAAATTATATTTTATTTTTTGTCTGTGTCTTACATAATTATGTCTAAAGCATCCATTTCGTATAAATATACAGTTCTTTATTATTTACTTTCGATGAAAGCCAACCTAATACTGAGCCAATGCTTCGCTTAGCCAAAGTATCAATATAATATACTAATTGATAAATTGCGTTCATGTAACATTCAATCAATAATAAAATAAAGCGAATTCGGCTGTTTATGAAATTATCCAGTATATTGTGAAGCTTCCGAAACATGACAGTAAAGTATTACTTTCGCTTGATCTATGAATTAGCCCGTACTAAGGTAAGCAATGCCCATAGAAAGGTTTATTTAAATCGGCTTATACTTGGCTTAGCTAAGCCGAAGTAGTTCTTTCTGAAGTAATACTATTGACAGATGCTACTAATGACTATTTATCTCGGCCTTAGTCACTTACAACCATTGTTACTAAGGGGTATAATGCCCATAGATATATTAAAGAAGGAGATATGGCGTGGAGTTCAAAATGTATAGAAAACGAGTGAAGCCACAATTGCCCCTCCATAACGCTTATATTACACACACAGTTCTGTCAAAACAATACTTCGAAAAAGTGCACACACGTGCCATCGATAACTCATTCATTTAAATATAAACCTAATCCTTTACAGTACAGCGTACTTTTTCCGTATAATTTACTCACACTAAAACAATTCATTGTGTGTTGTCGAGACACGGGGGCGGATACGACTACTCCCGCTCAAATACAACGGACGCACCATGCGACATTACAGCTTGATGAGGTATCGTTATGTCAGCTTTACATTGCTTGTCCAGTTACTCAGTGGTAGACTGAGGTGGTTGTAAAAGAGCAATGTATTTAATACAGTCGGAGTAATATAGGAAAACAAAAATAAAGTAGTACAAGTCAATAGCTGACAGTGTTGCCAACTCAGCACTTTGAGTGCTAGATTTAGCACTATTTTCATGTGCCTAGCACTGAAATTTAAGAAACAGCACCCAGCACTAAATCTAGCACTAATTTTGATGTTGTCTGTTCTCTCACAAAATGCAGCTGTGGCTGAAGTAACAAAACGAAAACTAGTGTAGTCTGTAATCTGCGGCATTTCGGTAGGGGATTCCCGTGAACGTGAAAATAAAGGCGTGTACGGCAGACGAGGCGAACAGTGCTATGTTTGTCTTTTTCTCTAAGATAACTCCTTCTTTGTCTAACCTTGCTAGTTTTTCGTTCATTTTTGTTTTTATTCATCGTGTCTTTGTGCGCAATAATTACCTGATTAATAGTATTAATCATTTTAATAACTTAAATTTGTTTTGTGTTTGGTGACAGTGAGACGAAAATGGATGTTCCTTTACTTAAAAAGGTATTTATATTCAAAATTATAGAAAAGAATGGGAGGAAGATCCAAAATACAAATAGTGGCTTAGACCTGTGCTATGAAATACTTCAAAAGCAATGTGTTCCTTCTGTAAAATAGAATTTAACGCAAGAATATTTTATTTTTAATTTTAACATGTAGATAAAATTGAAAAAAAAAACGAAAATTAAAACATATTCTGTTATGTGTTTTATTAAATTCATATATTTGGCACTATTTTTGAAACTTTCTAGCAATTTAGCACTATTTGAGATATTACTTAGCACCCAACCGTGGCATTGAGTTGGCAACCCTGATAGCTGAGCGAAACGCTCAGCCCCACGTGGTCACGAACACGCCCCCTTGCCACTTCTCCTGTTTTTAATATTTCTGTGGGTATTACAGTACTAGATTGTGGAGAGCTGATGGGCAGTCTCCCCATGTTAAATATCCGGTTAGACTGGATCGGATAAGGCTATGCATATTCTTATCCGATCATAATGATGACTGTTAATATTGATGAAGATAATTAATTGTATGACATTTTATTTCAGTCTGACGCCAAAGTAATTTCCATGGGTGAGGATGTTTCCGCTGATGTCAACGATTTCTTCGGAAATTTCGTTCCTAACACCATCAAAGATCATTACGTAAGTACAGTTTTTATCATAGGTTACTCATTTCAACTTGATGGCACAGTTGATGCTGTGGCCGAGCGATCGACTGCCGTGCTGCGTATCCCGGGTTCGATTCCCATACGGAAAAAATATTTGTATGATCTACAAGTGATTGTTTCGGATTTGGCTGTTCTGTAACTGAAAACATTTGAAAAATCATTAAAGCAATTTGAACAACTAGAACTCACAAAAATCTTTTCGATTTTGTTAACTATCCGTTTGTAAAAACAGATTATGGTAACCTAATCTTTAAGAATTGATAAATATCCCTTAGCCAATTATTTTGCAAAAGTTTGGGGAGCAGTGTGGCCCAGTGGTATTGGCCTCGACTTACGAGTTGTAGGTCGTGGGTTCGAATCCCGCCAGGCGCATTACTTTGTGTAATTTATTTCACCACCACTGCTCTCAAAACGGTGGAGGAAAACATCGTGAGGAAACCGGCATGTCCTAGAACCAAAAATTCGAAGACATGTGACATCTACCATTCCGCACTGGGCCCGCGTGGTAGAATACGGCCCACTCCCTCTCACAGAGAGAGAAGGCCTGTGTCCCAATAGTGGGAACATTTAGAGGCTGATGATGATGAATTATTTTGCAGTTCGCGCTCTGTGATGTACCTATTCTATTAAGATTTTATCGACTAACGTGTGATGTAGAATATAAAAATTATACTTGATTCAAATTTTCTCCTTATTTCAGAATGAGATTAACCAGCTTCTGGAAATCGTTCTATTCGGTATAGTTGATGACATTTTGTAAAAGTTTTAACAGTGAATATTATAATAAGGGATACTGACAGTGATAATAATTTGTGATTTTACTTGAATAAACAGTTGTTGTGCCGCAAAACGTTTTTTTTTTTAATATAAAATTATACACCTTTTCTTTGCTTATTGATGAACAATTTACAGAAAACTGGAAGTGGCAACCCTAGAGTAAATATTTGTGATTTAAAATATCGGTTAAATTCGAAAAAGATAACAATTAGAGATAACTTTGTGATGGTTTCCTATAATAGAGAAAAGTTTTTTTTGTCGACAGATTCGGCTCCTACATTTATTTGAATCAAACATAATAATTGAATGACAGTCAAAATAAAATCAAATATTGAATACGTTTTGCTTTGGGGCCTCTCTTAAAAGCAAAAAAATAGATAAAGATAACAGTTAAGAGTTGCAATGTTCCTATTAGATCTTCAATGTTTCTATTGTGGCTGTACTTCATTGCAACTTTTTTTTGTTATAAGATGAAATACGATTAAATAAACGTAGGCGCGCCTTTTCTTTATCAAAATGAATTTGGCGGAATCGTGAAATATTGCTAACATGTTTCTTAGGATGCATATTATTATAGAAGTACATTGTCGTTACAGATAAGTCAGTACCGGATTGCAAAAAACAGATTTGTCTGATTTACCGGTAAACATGTCTTACAAACACCGACCCGTTTCGACCTGTCTGTACCGAAAACCTGCTTAAAATATTTATTCTGTGTCGAAATCAAACTATACGCAAATAATTTGGAGACTAGCTTTTCCCCGCGGTTTCACCTGCTGTTGCTCAGCTCCTACTGGTCGTAGCGTGATATAATATAGCTTATGGCGTTTCTTGATAAATGAACTATCCATTACAAAAATCCTTTTTCAATTCGAATTAAGGTTCCTGAGATTAGCTCGTTCAACAAAACAAACACTTCAGCTTTATAATATCAGTATAGAAGATTAATTATTTGAACTAATCCTTTCCAATCAGTACGCCTGCAATTTTAACTGATTACTACGGATTAACTACTTATTTGACAATCTTCGGGCTTTATCTTAAGTATTCTTTGTTTATTGACGTCTAAAATTATCATAATTATTACAAATATGAATTTGATTTCTAACAGTATTACTTCATCGTCTGAAAGGTAAGCAGGTTTCATTGGTTAACAATCATTTTCTTTAAGAAGTTGGTGGATGTTTGGGCAAAGGCCTCCCCATATAATTACCGAGTGAGCTTTTCAAATCTTTATTTTTTTTTTGTATTTTTGTTAGTGAAAAAAAATGTAACAAATGATGTGTGTTTGCGAAATGTAGCATCGGCTGACGAATTTAGTTTATCTATTTTTTAAACTTTCTAATAGTAACATAATCATTTGTTTATTTCTAGCAAATAAACCAAAATGAGGGCCGTATTTGCTTTCTCTCTTCTTGTCGCGGGTGTCTGTGCTTCCTATGTACCAGAGCCGTCGTTTGAACCAGGTTTGTTATTATTTTTATTTGCATAAAAACATCAATATTTGCCTTGACCTAACCATATTGGAGTCGGCTTTCATAGCTGCTGCTTATCTGACCTCCGCAACCCAGTAACTGGGTAATGTAAAAAAAATAGTAAATACCATTTGGCAAGACTGATTGTCAGAAACATGGTACCAATAAAGTATTTGCATAAAAAAATCTCTCGGCTAGAACTTATTAAACATTAAACTTATTAAACATTTCGCAAGGTCGTCTAAAAGGATATGATCAGCACAGCAGAACCGGTCGATGACGTAGAAGTGAAGGTTTTCACCTAATCTCTTCAAAGTTAGAGTGAACAGGCTTCTTCTGGGTAAGCTCGCTCCATCGTCGACTTTGTTAGACACCCCTGACCTAGACTTAAAGTAAAGAGCAAGTCCATCATCGAAATATAAAAAAAGTGATGTAAAATTTCGTTTCTTTTCCATATCGCGAAGTTAATTAAGCCTGAGGAGCTGGTGACTAAATAATTACAGCTGCACAGGCCGATCTTCCGACTTACGGCGCGTTTGCCGAGGTTGGTCTGTGGATGGGTGACCATCTGTCATAGCGAGTTTCCTTCGTGTCTCGGAAAGGACGTTAAGAAGTTGGTCCCGGCTGTCATTTTAAGATCTTTGACAGTCGTTACTATTAGTCATTAAGCTCTTAAAGTCTGACAACCAATCTTACCAAGGGGTATCTTATTACCCAGTTACTAGGTTGCGGAGGTCCGATAGGCAGTCGCTTCATGTAAAATACTGATACTCAGCTGCATCTGGTTCGACTGGAAGCCGACCGTAATATAGTTGGGAAAAGGCTAGGCAGATGACGAATGTAAACTGAGCCTAACAGACAATTTTATCAAATATTTAGGTACAGTAGCAAGCCGGGACTCCAGATTTATCACCGGCCCGATTGAGGCTCAGATCATTGAAGCAATTGAAGAGATCGCTCAAGCCATCAAAGATGAAGGATTAGATCCCCTCTTTATCGAGAAGGAACAGTTTGACTTTGAACTGCCCGTGCCCGTGTAAGTGATTTTATTGTGTACTTAAATTCTTTATTCATTTTATTATTTACTAGCTTCTGCCCGCGACTTCGTACACGGATCCTGTTGCTTATGGCAGCGACAACGGGGTCATCAAAATCGAAGATCTGAAAAGTGTGATATCGAATTGTAAGAGCTCGGGGACGGGACAACAACGGGATGCGCGAGACGATTCGAGACGTTCCAGACCTTTCATTTTTGCAAGTCAACAGGAAATGCCCATCAGACTAAACAACTTTTACTCGGCGACCTCCCTGACGACGTCGGCGTAATGTATTACGCTGCTCGTCCGCATCAAAATCCGTTGCTTAGTTTTATAGATCTAAGCATACAGGGGGACACGAAGCGGGAAGCGACTTTGCTTTATACTATGTAATGATAACATACATTTTAAAGTTTTTTACAAAAACAAGAGAATAAAAATATTTAAAAATATCAATAATAGTGGTCCACCGGTATCGAGAACAGGGTCCAAGCTACCGGCAGTCAGGGCTCCATAGAAAGGAACCTCCTAACAATGCGCGCCGTGTCCAAAAGAACTGCTTTCTGAATCATACTTATATTTTTAATTTGCTTTTAACATATACTTCTTCAATAATAAACCGAAAATTTGTTTTTCTTGATTTTTTGTTACACGGCAAACATTAGTTTGCGATACAAATTAATGTTATTTATAGATTTAGAAGTTTCAATATTTACATTCTATTAAGGGCAGAAGGGGCTGCTTATTAATGAAAATAATTCCCAGTAATAATTTCTATAATTCCCAGGCTCTTCAACGCAGCTGCTCTTCTGGAAGAACTTCTTTTCTCTGGTCTGAGTAACATAATTGTGACCCATATCAACTACAGTCTCCTGTTCTCTCGTCTGGACTTCGAGCTTGAACTGCCTCTTCTCCAATTTTCTAATCGTAAGTATTCTAAATACAATAAGGCCTCGTCACAATATTTCCGTTAATTTTTTTACGCGTACTTGAAGTATTTACAGCATTTTTGGAATGAAAAATAAAGCTAACGAAGGAGGAATTTAATTTTAGCATAAAGAAACGTCACAAAAACGTGAAAAGTCGTTCTAGGGTCTTAGGATCCGGGTTTTTACTACACACAGTTTTTATTACAAGTCTTGGCGTTAAGCCGAGCAAAAAAAGAAAAAAAAAACTCGTTTTTAAAGTTTGATCTCTAGGTTCTGACCTAGAGATCAAAGCGCTCGGGCTCTTATTTTGAACTCAGTCTCTGGACTGAGTTCAAAATAAGAGCGCGAACGCTTACATATTTGCCACAAACTGTCGCGTGCTTAAAAAGTGTCCGGAACAAATATTAGCTTACCAACTAATCTCGTTATTTTAATGTTACAGGTGTCGCGAACGGAGAGGTCACCCTCTTCGGAAACAGGCTGGCTGCCGAAGCAAATGGCAAGTAAGTGAACAGAGACAATAGAAATATATTCTTTCATTCATGACCAGCCCAGGCCAGATTTTCACTTTAATGCGCTTGGGTTTAAAACTGAAAATCAATTAAAGACTACTGAGCGTTTATGTTTATCGCTTACCACGTGTGTAAGTGATCTGTTCCTCCCACAACTTTGTATAGGCTTCCTCCCTTTCATGTCATATTTCCTTCATATTTTTGACCTTGTGTGAGGCCCACCCAGGTTTTACTCGCCATCTTCTGAATATCGGCTATCATTAAAGGTACAGTTGAAAACAAAGTCGGGCACTACTTGTTCAGCATGAGCCTATCTGGCGCACTCGTTTATAGTCACATGGTATGTCCTATTTAGTTTTTAAGTTTTATTTTAAAACGGTTCTTTGAAGTATTTTGGTGGGTGTCAATAAACGTTTTTATTTTTTAAGGTGAATCCTTCGTAGTAGCTTCTGTTTTTTTTTTGCAATTTGCAGGTTATCATCAGTGACAAGTTGTAACTTGGTCAAAATATGACTCGCGACAATAACAAGTATAATATTATCAGCCTATTGCCGTCCACTGCTGAACGTAAGCCTCCCCCAAAGAGCGCCAACCCTCCCGGTTCTGGGCAGTCCGCATCCATCCGCTGCCAGCCACATTCTTCAAATCATCGACCCATCTTGCCGCAGGGCGTCCTACACTACGTTTGCCTATTCGCGGTCTCTACTCTAGCACCTGTCTGCTCCATCTACCATCGGTCTGTCTACAGACGTGGCCGGCCCACTTCCACTTCAACGTGCTTATTCTACGCGCAATATCGATTACTTTGAATCTCTGGCGAATGACTTCGTTCCGAATTCTATCCGCCAGAGAGACTCCGAGCATTGCTCTCTCCATTGCACGCTGAGCAACCTTGAATTTGTGGACCAGGCCTATGGTAAGTGTCCACGTTTCGGCTCCGTAAGTCATTACGGGTAGGATGCACTGGTTATAAACCCTGGTTTTAAGGGATTGTGGGATCGATGATTCGAAGATATGACGCAGCTTCCCGAGTATAATAATAATTTTAAATATTATAAGAATGATCAAAACATTCGCTCCATTCGCTCTCACATAGATTTCCTCAAAATAGGTAAAATTTCCGAAATCTAACTTATGTGGTCGCGGGACTTACGAATTACCGTGACCCCGGAACCAAAAGGGCTATTGAAGAACACCGTGGATTTTAGTCAGTGCGAGTCTGGCAGTCCCTCCCGCCCTGCCCTGGGTAGGACTCATTTGATGATTTTACCACGATAAAGACAAACTTATTTAGGTTTTGATTTTTTGAAATGTGGGAAACGTATATATTTTAAAATTGATAGTGTGAAATTAATAATTTACTTTAAAAACGCATGTACACAAACAGTAGTTTACTTCATAAATCTCAATGTCATGTTATCGCATTATTGCGAAACTTGATTGATGTTGTTTCAATAAAATATGCGATTAATAACAGATTAGTGTATCGGACCAGATTTCGAGTTAAAAATACTGATTATTGATGATAACACGCACTAGGGATTCTCAAGGTTGTTATCTATAGTGTATTTATTTAAAGAAATGCAAAACTACGGATAATCTGAGGTGGTAAACTTGAAATATTCATTTCGCAAAATGCTTATAATATTATGAATTTATTTATATCGGGTGCCACACTATCCAGAAATCCTTTAAGTTCGTCTATGTATCAATCATACGAACCCAGATGGGCGTTTTGTTTTGTGGTATTTATTTCATCATTAAAAATATGAAAGAATTTAGGTACTAATTAAATGTTCGACAAACCCGGTAGATTAGATACCGTGGGAATTTAATGTAATCGTTGATAGTAATGTTTTTTTTTAAAACGTCACATGAATTAATTAACATTTTAGAACTTTTCTTTGTTCTTATGTCACAAGATCATTACTAGAATTACTAAAAATAAGATAAACATTTTCGAAATGTTTAGTACTGACATAGGTCTACGTACCTTGCTGAGTTGTGACAAAAAATAGACTTAATTTTTTTATGAAATGTCAAAGCACTTAGTTTTCTCGTCAAAGAGTAACCATGTATCCATCCTAATAAACCTCCACATTTATAATAGTAAACAAACAAACATAATTTGACATCGAGTTCAGTTGAACAGCGCTTTCGCGCGACGTCTCATGAGGGGAGGAAGGTAACTCTCCATGCCTGTTGCACTCAAATAGGTTACCTATCATAAGATCGAAAAATGTTTGACCGAATTTCATTTGACCTAAAACTTTTCAACTATTATCGTTTGCTTTTTTTTTACTTCATCGAAGTCACGTTTGCCACTGTTTCAGTTAACCTATTATCTATTCGTTTTTTTTTCGTCACTCCAACACTTCATTTGGCCGAAAAACTTTTTACCGATGTTACACTTACTCGAAATGCCGGTTGTTCGAAGTATTATGTTTCCAAACATTCATTATACCACTGTTTTAATTGCCATATTTTCATTTCACCAAACACCTAGAAATTTGTGCACACTAATTATTGCTGTTACATTTTTAGCAGGCGCCATTGAAATGTAGGTAGACAATACAAAACAATTATACAAAAGTCATATACGACAATATAACTCTGACGGGTATTGTATTATCATTAATGGAATTTGCTGTTAATTACATAGTTGGACTATAAAGGTGAAACCGCACTGCAGCGGAACTGCGCGACACGACGCTTTTCTTTGCCACGCAGTTCGGTTGCAGTGTAGTTCCGTTGCCGCTTAGTGCGTGATGTCTCGTATAATTTCATATAAAGAATATTTTGACGCGTCGTGTCGCGCAGTTCCGCTACAGTGCAGTTCCGCCTAGTGCGGTTTCACCTTTAGGAGTGTTCTGGCTAGCACGTGTGTCCGAATCTTTTGCGGATTTTGTGTGATTCTTGATACTCTTTTGTTATAGTGTTTGTAAAAAGGTTTGTATTATGATACACTTGCATACAGCATAAAAACAGATATGCAACATGCAAAAAAGCACCACAAAAACATGCAAGCAAGCATGCAGCATTCAAGCAAGCATGCAGCATGCAAGCAAGCATGAAGCATGCAAGCAAGCACGCAGCATGCAAGCAAGCTTGCAGCGTGCAAGCAAGCATGCAGCATACAACATGCAGCAAGCACGCAGCATGCAACATTCAGCAAACACGCAGCATTCAAGCAAGCATGCAACATGCAACAAGCATTGTTTCTGTCATGGCTCCGGCGCTGCGGGGTTTTGGGTGGCCCCACGCGAGCTTATCGTCGCAGATGATTTGAACGCTCACCACCGCAGCTTCGGTTTACTGGCCGGCTTCGCCGGCCAGCCTCAGCCGCGGCGGCGGCCGTTCCAACCACCTGCTCCTCAGCTCACGGGCCACCCCACCCCTCCGCGCCTACGCGATTTTAAATTACACTCTAGGGGTAGGGCAGACAAGACTATGTAAAGTCGGCTTTGCAGCATTTCGTTTCCGCCACAAAGTTTTGTAGCACAATATATTGAATTTTATGACAGTAATTTAATTTTTCGGTAAAATGTTATTTCGGTATGGTAAAAATATGGCAAATAAATCATTTGGCAATTGAAAAAAGTGTAAAAGAGGCTTCGGTCAATAATAAAAAGTTATTTTGTTAATCGGCGGAACATACTTCGGTAAAATAATACTTATGGCTAATGATACTTCGATGAACTGAAAGTATGTCAAATAATGCATATAGCAAAAGAGATGTCGGTCAATAGTTTTCGGTGTAATGAAATTCGAACAAACAAAATTCGGTAAATTGATCGGTTCCCACTCAAATATCCTGCCTTTAAGTGTCTAAACACACTATGCCGAAGTTACGCGACCAAAGTTCGGCGGATGATTTCACGTTCCGACGTATTTGGCTGATATGACACACCATAAGTGCCGAACTTACGCGGCAGAAATTCGGCGCGGGTGGCGCGGGCGGCTCCATGCTGCTCCCGGCCCCCGAATCTTCGTCGGTAATCGAACCGAACTTCGGTCGCGTATAATGTGTCATCATCAGCCTATAATGTTCCCACTGCTGGGACACAGGCACAGAACAGATCTTTATATGTTCTGTGGACACAGGCCTCCTCTCTGTGAGAGGGAGTGGGCCATAATCCACCACGCAGGCCCAATGCGGGTTGGTAGAGGTCACATGTCTTCGAATTGTTGGTTCTAGGACATGCCGGTTTCCTCACGATGTTTTCCTTCACCGTTTTGAGAGCAGTGGTGATGAAATAAATTACACAAAGTAATGCGCCTGGCGGGGATCGAACCCACGACCTACAACTCGTAAGTCGGGACCGATACCACTGGGCCACCACTGCTCTCTGTACGCTATGACGCGACGTAATTTCGGCATAGTGTGTCGTCAGTAATTCAAATAGCATTGCAAGCGTAATTGTGCCGAACTTCGGTCGCGTAACTTCGGCATAGTGTGTTTAGACATTAAGGATGTATTTTCTTTTTTCTAGGGTTGAAGTAGTTCGCACGACAGTCGTTGGACAAGTGCGCGTTAATATCGGCATCATCTCTGGCGTCTCCATCACCGGAGTCACCGTCGACTTCAAACTTGGGAGAATTATAGTAAGTTTGAAGCAGATATGGGTTTTATTATAAAGTTTCATCAGTCTGTGTCAGTTACAGTCTGCGGTCACCTAAAAATGCATGTCTGAAGCGATGTATAACAATTTCCACAACTATCACACAACGCCATCTAGTCCCAAGCTAAGCAGAGCTTGTGTTATGGGTACTAGACAACTGATAAATATACTTATTTATTTCTAAATACCTACATACATATTATAGATAAATTACACCCAGACATAGAACAAATGATCGTGCTCATCACACAAACATTTGTCCTGGGTGGGAAACGAACCCACGACCTCCGGCATAGCAGTCAGGGTCACTAACCACTAGACCAACAGGCCTGTCAAAATGTATCAAACAGTACCCTTTTTTTTTTTTTTTTTTTATCGTGGTAAAATCATCAAATGAGTCCTCCCACCCCGGGCAGGGCGGGAGGGACTGTCAGACTTGTACTGACTAAAATCCACGGTGTCCTTCAATAGCCCTTTATGTTCCGGGGTCACGGTAATGGTATAAGTCCCGCGACCCCGGCAGGCTTTGGCCCTCTACAGAGGGGGCCCCGTCATTACGCTGACGCTCTTTGAGGCGCGCGTGGAACACAACGCGCCGTCGACCCGGGCATGGTCCATGGTCGGGCTGCGAGTTGCCCTTTACTCGCCGCCCGCATGCCCGCGCCTACGGTGGCCGGAGATCGTCTTGCGACGTCCGACGCCGTGGGCGCCAACCACCGCGGGTGGGGCGGAGGGAGGACATTGCCCTCTCTCTCGCGCGGCCCGCCTCCTCCTTCGCGAGCATTACTGCTTCGCAGAAGGAGGCGACCGCTTCCCACTCCGTCTCGCCCCGCAGCATGGCCGCAACCAATGCCGGGCGCGAGAGGTCTCCGCCTATCGCCGCCGTGAGGACAAGTCGATGCTCTGCCCAAGCTGGGCAGTCTTGCACCGTATGCTCTACTGTGTCCTCCGGGCGATCTTCGCAGTGGTGACACCCAGGCGTTTCCTCCTTTCTCCTTAGACACAGGTACCTCCCGAAACTTCCGTGTCCGGTGAGGACCTGCGTCATGCGGTAGGTCAGGACGCCGTGACTCCTATCCAGCCACTCCTCAAAGAGGGGTCTATCAAACAGTACCCTTAGCACGAGTTTTCACTCTTTTACTTTACAGCGTCTTTTCAGTATTTACAGCGTTTCTTGTATGAAAAATGGAACAGCGCCTCTGGTGTGCGAAGAAGGAACTAATTTTTTCCTTGAAAATTGTCAAAGTTCCAGTTTACTTTACGTCTCAAATACTAAAAACTCGTGCTCAGGGTACAGTTTATCTATTTGAATGATAATCGTATATAGGGCGCGAAGACTCATTTAATGATTTTACGAAAGTATTAATGAACCAACTTCTTGGCTTGTTTTTGTAGCTGTTAAACGAAGTCACGAATAAGTCAAGTGAGTTTCCACACAATCACCCAGGTAATTCTTAGTAGTTCTCCTTAGCCCTAACTGTTCCTACCATACTACTCAAAATTTGATGAAGCGAGAGAGAGTCTCGATGTATAAAAATAGTGGCGAAACGGCAGTTTTCTGATGCAATTTTTTTGTTTAGCTGTCGAAACGGCAAGTAGTAGACATCCGGCACAACCGTTGTATTTCGCAATCCGCCTGACCTAGTCATTGTTATTGTTACGAGCTGGGTATTGGGATAATTTAATTAACACCAATTAAAACCAAATAAACTTTATTGACACACGAATCATTAATTAAAACAAACACTTAACACTACTCAACACTTATACACACACTTAATCACACGTAAAAGTCACTTAGAGATCGCTTCCAGTTCACAACCAGTTGCCTCGATCGTAGTCAAAACCAGACTGACTCAGGTCGCCAATCGGCGCCCCTTTTATACCCCAGCCGGACCCACTAGATGTTTCTAGAAGATGGTCGAATGTTCTGGAAACATCCATAGACTTTGACATAGTCCCATACCTTCTGGAACATTCGAGAACCATCTCGAAACATCTAGAACAGGGTAGAATTTTCTAGAAACTTCCAGACCAATCTTCAGTGGCATTGTCAAGAACCTTGTGAAACTTTCGAGAAGCTTATAGATAGGTCTCACAGTTCGATCGACGTAACATTATTTTATTTAACCTTTGCTCACAGTTTCCCTGAGCCCTCCCCTCTATGGCCTAAAACAGTGTCAAAATTCGTCATAATCGGTTATCCGCAGTTTAGGCATAAAATTATGACAAGCAAACAAAATATAAGTGAAATGTATTATATTTTTTTTTCTTCTGATTAATTTATATTGCTTTTCATTTACAGTCGAACATCAGGGTAATCATCAATGGAGACAATTATTCTTTGCCCATCCACAATTTCATCACACAGACCGTCCCCTCCGTATTGGAAGAATACAGCGTAAGTTTTTGTTTTTTATTTTGCCGTTGCCAGGAATTTCTTCCTGTGTCGTGGGTGCGTTTACAAACATAGAAACTCACATACACAAACACCCAGACCCGGAACAACTACTTGTAAGTCATACAAATATTTGTCCGTGCGGGGATCGAACCCGCCACACGCTGCGTCGATCATTCGGTCACTGCGCCAACCATGCCGTCAAAGATTAGTTGACGTCTATTGGACCTTACATCAGTGTTAACGACACTTCTTTAAATTGGCCTTACTTATGTTCTCTTTTTTTCAATTTTCACCCACCCAAAGATTAAACAAGGACCGTCAACACGCAGAGAAATGTGTACGAGAACTTCTGGTTGGAACCGTGACAGCAAGAATCACTAGTTGACTTTACATACATTTCTAGTAATAAATACTAAGTCCTTGTTATCTCTACTACTTACTTAGTATTTATTACTAGAAATGTTGTAAAACCAACTAGTGAGTCTTGCTGTCACGGTTGCAACCATAAGTTCTCGTGTAGGTAGCCAGACATTTCTCTGCGTGAAAGATTAGTTGACGTCTATTGGACTTTACATCAGTGTTAACGACACCTCTTTAAATTGGCCTTACTTATGTTCTCTTTTTTAAATTTTCGTCCACCCAAAGATTGAACAAGGATCAGGCAATAGAGGATACCATCGTACCCTTATTGTAAAAACAGATTATCTGCATCAAAATTCGAGTGATAATGGGTTTTACCTGTAGCTTCGTCGTGACTTGAGGATTCGATATCTATATTTAACTAAAAATTTGTTAAAAATGCAAATAATCGGTTTTTGCAATAAGGGTATGCCATGGTGTTTTCAGTCAGTTGAGATACTCTACAACCTTCCTCGGACGGAGGAACTCCATGAATATTTTCACACAAAACAACCTTGAGGTCGTTAATTCAATAGTGAACAGATAACTTCTAGGCAGGCGTGCAAGCTTCACCGTCCACTACATCTTCGCTTACTATCAGGCGACATAGTGATCATCGCGCGTGGCTATGGCAAATAAAATAAAATAAAGTGGGTTGTCTTCGATCATTTATAACAACTAGATACACAATCAGCGACAAAAAACGTCCTCACCAAAAGAATGACCAAATCAGAGATCGGTCATCCTTTTGGTTTAGTACTGTTCTAACGCTCCGCGCTCGGAACGTAAACATGCCTCCGTGCTCGTTTAAAAAGTGCAAAAATCACTCTTCCAGGACCGAAAAAAAGGATGTTATTTCATTTTTTCAGTAACTATTAACATTACCAATATATAATAACTATCACTGTACTATAAATACTGATATTTCGTTAAGAAATCGCGACGAAATTATCAGCCGGGTTTATAAAGCACCTAAATTGGAAAGACTTTTATGAAACGTACAGTTCGTAGTGTCGTATGGCTACTTGATTTAGTCGGGTAACATGTGTTGATTCGAGTCGAGGTCGTATTTAATGTGTTATAATTTAACTCATTTGAATAAGGTTTAATTTCTTTTGGTATAATATGTTGGCCAGTTATGTTTCTTTCTGTTTTCTTTCTCTTTCTATTTTACGACCTACTTGAGGACAGTTTTTAGTTCGTTTTTGTACGGGATTGTGTATCTAGTTGTTATTAATGATCGAAGTGGGTTGTGTTGGTTGAGTTACCTCGGCAGTCATCAAGCACGACTTTTGAACATGAGGTCCTAGGTTCAATTCCTAGGTCAGGCCAAGTGTTGTTGAGTTGTTCAAGTAATCGTAAGAAGAAGCAGTGAAGTAAATTAAAAAAAAATCTTGTTTCAGGCTGAGGTCAACGAACTCATCGAGATTATTCTGTTGGATGTCCTCAATGAAAACTTAGACTTATAGAATGTTTACCAATATTTACGACGATTTATTGCTAAAACAAAGACTTTATTATTTAAAAAAATGGAAAACTTGTTAAGTATTGATGTATTTTTTTGTACACATACAGAGTGTGACTTTGGTGAAAAATCTGTATAAATAAATATAAAAAAAATGTATTTTCTTTTTCCCTGTCCTTTCAAAATAATAACAATAGTTTTTACCTATGATTTTGCCCGCGTGAAAGATATAATCAATGGCAATCAGAAATAGTGTTACTTTTTTTTTGTAATAGCATTTTTGAGAGGGAAAGTTTCAGAGATTATCTGAAACTTATTTTTCGCTCTTTTATTACTATCATAATTTTAGTAAACGCCAGCAGGCGGAGACCTCTTGCGCCCGGCATTGGTCGAAGCCATGCTGCGGGGCGAGACGGAGTGGGAAGTGGTCGCCTCCTTCTGCGAAGCAGTCATGCTCGCGAAGGAGGAGGCGGGCCGCGTGAGGGAGAGGACAATGTCCTCCCTCCGCCCCACCCGCGGTGGTGGACACCCACAGCGACGGACGTCGCAAGACGATCTCCGGCCACCGTAGGCGCGGGCATGCGGGCGTCGAGTAAAGAGCAACTCGCTGCCCGACCATGGACCATGCCCGGGTTGACGGTGCGTTGTGTTCCACGCGCGCCTAAAAGAGCGTCAGCAAGATGACGGGGCCCCCCTCTAGAGGGCCAAAGCCTGCCGGGGTCGCGGGACTTATCTCATTACCGTGACCCCGGAACATAAAGGGCTATTGAAGGACACCGTGGATTTTAGTCAGTACAAGTCTGACAGTCCCTCCCGCCCTGCCCTGGGTGGGAGGACTCATTTGATGATTTTACCACGCTAAAAAAAAAGTATACGCCAGCAGTCCAGAAGGCCGAGACTAGATAACAATAAACGGAAACGTAGTAGACATTAATATATTTTCAACTTTATATCTTACATCGTAAAGTTGAAAATGTATCAATTTTGCCAGATTGCGGTAGGCACAGGCAATCCACATTTTGCTAGTCTTGTTACATAAAAGCTGAGCCTATCCCGTACAATAAATTTAGATTTCGGGCTGATGCCAAGAAACAGTTCGAAAAACCCAATAACACTGTGGGTATTAGGTACTTACCATTTTTAGCGAGGTAAAATCATGAAATGAGTCCTCTCACTCAGGGCAAGGCAGGAGGGGCTGTCAGACTTGTACTGACTCAAATCCACGGTGTCCGTCAATAGCCCTTTGCGTTCCGGAGTCACGATAGCTCAGTAGCCACCCGACCCCGGACTGTAACCTGGAAATCGAATCTGGCACTTTGTGTTAAGTAGTGGCGTTAGATCAACATGCCAATTCCTTTGTAGTGAACAGAAAAGTTTGGGCATTCGTGTTAGTATTACTAACGCCATCTATGGAATAAAGGAAGAACTAAAATCAATTTCCTGCGAAATAAGAATTTATTAGAAAAACCGTAGGAGTTTGGTAGCCCTTCCCCTCCACCCAGGGTCTGGTGGACTCCTGTGGTGATATTTACACTAAAAATAACGGTGAATACCCTCCAGGCTTGCAGAGTCAAAACACCAATATAACTGAGAGTCGGAGCCTCAATATATATTCTCTTTCATTCTACACAAGTTATCAATGAAGATTACGACGAATGAAGATTATGACGTTTTGTGTCGTAGGTGCGGTCAAAATAGCATGAAACGCAATTGTTAACAAAAATTAGCATTATATAAAAAAAAACGGACGAAAGTGAAATCGTGCGTTTATCTGCTAGAGGACATTATAACTTATAAATAACTAGCGGCCCGCCCCGTGCTTCGCTACGTGTTACAAAAATTGTGATAAATGAAGAACTGCTCGACCGACTTTGTGCAAACTTCACGTAAATAATCTATTAAATAGTGCGAACAAAGCCTAAACCTTTGGTTTGGATAGGTGAGCCCGTTCTTGAGTTATAAAGTTACAACGAAAATATAGATACGATAGGTGACGATAGGCCGGTGTGAGGGACAGAATTGCCAGTTGAAAAAATATATCTTTAGTTGGTTAGAACACTTGTTCCTCCTAATTATCGACGTCACACAGTGTGCAAAATCTCGGCTGGACCAGACATCATGAATGAAACTAAGCAAGAGATACCTTATAATATTCTAAATTAATTCATAATTTTCCGGCGTAGCAATTCTTTTTAGTTTCAGAGAAATTAAACTCCAAAGTTAATCCATTTTCGGTATTAATAAAGTACAAAAAGTACAATTTCTCTGAAAAGAAAACTTTCAATCTAAATTTCTTGGCCCAGTTATACTACGCATTTAAGATAACATTTATCAAGATTTGTTACATCTCCGAAATACGATGGACGATGGAGTAAATTCAAGATTTCATTAAAAACGTTTCAATTTTTTTTATCGTTCTTGCTGCGTGCTTAGCGATCAAATTTATTAAATATACTTAGCAACTTATGTTGTCTATAACTCAGAAAAAAATCACTTGTTAATACTGTAAAGCTAACGAAATAATCGTTTCTAAAGTTTGTAATGCCAATAGCGCCTGTGATTTTGTTAAGGCAATTTTACTTTAGGTGGTTTGCTCTTATATTTTCTAAAGGCACTAAGAGGAAAGAAATATGTTTATAGAGTTGTCACTTGAAACTGGTATACTCTTTAAAAATGCTAGTTGTCATGCATGTCATGTGGAATTACATTTTCTTCAGAAAGTTCATCGATGTTTTCGTCTTGTTTATCATTAGCAAATCAAAGTTGCCTTAGTGCCTTTAGAAAATGTAAGAGCAAACCACCTTAAGTAAAATTGCCTTAATAAAATCTCAGGCAATATTGGCATTACAAACTTTAGAAACGATTATCTCGTTAGCTTTACAGTATTAACAAGTGATTTTTTCCTGAGTTATAGACAACATAAGTTTCTAAGTATATTTAATAAGTTTGATCGCTAAGCACGCAGCAAGAACGATAAAAAAAATTGAAACGTTTTTAATGAAATCTTGAATTTACTCCATCGTCCATTGTATTTCGGAGATGTAACAAATCTTGATAAATGTCATCTTAAATGCGTAGTATAACTGGGCCAAGAAATTTAGATTGAAAGTTTTCTTTTCAGAGAAATTGTACTTTTTGTACTTTCTTAATACCGAAAATGGATTAAATTTGGAGTTTAATTTCTCTGAAACTAAAAAGAATTGCTACGCCGGAAAATTATGAATTAATTTAGAATATTATAAGGTATCTCTTGCTTAGTTTCACTCATGATGTCTGGTCCAGCCGAGATTTTGCACACTGTGCGTCATTCTGGTCATACAGGAAAGAGAAATGTTTTTTTTACCTACTTCGAAAAAAAGGAGGTTATTAATTCGACCCGTAGTATTTAGTATTTTGCCCGTAGTACCCCCTATGTATGTAGTATTTTCAGAACTGCCCAGTTTTCGTTTATGTTAGTCTATATCAGCGTCTGAACAAATGTGCCAAGTTTCAAAAGTGTATGTATGTATTATGTTTTTATGATTGTGTTCGTATATCTCCGAAACTACAAGGTACGATTTAAGTCATTCGTTTTGGTTGTACTAGGTACAGCTCAACTTAGAGAATACTGCAAGTTTCATCAAAATCGGTTCAGTAGTTTTTGAGATAGGTATTTTTTAGCTTATTGTGTACATGGACGATGTTATTACCGGTGCCAGCTACGGATTACAAAAAAAATCTAGTACACTTGTAAGAAAATTATTTATTTGACAAGAATTTGGGTTGCGTATTGAAACTAGGGTAAAAATAAAACTTAAAAAAAAAAACCGGCCAAGTGCGATTTGGACTCGCGTGAAGAGGGTTCCGTACGATGTTACCTATCACGTTTTTTTAAATCTGACCCAAATTGGTATGCACAATATTGAGTGATTTACCATGTTATTTTAATATCATGGACTTCTTATAGGTTTTCCTATAATCTATAAGTAGAAAACTAATTTCTGTATTTTGTTGTTTCGGAAATAAGGGGGAGGGAATGGTCAAATTTCGTCTATTTTCTTAAATAACTTGGAAACTATTTATTTTAAAATTACAAAAAAAAAAATACATATAAGATTGTCTCAACAAGACCTTTCATTTGATATGTCACATGATGCAGTTTTCAAATATATTTTTTTTAATTTTCCCCTTTCTCCCCAAAAATTACCTCGCATATACAAATATGGACTTCTTATGGGTTTTCCTATAATCTATAAGTAGAAAACTAATTTCTGTATTTTTTTTTTCAAATTTTTAGGTTCAGTAGTTTCGGAGATAAGGGGGGGGGGGTTGGAATGGTCCGTCTATTTTCTTGAATAACTTGGAAACTATTTATTTTAAAATTACAAAAAAAAAAAACATTTAAAATAAAAAAAGACCTTTCATTTGATGTACCTACGAGTATGTCACACGATGCAGTTTTCAAAACTTTTTTCTTCATTTTCCCCTTCCCCCCAAAAATTACCTCCCACATACAGATTTCATCTATTCACGTCACACCTCAGTGCTTGGGTCACAGGAATTGATAATAAATTTGTACCAAATTCCAACTCAATCGGTCTAGTAGATTCGGAGATAATTGACTATAAGCGACAGACAGACGGACACACGAGTGATCCTATAAGGGTTCCGTTTTTGTATACGGACGTACGTAACGCTAAAAATGTAACCGGCTTCAAAAGCAACCACAAAAAAGGATAAAATAACCTACATAATAACTTTTATTTCGGAAGTCGATTGCAAAAAAGTCATTGAAATAATAAAAAAAACAAAGCCATCGCCTTCCTAAAGAAAAGTTATTATGTAGGTTATTTTATTCGTTTTTGTGTTTGCTTTTGAAGCCGGTTACTTTTTTTTTTGAAAAAGTTTTTTAAGTATTTGGCTTATGAAAGGCTTAGTCCATGCTATAAGTCTATGGTCAGAACTCTGCAAAAAATGTTGCAAAGCATAAAATCGATTCCTCCGTAGCAGCCCGCGAGATTTCGCTGGCTTCACCGGCGTTCGCGCGAATCACCTTAACTACCATAAACCTAATTCACTTTAATTATAATTATTGAATTAAACAAGAACAAAATAATAATTATTTTAATATCGGCTTAAGTGAAATGAAACGTTATTTTCCCACGTTCATAAATCATTTTTAGGGTTCCGTAGCCAAATGGCAAAAACGGAACCCTTATAGATTCGTCATGTCTGTCTGTCTGTCTGTCTGTCTGTCCGTGTATGTCACAGCCACTTTTTGTCGAAAGTATAAGAGCTATCCTGTTGAAACTTGGTAGGAAGATGTATTATGTGAACCGCATTACGATTTTCACACAAAAATCAAAACAAAACAAATTTTGGGGGTGCCCCCCATACTTAGAATTGAAACTCAAAAAAAAATTTTTCACCAAACCCATACGTGTGGGGTATCTATGAATAGGTCTTTAAAAATGATATTGAGGTTACTAACAACATTTTTTTCTAAACTGAACAGTTTGCGCGAGAGACACTTCCAAAGTGGTAAAAAGTGTGTCCCCCCCCCCCCCGTAACTTCTAAAATAAGAGAATGATAAAACTAAAAAAAATATATAATGTAGACCTCAACCAAAACTACCAACGAAAATTGGTTTGGATGAGATACAGTTAGCAGTTTTTGAGATATAGTACATTTTCAAAAACCGCAAATATAACTTTGCCATTCATACAAGTACTATGAAAAACAAAGTTATTTTTATTGTTTGTGTATATTACTTACTAATCTCAATATAATTATATCTCTAATCTATGCTTGCTGCTACGGAACCCTTCATGGGCGAGTCCAACTCGCACTTGGCCGGTTTTATAAACAGGCAACACTAGTCATTAATGGCGGGGATTTCATTTCATTCGGTATTACGTCTTGTGAGTGAAATGCTTGTGTAATGTAACTACATATGTGTTTTAGATTCTATTTTAGTATTCAGTATTTATTTTCGACGTAACGCGAATGAAAGTTTATTTTGTCGTTTCTTGAGGAAATTGTAAAAAACTATAAAAATAGTAAAGGTAAGTGCAAAATTTAATATTTTTACGAAAACGAAGTGCTTTAAGTCTGTTTATATGCGCATAACTCCCGAATGAATGGACCAAATTGGATCATTCTTTTTTTCAAAGAAAGTGCATGGTTTGCAGGCAAGAAAGTTTTCTAAAAATCCACGTAAAAAGTTAGGAGCGGGTCGTTAGTCAAAATAATAATATATAATATAATAATAATAATACAATAAAAATAAAAATCATAAAAAATGAGTTATATAGTAACTCATTTTTACCGTAATTTACAAAGAAAAAAATTTCAACATAGCTATATTTAGCAACATAACTAAAGTGGTGTTTTGAGATCCCCTGTGCATTGTATGATGACAGATTATTCATAATTATGTGTACAATGTTTTACTGAATCATATACAAGCATGTATTATTGAGAACAGTGCTATGTTTGTGTACTAAAGGTCATTGCTCCACTTAAGAACAATACCGGTATTCAGAGATGCAGTCGATTTGATTGGAAGCCGACCGACCCCAAGTCTTAAAACCTATTCATCCTAGTCTACCTAGCCTTTTTCCTAATAACCATAGTATGAGCATTGGCTCTTTGGTCGTTTGACCTCGCTCAGGCGAGGCCCGCGGGTCCAAACGACCTAATGCGTTTTTGAATTGGTCGTTTGGAACCCCTTTAAAAATTTGAGATTTGTACTAGCAAGTAGAAAAGTTTTCTTGATTAATTATGTAACTTGGGGACAGTCATTTAGCCCTTTCATAAAAATTAGCCCATATTAAGACGGTTTTCACTCCTCCGAGGTTCTTCCACCCTATATCCGAATGTCACTATGGGATGTCCAGCAGATATCGTATTTACAAATTTACACAAGCTGACCTGGACACAGAATACTTCAATCAATGAGCAGTGATAAGTGGTATATGAGCAGTGGCGCCCAGTGTTTATCCGCCCCGACTTACTAGTAAAGTTATAGGTCGTGGGTTCGAACCCACTCAGGCGCATTACTTTGTTTTAATTATTTCATCACTGCTCTCAATACGATGAAGGAAAACTTCGTGAGGAAACCGGCATATCTTAGAACCAAAAATTCCGCGTGGTGGAGAATGGCCCAATGATATTATAAGTCATAGATATGTTATACACGTACAAAACAACAGAAAAAAGCGTACCGCGCAGAGAGGCAGCACACATACACACTTTTTATTCACACACATTACATTTCACTACAAGTAAAAAGGATAGCTTGATAAAACCAATATGAAAAAAAGTGACAGCTAGATGGTGACGCTCTCTCTTTTATCTCACTCGCACTCTCACTCGCACTCTTTCTTTTACGACGCCATATTATAGAAACGTAATGTTTTATTTGTGAAAATATTAAGATAAATAATATATTTACGAATGATAAGTGATTCTTTGATTTTTAGAAGTCTTGCTTGTATTTTGTACAATATCTCATCACACACGACGGCATTTTCGGTGGTTTTGAGTCACTTTTACTTTTGACTCACTCTGTAGTACGTGAAGTGCATCCGTTGTCGCTGACAACGTCGGACTGAGGTCAAGGTTTGTGAATCAACCACATTTGAGCGCGTCTGTTTTTGAGCGCGTATAACGTACAAATACCGGCATGGATCTTGAGCGCTGACCTTCACCTGCGCAGAAGTGTGTTATTAGGTCCCTTTGGTAGATGAAGTGAGGAACGGGGGCGGGGAAAGTGTAGTGATTGGTCCGCGTAGCGTGCCGTAGTGCATCGCGTCATAGCCGACACTCGGGATTCGTTGTTTTGTACGTTTTATTTGTCGATAAGTGTACGATGCGCAAAGCGATCCCCACTCTCACGCCGAGCGCTCAAGAACCGTGCCGGTTACTGTACGTATCTACACCTTATTTACTTATAATATCATTGAGTATGGCCCATTCCCTCTGATAGAGAGGAGGCCTGTGCACCAGCAGTGGGAACATTTATAGGCTGATGATGAACCATAGTGTAGTGGTAGAAATACTATGGTTTTGAGGGTGTCAATTATTGCCAATGTTTGGACCTATATCGCGAAATTAAATCGTAGTTCCACCAGTTCTGTCGCGATTTTCAAAAACCTGATTTTTACGAGATTCAGATTGAACATACTCGTAGCTTACTTATTTAAAAGGACGTCTCTTTTCATAATTAATAGGAAATAGTGTTATTATAATCAATACTGTTGCTTATTACTTTAGGTAACATAAGTATTCTTTGCAACAAAGTATGTTGAATTGATAATAAATTGTATTTTGAGTTCCATTGTATATGCTAGATACCTACTAATTTAAATATGTAATTATTTCGTACCAATTTACTGAATAATGTAGCTGTCAATCATCATCATTCATTATTAGTTACGAAACGTAAATGGTATAACGTCTTTCCGTATGTTCGTATGTGCGCTTATTGCTCGAGAACTACTTGTCTTATTTGCGTGATTGTTTTTTTAATGAGTAGAAACCTATGTTTTCAACTTAGATCAAGCAATCGCTTGTGTTTTACATCAGAAAAAAACGGTATGTAAAAATACCGTAAAAATTCGATAACTACTCTGGCTGACTGAATAATACTCGTACTTAGTATTATTTATATAATAGTTTATAATATTAGTTCAGAGCTGCTAGAACGAGTGCATGGCCACGTAAATAAATATGTACTTCGATTCAAAAATAGAACTTACTCTTTTTAACCGACTTCATAAAAGGAAGAGGTTATCAATTGGACAGTATTTTTTTTTGTGTGTTTGTTACGCGATTACTCCACCAATTATTGTGGACCGATTTTCAAATTTTTTTTATTCGAAAGGAAATTCAGTGGATTTCGGGTATAACGACGATGAAGGGACAACTTTTTTTACCAACTTCTTTCGTCGTTATATCGGTTCTCAAAGGTTCTCTTCTTTTTATTTTAGTTTAAATATTCAACCAAAATTATTGTCAAATACATAATTTTCTTACATGTGCACTAGAATTTTGTAATCCGTAGCACCGGTAATAACACCTTTAAATAAATTACCTTGAGAGCAGTGGTGTTGAAATAAATTACCTTGTGTAATTTATTTCAACACCACTGTTCTCAAAACGGTGAAGGAAAACATCGTGAGGAAACCGGCATGTACTAGAACCAAAAATTCGAAGACATGTGACATCTACCAATCCGCACTGGGCCCGCGTGGTAGATTACGGCCCAATCCCTCTCACAGAGAGGAGGCCTGTGTCCCAGCAGTGGGAACATTTATAGGCTGATGATGATGTGCCAACGCTGTCTCAGCGTAGAAACTACGGTTTGTCTTGGCTATATAAACTTAACTGTGATAAATTGTAGACTCTTCCGTCTGTGTATTTTTATTTGTAAAAAAGAGTACGAAGTTTATTGTATGCCATATGCACTAATGTTACAGGTTTGAAAAATGGGGCATCTGTTTTCTTCGCCAATCAATTCGATGATCGTAGATTACTTGAAGTCACTACAAGAAGAGGGAAACGATGTCTATACCGTGGAAGAATATCAAACGGAATTCGATTTAAATAAATATCCTGGGTAAGTATATAATTATGTATGATTATCAAAGATTTTCTGTACGAGATACGACGATATACGAGCTCCGATCAGTACATTCGATGCTCTTACTGATCGAGCCAAATTTTCTTTCCACAGAAAATCTTAAGAGCGCATATTCTGAAAGTTGGCAACGTGGCAAATAGCTGTCAAATATTTGCAAGTTTTAATTAATTTGGCAATTTCACTGTATGAAAATAAGAAATATGACTCTGTAGTGCACTAAAACATTGATATAGGAATACAATTAAAACACTGAATTTGATGTTGTAACCGTTTCAGGTGACAAAAAGCCATTTGGAAAGTTTCCAAATTCGTTTTTTACATCTAAAACTATAAATTCGGTGTTACGATATTAATTATTGCATTCCTATATCAATGTTTTAGTGCACTACATAGCCATATTTGTTATTTCCATTCAGTAACATTGCTAATTTAATTAAAATTTGTTAATATTTGACAACTATTTGCGACGTTCCAACTTTCAGAATAAGCGCCCTTGAATGAAAAATTGAGTACGATTATAATTATTATTCAATAAGTCGAGTTTCTATAGGAAACATCAGCCTGTAAACTATTCAATAACCAATAACAATAAATACATTGATGTTATTTGTTAAAGAGATAAAACACTATCATTTTATTACCGACTTCAAAAAAAAAAGGAGGTTATCAATTCGACCCGTATGTATGTAATATTATCAGAACTGCCCAGTTTTCATATATGTTAGTCTATATCAGCGTCTGAACAAATGTGCCAAATTTCACAAGTGTATGTATGTATGTATGTATGTTTTTATGTTTGTGCACGCATATCTCCGGAACTACAAGTTCGATTTAAGTAATTATTTTTTTGTTGTACTAGGTATTGTTCAACTTAGGGTACACTGCAAGTTTCATCAAAATCGGTTCAACAGTTTTAGAGATATGGATTTTTTTATGTTGTGACGGATTACAAAATTAGTGCATATGTAAGAAAAATTTGTATTTTACAAGAATTTGGGTTGACTATTTAATAAATAAACTAAAAAGGGTAAAATAAAAACTTTTTCAAAAAAGTAACCGACTTCAAAAACAACAACAAAACAAAAAAGGGTGAAATAACCTAATTAATAACTTCTTTCGGAAGTCGGTGGCTGTAAATCAATGAAATAAAAAATAAAGCCACCGACATCCGAAAGAAGTTATTAATTAGGTTATTTCACCCTTTTTTGTTTTGTTGTTGTTTTTGAAGTCGGTTACTTTTTTGAAAAAGTTTTTTTTTATGGCTTTCCTCATTTTATAAATGGCTTCGCTTGCCGCTTTAAGATCGTCTCTAGGAACTCTTGTTATTTTTCCACTAGGCCGGTTTCAGTGCTTTCCTGACCGTCGGTTCTGACGACATGCATAAGTGTGGGAAAGAGACAGAGCTATCTAAGTCGTCTAGCGCCATCTCGTTCCCACCGGTCCTCATACGCATTGTGTAGCAATATACGCGTGCGTACCGTCGGTCAAGCACTGTAGGTAATGATTTGTGCATTTTCATAAATGACAAGAGATTGAGATTGAGCAGTGGTGGCCCAGTGGTATCGGTCCCGACTTACGAGTTGTAGGTCGTGGGTTCGAACCCCACCAGGCGCATTACTTTGTGTAATTTATTTCATCACCAATGCTCTCAAAACGGTGATGGAAAACATCGTGAGGAAACCGGCATGTCCTAGAACCAAAAATTCGAAGACATGTGACATCTACGAACCTGCACTGGGCCCGCGTGGTGGATTATGGCCCACTCTCTCTCACAGAGAGGAGGCCTGTGTCCCAGCAGTGGGAACATGATAGGCTGATGATGATACAAATGACAAGCGCGACCGGTCGTACGCACCGACGCGACGGTCAGGAAAGCATTGAAACTGGCCTTAGATCGATGATGATACTTTGTTTTGATCTTATGATATTGCGGATCTCTGTCATTTTATCCCATAACCAAAGTTCTTACAAAGAAAAAATCTTGCAAAGACAAAATCCAGTAATAATTGTTTGCTTTTATTTTCAGAAACGACCACGCTCCAAAATGCCACATGTTTGTCAAAAACTCTTCTATACAATGCCAGGACATGACTTTTGACAGTCAACCTCTAAGCATGAAATCTTCGAAGATCACTATTCAAATTGGTATGTATATTCTGTCTTTACATCTCACCATCATCTCAGCCATAGGACGTCCACTGCTGAACATAGGCCTCCCCTTTAGATCTCCACATATACCGGTTGGAAGCGACCTGCATCCAGCCTCTTCCGGCGACCTTTATAAGGTCGTCTGTCCATCTTGTTGGTGGACGTCCTACGACTGCCGAACACCAATGCTTACGAACAATAGCAGGCAGGCAACAAGCAACACTTGTTGTTGGAGTTTCAGGCCTTCGATTAATTACCTATAAAAACTGCCAAAGATATATGAATAATAGATGGGACCAACGGCTTATTTCCAGAGCACAGACAGTTCTTGGCAAATAGATTTTTACGAGTATCCATCTACGAACTGATTTTGGCAACCGGAATAATTTACTACCAGTTGTATTATTTTGTTTATTTACTACCACTATTTTATTTTCAGGAGAAGCAATAGTGAGATGCGACGACCTTGGTTACATCTTACGTGTAACTGGAAAGTAAGTTCTCTAAAAAATATTTAATGGTGGGTCTACGCTAGAGGGGAGCACGAGCCGAGCACGAAATGTTACCGACTTACAAACCTCGAACGCGCGAGCGTTTGGTTCGTGCTCGACTGTGCTTCGCCTTTTTGTCGGTTTTTTGACGAACTCGGAGATTTGCACTGTGGAAAACTACGTTCGAGTATAGTCTAAACTTCACACCGCGAGTAGAGCAGCTTTTTTTATCGTTGTTAAAGCATCAATTGAGTTCTCCGAGCCATGTGGACTTGTACTGATTAAAATCCACGGTGATTCTTCAATAGACCTTTAGGGTCACGGCTAGCTGATAAGACAGTAACGCGATCGTGTAGAAAAGCTTGGCTTGTGCTCAGCTCAAACTCGACTCTTTAGCGTAGACCCACCATTATAGTGACTACATAATTGGACTAGCGATTTTTACGTCCTTAAATACTGTTCTTTTATTTTTTAGAATTACAATTTACGATGTCCACACCACAGCATCATTTACTCCAACGTTTTCCAATGGCATTCGAGTCACTGATATTGGCTCAGAAATTACAGTGAATAAAATTAAGGTAGGTAAGTGGTCAGGCTTTGCTGGATAACTGAGTTTTAGGGATAAAGATTGGGCCAGTTGAGTTTAAGGCCATGATGCAGGTATTGACAATCCTAGGTGGTCACTTGCGACTTTGCGAGATGCCCATGGCGTCAGAGATTGTAGGGTGATTTCCAGCCACCGTAGGCCTGACGGCCAAACACCTGCCGGGTACTAGGACAGTCTTAAAAGAGCATATTTATAATGGTTCAATTCTACCAAAATAGTGTGCGACGCATTTGTATGCGCACTTCGGCAGTGCGCGTACAAACTTGGTATCGTGTTTTGCCCCGTGTACACGGGCAAGGCTGCGCGTACCTTTTGTTTGCGCACATTTTACGCACAAATATTTTCACTAAACTAAGTTTTACAGTTTGCGACAAACAACGAGTCCACTGCTTGCGTGTGCACGCACAACAGCTGAAATTTTTTTCATTCAGTGCTGCATAACGGAGGAATCGTATCTTTAGATAAATATGTAAAGATAAATATTTTTTACATATTTATCTAAAGATGGGAGATTTACATTTTTGTAATTACGGAATGTTTTTTTTTCATGTCGTCTTGTCTTTTTATCGAGTTTTAAAGACATTAAACTATTCTTATTGAGCTGATGTTTCCTATTTTTGATTAATTTCTTATTATATTAATATCCAACATTATTTGGTTTCAGTCTGAAATTGAACTGTACGTCAATGGTACCTGCCACTCTCGATTGGCAAATGTTTTACTGTCTATTGATAACCCACATGTTGCCGGTAATTTAATCGTAAGTATTTATTTAATTTTGTTTATTTTACTTAAAACTTTCTTAACAAAAATTTAACAGACGAAAACACAAATTAAAAGCATATATCGCTGGCCCCGGGCAATATAGCGGTAAACGCCGGTTACGCCCTTTTTAATGTTATTTGATTTTTGGCTTCTCTGAGTATCAGTCTATCGCCCTTATTTTTTTCTATTTTTTTTAATTAATATTTCTTTAGAATGAATGACAATAACAGCTTTATTGCACGGAAAAGTCTCTTACGACTAAAAATGTATTATTGCATTACTCTATGAAACATAACACAAAAAACCGGTGAACATCTTTACACTACATTTCTAAACAAAGAGTAACAGTAATAAATTTAACCGCGTTTTTGGAAATAATCGTATCTTAACAATAAACTGTAAACATTTAATACGAAGTAATCACGAGAGATTTTATTCTGTACAAGCTATTACGCCTTTCTTCCCGGAAATTTGTTGTAAACCCGGCGCCGTACTGTCGTGTTACGCTGAACGCCATCCCTTTCACTCCTACGCATAAATGATTACCGCATGCTTTCTAGCATCATGTTTAGGTAAACAATTGATACAAATAATAACTCAATTCGGCGGGCGGTGTCAGTGCAGCGTGTGACGTCTTGCGCTAATAATGTTCTTTTAGTGCGATTAAGTGGTTTTGAATATTACGAGTAAATACCTATACTAAACTTAATAATCCTTAGATCTGATCTATAAATTGTGTGTTTTTTTTAAAATGGCAAGACAATTACCAGCAAAATCTCGAGCAAGAAGAATGTTATCCATGGTTGACGGTAAGTGATTAATCAGTAAGATGATTAGGTATGATAATTATTCTTGTAATACCTACCTACCTACCTACATAGGTAGGTAGGTTTTACAAGAATAATTATAATCAACATAAAGAGAGAGTTTAAAAGAGGTAAATGTATTCAACTAATAGAAACAAGACGATAGGTATATGTATACTAGCAAAAAAAATAAAAAAAAAGTAAAAAATCAGCTGTTCCCTACATTTTGACGAGTTATGCGAACATAAATAGTACCACAGCTGATTTTTTTTTCGCGAATTTTTTAATGTTAATATTTTTTTAGCATGTATGGACGCTATACTATTTTGCGTTAACGGGAACGCCCTTCGTTAATTAACATACTGTATAAGCTTATAAAATGAATATTAAAAATGTTGTCACTAACTTATGTTGTTTTACGACAGCTTTGATATTTTAATAGGTTTTGTTTTGTTTTGTTTTAGATGCCATAAATCTTCCCTGTAACGGTGATTATGAAAAAACAAAAGAAGTCACCATTTCGAAGAGTGTGGAAGACGTAAACCTCACTGGAACTCATAGCCCAACTTTACAATGTCTGTCTCCCAATTTCGATTTACAATCACATTTATTGCAATCCCCTTCTACTATTTCATACGAGTCTGCTATATTCGATAATGTTGACTTTGTAGCTTCTCCAACTTTAGTATTTGGCACACCTCGTCACCAGAAGCGCAGATTTAAAGAGAATCGTGACACTCGGTCTATAGAATATTATAATGTGTGTGAATCGACAGACCTTACAACACTAACTGACACAACGATGCCACAAGCCACATTGGTACTACAAGTACCAGAAACGTGCGAAGCTACACCCCAAGAAGAAAATATACAATACACAACACTGGAAACCGTACGCCAAGATTTCACAATAGACCAAAATATTTTATACACAACACCGGTCGATAATGATGACAATTCGCATATTTTGATTTTACAATGTGAAAAAACTGCCGTTGAATCTAATGGTTGCAATAATACTATAAACTTGGATGCAGATTTCTTAGTTGAAAACCAATCTACAACGATAGAAAATGTTAACGTCGAATCTAATGATTGCAACCAAACTACAACGACAGAAAGTGTTCCATCCGTATCTGATGTACCATCAACCACCAAAGAACTAACTAGAAAAAAAAGGCGACACGAAGAAAACTGGGAAAAAATTAAGAATAAAAAACAAAAAAAAATCTAAAAACCCACGTTTTTAAATGTGTGTAAAACCTAAGGGGCTGAGAGAGGGGCCACTCAAAACGTGGGGGCGTATATTATTTAAGGGATTATTTATGGGATATATTTACATGACGTGTATAGATCGTGGGTGTAACTTGCAAAGATACGCCCCCAACTTTTGAGTGGCCCCTCTCTTAGCCCCGTAGGGTTATTTTCTTATTTTTAGGACATTTAAACACGTGGGTTTTTTAGATTTTTTAAATCCTTTAATTATTTTATTATTTTTATCATTGTTCATCGGGTTTGAAGCTACCCTGATTTCAGCCTGTCAGCCATCTTGGACGTCCGCCATATTGGATTTAAGTCACATGACTATTTTTTTCGTATTCCTGACAGCAAACCCTTTCATTTGGTGCGCATATCATGGGGGTGGATTTCAAACAGCCAGTCTACCATCTTGGACGTCCGCCATATTGGATTTAAGTCACGTGACTATTTTTTTCGTACTCCTGATAGCAAACCCTTTTATTTGATACCCATATCATGGGGGTGGGTTTCAAACAGCCAGTCCGCCATCTTGGGGAGGCCGCCATATTGGATTTGTTATGACGTTCTTAGCTAGTCATGTATTGTCATCAGAATTCAAAGCGTGTACAAAATTTCAGCCTGCTAGCTTATCGGGAAGTGCCTCAAAATTGAGTTGCAAAAGTCCAACCGGAACGACAAACAAACAAGAAAAGTGAGTGCATAAAAACGTGGGAAAAAATTCAGGCCAAGCTTATACTGGTAGTAATACGAAAAAAAAGTTTGTTTCTAAAACTATGAAGGACGCCTGTAAATGTAACAAAAAATGCGGTGAACAGATTTCTCAAGTCTCTCGGCAGGCTATATTCGACGAATTTTGGAAACTTAGTGATCACGAGGATCAGTGGCACTATATCTTACGACATGTGAAAACTAAAGATATTAAAAAAATGCAACTAGTTAGAACCAAAAACAGGACACAAACTATTAGCTATTTTTTCAAGATAAATGGAACAGAATCAATTGACGTTTGCAAAAAATTTTTTTTTAATACCCTTAGCATTAGCGAAAAAACAGTTTACACAGCAATAGAGAAAGGGAAATCTGAACATGTCAAAGATAACAGGGGTCAGCATGAAAATAGACCACGGAAAATGAGTGTTACAACCGAGCAAAGTGTTATTGCACATATAAAACAATTTCCAGTAAAAGAATCACATTATGTCCGAAGAGATACTAAGAAGTTATACTTAGAAGAAACACTGAACATCTCCAAAATGTACAGGCTGTATTCTGATGAATGGTTTAAGAGTGCAAATTATCCAATTGATGTAAAGATGGCCACAAAACGACAGTATGAAACTGTGTTTAATACAAAATTCAATTATTCTTTTCACAAACCTAAAAAAGATATGTGCGGCCAATGTACATTGTATCGTCAAGCTGATGGTGAAAGAAAAGACCAACTCCAAGAAGTTTACACAAAGCACATTAGAAACAAGGAACGTGTTCGTGAACTCAAAACTAAAGATAAAATAGAAGTCGATTCTACAACTACTGTCGTCGCTATTTATGATCTGGAAAAAGTCCTGACGATTCCTCAATCAGAGGTAGGAATCTTTCATTACAAGCGAAAGTATCCTATTTATAACTTTACGATTTACAACTCATTAAGTGGACGAGGTTACTGCTATCTTTGGCACTATCAAGTGGCCAAAAGGGGTGCTAATGAAATTGGCAGTTGCGTCCTAAATTTCATTGAAACTGAGAGCCAACGCGGTATCAAGAATTTTATATTTTATTCTGATGGTTGTGCTGGGCAGAATAAAAATAGGATTATCTTTGCTCTTTACCTATATTTGTCCAAAAAGTATGGAGTTAACATAATACATAGGTACTTTGAAACTGGCCATAGCCAGTCTGAAGGAGATTCGATGCATTCTCTTATCGAACGCGCAAAAAAGAACCACACGATTTATACTCCTGATCAAATGTATGGCGTAATCATGAATGCCAAGATCAATGGTGAAAAATTTCATCTTAAGGAAATGGAACAACATAATTTCTTCGATTTAAAGGAGATAATGGACAAAAGACACTGGTTGCGGGCAGACCAAACTAATGAAAAAGTTATGTGGACAAAGATTCACGAAATCAAGATTACTCGAGCGCATCCAGATGTTATTTATTTAAAGTATAACTTTGATGATGAATATATTTCTTTAAATACTGCATCAAACACCAGATCTTCAAGAGGAAGACCCAAAAAGACTCCAGTGACTGATGTTTCAGGAGATGAACTGAGAAATTTGTACAGAGAGCCAATCGCTTTACCAAAACCACTTTACGATGATTTGATGAGTCTCTGCAAAACTGAAGCAATCCCGAAACATTATCATACATTTTATAACAATTTGCATTGTGCTGTGAACTCTGAAGTAGAAATCGATATTGAAAGCGAAGATTCAAATTAAAGTAGCATAATATTTTTTTTCTTTTTAAGGTTTTGACCATTTTATTTTTGTTTCCAAAGTATAACAGCTAATTAAAATTGTGATTTTATTCAAATTAAGGTAGAATAGTATTTTTTCTTTTTTAAGGTTTTTTTGTGTTTGTTTCCAAAGTTTAATATTTAATACAAAAAATTGTGATTTTATTCAAATAAAGGTAGCATAGTATTTTTTCTTTTTTAAGTGTTTTTTGTTTGTTTCCAAAATTTAATATTTAATAAAAAAAAATTGTGATTTTATTCAAATTAAGGTAGCATAGTATTTTTTCTTTTTTAAGTGTTTTTGTGTTTTTTTCCAATGTTTAATATTTAATAAAAAATATGTGATTTGAAAGGTTTTTTTTAAACAATGTCATTATCATTTAAAATGTAATAAAACAAAAATTAGTTGGTAGAAACACTAAAAAAAATATTAATTTCATAAAATACTGTCTAAAATGGTTAAAAATAAAAATAAATCACATCTTAAAGTCAGTCTGTTACAATGGTTACATAAAAATATGATTCATTAATAGGATTCTAAAATAGCGATTAGTGGATGATACAGCTAAGCTTTGGCTATAAAATTTCCCTGAAGAAGGTGGTAATCGGCTGGTACGCTCGAGATCTAAAGCGGAAAATACGTCGTATTATATTCTTACAGTCCTGAATCTCAGTGGTCGGTGTGTTTATAAAGTCATTAATGATGTTGCAATTGAAACAATATCGTCTATAATTTGTATTATACATTTTTTCAATTATTTCATTAAATATTTATACAATTACAATTATTTTTAAAAGATTAAATTGGTAAAAAAATTAGCTTTCATTTGACATTTTGAACGCCTGTTTTGGATCACTGTACGCTGCACTATAAACAAATTAGCTTCTTTTATTTCTCCTGTAAAAATCGATTTTTGATATTACCGCTTTATTGCCCGGGGCCAGCGATATATTCCAAGTTGTAAGATCTCTAGTCCAGATATGTACGAAGAAAAGTGAAAAATAAAAACTGTAATTGGACTAACCTACTACCTACTTTTCGTTTGTACTAAGAATAATTTGACCTCGGCGCCATATTGTGAGTTTATGCAAACTTTTCTAATACACTCGAGAGCAATGAATCCGGGTCACTTAAAGAATCCTAAAAATCTCGGAAACTACAAATGCTAGGTTAATGCAATAAATTGTATTTAATAGACAATGTAATACTCCTTAAATGAAGGTATTAAAACTTCTTAGTTATTGTAAAGTTATATCATAAAAAATCAAATTTGAAAAAGAGCCACTTTCGAAGATGGAACTACGAAATTACAGCATTTGGTTTTGCTTTTGTTTGTAATCTGTCATTTATGTGGGTACATAAACCATGTTGATAGTGCTCTATATTCATTATTCAAGCTGAAATTATGTCGCTTACGCCTGAAGAATGCACCAGAATACTTACAATGCTGGAAACCGGCCGGAGTCAGCGCGATACAGCCAGGACTGTCGGTGTGTCGCTGTCAACAGTACAAAGAGTTCTCCGACGTTATGAAGAAACTGGTTCTAACCTACGCAGACCAGGAACGGGCAGAACCAGGTGTACCACAGCACGAGAAGACCGATACTTGGTGAACACCATGCTTCGAAATCGCTTTCTCACAGGAACTGAACTCACCAATCAGTTTCGACGCCTCGGAGGAAGTAACCCAAGTGCATGGACAGTAAGACGTCGGCTTGCTGAATCTAACTTAAAACCCCTTAGACCTGCAAACGGCCCTAAACTGGAGCGTGGGCATCGTATTTCAAGACTAAGATATGCCCAGAGCCACGTAAATTGGAGTATTGAAGATTGGTCAAAAGTTATGTTCTCCGACGAATCAAAATTTATGCTCTACAAGCACGATGGAAGACACAGAGTGTATCGAAGACCAGGGGAAAGATTCAAGCAAGCATGCATCAAAAGAAAAAGTAGCCTACGGTTGTGGGTCTGTAGTTGTGTGGGCCGGAATTTCTTCTGAAAGTCGCACAGAGCTGGTGATCATAGAAAACGGCTCTTTAACTAGCGTAAGATAATTATGTGGAAGAAATCCTCAATGATCACGTTGGTCCATTTATGGTCAATTTAGGTGAGGATGCTATATTTATGCATGACAATGCCCGACCTCATACAGGTAGGATTGTGAATGACTACCTTCAAGAGATGAACATTACTCGTATGGAGTGGCCAGCGCGCAGCCCGGATATCAGCCCGATCGAGCATGCTTGGGACGAGCTAGGCAGATGCGTAAAACAACGAAACCCTCCCCCAATCACGCTTTGTGAGCTCAAAATTGCTCTCACAGAGGAATGGGAGAATATTCCCCAAAATCGTATAAGGAACTTGGTGTACAGCATGCCAAACCGCGTAAACGCAGTAATGGAAGCACGAGGAGGCAATACGAAGTATTAAAATTCAAGAAAATCGTAATAAAGTTCAAAAATTTCATGTTTCCTATTTTTGTTTTAAGGAGAGATCAGCAGTTTTTTTCTTTATGTAATTTTGTGTTAATAAAATGTATGGTGACTCATATTTTTTTACTTTCATTTAAGGAGTATTACATTGTCTATTAAATACAATTTATTGCATTAACCTATCATTTTTAGTTTCCGAGATTTTTAACATTCTTTAAGTTTCATTCATTTCATCACCCGGATTCATTGCTCTCGAGTGTACTTGCACGCTCTTAAGTAAACAATAATCATATGAAAATGGCAATAATAAGATAAGAACAACAACACCTACTTTTAAAAGTAATTTACACTAAATATTTTTTTACAAACCTGATAGTCATCACAATATGGCTCCAAGGTCATCCTAATAAACAATCAATTTCGAGTTGACGTCAACGATGATCAATCTAGCTGGAATGTCTAGTATCTTATAGCTACTTGTTTTTTTTTTTGTTTCAGAATGCCGTGTTTATGCTTCAGAAAGAAAATTTAAAAGATTTTTTGAACGAGAATATTCGAGATATTGCCAGCCAATATGGTTTATAGCCTGAAAAGGAGAACTCAAACTGAAATTTTAATTGAGTGCCTGTGATGAAAATGTGTGTTAATGATTTAATTTTATTGGTAATAAAAGTCTTTTTATTTTAATAAGATTTTTTTAAACCTATTTTGTCCCACTGCTGGGCAAAGGTCTCCCCCATAACCTTCCAATCTGTCCTGTGTGCAGCTTTCTCCGGCCAATCTGTCATGAAGGTGTCTAGGTCGTCACGCCAGCGTTTCCTAGGCCTCCCTCGGCAACTACGCCCGTCCGGCACCCACTCTGTAACGATTTTATTAAGATATTGTGTGTTATTTCTTCCCGATATTTTGTTATCCCAGAGGGATTTCTCCTTTGTTATGTGTGCATTTATGAACATAGAAACTCACATACTCGTACATCAACACCCCATACTTATTCTACTTGGAATCGGTACATAATCATTTTCCTCTACCGGTATTCCAGTTAGGCATCCATTTTTCGTGTCAGTCCTCACACAATCCAACCATCTAAATAAAGCAATAACCAGTGTCGACAATGAAGTTAATCTCAACTGAGATATATTCACATTGCAGATGAATCTGCTAATCAGAAGGAGTTTTCAGACTCTCAACGTTACTTCTTTCTGAATAGCGAAAAAAAATTGACCACAATTGCGATAATTAATTGGACATTTAGGGAGTTGGACATTTTGGGACTTTGAAATTTTGAGAATTGGACATTCTGCCCCTGAACGAAAAAAAGTCATTCACCTTGTTCTGCGTCGGACGACGCGACTCACCACGTTCTAAACTATGACTAAATTTGATAAAATACAATGTGGGAGGGGCTCAAGCCGAATCCGTGGTCACTCCCTTAAGACAACAATAATATTAGTATGCCCTTATTCCACCCACTTGTAAATTAAGGCCATCTTTTCATTGTGTCTCTTATTTGCTGTCCCATTGACCATCTGTGTAAGATACTTGATTGAAGATAACAAATTATTTAAGAGGCTTCATATCGACTAATTCTATACGGTACGTCTTTTTTCTTAAAGACGAGGGAAACCGAACTGACCATGGTAGTATTCCCGTTTAAGACCATGGAAGTATTCGATTTTTAAATCACCTGTCCTTACGTTACACATGAAACAAATGCATGGAATAATGAACTAGAACACATGGTAAATTTATTTATTACTCGTAGCAGTGAATCGTCGACTTTGGTATTCCTAAGGATTAGTGTTTCAAAATAAAGGAAAAAAAGAAATAAACTTATTGTAATTTTTTAAGAGATAAACAGAATAACTCAAAAAATAAATCAGTCCTGAAATTTAAGACAAAAAAAAAATGTTTATGTCCTCTTTTGAAATAGGGTAACAAAAGTGCTGATATGGTTTTTTCTGAAATCCTGCTTTCAAAAACTTCGTATCTTTTTCCAATGAACCCCTTGCAGTTCTTAGATGGCAAATAATTCAGCCAATTTCTCAAGGAGTCAAAATCGGGATAAGATCAGTAAATCATTGTCAAAAATGCAAAATCTAATTAAAAGTACAATTATCGATCAAACTGAACACTCCTCTTTTGTTATTACTAATTAAATTAGTATCAATGACGAAACAAACGCTCCAATCTGTTATTATCCATTTCTTTCAGATTAAATATTATCGTAATCGTTTTGTGTCAATAGTTGATTTCAGTATTTATCTACATGTAAGTCATTTTCATCAGCAGTTAGTGAACAACACGTGAAACAGGTATGTTTGTACTTTTAAATGATGATAATTATTATAAATATTTTATTTCAAACGTCACATTTCCTATCCGGCTTTAGACCTGTATTTTATCATTCTCTTTTCACACGTTTGTAATAAACTACCTCTTTAACCTTTAAAATCGTTCTTTCGTATTTTTTTGTTAGTTTATGTGTTTAAAAAAAAAGCAAAAAAAAGAAGTGTTGGTCGTCCGGCGGCAAGATGGGCAGACGATATTTTTGCCATTACGGGAGTGTCCTGGATGACGCTGGCGCAAGACCGTGGAGCTTGGCACAAACAAAGACAGGCCTATACCCAGCAGTGGGTGAAGACGGGCTGTGGATGATTATGATATGTGTTTGAGCCGTTTAGGGTTGAAACACTGTGTCCATGGGGCTGACTGCCAACCCTTCAGAGATATTACCAAATTGTTATTTGCCTCTTCACGTAGCCGCCGCCGCCAGTTCGCCTATTCCTTGGCCAAAGAATATCAGCATTGTATTTTTTTTTGTTGACGCTTCCCGTGACCCAAGAGCTGGCTTTTACCTTGGTAAAAGGCTTAGCTTAGCTAAACAAAGAGGTAACGCCGCCAGTCTCTTGGGCGCATTACCAGCTGACAGTGTTGAGCATGAATGATTTTCGATGCTCCATAATGGTTTAGTTTAGTTTTATTTCAATTTAGTATTTTTATATTTCTATAGTTTAATTAATATTTATGTATTTGTGTTATGGAATAAAATATAACCTTTTTTATCGTGTTAAAATCTTCAAATGCATCTTGGTGGAACGGGAGAGACTGTCAGAAGAAGAAAACTCACAGTGTTCTTTCTATAGCCCTTTAAATTCCCAGGGACACGGTTGACTGTTAAAACAGTCCAGCGACCCCATATCAGCATTGCCTTGCATTTGAACAATAAATTCAGTTGCCACGAAGAGACTCCTTGACAAGTCATCCATCCAATATTAAAGAAGCTGCTGAACATTCCTGTTTTTCTCTTAAATATTTTTTTGTTTTGATTTCAGACCTAAAAATGCAGTTAACTTTAGTGCTGTTGTCGATCCTCGGCCTATCATTGGCAACTCCGGTGGACTTAGATAAAATCAATGAAGTATTATTGGAGCGAGGTAAGTATCTAACTCTTTTCTCGTAGCGATTTATCTAGATTATTTTTTTATTATTTTGACTAGATCGTTGATCGGAACGTCTCCAACCGACAAAAATGGAAGCACATCGCTGAAAGAGCAGTCCTCAGGGAAATCAACGACCTACCGAACATCCCTCCATGTACCTCGTCTGCGCAACCACGACCACTCTGACAAGAGTGTTACGACTAAGAAGAGGAGATCGTTGAATGCAGATTACAATGCATTTGTTATATTTTCTTCGGCCATATTCAATCCTTTGATGTTATGTAACCAATAAAGGCATAAAGGAATACTGGGAGCAACACTGTTTAATTATATATTTTTTTATAAAACACCTCAGGGGTTGAAAATGGACATTTAGGGGTTCAACATGGACAGGGGAAAAATCATGAGGGTCGATCATGGACTAGAACGTAGCCAAGCACTGACAGTTACAAGTGGTAGGCTTCACCAGGGCAGGGCATATTATTATCAAATAACCAATTTCAGATGGAGTGACAAGAAACGATCTCTTAGAGAACTTGCTCCACGGTCTGCTGGAAGATTTCCGTAAGACGATGGTGACAGGTTCTGATGATGTACCAATTCTGGATCCCCTAGAAGTTGAACATTTGCATCTAGATGAGGAACTTCTGACTTTACCTGGGTAAGAGATTTGTAAAGGTATCTTGTATACTTTGCAAACATTTTATTAGTTTTATTTTGCAATCTTTATTATTTTGCTCTTGATAAGCTGAGCCCCTCATGATTGTGTTATTTTTTTTGTATTTTTTGGCTAATGGCTGCCATATTTCGCATATATTGTGGAAATATTTTTAGCCAAGTATGTATTTAAAGAAAAGATAATTAGAAATATGGAATCCAGGTCGTGGCTTAATAATTAAAGCCGCACAGGCCGATCTTCTGGGTTAAGCCGCGCTTGCCGAGATTGTCTAACTCTGTCATAGCGAGTGTGTGTCATACAGTGACTCTGTCATAGCGAGTGTGTGTCATACAGTGACTCTGTCATAGCGAGTTTTCTCCGTGCCTCTTAAAGTACGTTAAGCCGTTGGTGCGGGCTGTCATTTGTAGATCTTTGATAGTCGTTACTGTTAGTCGGAAGTCTCACAACCAGTATTACCCAGTTACTGGGTTATGGAGGTCCTATAGGCAGTCGCTCCATGTAAAATACTGATATTCATTTGTATCCGGTTTGACTGGAAACTGACCCCAATATACTTTTTTTTTATCGTGGTAAACTCAACAAATGAGTCCTCACACCCAGGGCAGGGCGGGAGGGACTGTCAGACTCGTATTGACTAAAATCCACGGTGTCCTTCAATAGCCCTTTACGTTCCAGGGTCACGGTAATGAGATAAGTCCCGCGACCAAGCCAGGCTTTGGCCCTCTAGAGGGGTGCCCCGTCATTATGCTGACACTGTTTGAGGCGCGCGTGGAACACAACGCGCCGTCGGCCCGGGTATATCGGGTTATCAGACACAGGTACCTTCTGAAACTACAGTGTCCGGTGAGGACCTGCGTCATGCAGGACGCTGTGACGCCTATCCAGCCACTCCTCAAAGAGGGGTCTTACCGCCGCGATTGCGGCGTGGCCGGACCTCGGTTGCAACAGTCGTTCCCTCTATACTGCCCTGAGATCGCGCCAGAGCTCTTCCCGCCGCGCCGCGCCTCGGCTTGTCGAGGCAGCAGGTATTCGCCGGCGATTGTGCAGTTCGTCGGATCATCCGGATAGCCATGACCCTCTGGCATGCGACCAGCTTTAGTGGTACCCCCAATATACTTGGAAAAAGGCTAGGCATATGATAAGTTTTGCCTTTGACTACTACCGCCTGATAGTAAGAGAAGATCTAGCCGACGGTGAAAATAAAGTGCTCATAAGTAACTGATCGTGTCCGCCTGCTCTTCCAGATCTTACGTAGATATCAAAAACCTGGTGGTGTCCAAGCTTAGCACGTTCGTGATTGATAAATTGACGGTCAACAGTGCTTCCATTCTTCCTGGGAGGTATCGCATTGAATTCGACATCCATGTTCCAGTTCTGGAAATTCTAGCTGGTTTGTACCTATTTGTTTGATTTTCGTTTAATTATGTTGGAAAGTTATCATCATCATTTTAGTCTATGTGGTCCACTGCTGGATATAAGCGTCTCAAGGACTGCATGATACGTTTCCTGCTTTTTCTGCAGTATTTTTCATCCAATACTGCGCTCCAAAACAAATATAGCTGACGTGGCTCAGAAGGCTGCCCAACTGAAATGGGTCTGGGCAGGACATGTCTGCCGCATGCCAGACAAACTGTGTGCCAAAATAGCACAAAACTGGTTCCCTGAGACGGTGAGACGAGGTCATGGTAGGCCACGTAGGAGATGGTGGGACGAACTAGACGGGTTCCGTCCAAACTGGAAGGAGGACGCTCAGTATCGCGAAAAATGGAAGGAGTGGAGGGAGGCCTTTACCCAAGATTGGGACAGAACAGGCTATTAAAAAAACAAAAAAAAAATCCAGTCACTGCCAGCTGGTCACCGGTCCATCTTGCCAGGGTGCGTCCTGTTTACCTAAGCGCATTTTGCACGACAAACTACCAGCTTGGTAGAAAAAAAGAAATAAATATCTACAGTTTGGGACAACATCAAAGATATTCATCATAATAACATTTTGTCTGTTTACGTGACTGCGATTATCTTCGAAACTGCTAAACGGATTTTGATATGGCTTTTATCATAATTTTTTAATTTCATTTTATAGAACGGTTTGTATTTGATTCCAAAAGAGCACTTGGAAGGATATGGGGACCTTTGTCCAGCAATGGGAGCATAATCTACTATATAAAAATAAGTCGGGTTTTCCTTCCTGACGCTATAACTCCAGAACGCACGAACCGATTTCCACAGTTTTGCATTCGTTGGAAAGGCCTCGGGCTCCGTGAGGTTTATAGCAAAGAAAATTCAGGAAAAAAAAATCTTCTTTTAATCACCAAATGAAATGTTACATAAAACGAAGCCATCTGGTGGCGAAACGGAGTTCGCCGGGTTTGCTAGTTGCTAATAAAATAGTTTTAAAAAGTTTTTGACTTTGATGAATAAGATCACTTATAGGAACGGTTTTTTTTTAATCTATGAAAATAAAGCAGGGCAGGTAGGTCTCTACTGATTTTAAAAATACAGATTTCTATAAAAAATGGTTGATTGTTTTTTCAGATAACTATGACCTCTTGGCTTCTGTCTCTGGAACGAATATCTTTGGAAATGGAGACGCTAAGTAAGTACCATGATACTGAACTCTACTTCTGCAAACTATACTAGCAATACCGCGACGTTGCTCGCTTGAAATTCAATCATTCCCCTGGAATGTCACACCAGGATAAAAAGTATCCTATAATATGATCACACCCGGATATGAAGTCACTGTTGGAGTTAAACCTTTCAGGTGAACTTAAAGCGCTTTTGTTTGAGAAACCATCGCTGTGTTAGGACTCAATTTTACTTTTTACTTCCCAGAATCGACATAATCGAGACGAGAGTGAAGGGTTCCTTGGTTGTGCATACAAGGTTTAGTATTAGCAATGGTATCTTTCTAGAAATCGTAACCAGCCATGTCGAAGCATCTTTGAGAGGCTTTGAGGTATGAACAATTTATAATTTTTTATTCCTTTGAAATGTAAAACAGTGGTGGCCCAGTGGTATTGGTCCCGACTTACTAGTGGGTTAGAACACAGCCAAGCATTACTTTGTGAAATTTATTTCATCACCACTACATACAAAAAGGCGAAGGAAAACATCGTGATTGTCATCGAACCAAAAATTCGAAGACGTGACATCTGCCAATTACAGAGAAGAATCCTGTGTCCCAGCTGTGAGGACGTTATAGAAGAAAATATTTATTTGGCGCAAAGGAACCATGAGAAATACACAATACAAATAAAATAAACATATAAAAATAAAAAACTTCAGTCTGAAACAAAAATAAAAGTAGGAAAAATGTTTCGTTGTGTGTTTCACGGCTACGCCAAATAGAGCACTACGCATTTCGGCAAAACGTCGAGCAACTAGCGCTTGACGCTGATTTTCATGATCATTTAGTGATGATGATGATTACCTTTATTGAAGGAATATATAATAAAATTATTTATTTTTTGTTTTCAGTCCCAAATCAATGGCCTGATGAATGACCCTGCTATGTCAGAGTTCATCAACATTTTCCTGAAACATTTCGTGCCGGAGTTCGTGGAGCTGCATGAGGTAGTCACATAATTTTATTTTTGTCCAGGGAATCATTTAGTTCTCTATTAGAACATAATAAAGAGGGTTTCGTGGTATTGTCTACGCGGGACACTGCAGCCCTAGAAAGCAAAAGATAATAAGAATAAGATAGAACGGGGTGGTTTATTCAGTAATATTCTGACAGGGCCCTACCAAGGAATAACGGGATATGAATGACTAGACATGCAAGCTACTGACAGAAGTTGACTTATATTATTTAGCGATAGCTATTTAACGATAGCCATTCTTACTCGCTTGATGGAAAGCGAAGATGTGGTCGACGGCAAAATACACTTTCATAAAGTCAAGAGTGAACAGGTAGTGATGAAATTAGTTTAAAATACCAAATTGTAATATCCAAGTTGACAATGTTTCAAAGCTTCGCTAGTTCAATCTATGCTAAAATGTCTAGCAAACGTTTGGATGGACCATTTTAGGGGAAATAAAGGGTCATTGTTTAAAGTCATTTTCTCATTTTCAGGAGGAAATTACAAAATTCTTAAGTGACACCGTGCAGGAAGTCGGAAACGAGATATTAGCTGATTTGAACTTGGCTGGAATCCTTGGATAACTGACTGCAATTGCAATATTGAATGAAATAGTTACAAAATTATTATAAAAATGTTTATTCTTTTTATGGTACAATCAAACAAAAAGATACTTCACATATCGTGAATGTTAATAAATTGTAAATGTCTATATTGAGTTTTTCTTTTCAACCGACTTCAATGGAGAAGTTCGTCATCTCGTGATCACTACAGGCAGCGGACGCTTCTCAGTGTCCGCCTGCAGACCAGTGCCATGCCGGTAAACATCGGCAAAAATTTGCGCCTCCGGGTCCCACATAATAATATGACGTAGAGCGCCATCGAGCGGACCACTCCCGTGTACAGCCGTCGGCGTCGGCAAATTATGTTCGGCCCGCACAGATTCGGTAACAGCCAGCTAAAGGCGAACGTAGTGCGATTAGCTTCGGCGCAAGCTAAGCAAAATGCTCGCTGAAGTTCTACCTGCGGTTTAGGACTTGGCCCAGGTATTTCATGTCAGTCCGTACCGCTATTCTGGCGCCACCACCAATGGTGACGTACGTGTGCGCGCCTGCGGTAGGTCGAGGTCACCTCCGAGGCTCAAGAAATACCAGAGCCTTGACACATCTCACGATAAGGGACGTGGTCTGAACGGTAGAGCGTGCCACTTCTTTGAAGTGCTCTCTGCCCAGAGGGCCATCACGGACGGATATCATAAATGTAGCAAAGGACGTCCTGCCTGTGGGAGAGCACTCTGATCAAGGCCTATTGATAGCCTACGTTACGCAGGAGTGGACATAAAACCAACCTCTGTGGAACACAGCACGCAGTGGATCTATGCTCCACTTGGCCGTTGCGAGTTTCATAGCCGACTAGTCCGCGATTAGCTGACTCAGGTAAGGTCTTTACCGAGAGAGTGCGATCGTTCCCGCGATATGATTTTACGATCTGAACATATGCGATTTCTGTAACCTATGGATGTCCTGCATCATCGCATCAGCGTAAAGGGCTATTGAAGGAATACTGTGGATTTTAGTCAGTACGAGTCTGACAGTCTCTCCCGTTCCGCCCTTGGCGGGAGGGAGGACTATCAAGCTAAAAAGGCAACTATAAAGGAGATCACATTTTTTTTCTAGGCCTTTTCTGAATGTGCCGGCCGGCCAAAGAAAACAAGTAGTACCTATGGGTAGTACTAGTCATTTGGAGCAGTAGTTACTATGGCACAAAAGTTGTAGGATTGCTCACGGACAAGTTTAGTTATCTGCATGAGTTCGAAGATTTGCTGACTTTCAGAAAAGGCCCAAAAATGTATGGAGCGTGAATGTTCTCCTTTACAGTAAATCTAAAATTTAAAAAGATGTTCTAATTACCGCTCAGTTTATTTGTTCGAGAGCAAGAAATTAAAATTATTACAATGAAAATGTCAATTTACTTTGGCTTTATGTTTCAACGCGTGCGTGAAATGAAACGGATCATTGACGAGTTAATAAAAAGGACCAAATGCACAAGGTGACGAAATAGTGAAAGTGACGTAATAGGGAAAAAGACGAAATAGCTAATGAGACGAGTTGTCACCGCAACCGTTTTTCAATGGGGATTGCAAGTCAAAGCTATTCGTAGATGTCGCTGCGATCTTTGTCCCATAAGTCAGATTACTGTATAGCTTGTACAAAAAAACAAACACGTATTTTGTTATAAAAATTGAGTTTATTCTAAAAAAACAAATATGGGAAATTATTCGTCAATGCACGTGCATATACTAAAACCAGAACTAAGACGCCGCGGTGCATCTACAAGAGGAAAAAAAGTGATTTAGTTGAGAGGCTAGAAATTTGATTCTACTACAATTTAAACACACATTTACTTGTAGTTGGAATTTAAAATTGTAAATTTTAAGTAGGTATTACATGTGCTAGCCTCTACAAAGAGAATAGTACCTACTGCTTCTCACATTCTATATTGAGAAAAATGTCATCAAGTTTTGTGTTTGTCTTCTTCATCTAATTTTACATCTATTTTATAGATTGGAGCAATATGATAAGAATTTTTACTTCCTAACACCACCTGTGGGATCTAGAGAAGTGGACTGTATTTAAGTTTTTAGATTTTAATAAGAGGAGATTAAAAGAGATGCGAGGAGCTCTGTTGAACGGCCTTTTCCCGTTCGCCCAGTCCAGAACAAATCTGCCGACAAATAGTCTGAGTTTACCAACCTTTCGCCGGCTGCAGTAACCTCCAATCTTCGTCGATGGCACGCGGATTGCTGGATGGATCACTGGTGTTCACAACACGGTAATGAGACACTATAAGTCCTGGATTTTACAGTTTTAACTCACGGAGCCAAAATTTGATGTTTGCGGGCGCGGGGCACAGAGCGCACTACTCACTCGTACGCTTCCTCCCACTTCCTTTCGCGTGAACGGAAGTTCCGCGCAATTGGATTAGGCATGGACAGCTTTTATGCTCCAGCCAATCACAGACCGACTACTCGGTTTGCGTACACAGCCTATTGCAACAGATTCGTTCAGGAATGGGCTAAATACAGAACATACCCCCTACCGAAACCATAGTGATGGTTTCTAGAAACTAAGATTACCTTATTAGATATACCTACTCGTTAAAAGACTCTAAATTAAATATGAAACTAAGATTTATTATTAAAATATACAAAAGGTTTGGTATGAATCTAGTTAGTATAAGGCAAAGGACAGAGTTTATTAGTTGGTCTTTGGAAGACACCCTTTTCGGTGCGCAATGTCACACATCGAACTATATCATCTGAGCCTGGATGCAATTCTTCAATTTTTCCGAGAGGCCAACTACATGAGGGGATATTATCTGTTTTGATTAATACTAAATCTCCAACCTTAGGGTTTGGAGAGGATGTAAACCACTTAGCTTTTTGCTGAAGGGTATTTAAATATTCGTGACTCCAACGTTTCCAGAAAAGTTGAGAACATCTCTGAATATATTGCCAACGTGACAATCTGTTAATATTAATGTCTTGAACGTTATACTCGGGTATAGACGTCAAGCTTCGACCAATGAGAAAGTGTCCGGCCGTTAATACATTAAACTCGTTAGGATTATCACTAGCCGGTAGTGGACACAAAGGACGTGAATTTAAAACGGCTTCTGCCTTACAAAATATCGTGGAAAGTTCTTCAAACGTTAAAGGTTTTTCCCCTACACTTCGTACTAAGTGATATTTTGCGGACTTTATGCCAGCTTCCCAGAGCCCGCCCATATGAGGAGCACTGGGCACATTAAATTTCCAGTCTATCTGCCTTTTAGTGCAGCCATCAGAGATGCTATCTTGACTCTCGCGCAAAAACTTTTGGATTTCCGACAGATGTTTACTTGCGCCAACAAAATTTGTGCCACAGTCAGAATAGAGCACGGCGCAGAGCCCTCTACGAGCTACGAATCTATCTAAGCACGCAAGGAAACAGTCAGCGGAGAGAGAAGATAACACCTCTAAATGGACTGCTTTTGTGGAAAAGCAGATAAACAGTGCTAAATACGCTTTGGTTACTTTAGCATTGCGAAGTAAACTTTCTTTAATTAAAAAAGGCCCCCCGAGGTCAACTCCGACGTTAGAAAATACCGTATTAGGTATTAACCGAGTTGGTGGCAAGGATGCCATTTCGGGTTGCAGTAAACACGGTTTACATTTGAAGCATGTTTTACACTTTGATAAAACAGAACGAATGACGCTACGAGCAGACAAAATCCAAAAATTTTCATTAATTATACTTTGCAGGGTTCTCGGACCTACATGTAAGTATTTTTTATGTAAATAAATGATTAATAGTTTAGTGAATAAACTACGTTTTGGAAGAAGACGTGGATGTTTAGCATTATACGGCAGTTCGGAATGACCGAGGCGACCCCCTACCCTGAGGAAGTCGTCGCTATCGATAAATGGAGATAATTTTCGCAGTGATGGAACGAACTTTTTAGCTTTAATCATCTTAATCTCATTTTCAAAATAACCGTGTTGGACTAATTTTATCAATTTATCGCAAGCTACGTTTAATTCACTAGTCGATAATACTCTCGATCTGTAAGTGGGGTTCATATCACCCTTGTCGCGAATAAATCTGAAAATCCAAGCGAACGAGCGTTTTAATTTTGAAAATGACGAAAATTGTTGAAATATTCTTTCACAAAATTCAATTTTAGATTCATTAAAATTATCGTTATTCTTAGTCTCAGTGAACAAATTAACGGATGATTTTAATTCCGGTAGTTTATCATTACTTTCGTTAACAAACACTGTCATAGGCCAATGGGTATAATGCTGGTACATCCAATCAGCTCCCTGTAACCAACGTTGATTACAACTAACAAGTTGCGCTGGAGACGCTCCGCGCGAACCAATATCGGCTAAGTTATGTTCACTACACACATGCCGCCAAAAGTGAGGGGGTAAAACTTCAACAATTTGCGTAACACGATGACTAACAAAGGTTTTCAATTTATACGGTTCCGTCTGAAGCCACGACAGTACGACTGTCGAGTCAGAAGCGGCCGTTATTTTGTTAACTTTCACGCGAGTAAATGTGTCAATTACGAATTTTATTAATTTGCTCAACAAAACAGCTCCCATTAACTCTAACCGAGGAATAGTTACGGGTTTTATTGGTGCAACTTTAGATTTTGCGGTTACGAGACGAACTTTTACGTTACCCTTTTGGTCACGACTTATGACGTACACGCAAGCTGCGTAGCCACGCACTGAAGCGTCACAAAATCCAACTAAGTCACATTCCGTCTCACCTGGCAATAACATGTGACGCTCTATGCGTAACTCCTTTAGCAGGGGAAGTTCTAATAAAAAGGTTTGCCACGATTTTTTAACGTTATCTGGTAACTTTTCGTCCCAACCAATACCTAGCTTCCACAGTTCTTGCATGAGCTGCTTCGCCATAAAGGTGCATGGTGCGATAAAACCCACGGGATCGTAAATCGATGCTAGTAATTTTAGTACCGATCGTTTAGTTGACTCGTTGTCGGTTAAATTAACTGAGAAAATAAAATTATCGGATTTAGGAATCCATTGAAGACCTAAAACTTTAATTGTTGTATCGTTTTCATCTTTAACAAATGTTACAGAGTTACACGCCCTATTCTCAGAGGACACGCGTTGTAGTAACTTCTCACTGTTACTCATCCACTTTTTTAAAGTGAAGTTGGCACTTTGAAAAATACCTATTAATTGATCCTGTACTAAGCAAGCTTGCTCCATCGTTTGACATGAATATAAAACGTCATCCATGTAAATACCCTCACGGAGGACCTGAGCAGCGAAGGGAAAACGTTTTCCTTCATCGTTAGCTAACTGAAGTAGCGTCCGAATTGCTAAGAACGGTGAACAACTAAGTCCGTACGTTACGGTTTTTAATTCAAATAATTTTATCGAGTCGTTAGGCGACTCCCGGTATAAAATGTGTTGAAATAAGCGATCTTCTTGTCGTAATGCAATAGCACGATACATTTTACAAACATCACTAACTAGACAATATTCAAAAAGACGAAATTTTAAGATAATTGCTGAAATATCCGGATATAACTTAGGGCCGACTAATAAGTTATCATTTAGTGATACGTTGTTGCTACTCTTTGCCGACGCGTCGAACACTACACGTAAAGGAGTGGAGGCACTACTAGGTCGCAAAATACTGTGATGTGGAATAATGTATTTACTAGGCTGGTCACCCTGATAAAGTTCCATGTGACCGAGATCTACATATTCCCGCATAAATTCCTTGTACTTATTATTTAGATCCGGAGTACGCGCGAGTTTACGTTCTGTGTATAGCAAGCGACGCTCGGCCACGGCACGTGATTCTCCCAGCGGCACGCGGTTAGGAGTAAACGGCAGCGGTACTATGTATTGCCCGTTCGAATCTCGGGTATGCTCATTAGCGAATATATCCTCAGCTAACTGATCTAATGGATTTATTGCAGGTGTGCACGGCACTTCCTCAATTTCCCAAAAATCGCGTAACGTTTTTTCAATCGATTGTTCTTCGTCATAAGAAACCGATAAATGAAAATTTTGTGAATTTGTATTTTTCTTATATAATTTTCCACTAATAACATAACCAAAAACTGTTTTAATAACACTCGGAATACCATCCTTAATTATCAAAGGTTTGTCTCTAATGATGTCTGGAACTATGTCGTTACCTAATAAAATATCTACTCGCGAACGCTTAAAAAACAATGGATCCGCTAACCTACGACTGTATTCGCCATACTCGTTAATTACGTCTTTTGTGAAAGGGACATTAGGCATATCTGCGGACACCTTTGAAATAACTACTAAATTAACACTAAATGTCGGACAAGTCGCATGTCTTGGCTTTAACGTACACGTAACCATTCCTTGATTTTTAACTATTCCTCCACCAATCCCTTGAATGGTGAAAGGGCATTTTTTACGCGGTAATCCTAATTTCTGAGCGCATTCAGTAGTTATAAATGAACTCTGCGCTCCGGAATCAATGACTGCACGGCAATCTTGATATTGACCCACGCAATCTATTATTTGTGTAAGCGTAGTACCTAACACTACTCCGTATTCTTCGTTATTTGACAATAATACATCATGAATTGGTGAGTTCGCTGTGTCACTTACGAAGTGAGACGAAACTAGCGCGTGTGAAAGAGACGCCTGCGGCTGCGCGGTTGATGTACTCGCCACGGACGATTTGCCCGCGCAATTCGAATGCGCCTTATCTTTATGCAATAGATAATGATGCTTTCCCGCACACACTCCACAATTCATGGTACTTTTACAGTCTGACAGCTGATGATCAGATTTAAGACAATTCTGACACAGTTTTAGTGACGTAACGCTATTCATTCTTTCATCGATTGACAATTTACGAAATTGATCGCACCGATAAATTAAATGATTTTGTTTACAAATCACACAAGTTAAATTTGAATTATTATTACGGTTGCTATTATTATTATTAGCCCGTGTTGTATTGAGAACCGACTTAGATGATGATTTATTTTGACCTTTATTTTGTGAATTACTAGACTTCGGCGAGTTATTTGAAGAGCTGTTCGTGAACGTGTGTTCCAGAACTTTTATTTGTTTGTTTACAAAAGTCATTAGTTCCGAGAACGTAGGTATTAACTTTTGATCACGGCTTTCTTCGAATAACTTTCGTGTATGAGGATCGAGTTTTTGTAATGCTACATGACACAATAAAAAATCTCCCAAGTTCTTAATGTTTAGGGCTTCAATCGCTTTAAGTGAATAATCAAAAGTTTCTATAAATGAAGCTAAATTGGACGTAGTGTCTTTTGTTAACGGCGAAAAGTTCAACATTTTATCGAAATACCTACATGTTAGCGTTCTGTGGTCGTGATATTTATCAATGAGACTTTGCCAAACTAATGTGTAGTTAGCGGCCGTAATAGGTAGATTTTTTACCATATTTAACGCAGAACCTTTAACACTTGAAAGTAAATAATGGAATTTGTCGATATTCGAGAAGTTTCTGTTATGAACTAATGATGAGAACGTGTCATAAAAAGTTGTCCAATTTTCGATTTCTCCGTCAAATTGAAACAATGATATTGTAGGTAACGCTGGTACCGCTAAATCCTTTTTGTTTGACGAAGAAGCCGATTCAGATTTGACCTTAGAATATTCGTTTGCGATTAATTGACATGCAATATACATCTCATTAAATGCTTCTAGTTCACTATTCGACATTTTTGCCGTTGGTTTTAATTGCATTTCAATTTCGTACAATTCAAATATGGTGGATTCGAATGTTGCTCGAACACTTTCCATTTCCGACCATAATACCGTAAACAATTGTAATTTATCAGGTTCAGTTCTCAACTTTTGGGAATAGTCATACAACTTTTGTATTTTTGTGAATAAATATTCCTTTTTACCAATTAGAATCTTACGTTTCGTTTCTAAAACTTCCGCCATTTTGGGTGCGTGGTTTTAGATGAAATAAAATCCGAAAATATAGGGCTAGAATTGCTAGAATCGTGGCTCGAATGGCCAGAATGTGGGATCTAGAGAAGTGGACTGTATTTAAGTTTTTAGATTTTAATAAGAGGAGATTAAAAGAGATGCGAGGAGCTCTGTTGAACGGCCTTTTCCCGTTCGCCCAGTCCAGAACAAATCTGCCGACAAATAGTCTGAGTTTACCAACCTTTCGCCGGCTGCAGTAACCTCCAATCTTCGTCGATGGCACGCGGATTGCTGGATGGATCACTGGTGTTCACAACACGGTAATGAGACACTATAAGTCCTGGATTTTACAGTTTTAACTCACGGAGCCAAAATTTGATGTTTGCGGGCGCGGGGCACAGAGCGCACTACTCACTCGTACGCTTCCTCCCACTTCCTTTCGCGTGAACGGAAGTTCCGCGCAATTGGATTAGGCATGGACAGCTTTTATGCTCCAGCCAATCACAGACCGACTACTCGGTTTGCGTACACAGCCTATTGCAACAGATTCGTTCAGGAATGGGCTAAATACAGAACACCACCAGTATCACAAATCTCGGTCCCGGTGATAATTCTTCCACCAGACGAACCATTTAATGATTTAAAGAGCGATGCAATACTTAACCTCCAATAGAAAAGTAGATATTATTTTGAAAGGTGTATTCGATTGTTTAGTTATGGTATAATCATAGAATTTCATTAATATATTCAACTGACGGCCTGTTCCGGCTTCGCAAGGGTAGACATTTGTTTATTATATAGCTTTTCCTTATTGATAATACAATTTTTGTTCTCACAGCAGTCATAGCAACTACCCATTATTTCTTGATAGTGTGAATTGTCGGAAATTTGTATGTTCCATCATTTTTACAGCCTATTACACAACATCTAGTCATTTTACATCAATAAATCGCTTCTTTTCAGAAAACTCCTTTGTATTGACAGTTATTTTGGGACACAAATGTCACTTGTCACTTTGACACTTGCCTTCCCCATTCTGAGGGTTTTCATTCATAAAAAAGCTGGTCATTACTGATTGGTTACCGCCAGCTACAGCGAACCTAAGAACCGCACATTATTTATACATCTGTGCCGTTCATACACACGACAATATGAAACAAAAATCATTGATGCTGAAATTGCGTTAAACGAAATAATCCTATCTAAAAGCATTTGAAATGCGTGGAATATCTAATATTGAATTAGTTTTATTGCGGAAGTATCCTTTTTGATCAGTAAACGACAAACAATTAAAAAAAAAAGAAAAAATGCGTCACTATTTGCACATTTTTGACAGATCGTAACTCGAAAACGTGACGCTTTACGAGATTTTGCCTCTTGCATTTTACGTTTGTATTGATGTGATCTATCGATGTATGAATGTTTCATGCGTTACCGCCATTTTGAAAATAAAATTAAATGGCGAATAAGAAACTGGTACAAAAGCAAGTACAAAAGGCACAAAGCCCTTTATTAATGAAATTCTATGATTATACCATAACTAAACAATCGAATACACCTTTCAAAATAATATCTACTTTTCTATTGGAGGTTAAGTACCTATTGCATCGCTCTTTATATTATGAAATGGTTCGTTTGGTGGAAGAATTATCATATCACCCGTTCCGAGATCTGTGATAGTTGTGGTGTTAGGAAGTTAAAATTCTTATCATATTGCTCCAATCTAATAGATGTAAAATTAGATGAAGAAGACAAACACAGAACTAGAGGCTAGCACCTACTCAAAAATTACAATTTTAAATCCTAACTACAAGTAAATGTGTGTTTAATGTAGAAGAATCAAATTTCTAGCCTCTCGACTAAATCACTTTTTTTCCTCTTGTAGATGCACCGCGGCGTCTTAGTTCAACTTTTACTTCATGCACTTGCATTGAAGAATAATCTTCCATATTCCTTTTGTGTTTAAACTCAATTTTTATCACAATAAATAGTGTTTGTTTTTTGTACAACCGTCATTAATCTGACATAATTATATGGACAAACGTACGAAGCGTCATCTACAATATTTTTGAATTGCCATCTGACTGATGTCACCTTCTTTACAACTTTCAAGAAAACTATGTACCTACCACAGAGTACTTTTATAATGTACCTACTCTATGAAGAAAACGTTGTCATTCTGACATTTATTTCTTTTAGATTCATATTCTTCTATTTATTTTATAACTTCTAGGGATATTTGTGGATAATTTTTGAAGATAATTTTAAACTATAAACGATATTTTTACACACTCTAATGTGATGGGTTAGTATAAAACAAAGTCGATTCCCGCTGTCTGTCTGTCCTTATGTATGCTTAAATCTTTAAAACTACACAACGGATTTTGATGCGGTTTTTTTAATAGATAGATGATTCAAGAGGAAGGTTAATATGTATAAAACACTGATATTATAGTAGAGTTTGCACCCGTGCGGAGCCGGAACAGGTCGCTAGTTTTTATTAAATAACCAATTTCAGATGGAGTGACAGGAAAAGATCGATTAGAGAACTTTCTCCATGATCTGCTGGAAGATTTTCGTGATTTATTGCTGACGGGTTCTGATGAAGTTCGAGTTCTGGATCCTCTGGAAGTTGAAAATGTGTATATGGATGCGGAAGATCTCCTTGACCCTGAGTAAGAGATTTGTAAAGGTATCTGTACACTTAGCAACCTTTGAGAGAAATATTATTATGTTTCTTTATTCATTTTATACACTTATTTGTAACATTTTTAAGTAATTTTACAAAAAAGATAGGTATAATAAAAAACATTTAAAAATATATAAAAATAGCAGTCCACCAGCATCGAGAACAGGGTCTGGGCTGCTGGTGGTCAGAGCTCCTGAGAGAGGAACCACCTAACAATGCGCGCCGTGTCCAGAAGTACTGCCTTCTGAATCAGGCGCTTGATCCAGCTGCCAAGCGAAAGCCTCCTCAGATGTTGTTCGAGGCTCTTGGCAATTAAGGCATTGGCAGACACGACTATCGGCACAAGGACTGCTGTATTCACGTCTAACGTCAACAACCTCGCGAGCCAGATATAGATACTTGAATTGTTTATCTTTCTCTGCCTTCACGAGGTTCTCATCATGCGGGACCGTTATATCAACAATCATTGCACGACGCCGACGTTCCGATAAATCTATCACCACAACGTCAGGCTTATTCGCAAAAATAGTCCTGTCATAGTGATGTTAAGTCGATCCCAATACAACGGACATATTGCCATTTTCGAGAACTGGGTCGGGCGCATACTTGTACGGCACTTCCGATTCCACAAAATTGTATTTTTTTTTTTTTAGGTGGTAAATTCATCAAATGAGGCCTCCCGCCCTGGGTGGGGCAAAAGGGACTGTCAGACTCTTACTGACTAAAATCCACCCGTGTTCCTTCGGATGCCCTTTACGTTCCGGGGCCACGGTATCCTGGGTTAAGAAAAACCCGCGACCCCAACAGGCATTTGGCCCCATAAGGGGCCCCGTCAGTTTGCTGACAACTCCCCGAAGGCACGCGCGAAACACGACACGACGCGCCACCGACCCGGGCTTGGTCCTTGGTCGGACGGCGAGCTACCCATTACTCACCGTCCGCAAGCCCGCTCCGCCGCTGTGCCCTCTGCTAATCAGAGGAACACGCGTTGAACCGTCCACCCGACAGGCTATTCGCATACGGGCAAAGAGACCCCTTAGGCACACAGTGCCTAAGGAAGAGTTTTTGCCCGCATCCCAGGGTGCACCGGCCCGAAAAACTGGTCTTCCCCACGGACGTATCCGAGAGGGAACTCCAGTCCACGGGCGCACGTGGAGGTTTCCTGTCTTAGCACCCCACAAGATTGTACTTACTTCAAATCAAGTTGCTGGAGGATAATCCTGGCAACGCGGTTATGTCTATGCAATATTCTTAGAAATAATGTGTCGGATCGATTCTCCCGGACGGTGGAATGCCTGACATAATATGTCAACCGTGCCATCCTTCACAATGTATTTCCGGTAGTTATTCGTCATCATAACTTCGTCCATAATTGCACAGACAAAACCTTCGGTTTCCCCAAACAGGTCACCGAAGTGCAGCCAGGATACGGACGCTAAAAAGCTTAGCCTAGACGAAATAAAGTCGCTTTTACCGGGCATTACATAATGCCCGGTAAAAACGTCTTTATTTTGTTCTTGATAAGCTGAACCGCCTTATGATTGTCTCATTTTTTAATGTATTTTGTTGATTAACGGCTGCCATGTTTCACATTTTAGTGGCCACATTGTTTGCCAAGTTTTTATTTAAAGAAGAGATAATTAGAAATATGGAATCAAACTCGTGGCTTAATAATTAAAACCACCCAGGTCGATCTTCCGGGTTAAGGCGCGCTTGTCGAGGTTGGTCTGTGGATGGGTGACCATCTGCCACAGCGAGTATGTGTAAAACTCGCTGTGACAGATAGATGGTCGTGCCTCGGAAAGCACGTATAGCCGTTGGTTCCAGCTGTCATATGTAGATCTTTGACAGTCGTTACTGACAGTCAGAAGCTCTAAATAATGACAACTAGTCCTACCATGGGGTACCGTTTTACCCAGTTATTGGGTTGTGGAGGTCCTATAGGCAGTCGCATCATGTAAAATACTGATATTTAGCTGCATCAGGTTTAACTGGAAGCCGACCCCAATATAGTTGGAAAAAGGCTAGGTAGATGATGCGTCTCGCCTTCACTAGTGCCTCGCCTAATGATAAGCGGAGATGTGGTTGACGGGGAAAGGCTCGAATAAGCAACTGATCGTGTTCGTCTGTTCTTCCAGGTCTCACCTAAATATCAACAACCTGGTGATGTCCAAGCTCAGCACGTTCGTGGTTGATAAATTGACGGTCAACAATGCATCTATTCTTCCTGGGAGGTATCGCATTGAATTCGACATCCACCTTCCAGTTCTGGAGATTTTAGCTGGTTGGTACCTATTAGGAAATTGTAATATTAGAAGGAGGTGGTGTGACGATCTGATCGTGTTCGCGGGGCAGACATGGCCAGAAATTGCCCGAAATAGAGAGGTTTGGAAGAGGAAAGCGGAGGCCTTTGCCCAGCAGTGGGACACAGACTAGGCTTATAAAAAAAAAATTAGAAGAAGAAGAAGCCGGGCAGGTCACTAGTGATCTTGTTATACAGAGGCCCTGGCATCACTTATCGCGTTTTTGTGACGAAATGTAAACGGGACCTTTGACGTTAATTTGGTGGAAAATTAGTTCTTCGTTCGTACACTAGGGGCGCTTTTAGTTAAGTACGCTATAAATAAAATACAGAAATCTTGTGAGAAGGCCTCAGATCTCCATATTAAATGGTCAACTGTCATTCCAGATAACTACGATTTATTGGTGAAGTGTGTCTCAGGAAGGAATATCTTTGGAAATGGAAACGCTGAGTAAGTACCATTACTGTATTTTACTACCACAAACGGTATTAGCTTATACCCGCGACGGTAATTATCCCATAGGAATGTCATACCAGGATAAAAAGTATCCTTTAATAATATGATCGTCTAAGTTTTAAGCTGTCTATCGTCATCCAAAATCGTTCAGTAGATTTTGTTTGAAAGATTAATATACTATCTATCCGTCCTCCTAAACTTTTGCATGTATAATAGTTGTAAGAAGTAAGATACATAATATATATATTAATTTTGTGTTAAACAGCTGACCATGGCTGAGCTTCTAGCAAAAAATAGGTGAGATATATAGTCCATTAGCACAAACGAAAAAAAATTATGCATCAAAGTAATGCATAACATTTTCAATAGAAAGAAAAAATAAAACCGCGAGCAGGATTTGAGCCTGCGATCTCCTAATTCAGTACATTCATATTTTAGAAAGAAAGAAAGATAATTTATTTGTGAAACATGCGTTTACTTAAACTGAGTAATCAGACATGCAAGGTATTAAGTAATATGTTGTGAGCGTCCATGCTTTGCCAATAACGGCGTACAAATTTTGTTGGTTTAAAAATTACATTTCATTGCGTATAACATTGCGCAGTAGTAACTCATTCACAAAATGAACACCCAAATATGAAGTCACTGTTGGAGTTAAACCTCTCAGCGCAAAGCCGAACTTAAAGGCTGCTTTTCCACCAGAGATGATCTACGCAATGTTGATATGGATGCATTTGATATCCACCAATCATATTCATTGTTGCACATGGGTTAGCACGGTTACCTATCATAAGATCGAAAATCGTTTGACCGAATTTCATTTGACCTAAAACTTTTCAACTATTATCGTTTGGTTTTTTAGGGTTCCGTAGATAATGGCAAAAACGGAACCCTTACAGATTCGTCTTGTCTGTCTGTCTGTCCGTCCGTATGTCACAGCCACTTTTTGTCGAAAGTATAAGAGCTATCCTGTTGAAACGTGGTAGGTAGACGTATTATGTGAACCGCATTAGGATTTTTGCACAAAAATAAAAACAAAACAAATTTTGGGCGTGCCCCCCATACTTAGAATTGAAAGTCAAATTTTTTTTTTACCAAACCCATACGTGTGGTTATCTATGGATAGGTCTTTAAAAATTATATTGAGGTTACTAATATCATTTTTTTCTAAACTGAACACTTTGCACGAGAGACACTTCCAAAGTGGTAAAATGTAAAATAAGAGAATGATAAAACTAAAAAAAATATATAATGTAGAACTCAACAAAAATTTCCAACGAAAATTGGCTTGGATGAGATACAGTCAGCAGTTTTTGAGATATAGTACATTTTGAAAAACCGCAAATGTAACTTTGCCATTCATACAAACACTATGAAAAACAAAGTTATTTTTATTGTTTGTGTATATTACTTACTAATCTCAATATAATTATATCCCTAATCTATGCTTGCTACTACGGAACCCTTCATGGGCGAGTCCAACTCGCACTTGGCCGGTTTTTTTTTATTCACTGGTGGACACGGATTCAACCTAGATATATTTTTATGGAAGGATGTGTGCTATGGATGCCTGCTATGGGTCGTCGCGAGTTATGTGCTTAATCGTGCAGTTACTTTTGCAGCGGCGCATCTTCAGAGCACATCTTACTCGCACCGCTACTTAGGATCAGTGGAAACGGTCATATAGTTTCGTAGCTTAGATTTTACATTCTCGCAGCTTAGCTGCATAGCACATCTTTGGTGGAAAGGCACACTTAGGCGCTTTTGTTTAAGAAACCATCGATCGCTTTGTGACTCAATTTTACTTCTTACTTCCCAGAATCTACCTATTCGAGACGAGACTGAAGGGTTTCTTGGATGTGCATACATTGATTGGTAGTAGCAATGAAATCTTTCTAGAAATCGTAACCAGCCATGTCGAAGCATCTTTGAAAGGCTTTGAGGTATTAACAATTTATAATTCTTCATTCCTTTGAAATGTAGAAAAATAGTTTTTTTTTTATAAAAAAAAAAAAAACTATTCAAAACGGCGAAGGAAAACGTGATTGTCATCAAACCAAAAATTTGAAGACGTGACATCTGCCAATTACAGAGAAGAATCCTGTGTCCCAGCTGTGGGGATGTTACAGGCTTACTTAAGATAAAAAGAAAGAAAATATTTATTTAGCGCAAAGATAAATAAAAATAATAAAATTGCTATTAGGTACTTTAAACAACTAAAAATAACACGCTTTTAGTTTTGAAAATGAAATGAAAATGAAAAAAGCGTTTATTCAAAGTAACAAACATAATTTACAAAAATATTACTTCTGCCAAACTGTAAAACAGTTTGTTGGCAGATGTAGCCCCTTAAATAATACCACTGAATAAAAATTTAAGAAAAACCTTTGAATTCGTAATTCACACATAACAGTTACTAGGTAAGTAGTTTAAGTAGGACATAAACTTAATCTAAGTAGGTATCTCCATATAGGAGGCCTTGACAAACTTTGTTGAGAAGAAACTTCACCATTTTGTTTTTGAAAGAAAGTTTTGTTACAGCTACTTTCCAAATCGACTGGCATGTCATTAAATATTGTTGGGACTAAGCATTTTCTACATCTTTGCCCATAATAGTTAACAGTAGCAGGTATTATGAATCTTCTAATGATTTTATTTCTTTGGTGTCTTATGTTTACCCCCTTGATTTTAAAGTCGTCTTTGCAATAATTTTCTATGGCCAGTAACAACACCACCTTTTGATGGACCGGCAACATCTAACATTCTAAAAACAATTCTTCATGATTACTATTTTTACAAGGTTTTTTTTTGTGTTTTTGTCTACTAACAGTTTCATAAATCTAATTTGTTATAGGTAATTTTATTTTATCCAGATATGATTTAAATGTATTACCATAGTATGCCAGTCCATATGAAAGCAGCGACTCCACTAGTGCATAGCAGACCGTAAACAAAGTGCCCCTGTCCAGTACAAAACTAAGGTGATGGAACTTTACAAGCACTAATCTGAGTTTGTCGCAAAGGAGTGTAATATGTGTTTTCCACGAAAAGCTGTTATCTATAACTAAACCCAAGTACTTGTATTGCTCCACCACCTCAATATTTGCACAAGCACAGTACGCCGCCGCCGCACCGACGCCGTGCAGGCATTCGTAGCTATGCCCCACCACGCGCAGCGGACGTTCGCAGGTTTTAAGATAAGGAGATCGTATAGGTACACATACACTTAGTTTTATCTATATTTATTACGATCCCGTTATCATGCGCCCATTTAATTACATTAGTGAAATCCTCCTGAATATACCTTTCAATAACAACAAGATCTTTATCTGCATACACTAAGCAGGTATCATCAGCATACATGTACATGCGGCAGTTACGAACTACATTACACATGCTGTTGACATGCATGTTGTAACCGACAGGACCAAACATGGACTCGGTAGGCACACCGCAGGCAACGTTTCTGGGTTCTCCAACGACGCCGTCAATGACCGTTTGCAGCGTCCGGTCTGTAAGGTAGGCACGGAACCACCTGTTAAGTGGCCCCCCGATACCTCCATACACTACATTCCTCCATAGCTTGAAGTAGCTGATGGTGTTCCAGGGTATCAAAAGCTTTTTTGAAATCTATGTAGACCACCACCACCTGCTTCCTCTGATCCAAACACTCATTGACGTCGTCCGCAAACTGTGCCAAAGCCGTTGCCGTGCTCCGCCCACGTCGGAAACCATTTTGTACATTTGACAATATATTATTGTTTTCAAGAAAAACACTGACCTGTACCCTTAGCACGAGTTTTCACTCTTTTACTTTACAGCGTTTTTCCAGTATTTACAGCGTTTCTTGTATGAAAAATTAATAGATTTAAAAAAATCTAAAAACCCACGTTTTTAAATGTCCTAAAAATAAGAAAATAACCCTACGGGGCTGAGAGAGGGGCCACTCAAAACGTGGGGGCGTATATTATTTAAGAGATTATTTATGGGATATATTTACATGACGTGTAATAGATCGTGGGTGTAACTTGCAAAGATACGCCCCCACGTTTTGAGTGGCCCCTCTCTCAGCCCCGTAGGGTTATTTTCTTATTTTTAGGACATTTAAAAACGTGGGTTTTTAGATTTTTTTAAATCTATTAATTATTTTATTATTTTTATCTTTGTTCATCGGGTTTGAAGCTACCCTGAAAATTTCAGCCTGCTAGCTTATCGGGAAGTGCCTCAAAGCCTGTCCGCCATGTTGGACGTCCGCCATATTGGATTTAAGTCACGTGACTATTTTTTTCGTACTCCTGACAGCAAACCCTTTCATTTGATATCCATATCTTAGGGGTGCATTTCAAATAGCCTGTCTGCCATCTTGGACGTCCACCATATTGGATTTAAGTCACGTGACTATTTTTTTCGTATTCCTGACAGCAAACCCTTTCATTTGATATCCATATCTTAGGGGTGCATTTCAAATAGCCTGACTGCCATCTTGGACGTCCGCCATATTGGATTTAAGTCACGTGACTATTTTTTTCGTATTCCTGACAGCAAACCCTTTCATTTGATATCCATATCTTAGGGGTGCATTTCTAATAGCCTGTCTGCCATCTTGGACGTCCGCCATATTGGATTTAAGTCACGAGACTATTTTTTTCGTATTCCTGACAGCAAACCCTTTCATTTGATACCCATATCATAGGGGTGGATTTCAAACAGCCAGTCCGCCATCTTGGGGAGGCCGCCATATTAGATTTGTTATGACGTTTCTTAACTAGTCATGCATTGTCATCAGAACTCAGAGCGTTTGCAAAATTTCAGCCTGCTAGCTTATCGGGAAGTGCCTCAAAATTGAGTTGCAAAAGTCCAACCGGAACGACAAACAAACAAGAAAAGTGAGTGTATAAAAACGTGGGAAAAATGGAACAGCGCCTCTGGTGTGCGAAGAAGGAACTAATTTTTTCCTTGAAAATTGTCAATTTGAAATTGTCAAAGTTCCAGTTTACTTTACGTCTCAAATACTGAAAACTCGTGCTAAGGGTACAGTACCCTGAGCACGAGTTTTCAGTATTTGAGACGCTGTAAATACTGAAAAGACGCTGTAAAGTAAATGAGTGAAAACTCGTGCTAAGGGTACTGATTCATAATGAACTTTTCTACAATTTTATTTATAACAGACAGTATAGCTATTGGCCTATAATTTGAATAAACACTATGAGCTCCTTGTTCGTATAGGTCTTATTAATGCAGTTTTCAAGTGATCAGGATATAAACCTTTTTCAACATATAAGTTAATGAATAACGCTATTACAGGGCTCAGTTTGGTTTTAAACAACTTTATCTCTTTAACTCTAATTTTATCAATACCTTCAGATGTATCACTACTTAGATTATTAATTAATTTATCTACATCCTTCGGGTAGGCTTTTTGAAACCTACATTTATTGATATAGCTCGACCTGTCTAAAAACTTATGACTACAGACATGTTTTATATCTAAAATTTCTTTTGTAAATGTTTCAGAAAAGTTATTACAAATATTAATTACACTTTCCGTTCTTCCCAGATATTTTAAAATAACTGAATCTACGCTATTTTTCTTTCTTCTTATTCATGAGTTAATTTTAGCCCAAATTTTCCTAATATTTTTATTACACTTTTTAGTTTCTTCGACTCATTCGTCAACTCGCGCGCAATTAACTCGCTCGATCGAGCGAGTTGGCACATTCCGATTTTAATTATTTTTGTTGTCGTCAACTCGCGACTGAGCGAAAATTTACAGTCGTCTACAAAAGTGTTTTTATAAATCTAACATTTAATTTAATTGAACCTACTTCACATGTTTAAGACATGAAACGGATAGAGTAGGTTAATTGATTGTCAGGAGGTCGTCTTAGAGGTGAAATTCTGCTCGCGGTTCGAATCTTTCTTTCCAAAGAAAAGCTTTTGTTAAGTTACCATTCGGCAAAATTACTCAATGATTTTATGTAGGTATAATATGGTACATATTTTAACATCGAAGATAAAAATATCTACGCTTAAAATATCGATGTTCGAAACATCGAAAATTTAAATATCGATTGTAACAAAATATCGAAAAATGTTACATCTACGCTTAAAACGTCGAAGATTGAAATGTCGATTGATTAAAATATCGAATGATTCAAAATATCGAATGACATTATGACTAAGTTCAAAATATCAACGTTTAATACATCGAAGTTCATAATATCTACGTTAAAAATACCTACCTACTAGTTGAAATATCGGACAGAAACCGGATAAAAAGTCGGACTTGCTTTTGCATCCTTAGTCAAATTGCTGATTACCACCTATCAAGGTAAGTCGACGGAACCCTGTTTCGCGGGGCTCCTATTCTGTTTGCAAGGTTTAAAGTAACCTAACACGAAGAGGATGGCGGGGTCTTTTAATTTTCGATTTTATGGTCGTTCGATATTTTCATTTTCGATGTTTTGAACATCGATATTTTAAGCGTAGATATTTTAATCTTCGATATTCAAATATGTACCCTAATAATTAGCCAAATGGTATACTCGTATTTTTTTGATATTGTTGATTTTACTTTGTTATATTTGTTTACTTTAAGTCATGTTACATACTAGGTTATTAACCAAAATCTTTAAAAAATGTGATATTTTTGATAATCTTCAAAATGTAGGTAACATAATATGAGCAGTTTTTTATGTTGTAAATTATAAATACAGAATATATCTATTAAAAAAACTTTATCAAAAAAAATGTTACCTACTTCCCACAAAAAAGTTCAAAATAACCTACAAAAAAAACTTTTCTTTCGAAAGTCGGTGGCTTTCTTTTTTATTTCATTGGCTTTTTTTCACTTACTTTCGAAAGAAAAGTTTTTTTGTTGGTCATTTTGAACTTTTTTGATACTGGTGCCATTTTCGTTGTTTGGCAGGGCCTGTCCATACTGTATAAGTCTATGACTGCACCAAACTAAATGAAAATTTTATGGGACCAAATGGCAGATATACTGTATCGAACAAAAAAAAAACATCGAAATCGGACCAGAAACATCGGAGTAATCGGTGTAGACAATGTAGAAAACTTTTTAGGATTTTGTTGATTTTTCAAAAAGTGCTAGTCCGATTTCGGTAAAATTTTAATGGGACTATTCGGGAAGTATACCTCTTTCTTCGAGTTAAAAATCGGTTCTAAATCGGTTAGTAAACGACGGAGTTATGCCCGAACAAACATTAAAGAAGACGGAAGACGCTGGATGCAGGTCGCTTCCAACCGGTATATGTGGAGATCTAAAGGGGAGGCCTATGTTCAGCAGTGGACGTCCTATGGCTGAGATGATGATGATGAAACATTAAAAAAAAATATAAGTAAATAAACATCCGAATTGAGAACCTCCCCCTTTTGGAAGTCGGTTAAAAAACTACATTTCTTTTATTTCAAATTCAAATCGTACAACGCCTTATACTTATAAAGTAGGTTTCTATATTTAATTTATTATAACACTTTTATAGATGACTGTACCATTTTTCGCTCTAGTCGCGAGTTGACGACAACAAAAATAATTAAAATCGGAATGTGCCAACTCGCTCGAGCGAGCGAGTTAATTGCGCGCGAGTTGACGAATAAGTCGTTTCTTCCTGACGGTATCTTGCTTTCGCTTTATTAATACCTACATTTATTTACCCTATTCCTGTATTTAGTATATTATTGAATCCGTAAGTTCATATCTTTCGGTTTACTTTTCCAATATTTGAATAGCTTGTCCCTATTAGCAATCACGTTTTTAATTTGTTTTGTAATCCAAGGTTTACTTGTCCTCTTGCTAGATAAAGAAACTTGGATTTTAGCATCTTCATAAACATCAGGAAATATTGTAGAAAGTCTGTAATATGTGGTTTTAAATTAAATAACTTTTCGTTCGTACACGTGAGACAATTTTATTATTGACAGTTCGACAACCATAGATTTTTCATAGACAAGACAATCATTTGGACATAAGAGTTCCACAGATTAAAAAATACATATCACAGAGCCGTCAGACTCAAAATGATTTCATGTTAAGTTTTCTATTAAAGGCGACTCGTTACATAGATGCCAACAATGGATACAAAATCTCTCTCAAAAAAAAAGAAAAATATTCATTAGTGATTTTTTCTGATAAAAAACCTACCTAAATACTGAAGTGACATACAGAGGATAGGAGTGAAAAAGGAACTAATATTTATAATGCTCCACCACGTTCTTCACCCTTAAGAGAGGACATAATTTTTTACATTTAGCACGCACTAAAAATTACAATCTTCGTATTCCTCTCGTCGAACCTTATTGATTGATACCCATGACATGGTAAGAATTTGATAAGAAAATGTCATTTCGCATTATTTTCAGCAAACTCTTTCATTTTATACCTAAATCATAGGGCTGCATTTCAAATAGCCAATCCGCCACTTTGGGACGGCCGCCATGTTGGATTTAGGTCACGTGATAATTTTTTTCGTATTTCATTCAGCAAACCCTTTCATCTAATACCCATATCATGGGGGTGCATTTTAAATAGCTAATTCGCCATCTTGGATGTCCGCCATGTTGGATTTAAGTCACGTGACTATTTTTTTCGTATTCCTGAGAGCAAATTCTTTCATTTGATACCCATATCAAAAGGGTGGATGTAAAACAGCCAGTCCGCCATCTTGGGGAGGCCGCCATATTGGATTTGTAATGACGTTTCTTAGCTAGTCATGTATTGTCATCAGAACTGAGAGCGTGTGCAAAATTTCATCCTAATCGAAGACCGGGAAGTGGTTCTAATTAAGATTCCAAGATTTTCTTACATACATAGTTACAAGTGAAGCTAATAAACGCGTATTAAAAAAAAAGGAAAAACTTCGATCTAAAACAGAAATAAAAGTTGTGTAAATTATTTGTTGTGTGTCTCACGGCTACGCCAAGTAGGACCAGTTCAGCAAAACGATGAGCAACTGCACGCTGGTTTTCATGATGATTTAATGTGATGATGATACCTTTAGTGAAGGAATTTATATATAATAGACTTTTTTTTGTTTTCAGTCCCGAATCAATGGCCTGATGAACGACCCTGCTATGTCAGAGATCATCAACATTTTCCTGAAAAATTTCGTGCCGAAGGTCGTGGAGCTGAGTAAGGTAAAGTCACATAATTTTATTTTTGTACAGGGAATCATTTAGTTCTCTATTAGAACATAATAAAGAGGGTGTCGTGGGATTGTATAAGCAGGATACCGCAGCCCTAATACCCGGGCTGGACGAGGCTAGTTTTTCAAGCTAGTATAGCAAGCTAGTTCTCTTTCAAACTTTCTTGGCTAGCTGACCTGGCTTGCAATATGCTCGTTCTGTTTACATGAGCCTATATTATTTTAAGCTAGTATTATTGCTGTTACGGTGGAGCATACGGTGCAGGGCTGCCCCGCTTGGGCAGAGCACCGCCGTGTCCTTACGGCGGCGATAAGAGGAGACCTCTCGCGACCGGCATTGGTCGAGGTCATGCTGCGGGGCGAGACGGAGTGGGAAGCGGTCGTCTCCTTCTGCGAAGCAATCATGCTCGCGAAGGAGGAGGCGGGCCGCGTGAGTGGTAGACGCCCACGGCGACGGACGTCGGCAGACGATCTCCGGCCACCGTGCTGCTCACACCGCGCCACACTGCATGCGAAAAAAAAACACTATTCGACTGAAACAGTTACTTCAAAAACTGTGCCAATTTGCACTAGATGAACTAGAAGATGAATTACAAAAACGGGTGTGGACAATACCGTGGTGCTTTACTTTTGGAAGAATTTCTTGGTCACGGTACAGTTGTACGAACTTTAAATTAATCTCCGTACTTAGTTTAGGCATCTTAAAACCTCAAAAACACGTAGCGGAGAAAAACAAACAAAACGCGTGGTTACTGCTTACGAGTCAACTGAAGACTAGCTTCGCAGGCCACAAAAAGGCATGAAGCTAGTACACAACCCAGGATAGTATAATCAGTGGTGGGGGCGCTACTAGCCTATAAAATAGAACTCCATCCTATTAAAAACTGTCCTGGCTTGTCAATTTGCTTGTCAGCTAACTAGTTTAATAGCTTAGAAATGAAGCTAGTTTTGTCTACACGAAGCCAGAAGTACTAGCTTGCTAGCTTACTGACACTAACTTGCTATCCTAGCTTGAAAAACTAGCCTCGTGTAGCCCAGTAATATTCTGACAGGGCATATCGTTGATCTTTAAATGTAACGGTGTTCAGAAGCCCGAAATAGACTGATAAATCAGTACTAACAGTGAATAACGGGTTACTAATGACTAGATTCTGGAGAGCAGAGAGGTTGCATGCAAGTTACTGACAGAAGTTGACTTGTTACTTATTCATTTGATGGTAAGCGAAGATGATTGTGGTCGACTTTTTTTTTTTTTTTTTTTGAAAATGAAAAAATTGTTTATTGAGGACAAAACAATCAATTTGAATCTAAACCCACCAAACTGCGCAGCAGTTTGTCGGCGGGAAGGTTGAAGTACGCTTGCCTAGAAGTAACCTATTCACTCTTAATTTCGTGAAAGTCAAGAGTGAATAGAATAGGTCCCAGTCCCAGGTAGATGATGAAATTCGTATAAAATAGCAAATTGTAATTTTCAAGTTGACAATATTTCAAAGCTAAGTTTATGCTAAAAATATCTAGCAGTCACTTGGATGTACCATTTTGGGGAAATATAGTCGATCATTACATGGGTTCTTTGTTTAAAGTCTTTTTCTTTTTTTTTCAGGAGGAAATTACGAATATCTTAAATGACGTCATGTATAAATTCGGAAACGATATATTACCTGATTTCAACTTCGCTGAAATGCTTGGATAACTGACTGCAATTGCAATATTAGTCCAGTCTATAGGGAGTTTTGCCCTGCAAAAGATGGTGTAGTTTTTTTTTAATTTATATTACTTAAGTAGGTATATGCTCCTCATGAAAAATGTGAGTTTTCGACCTCGAGGAGTGTCTGCGTTAGCCGCTATCTTGGCTTGAAGGGGCCCAAATGTATTCTTTTTCATATTATAACGCATCAACCGTAGATTTTATGACAAAAATGCTTTAGAGAAGTTTAAAGGCAATGAAATTCCACAACAAATGGCATTTGTTTTAATCTGTAAATCTAATAGATAGGTATAAAGTTGCAAGAGGGAGAAAGTTTAACATTCATAAAAAATAATCTACACAGATAACGAGCATTTTGAAACTATTCTGAGACATTTTTGTCATAAGGTCAACGGTTGAAGCATATTTTTATCATGAAAAAGAACACATTTGGGCCCCTTCAAGCCAAGATGGCGGCTAACGCAGACACTCCTCGAGGTCGAAAACTCAAATTTTTCATGAGGAGCATATACTTAAGCAATACAAATAAAAAAATCACATAATTATTTTAAAAATGTCTATTGTATTTATGTTACGATCAAATTCCTAGTGTGGGGCAACGTTTGAAATTATGTTATATTACACTGTTTATGTTGTCTTAGAAGTTTGTTTTTTTTTGTTCAAAAAAGGTTTTTATCTTCCTCATATATACAACGTGTTTTTTTTTGATTTCCCATAACTCTAGGGTATGAATGAGGGCATATAATAGGGTTTCGTAGCGTTATGCCTACTTCGCACCATGACCACTTTCTGTAGCTTTTAAGTAATCGGTAGCACAATGCCAACATTTTGAAATCACCATACATTAGATCGCATCAGGCCTATAATCGCATGTTGCCATAAAAAATCTCAATTCATTTTTCTGATAGCACCATGCCTAGGTACTTTGAATATCGCCCATACTTTTTGTACGTACAATGCCTACTATAAGTACAGTTATCACTTAAAACATGTTATACATTGAGGGTTTCATGGATAAAAAAGTTAGCATTTAAGGTGTAATAAATAGTCAAAAATAAAGTAAAAGATTATTTTATTAGTACAACTTATAAAAAATACAACTGCAAACAATTCTCTTATTTAAAATAACAATCAATCTTCTTATTTCAAATAACACAATTTTTAATTTAAAAAAAAAAACAGAATTACTCTTTAAAGTGTGACCATCTATTTATATAAACAAAAAGGACATGGCATGTCGTAAAGTATAAGACTATCTCAGCCTAAAACGTTCAACGAAGTAGTGGCAGTTTCACAAGTAAGATAGCATAATACCTATTAAGAATGAATTTTGCTAAAAACAGCCTATATAGGTACCTAATGTAAAAAGGCTTAAAAGTAAAATTTTATTCTCTATTTATTTATCTATTAAGGTTTTCCAACAGCGTCTGTGTACAGTAAAGTTAAGGTATATAATTATAATACGACTAATTATTCTTTCCATTTAGTAACTTGAAAACACGCAAAGTAAAAAAAATCCTTTAATTTGGAAAAGTCGCACAAAATTCTTGAAACGATTGTAGAGGAGGTACCTATTTGTCTTAATTTCGAAATAAGACGGAGTGCAGTTACACATAAAAAAAAAATTAGGTAATGACAAAAGCGTAGAAACGACAACGACATTCGCAGAAATACACCTAGCAAAAAAAAATGAAGAAAAAAAAAACAACAAACGAATTTTAATTATCATCAATTTAATTATCACGACTTCTTGTAAATTTTTAAAAACCGTTTGAGGTACCTTTAAACATTTCTTTCTGATTCGGTAAAGACTTTCAGTTTATTATTATCTTTCTTCTATTATCCAAAACAATGTTGTTCTCCGTGACAAACCTAGTACACGCCAAAAACCCCACGCTCTCAAGTCAAATATGTTTTTCTTTTTTTTTAAATCGAATCGCTGTTAATCTGTTTATAATTTAAATGCATAGACAAAAAAATTAAGAAAGTTATTCAATTGGATTTGATAAATTAATAAATACAATTTTTCATTTTATGTAATCAATTCCTAGTCTTAAAATATTTTAAAACTATCCAAATAAATATGTTTCTTAATTCGCATAAATATTTAATAAGTACTTCACGCCTGAACAGCTGCTTAATTAATATAAAGCGCAAGTTCGGTCATGCATGGAGTACTGCTCTCACCTTTGGGATGGATCCGCCAAATACCAACTTGATGCACTTGAGTCCATAGACAAACGGGCCAAGAGGCTAATTGGTAACGATGCTCTGGTCGCTTCAAAGCTCCAGAGCCTTGAACATCGACGCCGTGTTGCCAGCCTGTCGGTTTTTTATCGGTTGCATTTCGGAGAGTGTGCGATGGAACTGCATAACTTGGTTCCTCCTGGCCCTTTCCATCATCGGACTACAAGACGTACGGCAATGCGCCATCGGCATATGGTGGACATCCCTCCGGTGCGTACAAAGCGTTTTGCCCAAACCTTTATTGTATGCACAGCTAAGGAGTGGAATTCCCTGCCGGCATCTGTATTTCCCGACAGCTATAACCTTGTGGTCTTCAAGTCAAGAGTGAACAGGTTACTTCTAGGCAAGCGTGCTTCACCGTCGACCACATCTTCGCTTACCATCAGGCGAGATAGTGGTCAAACGCGAACCTATTTATAAATATAAAAAAAAAAAAAATATTTGATATTACTGATGTACACAAAATCATACACTTTCAATCGTTTATGCACTAACATTACTAAACTGAGTTTCTAATTTTTTTTTTTAATTTCTTATTCAATACAATGTTTTATATTATTATGTTTTTTACATGTATGTTTCTTGACGAAACGAAATTGGTAAGAAAATGTTTTGTAAGACTGTACTAAAATAGGCATTATGATATCGACAGAACGAACATTTCATAAAGTTGGCATACTACGACGAAAATGATACAAAAAAATTAATAGATTTAAAAAATCTAAAAACCCACGTTTTTAAATGTCCTAAAAAGAAGAAAATAACCCTACGGGGCTGAGAGAGGGGCCACTCAAAACGTGGGGGCGTATATTATTTAAGGGATTATTTATGGGATATATTTAAATCACGTGAGATCGTAGGTGTAACTTGCAAAGATACGCCCCCACGTTTTGAGTGGCCCCTCTCTCAGCCCCGTAGGGTTATTTTCTTCTTTTTAGGACATTTAAAAACGTGGGTTTTTAGATTTTTTAAATCTATTAATTATTTTATTATTTTTATCATTGTTCATCGGGTTTGAAGCTACCCTGAAAATTTCAGCCTGCTAGCTTATCGCCTCAAAGCCTGTCCGCCATCTTGGACGTCCGCCATATTGGATTAATAGCCTAGCCTAGCATAAGCCACATGACTATTTTTTTCGTATTCCTGACAGCAAACCCTTTCATTTGATACCCATATCACGGGGGTGGATTTCAAACAGCCAGTCTACCATCTTGGACGTCCGCCATATTGGATTTAAGTCACGTGACTATTTTTTTCGTACTCCTGATAGCAAACCCTTTCATTTGATATCCATATCACAGGGGTGCATTTCAAATAGCCTGTCTGCCATCTTGGACGTCCGCCATATTGGATTTATGTCCCGTGACTATTTTTTTCGTATTCCTGACAGCAAACCCTTTCATTTGATACCCATATCATGGGGGTGGGGTTCAAACAGCCAGTCCGCCATCTTGGGGAGGCCGCCATATTGGATTTGTTATGACGTTTCTTAGCTAGTCATGTATTGTCATCAGAACTCAAAGCGTGTACAAAATTTCAGCATGCTAGCTTATCGGGAAGTGCCTCAAAATTGAGTTGCAAAAGTCCAACCGGAACGACAAACAAACAAACAAACTTACAAACAAACAAACAAGAAAAGTGAGTGTATAAAAACGTGGGAATAAAAAAGTAGGCATGGTGCGATCTAATGTATGGTTATTTCAAAATGTTGGCATTGACAGAAAGTAGTCATGGTGCGAAGTAGGCATAACGCTACGAAACCTATAATAGAATCAATTGGCATAAGAATTATTTTTCAATCATGTAATTTTTTTTGTTTTCATTTTTCATGCAAAATCATTCGGCAGAGTCACAATATTTAATGTAAAACACCCTTTTTTTTTGCGTGGTAAAATCATCAAATGATTCCTCCCTAAATATACAGTGTGTCCGGACACGAGTTAGCGATACTTGAAGGAGATATTATAGATTAATTTTCATCGACAAAACTGCTTTTAAAAAAATTCTTACTCCAACACCTCGCAAATGGCGGCCATTTAAGTTTTTTGATTTGTCAAACTGAGGTATGTACAATAAAATGCAAATATCTTTAAATCCAAGAGACCTACATACATGCAAATGACTTTATTGAAAAGTTAAATGTTAAGGCTTTTCAAAAACTTGCGAAAGTTTTCTAAATAATATGTAAAAAGAACCAAAAAACGTAGGCAAACACGAAATTGTACACAAAAATTACTGAATATTTTCACATTTTATACTCTAGCACGAAAAGTACCCCTGTATTTTGCTAAGGTGTTTGCATTAAATTAAAAGTATTTGAGTTAGGCTATAAAACGGTATCAAAATTATTTCTCTACGTCAAGTACTTTAGGAGTTATTCTTACTTGAACATAACCCTTCCTTAGCGAATGTACCCTAATATTACAGGTGTCGCATTCTTTGGGCGCGGGGCGGGCTAAATCGTTTCAGTGTAAATTTATGAGCTGTCATTATTAACCACCATGTAAATGATCCCAACGAATCACCCATAAACTGAAATGGCCCATTTTTTTAATTTATTCAAAGATTTTTTTTTCATAAAGTAAACAAAAATATTATTATTTCAGTTTAATGGTGATTCGTTGAGGTCATTTACATGGTGGTTAATAATGCCAGCTTATAAATTCACGTTGAAACGGTTTAGCTCGCCCAAAGAATGCGACACCTGTAATATTGGGGTACATTCGCTAAGGAAGGGTTATGTTCAAGTGAGAATAACTCCTAAAATACTTAACGTAGAGTGATAATTTTGATATAATTTTATAGCTTGACTCAAATACTTTTAACTTAATGTAAAAACCTAAGCAAAATACAGGGGTACTTTTCGAGCTAGAGTCTAAAATGTGAAAATATTCAGTAATTTTTGTGTACAATTTCGTGTGTGCCCACGTTTTTTGGTTCTTTCTACATATTATTTAGAAAACTTTTGCAAGTTTTTGAAAAGCCTTAACATTTATCTTTGCAATAAAGTCATTTGCATGCATGTAGGTCTCTTGGATTCAAAGATATTTGCATTTTATTGTACATACCCCAGTTCGACAAATCAAAAAACTAAAACGGCCGCCTTTCGCGAGGTGTTGGAGTAAGAATTTTTTTAAAGCAGTTTTGTCGATGAAAATGAGTCTATAATATTCCCTTCAAGTATCGCTAACTCGTGTCCGGACACACTGTATAATCCTCCCTCACTAAATACACAACATTGTTGCATCGTTACATTGTTGTTTGTACTCTGGCGCCGCGAGCTAGGGTATGTTCTGTTGTCATCATTGTAATGTTATCGATGTCGATTAAACCCAGAATTTATTTTTGCTTATTAAATACGAGTACTCCGATTGATTAAACGGACATATAACGAAAGTTACGTTTTTTCTAATCCATTAGAATAGCGATTAATACAAAATTCGCTCAAAGTAATAATAACCTTAACCCAGTTTACAAAAAACTAAATTTCAACTTTAGCCGTAAGTTACCCTTTGTAGGTATTAAAACGTAATCAATAAAGATTTACCTGTTTTAATGTGATTTCAATTTTGCTTAGTAATTTTTCTTCAATCCACTTGAGATTTCATCGATAACAAGTAGGTGCTTTCTCTTCTTTAGTTTACCTTGCAATTCTGTGAAGAACGGCAATGTCGCAAAAGTAATGATTCGTCATATTGGTGACATTTTTTCATTTAATTATGATTGATGATATCTTCGAAACTATGCATTTTTGTACCACATAATGTAGGAGTTTTTGTATTATTTTTGTCTAGAATATAACCCTAAAGTTATGGGACATCAAAAAAAACACCCTGTATAACGGAGAATCAGTTATCAGTGGGTCGCGATATCGGAAATAACACTCACAAAACCTTCGTTAACACTTTTAATTACTTGCTAAAACACACCGAATACAAAATAATCAAGAATGCCCGAGATATGGCTCGATTAAAAACTTAGGAACGCGGGAAGTTTACCGCAGAGTAACCAAGATGTCTACCCAGCTTGACGGACCGATTCAAAGTGTCCCTTCACGCTAACCATCCCCAAGTGTAATAACTTGACGTTTCTAAACGTTATCAGCTGTCAAATCTAACTTCATAGTTCCTTCAATGAGAGATAGATGGCGTTATTCTAAATTAACAATAATATCAACTTCGATCAATAATAGTACTACGAGTAGATTCCCAATAAGCGCTTCAAAAACGGCCCGAAAAATACCGCCACAAACACTTTTGTGACGGTATTTCAAAATAGTATGGTCCAACCATAGTCAACGTTTAAACGTCGAAATGCCCGCAAATCGTGTTCAAAAATTATGCAAATAACCACCGTAACACCGATATTTTCGAAGGCTTATCGTTTTTTCGATTAATTTATATTTTTTAGTGTTTTTCATTAAGTAAAAAACCGGCCAAGTGCGAGTTGGACTCGCCAATGAAGGGTTCCGTAGTAGCAAGCATAGATTAGGGATATAATTATATTGAGATTAGTAAGTAATATACACAAACAATAAAAATAACTTTGTTTTTCATAGTGTTTGTATGAATGGCAAAGTTATATTTGCGGTTTTTGAAAATGTACTATATCTCAAAAACTGCTAACTGTATCTCCTCCAAAACAATTTTCGTTGGAAGTTTTTGTTGAGGTCTACATTACATACTTTTTAGTTTAAAGCTGCGAACAAATTTTCGGCCGCGTCCGTCAGCCGCGGCTGAAAGACACTGCTTATTCATTATCTAGCCAGTACATTTAATACTACACTGTGCAAACTGTCGGTCGTAAGACGCGGACGTGACCTTGAGCGTTTGTATGAATGGCAAAGTTATATTTGCGGTTTTTGAAAATGTACTATATCTCAAAAACTGCTAACTGTATCTCCTCCAAACCAATTTTCGTTGGAAGTTTTTGTTGAGGTCTACATTACATACTTTTTTAGTTTAAAGCTGCGAACAAATTTTCGGCCGCGTCCGTCAGCCGCGGCTGAAAGACACTGCTTATTCATTATCTAGCCAGTACATTTAATACTACACTGTGCAAACTGTCGGTCGTAAGACGCGGACGTGACCTTGAGCGTTCGGACGTCCGAACAGAATCTGGCCGGCTAGATGTTTGTGCATCCGAAGAGGGTCGTCCGAACTACCGTGCACACTGCTAAGCCGCGTCCCTCAGCCGCGGCTGACGGACGCGTCCGATAATATGTTCTCAGCTTTACTTTTAGAAGTTACAGGGGGGGGGGGGCACATTTTACCACTTTGGAAGTGTCTCTCGCGCAAACTGTTCAGTTTAGAAAAAAAATGATATTAGTAACGTCAATATAATTTTTAAAGACCTATCCACAGATACCCCACACGTATGGGTTTGGTGAAAAAAAAAAAATTGAGTTTCAATTCTAAGTATGGGAGGCACCCCCAAAATTTGTTTTGTTTCTATTTTTGTGTGAAGATCCTAATGCGGTTCACATAATACATCTACCTACCAAGTTTCAACAGGATAGCTCTTATACTTTCGACAAAAAGTGGCTGTGACATACGGACGGACAGACAGACAGACAGACATGACGAATTTATAAGGGTTCCGTTTTTGCCATTTGGCTACGGAACCCTAAAAACGGGATTAAATAGTAAAAAAATTCAAACAACTAACGCAAAGTATGTTTGGCAAATGTTTGCTACAACGCCAACTATTGTAACAAACATTGACATACTGTGTTCTGAGCAATAGGTGCGTCCACACAGAGCGCGCAGCCTCACGAGGCATTTGCTGCGCGAGGAAACTGACAAGCGAGGCTTCTCACTCTGTGTACGCGTCTATTGTTTTTCTACCGAGCCACGAAACAATATACGCGAGCAAAACAAAAGCCGACACTGGATGGCTCGGGCGCTTGGTCGCTCGACCGCAGCAGCGCTGTCACTTGCCTCGCCCGAGACACGTCCACACCAACCGAGCTGCTTCGCGCGGAAAATGCCTCGCGAGGCTGCGCGCTCTGTGGGGACGCACCTATTGAAATGTGATTCCAGGAACTTCGTCTAGTTCCAAAATAAAGTAAACACGTAATTGTCAACACAGTGTTTTGAGCCTTATTGCTTAGACTTCAAGTTTCATTTTAGAATGAAAGGACTTAAAAAAGGACTTAAGTATGTAAATATATTTTGCAATGGTAATTAAACTGTATGTTTGAGTGTTAAGGTTTATAATAAACTGAAGATGTTAATACTATTGAACATTTTATTATGAAATGTAGATGTTTACGTCTGTGCAAATGTGGCCACTAAAGCCACTTATTTTTGTTCCTGATCCTTAATCTAGAGTTATTATTGAACGAAGACGAAGACGCCAACGATATTAGATGGCGTTATTCCAAATTAACAATGATCAATAGAGATTCCAAATTATTGTGTTTCTGTTTTAATGGGGATGGCAACTCAAAGCTATTCGTAGATGTCGCTGCGTTCGTTGTCCCATAAGTCAGATTACTGTATTCGCTGGGTGCGAAGTACTAGGTGGGGATAGTACTATTCGATTGCAGCGCTCATGGTGGCGAATAGTAGAAGTGCCGACGGCTTTTTTTTTTTTAACGTGGTATAATTATCAAATGAGTCCTCCCACCCCGGGCAGGGCGGGAGGAACTGTCAGACTTGTACTGACTAAAATCCACGGTGTCCTTTAATAGCCCTTTATGTTCCGGGGTCACGGTAATGAGATAAGTCCCGCGACCCCGGCAGGCTTTGGCCCTCTAGAGAGGGGGCGCTCTTTGAGGCGCGCGTGGAACACAACGCGCCGTCGACCCGGGCATAGTCCATGGTCGGGCAGCGAGTTGCCCTTTACTCGCCGCCCGCATGCCCGCGCCTACGGTGGCCGGAGATCGTCTTGCGACGTCCGTCGCCGTGGGCGTCCACCACTGCGGGTGGGGCGGAGGGAGGACACTGTCCTCTCTCTCACGCGGCCCGCCTCCTCCTTCGCGAGCATGACTGCTTCGCAGAAGGAGGCGACCGCTTCCCACTCCGTCTCGCCCCGCAGCATGGCCGCGACCAATGCCGGGCGCGAGAAGTGCCGACGGCTTTGTCTCAGAGTACATTCAGCTTTGCCAATTGACAAAAACGCGCTAATCTCAGGAACTAGTGGTTCGAATTGAAAAAATATTTTAGTGTTAGATAGTCCATTTATCGAGGAAGGCTATTTAACATCACGCTTTCACTAACATGAACAGAGAAGCAATGAAAAATGTTGCAAAATCGGGAAAATCTTATTGAGAGCTTCCATTGCGTGCGCTGCGTAAACGGTTTACATTACCTACGCAAAAATTATGGAATTGTTTCCCATGAAACGTTCTAAAATAAAGTCCACGACAGCATAATTATGTCTATCTTTCAAGGGTACCTCACCATAACCTTTTTTATGGAAATCAAATTGGTTTTAAAATAATACATTTCTTGCGACAATGTTTTTATGAACATAATAATATTAATCCTTACCCAAATAAATACGTTAATCATAACAAGCATTTAATATTGAACAAAATTGCCTTTGACATCATTTGATTTCAATGAATATCTGACGAGATATCGTAGCCTCTTCAACGGCAGGTGATGGGGAGCAGTCGGAATACGACGGCTCTGTCTCAAAAGTACATTTAGCTCTGTCATCTGTACGTAATTGTTTTTAAATCGCATTATTCCGCCAGAAAAACATAGGTCACAGCAGTTATTGTGTTGTAAACTGCAAGAATACTAGCAGAAATAGTAAATTTAAATTTTATTGATTCCCAAGTTGGAAAGATGAGCAATGCCGGAGATGGTTAGCTGCCGTGAAGAGAAAAAAGTAAATAATATCATAATCCTCATTTTAATCCTGTATTTGACATTTTTCTTATAGAATACATTTTGCCTATGTTTATTTAATTTTATTCAGAGCTGATGGATCGCCATGGAATCCAAAACCATGTGTTTTGTAAAGAAATCTGATTTCAATTAGAACGGTCAGAGCCGTCAACAGTGCAAACGCTAGGTGGCGCTAAAGTCGTGCACGGTGCCAATAGCTTGTACAAAAAACAAACACGTATTTTGTTATAAAAATTGAGTTTATTCTAAAAAACAAATATGGGAAATTATTCGTCAATGCACGTGCATATACTAAAACCAGAACTAAGACGCCGCGGTGCATCTACGAGAGGAAAAAAAAGTGATTTAGTTGAGAGGCTAGAAATTTGATTCTACTTCATTAAACACACATTTACTTGTAAAATACGATTATTAATTCGAGTCAGTAAAATGACATTTCCAATGTTCAGGTTTGTTTCATTTTGTATGTATCAGGGTATCAGTGACAGTTGTACTTGTCATTTTACTGACTCGAATTATCTAATAATCAAACTATAGTTGGGATTTAAAATTGTAATTTTTAAGTAGGTATTACATGTGCTAGCCTCTACAAAGAATATAGTACTGCTTATGACATTCTATATTGAGAAAAATGTCATCAAGTTTTGTGTTTGTCTTCTTCATCTAATTTTACATCTATTTTATAGATTGGAGCAATATGATAAGAATTTTAACTTCCTAACACCACAACTATCACAAATCTCGGTCCCGGTGATAATTTTTCCACCAGACGAACCATTTCATGATATAAAGAGCGATGCAATACTTAACCTCCAATAGAAAAGTAGATATTATTTTGAAAGGTGTATTCGATTGTTTAGTTATGGTATAATCATAGAATTTCATTAATAAATTCAACTGACGGCCTGTCCCGGCTTCGCAAGGATAGATATTTGTTTATTATAATATAGCTTTTCCTTATTGATAATACAATTTTTGTTCTCACAGCAGTCATAGCAACTACCTACCCATTATTTCTTGATAGTGTGAATTGTCGGAGTATGTTCCATCATTTTTACAGCCTATTCTTATTTTTACATCTAGTCATTTTACATCAATAAGGGTCAGTTCAGACCGAGACGCGAAGCGACGCGACGTGACGCAGTGATACTGCAAATGTGTATCTTATCACGTAGTGAATAAAGTTAGATTTTGAGTCGCCAATAAAATGCAGCGCGGCGCCGCGCTGGGTTGTGACAGTTGTATCTTTTCGTGTAGGAAATAGAGTTAGATTTTGAATAGCTGTATTGATATGTACGCGCAGCGTCACGTCTCGGTCTGAGCTGACCGTAAAAGCGTTTTTTTTTCAGAAAATTCCTTTGATTTGACAGTTCTTTTGGGACACAAATGTCACTTTTCACTTTGACACTTGCCTTCCCCATTCCTCGGCAATGATAATAGATGGTGTTATTCTAAATTATTGTGCTTCTGTGTTGATTCTGCGACATAATATAAAAAAAAAACAGTTGCTGTTCGTAAGGGTCGGCACAGACCGAAACGTGACGCTGCGCGTACATTTCAATAGTTCTATTCAAAATCGAACTCTATTTCCTACACGAAAAGATGTAACACCTGTCACAATCCGGCGCAGCGCAGCGCGGCGCCGCGCTGCATTTTAATAGCGACTTAAAATTTAACCTTATTTACGACAAGAAAAGATACACATTTGAAGTATCGTTGCGTCACGTCGCTCCGCGTCGCGTCTCGGTGTGAACTGACCGTTAGTCTCACTAAAATTCGAGAACGGCTGATTTGGCTAATTTTAGTTTTGAATTATTTTTAGAAGTCCAGGGAAGGTTTAAAAGGCGAGTTAATAATAATTATGATAAAAAAATGTTCTGAGGCGGTACGAAGTTTGTCGGGTCAGCTAGTTTTTAATAAAATACAATCAAAATGTTAAGTTTTCAACCAAGCGACATCTATGCAAATTATACTGGAACTAGAACGCTAGCACATTTTGCGATACAAATGAGGAGAGACGAGTTTGGCAAAATGTTGCTTGTGTTTGATACTAGCTGGCAGTACTAGTTCGTCAAGTTGATCATTCGTGGTAGGGTCGGCTCAAACCAAAACGTGACGCTGCGCGCACATTTCAATAGAGCTATTCAAAATCTAACTCTATTTCCTACACGAAAAGATACACCTGTCACAAACCGGCGCGGCGCAGCGCGGCGCCGCGCTGCATTTTAATAGCGACTCAAAATCTAACCTTATTTACGATAGGTAAGAAAAGATACACATTTGAAGTATGGTTGCGTCACGTCGTTTCGCGTCGCGTTTCGGTCTGAACTGACCGTTACACGTCGATTTCGGTAGGATTGGTAGTTTCATAGATGTCGGTGGCATGCTTTCTCAAGAAAAGTTTATCTGTGTCTCGTTTTGTTTATTCACACTTCACAATGATTTTAGTTTCTGATTAGGTATTAAAACCGGCCAAGTGCGAGTTGGACTCGCCCATGAAGGGTTCCGTAGTAGCAAGCATAGCTTAGGGATATAATATATATTGAGATTAGTAAGTAATATACGCAAACAGTAAAAATAACTTTGTTTTTCATAGTGTTTGTATGAATGGCAAAGTTATATTTGCGGTTTTTGAAAATGTAACATATCTCAAAAACTGAAAACTATATCTATGTATATCTAAAAATGATATTAGTAACCTCAATATCATTTTTAAAGACCTATCCATTTTTTTTTTAGCGTGGTAAAATCATCATATGAGTCCTCGAACCCAGGGCAGGGCGGAAGGGACTGTCAGACTTGTACTGACTAAAACCCACGGTGTCCTTCATTAGCCCTTTACGTTCCAGGGTCACGGTAATGGTATAAGTCCCGCGACCCCGGCAGGCTTTGGCCCTCTAGAGGCCCCCCGTCATCTTGCTGACGCTCTTCGAGGCGCGCGTGGAGCACAACGCGCCGTCGACCCGGGCATGGTCCATGGTCGGGCGGCGAGTTGCCCAATACTAGCCGCCCGCATGCCCGACTCGCCGCCCGCATGCCCGAAAGACCTATCCATAGATACCCCACACGTATGGGTTTGGTGAAAAAAAATGTTTTTGAGTCAATTCTATGTATGGGGGGACCCCCAAAATTTGTATTGTTTTTATTTTTGTGTGAAAATCCTAATGCGGTTCACATAATACATCTTCTTATCAAGTTTCAACAGGATAGCTCTCACACTTTCGAAGAAAAGTGGCTGTGACATACAGACGGACAGACAGACAGACATGACGAATCTATAAGGGTTCCGTTTTTGCCATTTGGCTACCGAACCCTAAAAACCTACTTTGCTACAGTACATCTTAACTTATACAGTAAAGAAAAAGTTGTAAATTGAAAAAATAATAATTTTAGTGTTCTCTCTATTTTTTAGGGTTCCGTAGCCAAATGGCAAAAACGGAACCCTTATAGATTCGTCACGTCTGTCTGTCTTGTCTGTCTGTGGGGGTACCCCCCATACTTGGAATTGAAACCAATGAGGTTTTCCTCAGATTATATACTACTCAAAACAAAATAAGGGCCACCTGGTTTTTATCGATTTATTAAATAATGTTTAAATATTACTAGTTACAATGACTGAATCTGATTAATATTAATGGTTTTAGATGGAAATACACAAAAATTAAATATGTATTCCAATAAATCGTTAAAATAAACCAAATTGAATGAAAAGTGAGGAATTGCAGGAATGTATCAAGTCACATAAAACATAAAAAATAGAAAAAATTACGTCTTTAATGTTCCAAAGTGTTCTTTTAAGCTTTTCTTTTAACTCCGTTCTCTCTGTTCTGCTCATTTTATGGGAGGTGGAGTGATCTGGATTAAATACCGAACATTTTCTTTTGGGATACTCTACCAGCAAGTTTTCAGACAATTTATGAGATCCAGCTAGGTGTTGATGGGAATTTTACTTTCTTTTTCACTCTTCTTTAACTCATCTCTTAAATGCTCAATAGAACTCAGGTAAAAATCCTGAGTGTCTACTGTAACATCGTAATTCGAGCGTAAAGGAATGTGTGCACTGTCAGTCGCGTCGTGTTCGCTCGAGCATTATCCTGCTTCAAGAAGAACTCAGGTATTCCTTGCTGTGCGAATGGGATAATGTGGAGTTGCACCACATTCTCTACGCAATTTTGAGGAGTTACAGCACCCTCGTTAAGAAGTGCGAGCTCAGTTTTGCCTGATAAAGATAACCGCCACAGAGCATAACTCAGAGCTCGCCAGAACAGTTTGTTTTAAGAGTGCAAGGATCTGAAACCTGTAGTTTAGATCTTCTCTACACTCTTATGAATCAGTTTTTATTGAAAAAAATAACCCACCAGTCATCAATAAAAAGCAATGAAGCCCAGTCAAAACAGTTCAATAAATTTTCTCCTTCGCAATTGTTTCACGATTTGCACCATACGCTGCAGTTAACTGGAGGCGAACCAATAATCTTCTTGAGTATTGTTAATCTTTATGGAGTCGATTCGAAATAGTGTAGTCATTTATAGGGGTGCCTGTAGCTCAACGCAATGGAGTTTGTACGGTCCGCGCAGTAGATTTTCGCTCTATTTGCGCGGTTAAACAAACTAAATGGTCTTCTTGGGCTTTACTTGCTTACTTTCTACCTTGATCACGGTGCCTGGTGATATTACCCGTCTTTTAAGACCAGTTTCAAGCATTTTGAACCACTCGTTGGGAATATTCCACCATTAAACCTACCTCTTCTGGCTACGGGCACCCTGGATTAAGGTGACACCCCAAGTGGCTGTTTTTGCGTCCATCTGTCTCCGAATACATGACATTATGAGATTGAAAGATCATTATAGCCTGCTTGCTGTATTAGTCGAAGAAAACTCTGTAAGAAGTTTGAAAACTAAAAAACACCATACCGTAAATTCTAAGTAATCTCAAATATCTAATTTAAAAAAAGTTATGAATTTCCAATTATGCAGTAGAAACAATATTAATACTTGAAAGAAACCATAACAAGATATTTAGTATTTCTTAAGTACCCAGAATAAGAGCAATACTTGTTTAAAATGCAATTTCAAAAGTGGCCCTTATTTTGTTTTGACGAGTATTTATATAATATCATTGATTGAAACTCAAATTTTTTTTTCCACCAAACTCATACCTGTGGGGTATCTATGGATAGGTCTTTAAAAATGATATTGAGGTTACTAATATCATTTTTTTCTAAACTGAACAGTTTGCGCGAGAGACACTTCCAAAGTGGTAAAAAGTGTATTCCCCCCCCCCCTGTAACTTCTAAAATAAGTTAATGATAAAACTAAAAAATATATATAGGTAATGTAGACCTTAACAAAAACTTCCAACGAAAATTGGTTTGGATGAGATATAGTTAGCAGTTTTTGAGATATAGTACATTTTCAAAAACCGCAAATATAACTTTGCCATTCATACAATATAGTAGGTATTTATGTATACTTACATACATTTTCATCCTATTTATCATCTATTTATTAATCAAATATGTTTACTTCATAATTTTCTTGTGACACTTATGTCAAATGTCAAACTGTCAGTTTCTTTTTATTTTTCTGTCTAGCTTAGTCTATGATGCTACTTTTTGGTTTATATAATTTAATTTATTTTTATCAAATTGATTTCGCTGAAATATTGTACTAATTCTAATTTAATTTTTATATTATGATTGTACTAAATAACTAAAAATTTATTTAAATAAACACTATTAAAAACAATACATTAATTAAACCTAAATAAACTATGACATAAAACCAATTAAATTACACTATTATAGAGCATCGAAAAACTCATCCTCAACGCTGTCAGCTGGTAATGTGCCCAAGAGACTGGCAGCGTTGCCTCTTTGTATGGCTATACTTCGTCTCTGACCAAGGTAAAAGCCAACTCTTAGGTCACGGGAAGCGTCAACAAGTCTTTTCGAAATGTCTCTGAAGAGGCTGTGAGCACTCGGACCCCATGGCCCTATAGTTTCAACCCCAAACGGCTTAAAAATATAGTTACTATATTTACGCCGCTTGAGGTTTTCAGCAACCGCAGAAGCAGCGCCAGCAGAGCACGATGAACTTGGAAGATGGGATGGCGCAAGAGTATCGCCACAGGTTGCGTCCCACACTAGAGGCCTACCCATCTTCCAAGGAAACAAAGACATACCGTCCGGTCTTTGCCATCGTCGCGTGCCAAGCCGTTGGGTTCTAAAACAGCTGGAACGCCGACGGTAACAAGAGCTCGTCGAATAATGTCGTTTATGTTCGCGTGCCGCGCAAAACGGCCCGCACTACGGCTGCAGGATAGGCCATGGTGTCCGAGGCTGCTGACAGCTTCCCCACAGTGACAGCGATGAGGAGAACAGAGTGGAGAACCTAACCGGAGGGAAACAGCGAGCCGGAAGGTGGTGTCGTCGAGTAAGGTGCCGATGCTCGACGACGGCAGTGCGTGACGCCAAAGACCCGACTCCTACTTACCCACAGCCAGCAGGCGCGCACATTCAGCAGTAGTAGCAGATGTGTTTAGTAGGTTATTCTGAACTACATTGCAGAGCGGCTCATTCCACTGTCTTTGGGAAGATGGATTGCCGGGTAGATCGGTATTCGGGCAAGCGATTTTCCAAGCGTCCAAAGCCTCAGAGAAGCACGGCACTTTAAAATCAGTCAGTGTGGAAGCCAGGATATTCCTGACTAATTTTTCAGTGCCGTGGACCGAAGAAATGAACGCCGGTAAGCCAATACTCGAAATTTTGCGAACGCCGAGACCACCCATGCTAATGGGAAGAGTAGCTTGAATCCAAGCTCGGTCGTACTAAATAACTTAATTTTAAATTTTACTTATGTTTACGCACACGAAGGAGGTCTGATATGGTCGGGTTCCACTACATTTGAGGAAACTAATATTTGAAAATAGAAAAGAAAGAGATTTTGAAAACGAGCTGATGGGTATATAAAAGCAGAGGCCGTTGGCAGAAGATTCATTCTATCTCAGACTTCTGGGGTGCTAAGACAGGAAACCTCCACATGCGCCCGTGGACTGGAGTTCCCTCTCGGATACGTCCGGGGGGAAGACCAGTTTTTCGGGCCGGTGCGCCCTGGGATGCGGGCAAAAACTCTCCTTAGGCACTGTGTGCCTAAGGGGTTTCTTTGCCCGTATGCAAATAGCCTGTCGGGTGGACGCTCCAACGCGTGTCCCTCTGAACAGCAGAGGGCACAGCGGCGGAGCGGGCTTGCGGACGGTGAGTAATGGGTATGCTCGCCGTCCGCCCAAGGACCAAGCCCGGGTCGGTGGCGCGTCGTGTTTCACGCGTCACCGACGGGGCCCCTTATGGGGCCAAATGCCTGCCGGGGTCGCGGATTTTTCTTAATCCAGGATACCGTGGCCCCGGAACGTAAAGGGCATCCGACGGAACACGGGTGGATTTTAGTCAGTAAGAGTCTGACAGTCCCTCCCGCCCCACCCAGGGCGGGAGGACTCATTTGATGATTTTGCCACCCTAAAAAAAAAAAAAAAAAAAAAAATCTCAGACTTCTGTCCAGTGAACAGTCTCACCTCAGCCCTTTGTGGAGTCGGATTCTATCGCAGTCTGTTGAGCGGTGAACAATCTATCTCAGCCTTTTGTGCAGTGAAGACTCTATCTTAGTCTTTGTGCAGACGTCAGTGTATCTATCTGAAAGCCTCTAACCATCAGTGTAGTGCTGAACTGTTTTATCTTTCCTGTATTTTTTATTCTAAAATATTTATCTTGTAAATAAACTGTTACAACAAACACTATGAAAAACCAAGTTAATTTTTATTGTTTGTGTATATTACTTACTAATCTCAATATAATTATATCCCTAATCTATGCTTGCTACTACGGAACCCTACATGGGCGAGGCCAACTCGCACTTGGCCGGTTTTTAATCATTATTATTAATTTAATTACATCAGAACGTTTCACAGAGAAAACTATCGAACGAACCCACGACCTATATATAACAAGTAGGTGAGCCGCCTCTGTCACTGAATAAATCCGAAATAACGTGAACGATTTTCACGCTCAGTACTATAAAATTCAGCTGTTAAACCAACATAAAACGAAACAATATTAGGATTTTGATACATTACGTCGTAAAATGAAAAATTAATGGGTGTCTGGGTTCATAGCTATAGTAAAATTTTCATTATGGGCTCAGTTATGGTAAGAGAGTCAAGGGCAATGGACGCCTATTGTTGGATGAAGTTTTACGGTCGCTGCGACACTACCTACTGATTTCTACGTATTTCTATGAAATGTCTTCAGATACTGACTCGTCGCTCAACTACGTCTCAAAAAACGGTCAGTACCTAGGCCGCAGTCCGTAGTAGTACCGCAATCACGGCGGTAAGACCCCTCTTTGAGGAGTGGCTGGATAGGCGTCACGGCGTCCTGACCTCCTGCATGAAGCAGGTCCTCACCGGACACGGAAGCTTCGGGAGGTACCTGTGTCTGATAAGGAGGGAAGAAACGCTTGGGTGTCACCACTGCGAGGATCGCCCGGAGGATACGGTGGAGCTCACGGTGAAAAAATAGAGGGCCAAAGCCTGCCCGGGTCGCGGGGCTTATCTCATTACCGTGACCCTGGAACATAACGGGCTATTGAAGGACACCGTGGATTTTAGTCAGTACGAGTCTGACAGTCCCTCCCGCCCTGCCCTGTGTGGGAGGACTTATTTGATGATTTTACATTTTTACCACACTTTATATCCAAGTTTTTTAAAGTTGGAAATCTATTAAAGGCTACTAAGCGGTTAAGTTTATCTTTTGCAATATGTTTGTGGCCAATGCCTGACTAGTGCCAACGAAGCCACGGCGTCGCGACGCGCTGGAGCGTCAACTTTATGAACCTTTGTCAAAAAACTAACAGAACTAGCTGGATTACAACGTTGCCATTTTTACACCACAACCATATTATGTAGTTGGGTTCGAAATCCTAATTCAGTGTCATGACGACACTGCGTCAACGTGTCGCTGCGGCACATCTTTCTTGATTTCTTCATCATACCTTCAAGAAATTGGTTGTTTTTTGAGATGATTCTAGAATCATCTAAAAAAACAACCAATTTCTTAAATCAATCGTCAATCAATTTCTTAAAGTACCTATAGCCTTTTTAGAACCCCATTCTTCTCTAGAGAAGAATGGGGTTCTAAAAAGACTATACTTTAGCAGAATCGTGATATAAATTACCTTTTATTTGCGTGGTAAAATCATCAAATGAGTCCTCCGACAGACAGGTAATTTATATCTGCCGCGGGAGACGCCCACGGCAACGGACGTCGTAAGACGATCTCCGGCCACCGTAGGCGCGGGCATGTGGGCGGTGAATTATGGGTGACTCGCCGCCCGACCATGGACCATGCCCGGGTCGACGACGGCGCGTTGTGTTCCACGCGTGCCTCAAAGAGCTCTCAGCAATCTGACGGGGCCTCCTAAGAGAGCCAAAGATTGCCGGGGTCGCGGGACCAACGAGTAACTAAGGCCCCGGAACGTAAAGGGCTATTGAAGGACACCGTGGATTTTAGTCGGTACAAGTATGGCAGTCCATCCTGGGAGGGCTTTGATGATTTCACAACGTTAAAAAAAACTCGTAACTTTATTCTTTCATATCGTTCTCAAATGTAGGTAGTCACATCGCACTGCGGTAATGACTTCGCGTCTCAAAGTCTCCTATCCTGGACCAACTACTTTCTAACTTGAGCTAACTTCCACTGCCCAAGCATTACTTAAGTTCAGCAGTGCTGTTAGCTTAATTGAATCTGCGCTAATTCTACTTTACATCAACCACTGTAGAAGTTCTTGAAAGTCGAGTCGAGGTGGTGAATTTGTTTTCAATGCCACTTGGTAATTCAATGCGGTCTTTTATTAGAATTTTGTAGTCTTGTAAATTGTAGTTTATTTTATTGATTCATCATCATTGTCATATCAGCCTTAGGCCTCCTCCATGGATTTCCAATAGTACCGGTTGGAAGCAGCTTGCATCTAGCTCATTGCAATCCTGTGAACGTCTTACGCTGCGTTTTCCTTAACGTGGTTTAGTTGAAATCTTGAAGAGATACTAACTAAGATAACTATTTTATTGGTTGCTGCGAAACGGCCCATCTATCTCTGTAAAAAATATCTTAATAGGGTCAACCGTTTTGGCGTCTAAACGAAAAATTAAAATACACACATCAAAAGTGTCTAGGGATCAAGCATTTTTATGCGGATTTCTTGAGATTGAGATGTGGCTTTGTAATAAATTTATGATTTTATAAATTTATATGGATCTTTTTTGGTGCATTTCATAATTTGAATCAGGAACTGTGAATCAAATTCGAGTAAAAGATGAAAATCAGCTGTCAATATTTTCCCTATAAAAACATACAACGCATTGAAGACATTATTAGTGCTACTGTTTCCCTACTACAGATTAAAACCAACGTTATTATGGAGCGGCGACGTCATTTAAGCAGGGAAGAAATGCTCAGAGCCGTGGGAATGATAGAAGCTGGTTCCCGGCAACGTACTGTGGCTTTAGCTCTGAATACAAGTCAGAGTGTTATCAGTCGACTTTGGACACGTTACCGAAGCACTGGTACCGTGGCTGAGCGCCATGGAGGACGGTATCGCTGCACCACACGGAGACAAGACCGATACATTCAAATCTTAACTCGAAGAGCTCCAACAATAACCGCCATGATGTTAGCCGTGAGGCTTCATCACTCTTCAGGGAACTTAATTAGCGACCAAACAGTCAGAAACCGCTTGCATGAAGTGAACCTTCATTCCCGAAGACCGCTACGGGTACCACCTATAGCAATGCACAATCGTAGGATTCGATATCAATGGGCTCTTGAACACAGAAATTGGGCAGAAGAACAATGGCGTTTCGTGTGCTTTTCTGATGAGTCTCGTTTCGGTATGAGACCGGATACAAGACGTATACGACACTGGAGAACCCCTGGACGCCAACAGCGATTAAAATCCTGCCAGGAAGTCCATCCTTATAGTGGTGGAACCATCATGGTATGGGCGGGTATTTGGATCGGCGGAAGAACTGAGTTGATTTGGATCAGAGGCAACCTCAACGCTCAAATTTATGCTGAGACGATTGTATCAGACGTCATCGTTCCTCTACAAGTGCAAATCGGTCCCTTATTTCAGTTAATGCATGATAATGCACGACCGCACACCGCAAGAGTTGTAAGACAGACTCTCGCCGCAGCTAACATCAATGTCCTGCCCTGGCCTGCTCAGTCGCCAGACTTGAATCCGATTGAGCATGCATGGGATATGCTACAGAGAAGAGCTCTGCCGAATATGGAGGGTATCCAGTCGCAAGAAGACCTTTTTTTGTTGTTGCAACGAACATGGGCGGCCATTCCACAGCGTGATTTGGATGAACTCATTTTGAGTATGCCAAACCGATGTTCTTGTGTTGTTAGTGTTCGCGGTAGAAACACGGATTATTAATTGTTTAAGTTACCCAATAAAATTTTAAAGAAAACTGTTATTTCAGTCTTTTTTTCGAACTTTTGTGTTAGTGGTTCAAATGTCAAAAATCCCTTTATTAGGAAAATGGCAAATTTCTTTATTAATGCAAAGGTGACTTGGTTTATCGTTACTGTGACAAACGAAAACACTTTATTTGATGAATCCTTAAAGAAAATTTTAATTAATATCAATCAGGAGAAAAGTTATTGCAAAAATATATGTTGATCCCTAGACACTTTTGATGTGTGTACTTTCGTATAAGATGCGTCTGTGTTTCCGAACGCATACAACCCTAATCTCTTCAAAGTTACAGTGAACAGGCTTCTTCTGGGTAAGCTCGCTCCATCGTCGACCTTGTCTTAGTCATCCCTGACCTAGACTAAGGTCAAGAGCAAACCCATTTTACATAAAAAAAAGATTAGAAAAAGATAAAAGAGATTCTGAAAAATCAAGTGCGGACCAGTCATATTACGAAACAAAAGACATTGCTCTCCTTTTCCCTCGGCGCGAAACTTTTCCAGCATTACTTTGTCAACGCTGAAATGGAAAAATTCCATTTTAACGTCCAATCTTTTGAATTCATTTCTTTGAAAAATCTTCAAAAGTGGTTCTCGGAGTTTCAAACTACTTCCCGCTTGTTCCGGATACTGCCTTCATTGTGTTTCAGGGTTGACAAATTTTAGAAATTGTCAATGTTCGAAGGAAATATTTGCCGCCTCTGAAAATAATGCTGATAAATTTGATTAGCTATGATCGACATTGGTAGATAATTAACTTCGTATTTATAACTTAAGTTTAACGCTAGGTGTGATAGGTAGAATTTATATATATTCAATTATTATACTATCTGTGTAACTTATCCCACGGAATGTTAAACTGGGGTAAAACTGGGTATATATAGGATATGTACCTATCCTATATTTTATTGCAGACTATAACCTATGTATCTTTGAGCCAAATTTCATCAAGATTCGTTCAGAGGTTTTGAAGTGATAGAATAAAAAATATTTAACCAAGATATTCATTGTAACTGGGAAGCCTATCATCATAAGCCAGCCATAAATTCTAAGAACGCTAAATAATTTCTGGTAACACTTCAAAAAAGTTTTTTTATTATACCCTTTTTAGTTCAGATATTTAAAAAAAATCTTCGCATAATCCCAGTTTTTAAAATCAGAGGTCTAAGTAAGCAATAATGGATCCTTGCAGACAACGTTACGGGATATGTATTATTGTTGTATTCTAAAACCTTCTCAAGAATATAACGAACACTTTTCCGAAATGTCAAGATCGAGTGCAGATAACTGCCAACCCTGTGGTATGATATTGGATGCAACTGCAAGTCAGAGTTCGGATAAAGATAAGTTGCGGGAACCGAGTCGGCTTACCAGATTGTCCTTTATTCATATATTTTGTTGACAAAATTTATAATATTCTGAAGGGAATTTCGATAATGAAAGCCAAAAGTGTGTCGGACAGATATGAATTACTGGAAAATTGGTCCCTATACAAATAATGTAAATCTTTAAAAGCTATTGCCACCTTTTCTTAAAACAAAGAAGGAAGTCGAACTCATTACAACTAAAGCGTCTGCGAGTCATGCATTATAAGGAAAAAAAACACCCCTCAGGTATCTACTTTTTAGGGTTCCGTAGCCAAATGACAAAAACGGAACCCTTATAGATTCGTCATGTCTGTCTGTCTGTCCGTCCATATGTCACAGCCACTTTTTGGTGAAAATATAAAAGCTATCCTGTTGGGTATCCTTGGTAGGTAGATGTATTATGTGAACCGCATTAGGATTTTCACACAAAAATAAAAACAAAACAAATTTTGGGGGTGCCCCCCATACTTAGAATTGTAACTCAAACATTTTTTTTTTCACCAAACCCATACGTGTGGGGTATCTATGGATTGGTCTTTAAAAATTATATTGAGGTTACTAATATCATTTTTTTCTAAACTGAACAGTTTGCGCGAGAGACACTTCCAAAGTGGTAAAATGTGTCTGTAACTTCCCTGTAACTTCTAAAATAAGAGAATGATAAAACAAAAAAAAAGTAATGCAGACCTCAACAAAAACTTCCAACGAAAATTGGTTTGGATGAGATACAGTTAGCAGTTTTTGAGATATAGTACATTTTCAAAAACCGCAAATATAACTTTGCCATTCATACAAACACTATGAAAAACAAAGTTATTTTTATTGTTTGTGTATATTACTTGCTAATCTCAATATAATGATATCCCTAATCTATGCTTGCTACTACGGAACCCTTCATGGGCGAGTGCAACTCGCACTTGGCCGGTTTTTATATTTTGATCTATAAACGGACGCTTATAAAGTTTGTCTATGTGCCTTAATTAAGTGCACTCAAGTATTCAAGTACTTTTGATGCGATTATCTCAATAATTATTTCTATTTTTAACAGCTTTTATGTAGCCCCATCCGTACATTTCCTTTTAAACCAGTGGTACTACTAACCACTAACCATTAAATAATTCAAGCTAAAGCTGCATTAAACAAGCGTGTAGTATTCAAAATTGCACAATTAGAACACTTTGTACGCTCGTACTATTTTAATACACGCATTAGCAATCTAGTCGTAACTGTATAATTTGGTAGCATTGGGCGCAGGACTAAAGCCCGGTTTACACTGCGAGCTGAGCGGACCCATTAGCCCCTTTGTACACAAGTCAAGTCGCGACGTAAGTCTCTGATAGATACAATTTTGGTATCCATGGACGCGTGGCTGTGTACGAACCTCTATGGATTTGTTGATACCAAATTCGTAAGGTATCTGAGACAAGCGTCGCGTTATGTTCGAAGGAGCTTAATGGCTCATTTTTACTCGCAAGAGAAAACTGCTTACTTATGTTTCCACCAACAGAACACCAAAGAGTCGAGCGAAAATGACTCAATGGGGAAAAAGAAAAAAGAGTAAAAAAAAATGAGATAGCTCGGTGAAAAAAAGATCCGTTCTGCCTAACTATTTCCCGCACACCTCTTTCGTCGTCGAAATCGGGCTTTACGACTGGGGTGCATAGACTGCGTTTGTGCTGCGGGAATTTTGAGCAAGCGTGCAATTTGCACAGGCAAGTAAAATTGGAGGCTTTAGTTACAATTTGACTCTGACAGCATATTTAGTCCGTTGCAGTTGGCTGATTTACATTTGCCAAAATTAAGGTGCGAATTAAGTTCAAGTAAAAGTGCATATTATTTTTCATTGTGAAGTTTAGACTACAAGGAATATAACTCGTAACAAAGCCAGACATTGATGGTCAATAAATTGATTGTAAAAATTCAAGCAGGTTATTTTCTACATAACATAATTATAGAATTGAAATATAATTAATTTATGTAGGAAATACCTGTTTTTTCTCGATGTTAGTAGGGTTTGATCAATATAAAAAGTAGTTATTATTTTATTTTATGAGATAAAAGGTGATAAAAACCTATGCTTGTATAGTAGGTACAGCAATTAATTCATTTACGTTTAGTTGATTCTTCTTATGCCCTTTTTCACATCACTAAGTGTTGTTTTCACTCGTGTTGTTTCAAATTATTTATAAGCGCTAATTCGATTTTAACAGGCACTTTTGGATTGTCAAAGTGTTACCCGCTGCAGTCCTAATCAAAATAAAAAATAATTTGTGGAAGTAACTGTAGTTGCCCGTAGGGAGTACGTACGGGACCTATAGGGAGAAAAATTGGCAAGAAACTTCATGACCACTCATTTATTTATTTTTAAAATTGTGGTTACGTCATTCAGGTTGAGATTAAAAATATACATGAGATCGATGTATTACGACGTGCACGTAGACTGAAGTCAGACGTTACTTTGTCCATATTATTATATCCTAGGCTATATACACTATACCTACAGCCCAGTATGTAACAGCCTTAAAACGTTTAGCCCGGGGCTCTCTCTGATACCGCGGACAATTGAATTGCTAATGTTAACTCTGTGTATGTATAGCGAAATTATTTTAATATTTAGTGCAGATATCGTGGTCGCAATTACCACAATTTGTTGGAGTAGCTATTCTTTGTAATGGGATTTGTTTGTTTTGAAGTTTATTACACCAAGATATTTTACTATTAGTGCAATTTTTTGCAGCTATGGGCTCTTGCAAGAATAATCCCTGTTTAAAATAAATTACAATAAGTTGCCGAAATGTAATGGTTTGTTTATGTTTTGTATGAAGATAATCGGTAAGGAATTAACATAAATTAGATTAACATTGTAGTTAAACATAAATTGGAACAGTTTTAAAATGTACCTATAAAACGGTTACAAGCATTTTAAAATCTTAGTTATAACAGATTTAATGGCAAGTATCTTCCACTTTGGACCGCGGTATCAGTCCCGCGGATGTGGGCTATGCAGGATACCGTAAACCTGGAACGCAATGGGCAACCTATGGAACAGGGTGGACTTTCGGACAATAAGAGTCTGAGGTCGAATTTGGGAGGACTCATTTGATGATTTAATGACGTAAATGTGTGTAGTTGTTCAATTTTATGTTTCTTTCGACTATATCATCACAAACTTTGTATTTTGCGACTTCAGTCATATTTTGCTACAATGTACAACTTTAGTATTCAAGAGGACAGTACTTTGCATTCAAATTGAAGAGCATCTGTATGACGTGAATAAAGAGTACAATGACTCCATAAAGTTTTCATAGTATGCTCTACAGTTTGTTGAACTATACACTGCTAAACCTTTTTTGACAAACCCTAGTTATGTATAAAAAATGCTAAAATGTTTTTTTTATGATCAGGCGAACAGCATTAAAAAGCCCTTAAGTGCTTCGCATCTCCGATGCTTGGCTTATCTTTCTCTAAGGCATAATATATTTTTTACTGAATGGAGCGAAGCAAAATGATATAATATTGAAGCTATATTACACAGCTTAACATTATGATCGTCTACCTACATAGGTATTTACAGATACGTAGATGATTTACTTAGCAGGGCTTTTTTATCATGGTAAAATCATCAAATGATTCCACCCAGGACGAGCGGGATGGGAGGTATTGTCAGACTTGTACTGACTAAAATCCACGGTGATCCTTTAATAGCTCTTTCCGTTTTTTAAATATTTATTGTTTTAGAACAGAAACTTTAAACTCACAAACCTAAGTTGTTAGCGATCCAACTTACCGTATATTACTTTAAAAGCAATAAAACTAAATGGAAACCAAATGAAATGGCAAAAGTTTCGCTCATAGGTCTTTTTTTTTAATTTAGATTCCTGTTCACAGTTGGTAAAAGTTTTGTTTATAAAACGCAAACAACAAGCATTTTAAAACTTATAAATATTGCAGGGAAACTCTTTTAAATGTTAATATTACTGATTTTTCTCTTCTTCTTCCTGATTATTATCTTTTTTTTACATTCCTGATTTATAAAATTTTTCATCATCATCATCATCAGCCGGAAGACGTCCACTGCTGAACATAGGCCTCCCCCTTAGACCGCCACGCCGAACGGAAGTTCGCCATTTAATTCGTTTTTTAATTTTTACTTCGACTGAATCAGTCGTAAAGAGGAAAACTGTTCAAAATTGGTCCTAGTTCGATTTTTCCTAGTTCCTAGTTCATTTTTTTCTGTCTCAACTAATTGGATGAAAACTATTGGATATCGAAATAAATCACCATTTACGCGAATTCTGTTCTCCATTCACTACCTATTCATCAGTCCACCAATTAGAACTCATCTGTCAATATTCGATATCAATGGCGTACATAACTAACAACTAAATAATGTATTGTTCAACAGCTGATTACGTTACAGCTCATTATTTATTCACAATGGATGAAATCTAATTTGAATTGATAATTGATGGGCCTAATTAAACTATTTGAGGTTATCTGGTTGAATCTATGTTCGATTCGTGATTGCTATGTTGGGAAATCCAGATTATTTATGTAGGGCCACCGCAGGTGTGTGGTTAGGGACGGCGAGTGATGTAGCTCGCCGTCAGATCAAGGACCAGAGGTCTTAGCACAAGACTTCTGTATTTCACCGTACAGTGTACACACGGCTACACATCAAGCTGTGCAAAACCATATTATAAGCTGACCTTTAATTGTGTGAAAAGATCATACAAAGCGAGGCCAAGACAAACTGGTTTTGTATAGCTTGATGTGTGGCCCACCGCACCTACTAGGAGTATTACGACGTTAATTGTATTGAAAATGCGCATCTACTGTAGTTCAAACAGGAGGAGACATTTTTTTTTCCAGATTACGTCAAAAAAACATGAAAACTTGCGCTTCTGGATTGCTGATGGGGATGGCAACGCAAAGATATTGTAGATGGCGCTGAGTACTTATGTCCTAATGTCAGGTTAATGTTTATCTTGTACAAAAAAAAACAGATTTTTTTTTGTTATAATAGAGTTTTGATACAAAATAGACATAAAAGATTATTCTTCAATGTAAGTGCATAAACTACAACCTGAAAGATGCTGCGGTGCAACTACAAGAGGAAAACTTAAAATAATAACAAACTGTTAGAGAAATAAACATAAAATTATTCATAAATTCCAGCCTTTGGATTGATTTGTAATAAATATTTTTATGTAGACATAAAACAACAATACAATGTAAGCCAACCCATATTTCGGACAGGGATAAAAGACAGAATCCCCTATATCCGGTCCGTACGATATTGTGGAAAAATCTTTTACAGATAGGGTTTCATATAAGTTTATTTTCGTGAATAGGATTAGGTTTTATTGAAGGATTTTTTGTTATATTTAGCCTCAAAGACGTATGTTGGTCTTAAAATCTGTCCAATATTCGAAAAAAATAATTTTGTGCTGACTTTGTCGCCTTTTCTATAACTGAAGGTTGATTATCAATTTCTATTATTCTTGTTCTTGTCTTTGTGGAACAGAAAGCAACATTTAGGAATGTTTATTCAACTGGGAGTTTTTAGGGTTCCGTAGCCAAATGGCAAAAACGGAACCCTAATAGATTCGTCATGTCTGTCTGTCTGTATGTCCGTGTGTCTGTCCGTCCGTATGTCACAGCCACTTTTTGTCGAAATTATAAGAGCTATCCTGTTTAAACTTGGTAGGTAGATGTATTATGTGAACCGTATTAGGATTTTTACACAAAAATAAAAATAAAACAAATTTTGGGGGTGCCCCCCATACTTAGAATTGAAACTCAAAAATTTATTTTTCACCAAACCCGTGTGGGATATCTATGGATAGGACTTTAAAAATTATATTGAGGTTACGAATATCATTTTTTTCTAAACTGAACAGTTCGCACGAGAGACACTTCCAAAGTGGTAAAATGTGTCCCCCCTGTAACTTCTAAAATAAGAAAATTATAAAACTAAAAACAAAATATTTAATGTAGACCTCAACAAAAACTTCCAACGAAAATTGGTTTGGATGAGATACAGTTAGCAGTTTTTGAGATATAGTACATTTTCAAAAACCGCAAATATAACTTTGCCATTCATGCAAATACTATGAAAAACAAAGTTATTTTTATTGTTTGTGTATTTTACTTAATAATCTCAATATAATTATATCCCTAATCTATGCTTGCTACTACGGAACCCTTCATGGGCGAGTCCAACTCGCACTAGGCCGGTTTTTTAATTGTTTTCCAAGGATAGTCTCCAGGTCGCGGGGCTAACAAATTACCGTGACTCCGGAACGTAAAGGGCTATTGAAAGACACTGTGAATTTTAGTCAGTACAAGTCTGACAGTCCCTCCTGCCCTGCCCTGGATGGGAAGACTCATTTTGATGTTTTTACCTAGCTAAAAAAAAGGATAGTCTCCATCTATAAAGTACGTGTCGCCACTGGTAAAACTTGGTTTCTAGAATTCATTCAGTACTTATTTTCAGTGGAAAATCACTTAATTTTCGTGCTGAAACAAAGCTCTGTCTAGGGTTTTGTTCTAGCCACGCGATGCGAAAATTTTCTCTGGTCTAATAATTTTAATTATTTTTATTTTTACCTACGTCAAATAAACCGGGAGCTATAAACTGGAAAATTTTAGGGATTATAAAAAATCATATATTATTTTGAAGGTATGTAATACATATTATGTGTAGTATTGTTTCATTAATTGTTGGAAAACGGAGATTCAGGATACAACATTGACAAACGCGTTTTTTTTTTAACGATTGACGCTTCTGAGGCTTAACCCCTTAACCCAAGTATTTAAGACGCGGACTGACTACGATTTTAATCACTTATGACCGCGTAAACTATTGTCACCACTATGGAGCGTCAATAAGATTGAAAATTGAAAAATGATATTTGTGTTGAAATGTGACGTAAGCTGCGAATGGGCATTTATTTTACTGCTTTTCTTTAGATTATTTAAAATATAGACATAAAATTAAATAATGGTTTGGTTAAAGTTTTAAAAAATGGAAAACCTACTAAATTCTTAAAAAAAAACTGTTGTTATCGCTGGAAATACAGAGATCTTCGACGTCAAAGTTTATTTTTGTGCTACAACTTCCAATTTTTTATTGGGAATATCAAACTATTATTTACTATTCTGTTCGGTTTAAATTCTTCTTTATACCCTTGTCTGTTCACTGTATTTTTCGCGTTACTTATTTTTATTACATTACGTCATAGTCGACGTTCTAAGAAACCAATTTTTGGGAATATTGAGATAACACCGCGCCTTAAAGTGACATTCTAACAATTGTGGCGGAAAAGTAAAAAAAATGTTATTAGATGGACACATTCATTTATTAATTATGAACTACCAAAAAGAAATTGGTAATACAGAAACGAATACGGAATACCTTGAGGTCGTTCGAACTGATCAAACACCTTCGCCTGTTCTTCCAAAAAGTAGGTTGACTTACTGCATCAGGTTCAATCATACTAGAGTTTTATTGTAAACTGCTAGACTTTATCGACTCACCAATTCAACACCACCCCGACAAGAACAGACAACAATTCAAAAAAGCACTTTAGTGAATCGTTTCGAACTTTATGGAATGAAAAAACAAAACACCATCACAGGCAGAGTAAAAAAAAAGAAAAAAAAAGAAAAAAAGGAAATCGTCCGCTAAGTTCCTCGCATTCTTTTTGTTCAGCTCCCGGCACAGCGGGGCTGTTGTGAACATTTTATAATTGCTGAGCATCCGCTACGCCACTCTCGGACGGACGCCTGTGCCGTGGCGGATTATCAATTTAAATCCGACACTTTTATCTGAGGTTGGTAAGAACGGTTTGTTTTTTAGTAGGTAGGGGGATATGGGAAGTTAGAATCGAGGTGATGTGGTTGGGGAGTTAATGACCAGCACAGCTGCTGTTGGCTTATGATGATGTGTGTTTGGAAGCTGCTGTAGAACTTATTCTACCCTTCTGACCATATATCTGACTTTAACTTTAGATAAGTAAATAAAGAGCAGTGGTGGCCCAGTGGTATCGGCCCCAACTTACGAGTTGTAGGTCGTGGGTTCGAACCCAGCCTGGCGCATTACTTTGTGTAATTTATTTTTTCATCACTACTGCTCTCAAAACGGTGAAGGAAAACATCGTGGGGAAACCGGCATGTCCTAGAACCATCAAATTCGAAGACATGTGACATCTACCAACCCGCACTGGGCCCGCGTGGTGGATAATGGCCCACTCCCTCTCACAAAGCGGAGGCCTGTGTCCCAGTAGTGGGAACATTATAGGCTGATTTATTATAAAGTAAATAAATTGCGATGTTTAACAAATGGAAAATTTTATTCTATTACGTACGCCTTTTCTGAGGCCTTAGCTCAAGATGTCTTTATTTTACCGTCCAGCGTACTTGAATTATTTATTATTGACAGGCTTGTTGGTCTAGTGGTTAGTGACCCTGACTGCTATGCCGGAGGCCGTGGGTTCGATTCCCACCCATGACAAATGTTTGTGTGATAAGCACCATTATTTTTTCTGTGTCTGGGTGTAATTTATCTATAATATGTATGTATTTAGAAATATATAAGTAAGTATGTTTATCAGTTGTCTAGGACCCATAACACAAGCTTTGCTAAGCTTGGGACTAGATGGCGTTGTGTGATAGTTGTGGAATATTATATTATTATTAATTATGTGCGGCGTTTACTGTATGGAAAATAAAAAAAAAACGCCTGTAGTTTAAGAACGGAAACTATTTTTTTGCCATCAAATTAACGTCAAGGTTCGCGTTAACTTTACGTCACAGAAAAGTAATTCATGCTGACCTCTGAACCGATTTTCAGTAAAATTGTCAAGATATGAGTGGCTGGATAGGCGTTACGGCGGCCTTACCTACCGCATGACGCAGGTCCACATCGGACACGGAAGTTTCGGGAGGAATCTGTGTCGGATAGGGAGAGAAGAAACGCCTGGGTGTCACCACTGCGACGATCGCCTGGAAGACACGGTGGAGCATAGCGCCAGGGCAGAGCATCGCCGTGTCCTCACGACGGCGATAAGCAGAGACCTCTCGCGCCCGGCATTGGTCGAGGCCCTGTTGCGGGACGGGCCGCAGTGGGAAGCGGTCGCCTCCTTCTGCGAAGCAACCATGCTCACGAAGGAGGAGGCGGGCCGCGTGAGAGAGAGGACAGCGTCCTCCCTCCGCCCCAGCCGCAGTGGTAGACGCCCATGGCGCCGGACCTCGCAAGACGATCTCCGGCCACCGTAGGCGCGGGCATGCGGTCGGCGATCATCCTTGATTATTTTTTATTCAGTGTGTTTTAGCAAGTCATTAAAAGTGTTAACGAAGGTTTTGTGAGTGTTATTTCCGTTGTCCCGACACTTCTGATAACGATTCCTCGTTATACATATGTTTTGGTTTACAACTTTTCCTCACACTAGGAATTTCTCCTATATCGTGATGTCTTTAAAAACATTCTAATTTTTTAAATACACAAACAAACTGATCTGGAACAACTACTTGTAGATCATACTTATTACTTATTGATGCTTGAGTCGAGCGGAGCGGGCGATTTCGATTGCTGCCACATGAGACTGTTCATAAATTACCCTAGGCTGATTTAAAAATTGGGGGGAGGCGAGCAAAGGGCAACTCGCTGTCCGACCATGGACCATGCCCGGGTCGACGGCCCGTTGTGTTCCACGCGCGCCTCAAAGAGTGTCAGCATAATGACGGGTCCCCCCCCCCCATTTAGAGGGCCAAAGCCTGCCGGGGTCGCGAGACTTATCCAATTACCGTGACCCTAGAACGTAAATGGCTATTGAAGGACATTTTGAATTTTAGTCAGTACGAGTCTGACAGTAATGGGCGGGAGGACTCATTTGATGATTTTACCACGATAAAAAAAAAGATAATTGTTAAACGCACAAATCGATGTTTAAACATTTACACCTGTAATTCCCGCCTGAGGGAAATGTTTTGTAATAAAAATTTGAATTACAAATGGCGGCCGGGATCCAATTATCGTAACGTGCGTTATCAATGTGGTCCTGGGCGGTCTGTAGGGACGCACGATAAAATTTGTATTGAACACAGCGGGTGTTACACAGTGGCGAAGTTACCAGTAGTACAAGTCAGTTAGGAATACCAAACTAAATAATTTTGGATGGATTTGATGGATGTTTGTTACTCTTTTACCCAAAAAACTTTTGAACGGATTTAATGAAAGATACGCATGATCTAATCCTAACTAAGATTATAAAGGTGGAAGTGAGTTTGCTACCTTTTCAACCCCAACCCAATGAACCAACTATCCTGAAATTTCGAATATACATTGTCAGGTGTGCAGCGACAGACAGACATAATATACGATCCGAATTGATTGTAAAATTCTTAAATATGCGAGCAAATCTGCGTACAAAAGCTGGCATTTATACCTGGATTAAAAAAATATTAAAAAAATATAAAATCCTGTGTCTTAACACAGGATTTTATATTTTTTTAATATTTTTTTTCTGAACAAGGTCGATACTAATTTTGGTATTAGATTACAAACTCGCCAAACTGTTACGTCTGATGGCGAGAGGCGCTCTTTCACATTACAACGGACCAACGAAAAAATTAATGGGTTATACAATACTACACCGTAAATTATAAACTAACTATTAAAATTATAACAATGTAAAGAATCAATTACTATTATGTATTATCTACTTATTCATAACTGTCCTGTAGTTTTATATTTAATTTTGCTTTAAGTGACCTTTACTTATTTCAACTTTCTCTCGCAATAAATCTATTTTTTTATTAAACACGTTGGGCACAGATTACTTTGGGTACCAGATACTTCGATGTTCTTTTACCGTAGTAGTTACATGTCTGTGGTTGAACCAGTTTATTCTCTCTGACCCTACGTGTGTTGAACTTATTTTTAACATTTACTTTAAATTCATCATTAAAATAGTAATGCAGACCTACTAAATATTCATATTTTTTTTATCTATTGGTAAGATTTTACAAATGGGAAACAACTTGTCATACTCTATAATGCATTTATCTTTAAGCCTCCTGCAGACACACGCGATTAATCGCGCTGCGAGAACGAGCCAAGCCAATTTCCACTCTAAATGTACTGCGAATGGACCGCGACATGTCGCCCCGCGCGATTAATCGCGTTTGTCTGCAGGAGGCTTTAACGTTTTTACTAACAAGGCACTTTATTAGTATATATGAATATATTTAATGTCTCTTATAATTATAAGGATCACTTTCTCGTGGGATAATTTTATTTTCGAGTTACACGCACTTGAACTAGTCTAGTCTGCTCTAAAAATGTCTACGGAGAGACGGAGAGCTAGGTGTGTTTCTGGTTCTAAATATTTGTATGTTCTGCACGTAGTTGATCCGTGTCAGGCTCTTGGTGTAAGTGAGTTTTAATGTGTGTAAACGCAACCATCATACAAAAGAAATTACAAGTGTTGAGTAACGAATAAAAAATGATACCCTGTCTTAGTGTAAGGCCGATTTTTATAATGCAAATTGAACTACTGACAAACTGCACACAGTGGTATTACCACGCAAACCAAAAAAAAACAGGTTTTTTTTGAATAAACATTTTAATGGGAATCTATTAGTCGAAGGTCTGGAGAACAAACCTCTTTTATAATTTCTTTCTCAAAAATATATATTTTCAATAATAAAGATGCCTATTTCATTTACAAAAGAGCCATTACGGTCTTGTTAAGGGCGGAAGTTTGGAAACCCATTTCATACTATCATTGGTCTAGTGGCCTGTTGGTCTAGTGGTTAGTGACCCTGATTGCTATGCCGGAGGTCGTGGGTTCGATTCCCACCCAGGACAAATGTTTGTGTGATGAGCACGATCATTTGTTCTGTGTCTGGGTGTAATTTATCTATAATATGTATGTATTTAAGAATATATAAGTATGTTTATCAGTTGTCTAGTACCCATAACACAAGCTCTGCTTAGCTTGGGACTAGATGGCGTTGTGTGATAGTTGTGGAATATTATTATGTCGTTTTATTATTATGTCGTTTATTAGAACTTAAAACGGGGTATTTACTTACCCTGATTATTATTTGTTTTGAGTTTTCAACAGTTCAGTACTGTTACGAAGTATCTGTTTTCATGGTGCTAGCTGCGGTGCCGGCTATTGGTTTACATCATCACTTCCTCGATTCGACGGGTAAGTAATATATGATATAACTAGAAAATCTCTAATATTTACAAGAGATAACAACTGAATATATTTATATTTATTTGACATAACGATCTGTTAATATAATAAACGATTGACATAATTTTATAATGACTAATTACTATAAGCATAACAATCAATGAATATAAAATCGTTTTGTATACCACTCAAAAGACATAAAACTTATATGGTCTTATATTTTTTATTGCTGGTAAGTAATCTAACTCTGATGTACCTAGTAATAGTACCACCTACCATGAATGCTCGACGGAGCCGCGCTTCGCAGTGCTCTTATTTCTACGTACAGGGTTTAAAGTAACCGAACTAACCTAACCTGTCCGTGTCGGTGTGTCCCAAGTCCCGAGCTCGCTGCGCTAACTTAACACGAACTAACAACTTCGAGCTACCTCGGTAGGTGGTGATCAGTAATATACGCCCGCTCTTGTCTTATTACCGATTACTACCTATCAAGGTAGCTCGACGGAGCCCCGCTTTGCGCGGCTCCTATTTCTGTTTGCAAGGTTTAAAGTAACCTAACAAGAAGGGGATGGGGGTCTGAAAGACCCCGCCATCCCCTTTGACCCTAACCTGTCCGAGTCGGGGTGCCCCAAGTCCCGAGCCTGCTTTGCTCGCTCTTGCATCCTTAGTTAAATTGCTGATAACCACCTACCATGGTAGATCGACGGAGCCCCGTTTTTTTTTAAAGGCAATGAAAGGAAACGAATTATTAATTAACTGAATATTCGATACGATGTTTCGACTAAATCATTAGTCAAGTGAAACATTAGTTTAAATAAAATTAGTGCATTTGAAAATTCGGTCAAATGAAATTATTTCAAAGAAATAAATATGCTAAATAGAGATTTACCAATTAATTATTCGGTGAAATGAATAATTCTACTAAACGACTTTACTGTAACCAAAATTAGCCGGAGTGATTTTCAACGAAACATTGTTCTACCAAACAAGGGTAAACCCATTTTTCATACCATTTACGTGGTAATACATACTTCAAGTTCGAAGTACGGTCAAATACATAATTATGTAGAATTCGTTTTAGTGTCTCTATAGTGAAGGGTCACGAGACTGTCTTATTAGGTAACCGTGACCGTGGAATATAAATGGGCTATTTTGAAGGAACACCGTGGATTTTAGTGACAGTCCCTTTTGCTACACCCTGGCGGGAAGACTCATTTGATGATTTTATTTAAAATAAGAATCTCTGGTGTAGTAGCTAAATTCAAAAATATTCATTTACTTCCAACCAATTCCATCCACCATAGTGCTGGTCATACCTCAACTAAGTTCCACCACAAAAACTTCAGTTCCACGAGTTTAATAAACATTAATGTGAGTTCGGAAACTGGAGTTAGTTCACAAGACGTTGACAGTAAGTATTCCGAACAGGTTGGCTTTGTATACCAAAGTCTGACGGTAGACAAATGTTGTTTCTAATTTGTGTCTTAAGTTCTAGGTGTTAAACATAGCCACCTGATTTAGGGACTTAAATTTTTATAGCAAGTAGGTCACTAACACTATCATAATGCCAAACTTTTTTTTTCAAATAAATAAAGACTATTTCTTGAACAAACACAAAAATGTTATCTTTTCTTTCAGGAGTTGGTGACTTTGTTTATTTCTTTGACTTTTATGTAACTGATTTTGCATTTTTTAGTGTGATATTGTGTTGTGTTGTTGAACAATGTATACGATAGCAGCAATGGCGATTAATTGGCTGTCACGGATTGAAGAGTTTTGTCGATGGACCATTTGTGGAATAAACATTTTAAAATAGAAGAAAAGTTTTCCACATCCATCCAGGCGTCCGTCATCGAGAAATCGGGGAAAATACATTTAAAAAAATCCGATGAAATGCTGATGTATTTCGGTTACCTATGTCTCGACACGAAAACGCTGCGACATCGCGCCTCGGCAGATTATCATTAACCGACTTCAAAAAAAAAGTAGGTTCTCAGTTCGACCTGTATGTATGTATGTATGTTTGTCCGCGATTATCTCGCGTTTGGCTGAACCGATTTTGATGCGGTTTTCAGGAAAGTGTTCATTACATTCTGGAGAAGGTTTTAGTATATAACACAAATGGATATCCCGTGACGTTGCCCGCGTGGATCCGTTTTTGCTTTCTTGGATTGTAGATTTTCAGTGACCATTGCATGTTTGTAAGCGATTATCTCGCGTTTGGCTGAACCGATTTTGATGCGGTTTTCAGAAAAGTATTTGTTACATTCTGGGGAAGGTTTTAGTATATACCTAACAATAATAGATATTCAAGTTGCCCGTACAGATCTGTTTTTGTTGCTTACTAGAATTGTAGATTTTCAAAGACGGCGATTATATGAAGGTTTTTGTTGAATTTATAAACTAAAAAGCGAAAAATAAAAAACTTTTTGAAAAAAAGGGAACCGGCTTCAAAACCAGACACAAAAAACTGTAAAATAACTTTTCTTTCGGAAGTCGGTGGCCATAGTCAATGAAATAAAAAACAAAGCCACCGACTTCCGAAAGAAAAGTTATTTTACAGTTTTTTGTGCCTGGTTTTGAAGTCGGTTCCCTTTTTTACAAAAAGTTTTTTTTTCAAAGTTTGCTTTCAAAGTTCAAGATGGACAAAGATGTCTTTTTTATTTTTGAAGTCTTACAGTCTGTCTTCAAAACGAGCTCATTTAGTTTTGTTCCCAATTATTCGAAGCTCATTTATTTCTAGTTAACAGTGCATCTTGTAGGTAAATTGGTATCAGGTCTCGTTTTGAACGGCTGCGAGCTATGTTCAGACAAGGCGCTCCGAGACAACACAGCACCTTGATGCGACTAGGAAACTTAATGGAGACGCATTCGTTGAATATTAAGGCTTTTTTTTTTAGCCTGGTAAAATCATCAAATCAGTCCTCCCACCCCGGGCAGGGCGGGAGGGACTGTCAGACTTGTACTGACTAAAATCCACGGTGTCCTTCAATAGCCCTTTATGTTCCGGGGTCACGGTAATGAGATAAGTCCCGCGACCCCGGCAGGCTTTGGCCCTCTAGAGAGGGGCCCCGTCATTACGCTGACGCTCTTTGAGGCGCGCGTGGAACACAACGCGCCATCGACCCGGGCATGGTCCATGGTCGGGCAGCGAGTTGCCCTTTACTCGCCGCCCGCATGCCCTTGAATATTAAGGCTTGGATTCCTGTTACGCTGACGTCAGTTGCGTATAGTCGGTCGCCTAGGATCAGCCGCTTGCGGTCTGTCGCGTAGGGTAGGGCGGGGCTAGTTGAGCAATTTTTCAGTGAAGCGGCTAATATAGGTCCTCAACCATAAGCCCCAATGGGTTGTTATGCATCGTGATGGATTAGTAATTTATCCCCCTGTAAGTGTCTATAGTATTTATTCCTCATAAGTTACGTTTTAGAGCTACAATTGCTTAAATGCAGAAAGTCAGTCATGCTCAACGTACCCCATAGGTGAGGTAAGTTGAGTGAGGTAATACAATAGACAGTTAGTCAATAGAAAAGCCTAATTATTATAAATGTTATTTTGATAATATTATTGTAGTTTTTAAGTTTTTATCGCATACTACTAGTTAGCAAATAAAAATAATCGTTCTATGTATTTTGTGGAAATGTTGTTGGTAACACATTTGCTAATACTTACTTGTATTTTTATCATAATTATAAAAAATTTAATGTGTCACTGTTTTTTTTTCCAAATAAATAAAAATAAAATAAGAAAATACAGAACATTTCAATCTTCGATTTTCACAACGGCTTCTTCAAATGAATTTTGTAACGTGGATTAAATTGTCAATACCGTGGAATGGAACGTGCGGATTAAGGTCTCGAGAAATTGAAAAAATGATATTTCTATGTCATAATGAACCAAAAAATTTATAGGCAAAAATAATTTTCGTTTTAACACTTCACGGGTTCGGTATTACCTATCCGATAGTGAAACGAGTATTAATTTCAAGGATTTACAATTTTTATGACCTTCTGAGAAAAAGACAACAGACATTAATTTGAATTTTATCCGTTTAAATCTTAACGTGAGAGCAAAAGACCACAATAATTTGAATCTTGACCATCGAAATCGTGATTTTTCCCACGTTTTTATACACTCACTTTTCTTGTTTGTTTGTTTGTCGTTCCGGTTGGACTTTTGCAACTCAATTTTGAGGCACTTCCCGATAAGCTAGCAGGCTGAAATTTTGCACACGCTCTAAGTTCTGATGACAATGCATGACTAGCTAAGAAACGTCATAACAAATCCAATATGGCGGCCTCCCCAAGATGGCGGACTGGCTGTTTGAAATCCACCCCCATGATATGGGTATGAAATGAAAGGGTTTGCTGTCAGGAATACGAAAAAAATAGTCACGTGACTTAAATCCAATATGGCGGACGTCCAAGATGGCAGACAGGCTATTTGAAATGCACCCCTAAGATATGGATATCAAATGAAAGGGTTTGCTGTCAGGAGTACGAAAAAAATAGTCACGTGACTTAAATCCAATATGGCGGACGTCCAAGATGGCAGACTGGCTGTTTGAAATCCACCCCCATGTTATGGGTATCAAATGAAAGGGTTTGCTGTCAGAAATACGAAAAATACAGTCATGTGACTTAAATCCAATATGGCGGACGTCCAAGATGGCGGACAGGCTTTGAGGCACTTCCCGATAAGCTAGCAGGCTGAAATTTTCAGGGTAGCTTCAAACCCGATGAACAAAAATAAAAATAATAAAATAATTAATAGATTTTAAAAAATCTAAAAACCCACGTTTTTAAATGTCCTAAAAATAAGAAAATAACCCTACGGGGCTGAGAGAGGGGCCACTCAAAACGTGGGGGCGTATCTTTGCAAGTTACACCCACGATCTTTTACACGTCATGTTAATATATCCCATAAATAATCCCTTAAATAATATACGCCCCCACGTTTTGAGTGGCCCCTCTCTCAGCCCCGTAGGGTTATTTTCTTATTTTTAGGACATTTAAAAACGTGGGTTTTTAGATTTTTTAAAATTAGCTCTTTCAGTAAGAATTTTTTTAAAGAAAATTATGGTAAATCAAATGAAAATTATAAAGCGGTTGTCCACTCTATTCGACACTGAGACGAAACAATATAGCATAACTACATCCATAGTTCTAATGAGTCTTCAGAGCCATTTAAGTCGATTTTCTATCGTCTGTTGCACAATAGTGAATCAGAGTCGGACGCAGTGGAAAACGGACGAGTTTCTTTGTAGCTTAATTATTTCGATTTGCATTGAAATACCTACTACAAAGGGTTAATTAGAGAGCTTGTTCATTGAACTATGCTTCTTGTTTCATTTCTGTCTGTGTCACAATTGGTGGAAGACTGAATTTAAATGGCTAGCTATTTCTTACTACTTTTGTTATTTCATTTACAATCAATAATTTTTTGGTCATTTAAATGTTGATTTACATTCTATTTTTATGTATAATGGGTTTGCTCTTGACCTTAGTCTAGGTCAGGAGTGATTAATAGCGGCCATACACCATACTGCCTATCGTACAATCGGCATGACGATCGATTTGATCAAATTGGCAGTTCGTCCATATACACCATACACCATACTGCCTATCGTACAATCGGCATGACGATCGATTTGATCAAACTTCAATTCGGCAGCAGTGATGCCAACTTAGCAACTTTATAGCTAGATCTAGCTATTATTCGGTGACAGACAGCTACAATTTTATAAAACTTGTGGCTTAACTTTTTAGCTACTTTTTTACCGACTTGTTTTATCCCACTAGTGGGAATCAGTTGGTAATACAAGTGAAAGTGAGTTCAATCGATTTTCGACTTTATTGACATTTATGCAAACACCGGATTTTAATGAAGGAGCAATGTTAGCTAACGAGAATGTGAGAAAAAACAAACTAAATTTTGAATGTCAATAAGGTCGAAAATCGCTTGAACCTGTTTTTTAACTTGCTTAACGATAGCAAGTTAAAAAAAGGTTCAGGCGATTTTCGACCCTCCATTCCATTCCACTCCACTCCACTCCACTCCACTCCATCGCAGTCTGTAAAAAGTGTCGTTACAATTTTTTCCGCCTAGCCCCCTTTCGCAACGCGCCATAAGGAACTTCGTTCCAAAAAAATATACGTTTCGAATTGAGAACCTCCTCCTTTTTTTACGTCGGTTAAAAAGTAGCTACCGAATATTAGCTAGATCTAGCTATAAAGTTGCTAAGTTGGTATCACTGCTGCCGATTTGAAGTTTGATCATTCCGATTTGATCAAATCGATTTGATCAAATTGGCATGATCAAATCGATTTGATCAAATCGGCATGATCAAGCCTATTGTTATGCCAATTTGATGGATTCCACGCCCACACACGGTCAAATCTAACTGATCAAATCGGCAGCGTCATGCCGATTGTACGATAGGCAGTATGGTGTATGGCCGCTATAACATATACCAAAATGCTTCAAGACAAGGTCGACTATGGAGCGAGCTTACCCAGAAAAAGCCTGTTCACTCTAACTTTGAAGAGATTAGGGTTGTATGCGTTCGGAAACACAGAAGCTTGGAAACGCTTAGTGCGAATTGGTGGTATAGCAATAAGGTAAGGATGGTAATTTGCCGTGCGTCTAGATGTGCGATTATAGAAGGGGGCTGGTGGGATGAGGTCGTGGAGTTCTTGAGCACACTCTCCGAAGTACAATCTGTAGAAGACCGATAGGCAGGCAACTTTGCGGCGATGAGTCAAGCTATGGAGCTTGGCATTCACCAATTTTACGTCGCCAACGAGCCCCCTAGCTCTGCGTTCCACTGAGTCAAGAGCGGCAAGTTGATATTTAGCTGAGCCATCCCAAAGGTGGCTACAGTACTCCATGCAGGATCGGACTTGTGCTTTGTAAAGAGTTAAAAGCTGTCCAGGCGTGAAGTACCGCCTCACTCTATTTAGGGTGCCCAGCTTTTTGGCCGCAAGTTGGTCTTTGAACTCAATGGTGGCGCCAAAGTTGAGACTAGAAGTCAACTCTATGCCTAGGAGCTCGAGTCGGTCATTCACAGGTACAGATGCACCCCAAAAAGTAGGAGTTTTGTCCAAACGACCTCTTTTTACCCGACTGCGCGACGCAAAGGAGGGTAATGTGTTTATCAGTCTATTGTATGTATGTATGCATGTATGTTTGTTTCTATGTGGCGTTCTAGAGACCAAACGCGTAGGCCGATTTTGATAATTCTTACGTCAATCGATTCGTCTTAACCTTGCGAGTGTCACTAAAGACATGACAGTAATCAAAATTCACCACAGCGACAACCAGACGCCATATTGTCAAAATGAAAAAAATAAAAGTCGATGAACTATGTCAAATGAGGTGTCGTTGAATAGGTATTTTAAAATCATCTTTAGGTTTCTTTTATCATTTTTCATTTTAAGTAATAGTTTAGGATATATAACGATTTAAAGTTGTTTAACAAAACAATCATTCTCGCTAATTTTCTTACTTATTGATTTAATTTTTTATTTCATGTATAAACGATATACAAACAAAAAAAAACAGTGAACAATGAATCGTAACTAAAAAGTGAAAAATAAAAAGAAATAATTTAAAGAAAAACAAAAAACCCGACTGCGTAAAAACTAATTTTGAAAAATACGTGAAAAAGTTAACTTAAATAAAAACTAAAAAGAAAGAAACAAGCCCAACAGAACAGCAGGAAGAAGCAGAACAGAACGACTCACAGTCGGGGCCCATTCAAATTTTACCAATCAAATCTTTCCAAGGGGCCCCGACTGTGAGTCGTTCTGTTCTGCTTCTTCCTGCTGTTCTGTTGGGCTTGTTTCTTTCTTTTTAGTTTTTATTTAAGTTAACTTTTTCACGTGTTTTTCAAAATTAGTTTTTACGCAGTCGGGTTTTTTGTTTTTCTTTAAATTATTTCTTTTTTAGAGATAAAAAGACAAGCCTGTGTTTTGGTGGCGTTAAAAGAGACCAAATTATCGTCACCCCACTGGGAGACAAGGCTCACGGCATAATTTGTCCGCTCAACCATGGCCTCTCTCAAGGAACAAACTTCATCTCCGGTGGTTTTTGCGCTGGAGAAGTATTTCTCTGAAACCGTACTGTCATCTGCGTACCCAAAAATACCAGATTGAAGTAGGTCATTGATGTGCAGCAGGACAACTCGGATCGACCGCCCACTAAGGAAGTCTGATATATATCCAGCTCCAAAAATCACCTGGGATGCCATAAGCAGGAAGCTTGCTAAGTAGACCAGCGTGCCAAACCCTATCAAATGCCTTCGAGATACTAGTATCAAGCGAAACCGCAAGTGCTTCACCGTGTTTCTCGATGGCTTCGCCCCAGCAGTGCGTGACATACACAAGAAGATCACCAGTTGACCGTCTCCGACGAAAGCCATACTGACGGTCACTCAGGAGATCATTGTCTTCAAGGTAAGTCAGCAGCTTACTGTTCAGTACCCTTTCCATAATTCTTTCAGTAGGCTCTTTTTCGAGAACAATATCTAACCCTGTATAACCTGCAATCTCCTCTTCCCGCCGTATGGCGTTCATAGGAAGTCTCTCAGTAGATTATCCAAGCGCCAAAACCCTTTTAAGACTACGCGTAATAATGCTGGCAAAGAAGGAGGCAGAATTCGTGAGGGAAAGGAGATCTTCAATCCTCCATCGAGTGTAGATCGAAGTGTGATTTCCGCCTACCGTAAGTGCGGGCTTACCGATGGCGAGTAATGGTTAGCTCACCGTCAGATCCCAAGTTAACGCGCCTCAAGAAGCTGTCAGTAAACTAACGGGGTCAAAAGCCTGCAGGGTCGCTTGAATGTCTTAGCAGGATACTGGTCCTGAAATGCAAAGGGCTCGCGGATGAATGTAACAGTTTTTAGTAGATTTATTTGAGTCATTAAAATAAACAGGGAACTTTATAACCTGTGTATATACATGGCTCTGTTTGCGTCCACCACACATTGGGCGTTTTTCCATTAGCCGGCACGGCACCGGCAACGGCGCCGGCGTTGTGCCGGTGCGGGGAAGCAAAAATGTATGAACGCCGGGCCGGCGCCGTTGCCGGTAAGTGCAAAAGCGAGTCATATATTTTTGCTTCCCCGGCACCGGCATAGCGCCGGTGCTGTGCCGGCTAATGGAAAAACGCCCATTGGCATGGCCGGATAAACTAATTAAGTGAACAATTATCGTATCGATTACCGGCTGACGAAACAATGTAGATATATGTTAATTAATTCATAATACTCAACGGGGAATATCCAAAACCAGCGTTCGAAGGTATCATTGAAAATTATCATTGAAATTATATTGATAATATTACACCTTGTATATTAAAAATTGTACATATTTTTTATTAAATTGTGTACATTGCAACACAATCAACATGCAGCGCTTATCTGTCGCACTGCGTATTGCGGGTTCGATTCCTGTACATAACAAATAATTGTACCTATAGCTTGCAGGTTCTGTATCTGGCTGTTTTTCGCGCACTCTTAAACATACACACGATACATAAATTATTTCTAGTGTGGGGCAAATTTTCTCTAAAAATCGGACAAACTGTACAGTTTTAAATGTTTAAATCTACATGTGTGTATGAGAAAAACTGTACAGTTTGTCCGATTTTTTTGATACGTCGCATGTAGATTTATCGTTGCAGTTTGAACTGTACCGTCCAATCGTAACGATTTTTTGTATGGTGTGTAGCTGCCTTTTAAACTTTTCAGCTTTATCTCTACTGGTACATTACGAAATACCAACAGGGTTACTGCTTAGTTGAAATACACCGTGACTTTTTAGTCGTCTTACAACGGTAGACCAGTTCATGTATCCAATGACTAGAACACGTTTATTATAAAAAAATAGGTATTTAAGAGATTTGAAAAATTTAAAAATAATATTTTAATTCGTTATTATGACGCAAGGCGTAGTTAGAAACACCCTTGTCTCATAGAAAATGGAGATGGAGTGATCTGCCCGACTATTGCGCTGGGTAGGTATACTCTACAGCTTGTTTCATATTTTTAATGTACCTATTTACTAATTAAAAAAAAATAACGATTAAAAAAAAACTCGCCTAGAGGTAGTTTAGGTCGAATACTAATGTATACCATTTAAAAGTGGACCACTTTTGTAAGACGACTAAAAAGTCACGGTGTATAGGCATGTGTTTTGGTATGTCCACGTCTATGTCTAGCCCTTTCTACCCAAACCAGTGTTACCGCGGTCCACCACGCGAGCCAACACACAAATTAAATTCCTGCCATTAGGTATCGACCACGTATTTGCAACAGCGTCTAATTAGCGGTCGAATGCGGCGTTATTACAGCTCACCAGCGATTTGTGGTGGCCATTGGATTGTCGCCCAATTACAATATGTTAATCTGTTTAATAACATCTCATTAGTTTATATGTATATTTGGTTGATGAGCTTAGCATCTAGCTGTGAGCTCATTCACACGCGAAAATAGGGAAGTCCGTTAAAAAAATCAATATCCCGTAAGTTATATATTTGACAGGCCTGTTGGTCTAGTGGTTAGTGACCCTGACTGCTATGACGGAGGTTGTGGGTTCGATTCCCACCCAGGACAAATGTTTGTGTGATGAGCACGATCAGTTGTTCTATGTGTGGGTGTAATTTATATATAATATGTATGTATTTAGAAATATATAAGTATGTTTATCAGTTGTCTAGTACCCATACCTAACACAAGCTCTGCTTAGCTTGGGACTAGATGGCGTTGTGTGATAGTTGTGGAATATTATTATAATTAATAGAGAAATGTACACATTTTTTCTTTTCTTACCGAAATTGACGAATAGGTAATTTATTTATTTTTTCCACCACTATCACATAACGCCATCTAGTCCCAAGCTAAACCGAGCTTGTGTTATGGGTACTAGACAACTGATAAACATACTTATATAATATTTCTAAATACATAAATATTACAGATAAATAGAGATGAAGAAGATATTAATCTAAATTAATTTAAAAATAAAATGGAAGAGTTTATTTATTTTGATGACAAGATAGAGTAAACAGATTTGCAATTTATTGATGCTGAAAACAAACCGTTGTATGAAATATTTTTCAAGATCAGTTTTTTCTAGACAGTATCTTTCTATATATTGATGGCTCAGTTGGCTTAGTGGCTGATTGACTGGATTGCTGCGATGCATATCGCGGGTTCGATTCTAGGGTTCCTAGTCTGGGAATTTGTGAATGTGAGCTCAAATGTTTATAAAGGCACCCACGACACAAGAGAAATTCCTTGTGTGGGGCAAAGTAATTAAAAAAACGTATCCGTGATCAACATTTTCACACGTCGTCTTTTAAAAATAAAGTGCCTTAAAAAAATAACGACTCGTTAATACTCGTTCATGATAATAACCTCATTTTTCTCTCGAATCGATTTTCTCAGCAGGCTCAGATCAGCCAGACACAAACAGTGATTCAACTATAGTTGGTGCCAGTATTTTATAAACACCTTACAATATACTTACTAATTTATTCAGTATTTTATAAACATGCTAATTCTGATCTTATGACATTATACGAGGACTTATTAGGTAAAGATCAATGTCCGCTATTGACATCTTAACTGGCACCAACTATACATAGAAAGTAGGTACGTACAGGTCTGCCGACCTCCCTTCATCTAACAAGACACCGCTGTTTGATGTATCCGACAATTAATTACGTTAATGGGTTCGACCGCCGGCCACCAAACAGTACAGGTATATAATGGCTGTGTACTATACAACTGCTGTAGGTTACTGTACTTATGAGTAAGTTGTACCATAGACATAAGGCATGGACTGAGCATTATTTGCATAACATTGCCCTACTCATCATCTTTCGTTAACAGTCTCCTTATAAAACGTAGATAAAGTGCTTCTAATTATTTTTCTGTATTTCTAAAGAACTGGCAATTTCATGTCTATTTTGCAACCTGCAACCATATACTAAAAGCATGGGCTGAGCCTTCACTAACCAAATGCTAAATATTATTGTCATTTTATGAAAGAGAGAAAAGCTACTGTTCATTTCTTCTAAATTACAATAGATAGATTAGTAAACAACTGTCTGGGACTGTCAACATGGACTGGGGGTTTATGATCTATGTCTCTGGCGTTGCATAGTGGGCTCATGCTACCGTGCATAGTGAGGCTCGGAGCAGATATGCTTATTGTATTGACAGAGGAATTCATAGTTTGGTCTCTTAAGAGGACCCGGAGGACCACTCCATGAGCTGATGATTACCAGCGCGGTTTTAGTGAGGTAAGAGTACCACCCCCTTTCACATTTTCAATATGAAGCTCTTATGGCATCGGCTATCGCAATTACTTCGACAAATCCATTTTAATTTATATACCTAAAAGTGAACAGTTTTAATACAATGAAAACATTGTTAACTGGGTATAAAACTTTCAACTTTCATTATTTTATTTTACCTTAAAAAATATAAAGCAAAAACGATGAGTTTGCTCTTTGCAGCAAACTTTTAAAACAACAAAAATTTTGAATAATAAAACAATGAATTTATTAAACTTATTAATTCTAATAATAGGACTAAAAATGAGATATAAAATTTCGACGAGGGTTATTAAAAATACATTCTAAATAACTTTTATAATAGCGAACTTTAAAAAGTTAAAACGTGGATTTGAATATTTCATGTTAATTTATTTACATTTGATGTAAAAAGAACAGCCAAAATATTATGCTTTGATGGAGATTTGATTTTAACAAAGTAATTTATAATTCCATAACAAAAATGAAAAACCAATATCAATGAACTTTCATTGAAATTTAACTCAAATAAAATAAATTATATTTTAAAGTGTGTTTAAGTCTATAGAGTATTGAATATTGTATTAAACTAAGCATCAATGGATTTCATACAAGCTAATGCGATGTAAGATCCGCTCGACCGCGCGGATGAGCGGTACTACAGAAATAGTGTGCGGCACATTTGCTAGCAAACTTCATAAGTGCACGTACTAAACTATTGTAGTATCGCGCTTAGCCTCTATGTCCACCGGCATGACTGCACATTTGTGCGCGAACATGTGCGCGCTCCGCTCAAATAACGAGTCACGTGTACGCACAGAGAATGTATGCAGGTGTGCATGAACATCTTTAGAATGTTCGTGCACGTTCGTGTTTGGTTGAATGTCTCCACCAGAATGAGCATTTGTGTCGCACACTGTGCCACACACCGGTGGTATCACATCTTAATAGCATTCACCTGTAAATCAATTAAAAGATAATGGTCCTCCTCTCCAAAGAAACTTGAAACTCATCTTCAGATTATAATTTTCATTTAAATTAAACTTTGTTTTTGAAAGCATCTTATTTACAATTCTTTTTCAAAGAGAATTATCGATATATTTAATCCAATTTATTCAAGTACGATTGTCTGTGAAGATCTTTCTCAAGAAACATTAAACAGGTTTAAATGAATATTTCTCTGAATTAAATACTATTTTCTATAACAAGTTTAAGTGTTTTTATCAAACTTCTTATTTACTCTCTCTAATAAAAAAATCGTATAAAGTGATAGAGGTATCAAATGTCAAAGATTTTCTGCTTTAAATCATGACTAAAAAGCTTTAACTGTAGATTAGCGAATCCAATTTCAAAATGAGATTGTTTTTCAAAGTGTTTTATACGACGCCAATTAAATATGACTTTCAGAGTAATTACAGTCACGCAGTTATTTTTAACTAAAACATTAACTTCATCATCATTTGCTTAGTTTTTTAACCCTTAGGTCTTGACAACGCAGTTATTAGTACCTACCAGGTAATACCACTTAGTTTAAGTTTAAATTAGTGCTGTGTACATAAAATATGCTGCCTTTTTGCAGGCACCATATTTTTTGTTGGATCTCTTTGTTACCCTCTGCTTAATGTATCTGCCACTTTTTAATGTAAGCCTTGGACTAACACAATTCGGGCACGCTGTGGTCGTGGTGGTAAGACCACTCTGTGAGGAGTGGCTAGAGAGGCGTCACGGTGTCCTCACCTTCCGCTTAACACAGGTAGGGTCGAGTTGCCTAAGTTGGACCGGTTCGTAATTTGTACCACGTCAAAATCTACCAAACCATAATGTTTAGTTTTTAATTAGCAACATTAAAAAGCAGTGCTTACCAACATTACGCAATGGCAGACATTTTGGATGCAATGACATAACAAAGTGCAGTGTATTAAACAAAAATAATTATTACGGCGTCCTGATCTTATTTTATGGCTGTTTACCTAAGGATTTGTTGTCGCAACGGTAAGTACAAAGAAATTATTATCTATGTTTTTGGAAAGTATGCATATTAGTCTATTTTTAGAGAATATAGTTTAATATTTAGCATCTCGAGGTTATGATACCGGCTCGTATTAAAATAAAACTTAGTGGATGCCTTATTTGTACTGGGTAGGGTAATCCTAAAATGTACCGGTACAATTTAGGTGTATGATGGTTCTCCAACTCGTTTGTTAACTAGTCTGAAATATTTTCAGATGTCTGGAGAGAATAAAAAGTATTATGGACGCAAGATGCAAGCAAATGGTTTCACGAAACATGCGGAGACAACCCTGATATTTGTATAAAATACTGGAAAAAGAAAAGAGTCGACTAACCTTTTCTTTTCAAATAACTCTTGTCTTTTCTTTCTCAAACTTTATAAAGAATTATAATTATAAAGATGTACAAGTATGTTCCTATATTCAAATCACAAGGCTGATTTTAGTTCATAATTAAAATTAAAGGAAATAAGAGGAACCTTAACTATTATTATTATACAAAAGTTTTATTTTATTCTTGTTGTTGATTCAAACTTTATTTTCAGTACATAAGTTTATTATTAATATTAAAACTTTATGGTTAATAATTTTTATATAGATATATAAAGAAAAGGCTGCTTTTAGTTAATAAGAAACACTTGAATGTCAAAGTACAATTTAGGATACCTATGGTACAATTAAGGAAACCGGTTTCCTAAATTGTTGTGTTTTTAAGACTTTTTTTAAAACTTAATTTTCATGTAGTTTTTTCATACTCCCTCATTATCTAATAATAAAAAATGAACACCAATAGAACAACCTTTTTATTTCTAGTAATAGAATCCTCACAAGATATACACCGTGTTCCGGACGATATACATAAACTTCGACCAGATGTTCAAACCACGGAAGTAAGCATTTTTCATTATGGACACATTAATAAATTCTTATTTTTTATTTTTTGTTAATTTTCATACAAACTAAATACCTAGACGTAAATAACCCGATATGCATGCCTCTTTATCCGAATTGGCAACGTCATTCATAACATTGGCGGGCTGAAACAAATGAAATGCAAATAGTATTTGATAGATTTCAAATTAAGATACTTTCTCACTGCATAGCTCAATTAAATTTCATTAAATGAAATTACAAATATCTTTGTAACGAAGCCTTTTTAAGTACTACTTCCTTTGTTGGATTTGATTTGTAAAAGCCATAGAAGTATTTGCTAAAGTTTATGGATAACGTGAAGAACACGGTGTATAGTTTTTGTGAAAACTTGTCAAGTTCGTTAACTGGTACAATATAGGCAACCTTACCCTAATTACCGGACACGGACGTTTCGGGAAATTCCTGTCTCCGATTGGGAATGAATGTTCGTAATCTTTCCCTTTCTATGGTTTTCCATTCATCACAAACTATTTCTTCATTTTTCCATTCGGCCTTTGAATCAATAATTAAAAATAATGCTTTACTTTTAAATTACACCCTCCATTTCACATCATTAATCAACAAATTAAGTTATGAAGACGTACAGGCCACTAACTCCGTCGTATTAAACTCCGGTTAACGAGCTTGGAACTTAACGTGTAAAGTTAGATGCCGAAGTTCTCGCATCTTCGATGTTTCGGTAAACTGATAATAATACAAGACGTTGTCGGGTTCGAGTTACCTACATAAACTCGTTTTATCAACATTACTGGTTTTATTTCTTCTTAAATGTTAAGCTAATATAATGTCGAAATAATGCGTTCATTAACTGGTTCATTAATGGTTTTTTATTTTGCTATTCATTATTTAATAAAATTGTTTTTGCATTCCGCAATACAACATTATTTTTTGTTTATGCGAAACCCGATACACCTGTCTAGTATTTTTGTGTAAAGAGTCTATGTACAAAATTTTAAAACCGTATCATAAAAAATCACAAAGTTATAAGCTTGTACATAACCTGGTTGTCCGTTCAAAAACATGCTCATTTAGCGGTACATCCGCGTAAACCGCGTCTCCTGTGTTATACACTCGTGATAATAGTTTGGCAATAGGTACCTAACCGTACGGTGATTGTATTGTAATTAACTGGTAAAAAAAATTGAAAAAAATAAATAACATGGTGTAAAATTATTGGAATCGAATCAGTTACTGATTCTGAATAAACTATATTCAGGTTTCGCATATACTAAAAATAATGTTGTATATCCAATGCAAATAACAATATCATTATCATCATTATCATATCAGCCGTAGGACATCCACTGCTAAATATAGGCCTCGCCCATAGATTTCCAATAGGACCAGTTGGAAACGGCTTGCATCCAGCACGATCCTGGGGTCTTCATCAGATTTTTATAATATTATCATAATTATCTATAAAAAACTTTTTAGTTTTAATATTCAACCCAAATTATTGTCAAATACATAATTTTCTTACATGTACACTAAAATATTGTAATCCGGTAATAATGTAATAATGGCAGATACCTATACTGTATCGAACAAAAAAAGAATCATGGAATCGGACCAGAAACCTCCGAGTAATCGGTGTAGACAATGTTGAAAACTTTTTAGGTTTTTGTTGTTTTTTGTTGATTTTTCAAAAAGTGCTAGTTCGATTTCGATAAAATTTTAATGGGGCCATTCGGGAAGTAGGTATACCCTTTCCAACAAAAAAAATTTTTTTTCAAATCTGTTGGTAAACGACGGAGTTATGCCCGAACAACCATAAAAAAAAATATAAACATCTGAATTGAGAACCTCCTCCTTTTGGAAGTCGGTTAAAAACAGTAGAAAATAATCGGTCTATAATGATGTTGGGACTGTATTCTTAAACTTACATCTCCACCCACAAAAATATGCTATTACAAAATTAAACTAACCAACTTCAAACGCAGACATTTTGAGTTAAAATAAGACGAATAAGGCCGAATGAAGCTCCACTAAATGAAATGTAAAATTTTTAACGCAACTGAATATACAAATTTTTCCTCATTTTCCTTTTAAAAATTTCGTTTCCTTCACCGAATTTAATTTACAAAATGTCTCAGAAAAATTATTACTGAAGGATGTTCGTAGCAGTTTTTAATAATGATATTTTATTTCTTTCTGTATATTTGGTATTTTATTTAACTGTGTATGGTGAAATAATAATTAAATTAATACGCGGAAGGACATCGTGTCACAATGTGTCACGCGAATTCACAATCACGTGTTTCTATGAATTTAGTTAACGGTTCTGGGATAGGTAAATGTTGTCCGTTAAATTCTACTTCATCATTAAATTCTTAAGCAATCACTTCATCATCATCATCAGCCTATAATGTTCCTACTGCTGGGACACAGGCCTCTCTGTGACATGGACGGATGGGCTGTCATTCACCACGTGACAGTGCAGGTTGGTAGATGACACACGTCTTCGATTTTTGGTTTTAGGTTTGGACTGTCTGAAACCGTAACCCTGGAACGTAAACGGCTATTGAAGGATCACCGTGGACTTTAGTTAGTACAAGTCTGACTGTATGGATGGGGGGAGATTTTACCACGTTAAAAAAAAGATCTATGCCGGTTTCCTCACGGTAATTTTCCTTAGAGTTTTTGAGAACGACAGTGATGAAATTAATTACAAAACAGTAATGCGCCTGGCTGTGTTCAAACCCACAATCTGAAGCTCGTAAGTCAGAGTCTATACCACTGATCCCCTATTTCCAGCACGACGATGAGTATCAACTTCATCATTAAATTCTAAAACAGTCACTTCAGCAATCCTGTAATTGACAGTATATTAAAGTGGGCGTGCCCTTTGTCCGTTGTAGTACTGCACTGCAATTCTCTACTGCAGGGGTTCCCAAACTTTTTCAGCTCGCGGCGCACTTATGTTTATTAAGGTTTAGAATTTTTCTCGGCGCCCTAGCCAGTTGATACCAGGTGAATAATAAAACAACAAAAAACTTTTTCAAAAAAGTAACCGACTTCAAAAACAACAACAATACAAAAAAGAGTGAAATAACCTAATTGATAACTTCTTTCGGATGTCGGTGGCTTTATTTTTTATTTCATTGATTTTTAGCCACCGACTTCCGAAAGAATTTATTAAATAGTCAACCCAAATTCTGCACTAATCTTGTAATCCGTCACAACATAAATCCATATCTCTAAAACTACTGAACCGATTTTGATGAAACTTGCAGTGTACCCTAAGTTGAACAATACCTAGTACATAAAAAAAAAAGAATTACTTAAATTGAACTTGTAGTTCCGGAGATATGCGTGCACAAACATAAAAACATACATACAGACATACATACATACATACACTTGTGAAATTTGGCACATTTGTTCAGACGCTGATATAGACTAACATATATGAAAACTGGGCAGTTCTGATAATATTACATACATACGGGTCGAATTGATAACCTCCTTTTTTTGAAGTCGGTAAAAACCTGGTCCCGAACTCCACGAAAATACAGCACGTGAATCTGAGTTTGTTGCGGCAAAAGAGATCAATGAGACTATCCTCTTCTTTCTGGTGGACATTTTATACATAAATATAGAATCTTGGTTCCACGCCAATATCAATTCGGAGAATGGTCAACCCTGCCGACTCACGACGAGCGCCGTGTACTCTCTACGACGCATAAGGCCGCCGCGACGCACAGTTTGGGAACCCCTGGTCTACCGGGTAGCAATGCCACTCTAAGCACGTTCCGAGGTTATGTCCGCTGTACATTCGATATTCTCGAACGTATTGTGCGAGAAATTTACATGTGTATGGCCCTTGTTTACTGATTCAATTCTGCATAGGATACGAGTAATTAAGTGCTTTGTTTTTGATTCCAGTTCTACACAAATATTTGTAGCACAAGGTATTTTTACAGTGCAGGAACTTACAGATAAAAATTAGAGATGTGTGACATCTCGTGACTATGGTAAGCCCTCGACTTCGTCTCGGGTTACATTCGTCTACTCGTTTGTAAAAACCAACTTACCGTACTAGTATCATAAATAACTATTTTATATTTACGTAAAATAATGATGAATCAATGATTTATTGGCTACATCTCGTCAAGTAACTTCCCGATTCACCGACTATTTTAATTATGTTGGTAGATACAACTACAGTGCAGTAGCATACTGCACACACACAAATGAAGGGCTCTGCTACGAAGCTGCTACACACCGTAGCCGCGTAGCACATGCGCTACGAATGCTACGAAATTACCTCTAATGGATGGGATGTCCCCAGCAGGCGTAGCATGGCGCCGTAGAAAGGGGTTTTGTCGACGGAAGAATAGACAAAATGACAGAACGTAGAAATAATTTTAGCGTTTTAAGCATGGTAATGTAAAAAATATAGAAAATAAACGTTCTATTCTTCAATAGTGTACGAATTGTGTCATTTTTGTGCAAAAAAACAGTCGATTTGTTTAGAAATAACGATGAAATAACTTTGTCTTTTCTTCGTAGAATAGAGATAGAATCGCCATGCTACGCGTGCTGGTTGAGAGTTCTGTACAATGGCGGAAGTCGCAACAGGTCAATGGTACGTGGGACTACGGAGGAGAGCGGGCTGGGGCTCTCTACCTCTACCCCTTCGGGGGTACCCTTATCATATTTCCCACTACATTAATGTAATTTAAGAAAAACGAAAATTTTATCAGCCGTTTTTTTTTCTTTCGATGTAAAATCATCAAATGAGTTCTCCCAGCCCGGGCAGGGCGGGAGGGACTGTCAGACTTGTACTGACTAAAATCCACGGTGTCCTTCGGTAGCCCTTTGTGTACCGGAGTCGCGGTATACGTATGTCCCGCGACCCCGGCAAGGCTATGGCCCCCCTTTAGAGGGCCATAGCCTTAGCCTCCGGCTCGACTCAAGCAAGGAATAAGTATATTAGTATGATCTACAAGTAGTTGTTCCAGATCAGTTTGTTTGTGTTTTTAAATAATTAGATTTCACGATATAGGAGAAAATACTAGTTTGAGGAAAAGTTATAAACCAAAGCATATGTATAATTCTAATCAGTAATAGGTACTTCAATATGGTCCTCGAAATTGCCCCGTAACCACTTTAATTTAAAGTAAATAATAATAATATTCCACAACTATCACACAACGCCATCTAGTCCCAAGCTAAGCAGAGCTTGTGTTATGGGTACTAAACAACTGATAAACATACTTATATATTTCTAAATACATACATATTATAGATAAATTACACCCAGACAAAGAACATGATCGTGCTCATCACACAAACATTTGTGCTGGGTGGGAATCAAACCCACGACCTCCGGCATAGCAGTCAGGGTCACTAACCACTAGACCAACAGGCCTGTCCTGCCTGTAAAATCTAGCTTCAATGCCATAGTTGAAAGCAGAATAATAATTTAAACGCTGCATCCTCAGATCTAACCTTTATATACAGAAGAATAGAGGCTATTATATCCATTACATAATTAATTCATAAAACCTTCTTTGTCAAGTTTACAAGAGCTCTTGACTCGAGATGAAAGTTCAGATATTACTTCGCCAATATGTGGTAAGAACTATGTTGATACTAGTTCTTATCCTAAGATTTCATGGAGACACATATTGCAAGGTTACATAAGTTTATGAAAAAAAAAACTGAAGATGAATTCTGTTGCGTAAAAAACCTTGGATTCAAGTAGCAATTTTGTCTCATTGATATTCGATAACAATTCGTCAAAAAAAGGGGCGCTAGATTTATTTAATGTACTAGTAACATCAACGAAAAGCGATATATTTCAAGACCTTGTTATAAAAAACAAAGAAACATAATATCCAGTGAAAAATAACAAATTACTGGAAAGATTTTGAGTTTGTTATGAAAATGTTCCTAAACTAACTTATATTAAAAAACTTAATTGGAATTCAAGTATTTTAAACAAATAACATATCGTTTATTTTTAAAACTGAATTTCATTTCTATCATTAACCCATTCCCTGTCCCATGAATCACATGTGGTTCAGCACTATTGTTTAGGTATTGTGTCTGCTGCGCGAACAGTGAAACTGTTAATTCAGTACTTTAATAAAATAGTAAAAAAAAAATATAAAATAATATAAATATTAATACTTGCATTACCATTAAACATTCATAAATGCAAAATTTGCTTCGTCAAAAAAAAGTATATAAAGTAAAACACCATCTGCTTCTGAAATTGTAATTGAGGTACTATATCAACTTGTAAAAACAAAATTGAAAGTATAAGTGCAATAAACTGAGCGAGTCTCATCTAAAATGTATGAACAATAAACATTCGTGTAATTGGATGCAGTAAAACTATCAAACTGCTAATTATTCAGAGTATCTAATACATTAACCGCTCGGCCACAAGCTATATAATATGCGATTGAACGACACGCGTTTTACGCCTGCGGTTATAACAAATGAAAGAAATCGCTTCGACAATGCTACGACGCATCTTGCTATGCCCAGCGTGTCTGAAAATTCTAGGTACTTTAACAGTACTGTTACGTCGATCGTATTGCGAGACCAATCTACAGGCTTCTCGAAAGTTCCACAAGGTTCTCGTCAATTCTACTGAAGATTGGTCTGGAAGTTTCTAGAAAATTCTACCCTGTTCTAGATGTTTAGAGATGGTTCTGGAATGTTCCAGAAGGTATGGGACTATGTCGAAGTCTATGGATGTTTCCAGAACATTCGACCATCTTCTAGAAACATCTAGTGGGTCCGGCCGGGATATAAATAGGGCGCCGATCGGCGACATCAGTCAGTCTGGTTTTGACCACGATCGAGGCGACTAGAAGTGAACTGGAAGCGATCTCTAAGTGACTTTTAGGTGTGATTAAGTTTGTATAAGCGTTTGTTTTAATTAGTGTTCCGTGTGTAAATATAGTTTATTTGGTTTTAATTGGTGTTAATTAATTTATCCCAATACCCAGCTCGTAACAGTACCATAATGTCGTACGATTTTTTGTGTAATCATACAAAAAATTGTAAAATGTTTATTAATTTGACAATTCATATTACTTCATATAAAATTCATCCAATCGACAGTTTTGTATGGGGAAGTGTAAAAATTAAATGATCCACAAAAAAAAAACATAGACTTGTAGCATGGTTTGAACTTTCCTTAGAAAAATATCAAATAAAATTGTTATATTCCTATGAAATATCAACGATGCTATATGTGTAAAGAAAAGAGATAAATGGTCCAAACCAAGATAATTTTAAGTAGCTAATGCTCACCTTTGTTGTGCTCTTCACTAAAAATGGATTGAATGCTTTAAGTTTAACTTGCGTGTTCGCCTTAGAAAGAAGCAAATGACACACGCGTGTCTTGATTTGCCTCAAGAAACGCGTCTCTAGTCGAATATCACGAGGTCGTTTATGGGGCATTAGTAATGGTATAAACTTCTATATTTTTATGGACTTCGTCTAATGCATTTTGTTTAAATTGAGGCACTTAGTTGAATAAATAATCTTGTTTGGAAACTTCGGAGTAGTTTTGATTAAATATTTTGTGGGATTAGTGAGTGAGTAAAAATTTACATTTTTAGACGAGTTTGAAATAATATGCTTTTACTATTTTAATATGATAGGTGATGATCATTATTTTTGTTGTTTCATTTTAAAATCAATTTTGCACATTTCCTAAATTATTCAAAGTAAATTATAAATGAAAAAGTAAATATTCAAAAATGAGAGCGCGTTTACATTCAAAAAGGTGATCTTATTCACCAGATAGAATACATAAATAAGATAATTAGATGTTCAACCTAATGGAAAATGCTTAAAAACAAAAGGCACAGAAAATTCTAAATAAGTGCTAAGGAAGTTCTTACCAAAGAATTTCAAAAGAACATTCCACTAGAAAACTGTTACAAAGAAAATACCATTTCAAAATCTTTTCTCTTTTTCTACCACCTCCCGTGTCTTTGGCAACTTTTTTCACAAATCGAAAGCATTCATCGTGATCTCACAATTTCTAAAAATAAATCTTTTGAGGTATCTTTTCAAATATTTGCAGACTCTAATTAATCTCGAACTTGTCTTAATAAAGTGTCTTGAGTATAAAAATAAGGGTGCGTGGCTATTGTGGCGAGACGATATCGGGGTATCGAGGAGTTGTGTGGACCCTCTTAACTTCACTCCAAGTGTGGTAAATTGTTAAGGTTTGCCTCATTATTTGAAGAGGAAACTTCGGCTGATGATTATCTTATATATTGGGTTTTTGACCAAGGTCAGACAAAGTAAGAGTTACGCATAAGCACGCTCAAGTAGCTAAATTAGTTGCCTATAAGCACGCTTAAGTATTAGCCGTATAACCGATTAACGTTGGAGTAGAGTTGTTCTGGATTGGAGACTGTGAATCGACAAACGTTAGATAGCTCTTAGCCGAGGAGTTTCATTTAAATAGGCTATTTGACTAAAAAATTCGAATTAATCCGTCAGTTAGATTATCAAATAATATTTGACCCGTATTTTTTTACGCAAACCAAAATTGACGGAGATATGATGCTTTCAAAATTGCCAATACGTCACAATTTAGTACATTTTTTTACTGAATTCTGACGTCACGAGCCCCCACTCTCGAGTCTTGATGTGTTATATCTTGGTAAATATTCATTGATTTTGCATAAGAAAAAATATGTGTCCGTTATTTTTCAAAACTCTAAATAACGGACTAATTAGCTTTATAATTTATTGATAGTGTCAAATAACCTATTAGTGGATTGTGATGATTTTAGAAGTTTTTCCTTTGACCTATGTTAGCAAGTCATTAAGAGTTAAAAAAGTAACGCAAATAAACTTACTATTGAGTAAAAGGAAGCCATGGAAAACACGCGCTGTTTGATTTGAGCGTGCGCTGTTAGCAGTCAGATGGTAGCAAGTACGGTTTGTTTGTGAATGGCAAACCAAGGATAAGTTATGCTGAAATCAATTTTGTGGATACGATCTTTATTTTCTTTGTGTAGGTATTTGTAATCCGCGTCCACTAGAGACTTACCCGATGGATAAAATGTCGTCTACCTAATTAGTTATTTCAATTCCTTTTTTTATTTTGTTAATTCTGTAATGAAATGTCTGTACCTGTAGATTGTATACTTACTTGTAACTGTAGGTAGTTTTGTCTGTAGTTTTTAGGGTTCCGTACGTCCGAATACAAAAACGGAACCCTTATAGGATCACTCGTGTGTCCGTCTGTCTGTCGCTTACAGTCAATTATCTCCGAATCTACTAGTTTATTAAGCACTTACTAGACTTATAGGAAGGTACAATTCTTCTGTACATTTGTGTAAGTCACCTAAAACCGTCTGAACGGCAGGACCTACAGTTTGATTATTAATTCCAGTCAGTAAAATGACATTTCCAGTGTTCAGGTTTGTTTCATTTTGTATGTATCAGTGACAGTTGCACTTGTCATTTTACTGACTCGAATTAATAATCAAACTTTATTTAGATTTTTTGTATGATTGGATCCGGTAGGTGGCGCTATTATTCGGCAAAACGAAACATAAACTTTGCTTGTGTTGACTTAGACATTTCATTTGTTCTCTGCTCCAAGCGACTGTTGATCTGAGTATTTAGCATGAATTTCAGCTTGAAATCTCCACGCGTTCCTGAGAAAAAGGGCCGTCTGTTAAGACCCTTTTTCTCGGGAACGTGCAACAACAAAGTGATCCTAAAAGGGCTCCGTTTTTATTATTTTTAGGCACGGAACCCTAAAAATACTTGCCTTTATTAAACCTGCTTCAAAATCCACGCCTAACGCCTTGAAAGATTCATAAACTTTTATAATGACTTCAGTTTCTCAAAATCTGTCTGTTGTTCAATTTAATTCTCCTGTTTCTTCAAGCACGTTACTAAGTATTACAAAGCGATACGGTATTTAATTAAAGCCACAATTGGTCTCGCTCGGATAGCAATGGATTCTTCTTGTTATAAATTTATTCTTGTAGATACGCTTTTGTTGTTTATTCGAACATTAATTATAATTATTATTCATTGGTAGAAAGTTCTATTTTATGCTGTAGGTGTTTCTGTTTAGCAAGTACTTTTTATTTTATTTTTAAAAACGTGGCCTCACACTTGCATGTTTCCTGTTTGCAAACATATACATTCACATACACAAACGTCCAGTCCCGGAACAACTTATAATTGTAGATCATATAAATATTTGCTCAGTGCGAGAAATGAACCCACAATGCGCAGCGCAGCAGTTGATCTCTCAACCACTGCGCCAACCGTGCCGTCGGAGACATTGAAAGTTTATTTTTGACGGGCCTGTTGGTCTAGTGGTTAGTGACCCTGACTGCTATGCCGGAGGTCGTGGGTTCGATTCCCGCCCAGCACAAATGTTTGTGTGATGAGCACGATCATTTGTTCTGTGTCTGGGTGTAATTTATCTATTATGTATATACTTAAAAATATATAAGTATGTTTATCAGTTGTCTAGTACCCATAACACAAGCTCTGCTTAGCTTGGGACTAGATGGTGTTGTGTGATAGTTGTGGAATATTATTATTATTAATTAATCACATTACAAGTATAAACGAAATATAGGAAACTCGAAACCAAATAGGTAATAAGGATCCGATTGTAAATTCTAATGACAGTGAAACGTGCCTATGAACTTTAAATCCAATTAAAACACAATATCTTTACTTTTGTATCTATAAATAGAATTAATAACTTCTAAGTTTGTTGACTAAAGTTCAGATATGTAACTTAGGGCGTCCACACGGTATCCCCATTAAGGTTACTAATTGAATTATTAGTCCTACAAACTTGTTGGCATTCCTACGAGTATGAAGAGAAGCCAGCAGGCCAGCCATTTTACCAATCGAAAATTAACCTTCCACTACTGTGATAAGGTTGAAAAACTATTAAAGAAATTATTTCACAGATTGAGGTGGGTTGATGTGCTGGCGTCTGGTACAGAAGCCTGGCATAATTACAAATACCGGCACGGTTCTTGAGCGCTCGGCGTAAGAGTGGGGAACGCTTTGCGCATCGTACACTTATCGACAAATGAAACGCACAATAAAACAAATAAAACGCACAAAACAACGAATCCCGAGTGGCGGCTATGACGCGATGCGCTACGGCACGCTACGCGGGCCAATCACTACACTTTCCCCGCCCCCGTTCCTCACTTCATCTACCAAAGGGACCTAATAACTCACTTCTGCGCAGGTCAGCGCTCAAGATCCATGCCGGTCACTGTATCTCTCTTGGAGACTTTGTATCTATGCTACATCATATTAGTGCATACGATAAATTATGTGGTTAATTTGATGAAAAAGGGCCAAATTGCTTTGTAGATTGCGGGTTATGGCTATTTGCAATATTTTCAAGATTTTTAAACAATGATGTTCGGTTTTGATTTGCGGCCAACTTATTACAAATCAATAGATTGGTTTGAAACGAAGTATGCTTAAAAGAGTCCAGAAAACATGTTACTATTTTTCTCAATTCAAAAAAATGCTACATAATCGTAGATGGTTTATTTCTGTATGGCTATCGATGTATCTAATGATTGTTTTTGTCGAAAAATTTGCAATGAAAATATAACTTTATTATTATTTACAATAACATGGGGGACAATGATGGCGTTCAAAAATTTCTGTTTTCTTTAAAAAAAAAATTAAATCGATATTATACATATAGTTTATGTGTTTACTGGTTAATTATCAATCCACAGTTAAAATACTAAGGAATTATGAATTTCATCCAATTATCCACTGCCAAAAGTAATCGTACATATTCCCAACAATGAACAGCCACATACGTTCCGACGTATGTTAATATTATGAGAGCATTAGGGTCGCGCCACAGCTATGCAGAGTCCCAATCAAATTACCCGGCCCATTCCCAATGCGATGGGAATTGAGGGACCATCGATCGGGAATTGCGACCTAATAAGTAAGCTTCGTAATCGGATGAAGTTTGGCAGAAACAGTAGCGAGATCGAGTTTGTTGTCAGAATGCTCAATGTGGATGATATTGATCAGTAGTGCATTATAAGTTAAACTGCATAAACCTTTTCCGTCTTAGCCCCAAGAAAGACATCTGTTGAACACTTGTTTAAAAAAAAACTGTCAACATCAGACCGACATTTCACGTTGATATAATAAAAATAATAATACCTAGGTATTCATTTTATTTCAGACATAAAACATCCATAAATTGTTAATAAAATAAGGGTCTTTGGGTAATATAACGATCCTTTTGCAGTTACACTTTTTTTAGACAAGTGTTCAACAGATGTTTTTTTTTATTTTGTGGCGTTTATTGTTCCCATTGCTGAAACACAGGCTTCTTCGATGATAAATGATGAGGAGTCCGTAATAATCAGCCACGAGTTTCCTGTTAAACTCACAAATATTAAGCTTTAAATAGTTATTTAGCAAAAATAACAATGAGCGTAGGTAGATATACGAGTAGGTAGTGTGTCACTTAAAAGTCTACTGCTTTGATTTGATCAAGCTGCATCTCTGCCTTTCCTTTCCAAGTTTACGGGCGTGATGTTTATTCCGAACTAGCTGAGCTGGCAAACTTAGTACCGCCTCAGAATCAATTTTTTTTTATCATATTTACTCACCTTTTAAACCTTCCCTGGATTAAAAATAATTCAAAACCAAAATTAGCCAAATCGGTCCAGCCGTTCTCGAGTTTTTGCGAGACTAACCAATAGCAATTGATTTTTATATTTGAAGATATTATCAGATCCGGGATTTCTATTAATACTCTTGAAACAGATCATCCCCAACTGTTGTAACAAATAAACCAAATATTATTACAACCAAACCGAATTACGAGAAACTCGAGTCAATAGTACCTACCAAAGTTCTTATTCCGGGTACAGGCGAGGTCGATGAGTGATATCCGCTTAATTTTGACCTGAATCCTTTGCGAATATAAAGCAGGGAGTACTGGGTCATTATCTCCCCTTTTTTCTGGATACTCCCACCTTGCGTGTAGCAGGACTCTTGTTGACTAAAAACTAGATACTAGAGACTAGATCCACATTTTTACATTAAAAGCGTGTTTTCATTTTCCATAGTTAACGTCGTACATACTTCAAATACAAAGTACGGTCAAAAACGTAGAATTCTTGCTAGAGCCTCTGTTGCGCGGGCATACGGGCGGCGAGTAATGGGCGACTCGCTGTCTGACCGTCTACCATGCCCGGGTTGACGGCGCGTTCTGTTCCACGCGCGCCTCAAAGAGTGTCAGAATAATGTCGGGGCCCGCTTTTATAGGGCCAAAGCCTGCCGGGGTCGCGGGACTTACCGAATTACCCTGACCCTGGAGCGTAAAGGGCTGTTGAAGGACACCGTGGAGATTTTACCGCGATAAATAAAAAAGAGCCTCTGTTCCTTTGATTGCCCTTATCCCCATAGTCACGATTACCAAACAGTCCTGCGACCCCGGTACATCATTCCGAGATGTGTCGAATTTATATCCCTTGAATAAGATTACTTTTCGATATCTTTGTCTCGAAGAACAATAAATCGTAGGTGTAAAAGTTGGCGTTCAATTTATTGGTGAATATTGAATTAAACTGAATGCAATATATTTATTTCAGTGTCTTCTTTAGTGACGTAGGTTGCCGCCAGGTTTGTAACCGTCTGGATTATAAAGGACAATGGCATTAAGGTGCGAATGCGTCACTGGAAAAATTCCCCGACGGGTGCAACGGTTGTGTTGGTAAGATGACATTGAGATGTGTTAATTTCATCTGACTAGCCTTTTCTGAATCGTATTGGGAACGGTTTAAATTGAAAAAGGGCTGTATGTTGTTACATTATTTAACCATTCAACGAATTGACCTGGTAGCGCTGCGTGTCGTGGTTTCGATTCCTGCATGGAGCAAATATTTGTACGATCTACAAGTTGTTGTTCCGGGTCTGGACATTTGTGTGTGAGTTGCATGATACAGGAGAAATTCCTAGTGTGGGGCAACTTTTTCAAAAAACAAACAAAGAGTAAAGCAAGCCCTGTCTGCCCTGTTTGGCAGTAGAATATAATTCTTGGAGTACCTACTTTCAAACTTATGATTTTTTAACTCAGCAGCAGGTTTCCGCAACATACCCTACTAAAATAAAACAACAGAAGAGTTATAACCCCTCCTCAGGCATTTCTTCATCTTTCACTTTTAAAGCCTTTGGCACAGCTGCCGTTAATCCATTGGAACAGACCTTCGATCCTCTACGTGACCTAGGTTCTCAAGTAAAAGGCAATGAAAAAGGCGACAAGCTTCTAAATTAAACTCGATTCCCGTTTCCCTGAGAAATATCGACACTAATTGAATCGGAATTTATTGATTCTCAAATTGATTTGGCTGTTTATTAAGGTGTAAAGGTTTTTTGGTACGGATTTTTTTGGAGACTAAGATTGATTCTTTGTTTTTGTATGGAGTCTGTACAGTGATTGCGTAATATATTTACAGTGGTAACGTCTGTCGTTTTGACTGTTAAACAATATAAATTTGTTTCTATATGCTCTCGATTCGACGATTTATCTTTAACAAGAAGTAATACGACCCGAAATGTGCTAGGTAATTACATGTTTTATTTGAGTTTTTTTTTCATTTAATATAGATAGTTTTGGATCCCAAATGGCGGTAAAAGACAACGCGGTAGGCCCAGAAGGAGATGGCGGGATGAGCTCGACTCATTTTTAAGGGATTGGCCTACAATCGCACTAGATCGCGAAAAGTGGAAGGAGGGAAGGGAGGCCTTTGCCCTGCAGTGGGACGACACGGGCTTATAATAATAATAATAATAGATAGTTTTGCCACACAATTTTACTTCTTCGATAAGTGATTTATGTAATAACAGGCATGATATAAGATAATAATATACTCGCTTGGCGATGCTCACTCAGCGATACTCGCTCAACACGGGCAGTCGTGACAGCCTAACGACAAAACTACTCGCTCTACTCGCTACTCGCTTATCGCCCGGCCGGTGCGACAACTGCCTATAAGATTCATTTGAAAATAATATTTTGTGGAAGCAGCTTTATTTTGTTATGTCGCGTACAGTGAAGAGCAAAACACATTTTTGCCCTGAGACCCAAACGTCAAAGGGTCTTCATAAAAACAACTCGGCAAACTCACTTAAAGTTACTCCTATTGGTCTTTGCATGCAAATGTACAAGAGTTCTTTGACAAAAAGTGTGCCGACAGTCACTCAACATCCAAACGGTGTGCCCGAAATAATAATTAAGGGTGGCCCTACGTTTTCAATTTTGCTTATGGAGAATATTATTATATCGGACGTGACGCGGTTCGGGTGAAATACGTTTGTATTTTTCCGTGGCTAGGGTTGACTTTTTCTCTCGGCGAGAAGATTTTCTGAGTATTTCGTGGAGAATATGAAATAATTTCGGTTTATGGCGCAAGAGGTGTAGGTTATGAGAATGTACAACAACATTTGGGGAGTTAATACCGAGTTTGGATTAATGTTTCTGTTTGAGGTGATTAGTCAGTTTGTGCTCATCATCATATGACACATCCTATAAAGCAGAATAACGGACGGTGGGTTAAGTAATGTTGGCTACTGATGGTTTTAATGAAAATTAAGAAAATAAACAAAAAAGGCGTTTTAAAAAGTTTGAAATGTTATTGACATACATCGGACAGACTGGATCTAGAGCTCAGATACTCCAAATTATTTCTGGTATCTGGTATTCTTCAAAAAAGAATTACCGACCTATTCCTCATAATTAGCTCTTGAAATAAGGAAAAGTCACTGATTAAGGGATTCAAAGTATGCCTCCGTTAAGATCTGAATGACAGACAGTATAACAAATGATGTTACGTAATGAAGATTGAAGCATAATATTTCGACTAGCTTCGGAAATTTACTTTACTACTGGGCACAATTGTTACAAATATTTGAGAAATGATTTTTGCTACTACTCATTATTTCAATTGACAGCAAAATAAACAGAATCTCGTAATTAATATTCTATCTCATACCAAATCCTGATCCATTTTATCTGACGGCTGCTTATGATTAGACATCTTTAATATTTGAATAGGCGACATTGGCTGTTGATTGGAAACATACAAAGATCAGGATCAAGTTTGCGACCCGAATATATTATTAATTTCCGTTATTTTAATAGATTGAAAAGTCCATAAATCAGATTATAATGAAAAGAAAATAAAATCAAGCTAACAAGTATACTTCTGACACACACAGGCAAGTCCTGAGCATGCAATCTTGTGCGGTCTACCGACCAACCGAGACCATCTAATAAGAAATATTCTCATCAACAGAGCACTTCTCTCAAAGTTACCTCGAAAGCTTCACGTTGGCCAAAGTCTTATTATGTAGGTCCTATATTAAATCGGGTTCCCGACATCTACGTCACGACGTGTGTGGAATATTCGCAATTCCCGAGGAGTACCGAACATAGCCGACCGTTACCGATTAGTAGAGACCGGATTATATGCATATTCATATTTCTATATGCAATTTCATATTATGGTCATTTTGCTCGATTATTATTAAATATGACATGGCCTTATTGTACTTATTAGGTACCTGATTTAATTTCACCTGTATTCGATATTAGCCTAAAGAATTTGCAAAAGGCTCAATCGTACTACAAAGAATTTTGACTTAATATTATGGGTACATACTTATGTTTTCAATAACCTTGAATAACGCCAAATAATACTGTAAATTGAAATGAAAAAAAAAACACTGTATAAAACAGGGGTTCCCAAACTTTTTAAGCTCGCGACGCACATATAGGTTAAGAATTTTTTCACGGCGCCCTAGCTAGTTGATACAAGGTGAATAATAATACTGGTTCCGAACTCTACGACATCTGAGTACGTTAAATCTGGGTTTGTAGCTGCATGAGAGATCAATGGGACTATCCTCTATTATTATTTAGGATATTTTATACGTATAGAATCTTGGTTCCACGCAATATCAATTCGGAGAATGGTCGAACTTTGCATCTCACGACGCACCAGGGCCTCGCGACGTACAGTTTGGGAATCCTTGGTAGATGTTTATATACAGGGTGATTTGTTATTCGATGCGGTCCTTGAAATGGGTGATACTAGACCTTATTTGCAACAATTTTAACCCCGACAACAAGGGGTCTAAACTGACTGGTTTTGGAGATATCGAACTTTAAAGGTTTTTCGAAAAATTTCTACCTCTCCATCATTAAGTGCTTATTGTTAGAAAGTAACGATAGTCACCACTTAGAATTTATACTTTTCTGATAGAATATGAACGACTGAATCTAGTGAATACAAATTTGTTATAAAGCTAATCATATCTTGGGAAATTAGTGTCATAAAGTTTCTGTTTTGAAGTTTTCTGAAAACTTCCCTTGTGTTTCAAAGCATATTTAAAAAAATAAATGTATGACACTTGGTTTACAAATTACAGGAAAAACTTTCTTGTCTCATTACCTTTCTAAAATGGTGCCACAGTACCCACTTTTAGTTACTGTCTGACCAGAAAATTAGGGTTGTTACTGACAAGGTAGTAAATCAACGAAAATTGGTTGTAAAGTTTTTTCGACCCAACATTTTTTTTCTGTGGTTTTAGTCCAAACTGTTATATGATATTAGCTTTTTGAGTCAATGCGCTAAATCCTGGTCGATGACATCAGGCAAAATCGCGCTTTATCTGGAGTATTTTTACCTGTCCTACCAGTAGGGTGACCTAACGTTTATGCACGCCAGTTTAGTTTTTTTATGAAACCAGAGTTTACAAACATTCCGTTATTGTACTTATGTTTCAAGTAGCTGTTTTAAATGGAAGAAAATTGATGGTTTGTCTATCTGGTCCATAGGTAAAATACTCCAAATAAAAACCGACTTTGCCTGATATGATTATGTGATTACGGCCAGGAATAAGCGCATTAACTCAAAAAGCTATTATTAGGTAGCAGTTTCGACAAAAACCACAGAAAGAACATGTTGGGTCGAAAAAACATTGCAACCGATTTTCGTTGATTTACTACCTTGTCAGTAACAACCCTAATTTTCTGGTCAGACACTAACTAAAAGTAGGTACTGTGGCACCATTTTAGAAAGGTAATGAGACAAGAAAGTTTTTCCTGTAATTTGTAAACCAAGTGTCATACATTTATTTTTTTAAATATGCTTTGAAACACAAGGGAAGTTTTCAGAAAACTTCAAAACAGAAACTTTATGACACTTAATTTCCCAAGATATGATTAGTTTTATAACAAACTTGTATTCACTAGATTCAGTCGTTCATATTCTATCAGAAAAGTATAAATTCTAAGTGGTGACTATCGTTACTTTCTAACAATAAGCACTTAATGATGGAGAGGTAGAAATTTTTCGAAAAACCTTTAAAGTTCGATATCTCCAAAACCAGTCAGTTTAGACCCCGTGTTGTCGGGGTTAAAATTGTTGCAAATAAGGTCTAGTATCACCCATTTCAAGGACCGCATCGAATAACAAATCACCCTGTATATTATGATAATGATGCATACTTGCTTGCTTATAATCATATTGTACGTCATTTTCATTTTTAACTGTCGAAAAGCTTAGCTTTTATATTTATATACAACATTATTTTTAGTATATGCGAAACCTGAATATGGTTTGTTCAGAATCAGTAAAATTCGATTCCAATCATTTTTACACCATGTTATTTAATTATAATAGGGTAAACTACCAGTCATTGGACACTTAAGGGCCATACATTGACGAAAAATAATTCTTGAACATATTTATGAATCTATGTGCTAGAATTGTTATTATTTTGCTTATTCAATATGTATGTGATCATAATTTCATTTTAAAAATTACAGCATTAACATTAAAAAAAATCCTGTTAAAAAAAAAGTACCCAAATATATAGTCATTGGACAGAATTTCTATTGTTGGACAGTCTATATTAGTTAATGGACAGCACAATTTAGCTCATTAATGTTCTTTTATAAATCGTTAAAATAGCAAATAGGTAATAAAGGGGAAAACAACATTTTAGTAATAATTATTATGATATTATTAAAATTGTTTTTACCTACATATCTCTTAGAAGAAACATTAATTGCTTTGAAAACTACTCCGTCTTAGCAACTCTTATGTAATACAAAAAAAACTTTCGTAGTCTTTCTCTTTCCCCTTGGGCATCTTTGGTTTACTTCTAAACACCGTTATCAGACAGTACCATTAGTTAGGTAAGTTTTAGTTTGGACAGGGTGTCCAATGACTAATTTTAATCTTAAAATTAGTCATTGGTCTTTGGACAGGGTGTCCAATGACTAATTTGAATCTCAAAATTAGTCATTGGACACCCTGTCCAAAGACTAGTAGAAGTTGTTTAAGAGCAACACGATTAAAAATGGTTCCTTTGGCCTAAATTTATAGGCAGTAGAGTCCAAAATATTTGCAATTATTTTTAATTTAAAAAATGCAGTTATTGGACACTTGTCCAATAATTAGGTTTTAAACAAAAAAGTTTTCAGTTATTGGACATTACATAATAACTTAAAAAATCTATTTGAGTGTATGTTATCACATTAAAATCAGTACAGAATATCATAATACATTACTGTGCAAACTACTAAGAACATAGGATGACCATGTAGAATTTAAATCGTTAAATAATGTATAGATAAACTTACCAAATTCTTTATTTCTCACTAGAATGACCGCTAACCGTCCGGACGCCGAGGAAAGTAACTAATTTTGGCCAATTACTGCCGTCTATTAGAAATGTTTTGAACTTTTAAGTATTACCAATAAACAGAGTGCAGAAAGAGTCAGTTGCATTATTAGACTCTTGAATCATAACCTTAATAAAAACGATAAAAGGGAGTTCTGTCCAATAACTGATAGCGTCCAATAACTGGTAGTTTACCCTATTATTTTTTCCAAAAATATTATAATTAAATTTTATTACCAGTTAATTACAATACAACCCCCGCACGGTTAGGTACCTATTGTCAAACTACATATTATCACGAATGTATAACACAGGAGACGCGGTTTACGCGGGTGTACCGCGAAATGAGCATGTTTTTGAACGGACAACCAGGTAATATACAATCTTATAACTTTGTGATTTTTTTATGATACGGTTTTAAAATTATGTACATAGACTCTTCACACAAAAATACTAGACAGGTGTATCGGGTTTCGCATAAACAAAAAATAATGTTGTATAAGAAAATATTCTGACTTGTTTTTCTGAGTTGCATGTAATCCGGCCCCTACCGATCACCAATCGACATGAGTAATGAACTATTGAGGCCAATCGAGTCGTGTGAGAAACGTATTCGGAATAATAATCGAGAAGGGTAAGTGATTATTATGAATCGATTGTAATAATATTTGCGTCGGTTTCGACTTGGGACTTGCGAGTTGATTTGGCTTTATCGATTTCATCGTGATAAAGTGTAATTTGAATATGAAGGTTTCTCAACGAATTCTTACTTACTTGCATGTTCTCGATTTTTTTTTGGTCCATATAATATACTTATAAATATGCTATGCGTAGGACGTCCACCAACGAGGTGGACAGACGACCTTATAAAGGTCGCCGGAAGACGCTGGATGCAGGTCGCTTCCAACCGGATCTGTGGAGATATAAAGGGGAGGCCTATGTTCAGCAGTTGACGTCCTATGGCTGAGATGATGATGATGATGATGATGCGTGAAATCGGTGATAGGGGCTTTAAATTGATCGCAGCGCGGGATGTGATAGAGATATAAATTACGAGGGGCGTAGAGTGAAGTACGCGTCAAGTTTAATATAACGTTGTAATACAACGTTTTTAAGTTCTTTTTTAGGTTTTATTTAATTTTAAATGAAAAACAAGCCGAAAATGTTTATCAAAATATCTAGTTGGCAAGAATTAGCAATCTCATGGCCCCCAATAATGTGGTCACTAGGAGGCGCTGCCATCGCTACAACTTAGTAGCATTTTTAAAATGATCAGTCATGTTTAAATCAACTTCATTTTCATCAAATCAAGGTTGATAATTTGTTTAACTAAAAACTACTTCAATTGTAAGTAATGACGATACCTATGGCGTTGTTTTTGCTTCAACTTATAAAACAATTATAATTAAGACTAGTCATTCTGAAATCAACGTCACCTTTATCAAAGTAAGGTTGATATTTTTATAACAGTAAATAACATTAAGAAACAAAGACTCTTAACTTGTCTGCACGTCCCGTCGACTGAAAATATTGTATTGTATATGCAAATACAGGCACGTAGAGGTAGACGCTTTACTGTGAACATGCTGTAAGTACATATAACCAGGGTTCCATGCATTTTCTCATTTTATTTACTTACTGTATCGTCTGTTAGGCATTTCGGGTTTATTCAATTTATTAGATGTGCTCAAATGACATTATGTTAACGTTAGATTGACAAGGCCTTTGTTCAACAGAGAATCTCTTTCCGCTGATGATGATGAAAATAGAATAAATAGGAAAAACGATAACAATACTGTGTTAATCCAAGTTATAAACCATTTGTACACCAAATTTCATCCATTTAGATTAAATCTGTTGAGTGAGTGAGTGAGTATATTATATTAACGAAAATCTATCTATCCTCACAAACTTTAGCATTTATAAAAGTAGCACGATTCCAATTTCTAAAACGTCAGGGGCTTTCTACAAACTGATCCTCTAGGGCCAAAGGCCTGCCGGGATCGCTGGTCTGTCTAACCAGGTTATCATGACCATGGAACGTAAAGGGTAATCATAAGGAAAAGGGTAGATTGTTAAAGAGCGTTCGCGCGCGAGACCACGACAGGAAACAACCACAGGAGACCGCGACAGGAGACAGCGATAGGAGACAGCGACCGGAGACCGCGACAGGAGACAGCGACAGGAGACCGTGACAGGAGGCCGTGACCGGAGATTGCTACCGTTTCTGTCTCCTCTTGCTGTCTCGCTCACGAAATGCCGCTCATACATTGACTGTCACGGTCTCCTGTCGCGGTCTCATGTCGCTGTCTCATGTCGCGGTCACGCGCGCGAACCGGCACCTTTAGTCAGTTAGAATCCGACAGTTTCTTCCATACGTCATCCAGGGCGGGAGGACCGACCCATTTGATGAATTTACCACCCCTAAAAGGAGGGTTTTTCCAAAGTTCACCAACCACCCGGTAGATCAAAAACAACAGTAGTGCTATTCTATGACGGTTTTTCGAATGTCGAACGAATTCAATTTTTTTCTGTCTTCTAAACAATACGTTCGAAATTCGAACAGTATCTAGTTGAGTATTCGAGATTTGAAATTGAGTGAACGTTACAGAACTATGAATAACCACACGTGATTCAAAACACGTGGACTGTGATCGAACTACATTCTAGAATATTTGATTTTCGAAACATCAATACAAACTGTGTTTGAGGCTCATGTGGTTTGAGGCGAGTAGGCGTCAAGCAAATTAGTTGTTACTGTTTATGCTAAGTCTGAACTAGGTACCTAATTTTGACAAACAACGCATGTAATCTTGGGAATTTGTATTCAGTTTGATTGGATATTTAAATGATATGGAGCAGTGGTGGCCCAGTGGTAAATGTAATTGTAGGTCGTGGGTTCGAGAACAACGAGCGAACTTGGGGCAATTCTCTCAAAAAAAAAAAGGTGTCATGTCTCAGAGTAACAAGCATCTCCATCCATCAAAACTTCGACCTCGGTTTCCATACGATGTCTTTTTCCAGATAGCTGATTTTGATTCAGAGATAGATTACAGTCCGCAATATCACATAGTTTTTATTCTCGTAACACGATCATTTGTGATACTTACTAAATTTCACCTGGGCAAAGCCGTGGGCATATTTTAGTCAAACTAGTATTCCCACCGCTGGGACACTGCTCCTCTCTGTGACTTTTTTAGTAAGCTGATAAACCACGCGTGTAGCACGTGATCTCCGACATCAACGAAAGAAAAATATGCTTTTATTAAAAAGAAAATGGAAACTCGTAAGAAATTATTCTTTGCTACGTGATTTTTTCTTTATTTTTATACAAAATTCTTTAAATGGAACGTAACTCATTTTTACAGAAAGTAATGTAGAAGTCTTGCTATACTAGAAGTTTTGTGTTCTGTGTGCCAGCTGCGAGAGGAAAAATACAGAAAAGGGTTTTGTGTCATTATAATTTACAGTGAAATGTGAAGACTGAGATAATTCACTGTGTGCAAACATTACATACCTACATAAATCCACGTCTGTGTATCATAGGGGCATAATTTTAAATAAAAACATAAAACTGTAATCATAACGTAAGTAACTATCATCCCAGTTATCCCCAAAGGGTAAAGCGAGAGATGCATCTAATATTTTCTTTGGCACTTTAGTGTATAACAGGAGAAACCCATCATCACTTTTGTCATTGTCATCGTAACCGTCCAAGCAACTACTGCATTAACTGTTGAGGACCTCTTAGAACTGAAGTCTGCACTCTCAGACCATCCACGACTGTCAAAGCCCAGCTATGTCTACAGTTCTCATCATGATGAATAAAATGACCCCAAATACGATATACCATATCATCATCTAAGCCATAGGATGTCCACTGCTGTACATAGGCATCCCCTTTAGATCTCCTCATATACCAGTTGGAAGCGACCTGCATCCAGCGTCTTCCTGCGACCTTTATAAAGTCGTCTGTCCATCTCGTTGGTGGACGTCCTACGCTGCGCTTGCTAGTCCGCGGTCTCCACTCTAGCACTTTTCGACCCCATCGGCCATCTGCTCTGCGAGCAATATGGCCTGCCCATTGCTACTTCAGCTTGCTAATCCGGAGGGCTATATCGGTGACTTTAGTTCGTCTACGGATCTCCTCATTTCGGATTCGATCTCGTAGAGAAACACCGAGCATAGCCCTCTCCATAGCTTGCTGAGCGACTTTGAGCTTCGAGATGAGGCCGATAGTGAAAGACCAGGTTTCGGTGCCGTAAGTCAACACTGGTAACACACATTGGTTGAAGACTTTCGTCTTGAGGCACGATATACCTAGTTGCTGTTAACTGTTGAGGATCTCTTGCTACTTGCTGCCTTCTGTCTCCATCCTCAGATGGATAAGTAGCAAAAAAAAATGTTCGATTGAGCGCACACATGGGTGAAGAGGGCTTGTAATCGTTACAGAATAAGGCTGCTTTTCTACCAGAGATGCGCTATGCTACGTTGCTGCGGATGCGTTTGATACCCACCAATCATATTCATTGGTTTACATAGCACAGCAGTGGTGGAAACGGATTCAACTAAGACGTGTTTTTTATATGGAAGGATGCGTGCTATGGGTCGTCTTACCTATTAACGATACATCGCATAGCTCGAGCTGCGCATCTTCGTAGCGCAGCTACCCATCTTCATAGCACATTTTACTCGCACAGCTACATAGCGTAGCATCAGTGGAAACGGTCACACAGTTTCGGTGCTCAGCTTTTACATCCTCGCAGCACAGCTACATAGCACATCTCTGGTGGAAAGGCACCCTAACACTACAGGATGTAGTCAACAATTCAGGAAAAAAGAAGCAATAACAAAATATTATGCTATATAAACACAATTTTGTTAGTGATTTTCACATTGTTATAAAATAAAAGGAAAATAAAAAACAGCAAGAAAAATAACTAGAACATGTTTTATTTTCACTCTTTGTTTTCTGTAATATTATAGAATAAACAAGGACCTTCTATATGAAATAAGTCGTGAGGGATATGTATTCGGCGCCACGTGTCAAGATAAATCTCAGCCGGTGCTGTGTGGCTGTTGAAATGGAGGTGACCATAATTTGGGTCAGTAACGGGACATACTTAAGGGTTGACTTAAAAAAAAGATTTCGAATTGTGTTCAACCTTTGAAGTCTTAATCAGACTATTTTTTTACTGCATTTGTAGACGACTAATAAAATGTAAAAAAAAAACTATCGCAACTTTCAGAATACGCGCTCTTAAAGACACCGCGGTGGCGCCACTTTTCTGCAATATGAATGACACGATGAACGGCGCAAAGTGATGTCATTTTAATTTTTTTTTGCTCAATTTTGTTAAAAGCACGTTTTAGTTTTGATAATTATTAGTAACATCTTACTTTACCCATTTTACGAAGTTATAACTTTGAAGCAGGATAGACTTTTAAAGTACCTAACTTTGCTCGCTATTTACCAGTAATGTAGAAGAAGTGGTGTTAGTTCTTTGTAAGCTTTTAGTTGTAGTAAAGTAGGTTCGACGAAATAACTTTTTCAGCATTGATTTTGGGGTACGGTAACATTTTGTCTTAACTTACTTTAGGTCACAAAAAAAAACATTGGTTATGTGTCAAGCTTTGCTATACCCCGTCGGCAGCAATAGGCACTTTAAGAGCATTAATAAATTGCAAATCTCAAACACCATCAGTAAAATTAAAGACCAAATAAAAAAAATATTCCACAACTATCACATAACGCCATCTAGTCCCAAGCTAAGCAGAGCTTGTGTTATGGGTACTAGACAACTGATAAACATACTTATATATTTCTAAATACATAAATATTATAGATAAATTACACCCAGACACACAGAACAAATGATAGTGCTCATCACACAAACATTTGTTCTGGGTGGGAATCGAACCCACGACCTCCGACATAGCAGTCAGGGTCACTAACCACTAGACCAACAGGCCAAAAATAACGGACACGTATTTGTTTTTATTTTATCTAAATCAATGAATATTGCCTAATATAAAACGCATCAAAACTCTCTCATCAAAGCTTAGTTAAAATTATTTTTTAAAACGCGCGGTCTTCGGCAGTTTTTTTAGTAGCCTAGTTTGTGTCCCACTGCTGGGCAAAGGCCTCCCCTTTTCCCTTCCAAACCTCTCTATTTTGGGCAATTTCTTGCCATGTTTGCTCCGCGAACACAATTAGATCGTCACACCACCTCCACCGCGGTCGACCGGTTCAGTTTTTATTACCGTAACAAAATTAAAAATTACGGGTCAAATATTTTTTTATATATATCAGACATCGCATCGTGTCTATTACTTCTTACTATCAGTTATCTCTCGAGTGGCGACCACGGACCGGAAGACGCAGCGTAGGTAGGCCTCCCACTAGGTGGACCGACGACATCGTGAGGGTCGCGGGCAACCGATGGATGCAAGTGGCGAATTGTCGTTCGGCGTGGCGGTCTAAGGGGGAGGCCTATGTTCAGCAGTGGACGTTTTCCGGCTGATGATGATGATGATGATCAGTTATCTACAAATTGGATAGACAAATAATCGATTTTACCTAAATTAATTGTCAAATGTCCCCATACTTCTCAACGCATGGTCCTTCTAGTCAATTCCGATGATGTATCGTCTTTGGTCTCGTCCCGTGCTAAACAGTGGTTTGTTACGCCCTTTATACGAACGTCCAGCAAAATATATCGCTTCAAACTCAATGGTCTCTCAATTTCTCTTTTTATTTGTGTCTGAGTACCTAGTATCTTTGTCTGTAATGGTCAAGAAAAAAGGGGGTAATATTCCACGCTTTAAAATAAGGAATGCTGTGTTAGTTGGTTTTGTCCGTATTTAACGTGTAGTTTTTTTTTTAGCGTGGTAAAATCATCAAATGAGTCCTCCCACCCAGGGCAGGGCGGGATGGACTGTCAGACTTGTATTGACTAAAATCCACGGTGTCGTTCAATAGCCCTTTATGTTCCGGGGTCACGGTGATGAGATAAGTCCCGCGACCCCGGCAGGCTTTGGCCCTCTAGAGGGGGGCCCCGTCGTCATGCTGACGCTCTTTGAGGCGCGCTTGGAACACAACGCGCCGTCGCTGTCCTCTCCCTCACGCGGCCCGCCTCTTCCTTCGCGAGCATGACTGCTTCGCTGGACTGCTACGCAGCGTGTCGCGGGTTCGATTTCCGCACGGAACAAATATTTGTATGACCTTCAAGTAGTTGTTCCGGGTCTGGGTGTTGTGTATGTGAGTTTATATGTTTGTAAACGCACCTACGATACAGGAGAAATTCCTAGTGTGGGGCAACGTCTTTTTTAAAAAAGATGTCGTACTGTTTAACTATAGGTACTTTTGTAATGCTCAATTGATTAAATGAGTGCTTCCCGCCCAGGTTGGAGCGAATGGGACTGTCAGACATACTAACTAAAATCTACGATGTTCCTTCAATAGCCTTTTACGTTCTAGGGAACATAATAAGACAATCCCGCGAGCCACAAAACTTGCCATACAGATATTCCTTCCTTCATATTTTACTCTTTTTATCTCTGTGCTACGGACCTAAGTGAAACTTATCAAACTTCATGCGGACAAACCCTCTGGTATAAACTAGTTTTAAAAATAAGTACGGATGATAATTATTTGAATTGAAGCAGGGAAGATTCTTGATGTGAAAGATAAAAGAGTAAATGAATCTATGACGTCTGACAGGGGAGAATGGAAGAATAAAACGTGTTGCGCCGACCCCAAGTAAAATGGGATAAGGACAGGAAGATAATAATAACAGGTAAAAGTCCTTTTAATAAAGCTGCAGACATTAATAACCACTTGAATAACTCGTTACATTTGTACAAACATTACACAAAGAATGCCGATACAAACCGGCAAAGTGTTTTGCTTGCCAACCTCAAATTAGAGGGTCGCTAAACAAAAATAAACTTGACACAGTTGGAAGGGTTAACGCATCACGCAATTTCTACATTAAAAGAAACATTAAGCCATAAGATAGATACAATACAGTAGATTCACTGAAATTAACATGTTTAAGAACAGCAACCTAATCTGACCTTTTTAGACCCCAGACTCAGTGGCACGTCCGGAGGACATGGTGGAGCATACGGTGCAGAACTGCCCCGTTTGGGCACCGCCCGTCTGCGCCGTGTCTTTATGGAGGCGACAGGTGGCGACCCGGGCATGGTCCACGGGCAGCGAGTTGCCCTTTAATCGCCGCCCGCATGCCCGCGCCTACGATGGTAAATTTTATTTGGATTTTTCTTTTAAACGACGAGTTCGAGAATACTTTTTGAAAACACTCGTTCCTTAGGTTTCCTAATATTGATATGGTCGTCATCATGTCATATTATATGTATCCATTTATATTATATATTTTATTTATATCTAAGTACTCGTACATCTGTATAATTTATTTATCATATATTTATTTATATTTAAAGGTATATTTCATTTAGGTGTTTGTGTTTTAATTTTGTTTGTGTAACATTAATGTTTCGTATTGTACTGTTGCACCTATTCCAGCTGCTTCTCCATTTGACCCAAAAGTTGACTGGTAGATAATGTCTTGCTGCATTAAGTCCGCCTTATGTACCACAATTGTACGTGAAAGTTTAAATAAATAAATAAATAAGAAGAAATCCCATTAATTGACCTTCTGTGACTTCTTCTACAGTTATAAAGTCGCGTCCACACAAGTGTAAAACATTTTATGAAACGGATTTCCGATTCACGCACGTGTAGCCTCGCCCTGTCCCAAATAATGTTATGCATGGAGTTTATGCAGTCGTACTCGAGTAGCGAGAATAATGCTAGGTGGCAGTGTTAGCGGGTTGACGAGATTAGCGTGTTTAGTTAGCGCGATTAGAAAATATAGCATTGAAACTGTTAATACAAATGAATTATTCCACTTGAAGCACCCGCTTATACGACACCTTAGTGAATGGCATGCCTCTTACGGCACCTACCAATATTTCGTAGTAGGTGCCATAACTGGAATAGTTTACTATCGAGCGGATGGATATACTAAATTTTGCTGGTGAATGATGTTTTGATATTGGAGCTCTGACACTGCAGTTGGAAGAGATTAGGGCAGACCGAAATAAAGTCGATTATATGACTCTAATTTCAAAATTCAACTAAAAGCGACGTAAACTAAAAAAATTGGAACAATACTGGGATAATCACGAATTGCCCTAGCCCATTAATTATATGAAGCGCTATAAGTTTAGATTTTAGTCATTCCGCTTCGAATTTTTGTACCAGGTTGTTGTTTTAATTTCAAAATTTTGCAAGCAAATCACGAAACGCTAGACAGCAAGACAGCCATATTTATTCCCAACCATGCTGTCACTGCAAATTGATTGTTATTTCCCGCTGATAATGCAACCTAGCCTAATAAACAGCGTCTCTCGAATACCTTCCGACGTATGCTCATTCTAACTCTGACATCAATTTATATTTTAGAAACATGTAAATTTGTAAGACAGAATCCAAACTTTTTTATTAAAATCTCTGACCAGGCTCGCCGATATGCACCGCGTTCACGATTTGAAAACACGCTAATAGTACCCCAATCAAAGTTAAAACTACACAGTACTAGCCCTCACGTTACATCAATAAAAATATATAACAGAATTCCTAATGAAATAAGAATAGAGGAAAATGACAAAATATTTATAAAACGAGTCAGAAGCTTATTAATTAAAAATTGTTATTACTCATTAAATGAATTTTTTAATGATGACTACAAAATGGATTGACTTTTACTATCCACTTATTTATTGAATTTTGTTGTATTTTTAGTTGATTGACATTCTAAATTGAGTATTACTTATTTTAAATTGTAATTATTATTTTATTTTACTGACATGAATTTAACGTTATACTTAGTATTCTTTGTGACTTTTTAATTTTGTTTCCGTATTTGCCTGTGACAATATTCTGTTATTTAAATTAATTTATTATTTTTGATTATTTTAATGCTACTGTTGACATTTTGTTGAATTGTTGTGCCCGACAGGGTCCATGTGAACTAACTTTAATTTTAAGAACTTTTAATACACATGTGAATGCAATAAAGAATTGAATTGAATTGAATTGAATATGCTCCGAAGTGAACCGCTTCAACGTGTAGGATGCGTCAAGTAATATTACACATTCCATTGCATTGCGAGGAAATCAAAACAAGATTGTTGTGGGACGTCGCAATAGTAATCAACACGTAGAAAAGGGTTTTGTGGTAGGAAGAAAACACAAAATGACAGAATGTAGAAATATTTTTACCGTAGTCCGTAGTTAGTCCAATTGTATAGACATGACATAGCCATGACATAACTTTGTGTATTCTTGGTAGAAAAAAGATAGAATTGGCCATGCTACGCATGCAACTGAAATGACTTTAATTTAGGTAGATATCGTTCCCACTGTTGGAATGTTATGCAGGCTTATACTTTGGGTGGGCCGTAATCCACACTGCGGGTCCACTGCAAGTTAATAGATGTCACATGTTTTCGAAGTTTTCGTTTAAGGACACAACTCGGTTTCCTCACGATGGCGATGTTTTGAGAGCAGTGGTGATGAAATAAATTACAATAATGTGCCTGGCTGAGTTTGAACCCATGACCTACAACCAAGTTGGGGCCGTTACCACACAGCCACGAAACTGCTCTAATAGTAGACCATCAACTGTTCCACTCTCTTTTTTCCTACATAATCATTAATAACTATCTACCCTCCGGTAAACACCAGCCTTTACCCCATAAAAGCTTACATCGGCAAGCTAAACTGACAACAGACACGAATATGGTGGGGCCGCATACAAAACGAATTGATTCGGAATGAATATTGGGACGCACCGAATATCGGCGAATGGAGAACGTTCACCAGTACACGACGCAAATACCGACACATTCTGTCGCTTATTGCTTTGCATTGCTGGGTTAACTCTATCTAATTTTGCAGGTATTTGAATATTTTGTCACATATTTGTTAGTAACTAACCAGTTATAAACAGCTTCGCTCGTGTCCAGGGTCGCGGAACTGTCTTATCAGGTAACCGTGACGCTGGAACGTAAAGGGCTATTGAAGATCAAGGATTGGTCCCGCTCTGGGTGGGAGTACTAATTTGATTTAAAATTAAAAAACCGGCCAAGTGCGAGTTGGACTCGCCCATGAAGGGTTCCGTAGTAGCAAGCAAAGGGGTTAAAATAGGGCTATAATTATATTAAGATTAGTAAGTAATATACACAAACAATAAAAATAACTTTGTTTTTCATAGTGTTTGTATGAATGACAAAGTTTTATTTGCGGTTTTTGAAAATGTACTATATCTCGAAAACTGCTAACCATATCTCTTCCAAACCAATTTTCGTTGGAAGTTTTTATTGAGGTCTACATTACACATTTTTTTTAGTTTCATCATTCTCTTATTTTAGAAGTTACAGGGGGGGACACATTTTACCACTTTGGAAGTGTCTCTCGCGCAAACTGTTCAGTTTAGAAAAAAATGATATGAGTAACCTCAATTATCATTTTTAAAGACCTATCCATAGATACCCCACACATATGGGTTTGGTGAAGTAGTATGGGGGGCACCCCCAAAATTAGTTTTGTTTTTATTTTTGTGTGAAAATCCTAATGCGGTTCACATGATACATCTACTTACCAAGTTTCAACAGGATAGCTCTTATACTTTCGACAAAAAGTGGCTGTGACATACGGACGGACAGACAGACAGACATGACGAATCTATAAGGGTTCCGTTTTTGCCATTTGGCTACGGAACCCTAAAAAGCTCCACTTATGTACTCACTCTTTACGTTCCAGGTTATCTGTTCAGACAGTCCCCCGACCGGTAGTGGATTTTCAACCTGTAATCGGTGTTTTTTTTAAAGATAAGAAAATTAAAAGTCCAACATTATAAGTCCCTATCTCCATAGTCCATTAGTGGTCTTACACGTTTACGTTTTGTACACAGATTATCTCCCGAAAATGTTATTTGTAGGCAAAACAGCAAGGAGGTTCGTATGACGGTAATGAGACGATTAAAATTCAAGGTATATCTTTTGGCCGCCGGCTTCCATTGTTTAGGCTCGGAGATAATGTTACAACTGCTGTCAGTGAAGTTTTACATCATTTTAAGGGTATTTTATAGGGATTTGCTTTGAAAGTTTTGAGTTAATGTCAAGAATTTCGAATAGCAATATTTGTATTTAATTTGCCCAAGGGTGGGATATTGAAGCGATCACTGTGTATATATAAAGTTGTCTTCCTTTTATTAACTACCAATTGCTATAGCATGGGTGTCCTAACGGGGGTTTATATATGTATATCTTTCCGCTCGATAATTTGTTTGGTGTGAAATATTGAAATCAACTGGCCACCTAACCTACCAACAAAATAAAATATTTTGGGGAGAAAAACTCCAGCATACTTTTCATCGATATACGAGTAACAAGAACCATAATTATTATTACCTAGCACTCTTTATAGAAATTGTTTTTTTTTTGTTGTAGACCGGACGCCATCGCGCCATCTTAAACAAGAATTCTTCATCTACCCTCATTTATTTTCAAGCTATTACAGACAGGGCTACAACAAAGCTATAAAACATTGCTCCAAACACCGGTAGACGGCGCTGGCCTTTTATTGACTCTCAACCTTTTATTGGTCCAGTGTTTTGCCCCAAAATGATGGATATTAGGGTAGAAGATGATTTTTGACGATAATGGAGGTCCATTCGACGGGGCGTGATAAAATTTTATGGGATAATGGCCGGCCCATCCGTACGTTTTGCTGTTAATAAAATCCACGTTTATTGTTGTCTGTGAAGTATGTTTTTGTGCAATTTTAGGTTTGAAATATTGATGTTTTATGTGCTTCCTCGGCTTGGATAATTATTTATTTCCTGTGATGGTGACGTAGCTCGTCTGTTCAGAGGCCTTATTAGAAAATTCCTGTATTTTATTGATAGCGATAGATAGTTGAAATAATATTTAAGCCTCTAGTGTGCGAAATAGGAACAATTTTTTTCATTCAAATTAATGTTTAACTTCCAGTTTACTTCACAAAAACGGGAACAGTCATGATAGAGAGACTTTAACGTAGGTTTTATAAAAGAAGAAATTGATAAAAGATCCGAATCAAGCCTAAAGGTATTCGGTTCGCGCGCGAGACAGCGACAGGAGACCGCGACAGTACGCGGTCTCCTGTCTCGGTCTCCTTGTCGCGGCACGAACCGCCGCCTATGCAGAAAGACCGCGACAAGTGTCGCGGTCTCCTGTCGCGGTCTCGCGCCCGAACGCACCTTTACGTTTTTGTTACGTTAACTAAACTGGAACTTTGACGTTAATTTGATAGGAAAGAATAGTTCTTCGTTTGTGTACTAAAAGCGCTTTTTAATTTTCCATACAATAAACGCAGTACGCTGTAAATAAAATACAGACATCTTGTAATACGGCTTCAGTGGGTCATTCTGAAGTTATTTTTATACTTCCTTTTCGTATCAGTAGCACTTACTTTTAAATGGAGGTTCTAAATACTATTATTTCAAAAAGTTCATTCATCTTTGCTTCCGTCAGGTGTAAGTACCTATTATAGTAGGTGCCACAAGGGTGAAATTATATGTTAGTTGTCATAATTACAACCCTAGTCGGGCAAATAAGGAAGTTTCCAATTTTTTTTATTTATTTTTAAAAAATAGTACTAAACTTGCAATGAAGCCCATTGAAATTTTTTTTCAATTATCTTCATAAATGACGAAGTTATGGTAATTTTTCCGTCCGCTTTAAAACTTCTCGGCGCGCGGCCGGTCAACAATCTCATGACGTCACAAGTCTCATCACTCGCTCGAGTCGAGTAGTCGTCAATGCGCGGTCACCTCAGACGGTTATTACTTTTGGTTCAAACAAGACGGAACAAATATTATCGTTGTGGAATCATTATGGAAACCGTGCAAACTGATGTGAAAGTACATTATAAATATTGTATCGTTCCCAAGTGTTCAAATACAACCATAACTCTCTGTAACTCTGTAACCATAAATCAGTAAACTACATCAAATCAAATTCAACCTTACACGCATGTTTTAAGGTCAGAATTACAAAGTGTCGTTAAAAAGCAATATAACCGGCCAAGTGCGAGTTGGACTCGCCCATGAAGGGTTCCGTAGTAGCAGGCATAGATTAGGGATATAATTATATTGAGATTAGTAAGTAATATACACGACCAGTAAAAATATCTTTGTTTTTCATAGTGTTTGTATGAATGGCAAAGTTATAATTGCGGTTTTTAGGGTTCCGTAGCCAAATGGCAAAAACGGAACCCTTATAGATGCGTCATGTCTGTCTGTCTGTCCGTGTATGTCACAGCCACTTTTTGTCGAAAGTATAAGAGCTATCCTGTTGAAACTTGGTAGAAAGATGTATTATGTGAACCGCATTAGGATTTTCACACAAAAATCAAAACAAAACAAATTTTGGGGGTGCCCCCCATACTTAGAATTGAAACTCAAAAAAAAATTTTTCACCAAACCCATACGTGTGGGGTATCTATGAATAGGTCTTTAAAAATGATATTGAGGTTACTAACATAATTTTTTTCTAAACTGAACAGTTTGCGCGAGAGACACTTCCAAAGTGGTAAAAAGTGTCCCCCCCCCCCCCCCCGTAACTTCTAAAATAAGAGAATGATAAAACTAAAAAAAATATATATTATGTAGACCTCAACCAAAACTACCAACGAAAATTGGTTTGGATGAGATACAGTTAGCAGTTTTTGAGATATAGTACACTTTCAAAAACCGCAAATATAACTTTGCCATTCATACAAATACTATGAAAAACAAAGTTATTTTTATTGTTTGTGTATATTACTTACTAATCTCAATATAATTATATCTCTAATCTATGCTTGCTGCTACGGAACCCTTCATGGGCGAGTCCAACTCGCACTTGTCCGGTTTTTAAAAATGTACTATATCTCAAAAACTGCTAACTGTATCTCATCCAAACCAATTTTCGTTGGAAGTTTTTGTTGAGGTCTACATTATATATTTTTTTTTAGTTTTATCATTCTCTTATTTTAGAAGCTACGGGGGGGGGGGGACACATTTTACCACTTTGGAAGTGTCTCTCACGCAAACTGTTCAGTTAAAAAAAAAATTATATATGAGTAATCTCAATATCATTTTAAAGACCTATCCATAAATATATACCCCACACGTATGGGTTTGGTGAAAAAAAATAGAGTTTCAATTCTAAGTATGGGGGGAACCCCCAAAATTTGTTTTGTTTTTATTTTTGTGTGAAAATCCTAATGCGGTTCACATAATAGGTACATCTACTTACAAAGTTTCAACAGGATAGCTCTTATATTTTCGAAGAAAAGTGGCTGTGACATACGGACGAACAGACAGACAGACATGATGAATCTATAAGGGTTCCGTTTTTGCCATTTGGCTACGGAACCCTAAAAATTAACGACCGAACCTCGTCGCTTCAAGGACAAGGAATGATAAATGTAATACCTACGACTTATTAAAAAAAAAATTGTTTTCCACTGTTAGACTGTCCACGCACAAATCCACTCTCCATCGTCTAAATTTTACTTTAATCTAGTTTTTACTTAGCTAAAAGATAGTATATTATACGAAATATATTAATAAGGTTACATAATACTTCACACAGACACTCAAACACCGCATTCCATGTACTTACTGTGAGCAACAAACCACGAAATACTCGAAACAGCCGCTAAGCGCTACCCGCCCCACCCGCGCGAAAAGACTTGTGACGTCACAGACCAAATGCTCCGCGTGCATTTCAAAATTAATTCGGGATTCAGTAAAAGTGGATTAACTTTGTCATTTTTCAAGTTATTAAAATAATTCTTTCACCATATATATTATAATTTCTTCGCCTTACAATTTTAATAAGTATTTTTAATTTTTGTTAAAATGGAAACTTCCTTATTGGTGGTGTACGATACAACTATGATTGATCATTTTCATTGGACGTTCTATGCCCACTTTCCCCTAATACCTAGCGTTCCGTTTGCTCGACTTAATTTATTAAAGTATCGTATACTTTTATATGATTAAGCTGAATTATGAATTAAGTAGTTTTAAACAAGTAAATACAAATATAATAATGCAAAGTAAATGTAATCTGAATCAAATTATTAATATATTTCGGTTTCCGTATAATCATTTATAGCTTTATTGCCGAAAGAAATATTCGATTTCGAGCAGGACTTGAACCTTCTGATTCAGTATACCAGACTCCTTGCTTACTCGGCAATACGCTCAGGCGTTGATGCGTATAAAATATTTAAAAAAATCGTAAAATCTTGTTTTTTTAATAAACAAATAAACGAAAGTCTCTTAATTATAATTTAATTAATTCTTAAATTATTATCCAGAGAGACACAAATGACGAATAAAGATAACCTCATCATAAGAAAACTTGAGCAGATAAATGAAGACTTTATTAAGAATATTCCATCTTTATTTCTAAATTATTGATGACGTCAGTTTTAGCATAAGACACGTTTGGTTAACCGTTCCCCGGTTCAGTTCGATCCCCTAAGCTGTTCTGAGCTTACAAAGTGGAATACTTATGTTAAATTTATTTTCTCTCGACGTTCAGCTACAAGATTATCGTATATCAATATGGGATTGTCCGTGAGACTTTTGTCTTTTACAGTGAGACCTTTTCTTCAGGATATTCACTGTTTCATGTCGAACGCAGGACGTATTCGATAATTTTCTAACTGGAACATGTTTATTTTGCAGTACGGCTTGGCCTACTTAAAAATTCTTCTTACTTCTCTGTTTTATGATATTTTATACTTATATTATTATAAAGCTGAAGAATTTCTTTAGTTGAGCGCGCTTATCTCAGAGCAATGGGTGAACGCGCAGGCGAAACAGTTATTAGTTAAAATCCCTTATTGTGTGTTTTTGTGATCGCGTTATTTTTCTAAACTACGAAACGGATTTTAATGAGAAATCGACAGCAATTTGACTATAGTCTAGAAATTAATAAATGTAATTCATTAAAATGAAACATGCATTCATTAAAGAAATCTTGATAATTTTTTCAGTCCCAAAAACCAAGCAAAGCAGCAGATAACTAATTTTAATATAAATCTTTTGATAAGAAAATCTCGTTAAAATAAAGCAATTTGTTGTACAAATAACTTGTTACAAACTTTTATTAGACAAGCTACTTAATACTACTAAATTATATTTTGCGGTTGATTGTACCTGCCAGACAAATTACTAGAAATGTAAAAGTTTGCAAAATCCCCTGTGCAGAGACATTTATCTACGTTAAAAGATAATTTGGAAAAAAAATTAACTTCACAAAGGAGTAATATTTGTCTGCGAAAGCTAATCTATGCAATTTATTTTTTTGCTCTTTACAGAAATTGCAATTTGTACTCTCATTTTAGAGTGACCATGATTTTTGAAAATTTAGGACGAAGCGTTTACAAGTATTTATGATATATATTTTTTGCGTAGGTAGTCTTCAGTTTTCCAAATGGATTTAGCGATGAACCATCAAAAATATATTAAGAGTGGGAACTGTGTTGAAGACTCCGAAAAGAAAGCTGACTAGTCCACATTGTTGCCATCGTATACATTCTGCGAGAAACATGAAAGACGGTTCGACGAATATTTGATGATTGAAACTAGTGAATAGAGGACCTTAATCAGCAGTGGGTAAAACCTGACTGTGGCATCAGCCACGGTCAGTTTGTCGTAATATTTTAGACCGTTATCATCAGATAACGGTCTAAAATACTTCGACAAACTCAATTTTAGAAGGAAATCCACAACAAGATGGAAACTACTTCTCACCGTTCTAATACACCAATTTACATCCAAGTGAAACTGATAAGGTAATCTATTCGTGGCAGACTTGCACGTCGGGTTTACAGAGCGAGCGTACTACCATGAATCAAGCTAGTGCAGAAGATCCTCTCCCAAAAAAAAAAAAATTAGTAGTGCTTCTTTTTAAGTTTTGACCGCTAATCTGAACGGATACTAGCTATTAACATGATGAATATTATACTGCATACGTTTGTGTGCAGACGCATGTGCGTTGTCTCTTCCTTCACACATTCGATGGGACGTCAATCCGACATGACCAAAGTACTAGTACTTTTCGAGCCGGGGTTCCTTTTGCTGAAAAATTGTTATAGGTCAGACATTTTTTTGTCCGCAATTTTTCTTGGAGCGGGAGTGTCACTCCGCAACTAGAACTCAACACTTTTTTTTTAAACATTGCCCTTACTTGGAATTTCTCCTGTGTCGTGGGTGCGTTTACAAACATCGAAACACACATACACAAACACCCAGACACAGAACAACTACTTGTAAGTCATACAAATATTTGTTCCGTGCGGGGATCGAGTCTTCAACTCACTGCGCAGCAGTCGATCGCTCAGCCACGAGATCATGATCGTGCCTCCAAAATGTATATGACCATTGAACACCAAGTAGGAGTCTGTTTACCATACGTCTTTCAAACCCTGGGCATGCAGATGTCCACATAAATTTTTAACCCGTTCACAACGAGGGCAATGCCAAATTCGCTTACACTTCTATGCAGTGTTGGCCTTCTGAGACTATATATTCTGTGGCAGCAGAGCATAAAATATAGCCACGTGCATTAAACTTTCCACCGTCAGCCCGCATTGCGTTCTATCAATCACTAGGAAGTACCACAGCAATGCGGGTACAGGGGTAGTTGCTTCAGTTGAGGAAGCTCGTAGATCTAACAGTGAATGAGTTATGCCAGAGAAATCTGAGAATTTGTAACTCAGTATGAAAAATTCTTTGTCAACCTTCGTTTAGTATCAGGAACAAGGTTTAAAGTTTCTTGCTTCCATTGGTTTGGTTCAGATGAAATGTTACTTCTTTATTCTCTAAGCTATTCTTGATGCTACATCGTGAAGGTAGCCACAAAGATTAGAAAATTTAAGATGGTGAACGGAATTAAATGTAAGAAAAAGCGCTTAAATCACACCATGTACATTTTAAGCCATATTTTTCCGACTATGTGATCAAGCAGATTTTACGGAATATTTTCTGTAACCAGTATTTTTTCCGCCACCACCCTCCATTGCGTCGGATCAATCACCATGAAACTACTACAGCAGAGCCGATGCCCTCCCCAGAAGTAAATGTTTGCCGATACGATGCCTGCGTGGCGGTAGATGATAGGGCATGTAAAGCGAGATTACGCTTCAACTCTTGATTGGTTTCTGTCTAGAAGCTACAGTTTCACTACCAAGTTTAGTTTAGTATTCAAATAATAATTACAACATAACATCACGTTAGTAATCCGGATTAAGTAGAGATTTACCTATAGTAATAATTAGTAGGTATGTTGTCTTTTGAAATAAATACGAAGTATAAATCTACCCCAGGATATTGCGGAGGGTATGCGGAAAGCTTTGTGGTAGCGAGCATGGTCATTCCTCCATCTCCACAAACTCCTCTGTTAACTTGTAAACAGATTATAACATTAGGTATATTTATTACTTAAACCTCAACTTTGCTACAGAATTGGAAAAAGTAAAGCACAAAATTATCACAAATTATTTTAGGTACAGCATGATTAATCGAAGATTTTCCGGATCAAAATATCAACGCCTAAAAGCTTTTGTACATAATCGGTCATCTTTCATATGAAAAAAAAGGTCAGCTATTTTTTTGTCCGCTGTTTTAAAAATAGCCTCGTCGCCCTACTTTGGGTTCTAGGTAATTTGTCCCAAGATTGCAGGTTGACACTACTACATTAAAATTGTCCATTCGTTTAGGAAAATACTCAACACCTCAGATAGGGTAACGTATTTTTGGGGATATCAGGGTAATTTCCACAGTGTAGCTAATGAGGTAATGAGTCTTTTGATTTATTTTGAATGTCTTTTGATTTATTTTGAATTTAAATCAGAAAAAATACTAAACAGCGAGCTTGGCGTGGCGCGACGTTAGCTTGGCGTGGCGTGACGTTAGTTTGGCGTGTCCTTGGGGTACTTATTTAGCTCCTTCGTACATAAGGCGACGCAAGTCTCCGATGCCTTACGACTTTGGTATCCAGGCGACTATCGCATTACAAATCCATAGAAGGTCGTACACAGGCCCCCGTCAATGTGTGTATGAAGGGCCTTACTCATCGTCCACACAAATCCACACGTTTTTACGGTTAAATACTTAACAAAAACAATTAAAAAATAAAATTGCAACCGTATCTGAAAAAAAATAACGTTAAGTTGAAAACTACTCAAATAAAAAATATATCATCGAGTAAAGCACCATTTAAATTAAAATTCCATTCAAACTTCACCAATCTATGATATAACATGATCCCAACCCTCGGTTATTACAAAAAAGTTTTTATTAATTTCCTACGGATAGTTTTATTATTTTATTTTTTATTTTATTTAATAATTTATGTACACACAATATAAAATATAAGGACATACGTAATCTTAATAGTACAAAGGCACTGCTTATTTCATAAGAAATTTCTACCAGCAGACCTGCGACAGGAAGAGTGAAAAAAAGAAATGTAGACAGTAGTGTGTGAGAACAAGAATACAGAGATAAAAAAGAATGTCTTAACTTATTAAATATTAGTACACATATAAATTATAAATAATATATAAGTACTTATATAAATACAAAATCCTAAAATATATATAAGTAAATGAAGATAAAAAAATTAAATTAGTCAATTTTGAGAGGAAAGATAATGCTCTTTGACTCTATTTTTGAAAGTAGAAATTGATTTTGACTCTCTAATGCTAGGCGGTAGCGAATTCCATAGTCTTACAGCATGTACAGTAAAGGAATAAGAATAATAGCTCGTTTTATGAGGATGGGATTTAAGGAGGGATTTAAGGTGTGATCTGCATAGAGCGTTGCTGGGGCGAGCGTAAGTAAATCGCTCACGGAGATATGTAGGATAAGTGGGGTTATGTAGGATGTTGAAAAGTAGACATAATATCCGAGTGTTCCTGCGAAGACGGATTGGGAGCCACTTGAGTTCTTTGCGAAGATGAGAAACATGGTCATACTTACGAAGTCCAAAAACAAAGCGAATACATAAGTTTTGCAAGCGCTCAAGCTTGTTTAATAGCTCCTCAGTAGCATCCAAATAACAGGCGTCGGCATAATCTATAATTGGCTGAATAAGTGTTTGTGCTAATGAAATTTTCGACTTTAAAGGTAAAAAACTCTGAAGGCATTTCAGCGAATGGAAAGAGAAATAAACCTTTCGACTGACTTCGTTGACCTGTGCACGCCATGAAAGGTTAGAATCGATTATTACACCTAGATCTTTGGCGGTGTCCGAATAATTAATAGGAACACTATCAAGGTAAAGCGGCATCAAAGTAGAAACGACAGCTGTATTGCGAACGAATCTACTGCCTATTATCATTGCCTGAGACTTACTCGGATTAATTTGTAAACCAAATGACTTAGCCCAAGCGCTGATAGCAGCCAGGTCAAGATTCATAGCCGCAATAGCAGAATCTGCCTCGGCTACAGTAAAGTGACGGTAAAGCTGCAGGTCGTCTGCGTAGAGGTGGAAATTCGAGGAGATAACACTGGTAACACTATTAATAAAAATTGAGAAAAGAAGAGGAGAGAGAACGCTACCCTGAGGAACACCCTCGGTGAGATTACACCAATCAGAGAACGTCTCATCAAGGCGAACACACTGAGAGCGTCCTCGAAGATAAGAATTGAACCATGCCAAAGCGGGAGGAGAGAAATTTAAAGATTTGAGGATACCAAGCAAGATGTCGAAATCCACTGAGTTAAAGGCGCTACTGAAGTCCAGCAGTACGAGGACAGTAAGTGACTTGCTCTCCATTGCCCAGCGGATGTCGTCAGTTACTTTGAGAAGTGCAGTTACAGTACTATGGCCGGAACGGAAACCGGATTGAAAAGGGCTTAGTAAAGAGTTTGACGTCAAGAAGAATGATAATTGCCTGTGAACGATGTGCTCAAATACTTTAGAGAGAAATGGAAGAATAGAAATAGGTCTATAGTGAGTTGGTAAAGTTGGATTATTAATTTTAGGTAAGGGTATAATGTGAGCCTTCTTCCAGACAGACGGAAAGGAGCAAGAGGAGAGAGAGTGATTAAAGATGGAGGTGAGAACAGGAAGCAGTGACGGAAGGATGATAGTAATCATTCTTGAGGACAACTTGTCATTGCCCACTGCAGTGGAAGTAATCGCAAGTACAGACTTCTTAACGTCATCCTCCGTAACAAGAGCAAGGTTAAAAATAGGACAAGATGGCAAGGGCACACTGGCAAGGCTCTCCAGCGTAGCAGCCTTGACACCCGGATCAAGTGAAAAGGGAAGATAAGAAAAATGATTATTAAGTTCATTTAGATCCGTAAGTTTACACTGATCAGATGGAGATTTGCCTATGCCAACCGACCTAAGAAATTTCCATGTATCTGAAGAACTGCGACTATCAAGTTGGTCTTGGAAATAGCGTCTCTTTGCACTCTGACACAAACGACTGCAGCAATTACGTAACGATTTGTAGCAAGCTAGATTTAGTTCTGATGGTCTACGTTTACATCTGCTCTTGGCTTTGTCCCTACGCGCCATCAGCTCCTTAATTTCATCTGTAATCCACGGCGCAGGATTGTGTCTTACTTTGACACGTCGGACAGGGGCATGCCGGTCATACAAATTCAGGACGGTTGAGTTAAAGTAATCCACTTTGCCATCGATACTATCTATCTCGTCAAGATGAGACCAGTCGAGGCTGCCGGCATCGTTTCGCAATGCCACCAGGTCTATACCCTTAAAGTTACGAAGATACAAGAATTGGGACTTACGTTTGGGAGCACGGATACGATAAGAAAGATAAATAAGATCATGGTAAGAAAAAGAAGCAGTAATTTGCCCGTGGTAAGAAACATTATTGCGAGAGGAAACAATCATTAGATCTAGAAAAGAGGGGGTACAATTAGGAAAATGGTGAGTTGCTGATAGAGGTAAGACTTGAAGATTAAAGGAGGACAGAAGTGAGAGGAGTTTATGAGATCGAGAGTCGTTTTTAATCAAACACGTGTTGAAATCACCCATTAATATTACATGTTCATACATGGGACAAAGGTCACTTAAAATGGAGTCGAGGGAATCAAAATAGTCAATATGCAGATTGGGGCTATAGAGAACAGCAAGCAGCACTTTCGTATGGTGAACAGAAATTTCCACAAACAAATATTCAGCCGATCCAGAATACAGGGAAGGAGATGAACTAACTATCTTATAGGGTAAGTCAGCACGCAAGTACATTGCTACACCTCCTCCGCCCTTGCCGGTTCTATCATTACGGATCAAGACGAAACCAGGTAGTGAATAATGAGTAGAGAGAAGGGAAGGCTTCAGAAAAGATTCCGAAATCAATAGACCGTCCAGGTGCGCACTGTCAAAGGAAGCCAGAAGATCGGAATAATGACCAGGAACACTCTGAGCATTAATATGCGCTATATGCAAATTTTTAGGGTCATTGGAAAAAAGAGAGGAAATTTTATCGTGTAAGGTGAGTGGCAAGGAGGGATCACTGTCCGCACTAGTAAAACTGTCTGAGGAAGAGCAAGAGAAGAAGCTGTCATCAAAATCAGCTACGTCATCCATAATAATATAAATATATATACCTAAATAAATATACCTAACTAAAATAAAATTAAATAATTAAATTTTTACAAATAACAAAACAACGAATTCCTATAAATAAGGAAACCACCCCAACTCGCTGGTATATTGGCAGAAATTGTACAACCAAGACCTATAATAACAATACAGTGAAACATGTTACATCAGTACTTAAAGTATGGCTATAATAAAATAAAATAAAATAGAAATAGGACGGTAAACTAAATTAACAACAAAGACAAAATAATTTATTCGATTTAATGATCGAAGTAAATGTAAAATGAGACGTAACACTATGACAGTGACAGCTGTCAACAGCTGAACAACTGACATACGTCACATACTTATCGTTGCTGTCAAAAGTTGTCAAATTCTATAAATTACATTGAACACAAAGTTAGTGAAAAAGTTTAGCAAAAAGTTATTCAAAAGAAATATTCAACTACCGGCCCAGTTAAAAAGTGATAATACGTAACACAGACGATAAGAGAACACAAAACAAATTGGAATGAGCTACTTGCGCAAACGTGTCTTCCTCGATCTTCTAGCGGGGGCAGCAGAAGAAGCGACAATAGGAGAACCAGGTTCTTCGGATTGCGCAGAATCTTCTGTTTCCACCGAATTAGCCGGGAACTTGTCCAATAGAACGCGAAGCTCGCTTGCCGTTTCTATCTTGTGGCGAGAATTGTCTGGACAAACCACAACAATCTTGCCTTCTACGGACCAGCAGTTCAGCATGCCGAAACGCTTACGAGCTGCAGTGAACACACGGTGCCTTGCTTGGGTCAAGAATTCCGAAATGGTGATCCCAGTGCCTTTCAGAGTTTTCTTGCTATCCCATACCAGCTGTCGGTGCTCCATTTCGAAGAATCGAACTAATATGGGACGTGCTTTTTGCTCTGAAAAACCGAGTCTATGGCAAACATGGATAATGTTCTTGTCCCTTCCAACTTCAGTCAATTTAATTTTGCTGTACAAAATGTTGTTAACCACATCAAGTATCTTCTCGTTGCTCTGCTCCGGGACACCATGAATTAGTAGCACCTTTCTTCTCATGCTGGTCTCATGCTTATCAAATCCATCAGCGAGAAGCTCTATTTGAGCTTTTAATTTAGAGAGTGCTTGACATATGAAATGCCTAAACTCAGTGAACTCACGTGCCAGGACTGCGAGGTCAGGTGAAGCCGGAGTGGTACAAGTGGTAGCCTGCTGCAGTTTTTCTTCATAATCCTGCATTCGGGAACCGAACAACTGCTGCAGATCTTCCAGGCTGGTAGCAAGTTTGGTGTCCATGTTTGGTGTGCAGTAAAAGTGAACCAGAACTTGATATGATGAAATGTTAGAGACTTGATAACAATATATAGCAAGTGTGGGGAGGTTTTAAGGCGAACAAACTAGATTAATACATGAAAATATAGAATAAATATTTAAAAATAAATATTAACTCAGGAGCACTCAAAAAAATGTGTAAGTACTATGTTATGTTACTAGTTAAGAAGTTTTAATCGAACGGTCGGAGGGATGCCTCTAGGGGGCCACCTCGGCCCCATGTGGTTGACATCGGTGATGTATTGATAAACTGTACTGCGGAAAAAAGGGAATGTTCAATCAGTAAATAAATTAAGGTTAGGATTATAAAATTAAATAATCCTTACCCTAATATTGTCAAGAAATAATAAATTATGAAATGCGAAAGTTAGTTTGTTACTTTTCATGTCTAAGCCGCGGGCAACAGTTGTTGATGTTTACTGATTTGCCTTGATTGTTAAAAGGTTATGCAAGTAGGAATTCGTAGAAGCTTAAAGTTTTAAAACAAATATTTTACTTACCAAAGTTAGTCAAAAGGTTTACCTCGGTCTATAAGATATAACTTGACCTTTGCATGGGATTGATGATGACCTTTACAATTAATAAAATCAACTGTTAAAAACGTAGAGGTTTTTAATGTTTGATAATAATTAATTTTATTTGTGTTTTCACTTAAACTCAAATGATAGGTAAAAAATCATTCAAACCAGGTGTGTACTTAGACCTGTCCAGATAAGGCGTTTTACACGCGAGTCCACTCGCGCGTCTCAATACCCATTGAGTCCAGATACCGCGTGTATGATCCTTTGCTGGACCGTACATATATTAGATGATGTGGAATAAAAGAAGTTAAGTACTGATCACTATTGTATTGTCCGAAAGATACTTAAAGTAGAAATGAGCTTAATGGACGGTGCGGAAATGACGTGAGTGACGCGGCCCTTGTTGGCTGTAACGAGAACGCCTGGCTGACTTGATAGCTCAACGCGAACTGAACATTTTATAATGAGTTCTAATGTACGTGGCGTAAACTGCTGATGTGCAGAATTGTGCGGTTGCACCGTACATGCTCCCGAGCGGGAAGATGAATATGAGATGAACATGAAAAGATGAGTAACAAGGTGATGCCAATTGGTCCTTATACTAAATGATTAACAAGGTGATTCCAATTGGTCCTTATTCTATGCTTAGAGTCTCTACTTGAACTCCGTTTTGCGAGACATAGGCACTGTACACTTGTCTGACTTATGCACTTTTGGAATTTCACTGTAATCTGATGCACACGGATTGTCACACTGATTACGCGCACTAACACTGTATTGAACTGTGGACGCTGATATAGAGGCCCCGGCCTCTGCCCGTGCTGGGGTCACGTGTTGCGTTGCCTGTAGACTCGCCAATGCGGCCCTTGCCACCTCGAGAGATGCGGTTCGCCTGTTGCGTAGCCGTCGTACCATGTAGACTACTCCAACCATCAACACAACTCCGATCATCACATAGTATGCTGTGTAGTGATGGATATCATGATAAGAAAGTTGATTTGGCAAATTTTCACTTGCTTTAAGAATGTGGAGTTGCTTCTTGATTTCGTCAAGCTCCTCGTTATTCGGGAGTAGTGTATAGTTTTCTATCAATAGAGTTGGGATGCTTACGTCTATGATATGATTTATTGGTTCTATCTCAGGCAGGTTGAAGGTTGGTTTTATGTCTAAAGTGCTAAAACCTTCATTGCGTGAATAAACTGTAAAACTTTCAGTTTTAATTAGACAGTCGTGTTCGACTCCCAATATACCTGCTTTTACTAATTGCCCCGACGACACATTATCGTCGCATAAAACTCTTATTTCACACTGACTACAGCAGAAAAATGCATAATTGTTTATTTTGCTAAGAGCTGTCCATTGATTCGAACAAGTCGTAATGCTGATCTTGCATTTGCTGGAATCTGGTTCTACTTCACAAAATTTATCATTATTCTTGAGATGATAAATCGGTTTTTCTATGTGACATAGATAATTGTCGACATTGTCACGTAGACATACCTGAACGTCATTTATAGACATCGGTAAGTACGAGTCCTTCTTCAAATTGATTGCAACATATTCAGCAATCGGTGTTAAAGTAGCCATGCTTGAGTTACCTACAGGTTGAGGTATTGTAATAATTTTCATGATTGAAAATGTATCTCTAGACACTAGAGGCAGTTTTAATTCGAAGATTAAAAATTCTTCAGTCATTCTTGCTTTGACTGTTAATAAATGATAAATGTTTCTAAAGTTGTTTTGTAAGTTATTGATCGGCAGCGTAAGATCCTTTGAAAGATGACTCGATATTGTATTCAGAGTGTCTTTCAGTTGTTCTGGTGATAATAAATGAATATTGAGTCTCCCGTGGTAAACATCTGTTATGGTATCCAATAAACTTGTTTGGATTGTTTTTAACTGTCTTAAAACATTGCTTGTAGCGATCGCTCCCGTATTGAAATCGTTCATGATTTGATTTCTCTCTGATTCGTTCAACAAAACGTTCTCCATCTTATCTAGCTTGATTGATAGTGTATTAAGCATCTTGTGTTGCTTATTAATTGCTTGCCCGTTCCTTTTCAAAATGTTGTATTCTGCTTCAATGACCGTTGTTTGTTGTTTCATGAGCGAGAGCAAGTGATTTTCATTGTCATGAATGGATTGAATATCTTGTTTATATTGTTCTGCGAATCTCTCATCAAGTACACCGAACAAGCTGTTTGCAAGATACCCGACACCGTCGATAAGGCCTCGCTTGCGTCGGCGCAGATCTCGTGCGCGGCGCGTGCTGGAATGCTGACTCAGCAACAGGTGGTTATAATACTCGAGTTCTGAGAATTCTTGCTGCAACTGAACTTGAATTACATCACAATGTGACATTTCTTTAAACTTGTTGCATAACTGATCTAAGTAGCCAAGGTATCTACTGCATGCTTTTGTACCTTGCCAAAATGAATTCATTTCATAGTATGTGACTATTTTCCATTCATCTCTGATTAATTGCATGTTCGCAATTTTGTCAAAATAAAGACCTTGGTTATCCTTTAATTGTGTTACATTGTATGAACCGTAAGCTGTGGTAAAAATGCTCATGAAAGACAAAAGTAACGTTACCAGCAAAGAAAAGCTGTAGTTAACTTTTTTGTTTTGAAATGATTTGCCATCTTCCTTGGAACGCAACTCTTGTTTGTTGATTCTATCATTCACAGGGAGAATAGACAGCTTGAGAATAGGCCTCTTGATCAGCCCATTCTTTGTTTTTAATGTGACCACCCTGATGTGGCCATCGGCACCGGGATGCAGCTGGACTACGCGGCCAACTGCCCATTTCCCAGGAGGTAAGTTTGCATCGTTAATTGTGACGATGTCATTTAGTTGAATGTCTGGTTGAGAATGTCTCCACTTGCTTCTTGCTGACAGCTGTGTGAGATATTCTGTATGCCAACGTTTCCAAATATCTCGTACTAGTTTTTGTGTTAAGTGCCATCTTGTCCGCATATCTGTTTCTGTTTCTAATACAGTCATGTCTTGATTTAGATTGATAAAGCTTGATGGAGAGAGGAAATCCAGGTCGTTGGGGTCCTCAGTCAGAGGACATAATGGCCTTGAGTTGAGTACTGCTTCTAACTGGGCCAGAACTGTGCTGAATTCTTCAAAGGTGAGCTTTTGCTCTCCCACTACTCTTTTTAAATGATATTTTAAACTTTTAACCGCAGCCTCCCACAGTCCTCCTGCTGTGGGCCATGAGGGCGCGTTAAAATGCCATTCAATCTCCATGCTAGTAATTTCCTTGATGAAATCTTGATCGAATGTTTCTTGTATCTGCTCCAATTCTTCCTGTAATATTTTGTTGGCGCCGACAAAGTTCGTACCGTTGTCGCTGTACAAGTGTTTCGGCGAGCCCTTTCTTCCAGCCATTCTTCGCAACGCAGCTATGAATGCTGATGATGTGAGGTCTGAGACCAAATCTAAATGAACAAGCTTGGTCGCCATACAGACAAATACCACCACGTAGCCCTTTGTGGTCTTAATTCCACGGCCCTTGTTGGCCTTTATGAGCACGTGTCCGGTAAAATCGACGCCTGTATGTTCAAAGGGTTTTGCAACGTTACATCTCTGCGTAGGTAAATCACCCATCAACTGTGTCATCTTGTTTGGATTATGTTTACGACAGGTAACGCAGCTACGTATATGCTTTTTGACCGCTCGGTTACCGCCTATGATCCAGTAATTCTTGCGAATGAATGCTGATGTCACCCGTGCTCCTCCATGGAAGGTAAGTTCATGTGCTTGATCTATAATTAGGTTTGTTAAGTGTCCTTCGTGAGCTATGATAATCGGATGCATCATATTTTGATTAATGTTAGCCTTGCTTAATCTTCCTTTGACTCTGAGAAGTCCCTCGTTGTCAAGGAATGGATTTAATTGCAATAACTTGTTTTTTGCTGATAGCGGCTTATTCTCTTGTAAATAATGTACTTCCTCGGCAAACTCTCTCTGCTGTACATATAAAATTATTTTATGCTTAGCGTTTATTATTTCATGTAATGTTAAATAAGTTTGTATGCGGTTTTTCTTGTATCTTGTTTGTTTGATAAATCTTAATATCCATGCTAAAACTCTTGTTAGTTTGGCGAGTGAACTATATCTTGCTAATAATTCACCCAAAATGTTATCGCTTTCTTGCTGCGACATGTGATTAATAAGCTGCTTGGCTTTTCTTGCTTCTTCGTCTGTGGTAAACACTGCTTGTCCAGTTTCATGGTCAGGGTCGTAGTTCCGCAGCCACGATGGTCCTTCCCACCACAGCGAATGGTTTTTCAATTGATCGATACCCAATCCGCGACTTGCACAGTCCGCTGGATTTTCTGCTGACTTGACGTAACGCCAGCTTTCTTTAGGTATCATGCTTGATATTTGTCGCACCCTGTTGGCGACAAAAGGCTTCCATCGTCCTGGCTCTCCTTGTAGCCAGGCTAGGACTACCATTGAATCTGTCCATGTATATATCGACGCAAGAAAGCAATCTTGTCGTATCTCGAAAAGTCGAACTTTACACCAGAGCCAAAAAACTATTTAAAAAATTCATAACTCGTAAACTAGCTGCAATCGAGTGGTAATTTTTGGAACATACATTTCTTATAATTAAATTTATTAGTTGACATTATAGATAGTGTTCTAAAGTTGGTCTAACATGAGTTTTTGCGAGTTACAGCAATTGGTATTTCAAATTTGAATCATCAATATTGCTGTATCTTGGTAGTTGTTATGTAAGGCACAACAAAGTAGTATTAAAATGTTAGACAACGATTATGATGTATGTAATATGAAGTAAATTTGTGAGTCATCGTATTTTGTTGTACTTTACATTATTTTTAGAAGTACGTCTTGCATTTTGTGTTAAATACAAATAATACAAATTATTATGTTTATTCAAATGCTGTATGTTTATTTGAACAATATTATTTAGGAATTAATGTTTACCCTTGTATTTAGTTATAACTAATTTAACTTAAAATGTAATCAGTCTCAAAATTAAAAACTAATGAAGTTTACTGAGGGCGACATTTTCAACTAAATAAAATATCCCAAGCGATATTTTGGACTAAATATTTAATAAAATTATATTATAACAAAATTAAAATAACATAATTATGAATTTCTTAGGCACAAGTTTCTTAAACCTACATGAAAAACAAAATAAAACAATCAATAAATTCTAAAAAACATAATTAAAGTTAATAAAATACCAATAGAATTATAACGCAAGTAATTTTAGTTTGCTGCATATTTATCAGAAAATGTGTAGAATGAAACGTAGTAAGTCTGAAGCACATTCAAAACCCGAGCGATAAAATTGTAGTATCTCTAGCTGGAATAAAATACTGAGGCGGCGAATTTGCTGTATCTCAACTAATTATTATTTGGGACGTACACATAATGCTGTAAATGTTTCGTAGTATAAAAACAGGGACAGTGTATCTTGACATCGGCAAAAAATACTTATTACTATTTTGTTGTATCTGTTTGTTTTTGTAAAATAGCTGATTTTATGCTACTTACAGCATTTTGAAGTATGTTTTCTTAAAAAAGTTAAGAAAAAGTCCACGTCGTATCTGAAAAAAAAAACATCCTAGGATAACATGGATCAGACTGTCCGACGCAGTATTTTTTTCTGAATTCAAATATGCAATAAAAGAAAAAACCCATTTTGTGAGATACGACAAAATCGCTTTCCAGCGTCGATATCTTGATATTATGATTGATAAGGCATTGTTGTATTTTTGACAACAATTTTGCCAGTAGTAGAGCACCACTTAGCTCTAATTTTGGTAATGAAATTGATTTGTTTACTGGTGCTAATCTTGCTTTTCCTGCTACTAACGAGATCTTTTTTGCTCCGTTGTTTTCAGTCTTGCAATAAACAACGCATGCGTAGGCTTTGTTAGATGAATCGCAGAATCCATGCAATTCCAATGTATTGTTTTCTCCTGTACCCAACCATCGTTCCAACTTGAATTGATTGATCTTGTGCATGTCACCTTTAATGTTTAGCCATTCCTTGCTAATTTGATCGGGTAACTTGTCATCCCATTGACTACTTGATATCCAAACTTGCTGAAATAGCAGTTTTAGCTTGGTTGATATCGGTGACAGCCAACCAAGCGGGTCAAACAACTTTGAAATATCTGATAACATGGATCTCTTGGTTGGTGTTTTATTTGATGGTTCAATTTTTGATTGAAATGTAAATAAGTCTGCTTTTGAATTCCAACGTAATCCCAAGGTTTTTGATGTCACCATTTCCTTGAAGTCGAAATTTTCTTGCTCTCTACTCGCCCCGATTGTTATATCGTCTAGTAAGGCTGATGCGTTGGAAGACCACTTTCTTAAATTGAAGCCCCCTGATTTTAACAACCTGATTAAATCCTGCTTAAGTTTTACTGCTAACTTGATAGAATGAGATCCGTGAAGAACATCATCCATGTAGAATGACTGCTCCAATGCCTTGATTGCAACACTGTTGAAATTTTGTCTTTCATCTTCAGCCAGTTGTTTTAAAGTCATCATAGCTAAAAATGGTGCGGCCTTGGTGCCATATGTAACAGTGCATAGCTGGTATACCTGATGACGCATGTCAATGGTATCTCTCCAAATGATTTTTTGAAATTTTTGATCCTGTTTATTTAACCAAATGAAACGAAACATTTTTTCAATATCTGCTGTAAAAGCTACGCGATATTGTCTCCACCGTAATAGTAAAGATTGAAGTAAGATCTTGCTGTAAATTTGGGCCTTTTAACATGACGTCATTTAAGCTCGTTCCTGTTGTTGTTTTTGAAGAAGCGTTGAAAACTACGCGAAGTGCTGTCGTAGTGGAATCATTTCGCAAAACACAATGGTGCGGTAAATAATAATCCGGTTGCTTGTTACCGGACGCTGGTATCATTATGTCCTAATGTTTTATATTCTTGAATAAATAATTTGTATTGTTTTGCTAATTCTTCATTATTGTGAAATTTCCTTTCTAACTGTTGAAATTGCGCCATAGCTTTATTTTTAGACAATCCCAAATGTGTCTCAAAATTTTCCTGAAAGGGCAATCTTACTTCATACATGCCATTTTCATGTCTTGTTGTGGTTTTCTTGTAATACTCCATGCATTGTAGATCTTCTGGCTCCGGCCAGAATCCGGCTCGAAGGACCACAAAAATATGTATGATCCTTTGCTGATAAATTGGATGATTCTGTAATGTCTTCGATCTCCCAAAATCTTTGTACTTCGTCCACCTGATTTAGGACTACGTTACATTGAAAAGTCTTGAAATTTCCACATAAGATCCATCCCAGACGTGTTTGTTGCGCGACTGGTAATGATAGATCTGCCCTGATAATGCCTTCTAAAATGATATGGGAATACACATCGGCTCCCAATAAGATGTCGATAGGACGACTGACATTGTATTCTGGATCGGCTAGTTGCACGCCGGCCAGGTGTGCCCATGTTGGCTTGGTAAATGTACATTTTGGTAAATGATTGATCAGTGTGTCCATGATTACCACATCTGTTTTAAATGTAAAGTCATTGAAATGCGAACAACATGTTATGTTCGTAACGCCCTTGCTACTGCTCTCTTTTTCTCCTATCCCGCAGATGACGGCCCTGCAATACTTTCTTGATAAAGCTAGCTGTTGTGTCGCTCTGGCTGAGATAAGGGAGGCCTGAGAGCCTTGATCTATTAGCGCACGCATTTTGTGGTATGATCCGTCACTTGCTTGAACTTTGATCATTGCAGTCGCTAATAATGTTTCTATCACGTTGTTGCCTTGTTGCAAAACGTGATTTTCTTGTGATTCTTGGTTTTGCGTTGCAAGGACTGCTGGTGTTTTATTCTCCGTAATTGTGTTACATGAAGACTTATTGTTAAATGCTTCATGTAAAAGTGTGTTATGTTTACCGCGACATTCGCGGCATCGTTTTTCTGACGTACATTCTTTATCCCCATGCGAATAAAGACAATTTTTGCACAAATGCAACCGTGTTATAGCTTGTCGCTTTGAACTTGGTGTCATATTTAAAAATTTACTGCAATAGTATATTCCGTGTGACTCTTTACACAACGGACATGTTAATTCAATATTATTTACCGAAGTCTTACTTGCTGAGTATTTATTCTTGAAGTTTGATGATGAGGATTTATTTTGCTTGCTTGTAGATGGTTTGGAATTTTCGTTCTTCTTGCGCGAAGATTCCAATGCGGTGAATTTGCTCTCTAGGAAGCTTAGAAAGTCCGTTAATTTTGGTAGTTCTCTGGGTTTCTTCAGAGATTCCAAATAATGATCATGCGTGTCTGCATCCAATTTCAGCAATAAAATACGCACGATGAATGGATCCCAGCTGTCAATATCAACGCCTAGGTTCCTTATTGAGTTTAAACACTCCAATGTAGTATCGTGAATATTCTTGATCTGAGGTACGTTTGCTTGTTGAACTACTGGAAGATTTAGTATGAGATCTAGATGAGATGTAAAAATCAACCATGAGTTATTATACCTGTTGTTTAATATCTCCCAGCAGACATTGTAATTGTCAGAACTGATTTGTAAGTGCTGTATCAAACGTTCAGCTTCTCCCCGTACCTTGCTTTTAAGAAACTGCATCTTATGGGCATTTGATAAGGATACGTTACTGTGGATAGCTTCAACAAACTCCTTAAAAGACACCCAATTTTGATAATTGCCATTGAAAAACGGGATGTCAATTTTTGGTGTCCAATTCTCCTTGTGAACAACTGACCCTAATTTTCTATTAATTGCATTTTTTATTTCATTGTAAATAGTTTCCTGCTTCGTATAAGACACCTCATATTCTTGATTCGTACCCTCTAATTCGCTGTCTAATTCCCAATGTAAAGAATCTATGATAGACCATCGAGACTGTAGAATACGTAAAGCATCTTTCAACTCCCACTTTTCAGACATAATATCTAAATTTATCCCTGTTACAGTGCGCTGCAGCGCCCTGAAGTTGCTTGCTTGTTTCTTTAACAGTTCATCAAGCTTGCTAGATGAACCTCTGGAGCATACCTCGACGGGTGGCGATTGACGTCCCACCGGATCTACTTGCTCAGCCCATGTTGGACCTTGTTCTTCATGTGCAGAATCTCCTTGTTGAGTTTCTTTCATCTTTATCAACAAAACTTGATATTGTTGATTGATAAGTGCTTTAGTCGAGATGTATAGCTCTTTTGTTTGTTCGTACGAGCGCCCAGTAAAATACGGATGAGTCTTGCTTTCTTCCGTAAGAAGACGGTCGTGATTGTGCTGGTAATCGGACCAATACTGATTTAAATGTTCCAAACGTCGCTTGAAATAATCGACAGTCTTACGATCCGCCGAGTCCTTTTTGATATTTGAAGCCAACCTTTGGATGGCTGTGTAAAGTTCATCCTGATTTGCATGTAAGGCCTCCATGATGAGGACTTATGAAAGTAAGAAATAAAAGGAAAGATCTTACTTGAATGTTCTTGATAACTGCTTACGGATCCTTGGTGATCCTCTGAGACACCTGTTAGCCTCTGATCCTGATGATGAAACGCTGCTCCCTGAGACACCTGTTAGTCTCAGTTTTTGATGATGAAGCGTCCCCTGAGACACCTGTTAGTCTCAGTTCTTGATGATGAAGCGTTCCCTGAGACACCTGTTAGCCTCAGAGTCTTGATGATGAAGCGTTCCCTGAGACACCTGTTAGCCTCAGAGTCTAAATTACTTGCACTGAACTCCTGATAGTTCACGGGTCCTTGATGACCCTTTTTTTTTTTTTTTTTTTTTCGTGGTAAAATCATCAAATGAGTCCTCCCACCCCGGGCAGGGCGGGAGGGACTGTCAGACTTGTACTGACTAAAATCCACGGTGTCCTTCAATAGCCCGTTATGTCCCGGGGTCACGGTAATGAGATAAGTCCCGCAACCCCGGCAGGCTTTGGCCCTCTAGAGGGGGGCCCCGTCATCATGCTGACACTCCTTGAGGCGCGCGTGGAACACAACGCGCCGTCGACCCGGGCATGGTCCATGGTCGGGTGGCGAGTTGCCCTTTACTCGCCGCCCGCATGCCCGCGCCTACGGTGGCCGGAAATCGTCCCGCGACGTCCGACGCCGTGGGCGTCTACCACTGCGGCTGGGGCGGAGGGAGGACGCTGTCCTCTCTCTCTCGCGGCTCGCCTCCTCCTTCACGAGCATAACTGCTTCGCAGAAGGAGGCGACCGCTTCCCACTCCGTCTCGCCCCGCAGCATGGCCTCGACCAATGCCGGGCGCGAGAGGTCTCCGCCTATCGCCGCCGAGAGGACACGGCGGTGCTCTGCCCAAGCGGGGCAGTCCTGCGGTCCTTGATGACCCTGGGTCACTTGTTAGTCCCAAAGTTTTATCGTCACTCAACACCACACACACTTGAGTCACTGGATAGCAGCTACACTGTCCACGCGCGCGAAATGGACTATGTAGCAAGCGATTTTTGAGGTTCGAAGGACCAAAAAATATGTATGATCCTTTGCTGGACCGTACATATATTAGATGATGTGGAATAAAAGAAGTTAAGTACTGATCACTATTGTATTGTCCGAAAGATACTTAAAGTAGAAATGAGCTTAATGGACGGTGCGGAAATGACGTGAGTGACGCGGCCCTTGTTGGCTGTAACGAGAACGCCTGGCTGACTTGATAGCTCAACGCGAACTGAACATTTTATAATGAGTTCTAATGTACGTGGGGTAAACTGCTGATGTGCAGAATTGTGCGGTTGCACCGTACACCGCGTTTTAAAAAACGAGCGAGTCGAGAATCCCGCCCATTGCAAGCGTTTTACGCGCGTGTGAAGCAACGCGCGAGAGCATCTGGACGGGATGTGTGTAGCTCTAGTATCTCGAGAACGCGCGAGTGGACACGCGCGTGAAACGCCTCATCTAGATAGGCTCCAAAAGTCCACTCTGTTTCTTCAGTTGCCCATTGCGTTCTCGGGTCACGGTGTCCTTTACAGAAGGTCTCACGACCCCGGCAGTCAACTGAAAGATCCATGATGTCTCATCTATGTGAAATACATAATACTGGCTTAGCTGTCCGTTACAATTTACAAAAACCGAAATAGTTTTGGTATCTATTCTGCACCGTAAATTCTCGGCAATCCAACTAATAATTTGAGCCTTTGAGGTCCAAGCGGTGAGCAGACGCTTTCAGTAAGAGGATCGTTTAAACTAGCTCTCTTGGTAAGTGGTGCATCTATCGTAAACTTCGCTTCTATAGGTACGAAGCACAAATCATTTGAACCATAGATATATTAAAGAAGGAGATATGGCGTGGAGTTCAAAATGTATATAAAGCCGGTGAAGCCACAATTGCCCCTCCATAACTCTAATATTGCACACACAGTTCTGTCAAAACAATGCTACGAACAAGTGCACACACGCGCCATCGATAACTCAGTCATTTAAATATAAACCTAATTCTTTACATTACAGAGTACTTTTTCCGTGTAATATAATATAATATTCCAGGCCCGAAGGCCCCTAACATGCCGATTCCTATCGGCTTTACTTTCAAAATATAGCAAATACTAATATCAATGATTTTCATTTATCATTTAGACAAATTAATTATTTACAAAGTTACATTGCTTGTGAAAATAACAACCAAAGAAAAACACTCAAACTAAAACTAACAATCAAAGAAATAATAAACATTTACTTATGAAAATAAAAATCAAAGAAATAAATAAACACCTAAGTACAATTTTTTTTCCGTGCAATTTCAACTCGCGCAAAACAGGCAAGCCGTAAGGCAAAACAGGAATCCTTCCTCTTGTAGCGATCGTGAGCTCGAGGCTACGTAACACCGCTAAATTAAGGACGTTGGAAAGCCGAATGTCTCCGGCTTATGATAAGGACAGAGATATGAAATGCGTATGTCAGAACGAGATGGAATGATACTGGACTTCGTAATTTATTTAGATAGTATTATTTGGATGACAGATTCACATTAGTTTTGGTTCGCGTTTATTTATAGTTTTGTATATTTTGCATTTGATTTGGTGTTATTGTTAAAATTGATAAGTTTTGCGTAGTAAGTGCAGTAACAACAAGGTTATTTCAGTTCAATGTTATTGTTTGATAAGCGGTCACAGTAAAACAGTGTCATGTTAGTTTCGAAGTTTTCAACTAGATGGCGTTGTGCAATTACGTCACGATCCTGAATCACGGTGTTAAGATCTGTAGGCGATTAGTATAAGCTTTTGAGAAAATATTTTTATTTTATCTCCCGCCAGCCGCGCCCCCTTGCGGGGGCGCCGCGACTACTACGAACTTATTTTATCTGTAACTGTGCACTACGTATATTACTACGAATGAAAAAGGTTACTCGATGTCTCGATTCGTCCGTGTAATAATTATTATTTATTGTTTTTTTCTATGTTTGTTCTTTGTCCGCGGGATAACTTCGTCATTAATGAACCGATTTTGATGTTTTTTTTTTTTGTTAAAGAGAAGATAGTTCAAAGGTAAGGTTCATGATAAGGAAATCAGGGTTTGATGACGGAAACCAGAGAAATCGAGTAAAATTTTCACAAATCGTAGGGGCGAGTAGTATGTTTGTAAGTTTTTTCATTAAATATTTCAAAGCACTACAATTTAATAAAGGTCTGGAGAATAATATCTGATGATAGAGCCGAGTGACAGTTGAGGAAACTCCTCAACGATTCACATCACGTTTTGGTCCGGCTTCACTTTCAAGAATATTTACCCTACGCCACTGTAATATTCCACAACCATGCGACATCACGGCTTAATGAGGTATCGTTATGTCAGTTTTACATTGCTTGTCCAGTCACTCAGTGATAGACTGAGGTGGTTGTAAAAGAGCAATGTATTTAATGCAAAAACAATACAGTCGGAGTAATATAGGAAAACAAAAATAAAATAGTACAAGTCAATAGCTGAGCGAAACGCTTAGCACCACGTGGTCACCGACACGCCCCTTGCCACTTCTCCTGTTTTTAATTATTCTGTGATTTGAACTGTAAGCCTCTTCGTGCTCAAAGCGACGAAAGTTTCCGATACCTTACGACTTTGGTGTCCATTTATCCGAGACCGACGGCACGGTTGGCACAGCGCAGCGTGTCCCGGGTTCGAACCCCGCACGGAACAAATATTTGTATGATCTGCAAGAGTTGTTCCGGGTCTGGGTGTTTGTGTATGTGAGTTTCTATGTTTGTAAACGCACCCACAATACAGGAGTAAATTCCTAGTGTGAGGCAAAGTTTTTTTAAAACAAAAAAAAAAGATACGCGTGCCTGTGTATGAACCTCTATGGTTGTGTATCGTGATAGTCGTCTGGATACAAAAGTCGTAATGTATCGGAGACTTGCGTTGTCTTATGTGCGAAGGGGCTAAGTGCATTGGATTTCTGAAGCGGATCGTGGTCAGTACTTTGAAGGTACTATTTCCTGATTCAAAGATTACTTATAGATATTTATTAGTCATATTCCTTGGATTTAAAAAATAAGGCAATCAAGTATCCTCGATACATGCTAGAAGGCGCTATTAACACGCGTCCAATTTAATACTTAAATTCAATACTCATACAGTCCGTTATTCAGTGACACCAAAAATATTTCCCAGATGTTTTCGTTTTCGCCAAAGCATCAAGTGTGGGAACGAGATGGCGCTAGACGACTTGTATAACTCTGTCTCTTTCCCACAGTGGAAAGTACAGAACGGTACAAAAAAAAAACCAAACAAATCGACCTTTTTAAAAAGAACTTTATTGTGTTAGTTATTGAAACTGTATTCGGGTAAACTGTAAACTGTTCCTGTAAACACCGGTTTCAATTTGTAAACTAACAACAACCCCTGTTGAATAAGGGTCTGAATATTTCAGTGATCATTTGGGATCGCTTGTGGTTGTGTTACATGTAAAACTAGAGTGTTTGTGGCTTCTGGCTGCATTTGGTATTATATTGTTTAAGTTACTATCTGGGCAGTGGTGACCCAGTGGTAACTTTAACGACTTATGAGTTGTTGGTCTCGAGTTTGAACCTAAGCAGGCACATTAGTTTGTGTAATTTATAGCATCAGAGAGCCAAAGTCTGCCGGGGTCGTTAAACTGTCTTATCAAGTTACTGGGACTTTTTTAACGTGGTAAAATCAATCAAATGAGTCCCACCCAGGGCAGGACGGGAGGGACTGTCAGACTTGTACTGACTAAAGTCCACGGTGTTCTTCAATAGCCCTTACTCGTTAGTACCGCGACCTCGGTGTTACTATGACCCTGGAACCTAAAGGGTTCTTGAAGTAACATCGTGGATTTTAGTCAGTGCTAGTCTTACAGTACAAAAGAATTATTAGTATAAAAGAAGTAATGCTCTGAATCAAAAATTCTAAGACATGTGATATTCACCCGCACTGGCACTGGGTCCCCATGGTGGATTGGTTCCGTATCAAAATAACTACATTTATTTTAACTGCTTTCGTTATAACTACGGTCAAAAGACCTACCGGTTGGTATAACTAATGGTCGTTTCACATAAGTTTGTTATAACTAATGTACGAAATACCTATTGGATAATTCATCTACGTTTAATTCACCTACGGTTAACTCACCTACGGTTAATTCGCCTACGTTTAATACGCCTATGGTTAATTCAACTACGGTATACTTAGCTATAATTAATATCCCTGTTACGGTATGTGTGACATCATAATAACGTCGACGGAGCACCGCATTGCGGTGCTCCTACGTCTGGGTGGTTTAAAAAAAATAACCACGAAGGGGATGGCGGGGTCTGTCAGACCCCACCATCCCCTTCTAACCTAACCTGTTCGTGTCGGGGTGCCCCAAGTCGTTTTAACGACATTTTTTTTTTCTCAGTGCCCCGGGAATTACCTACACTCCTACATAAATACCAGCTGAACAACTTTGTTCTTTTGAACGAAAAGAAGACGGTCGACTTCAAGGGCACCCCGAGGTTCGGTTTGGTTAGGTTCCTTTAAACCCTGTAGACAGAAAAAGGAGGCCCGCCAAGCTTGGCTCCATCGACCTTACTTCGAAAGCCTTCTTCCTTCGCTTTAGAAACAAAATACTGTAGGCGAGTCGTCCATTGGGTATTTCAAACGAAGTTAAAACAACCAATATCTTAATAAAAAGAACATTAGATGAATCGTTGTTCAATCAATTTTAGTTCAATCAAAATTATGTCAGTCGAACAGTAGTTGAGTCGTCCAATATGTGTCTTGAACTTACGTGAGTCAACCGTAGGTATATCGAAAGTAGTTAAAATGAACGTAGATATTTTGATACGGAACCTGGTGGATTTATAGCCCACTCAATCTCAAAGAGAGGAGGCCTGTGGGATATATGTATGTACGTCTTATCCTACTAATATAATAAACGTGAAAATTTGTTTGGATGAATATTTGTTAGGTACTGTTTCACACAAAAACCACTGAACGGATTTGGTTGTTTGATACACAGATAGTTCATAACCTGGATTAACACATTAGATAGTTTTGCTCCCGATTTTAAATTGGGATATTTTTCAAGTTGTAGCGGGTGAAACCGCAACAGCTAGTATGAAAAAAATGGTACCGATAAGAACACCAAAACATGCAATTTTTAAAAGCATACATTTATAAAAATCTGTCCTATTTATGTTTTGCTCTCTTCAGGGATTTAATCTCAGAGCGAGCCAAGATATAAGCATCTTATACTTTTCCTGTATTTCCTAAAGATTAGCGGCGACGCCCGGTCTCCACGAGTGGTATTTAATCGCCGCCGCGGCTTAGTTCAACTTTGTAATACGGAATGGAAGCTTGATAAACTTTTGATAAAAATAATATTTTAACAGTAATGTCATGGGATTTTGATTCTTATTGTAGTGGTCCATTAGATAAGTTTTAGGGGAACGATTATTTTTGTTTGCTACGTGGGTATTGTTATAGTAGTACCTACGTACATAAAAAAAACCTGCCAAGTGCGAGTTGGACTCGCCCATAAAGGGTTCCGTAGTAGCAAGCATAGATTGGGGATAAAATTATATTGAGATTACTAAGTAATATACAAAAACAATAAAAATAACTTTGTTTATACCATTCCTACTCTAAAAGTTACTTTTACTCACTGAAAACAGTGAATAAAAAGCTCTTTTTTTACTCACTTTTTTGGTGTTTGAATTTAGAACACATTGATGCGGTCGACCCCCGTGTTATTAGGAAAATATTACTCTTAATTTAAGTAATTGTTCCGATTTTAATGTTAATTTGTTGACTCAGCGATTGGACTACTTCGTTACGTGAAGCGGGTTCGATTCCCGCAATGAGCAAATATTCGTACTATGATAATATCTACAATTATTTGTTTCGGGTGTGGGTGTTTGTGTATTGTGAATTTAGATGTTTGGAAACGCACCCACGTGTGTGTGGAGCAGTATTAATAACAAAAAAACTTTTTTTTTCGTTACATATATATTACCTATCGCTCAAATCTTTCTTTTTCTCGTAGTCATGGTATAAAGTATCGTTTGCAACTCTTGAATAAAACGGATTTAAATCGAGGGCCTGAATCACTCGCGTCGCTCAGGATTTAAATATTTGAATCACGAGCGGAGCGAGTCTGAATCACTCCCTACGGTCGTGATTCAGACATTAAAATCCTTCGCTTGCTCGTGATTCATATAATGGCCCTCGCTTTAAATCCGCTCTTTATTCACTAGTTGCAAAATATACTATTTTCATAGTGTTTGTATGAATGGAAAAAATATATTTACGGTTTTTGAAAATGTACTATATCTCAAAAACTGCTAACTGTATCTCATCCAAACCAATTTTCGTTGGAAGTTTTTGTTGAGGTCTACATTATACCTACCTATATTTTTTTTGTTTTATCATTCTCTTATTTTAGAAGTTACAGGGGGGGACACACATTTTACCACTTTGGATGTGTCTCTCGTGCAAACTGTTCATGTTTAGAAAAAAAATATATTAGTAACCTCAATATCATTTTTAAAGACCTATCCACCTATCCACACGTATGGGTTTGGTGAAAAAAAAATTGAGTTTCAATTCTAAGTATGGGGGCACCCCCAAATTTTGTTTTGTTTTTATTTTTGAAAATCCTAATGCGGTTCACATAATACATCTACCTACCAAGTTTCAATAGGATAGCTCTTATACTTTCGACAAAAAGTGGCTGTGACATACGGACGGACAGACAGACAGACAGACATGACGAATCTATAAGGGTTCCGTTTTGCCATTTGGCTACGGAACCCTAAAAAGGAATAAACAATTTAGGCCGCTGACGTTAGCATTGCAGTACCTATGGTGTTTTATAGAACACAAACTTTAATCGTATGCGCGACTGACGTTCGCGACCGATTGACATACTCGTAATGGGCCTACCACACGCACAAGCTGCACCGTGCCTGCGCAAGCTTCTCGCATGAAAAAACAATACACGGTCGGCAACACTGAACGACCAACCACACACATAGGCAAGTACGCGAAGGCCGGGCTTCGCAGGTAAAACTGTGGTGAAGCTTGTGCGTGTGGTAGGCCCATAACAAGAATTCAAGCCACAAACACAAAATTACTAAAAAATAAAGTAAACTAACAAGAAACTAACAATGTACACAGTATCTTCTAAGGTCAATTTATACCTAAAAGTTTTATACACCGTGACTTTTTAGTCGTCTTACAAAAGTGGTCCACATAATGTACCCGACCTAAAATACATCTAGGCGAGTTGAGTTTTTTTTTAATCGTTAAAAGTAATTTTTATTATTAATAAATAGGTACATTAGAAATATGAAAATGTTTACGTATCAAGCTGTAGAGTATACCTACCCAGCGCAATAGTCGGGCAGATCATTCCATCTCCATTTTCTATGAGACAAGGGCCGGGTGTTTTTAACTACTCCTTGCGTCATAATAATGAATTAAAATTTTATTTAAAAAAATTTCAAATCTCTTAAATACCTATTTTTTTATTATAAACGTGTTCTAGTCATTGGATACATGAACTGGGCTGCCGTTGTAAGACGACTAAAAAGTCACGGTGTATAGTTCCAGTCCGTATCTATCACGATTTATGCCTTGAACAAATCTCTGCGGGTTCACCCAAATATATCATATTATAGATCTTTTTATATAATTACCTACGTCCTACTTTTTTCTTAGCAATTAATAAGTACCTTGTTTATTTCATGTTTATTTCCCTTTATTACAAAAATAATTTTCTGATTGACTACCAGATAATAAGAAAGTTTTATTACTATTATCTACGCAATTTCTTTTGATTAAGTAAAGTTATTTGTTTCATCGGCCCACGTAACAGCAAAACTTCTAAGTTATTTGTTGTAACTAGAGATGTGCGGTAGTCGGCCAATAAATCGGCAATTAGTTGGCCAAAAGTATTGACTATTCGACTGGAGTAATGTAAAATTAAAGCCTTTATTTTGCTTTATTTTTTTTCACTTTTTCTTCATATTTTTTAAATTTTGTTACTAAAACAAAACTGACGTGTTAATTTATTAAATTATTAATATTTTTTACTTGGAAATAATATTCTTTTGCTATGTTTATTACGTAATGGTACATAATTCAATGTCTTTTATTTATTTAAATATTTATTACCAACTTTCTCCTTCTCATAAAGCCTCCTGAAACACACGCGATTAATCGCGCGGGGCGACATGTCGTGGTCCATTCGCAGTATTTTTTTAGAGTTGAAATTAGCTTGGCTCGTTGTCGCAGCGCGATTAATCGCGTGTGTCTGCAGGAGGCTTAAGACTGCAAGACTTCAGATATTAACTAATCAAATTTCAAATATTTTAAGTAATTTGAACTATTTTAAACATTAGGTAGGTACGAGTAAATCTGCAACTTTAATAAAAATGAAAAATCACTCAGTCGGTACGGTCAAGTTAATTTTGTAATGCAAACTTAACGGGCGAACGCTACTGACATTTCCTAAAGCCCAAAATACCAACAAGAGTGATTCGATTGGCTGACTAGTCGGCCGAACCTATGGCACATCTCTAGTTATAACTTCATTTGAATTATTGAAAAGTTATAAGTAGGCAAGAACAATATTGAACTTAATTTCTTAGAAATTCTTGCTTTTGTAGTGAAAGATAATTTTATTTTGAACAACATTTTAAGTAGATTCATACCTCCCTGAGCATTTTGAAAAGCTTTTAAAAGCTAAAACTATGCCAGATTTTTCCCACGTTTTTATACACTCACTTTTCTTGTTTGTTTGTTTGTTTATTTGTTTGTTTGTTTGTCGTTCCGGTTGGACTTTTGCAACTCAATTTTGAGGCACTTCCCGATAAGCTAGCAGGCTGAGATTTTGTACACGCTTTGAGTTCTGATGACAATACATGACTAGCTAAGAAACGTCATAACAAATCCAATATGGCGGCCTCCCCAAGATGGCGGACTGGCTGTTTGAAACCCACGCCCATGATATGGGTATCAAATGAAAGGGTTTGCTGTCAGGAATACGACAAAAATAGTCACGGGACTTAAATACAATATGGCGGACGTCCAAGATGGCAGACAGGCTATTTGAAATGCACCCCTGTGATATGGATATCAAATGAAAGGGTTTGCTATCAGGAGTAGGAAAAAAATAGTAATGTGACTTAAGTCCAATATGGCGGACGTCCAAGATGGTAGACTGGCTGTTTGAAATCCACCCCCGTGATATGGGTATCAAATGAAAGGGTTTGCTGTCAGGAATACGAAAAAAATAGCCATGTGGCTTATGCTAGGCTAGGCTATTAATCCAATATGGCGGACGTCCAAGATGGCGGACAGGCTTTGAGGCGCTTCCCGATAAGCTAGCAGGCTGAAATTTTCAGGGTAGCTTCAAACCCGATGAACAATGATAAAAATAATAAAATAATTAATAGATTTAAAAAATCTAAAAACCCACGTTTTTAAATGTCCTAAAAAGAAGAAAATAACCCTACGGGGCTGAGAGAGGGGCCACTCAAAACGTGGGGGCGTATCTTTGCAAGTTACACCTACGATCTCACGTCATGTAAATATATCCCATAAATAATCCCTTATATAATATACGCCCCCACGTTTTGAGTGGCCCCTCTCTCAGCCCCGTAGGGTTATTTTCTTCTTTTTAGGACATTTAAAAACGTGGGTTTTTAGATTTTTTAAATCTTTTAATTTTATATTTAAGTACTTACTATACAATTAGTTTTATAAGCTGTTTGGTCTACTGAAGCTCTGTTTAAATAGAGGAAACCCATAAAAAAACCTTTAAATTAAAAAAATCAAAAAAATAAAACCCTGAAAAACAAACTAAAATAAAGAAAACAAAAATAAAAACCTGTTTACATCTGGGGTTTGAACCAGCGCGCAGCTTCGAAATCGTTAGAGCCGTTTTCGAGAATCGAGAAAATTAGCATAAGTGTAGTCGAAATATACAAATATTGCTTGTTTAAAATTAAAGAACAAACCGCACTGGGCCCGCGTGGTGGATTACAGGCCACTTTCTCTCACAGAGAGGAGGCCTGTGTCCCTAAATTATAATTATGTTACGGAATTAATTCACTAAGCGGGCCCAGTGCGAGTGGTTAAATGCCACATTAACTTCGAATATTTTTTAAACAAAGTAATGCGCCTAGCTAGGTTCGAAACCACGATGACAGTACAACTCGTAAGTCGACGCCATTATCACTGGACTGCTGACGGATTTTTTTTCCATAAGATACAGTTACCGGCATGGATCTTGAGCGCTGACCTTCACCTGCGCAGAAGTAAGTTATTAGGTCCCTTTGGTAGATGAAGTGAGGTAGGGGGCGTGGAAAGTGTAGTGATTGGCCCGCGTAGCGTGCCGTGGCGCATCGCGTCATAGCCGCCACTCGGAATTCGTTGTTTTGTGCGTTTTATTTGTTTTAGTGCGTTTCATTTGTCGATAAGTGTACGATGCGCAAAGCGATCCCCACTCTTACGCCGAGCGCTCAAGAACCGTGCCGGTATTTGTAGCATAAATTCTCTAAAACAGGGCAAACTAACAAAGATTAAACCATTTTCAAGAAAGAACAACAACTGGCGATGCGTTTTATTTTTATTTTGAAACCTTTTAAAACATAATGCCGTTGTACCGGGCGACGGGAAAAAAGATGCAACCAAGGTAACTCGGACACAAAATGGAGGAACACGAAATTTAATTATAATTAGTAGTAAAGTAATTTAAGCCGACTTAGTTGTCACGATTGACGCAGTGGCTGGGCGATTAGACTGTTGCGCTGTCAGTCACGGGTTTGATTCCCGCATGGAGCAAATATTTGTATGATCTACGAGTTGTTGTTCTGGACTTAGGCGTTTGTGTATGTGAGTTTATATGTTTGTAACCCACGATGCAGGAGAAATTCCAAGTGAGGGGCAATTTTTAAGTAATAAACAACTCATTTGTTAGTGAGAAGGAGATTTGAATTAGTATTATAGCATAGGAAAATAACCTTTATGACACATTGAAAAACAACCATTACAAATCTTTTTGCCGATGATATTGAACAGGTGGTAGATTTTCATCATTACAGTTCTAATGCTGAATAATAAGGCCTCTACTTTAATCACTCGTCATTACTAGATTCTCGGTAACTCTCATCTAGCCGCTTCCTTCTCTTTCTCCTCCTGCCCCTTAATTTCTGCAAGGTACCCACCTTTTGTCACTCCATACAGCCTAAAAGCATTCCACCTAACGCTTGCAGATGTACGGTCTCCACTCAAGAAGACTTGTATCACAGCGATTCGATTAGTAGCCTGTACGGTAAAATACGGAAATATTGTGCTAAGGCCTTGTGCTATCGTGCACGCCGCAATCGCGGCGGTAAGACGGCGTCTTGACCTACCGCATGACGCAGGTCCTCACCGGACATGGAAGTTTCGGGAGGTACCTGTGTCAGATAACGAGGGAAAAAACGCCTGGGAGTCACCACTGCGAAGATCGCCCGGAGGACACAGTGGAGCATACGGTGCAGGACTGCCCCGCTTGGGCAGAGCACCGCCGTGTCCTCACGGCAGTGTTAGGCGGAGACCTCTCGCGCCCGGCATTGGTCGAGGACATGCTGCTGGGCGAGACGGAGTGGGAAGCGGTCGCCTCCTTCTGCGAAGCAATTATGCTCGCGAAGGAGGAGGCGGGCCTTAAGAGAGAGAGGACAGCGTCCTCCCTCCGCCCCAGCTGCAGTGGTAGATGCCCACGGCGGCGGACGTCGCAAGACGATCTCCGGCCACCGGCGCAGGCATGCCGGCGGCGAGTAATGGGCAACTCGCCGCCCGACCATGGACCATGCCCGGGTCGACGGCGTGTTGTGTTCCACGCGCGCCTCAAAGAGCGTCAGCAAGATGACGGGGGCCTCTAGAAGGCCAAAGCCTGCCGGGTTCGCGGGACTTATTCCATTACCGTGACCCTGGAACGTAAAGGGCTAATGAAGGACACCGTGGATTTTAGTCATTACAAGTCTGACAGTAGGGGTGGGAGGACTCATTTAATGATTTTACCGCTAAAAAAAAGCCTTGTGCTATGGCTATGGCCACCATGACCTACTCATTGCCACTCCGGTTTGTCATACCGGAATCTTTGTTCTCTGCCGGATTATTTTGTAGGTTTATTTTTATTCTTAGTTTATTGATATCGACGTTACGTTCAAACAACGTCACTATAGTTGAATTTGCATAACTAATCAGTACAATATGCACCAGTAATTGGATGAGGTCCATAATTGCAAGATATTACGTATTTGTGCCGGTTGTACCTCCGGGGATACACGGACACAATGTAGGTCGGTTCGTATTAATTAATAATGGTGACAATTTGGACTTTTCCACTCTGCACTGCTACATTGGCCCACCAGAAAAAAGCCAATGGAGTGTATCAAATTTTGATGTTCAATTTTGCCTTCAACGTCGTATTATTCTTGTTGCCATTTTTCCAAAATTTATTTTGACACTTCAAAGGTCGTTGAAGCATGTTCGTTTCTTTCATACTTTCTCATGACGTAACACGACTCGTAAGATATCGAGTCGATCGCCGATTTAAGTCGCACTAATGGAGTGATGCCATTAGGGCATGCAAAACCGGGTCCGGTTCCAGAATTTTCAGAACCGGTTCTGGAGGCGGTAGGAACCGGGTTACCCGGTTCTACCCGGTTCCAAGCGAACAAAATGTTTTCTTTTTATTTTTGATGAGGCTTCATCTGCTAATTGTGGATAGAGCTTGGGGACAATCCAAACACTGATTCATTAGTTATTTTATATATTTTTAACAGTTTTTGTTTTATTAAAAAAAAAACTAGCTCAAATATTTTAAGTTCCAATTTTCTTTCTACTTTGACCCAGATAGCATTAATTTTAAAGAACTGCATATATGGTGACAATAAAGACAACTTGTAAACACTATTTTTTTTAAACTTCATTCTATGGCAGTTGAATCGAAACCAATCGTAACTTTTGTGTTTTGGCTCATTTTACTGAAGATATTAACGTTGATCACGTTAGTATTTTCACTATTTATAAAACTAATATTTCCAAAGTAACTTGAGCAGTTCCAAATAAAAGCTTACTATGTGCCCTACTCTTCATTATTTGATAGCTAAGTCGAAACGATCGCTATACAGGGTTATTTGAAAAACACCAACAACCTCTTAAGAGGTCATTCCACTCATTATAATAACCAACTTTTACTATGGGAACAAACCCGAAATCGTGAAAAAAAATCAGTTGTTCCCTACATTTTGACGAGTTATGCGAACATAAAGTACGGAACAGCAGATTTTTATTTCGTGATTTCAGGTTTGGTCCCATAGTATAAGTTGTTCATTATAATGAGTGGAATGACCTCTTAAGAGGTTGTTGGTGTTTTTCAATTAACCCTGTATATTACAAAAAGACCGCAAGCAACGACAAATGAAAGCTTGTAATATGCCTTACACTTCATTCATTGGAAGTTTTATTTTTACGTGGTACAATCATCAAAATAATGAGGACGAGAGGGACTGTCAGACTCGTACTGACTAAAATCCAAGGTATCCCTTAATAGCTTTTTAAGTTCCGGGGTCACGGTTACCTGATAAGACAGTCCCGCGACCCTAGCAGGCTTTGGCCTCCTAAGAAGAGCCCCCAGTCAGATTGCTAGCAGGTCTTTGAGGCGTGCGTAGAACTCGGCACGCCGTCTACTCGGGCATGCTCCATCATCGGACGCCAAATCACCCAGTACTCGTCGTCCGCATGCCTGCGCCTACGGTGGCCGGAAATCGTCTCGTGTCCATTGTCGTGGAGGTCTCCCACAGCGGCTGGGTTATGAAGTCCGGGCTGTCCTGCCTGTCCCTCACGACGCGCTTGTTTCCTCTTTCGCTAGCATGACTGCTTCACAGAAGTAGCCGACCCCTTCCCATCCCGTCTCGCCCCGCAGCATGGCCTCGAACAATGCCGGGCGCGGGAGGTCCTTGAGGACACGGTGGTGCTCAGCCCAAGCGGAGCACACTTGCAACGTATGCTCCACCGTGTCCAATTTTGACATCCAGGCGTTTTTTCCCGCCCGATCAGGCACAGGAACCTCCCGAAACATCCACACAGGATCTGCGTCAGGCAGAATGTGAAGACGACGTGGCGCCTCACCAGCCACTCCTAAAAGAGGGGTCTTACCGCCGCAATTGCGGTGTTCCCGTTCTTTGGCAGCTATGATGTCGAAAACAAAAGCAAAAATGTTGTTTTGGCACATTTTAACTAAAATATTATTATATTCACCATTTTCTTATAGTACTAACACTCCAAAGTACTGTGAGCGTGTGCTACGCCTAATGAAAGCTTATAATGGGCCCTTCCCTTCATCCCATGGCAGCTTTCAAAGCAATTCGATGCAGTGAATGCAAAATTATAACAATCTTATCGGAACCGGGACGACCCGGTTCCATCACTTTCAGAACCGGTTCCACAGACTTACTCCAATACCCGGGTATACCCGGGTTTTCCGGAACCGGGTAGAACCGGGTGCATGCCCTAGATGCCATGCAATTCGACCGTGGACTACGAAAATCCACCTTACTACTTTGACATAAAGGCGCTGCAAACAAAATAGAAAAGATGTCGCCAGTGACGAGTAGTTGCGCATTCGGATTTTGAACAGAGAATCAAGTGCATTGTCATTAGCACGTACATGTAATTCGATATCGAGCAAATTTGACACGTGCGACTCCATTAGCAAACACTAGCGATCGTCCATACAATCATTTATGTTTCTGCCGGAGCTTTGTGTGATATTTGACTGATATCGTCAATAGATGTAATTCTGAATCACGTCGCGCCTCGAGTAAGCTCCCTAACTCACACTTTCTAACTTCACACTGTCCATCCCGGTTCTCTTTGTCCATTTTAATGAACAAATCGGAAAATGAACATAAACTGAACTTATCACCTTTACAAAAATATAATTTCAGTCTAAACCTATTTTTTTTTCTTATTAGGTTCGTCATGACCCCTAGTAGAATGGAATACGCGTCGGAAAACGATGATGATGAATTTTTTAATTATTTTTTTTTGCCTTTTCATGCATTTTCTTGAATTACATAATAAATCTCTATACCGGCGCCATAATAGGTACGATAAATGGCGCAAAGAAGATATTAAAATTTTAAACATTCTACTTTGCACCACAAGTCAATCTGTAGGGTAAAGTGAAATAATCCGACAATTTCTGCCAGTCACTTCAGGAAATGACCGGCAACAATAATGCTGTTTCATTGCTGCATTGCACGAATCGATCATACTTTATATTAAAGGTATAAACGATTATGAAAACGGAAGATGTAATAGTTATTTTTCAATTTTCATCAATCATTGTAGAGTAGCTAGTAATTAAGTTAACTTGGACGTATAATTACACAAAATTAAACAGAATTTACAGATTTAATCAATTTATGAAAAAAAAATAGTCATTACTTTTGTACCATAAAAATTGCGGCGACATACTCAAGGTAAAAAAAAAATGGAAATAGCCTCGTGCATGCTTCTATTTAACTTGATAATTAACCAGAAAAACCCTGTGTATGTTTTCCTTTCTGTAAGGTGTTGCATACACAATACAGATTGTCCGCGTGATCGAGCGGTGAAGAACAGCCATTGGCTTGTATAAAATCTGTTGATGATTACATTCGTACACATTTAGACGGGAAGCGCTCAACACCTATACTGCAGCGCACCGCCGACTGTTAAACGTGCGGAGCAGTCTTATGTGAGAGAGAAATATTGCAGAGATCATTCCGAAAAGTCACTCTCAATAAAGTCATACTTTATTTGAAATTCGTGAAGTATCAAAGTAGATTAGTACAAAACAAATCTTTGAGCCCACAAAAGATTTAGGATCCCCACATACATCAGTTTTCCTGATCAGGAATCCTGATCCGTTTTCTATACGAACACAGTGAATTCTTACAAGTGTGTGTGCATGTTTTGTGTGTGTTGTTCACATTTCATCGTATTTCATTCATCATTTCGAATTCCGTTCGGAAAAAAAACTGATGTATGTGGGGACCCTTAGGGATCACACCACCATCTTACTTGGATAAGCCAGACTATTTCAGGAGGTCTCAAAAGTTCAAAACTCAAGAGATCAGAGGTTGTGCGATGAGGTGTAAAATTATTCAAAGCCCAACCGCAGCTAATAATCAAGAATTGTCCAATTTTATCCTTTCAAAGAAATTTCACGATGAAAGCTTAATTGAAACAGTTTAATCGTTATTCTTCATTAACTATGCAAATAGTAGTAAGCTGAGGTATTAGTATTTTTAATTTTCGATTCGATCTTTACAATAAATCAGAAATTAAAAAAAAAAAAACTTATCTGGGGTATTGCCGAAGCCACGTTGGATCGCAATGCTGATTCTTTGACCAATTTGACCAGCCTCCTGGACACGCGAAGAGTCGTAGAAACACTTGGCAATATCTTTGAAAGCTTGGTTGGCACTAGACCCTATGGTCGTAGAGTCGATCAACCCCAAATAGCTCAGACACATAACTACTAGTTACTCGTATTTGCGACGTTTGAAGCACATTCTAGCACAAAATAAATTATGTTTAAATACAGTGCGTAAGCTAACTAGTCCTTAATTTAATATGTCACACGTGTGTTTTATATAAGACTGCACAAAAAAGGGCTCATATTTTTTCGTAAAAATCTTGGGAACACTTTTATATACACTCAATAGTACCGTATAGATAATACAGAGTGTCCCGGTAACTGTGGATCGAACTGAACAGGGGCATGGGGCATATCAAAAAGATTGAAAATGACCTCCTTTCCAATCTTTTTACCTATTAGTTTTAAAATTAAAGAATTTAATGAAATTGCAACTCCTACACATTTGTTGCCTGTCTGAAAAGTGGTCATAACTTTTGAACCATACAAAATAGGACCGTATGTCTCTGATGTAAATAGATTAGAAATGACCAATCTCATGTCCCTATACGCAACCACATTTCTCAGGACACCCTGTATAGGCATGTTTTAATCCTTTCGATTTTACTTTCAATAACTAGATGTAAAAAATTGGTCGCCACTCAATTTGCAGACCGTAGCACTCTAAAATAGAGCATAGCAAGGTTCGCCCATGAATAGTGTATGAGGCAAGTTCCAAGACGCCTCTCCTACTCCCCGAGGTGTTATTTCGTGCCTTCGTCGAACTTTGATGAAACAAAACGAAAGAACCCTTTCTGATGGAATGTCATGGTTTATGGTGGGTCCTTAAAAGGGTGCGAAAATTCAGGGACCTTTGAAGTTTTGTATAAAGATTATGCTTGCTTGCCCACTGTACTACCCATCACGTTAGGTGATAATTGTTTTAAAATATTTTTGTAATCCATGTTGTGTCTGCGATTGTAATACTAGGCCCACACTAAGTGCCTAAACACACTATGCCGAAGTTACGCGACGGAAGTTCGGCGGCTGATTTCACGTTCCGACGTATTCGGCTGATATGACACACCATAAGTGCCGAACTTACGCGGCGGAAATTAGGCGCGGGTGGCGCGGGCGGCTCCCGGCTGCTCCCCGCCCCCGGATCTTCGTCGGTAATCGAACCGAACTTCGGTCGCGTATAATGTGTGGTCATAGAATAAGTTCCCGCCGAACTTACGCCCGACCGAAGTTACGCTGTACGCTATGACGCGACGTAATTTCGGCATAGTGTGTCGTCAGTAATTCAAATAGCATTGCAGGCGTAATTGCGCCTAACTTCGGTCGCGTAACTTCGACATAGTGTGTTTAGACACTAACGGGAAATGCCGTTAGTTATCGCGTTAATGGACGTTTATACGATCATTTAAAGATCTATTATTGCGAATATCAACGGGAAACAAATATCATCAAACATTTCTATACAATTCATCTAACCGCTCGCTGTCGTGAACGGGCCGTATAATGGGACGTACTACTTACACGAAGCTTTTCTATAGTTTATACAATAAACATGTTTTCGAATTTTCCTAATTACTGATATCGTTGACTGAATATACCTAACATAACTTAGTCTTAAAAAATAGGGACCAAATCTATATCTATACATATAATAAATCTGTAGAAGGGTCAATTCTGTACATTGAAAATATTGAAAAAATAAATAGCGGGGGGTGTTGCTGGATCGATACCAAACCCAAATATGCGATTAAAAAATTGTTTGTCTGTCTGTCTGTCTGTATGTGCAGGCATCACGTGAAAACTAACGGTTCGGTTTCGATGAAACTTGGTATAATTATACCTTATTATCCTGGGCATAAAATAGGATACTTTTTATCCTGGAAAAATACGTAGAAAAAAAAATCTTATTTTTCAGTTTTATTCATAGACGTTGTTCTGTAGAACCGCGAACACACGTTGCATTACCCGCAGTGGATTCAGCGCCGTAACCTGTAGCGCCGAAAGTCGGATTTGGCTTGAACCGCTTGCGGCACACGCGGGCCACGCCTCCCCGACTCCTATAAAAGGAGCCGCGTTCCGCGCCGCGCGATGCATATAAATTATGAATTTTGATGCGAGCGGACGTGTCCAGTGTGGCGAGCGGTCGTCCGTGGAATTAATATTGTATGCGTGTAATTTTAAACCGTGCTTTTCAGCGCGACCTTTTTGATTACTTTTCCGATCAATTATTTCTAAATACACGGTCGGAATAACTATGAAAAAAATAATTACTACAGAACCCGAGCTCAACAGCAGTAGCTCAATAGAGGGATCTCCTTAATTATTATAGGCTTAGCCGTATTTGGGTCCAATAGATATTTATAAGATGTCATTGTCAGAGTTACTCAAAATGGAGAAATAAACCATCCACGCAAAGACCGACATCCGCGCGGATGGAGTCGCGGGCGGAAGCTAGTTTTAAATAAAAAAAGAAATGAAAAAATTAAAAACTTTATTTCTGAAAATTCTAAATCATCTTGAAGTGAAGGGAATAAAATCATTCTGTAAAAAAAAAGTCAAGTTAGCTGTTATTTAGAAATACCTAGGTAATTGAAAAAACAATATAAGACTTGTCAGATCCGGGATTCGAACGCTGGTCTCTTGATTTAGCTGTTAAATTGCGCTTATGACCAATGTGGCAATGTAGCAATCACGTTTCGTTGGACAGATAATCAAAATATCACCTGATGGTAGAACCAATATTTGGTGGCATTATCTTCAAATACATGTTGAGGCATTAAGTCGGCCATATCTGGAGCGTCTGGATCGATCCTGATGTGGTTGTATGCATCCTGAAATGGAAACCAAGGAGTTAAGTATTTTTATGCCAGTATCATAATTATTATGCAGTTAATAATTAAATTTATTTGAGGTCGGCACAAATAATAGCGGTGTTTACTAAAGAAAAGTTTATCTTGTTAAGCTCCTTCAAAGAATGCCAACCGTAGAATGAAAGTATTTTTAACCTACTTCAAAAAAGGAGGAGGTTCTCAATTCGGTCGGTATTTTTTTTAATGTATGTACACCGATTACTCCGAGGTTTCTAGTCCGATTAGTGTGATTCTTTTTTGTTCGATCCAGTATACTTTCCATTTGGTCCAATAAAAAAAATATCAAATTTGGTTCAGTACTTTTTGTTTTGTGAGCATTTTTTTGATTACCGCTATGTGGATGATGTTTATTTTTTGTGTATTTGTTACGCAATTACTCCGCCAATTGTAAACCGATTTTCAAAATTCTTCCACCAGTTGAAAGCTGCTTTGGTTCTGAGTGACATAGGCAGTAAGGGGGGCTTGCCGATGGCAAAAGCTAGTCCCTAATAAAAAAAAACTACCGCACGTAAAAGTATCATGGTGACATTTTTGTTTGCAACTTTGTGCCCCTCCCGCTCCCTTAAATCAGGCTTAAATGGGTAGTATTCAACACTATTTTTTGTTCATGCGAATATATAATAACCCGATACACATGTCTAGTATTTTTGTGTAAAGAATCACAAAGTTATAAGCATGTATATTACCTGGTTGTCCGTTCAAAAACATGCTCATTTCGCGGTACACCCGCGTAAACCGCGTCTCCTGTGTTATACACTCGTGATAATAGTTTGGCAATAGGTACCTAACCGTACGGTGATTGTATTGTAATTAACTGGTAATAAAATTTAATTGAAACATTTAAAAAGAAAAAATATAACATGGTGTAAAAAATATTGGAATCGAATCAGTTACTGATTCTGAACAAACTATATTCAGGTTTCGCATATACTAAAAATAATGTTGTATAGCCAGCCGTCAGATACGTACCGTAATGTGACGCGTCCGAGTATATTTTTTTAAAAAAACGTTGCCCCAGCTTACGGTGCATCCACACCGCCGGTAACATTTGTAGCTCAACGTTTCCAAATGTTGCTCGGTAACATCCGCCAACAAAATGTTACTAAGTGTTGACGTGTTACTGTAAGTCGAGTAACGTTGCTCAACATTCGGTAACATCCGCCAAAAAAATGTTATTTAATGTTACTAAGTGTTGACGTGTTACTGTAAGTCGAGTAACCTTGCTCAATATTCGGTAACATCCGCCAACAAAATGTTATTTAATGTTACTAAGTGTTGACATGTTACTGTAAGTCGAGTAACGTTGCTCAACATTCGGTAACAATGTTACTCCCATTATCTAACAATGTTGCCGATTGTCGCGCAACGTTACTCGACATACAGTAACACGGCAACATATTTGTTGTCGGATGTTACTGCGGTGTGGATGAGTAACAATCAACAAATAGTAACAAGGAGCCACAAAAGTTACCGAATGTTGCCGAATGTTACCGTGTTGCCTTTTGTTGCTCCACAAATGTTACCGGCGCACGTAGGGGTATTTGAGGCAAAAAACCGGTCAAAAATATTTGGGGGCTTAAATTGTCTCAAAATATAATAAACAACAATATTCAATCAAAATTTTGGATTTAATTACAAAAAAACATACAAAAACCATGAATAAAAAAAAGTTGAAAAAAAGTGATGAAGATATTCTATGAAATTATATTTCATTCAGAATCAGTGCAATCTAATTCGTTGATATCAAGAGAATCTTCTCGATAATCGTCATCTTCGACAGTTTTATCGTCCGACGTGGTGTTGCTGCAATTAAAATTGTCTTTGCTTCGTCGGAAAACGGCAAGATTTTCTTCTTAATCTTTGGGCGAGTACAACTGATGAGAGGATTCCTAAAAAATTTAAAAAAAAGTGGGGTGGGTTGGGGGACAATTTTATTTCTGTTTCGGTTAGATAAAGTTTCAAACTTTATTACCATAATTAAAATATAGCACGACAAAGCCCGACACATAAACAAAAACATTAATGTTACAAAAGTTTAGTGTAAAAAATACGTTCTTTAAAACATAATTAGCTACGTAACTTTAAATGCTTAAATTGATGGAAAAATTAACTGTATATTTTTAGAATACAAAGTACATACCTTCAACTTCCATATTCAATAAGGAATTTTCTGTCAATTCACCACACGAAGACATTATTAACAAAGTAAAGTCTGTAAAATAATTGAGCTCCGATACCAAATATACGCGTTACACACAATGACTAAGTTCCGACTAAGTATGTAGGTAGATCGCAAATAGTAAGCGAATTGGGAGGTACTCCCTGGATGAACCGATTATTGTACTTTATGAATCATGAATTATTTGTGATATTTAGTGAGTTTCAGAAAAACGACTTTTGACCGGTTTTTTACCTCAAATACCCCTTAGTGCGGCGGTGTGGATGCACCGTTAGGGATTTCTATGTGTTTCTACTACATCGTGGGTGCTTTTACAAACATACAAACTTACATACAGAAACATCCAGTCCCGGAACAACTACTTGCTAATCATTCAAATACCTATTTGTTCCGTGCGGGGATCGAACCCGCGACACACAGCGCAGCAATTGCTCAGTCACTAAGTCAAACGTGCCATCCTAACTATTGTTTTTTTTAATGCTCTGATCAGCTGTCCACTACAATATACAGCGCTCATAAAATATGGTGTAGGTACTGAACATGTTACAACCCCCTATAAGATTATCTGCCGCTCTCAAGTTAATCTCCAAATCACTTTTGGAGCTAACAGTTTTTTTTTAACATGGGAACATCATCAACTGAGTCCTCTCACTCAGGGCAGGGCAGGAGGGACTGTCAGACTCTTCTTCTTCTTCCTGCCCTTATCCCATTCTATTTGGGGTCGGCGCAACACGTTTTCTTCTTCCATTCTCCCCTATCAGACGTCACAGTATCATTTACTCCTTTTTCTTTCATATCATTCCTTAGACAATCCATCCATCTTTTCTTTGGCCTTCCTCGTCCTCTCCATCCATCAACATTCATACTCATCACTTTCTTAGTCACATGGGTGTCATCCCTCCTCATCACATGTCCATACCAAGATAGACGATTCCCTTTCATTTTTTCTGTAACAGGCGCTACTTTCAAACTTACCCTTATAAACTCATTCCTTACTTTATCCATTCTTGTCACTCCACACATCCATCTCAACATCCTCATCTCCGCTACATGCAATCGTTTCTCATCCATCTTTTTCACAGCCCAGCATTCCGATCCATACAATACGACAGGTCTAATCTTAGAGGGACTGTCAGACTAATACTGACAAAAAATCCACTGTGTCCTTCAATAGCCCTTGAATGTTATAGCCGTCGAGCTCATTGAATTATGAGTCGAGCTACACGATAACTGACAAATAATTGCACTGACTGGACAGGTCCACTCAAATGTGTGGTTTTTTCTTCAAAAGACCATCTCAGAGGTTAACCTTTATGGCTCTCATATGACTACCAATTTAATGTCTGGACTTTAAAAGAGACTGTGACCTCTGAGTTTGTTTCGGCTGTTTCTTCTCAGAGTAGTCAGGTACGAAACACCGGCCTCATCTAGTTTGTAAAAAGACGACGTGTAAAAGTGTTGATATTAACTCGGTAGATTGTTCGTCCCGCAACCCTGGAGCTCACGTTACTATAAGTAAAAAAATATCAAAAATGATCACCCCCGAATTTATGAACCAGTTTGTTTTTCCGACGGGTGATGGCTCTGTCGCGACTTCCACTTCAGATTCCATACTGATGGCGGGTTCTTCGTCAAAAGGCAGCTTCATCTTATTAATTCTTTGTGGATCTTCAGGAATGTCCTGCAGACGTCTGAACCGCTTGATCAAATCTTCTAATCGCTCCAAGTCCACGTAAGCGTACTGATACTGAAATTTTATTACTTTTTTACATAATATTGATAACGGAAGCGGACTGCAGTCTTGGGTTGCCATCTCTGAAATTTGGAAACCAGGACAAGACGCATAAAAACCAAGGATTTTAGAGTCCAGAACCCGGACATGAGTCGAAGTGCGCACCGTGGCAACTGCGTTGGAAGGGTTGGGACGGTGAAATGTGCGTATGTTGCGGGCGCACAGTGTTTTAGAAACCCCCAAAATTGGACATGACTGAATTATTGCCATGGGTCTATGGCGTTTCATATTTCAAATGCAAGAGTAAAACTCCCATGTGCGCAATTTACTTCGTTTGTTAGAAAAAAAAATGTTAAAATTGCTAATTTTTTAAACTATCAAAAAACGAAATATTTAAAAAATAATAATAATATGTGGGTTTGTAAACTTGTGTTTAGGCACGGGGCTTTAGCAATCGCTTAACGAGGGGGGACTCCTTCCGGTGCCACATAAAATCCGTCATTGGAAACGCCTGATGCTTTTTGCTGTTGATGCTCTAAAGATTTGTATAGGCGTTAACAATGATATTAAAAAAAAATGAATAGATACGTTACCTACACGACATTTTATCTTCAAAAACGGCACACTAACGCACACATGAATAACTAAATATTGCAATAGCACACTACATCACGATTAGTCGCTAAAGTAGGATGGCATCGCAAGTGAAAAAGAGACAAACATAATTTCGCGATGATCGGTAATGACATCTATCTCTGTTGCACTTTTTCTTTTTTGACGCCATATTTTAGAAACGTAATATTTGATTTGTGAAAATGTTAAGAAAAATAGTAAATTTACGAATGATATGTGATTCGAATTCGAACGAACAGCAATTGTTTTTTTTTTTTAACAAGAAGAAGATGTTTTGATATAATTATTTCAATAAATATAATTATACACTCACCGGTGACGATGCCATTGACTTGTGTCTGAAAATAAAAGAAAAACTATTAGCACATTTTAATTTTACATCTTTACGATCGATGACTCAGATTTCGTCGGCCCGAAGGATTGGGCGTCGCCTCTCTTTATTATAATAAAATACCTAAATAATGATAAATAATCATGAAGACGTCACAAGAGACTTCGTATAAATTCAAATTATTTACCTCTTTTTATGTTTCAAATTCCAAATCCTCTGTACATATACAATAAAGAGCTGTGAACATATTATAAATATTTTCACAAAAATATTTAACTTAAATAAAATTTCATAAGTATTTCACTTACGCGGTCGAATACCGGGCTGAAAAATAATAAAAAATATATAAATTTTGCATTGCAAATAAAAAAAATTGAAATATAGCTTATATTCAGAGTGACTATTAATGCTACTAATTAATGTCAGGCGATAATTTTAGCGATTCCGGTGGTTATAAATAAGCAAGTAGTTCTTGTAAAGAAACTTATAGCAAAATATAGGTAAATAATCACGGGTATATTAAGAACCGCTCGTCCGATTTTGTGCAAACTTCACATAGCATCTACTAAATAGTTCTAACAAAGCCTAAATATTTGGTTTGGATAGGTGAGCCCGTTCTTGAGTTATAACATTACAACGAAAAGTGGCATTGATTTTTTTATATATAAGAAGACTAGCTTTTCCCAGCGGCTTCGCTCGCCCGCTTATTGCCTATGTCATTCAGGACCAAAGCAGCTTTCAACTGGTCAAAGAATTTTTGAAATCGGACCAGTAGTTTTTGAGTTTATCCATTACAAACAAGCAAACAAACAAAAATACAAAGTTTTCCTCTTTATAATATTATTAGTGTAGAAGAAGATAAAAAAACTAGAAATATTTATAGGGTGTCAAAAAATTCAACCACATCGCTGTCAACGGAATAAGTGCCCAGAACGATGGCAGCTTTGCCACGTTGGATGGCAATGCTGATTCTTTGACCTAGAAATAGGCCAGCCCCCTCGTCTCGCGAAGAGAAGACTATTTGCAATTTATTTGTTCAACTCCGTTGGTGCATTTAAGTGAAAATATTGATTTTTTTTTAACCATTGTAATTGATTTAATTGGAGTCGGTACGAAGTGAAAAGACTAGGCAGATGATTTTATTTCCAACAGAATTCATGTACTTACTCAAAATTAAATTTCGTTTCTTGGTTTCTTAACCCAGTTGGACGATTTACTCCAAATCTGTTCGCAGAGCTTTGAATAAAACAAAATAAATTATTTTGAAAAATAAATACCTAAAAAGCATTTTTTAGGGATTTAACAAAATCTGTATTGAAGTTCTACAATTACGAATGATTCGCGCTGAGCTTGGCGGGTCTGGTTGTTTGTGCTTTCTCTGGTGAAGCCTAACACTGCCAGGGTTTTTGGGGTTCCGTAGCCAAATGGCAAAAACGGAACCCTTATAGATTCATCATGTCTGTCTGCCCCCCATGCTTAAAATTGAAGGGCAATTTTTTTTTTTCACCAAACCCATATGTGAGGGTTATCTATGGATAGGTCTTTAAAAATTATATTGAGGTTACTAATATAATTTTTTTCTAAACAGAACAGTTTGCACGAGAGACACTTCCAAAGTGGTAAAATGTGTCCCCCCCCCCCTGTAACTTCTAAAATAAGAGAATGATAAAACTAAAAAAAAAATATAATGTAGACCTCAACAAAAACTTCCACTACATTTTCAATAACCGCAAATATAACTTTGCCATTCATACAAACACTATGAAAAACAAAGTTATTTTTATTGTTTGTGTATATTACTTACTAATCTCAATATAATTGTATCCCTAATCTATGCTTGCTACTACGGAACCCTTCATGGGCGAGTCAAACTCGCACTTGGCCGGTTTTTTTTTTTAAACAGTGAACATTTACAGTCTTACCTCAAGAATGACAAACATATTCTGTTGAACACTTGTCTAAAAAAAAGTGCAACTGCAAACCGATAGTTAAATCAACGTGAAATGTCGTTATGACTTTGACAGTTTTTTTAGACTTGTGGTAAGACCGTAATTGTTCACCATTTTAATAAGAAAATCCATTAAAATCCACACACGTTACTGTTGCATTTGGTTTAGCTGAAAGCCGAAACCAAAAACGACCATGCCCATTTCTGGCCCGCGGTGGTGCCCAGAAAAGGTATCATAAAAAAAAATCTTTTTAAAAATTATTGTACTTTTAAAGTACATATAGATCTACATAGTGTGTCGTATAAAGCACCGGTTCAAAAGTTACAGCTAGGTACTCCTTCTACCCGTAGTAACTTTGGCATCGTTTTTCGTGAGCAGGTTTAAGTAGTTTACTCGTATTATGACCAAGTAATAACTGTTCGATTCCAACTTAATTTTAGTATTATTAAAAACAGTACATGGAAATAGTACCTACTTGAATTTCCTATTGGGGTATCTGACTATCCCCGTTAGAGGCTCGGATCCATATTTGAAGCTTTAAGTAAGATAAATAAAATATTATGAATAAGTGTTCGCAATAAAACCTAATAATTAAAAACAGAGTAGGTTTTTATATTATTTATATTATTACATTTATTTATATTATTTTCTAGGAAATCAACAGGAATTACTTAATAACTATTTTTTTTTTAACTTAAATGTCGACAATGCTTAAAAATTTAATATTTACTAACACAACTTTTAGATTAGTTTCTCTAAATTAAATTGAAGTTCTCAAATGACGAATTATTTCCTTCATCAGTATTGGCCAGTTAGAAAGAAACAAATAAAGAAACAGAATGTTGGTTCATAAAATTAATGAAATGAAATTTTCTTACGTCCCATTATTTACCATCTGTAATATAAAACAATATTACAGCATTTTGGTTAATCCAAAACTTTATTATCTAAAAATTGTGAAAGAAAACGTTTATAATCCGACGTAACTTAGAACCGAAAATTCAACAACAAGTCCTGGGCCTGTGTGGTTGATGATGGCCCACACCCAAGTGTAGAGGAGGTCTGTGTCCCAGCAGTGGGAACAGTATAGAGTCATTATGTTATACATGATTGTGTTAATGTTTAGTACATACCTCTTCGTCTAACTGATTTCTTTCATTATTTTCTTCCTCGAGCTGCGAGCATTTTAATTTTAATTAGGTGCGTCCACACAGAGCGCGCAGCCTCGGGAGGCGTTTGCTGCGTGAGGAAACTGACAAGCGAGGCTGCTCACTCTGTGTAGACGCGTCTATTGTTTTTCGACCGAGGCACGAAACAATATACGCGAGCAAAACAAAAGTCGACACTGGATGGCTCGAGCGCTCGGTCGCGCGACCGCGGCAGCGCTGTCACTTGCCTCGCCCTAGACACGTCCACATCAACCGAGCTGCTTCGCTCGGAAAATGCCTCGCGAGGCTGCGCGCTCTGTGGGTACGCACCTATTGATAAAACAAAAACTGTACATACAACCAAAAACTAAATGATTTAGCTTGAAAATTTTAAGCTCAATTATTTTGTTTTTATCCGATCCAGAGACAATAATGAGCTACTTGTTATACAGGAAGACTTTTTTACCACCGTCCGAAATTTTTCTAGGCATTATGTATCAATCACTAACCCCATTTAAAAAAAAAATCGATACTTTATATTTTCATGTTAAATCATTTTCTCATAAGAATTATCCGCTCTGCGTGGTCACCAAGCTAAACGTTAATACTACTTGCCGGCGCATGAAACGGGCAGAGCGCACCCCGCTTACCCCCCCGCCCCGCCCCGCTACACCTGAGCGACACATCACAGCGCGGTGTCCAGATTCATCAACTTTTTATAGATAACTTTGAGACGTGATATCTCAATATTTTTGTATTGAGTGATACAAAAAGAAAAAACACGTATTCAATGATTTTTGCCAAAGATTAATATATCAAAATTTGGATGGTGACTAAAAAATCACCTGTATAATAAACTGCACATACAAAACTGTAGTTTTATTTTTTGGTGAAGATACTGATATTTTTTCATTTATTTATGAGATAAAGTACTTACCTTTTTGTCAAATAGTTTAGCTAACTGAAATAAATGACAGTTATTCTTTAAAAAAATACAAACAGAATAATGTAAAGTCGATTCTTCTTAAGGCTCTTGGCAATTAATTCAGTGACGCTTAAAACGAAGGTTCTATAAAATAAGCTTTCTTAAACTTAGGTTTATGGGATTTATTCAAATAAATACCTACTCATAACGGATTTTATGTTATTTTTAAGAAATCTGTTTTTTTAATATTTAGATTTTCTTACCTCTGAATCTGACATATACGGCTGGTCGAATGTAGGCTTAAGATCTTCTCTGAAGTCCTAATAAAAAAAAAAACAATAAATAAAACATAGACGGCTTTATTACAAAACGTGGTTTAACTTAGATCAAGGTTTAAATCAAAAATAAATTTTTGAATTTCGAACTTATTTCTACTGTCGTAAAGTTATTAATACAAAAACCGAGTTTAGATCCCGGTCTAAGTTGTCAATGTGCATTTTAGAATTTTATAGCAGTTGGAATAAAGTTCGAAATTCAAAAATTGATTTTTGATTTAAACCTTGGTCTAAGTTAAACCACGTTTTGTAATAAAGCCGACTGCCTTCAAATAAAATGCCGTCGAGTTTTAGAACAAGTCAGTTTAAAGGAGCCTAACTAAACCAAACGTAATATTCGTGGTTGAGTTAGTAATTTTGTGGCTCAGTTTATTATTTCCCTAAAAATATTACCTAGCAAAAATATTCACAACGTTAATTCGGTGTCATCCATAGAAGAGTTTTCTACCACTATCTTCTTGTCAAAGGCCTGGCATTCATCAGATATTATAAAATATCCCAACTAGACACTTTTATACATACAGGGTGGTCCAGGCCAAATGGATATTAATTTTTTTTTTAGGTAGTCGACTAAGGGACCTACTTGTACCCGCCAGGAAAAAAATCGCTTGTCAGCCGTTTACAAGATATTATGATTTCTTTTTTGTAATTTTAGAAATATCACCACTTTTAATGTTTTCATGATTTTTATTTACTTTTCAAATGAAAAGTATATTATATTTTTATTTTAGGTGCTTACTTAAACATTGCACTCTCTCAGAAAGAAAAAAATTGTGTGAGAGTGTCAGAAAGAAAAAAAAGTGCGTTTAATTTCATATCAATGCATGAATAGTTACTGTCCTTGAAATCGACTGATGTTTCGTAAACTACAATAAAAAATTTAAAAAAATAAAATTTTAAAAAATCTTTTTTTTTAATTTTCCTGGCGGGTACAAATAGGTCCCTAAACGGACTATCTGTATATGTGGAGATCTAAAGGGGAGACCTATGTTCAGCAGTGGACGTCCTATGGCTGAGATGATGATGATGATGATGATGAGACACTTTTAACACTATTCACAGTTGGCGCAGTTATTGAGTAATTTTCTGTTCCCTGCCAGCCACAGGTTTGTTTCCCTAGTTTATTTTTATTATTTGTTCAGGGTATGGTTTGTTCAGGGTATGGATTTGTGGATGTCACATGTCATTGTCTTCGATTTTTTTGGTTCTAGGACATGAGCTCAACAGGCAGAAAACGTCAACGCGGCAGGCCCAGAAGGAGATGGCGAGAAAAGCTAGACTCGATTTTAAAGGGTTAGCTAACAATCGCTTTACATCGCGAGAGATGGAAGGAGGGAAGGTAGGCCTTTGCCCTGTAGTGGGACAACGTAGGCTAATAATAATAATTAGTAGATTGTATGACAAGGGAGCTAAACAATATTTTTACGCTGAGGGCGCTATTTTGAATCCAGAGCGAAGCGAGGGATTCTTTAGTAGAATCCTGAACGTAGCGAGGGATTCAAAGTACGTCGTCCGAGCCAAAAATATATTTTGCGCCCGAGTGATACACTCTACTTTTCATCAACCACTATGAGAAAATAAAAAGCGCCTCATATTTTATTGTAATATTATTATTTAATAAAACATAGAGTAACAACTAACTAAAAACTTATATTTACATTTGAGACATTTTCGCAATTATGAAAATTTATTGTTACAGCTTTATTAGGAATAGAAATTGTTGTAGATTTTATATTATGCGTGTTTGAAATATTGTCCGAATCTAGCTCATATTGATGAAAACGTGACGGTGAATCCCGTTGTTTGTGTAGCTGAGTGTACGAAAACGCGGGCTGTAGTTCGCGCGTTTTTAAATTGTTTTTTTTTTATTCAGCCAGCGACGTGACTATGATGCGCCGTCGTACCAGCCAGTCTTTATTCAAACAATATTTGCGTTCGATTTCTTTGGCGCTGAACACTAAGATGTTCCAAATTCAAAAAGTGCGCGGCAAAGTTATTTGCGGGACACTTATAAAGAGGATTAAAAACTCATTACTGCCCGCTAAAAGTTTCCTATAGAAAACACCACTTTTGGGTGCACTAAAAGGCGAACCAAGTCGTCCTTTTCGAATAGATGGGATGAAAAATAATAATAATAGGACATGCCGGTTTCCTCACGATGTTTTTCTGCACCGTTTTGAGAGCAGTGGTGCCATGATGAAATAAATTACACAAAGTAATGCGCCTGGCTGGGCTCGAACCCACTACATACAACTTGTAAGTCGGGCCCGATACTACTGGGCCAACACTACTCTCTGGAAAAAATACTGATAAGATATTTGAAAAAAAAAAACGATATTGAGTAAAAATTTTGAGTAAGATTTCAATTTCGGTTTTGACTTAACTTTTTCATTTTAATCTTAGCTTTGATTTATTTTAATATTTATACTAATTTTAATGTAATTTTACCTATTTATTTAAATCGCATTTAATGTACTGTATTATGTAATATTTTAATGTATTTCAATGTAATTTAGTTTGGACCATATAAGTGCTGTACACACCTATAAGTGACGAATTCACCACAAATCTTTACCACATTTACCAAATTTCTAAGGTTGAATTAGTGAATAAGTCGTTGGTGTGTCAATAAATAATTAAATAAGTTCTAAAACATCTCTTCGATATTGATCCGTAATGCGCAGTTCTGAAAATAACATAGGTACATACGGGTCGAATTAATAACCTCCTTTTTTGAAGTCGGTTAAAAAGACAATTTATATAAAAACTAGCAAACCCGGCGAACTCCGTTTCGCCACCAGATGGCTTCGTTTTATGTAACATTTCGTTTGGTGATTAAAAGAAGAAGAAAAATTTTTTTTTATTTGAATTTTCTTTGCTATAAACCTCATGGAGCCCGAGACCATTCCAACGAATGCAAAACTGTGGAAATCGGTTCGTGCGTTCTGGAGTTATAGCGTCAGGAAGGAAAACCAGACTTATTTTTATATAGTAGATTTAAAAAATAAAACAAAAACTTACCTGACGAATCTTACCCATGCGTCCTAAAGGAATATTCTAGAACAAAATAATAAGTCCGCTAAATGAATTATCTAATAATATGAATTATATAATAGTATCATCGTATAATATCACAACTATACTTTATCCATGACGGGTTAGGCAGAGATGTGCCTAATAGTACACCTATATTTCGTGAGTTATGTGTTGATCTCGTGTAAAAGACTATGAGCTTATTGCTTTCAATCAACCAGGCAGAAATCAAAACTTCATGGTTGCTACTGAGAAATTCGTAATGAAAAAATCCAACTACTCTGATGCCCGACCTGGGACTTCAAACCTGGGATCTTAAGCTCAATAGTCTCGCTTGGAACTACTTGATCAATGAGGCAGTGAATACATTTTAGGCTTTTGGGTTTAAGTAAGGTGGCAAAAATGAAGTCCTCAATTACTCGTACCTAATACGACGCACAAGTAATCGGCTACAGTTCAAGGTACGAATTGTTCAACAAATTTTCTGATTATTTACATGTGGAAACTTGTAATTGGCCATATTTTGTCTAAATTGTTATTTACTGTGTCTTGTTTAGCTGTAAGTTTCCCTAACATAAATAAAATAAAATAAATTGACTATCAACTGCTGACCGCATACCTACATTTGGTTTTCTTTTCGCCGAAAAAAGTCAAAATAATATGTATTTTATCCTAAGATTATAAAAGGACCAGATTTCGTGTTCGAAACAAAACGAACGTTATTCGTAAAGTCACTTTTTAGGGCTCCGTAGCCAAATGGCAAAAACGGAACCGTTATTGATTCGTGATGTCTGTCTGTCTGTCTGTCTGTGCGTATGTCACAGCCACTTTTTGTCGAAAGTATAAGAGCTATCCTGTTGAAACTTGGTAGGTAGATGTATTATGTGAACCGCATTAGGATTTTCACACAAAAAATAAAAACAAAACAAATTTTGGGGGTGCCCCCCATACTTAGAATTAAAATCTAATGTAGAACTCAAAAAAAACTTACAACCAAAACTGGTTTGGATGAGATACAGTTAGCAGTTTTTGAGATATAGTACATTTTCAAAAACCGCAAATATAACTTTGCCATTCATACACACACTATGAAAAACAAAGTTATTTTTATTGTTTGTGTAAATTACTTACTAATTTCAATATAATTATATCCCTAATCTATGCTTGCTACTACGGAACCCTTCATGGGCGAGTCCAACTCGCACTTGGCCGGTTTTTATAAATCTGTGAGTGAGCGCTACGCACACATTTAAATGTTTTCCTTGGACTTGTTCACTTTGTTTTACGTAAGATAGGAATCGAACAAAGGGGATAGTTTTTCTTCCTTTTTTCGATACTTTCCTCTGTGGCCTACTAAGAATGTGGACATTCTATAATCTAAGTTCCCAGGTTAGGACCTGGAACTTATTAGGATATAAGTCCCATAATAATCGGTAGCATTTAAATGAATATATGAAACGCATGGGGTGGGGTTTACTTACTGATCATGAAAATAAAATAGTAAACCCATAACAAATCAAGCAAAGCTCGATTTCCGTGGATTATATTAAAATTAAGAAAGGCGTGGATCATTTTCTTACCCCTGGCATTTGTGTCGAAGTCGAAACACCTTGCTGCAAATAATTGAACTATGTGATCACCAAGATTAATCATAATCAGTTCAGTGATTTAGGCGTGATATCGTGACAAACAAGGTAACTCACTTTGGCATTTAAGATAAAAAGTTTGTTTAAATAGCTTCATAAATATTTCTCAAGAACAAAATCACATGCTCACCCTTTGTATATTTTTATTCATCATCATTGGCACCGATATTGTCGCACGCTATATTAAATAAAGAATGAAGACAAATTATGTATAAATTCATTCAAGCAGTTATTGGTAAATATATTTTCGGCAAACCACGCTTCTCAGTGCCTAATAATTTGGTGAATAAAGAAATAATGTTAGATTAATTCCTTATGATAGATTTTTTTTTATTTGAGCAAGAGTGGCAACTCACTAACGTTTGTACGAGACTCTTTTTAGTATAAGTCTGTCTCTCCTTCGTCGACTCTTTTACCTCTTATCTAAACGAGAGTCAAGAATTTACCTATCTCAAGCAAACAAAATATAATGGTGATGATTTTAAAAGGGAAATAATAATGGTTCCGACGAACAAATTAATCTCCAGCGATCTGCGTCCGAATATTATTCTAATTAACCAGCGTCATAGTGAATTATCGACTAAAAAAATAAAACATAATCGAACAAAAATATACAATTTAACAAACAATTAAGAGCATGATCAAAATACATTTCCTCCTTAAAAAAAACTGGATCTTCGATAAAAAAAAGAAACTTCCAAATAGAAATACTGAACTACCGACAAAATTACAAGTTACCAACAACAGAGGTTTTGTCAAAATAATCATATTTTTACAACTTGCTTGAACTGTTTTAATTTCTATTGTTTGTGTATAAAACATTAACCGTCATACCACAAAAACTTTTAAACGTCTGTTGGACAATTGTCTAAAAAAATGACAAATTATGGCGTTGAAATAAGGTCCGTTTTTCAGTCACACTTTTTTTAGACAAGTGTTCAACAGATGTTTAAGTTTTTGTAGTAAGGCTGTTATTTTTTAACTCTAATGATGAAAATACCTCAACTGTTCGTCCCGCGCGATCGGTTTCGTATCGCGTTCGGCTGTTTTCGCGTGCGAGTTCGTAAGATCCTTGGGTGTTTTCTTTGGTTATGTTACAAAATTAAATAGATTTTGTTGTTATTAGTTTAATATCTGGGGGCACGGTAGTGCCCCCGCCAAAACTAGCCACGCGAAGCACAAGGGCACTACCTACCTTTTCTGGAAGTGTTTCGTCGTTTTTTTGAACCCTCATAGAATTGGTGTCCGATGTACCAGATAGTTCATATTCTCAGGATATGATGTCTATAATACACTAATTAAACATACAAAGTTTCAATTGAATAGCTCTAATACTTTAGATTTTATTGATATCTAAAATACACCAATTTCGTCACTGATACACTGACACACTGATGATCATCAAAATGTTTGGTTACTTCCTGAAGTGCTAAAAAGCTGAAATTTGGTATGTAATCTCAGTTTAGTATACAACCAACAAAAAAATTCATAAACTTATAATTTTCGCCCGCCATCCCTTAAAATGTACCGTTATAAAAAAGATATAAAAAACACAACCATGCCCCCAGATAAGCTTATAACTCTCGCCCCCCATCCCCTAAAATTGGGGGGGTGGAAGTTTGAATGAGACTCACCAATTTTAAAACTTGCTATGTAAGTACGAGTATGTAGGTATGTTTGTTCGGGTGGAATCTTTGAACTCAATTTTGAAGTAGATATCTTCAACCGATTGAACTGAAATTTTGTATACACGTTTATTGACGTGACGTCATTCTAAATCCAATATGGCGGACCATCCAAGATGGCGGAAAAGTTATTTTTGAGGCACTTCTACAAAATGGGTATCAAATGTAAGGGCTCGTTGAAAGCAACTTGAAAAATAATAAGACGTCATTCTAAATCCAAGATGGCGGAAAGTTATTTTAATGCTCTTCTACAATATGGATATCAAATGAAAGGGCTCTTTGAGAGCAACTCTAAAAATAATGTAACGTCTTTCTAAATCCAAGATGGCAGAATAATTATTTTTAATGCACTTCTACAATATGGGTATCAAATGAAAGGGCTCGTTGAGAGCAACTTGAAGAATAATGTGACGTCATTCTAAGTCCAAGATGGCGGAATAGTTATTTTTAATTCACTTCTACAATATGGGTATCAAATGAAAGGGCTTGTTGAGAGCAACTCGAAGAATAATGCGACGTCATTCTAAATCCAATATGGTGGACTAAAAAACCTATTAATAAATGGGAAGTTTTCTTCCCAAAAACATAATTTAAAATAAAAGAAAAAAATAAAAGTCTGCCTAGCAACTTACAAAAAAACTGAAATCCCACCAAAAAAATTTCATGTAAAATGTTGCCAAGACGACCACATAATGTTTGCCCTGTGAAAAAGATATCAGATCTCATGTCAAGCCAAGCTTCTGAATTTACACGGCCTAACTATACCGACCCTAACTTAACAAATTCTACATATCAGTAAAAATGTATGGCTTGGCTGTTTTGTTACTTACATCAGAAACTAAATATTTGCATCACCTTCACGACGGTAGCGTTGTTGACTAAGGTAAATTCTTAATTTTTTGTCGGAGCTTTTATTACTATCCATTTTAATACCGCTTAGAACTTTGAGTTGCCAACACCCTTATAGCGCCAAAATATATATTTGTAGGTATTTTACGGAATCCAAATCCAATCTGTAGTTGAAGATCTGATGAATACCATCGGAAGAAGAACTCTTAATGGATGACATCAAATCATCCCCGAACAATACTTAAATTATACACAAATACGGTATCGTTCATTCGGAAACGATACATACCAATTTTTTTTTGGTATGAAAATGTACGACTGAAGTTTATCAACATGTTATTTTTAAAGGTAGTTTTATAAATACCTAAATATTTTATGTTTTTCATCTTAAGAGTTTAAAATGAATGGCACAGTTACATCACTGCACTGGATCAGCTCAACTGCATCTCAATTCAACCATCTGATCCCGATGCAAAAAACAAAAGGTACTGCAGTATACATATATTTTGGTCATTGCCTTTTGTATGAAGCAATACCGATGCAGCTGTGGTGGTGTTTTCGTGATATCAAAAAAGATCCGCAGTATTTTGGAGTTTTTTATTATTATTTTCGTAACGTATTATTCCGTATTAAATAGATATTTCCATCTACATCATGCTTCTGACGTCATTGTTTCTTGTACCATAAACGGAAGTCTCTGATATAAGTTTCTTTTTTTTATAAATTGATCACTTACCTCTTTAAAACTTTCTTGATCCGGTCGCATTGTTGGACTCATTATATATCGATCTGGTTGTTCCAGGTCTATTGGGAATGATGGTTCAGGAGAGTCTGGTAGATGCTCTGGACTTGGCTGATCTTGTGAATTCGCTGAGCCAAATGGACCTCTGGGAAGTTGAAGGACTGGCAAACTTGGAGGCCTAGGTAGACTTGATGGATATAACTATGAAGAAATGAAAATCAGGATCAGAGATGAAAAATAAACCTACTTTTTTAAAGAGCTCCTCGTAGAAGCTACTTACGTTGTTTCATAAAAAAATAAATAGATAAATGTAGAAACTTGCGTTTGACATTATGACATAATCATTCGGATAAATTCATACTTTATGTTATAAGAAGTGAATAAAAAACCGGCCAAGTGCGAGTCGGACTCGCCCCTATAGGGTTTCGTAGCAGCAAGTAACTATTCTTGTAGTTGGTTGTAACTTTGAAAGGTAAATTGCGGTTTACGATTTATGACGTATTAAAACAAAAACTAATAACTTGATCTCGTTCAAACAAATTTTCGCTGGTAGTTTGCATGGTAATGTACATCATATATTTTTTTAATTTTATCATTCTCTTATTTTAGAAGTAACAGGGGGACACTCACAGTTTACGACTTTGGAAGTATCTCTCGCGCATGTTCAGTTAAAAAAAATTATGCTAGTAACCTCAATATCATTTTTAAAGACCTATCCAAAGATACCCCACACGTATGGGTTTGGTGAAATTAAATTTTTTTTTGAATTTCAATTCTTAGTATGGGGAACCCCCAAAATTTGTTTTTATTTTTGTGTGAAAATGCTAATGCGGTTCACATAAGACATCTACTTACCAAGTTTCAATAGGATAGCTCTTTTACTTTCGAAGAAAAGTGGCTGTGACATACGGACGGACAGACATGACGAATCTATAAGGGCTCCGTTTTTTGCCATTTGGCTACGGAACCCTAAAAATAAAATAAATAGGACAGTCGAAACTGCTTACTTACGTTGTAACTTTGTGAATAATCCTGCAAAATATTATAATAAAAATTAAATTGGTCAAACAGGAAAATTGGAGACAGTTAACATTTCACAAATAAATATCCTCAATTAGTTGTACCGGGTTGCGGGCCGGTTTAAACGTCTGTTGCTTGAAGAAATAAACAAAGAAAACTTACCGGTTTCTCCATTTGTTCACTATGTGCCACCATCTGTGCTTGCTTAATGGAATTCCTATTTAAAAAATAAAATTTGTTGACTCACTATAAACAGGCACATTTTTTCAAAACCATGTAAAAAAATACTAACTTATAATTTTCTACGAGTTTTTTTCTTCGCTTTATTTCTTCTTCAAGCTTACGGTATTCGCTTACTAAGTTTTCTATTGACATATCCTGAAATATTAAAAAATAAAACTTCCGGTATTTTAAAAATAATAAAAAGTCAACTTCAGGGAATTTCAAAGTCATTTGCATACCGCCCAGCTGCCTTTAGTATCATCCCATTAAAATGTGAGTATTTATATCCTGATGTTATGTTTGTTTAAAGGTGTTTTTAATTATAGAATAGCAATTTGAAAAATATATTTATATAAATATTTTTCATAGCAATAGTAAAAAAAAGGTAGAAATTAATTTTAAAACTAGTACCTACTTACCGCTAAGTTTGTTGAAGATTGGTCCTACAAAGAAGCATTACATTAGCAACATTTAAAGTCCAAGCATAGCAATTGCGTAGCATAATTTTGCAGCAGCTCGGTTTGTAGAATAGGTTCGTAGCAAGGTGCACAACGAAATTGTAATTTTTAAAACCAATTTAACAATAACACTTACCAGTACTGCTTGCCAATTGTAGTTTTCTTCACCAGCTTTTATGCCTAGAGACTTTAAAGATGAAAAATAAAACATTATTTAGATAATTATTTAAGTAATCATCGTATTTGCAAAAAAAGAAGCTGTGTTAAGATTGTGAGCAAATAATTCTAAAAACAGTACTTACGGCTAGTCCGTTTACTTGTGGTACTGGTAGTGGTGAAGGTTCCTACAAATTTGTCTAAAATTAAATTAGTATTACGTCAATGAAAATTAAAGAACCTGTGCTTAACAATGGATTGCCAACGGGTTTTTTTACGTAGAAGCAAAATAACATTTCAGTTTCCACAGCCAGACTTCACACACTTCTTTGTATAATCCCATAGTGTATTTGCAGTATCACCTGTTTGTATAATTCTTCAGGTTTAATCTGTAACAGCAACAAAGTCCTCTACCCCAAAAAAAAAAACCTTCTCCACTGCAAATAGATATTTTTCTCACAATATTTACTGCAAAATTCATTCTGGAGGATATCGTCGCGATTAATTTTTTTCTGCTTTTCGTCATGCCATTGCAAAACTGTGGTTGGAATGGACATTCCTAAAAAAAAAACGTTACCCCACACTAGGAATTTCTCCTGTGTCGTGGGTGCGATTACAAACATAGAAACACACAATACATGCATAAACACCCAGACCCGGAACAATTAATTGTAGGTCATACAAATATTTGTTCCGTGCGGAGATCGAACCCGCGAAACGCTGCGCAGCAGTCGATTGCTTAGCCACTGCGCCAACCGTATCGTCTTGTCATTTAAAAAAAAAACTTACCGGCTGCCATTTAGGAAAACCAATGAAAGGATCATCTTTCATTACTGAAGCCTGTTGATTAATTGTATGTTGATGAAGACTTGGATTATCTAAAGGTTGTGAATTTGGGGACTGCAGCTTTTGGTACAACAGATTTTGAATCGGATCTGGGATCTGGGTATCTCTGCTTTGCGGATCAGAGCCTGGAGATCTCGACGGTAATATATCTTGAGGTCTTAGGTCTTGACTTTGAGGTCTCGGAATTGGTCGTTCTTGAGATTGAAGATTTGAAGTTTCCCGATCCGGACGCTGAGATTCTGGATGTTCTCTACTTGAAGCCCTGTTTTATAAGGTTGATATCAAAGTGATTTTTTCTAGAATATTTATAAAAACCGACCAAATGCACATGAACGGTTACGCAAGTTACGTTACGTACAAGAGAACTATATCTATTATTTCAATTACATTTTGTGTTAAACAATTTACTAAAAATCGAACCTACTTTCATAGTTATAGTGCCCCTAACTTTCTAATTGTTGGTAATAGCAATTTTTTTAAGGTTTTTTTACCATCAAATGTGTCCGGGAGGAATGGAGCGGGAACTATCAGACTAGTATTGACTAAAATTCACAGTGTTCCTTCAATTATTGTCTTTTACGTTCCAGGGTGTCACGCAATCTATCTATGCGCCTGGAACACGACGCGCCATGGACTTGGGCATGGTCTCAGATCGGACGGCGAGCTACCCATTACACTTAAGCCCGCTTGTTGTAGGTAGTGGCTACATTATACAAAAAAAATCGAGAGTCTCCTTAGTCAATTCACGCAGAGAAATGTCTGGCTACCTATACGAGAACTTCTGGTTGCAACCGTGACAGCAAGACTCACTAGTTGCCTTTACAATATTTCTAGTAATAAATACTAAGTAGAGATAACAAGGACGTAGTATATATTACTACAAATGTTGCAAAGTCAACTAGTGAGTCTTGCTGTCACGGTTGCAACCAGAAGTTCTCGTAGACATTTCTCTGCGTGTTCCATAATATGTTTTAAAAGATCCAAGCTTGTGACTGCCTGGTGTCAGTAACGTCGTTTAGGCGAGTTATGGATACGAATTCCTAAATATGAAGTTGATAATAAAATTTTAAAAAAAGTCACTTACCTGTCATCATAATTATTATATAACCTTTTTTGTTTCGGGTCGTACTCTTGCAATAAATTATCCTTTTTCTTTAAATTTTTGCTTTCTTGTGGCAACACTTGATATCTATTTTGATTTTGCCTCATTTCTTCTTTAAACCTGTTGTAATTTTGTGAGTAATAGTCGACAGGAGGATCCTAATGATAAAAAAATTATATTCACTTATATTTGGGTACTTGATTTTGTAAGAATAATAATTATGTAAAGGTTTATTTTTATACGCAAACTAGCAAACCCTGCGAACTCCGTTTCGCCACCAGATGGCTTCGTTTTATGTAACATTTCGTTTGGTGATTAAAAGAAGAAGAAATTTTTTTTTCCTGAATTTTCTTTGCTCTAAACCTCACGGAGCCCGAGACCTTTCCAACGAATGCAAAACCGTGGAAATCGGTTCGTGCGTTCTGGAGTTATAGCGTCAGGAAGGAAAACCCGACTTATATGTATAGTAGATAACGCATGCGTCGCGTCTTCGCAAAGATATTTTTAAAGGAACGAAAAATTCAGTTGCGAGCTGGGCTGGAACCTGCTGGATAGGTACTCCAGATGCCTTAATATTATGTAGTTTTTTAAACACATGAAAATGAATACTTACTGTTTTCGTAGCAGGAATCTCGGCACCTTGTCGGTTTTGCTGTCTATAATGGATTGATTTTTTTCTTAGTTATCTAGGTCCTATGTTTATTTTTATGAAAACTACTAGCTTAATAAAGCTACATTCTTGATCTTAACGAATTAAGGGCGCATAACCAGAAAGTTGGCAACGTCGCAAATTGCTGTCAAATATTTACAAGTTTAAATTAATTTGGTAAATTTACTGTATGAAAATAAGAAATATGGTTCTGTAGTGCACTAAAACATTGATTAGGGAATGCAATAATTTATATCGTAATACCGAATATATTAGATGTAAAAAAAGTATTTGGAAACCTTCCAAATGCTTTTTTTACACCAGAAACGGTTACAACATCAAATTCAGTGTTTTAATTGCATTCCTATATCAATGTTTTAGTGCACTACAGAGCCATATTTCTTATTTCCATACAGTAACATTGCTAAATTAATTAAAACTTGTTAATATTTGACTAATATTTGCGACGTTGCCAACTTTCAGAACATGCGCTCTTAATTGCTGATTGTGACTTGTTATACGGTATTGTTGCTTTGACAGTGATCTTGTAAACACAATTGTTTTTTTGTATTGCTGTTACACATTTTAAATACTTTCTAGTAAAGAATACACAAACACTCCAATATCATCCTCATGGGAATACAAATAATAATGCTAATCAACTAATGAAAAATATGGAAAAATCTATACATAATTATAATAAATCTATAGAAAAGTCATTTTTGTACATTGAAGAAATTGAAACAAAAAATAGCCAGCGTGTGAAAAGATAAGTAACAGAACCCATTTCCATCATTTTTGAATTTTTTGTCTGTTTGTCTGTTTGTTTGTGCGCACATCACGTAAAATCTACGAATTCAATGCTGACAATGTTTATATACAACTTAGTTTTTGTTTCATCGAAATCGGTTCAGTCTATCAAAAGTTATTTGAATTTAAAGTGTTTCAGAAGTAAAATTACGGTCAGTTCACACCAAGACGTGCAGTTCAGTAGCGCGATCTAGCTTAGAATAGCAAAACTACATAAATTCAAATAATTCATCTGAATTATGTACTTCAGCGATAAAACGGTAGATGGCATTAAAAGAAAACCTGGAATAGAGGTGTTTAAATTGAAGAAACAGTATTTTTTAACCGACTTCAAAAAAGGAGGAGGTTCTCAATTCGTCGGAATCTTTTTTTTAATGTATGTTCCCCGATTTCTCGAAGACGCCTGGACCGATTTGGAAAATTTTTCTTTCGTTTTAAAGGGTATACTTCCCAAGTGGTCCATCATCAGGTCAGGATCTGATGATGGGATCCCAGGGAAATCGAGGGCAACCTTCAAATTTCATAGGCCCGCACATCGTTTTTCGTAAATTTTATGAAGTACTTGCGTATGATAATCATCATCTCATGTACCTGAGCTGATGATGGAAGGTACAACTCCTTAACAGTAAGGAGTAGGTATCGACTGATTTAGTTTGTGTTCGCATATCTCCAGAACTGCAAGTCCAATTTAAGTCATTCTTTTTTTTGTTGTACTAGGTATTGTTTAACTTACGGAATACTGCAAGTTTCATCAAAATCGGTTCAGGAGTTTTTGGGATAGGGAATTTTATTAGCTTATTGTGCACTTTAGCGATGTTGTTACCGGTGCTACGGATTACAAAATTTTAGTGCACGTGTAAGAGAATGATTTATTTGACAAGAATTTGGGTTGAATATTTAAACTAAAAAGAGTAAAATAAAAAAACTTAAAAAAAAATGTAATCGCCTTCAAAAACCACCACAAAAAAGGGTAAAATAACTTTTCTTTCAGAAGTCGGTGGCAAAAAAGCCAATGAAATGAAAAAAAAACAAAGGCACCGTCTTCTAAAAGAAAAAATATTTTGTAGGTTATTTTACCCTTTTTTGTGGTGGTTTTTGAAGGCGGTTACATTTTTTTTTGAAAAGGTTTTTTTTATCTTAATCAATTTACATCTTATAAAAAATGTAATTATAGCGATTTTATCAAAATCATAGGATAGTCAGGACGGGACAGGACGGGACAAGACGGGACAGGATGGGACAGTACGGGACAGGACGGAACAGGACGGGACATGATGGGACAGGACGGGACGGGACAGGACGGGACAGGAAGGGACAGGACGGGACAGGTCGAGACAGGACGGGACAGGACGGGACATTACGGGACAGAACGGGACAGGACGGGACAGGACGGCACGGGACGGGACGGGACGTGACGGGACAGGACGGGACAGGACGGGACAAGACGGTTCAGGACGGGACAGGACGGGACAGGACGGGATAGGACGGAACAGGACGGGACAGGATGGGACAGGATATTTATGTACGCTCCAGAATGATGGTTCACAGCTGTGTTAATTTGTTCAGAATATTGTTAATATTAAAGAAGCACTATAGTTTCCGCCAGATAAGTGTGGAATAAAATAAAATAAAATACGTTGACCCTCATATTTTGCAATATTTCAAAACCATTCGAAAAATGTAGAACGACCAAAAGCAACGCATCGTGGTAAGAGGCAATCTTGACCTTATATTTTATTTTGTTTGAACGATGGTGGTATGAAATTCGAACGATGAATTATTAGGATCAATGACCTTTATTCCAAACTTATTTGGCGGGGACTATATTTTATATAAAAGATGTATCGGTATCCTCCAACACCGCTTCGCACTAAAAATATATATTGTTAAGTTCCGACATCCATGCGAACGAAGTCGCGGGCACAGCTAGTAATTAATAAAAATAATCTTATCACATACAAAACTAAGTGCTAATAAAATCTAAAAAAAAGAAGTTGAGATAGGTATCCGCATGCCAGTGTATAAAACATAGGTTTATTAATTTTCTTCACTTTTAGGCCAGTTTAAAGTCTTAGATTAAAAAATGTCTAGATTCTGCTTGCATTCCTTTCCCACAGACTGACCTGTTCAGTCAAAAGTAGTTTTGACTGATTTTGCTAGTCAATAGTGGTTTTGACTGGTTAAGAGTTTTGACTGTGACATATACATATAAACCTTCCTTTTGAATCACACTATCTATTAAAAAAACCGCATCAAAATCCGTTGCGTAGTTTTAAAGATCTAATCATACATAGGGACAGACAGAAAAAGCGACTTTGTTTTATACTATGTAGTGATGATTGTGTGATGTTTTTTATGTAGCCTTTTTTGCATAAATGTGAGTGAACGCCACGCACACATTAGAATGTTTTCCTTGGAGAGACACTATTTTAGTGTTTAGTTGTTACTTTTTTTAATCATTTCTTTTCTTTATGTTGTGTGTACTTATGGCATGTGTCAATAAACGTTTTTTTCTTTCTTTCTTGGAGATGTTCACTTGTTCTACGTAGGAATCGAACGACGGGAGTAATTTTTCTTGCGTGTTTTTGGCTTCAATTCTCAGTGAACTATTAGGAAATCTGGACATTCTTTAATCTAAGGTCAAAGTTTTATTAATGATATGCGAGATACTGTGTCTACTACTATGAAAATAAAGAAAGCAAAGCAAAGAATTTTGGCGAAAATTTACTCACTTTTGTCTCATTTCTGCCTCTCTCTTTTGAATTTCCAGTTCGATCTTGTGGTAATCTTTTACGTAATGAGCTATGGGTAACTCCTGAAGAATAACGATTATTATCAGATTACTTTTACAATGTATTCCAGTCCGGCCGGCACTCGTGTACCGTGCGCACGCGCTTTCTGAGTCCGGGTGTGTTAATTGTTTAAAAATGTCTTCGGACGTCGTTAAATGTAATACGTGCAATATTGTGATAAATGAGGTGCTTGCATTCATCCAAAATAAAATGGATGTAATGGACAATGTGAGCTTGATCCGCATTTGCACTAGTGCTTTTTCGGAGGAGGACATAGTTGTAGCCAAAGATCTGTTGTTCGATTCAGTGAAAACGGACAAGCGCAAAATACAGAGGAAGAAAGGTGGAAAAGCTCAACGAGATGTTGAAGATGTGATATGTCTAATGAACCAGCTTAATCAAGACGAGATACCAATTTTTGTTGCGCGCAACCTGGCCAAACTACCCCCAGTGACGTTTGATCACGTCGACGTTACGCGGCTTTTAAAAGACATTGTGTTGTTACAACAGGAAGTTTCTACAATTAAGCAACTGTACGCGAAATTGGATGACTTAAATGCAGTGAAGAATGAAGTGCTGACGTTTGCTAATTCGGAAATATTTAAGTCACAGGGGATCACAAATATATCTGAAGGTAGTTCATCTGAGGGGCGAAGTGATCGTGAAAAGATCGAAAAAGAAGAAAAGATCGAAAGAGAAGTGATCGATCTCTTACTGCAAACTCCCCCAAACTCGTCTATGATTATAAATCCCAATAGTTTGATGCCAGAACAACCGAGTCAAGTAAATATTTCAACAGGTATACAAAAAACAGCTGAGGAATGCGGGTCTCGCTCGGCGACTGATAAGCAAGTACAAAACATAGACGCCCATCCAAGAAAGAAATCCTTTGCTGATTTACTAAGTGATGGACGAGTTTGGAGGAATGAAAATAAAGATGAAAATTGGCATTTAGTACAAAGGAGAAGACTGAAAAATAGATTTCATAGTGAAAAGGGCGAGGCTACTGTTGAGTTTGAGGGTAACTTCAAAGCAGCGGATTCGAAAATCTCTTTGTTTATTAATAACGTCTCCAAAAACACTTCTGCAGAGGATATCGCGAGTTATATTTTGAATAAGACACAAGTACAAGTCTCCTTGGAAAAGTTACAAATGAGGAGGGAGAAAGATTATGATGCTTACAAGATAGACGTACCAAAGAGTAAGTTGAATATATTCATGGGTGCGGGACTATGGCCCGACGGAATATCGTTTAGACGCTTTGTTTACTTTTCGAAGCGAAATATGATCGTGAACAAAGATCGTAAATGAATACTAAGTTAGTGACATTTAATTGTAAATCGCTCAAGAGAAGTATTGAGGGTGTGCGTGCTTTATGTGGGTCGGCAGACATGGTTGCATTGCAGGAGACCTGGCTTTTACCATATGAGCTGTCTCTGCTGGGCACAATTGACTCTGACTTTGCTTATACTGGGACATCGGCAGTGGATATCTCGGCGGGTTTACTTCATGGAAGGCCCTATGGAGGGGTCGCCTTGCTTTGGAGAAAAAGTGTGTTTCAAACGGTGTCTGTTGTTGAATGCAGCAGTGTGCGGTTATGTGCTTTAAAAATCGTGATGTCTCAAAAGTCAATTCTTGTGTTTAGTGCGTACATGCCTACTAACTGTGCTGAAAACTTGAGTGAGTTTACGGAGTGCTTAAGTCGAATTAATGCCATAATCGAGGAACAACAGGTAGAAGCTTGTTATATTCTAGGTGACTTTAATTCACATCCGAATGAATTATTTTGTAATGAGTTGCATCAATTTTGTTTAGAGCAAGACTGGAAATGTGCTGATATGGAGTTGCTAGGTATTAATTCGGATACTTTTACTTTTATAAGTGAAGCACATAATTGTAGAAGATGGCTTGACCACTGTGTGGCAACTGAGTCGGCGTGGAGGTCTATTGTGGGGGTCAATGTTAGGTATGATGTTTTGTGGTCTGACCATTTCCCTTTGTGTATTGACTGTGATTTCGGTATCATTAAACCGAAAGTATTTTTAAATAATGTGTGGCAAAATAAAATTGTATGGGGTAATAGGCATACTGATCAAATATCTGAATATAATGTAATTTGCAATGATAGGTTAAGAGACATAGATTTTCCTGACCAATTTTGTGATTGTATTGATGGTCATTGTCGTAACTTAGAACACCGAGTGATCATTGATAATATGTATGAACGCATAATAACAACATTGAGTGATGCGGCCCGCGAAACTTATTGTAAACCTCACTGTAAAAGAAAGGGAGGCTACATCAGTGGGTGGAATAGGCATGTTGGTACTGCACATAGAGAGGCTAGACTGTGTTTTCAAATGTGGTCGGAGGCTGGTAAGCCATCAGGTGGCCTGCTTCATGATAGGATGGTGCAATCTAGAAAGCTATTTAAGTCAAAGTTAAAATGGTGCCAGGACAATCAGGAACAAATTGTAATGGATAGGTTGGCCACTCTTCATAGCACTCATGATTTTAAGGGCTTCTGGAAAGGTACTAATAACTTGAACCGTGGGTCTAGCTTTCCTGTTAGCGTTGATGGTCGTACTGATAAGGCTGACATTTCGAACATGTTTAAAGACTATTTTACTGTGGAATCACCACTGAGTCGGTCGTCGTCCGGTGAAGAAGCCACTGAGTTACCTTCCCCACAACAATTAACTATCAAGTATACAGCAAAGGAGGTTAAAAATGTTATTGCACATATGAAGCGTGGGAAGTCTCCAGGACACGACGGACTCAGTGTGGAACACTTAAAATACGCCGGAGTACACCTTCCTAGGGTTTTAGCTTTGTTTTTTAACAGTTGCATATCGCATGCTTATTTACCAAAAGATGTAATGAGGACTATTGTTGTTCAAATTGTTAAAAATAAAAGCAAAGATATTTCTGATAAGGCTAACTATAGGCCAATTTCCCTAGCCACCGTAGTGGCTAAGGTTTTTGATTGCCTACTGAATAATTATTTGAAAAACAATGTCAAACTGCATGATGCCCAGCACGGCTTTAGGAAAGGTCTTTCTACTGAAACAGCAATTTTATGTCTTAAGAAAACTGTAAGGTATTATACTGACAACCAAACACCTGTTTTCGCTTGTTTTTTGGACATGTCAAAGGCTTTCGACATGGTTTGTTATGAGAAGTTGTGGTCTAAATTATTAAGTATTAATATTCCATCTGAATTAATAGGCGTGTTTAAATTTTGGTACACGCATCAAGTCAATTGTGTAAAATGGGCTAATGTTCTGTCGGATGATTATGTCATGCAATGTGGAGTTAGACAGGGCGGGTTAACTTCCCCTACCCTATTTAATATTTATATAAATGACCTGGTTGTCGAGCTCAGCAGCGTGCATGCTGGCTGTTACATGGATGGGGTAGCGTTTAATAACATAAGTTACGCTGATGACATGGCGCTGCTGAGTCCGTCAATGGCGGGTCTTCGAAAGTTGATTAAGGTGTGTGAGTGTTATGCTGAGGGGCACGGTTTAAGATATAATGAAGTAAAAAGTGAGGTTCTTATATTTCGGACTGCTAACAAGAATGTTGAAAACTACCCACCTGTCACTTTGAATGGGGGTGTCTTGAACCGTGTCTATCAGTTTAAATATTTGGGACATATTGTGACTGATGACTTAAAGGACAATCTAGATGTTGAGAGGGAACGAAGAGCGCTGGCAGTGCGGTGTAATATGTTGGTTCGAAGGTTTTCACGTTGCTCAGGATCCGTTAAAGTGACACTCTTTAAAGCCTACTGTCAAGTATTTTACTCGTGTAGCCTTTGGACAAATTTTACTCTTAAAGCTGTCAGTGCTCTTCGAGTCCAGTACAACAATGCATTTAGGATGCTGTTGGGGCTGCCTCGCTTCTGTAGCGCGTCAGGTATGTTTGCTGACGCGCATACTGATTGTTTCGCTGCAATAAGACGCAAGCGTGCTGCGTCCTTGTTGTACAGAGTGCGGGCCAGCTCTAACAGTCTCCTGGGTGTCATTGCTAACAAACTGGATTGTCCTATTGTGCACTTTTTGAGTCAGCTTCATGTAGTTGACTCAAAAAAAATGGTAAATTACTAACATAGTTTTTTAAGTAGTTTTACTAACAAATTATTGTACATTGTATTATGGAATGATTTCTGAAATAAATGATTTAATAATAATAATTTTAATAAAATAAACGTAACGTAAAGATGGGCTGAAACTCAAAGCTTTCCTTCACTTTAATGATTTTTGTTCTCACAATTAAGAAATTATAACCAGGCATCCATATGACTATAGATGAGAGCCCCTTGGTTCCCAGGGGGATACTTTCCATCATATGCCTGCATTTTTGACCGCTTGGGTCAAAAACGCAGGTACAGACTGCTTATCGATGTGGTTATCCCTTTTCAATGGGATAGCACATCGTGTCTACAGTCTGTACTAAGCCTTGTATTATCGTTACAATTGCAAGAAACTTACCAATAAGTTTATTGCTCGTTTCTACAAAAAATGTACACAAAACAAGCATACTGAAAGAGTTACTGCAAGAAGTCGGAATTTGCTCGAGTTAATAAAATGGTTGTTAACTTTATTTTGTACATCTAATTATGAAGTAATTAAAATATAAATTACTTACTTGTTCTGAGAAATTAAAACGTGGATTCCTGAAAAGCAATTTTAAGTATAAATAAAATTGCAATTAAAAGGAATATAGACAATCACTGGACTTGGAAAGCATTGAGAAAGTTGGCAATATTGAAATTACCTGTCAAATAAGGACGAATTCCTGATGAGGGAAAACATTTTTACGAAAAAAAAATAACCAACAGTTTCAGAGGGATTTTCTATAATTATAGTTGTGGATGCATAACTCTGAATGTCTTCTATTTGAGTTGCTGGCCTACAATAGGCAGACACTGGTTCTTAAGTTTTACAAAAAGAAATGCTTACATTCGTCTCATTTCTGTATCTGGAACCATCCAGTCATTTTTCTGTACAACTTTGTTGTAATCTTCTTCTGTAGTGTCCTATAGGTTTGAATTTATTATATTAAACATGATTCAAATCACGAAAAAATCAAAAAGTATTAGACCTGCAGCAGTTAACTTTCTTGACTAATTTTCTTGAAGCTAAGAAAACAGGGACATTTTTTTTAGGTTTTTTTAGTGTGTTTAAATCTAAAAAAAAAAGACTGTCAGACTAAGGGTCCCCCCACATTTATCGACGCGGAATCGGCTTAAGCCGGTCAAGAAAACCTTTATGTCAACGTAATAAGGGTGTTACTAATGCCATTCGCATCGGATCGCGTCGTCCGAGCCGAGCTGATGCGACGTTAGGGACATGACAAAGAACACACATGGTCAGGAAATGCTGGGCATAGATTGTAGTGATGTATGGTAAAAAAGAATCAGAACTTACCTCTTTTTTAGATCGCAGGAGGGCTATAACAATTCTAGACAATAAGAAAATTAATTGCATTAGCTTAAATATATCATCATCATCATCACCAGCATTAGCAGCCTAAATGTTCTCATTGATGGAACATAGCCCTGTCTGTGTGAGGGAGTGGGCCATAATCCACCACACACGCTCAGTGCGGGTTGGTAGATGTCACATGACATCAAATTGTTGGTTTTAAAACATACATTTTTTTAAATAAATTACAATAATATAATACGAAATAGACTTACGTAGGCTTTATGATCTGTAAAATATTTTGTAATATTTAATAATTTTTCCAAATATTTATTCAGGTAATTCCTATTTTGTAGTTTATTTTACAAAAGATGGATTCAGTAAAGAAAAATATGAGAGGTATTTATTTATTTTAGTAATTTTAAACATCATTTTGATTTTGAAAGGTGTACGTTTGTATCGATAGTATAATTATGTATAGCTAACTGTATCGGTTTGTGACAGACTGGTGACGAGTAATTTTGCCGAGGAGGCAGGCAATTAGGCAGAGAACCAGCCATCCAAACGCACACAATTTTGCGGAACTATGACATCTGTCACACTATAACGTGGACAATCCCGAGCGATATCGGGCCATGTGTTTATAATGACGATAACTCAAACTTTTGTATTCAGGCAGTATCTAAACTTATTTTGATGGCATCAAGGAGTTATTTTTCTTTATCTTACAGTAGTCATACCTGTTGCTTATTACCACGTCTAAGTCCTTGGTCATATCTTTTATCTGACCCATCAAACTGTCCGTACCTGTAACATAGACACAACATTAGCTACACGAACTATAATATAGATTCAATTATTAAAACGTACTCAAAGAAAGGAAAAAAAAAATTGCAAGTTGAAGTGGCAATGGGCAGGCCACATCGCTCGTAGAACTGACAACCGATGGGGAAGAAAAGTTCTCGAGTGGCGACCACGGACCGGAAGACGCAGCGTAGGTAGGCCTCCCACTAGGTGGACCGACGACATCGTGAGGGTCGCGGGCAACCGATGGATGCAAGTGGCGAATTGACGTTCGGCGTGGTCTAAGGGGGAGGCCTATGTTCAGCAGTGGACGTCTTCCGGCTGATGATGATGATGATGATGATGACTCAAAGAAATTGGTGATGAATAATTCGCATTCGGGAAGATGTATCCCTTTTCATCACTTTCCAGTTTCATCAAATAAACAAAAACAAATAAAAAAACAGCAAAACAAGTGAAAAAAAAGAGTGCAGTTTCGCCACTATTTTAATCTTCATACAATAGCCCCAATTCTACCCTGTGGTGGATTAACTTACAATGTAAGAAATTAAAAAAAAATAACTTCGTGGCAAATATACAATCAACCTCATTCATTCCGTCATTTCAACTATTCATTTTAATTATTTTTTGACAGGTTCTTTCGGTTCATAAATTCAAAAGGAACTAGATGTCTGTAATTTATTGATCAACATTGTCAAGAGGAATTAGTCAGTAAAAATTCGTAAAATGGATTTTAGACACTTTTAATAATAAGCCTCAAGAATTAAATTAAGGTCAGATTTGGGGCCAGTTGTGGCAATATGGCCGCTTCCTATAAGTTTGGAACTAAAATTGTAACCAGCAAAATGTCGGTGTACGTGGTAACAGCACCTATCTAACCTAAACTTTATATTTTTGTTCTTTTTCGTCATTAAGCCGCCACTGGGAACACCACAGGCCTCTGACATGGCTTTTAGGACTCCATTGATTTATTTATTATATAAGTTAAGAGTCTTCACGATGTGTGTTTTATATTATTACCCGTAGTACAGTCATGAGCAATGGTATGTATACACTAAGCAGTATTCAAAAGCAATTTTTTGCTACCATATTGATTAAACTTTTGTCTTCTCATTAGACTCCTATTTTGGAAGCTATACCTACTAGTACGGAATAGGTCTTATTTCAAAGTGGAAACCTGTATTTCACGAGTAAAAAATTTGCGTTTGAGTTTTGTTTTTTTAAGTGTATACATGTTATTGCTCGTGACTGTACGTGTATTATCATGTATATAATTACAACACAGTAATATCTTTTTTTTTTTTTAAATGTAACTGACTTCAAAAACAACTACAAAAAAGTTTAAAATAACCTACAAAATAACTTTCCTTTTTTTCGAAAGAAAATTTTGAAAGTATCCATTTGGAAAGTATACCTAGGTACCCTTTTTTTTGCGTGCTAAAATCATCAAATGAGTCCTCCCGTCCATTACTATCAGACTTGTACTGACTAAAATCCACGGTGTTCTTTCAATAGCCCTTTACGTACCAGGATCACGGTTACCAGGTGAGACAGTCCCGCGACCCCGGCAGGCTTTGGCCCCGTCAGATTGCTGACAGCTCTTTGAGGCGCGCGTGGAACACAACGCGCCGTCGACCCGGGCATATACCTAGGTAGCCTTTCCAACAAAAAAAAAAAAAGAATTGAACAAACATAAAAAAAATACAAACATCCGAATTGATAAACTCCTCATTTCGGAAGTCGGTTATAAATAAATGTTTGCTTACGTCGGGCCAAAATGATTGCTAGCAGCAGCTCCGATTTCGTGATTCCTGACTGGTGGTCGACTGGCAGAAGTTGGCCATCCCCTTGCAGCGTAGAAGTTTAACACTCTCCTCTATAATTACGTGTTTAATGAGAAAATATACAACTTTAGTTTTTAATTACCAAAGATATGTGAAGAAATCTTTCCCTTCGTCGTCATAAAAATGGGAACTTTGGCTTATTTTGATAGAAAACATTTAGTTACTCGGTCGTACATTAAAGGCAGGCCATATTGCTCGCACAACAGATGGCCGATGTGGGGTCGAAAAGTGCTAGAGTGGAGACCGCGGACTAGCAAGCGCAGCGTAGGACGTCCACCAACGAGATGGACAGACGACCTTGTAAAGGTCGCCGGAAGACGCTGGATGCAGGTCGCTTCCAACCGGTAGGTATATGTGGAGATCTAAAGGGGAGGCCTATGTTCAGCAGTGGACGTCCTATGGCTGAGATGATGATGATGATGACATTAAAGGCACTTTTTTAATCAATAATAATACGAGTAAGCAGTAAGAAAAATACGGAAAGCTTGTACTAAAGCCTCAGGTCATTATACTCATCACTAGCTTTTGCCAGTGGCTTCGTCCGCAAGTAGGTATATCAAATAAATAATAAAATTATTCCACGGGAACAGTACATACACTTGAAAGAATAACTTTCCTTTCGAAGCAGTTAGGTAATTTATAGTTTTCATCATTCATCATTTCAGCCTATTGCAGTCCACTGCTGGACATAGGCCTCTCCCAGGGAGCGCCACAGCGCACGATCTCCAGCTTTTTTCATCCAGCCACTGCCAGCCACCTTCTTCAGGTCATCGGTCCATCTTGCCGGGGGGCGTCCCACCCTACGCTTACCTACACGCGGTCTCCATTCGAGAACCTTCCTACTCCACCTATCGTCGGTTCTGCGGCAGACATGACCAGCCCACTGCCACTTCAGCTTGCTACACAATATCTTGATTTGATTTGATTTGGACAATATCTGTAACTTTGGTCTTATGCCGTAAGACCTCATTCCAGATTTTATCCCTTAGTGAGACCCCAAGCATAGACCTTTCCATAGCACGCTGCGTGACATGAAGTCGGTGGGCCAGCTTGACTGACATGTTCCACGTTTCGGCTCCGTAGGTTAGGACTGGAAGGACGCACTGATTGAACACCCGGCTTTTCAGGCACTGCGGCAGTGGCGACGTGAGGATATGACGCATTTTCCCAAATGCTGCCCAGCCAAGCTGCACTCTTCTGGCTTTTTCTCGCTCGAAGTTGTCTCTACCTAGCTGTAATACCTGTCCGAGGTAGATGTATTCTTGGACAACTTCGACTTTATAGTTTTGCAAACTATTAATTATTATGTACACAAAGGATGACAGATGAAAGTGTTTCTTTCTAATAACAGTAATATTATTACCTCAAGAAGTCTCCGTAGGTATCTCGGTTTGATTCCATTGCAATCCAATATTGTCTGTAAATAAATATCTTTTACTAATACTATAAAATGCAATGACTTTAAGCAATGAATTAAAAAAAATAACAATAAGTAGGTAGATGTCAAAAAAAATATTAATCTGCTGATATTCGATTTTCAAAACCAACGTTATCTTTATTTCTGAACCATACCGTAAAACACAACATTTCCGTTTTTAAAAGGAGCTCATTGTTTTATAACCTTAATTTATAATTAACTTTCTCACAGTCACCTAAGCGTTAAAGATTTCCAGTCCAGTAAATAATAAAATTATAATAAACACATTCGTAAAAATTGCTTACAATTGTCAAAATGAAAATAAAGATGGCTGAATCCATTTTTGTTTCAGTCCATTCTCGCTTCTTAAAAATTAAATAAAAATAAACTTTTGTCTCAACTTTATTAGCGTTCAAAATAATTGCCGTGAAATTAAAATGTAATAATAAATATGTCAAAGATAAAAAATAATAAAAGGAATCGTAGAAAATTATATGAGAATCAGAATTAATAGAAATAATTCGCTGGTGATTCGTTACGTTCGGCTAGAAAAATGTTAGTGAAACATTAACTTATAATGTTTTCATTTATTAAACGCCTTGTTGTACATTATTATGTTAATAGAGTCTTAAGATTCACAAGATGTTATTTAGTGGGATTAATAAATAGTAATTAAGTATGATTATAATTAATTACTATTTATTTTCACCAACAATAACCGGTACCTTAATTACGATGTTTAAATACGACAGCATAGCCTTTTTTTTTGGTTGAAAAAACAGAAAATGAGCTCTCTGGCACCCTAGGTGGAATTAAAGGGACTGTCAGACTCTTGACTCTTGGACCAAATGTCCACCCAATCTTCTTCATTGCCCTTTGAGTTCACGTGCCTAGGTATCCTACTGCTCGCGACCTACACTCGTAGAGCCCACTAATAGCAGAAGATTCAAAATTGCACTTTTAAAATAGTATTCAGTGGGGAACAAAAATTATGTTTGATATAAAACAAAGCAGAAGACTGGTTTTTATTATTGACAGGCCTGTTGGTCTAGTGGTTAGTGACCCTGACTGCTATGCCGGAGGTCGTGGGTTCGATTCCCACCCAGGACAAATGTTTGTGTGATGAGTACGATCATTTGTTCTGTGTCTGGGTGTAATTTATCTATAATATGTATGTATTTAGAAATATATAAGTATGTTTATCAGTTGTCTAGTACCCATAACACAAGCTCTGCTTAGCTTGGGACTAGATGGCGTTGTGTGATAGTTGTGGAATATAATATTATTATTTAATTTTAAACCAACGAATAGTTACGGGTAACTCAGTAAATGCCTGTAACCCCAAAGACTGACAACCAGTCTTATTATGAGTTCTCGTGTTTTTCAAAAACCCAGTTTCTGACTCCACGTCAAGTACTGGTAATTGTTGTCAAATACTGTTGCTTCGGTTCTTGACTAGAACGACTTATTGGACAAGGGTTAGGAAAATGAAAATAACGTAGATTTTGAATAAACAGTCAATTCAAATTATGTAAAAAATCAAACTATTTTTTTTCACAATGTTATTCTTATTTGATTTATTATTAAATACAATCTAATTGCTTAGTTATCTTCTGGCATACGTCTTCACTCCTGCTGTTAAAGTGTTGGCCCTGGTTCTGAAAGAAAACACAAAGAATGTAAATATTAATAAGGAAACGTAGATAACTACATTTTGACCGTAGATGGGAGAAGAAAATTATAAACGGATGTTTATTAAGGGCCGGCGTCCACTGAAGGCACGGGGCGGGAGTGGGGCCAGGAATATTTCTTTGTGTGCTTTTTAATATTATTTCAATTATCCTTGCGCTGTTATTATTTATTTAAACAAAAGCAGGTCGGAGCGTCTCAGGGTAAGTCGCGGCGACTTCGTGTGCTAAGTAATAAAAATAAAGTTATAGATCCCATTAATTAAGTTAAGTACGTTGTTACCTGTGATAATAAGGTGAAGTTTCCTGTAAAGTAATAAAAAATAATTAATTAATTTCATCCTGCATGTCTTAGATGATGAAATTAAGATAATGACTACATACACTTAATCGAAAGTCTGGCTTCAAGGACACAGAAAGGAGACTCCAACTATTTTTTTAAATTTATTAAAATTAAAAATTAGTTAAAAACGGCATTAAGTCCGCCGTTGTACAACAATGTGCATAAAGTTTTATAAAATATAATAAAATAAATAAAAAGACAAGATAATTAATTTGTAGCCTTTTAATTATCTTTTACGCTCACCCTTGCATATTGCTTAGCTATCGCCGGAAAACGTTTTGACACCTAAAAGCAAAAAATAAAGAACATAATCTAAAAGAGAAATAATACAAAACCCAGAACATTTTCCTCATTAATAAAAAAATACAACAAGTTAGAAAAGTGGGAGGAATGCAGCCTTTGCCGAAGAAGTGCCACTGTTGGTTTTCTTTGCAAACTAAGCAAATGACAAGTAATGAAAAGCTCTGCATACCATGCTCAAGTCCTTTGCACGAGATGCTTCAATAAACTGAAAATTACGTTTTGTTTGACTATGATAATCTTCAAAACAATGCAAGAGACAGAAACTATAGATGTCTGAATCAGATAGAAGTTTTTACTTTAAAATGAGAACTGAATAATAAGTATTCCAAATTGGGCACCTGCGAAAAATTTTGACATGAGCTGTGTTTGGAAAAGGTTATTAAGGTGCCATTAGCTCAGGTGCCATTTCAGCAGGTGACCAATGTGGATTACCTCAGGAAACCTAGATTTAAACGCGAGACAGTCATGAAACTGATTTGTGAATATGATAAGATAGATAAAGCCGTAACATAGTTATATCCCTAGGGATATAATTATATACCGTAACGTAGTTATACCGTTGTAGAAACGATTGGGTCACCCCGACTCGGACAGGTTAGGTTAGAAGGGGATGGCGGGGTCTGGAAGACCCCTGATCTGATCTGGTTATTTTTTTTAAACCACCCAGAAGTAGGAGCACAGCGGTGCTCCATCGACACAGGTATAACTATGATACGGTATATAATTATATCCCTAGGGATATAACTATGTTACGGCTTTATCTATCTTACTGCTACAAATATATTACGAAATTAATGGTATTTGCTCGAATTCTCAAACTATATTAGTCTGTACTAGAAAACCTATAAATCGCAAATACATTTCGAATACTTAATTTATCTTAAATTAACCATGTGTTAGGGTCATTATAATACAACCCACTAGTCACTGATTAATACGATATCGTGGTACATAAAGAATATGCAAAACTTGATAGGAAGGAAGGAACCAATTTTTAACTTAGATAGAAAATTATAGTGTTTACCTCTGTATACGGTTTGACGCTTTCGTGGTAATGCTCTTGCTGCTTGAAAATTGAAAATATAATTATTAAAGTAAATAGGTAAAACCTATACATATAATAAAACAGTAAAAAACTGTGTGTACATTGGATATATAAAAAAATAATAATAATTGAGGGGGTTTAGAACCAATAATCCAGTACGAATCCAAAAAAAAAATTATGTCTGTTTGTCTGTTTGGTTATACACGCTACTCTTCGGAACTACTGGACGGATTAGAATAATTTTTTTTTGGTTGTATAGATATTATGTCGGGGCAACACATAGGCTATAATTTATCTTGGAAACTTGAACACCTGATGCAGAACCGCAACAGACCAGCTAAACTATAAGAGATACAAAAATGGTACTACAGCAAAAATTGTTCCACGTGATGAGCATTTTCTGCTGCGGGAATAAATTTGAGGATCTGGAACACCTGATGTGGAACTCTAAGAGGCCAGCTATACTATAGGTAGCATAAGGAATGACGTCTTAGCAAGAGTTGTTCAGCTTGATGAGCACTCTCTGCTGACGTATAAAAATTGAAGATCTGGAACACCTGATGTGGAACTCCAAGAGCCCAGCTACACTACAACATGTATAGGAATGACGTCTTAGCAAGAGTTGTTCCGCCTGATGAGCACTCTCTGTTGACTTATGAAAATTGAAGATCTGGAACACCTGGTGTGGAACTCCAAGAGCCCAGCTACACTATCTAATATATAAAATTCTCGTGTCACAGTTTTCGTTGCCATACTCCTCCGAAACGGCTTGACCGATTTTGATGAAATTTTTTGTGCTTATCCGGTATCTATGAGAATCGGCCAACATCTATTTTTCATTCCCCTAAATGTTAGCAAAATTTTATTTTTTATTTTTTTGACAATACTTTTAATTTCTATTTTTTATGGCAAAACAACGTTTGCCGGGTCAGCTAGTAACATATATAAGAATGACGGATTTGCAAGAGTTGTTCAGCCTGATGGGCATTTCCTGTTGACTTACGAAAATGAAAGATCTGGAACACCTGATGTGGAACTCGGAAAGCTCAGCTACACTATAGCATGTATAGGAATGACGTCTTAGCAAGAGTTGTTTAGCCTGATGAGCACTCTCTGTTGACGCATAAAAATTGAAGATCTGGAACATCTGCTGTGGAACTCCAAGAGCCCAGGTACACTATAACATGGATAGGAATGACGTCTTAGCAAGAGATGTTCAGCCTGATGAGCACTCTCTGTTGACGTATAAAACTGAAGATCTGGAACACCTAATGTGGAACTCCAAGAGCCCAGCTACACTATAACATGTATAGGAATGACGTCTTAGCAAGAGTTGTTCAGTCTGATGAGCACTCTCTGTTGACGTATAAAAATGGAAGATCTGGAACACCTGATGCAGAACTCCAAGAGCCCAGCTACACTATATAGGAATGACGTCTTTTTTTTTGGGTGGCAAAATCATCAAATGAGTCCGCCCGCCATGGGTGGGGCGGAAGGGACTGTCAGACTCTTACTGACTAAAATCCACCCGTGTTCCTTCGGATGCCCTTTACGTTCCGGGGTCACGGTAATGAGATAAGTCCCGCGACCCCGGCAGGCTTTGGCCCTCTAGAGAGGGGGCCCCGTCATAATGCTGACGCTCTTTGAGGCGCGCGTGGAACACAACGCGCCGTCGACCCGTGCATGGTCCATGGTCGGGCAGCGAGTTGCCCTTTACTCGCCGCCCGCATGCCCGCGTCTACGGTGGCCGGAGATCGTCTTGCGACGTCCATCGCCGTGGGCGTCCACCACCGCGGGTGTGGCGGAGGGAGGACATTGTCCTCTCCTTCACGCGGCTCGCCTCCTCTTTCGCGAGCATGACTGCTTCGCAGAAGGAGGCGACCACTCCGTCTCGCCCCGCAGCATGGCCGCTACCAGTGCCGGGCGCGAGAGGTCTCCGCCTATCGCCGCCGTGAGGACACGTCGGTGCTCTGCCTAAGCGGGGCAGTCTTGCACCGTATGCTCTACTGTGTCCTCCGGGCGATCTTCTACGAAGCCGTGACTCCTATCCAGCCACTCCTCAAAGAGAGGTCTTACCGCCGCGATTGCGGCGTGCCCGACCGTCGATTGCGACAGTCGTCCCCTCCATACTGCCCTGAGATCGCGCCAGACCTCTTCTCGCCGCGCCTCGACTTCTCGAAGCAGCGGGGAAGCACCCCGGCGCTGCGCCTCCACGCGCCACTCATAGACGCGCTGGAGGGCAGTCGCCTCCAGATCCCAGGGCAAGCAGGTTGGCCGATTCGCCGGCGATCGTGCGGTATCCCCGGATTATCCGGATAGGAATGACGTCTTAGCAAAAGTTAAGTCCGATGGGCATTTCCTGTTGACTTAAAAAAATGAAAGATCTGGAGCATCTCGTATCGTCTCACGCATCCCGTTGTTTTCCCGTCCCGGGGCTCTTAGAATTCGACAAAAGACTTTTCAGATCTTCCTTCGACTTTGACGACCCCGTCGCTGGCATAAGCAACAGGATCCGCGTACAAAGCCGCGGGCAGAAGCTAGTTAAGAATAAAAAAAATAGTTTACCTCCATGGCTTCCAGTTTTAATCGAGGTATGTCAAAAAACTGTAAAAAGAAAGAAAATCAGAAAAAACGAAACATAATCATAATTATTTTTGTTGTACCTATGTATAAAGAAACGTCTAATTTAATCAGTCTGTTACCAATAATTTAGTTCTCAACTAGATGATTCATAATAAGAAACTGAAGGATTTATTTATTCGTAGGTAATTAAAAAAAAAAACATAATTATCTACGTTCAAACAGCAATTTGCTTTTTTTTTACTTTGATAATTTCAGTTTGTGCGCAGAAATCCCTAATAGGTAACTTTTATGCGTATTATACGTATTTACCTCCAGTGTGACTCCATTTGTTGTGAGTGACTAGTAAAAATCAACAAGAAATATTATAATTAAATATTTTTTTTTTTTACGGATGGGTCATATTTAAACTATTAACTGTTCTACATAATGTCAACAAACAACACCTCTACCTGGGCTTCCGAGATCGGAACGTTCATTAAATGTTTATAGAACGATATTATATGATATTTCTATAAAATATCGGTTGATAAAACGGTACCGAAAACATTTTCTCACCTTTAACAATCGTTTGACATCTCTCTGTTTTTAAAAAAAAAGAAAAATAAGTTTTTGATCAACAGTAATATGAATTACTAAAATAAAATTAAACTAAAATATTACAACGGATCTAAAAAGTCCTCCTCAACGGCTTTATCAAAATTCAAATGCATTTGTTGGTGTGATTATTGATACATTTTACATATAAAAAAAAACCACAATAATCTGTGTATTATGATATAAGTACTTACCTCTTAAACTTATCGTTTCCCAACGGGTCGGCCTTAAAATGAACATGGACAAGACGAAAGTCATGTCGAATGTCCATGTGGCACCCGTACCGGTTCTTGTTGGGAATGATACTCTCGAAGTTGTAGACCATTATAATTACCTTGGACAGATTGTTCAGATAGGTAGGTCCAACTTCGACAAAGAGGTTACCCGAAGAATACAACTCGGATGGGCAGCGTTTGGGAAGCTACGTGATATGTTCTCATCGAAAATCCCACAGTGTCTCAAGACAAAGATGTTTAACCAGTGTGTGTTGCCAGTGATGACATATGGCTCTGAAACGTGGTCTCTTACTACTGGCCTGAGCCTGCCATGGCCGAGCATTGGAAAGAGCTATGCTCGGAGTTTCTTTGCGGGATAAAATCCGGAACATGGATATTCGGCGAAAAACCAGAGTCACCGACATAGCTCATAAAATTTGCATGTTGAAGTGGCAATGGGCAGGCCACATCGCTCGTAGAACTGACAACCGATGGGGAAGAAAAGTTCTCGAGTGGCGACCACGGACCGGAAGACGCAGCGTAGGCAAGCTTCCCACTAGGTGGACCGACGACATCGTGAGGGTCGCGGGCAACCGATGGATGCAAGTGGCGAATTGTCGTTCGGCGTGGCGGTCTAAGGGGGAGGCCTATGTTCAGCGGTGGAAGTCTTCCGGCTGACGATGATGACTTACCTCTTTGTTTTGATTGTAACTGTTCTGTAACCATGTAAAATATACAAAATTAATTCATCTCTAACTAATTTGGGTAATAACGGATTTAGACTCTCTACCCAGTAATATTATTACATTTTAATTCAATTTAACATTAAATTTAAACAAACACCTTCATAAAACAAATTAAAACTACTCACGTAATACGGATCTTTGGGTCTGTTAAAAAAATATACAATTATAACTGTTAAAAAAATATGTTCATGCGCTTGTGATCATGGCGCTTGCATCATCATCATCATCAGCTGGAAGCCGTCCACAATTGAACTAAGGTCTCCACCTTAAACTGCCACGCCACGACAATCCACTTGTATCCATCGGTTACTCGTGCACAACCAGGTGGCCGAAGATAAGGTGGCGGGAGCCATCGACTAAAGAGGTTTACGCTGCATAATAAATTCTCACTCGAGAACTTTTCTACCACATCAGTTGTCAGATCTACGAACAATGTGTCTGTCTTTACCATTGCCACTACGTCGATGACTCCGGTTCTTTGACGAGTATCATAATTTTGGATTTCACCGCGCAAAGAAACCCGACTCGTAGGCCCTTCGTAGGTACACAACACGACGAAACTCTCCGATACTTTGCGACTTTGGTATCCATTGACGCGTGCAAGATTACGAACCACTATGGCTTTGTATTGCGATACTCACATGGATGCCAAAGTCGTAAAGAGTCGGAAAATTGTATCGTGTTGTGGACGAAGGGACTTAGCCCCTTCATACATCCTTAGTGTTTATTTAACAAATAATATACGAGGTAAATATATTATACCGTTTTAAGCTATAATGAAAAAGTACTTACAAAGTTAATCTAAGCCTTTCTTCTTCTTTACGCCGTTTTTCTGCTTCGTATCTCTGTTTTCTCTCTCGTTCTCTCTTGCCGTAATCAATGTACCGTAATGTAGGTTTCTCAGGTTCCTCCTAAGAAAAAGAGATAATTTTTTTTTTTTTCATTGATCACAATAATATGTGGGACATAGACTGCAGTTACAGATAATCGTTACGGTTAAGGTGAATGCTCCAGGGTAGCCCGCGAAATTTCGCGAATTTTCTTACGTTTTTTGCAATTTGCAAGCCAGTGCTATGTTGTATGTTGATTAGAATATTATACGCGGCTGTAAGACGTATGTAGTTACAGAATTATAATCAACAAAATCATCAATTACAACGCTCTAAGTTCATAAAGCTCTAGGAATGACTTTTTATGGTTTTTTTTTTTTGTTCATATGCTTTTATGAACTTGAAGGGTTGTATTGGTGATTTTGATGATAATATATATATATGTGGGCCTGTTTCTTTTTTAAAATTCTAATTCCCTATTATATTTTAACTTAATTTACCGTAAAATGAAACACAGAATTGATCGGTGGAATGGAACGTAAGGTGTGCGAGGGGGAAGGGGAAAATGGCGGATGATTGCTAACTATAACGACGTCGTATAAAATAAAAATTTGTAAAGTGAGTGAAACGAGCCAAAATAAACGAAGAATTTAAAAGAAGTGGTTTTTATCATCTTGCCCCATCTCCTACAATTGTGGGCACGTCCGAGATTGCCTGGAAACATTTGGCTGCAGCGGTATACCAGCGTGAGCGCGACCGGCGACACGTACCTAACGAAGAAGAAGAGGACGAACGACGAAGTAGCTGGGTTATAGCGGCGAGGTGGCTGCTACTATTCGCTACATACGAAGATTTCCACTAGAAGATGCCTGTGGATAAGAGTGTCGACCCCGGAGTAAACACCGGCACCGGTTCAGTCGCAGCGGCGGCGTCGGCGTCCGCCATTATGCCGATGGAGGCTACGTACGGCATAAGCAAGTTTAGCGGCGAGGACAAAACATAATCTTCGTCAAAATGGGCTGCCGATATTGAAGATAATGCTGAAATATTTGGTTGGAGTGCACAGCAGAAGCTCATCATCGCTCGACGGTCACTCGTAGGTACGGCGGAATTATGGCTTAAATCTGAAAAGACTTATAAGTCATACGACGAGTTGAAGACGGCTGTTCTAAAAGAGTTTCCAGATGCACTAAATTCTAAAGAAATGCATGAATTCATGGCGAGCCGCAAGAAAAAGAAAGATGAAACTGCGTATCAGTACATGCTCATTATGAAGGAGTTGGGAAAACGGGAAAAATTTCCCGATTATATTTCTATACAATATATAGTAGACGGGATATCTGATTACGAAAGCAATAAGGCGATATTATACGGAATCACAACGTACAGCGTGCTTAAAGAAAAACTCTCAATTTACGAGACAATGAAGTCAAAGATGACAAGAAGCAACGAAAACAAACATAGTGCGGCCAATGCGAGTAAACAGAACGGTGATAATAAGCAGAAAACATCAACATCAGGCGAAAAGAGCCAATCACCTTCCGGTCGTATGGTGTGGTGAAAAGAATCATGTGGCCAGTCAGTGTCCGAATGGCGTGAAATGTTTTCGGTGCAATAAGTTCGGTCACCTAAGCAAAGATTGCAGCGGCCATGTTGATAGTGAAGCATCAAAGTCGAAAAAAACGAACGGAGCTGGTCATTCAATGTGTGTGATCGATAAGGTTGGTAGCAATGACAACACCGAACGAGTGAACGAGTTGAATGACGACGGACCGAATGGATCGACCAGCGACGCGTGTGAAGTTGGTACCACTGTTGACAGTTGTCAAAGAAACCGTAGCTGTCAAAATTACTCTGACGTTTTGAACGTAAACAACAACAAAACGAATAAGTCTGTGAAAAGTGTTAAAATGTGCGGTGTTACTGTGAATACGTTGATAGATACGGGCTGTGACTATAACTTAATAACGTCTGAGTTGTTTTTCGAACTGAGCGGCGTCGCATACGTCAAAGATAAAGTTACACTAACGGGACTAGGATCAGCGCAGGTATGTACTCTGGGTAAGTTCACCACATTTGTAGAAGTCGATAATAAAAGTTTTGAGACCTGTTTTTATATTGTTCCATCAGGTGTTATTCCATATCAGGTCATATTAGGTCAGTCTTTCTTAGTGAACGCGACTATCTTAATAGACAAAGGTGAAGTCAAGCTTATGCCACAAGACAATTACAGTCTGTGTTTGTTGGGTTTACCAAGCGAATCTGAGGAGCCTATTTCTCAGATCCCTGCGGTGCAAGAGCTCATTGACAGTTATAGGATATTAAAGGTGAAGGAAGCACCTATCAAATTAAAGATTATTTTGAAAGACGATATCCCAGTGGCTCAGCGACCAAGAAGATTGGCTATCAAAGAAGAAGAAATAGTTAAGAAACAAGTTGAGGAGTGGTTAGAGAACGGCATAATAAGACCTAGCTATTCGGAGTATGCGAGTCCACTGGTACTGGTCAAGAAGAAGGACGGAAGTTTCAGAGTTTGCGTAGATTACAGAAAATTAAACCAAAAGATGGTTAAGGATGAGTTTCCCTTGCCAGTCATAGACGACCACATAGATAAATTGAGTAAATCAATCATTTTTAGTACACTGGATTTGAAAAATGGGTTTTTCCATCTGCCTGTAGATGAGGAGTCAGTGAAGTATACTTCATTTGTAACTAGCAGTCCAGAAGGGCAATACGAGTTTTTGCGGGCACCTTTTGGCCTATCTGTATGTCCAAAATACTTCAGTAGATTCATTAACATAATTTTTCGAGATTGAATTGTACAGGGAATAGTTTTAATTTTTATTGATGATATAGTAGTCCTCGCTAAAGATGAAAAAGAGGCTCTAAAGCATCTTAGCCTAGTTTTGAATATTGCTTCTGAATATGGGTTAGAAATTAATTGGAGAAAATGTCAGCTGTTACAAAGAAAGGTAGAATATTTAGGTCATGTAATAGAAAATGGTACCATTAAACCATCACCTGATAAGACTGATGCAATTGCACGTTTTCCTGAACCAAAGTCCACTAAGCAGGTTCATAGTTTTGTGGGGTTAACATCATACTTTCGCAAATATATTGAAAGTTATGCGATTATAGCTAGACCACTAACGGAATTACTAAAAAAGGATAAAGAATTTTATTTTGGAGAAGAAGAGAGAAGAGTATTAGAGGTATTGAAAAGTAAACTTTGCAGTGAACCGGTATTGAAAATATTTGAAAGTGGCTTAGATACAGAGGTGCATACTGATGCGTCGAAGTATGGATTTGGAGCAATTCTTATGCAGAAAGGCACTCAAGATGGAGAATTACATCCTATCTGTTACATGAGTAAGAAGACCAGTGTTACTGAGCAAAATTATCATAGTTATGAGTTAGAAGCTTTAGCGGTAGTTGAAAGCGTTAAGAAGTTTAGAAAGTATTTATTTGGAATTCACTTTAAGATTGTGACTGACTGTTCAGCATTTCAGAAAACATTGTACAAAAATGAAATATCTACCAAGGTGGCTAGATGGGTTTTATTCCTCCAAGATTTTGATTATGAGATAGTTCATCGGTCTGGAAAGAAGATGTCACATGCAGATGCACTAAGCAGAAACCCACATGTTTACCTTATCCAGTCAGAATTGCATGCAAGAATATGTAAAGCTCAGAAGGAAGATGAAAACTTAAATTTAATAAGGGATATTTTGAAGGAGAAAGAATACAAAGATTTTTACATTGAAAAGGACTTGGTTTACAAAGGAGTGGAGAAGAGATTAGTTATACCAGAAGACATGGACACTGAGATTATAAGAAGAGCTCATGAAGTAGGACATTTCGGTAAAAAGAAGACCATTGATATGATTGAAAGAGATTATTACATAAAAGATTTAACTAAGAAGGTAGATAAAATAATATTGGGATGTGTTCCATGTATTTTAGCTAGTAAGAAGGAGGGAAAGCAAGAAGGTTTTCTCAACCCAATCGAAAAAGGGGAACTTCCATTAGAGACGCTGCACATTGATCATCTTGGTCCATTGGATTCTACGAAGAAATTATATAACTACATTTTGACTGTCATTGATGCCTATACAAAATTCGTTTGGATATATCCCACAAAGACTTAAACATCTAAAAAGACAGTAGACTAATTAAAAATTCATCAAAAAGATTATGGAAACCCATCAAGAATCATCACAGATAAAGGGACAGCCTTTACAGGAAAAGAATTTCAAGATTACTGTAATCAAGAAGGAGTCCAGCATCACACAATCACTACAGGCATTCCAAGAGGCAACGGACAGGTTGAACGCATCCATAGAGTAATCATCTCAGTATTAACTAAAATGTGTGTACAGGAACCTACTCATTGGTATAAGTATGTGAGTCATGTTCAAAGGGCTATCAATAGTACCTATCAGAGATCAATTAATACCTCACCATTTTACTTATTCATTGGAACGAAAATGAAGCAGAAAGAAGATATACCAATTTTAGAAGTAATAGAAGAAGAATGCAGACAAGATTTTATTGATAAACGACACAGTTTAAGGCAGGAAGCTAAAGCACAAATTCTAAAAGTCCAAGAGGAAAATATTAAGTCATTTAATAAAAGAAGGAAAGTAGAACAGGAATATAAAGAAGGGGATATAGTTGCCATTCGCAGAACGCAATTTGGAAATGCAATGAAATTGAAGCCAAAATTCTTAGGGCCATATAAAGTTGTCAAGAAGGTAGGTAAAGGAAGGTATCATGTCCATAAGGTAGACCTTAAGGCGGAAGGACCGCTTAAGACTTCAACGGGTGCAGACTGTATGAAGTTGTGGCCATAAGTTTGTACTGCACTCACTGGCAAACTAGTTAATCAGTTTACTCATTCTATTTTTATTAATATAATGAGATAGATAGATGCTAGGAATAATAGGTGAATAACCTTCATCAAGTTTACTCATTCTATTTTGACTGATAGAATAAGATAGATGGATGCTAGGTAGGTAAAGTAGGTGGCATAACCTTCAGTGAATCCTGTCTTGGTGATGTGGTGTAACTTAATCTTTGATGTATCGGTGTATCCTGTGTAATTAAATTTAAATTTGTTGCATTAAGAATTTTGTACTTATATTACTTGAGTCATTGTAAAGAAAAAAAAATTGAAGTTAAGATCTTTAAGATTATCAGTTATATTATGGAATGTAACTCATCTTAGTTGTAGTAATAAAGCTTTTTTTATTGTAGTTCTGTTTCAAAGACTAATGTCGCACAAAGAAATGTTATTATAAGGTCTTTCATGTAAACAAAGTTATATTTTTCTATAATGAGATGTAACACATTGAGGTGTTAAAATTGTATAACAAAGTTGTATTAAATTTTCCATTAAGTAATTAAAGTGCATATTAAAAATTCATAAAATGTTTGTAAGTAGTGCTGTATAACTAACTTATGTTCAAGTTAACATATTATAATAAATAAGAGTGTGTAAGGTGGTATGGACGATAGAGGTTAGGTGTTAGTTGAGTAAAACTCATTGTTAGATTTAAGAGTACCTACTTTATTGTTTTTCTTTTCACCAAACAAGTTTGATGTAATATTTTGTGATTAAATTAGAATCTAAACAGTTGTAAAAGAATTTAAGGAAAAATTATCCATTGTATTGTAAGTAGAAGTAAAGTAGTTTAGTTTAACATTACATAGTCTGAGGTCAGACTATAGGGCAGAATGGCCGAGCTGTGGGCCTGTTTCTTTTTTAAAATTGTAATTCCCTATTATATTTTAACTTAATTTACCGTAAAATGAAACACAGAATTGATCGGTGGAATGGAACGTAAGGTGTGCGAGGGGGAAGGGGAAAATGGCGGATGATTGCTAACTATAACGACGTCGTATAAAATAAAAAATTGTAAAGTGAGTGAAACGAGCCAAAATAAACGAAGAATTTAAAAGAAGTGGTTTTTATCATCTTGCCCCATCTCCTACATATATGTATACTAGCACTTCGCCCGCGACTTCGTCCGCGCGTATTTCGAACTTTGCCTCTGTGAATTTCTACTCCCGGCCGCCGCCTTTTTTGAAAACTATTTGGAAAATCAAAATCAATGTCCAACAGAAATTTTTTCAACCCCGAAAACAAAAAGTCCTAAAAAGAACAAACCTATGCAAAACGTGTGACTCCTAACTATCCCAAAACAACCCCTTTTTTATCGTGCTAAAATCACCAAATGACTTCTCCTACCCAGAGCGGGACGGAGGGACTGTCAGATATGTACTGACTAAAATCCACGGTGTCCTTCAATATCCCTTTACGTTCCAGGGTTACGTTACCTTATGAGACAGTCCCGCGTCCTCGGCAAGCTTTGGCCCTCTAAGAGGGGGCCCCGTCATTTTACTGACAGCTCTTTGATGCGCGCATGGAATACGATGCGCCGTCGACACGGGCAAGATCCATGATCGGACGGCGAGTCACCATTACACGCCATCTGCATGCCCGCGCCTATGGTGGCCAGAAATCGCCTCGCGACGTCTGTTGCCATAAGCGTCACCCACGGCGATTGGGTCGTGAGGTGGACGCTATCCTCTCCCTAGCGCGACCCGCCTCCTCCTTCGCTAGCATGACTGCTTCGCAGAAGGAAGCGGCCGCTCAGCAGCAAGGCCTCGACAAATGCCGGGTGAGACCCTCTCTTAGTTCTAAAAACCTGTGTTCTAGAAAGAACCCCCATGCAAAATTTGAGATCTTTAACTGACAACCCCAAGACAACCCCTAAGTGGTCGAATAACGCAAAATCCCGTCTTAGTGAACATCTACGTCCTAAAAATAACGACCATGCAAGGTTGCAACATTTGAGATTCCTATTACTTATAAATAAAAAAAGTTTCATACAAATTATCAACACCGAAAACAACCCCTTAGGGATTGAATTTCGCAATATCCCGTATTAGGTAGCACCTACTTTTTAAATAGTACCCCCTTGCAAAATTTGAGACTCCTAACTATCAACCCTAAAAACAACCCCTCAGGGGTCGAATTTCCCAACATCCCGTCTTAAGTACCACCTCGTCCTAAAAAGAACCCTCATGTAACATTTGAAACTCTTAGTACCTACATAAAGTAACAAAGTTTCATACAAACTGTCCATCTAGAAAAACAACCCCTTAGGGGTCGAATTTCACAACATCCTGAACATCTTTGTCCTTAAAAGAATCCCCATGCAAAATTTGAGACCTCTATCTATCAACAACAAAAACAACCCCTTAGGGGTCGAATTTCACAACATCCCGATTTAGTGAACATCTTTGTCCTTAAAAGAATCCCCATGCAAAATTTGAGACCTCTATCTATCAACACCAAAAACAACCCCTTAGGGGTCGAATTTCCCAACAGCCCGTCTTTAGTATCACCTACGTCCTAAAAAGATATTTCATGTAACATTTAAAACTCTTAGTACTTGTAGTAACAAAGTTTCATACAAACTATCCATGCCGAAAAACAACCCCTCGGGGGTCGAATTTCACAACATCCCGTCTTAGTGAGCATCTTTGTCCTTAAAAGAATCCCCATACAAAATTTGAGACCTCTATCTATCAACACCAAAAACAACCCCTTAGGGGTCGATTTTCCCAACATCCCGTCTTTAGTATCACCTACGTCCTAAAAAGATATCTCATGTAACATTTGAAACTCTTAGTACTTGTAGTAACAAAATTTCATACAAACTATCCATGCCGAAAAACAACCCCTTAGGGGTCGAATTTCACGACATCCCGTCTTAGTGAACATCTTTGTCCTTAAAAGAATCCCCATACAAAATTTGAGACCTCTATCTATCAACACTAAAAACAACCCCTTAGGGGTTGAATTTCGCAACATCCCGTCTAAGTGAGCATCTAACTCCTTAAAGTATTCCCCATGCAAAATTTGAGACTCCTAGCACTTATAATAACGAAGTTTCAAACAAACTATCAACACCAAAAACAACCCCTTATGGGTCGAATTTCGAAAAACCCCTTTCGTAAGTAGCCCCTACTTCCTAAAAAGAACCCGCACGCAAAATTTAAAACTCTTAGTACTTGTTGCAACAAAGTTTCATACAAACTGTCAACCCCAAAAACAACCCCTTAGGGGCGTAATATCGCAAAATCCCTTCTTAGCGAGTACCTACGTCCCAAAAAGAACCCCTATGCAAAATTTTAAACTCCTAGCACTGGTAGTTTCCGAGATTTCGTGTCCTATGAGTGAGTGACCTTTTGCTTTTATACACACATCAAAAGTGTCTAGGGATCAAGCATTTTTATGCGGATTTCTTGAGATTGAGATGTGGCTTTGTAATAAATTTATGATTTTATAAATTTATATGGATCCTTTTTGGTGCATTTCATAATTTGAATCAGGAACTGTGAATCAAATTCGAGTAAAAGATGAAAATCAGCTGTCAATATTTTCCCTATAAAAACATACAACGCATTGAAGACATTATTAGTGCTACTGTTTCCCTACTACTGATTAAAACCAACGTTATTATGGAGCGGCGACGTCATTTAAGCAGGGAAGAAATGCTCAGAGCCGTGGGAATGAAAGAAGCTGGTTCCCGGCAACGTACTGTGGCTTTAGCTCTGAATACAAGTCAGAGTGTTATCAGTCGACTTTGGACACGTTACCGAAGCACTGGTACCGTGGCTGAGCGCCATGGAGGACGGTATCGCTGCACCACACGGAGACAAGACCGATACATTCAAATCTTAACTCGAAGAGCTCCAACAATAACCGCCATGATGTTAGCCGTGAGGCTTCATCACTCTTCAGGGAACTTAATTAGCGACCAAACAGTCAGAAACCGCTTGCATGAAGTGAACCTTCATTCCCGAAGACCGCTACGGGTACCACCTATAGCACAATCGTAGGATTCGATATCAATGGGCTCTTGAACACAGAAATTGGGCAGAAGAACAATGGCGTTTCGTGTGCTTTTCTGATGAGTCTCGTTTCGGTATGAGACCGGATACAAGACGTATACGACACTGGAGAACCCCTTGACGCCAACAGCGATTAAAATCCTGCCAGGAAGTCCATCCTTATAGTGGTGGAACCATCATGGTATGGGCGGGTATTTGGATCGGCGGAAGAACTGAGTTGATTTGGATCAGAGGCAACCTCAACGCTCAAATTTATGCTGAGACGATTGTATCAGACGTCATCGTTCCTCTACAAGTGCAAATCGGTCCCTTATTTCAGTTAATGCATGATAATGCACGACCGCACACCGCAAGAGTTGTAAGACAGACTCTCGCCGCAGCTAACATCAATGTCCTGCCCTGGCCTGCTCAGTCGCCAGACTTGAATCCGATTGAGCATGCATGGGATATGCTACAGAGAAGAGCTCTGCCGAATATGGAGGGTATCCAGTCGCAAGAAGACCTTTTTTTGTTGTTGCAACGAACATGGGCGGCCATTCCACAGCGTGATTTCGATGAACTCATTTTGAGTATGCCAAACCGATGTTCTTGTGTTGTTAGTGTTCGCGGTAGAAACACGGATTATTAATTAAGTTACCCAATAAAATTTTAAAGAAAACTGTTATTTCAGTCTTTTTTTCGAACTTTTGTGTTAGTGGTTCAAATGTCAAAAATCCCTTTATTAGGAAAATGGCAAATTTCTTTATTAATGCAAAGGTGACTTGGTTTATCGTTACTGTGACAAACGAAAACACTTTATTTGATGAATCCTTAAAGAAAATTTTAATTAATATCAATCAGGAGAAAAGTTATTGCAAAAATATAATGTTGATCCCTAGACACTTTTGATGTGTGTATATACACCGTGTTCCGGACGATATACATAAACTTCGACCAGATGTTCAAACCACGGAAGTAAGCATTTTTCATTATGGACACATTAATAAATTCTTATTTTTTATTTTTTGTTAATTTTCATACAAACTAAATACCTAGACGTAAATAACCCGATATGCATGCCTCTTTATCCGAATTGGCAACGTCGTATTTTCATTCATAACATTTGGCGGGCTGAAACAAATGAAATGCAAATAGTATTTGATAGATTTCAAATTAAGATACTTTCTCACTGCATAGCTCAATTAAATTTCATTAAATGAAATTACAAATATCTTTGTAACGAAGCCTTTTTAAGTACTACTTCCTTTGTTGGATTTGATTTGTAAAAGCCATAGAAGTATTTGCTAAAGTTTATGGATAACGTGAAGAACACGGTGTATAGATAGATTAAATACACCTGTAGCTTGAAAATCTAATTCCCGGTAATACTTTTTATACAGTGCTCAAGGTTATTTAAAGGTTTTTGTATGAGAGCTTGGTTTGTAATTCGGACATTTAAGTTTATATTCAACAATATGGCTTTGTGTAAAACCTGTATTAAACAATAGATGGTTTCGGAACGAACAACTTTTGTAAGGGACTAAATCTTTTAAAGCGTCACGTTTCCTAGATTAAATAAGTAATCGAAGTTGTATTGGCAAGATGATGTAACTTGGATGGATTTGAAACTTGGAAACTCGATGCTTTAAAAGAATTTGTCTAAGACATAACTTGTGATGTGCGAGAGTGTGTAAGTTATAGTCCAAATAATTCAAACCGTTTATCGTTTTTAAATGATATCGGCATTCGTATACAGGACCTGGGGACCTGGGTGATTCCTAGTTGGAGGAAACTGTTACTGGGTTTTTCCATAAAGAATCCTTAGCAGCAGTCATGGAATAAGGATTCAGCCCGACAATAAGCTCGCTTACATTTTATTGGACTTTAACATTACTGTGGAATATGGATGTTCTATTAGGTACCTACACCTAGCCTCCGGAGATTATAGGCGTGATGTTAAATAAAGTAAAATAGTTCGTAATTATTGTACAATTAAAACCTTCCGAAATCTGAAAATTATCGTAAAAACCCAATGGAACCTCTTTGAGCATTTCATAAAATGTTAGCAGTCACACACGCAGAGAAATGTATACGAGAACTTCTGGTTGCAATCGTGACAGCAAGACTCACTAGTTGACTTTACAACATTTCTAGTTATAAATACTAAGTCCTTGTTATCTCTACTACTTACTTAGTATTTATTACTAGAAATGTTGTAAAGTCAACTAGTGAGTCTTGCTGTCACGGTTGCAACCAGAAGTTCTCGCATAGGTAGCCAGACATTTCTCTGCGTGCACCTGCACGGAAACGATTGTTGACCTTAAGACCCAGGTACTAAAAGCTAATAAGCATAAACTAACATAAAAATATTTACTTTTATGTCAGTTTTAGCTTATATTTTTTTTTAAGTAATACCTAGTATAGTTACCTCGTTTTCAGGCCCATTACGCAGGAACGCTACAAGCAATCTGAAGCCGAAAAAGAATAAAATACACACACAGACAAAATGTAAAATATGGGCTGATCATTTAATGAAGAATTTAACTTACCTGGGCTCGTTGTTCTGTTAAAAAACCAAAGAGTTTCGTGGTTTAAAGGTTTTTTTTTTATAATTAGCCCAAGCTCTCCCACTGCTGGGCAAATCCCTATACTCAAGTTTTTCTTTGAGTGCTTCTCCTGCGCCATTTCAAAAGTCTAAGTAATTTTGATTGAAGAATGAAGATTATAATTAGCGCGAATAAAAGTATTCTTTATCAACTGCTGCAGAAGGACCAAGGTTCATTTTTTCACTTTTGTAGTTCCTTTAATTGAACTTCAGTCCAAAAATAACTAAACACAGGCAGCTTGTAATGTTCATACTACTGGGATACAGGCCTCCTCTTAGTGAGGCAGTGCGGGTTGGTAGATATCATCTCCCTCACGATTTTCTCTTTCAAATTGTTGACAACTGTGATATAACACAAAGTAAAGCCTCCTGCAGACATACGCGATTAATCGCGCTGAGACAACGAGCCAAGCTAATTTCCACTCTAAAAATGCGAATGCACCGCGACATGTCGCCCCGCGCGATTAATCGCGTGTGTCTGCAGGAGGCTTAATGCGCCAAACCGGATTTGAACCAAGGGCCGTTAGCACTGGGCCATCACTATTCTAAAAAAAATCTAAATTAATTAAAAAAAAAAAAAATTCAAACGATATCTTACACCATCATCTAAGTAATTGTTATCTCTTCTGAAGCCCGTGTATAAGACCCTTTCATTCGTTTTACCGTACCTGAAATATGATATTATGACTGTCAAAGATGATTCAAGAAGAAAAATTACATTATTACTATGGTGAATTTTACAAGTGAGCGTAGATGGGATGGCCAAATCCGAAACTATTAGGAATAGCGAAAAATGGTCGAAGTATAGTCTCTAGGGCGATTTTGATGAAAACTAAATGACTATTATAGAACTTTATAAAGTCTATGAAGAGGTGTCCGCTTTTGATGTTAAAGTCAAATTTATGCCGCTTGTGATGGGATTGATTGATTTCAATTCAAAGATGTTGTCCTATGGCTTGTGACGACTGGATATTAAGAATCTTGTTGAAAATCAGTTAATTGCTAATTTTCTAGGCCCTAACGTTTCATCTTACTACCATTAAAATTTAAAAAAAAACTTACGTGATGCCCAAATTCACCGTATTGCCATAAACTCCGGCTCCATCGTCCAAATCTTTGTGCGGGAATTTGACAGCAGACTTCAACATGCCCAGAGATGGTCTGAGCAGTGTATGCCCGGGCAATATGGGCTCTGCCTCGGGCAACTGATTGGGCAAGGTTGGCGAGGCGATGATGGGCGACCTCATGCGGTCGTGGAAGTCGTACATTCTTCGCTGCAAGTGATATGTATAAGTATGGAGTTTCTTGCCCATTCTTCTCCATACGAACCTAGCCTTGCGAATGGGTGTAGAATCAATCCCATCCCATCCCACACCATTTCCTTTAATTTTTAATATTCGACGTTTTAAAGTGGCTCTTTGATGGCCTAAGGGCTGATTTTTCAATAGTCGGATAACTTTTATCTGAGGAATAAAAATGGCGGTTTGACAGCTTATCTATAGAAAATATGTCAAACCGCTATTTTTATTCCTCAGATAAAAGTTATCTGACTATTGAAAAATCAGCCCTAATTGAAATAAACGATTTGACCTTGACTATGGAGTGAAGTTGGATCGATTGCGATGCTGTGTGTCGCAGGTTCGATTAATTCCCGCACGAAACAAATATTTGTATGATCTACCGTATTATTATAATAAATAATAAGAATAATAATATTCCACAACTATCACACAACGCCATCTAGTCCCAAGCTAAGATTAAAGCCTCCTGTAGACACACGCGATTAATCGCGCGGGGCGACATGTCGCGGTCCATTCGCAGTATTTTTAGAGTGGAAATTAGCTTGGCTCGCTGTCGCAGCGCGATTAATCGCGTGTGTCTGCAGGAGGCTTAATGATCTAATACTTTTTCTGGGATTGGCTGTTTGTGTACGCTTAAGGGTCAGTTCAGACCGAGACGCGAAGCGACGCGACGTGACGCAACGATACTGCAAATGTGTATCTTATCATCTAGTGAATAAAGTTAGATTTTGAGTGGCCAATAAAATGCAGCGCGGCGCCGCGGTGCGCCGCGCTTGGTTGTGACAGGTGTATCTTTTCGTGTAGGAAATAGAGTTACATATTGATTAGCTCATTGATATGTGCGCGCAGCGTCACGTCTCGGTCTGAGCTGACCGTAAAGCGGGGCAACGTTAACAAAAAAGGGTAACTGTAACAGTCCATTTACTACCATGCTGCTGTGAGCTTAGCGGGGGCGAGTGGTAAGATAAAATGTTTGGAGCACGCCACGAGGCCCTGCCTACAGCGAAAAAGCGGGCGGTTTTTTTCCAAGCGTTTATTGTTTAGATCGGAAAATAAAAAAGAAATAATCCGACGCCACGAAATAGCGGAGTGGGAGTGGAAAGTACGATGGCCACTTGGCGTGCACAATGTTATTGTGCCTTAATGGCGTTTTTAAACATTTTACAAGTTAAGCATTATATTATTATAGTTTTACTAGTCACTACAAATTTTTCAAATTTTAATGTAAAATTTTCCTTTGGAAAGTGAAAACTGTACCCCTAGCACGAATATTTGAAGGTTTCGTCTCGCCACCGTATCGTACCGTCGATACAATAACGGCATACAACGAAAGTCGGAAGCACGAAGCACTTTCGAATTAGTACCGAGGGCGCGATACGAAAACGTTGGTGACGTCATACTAACGTAAATAAGGATGAATGTTTCGTTCAGAAACTGGATTTTTGTTAGAAAATTAGTGATTTTAGGGCATTTAAAATTGTAATACTGTTCAATTTATGACGCAATGCAAAGGAACTGCAGAAACAGTTAATATTCCGTTAGATAATAATTAAAATAATTACTAAAACGTTGTGTTTGATTTGACTGCGTTCCTAAACGAACGTCTGTCATACTGGCACAAATAAAAAGCCATGAAAAAAATTTGATTTAGAAAAAAAGCTTGTGTCATACCTAATGTCTAATTTTGTCAAATCTGTCCGCTGTCAAGAGGTTTCAAATCAATATTCAATGATTTTGTTGTTATAGTTCGTTATTTTTCTGTAAGCTATTCCAGTAAACTGAGATAACTAAACGGAAGTATTCTTACTGGAGTAAATAAGTAATTGGCACGCTGATCAAGAAGGTCTGTTAACCGGTTGAACAGACGGTCCCCCACGATATTCAATGATGAGACGAGGCTCTCGTTTGGGAATTCGGCGAAGAGCTTGAATTGAAGACAGTACTTCACGATAAGGCTTGCATTATGAAGAAATTCCTATCTTTGAGGTCCTAATTAACTAATTCAACATAACTAATACATTGAACTGTGGTCCATAACAAAATGTTTATTTTGTATTTTTAAGTGTGAATGTTTTAAATCCTTATTAGTCAATGCGAATATGAGTTTGTTTGTTCTTTCCCGTTATATTGCTAGACCGATATTGAATAACACAGAGTACCTAAGTGCGGCCAGGAGACGATAATAGGCTAAGGAGCATATTTTGTCATGGTATTTAATGAAAAATGTATTGTAAAAATAAAGAAAAACTTTATGAATGTTCTGTCTTTGATGATTTTATTTATTTTATTATAATAATGACAATAATATCAATCAATGAATCGAGCAATGATTGAGAAGCAACATGATAGGTACGGTTGCTAAAAGATCTATGTAATCCTGTCATGTCAAGTGCTTATTTTTTGTGAATTATGGCAGCATAAATAGAAAGATATCATATTATTATAATAAATATTGGAGCACAGATTCATTTTTTAACAAAATATATCAACACATTCACTAAAATTATAATTTTATGCTCAATAATAAACTTGACGAAAGTTTTCTCACTGTCAAATTTGAAGTGAGTAAATATTCGAGAAACTCGTAAGCCAGCCTTCGACAATTACGAAACTATCCGTCATTTTATGCCTTCGTGCTACCATTTTCATACAAAAGGCTCAAGTTACGTTTCGAATTAAATACGAAGACGATACGAAATTTACGTATTTTAGTTCGTGCTCCGAAAATTAGTTCAATTTACGCTCACCAGAGGCGCTGTTCAAGTTCCCATACAAAATGCTTTCCAAGACGATACGAATACTTTTTCGAAAGTGATTCGTGCTCGAGGTACTGTTTTGAATGAAATGCTTACGTTTACTTTATAATATTTTTTTCTAGGATAAAGAAAAGTTTTTCGCTGTAACAAAAAAGAAAAAATTACGTCTTAAACTTGCTATGATCTAAGAAAGGCTTGACTTATAATATTATATTTACACCTGTTTTAAACTTGTCACTAAGACATATTTTTTTTAAATGTTGCCCCACACTAGGAATTCCTCATAAACGACACAGGAGGAATTCCTAGCGATTTTGCGAGCCTAGGCGTTGCTAGGCAACAACAGATATAACGGGTGCTACTTTGTACCACCGGTTTGCAACACCTGAAGTCGCCGCTACAAAAACAAACGTTTGATCGGCAGTGTGGTCACAGATCGCGCCCGCCGCCGCGCCCGCCACCGCGGCTGCCACCGCGCCCGCCGCCGCCGCGTGCCGCCACCGCGCCCGCCACCGCGCCCGCCGCCGCGTGCCGCTGCCGCGCCGTCGCGCTAGGCTTCCAGTGTGGACACACACATAGTCCCCGATGGGACTGTCAAGCAATCCGACACGACCGGAGAGAGACCGGCGCAGGACTAACAGTTTGACGAGCAAGGGGGTATTATACAACCAACATCCAAACTCCGGGCTGCTAATGAGAAATTCTATTAAAAAAAGCACTAGTACTTTTTACCCGACCCGGGTATCGAATCCAGGAACTCAAATTCATTAGTCGCGCTTGGATCTCTAACTCACCGAATCGTATTCTTCGAGCTCAGGTACTTCTTCACTCACATAACTTCTTTGCTGTTAAAAATTTAAAGGAAGATTACGTTATGATTACTTCTTCTTTTTAGATTCTCTATTTAAAAATAAAGATTTAGAATATATAAAACAACAACAATTTTTCATTAAATTCATAATATCAGCTTATGTTACTGATATTTTTTTGACATGTGTATGTTACTCGAGAACGTCAGAATAGCTGAACGGTTCTGGATGTTGGTACAGAGATAGCTTAGAGTCTGGAAAACATAGAATAAGTTCCTGTCGCCAAATGGGATGAAGCCGGTGGCAATAGCCTAAAAGAAGATTTGAAGTCCAACTTACATTGGGACTTCTGTCGACACTTCTTTGAAATAGATTTGGGTTCTGGAAAGAAATTAACATTATAATATTAGCTTTCATCATCTGCCTAAGTTTTCCCCAAATGACTTGGCATTGGCTTCTAGTCTAAGCGAATGCAGCTGATTATAAGTATTTCACATGCAGCGACTGCGTGTCTGAATATCCACAACCTATTAACTTGATAGCACTGTACCAGAAGGTACCTAAGATTGGTTCCTTAGGGTTGCGGGATAGTCTTCTAAAGTAACCGTCACCTTGGAACGTAAAAGGCTATTAAAGGAACACCGCGGATTTTATTCAGTACGAGTCTGTCTTTTGCGTACCACTCAAAGCAGGAGGACTCATTTGATGATTTTAAAAGATAATAGGGTAACCAGAGGAACAGTGTGGATGCTTAGTCAGGACTCATTTTATATGATGACCACAATACCCAAAACAAGTGGTTAATTTTTTGTGAACTTACATAGATTAATGGAAATTTGCTTTTCCCATTGGCTTTATTATATTATTGGCGCTATTAATCATCAATATAATAAGTAACAGCTAATCATTGCAAATATTATTTTATTTATGGCAAGGTTTAACAATGATATTAAAATATATAGTCAATATTCAAAGAAGCATGAGATCATCAGAAAAGGTATGCACTTCGGCAATCATCGTCCACCTTCGGTATCACGAACATGCGATATTTTCTTTTATTATGGGAGTACTTTGCCCCACTTGAGAGCAGTGGGCTTGAGTCCATGGAGAGCAGTGGTGGCCCAGTGGTATCAGCCTCGACTTACGAGTAGTAGGTCGTGGGTTCGAACCCCGTCAGGCGCATTACTTTGTGTAATTTATTTCAACACCACTGCTCTCAAAACGGTGAAGGAAAACATCGTGAGGAAACCGGCATGTCCTAGAACCAAAAAATTCTAAGACATGTGACATCTACCAATCCGCACTGGGCTCGCGTGGTAGATTACGGCCCACTCCCTCTCACAGAGGGGAGGCCTGTGTCCCAGCAGTGGGAACATTTATAGGCTAATGATGATGACTTTGCCCCACACTAGGAATTTCTCCTGTATTGTGGGTGTGTTTATAAACATAATTATAAACTCACATACACAGACCCAGAACAACTACTTGCAGATCATACAAATATTTGTTCCGTGCGGGGATCGAACCCGCGACATTCTGCGCAGCAGTCGATCACTCAGCCACAGAGCCAACCGTGCCGCGCCTATTGACTCACTTGTGTACCAGCCTTATTTGTAACAGAAGGCCCTTTTGCACATACTTTTATTCTTTGTCATTGAGAGCAGATCTTTGAGCATCACTCAAGTCTCCTCGAAATTAAGGCCGCCGCTGCGTTAAGCGGGCGTCCGTCGCGGGCACCCGCGCCGTGCTCCGTCGCGGACAAATTTAACACGTCGCGGGCGCCCGCGACGGACTCCCGCCTCTCGCAGCTCTTTGATCACGCGGGTGTACAGTTGATATCATGTATATGTCACGTCTAGATTGTTGTGAGGAGAATTTAACGCAACGGCGCACACTGATTTCCTAGAAACATCTCCGCTCGCGTGCTCCGACACGAACACTCGTCGCCCGCGGGGCGGGTCCGCCGCCCGCACTGCGTGTGACGGGCGTCACACGCAGTGCGGGCGACCCGCAGCACGCCGCGTTAGTTTTGCACTTTAAAATCGGATACTTACCATGAGATAATTTAACAATTCCTGTCCATTGAGATCAGCATAGCAATCTAGAATGTTCTGAAATAAATCAGGTCTAATTAATGGCGATATTTCTTTAAAAGTACAACAAGAAAGAAACTGTTATATACTTTTTGCCCTTTTTAGAGGTCATTGGGTAACTACACAAAGAACAGAGAATGCAGAGGATAGCATTACTGTCTAATCTATAAAACAATTGGTATGTTTCTTACAATTATAACAAAAATAAAAATAACTTTCAAGGAATCCATTTCATTGTTCAATCAATACTCATGTTTGTAATAGGTACTGTTATAAGAAATTGAGTTCTTGTAACTATTTCAATAACATTAATATGATTGCCGTGAAATTAACTTACGAGTTAATTACATGAAAACAAAACTATATTATTGACGTGGATTACGTCGAGGTATACACATTGGCCTTAGATACGCGCGTGTAACACGACGCTCCGTCGACCCGGGGCATGGTGCACGATCGGACAGCGAGTAGCCCATTACTCGCCGTCCGTATACCCGCGCCTACGGTGGCCGGAGGTGGTCCTGGGGCGGCTGTTGACGTGGGCCTCTCCCACTGCGCTCTTTTCTCATCTACTTTGAAGTTCTTTCATTCATATACCTAACCATTTATGGACGAAAGAACTTCAAAGAAGATGGGCGGCGAAACGGATCTAAGCTTGTATGAAACACATTGATGGCACTCATGTACTCCGCCGATTCATACTCATCGAACCCGAACATGCGGTGTTGTGCGAGAATCGTTTACCGTCGGGAATTAGTATAATGCATCTCGGTCGCAATCTTGCTCCCAAATTTTTTCTGTAAGTCAATGACTGAATTTTTATTAAGATATCACGGCGCGTGTCTCTAAAGGTCCTTTACGAGTTGTTCTAAGCGATGAGCGGCACGAGTAAGACATTAGTTACTTTGTTAGTAAATTCGCCACTAGCGCCGCCTGGTGCCGTGTCTCAAACATTTCTATACATTTGATTTTATTACTGTTCACCGCCCCGCGCTAAGTAACCGCTCACAGCGACAAGGTCGTGAACGGGCTTTAAGAGTTTTCAGTAAACTGACAGTTGTATAGGATTCAACGCCTGCTGTGGCTAAGGTTGTATACAGAAATAAAGCTGGCAGCCTACCAGCGCTTATAGAAACCGGTCCATGCAGGTAACCGGCGCAGGCATTTATATGAATGAACTAGTGGCCCGTCCCAGCTTCGCACGGGTATATTAAGAACCGCTCGTCCAATTTTGTGCAAACTTCACATAAAGCATCTACTAAATAGTTCGAACAAAGCCTAAACATTTGGTTTGGATAGGTGGGCCCATTCTTGAGTTATAACATTACAACGAAAAGTGGCATTACTTTTTATATATTAGACAAGCGACGATAAGGACCGAACATCGCCGACACATTCTGAAAATCTTCGATATGCGCCGGACAGCGCTGGCACCACCCGCCATATAAAATTACTGAACAACTCTTCCTCAATCTGCTTGCTTTATGTAACTGTAACCAGAATGGAACAGCGCCGATAAGCACTGGGAGATCGGCGAGGGCTATCAGCTTTCTTTCTGCATACGGCCTTAGCGACTGTCTGATCAGGATCAACAGAAGAAACACAGTGGATTTTATTAATTTAATTCTGCAAGCTGTATTAGTGTTTTCACTTAGGTAGAGGTATTTCCGTACGAGCAACGAAATTCCAAAATGGAATAAAGACACCGAATTTAGTCTGATAACCACTCGTTGCTCGTACGGAAATACGTCTACCTAAGTGAAAACACTAATACAGCTTGCATTTATTTTCGTAGGATGCCAGTGTTTTAGATCCAATTTTTAGGTCGTATGTGAGTGAATATTAGTTAATTTAATTCTTTATTCATTCTTTTTCCTTGTTATTTACATTTTTAAATATTAATATACAGGAAACCTCCACGTGCGCCCGTGGCCAGTTCCCTCTCGGATACGTCCGTGGGGAAGACCAGTTTTTCGGGCCGGTGCACCCTGGGATGCGGGCAAAAACTCTTCAAAGGGCAAAGAGACCCCTTAGGCACACAGTGCCTAAGGGGTCTGTTTGCCCGTATGCGAATAGCCTGTCGGGTGGACGCTCCAACGCGTGTCCCTCTGATTAGCAGAGGGCACAGCGGCGGAGCGGGCTTGCGGACGGTGAGTAATGGGTAGCTCGCCGTCCGACCAAGGACCAAGCCCGGGTCGTTGGCGCGTCGTGTCGTGTTTCGCGCGTGCCTTCGGGGAGTAGTCAGCAAACTGACGGGGTCTTATGGGGCCAAATGCCTGCTGGGGTCGCAGGTTTTTCTTAACCCCAGGATACCGTGGCCCCGGAACGTAAGGGGCATCCGAAGGAACACGGGTGGATTTTAGTCAGTAAGAGTCTGACAGTCCCTTCCGCCCCACCCAGGGCGGGAGGCCTCGTTTGATGATTTTACCACCTAAAAAAAAAACAAAAAATCAGCCACTGTTATCAGGAAACAGGGTCCATCGAAAGGTACCTCCTTTGTACGCCGTGTCCAGAAGAACTGCTTTCTGAATCAAGCCCTTGATCCAGCTACCTAAGGAGAGCGTCCTTAGATGTTGGTCGAGACTCTTGGCAATTAAGCCATGCAGGGCTGACACGACTGTCGGCATAATGATCGATGAATCCACATCCCACATATCGACAACCTCGTAAACCAAATCAAGATACTTGAGTTGCTTATCTAATTTCATTGTTAGTTTGTGTTAATAAAACGACTTTAACATTTTACGAATATTTTAATTGTTAAAATCAACGTGTCTTGTCTTGGTATATTTTAACGTTATTCGGTCTTTTAGATGTTGAGTTTTGGCCACTGTTAGTCGGTATTGTTAAATCACTTTGAAAGGATTTGTATCCAACGACGTTCTTTTTATACTTACAGGATAACTTTGAGTTAGTCGCATCGACTTTATCAGATAAAACTTTTATTGATGCTTTTATTTCTTCAGCTATTTTGTTGAGATGGTGGTCTTGATCAACTTTCCAGGCTTTTAACATTTCTTTGATTGTGTTTTGGATAGTGTTTAACTTATTTTCAGCTTCTTTAGATGATCTCAACTGTAAATGAAAATAATTTATTAATGAATTATTATCATCGTGGAAGCGGAGAGCGAAGAGGTAACCGCGTGTTCCATTTTTGTCTGAAAATACCCTTTAGTGTCTAAACACACTATGCCGAAGTCACGCGACCGAAGTTCGGCGCAATTACGCCTGCAATGCTATTTGAATTACTGACGACACACTATGCCGAAATTACGTCGCGTCATAGCGTACAGCGTAACTTTGGTCGGGCGTAAGTTCGGCGGGAACTTATTCTGTGACCACACATACGCGACCGAAGTTCGGTTCGATTACCGACGAAGATCCGGGGGCGGGGAGCAGCAGGGAGCCGCCCGCGCCACCCGCGCCGCATTTCCGCCGCGTAAGTTCGGCACTTATGGTGTGTCATATCAGCCAAATACGTCGGAACGTGAAATCAGCCGCCGAACTTCCGTCGCGTAGCTTCGGCATAGTGTGTTTAAGCACTTACACATGATATCTGGAAGTTTTTAATAATATTAATTAATTTAAATTTATTAGTAAAAAGCACAAGTGCTTACTGAAAAATCTGGATGTTTTTTTCGTTCTTCTGCACTAATAAAATGAAAAAATATGGAATCAAAATTGGAACAATGAAGTGATAATAAGCCGTTTAACATACATTGTGTAGAATATCTTAAAAATGTTACATGAAGAAGCTTGTTAATTTTACACTGCTTCAGTAACTGTTCCAATAGTTTTGTTGTGTGTGTGTGTAAGAGAGAGAGATAGATAGAAAGAGAGGTGGTGGAAAACGGAAATCTCTTAAGAGGTTGTAGCAACATGGAAGGCTAAGCAACTGTCAATTAAAATAGGGAGGGTTTTAGCCACTCAGTCCGAAAAATTCAGGTGAGAGTTGATACATGGATTTCAATGATAGTCGCATTGTAATAATAATACTTAGTACTTACATTTCATTATTTAATCTCGTCCGTTTTGCTATATTCGCTTGCTCAAGTTTATAGTAGTTTTTTATCATACGTCTGAATGATTTATCCTGTGGAAAATATTATAAGCAAAATACAGAGGTATGGTATGCCATACCTCTGTATTTCGTAGTGGTCTAAGGCCTAAGGAGGCCTTTGTATGCAAAGGCCTCCTTAGGCCTTAGACCACTACGCCGAACGACAGTCCAACACTTGCATCTAACATTTGCCCGTGACTCTAAAGCCTCCTGCAGACACACACACGCGATTAATCGCGCTGCGACAACGAGTCAAGCTAATTTCCACTCTAAAAATACTGCGAATGGACCGCGACATGTCGCCCCGCGCTATTAATCGCATGTGTCTGCAGGAGGCTTAACGATGTCGTCGGTCGGTAAGTCAATAGTTCCAACTAGTGGGAGGCCTGCCTTCGCTTCGTTTTCGGGTCCGTGGTCGCCACTCGAGAACTTTCCATCCAAAGTCAGTTCTACGTGCGATTTGGTCAGCCCATTGCCATTTCAACAGGGTCGAACTCACAACCCCGCGCATAAAAGGCGAGTTATTAACTAACAGTGTATAATAATAAAACTGAGGAGCTCGTGGCTAAATAATAACAGTCGTACAGATCGATCTTTAAGTTTAAGCAGCGCTTGTGAAGTTGGTCTGTGGATGGGTGACCATTTATCATAGCGAGTTTCCTCCGACCCTCGGAAAGCACGTAAAGCCGTTGGTCCCGGTCGTCATTTTCAGATTTTTGACAGTCGTTAATCAATCAATCCAACATACCAGAAGAAAAGTACTACCTTTATTTTAAAGATTTATTCTCTGTTACTAATTTATGAATTTTACTAAAAAAAAAATCTAAAAAAAAGCAATTTTGTCGTTGAAAGTACTCGCAGGCATGTGGGATCCAACGGAAATAGTTTTTGAGATTCAACGGGAATAAAACGTTTTTCGTTTGTTATGGGATTCAACGCGCGGGAATACATTTCAATTTTTTGCGGGAACCAAAGGGAAAAATATTCAAGCGGGATTCAAAAGTGGGATCAAACCGAAATAATTCGAAAGTCTGACAAGCAGTCCTTTACAAGGGGTATCGTATTACCCAGTCACTGGGTTGAAGAGGTTAAATCTAAAATCCATATAAAATACTGATATTTAGCTTCATCTGGTTCGACTGGAAGCTGACCCAATATAGTTGGGAAAAGGCTAGGCAGGTGATGTATAATAAAACTCACTGAATAGTCTGCGACTTCTTCTGGGCTAGCTTGTCTTCTAACCTGAAGAAAACTTGTTTAGTTTCAAATCAAATCATTTATTTCAAGTAGACCATTTATAGGCACTTTTGAATTGTCAATGACAAAGAAAATAGAATTAAGTACTACAAAATTATGGTGCTACAGTCCCAGTCACAAGACATAAAAACTGTGAAAGTACCGTAGATGCCCGTTCCAAGAAAACGTTTAAAACACCAATCACCATAACAATTATCATAACACCAAAAACGTGTCAAAACCCACTTACATAGATTTGTAGTTCTGCGGGATAATTTTGTGATGTTTTACTCTGCAAGCAATTGGATAATTATTGTTATTATAGAAAGGACTAACAGATATAATCTTAATGTTACTAACAGATATAATCTTAATGTTACTAACAGATATAATCTTAATGTTGATGGATGGAGAGGAAGAGGAAGGCCAAAGAAAAGATGGATGGATTGTCTAAGGAATGATATGAAAGAAAAAGGAGTAAATGATACTGTGACGTCTGATAGGGGAGAATGGAAGAAGATAACGTGTTGCGCCGACCCCAAGTAGAATGGGATAAGGGCAGGAAGAAGAAGAAGACTAACAGATATAATCTTCTCCACCACTGCTCGCGAAAAGTCGCCGCCTGTTGCCTCCGTGAGTAAGGACACGGCGGTGCTCTGCCCAAGGAGAGCGATCCTCGTAGTGTTGACACCCAGGCGTTTCTTTCTTCCCAATCAGATACAGGAACCTCCCGAAACTTAAGGGCCCGGTGAGGATCTGTGTCAAGCGGAAGATGAGGACGCCGTGACGCCTCCCCAGCCACTCTTCAAAGAGAGGTTTGGTATTCTGATGAAAGTTGCTGACGATGTATGTCACAGTTATTTCATCAGAATTGTCCTAATTGTAGTAAATGCTAAAAACATACCAGAAATCTCACAAGTTGTGCTCTTAAGCTGATTCCATTGCAGTCTACAACATTCTGTAACTGAAGAATTTGACTGACACCATGATTGGTTACAAAACCATGATTACAAAATTAAAATTAAGTAGTGTATCAAATTATTATTAATATTGAATTAATAATTACGGTTAAAACAGTCAGAATAACAATCGCTGAATCCATTTAAAATAATACCTGTTTTGTTCTGAGCAATAGACACATTAATAAAGACTTTGATTGAAGTATTTCAACCATAAAATTGGCACAAGTGGAATCAAATTTTCTCACAGTATTGGTGACTTAATAAAGTTCGAACTCTGTGCCCCATGATTTTCCCAAAAGCCTTTGCCCATAGTTTTCAGACTGTTGTCTAGAGTGATGCACTGTACAGGTTTCTAGGTTATTAATAAAAAAAATTAACAACTGAAAAAACTGCAAAAGTAACAGCGTTTCACTCAGTAGCTCGGAGGGGCGATATGTCATGTAATTTGTCTCCACAAAAACTGAATAAAAGAAACTTGCATTGATATCTTTACCTTTTTACTGGCGAATAATTTCAATCCCAAAGCTTACTTTACTCTACAAGACAGGTATCCAAGAAGAGTACTGATGCTATTAATGTAAATCGATCCACGAAGTATAAAGTTGGGCTTTATGGTTGTCTAGATTGTGCAAAAACGCACGAATAGGTGCGTCCCCACAGAGCGCGGAACCTCGCGAAGCATTTTCCGCGCGAACTAACTCGGTTGGTGTGGACGTGTCTCGGGCGAAGCAAGTGACAGCGCTGCCGCTGTCGAGCGACCGAGCGCCCGAGCCATCCAGTGTCGGCTTTTGTTTTGCTCGCGTATATTGTTCGGTCTAAAAACAATAGACGGTACACACAGAGTGAGCAGCCTCGCTTGTCAGTTTCCTCGCGCGGAAAATGCCTCGCGAGGCTGCGCGCTCTGTGTGGACGCACCTATTGAACGCTTATTCTTTGTAAATCTTTGGCCAATATAATTACTCCCGGAACTCGGTAAGTCTACGTGCGTATGAGCAACATAGAAATCTAAAACAGCTAATCGATCTAGAAGAATGAAAGCCTATTGGGTAGTTTATTCTTATTAGACTATAATTTACGATATTTCTTCAACAGCCCTTTACGTTCCAGGGTCATGGTTACCGGATCGGACGATCTCAAATCCATCTCGTCCAAGAGCACATCGCAGAGTCCAGCGATGAGATTTCGACATGAACGACATCAGCTACGATATCAACATAATTATCTCATACAAACACTCTATTTACTAATGCTAGGCACGCGTATTAAAAAAGTAGCACAAAGAACACCCAAAAAAATTAAATTAAAAATTTAAAAAACCCCCGTCACAAAAACCAATTTACTTTTAAAAAGTAATAAATAATAAAAACAAATCAATCTTAATCAATTTCTTAAAAAAATAGGTCGCGTTGGGGGACCGCCCAAATTATTTATTATCTTCGATTTTTTCCAGTCCCCCAACGTGACTTTTTTTTATAATTATTAATACATACTCAGGTACTTTAAGATTGATTTATTTTTATTATTTATTACTTTTTAAAGGGAAATTGGTTTTTGTGTCGGGGGTTTTTTAATTTAGTTTTTAGGGTTCCGTAGCCAAATGGCAAAAACGGAACCCTTATAGATTCGTCATGTCTGTCTGTCTGTCTGTCTGTCTGTCTGTCTGTCTGTCCGTGTATGTCACAGCCTCTTTTTGTCGAAAGTATAAGAGCTATCCTGTTGAAACTTGGTAGAAAGATGTATTATGTGAACCGCATTAGGATTTTCACACAAAAATCAAAACAAAACAAATTTTGGGGGTGCCCCCCATACTTAGAATTGAAACTCAAAAAAAAATTTTTCACCAAACCCATACGTGTGGGGTATCTATGAATAGGTCTTTAAAAATGATATTGAGGTTACTAACATCATTTTTTTCTAAACTGAACAGTTTGCGCGAGAGACACTTCCAAAGTGGTAAAAAGTGTGTCCCCCCCCCGTAACTTCTAAAATAAGAGAATGATAAAACTAAAAAAAATATATAATGTAGACCTCAACCAAAACTACCAACGAAAATTGGTTTGGATGAGATACAGTTAGCAGTTTTTGAGATATAGTACATTTTCAAAAACCGCAAATATAACTTTGCCATTCATACAAATACTATGAAAAACAAAGTTATTTTTATTGTTTGTGTATATTACTTACTAATCTCAATATAATTATATCTCTAATCTATGCTTGCTGCTACGGAACCCTTCATGGGCGAGTCCTACTCGCACTTGGCCGGTTTTTATTTTATACTTTTTATAGATGCATAGGTACATCTTATTTTATATCATTTTATGTTGGGTGGTTACAGCGCATAAGTTGCAAGGGACGACAAAAACGACGAGACGACGAAATTTTCACACCACCAATTTTCTCATCAAACGATTTTAAGAATACTCTCGATTAAGTCATCAATATTCCTTTTCAGTGCGTCTTCATTTGAGACCCCACTCGAGTTTATTTGCAAACCTTCGGTTACCCTTCCCCATTTCCACGCACAGAACTTTTAAACGACTCAACCGATTTTCATTAAACATGTCTAGGAACACTCGCCCGTAAGTCACCTTTGATACAAAAAAAAAAAAATTAAATTGAAATCGCTTCATCCGTTCGGGCTCTATGGTGCCACAGACAGACAGACAAACACGTCAAACTTATAACACCCCTCTTTTTCCGTCGGGGGTTAAAAAGGTATTTAAAACCTCTTTTACCCTGCCTCTTTCTAAGCCTAGCTAATTTTAGGGTAGTGGCATACAAGCGCGGCGTGCTAATGACGTCGGCGGATGTGTCGGAGCTATAGTGTGGTGCAAGTTACAAGCGGGTACGAATTAAAATCATTGATCGCCTAGTTCATTATCTGTATTTGAGAGTTGCTATACAAAGCGGGGCAGCGTCGTCGGTTCAGCAGTATTTCTCGATCAACAAAGCTCTGACCCGAATCAATTACTGCTCTTGAACGTTTTCATTCTGCTTGTCCCGATCGGGTAGTACATTCAGGTTGACATATCTCTCGATATGGTAATATTTGTGATGCAAAAAAGCCGACTGGCAGTCGAGTCAGTCGTTGCCAAACCGAGTGATGATGTGCGGCAACCGAGGAGTTTGTGATTTCCGAAAATTCATGTGCATAAATTTGGTTTTACAATCCCACTGAATAACATCTACTTACCAATATTATAATTATCAAGAATTTGCTAATCAAATATTAATTATTTGGCATTGGTTGTACGATTATGCGAATCATTCCTCCATAGAGCGAGATTAGTTGTGGAAGTTCTTAGATAGAGCACAGCTTCTTATTTGGAATATTTATGAGTTATAAGTGTTGTGAGTGTAGCTTTCACAAACCGTGAAGGTCAAAGAAGAAGAAGAACATTTGTTTAATATTGTGTGAGTTAAGGTTGACGGTTCGCGCCGGAGACCGAGACAGGAGACAGCGACCGGAGACCGTGACAGGAGACCGCGACAGTAACTTAACATTATGCAATGTATGAGCGGCAGTTCGCGAGCGAGACAGCGACAGGAGACAGATACGGTAGCAATCTCTGAAGGCTAATTCACGTAATTTTATGACGCACCGATGAAGTAGTAGTGCAGTTGCAGTTAAGTTCAAGTTCGAGTGATAAACGGTATTCTTGTAATCTGTAAACTGCGCGTAAGCTGCGCGTGAACTGCACGTCAACTGTACGACAACCAAACTGTACCAAACTTTCTCATGGTATTGCCATAGGAGATAAAAATTATTGCCCACTAAATAATCGAATGGAATCGATTACATTCCAATGAATATATGACATTAAACCTAAAAGTTGATCGAATTTAAACTTGTATGCTGTCATTTTGAGACGTCAATCGAATAGTAGAATACCAATCATGTTGCGATCCAAAACACGCACCAAAGACGTGCAACAGTAGAATACCGATAACGCGCTCGCGTGACGCGAACTTGACGCGAGCGTGTTTGACAGCGGTAGAGAATACGAAAAGCGTTGTTTTGATCGAAACTTAACTGCAACTGCACTGCAACGTCACTTCTTCTGTTACGTGAATTGAGGCACTGGTCGCGGTCTCCTGTCGTGGTCTCCTGTCTCGGTCTCCTGTCGCGGTCTCCGGTGCGAACAACCACCTTTACATTAAATTTGTAAAACCATTTGTAAAAATCGCTTCTAACTCAAAACTTGGACCGTTATGCCGATCGCGAAGTTATGAAAGAAGACTAAAACTCACAATTCTATTTAGGTTTTCGTATCGTATATGAATTTAACCTTACTTCAAGTTTTTTATGCTGTTTTAAAAAAAGTTCCAACAGATTAAAGGTACCGTTAATTAATAAAGTATCTCGGATTCTCGGTAGCCATCTTGTTTCCGATCTATATTTCCTTAACAGTTAAGCAAATTTATAACACTAGGGCCACACTAACGAGAAGTGCATTTAATTATCGCGATAATAGACGATTATATGATCGTTTAAAGACTATAATCGTGAAAATAAACGGATAATTGCGTTACTGTGGCCCGGCTGCAAGAATACTGATTCTTGCAGCCGGACCACAGTAACGTACTTGTAAAATGTAATCGTATATGCAGTGTAGTCATGGGAGTATGCCAGGTATTAAATAAAACAAGCTATTCCACATCTTAGTCACTTCGTAGCTCCATGTAGTTATCGCATCGTGTTGTTTTCGAAGCAACCAAAGCCGGGAAGTTTGACGCGAAATACGTGGCGTCAAAACCATTCAGTGTTGCCAACGTTACCCCAGAGCAGTGAACGTGAAATCTGCACCTTTTACGTTGTGTGGGAAATAGAAGGCTGTTTATGGATCTAGCTAGGATTGGCTTTAGTTGGAACAGTACGTGATTGCTAGAAAGCTTTTAATGGAGATTTTGTGGAGATAGTCAGAGGCGTTTGAGAGAAATAGAAGAATTGAGATAGACTTTTAGAAATACTTGAACAAAAGACAAACATGTCGTAATAACTCAGAGGTTTTTCGAGCGCAGGGTCGCGACGTGGAATCCCCCTTGAAAGCACCAACGCTTTTAAGGGGTAACCACATTGTGACGCTGTCTATGTCTTCGTTTATCTCCTATATAAATATCACATGATCACTGACATCGATGAAGGAAAATATCGTGAAAAAACTTAGATTTACTTCATCATCAGCCTATAAATGTTCCCACTGCTGGGACACAGGCCTCCTCTCTGTGAGAGGGAGTGGGCCATAATCTACCACGCGGGCCCAATGCAGATTGGTAGATGTCACATGTCTTCGAATTTTTGGTTCTTGGACATGCCGGTTTCCTCACGATGTTTTCCTTCACCGTTTTGAGAGCAGTGGTGATGAAATAAGTTACACAAAGTAATGCGCCTGACGGGGTTTAAACCCACGACCTAAAACTCGTAAGTCGAGGCCGATACCACTGGGCCACCACTGCTCACAGCAGATTCAGCTTTACTTAAATAATTAAGATTGCAGATTTACTTAAATAAGTCTAAAGCCGTGGTAGACGCTTGCGGGGTTCCCATAGGCTTTCACAGCAGATGTTGGCTACATCCTAATATTTTTTTAAATAATTATCAGGACGTTTAAATAATTAGCGTTTTATATGTATTGTTTTTTTTAAAAGTCTTCACATATAACTAATTTATTAAAATAATTATATTATGATAAAATTAAATGGAAGCTAATCAGCCATCATAAATGATGGAATAGGGCGAAAATAAGCAAGGATTATATTGGTATACTGAGATTTATTGTGAACACAGCTAGTAAGTACAGAACAATGGTTGACACAAGAGAGAGTATAACACGACCAATGAGGATTGACAATATCGACACATACACAGTTTACATTGTTTGGTTTATACTTCCTAGTTCTAACAATAAAGATAAAAATTGCATAATTCATTCCACCATCTACGTATTTAATCCCATTCATCCTAATACTTAATAGCTCCCGTGGGAAATTCGAGCGAAAGAAAATTTTGATTACACAATCCATGCCCAGGGGCAATCCTGGTTCATCATATTTCCTCTCAGGGCAATATTTGGGGTCCAAACCCCGTATCAATTACTGTCGATACGAATTTCCTTTTCTAAGCAAGGAAAGCCTTTTAGCGTCTTATGGGTTCTTCATAAAAGTCAAAATCCTTCATAGCCTTTCCTTTTTCTATACATAATAATTATAATCTAATCTTGGTCGATTTAGAGTATGATTGTTCTGTGGTTATGTATGGTTTTTTGTTATAGGATAATCGCTATCTCACTTAGTGATAAGCGAAGATGTGTTCGGCGGTTAAGGGTGCTTGCCTAGAAGTAACTATTTACTCTTAACTTTAATGGTCGAACGCGACAAACGCGATTAATCGCGCTGCGACAACGAGCCAAGCTAATTTCCACTCTGACAGGCCTGTTGGTCTAGTGGTTAGTGACCATGACTGCTATGCCGGAGGTCGTGGGTTCGATTCCCATCCAGGACAAATGTATGTGTGATGAGCACGATCATTTGTTCTGTGTCTGGGTGTAATTTATCTATAATATGTATGTATTTAGAAATATATAAGTATGTTTATCAGTTGTCTAGTACCCATAATACAAGATCTGCTTAGCTTGGGACTAGATGGCGTTGTGTGATAGTTGTGGAATATTATTATTATCTCTTTATTCATTTTAACACTTATAAATTACATTTTTAAATATTTTATTATTATTATTATCACTCTTAATGTACTGCGAATGGACCGCGACAAGTCGCCCCGCGCGATTAATCGTGTGTGTCTGCTCGAGGCTTTAAGGTTTTAGATCAGGAAATTACTATTTAATAGTTCTTCCTGGTATATTTTGTGAAAAAAAATTTGATTGTGTGGAGGACTTACTCCTAAGACATTCTTTCAATACACCAGCCCCCTTGCTGAATGAGCCATTGTTTATTATACAGATTAAGGTGATTGCTCCAGGGTAGCCCGCGAAATTCAAAATTTCTCGGTTTTTTTGCAATTTGCAGGCCAGTTCTAGGTTGTATGTTGATTAAAATATTGATCGCGACTGTAAGACGTATGTAGTTACAGAATTATTATCATCAAAATCATCAATACAACCCTCCAAGTTCATAAAGCTTCAGGAACAAAAAAATAACATAAAAAGTCATTCCTGAAGCTTTATGAACTTAGAGCGTTGTATTGATGATTTTGTTGATTATAATTATGTTACTACATACGTCTTACAGTCGCGATCAATATTTTAATCAACATACAACCTAGCACTGGCCTGCAAATTGCAAAAAACCCAAGAAATTTTGAATTTCGCGGGCTACCCTAGAGCATTCACCTTAATATTAAAGGTCTTAGGTTATGATTTCCTGGTACATAGCAGTAAAAAATATTTCTCAGAAGCAGAATAAATAAGTGCCAGCCGTAATAGTTTTAGATTAGAATTAGGTAACTGGAACTCATAAGGATTTGACTCAGTTGTGGAGTCATATAGCCAGAAGATTTGCTGATATGACAAACATCGAACATGATGATAATTCATCATCATCATCAGCCTATAAATGTTCCCACTGCTGGGACACAGGCCTCCTCTCTGTGAGAGGGAGTGGGCTGTAATCTACCACGCGGGCCCAGTGCGGATTGGTAGATGGCACATGTCTTCGATTTTTTGGTTCTAGGACATGCCGGTTTCCTCACGATGTTTTCCTTCACCGTTTTGAGAGCAGTGGTGTTGAAAATAAATTACACAAAGTAATGCGCCTGACGGGGTTCGAACCCACGACCTACAACTCGTAAGTCGAGGCCGATACCACTGGGCCACCACTGCTCTTAATAAAATTAAATGATAATTAATAAAATTACAATTTGGTTTGAAATTTATTTACATAAAAGATATATTTTTAACATAAACGTAAAAGTTAACCCATCGGCTTGTAGTCGTCCTGGAAAAAGAAGTTATTGCGTAAATTCATTGTCGTTATAAGCAGAGGGTTATGAAGGGAGGAAATGACCGAAAACATGTTAGTCTGATTATTTACCATCTTGAGTTGTATTATCCGATATTTCCTTATTCCTTGAGATAAAAAAGTCTCTCAACGAGCCTTTGGTGACCCTGCGCTGCCATAGACCGAAAATATTTTCCTAAGAAACTATAGAGTCATCAACAATGCTCTTAAAATTTGCAAATTTTATTGGCAATAGGAAGGCCATGTCACTCGTAGCACGACTAATACAGAAAAGAAGTTCTCGAGTGGTGACTACAAATCGAGGGACGCGAGATCGTGAGACTCACGGGCAACCATTGGATGCAAGTGGCAGGTCTTTGTTCAGCACTGGACGTCTGTCCGACTGATGATGATGATAAGGAGTTAGGGTTACATTTTGAGAGAAAAGAAACAAAAAAACGAGAAAGTAATTTTTTACCTGATTAAAGTACCACCATTTTCTGCCAAAGAATAGTTCAGGACCGGTGGGACCTAAGTTGCCAAATTGAGGACCAAAAGGATTGATGTTCATATGGTCACCATCCATCTAAAAAGTGTAATAATGTACTCAGTTATAAAATTGAGTGATTAATTATAACACTTTGGAAAATCACTATCAATCAAATTATATCACCACAAATAAATCTATACAACATTTTTTTTAACTTCATTCACAACAGAGACACATTTTAAAAAAAAAATTTGATAATATTATTTTTTATTTTTTAACCGAGCAGATCCTTTAATTTTTTTTACCAGAGAATTTCTTTAACAATTAAATTCGTATTTGAACAGCGACATCGAATAGTATTAACATATTAAGCATAAGCATAACGTAAGTCTATAATAATTAATTAATAACATTTATTAATTTCACGATCGATATCGCAGATAATTATAATTTGTAACTTCACTTAGATGCATACATTTTTAACTCCAAAAGGAGTTAAAAATTTAAAAATATACATTGTGTAGCAGAGTAAAACACGAGAATTTTCCATTACTTAAGTTGATGATGCGCTGACAAGTGGCGCGCAAACATTCTATGCGGAATCTAGAGAAGGTTTTCTGCGGTAAAAGTTCAGACAAAATTAGTCATTAAAGTACTCAACTTACAAAGTGATTGTAAGGCCAGTTTTGCTTGTACTTATTCTTGTGGATGGTGAACGGGTTGCCTGGATTCCTCTCGTAGTCCGAGCTGTCTGTGTCCGAGGATTCAGAGGTTTTAGAGCTTCTACTGCCAATGTCATGGTTGCTTTTCCTTCTCGTATTGTACAGTAGAGACTCCTATAGCAAATAATATTTTAAAAGATTTTATATAGTTTGACTTCTATATTTTGTGTGTCAAGTCTTTTGAAAGTTTTTCAACTTTCTAATGTGATTCATATTTATGTTTTTTTTAATGAAAATCGCAAAAAGTGACATTAATATACGTAAAAAATATTATATCAATAATTTGGTGCATCAAATTTTAAAAAATCAGTGCAGTGCGGAGATACTGCAAACTGACTAAGCCCCGTGGTACACAAGGCGACGCAAGTGCCCGATACTTTACCACTTTGGTATCCAGGTGACTATCACAATACCAATCCATAGGGGTTCAAACACAGGCACGCGTCAATCGATACCAAAGTCGTAAAGTATCAGAGACTTGGGTCATGTTGTGTACGAAGGGGCTTACAGTTCACAAAACCTTTAAGAATGGCATAGGTCATCATGAGAAGAAAATGAAGAAAAAAAAACTGAAGAAAAAAAAATATGTTTGCTAAGAAGAGTTGGTCGAAGAATCGAAAAGAAAAAAGAATGAGTACTTACTGAGGTGTCATCATCACTAGAAATACAAGTTGAAGCCAGTTAAAATAATTATCACACTATTTAATCATCATTAACTCCAAATTTCAAATTTGAAGTATATTTTGTATACGTACGATTCTTCAATGGATTCCTTGGCAGTATTTTCATCTTCAGTAATCTGGAAGTAATAAAAATGTTTCTTAGGCCACGTCCTAACCAAAGCGAACTAAACGCAATCAATAACTTTATTTCTACGCCTTACTTACATCATAATCGAAAGATTCAGGTGACCTATGTGAAATAAAATACACATAAAATTAGTTACTAAAGATAATGAAAAGTAAAAAGAATTCTATTCTATAATTTTACAACACAGAAAAGTAAAAATAAAACAAAACTTACAATATTACTACAGAAGAATGCTGTTGTCTGTAATTTAAATGAATGATGGTTAGGTGGGATAAACTAACAAAATATACCCAGATGATGACAAGCGTAGCTTTCGTAGCACTGTTGCGTAGCAATAGCTACGGCGTAGCAACGAGGTAATTGATAAATTTTTGTAGGCTAAACTGAACCGACCTGAGCTGGTTGTTTATGAAGTCTTATACCACTCTATTTAGAATTCAATATTCTTATACTTTTTTCATTTTATTGATTTGGCAAAGACTTTACAATTCTGTCGAAATCAATGATAGGCTAGAAATGAAGGGCTTTTGAAAAATAACTCGTTATTTTATCATACTTGAGTTCACTTACATTTTATTTCCACTTCCCTGATTCCCATTTTGCAAAGCATGGAAAATATTCCCCTGTAATCACACAGACAATGAAGTTATCCTTCATATTCAGATAAATAGATAAATTCTAACAATTAACAACAAAATTTACTATTTTTACAAACAAATACTACTAACGATAATCTATAAGACTTAACGACTGAGCACACAGCTATGCCAAGTAAGTGCATACCTGTATACTTTGCACTTTCACCCTTACTTGCGCTTAATTGAAATTACAGTTCAATTTAATTAATTGCGTTTTGCCGGTAACAATATTATCCGGCTGCATGCGGTCTGCAACGTGTTATTGCTTCATTTACATAATGTATAACGGGTTAAAACATTTATGTGGCGTAAATGTTTCAAGCCATAAGTGTTGCCCATCGTTTAGTGTTGTGATTTGTATTACTAACCTCTGAAAATGCACAAATCGAGTGGAACCGGCCTCGACTTACGAGTGAGAGCAGTGGTGGCCCAGTGGTATCGGCCTCGACTTACGAGTTGTAGGTCGTGGGTTCGAACCCAGTCAGGCGCATTACTTTGTGTAATTTATTTCAACACCACTGCTCTCAAAACAGTGAAGGAAAACATCGTGAGGAAACCGGCATGTCCTAGAACCAAAAATTCGAAGACATGTGACATCTACCAATCCGCACTGGGCCCGCGTGGTAGATTACGGCGGATTAGAGGAGGCCTGTGTCCCAGCAGTGGGAACATTTAAAGGCTGATGATGATGCACAAATCTAACCTTACTATAAATATTATAAATGCGATTGTTTGTAAGTATGTAATGGATGGAATGGATGGATGAATGTCTGTTACTCTTTCACATGAAACGAGTTTATAACCTTGATGTAGGATACTTTTATACCGGTATTACTTAATACCGGTACCCACGTATAACTTGAAAATTATTCCACGGGTACTTACCCGTGGTATAATTTTCGAGTTGTACGTGGGTGAAACAACTGGCAGCTGATTTTAGAAAGACTTACACAAAAAAAAATGAGCAAGTAGGTAAGTATAAAATGGGGAAAAAGTGGATTAAAAAAAATATATTGATGCAGATCATCGTAGTCAACGGGAAACATGCTCAGAATTGCTAAGATTGCTGTGGACGTCCTACGGTTGATATGAATTTGGATGGTAATGCTAATTTCAAGAAAACACCGAATTCGCCAAACTGAGTAGTGGTGACAATATTTGCGCGGGCAGTCGATGTACGTGTTTTAGGCATCAACGGGTTTCATACAAGCCAAAGGGCCATGAGATCTACTTCACCGTCTATTGTCAATTCTATTATTATGGGCTAATAGCCCATACAGATTCACGGCGATATTCTAACCGAGACTTCTAGTGAAGTAAAACAGACGAAGAGAAACATCTCACAGTCCTGCTTTTCGAATGTCCTCTGGGTTTTTCGCCGTGAGTCCGTAGGGGCTTTAAAAAAGCGTACCAATAAATCTCCTCTTTTCTGTATTTCTTCCTCAGATTTTCCATATCTGTGACTAAATAAAATTAACATTATTTTAAAGGTGCTGGTTTATTAACTTTCGTTTAGAAAATATGGACACTCCAAATTAAAAACAAAATTACCTAATAAATGTTTTTGATAATTTAAATGACGGACTAATATCACTTTATTAACCATTTTTTTTTGTTACTCTTACAATAAAATTGCACTGAGAAATGAGTGAAAATCATGGGGGACACGTTTGCTCAACAGTGCGACATTATAATAAATAATAATAATAATATTTCACAACAATCACACAACGCCATCTAGTCCCAAGCTAAGCAGAACTTGTGTTATGATTACTAGACAACTGATAAACATACTTATATATTTCTAAATACATAAATATTATAGATAAATTACACCCAGACACAGAACAAATGATCGTGCTTATCACACAAACATTTGTCCTGGGTGGGAATCGAACCCACGACCTCCGGCATAGCAGTCAGGGTCACTAACCACTAGATCAACAGGCCTGTCAAAACATTACAGGTTATTATAAAAATACTCACGCACGCTGTTTACTTTGACCATACTTTTTCTTGTTTAGATTTCCTTTTAAAATCTTCTGCTGCAACAATATAAAAACTCAAGGGGTTCACCCTTGTTTGGTAGAACAACGTTTCTTCGAAAATCACTCCGGCTAATTTTGGTTACAATAAAGTCGTTTCGTAGAATTATTCATTTCACCGAATAATTAATGGGTAAATTTTTATTTCGCATATTTATTTTTTGAAATAATTTCATTTGACCGAATTTTCAAATGCACTAATTTTATTTAAACAAATGTTTCACTAGGCTAATAATGATTTAGTAATCATTCGTTTCCTTTCATTGTCTATAAAAAAGGGGGTTCGTCGAGCTTCCGTGGTAGGTGGTAATCAGGAATTTACTAAGGTTGCAAGAGCGAGCGAAGCGAGCTCGGGACTTGGGGCAGCTCGACTCGGACATTACACCGATCGAGTATTCGATAAACTAAATGTTATACCACCTGAACATTACATCAAATGATCATTATACCTTTAGATCAATAGCGCAAATGTTGTTATCGCAAATAAATATTCGATGAAATGAAAATTATGTTAACCGGTATTATACAAACTGATTATTTTCTCAAACGTTATTCGAATTAGTAAAAATATATCAAAAGTTGTTCTACCAAACAAGGGTGAACCAACTCAAGTACCTAAATAACTTTCAAGGAGCAACCAATTACTAACGTTACATTCAATTTAAAATAACTAGCAAATTGTCCCGGATTCACACCGGCGCGTATATAAATAATTATAATAAACCATTATTTTGAATTACTCTGTCCATTGAGGGAAGATGCATTAAAATCGGTTGCATCGTTATGAGAGTATACGAGTAGAAGCCGAAAGCAACTTTGTTATATGCTATGTTAAGTTAAATTAAGATATTAAATCGAATTAACTGTAAATAAAAAAAAAAACTGCCCAAGTGCGAGTTGGACTCGCGTGCAGAGGGTTCCATACGATGTTACCTATCAGGTCTTTTTAAATCTGACCCAAATTGGCACGCACAATATTGAGTGATTTTCCATGTTATTTTAATATCATGGACTTCTTATAGGTTTTCCTATAATCTATAAGTAGAAAACTAATTTCTGTATTTTTTTCAAAATTTTAGGTTCAATAGTTTCGGAGACAAGTGGGGGGAATGGTCAATTTTCGTGTACTTTCTTGAATAACTTGGAAACTATTTGTTTTAAAATTACAAAAACATACATTTGAGATCTTCTCAACAAGACCTTTCATTTGAATCGTCACACGATGCAGTTTTCAAATTTTTTTTTTTAATTTTCCCCTTCCCCCCCAAAAATTACCTCCCATATACAGATATGGACTTCTTATAGGTTTTCCTATAATCTATAAGTAGAAAACTAATTTCTGTACTTTTTTTTAATATTTTAGGTTCAGTAGTTTCGGAGATAAGGGGGGGGGGGGGGATGGTCAAATTTCGTCTATTTTCTTGGATAACTTGGAAACTATTTATTTTAAAATTACAAAAAAAATACATTTAAGATTGTCTCAACAAGACCTTTCATTTGATATGTCACACGATGCAGTTTTCAAATATTTTTTTTTATTTTTCCCCTTCCCCCTCAAAAATTACTTCCCATATACAGATATGGACTTCTTATAGGTTTTCCTATAATCTATAAGTAGAAAACTAATTTCTGTATTTTTTTTTTAATTTTGGGTTCAGTAGTTTCGTTTCGGAGATAAGGGGCGGGAATGGTCAAATTTCGTCTATTTTCTTGAATAACTTGGAAACTATTTATTTTAAAATTACAAAAAAATACATTTAAGATTTTCTCAACAAGACCTTTCATTTGATATGTCACACGATGCAGTTTTCATTTTTTTTTAATTTTCCCTGCCCCCCAAAAATTACCTCCCACATACAGATTTCATCTATTCACGTCAGACCTCTGTGCTTGGGTCATAGGAATTGATATGTGTACCAAATTTCAACTCAATCGGTCTTGCAGATCCGGAGATAATTGACTGTAAGTGACAGACAGACGGACACACGAGTGATCCTATAAGGGTTCCGTGTATTCGGACGTACGGAACCCTAAAAAACTGACAAAATTATCCTGTATCCTAGTCAAAACAAAATCTTGGCGTCCATAATGTTATCTCAATTGTTATGAAAATCAAAAGTCGCCCTCTTTCGGCAAAAGGACGCGTTCAGGCTCGCTGAACAAAATGAACGTCACATTTGCACGAAGTCTTTGGTTAGATACGAGCTTAAAATAATTTCTGTAATATACATAGTTTTCGAATAGATAAAACAAAAAAAACAACTTACAAGTAGCTGATTTAGTACTCGACTACCAGGGGAGGTTGCCTTATTTTTCTGTTTCCATTTCCTAAAAACAAACAATTTTGAACTTAAATCTTCTGTATCTAATGACTACTATTGATCCATCAACACACATTCTAAAACTACTTACTTTCCCCTCCCTGTGTAGTCTATAGCACCGATCCCTTGAAATATTCTGCCCTGAAGATTTGAGATAAAGCATGAAAGTATACAGAAGAAAATATGTTCATACGGGACGTATTTTGATGGCATGGTTAGCGGAGTGGCAGAGCGATCCACTGCTGTGCAGCGTGTCACGGGTTCGATCCCCGCACGGAACTAATATTTTTAGGATCTGCAAGTACTTTTTTTTGGGTGTTTCACGCACCCACGAAACAGGAGATTTTCCTAGTGTGGGGCAACGTTTTTTAAAAAAGAAAAATTCAATGGAATAAAGCCTCTTGATGGTGGTCAATAAGGATCACTTAAGTTTGTTTAATGACTTTAGGATTTTCGGAAAAAAACACACAGGAATGAAGCAACTAAATTTTCAAGCTTAACTATTATGATTTAGGGTTAAAAACTACGCGGAACTATCTAAACAGGTAACCGGGACCCCGTAACGTAAAGGGCTATTGAAGAAACACCGTAGATTTTAGACAGTACGAGTCTGACAGTCCTTTTGCTCCACTCTGGGCGGGAGGATCCTTTTGATGAGTTTACCAATTTAAAAAAGGGTTAATTACTAAATAATAGTGTAAGCCAACTACGTCAGAAAACTATACGTTCTTACCAACAATTTTTTGACTGGTACTTTTTGGCCAGCACTTGAGTTAACGGCATTAGATTGTTTGTGGTCGTTATTTTTTCTGAAAGAAATGAATAATTATTTATGTATTTAATATTCAGACCCAACAAATAAAAAAATACATGGATATAAGACAAGAACAAAAAAATAGTATAAAATGTTTTCTTACCTTTGTTTTGCACGTAATTTTTTGAGATCATTCACTGCTTTTAATATTTTTTCCTGTAAACATAAAGTTAGGTTATCTGCAAAGCTATTCAATAGTTTAATCAAGCGAATACGGAAATACTTTGAGTTATAAGTTGAAAAGTGTTTCACGACTTCTGTCTATGCGACTTGCGATAAGCGACACACGCGTTTATCAGTTGTCACCAACATTAGAGATTTTCATCACAGTCGTAACATTATGTCGCATAACGCATAATTCGTGGCAAAACGTAAATAAAATATTCTACCTGTAGATAGTCATTCTCAAGGCTTTCAGTCTTCGCACTTAGTATCCTTTTATTACTCCTGTAAAAGCAAATTAAGAATGAAAATTAGATAGCTGGATGACCGTTACCCGAGCCAGAGAAATCAGTAGTTGTGGCAGTTGAACGAAGCCTTTGCCCAGCCGATCAACATAAATGGCTGATAGGTATTGTTACCGGCATGGATCTTGACCGCTGACCTTCACCTGCGCAGAAATAAGTTATTAGGTCCCTTTGGTAGATGAAGTGAGGAACGGGGGCGGGGAAAGTGTAGTGATTGGCCCGCGTAGCGTGCCGTAGCGCATCGCGTCATAGCCGCCACTCGGGATTCGTTGTTTTGTGCGTTTTATTTGTTTTATTGTGCGTTTCATTTGTCGATAAGTGTACGATGCGCAAAGCGATCCCCACTCTTACGCCGAGCGCTCAAGAACCGTGCCGGTATATGTACCTATAACATAAAAGTTTGTAACAGGTTAAGGTGGCGGTTCGCATTCGCACCGGAGACCGCGACAGGAGACCGAGACAGGAGGCCGCGACCGAAGATTGCTACCGTATCTGTCTTCTGTCGCTGTCTCGCTCGAACTGCCGCTCATACATTGCCTAACGTTAAGTACAGTCACCTTTAGGCTGATAACAGGCACGTCACTTATGATTGCTTAGCAAAAGTCAAGTTGAAAAATCATTTATGTAAGACTGGCCTGTTGGTCTAGTGGTTAATGACCCTGACTGCTATGCCGGAGGTCGTGGGTTCGATTCCCACCCAGGACAAATGTTTGTGTGATGAGCACGATCATTTGTTCTGTGTCTGGGTGTAATTTATCTATAATATGTATGTATTTAGAAATATATAAGTATGTTTATCAGTTGTCTAGTACCCATAACACAAGCTCTGCTTAGCTTGGGACTAGATGGCGTTGTGTGATAGTTGTGGAATATTATATTATATTATTATATTTCATATTGTATTTTAACCTTGTGCACAACAGCATAAGGTTAAAATATTTTAATTTTTATCTATCTCTCTGTTCTCTTTTTCTTTAAAATTCTTTATACTATCGTTGTTTTATTTGTCTAGTGTTGAATAAATATTTCTATTCTTGGACCGATTTACTAAAGAATATAATTTCATTTGTAATTCATTCTGTGTTAAATGTCTTATTTGCCTAATAAAAGTTAAAAATTAATAATAATAATTTAATGCGTTTCATATCGGTTTTGTCAATGAAAAATCAATCATTAGAATTTAAATAATGACAGCACTTACCTCGGTTTTGCCTCATTACTTATAATCTCAAAAATATCGTCAGAGGAAGGCTTACGATTTCTAAACAAATACTGGGATGATAAGTTTTTAGGCTTTTCCAAATAAAATCCAGGTATGATTCGTAACACATCGGCCGCATCGTTAGCTCTGTCATTGAGTGAATTAACGGATTTTCTGGGTTTATCCTGTAGATGAGAAAACGTCATATGAGTAAATTTTAAACGATGTAGAAGTAAGTGATAATTTATGAGTGTGACCCATGTCTTAACCAAAGCGATCGGTCGCGTGATCAGATAACACAAGGGGCACCCGTGAGTACCTATTATGGGAGCGCGGCGCAGCTCGATTTGTACTGCGTGTGATTGTAATAAAATCGCTTTGGTTAGGACAAAACCTTAGTTTACCAAATTGAGGATTTGAAAAATAGGCGTACGACTGATTAAGATGTAGGTTTCTAATTACTTTAGAAAATTAATTTAGATAATGCTAAAATCTTTGTATCTTTTGCCAATTAGATACTGACAAAATTATAAACTTCAACCGTTCCAAGTTTAGACATGCCTTGTTCAAAAACAATTTTAATTTCAAAAAGCAGTATATGTGCGCGCCATTAATTAAGAAGAGAATGTTTAAAGTTTCGTATATTTATACAAGTTTCGACGTCAGAGACAACATTATGGAGCAGAGTTCACTACCAAAAGTTTTGACACGCCAAACTTGATAGAGTTTGCATTGGCGAGCATGATAAAGTATACACAGAAAGTCTTATTACTAAAACAAATAGAGTAATCATCATAAACTCTGGTTACCGTTTTATGAGGATAGGATCAAAGTGTTAGATACTGTCCAAAACTGTACCAAGCTGAAGTAGCAGCGGGTTATGCTTGTCACAGAACCGACGAAAGGTGAAGTAGGAAGGTTCTCAAATGCAGACCGCGCGCAAAGAAACAAAATAAATGGGAAGTCTTTTGGTAAGATGGACCGATGACCTGAAGAAGGTAATATGCATGCGTTGTGCATTCCTTGGGTGAAGGCCTAGTCTGAAATGATGATGATGACTGTACGGTCAGTGGCCTGCTTTATTTAACACACCTTCTCCTTAAATCTGCTGTACGAGATGGGTCATGTAATAATGGACATTGACTATACTAGATATAGGACAATGACTTCTTCTCAAAACCGTTGTTTCTAAGAATGTATAAAAAATATACTAATGGCTTAGCTATAATTTTAATTATTCTCTACAAACAGTAGATGTATCACCCTGCTACAGAGACATAGAATTTATGTAATTTCTGCAATTGGTAAGTGCTCGCCTAAGCAACTTGACTTATTGATTTTTCGTAATTTTCCCCACAACATCACATTTTACCAAAAGTCGGTAGGTAAACACATCAATCAGGTCATTCCTCCCCAAAAAATATAGTTGAGTAAAGAAAAAAACGTTCACCAAAGTGTTTTTCAAGAAAAAATAATAGGACTTAACTTTGTTTTTATCGTTCATTAGCGTCAGAATAAAATTTATGTTAAGCATAATTTTATTGCCATAAATAAACGATGGTTTGTTTTTAATGGCACCGTTACTGCTTTAGAGCTTTAATGACTTATTTATTTAATGATATAAGCCAAGTTGTACAAAAAAGTAGTTGTAATGTCAGTTTTTTTTTCTTAAAACAGTCTGTTGTAGCAAATACTGTAGTGGTTGCGCTGCTCTAATTAGTTGTGTGTAATGATTTTAACGAAGTCTACCAATATTACACAAAAAATAAACTTTTATTTATCAAACTGTAATCTTACACGTTGTTATAATGCTGTGCAGAAAAAACACGGTTGGCACTGTGTCCGAGCCATCAACTGTTGCTCTGTGTGAGTTCGATTTCCGCACGAAATAAATGTTTGAATGATCAACAAATATTTGTTCCCGGGTTGGCTGTTTGTGTATGAGAGTTTAAATGTTCGTAAAAGTACCCACGATAAAAGAGGATCTTATTAGAAAAAAACAATACATTTTGCGAAAAAAACTAGTAGACTCACTAACGGAACCAATAAACACAGTGACAAAATACTAGACCTCTTAATCAAGCTTATACTATTCACACCTCCAAATCCTAGAATAAACAGACTGTGCACATAATCGTGGCCCACAGTGTACCAGTCATTCGTTCTGCAGATAAAAGGATCTAACGCTACAACACGGACTTTCACTCCGAAGTGCACAAATGCAGTCTAAGTGTTTGTATGGAACATTTTGGATGAAAGTAGTCAGCTGGTAGTCTATTAAGCCTCCTGCAGACACACGCGATTAATCGCGCGGGGCGACATGTAGCGGTCCATTCGCAGTATTTTTAGAGTGGAAATTAGCTTGGCTCGTTGTCGCAGCGCGATTAATCGCGTGTGTCTGCAGGAGGCTTTAGTGTTGTATTCTTGTACGCAAAAAGTCTTGTTGTTTAAAAACAAAAATCCTCTTAATATTTTTTGACAATGAAATTAATCTATTAACATACTAAAATCCTTTTGGATTTTATTTTTAACGTTGCTCCACACTAGAGATTTTTCTTGTAATTTGAGTAAAAATAAAAGAAGAAAAAATAAATGCTTCCTTTATTATGCAACTGCTTCAGATAAAGGGTTAAATTTTACAATTATTTAAGCCATAAGTGAATCGGATTTTTAGCGTACTTACTTACTCGTATAGATGTCAATATTTTAGGGGAATATTGTAAAAGACGGGGACGCGAGGTATGATGGGAAATCACAAACTTAAGGCAATCTTAACACAATACTTACGTAGCACAAGCGCCAACAGGACGCCATTTGTAAATGGCCGCTTGCAAATGACATCCTAATGGCGCTTGCGCTACGTTAGTGTTATGTTAAGTATGCCTAAAGGGTGATGTCCCCATTATACCTCGCGTCCCCGTCTTATAGGTACACTGTTCCCCTATATATAAAAATGGTGAGAACGTCTTATTTATTATAGATGTTTGGTTTTAGTACAATTTTTAACACTAATTATTAAATCGTGCATTTTGTATTTACGAGATTAATTTATTAAGTGAAGATTATCAAATTGTTTTCTTATGTTCTCCAATATAAATATTCCTTAAAACTTTAATGAGCGAGGTTGAATTTTCATTGAAGATATTTATACTCGTAACTATAACGTGCCGTTCATAATGAAGTCAACGCAAGTTATATTTCTAGGAATCGTTACTGGCGTACATAGTGCTTCTTTTGCTCCCTATAATAATACATTAACATGAAAATTACCTACAAAACTACTACTGAATCTAAGAAAATATACACTGAAAACATCCTGTAAAAGACGAAGAAGAATATCATACGTCAAACTGAATCCAACCATGTTGATAAAGTGGTAGAGTTGAGAATGTTTCAGCAAATGTTTCAGTGGTAATTTCTGTGTAAATTGATACATTGGTGGTCTGACGTCAAAGAAGATTGCTTGATATAGTAGAAAAATATGAGCATTGAAGGATCTTTTTATTTTGAATACCTAGTTATTTCTTTTAAAAGCCAAAGATTGTGGTATTTTTGCAACTCAAAAGTTCAAAAGAGAGAAGTTATATTTGGCCTCTTTAATGATTTTCTAGTAACTTTCAAATAACATAAAATTGTTTTGTTTCTTCGTCTTTATTATTGTTTACACCAACATCATTAAATCATCATCATCATCTTAGCCATAGGACGTCCACTGCTGAACATAGGCCTCCCCTTTAGATTTCCACAATATACCGGTTGGAAGCGGCCTGCATCCAGCGTCTTCCGGCGACTTTTATAAGGTCGTCTGTCCACCTCGTTGGTGGACGTACTACGGTACGCTTGCTAGTCCGCGGTCTCCACTCTAGCACTTTTCGACCCCATCGGCCATCTGCTCTGCGAGCAATATGGCCTGCCCATTGCCACTTCAGCTTAATCCGGTGGGCTATATCGGTGACTTTAGTTCGTCTACGGATCTCCTCATTTCGGATTCGATCAAAGATGGATCATTAATAATGCAAAATAGTTATATCCACAATAAATTGGTATTTTTTCTAAGCATCGCAGCCAAGCCAAAGCTTTATGACTGTTAAATAAATTAGTTCCTATTTTGCAAAAAAAAAAAAACAAATAAACTCTTGCACAACCATCAAAAAAACTAATGCACTAGCAAGAAATATACGTAATTAAAATAAACCAAATAAGAGCAAAGGAATGCAAGTTTAATTACCAAGGAGAGCGAATACCAGGCGAGATTATATTCTCAAAGACATCTCTCGGATAACTTTCTCGTGCATTCTGTTACGAAGTTAACTCCATGTTTATTTATAGTTACTCGGTTCAAATAACTTACAAGTCAAGCTGCCGTCAAATTTTGGCACGGAGTAGTAAATTAACGAAGTGCCTACTTGAGTACGTAATTTAGTTTTTATTAGCAATTTCGTATGATGCTACGAAATAGCTACTCGTCATTGGTAGTGCCAATAAGAAGGGCGTTGGCTTTAGTTATTATTAAATGCATGATACAGAAGTTTTATTATCAGCAATTTTGGGTAAATCTTTATCTCTGCGATAAAATAAAGTCACTACCCGCGGTTACAGACTTTTTTTTATCGTGGTAAAATCATCAAATGAGTCCTCCCACCCCGGGCAGGGCGGGAGGGACTGTCAGACTTGTACTGACTAAAATCCACGGTGTCCTTCAATAGCCCTTTATGTTCCGGGGTCACGGTAATGGTATAAGTCCCGCGACCCCGGCAGGCTTTGGCCCTCTAGAGAGGGGGCCCCGTCATTATGCTGACGCTCTTTGAGGCGCGCGTGGAACACAACGCGCCGTCGACCCGGGCATGGTCCATGGTCGGGCTGCGAGTTGCCCTTTACTCGCCGCCCGCATGCCCGCGCCTACGGTGGCCGGAGATCGTCTTGCGACGTCCGTCGCCGTGGGCGCCAACCACCGCGGGTGGGGCGGAGGGAGGACTCTGTCCTCTCTCTCTCGCGGCGCGCCTCCTCCTTCGCGAGCATTACTGCTTCGCAGAAGGAGGCGACCGCTTCCCACTCCGTCTCGCCCCGCAGCATGGCCGCAACCAATGCCGGGCGCGAGAGGTCTCCGCCTATCGCCGCCGTGAGGACACGTCGGTGCTCTGCCCAAGCGGGGCAGTCTTGCACCGTATGCTCTACTGTGTCCTCCGGGCGATCTTCGCAGTGGTGACACCCAGGCGTTTCCTCCTTTTTCCTTAGACACAGGTACCTCCCGAAACATCCGTGTCCGGTGAGGACCTGCGTCATGCGGTAGGTCAGGACGCCGTGACTCCTATCCAGCCACTCCTCAAAGAGGGGTCTTACCGCCGCGATTGCGGCGTGCCCGGCCGTCGGTAGCGACAGTCGTCCCCTCCATACTGCCCTGAGATCGCGCCGGAGCTCTTCCCGCCGCGCCTCGACTTCTCGAGGCAGCGGCGATACACCCCGGCGCTGCGCCTCCACGCGCCACTCATAGACGCGCTGGAGGGCAGTCGCCTCCAGATCCCAGGGCAGTCTCTGGCATACATAGTGCTTCTTTTGCTCCCTTTAATAATACATTAACATGAAAATTACCTACAAAACTACTACTGAATCTAAGAAAATATACACTGAAAATATCCTATAAAAGACGAAGAAGAATATCATACGTCAAACTAAATCCAACCATGTTGATAAAGTGGTAAAGTTCAGAATGTTTCAGCAAATGTTTCAGTGGTAATTTCTGTGTAAATTGATACATTGGTGGTCTGACGTCAAAGAAGATTGCTTGATATAGTAGAAAAATATGAGCAGTGAAGGATATTTTTATTTTGAATTTATTTCTTTTAAAGCCAACGATTGTGTTATTTTTGTAACTCAAAAGTTCAAAAGAGAGAAGTTATATTTGGCCTCTTTAATGATTTTCTAGTAACTTTCAAATAACATGAAATTGTTTTGTTTCTTCGTCTTTATTATTGTTTATACCAACATCATTAAATCATCATCATCATCTCAGCCATAGGATGTCCACTGCTGAACATAGGCCTCCCCTTTAGATCTCCACATATACCGGTTGGAAGCGACCTGCATCCAGCGTCTTCCGGCGACCTTTATAGGGTCGTCTGTCCACCTCGTTGGTGGACGTACTACGGTGCGCTTGCTAGTCCGCGGTCTCCACTCTAGCACTTTTCGACCCCATCGGCCATCTGCTCTGCGAGCAATATGGCCTGCCCATTGCCACTTCAGCTTAATCCGGTGGGCTATATCGGTGACTTTAGTTCGTCTACGGATCTCCTCATTTCGGATTCGATCAAAGATTGATCATTAATAATGCAAAATAGTTATATCCAAAATGAATTGGTAATTTTTCTAAACATCGCAGCCGAGCCAAAGCTTTATGACTGTTAAATAAATGAGTTCCTATTTTGCAAAAAAAAAACAAATAAACTCGGCAAGAAATATACGTAATTAAAATAAACCAAATAAGAGCAAAGGAATGCAAGTTTAATTACCAAGGAGAGTGAATACCAGGCGAGATTATATTCTCAAAGACATCTCTCGGATAACTTTCTCGTGCATTCTGCTAATTTAACTCCATGTTTATTTATAGTTACTCGGTTGAAATAACTTACAAGTCAGGCTGCCGTCAAATCTGGCACGGAGTAGTAAATTAACGAAGTGCCTACTTGAGTTCGTAATTTAGTTTTTATTAGCAATTTCGTATGATGCTACGAAATAGCTACTTGTCATTGGTAGTGCCAATAAGAAGGGCGTTAGCTTTAGTTACTATTAAATGTATGATACAGAAGTTTAATTGTCAGCAATTTTGGGTAAATATTTATCTCTGCGATAAAATAAAGTCACTTCCCGCGGTTACAGACTTTTTTTTTATCGTGGTAAAATCATCAAAAGGGCGGGAGGGACTGTCAGACTTGTACTGACTAAAATCCACGGTGTCCTTCATTAGCCCTTTACGTTCCAGGGTCACGGTAGTGGAATAAGTCCCGCGACCCCGGCAGGCTTTGGCCCTCTAGAGGGGCGCCCCGTCATTATGCTGACGCTCTTTGAGGCGGGCGTGGAACACAACGCGCCGTCGACCCGGGCATGGTCCATGGTTGGGCGGCGAGTTGCCCATTACTCGCCGCCCGCATGCCCGTGGTTACAGACTTAGAACTTTCAAACTGCGGAACGGATTTTAGTGACGTTTTCATTTATAAACAGAGTGATTCAAGAGGAAGGTTTATTAATTGAGACGGGTTTACTCTTGACTCTAGTCCAGACAAGCTTACCCAGAAGAAGCCTTTTCATTCTAAAGAAAAGATTCGGGTTGTATGCGTTTGGGAACTCCGACGACGCAAGAAGTGAGTTCCACTCCTTTGCGATGTTCATTATAAAAGAAGATTTAAAACGCTTAGTGCAAATTGGTGGTATGGCAACTAAGTATGAATGATAATTAGCAGTACGTCTAGAAGTTCGATGGTAGAAGGGGGGCGGTGGGACAAGATGTAGCGGGTCGCTAGTAAAGAATAAACGATAAATTGCCTATGTGGCATATATGTGAACGGGAAGTAAAACTGGATGTAACAGAATATTAGAATATCAAATCGGTACACTGTGAAGTGACAGCGTTTGTATTTCATTTCCTAATACTCTGTGGCTATAAAATATTGTGCTGAATTTATATCACGTCAACATTGACGTCGCTATTCCTGTTCGGGAAATATGAAATCTGAAAATACTCGCTGATATTGGCGTGGATAGAAAAGTGTTAAAGTTTAAAATGTCTGACGAAATGTTGGTATATTTATCTGCAGGCAACGTGATGTTCTAAACCTTTATTTGACTTTCTACTAATCTAATCTAATTTCTAATTAATAATATTATAAACGCGTAACTTTGCGAGGATGCATGGATGGATGTATAGATTCTTCTCACAAAACTAATAAATGGAAATGGATAAAATTTGTTATAGATGGGACACGAGAGACAGTTTTTACTGTATTTCATCGATGCACAGGAGTTCCAGATCTACCTGGGTGGGCTCGCTCCATCTTAGGTCTCCTCTTTGCCTCTGGGTTAGATCCAATTTCATTCCAATTCAATTTTATTCCAATTTCAAAAACCTGGTCACAAACTTCCTACTTTCCAACAAGAGTCTTGTACGGAGGGCAGCGCATGTTGCAAATGAAATTCATCGTATACCTACGTAGTACAACACGGTACAAGTTGTGTGGCTCTGTGTACTTAATTTCTCATCTATGTAGGAGATAGCTCGTAACTAGTTTCTTGAAGGTGAACGCACCGATTAGTGGCCGGGATTAGTTTTATTTTTTCTCTTTTATGTAAAAGAATAAAGACGCAATTTCTTTGTTTTATGAAGAATCTCGCAATGTTAGTGTTATGATGTTGGTATTATGTTTCGGTTTTAGATTTATTGCGAAAAGGTGTTTAGTTCAGTACTATTAAGGGATAGAAAATTATTCTTATTTTTTTAAAGGCAAGGTTGGCGCAGTTGTTTAGCGATGAACTGCTGCGCTGCGTGTCGCGGGTTCGATTCCCACACGTAACAAATATTGTTATGACGTACAAGTTATTGTTCCGGGTTTGGATATTTGTGATATGAGTTTAAATGTTTGTAAACGCGTCACGTTACAAGAGAAATCTCTAGAGTGGGGCAAAGTTTTTTTTTTATATTAAAAGAGAAAAGATGTCATAAATCTAGAACTGATGGTAACTGCCACAGTCGTTTTTAAGCGTCTTAGTGTCTAAACACAATATGCCGAAGTTACGCGACCGAAGTTCGGCAGCTGATTTCACGTTCCGACGTATTTGGCTGATATGACACACCATAAGTGCCGAACTTACGCGGCAGAAATTCGGCGCGGGCGGCTCCCTGCTTTCCACGCCCCCGGATCTTCGTCGGTAATCGCACCGAACTTCGGTCGCGTATAATGTGTGGTCACAGCGCCCGACCGAAGTTAGGCTGTACGGTATGACGCGACGTAATTTTGGCATAGTGTGTCGTCAGTATTTAAATAGCATTGCAGGCGTAATTGTGCTGAACTTCGGTCGCGTAACTTCGGCATAGCGTGTTTAGACACTTAGGGTATCTGTTCAGGACCAAATTCGCAATTGGACTCAAAACTCCACGACATGCTTAGCAACGCTAAGGATAATCACAGATGTCAAACATTGTCAAACAGAAGATTACGTCAGGGAAATCTCGACCCTCTCTAATGTGGAACACGACACGAGGCCGAGTTTCAAATAAACATTTTCTTCTGTATTGTGTTGCTTTTAGTATTGAAATTTAGTTAGAAAAGGCCTGTGTGGAAAGAGACTGTCAGATTCTCAAATATTAAAAAAAAAAACAAAAAAAATGGACCTCGTTCATTCAATTGCCTTTTGGTTTAACCGGATTACTTATCCGTGTTTAATTTGAAAGTTTCGAAGATTTCGGCTTCACGTATTTCTTAAGAGTTTACTGCGGCCTCTAACGCAAAGGGCATTTCATACTATATTCGATAAGGAGTTTTTTTGGCACCAATCGAGCCCAGAAGCAAAGATGAGACCTAAGATGAAGAAACCTCACCCGGAAAGAACCGGAATTCCCGGTGGAAAACAGGGGACTGGGTGTTTTAGTAATTACGAGACTGATACCACCTTATATTTTATACCTAGAGCTCCACAAAATAAATTCAAAGTTTTTCGTTCCAAAATCAGATTTTTGCCTACATAATTATATTATAGGTACCATAGCTTTGAAACTACTCTAGCGTAGTAAACACGTAAATAAATGTACACAGTATGTCAGACATGTGACGTCACATTAATTAAATGAATCGTCTGGCGTGTAGGTAGCTGTTCGGGGAAGTTTTTCTACAAGATTGATGGGAAGCGTCGAGATGCGGGTACGTTAAAATGACTACAGTTTTTATCTGAAGCTGGAAAAAAAGGTTTTAATTTTATTAATTTTTTACACTTGAAAATATCTCTGAAACGACTACCAAAGCTGAAAAATAAAAAAAAACACTTTATTTTTTATCACGTCTTTAGAGTTTCGCTACATAATTTAATTTGAATAGAAGAAACTTCTTAAATCACCACAGTATTAATATTACAGCGCTGGAGGATTTGTTTAAGACGCTGGACTGGGACGGACTGGGCATCATTGTCAACGTTGAATACCTAACGCACCTTCGTTTTGCCAACGACATAGTTATTATGGCGGAATCGCTACAAGACCTGCAAAAAATGCTGAACATCAGTCTCAACACTGCCTCAAGACGTGTGGGTCTTGGGTTGAACCTGGACAAGACCAAGGTCATGTTCAATGACCATGTCATCCCAGAACCAATTTCCGTCGAAGGCATAACACTCGAAGTTGTCCAAGAATACATCTACTTCGGACAGGTATAACAGCTAGGTAGAGATAACTTCGAGCGGGAAATTGCCAGAAGAGTGCAGCTTGGCTGGGCAGCATTTGGGAAAATGCGTCATATCCTCACGTCGCCAAACGAAAAGCCGGGTGTTCAATCAGAGCGTCCTTCCAGTCCTAACGTACGGAGCTGAAAAGTGGAACATGTCAGTCAAGACTTCATGTCACGCAGCGTGCTATAGAAAGGTCTATGCTTGGGGTCTCATTATGGGATAAAATCCGGAACGAGATCTTACGGCATAAGACCAAAGTTACAGATATTGTCCAAATCTGTAGCAAGCTGAAGTGGCAGGGGGCTGGTCATGTCTGCCGCAGAACCGACGATAGGTGGAGTAGGAAGGTTCTCAAATGGAGACCGCGTGTAGGTAAGCGTAGGATGGGACGCCCCCCGGCAAGATGGACCGATGACCTGAAGAAGGTGGCTGGCAGTGGCTGGATGAAAAAAGCTGGAGATATGGCGCTGTGGCGCTCTCTGGGAGAGGCCTATGTCCACCAGTGGACTGCAATAGGCTGAAATGAATATTACAGATTAATGTACCAAATACTAATTAAAATCTGAAGGGACATATTCATTTAAATTACACAATACATGTTTAAGTATCTAATTATGGAAATGAATTTTGAATTATTGTAGACATGTAAGTAAACAGCACCAGTTCCATATTTATGAACACCGTTTATTGAAACCTAAAAAAGTCGGGTAGGCGGCTGAAGGGCTAAAAATAAACTCACAACCCTACATTACCGGCAATCACTCAAATATTAAATATCAGGCAAAAATATACAAAAATACGAAAATATTTTCCCTTCTAAAATATTAAAAGCGTCCTAATATTAAACTCGCTGCCTTTTGAACTTGATGTATGCAAATATTATTGATAAATATTTTGGTCGGATCCCGGATTTGAGCGTCAAAAGCTAATCCGGGTTGATACGGATGATCCGTATCTACATCCTGACATCCGTTCTTTTCTGATAAATATAAAAGGTTAACGTTAACAGTCTTGAGAGTAGAAAAGATCAGTTGAACTGTAAAGGACACTTGTGAACACTGCTCTGGAAACAGACATTGACTGATACTTTGGTAAATATCCTTATGTAGATATCCATGTCCGATTTTAGGGCATTATAGTTTTTTATTCGAAAGTACTATGAAAATTTTTTGACACTCAATTAACCTTGATAGGATCGTGATCGCGCTGTTGTGAAACCTTTCTGATATAATTAGATTTAAAAAATAAGATGACAGTATTTGTTCTGATTTTAATCACGCTTTTTTTTTTTTTTTTCGTGGTAAAATCATCAAATGAGTCCTCCCACCCCGGGCAGGGCGGGAGGGACTGTCAGACTTGTACTGACTAAAATCCACGGTGTCCTTCAATAGCCCGTTATGTCCCGGGGTCACGGTAATGAGATAAGTCCCGCAACCCCGGCAGGCTTTGGCCCTCTAGAGGGGGGCCCCGTCATCATGCTGACACTCCTTGAGGCGCGCGTGGAACACAACGCGCCGTCGACCCGGGCATGGTCCATGGTCGGGTGGCGAGTTGCCCTTTACTCGCCGCCCGCATGCCCGCGCCTACGGTGGCCGGAAATCGTCCCGCGACGTCCGACGCCGTGGGCGTCTACCACTGCGGCTGGGGTGGAGGGAGGACGCTGTCCTCTCTCTCTCGCGGCTCGCCTCCTCCTTCACGAGCATAACTGCTTCGCAGAAGGAGGCGACCGCTTCCCACTCCGTCTCGCCCCGCAGCATGGCCTCGACCAATGCCGGGCGCGAGAGGTCTCCGCCTATCGCCGCCGAGAGGACACGGCGGTGCTCTGCCCAAGCGGGGCAGTCCTGCACCGTATGCTCCACCGTGTCCTCCGGGCGATCTTCGCAGTGGTGACACCCGGGCGTCTCTTCCCTCCTTATCAGACACAGGAACCTCCCGAAACTTCCGTGTCCGGTGAGGACCTGCGTCATGCGGTAAGTCAGGACGCCGTGACGTCTTTCCAGCCACTCCTCAAAGAGGGGTCTTACCGCCGCGATTGCGGCGTGCCCGGATTTTAATCACGCTACAAGTCTGATTACAAGTCATGTACTTAGTCAAAATAATCATAATAGGCAAATCCAATATTAAATAAAAATAAATACATGTGGCACTCGGAGACTGCCGCGGTGAATCTATTGCATAACATTTTTATTTTATTTTAAAAGAATAAAATCGCCTACCGCGTATATTTAACGAGAATATAATTTATTTTATCTACTCTCATATCGTTAAATTCAAAACTCAAAACGAGTTTATAATGACGCACTTTACACACAGTATATCGAAATGAAATTAAAAAATTAAATTATGACTCTATTTCTCTAACAAAATAATGTTATAATATTTTTTTTTTTTCATTAAGATACAGATTACAGATCATAGATACATCCATTTGATTTTTTATCTGTGGCTGCGCGCGCTGTGGCCTATGCGCGGTGATAACAGGAATTTTGGCGCCATAATACTGTGTCAATCTTTATCTTTTATTTGATAAATTCGTGTTCAATGAAAGTAGATAAAGTAGTGTATGAAACTGTACATAACTAGGTATTATACACTCGTGTGATACTTTTAAAAAACTCGCTTCGCTCGTCTAATATATAATACCCCTCATTATGTACTAGTTTCATAAACTACTATAAAATGTTTGTGGTGCACTACTGTAATAAAGGACTTCTTTGTATTTTATAAGTTCAGTCATTTTGAAAATTCCTTTTGTAGCCAGCCGTTTAGAATCAGTAAGAAAAAGTAAATTGTTTTTATGACGGATATTTTTATGATTGCCGAAGTCTCCCGAACTGAAACGATGTTAGACGATGCGTGGTGTCAGGTATTTTCGTTAGGTTTTTGGAAATTTTTCGATTCGGTTGTCGCGCCGCGCCGCGCTCAGAGCCTGCAATAAAAGCTATGCAATAGCTTAATTAATTTTTAAGAATGTGCGCTGGCTCTAAGTGCAGCACCAATTTAGGATTCCGTGGTCACCTACCATTCTTCTTTGTCTATACTGAATTGAGCGATCTTTAACAGCCGTATTCTTAAACGCAACTACACCTTCCACGCTGTATTCTACTTATTCAAAATTGAATTTTATTACTGTGCTAAAACTCCGACACAATGGTTACTGAAAAATATATTATCAGTTAAATAACATATTTTTAGTTTTTAATTACAGTTAATGATGGCTGGCTCGTAAGTAATGTACCCGAGACGTGTGGTTTGATTATAAAATAAAAAGGCGTTTTTGGATAATAAATTCAGTTACTTATTTCATTTTCACGAGCATGACACATGCCAGACCTCTATCAGATCTTTTCTAATTACGATATATGGTTTATATCCTTTTTGTTTACAAAGTGACATTAGCATATTATGACCTACCTATCATATTCCCACTACTGGGAAATGTCTCTGTGAGAAGGAGTGAGCTGTAGTAATCCACCAAGCGGGCACGGTGTGGGCTGGTATTGTTACCGGCATGGATCTTGAGCGCTGACCTTTACTTGCGCAGAAGTTATTAGGTCCCTTTGGTAGATGAAGTGAGGAACGGGGGCGGGGAAAGTGTAGTGATTGGCCCGTTCCATCGTTGTTTTGTGCGTTTTATTTGTTTCATTGTGCGTTTCTTTTGTTGATAAGTGTACGATACGCAAAGCGATCCCCACTCATACGCCGAGCGCTCAAGAACCGTGCCGGTATTTGTAGATGATATTTCCCTTCACATTTTTGAAAGCAGTGGCGTGGTTCCTAAATATCCACAGAGGTCTTTAGAGTAAGTACCTCTATTTACAACTTTCAAGTGTCTCCCGGCACCAACTGGGACAAAATTCAAGACATTTCAAGCTTACTTAAACGTAAACATTAACCTTAGAACTTCTACTAAATCAACGCCACACATAAAACCACAGAGACGTATCAAACTAAACATGCAAATAGTGTAATCCTTCGAGATTCATACATTTTCCTAATCCCTTCGTGGGGCTGGTACTACGAAATGGGAAATTCGCTGGACTGGGAAAAGTTTTCTCACGTCCGAAGTTAGGTCGCTCCATCACTTATAACTATCCCATTTAAGCGATAATAGGCAAGCAACTTGGGATATATGAGAAAAATACGTGGTCCTAACGCATTGGTAAAGTACGATGTTTTATTTTTGGGTATTCGCAATGAAGGTGAATATAATAATTAATTGCTACTATGTTTTTATGACCTCGGTCTATGTGTGGTTTGTGATTTAAAAATTCTATCATTCCTGAACATTGCGAACTGTTTCAATTATTATTTATGATTGACAGTAAAATGCATTGTCAGAATTATTCAGTACCCTTAGCACGAGTTTTCAGTATTTGAGACGTAAAGTAAACTGGAACTTTGACAATTTTAAATTGACAATTTTCAAGAAAAAAATTAGTTCCTTCTTCGCACACCAGAGGCGCTGTTCCATTTTTTCATACAAGAAACGCTGTAAATACTGAAAAGACGCTGTAAAGTAAAAGAGTGAAAACTCGTGCTCAGGGTACCTTGTTTTATTTGTGTAAATTCGGCAAATTGAATATTATTCATATTTTTAACCGACGAAAAAAAAAGGAGGAGGTTCTCAATTCGACATGTATATTTTTTTTTTTTTTTTATGTATGACCACGCATAACTTTTCCCAGCGTGGTCCGATTTCAAAAATTCTTTTTTTGTTGGAAAGAGTATATCTCAAAGTTGGTCCCATTTTAATTTCAAAACTAAAATCGGCCTCTAAGGGTAGAAAAAAAGGAATTGATTGTCAACTTTCCTACAGAATTTTCAGTTGTGAACCGATTCGTTTGAAATAAAGTTAACATATGTAGTTCTGAGGACATTACTATATAGCAGAGATGTGGAGAAGATAACATGATGGTGTCACCATCATCAGATCAACTCCAGATCCCTGTTATGTTGTGAAGTCAGTCCCAAGAGTTCCTCAACAGTTAACAACAGCTATATCGTGTTTGGACTCATTTCACTCAGCTTGATGAGAACTTTAGACCCAGCTGAGGTATCATTGTCATCGAGGGTCTGAGGATGGTGACGGAAAGCAGGGGCAAGAGGTCCTCAACAGTTAACAGCACCTATATCGTGTTTGGGCTCATTTCATTAGTCTTGATGAAAATTTTAGACCTAGCTGGAGTATAATTGTCATCGAGGGTCTGATGATGAGGACAGAAGGCAGTAGCAAGAGATCCTCAACAGTTAACAGCAACTATATCGTATTTGCGCTCATTTCATTCATCATGATAAGAACTTTAAACATAGTTGGGATTTGACAGTCGTTGACAGTCTGAGAGTGGAGTTTTTAGTTGCAAGTTACAGGTCCTCAACAGTTAATACTAATTACTGTGACGGTTACGTTGACAATGACAAAAGGGAAGACGGGTTTTTCCATGTGTTAAACACTCTAATCATGGTATACAACTAAAAAGCTAAAAATAATAACTTTTTAACAAAAAAATCAAACCGACGAAAGATTGAACTGAAAAGCTAAAAATAAATTTTGAGGCGGCGCCAAAGAAACAATCAACGAAAAGCAACCTAGCTACAATAAAATTATGCTTCGCTTCAAATAATTAATTTAGGTACATGTTTGCATGTTTGTTTGGCGCCGCCTCAAAATTTATTTTTAGCTTTTCAGTTCAATCTTTCGTCGGTTTGATTTTTTTGTTAAAAAGTTATTATTACTCAGCATTTTCAGAAAAAAAACAGTCAGCTTGAGTTATAATAATGTTTCCTTCTAGTGAAGACTCCTATCTATTTTCACGAACAAATAAAATGGTTTAAAGCATTTCCGTTTCACCAATATTAAAACATGCATTCAAATGCATGTCAAAGTAAACACTCTTATTACTCGAGAATTATGAGATATTTTAACAAACTTACTAACGGTTTCATATAGATACATCATATAATATGGATCACAACCTGTATATCCCTCCCATCCCTTATTATGCTCATTTCCATCAAACGATGTACCGCGAGATTAGTTTCTGATTTCAGATAATATCCGCACCCGCGTTCGGATACAAATGTCGGCATCACTAGCCAATTAGTTCACTCTGTTAGCTTCATATTTGACATCTGATTTATAAAACGCGTTCAGTAGTTTAATATTATTTGAGATCATCAATTTTATAAATAATGCTCAACATTGTCATTTACTCACTGCATTTGTGTTTTCAAACCTTAGTTGCGAACGCATTCAATGATTCAACCCAAATCCTAGCAAATTAAAGGTGGCGGTTCGCGCCGGAGACCGAGACAGGAGACAGCGACTGGAGACCGCGACAGTACAGTCTGTCTATAAAATCATGAAAACCGATGAGGGCGCTGTAGATGTTTTCGACTTGTTTTTCGACTCGTTATCTATTGCATTTTTATTCTTTTTCAAGTCTACGGTGATAACGAGTCGCAAAACAAGTCGGTGACATACAATGTACCTTGATTTACTCATAGTTTTAAACTACTTTGAAAAATTTTAGTTCCATCAAAAACCGTTTTCATGATTTTATAGACAGACTGTATTTAACATTAGGCAATGTATGAGCGGCAGTTCGCGAGCGAGACAGCGACAGGAGATAGATACGGTAGCAATCTTCGGTCGCGGTCTCCTGTCGCGGTCTCCGGCGCGAACCGACACCTTTAAGGTGCCGGAACTTTACCGGAACCGGCACCGAGTGAATGAATAGGCTTCATCTAGGTAAGCTCACTCCATCGTTTTCGTTGTCTCTGGCTGGCCTAGTCTATAGTTAAGACTCCAGCCTTTTTTGTTATTTGGCTACGCGCTATATTTTCATAACTTTTCCCCAATCTAGAAGATTGGGGAAAAGTTATGAAAAAAACACCATTTTGTTGCATATCCTGGTTTTTTCGGAGGTCATCCGCTTCACAAATGAATGATCAGAAATAGTTTTTCGGTACTTACCACAACTTCTTGCTTATAAGAAGTTGTCAATTTGTGATCCTAAAAAAACAATGTCCAGGCTTCTTTTCTTACCTTTAATATTTTCAAAATTGTTTCTAAATTGATGTTATGGACGGCACACATAACATTTACAAGGGTTAACAGATTCTGAAACAGAATACATCTTTATTTTTTTACAAGAAAAGGTTCAGTTTCTTCAAACACAAGGTTCTCATAACACGCCTGAAAGTTTTATGTTCGCAATTTATTTCTTCATTGGTATTTCAATTATACAACAAGAATCACGATTGTGGAATTTAGTAATTTTATGTTTGGCGTAGTGGAAACTAGTCCCAAATATTTTAGACTTCCACTTGAGTTTTGAACTCAATCAAACATTAACGAGACGAAAGAGTTTTAGTTTCCTTCTACTGGGCATGCGGGCTGCGAGAAATGGGTGACTCGCCGTCCGATCATGGACCATGCGCGACGGGTCACAGGGTCGACGGCGCGTCGTGGTCCACGCGCGCCTCTAAGAGCTCTCCTCTAAGAGCCTCTACTGCAGGAAACTATTATTGCTCATGATCATTTATAATTATGATAGTTACACCCAATGCATAGTAATGACCATTTTATAATGTCTTAACTACTGGAACACTGGGTTCTCCTCTCTGTGAAAGACGGCACTGTTAGTACAGTGGCTGTGTGCTCAACTGCTGCGCAGTTTGTCGTGGGTTTGATCCCCGCACGGAACTAATATTTGTATGTTCTGAAATTATTTGTTCCGGGTCTGGGTGTTTGTGTATATGATTTCTTATTTTTTTGTTTGTAAATCACCCACTGTACAGGAGAAATTCAGTCTCTAATGTTATAGAAATGGACCCGTAAATCTATATATGTACACAAAAATTCTGCACCACAGCCCGTGCTTCGGCTGCGTGCCACATTTTGGCTTTGAAGGCACCCTAACTTCTAGCTGCCCATTTCGAGTGCTAAAAGCATCGCAAGCCACTATATTTTTTTTTACGTTATTACATTTAAATGTAAAATCAAACCCACCAAACAGACAGCAGCAATAAAAACATTCATATTGCCACACTTCAGTAAAAAATCACAGTAGAAAACATGGTCACATCGCGCACAAGTACAATACACAGCAGTAATAAAACTTAACTCATCAAATCCACGTGAACTATTGTATTGAATGCATACCGTGAAATGGGGTGGTCGCTTCGATTACTATTCAATGATAAAGACTTGGGATCTGTGTGTGTTTGTATGTATGTTTCAGTTGTGTCAGATGTTAAGGGTACCTCAATTTCAATAAACTAAACTAAGTAGGCATCGTGACAATATCAAATCTACTAATATTATGAAGTTGAAGAGTATATTTGGTTGAACGAGCTTATCTCAGAAACTGCTGGTTCAAATTAATAAATTATTTTTGTTTTGGGTATTCTTTTTATTGAAGAGCTTTTCTGTGGAAGTACGTTTTTTACAGCAGATCATCATCATCAGCCTTTAAATGTTCCCACTGCTGGGACACAGGCCTCCTCTCTGTGAGAGGGAGTGGGCCGTAATCTACCACGCGGGCCCAGTGCGGATTGGCAGATGTCACATGTCTTCGAATTTTTGGTTCTAGGACATGCCGGTTTCCTCACGATGTTTTCCTTCACCGTTTTGAGAGCAGTTGTGTTGAAATAAATTACACAAATTAATGCGCCTGACTGGGTTCGAACCCACGACCTACAACTTGTAAGTCGAGGCCAATACCACTGGGCCACCACTTACTTACTTGGCAGATACTTCGGCAAATTATCGAACAGTTTTTCAAAATCAGTTATCATTTGTCTAGTCGGGGTTCTATTCAGTCTTATCCACCTAATATCAGCATACACTAAAATTTTTCAAGAAACAGTTGTTTCTGAAAATTCACTGTATTTTTTATGCTGATAGCTAGACAGCTTGTGGATAAAATTATACTTTTAAAAATTATCTTTGCAATTTAATGTAAACACACGTTCGCATAACTTTTTATAAAACCAAGCCGCTAAAACAGAATTTTGTCTCGCAATACAGAACATTAAATCTTTTGAAATCGTACAATGAAAATAATCATCACTTTATGAAAAGTTACATTAGCTGTAAATATATTTGACCAAACAAAATGGTTCTACAAAAATTTATGAGTCCACTAAGTGACTACTCTCAACTCTGAACCACGCCATTCAAAACTAATGATACGAAATTCCAACGAGGCATCGAGCACCTCTCTTGGGTACTATCAAAGAAAAATATAGTTTAAAACCAACTTTAGGACATGAGAAATAGGGTTTAAATTGCCAGTGACAGTAATTTATCAAATTTTAGTAGTAAAGTGTGCTTGTACATACCCTTGCAACGAATCATGCTTTATCTACATCTATTTTGCGGGCAAGTTCTCTTGAAGCGCAGCGTTGAAGGCCGATATGAAGTACCTTTCATGTTGTAACCTTTTCACGGCCAGAAATATCTCGACGATTTTGCTTTAAGGGGCCAATTTCACCCGAAAAACTTCTAGACTTCATTCGTTTAAGGGGTGTCAGTGTCATCATAAATACTTACTTACAAAAGCTTTTTCTTGGAGGTAGGCAGAGAACTGCTGAACATCATCAGCTACGAAACTTACTCTTTGTATATCCACCATTTTACGAAAATTATTGCAATTATAATTATAGTTCTGCTGATGTGACCTCCTGCATGTTAAAACGGCCTCCTTGCTATATTCCTAATGACCCACTTCGTGCATTTCCGGCAAACGTTCATTGGCTATTTTAGATTTTAGGCTATTTTAGGCTAGAGGATCAAAGCCTGCTGTGGTCGCGGGACTGTCTCATGAGGTATCCGTGACCCTGGAACGTAGAGGGCTATTGAAGGATCACCGTAGATTTTAGTCAGGCGAGTCTGACAGTCTCTTCAGTCCTACCCTGGCGGCCTGGGTGGGATATCATTAGATGATTTCACCACGATAAAAAAAAAACTATTTTAGGCCGTTTTAGACCCGCTAGTCATACAAGTAATGCAAACAAGCAGGTTGCGATTACTACGCACCTTACCTTATGTATGTCCATCACATTCCATTACATTGTCGTACGTTGGGAGGACATCATCCAACGCACCCACCAGCAACTTCATCATCATTACCACCCTATAATGTTCCCACTGCTGGGACACAGGCCTCTTCTCCATGGGAGAGAATGGGCCATAATCCACCACGCGGACTCAGTGCGGGTTGGTAGATAACACATGACTTCGAATTTGATGGTTCTAAGTCACGCCAGATTCCTCACGATGTTTTCGTTCACCCTTTTGTGAGCAGTGGTGATGAAATAGATTACACGAAGTAATGCGCCAGCCCGCCAGGCTGGCTTCGAACCCACGACTTACAAATCGTAAGTCGGAGCCGATACCAATGGGCCACCTAGCAACGTAATCATTTATTACTAGATGTCATATTTACACAGACAACTGTTGAACGCGTTTAATTAAGACTATAACATTCAGTTTCATCGGTGACATTTGCCCCTATAGTGAACAATCTCGTTTAATATTAGGGTTAATAACTAAATGTCTTGATCTGTGAAACAAAGGGTTTGTGAACCTTCGTAGGTGTCATCAACATTGTCTTCTAACAACTGTTTTGGAAATCTATGAATAAGTTATATCTTTCATTCCATATTCTATTTCGAGGTGTGAAAGGTTTAATATCAAATTGTTATGCAAAACTATGCTGTTATTATTGACTGTGTAGCTCACCGTATGATTGTATATTATATTATCAGCCTATTGCCGTCCACTGCTGAACGTAAGCCTCCCCCAAAGAGCGCCAACTCTCCCGGTCCTGGGCAGCCCGCATCCATCCGCTGCCAGCCACATTCTTCAAATCATCGACCCATCTTGCCGCAGGGCGTCCTACACTACGTTTGCCTATTCGCGGTCTCCACTCTAGCACCTGTCTGCTCCATCTACCATCGGTCCGTCTACAGACGTGGCCGGCCCACTTCCACTTCAACGTGCTTATTCTACGCGCAATGTCGATTACTTTAGTTCTCTGGCGAATGACTTCGTTCCGAATTCTATCCGCCAGAGAGACTCCGAGCATTGCTCTCTGTATGATTGTGAATATCGTTAATGTAAAACATATTCAATTGTTATCTGCAACAAATTATTTACGATTTAACGTTCTAATACTGCTGACCTACTTCATCCCACTGCTGGACAAAGGCCTCTCCCCATGACTTTTGTTTTCGCGATCCAGGGCCAGGGCCAAAGTGGACCACTGATCGTTGGTTTTGTCCAGGTCATCCCGCCATACTGCGCTCTATTTCACGTTGGCAGACCTTAAGTTTGGACTTATGAATGTTGGTCAAAGACCAAGTCTTGGATTCAAGGTCAAAATGGAAAGAATGCTCATGTCCATGATTTTGTGTTTGAGTGTCAAAGGAGCTTTCTTTTAAAAGCTCCTTTAACGTGATAGTTCATAAATAACCAAGGCAATTTCTCGTATAAATTGTATATTATTTTTTGCAGTTTATTTTTTTTTAGTTTACAATCGCATACGCGAGATAGTTTACAAACTAACAATGTTTAAAATCTATTGATGACATTGTATTGTATCTCTCTTCTCTTAAGAAAAAGGTATGTGTGTGTCTACAAAATTTCAGTACTTGAAAATTAGATCCACCCTTATTTTTTGTCCCCTATATCTGAAACAAATTATTTTGAATACTAAAAGCGTTTAATTATTTTCATAAAATATATTTAGTTTTGAACCATAACGTAAACATTGTCTGATCTTAAAACTGACTTTTATGTTTTAAAATACATTTGTTTAACTTTCTAATTTCATTTGAAATTGGGTAATAAAGTACAAAAAGTTGAGTAATAACTATAATTAAATAAGTCTTACAAGCAATATAATAAATAGAGGTTTGTTGTTCTTATAAGTAATGGAAAATGATTTTAAATGATACAAGGTGCGAAGGACATCGAAGAGCAAATTAAAAAAGAGCAAAATAATAAAATAGTAATAATTTCAATGCTAGAGTCTACAATCTTGCGATGTACTCATAGTAAAAATGTGTACATCGATAATTCTTTCCCGTGGTAAAAAATAACTTATCCTAAATTCTATGGAATGTTTCTTTGGCTATGTAAATTAGTTAAGGTGTTCTAAAACTCAATTAATTGGAGGCTTAACTTTCTTCGCGAAACTTCCAATCACGTTTCCGGGAGGGTTGTAATACGCCACAACGTAGATATGTCCCTCTTTAGACTTGGCTACACCCACTCCTACCTCCTTAGTGTCCTCCCAGACTACTTGAGTAAAATGTCCAGAACTTAAGTTTGAAGGTTCTCTACCAAATTGGTGGTTGTGCACCTCGCTGTACCATTTGTCTACTGGATCCCTTCCTGTAACTGTGAAGCTTGGATCAGTAGACCAAGCTGAATATATATTCTCTCCGTATTCGTTCTGGTCTCTGTGTTCGGTTTTACCTTTCTTTGCCAAGGTCTTCGCCCAATCCTCAGCTAACTTACAAAGCTTCTTATTCATTTCTAAAGCTTGTACTCCATGATTCCTTCTGTATTCATTGTGAGCCCTTAAGAATTCCTCCTCGAATTTCTCACCACCAGATATTGTAGATGCTCGGAATTTGTTGACCAAGTCCGAAGCGATGTTGCCGAAGTTTTTACTGTTTCTTAGGGTCGGCGGCGATGGCGGCGCTAAGTTGTTGTAGGATTCTCTTGGGGAATCATTTTTGTAACTTCTGAACTGATTGGCTCCTGGTGGGTGAACGTTTTTGACGAATTGTCCGCTGAAGTTACCCGGAGGATAGTAGTTAGCTACGACGTAAAGCTTCCCAGACTTGCTTTTAGCGCTTCCGACTCCTAGTTCCCTGGTGCCTTTCCATACTATCTGTGTAAAATGTCCGCATGTGAGGGTTTCTGGTTCTTTTCCGAAGGAGAAATTGTTGATTTCACTGTACCACTTTTCAACGCAGTCTCTGGCCGTTATTTTGGTGTGAGGATCAGCTGACCAGCCGCAGTATACATTCTCTCCGTACTTCTGGTTGAGGCTGTAAGCCATGTTGTCCTTTTTGGCTAACTCCTCGGCCCACTTCTGACTGCATTTTGTGATTTCTTTGTTGAGTACTAGCGGTGGGACTCCATGGTCGCTTCTGAATTCGTTGTGGACTTCCAAGGCCTCGAGCTCGAATTCGCTCGATTTTGAAGTGAAGAGTTTAGCCTAGAAAAGATGAATGAATGGATTAGTTACTATCATGCTATTATAATCAGTAGATATGGAGTTATGACGTCAGAGATATTTACAACGGCAAAATTGTTATCTTGTTTAGATTAAATTCTTTACTAATTTACAAGTCTTTATATTTATTTTGTTGCGGTGAAATATTTGTCAACCTTTGGAATATAGTGTTTCACAATCATACATTTTAATGTTGGTTTATTTAGAATTTTTAATGTGAACTAAAAAGATATTTGGTCAAGTGATTAATAATATAATTAGTGATGCTCCTTTTTATTGTGTGTAAAAATCATCAAATTTGTCTTCCCCGCTTAGAATACACCGGAAAGGATTGTCAGACTATTACTGATCAAACATAGCTGCGCTGCAATCAAGCAGCTTTAGTGTTGCAGCTGCTACTGCGCTCATATTTTCGATTCGATAGATGGATAAGATAGGTAAAAGATTTATTCATTGTAATACAGACACAATAACAAATAGGTAACTACATAAAAGGAAACACAGAAACAAAAAATAAAATAATAAAGAGAAACGACACATAAAACAAAAAAAAATAATAATTATAATTAAATTCATACTTTTTCGTCTTATCACATAAAGCCTCCTGCAGACACACGCGATTAATCGCGCTGCGACAACGAGCCAAGCTAATTTCCACTCTAAAAATACTGCGAATGGACCGCGACATGTCGCCCCGCGCGATTAATCGCGCTGCGACAACGAGCCAAGCTAATTTCCACTTTAAAAATACTGCGAATGGACCGCGACATGTCGCCCCGCGCGATTAATCGCGTGTGTCTGCAGGAGGCTTAAAACAACACCATGCCTATAACCCTGGAAGAGTTAGGCAGAGGTGTACCTAGCATACACCCACTACTGATTACTCACAACTCATAAAACTTTCAAGGTTCATTTCCTACACTTCCGCCATTAAACTCAAGTTGATTCATTCTTCAAACAGTCATACCTAAATAACTTAATCGTTGTTTCAACTTTACGTAAGTTTCACTGAAAATACAATCTGATAAAACTATTATGTTTCCTCTATAGTCGTTATGATATTTGAACTTTATGACAAATACTGTTTAGTCATATCAACAATCATAGTATTTTATTTAGCTAGAAATTTGATAACATAAAGAGGTAAAATGGGAATCTATTTGTAATGATTCTTGACTTTCATTAGAAGTTTGCACTATTAATACAACGTTTAGTCTACCAATAGCTTTATTATCCTCATTGTTTAATTATCTAATTATTAAAAATATTTATTAAAGAAAATTTATAGACGTAATGGCGTAGTAGCTGAGCGATTGGACTGCTGCGCTGCATGTCACGGGTTCGATGCCCGCACGGCGCGAATATTTCTATGATCTACAACTAGTTGTTCCGGGCGTTTGTGTTTCTGAGTTTATGTTTCCATAAAATTTCAAGTGGGGTTCAAGAAAAAACCCCTTACATTTTTTTAGTACAAAATCATTAAGTCGGAGTCGGTGTCAACTCTATTGACTGACTAAAAAACGCCCTGGGGGTCACTTAGCATTTCCAAATGATTCACTTCATGCAATTAGTGTAACATTATTGGCTATTAATTCACCAATGACGTTTCTGGAAATGCACGAAGTGAATCATTTGGAATATTGCTTAAGGCGCTGCCCATAGCGAACACTTTGTAACCGTCTAGTTTTTCGTCGCAAACTTAGCCCTATCTGTACATGCCACAAGCCATAAAAAAATACAGTGTATAGTCAAATGTATAAAGTAAAGACTTTAAGAAAAACAATTCACAAAAGTGGTCTAGAACTACGAAAAAAAAACTTGTCAATATGACCAGGAAAAAAATTTTTTCGTCTCGAAATTCTCAATTTTTTCAGCGGTAACCATTATATTTTTTTGTATATATGTAACAGATCTATAACAGAAGAAATTTCATATACTAAAGACATATCTATTTTTTTTTAAACTCAGACCTGTAATTGTTTAAATATTAAGTCAAAACTGCAAAATTTCTTACATTTTTTCTTACAATTTGCCCCCGCGCGCAGCCGCTTCACCCCCGCGACTACTTTCGCTACATAGAGCTTGGGTACAGCGCCTTAAGTGGCCATTTTAGACACTCGGTTTCTTCAGTTGCTTTTGGGATCATCATCATTATCATAATCAGCCGTAGAAAGTCCACTGCTGAGATAGGTCTCCCCTATAGCTTTCCAATAGGACCGGTTGGAATCGGCTTGAATGCAGCGCGATCCTGTGATTTTAATCAGACCGTCTGTTAATAAAGCCTCCTGCAGACACACGCGATTAATCGCGCGGGGCGACATGTCGCTGTCCTGTCCATTCGCAGTATTTTTAGAGTGGAAATTAGCTTGGCTCGTTGTCGCAGCGCGATTAATCGCGTGTGTCTGCAGGAGGCTTAACACGCTGCGCTTGCCGGTGTCCTTTCAAGGTTGCCGACCAGCGGTGGCCTTTTAAGATAGTCGCGTGTCCTAAACAGTCCCATGACCAGACCCTCTGATTAACTAATCTACCCTTCTTGAACCTTGATTATTCTATTAATGTTGCAATTGACATTAATTGACAACCCTCGTTCTATACCTAGCAATTGGAATCAATTCAGTTTGTTAACAAACTGCAATTCTTAGGACAGTAATCAAGACTCAAGAAATTTTGTACCAATTCTGCGCTCTTGTAAAACCAGTGTAAGTAGGTATTTTGTTGTTTGGGACTGTCATTACCGTCCTGCTACAACAGTCTCAAAATTTTGAACTTTGGTCTTTGCGTTCTAAGGCCTGAGGATACCGGGGGAACGCAAAGGGTAAACAAAGCCATGGAGTGGACTAATCAGTAAGTCTGAAATTTTGATGATTTTACGAACTAATGTTGGAGTACTTTTTTTTTGAAGTGGTAAAATCATCAAATGAGTCCTCCCACCCAGGGCAGGGCGGGAGGGTCTGTCAGACCTTGTACTGACTAAAATCAACGGTGTCCTTCATTAGCCCTTTACGTTCCAGGGTCACCCCGGCAGGCTAAAGTTGGAGTACTAGTAATTTTTACTTCCTAAACACTAAACTTAAATCAAAGTGCAAACAGGCTAATCAATGACTTATTGTGGCAACAAAATTTCATGGTCAAGAAACAAACAATGCTTTCTTATCTTTTATAATATTATCACCATGAGATTAGTGCCTATGGATACTCCCGAAGATAACTTGAAGGTTGCTTCTTAGCATTGAAAAAATATAATGCAAACTAGCAAATTACCGTGCCCATTTCAACGATAAATACTAAATGAAATAAAGTTATTATAGAGTGGATATCAAATTTAACTGTCATATAATAAGGAAATTGTGTTATACCTACATCTCAGTGAAGTAGCAAAATGGCATGCTTTTATTTGCAAGAACAAAAAACAACAAATTGCTATGCCAATTGCCATACTAAAATGACGCATTATGAAGAAATGGTTTATGGAAAATTTGAATCATGTGTCATTGTGAACAGGAAAAAATGACATGATTATTTTTGTTTCTTTTTTTTTGAGATTTTCCTGCTGGTTATCCCAAACCTCTGCAACTCCTGAAAAGCAAATTTTACAGTGGCAACCACCAGAAAAGCACCTAGGCAATTAAATTCGTCGCAAGTCCCAAGGATTGAATTTAATTGTCTAGGTCCCGCAACGAAATTAACCAGAAAAGAATATCGGGGGAATAAAACATTCAATTTTGAAACCTGTAACCCTGCTTGATATGGAGGGACTAAATTATGTGTTTGCGCGGGCATGCGGGCGGCGAGTAAAGGGCAACTCGCTGTCCGACCGTGGACCATGCCCGGGTCGACGGCGCGTTGTGTTCCACGCGCGCCTCAAAGAGCGTCAGCATAATGACGGGCATAATGAGGGCCACAGCCTTGCCGGGATCGCGGGACATACGTATACCGCGACTCCGGTACACAAAAGGGATACCGAAGGACACTGTGGATTTTAGTCAGTACAAGTCTGACAGTCCTTCTCGCCCTGCCCGGGGCTGGGAGGACTCATTTGATGATTTTACCACGAAAAAAAACAATTATGTGTTTCGAGTGAAGTATGTTGGTACTGCCCTTTTATCGTGGTAAAATGATCAAATGAGTCCCCCTACACAGGGCGGGACTGGAGGGACTGTCAGACTTGTATTAACTAAAATCTACGGTAATGCTTCAATAGCCCTTTACGTTTTAGGGTCACGATTACCTGATGAGACAGTCCCGCTACCCCGGCAGGCTTTAGCCCTCTAAGACGGGCCCCGTCAGATTGCTACCAACTCTTTGAGGCGCGCGTGGAAAAAGTCGCGCCGTCGACCCGGGCGTGGTCCATGATGGGACGACAATGTCTCATCATCATTAGATGCATTAGCATATTTTAGTTTAGACAAATATGCTTCATGTTGCACACATTATTGCTTACCCTCAAGCGATTATCTACAATTTTTTTGCAAAAATGAGAACCCTTGTTGCATTTATTTTCCGTTGGCAACAGATTAAACAAAATAATCTGCATTTATTTTTCCTTTTATCAGTGATAAATGTTAATGCTTGTTTTACACTACTTGCTTATTATCATACATTGCAAATGATAAAATAAAGATATTACATCGGTAACGATGACACTAAAAGAAAACTAAATTATAATCAACTGTTTACGTACTTCAAAGTAAATTTTCTGGCTTAGAAACTAGAGTAGCTCAATAAGTGTTTTATTGTATTTTTTTAAGAATATGTTGCTGAACTCTAGCCCCCTTATTAATAACCGTGGACTAAAGTTACGCCAAGGTTAATCCTTAAAAAATGTATGGTTAATCCGAAGATTATCCTGGTAGTAACTTTAGTCTACGTTTAATAATAAGGGGATAGGAGTTTTTCAAGTAAAGTTGCAAAGTAGCATGTAGTATGACCTACAATTAGTTAATCCGGGTTTGGGTGTTTGTGTATTGAGTTTAGCCTCCTGCAGACACACGCGATTAATCGCGCTGCGACAACGAGCCAAGCTAATTTCCACTCTAAAAATACTGCGAATGGACCGCGACATGTCGCCCCGCGCGATTAATCGCGTGTGTCTGCAGGAGGCTTTTCTATGTTTTAAACGCACCCACGACACAGGACAAATTAAAAAAAATGTTCCCACAGCTGGGACACAGGCCTTTCCTCTATGATCAGGGCTGTATCCGCCGCGCGGGCCCATTGCGAGTTGGAAGTGATTAACAGTAAGTGAATTTATGAAACTATTTTTCCTGAATGGCATTGTTTTAGAACCGACTGAAGTTATCGTGACAATCTTTATTGCCCTGAAAAAGCAATTCCTGAAAACCTTATCATAGAAAAATAGTAGTATAAAAAGATAATATGAGTACTATTTACTAAAAACTTGTATCAAAGTAATATGTGTACATCCTGTTACTCGTAATATTATGAACGTACGGTTACAAACAATCTCTCTAGGAATTTTTAAATTTTGTCAATCCATCGAGTGTATTACAAATATAATATTATACTAAACTACGATGCGTATTAGATAAGAATTTTATCTACACTTACATGCGTAATTTTACTACAGGAAAAACACATTGTTGAAATACAGTAATTTATGCTTTCAATTTATAAGTAAAAGTATGATTCATCATATTCTGTTCAATTATTTCCTTACTTTACTTGGGTCAGCTACCAGGATAACTCAGCTTCGAATAAAAACCCGCTTGTCGACAATATGCCAACAACGCATTCTCTCCCATAGTAAGTACACAAAGGTGACGAAAGCTTGTAAAACTGATTGTGGTTGGATAGATTGAAGTGAAACGATTGAAAAGTCGTTCACCAACTCGATGGACCGGTAAGGTGAAGGAATCATTGCCTTCTAAATTCTACTCGGTGGTAAGGGATGTGCTGTACAGAAACCGGTACAGGCAGACCATCCGTTCCAGGTGCACCTGCGATACTGACCAAGATCCTCAGACACAAGGGAATGACTACAGAAATGTTGATACCAGTCTAACAATTTACAAATTCAAATTCGCTCACCGCGCTATAGATCGGGCTAAACTTGTATTTTTTAAAGGATAAAATCAGGAATGGAGTTATAGACAAAAGAATTCGATTTATTGATATAGCAGTGGTAGTAGACTAGCCATGTTTGTCGAAGGACTGATGGTCAGTGAAGCAGATGAATCCTAAAGTGGAGACCGCGTATCGGAAAGCGTAGTGTGCGATCCCCCCAGTTTGTTGGGCCGAAGAACTTAGGAAGGTGGCTGGGACAGACTGGACGCGGAAGGCCAAGGACAGAGTAATGCCTGGGATAGGCCTATGTCCAGACTGTGATAGGCTTAGTGATTGATTGAGAGTTTTTGGTGTGGGCTCGATTAAACTGTCTTAACTTAATCCACGTTCAGCAAGCGTACATTTTCGCTCAATCCTTCTCTGTTTATGAAAAGGCCTTGACCCCTACAATGCGCAGTGGGACAATAAAGACAGTTGCACACTATAGTAAACATAAACTATAACTTTACATAATGGTCGGTCATCCGCGCTATTACAGTCAATTGAGGATGTGTAGTGTACCCGGAGTCGGTTTATAATGGGTTGAGTTGTCAAAAATAGGTCTTATATGGGCGGCCTTTGACCCCATTTTTGTTTGGTGGGTTTTTTTTAAAGGAAACCTGATGCATTGTGGTTTAGGTCGGCTATTGGTGATTAATTTATATCGGCAAAGTAATAGCTGTATCCGGCGGTTACAAAAACGTTAATTCATTACTTTTATTGTGTTATTTTATGTATAACATCACCCGTACGAAGCTGGGACGGGCCGCTAGTATGTAATACATTCCCGTATAAGCTATGTTTATGTGTAACTTATCATGTTGAATTTCACAACACTTTTTTGACGGTTCCCTTTGTTTTAAACACACACGAGTAACAGTAATATGAGCACATTATAAAAGGTGTTTCCGGACCACGAGCGGGTTCATTATAAAGGGTGTTCTCATATTTATTATTAATAAAAACATTAAAAAGAAGCCTTATATGAATATAAAGTGAAATGTTATTCTTTCAGAACGTATTACATTACTTTTGGCAGAAGTATTTTTGAATGAGTTCAACAGAAACAGTAATTAGATCCTATTACTACGCATTTAAGTTTTTTTGGATCTGCTTGTAACTTATCTTAAATATTTTTTCAATTTCAGAGGAGCTACAGAGGTCCTTTGAGTTTGAACCGTGTTCTAAATATAATTTTATAATTTATATTAATATTTTTGAGTTGTAAAATCATCAAATGAGTCCACCTACCCTGAGTGGAGGAGTGGAACGGAGGGGCCTGTGTCTTGGCCCTTCCGTTTACTGACTTATAATCCACCCCGCTTCAGGATCAGGGTTCCTCCCCCACCCTTCCCTCTAAGAATTGGTTAGTACGGTAAATAACACACTACAATGCACAGGAAAAATGCTCATTTCCGTAATGAACTTGCACAATGTTGACAAACACAATACAATTGGTTGATGCAATGATCCGTATAATTCACCGATACGTACAGACTTCAGCACATCAATCTATCCCTAACTTTAATCTTTCTCCAATAGATCATGAACCTTCTACTTTTCTGACAAAGTTGAAAATGTTTTAAAGATTATTTGACATATTATTATAGGTTTACGTTGATGTGCTAGCATCTGTAACAGCCTATTATTGTTCTACTGCATAGAAGGCAGACTGCATGAGTATTGATCATCGATGTTTTTCAAGGTCGATTAGCGATACTACTATTAATTCAAAAAGCCTAAACAAATGACAATCATCAGACGCCACCTGCAAAGCCTTTCATGTTCGTAGGAAAATAAATATAGATTGTTCATTCATTCATGAACAATCTCTATGAACATTAATTCGTTAGATATATTGGGCATTGGATTCTAAAATGAAATGTTCACGAACACATTCATTGATAGAGTAAGAGGAAAATCACTTGAATTTTGCCCTGTAAGAAAGCAAAAACCGCTAAAAGAATTTCACTTTTTCTAAGATCTGAGATTTATACTAACAATATTATAACAAAAACATCAGGAAACATTTTTTTTATACCATAGGAGTGACAAGCAAGCGCACAGCACCTGCATGCTGGCACGTAGGCACCATTGCCTATGGACGCCTGCAATGCCAGAGGTCTGTCCGTTGCCGACCATGCCACTTTAGTCACACTCTTTTTGAGGATTTGAAGAAAGAAAGAAAGAGCGCTGTTCCGACAGTTAAAGGGACATTCGTTTCGGTAAAATGTGATAACATCGTGGGTCCCAAAATTATCGGTACAATGATCCTTCAAGAATTGGCTCACCCATACTTTCGGCCCTCAGATTTCCACTAAATTAGCTACTACACTGAAAATTTTCCTTGAAACACTATAACCAATTCAATTCTATTCCACGATAAACACTTTTGACACAACAAAAAGAAAAAAAAACAATATTTACCATTATCATGAACAGTTTAAGGTCGAATATTATATGAAATAAATAGGGCAAGAGGACACGTCTCCTCCTAAGGAACTCGCGAGATACCCTGAGCAATTGCCTTAGGCACTAAACAGTTTATCCTTACGAATGTAAGTCTTATCGTGATAAGCAGTTTCGACTAACGACTCATATAATATCGAGTTTTTGTATTCGATTGCGATAAAAAATCGAGTAGTTTTATGACAAAATCATAATGGTTTAGCGTTTGAAAGGATTTTTTCTTTGTTACTAGATCAATTAGGTTCGGAGTCAAAGTTTTCCGACGTTGCGTTGTCGGGATGTGGAGAATTAGCCCTAATGCGCCTAAACCGAAATATTCTGTTGTTTTACTTTCCGACTCTTGCTTAGGAATATTTGATAGGGGCCAAAAGAAGCTAAAACGTATAAAAATATTCTAGTTATATTTATAATAATGTCATTGTTGTTTTAGCAAATAAATTAGTACTGATGTTTATATAAAATTGACTGTAATCTGTCAACCATTGCTAAAAAAAACATCGATTTATTAACAAGCAATACTAATACATAAACAATTTTTTTCTTCAACTTTTTAACTATCGAATCACACAAATAAATCGATTCCTTTCATACTCGTCTATACATCGATTAAAACACAATTTTCATTTGCGTATTTTTGATTTATCAAGGTAAAATCGTTGATAAAGACTTACGTTGATAAACCCAGTGAGCGTGACTAAGTCAGCGTACTTTGTACGTTTCTTATAATGTAATGGAAATGGCGATTTGGTAATTGGGTAACACATAATAACATAGCGTATGTAATCCCCGAGGGATTAAGCAGAGGTATACCTAATAAGTACACCCACATTTCGCATGTTTTTAAGTCCTTCGTAGTAGGTTTTATCTTTAATTTGCGGCGTCATGTTTTGTTTCAATTATTATCAATTATATTTATCTTTTATTTCAATTATGTACCTATTATTTGTAAATAAACAATTTCATTTCATTTTGCAGTCAACCGGGTCTAACCCCTCCAACGTCCGCGTCGCTTTGAAAACATGAAACGTCCTTAGAAAAAATGCTCCAAATGTCGCGTGATCACCGTAATCACGTGACATTTTTTATTTTTTTCTTATGATCCACCTTTGGATCATAAGGACGTTTGAGGGGATAAATCCAGGCTCCTTGGCTGTCGAGTTCTGCCGTGGTCCCGGGACTGTATTATCAGGTAACCGTGGCGTAACGTTCCGGGAATGTAAAGGGCTATTGAAGGACAACGTGGATTTTAGTCAGTGCAAGTCTGACAGTCCTTCCCGTCTTGCCCTGGGTGGGAGGACTCATTGGATTATTTTACCACGTAAAAAAAGGCTCCTTGGTTGAGCCATAGGACTATTAAGGTAAATAGGCCACCGTGTCTGTGGCAATTGATGAAACATGGTGAAGTTTAGTCTGACCGACCCTTCCGTTCCATCTATGGCTTAACACTCATATTGTCAATAATATTTACAATTTGTCCACTTACACTTGCGGTCAAGTTACAAATCAAAAACCAAACAAACTTTTCTTGATAATTAACATGCGTAAAAACGATTTCTGGCAGGTCATAGAATATTTTAATCTTGGTATGACATTTTTATCTTTTTGACCCGGAACAACTACTTACTTGCATATCGGGAATCGAACCCGCGACACGCAACGCAGCATTTTAATCGCTCAGCTGTGACGCCGAGTGTGCCGTCAAATTATGTCGCTTCTATAAAGCAAACACTTTCCCTTTCACAGCAATGCAATAAAAACAAAAATTGACCTACTATGTACATTGTTCGAAAACAATAACGCTTTTCACTTCCGCAAATAAATTAATATCAACAACACATTCACAAAACATCACTTTATGTCCGTATGCCACCAAGTGTCAAATTCAACTGACATTTGCCCGTCAAAATCTGTCAAATTAATACCCGAATTACGGTCGGAACTAAAACGGCAATTGTACAAATAAGTACAAAAAGTCACGCAAATTACTCGTAGATAGCGCACGTAAAATTTTGTTGACGAATGTACAGCTGTACCTACATTTTTTTACTGTTTTTACCTTTGACACACGCTATTTAAACGCAACCTTAACACAGTGTAAATAAAGAGCACCGTTACTTTATCAGACCTGCCAGTAGTAGCACCCAGAAATCAGTCTTATTTTTACGACAATAAAGTTCATTGTGATTTTGACAGTCTCGCAAAATAAGAGGTAAAATAATACTACACTGGCTGCTAAGATCTCTTTGTTTCCCTTTTTTGTTCTTAAACATAAGGTGATTTGCACACTATTAGGTAGATTAATGTGTCGAATGTGGATTCTTTAATAATAATTAGGTAATTCTTGCGTATCGAGAATATATGGTTTTGCATGGCAGTCCAGACGCATGGAGGAAAAAAATAATAAGTTAATATTCTTTGTAGGTTGACCAAAACCACAGTCTTGGGCCCTTTTTAGGGTCCCGTGCGTCCGAATGACAGACGGAACCCTTATAAGAACACTTGTGTGTCCGTTTGGTAAACATAATTATCAATTCCTGTGGCCCAAAGGCAGTGGAATATATATATTTTAAGTCTAATTATGCTGAAAACGTATGGAGACTAGTGCATTTTATTTTTTTAACGGCCGTCGATTTCTTATTCACTAAACAATGCAGAATAATATTCTGAACGAGTTATTGTATGGGGTTTCATACCATAAAATCAGCACGAGCTGAGATAAATGAGCTTAAAGCATCTAACTAAATATAACAATACTAGTGGCCCGTCCCAGCTTCGCACGGGTATATTAAGAACCGTTCGTCCGATTTTGTGCAAACTTCACATAAAGCATCTACTAAATAGTTCGAACAAAGCCTAAACATTTGGTTTGGATAGGTGAGCCCGTTCTTGAGCTATAACATTACAACGAAAAGTGGCATTGATTTTTATGTATTAGACTAGCAGCCCGCCCCGTGCTTCGCTACGTGTTACAAAAAATGTGATAAATTAAAACCGCTCGACCAATTTTGTAAAAACTTCACATAAATAATCTACTAAATAGTTCGAACAAAGCGTAAACATTTGGTTTGGATAGGTGAGCCCGTTCTTGAGTTATAACATTACAACGAAAAGTGGCATTGATTTTTACATATTAGATTGTAAATAAATTAAGAATTAGAACATGAACTTAGTTTTTTATCGTAATATATTATTGACAGATCATAGGCCCAACTTCGAAACTACACACTGCTATCCTTTGGCTCCTTAGGTTTCGCTATTACTGAGAAATCAAAAATTGGTACCTTATATTTTTTAAGCTGCAGTCGACCAAATCCTAAAAACTTATCAGACGCAGTCACCATCAAACAAAAACAGAAATGGTATATTATCAAATTGCTTCAGAAGTGTGGATAAACAAAACGGAAGTTCTAAAATTAGGGGGAAATTGCGAAGATTTCTCGCACAGAAGTTAAATATGAAAATACAATGATGAATAGGGTGACTTCGGGCTATCACGCGATGTTGATTTATTTTAGACTAGATTAATTCGAACGAACTAAAAGTCGGGGCTGCTATTATTCTTCTTAGGAGGAGGCAGGACACGTGACGGAGAGGACAGCCTCCACCTCACAACAAAAACAACAGTCGTCACGAAAAAATTTCCGGCTACCGTAGGCGTGAGACATGCGGACGGCGAGTAATGGGTGACTTGCCGTCCGGTCATGGACCATGCCCGATCAACGGCGCGTCGTGCTCCACGCGTGCCACAAAGACCTGTCAGCAATGTGACGGGGGTCCACCTTAGAGAGCCAAAGCCTACCGGGTTATCGGGAATGCCTTATCGCTGGAACGTAAAGGGCTATTGTAGGATACCGTGGATATTAGTTCGTACAAGTCTGACAGTCTCTACCGTCCCGCCCGTGCCGTGCGCGCAGCCTCGCGAGGCATTTGCTGCGCGAGGAAACTGACAAGCGAGGTTGCTCACTCTGTGTGGACGCGTCTATTGTTTTTCGACCGTGGCACGAAACAATATACGCGAGCAAAATAAAAGCCGACACTGGATGGCTCGGGCGGTCAGTCGCTCGACCGCGGCAGCGCTTTCACTTGCCTCGCCCGAGACACGTCCACACCAACCGAGCTGCTTCGCGCGGAAAATGCTTGGCGAGGCTGCGCGCTCTGTGGGGACGCACCTAATCGACAAAAAAAACTACTTTTCGGCAAGGCGATTTGTAATTACTTAGCCCGAAATAAATAGTCGTATTTAGTCACACCCAAGCCAAAGTAATGTTTTGCGACGTCAAATGTCAGTAATTTCCATGTCATACGTCAGTGACTTTTAAAATGCGTTCAGTATTCATATTCATTTATTTTTAGACTAAAATACTTTTTGTAAAATTGTAATGTTTATACATAATGATTAATCTTAATTTTACTAATTGATAAATTCGGTTCAGTATAACATTAAATCAATAATAAAATAAAGCGGATTCGGTTGTTTATGAAATTAGAATTATCCAGTAGGTATATTAATTGTGAACGCTTCTCAAACATGACAGTAAAGTAATACTTTTGCCTAATACTTAGCAATGACTATTTATCCAGGCCTTAGTCATGGACCAAAGTCATATCTAGTTCAAAATTAATCTAAAAACATTAAAAACTACGGCAAAAAAAGTGAAGTTAAGTAAATTCAGCAGAACATGCAACCGGCCTTACTCACTGCGTCGTGAAGTTAATTGAAACGTCATATTTTGGTCGTTAACCCTAATAATTGTGAGAACGGTACAACAGTCGCGAAATAGGAGGGTTATGGACTTATCTCGTTTGTAAATTAGTGAGAATTGCTGTTTTATTGAATTTATTGGTCTAGGCAGGGGTTTAAATAGGCCACTATAGACAGAATCTAGTCAGGGTCTAAAATAGCCACTTTAGACTGCCATAAAATTCTTTAAATAGAATACTGCAAAGCTGGCGCACTGGTCGAGCGATTGACTGCTGCGGTGCGTGTCGCGGTTTCGATTCCCGCATAGAGCAAATATTTATATGATCTACAAATAGTTGGTTCAGGTCAGGCCCCGCAGTCTCGACAAATATAACGACAAAAATCGGTCGTTAAGTCTAATCGATGTCAAATTTCTTTAATAAATTGTCAACCTTATGCTTTGGAAATAAAGTTGAAAATCTATTAAAGGAATTTGATAACGATACGACTTAGCGACCGATTTTTGTCGCTGTCTAATGTCGAGACTGCAGGGGCTGGATACGAGTATTACCTAGTGTATGCGAGTTTAAAACGCACCCACGATTCAGGAGAAATTCCTAGCTTTTTATGCACTATCTATATTCAGCTCTTTTTCTTGAGCAGTAGAACAATTAATAAGTATAGTATACTGGGTGTAAGGGACAGCCCTCCGCAAACTTTCAGGGCTTGCTCAGTATAATTATGAAACTGAACAATCTTTCACAATTTTTTATTCAGGAAATGAAAAAAAAAATCAGCCTCACCATAGAAAATTATAAACTTGATTCGACAGTTTGTATGGAGAGTCTGTTTTTTTTTTTCATTTCCTGAAAAAAAAACAATGTGGAAGATTGTTCAGTTTCGTCTACTGAGCAAGCCCTGAAAGTTTGCGGAGGGCTATCCCTTACACCCAGTATATCTTCATTAATATTATGATCTTTAGAACAGCTGATCCAAAGAACAAAACAATATGATATATTTTCAATTTCATCACTTTTCCGTCGCTTGTTCGTTGCTTATAAAATTTAAAAAGAATCATAATAAGGGACAGGAACTTTAATACCCGTCTGTGTTTAATGCGTTTAGTGATAACTATATTTAAAACAGCCCAGACTCTGTTATCTTCAAACAATTAACAGAAACGGAAGGATATTTTTCTGTTTATCGCTAAACTCAGTGATTTGTGTTTCATGCGGGTTCATGGTTCAGGGACGCTGTATAAGTAGGTATTAGGTTTATTATTGTGTAGAGAATGAAGGTCACATCTACGATGATAAGCAAGTTCACAGGATACCTACAAGTAGATATTTAATTTAAAGTAACAACTGCTGTCCTTAGGTCCATGTCTGCTAGTTTTAGAAACTCATCATTCCAACACGATCTCATTGTCATTTTGCTAAAATTTCGTCATCTACTAAATTCATAATGATCGATCATTGGTCGGTCAAAGGTCTCGTAATAGAATTGTGATAAAATTATTTATGAACATTATTTTGAAGGTACCATTTTTTGGTTTTTCGCTGATATCTCGGAAACCATGCGTCCTAGTGGCATAGCAAATATAGACAAAATAAAAGCTGAAAAAATTTTCCTTAAGTATTATTCATTAAGCATTTCAGTCAAGAAAAAAGTTGTTGCAGTTATAATTATTATAATTCCTTTAATTTTTTGCATTTAATTTTATTTCTGTTGCCTACACTAAAAATAATATATTAATTAATAAAAACCGGTCAAGTGCAAATCTGACTCGCGCACGCGTCGTTCCGTACCATTGTCTATAAAATCGAAAAAAAAAATGTCTGTTGTAAACTATTTTATTCTGCTTTTATTTATTGTAACAACAGAAATACATCAACCGTGAAATCCAATCCAATAGCAGAAAACTGTAGGAGATTATTTATTTTGGAGCCTTTTTACGATATATTTGTGTTAGTAGGGGCTTTACTCATATCTCTCATACTGACGTAAGATAATAAAACGTAATTAAAGATTGCATAAAACCAGACACTTGCATTTTCGTAACGGCACTTATCACGCGATAAGGTAGTAGCGACGACTGTTAACTAGTACCTATACCATCTACAGCAATACGTTATCAGTTAATCTGATAACGAACGATTACTTTAGCCGAGAATCATTAAGCTTACTTAACTAGTACAGGTCTTAGCGTTGCCTGTAAATCATAAAGGTCTTGGCAGAGAGTGTAGCAAGAAAGAAAAAAAGAAAAAGTGCAAAATAACAAGAAAAAAAAAACAGAGAAATTAACAGTTAAGTACATCTAAACAAAATAATAGATATATATATATATAATTATGATCCCGACCGATTTCGGCCACAGCGACTTGGATATGTCTATTGAGAGCATCGCTGGTGTGCCCTCTGGTGACTGACATAGACAAAAACCGACATCGACAACTGCACCCCATGACTGTTAAAAATGGGGACCACTCAGCATAATGCTACTATCTATCTTATTTTTCAGTTATCATCATCATCATCAGCCTATAAATGTTCCCACTGCTGGGACACAGGCCTCCTCTCTGTGAGAGGGAGTGGGCCGTAATCTACCACGCGGGCCCAGTGCGGGTTGGTAGATGTCACATGTCTTCGAATTTTTGGTTCTAGGACATGCCGGTTTCCTCACGATGTTTTCCTTCACCGTTTTGAGAGCAGTGGTGTTGAAATAAATTACATAAAGTAATGCGCCTGACGGGGTTCGAACCCACGACCTACAACTCGTAAGTCGAGGCCGATACCACTGGGCCACCACTGCTCAGCTGCTTTTCAGTTATGCGTTCTTTAAAAATTTCATGAGAAAAATGGCGGGTTTTGCCTTTTTCATAGTAGCCTTTTTTATCACCCACTGCTGCGGCTGAGGCCTCCTCTTTCTCCTTCAAAACCTCTCTAATTTGGGCAATCTCTCTATTTATATTTCCTTGCCATTATAAGTAATAGTTATTTTTGTGAGTTCAATTAGCAATATTAACATCTTGTAATGTCTTGTGTTCAACACAGTGACCAACTATGCTTATCTATACATATAATAAATCTGTAGAAGGGTCAATTCTGTAAATTGAAAATATTGAACAAATAAATAGCGGGGGGTGTTGCTGGATCGATACCAAACCCAAATATGTGATTTAAAAAAATTTTGTCTGTCTGTCTGTCTGTCTGTATGTGCAGGCATCACGTGAAAACTAACGGTTCGATTTCGATGAAACTTGGTATAATTATACCTTATTATCCTGGGCATAAAATAGGATACTTTTTATCCTGGAAAAATACGTAGAAAAAAAAAATCTGTATCAAACCTTATTATGGAACCACTGGCGACACCTATTATCAAAGTAGAACATTACGCCACGCCTGCCTCCATTGATTTCTAAAAAGGTTCCACCACTCACCACTAGATGGCGTTGTGCCTATGACGCGCATTTCTGAATCGCGGTGTTAAGATTCTCCGAAAGTTAATGACTACCGCGACTTTATTATTTTTCTGTGTGACTTAACTAGCAGTGCACTTGCGGGCTACGTCCTAATTGGGTTAGCTACACAAGACTCGGCTACTAAGTTTTATCATAAAGTTAAACAGTAATTCAATTTTGTTATTTTTGGTATAGAGGACCAAAAACCCCTGCCTTCGTCCTCCCTGGGAAAAGGTGGTCGGGACTTGTCCTATTTTATATAAATAATTTGTACGTTGTGGACAATAAATCTTTGTCAAGAAACCGAACATCTCTTCGTGCCGGCAACGGTGACTAACATCCCTTAAAAATCTTATTTTTCTTATTATTAATCTTATTAATTATTATTATTATTATTAGAACGCGAGCTCAACAGCAGTAGCTCAATAGATCTCCTTAATTATTATAGGCTTAGCCGTATTTGGGTCCAATGGATATTTATAAGATGTCATTGTCAGAGTTACTCAAAATGGAGAAATGAACCATCCACGCGAAGACCAACATCCGCGCGGACGGAGTCGCGGGCGGAAGCTAGTCATCTAAATAATCACTCACAGAATGCCTGAACAAAACGCGTGTGTCGGATCTAAATGTGTTAGAACAGAGTTCAGCTTTTACTTTTGCTTTAAACACGTTAAATGGCAAGTCTAGGAAAGAGGACGGTAACTTATTATAAAAAGTTATACCAACCCCAACGAATGAATTATGCACCTTATGAAGCCTTACCCTTACCCTTACCTTACCTTTCTTTATAAAAGAATGATAAACTCTAGATATGTAAAAAAAACCATCCCCCTTTTTCCCCAAGAAGCCAAAGGACATCCTTGCAAATTGAATAAAACCATCTTGCGTTTCCCATTTACTCAGAGAAAATTCTAATTATTAACCCAGTTTTTTTCATAACTATTAAAAGCTTGTTCTTCCTTTTAAAGCAGAAGTCGACTCGAGCTTGCAGATAGTAATCTTAGTCCTGCGCTAATTAGTATCAACAATTTGTTAGGAAGTATATTCCATCTACATAGATTTTATGAGATTTTCTAGATGTTATAGAGTTGGGGTGCTAAGACAGGAATCCTCCACGTGCGTGGACGTGGACGTCCCGTGGACTGGAGTTCCCTCTCGGATACGTACGGGGGGACCAGTTTTTCGGGCCGGTGCACCCTGGGATGCGGGCAAAAGCTCTTCAGGCTTATGCGAATAGCCTGTCGGGTGGACGCTCCAACGCGTGTCCCTATGAACAGCAGAGGGCACAGCGGCGGAGCGGGCTTGCGGACGGTGAGTAATGAGTATGCTCGCCGTCCGACCAAGGACCAAGCCCGGGTCGGTGGCGCGTCGTGTTTCACGCGTCACCGACGGGGCCCCTTATGGGGCCAAATGCCTGCCGGGGTCGCGGATTTTTCTTAATCCAGAATACCGTGGCCCCGGACTCATTTGATGATTTTGACACCCCCAAAAAAAAAAAAGATGTTATAGAGTTTACTAACAATATTCTATACCTATCTATACTAGCCGTGGCTTCACCCCCGCTACTTGGCTCCTATACCTATATTGTAGAGTGATGTTTTATAGCCTATTCTTCCTTACTTAAAAATATGTTTTCAATTTGAATTAGTAGTTCCTGAGATAAGCGCGTTAAACCAAACAAACAAACTCTTCAGCTTTATAATATAAAAAAAAGTATAGATAGTATAGAATTTATCGGTTTTAGTATGAATTCTATAAAGATGTTATTGACTTTGTTAACACCTGTGGTCTTAGCATAAACGAGCGGAGTACACGGCACTGAATCTGTAGTAATAAAATAAAGTTATTAGTTTCTTGACATGGTCACTAAAACACTATTTTTTTTTTTTGAGTTTCCGATATTTCGATAGAATATTGATAAAATAAAGTTAGCTTATTAAGGTTGAAAACGCCAATGCCTGAGAAAATACTTTTGGCTATAATAGCCCAATACTAGACAAATGTTATAGCTAGCCTATAACATTTGTCGTTGTTGTTAACATCACGCTATGACCCTTATTAGCCGTGCAATAGCTGACAGATTTGATAATGTATTCTGTACTTAATATTTAAGTACTTCAGTCTAAGACGTTATTCGTCTACAATATGACCGATATTTTACATTTTTACCAACATATTCGTTGCCTGTGCGACAAAAAAAAACGTCTGAATTTAGATTACGTTTTCTTCGCGCGTTCGTGCTAGGACCAATGAGAGTTTGATTAAATCCAGATTGTTACGATCTAAAAATAGATTTGGTTAGATTTGGTTCTACGAACTTGTTTTCAATTTCACCTATGAATACTTCGCAAGCATTAACGGGCGTAATTGAATTTGCTGAAAACCTGAAAATGGTTACCTAATTTAGGTATTCATTAATTGATTGCTCATAAGTTTTAAATAGACTTTACTAGTTAGGTTTGGTATTATTAAGGGGTAGTTATATCGGGATGAAAAGTATTTTACGTGGTAATCCTAGTTATAAATTGTCTGGGTACCAAATCTCATCCAAATCTGTTCAGTACTTTTTGTGTGAAAAAGTAAGAGAATTCCTTACTTTTGGCATTTGTTTATTTTTTTTAAACGTTGCGCATCCTTTGTAATTTATCCTATATCGTGGGTGCTTTACAAACATTTAAATTCACATACACAAATGTAAATTCGGATCAACTACGTTTGTAGATTATGTAAATATTTGCTTCGTTATTAGCAGAAAATAAAGATATTAAATCATATTTTTGTACCTAAATAATTAATTCACATCGCATTTACTTCAGTTTTACCCTCCAGGAATAAGAGGCGATATGTTTTGTCCTCTAAAACATTAAATAAACAAATCAAGCATCAATTCATTTATTCTTTCGTCTGTTTTTAATTAAACAATTCAGGCTAATTGGTACTTAATTAATCCTCCATAATAATCAATTTTCAATTATTGATATTTAATAGATTTATAATAATTTTATGATTTACTAGACTCTGTCCGCGGCATCGCTCTCCCCATTTCGAAATCTATAACTGACTAACGTGTCCCATCTATGTGGATCGCGGGACTATCTTAGCAGGATATCATAGCCCTGGAACGCGAAGGGCAAGCGAAGGATCAGAGTTTTTTTTTTTCAGTAAGAGAGACAGTGTACTGACTGTCCCTTCCCCTCCACTTAGGGCGGACTCATAATAGGCTATTTGACTAAATAATTCTAATTAATCCGTCAGTTAGATTATCAAATAACATTTGACCCGTATTTTTTCTTTTTTTACGCAAACCAAAATTGACGGAGATATGATGATTTTAAAATTGCCAATACGTCACAATTCAGTATATTTCTTACTGAATTCTGACGTCACGAGCCCCCACTCTCGAGTCTTGATGTGTTATATCTTGGTAAATATTCATTGATTTTACATAAGAAAAAATATGTGTCCGTTATTTTTCAAAACTCTAAATAACGGACTTATTAGATTTATGATTTATTGATACTGTCAAATAGCCTATTGTGACGATCTTACCACGCTTGAAAATTATGGTCCTATCTATTCATGTCCAATGTTGATCAAAATTGGTACAGTAATTTCAGAGTGAAAGCGTAATAAGCCTATCCCGCGCATCCTTGATATAAATTCAGTTTGATTGATTGACATCATCATCACTCGAGAACTTTTCTTCCCCATCGGTTATCAGTTCTATGATAGTGGATTGATTGACCCCAAACTCTGACACAAGGTTACAAATCAAGCCATTCAAATCCAGCATAGGGGAACAGTGTATAAGACGGGGACGCGAGGTATGATGGGAAATCACACACCTAAGGCAAACATAACACAAAACTAACATAGCACAAGCGCCAACAGGACGCTATTTCCGTCTGGCCGCTTGCAAATGACGTCCTGATGGCGCTTGCTCTACGTTAGTGTTGTGTTAAGTATATGCCTAAAGAGTGTATGTCCCCATTATACCTCGCGATTATTATCGTCCCCGTCTTATACACTGTTCCCCTACCTTGGTCTCGCTTTTTGTAATCTTTCTTCACAATGAACGGTCAGCTTATATTGGTTTTTTTATATGTGCATTTATAATTCTGACTAACACAATGATACAATCATTAAAAAGTAATTTTGCCTACAAATCATGTTTCGGTCATTGACCCTATTCTAAATCGTTAGGCGATTGTTTTTTTCTACTTCCGACATACGGTCATTAGATGATGCATGTGTAATGATATTCTCATTACAGTTAGAACAGGAAAACGGGTAATAGGAATCTTAAAAATATCTATGAGTAATACCTTTCTACGAATATTTACTTTCTATCATTACAGTCATTGCCCATAATTATATGAGCCATCTTATAAAGGGCAGCATAATGTTAAACGGGGTCAAGTAATGCTGGCCATGACTGTACGTATTTTAAAGAGGCAACAAACATTTTTATAGACAAAGATTTGTTAGAAATCAATGTGTTTTCAAGATCCCGTACGCGGAAATGAAAAACAAAAAGATCCCGTAGAATCTCGAGGAATATTCGTCAGTCTGTTTGTCCGTTTATTTGTTTTTTCTATCACAGTTTTAATATTTCAGTATCTTATATGTTACTAGCTGACCCGGCAAACGTTGTTTTGCCATATAAATAATTTAAAAAAAATTTTGGTGTGGACTACCCCTAACATTTAGGGGGATGAAAAATAGAAGTTGGCCGATTCTCATAGATACCGGATAAGCATAAAAAATTTCAACAAAATCGGTCAAGCCGTTTCGAAGGAGTATGGCATCGAAAATTGTGACACGAGAATTTTATATATTAGAAGATAGTCTACTCGACATCAGTCTACTCGTTTACTTGTTTTATTCCCCGGATTAGCTAAAAAAAAAGGCCTCTTCTAATGACTTTTTACTTGTGGCCTACCATGAATTGTTAACGCGATCCAGTTTAGGCTGTGGGAACGAGATGGCGCTAGACGACCTGTATAGCTCTGTCTCTTTCCCACAGCCTAAGTTGGATCGCGTTAAGAGCTCGTGGTAAGGTCCCTGACTGCAGTATCCATGTCGTCTCTCGATATTTTTTTTTATTTCTTTTAATAGATAGTGCGTTCGATCGGTCGCCTGGCCCTGTAGCCATGTTACAAACGATAAACGCAAACGCTGAGTAGGCTTTAATAGATTTTAAACTTTATGTGCTTGTGTATAACGTTGAAGATCTAGTGAAGATTGCTTATCGTTTTCGATCTTTCCTGTCGCTAACGCTCAGAAATCTTAAATAGGTTTTCAACTTTAAGCTATAAGCTATAAAGTTGAAAATCTATTGGGGAGTACCGAGCGTTTACGATTATCGTTTGCGACTTGTTGTGACTTGGCTAAGGGGGCTGATGGTAAGCGATGAAGTGGTCGACGCCGAGATTGAATGTTGTTGACGAAATCTCTTTACTCGATTCACATTGCGCGTAGCGGCCATACACCATACTGCCTATCGTACAATCGGCATGACGATCGATTTGATCAAATTGGCAGTTCGTCCATATACACCATACACCATACTGCCTATCGTACAATCGGCATGACGATCGATTTGATCAAACTTCAATTCGGCAGCAGTGATGCCAACTTAGCAACTTTATAGCTAGATCTAGCTATTATTCGGTGACAGACAGCTACAATTTTATAAAACTTGTGGCTTAACTTTTTAGCTACTTTTTTACCGACTTGTTTTATCCCACTAGTGGGAATCAGTTGGTAATACAAGTGAAAGTGAGTTCAATCGATTTTCGACTTTATTGACATTTATGCAAACACCGGATTTTAATGAAGGAGCAATGTTAGCTAACGAGAATGTGAGAAAAAACAAACTAAATTTTGAATGTCAATAAGGTCGAAAATCGCTTGAACCTGTTTTTTAACTTGCTTAACGATAGCAAGTTAAAAAAAGGTTCAGGCGATTTTCGACCCTCCATTCCATTCCACTCCACTCCACTCCACTCCACTCCATCGCAGTCTGTAAAAAGTGTCGTTACAATTTTTTCCGCCTAGCCCCCTTTCGCAACGCGCCATAAGGAACTTCGTTCCAAAAAAATATACGTTTCGAATTGAGAACCTCCTCCTTTTTTTACGTCGGTTAAAAAGTAGCTACCGAATATTAGCTAGATCTAGCTATAAAGTTGCTAAGTTGGTATCACTGCTGCCGATTTGAAGTTTGATCATTCCGATTTGATCAAATCGATTTGATCAAATTGGCATGATCAAATCGATTTGATCAAATCGGCATGATCAAGCCTATTGTTATGCCAATTTGATGGATTCCACGCCCACACACGGTCAAATCTAACTGATCAAATCGGCAGCGTCATGCCGATTGTACGATAGGCAGTATGGTGTATGGCCGCTATAATATTTCGTGCCCCGTACTATGTGAAGTGAAGGTAATGTTTCGGCGCAACGCGGCCTAGCGCGCCCAATTTTTTGACTGCGGTTCCACTGACGTGGAGCGGAGCAGCGGGTATTGCGTATCTCGGTGTCTGTGTGGTGACCATCAAATAGTTCTCAAAACGTAAATTTCGTATTGGCATTTGTAATGAAACTGATAAATGTAAATGTTCCCTAAAATCAACGAATTATTCCCGTTGGATCCCACTTTTGAATCCCATTTGAATATTTTTCCCGTTGGATCCCGCAAAAAATTAAAAATGTATTCCCGTTGAATCCCATAACAAAAGAAAAACGTTTTATTCCTGTTGAATCCCAAAAACTATTTCCGTTGGATAACATGCTTTAAAAAATCTGAATGCGAGTACTTTCAACGACATAATTGCTTTAAATTTTGTTTTAGAACTTTTTTAGTAAAATTCATAAATTAGTAACAGAGAATAAATCTTTAAAATAAAGGTAACATTTTTCTTCTGATATGTACACATCTAGCGCTCTTGAGGCACTCCACTCCTTAACTTAGCCTCATAACAGGTGTCAAGCCATCCAAGTCCAGTTGACAGGGGTGCTAAGACAGGTAACCTCCACGTGCGTCCGTGGACTGGAGTTCCCTCACGGATACGTCCGGGGGGAAGACCAGTTTTTCGGACCGGTGCGCCCTGGGATGCGGGCAAAAACTCTTCCTTAGGCACTGTGTGCCTAAGGGGGTTTCTTTGCCCGTATGCGAATAGCCTGTCGGGTGGAAGCTCCAATGCGTGTCCCTCTGATTAGCAGAGGGCACAGCAGCGGAGCGGGCTTGCGGACGGTGAGTAATGGGTAAGCTCGCCGTCCGACCAAGGACCAAGCCCGGGTCGGTGGCGTGTCGTGTTTCACGCGTCACCGACGGGGCCCCTTATGGGGCCAAATGCCTGCCGGGGTCGCGGATTTTTTCTTAATCCAGGATACCGTGGCCCCGGAACGTAAAGGGCATCCGAAGGAACACGGGTGGATTTTAGTCAGTAAGAGTCTGACAGTCCCTTCTGCCCCACCCAGGGCGGGAGGACTCATTTGATGATTTTGCCACCCTAAAAAAAAAAAAAAAAAAAAAAAAGTCCAGTTGACAACTGCTGGCCAGTGACTATCAAGTGACGAGTTGTGCCGCGATTCACTAATCACATGGAGGAGTGGACAAGAGATGTGGATTTCAAGCCATATCATTAATGAATCGTGAGAAGCCAGCATTAGCAGTCATAACATTAACTCCATTGTGTCTTCATAAATATTTTTGTTGGTGTGTTTTGCGTCGTTGTTGCTAAATTGCCCTTGATTTTCTTTATTAAAATCTAGTAGATTTACATTCTGTCTTTAAAATTAGCAATCTTTCTATTGTTTAAACAATGGTTACAAAAAATCTTGCTCAAGCACGGTCACACGCGGCTATTGTATGACATATTGCGGTAACTAATTGAGATCACACGTCAACATCTTACTGCTAATGAGATTAAAACAAATGGTTAAAAAATCATTATCATCATCTACTTACTGTCGTACCACAAAAACTTTTAAAAGTCTGTTGAACACTTGTCTAAAAAATGTCAGATTATGTCGTTGAAATAAGGTCCGTTTTGCAGTCACACTTTTTTTAGACAAGTGTTCAACAGATGTTTAAGTTTTTGTAGTAAGGGTGTTAGTGTTTTTTTCCAAACGTTTTTTGAGATAGGCTTCGAATCTTACTAGCTGTTGCTGAGTAACGGTACTTTACATGTTTGTAGCGACTGCCAATCTGAGCCCTTATCACGAGTTTTCACTATTTTACTTTACAGCGTCTTTCCAATATTTACAGCGTTTCTTGTATGGAAAACAGCGCCTCTGGTATACGAAGAAGGAACTAATTTTTTCCTTGAAATTGAATGTCAAAGTTGCAGTTTACTTTACGTCACAATAAGTGAAAAGGCCTCATGATAAGGCCTCTCAGCCCAGTTACTGGATAATATGATAAACCATTTGGTAAGAATAATTGTCAGATTTTTCAGATTTTTACTTGTAAGGACTGTCAAATATGTACCAATTACGACATGTTTGTTGCAGAGGCAGAACAAATGGTAGCTGCGTTGTGTGTCACGGGTTCAATCTCCGTACGGGAATAATATTTATCATAGTCTACAGGTAATTATTCCGGGTCTGATTGTTTGTTTATGTAAGTTTAAATACGAAAAATATGATTCAGGAAAAAACCCTAGTATGGAGCAACGGTTTAACGTGCAATAGTGCATTCCAAGCCACGGTATGTTATGATGGCTTCCCATCTACAGATTGACCTGGGTAAGCGCTGTTTGACTTTTAAAGTCGAATCAAGATACATACATAAACTCACGCCTCCGTCCCAAAGGGGTAGGCAGAAACTGTTTTTTTTTTTATTACGTTGCCCCACACTAGGAATTTCGCCTGTATTGTGGGTGCGTTTACAAACAAAGAAACTCACATATTCATACACCCAGATCCGGAACAACTATTTCCAGATCTTACAAATATTTGTTTCGTGCGGGAATCGAACCCTCAGCAACTGCGCCAAACGTGCTAGTACAGAGTGCCACCTGTTAAGACCCTTACTTACTCTTTTTGACTCACCCACATTCAGTCTAATTCAGTACATACCCTTAGTGAAAATTGATACAACTCGAACTGCCTTCTTCTGCGCAAAAAATGTAAAGAAAATAAGCCTTAAGCAGTTTTATTAAGGCTTATTTTTCTTTGCATTTTTTTTTGCGCATGTGCCTTTTTTGCTTAAAGAAGGCAGTCGATTTGTATCACTTTTCACTAAGGGTACAGAACTATTGTACCCAAAATATAGTTTACATGAACACAGTGGTCAGTCTCAAAGACTCTCTTATGCGTCTGCGCAGCTATTAAGATAGTACTGTCTTATCTAATCTGTCGCAGATCACGATGACCTATATGCTTGAGATTAATTCGAAAGTTTACCTTGTCAATCATGTATGATATCATGTACGTATTTTTTGTTGTACGGGAAATACCAACGAGATTTGTTTTGTTTTTTTTTTTTTATTGAAGAGTGCTTGTATGAATCATGTGCTCATTGGATTGTGAAGACAGATGAGTCAAGTCAAGATGTTTGTGGACTAAAATAAAGTCACCAGAATAAATAAAAATGAAAGAGTTTCTGTGTGCGGAACCCTTTGGGTAACATGTGTGTTGATCATTTAAACCTTCAATTCGAATCAATGACACAAAAGTCTGGTTAAATTTATTTATACGAGACATTAAGTGTTTATTTTACTTCAGTAGCATTCTTCAAATATTAAATCTAACACCGTAAACATTTGATTCATATTATAAATGAAATTTTATATATTTGAATGAACGGTTGGATGAATGGACGTTTATAACTCAATCACTTTAGAACAGCAGAACGGATCTTGATGAAATTTAGCTCAGGTATAGTTTTGAAATATTTGTCTATCGTTGTAATGTTGAAATTAAAATATTTATTTATTACTCGCTTTTACACCGTGGTTTCAACCCTTCTCCTCAGCTCCTAGCCTTCATCCTTCTTTGATAAATGTTTAAATTGAAACCAGTAGTTCCTGAGTTCCGTTCAACCAAACAAACACTTCGGATTTATAATATAAAGTATTGATTAAAGTAATATAAAGTATTCATCTAGGTTTTTCTATCGGTAAGATATCTATCACTTATCTATCAAATAAGAATGATAGAATCACCGAAGTCCAATTTGAGTCGGAAGCAATCAAAGTGATGCCATCTTTCATTACCAACATATTTTTAAATTACCCAACCACCACAAAGCTAAAAGGAAGAGTTATGTTTTTAACAGTCTATGTATGTCTATGTTTGTAACTCTTTTATCCATCCATATCGCTTAAACGATCAAGCAGAATTTGATGAATGGGATGTCAATCGATTCGTTATTACGCTCATCGTGACACAAGCTAGATTTTATACGAACACAATTATTTTGCTTCCAATTCTAATATATTTTCAATGCAACACTATTTGAAATACACACTCTTCTTCTTCTTCCTGCCCTTATCCCATTCTACTTGGGGTCGGCGCAACACGTTTTCTTCTTCCATTCTCCCCTATCAGACGTCACAGTATCATTTACTCCTTTTTCTTTCATATCGTTCCTTAGACAATCCATCCATCTTTTCTTTGGCCTTCCTCGTCCTCTCCATTCATCAACATTCATACTCATCACTTTCTTAGTCACATTTGAAATACACACTACTAACGATTTTTACGTTATTTAATTAATCTTTATATTTCTAGTTTTTTTTTTTTTTTTACACAATATTAATTGATTTTCAGGTTTTGTTATTGCAGAGCCGCATTGTTGTTTTATTTACCACTGTCGACACATAATTCAATCAAGCATAATAATTATTAACCTTCATTCATTATCTATCAATCAGTTTAATAATACACTCATTATAACCTTTAAAGTAGAAATACACACTGGAACAAAATTACATTCAAAACATTGCTTCCGAACGCGATAAACCAACTTCACATAACCTAAAATTTAAAATATCTGATCACTAAAAGATAACAACAATACTCACGATTTTAGAACATCCAGGCAAAATACAAGGCGTCTTCATTTTAACACAAAATATTAAAAAAAAAACTGTTTGTATGTTTGACTAGGTCAAAATAATGCAAAACTGATGGCTCCTTTTTTGTTAAATTTACGTTGAACTACATCCCGCGTCTGCGAGGATAGTGAGCGATATTGTATTTGGAGATAAGTGAGTTGAGGTGGCCGGCGTAATGGAAGGGAGTTTCGCGGTTTGGCACAAGCGGAAGCGGGGATGCACATTCTAGCGTGGATAATAATGGAATAGATATATTATTATCTGTTTTTTATTCAATAAAATAGCGACAATTGCGGTGCGTTTTGAACTATTAGAAACTATTTAAAAAATTGGTAGTAGGTATGTTAAAATGACACTGAATGATTCGCAACTTCAGGACAGGGGGGGTATTACAACGTCTTAAAACCAGGCTTGTTTCGGCGAGTGAACGAGATGGCGCTAGATGACTTGTATAGCTCTATCACTTTCACTCGCCGGAACAAGCCTGGTTTTAAGACGTTGTAATACCCCCCCAGATCAAGGAAAATAGATCAGGAATGTTACAAATATCAACGGACGATGGGCTTCATCAGTAAAGCCTCAGAAACTTTGGCGCGTTGACTTGTTCTTATTCTTGATCCTTTGTTTGTTTAGCAGTGAGGTAGAACAGACGAATATTAAAAGGCCCCAAAACTCGTCGTCTCTTAAATCGCTTACGCTAATGACTTGCAACACTTTCTTATCAACAACAGCTATAAATACATAGTTAAGTACGTGTACACCTTGCCAGGATTTACATAATATACGCGATATCTTGTTTATATCGTACGTAGACATAGGTACTCGATGAAGTCATAGTATCAACAATATGAAGAAGTTAATATGGAAATTAACTGTATCAATTACTGAAGGATGTTTTGGTACTTTAATTTTCTCACGGATGCCCATTGTTTAAACAATTGTATTTGTATTTCATGTCTATTTTATTGCAATTACAGATAATGCGTATAAGCAGTAAGTGGTCTTGAAAATTAATGTTAGGTAGTTTTATAAAAAAAATTACCTACATGTAAAATAGTACAGTCATCATCAAAAGTTGCCTACCACATTCAGATTTTCAAAATCGCTGTACACCGTATTATTACGGTGTGCAGCGACTTTGAAAATCTGAACAACTGTCAGCAACTTTCGATGCTGACTGTACCAAAAATTTTTATTTAACCTTTAATGTTACTAGAAATGTTTTGCATTACTTGCAAAGAAGAAAATAGTGATGAAATCCTTGTATCGATTACACACAAAGAAATTATTGTTAGAATCAAAATATTTGATTTCATAATCAGGTATAAACTTACGTGGAGTGACCACGTAAGTATGAAACGTCAACATAAATATATAATTAAACTTTAAGAAACTCTTTTTAAATTGGCATAGCATTAATTATCAATTTACTTTGTATGTGGCAAAAATTGCAAGTTTTTGACTATTATTTTTATCAACCCATTCTGAAAATAAAATAAATAAAAAATGCTCTTGACAGTAACGTCATTTGTAACTACCACTATAATCTATACATATAATAAATCTGTAGAAGGGTCAATTCTGTACATTGAAAATATTGAAAAAATAAATAGCGGGGGGTGTTGCTGGATCGATACCAAACCCAAATATGTGATTAAAAAAATTTTTGTCTGTCTGTCTGTCTGTCTGTCTGTCTGTCTGTCTGTCTGTCTGTCTGTATGTGCAGGCATCACGTGAAAACTAACGGTTCGATTTCGATGAAACTTGGTATAATTATACCTTATTATCCTGGGCATAAAATAGGATACTTTTTATCCTGAAAAAATACGTAGAAAAAAAATCTTATTTTTCAGTTTTATTCATAGACGTTGTTCTGTAGAACCGCGAACACACGTTGCATTACCCGCAGTGGACTCAGCGCCGTAACCTGTAGCGCCGAAAGTCGGATTTGGCTTGAACCGTTTGCGGCACACGCGGGCCACGCCTCCCCGACTCCTATATAAGGAGCCGCGTTCCGCGCCGCGCGATGCATATAAATTCTGAATTTTGATGCGAGCGGACGTGTTCAGTGTGGCGAGCGGTCCGGTCGTCCGTGGAATTAATATTGTATTCGTGTAATTTTAAACCGTGCTTTTCAGCGCGACCTTTTTGATTACTGTTCCGATCAGTTATTTGTAAATACAAGGTCGGAATTACTATGAAAAAAATACTTACTACAGAACGCGAGCTCAACAGCAGTAGCTCAATAGAGGGATCTCCTTAATTATTATATGCTTAGCCGTATTTGGGTCCAATAGATATTTATAAGATGTCATTGTCAGAGTTACTCAAAATGGAGAAATAAACCATCCACGCGAAGACCGACATCCGCGCGGACGGAGTCGCGGGCGGAAGCTAGTAATGAAAATGTGTAGGCGCCATATTGTAAGTCTTATGCACACTTTTTAACTTTTTTTATGAACAAAACATTAACAAAGTTATAACGATAAAAATATTGTTGAAAATTAATTTACACAACATCTTTTTTGATTAACGTAATTTTTACGAGTAAGTAACAGTTGACTGATGAAATTCATTATTAATTCTTATCATCGTCTCATATTCCAGTGTTAATAATTAGGTTAATAACCACGCTAACATAATTCAGTAATGTATAACATTAGTAAATTAACATTCAGAACGAAGAGAGATTAAGATAGCAGAAAGTTTAAATGAGAAAACTTGCACCACTTCTGTGTTACCCCAATAATGTGCATCTTGTACTTATATTACCCGAGGATTTCCTTGTTAAAGAAACTTTCAACCTTATTGGGAAGAAATATGGTATTGTTATTGCTTAGCAACAGTAAGTAAAACAGGAAAACTTGTACCAAAATCAAACATTCGAAGAAGCGATTCTAAGAATAGCTTTAGTAACAAACCGTTCCTGCAAACGTCTCTGAAGTTTTGCTTAGAAATTTTTAGCGTAGCGTTGGATTTGTGACGCTCGGCTCAATGCTTAAGATTCAAGATCCAATAATCTCTTACATTTGGGCAATAATTTCAGTGATGACCATTTCGTTGTATAAAGTGTTGTATCTTTAGAAAATACTATTGGTATACTACCTGATTGATAGCTTAGATCTGTTTGTTCTAGAAGTCGTGTAGTGGAGCCTGAAGCGGAAAGGGCAACCGATGGACAAGAAGCATTTTTAGTCAGTAAGATTCTGACAGTCTCATTCACTCTATTTTTCAATTCTTTTCTGATTAATCATGTTTCACCATCCGAATCAGTTAAATCCTTTTGTTTGAGCCTCATTACTTCGACGCTTTTATGGTGGTCATTGGTGCCATTGTTTATTTCAGGAGTTGCAGTGGTTTGGGAATCGTTTAGTTGGATTTTCTGAGAGCCCCACTTCCAGGCTGGGAGGACTTATTTGATGATTTTAGCACCATTAGGTTATGGTTTTCTCTTATAAGTACCTAATGTTTACCTGACAACATTCTTGACCTGAGAACAATAGATAATCGAGATAAAAAAATACACAACTTCTCTCTTTTTAGGCAATGAAGTATAAATAAAGATAAGGGTATGAAGTCATCCGTCTACAATTCAATTGAACACTTTATTCCTTACACCGCACCGCCAGTTCATCACTGATAAGTCTTATGAAGATTTTTACTGCAAATAAATTCACGTTTTTGTAATAGATAGCTAAAGGTGATCTTTCACCGGAGTAGTCGCTTACGTTCAACTTTAGAAATACCTAGAGCCAGAGATCAATTCTGACTTTTCTGCCTTAATAATGGGCAACTGGCAATCTGAATCTGGGCTTACTCTCTTCAAGTTGACCTTCTCAAGCTCCTCGTCTCTAAAAGAACATAATACATAGGGAGCTTAAGGTGTCCCGAAACGTATAGGTAAGGTTAGACGATTACATTTTAGGTTTCGTCAAAACACTGCCGACAAAAATAGGAGCCCCGTAGCGGGACTCCGTGAATGAATAGACAGCAAAAACTTTGCACGGAACGGCACAAACATCATTATGACAATATGACGATAGCCCTTGAACATTACTGACAACAATGATTGACTTGTGCAAGTTTGCCAACTAGTCGGCCTTACTGTAGCTGTCCAGAGGACTTATTGGCTAGTGTTCATGCAAAAAACTCGAATCTCTACACTACAAACGAACGCTCTCGGTGAGGGAGTGCCCTAATAGCCTAATACCGATCAAGCTCCTGAAACCATTCTACCGTCAGACGTCAAAGATAAAACTGTTTTATACTATTGTCTCTTTCTTTCTTTTACTAAAATATACCTGTCTCCTTCCATTATAGCGTGACAAAAGATCATTGTAGTAAATTACCGTGAGTTTTGTGATTGAACAAATTTCATGAGTGGTATACTTAGTTGTGAAATGGGGTATTTTATGCGAATTCCCTTTGCTCCCGTATTGTTTGTTACTGGTAATATATATCATAGGGCATTTAAGAAAACTTAGGCCTTTACTATCAGTCATATAATTTTTATCCTATAATACCTAACGGAGCTATTACACTTTGTTCTTCAAAAAAAATTTTTTTCAAAAAAACCTTTGCCTTTAATTTTTTTCATTTCATTGTCTTTTTTGCCACCGACTTCTGAAAGAAAAGTTATTTTGTAGGTTATTTTACCTTTTTTGTGGTTGTTTTTGAAGGCGGTTACATTTTTTTTGAAAAAGTTTTTTATTTTACTCTTTTCAGTTTAAATAATATTCAACCCAAATTCTTGTCAAATAAATCATTCTCTTACATGTGCACTAAAATTTTGTAATCCGTAGCACCGGTAACAACATCGCTAAAGTGCACAATAAGCTAATAAAATCCCCTACCATATCGCTCTCAAACTTTTTTCATGTGTGTATGTTGTCTTAAAAGTTAGAACAGGTAGATGAGACAGCTATTTACGACGACGTTGCCAATATTGCCATAAAATATTACTTTATCTGAGGCCCATAAAGTTAGATAGTGTTTCATATTCACTGCGATACAGTTATTAAGAAAATAATCACAGCCTGAACTATGTATAAAAACCGGCCAAGAGCGAGTCGGACTCGCCCATAAAGGGTTCCGTAGCAGCAAGTAATAACATACTATAAAAGTTCTTGTAGTTGGTTCCAACTTTGGAAGGTTTACGATTTATGACGTATTAAAAAAAAAACTTGAGAGGTGTCAAGGCACGTCGAAAATCGCTATGAACCTGTTAAAAAGGTTCAAGCGATTTTCGACCCTCCACCCCACACTACCCCACTCCACTCCGCTCCACTCCGCTCCACTCCGCTCCGCTCCACTCCGCTCCACTCCGCTCCACTCCGCTCCACTCCGCTCCACTCCGCTCCACTCCGCTCCACTCCGCTCCACTCCGCTCCACTCCGCTCCACTCCGCTCCACTCCGCTGCACTCCGCTGCACTCCGCTCCACTCCGCTCCACTCCGCTCCGCTCCGCTCCACTCCGCTCCACTCCGCTCCACTCCGCTCCACTCCGCTCCACTCCGCTCCACTCCGCTCCACTCCGCTCCACTCCGCTCCACTCCGCTCCACTCCGCTCCACTCCGCTCCACTCCGCTCCACTCCGCTCCACTCCGCTCCACTCCGCTCCACTCCGCTCCACTCCGCTCCACTCCGCTCCACTCCGCTCCACTCCGCTCCACTCCGCTCCACTCCGCTCCACTCCGCTCCACTCCGCTCCACTCCGCTCCACTCCGCTCCACTCCGCTCTACTCCACTCCGCTCCGCTCCACTCCCTTCCACTCCACTCCGCTCCGCTCCACTCCACTCCACTCCGCTCCACTCCACTCCACTCCACTCCACTCCGCTCCACTCCACTCCACTCCACTCCACTCCGCTCCACTCCACTCCACTCCACTCCACTCCACTCCACTCCACTCCACTCCACTCCACTCCACTCCACTCCACTCCACTCCACTACCTAAAATTACCTACATGTAAAATAGTACAGTCATCATCAAAAGTTGCCTACCACATTCAGATTTTCAAAATCGCTGTACACCGTATTATTACGGTGTGCAGCGACTTTGAAAATCTGAACAACTGTCAGCAACTTTCGATGCTGACTGTACCAAAAATTTTTATTTAACCTTTAATGTTACTAGAAATGTTTTGCATTACTTGCAAAGAAGAAAATAGTGATGAAATCCTTGTATCGATTACACACAAAGAAATTATTGTTAGAATCAAAATATTTGATTTCATAATCAGGTATAAACTTACGTGGAGTGACCACGTAAGTATGAAACGTCAACATAAATATATAATTAAACTTTAAGAAACTCTTTTTAAATTGGCATAGCATTAATTATCAATTTACTTTGTATGTGGCACTCCACTACCTATTATAGCTGTAAAAATGAAGTTGACAAACTTACATTTGCAGTTGTTTTCCGATACATTTTGTTTAGGAAAATGTTATCCCAGTACGTTTTATAAGTTGGTCAACTATTACTCGTAAACTTGTAAAGCCCACTTAGTCATGATAATTTTCTTTTAAACTTCGTTATATTATGTATATACTACTATTATAATTGTAAATTTTTTCACACCCCCAAACATAACCGTTTAGCTGGTAGAGGGGGGGGACACTCGAGTAGGGCAAAAATTAGCACTTTAAAGCTTAATATTTCACAAACGAATCTTTTTATCAAAAAATTGTTGATGGAAACTACCACTATTTTTTAAAGGCCTATTTAATGATACCCCACACTAAGGGGTACGCGAGAAAAAAAAAAAACACCCCGCTTTACGTGTACAGGAGGTACCCTAAAAAAAAATATTTTACGAGATTTTATTTTACCACTTTTTTGACGCAACAAATCCGTATCTAAGCTGCGGACAGACGGACGGACGGACGGACGGACGGACGGACGGACATGGCGAAACTATAAGGGTTCCTTGTTGACTACGGAACCCTAAAAACCGGCCAAGTGCGAGTCGGACTAGCTCACGAATCAATAAAAACCAATAGTGTGAGTGGGGGTAAGTTATAATGAAAATTTGATGAGATGAACAGTGTTGATTTGAAACTGTTCTCACACAAAGGGATTCAAAGCAAATGCATTTTTTTTTGTTTTGGGTAAACAATCGTGGTCAAGTAGTTTCTATATTGTTGAAATAAATCGTTTTGAAACAATATTTTATGAAAAAAACTGTTAATAAAACTGGCCATAAGAAAAGCAATAATATGAAGGGGTAAGACGAAATGGCGAAGGGGTAAGATCGATATTGTGACTAAAATCGTATTTATGGTAATTATGCATACGTGGGGATCAATAAACCTTCTGCTTCAACTAACTACATAGCATGAACATCAGTTCCATTAACAAAACGCTCTCTAAGGAGACATCTCCACGAGCGAGAGAATCGCGGCGATATTATCGTCGTGCCACGTATTTCCATACACTCTCTGTGAACGCGTCTCCACACGGCGATATTATCGCGGCGATGGCGCCTCAGTGCAAGAAAAACAATTTACCAAATAAATTATATCGATATTACCCCGTTAAAACGGCTGACAGCCAGAGGTTCTCAACATGTTGTGCTACGATATCAAAAAAAAAAACATGCTCATGACTGTCAAGTCTAGGTCGAGTCGATAAATAAAACACACGTTTTCATTTAAAAAGCTTTTCTCGCAGCGCCTCGACTTGTTTGATGGAGATTCGACCCTGCGTTGCGCCTACACACGCCACTCATTGTGCGTACGTGCTGGGCGTTTTTCGCAAGGAGGTCAAATTACTTGCCAGATCACCGCCACGAGATCTGGAGTGAAATGGCTTAGGCTGCATGTGCACAGGAGCGGAGCAAGCTTGCGGAGCGGAGAAATAGTTACCAATAGGATTGCACTAAATCTTCACTTCTCTTCAGTGGTACAATCCTATTGGTTAATATTTCTCCGTTTCTCCGCTCCGCAGCCTCGCTCCACTCCTGTGATCAGGCAGCCTAACCGTTTCCTCGGCGGTCGTGCAGTATTCCCTGATCATCCAGATGGCAATTAATGACCCTCTGGCACGCCACAAGCTTAGTCGCCTCCACATGCACAGGGTAGATTATACTTTCTGAATCTGATTCCATGATAGAAGTTTTCGATACGATGTTGTGAATATTGCGGAAGGAATACCAGTGTATATTTCAGATTGAGAACCCCTGACATTTTGTAAGAGTTTCGCAAACGGGGTAAGATGGAAAGTTTTATATTATCATCTTACCCCGTTAAAATCTGCAGGGGAAAGTTTAAAAGGCACCATAAATCTTAAAATACGTGAAATATTACTCTGTATCTCATTATAAGTGGACTGTAAGTTCTTATGAGAATAAATTTCTTTAAACCGAAATATACAAATCTCCACAATATAGAGTATATTACATTTCAAAGCTTATTACGAATATCCAAACAAAATCTTTGTTAATTACCCATAAAAAGAGATACAGCATGCGGGGTAAGAACAAAAAACGCAACTTTACGCGGAAAATTGTGTCCTTACATGGTCCTTACGGAAAATATCAAATAACACACGAATGCTCTCACTTAGCAACTGACGCAGATTGAGGTGCGGGGCAAGACAAAACGGTGTCTACAATGATGTTGCCAACATTAAAATAAAAGATTATCTTTATATTCGGCGTTATTATATATTTTTTATCTTTCCCCGTTTTTCATCTTCCACTCACCCTATAGCTATAAAAACGGCAAAAAATGTTGTTGTATGAGAGCCCTCCTTAATATTTATTTTATTCCATTTTTTTTTGTATTTGTTGTTATAGTAGCAACAGAAATACAACATCTGTGAAAATTTCAACTGACTATCACGATTCATGTAACACAGCTTGGTGACAGATGCACAGACAGACAGGCGGACGGCGAAGTTTTATTAATATCCAAAGGTGAACCCCCCATCCAGAAACCCCGTTTTACCCTTTGAGTACGGAACCATAAAAATGGATACGACACCCAAAATACTAACAGCCTTACTACAAAAACTTAAGCATCTGTTGAACACTTGTCTAAAAATGTGTGATTGCAAAACGAACCTTATTTCAACGTCATAATCTGACATTTTTTTAGACAAGTGTTCAACAGACGTTTAAAAGTTTTTGTGGTACGATGGTAAATAATTTATCAAAACCCAATGAAATAATTATTAATGATTTTTAATATTTTCGGAACGAAATGTATAACCTGTTGTAAAAATCATTGGAATCGATTCAGTTACTGAATCTGAACAAACTATGTTCAGGTTTCGCAAAATCCGTCTCCATATTTCATCGAGTTCAAGGTCAATGGGACCCTCGAAATCGATACGAACACCATTATCTCTGGTTCACATCGACGAATAAAATTGTGGCCATTAAATCGGAGATTCATCATCATACTGGGTGTAAGGGACGGCCTTCCGCAAACTTTCAGGGCTTGCTCAGCAGACGAAACTGAACAATCTTCCACAATTCTTTTTTTCACGAAACGAAAAAAAAATCTGCCAGACCATAGAAAATTATAAACTTGATTGGACAGTTTGTATGGAGAGGCTGATTTTATTTTTCATTTCCTGAAAAAAATAATTGCGGAAGATGGTTCAGTTTCGTCTGCTGAGCAAGCCCTGAAAGTTCTTAAAGTCTAGCCTTTTCCCAACTATATTAGGCTCGGCTTCCGCAGACAAACCAGATGCAGCTGAATATCAGTATTTTACATGGAGCTACTGCCTATCGGACCTCATCATCATCATCATCATCAGCCTATAATGTTTCCACTGCTGGGACACAGGCCTCCTCTCCGTGAGAGGGAGTGGGCCATAATCCACCACGAGGGCCCAGTGCGGGTTGGTAGATGTCACATGTCTTCGAATTTGTGGTTCTAGGACATGCCGGTTTCCTCACGATGTTTTCCTTCACCGTTGGACCTCCACAACCCAGTAACTGGGTAATACGATTTTTAATCAATTCCCCATGATGGTAAGACTGGTTGTCAGACTTTTAGAGCTTCTGACTAACAGTAACGACTGTCAAAGATCTACAAATGACAGCCGAAATCAACGGCTTTACGTACTTGCCGAGGCACGGTGGAAACTCGCTAATATGACAGATGGTCACCCATCCACAGACCAACCTAGGCAAGCGTGGTTTTACCCGGAAGATCGGCCTGTGCGGCTGTAATTATTTAGCAACAACACTCATTATTATTAATAGGAATCTCATATTCAGCTAATAAAGTTGCCAAAGCTTTGACCCAACTTTCCCCTTTTTGAGAAGGAGTGGATAGTGAAGTGGAGATCCATCCATCCAGAACGAGGATCAAGCGTCAATTATCTTCATAAGTTAATTTTTTCAGGCTTTACCGTTCTTTCACACAATAATTTTTCACAATTTCTAGAGTAGGGGTGGTTATAGTACCAGTAAAAACATCCATACGCAAAGATATATACACCTAATAGTCTACCAACATAAATCATTTAAAAATTTTGCCAGATAAGTAACTAATTTTATAGGAGGTCATCAATTGGGCACAAATTTAGCCTCCATGACAGCTGCTGCGAGATTTTTGATGGAAAAAAATTAAAAAAATCAAAATTTTCAGTCTAGTAACTTCCACGATGCACATAAAAGTCCACAAGAACGATATAGACGAAAAGTCGCCTTTGTTAACCCAGGTGATATTTTTCCGAGGTAAATTGAGGACACCAAAGTTGCTTTGTTCACCTGGGTGAACAAAGTGGAATAAACCAAATGAATACTCGTACGTCGATTTTGAGTTCATCTGAATCATTTAAATCGCCACTACAGTGGCCGCACACAGTAATGTCGTTTCTAATAGATCACAGTATTATATCCATTACCAGCTATTACGATTCAATGAAAACGAGAAGATTTTCAGGAAATTCTGGGAATTGATAAAAAATATATTTGTTTCATAATAATATTACACATAATTATATTTCCCAGAAATATTATTTATTATACGGACGTATCATTATTTTTGGAGCCTGGGAATGCGAAGAGTGACGGAAAGAACATAATATTACAGAGCAGGAGGAATTCAGCCTATAAAAGGTACAAAAAGGTGCAGTTGACTATGAACACCGCTGCAAGCGATACCATTTCTTACCGTTGGAATTTAGACGTAATGTCAATGACATCTGTTTTTTAGCAAATATCGCAAACGGCTCGGTTGATTGTCCCGAATTACTAAGCAAGATACTTCTTCGCACAAACCTAAACCTAAGAAAACGGCCACTACTCCATGTACCATACACATCGACAAAGTACAGGCGAAACGCCTTCTGTATACGTAGTGCTATAGCCTTTAATAGTTTACCATCAAACTTGGAAATTGACTTATTCTGCACCAGCGCACATAATATTAGAAAAATGTTGAGTAATGAATATTTTGATAGTCGCAAATAGCTTTTCAACCCTATTTTTGATGTTGCACGACTTGATATGGATAGTTTATTTATTTCGATAAAGCTAATTTTGGTTAATTAAGTTAGTTAATTAAAGTCACCAACGGTCAACGCAATTGACCTGTTAGTAAATAGATATACATATGTGGAAGCTTGTAATTAGCAATTGTCCTTATTTATACAAGATATTTATAATTGTTATTAGTCTGTAAGCTTTCCTTAAAAATAAATAAATATAAATATAAATAAATAAAATAAAAAAATAAAAACTTATTAAAATTATAAATATAAAATATCGATGTTTGGATGTGTGGATGCATCTGTTTGTTACTTAATCAGTCAGAACGGTATGTAGAAATGTATTGAAGTAATATGCTGGATGAAAAAAAAAAACAAAATAGTTGTTTCTCTAAGGTTTAGTTTTAGATTTTGTTTTTTTTTTTCAATTCAAGAAACTTGTATACAAATGTGACGTTTCCGTTAGGCAAGTATGACTTGCCAAATGGAAACGCGTCTTTAAAGACAAGATGTTACTGAATACACATTTACATTATTTCTTCCTATTACGCAGTAACTAATGAACATTGTGTACAAAAATAACCCTCGCGTTTCACCCCTAAATAAATCAGGGTGAGCAATTTCACCCCCATTAGGGGTCGTAATTGCCATCACAAATGTTCACGGATACATACGATGGCAACTTATTGCTTCTAATGTCCACATTGTGACAGTCTGCAGTAAGAGTTGAAATGAACCAGCCCACATCATAATTTTCTCATTTTCTAGAGGAATTTCAATGATTTACACTTGAACTGTGGCTATTTAGATTAATTACGGAATTCATTCCATTCGTCCATTTTGAAATTGCATGTCATAAAATCTTTGACAGATTCTAGATTGGCCTGTTCTGACCAAAGTAATGATAGTATTGGGTATTAATATACGTAACGTACCTATATTATGTAGTTAACTTTATTTACCATGAGTAATAGGCGACTAATAAAAAATGTTTTTACATAATAAAAACATAAGCTATTACCATAATATGTAGTATTTTTACAAACAGAAAAATAGTTGTTCACAAATAAGTTTAGTGTCCATTCTATTATTTTAACGCCTGCAAGGAAGTTATTCGCAATAATATTTGTACTATGTCCAATATGATGATTTTAGCAGGCGATTTACGTATACCTAGTAAATATTTTTAGAAAATAGTTGATAGGTAGTAGTAGATATTCTGTTTTTGTTATTTTTTAGGGTTCCGTACCCAAAGGGTAAAACGGGACCCTAATTACTAACACTTCGCTGTCCGTCCGTCCGTCTGTCACCAGGCTGTATCTCATGAACCATGATAATTAGGTAGTTGAAATTTTTACAGATGATGTAATATTTCTGTTGCCGCTATAACAACAAATACTAAACATAAGAATAAAATAAATATTTTTATAAATAATGGTACGGAACCCTTCGTGTACAACTACTTACTAGCTTACTATAGCAAAAAGTGTCGTTACAACTTTTCGTCTTAATTTTTTCCGTCTGACCTTTCGCAACGCGCGATAAGGAACTTCGTTCCAATAATACAAATCGACTAAAATAGAACACTACATACCTAAGTAGATAAAGTACGCGAGTCAAATAAATACCTACATTACACGATATTGTCTTCCAGTTCCCCTCTGACGGAATTTATTGGTTTTCAAGGAAGTTGTAAAACTTGGCTATAAAGTTATCGGAATCAACATTTCATTGCTTTACGTCGACGCGTTCACTGTTCTATTGTATTATGTAACCTGGGGATGTACCACCACCTCTGAAAGGAGTATTATTATTTTAAAATATTTTGTAATAATAATTTTTAATAATCCTGCTTTAATATGTGACGGTAGGCCCCTATATGGGGTTACTGTGGTACAACTTAGCGGAAATGCCTTTAAATTAAATTGCATGATCTCTACGGACTTCTAAGCGTTGATTATATGTCATACTCAGTTGCCATTTCACCAATTCGCACTTTTTTTTTAGCGTGTTAAAATCATCAAATGAGTCCCAGGGCAGGGCGGGAGGGACTGTCAGACTTGTACTGACTAAAATCCACGGTGTCCTTCATTAGCCCTTTACGTTCCAGGGTCACCGTAATGGTATAAGTCCCGCGACCCCGGCAGGCTTTGGCCCTCTAGACCTCGGCCCCATCATCTTGCTGACGCTCTTTGAGGCGCGCGTGGAACACAACGCGCCGTCGACCCGGGCATGGTCCATGGTCGGGCAGCGATTCGCCCATTACTCGCCGCCCGCGTGCTTCACCAATTCGCACTTTATGCTTTCACTCTTCCGTCTCTTCGGATGTTTGCAAAGTTAGATTTAACAGACTTTTTCAAGTCTCTGAGTCAAGAGCAAACCTATCTTAAAAGAAAAACATACTTCGTAGTATAATGTTAAAGCGAAAGTTGGTGAGGATGGATGTATGGATATTTGTTAGTCTTTCACGCAAAAATACTGAATGGATTTGGATGTTGGTACACAGATAGTTCTTCTTCTTATCGTGTCGATGACAATCTAAATTGACTCTGCCCAGAATTGAGCCACGAGTTTAGCGCCCTCCGAATAGTCCATCAGCTCCTGTAACGAACAGTCAGCAGGGCACGCAGGGCACGATAATAAGTGCCTCATCGTTTGTGGAGAAGCACCACACTTACATTCCAGAGCAGAGTTATCAACGAAATTCCACCTGAGCAGATTTTCTTTGCTTCGGGCTACCTGGGTACGGAGTCTATTTATAGATTTCCAGGCCAGCCAAGGCAGCTCTTTTCCAGGTGGAAAAACTTCAGAAGGCGCCACAACTGGATCTGGTAATGACGCATTGTCTCGCCACAGTTTCAGTCGCTCCTTAGAACAATCGCAAGTAAGTGGGGAAACACACTTTAAAAAACTTTTTCGGCTTTTCAGTCTTTGCGGCTTCAGGGTACTTCCATGCATAGGGTGTCGTATTTCTGAGGCCATTTTGGCTCTTTCGCAAGAACATGCTACCGCACGGCGGACTTTAGATAGTTTATAACCTGTATTAACTCATAGGATAGTTTTATCTCGATTTAATGTTCCCGTGGGATAATTTTCGAGTTGTAGATGCCGCTAGCAGCAGCTAGTTTTACAATGTTTATCATGACATCAGGACTCATTTGATGATGTTATCACAATAAAAATAAATACGTGTGGCACTAGGGGACTGCCGCGGTAAAGCTATTGCATAGCATTTGTTATCAACTTATGCAATTATAATTATTTATTTATTATATTTATTACTGTACTAATTAGGCTATGGTCAGCCACGTCTAACAAGTGAAACGTCAAGAAACGTTCTCCTCCCTCTCCTTCTCCCTCTCCCTCAATAAAAGCATGCTTTCGTGCTAATAATGAGCACGTCTGTCCATACCTTTATGAGCACGTCTGTCCGCACCTATATGATTGCCGAAGTCTCCCGAACTGAAACGACGTTAGACGACGGTGTCAGGTATTTTCCTTAGGTTTTTTCGTTAAGATTTTCGCACCGCGCCGCGCTCAGAGCTTGCGATAAAAGCTATGCAATAGCTTTAAATAAAAAAAAAACAGTGCACACAGTATTTCGACACTAAAAAAAGACAATAGCAAATAACTCGTCTTTATTGTTATGAATATAAAGAGCATTTTTAAATGACTAGCATTATAGTCTGACTATCGCTTTTCTTCTGTATAAGTAAAAACGCTTTCAACAAAAAATTACTTCATCAGCTTTTGAAAGAACCAGAAATTGCTTCCAATGTAAAAAGCCTACCTTTTCCCAACGTAAAAGAATCTTAAGATAACTTTTATTTTAACACCAACGAATAACTCTTCTTTTGAGTCAAGGTATTGAAAAGGGAACAATGTAGGTACAAAGTTTTGAGCAAAAGTATACCTACATAAATAAAATAAATTTTTACTGTAAATAGAGACGTTAAAGCGTTTAATATTTAGGTTAATGGTAAGTATAATAATAACTTTTTAACAAAAAAATCAAACCGACGAAAGATTGAACTGAAAAGCTAAAAATAAATTTTGAGGCGGCGCCAAACAAACATACAAACATGTACCTAAATTAATTATTTGAAGCGAAGCATAATTTTATTGTAGCTAGGTTGCTTTCGTTGATTGTTTCTTTGGCGCCGCTTCAAAATTTATTTTTAGCTTTTCAGTTCAATCTTTCGTCGGTTTGATTTTTTTGTTAAAAAGTTATTATTTTTAGCTTTTTAGTTGTATACCATGATTAGAGTGTTTAAAACATGGAAAAACCCGTCTTCCCTTTTGTCATTGTCAACGTAACCGTCACAGTAATTAGTATTAACTGTTGAGGACCTGTAACTTGCAACTAAAAACTCCACTCTCAGACTGTCAACGACTGTCAAATCCCAACTATGTTTAAAGTTCTTATCATGATGAATGAAATGAGCCCAAATATGATATAGTTGCTGTTAACTGTTGAGGATCTCTTGCTACTGCCTTCTGTCCTCATCATCAGACCCTCGATGACAATTATACTCCAGCTAGGTCTAAAATTTTCATCAAGACTAATGAAATGAGCCCAAACACGATATAGGTGCTGTTAACTGTTGAGGACCTCTTGCCCCTGCTTTCCGTCACCATCCTCAGACCCTCGATGACAATGATACCTCAGCTGGGTCTAAAGTTCTCATCAAGCTGAGTGAAATGAGTCCAAACACGATATAGCTGTTGTTAACTGTTGAGAAATTCTTGGGACTGACTTCACAACATAACAGGGATCTGGAGTTGATCTGATGATGGTGACACCATCATGTTATCTTCTCCACATCTCTGCTATATAGTAATGTCCTCAGAACTACATATGTTAACTTTATTTCAAACGAATCGGTTCACAACTGAAAATTCTGTAGGAAAGTTGACAATCAATTCCTTTTTTTCTACCCTTAGAGGCCGATTTTAGTTTTGAAATTAAAATGGGACCAACTTTGAGATATACTCTTTCCAACAAAATAAGAATTTTTGAAATCGGACCACGCTGGGAAAAGTTATGCGTGGTCATACATAAAAAAAAAAAAAAAAAAAATATACATGTCGAATTGAGAACCTCCTCCTTTTTTTTTCGTCGGTTAAAAACGTGATTGATCACTTTATTTGTGGGTGTCAGTACTAGATTTTTGCCTGAATTTTCTTGGTTTTATTAACCGACTTCAAAAAAAGGAGGACGTTCTCAATTCGTCGGAATCTTTTTTTTTTTTTTAAGTATGTTCCCCGATTTCTCGAAGACGCCTGGACCGATTTGGAATTTTTTTCTTTTGTTTGAAAGGGTATACTTCCCAAGTGGTCCCATGATCATCAGGTCAAGATCTGATGATGGGATCCCAGGGAAATCGAGGGCAACCTTCAAATTTTATAGGCACATAGTACCATTTTCATATATTTTCTAAAGCTGTTCAAGTATCTGCATCTGATAATCATCATCTCAGGTGGATGAGCTGATGATGGAAGGTACAACTCCTCAACGGCTTGGAGTAGGCATCGACTGATTTAGTTTGTGTTAGCATATCTCCGGAACTACAAGTCCGATTTAAGTAATTCTTTTTTTGTTGTACTAAGTATTGTTTAACTTACGGAATACGGCAAGTTTCATCAAAATTGGTTCAGTATTTTTTGATATAGGGAATTTTATTAGCTTATTGTGCACTTGAGCGATGTTGTTACCGGTGCTACGGATTACAAAATTTTAGTGCACATACATGTAAGAGAATGATTTATTTGACAAGAATTTGAGTTGAATATTTAAACTAAAAAGAGTAAAATAAAAAACTTTTTCAAAAAAAATGTAACCGCCTTCAAAAACAACCACAAAAAAGGGTAAAATAACCTACAATAGTATATTTTGCAACTAGTGAATAAAGAGCGGATTTAAAGCGAGGGCCAATATATGAATCACGAGCAAGCGAAGGATTTTAATGACTGAATCACGACCGTAGGGAGTGATTCATGATGATTGAATCACGAGCGGAGCGAGTGATTCAAATATTTAAATCCTGAGCGACGCGAGTTATTCAGGCCCTCGATTTAAATCCGTTTTATTCAAGAGTTGCAAACGATACTTTATACCATGACTACGAGAAAAAGAAAGATTTGAGCGATAATATATCGCTGCTTAAATTCAAAACGGCCGCAATTCGAAAAAAAATCAAATCGTTTTTAAAGCAAAAACCGTATCTATTCTGCCTATATTTTCATATTCCAAAAAGACACCCAGTATTTTAGCACTAGAAATGAGCAAATGACACAACCGCCCTTTTTACATTTTGTCACTTAGATGGTTAACTTCAGATCAAAGCCGCCATATTCCGGATTGCGACCCTGCAGTCAGCGGGAGCGCACGTTTGTTATGTGAAAAAGGGCCACATTTCAAAATACAACAGTATTGTTTTAAAATTACATTATAAGTATATCATAATCTTACAAAGAAAAGTACCGTATTTTGTGATATGTCCATTTTGAGTTTGAATAAAACGTGTTTTATTATTATTCTATTAAAGAATAGTGCAGTATTTTGGAATGCTTCTGTTTTGCATATAAAATTATGGTGATTATGCCAGTATTTTTATAAACGAATACGCAAATAATGTTTAAATTTAAAACTTAACACAATTATTACAACCTAAACCAGGCCTGTCTTACTTCCTGTATAAAACATATTATCTAAGTGCGGTGGATCTACCCGAGTAGGCGATCGAGGAGAAAGGACGAGCCGAACAATATTATTCTGTCACAGTGAGTGACGCACATACTCACAGTCTTCATAATATTAACACTAGTTAGTTACTTTGTTGATACTAACACTGTTAACTCTTTGTTTGTATTAAAGAAATTATTTTTTTAGTATTACGAGAGCGACTTGTTAGTTGAGATATTTTAACGATTTTGGTGGCAAGTGGTTGGGACTGGAAAATGTAAACAACGAACTTTTGAATTATTACAAAATGTGAAAATAATCATTACTTACTGTAAGTTATTAGACATCTTCCGGTCCGTGGTCGCCACTCGAGATCTTTTCTTCGCCATTGGTTATCAGTTCTATGAGCAATGTGGCTTACCCATTGCCACTTCAACTCCCAAATTTTACGAGCTATTTCGGTGACTCTGGTTGTTTGCCGAACCTTGTTCCGGATTTTATTCCGTAAAGAAACTCCGAGCCTAGCTCTTTCCATTGCTCGTTAAGTGACTCTTAGTCTCTCTAAAAGGCCGGCAGTCAACTACCACTTTTCAGAGCCGTATGTCCTCACTGACAACACACACTTTTTAAACACCCTTGTCATAAGACACTGTGAGATACTCGACGAGAAGATATAACGTAGCTTCCCAAACACTGCCCATCCGAGTTGGATTCTTCGGGCGACCTCTTTGTTGAAGTTGGATTTAACTGAACAATCTGTCCAAGGGCAGTACAATGGCCTACATTTTTACAACAATCGGTAAGGGTGCCACATGGACATTTGACACGATTTTTGTCTTTTCCATGTTCATTTTAAGGCCCACCTGTTGGGAAACGTTCGTGAACAGTTTCGGAGAAACAATGTCTCCCTGTGTCACCCCTTTCTGCAATTGGATTGGTTTCGTGCTCTTTTCCTGAAGTCGGATGGACATGGTGCCGTTTCTAAATAAACACTCCAACTCTTCGATATCCCAATAGTCGATATGATATCGTTGGACTGCAATACTGCCCAGGTTTCGATTGAATCAAAGGCTTTCTCATAGTCCACAAATATTAGACATAATAGCCGATTATATCTACCATATTCTGGCGGAGCGTGTGTATGTGGTCTATGAACTATGATACTAAAACCTTTTCGGAAACCGGCTTGTTCGGGAGGCTGGAAGTCACCAAACCTGCGTTCGAGACGGTTCGTATTTACTCTCGAGAACAGCTTGTATGCATGGGACAGAAGTGAGATTGTTCTATAATTCTTCAACAAGGTGTTATCACCCTTTTTAGGGTTCCGTTGCGAAATGGCAAAAAACGGAACCCTTATAGATTCGTCATGTCTGTCTGTCTGTCCGTCCGTATGTCACAGCCACTTTTTTCGAAAGTATAAGAGCTATCCTGTTGAAACTTGGTAGGTAGATGTATTATGTGAACCGCATTAGGATTTTCACAGAAAAATAAAAACAAAACAAATTTTGGGGGTGCCCCCCATACTTAGAATTGAAACTCAAAAAAAAATTTTTCACCAAACCCTTACGTGTGGGATATCTATGGATAGGTCTTTAAAAATTATATTGAGGTTACTAACATCATTTTTTTTAAACTGAACAGTTTGCGCGAGAGACTCTTCCAAAGTGGTAATATGGCTGCTTTATTTATAAAATTCATAAACATTAAATTTGATTTTTTATAATCAAAAGGGACTTATGTGATGTTATATTTACTGGGTGAAACTTAGAGAAAAAATAAAATAACAAACTAATAGAGGCTTGAAATCTGCATCCGATGATATATAACACATAGATATACAATGTAGATTGATTAAAATAATAACCAAAAACCGAAATGAAAACTTTGACGGGCTCTCCTGTAATAAAGTCAGATTTCGAATTGCGGCCGTTTTGAATTTAAGCAGCGATATATGTAACGAAAAAAAAAAAGTTTTTTTTAAATTAATACTGCTCCACACACACGTGGGTGCGTTTCCAAACATCTAAATTCACAATACACAAACACCCACAGCCGAAACAAATAATTGTAGATCATAGTACGAATATTTGCTCCGTGCGGGAATCGAACCCGCTTCACGTAACGAAGTAGTCCAATCGCTCAGTCAACAAATTAACATTAAAATCGGAACAATGACTTAAATTAAGAGTAATATTTTCCTAATAACACGGGGGTCGACCGCATCAATGTGTTCTAAATTCAAACAACAAAACAGTGAGTAAAAGAGCTTTTTCGTACCACTTGCTCAAAAAAGTGACATTCTATGCCACAAAAAGCGAACATAACAATAGTCATTATTAATCTGTTAAAAACAGGGAAAGAAAATTGTACTGAATTTCATTCATCCTCTAGGGGGAGAATGTGATTTAAATTTGGAATACTTTATACTGAACTACATCTGTGTTTACACCATTGAGTTTGTATATAAACACATCCTCACATACATCTTTTTGAAAAAGGAATACGCATTTATTATGCAGTTATGATTATTAAATAAAATTACGAAAACCGACGCGGGACGAGGCCGTATGAGCTTGATGCCTTTGCTTTTCGGACAAAAAAATATTAGTCTAAGAATTTGCTGTGTTTTTGTTTTCTTCAGATACATAAACGTTAAGTTTATTTTAATTTATTTCAATCTTCATTATTTTTAATAAATGCTTATCTCAATATTATTATTGTGTTCATTTTTTCGCAAATGGTACGAAAAGTAGAGTATTTTCCTCGGTGATAAAGCTGTCTTAGTCTTGGGTGAACTTAAATCCCTCGCTACACTCAGGACTCGTCTTAAATCCCTCGCTTCGCTCGTGATTTAAGTTTTAAACACCCTCGCTGCGCTCGGGAGTAAACCTCGAGTCCTTCGTTACGCTCACGATTTAAATCGTCACCCGCGATAGAAGACACTGCTTTATCCCCTTGGTTAATAATCTACTATTTATTCACTGTTTTCAGTGAGTAAAAGTAACTTTTTAGAGTAGGAATGGTATAAAATAACTTTTCTTTCAGAAGTCGGTGGAAAAAAAGACAATGAAATGAAAAAAAATAAAGGCACCGACTTCTGAAAGAAAAGTTATTTTGTAGGTTATTTTACCCTTTTTTGTGGTTGTTTTGTCGAATAGAATGGATGAATGTGGCTGGCAGCGGAAGTATGCGGACTGCCCAGGACCGGGAGGGTTGGCGCTTTTTGGGGGAGGCTTACGTTCAGCAGTGGACGGCAATAGCCTGATAATATAATTATGTCGAATAGAAAGAGATAAAGCCTTTACCAAACTGTTAGCATGGCGTGTTTTGTGTGACAACTTACTTAATTATATTTTCATACCAAGTAAGCACGTCAAGGCCACGTCACGCTACCGTCGCGCCACGCCGAGCTCGCTGTTTGACAAAGCTCTAATGTAATCCAAAAGCTGTAATGTGACAGGCCTGTTGGTCTAGTGGTTAGTGACCCTGACTGCTATGCCGGAAGTCGTGGGTTCGATTCCCACCCAGGACAAATGTTTGTGTGATGAGCACGATCATTTGTTCTGTGTCTGGGTGTAATTTATCTATAATATTTATGTATTTAGAAATATATAAGTATGTTTATCAGTTGTCTAGTACCCATAACACAAGCTCTGCTTAGCTTGGGATAGATGGCGTTGTGTGATAGTTGTGGATTAGTATTATTATTCCAATTTTTTTTTTCTCATCGTTCGTGATATTTAAACTCTCACACAAACACACACAAATAATCAAAATTATCAAGGAAGCATAGCATAATCAGGGCAAAATTCCACTACTGGGTCACTTGCCTGTAACGGGTCTCCATTCTGTAGGAAGGAGAAAGCCTTACTTATCCACCACGCGAGCCTAGAATGGATTTTAATTAGTTTTTTTTTTTGGTTATAAAATCAGCTTTACTGTACAAAAGATTAAAATGTTAAAGAGTTTGTTCGAACGCCCTAATCTCAGGAACTACTAGGTCAAAGTTTAAAATATTTTTTGTGTTGGATAGTCCATTATCTGGGAACGCTTTGTTCTATAAAACATCACGCTACGATCAATAGGACCCGAGCAGTGGGGGTTTGCTTGTTTTGTTTTTTTTTTTTAAAAACGTAGCCCACACTAGGAATTTCTTCCTGTGTAATGTGTGTAAACGCACCCAGTTTACAAACATAGAAACTCAGATGCACAAACACCCAGACCCAAAACAACTATTTTATAGATCATACAAATATTTGTTAAGAGGGCATATTCTGAAAGTTGGCAACGTTGCAAATTGCTATTAAATATTAACAAGTACTTATTAATTTAGCAATGTTACTGTATGAAAACTGCACTCAAAAATTGATAAGGAAATGCAATAAGTAATATCGTAACACCGAATATATAGCTTTAGATGTAAAAAAGTATTTGAAAACCTTCCAAATGCCTTCTTTACATCTGAAACGGTGAAAACAACAAATGCAGTGTTTTAATTGCATTCCTATATCAACTTTGTAGTGCACTACAGAGTCATATTTCTTATTTTCATACAGTAAATTAATTAAAACTTGTAAGCATTTGACAGCTATTTGCGACGTTGCCAACTGTCTGGTTATGCGCCCTTAAGTGCGGGGATCGAACCCGCGACAGCCTGCGCAGCAGTTGATCGCTTAGAGCCGAGCCGAGCTTATGAGCCAATCGTGTCATGGGTGAAAGCATGAAGAACAGCTGTATTCATTATACACAAGAAATTGCGTACCTACACTTGTATGTGTGTGTGTGTGTTTTTTTTTTAATTATAAATGTAATTATGAACATTCGCTAACAGATTAGTTAGCCTTGATTGATACTCTTTAACTTTGTTTACGTTTTTCTACGGACGAAAAGATTTTCTTTGTTCAAAATATTTTCAGACAAGTGGTCCTGAACTGTTTTTCAAAAGTTTCTTGTTTTTGTTTCAAACTTTGTTTTGTTTGGATAACCTTTTCTTTGTTTAGAAAGTCTTTACATGTCTGCTGATTTAAATATTTTTTTTTTGTGTTGAACAGGTTTTTAATACACCTTTATAGTTTAATTTATTTTATTTAATTTTATTAACTAAGTTTTACCCACGGCCTCGATTCCTTCAGCTGAACGAAACAAAAACCGGTCAAGTGCGAGTTGGAATCGTGCACGAAGGGTTCCGTACCATTAGTTATAAAATATTTATTTTATTCTTATTTTTAGTATTTTGTTGTTATAGCGGCAACAGAAATATTACATCATCTGTAAGAATATCAACTACCCAACTATCATAACTGTGGAGAGTAAGTAACCCCACCCCTCATCACTTCCTCAATCCAGTAGAGCACCTCCCTCCTGGTTCTGAACTGCAGTTGCTGATCTGGAAATCTCTCAATCGATTGCAAGCCCAGGTTGGCCACTGCAAAAATAATCTGGTCTAACGGGGTATACTAGACCCATCCCAAACATAATGCCAGTGCGGAGTCTTGTTCAGGATATGTCCCACCTCCTTTCGTGCCCATCCTGCCCAACCCTTGCACCTTCCAGGATTTAAAACGAGGCAAATGACAGAGCTGTACGGGTAACTAGGTATTGGTCGGATGTAATTTGAGTTAGGTGAGACACGCAAAGAAGAAGAAGAACCTAACAATCGTGGTTCATGAGATACAGCCTGGTGACAGACGGACGGACGGACGGACGGACAGCGAAGTCTCAGTAATAGGGTCCCGTTTGACCCTTTGGGTACGGAACCCTAAAAAGAAGCAACCTATACTCTTCTCCCGGCCCAAGGCCTCATATATCACTGTTTCCAAATTCATAAAAATCGTTTTAGCTATTTAGATGCTTTTTTTTTTTTTTTTTTTTAGCGTGGTAAAATCATCAAATGAGTCCTCCCACCCCGGGCAGGGCGGGAGGGACTGTCAGACTTGTACTGACTAAAATCCACGGTGTCCTTCAATAGCCTTTTATGTTCCGGGGTCACGGTAATGATATAAGTCCCGCGACCCCGGCAGGCTTTGGCCCTCTTGGGCGGGGCCCCGTCATCGTGCTGACGCTCTTTGAGGCGCGCGTGGAACACAACGCGCCGTCGACCCGGGCATGGTCCATGTCCGGGCGGCGAGTTGCCCTTTACTCGCCGCCCGCATGCCCGCGCCTACGGTGGCCGGAGATCGTCTTGCGACGTCCGACGCCGTGGGCGTCTACCATTGCGGGTGGGGCGGAGGGAGGACGCTGTCCTCTCTCTCTCACGGCCCGCCTCCTCCTTAACGAGCATTACTGCTTCGCAGAAGGAGGCGACCGCTTCCCACTCCGTCTCGCCCCGCAGCATGGCCTCGACCAATGCCGGGCGCGAGAGGTCTCCGCCTATCGCTGCCGTGAGGACACGGCGGTGCTCTGCCCAAGCGGGGCAGTCTTGCACCGTATGCTCTACTGTGTCCTCCGGGCGATCTTCGCAATGGTGACACCCCGGCGTTTCTTCCTTCCCCATCCGACACAGGTACCTCCCGAAACATCCGTGTCCGGTGAGGACCTGCGTCATCCGATAGGTCAGGACGCCGTGACGCCTTTCCAGCCACTCCTCAAAGAGGGGTCTTACCGCCGCGATTGCGGCGTGCCCGAGCTATTTAGATGCTAAAGAATAACAGAAACACAGACGCTCACTTTTTTAGGATTTCTTTAGTTAGATTCCACCATTATCATAAATAACAGTAGGTACCTAAGTATATGAACAGTATTGAAGAATATAAATGATTTATATTTTTGTTTTGAAAAGAAAATGAGTAGGTATTGAATTCGACTGTACATTTTAGACACCCGACTTAAGCCTCCTGCAGACACAAGCGATTAATCGCGCGGGGCGACATGTCGCGGTCCATTCGCAGTATTTTTAGAGTGGAAATTAGCTTGGCTCGTTGTCGCAGCGCGATTAATCGCGTGTGTCTGCAGGAGGCTTTAATCTAAACGTCGACATCGCGGGGAGCGAACTGTCCCGTTTAAAATAATAATAAATAATAATAATTTTTAGAATTAGAATTTATTCCGGACAAATTTCACTGTCGTTTTTACCCTCCAAATCACCTTTAACTTGCATGTAATATTTTTGAAATGACATATTCTTGTAGTTTATAAAATATTTAAAATAATTAAGTCAAGAACTCGGCCTTTTTTACGAGGCAGAATCATCAAATGAAGCCTACCGCCCACTACTTTTCCTGACTAAAATCCAAGCTGTTCCTTCAAAAACCTTTACGTTTCTGGGCACCGGGTTCCTGATAAGACGTGGGCATAGACCATCGCCCCTTAACAAGAAGAATGAACTCAGTATTTCATTTTTTGTGGGCGTGTAAAGTTTGACAATTGATTGAGCGCCTGAACTAATATTGAGAGTAAAAGTCTTCTATCTTTGTAATTTTTGTATCGAATTGATCGTTGGACTGAATGTATTCTCCGTGTGAAGATAACTCACTTTTTCTTCACCAAGCGAGCGAACTAACAAATATGTCAAATTGTGATAAATCAACGACGCGATGCGAGCGACGTCTTGAAGTAAAATGACAAAATCACTAACTTTGAAATCTTATTCTACGATGCAAGCAAACTTTGATGTTGTTAGCGTCGCTCTGCTTAGACAATAATTATAGTAAGTAGGTATATTTAAATCTTTTTGTTATTTGTATTGAATTATAGAGAGAGGTACTGCCCGAGGCGTAATGTAACGTGTTACACCGCGAGCGTTCCTGAAGTCAGTACAGGGAAACTCGGTGCTCGCAACGAGCAACAAGAGGCTCATTGCTCGCTGCGAATGTTATATCCTCAGTATCCTCTTAAATAAAAAATAACAGAAAACACAGACAAAACATACAAAAACTATTCATATTGCCCCATTTTCTTCTGAACCTCAAAACCTTGCAAAACACACAGGGGTAATTTGTGCCGCGTTGCCCATTATCCCGTGCATACAGCACGGAACAATACAGATCGTTAGAAAGGCTGTAATGGTAGGAAATTACCTGTACCATGATTTATAACCCGGTGCTTTGTTGGGCTCCACAATGTGGACCGTTGACCCCGATAGATAAAGGTTTAATCTTTTTCAGAAGCGACCGCTGCGAATGTGTATCGAGCACGGAAAGGAAACGTTGTTTGTGATTGATTTTTATTATATTTTTCGGTGCAGCGTTTTAGGGTTAATGCGAAAAGGGGGGCAGGAGTGTCACTGTTTCTGCCCTGCTGCGTGTCGTTACAGGAGCTGATAGTTGTTTCTGAGGGCGCTGAACTCGTAGCCCAATTCCGAGCCGACTGAATTTACATTGTCGATCACTATCATCGACACACTAAGATGAAATCTTGTAAATTCTATAGCCAGGGTGAATTTTCAAACTGGGTGTGGACGTCAAAATCAGAAACTATGAGGAATATTGAATAATATTATTTTGATGAAAACACCTTCTGAAGTATTATAGCAACACTACAATCAACACTTTAGCTCAATGTGTTCTTGAAGCGGAACATTATTCTTGCTATCAAGAAAAAATCGATATTACCGCCTCAATGCTGTAAGTTTATGGCCCATAAAGTCGACTGTCGGTTTCCGTGCCCCTTCAAGGATTCCTCGCAAATAACACCTCCATGCCCCCACAGAGAAGAACGGTCTTAGTGCCTAAACACACTATGCCGAAGTTACGCGACGGAAGTTCGGCGGCTGATTCCACGTTTCGACGTATTCGGCTGATATGACACACCTTATGTGCCGAACTTATGCGGCGGAAATTCGGCGCGGGTGGCGCGGGCGGCTCCCTGCTGCTCCCCGCCCCCGGATCTTCGTCGGTAACCGAACCGAACTTCGGTCGCGTATAATGTGTGGTCACAGAATAAGTTCCCGCCGAACTTACGCCCGACCGAAGTTACGCTGTACGCTATGACGCGACGTAATTTCGGCATAGTGTGTCGTCAGTAATTCAAATAGCATTGCAGGCGTAATTGCGCCGAACTTCGGTCGCGTAACTTCGGCATAGTGTGTTTAGACACTTAGGCGCAAATTCCCCATTTGCGATGTTCTGCAAGGTCATTAATAGCTGTAGTGATGAAATTGATTTGCACTTTGACAGCTTAAGCAAACTAAAAGCCAAATTTCAAGAACATCTCAAATAGTGACCTTGCATTGACTCGCGTGGAAGGAGATGTGTTCATCAAATTAGATACATTCCTGAAATTGTTTTTGTTGTAAGCCTTTTAGTAATTGTCTATTGTTTTTTATAACTTAAAACTGGGTTGGTTCAATTTGAAATGTTCTTTGTTTTTTTTTATTATTATTATTCTCTACAAGTGATTGTTGCACAAATGTAAAATAATATTTATTGCATGAATACTTTTTTATTAACCAGTGTGTATAATTGTTGGTGAACCAAAAAATAAATAAATGGAGAGTCACTACTACAAAAAACAACTAAATAATAAATAAATAGTCATATCTAATAGAACCATCCAATAGGAGGCAATAGATGTTATCGGGTTTAAAAACAATAAGATACCTTATCCTTGTAGTAACACGATGAGACAATTATAAAGTAGTCAGTCATACTACACGCAGAAGAGGTATTCTTTCTACCAAAAAACAAAAATGGCTACCATTCAGGAGGGGTTGGTTTCCGACCCCACATTTAAATCCAAGCAGCAGTTGAGCAGTGGTGGCCCAGTGGTATCGGCCTCGACTTACGAGTTGTAGGTCGTGGGTTCGAACCCCGTCAGGCGCATTACTTTGTGTAATTTATTTCAACACCACTGCTCTCAAAACGGTGAAGGAAAACATCGTGAGAAAACCGGCATGTCCTAGAACCAAAAATTCGAAGACATGTGACATCTACCAATCCGCACTGGGCCCGCGTGCTAGATTACGGCCCACTCCCTCTCACAGAGAGGAGGCCTGTGTCCCAGCAGTGGGAACATTTATAGGCTGATGATGATGATGATGTAAATCCAAAAATTTGGATGGAAGGATGCATAGATATTACCCAATTTTGTCAGAACGGCTGAATGGATTTTGATAATATTGGGCTTAGATATGGGTGGGTTTTAATTTCGAACTCATCGATAAGGTCAAAGTCGCTGATGGCAGCAATTTTTTTATTGTAGACAAAATTAAAAAAAAAACGAATGGAATAAAAAATCACTTCAAATTTGCTTAGCCATGGTAACAGATTCAGAGATAATATTTATATCCGGTCGACTAATTTCGAAACAAGCCCAAATATTAATTACAAAACAACTCGCTTTCAGTAAAACAAACAAGGATTAACGTTAAATACCCTATATTTGTTTATTTGCTCCGAGTTTCGATAGAAACGCTTCGTGAAATGGTGTTAATCGCAGGCAATGAAAACCACATTGTTTACGTTACATCGCAATATTACCAGCCATCTAGTTACGATAATATCTGATTCTACGAATTTATGAGCTTATTTGCTGTTATATTTTTGAAATACTGGGATTTAGCATAATTTTTACGTTTGCCACGCATTTGTTTCGCATGGCTTTACAAAACATATTTTGTTTGTTAAAATATAAGCAAAAGCATAGCAGAAGCTCCTGGCAAAATAATAACGGCCGCGCAAACCGATTTTTCAGGTTAAGCCTCTCTTACCGAAGTTGGTCTATAGGTGGGTGAAGACGGTCACCCATCATAGCGCATTTCCTCCGTATCACCAAAAGCACGTAGATAAAAGCCGTTGGTCCCAGCTGTCATTTGTAAATATTTGACATTCGGTACGATTAGTCAGAAGCTCGTCAGAAGCTTGAAAGTCTGACAGCCAGTCTTAACAATGAGTCTTCCAATCTTACCAGTTACAGGGTTGTGGAGGTAAGACTGATAAGTAGTCGCTATATTATGTAAAATACTGATATTCAGCTGCTTGCATGTTGGAGTCGGTTTCCAGTCGAAGTCAGTTCGACTGGTAGCCGACCTTATACATATGAAAAGGCTAGGTAGATGAAAACGAGCTGCTAAGACACAGCCCTCGTGTCTGTGAGAGCGGTTCGTCTATAAAAATTATATCTCTTTCTACATTTAAGATCTCAAATATAAATTCAGAAACAAAGTCGTAATCGGTATTTACTTTAAAGTTAAGAATCTAAAAATAATCTTCAAAGTATTTTCATCTTCAATAGTTTAATATCAAATTGTTATTAATGTTTCATCAGCATAGTATTTGTTTATACTTTTGTCGTTGCCTTTACTTGGTATACATTTACTTAAGTTAAACGCCCACAACTTACGATGAATCGCTGTATTTAATCAAGGAATTTTTAATGTATTACCCGACCACCATTAGTTTTAAAATGTCTCTTTTTTATCCTGGTAAAATCATCAAATGTGTCCTCCCACCCAGGGCAGGGCGGGAGGGACTGTCAGACTTGTATTGACTAAAATCCACGGTGTCCTTCACTAGCCCTTTACGTTCCAGGGTCACGATAATGGTGTAAGTCCCACGACCCCGGCAGGCTTTGGCCCTCTAGAGGGGGGCCCCGTCATCTTGCTGACGCTCTTTGAGGCGCGCGTGGAACACAACGCGCCGTCGACCTGGGCATGGTCCAAGGGTCGGGCGGCGAGTTGCCCATTACTCGCCGCCCGCATGCCCGCGCCTACGTTGGCCGGAGATCATCTTGCGACGTCCGACGCCGTGGGCGTCTACCACTGTGGCTGGGGCGGAGGGAGGACGCTGTCCTCTCTCTCTCACGGCCCGCCTCCTCCTTCGCGAGCATAACTGCTTCGCAAAAGGAGGCGACTGCTTCCCACTCCGTCTCGCCCCACAGCATGGCCTCGACCAATGCCGGGTGCGAGAGGTCTCCGCCTATCGCTGCCGTGAGGACACGGCGGTGCTCTGCCCAAGCGGGGCAATCCTGCACCGTATGCTCCACTGTGTCCTCCGGGCGATCTTCGCAGTGGTGACACACGGGCGTTTCTTCCCTCCCTATCCTGCGTCATGCGGTAAGTCAGGACGCCCGCGCCGTGACGCCTTTCTAGCCACTTCTCAAAGAGGGGTCTTACCGCCGCGATTGCGGCGTGCCCTTAGCAAGTGCAAATGTCTCTTAGCAAATGAAACCTATTAACTTATTGAATATAAATACTAAGTTTAAATAAAGATTTCTCATTAATAGGATGACCTTTCTTTAGCTTAAGGGGATGTCAGGGTCAATTTGAAGTCCCCGGGCGGTGGGGTGATTGCAAAATTCAAAGTTTTTAAGCCTTTTCATTTAAATGTTGGCAACGTCGCTTACAGATAAATATATTCTACTGTTTCGATGTCAAATATTTTACTGTTTTGATGAATACAACAATCAGGGTAACTGAGAGTGTTTTTTTTTTTTTTAAAACGACTGTTTTCCCCCACACTAGGAATTTCTCTGGGTGCGTTTACAAACATAGAAACTCTCATTTGATCAATTTTTAACCATAGAAAGTGTTGTTGCTTTTTTTTTAGCGTGGTAAAATCATCAAATGAGTCCTCCCACCCATTACTTTCAGACTCGTACTGACTAAAATCCACGGTGTCCTTCAATAGCCCTTTGTGTTCCGGGGTCACGGTAATAAGATAAGTCCCGCAACCCCGGCAGGCTTTGACCCTCTAGAGGGGGGCCCCGTCATCATGCTGACACGCGCGTGGAACACAACGCGCCGTCGACGGAAAGTGCTAGGTATACCTTTTTTTTTAATAAAACGTTTTAGGTATTTATTTTACACTTGGAATACAATGCCACACCTCATAAGTCGGGTCTAAGTATCAGTGACTTACGAGGCAGTTTTAGTAGCAACTTGAGTTTAGTGCTTTACATCAGGTGGGCAAAATGCCAGTTTCTTCACAAATACTAAAATAAACAACACGAAACGTCTCTACCACAATCAAGCTAGACAGATAATAATATAAGTAACCAAGTCACTATTCGTGTCTGCCTGTGCTTAATTCTTCTGATAAAATTACCTAATGATTTTGATACAGTTTTCACCGTTTTTATTTTGAAATGATAAAAAAACCGGCCAAGTGCGAGTTGGACTCGCCCATGAAGGGTTCCGTAGTAGCAAGCATAGATTAGGGATATTTATATTGAGATTAGTAAGTATTATACACAAACAATAAAAATAACTTTGTTTTTCATAGTGTTTGTATGAATGGCAAAGTTATATTTGCGGTTTTTGAAAATGTACTATATCTCAAAAACTGCTAACTGTATCTCATCCAAACCAATTTTCGTTGGAAGTTTTTGTTGAGGTCTACATTACATATATTTTTTTAGTTTTATCATTCTCTTATTTTAGAAGTTACAGGGGGGGGAACACACATATTACCACTTTAGAAGTGTCTCTCGCGCAAACTGTTCAGATTAGAATAAAATGATATTAGTAACCTCAATATCATTTTTAAAGACCTATCCATAGATACCCCACACGTATGGGTTTGGTGAAATAAAGTATGGAGGCCACCCCCAAAATTTGTTTTGTTTTTATTTTTGTGTGAATCGGATCAGTTTCAACAGGATAGCTATTATACTTTCGACAAAAAGTGGCTGTGATGTACGGACGGATAGACAGACAGACAGACAGACATGACGAATCTATAAGGGTTCCGTTTTTGCCATTTGGCTACGGAACCCTAAAAAGACATCTGATATACCATCATCACATACTATATTCATCATCATCATCATCATCAACCTTTGAATGTTCCCACTGCTGGGACACAGGCCTCCTCTCTGTGAGAGGGAGTGGGCCGTAATCTACCACGCGGGCCCGGTGCGGATTGGTAGATGTCACATGTTTTCGAATTTTTGGTTCTAGGACATGCCGGTTTCCTCACGATGTTTTCCTTCACCGTTTTGAGAGCAGTGGTGTTGAAATAAATTACACAAAGTAATGCGCCTGACTGGGTTCGAACCCACGACCTACAACTCGTAAGTCGAGGCCAATACCACTGGGCCACCACTGCTCACCATACTATATTCATTATTATTCTTTTTCCCATAATGTACAGACCTTATCACAATAGCAGAAGGTTAATGTTCGACTGGTAAAATTAAACATATTCGGATAGGTTGACCTGCTCGCGTGTGAACATTATAATAGTAAAGTTGAAGATAGATGGTTTTATTAAGATCCAAGAATTTAAATTGGGATACGTGAGTATCCAATGGACTCCGGCTTTAACAACATGAAATTTCTTTTGAATTGTTTTGTGTGTGGTGTATTACTATTATATTCTACTTTTTAAACATCATTGCTTTAAATACCAAATTAGCTATTCAAAATTGTACTTTGAATCCGTACGAAGAAGGGATGAATCGCTAGTTCAGAGTAACAGTAGTTCAATAAACCCATCTAGCACTTTCTAGTTTTATAAAAACAACTTCAATTTTAGCCAAACAAATAAATTATCAAGTTCAAAACAGCCACGTACATACCGCAGGTTTAAATAAAAATAACATTAATCCCGGACAGTGCAGTGTTGTAGCTTTGCGGACGACAGCCGGACAGCTGGTGTCCGGATTCGGAACGTAACGTGAATAGACGTGGCTTTGTTGTTTGCACATTAATTTATTTTAGGTAGAAGGTGGAATGTCTGATGCTACCTTTTGTTGCGTGATTAATGTGAGATGGCGAACGGATTATAATTCAATGTAAACGCAAATAGTTTAGGTATTCTTTTGGAGAATTTTATCTGTTATGAAAATGTTGTATTTTTTATTTATATTTGAAGTCAATGGATAAAGATATAATCTTTTTTTTTTCAGGAAAACGCAAACTTGATGACAATACAATACACGAAGCCAAGCAGTTTTTTTTTTAAACACTAAATCACCTTTACTGGGGCCATTTATTACCTTTCTTCTCAAACGCTACACTTTTGGCAGAGTGATCGTGGTCGTCACATCAGGGATGGTGGCTCGCTTCACAATTCGCCGCCATTCCTCTCTCACCGCTGCCTTCCTGGTACACTCGTGTAGGGGACCATTCGATGCAGCCTTGTTCTGGCCTGTCCAGCGCATTGATGATCTGCCTCGAGTTTTAGATACATTTTGTGGTAAAATTATCACAGACAGTCAGACTTTTACTGACATAAATCTACCCTGCTCCTTGGCGTTTCAGAGGAGCCTTACCCTGATGAGATAGTCCCGTAACCCTGCCAAGCGTTTAGCCCAATACCGGGCCGCTTCAGTTTCCTGACATCTCGATGAGGCGCCGCGAGCGTGGATCACGACACGCCGTAAATAAAGCCCGGTCCTTGATCGGACGGCGATATATCTTTAGGTTCCTGAAACACAAGTTGAATCAAAATTATTGCCTCTAAATACCACATCCAAACACCATTAGATTGTTCGTAGCTCCCCTTCACATATTTCAAACTGGCAAACCTCATTTAATCCTCCACTCTTTTCAATTTCATATCGAGAAGGTTCGTGAAAAAGGAAATTATTGAAACAATACATCTCTATCGTTTTATCGATTTTTTACTCTTTTATGTCCTTATTTGATCTATAATATCGATGGTTAAAAGACACAAAAGATAAAAATCAAATAGTTAAGGGGAGTAGTTTAATGTTTTTGTAGATAAGTGACGAAAAAATGATTGTGACCAGTTTATAACTGTAACGAGTTTCGACATCATCTTTGGAGTACGTAAATTCTTAAAGGTGCGTTCAGGCCATGTAACATGTTATATAACCTATGTTTTTATAACACGTCCACACTATGTAACCTTGTTATTCAACATTGCAACATAAAACAATACTGTACACATTAGAATAGCAATGTTATATAACAATGTTATAAAACAATGTTATATAACCATTGTCGTTTGTCGTTCTTCAGTGCTAACCGTGACTAAGTTATATAACATTGTTGTACATATCAATAACATGTTATTGTAACATGTTATATAACATTCAGCGTCCACACGTTTATTATGAAACATGTTATTTATGGCAATGTTGTATAACATGTTATGTAATATAGTCTGTACGCACCGTGCTGAGCATTCTTGCAAATGTCACATTATAGAAAAACAAATGAGAGCGTTTCCGCGACAATACGAACGTCCGCGTTTTGGCGAGCTTTTTGCCAAACCGAATGTCAAGTTTGACATTTTCATGTCAAACAATTTTTTGACGACCATCGATAAGAGCATTCGTCAGATAATTCGTGAAAATGTTCGTAGCGATGGCGATGTTTGTCTCTATGCTTGGCTATGTTTGTTGTTGAATTCGACAAAATAAAAAGGACGAATGCTCGATGTTCTATTACAAGTGAATGCTCACTAGTCTATCAGCAATTTTACAATCTTACATAATCTACGGTTTGAGTTTAAAATCAAAGCTAACGTTAAAAGTAGGCGTCTATTCCCATTTGTGCAGCAATCTGGTTTATGTAAGTTATGTAGTTTGTTCCATAAAATTGCCGTTAAAACACGTTTTATAACAGAGCTCTAGTTCAAAACTATGAATAAAATCATAAAACAAAGTAGTAGTCAAGACTATAAATATAAATCGCTACTGACATATGTCTAGACGAGTTTTTTTTATTGAAGTTTCAAAAAAATTCGTAGAGAAAACATATACAGTAACTTATTTATTTATCGTTTCATTTATAGGCAGTTTTCTTTTTGATACTTTGTGAATAATGTTGATTTAACTGTCGTGTTTATAAAGAAAGTATTTTTACTCGTTGTAATTTATGTTCAATGTTTCATTTCAGTGAGGTGTTTAAAGGAATAAATTAATTGGCTGTCAAAACATAAATGGCTGACGGATGACTTTTCTAATGTGGTATAATCATCAAAAGAGTTCTCGTGCCTTGGGTGGAGCGAAAGGGATAGTCAGACTCATCCGTCGCTTAACTTAGTCGGTAGTTTAGACTGTCGCGCAACCGACGAAAGGATCCACCTAAGAGAAATGAGAGATGAAAGGATGAGGGGTGGTAGAGGAATAGGTTCTCGAGCGGAGACCGCGCGTAGGTAAATGTATTGTGGGACGTTTCCCAGTAAGATGGACTAAATGACCTGAAGAAGTAAGCTGGTAGTGACTGGATGAAAATAGCATGAGATATGGCGCTGTGGGCCTTTTCGGGGGAGGCTAATGTCTAGCATAAATGTGGGAAGTATAGGGGTAAATTAACGTACCATCAATCCACTAGCCTGTAATTTTGACTACGGTATGTAGCTAACAAAAGGCACCTGTACATTGTACAAATACAACAACGACTTACTCATCAATATTATCGGCCAAGTTTCTGGTTACATTACATAATATTTGACCTGTAAGTACCTTTCACTTACACGTTTAAGCACAATAGATAGGTCAGTTGTATCCTTATCATGTAAACAAAGTTACCTCTAAGATAATGGAACTTTCCAATCGCAGCTTTCATAATTTATAATCGGAATTAGATGGAGATATTAAAAAAACCTGATGTAGGCGCAAGAACTGCGTGATGGTGGATGACTTATGAGACTCTTGAACAGAAAATGTAACAAGAATGTGGTAAACTGTGGAATTTATTATTACAAACCAAATTACATGCAAATGCACATTTTATTTGCAAACGCAATTGCATATTATGGCCTGTTTTTCAATTATTGCATATTTATCAAAAATCTACTGATTTCGCATCTATTTAAAATGCAAAATCAGTCTATCATCGTGTTCCTTCAATTTATTGACCTTCACGTTCCAAGGTCAGGGTGTACTGCTTAGACAGGTCCGCGACCCCCGGCAGGCGAACAAAGTATGATACGGTAGAAAAATAGCCAAAATGTCCTCAAAAGAATGCAGTGATAACATTATTCTAACCAGGTGTCCGAATAATTTAAATTAAAAAGTTAGCTTCTAGAATTAGTTGTTTTCTAAAGTGTTGGTTGTTGAAAGTTACAAACAAGTCTTAATGGCATTACTGCAAGTACTCGTGTAAAAAACGTTCTCAACTTAAATTCTAACTTCATGATCCTCTTAGAGTAGGGTTGCCAGGTTCATAAATGAGGTAATGAGGTGTTCGGATCCAGAATTTGAACAAAATTCCAGAATTTTTTCTTCCTTTGAATGCATAGAATAGTTTTATGATATTTTGATTTATGTAAGATTTTGAAAAAAGTATAAAATTTATTTTATTAAACATTTTTAAAAAAAATTAAGATTTTTAGCCGAATTTCTGACTTTGATCACAGAATACTTAATAGAATACTACGTACAGTAGTGTCACTTCACTGTAAAAACCGCCGGCGCGGGCGGTGCGCCTGCGTGTGCTGTGCAGTTTCATACCTACACCGCACCGCGGAGTGCGCCTGGCCTGCAGAGGGCTGCCTCCCGCCGCCCGTTCACACGCGCTCCGTATATATTTTTGTGAAGTGACACTTCTGTACGTAGAAGTGATCTGTGCTTTGAGCTAAAGTATGGGCTTTTTAAATGAATTACAGACGTATGACAGCCCTATCTCAGAGAGACTTAAGAGAAACTCCTTTCTATAAGTCCAATTATGTTGCGTTACAGACGTCGTTCACCTTTTGATGTCAGTCATTAAATGAGTAATGTGAAGATATAAAAATGTTTTAATGTTTATGCAGCGGAAATGACGTATAATTGTTTCTCTAACATAAAATGTAGCATTAGCATGGCAAACATTTTCAGTATTTCCTAAAAGAAATTAAATACTTCACGCAAGGAACGAAAAATTAGCACATTCTAGGTTCATATACGTTTCGGTTTGCATATTGGTCATTCTCTTTTGATATATGTATATTATCAGCCTATTGCCGTCCACTGCTGAACGTAAGCCTCCCCCAAAGAGACCAACCATCCCGGTCCTGGGCAGCCCGTATCCATCCACTGCCAGCCACCTTCCTTAAATCATCGACCCATCTTGCAGCAGGGTGTCCTACACTGCGTTTGCCCATTCGCGGTCTCCACTCTAGCACATGTTTGCTCCATCTGCCGTCTGTCCGTCTACAGACGTGGCCGGCCCACTTCCACTTCAGCATGCTGATTCTAAGCGCAATGTCGGTTACTTTGGTTCTCTGGCGAATGACTTCGTTACGAATTCTATCTACCAGAGAAACCCCGAGCATTGCTCTCTCCATTGCACGCTGAGTAACCTTAAATTTGAGGACCAGGCCGATGGTAAGGGTTCACGTTTCGGCTCCGTAAGTCATTACGGGTAGGACACACTGGTTGTAAACCCTGGTTTTAAGGGATTGTGGGATCGATGATTCAAAGATATGACGCAGCTTCCCGAATGCCGCCCAGCCCAAGCGTATTCTTCTAGCTGCCTCCTTCTCAAAGTTGTGCCGACCCAGTTGTACAGTTTGGCCTAGATAAAATATGTACTCTTGCACAACCTCGAGGGCAGCACCATTCATGATTACAGGTCTCGGGGTGACATGACTATTAAACATGAGTTTGGTTTTATCCAGATTCATTCCGAGACCCACACGCCTTGAAGAATCGCTCAGGCTATTCAGCATTTCTTCCAGCTCTTGCAGGGACTCTGCTATGATGACAATGTAATCCGCAAATCAGAGATGCGAGATGTAGTGACCGTTGATATTTACACCCCGTCCTTTCCAATCAAGCGTCTTGAAAACGTCCTCCAACGCGTTTGTAAACAGTTTTGGAGAGATGACGTCTCCCTGTCTTACCCCTCGACGCGGTTGGATTGGTTTTGTGCTCTGTTCTTGTACTTGGACGGTCATTGTTGCGGTCTCTTTTAATAAGTAAATGTAAAATAATCACCTCGTGCAATTGCTTTTTAAACTTACTTGAAAACTTCTAAAAATCTTTTTAGGCTTTTGTTGCCCCTATTGTAAAATCAAAATCCCAATGCTTTTTCCAAAAGACAAATCTAAGTCACAAAATCCTTTTAAAAATCTAATTGATTGGAGAAAAGCCTTAGAATTTAAGCGTCATCTTAACTTGTAAATGACATTTAAGATTAATCAAAACTTTTCGGTAGACGAGTTACCAATGAATATTGTTACGATTCTCGTAGCAAATTCGTAGGACGCGTAGCTCATTGAATTTGTAGCACGCGTAGCGTAGCGTAGTGTACTTCGCATACAAATTGTCGTAGGCTCTATTTTTACACGAAAGCAGATGTTTTGTGAATTTATAGCTTAATAACAGTCTAGATTTTTCTGTTTGAAATCTTTTAAATGTTTTTTAGAATTTTAGTTACAGGTATTTTTTATTTAATTACTAGTCCACGTCTCCACTCACGTTTACGTCAGAAGGTATGCCACGTCAATTTACTACCAGAATAAATTAGTTTTCAATGACAGGCCATTCTGAAAGGGTTCATAATCGATAAAATTTTCGTTTTTTTTTAATATTTCGTTCTTGTCCATCACTTGAAACCAGAAGTGTAGATATTATAAAAACAGAATACAGTTCAACAATTTAGGTAGATTGGAGTTGGCACACACATCTATTTAGCGTACGACCTGCGCGGTATTCAAAACACATTTTTTTATTTTTTTTTATTTTACTAAATTTGGCAATAATTAAAAAAAAAACTATTGGTTTGATTGCGATAAAATTTTTAATTTCATACCCTGTTTTTTTTTGCAATTTCTAGTCATTGAAAACTACTCCTATATATTCTTTAAGAGAAACTTCCGCCGGTGTGCGGCACTGTGCAAAACAAATGTTCGCTTTAGTGGGCTTACTCAAGCAAACACGAACAAATTGGAATTTTTGTGCGCGCACAGTAGCTTCTTTATTTGTACGCGCACATTACTAGTCTTGGTCCAGTGAAAATGTTCGTGCACAGCCTTGCCGGTAGACACGGAGGCTAAACGAAATACCAGCTTAATACGAGCATTGCAGGTGGCCTATCACGACATCTTAAGGTGGATGCTCCAGGGTAGCCCGCAAAATTCAAAATTTCTTGCGTTTATTGCAATTTGCAGGCCAGTGTTAGGTTGTAGTGTTGTAGGTTAATCAACATACAACCTAGCACTGGCCTGCAAATTGCAAAAAACCTTACAGCGAGCCTTAGAACCTTGCACCTTAAAGCGAGAGAAACTTAAATTCCAATGGAACGAGATGGCGCTAGACGACTTGTATAGCTCTGTCTCTTTCCTAAGTCAAATTACTCTCAATTTTAGACGTCATCGTAGGCCACCAGCTTAGTACGCGCACTGCTGAAGTGCACGAATAAACGTGCCGCACACTATTTTGTTGGAATCGTACAATTACAATCGATATACCCATGGAACAACCCAGAAAATCTCCAACAACGCACATTTCAACGACACGTGTTTCTTACTACCTACACCAGTACATTATGTACGAGTTTTATGTTCTATCTACCCCACGTAGAAAGGGTGTGAGTGCACGCGTGCCTTGGGCCCGTGTCGACTTGTATCGGCTATCGGCCATGAATAATGTTACCGTTATCTGGAAAGTTTTATAAAAAGTATCGATACAGACGTATTTTCAGTGGATGTTGGTGGATGTCGCTTTCCATGAAATTTACAGAAAGAAAAAAACTATTCTGTCCATTCTGACGTATAACTACTACAATAAATGTTAGACTCACTGTTTAAAAACACTATACCGTACCTACTGCTTTAGAACGAAAATATAGCTCATAAAACTGCAAGCCAATGGGACTAGGCGGACCATGTCTGTTGGATGTCGTCACAACTGTAGACCCAGGTTGCCTTCTTTCTAAGTCCGTCAACGAAAACAAGGGAACGGATACGGATATAATATACTATGAAGGTAACTAACTCCAAAATTAAATTGTGGACGTATAATACCGCCACGACTTATGTCCTTTTGGCGCAGCGCTAGTGTCTATGGCGGTGTCCTACGTAAGCGACAAAAATACGACGCGACGCGACACGAAGTAAATATTATAATAGTAGTTGAAATAGTTCGAATCGCGTCGCATCGCGTCGTATTTGTAACTCACGCAGGACACCGCTTAAGTCAGTACATCAAATTTCGTTAAAAAATGTAGCAATGAAAATTTCCACAGCTCATGAATGATGGTGCCATTCATTCTTTTTATGGCCTCGTTGTCAAAACCTCTGTCACTAAGGCCGAAACCACAGGTTTCGTGCTTAGAGATTAGATCCAGATATCCAGAGATAGCTCTTGCATTGGGTCGCGGTCGGGCCAAGTAGAATATGTGTGGAAAGTGAATATGTGTAGAATGTGTGGTCAAAATCCTTATGCCTGTACCCCAAATTGTAACAACATCAAAAACATTCCACTAAACTCATAAAACTGCGTGAAATACTCACCTACACACAGTACATCAGTTCTTTTATAGCGCAAGAAGTGCTATTTGTAATGTTCCACCGATGGAAACGTCCTATCGCGGTGTTAGTACGCTTTGGGCCAGCAATTTATCACCACCTGCGATTTATAGCATCGCATACGATCAATGTACTGTACTCTATACTAGTTTTACTGTTATTAGGTACTTGCTGCTTGCCTTGTAGACTATAAAAGCTAAAATTGGAGCGGTATAAAATGGCTTATTATTGAGTATAATAAAATACTTTTTCAAAACCGTCATTATAAGTTTAAATCATAGTGTGAATTTGAACAGAAAGTGTGGGCGTTTAATTATAATTGTCGGCACGGCTGGCGCAGTGGTTAAGTCACTGACTGCTGTGTTAAGTGTCACGGGTTCGAATGCCGAGAACAAATATTTTTAAGTGGGTCTGGGTGTTTGTGTATGTAATATCTATGTTTGTAAACGCACCCACGATCCAGAAGAAATTCCTAGTGTGGGCCAACCTTTTTTTAAAAAGAATTTTAAAATATATGCAGGACGACAGCCTTTACAAGTATTTAGAACTTTACTTAAAAGGTCAAAAAAAAAAACAAAAGTGTACCATCTGTTGGGTATCTTTATGCTCAACAACACAGAAACTTTTAGACTCGTGTCGTTTTATGCAAACACAATTGACTTTGAAACGTTGTCAAAAGAATATGCTTTTGGCAACGTTTCAAAGTCGATTGAGTTGTTATTTAAATACTAAGAATAGTTTAGAATAATTTTGTTCTATAGAATAACATCACGCCTGTAATCCCCGAAAGGTTAGTCAGAAGTATTCGCAATAAGTAGTACAGTCACGAGCAATAGTATGTATACACTAAGCAGTATTCAAAAGCGATGTACTGCTACCATATAGATTAAACTTTTGCCTCTTCATTAGACTTCTATTTTGGAAGCCATATTATTACGAAATAAGTCTTATTTCAAAGTGGAAACCAGTATTTTACTAGTAAATTGCGTTTGAATTTTGTTAAGTGTACACATGTTATTGCTCGTGACTGTACACCCATATTTTACCAGTTATGTATACCCATATAATTACCCAGGGGTCGTATAAGTTTGCCGTATATCATTACATTCTTGAATTTGAAGCTTATTAGCAACACTACCGAATGGTGTAATACTACAGGTTGACTGTGTTTTTTTTTTCCAAAATCAGACGGTTCGATTCCTGATCAGGGTTATTGATTTTTATAAAATCCATTGATGTAGTTTTAATTTTTGTCAATGTAGGTTTCGAGACTCCTTTCAATGTTTTTCGATATTCCTCTTATCTATATCCAGAAAATTCTCCCTCTCCTCTCCCTTCCCTTCATAACTAGCTTTGGTAACCGAGTTATGGAGCACAGATAGGCTCCATAAAAAATACTCTACCTCATGGTGCGATTACTTGAGTTTTGCTTGTGTTTTTGATTATTTATTTACATATTTTGCCCAAGGTTTGCCAACTTAGGAAGATCTCAATTACTCGTAAAACTACTACAACAACCGTACGTGTTTTTCCAAGATCTATAAATGTACGAGATCAATGGTTCCACGTGCTTTCCGAGGCACGTCGAGGTTATTGCTAGGTAAGTATAATTAGCATTTATCCGATAAAAGACTTGTAGTAGCAATCAGTATATGAAGGGCCAGCTGCATGAGCGAGAGGATCGCTACGATTCCGGGATTCTATCCTCGAATCATCTCCACAGGCGAGTAATTGTTCCTCCGTATCGTGACGACTTGTAAGGAAATGGTGTGACCGCGACAAAGCGTTGTGCAATAGTTTTGTTGAAAGAGTTTAGCGGCTCTAAAACGGCCACTTAGCACCATTCCTAATGATTCACTTCGTTGGCTGTCCTTATCAAAATCCAAATGATATGGAATATTGATAAGTGGCGGATTTAAACCCCTTGTAAACCGAGGAATATGTATCCATCAAGTTTACGTCAAAGTTTCCATAATACTTGATGCCGCAAACACGTAAACACTTGTGCTAGGGCTTCAGAACTCTTTATGATTTGATTTGATAATTAGACAATAGAAACGTGAAATCGCCGCAATTCTCTCGCTCGTGGAGACAGCCCCTAAGCAAATATTGTTTGAACAAAAATAATCCTTTACCATCTGACTTTTTTGACCTAAAGTTAATTGTTAATTCAATATTTTTTTACAACATTTAAGTTACAACGACTTTTCGTACGCAAATGAAGCAAAAACAAGGTTTTTTTGGTCCCAAATTAAGAATAATGGAAATCAGTCACGTGCTTAGAATTGTAAGGGACTTTAATGCCTGTTTCAGCTATGCTCGGCACCTAATCAAATGGACTTAGTGAATCTTGGAGTTAAGAAAAATTTTAAATCAACGCGTTATTTAAGATATTTAAGAATTAATTTTTGTGTTTGTAAATGTTAATAGCAATAAAATATTAAGTCAACACTTATTTTCAGTTAATAAATTATGGCAGTAATTTTTTTCCTTATAATACAATATTACAATTTTACCTACGTTGTATTATTTACACTAATTGTAATAATAGTACATTGTTATCCAAGGCGTGAAAGTTACTTATTTACGTCCCGAGACGGGGTTTGGCGCCCGTAACGTAGTGAGGGCGCTAATAGTTCGAGGGACTAAATAAGTAATTTACCCGAGGTAAACACTGTGCTTTTCATTACGAATACGAGGAAAGTAAAATTAACAACATAAATTTTAGCTAAAGAAAAAATGAATGTAGATCGGATTGTCACCTTGCCGCTTGTTTTTTTTTTAATTTTTGTGCTGTGGTCGTCCAGCTATACAGCCAGGATTTTTCATGTTCATTATTTAAAAATTGGCAAAGATTTTGTCGAAATCTGTATTATTTTAGAGAAATAGTTGAAACTAAATTATTTTAAAGTCATTATTTATATTCGTAATACTTAACTTTATGTTATTTTAATTTTAAATCGCTCTGTAATTTCGTGGCTGTATAAAAGTTTGAACATGGTTCAATAGAAATGTCAAAATAAACTAGTTTTTTTTCTTAAATTTGGCAGCTGTCAGTTGAAAGCGATTTTCCCTAGGGCGGCAATGGATAACTTTCAAACGGGTAATCAGACATGTAATGACCTACTTTCAGAGTATGAGTAATGAAAAATATTTTTTTTAAACTTTATCAAAGTCCTTAACGTTAAAGTTACAAAATTAACGTTACAACTCGATAACTTAATAGGTTTTCAGTAAAGACCCTTAAAAGACGATCTAGAAGCCGGTAAGTTCCTTAAATAACTTAGTGGAATGTTACTTTCACCCACGCACAGGGTAACTATTTTCTTCTAAGTTTTTCCCTCGGGGGTGAAGCGGCGAGGGAGAATTTATACGATAGGGGTGAAATAGAGCGGGGGTATATTACGGAAGTGTTTGAGTTATATTAAAATGTGGTGTGAATGTAAATTTAGTGGAAATGATAGAATGCTTTTAAGAAAAATGCCTTTTGAAGTTACATTCTGTTACGTTTGGTTTCCTTGCGTTAAAAATATAATATTTTTACCGATATCATAAAAGAAGGAGGTCATCAATTCAACCCGTATGTCTGTAATACCAAAAGTACCCAGTTTTTGTATTTATGTTAGTCTATATCAGCGTTTGAACAAATTTAATGTGCCAAATTTCAGAAGTGTATGTATGTCTATGTTTTTTTATATGTTTTGCTAGGTATTGTTCAACTTAGGGAATACTGCAAGTTTCATCAAAATCAGTTCAGTAGTTTTTGAGATAGGGATTTTTTTAACATATTGTGTTCATGGGCAATAATGTGTTATCACCGGGGCTGCGGATTACAAAATTCTAGTACACTTGTAAGAAAATTGTGTATTTGACAAGAATTTGGGTTGTTTATTTAAACTGAAAAGGGTAAAATAAAAAACTTTTTCAAAAAAAAGTAACCGACTTCAAAGGCAACCACAAAAAAAGGATAAAATAACCAACATAATAACATTTCTTTCCGAAGTCGGTGGTAAAAAAGTAAATGAAAAAGGCCACCGACTTCCGAAAGAAAAGTTATTATGTAGGTTATTTTATCCTTGTTTTAGGTTGCCTTTGAAATCGGTTACTTTTTTTTTTAAAAGTTTTTTTATTTATATAAAAAATTGATTACCGGAGGAAAAAAGTTGGTTAGATAATTACTTTTCCGAACCCTTCCGATTCCCGCACATGAGAAACATTAAATTTGTATGACCTTCAAGCAGTTATTCCGGGTCTAGTTGTTTTTGCATACGAGTTATTATTATATTATTACTAACGCATCCACAACATAAGAGTAATTTCTAGTGTGGGACAAAATTAAAAATAATAATTCTTAAATAGTATAATAATTTGTTTGTGTTTACAGTTCGGGCACGGTTAACTGATTATGTTCTCAATATACACTTAGAAGCCAGAAAATCTCCTCTTCTAAACTAGCTCACAGAACAACTCCTATCATTCTCAGTTAATTACTCTTATTAAGTTATTAAGCCAATAACGACTGTATTGTGGTGTTAATGAGGTCTATTACTGAATAAACCAGTTCTTCTTACATAATGATAAGTAACGTCCATATTGAATGAGCTTCTTAAGCTTACATTGCGACTTAATTATTGGTTGTATATCGTATTCATTTATTATGGTTATAAGGTTGTAAAACTTGCTTTTGAACTGCTAACGTATAGCAATGGGTAACTCACCGTCCGACCAAGGACCGGGCTTGAGTTGATTTCGCGTCATGTTCTACGAGGCGGACTGGGTACTTTTATAGAGCTAATTTCCTGGTGGGGTAACGCTACTATTTTAGGAGGATGCCGTGGCCCTAGAGGGTGGATTTTGAGTCAGTACCTAAGTCTGACATTTCCTTCCACTCTAACCAGGGTGGCAAGACTCATTTGAAATTTTTATTACCCCAATAAAATAAATCTATCATTCAAAAAATCATTACCCTTCTATTTGGCTTCGCCGGCAATCGGGTAAAAAGTCACTACCTTATTAATGTAAATACTTGTTACCTACAATATATTCATGTTATTACAATCTCTTCTTCCAATTTTACTTTCGATATAAATAAGTTGATCTCTCAAGAATTTGATTTCCAAAGATATTACACGAAGGCAAAGGCTTCCTGAAATAACTTTACAAAGAATCTTCCTTTTCATCTGCGAATAACGAATATTTATTAAATAACTACATATTTAGACTACTCTCATAAACTTGTTTTTTTTTTACATCATGAGGGTATCTGATTAAAATTATTTAAACAAGACATTGCGCGTAGGCAACGACATGGTTGGATGGAAAATGCGCCATAAGGAGAGCCGGTGAGCGCTCGTAAGACCCCTCTTTGAAGACTGGGTAGAGAGGTGCCAACCTCTTTCTGGAGCTTCCTGTGTTACATTCAGTGCGAGGATACATCTGAGTGCCCTTACAGTAGGGTCACTTAGATGTATCCTCCGCCAGGAGGATTATTTGTATGGCTCAGGCGGAGCATCCTCGTGTCCACATGGAGGTGAGAGACATTCGGCACTGGTTTGGGGCATATTAGGGAACAAGAAGGAGTAGGAAGTAATCAGCTTCTTCTGCGAAGCAGTAATAATTAAGGAGAAATCAGAACGTGTGAGAGAGATGACATCCTCCACCTTATGCCATGGCCGCTACGAGAGTTGTTCAGAGCAGAACAGGGTTGAATTTTAGTCATAAGAGTTAGGGTGTTACCACACCAATCGATCGATAGTCGATCGACGATCGATCGATGGTGGAATGGATAAGTCGACGTCGATCTAGCTGCGATTGGTGTAATAGAAACTATCAATCGGCGTCGACCAGTCCATTCTACCATCGATCGATGGCGTCGATAGACGGTCGATCGATTGGTGTGGTAACACCCTTTTACAGTTCCCTAAGTTTCACTCTGAGCTGGAATCATTTGATGATTTTTCCGCCCTAAAAAGGGTCTCGTCTACCTCTGAACTAAAATTTATCAACATCGGTTAAGCGGTTTAGACGTAAAAAGTAATTAAAGAAACAAACTCATTTCCCATTTATAATACCTGGTTAAGCATATTAAGGTATTTATCATGCACATAAACGTGTCCCGCCTAGTGGTATGTGGTTCCTCACAAAGGTAAAACGTGTATTCCTGTTTGTTCAATTAATTGGTTTGGTATTCATGAATGAATTAGGATTAATAGATACCTGATTTCTAGAAATCTAAAACATAGGCCCTAGCGCAAGTGTGTAATGTAAACGACAAGTAAATATTTCGATTACTCAAGGTTTTGTTTTCTGGTATGAATGAGGGATTCAAATTGTAAATTTTGCCACAAGTACTGGTTTGTTACTTTTTATTTAGTTAACAAAAAAATAAAACTTTTTTTTTCAATACAGCAAGTCTACGAATGTAATAAAATGTTATTACACCATAATTATGAACAAACTTTACCTAAATAAAAACTTAATAGGGAAAGAAATATAGTTACTTGTATTATTTATTTATTATTAAGAATGGGTTTGCTCTTTGCCTTTCATTTTCGATATATCGTATTAGATATATCGTGTACGACACTCGTGTCACTCACATTTTACAGACATACCTATTATAACTTAACGTTACACCTGTTATCTGGGAATAGCAAATATGTACCTCCATTATGAAGACTCACATTTATTCAGTCCATACAAAATGTTCCTGGCGCCAACAGCCATATTGTCATCAACCAAGTTGAAACCAGCCTTAAAACCAAATACTGAGAAATTTCTAATAGAAATGACCCTCAAAACGACCTCAAAAGTCCCTTTCACAATAGCGGAATTAAATATCAAAGATTACTCACACAAAAATCGCTTAACTTACCAATTGTAGGCTCCTTTGAAAACGCTCGAGAGGCAATTTTACATGTGAACGCTCACTCTGAATGAAAGGGTCCTTTGGGTTAAGCTATAAATGCTAATATTATGTAGCTACCTCTATTGTGTAGTGGTCACAAGCACTATTGCCGAACATGAAGTTTTGGGTGTGATTCTCGAGTCGAGCAGTGTTATTGGTGTTTTAATCAGGAATTTCTCAATATAAGCACTTTCACACACAAAGCGGGTCTGCCACCCTTTTCTTGGGTTGAAAGTCCTATAATTTTTCCTGCCCTGAATGGAGACTGGAATGTCAGGTTCGTACTGACAAAGATCACCCAGTTCCCTTAGTTGCCTTTTGCGTTTAAGGGCCGCGGTAGCTTGTTAAAAGTCCTACGACTCTGGTAGACGTTAGCCCCATAAGTTTGCTGAGAGCTCCTTGAGACGAGCGTGGCACACGACGTGCAGTTGACTCAGGCCTCGTTCTTGATCGGACGGCGAGCCACGCATTTCTCGCCGTCCGCAAGCCCGAACTATGTCTAAGCCTTCATCGAGAAAAAGTGTAATAATTATTTCATGATGCAGCTGTTACGCTTAAAATTACTTTAATTTAATGCAGTAATGAAAACCACTAGAGGTTTTAATTAAAACTATAAAAAAATCCAATAATGGAAGCAAAAGTAAACCCTGAAAAACTTAACAAAAGGGAAAACTATTATCTCAAAGCTTCAATATAAACTAAGTACCGTGCTTAGTCTTAAATGCCAAGAATGCTCTGAAAGGAGGAAAGAACTTAAAATGACCAACAATGAAAAACTAGGTTAGACATCGCTGGTAAATCACAACGAATTCTAGTACATGGTGAAAGGTAATGTACGAACGATTTTTTAAATCGGGGATACGATTTTCTTTCAGTATTATTGCAGCAAATAAGGTTCACATTGCTAAGGCACAAGCCTCCTTACTATAAGAAGAAATCGGCCAGCAATACATACATAATTATAATCCACCACGCGGCCCATTGAATGTTGGTATAGGTATATAGGTACCTTATGTCTTCGATTCTGTGTCATGCCGATTTTCTCACCTTTTTCTCTCTTCTTCACCTTTTTAAGAGCAGTGGTAATGAATTAAATTTCACGAAATAATGCTACCATTTAAGTTTGAGCCCACGATCTACTTTTCGTAAGTTCGACGTAAACATTGGCCCGACACAGTTCTCTTGTTGCACTATGATACCTATTGTTTTTCTTACGGCAAGCTATTTATGAATTTTTAATTCATAATTGTCGTGTTCGTATTATATGAACAGTAGCAAGTTGTATTCTGTAGTTTCTGCCAACATCTATGAGAAACAGTCGTGAGTTCATAAAATGGTTGTTCATAAAAAAAATACTTTCAGTTCAAAAATCGCTCGTATTTAAGTTACATTCATACGGCGCACTCGTGCAAGAGCCTCCGATTCATAGTTGATGGTCCCTCGTTAACGTAAAGCTGCGAACACAACAGGTGCGGTCCTACTGTCATTCGGCCATAACCGTCGGATCGGCCGCACGCGTGCTTCGTTCGCTCCGACAACGAATATAACTTTCCAAATTCAAATAGTGCTTGTGTTCGAGTGGCGGTTAAAGTGACAGTTCTTTTTTTTTAATTGAATTCGAGGTTCGGATTTGTGTTTTGAGTGCTTTGTTCTGTTTTTTTTTTTACTCAAATGGACTTGTGTTGAAGGTATGTAGTTTTGAAATAGTTTTTGATGGTACTTTTTAATTAATTTAAGGATTTAAGAACCTAATTTTATTTATAGATAAAAAAGAAGCTAATTTTAATACATTGAGGCGATATTTTTAATTTTTTTTATATCAACATTTGACTTTGCAAACCTGTAGGTTCTGCAAAAGCTTTTTGCTTTTATTTCACGAAGCGATATGCCTACTTAATTGAAATTGAAGTGTAAAATCAATTACTTATTACCACCATAAAAACGTTCATGTTAATATTTTTAAATGCGTGTGAAAACAGAAAATTATGAAAACACTAATTTTAAAAGTTTGTGGAGGACTTTTGCCCCTTTTAAGAAAATCTTTGTTTTCACTTAAAATTTTATTTATTCAGTACCTACCCTAATCGATTTTATTAATACATTTCCTTGTGACGTCACGTCGTACACTGCTCAGGTAAGGTTGTACTTACTTTCTTTAAGTAATCGGTTACTATTAATAGGAGACAAAGGTAAGTAATCCTTAACTGTTAGACCTTAGTGAATTTGAAATGTTCGTAAATTAATATAAATAATTAATACCTATTTATATTATTTTTCGAACATTTCAAAGAAAAAGAAAATCGTAAATTAGTAATAATTAAAACAAATATTAAAATCCAAAAAATAACGGGCAAATACTTATTTTTCCCACGTTTTTATACACTCACAATTCTTGTTTGTTTGTATGTTTGTTTGTTTGTTTGTTTGTCGTTCCGGTTGGACTTTTGCAACTCAATTTTGAGGCACTTCCCGATAAGCTAGCAAGCTGAAATTTTGCACACACTCTGAGTTCTGATGACAATACATGACTAGCTAATAAACGTCATTACAAATCCAATATGGCGGCCTCCCCAAGATGGTGGACTGACTGTTTGAAATCCACCCCCATGATATGGGTATCAAATGAAAGGGTTTGCTGTCAGGAATATGAAAAAAATAGTCACGTGACTTAAATCCAATATGGCGGACGTCCAAGATGGCAGACAGCCTATTTAAAATGCACCCCTATGATGTGGATATCAAATGAAAAGGTTTGCTGTCAGGAGTACGAAAAAATAGTCACGTGACTTAAATCCAATATGTCGGACGTCCAAGATGGCGGACAGGCTTTGAGGCACTTCCCGATAAGCTAGCAAGCTGAAATTTTCAGGGTAGCTTCAAACCCGATGAACAAAGATAAAAATAATAAAATAATTAATAGATTTAAAAAAATCTAAAAACCCACGTTTTTAAAAATGTCCTAAAAATAAGAAAATAACCCTACGGGGCTGAGAGAGGGGCCACTCAAAACGTGGGGGCGTATCTTTACAAGTTACACCCACGATATATACACGTCATGTAAATATATCCCTTAAATAATCCCTTAAATAATATACGCCCCCACGTTTTGAGTGGCCCCTCTCTCAGCCCCGTAGGGTTATTTTCTTATTTTTAGGACATTTTTAAAAACGTGGGTTTTTAGATTTTTTTAAATCTATTAATTTTAAGACATGGTGTTATCATTTCATGACAGGGCTATAGAGGGCCAAAGCCTGCCGGGGTCGCGGGACTAACGAATTACCGTCACCCCGGAACGTAAAAAGGCTATTGAAGGACACCGTGGATTTTAGTCAGTACAAGTCTGACAGTCTCTCCTGCTCTGCCCGGGATGGGAGGACTCATTTGATGATTTTACCATGCTAAAAAAAAATGTTGCCATTTTACATACCATATAACTTTTATCATCAGCACAGGTCTATCTTTAGGGTTGTTGTAGGCTGTTCTTACCTAGGTCCGTCCATGGATTGAGATACATGACTGACCGAGTTTCCTCCGTGCCTCGGAAAAGCCATTGGGCATGGCTGTCATTTGTAGATCTTTGACAGTCGTTACAGTAGAGGAGTGACAAAGTGCGCAGTAATTGAAGCAACTACGAGTACCGAGTAATCAATAAGATCACTCTGTAAATGTGCATTTTTTATTAGAAAGTTCTGCCCTAATGCTGGGGAAAGGCCTCATCAAAGGAAGTTACCTCTTATAAAATCTTCTTCTTCTTCCTGCCCTTATCCCATTCTACTTGGGGTCGGCGCAACACGTTTTCTTCTTCCATTCTCCCCTATCAGACGTCACAGTATCATTTACTCCTTTTTCTTTCATATCATTCCTTAGACAATCCATCCATCTTTTCTTTGGCCTTCCTCTTCCTCGCCATCCATCAACATTAATACTCATCACTTTCTTAGTCACATGGGTGTCATCCCTCCTCATCACATGTCCATACCAAGATAGACGATTCCCTTTCATTTTTTCTGTAACAGGCGCCACTTTCAAACTTCCCCTTATAAACTCATTCCTTACTTTATCCATTCTTGTCACTCCACACATCCATCTCAACATCCTCATCTCCGCTACATGCAATCGTTTCTCATCCATCTTTTTCACAGCCCAGCATTCCGATCCATACAATACGACAGGTCTAATCACGGATTTGTATATAAATTATTTTTTACCTCTTATAAAATATATATTAAAAAAAAACAGTTCAAATCGCCATCCTTCTAGTGTAGTAGAGTGTAGTGTAGGCGCCATTTTCAGGCACTCACTATCTATAATATGTTTAAAAAGTCTGTCTGACCACGAATTATTTTGACTTTTTTACGTAATCCTTTTAAGACAACAAGTAAAAAAAAAACTCCGAAAAATACACACATCAAAAGTGTCTAGGGATCAACATATATTTTTGCAATAACTTTTCTCCTGATTGATATTAATTAAAATTTTCTTTAAGGATTCATCAAATAAAGTGTTTTCGTTTGTCACAGTAACGATAAACCAAGTCACCTTTCATTAATAAAGAAATTTGCCATTTTCCTAATAAAGGGATTTTTGACATTTGAACCACTCACACAAAAGTTCGAAAAAAAGACTGAAATAACAGTTTTCTTTAAAATTTTATTGGGTAACTTAAACAATTAATAATCCGTGTTTCTACCGCGAACACTAACAACACAAGAACATCGGTTTGGCATACTCAAAATGAGTTCATCCAAATCACGCTGTGGAATGGCCGCCCATGTTCGTTGCAACAACAAAAAAAGATCTTCTTGCGACTGGATACCCTCCATATTCGGCAGAGCTCTTCTCTGTAGCATATCCCATGCATGCTCAATCGGATTCAAGTCTGGCGACTGAGCAGGCCAGGGCAGGACATTGATGTTAGCTGCGGCGAGAGTCTGTCTTACAACTCTTGCGGTGTGCGGTCGTGCATTATCATGCATTAACTGAAATAAGGGACCGATTTGCACTTGTAGAGGAACGATGACGTCTGATACAATCGTCTCAGCATAAATTTGAGCGTTGAGGTTGCCTCTGATCCAAATCAACTCAGTTCTTCCGCCGATCCAAATACCCGCCCATACCATGATGGTTCCACCACTATAAGGATGGACTTCCTGGCAGGATTTTAATCGCTGTTGGCGTCCAGGGGTTCTCCAGTGTCGTATACGTCTTGTATCCGGTCTCATACCGAAACGAGACTCATCAGAAAAGCACACGAAACGCCATTGTTCTTCTGCCCAATTTCTGTGTTCAAGAGCCCATTGATATCGAATCCTACGATTGTGCATTGCTATAGGTGGTACCCGTAGCGGTCTTCGGGAATGAAGGTTCACTTCATGCAAGCGGTTTCTGACTGTTTGGTCGCTAATTAAGTTCCCTGAAGAGTGATGAAGCCTCACGGCTAACATCATGGCGGTTATTGTTGGAGCTCTTCGAGTTAAGATTTGAATGTATCGGTCTTGTCTCCGTATGGTGCAGCGATACCGTCCTCCATGGCGCTCAGCCACGGTACCAGTGCTTCGGTAACGTGTCCAAAGTCGACTGATAACACTCTGACTTGTATTCAGAGCTAAAGCCACAGTACGTTGCCGGGAACCAGCTTCTATCATTCCCACGGCTCTGAGCATTTCTTCCCTGCTTAAATGACGTCGCCGCTCCATAATAACGTTGGTTTTAATCAGTAGTAGGGAAACAGTAGCACTAATAATGTCTTCAATGCGTTGTATGTTTTTATAGGGAAAATATTGACAGCTGATTTTAATCTTTTACTCGAATTTGATTCACAGTTCCTGATTCAGATTATGAAATGCACCAAAAAGGATCCATGTAAATTTATAAAATCATAAATTTATTACAAAGCCACATCTCAATCTCAAGAAATCCGCATAAAAATGCTTGATCCCTAGACACTTTTGATGTGTGTATTAAAGAAATGACGAAAATAACATAGCAACATTGAACGTCAGTCCGATCGCTTCTCCTATAATGACGTCAAAAACAAACATTCAACGATCAATCATAGCAGCGCAGATGATGATGTGGGCACATTTTAAAGGTTTCTACGATTTTGGGGAAATAGTGGTACATAATAGGTATAGAACGCGCGGGGGCTCCTACTTCTGGGTGGTTTAAAAAAATGACCACGAAGGGGATGGCGGGGTCTTTCAGACCCCGCCATTCGCCATCCCCTTCTAACCTAACCTGTCCGTGTCGGGGTGCCCCAAAGTCCCGAGCTCGCTTCGCTCGCTCTTGCATTCCTAGGTCAAATAACTAATTACTACTTATCAAGGTGGCGGCCCCGCGAAGCAGGTCTCAGTCGAGCCATTTTTCTTCATTTAATGTCTCGAAAAATATTTTTCCGGGGCCGTAAAAATAATAATCAATCGATACTCGCGATATTCGCGTGTCACAGTTTGCTTTACATACAAGCGAGCAAAGTGCATACAATCTCAGAATGCTCTGAGCTCGTATGTACTTTGCTCCAATTTATTTGTTTGTGATTTCAATGAGCACGACGTAGTTGAGTACAGACTATGGGTGTCTGGGTCAGCATACAGTTTGGCAATACGCTTCCGGGTCTGGGTGTTTGTGTATGAAGTTTCTATGTTTGTAAGCGCACCAACGATACCGGCGAAATTCCTAGTGTGGGGCAAAGTAAAAAAAAAATAACTCGTAGACGGTTTTACATCAATTTCAGATTTATTGTTACGTAGATAGATTTTATCGTAACACTTATGACATTATTTATCTGGGTGTAACTTTATAAATTGTACCTAATTAGTTGAAAAACCTTTATTTCAGTCAACTTTTAAAAGAATAAAAGTAACTGAAATACTTAACGACTTAACAAAAAGCTCATTACGACATCACTGAAATGCTTACCTTTTCGTGAACGAACAATTTAAATCTTTTAAAGCATCTCTTTGTGGTTTCAACCACGCGAAAATCTCATATGAAGATATTTCGTTAAAATAATTTTGTTCGTATGTTTTAAAATAGCGCGTAGAAAATCACTGTATTTCTGAAATTCGTAAAGATATTCCTGTTTTCAGTTAGTTCCAAAGATAGCAGTTTTCAAGTTAGCAAAAGGGGTTTATTAAGTAGACCAGAATACAAAAAAAAAAAACAGATGGAACATCAATCCGTAAATTTAAAAAAAACGTTGCAGGAATTCCTCCTCTGTCGTAGGTGCTTTTTCAGACACAAACATCTCATCCGCCAAAATGTTCGATTCAATCTTTGAACTAGCATCACTTAAAGCACATGAAACGTCTATTACAACTCAACTAATCACAGTCTACTGCTGGACATAGGCCTTGCCCAGGGTGCGCCACAATACGACGGAGGTAATTTTTCGACCGTGTTTTGGCTTCCATTGTCAGTGGCCTAATACGATTCTAGACGTTCTACAATCTAAGCTTGAAACGTATTTAGTAAGTTGCCCATACTGTGAAACTAGCTATCATGTCTCAGTGAGTTGTGACCATCGGACCCAGCGGGATATCCCAGTAGTTCCATTGTCTAGTTCCATTATGGAACAACTGGGATTGTTTTCTCCCAGTAGTTCCATGGAACTAGAGTCCATTTTCGCAATGGAACTACTGAGACTTTTTTGATCCCAGTAGTTCTATAGAACTACTGGGATTCGGTTTTTTTCTGAAAGAATGTTACTAACCAACAAAACTACTAGGCTGGCATAAGTTTGAGGTGGTATGTTTTTAAATAATTCCGAATGAAAAGCTTCCCTAAGATCAAAAGGGTGTGTATCTAAACTACTTAATGGAACTAATGGGATTAGGTGAAACGGTAATCTAGTTCCATGGAACTACTGGGAGAAAAACCATCCCAGTAGTTCCATAATGGAACTAGACAATGGAACTACTGGGATATCGCGGGACCCAGAGACATTTCTTTGAATTTTCCTTTCTACGACATTTATTTTCAGCAGATTTAATAATGCCCCAACCCTAGCCAATATTTGCTGACAGACAACGAAGTTACGACCTATATTTTATTTGTTATATTTCGATTGAAACTGATATTACCGTTGAGAGCAATACGATTGGATTTCAGTGAGGTTTACAAGAAATGTACCTAATATTTTATCTTTAAGTATTAGGTATTTATTTCCTTTTGAAGTTTACGATTAAATTGCGTAGTTTTCTTCTTAAGTATTTTAATTTGTTTTTGACTTTATCACTTATCTTGTAAACAAAATATAATAATGTAGAATTAAGAAAATTGCTACCAATTACAAATCTTTCGCGTGACCAGACGGCTGGCTCTTTCTTTAGCAAAAGAATTAGCATTGCCATTCAACGTACCAATGCTGCCAGTCTTCTGGTCACGTTCCCGGACGGCGATGCGGAGGAGTACTTTGAAACCTAATTAGTCTTCTGTTGTTTATGTCTTCGATCATTCTATTTAATTTTGTTTTTTATTTATTCTTCTTATACATATTGATCTAAAGGATGTTTCTCCACGACCATTTGATTTACGAATTTGTTACGTTCATTTTGCTATGTTATGTTTGTGAAGATTCATTTGCTAAATGAACAGTCAGGTAAGTAGACAGTCGACAAACAAGAAAATCAAATTCTCTAGAAGTTGCTTGCGAGCAATTTTATTGTTTGCGAACCACCTGAATACCGTTCATAGAATTAATACTACCTACGAGTACACATTTCTTTGTTGCCACATTTTGTACCTTTTAGCAAAATCACAGTAGCTTTTGTTTTATGTGTTGTTATTAATGGTCCACTTTTAATACCGGGAATTAGTGAGTGTTGATCGCAATGATTACCTGTTTGTGATCAAATTACATAGACCTATAAGGCAGAAGAAGAATAGGTTTGATTAACTAACGGAGATTTCCCATATCTGTTAGGCCGCCTTTACACGGACTGTTCAAGCGATTAGCCAGTGATCAATATACACGGTCTGCCCGAGCTCCTCAAGCAGTTCGCCAGTGTAATCATTATATACACGAAATCGGACTGCTCTAATAGTCAAATTAAACTGCTTGACGCTGTCATTCCTAAATGCTCCTAAATGCTAGTTCTACTATTCGAGATTTGTAGGTACAGTCTGCATCAAAAGTTGCTGACCACATTCAGATTTTCAAAATCACTGTACACCGTAATAATACATAATAATACGGGTACAACGATTTTAAAAATCTAAATGTGATCAGCAACTTTTGATGCTGACTGTACCTACATGTGTGTAGTAAAAGACGATTTTTGCTATGCAGTTGAAACTTGAAGCAGTTGATACGGGTTGCTTCAAACAGTGCGTGTATAACTGGTATATAACCCAGTTAAAAAAGAAAAAAAAAACAGACTGGCATAAAAAAGCTAACCTCGTTTTTATATTAATGGCTATTTTTAGTAATAAATGAAAAAGAAAAGCAAAAAGGAATTTCCTAAATGAGTTGCTAACTTGTATTAAAATGTCTGCGAATAACTCCATAGCTTCAAACTTTGACTAACTTTTTTATCTTTATTTATCTTTTACGCGGTAAAAGTTAGCAATATTCTTTAACTATACAAATACCGACCCCGACTGTGTTGAAAGAAAGTTTCGGGGAAATCGGGCAATAATTCTGATGTTTTATTTTTGACTTCCCTTTTATAGCAAAGATTATGAGGTTTTCTTTGGTTTAATTTTTCTTGAAATAAGGTTTTATGTGGAACAGCGAACAAATAAGGCACCGATACTGTATTTATCGGCTTACTTCTAGGAATTGTTTGTTTATGGTTTCAATAGTGGTACAAGAATATAATAATATTTTCTTGATACATTAGAAATATTGATCAATGTTTAGTTGGTTGGACCAAATACGCTTTTATATGGATAGGATAAAACATCTTATCTAGGTCCTACATAGGTACATATTATTTCGGAAAAATAACTAGAAGATGTTCTAAGTGACATAAATGATGGATCACACTTTTTCAGAAACCTTTTTCATAAACACTGTCAGAATAAAAGTATACTAGACAGTATTTTTATTGTCCTTTTGACACGGCGTTAGCATCTACGTCTTTACCATCAATAATTGCATTATAAAAATTTAGTACCTATAGAATTTTCCGCAGGTAATGAGTGATGGCGCGGACTCTTTTTTTTTATCGTTATAAAATCATCAAATGAGTCCTCCCACCCAGGGCAGGGCGGGAGGGACTGTCAGACTTGTACTGACTAAAATCCACGGTGTCCTTCAATAGCCCTTTACGTTCCATGCAGGGTCACGGTAATGAATAAGTCTCGCGACCCCGGCAGGCTTTAGCCCGTCTTTTTCTCTTTCTGACGCTCTTTGAGGTGAACGTGGAACACAACGCACCATCGACCCGGGCATGGTCCATGGTCGAACGGTGAGTTGCCCATTACTCGCCGCCCGCATGCCCGTGCCTACGGTGGCCGGAGATCGTCTTGCGCCGTCGGTCGCCGTGGGCGCCTACCACTGCAGCTGAGGCGGAAGAAGGACCCTGTCCTCTACCTCTCGCGGCCCACCTCCACCTTCGCGAGCATCACTGCTTCGTAGAAGGAGGCGACCGCTTCCCACTCCGTCTCGCCCCGCAGCATGGCCTCGACCAATGCCGGGCGCGAGAGGTCATGGCGCGGACTCTAGGTACATAATTTTACATACTACACCTTCTCTATGCCCTCTGAACTTAAAATTTTCCTTAGAAAGTCATCATCATCAACATTATTAATAATCAACCGTAGAACGTGGCGAGCCGAAGTAGAAAGCTGCTTTCATCCAGCATGATCCAATGACTTCATCAGATCGTCTGTCCACCTTGCAGTTGGACGTACTACTACGCTGCGCTTACCGGTGTCTTACAAAGTACAGTCATGTAATAAATCATGTAAAAATATAAGTCGAATAATTCATTCAACAATATACTGCTAAATCAGTCTTAACTGCCATGTTTTGTGAGAAATGAACTCGCGTATTAGAAACAACAGGGATTCGTGCATAAATACATAATTTCACTTGGGGTAGAAATTACATAGGTATGTAATTTGGTACTTTGGGAAGTATTTTTTTAAATGGGGGTAGTTTGGAGTTTAATTACGGATTTTTTAACTACCGGGTTACATACAAGTTTATTCTCTATAATTATCTAATAGCAAAGGAATTTGATGATGTAAAAATGGTCTGTTATGGTGATTTTTTTTTGAGAAAATATTTTTATGTTTATTTTATTGTAACTTTATTAACAACTACCTGTTAAAGTGGGGCTACCGCATTGGAACGGCAGCGGGATGCGGATGTGGAGCTGCGTCACAAACCATGCTTCACCTCCTATCCCAAAAACATGCAGCCAATCAGATCTCTTCGCTGCTACCGACAACGCGATGGAGATGGCGGAGTTTTGGCCGAATAAAATATAAATACCGTCGTGCCAGCGACACGAAGAAGAACAACTATCTACATAATATTGTTTAGCAGCACTTTCTTTTTGTGAACAGTGGTGGACCAGTGTTATCAGCCTCGACTTGAGGTCGTATAATTTTATTTCTTCATCACTGCACACCTCACAATTAAATAGTGAAGGAAAACATCGCGAGGTAACTGGCATGTCTAAGAATCAAATATTCAAAGACATGTGACATTCACAAACCCGCACTGGGGCCGTATGATGGATCAATGGCCTTCTCCCTCCCTCTGAGAGGAAGCTTGTGTCCCAGCTGTGGGAACACTAAAAGTTGATGATGATGATACGAGTATACAGGAAGACTTTTTTTACCACCGTCCAAAATTTTTCTAGGCATTAGGTATCAATCACTAACCCCATTTTTGAAAAAAAATCGGTTTTTAAAATTTTCATATTAAATCATTTTCTCATAAGAATTATCCGCTTTGCGTGGTCACCAAGCTAAACGTTAATAATACTACACTTGCCGGCGCATGAAACGGGCAGAGCGCACCCCGCTTACCCCCCGCCCCGCCCCGCTACACCTGAGTGACACATCACAGCGCGGCTTTTTATAGATAACTTTGTGACGAGATTTCTCAATATTTTTGTATTGAGTGATACAAAAAGAAAAAACACGTATTCAATGATTTTCGTCAAAGATTAATATATCAAAATTTGGATGGTGACTAAAAAATCATCCTGTATTTATGACTGTCGGTACCAACGGCTTTACATGCTTTCCGAGTCAGTTGGAACTCGCTATGACAGAAGATCACAAACCAGCGTCGGCAAGCTCGGCTTAACCTCAAAAATCGACCTGTGTGGCTGTCATTACTTAGCCACGAGCTCTTCGATTAATTGACAAATTGTACTAAACGCTAATGGCAGAGCATTACACATAATTCTGACTTTTATGTTGTACACATTATTTAGGCTGGAATTTGTCTAGACAGAACTATACGTTTTGATAACAATCTGAATCGATTAAAAATTAGTGTCACTGTAGTAGATATATTAAATTTTTCCGTAGTAACGACTTACCTACTATTATTATGACAAAAGTTTCGAAATACGAGTAGTTAGCATCGAAATAATGATCATTAGTCTAACTAAAGGACTGAATTAAAATGGTTTTCATATTTTTGTATCTAAGCAAACACGTCAAAGAATATGTAGTTTTCAACGATAATATTCTATTATCAATACAGACGAAAGATCCACATCAAGTTTATGAAAGTCTAAACTCTATGCTATTAGAAATAATATTTGTTCTACACTCATAAGTACTTATACCAATCGTCGAACGGTTGCTAATTCTGAACTTCATCGGCGATCCTATAGACTTCACGCGATTGTATAATATCAAGAGCTAACCGTAAAAACATGAGTAAAACCATTATCGACCTTATTACGCTGAGACATAGGTTTCATCTTTGTAAGACGTACCGTACCGTACGCTGGGCCGTTATAACTCACTGCATGAGCCTATGCAAAATTGCTTGATGACAGATCTCTTCAAATTGTTATTTTTAAGGCATTCTGATTTCACTAAAGCAGTAGGTGTGAAAAAATTGCACATCATCTTCACCATCATCAGCATGTAATGTTACTACTGTTGGGACAGAGTTCTCTTATCTAAAGTAGGCCATAATCCCCCACGCGTGCCCAATTCGGGTTAGTAGTAACTACCACTAGTTAGTAGTAGTTGGCACCGGTTACTTTGATAACACAATATTACCAAAAAAACAATTTCTACTACTCAGTAGGGGTTTGGTTCCGACCCCACAAGTTTAATAATTATATTGACAGAATTGAGCAATGAAACATCACACTACGACTATGGGAAACAGCTACGCATTAATAAATTCTTTACCTTAAAAATATTTTTGTCAGTATATCCATATAGGGTTATAAAATCCTTAATCTTTCTCATTACAAATCCACATTTATTACAACAGGCACCTATCATCAAAAACATTGTATAAAATCCCAATATTGACCCATTTTCTACTTGAAATCATATTTTGTCCGCGGGAAATCCCAGCTGCTCATTATAATATCAATCAGCTTTACTTATCTGACTGATTCATATTTTATCAGTACTGTTGTGATGTTTAATTCATAATGAAAGGAATAATATCCACGGTGTGGAAATATTGTACTTTCGAATTTTAAGCTTTAAGTTGATCAAAGATAAAAATTTAAAGTGCATTTCGATTAACAGGTGGAACGAAGTTTATATTACTCGTATTTCCCTACATGGAACTAAATTGTTCTAGAGGTATGGTGCTAAGACAGGAAACCTCCACGTGCGCCCGTGGACTGGAGTTCCCTCTCGGATACGTCCGGGGGGAAGACCAGTTTTTCGGGCCGGTGCACCCTGGGATGCGGGCAAAAACTCTCCTTAGGCACTGTGTGCCTAAGGGGTTTCTTTGCCCGTATGCGAATAGCCTGTCGGGTGGACGCTCCAACGCGTGTCCCTCTGAACAGCAGAGGGCACAGCGGCGGAGCGGGCTTGCGGACGGTGAGTAATGGGTATGCTCGCCGTCCGACCAAGGACCAAGCCCGGGTCGGTGGCGCGTCGTGTTTCACGCGTCACCGACGGGGCCCCTTATGGGGCCAGATGCCTGCCGGGGTCGCGGATTTTTCTTAATCCAGGATACCGTGGCCCCGGAACGTAAAGGGCATCCGACGGAACACGGGTGGATTTTAGTCAGTAAGAGTCTGACAGTCCCTCCCGCCCCACCCAGGGCGGGAGGACTCATTTGATGATATTGCCACCCTAAAAAAAAAAAAATGAGGTATGTTGAACCGGTTGAAGAAGGCTTCTATTATTAGTTTTTTTTTTTTTCTATCTGCATTTTATTTCGATTTGTCAGTCTCAAATCTTTGTAAATTTGTCAGTCAAATATAAAATTCTTCTTGGTATAATATCATCAAAAAATTTCCTCCGGGGACTGCCAGACCCTGGGAGGACTGCTAAAAGCCACCCTGTTCTTTCCAGGAGCGTGGTACCCTTTTTTTTTTTTTTGCGTGGTAAAATCATCAAATGAGTCCTCCCACCCCGGGCAGGGCGGGAGGGACTGTCAGACTTGTACTGACTAAAATCCACGGTGTCCTTCAATAGCCCTTTATGTTCCGGGGTCACGGTAATGGTATAAGTCCCGCGACCCCGGCAGGCTTTGGCCCTCTAGAGAGGGGGCCCCGTCATTATGCTGACGCTCTTTGAGGCGCGCGTGGAACACAACGCGCCGTCGACCCGGGCATGGTCCATGGTCGGGCAGCGAGTTGCCCTTTACTCGCCGCCCGCATGCCCGCGCCTACGGTAGCGTGATACCCTTTGAACAAATACTTTGAAATAAGGGAAACGACTATCACTGTAATTGCATTCTCATGTAGTTCAGTTTGACAATCTGCGCCATACCCACGTAATTCTGATACAAGCTGCATAAGTGACCTCGAACGCTAAGCCACGTTGTGTATAAACTGTACCATGTTCAGCGCGGGCTATATTCAATTTGTCAAGGGATGAAAGGCCGTTAACGCGATCGGAAAGGGGAGTGTATGGTGGTCGGCACGTATTTGTAAGTTATGGACGCTTAAATATGTCAAAATGTGTTGTTGGGAACGTTAGATGGCAGTAAAGAAATTTATGCTTACGTCCTTGATCAAGTAACTTGCGAAATGATAATTAATTTTGGATTGACATTTAAACCCTTTGTAAAGCTCACGAAATACAAAATGATGAGAGTTTTTTTTTTTATTGATTGCTTTGTTATAATTGCTATAAATAGGTGTTTTCAAAGCCTTATTTAATTTAGTACCTATTTGGTACATGTGTTTTTACAGAAAATGTTCTATTTATTGTTTTACAAGGCAATAATATCGCAACAGTCATAAGCTAAGTTTACTTCAAAACTTTTATTAAATTTAAAGCAGTAATTTAGAGCAGTGGTGGCCCAGTGGTATCGGCCTCGACTTACGAGTAGTAGGTCGTGGGTTCGAACCCCGTCAGGCGCATTACTTTGTGTAATTTATTTCAACACCACTGCTCTCAAAACGGTGAAGGAAAACATCGTGAGGAAACCGGCATGTCCTAGAACCAAAAATTCGAAGACATGTGACATCTACCAATCCGCACTGGGCCCGCGTGGTAGATTACGGCCCATTCCCTCTCACAGAGAGGAGGCCTGTGTCCCAGCAGTGGGAACATTTGTAGGCTGATGATGATGATGATTAAATTTAACATTCTCGGCCACTTAATTTCTTGTTTATTCTTCTGTGCACAAAACCCGTTTCTAAAGTGTTATGATTACGCATCTAAGCTAAATGTGCACAAAATCTTCGTTCGTTATAATGATTTTTCACGTCATAAAAATCTAATACCTATCAGAAATGATGAACGGCTGAAGTCAGGTTCTCATAATTCTGACCAAGGTTGACATAAGGCCTAATCTGTCGGCTTAGCCTGCAATCTTACAGGGCAAGTGTCTCTGCTTAATCTACCGTCAAATGATTGTCTAGGTATCGATGGCTCCTATGTATAAGGGCCAAAGTGCAAAATCACAACTTTACAGGAGAGGCTTCCAAAATTTAAATTTACTACATCTTCAGATTGATAAAACTGAACTTTACGATTATTTGCTTGTTTGCTAAGATAACTATCCTCCTCATTTATACTATAGTATTTTATATATACATGTCCCGGTTTTTCTTTTACGTCACATTGGCCCTTCTACGTTAGTTTTTGTTTAAATTATTTTTCTTTAAAAACACCCTAAAAGGGCCAATGTGTCATTTTGGTCATTATACGGTATTACGCTAATTGCTATAAAGTATATATTTTTTTCATTTTTTACCCATAAACTCAAGTAACAATTGAAGTCGTTGATAATGAATTAATAAGAATATAAGCTATTTAGTTATTTAAGTCACATTGACACATATACGTTGTCCAATCCATTAATCTACGAACTGAGTTTTCTGTTAGATCATTTGAATACAAAAACACGCTATAGTTTTCGTTAATTATATAAATAAAAAATTGAATTAGCCTTTAATCTTCAGTTATGGACCCGTATTCAGTCTTTTTTGGTATTTTTCACGATAAAATAATAAGAAAAAAAAGTGATAAGGAAAATGTTACTACAGATCTTAGTTAGATTAACATAATGTATTTTCTAAATAAAAAAATCCAAAATTTAAAACCTATCTGGTATAAACAAAATAAAAGAAATCTGAAAATTAATGAAGACTTATTAAGAAGTTCTAGTAATGTTGATTTTGATAATTTTATACTTGATTACACTACAGAGTTATTTTTAATTTTGTTACAGCAGATACATTTTTAATTATGATTTTTTTTTTTTTTTTATTAAGAAAATACTTATGTGAAGTACATTATATTGTTAATCAAACAAGATCTCCAATTACAGTTTCCTAACTTATTTTTTTTTTCATTAAACTAAAAATTGGGCAATTTATCATATTATTATTTATATCTTTAAGATGCGTTTTCCATAAAAAAAGTCAAAACGGCCAAATTGTTGGTTTGGCCCTTATACGTAGGAGCCATCGATATATTTACTTATTTTTTTTTAATCAAACTAAAAATTGGGCAATTTATCATATTATTATTTATATCTTTAAGATGCGTTTTCCATAAAAAACGTCATAACGGCCAAATTATTAAAAAAAATTAAGAAAAAATATTTCAAACTGTTTATTTCCAAATATGCATCATACAACTGTCATATGCAATAGCGCTCAATCTTATTGAGGCAAGATTATGTGCGCTATCGGATAATATTAATTAAGGTTACTCGCTCACAAGTCATTGTTGGTTTGGCCCTTATACGTAGGAGCCATCGATATATTTTGGGGTTGCTATGTTAGCGGGAAATCTGATAAGAATTAGCGTTCTATCCAAAGTCAAACCTTTTATTTCAACAGGAATGTTGGCAGCACCAATAAATTGTAAATCTAATAAGTCCTTCTTTTAAGTTTTGAAAAATAATGGACATATTTTATAACTGTATAGTGTAGGTATAATTACTTTTGTTAAATTAATGATTTTTTTTTACAAACGTATAATATAACGCATGACAACGTGAGAGTCGCGTTCGTGACATCAGAATTCAATAAAAATTATACTAAATTGTGATCTATTCCCAATTTTAAGAGCGTCTTAAATCTGTCCATTTTTACGTAAAAATATACGGGATAAATATTTTTGATAATCTAACTGGCGGAATAATTACATAATATATTATTTATCAGTCAACTAACCAAGCCATTGAAAAAATACTTCTGAACGTCGTGTGTCGAACACAAGTGAAGACAAGAGCAACAGCTAGTTTACTATTAAATTATACATGGGTTAGCTATGTCTACATTATTTTGATACGTTTCGACGTTTTCATTATCTTACCGAAATGTTGCTAAAACAATTTTATTTTAGGATGCAAAAAAATGGCAAACAATTTAGCATTCCATTGAGATGTCACATGTTATTTGTAAAAACGGGTATAAACCCCGTTATTTTTTTGTTGTTTGAAATAAGAATATTTTTCTCGATCCGCCACTCATTTGGGTCACAGACGGCAGATGGCTGTCAAGTCTGGTTAATTTTTGAAATTCATTCAATTGAAAGTCGACCTCAATACAGTAACTTGGAAACATGTCGCTGTTTGGGCCTTTGTATTTTTGGGGTAAGATCGTCTTAGTTGATGAAAATATATTTAGGTAGGTATAATAAACCATCTATCTAAATATATTTTCAAACGGTTTTTCATTGACTAAAGCCTCCTGCACGCGATTAATCGCGCTGCGACAACGAGCCAAGCTAATTTCCACTCTAAAAATACTGCGAATGGACCGCGACATGTCGCCCCGCGCGATTAATCGCGTGTGTCTGCAGGAGGCTTTACTCATAATATGGGCCACACCATCACCCCCGGTGGGGTACCATGAACTGTTTTTTAACGCGATCCAGTTTAGGCTGTGGGAAAGAGATGGCGCTAGACGACTTGTATAGCTCCGTCTTTTTCCCACAGCCTAAACTGGATCGCGTTAAGAGCTCGTGGTAAGGCCCCTATTCCCCGAAGGAATGGGTAGTTTTTATCACATGTTGCTTATTTTTTACACAAAACTGGCTTGAATTTTTCCATGAATTATTTACTCACACATCAATCGGGAATAAATCTAAAACAAAGGTTGAGGATACGGTTTAAGAAATTTACTTCGCTCAAAAAGAATACAATTATTCACTTCTATGAGGAAAAAACATCATAATTAAGATAAGCGACGGTTTCGCTTGGTAATAAACTAAAATTAGGTTGTAACAAAATCGGTAAAAACTTGTAATGACAAAACATTGGTCAGGTGGTGCTTCAATAGTCTTTTAAAAGTTGGAAGTGATTTCGATTCCTTAATTTCTTTAGGTATTGAGTTATAGAGTTCAGCTCCCTCATATACAATAGTCTTTCTGCCGTAGTTTGTCCTAGGTGCTCTTAAAATTATATGGTTAGCTTGCCTCGTCATGCGTTTTTGAATTTGAATTCTTTTTGAAAATGTTATTTGTGTATGTATGTCTCTATTAATTATTTTTCGTACAAGTATGCAGGTGTTATATTTGTAAATTTTGGATTTTTTTTTAAATTTAGGATTGCCAACATACTGTGTACTGTACAGTTTCATGGGTAATCCCGTGTAACTGCCCCTGTGTGTGGAGTTCGTTTTTGTCTGTGCTTATTCTGCCTAAATCTGTTCATGTATCTGTTAATATGAGTCTAGTAACTTGAAAAACAATTAAATTTATGTTATTTTATTAATTTATATATACCAGGTTACTTATAACCTTTCTGAAACATAAAAAAGAAAAAGCAAAATCACTAAAACACCTCCGCTATTTATAACACACCAGTTGTCCCAGAAAACGTACAATTGGTAGAAGCGAAGCACTCAGCTCGGATAAGCCCCCTCTCCCATGTTAAACCTTCAATCTAACAAGATACACACTTAAGCTGTACTGTATACTGCTACCCGAGCCTCTGAGCACTCCATGTCGTTACATATTCCATCATTCGCGAACGTGACATTGTCACAAACGTGAAGATTTTGTGTCAATCTAGTCGCCAATCTATGGATTTTGGAACTTAGCTTTTGTAATTTTTTAGGTTTACAGGTATGTGTATATTTGGCTTTTTTTTTATCGTGGTAAAATCATCAAATGAGTCCTCCCACCCCGGGCAGGGCGGGAGGGACTGTCAGACTTGTACTGACTAAAATCCACGGTGTCCTTCAGTAGCCCTTTATGTCCCGGGGTCACGGTAATGGTATAAGTCCCGCGACCCCGGCAGGCTTTGGCCCTCTAGAGAGGGGGACCCGTCATTATGCTGACGCTCTTTGAGGCGCGCGTGGAACACAACGCGCCGTCGACCCGGGCATGGTCAATGGTCGGGCTGCGAGTTGCCCTTTACTCGCCGCCCGCATGCCCGCGCCTACGGTGGCTGGAGATCGTCTTGCGACGTCCGTCGCCGTGGGCGTCCACCACCGCGGTTGGGGCGGAGGAAGGACATTGTCCTCTCTCTCACGCGGCCCGCCTCCTCCTTCGCGAGCATTACTGCTTCGCAGAAGGAGGCGACCGCTTCCCACTCCGTCTCACCCCGCAGCATGGCCGCAACCAATGCCGGGCGCGAGAGGTCTCATTTCTAACTTATCAAGAACTGCTTTAAGCATTTATCTAGTATTTTTCATGGTTAAACGAGACAACGAAATATTTGCTCATGGGACCAGATCATTTCAAGTGGACTTCTTACTTGGTTAAACGGACGTGCAATCTGCGTTTCATACGATACAATTTAATTACACAAAACTATTTTATGTTTTCTATGTGTTATGATATCTGGGATATGAAATATCTATCTATGTGGAAATATGAACCCCATCTGCGATCGGCGTGATCCTACCCATCCTTATTCTTACAAACTTTTGCTTTTAATAAAATATAAACAAAACAAGTTTACTTTTGTTTCTTATTTTTCATACAATTAGTCTTCCTGTTATAGGTAGAGCTGAAGGGAAGGGACTCTCAGTTTCTTCTTTGAGTTTCAGGGTCACTATCACCTTATATTATGACTAGCTGTGCCCGCGACTTCGTTCGCGTGGAGGTCGGAACTCAACAATGTATTTTTTTAGTGCTTCTTTATTAACAACATTAGCTGTAAACCATCATTCTGGTGCATACATAAATAATAATAATAATAATAATAAAACCTTTATTACCGAACCATGACAGTTTTTCATTTACAAACATAAATTTTACTTAAATAAATAGATTAATAGCTAGTTAAAAGCATTATACACATTATATTATAAAAGGTCTCTCAGTTCGGTGTGCCTTACGGCAAAGGCCTCCTCCAACTCTTTCCACTGTTGTCTGTCTGTCGCCACTCTTGTCCAGAGCGGACCCAAAGTCATTTTCAGGTCATCCTCCCATCTTCTCTTTTTGCGACCTCGAGTCCTAACGGCATCTCTTGGGTACCAGATTGTCACTTGTTTGCTCCATTTCTCTTTTTTACACCTGAGCATATGTCCAGTCCACCTCCATTTAAGTTGGTCAATACGAGCCAGGATATCTGTTAGTTTGGTTTTGTGCCTGATGTCTGTACTTCTTACTTTGTCTTTTAGTTTTAAACCTAGCATGCTTCTTTCCATACTTCTTTGACATCTTGCAAGTTTATCCCTATGGTGTTTTGTCAGAGCCCAGGTTTCGCAGCCATATGTAATGCAGGGTAAAATACATGTATCAAAGGACTTCTTCTTGATTTTAATGCCTATTTCTTTGCTTTTTGTGATTTCTTTCAAAGCCCAGTAGGTTTTCCATCCTGTTGCAATCCTTTTTTCTATTTCTTTCGACATCTGGTCTTTAGGCGATATTATCTGGCCAAGATATACATATTCATCTACATATTCCAGTTTCTGTCCTTTAACTGTTATGTCTACGGGAATTGAATTTGTCATCATCTTTGTTTTGCTGGAGTTCATTTCTAGGCCTAATTCTCTGCTTTTTTCTGCCAGGTTTTGTATCATGGACTCCAGTAGTTTTGGATCTTCTTCCAATAGGACCAGATCATCAGCAAATCTGAGATGATTTAATCGTGATCCATTTATGTTTATACCTAGATGTTCCCAACTCAACTTCCTGAACATTTGTTCTAGTACTGCTGTAAACAGCTTAGGTGAAAGTGGGTCACCTTGCCTGACACCTCTTTTTATTGGAAAAGCATCTCCTATAGATTCCAGTCTTATCCTGCCTTTACTGTCGGTATAAATACTTTTGATGATCTTGATGTAGGTGTTTTGGATGCCCTGCTCTTTTAGGCTTTGCCATACAACTTCGTGTCTGAGGCTGTCGAAAGCCTTGGCGTAGTCTATAAAGGCAATGTAAATTGATTTTCTGTATTCATTATATTTTTCTATAAGCTGTTTGATAGTGTGAATATGGTCTATTGTACTGAAATCTTTCCTGAACCCCGCTTGTTCCACAGGTTGATTTTCGTCGAGTTTGATTGAGATTCTGTCCAAAATGATTTTGGCGAAAACTTTATATACATTTGAGATGAGAGAAATGGGTCTGTAGTTTCCTATATCGTCTTTAGGACCTTTCTTGTGGAGAAGTATTATGTGAGATTCTGCCCATTGACTGGGGATGTTACCAGTATGTAGAATCTCGTTAAAGATTTTTCTTAGAAGCGGACTTAGTTCTGTGATTGTCCCTCTCATAAGTTCGTTTGTGATCCTGTCGGGGCCGGGTGCTTTATCCATTTTCTGACTTTTTATTGCTTTTTCTACTTCCGATACTAATATTTCTGGTATGTCCTCATTTCCTTCAGTCACATGCATCTGTTTGTAACCACTATTTTGTGTGTTAAAGCTTGATTGATTTGAATATAGTAACCGATAATAATTCGTAGCTATATTTTGGATTGAACTCCGGCTAGTAGCTGGCAGTTCTTTTTCCTTTTCTCTTAGCGTTGGTATCCATTCTTTCCCTTTTTCACGAAGTTCCTTAAGCGCTTTTTTCGTGCCTCCCGTTTTGTTAATGTGATTCTCTAAAATTGTGTTTCTTCTAATTTTTCTGTCCTTCCTCATATTTTCACGAATCTGTTTGCTAAGGTTAGATATTTGTTTTTGGTTCTCCTTTTTATTCTTTTTTATTAACAACTTTCTATCTTCAATTAGTTTTAACGTTCTTTCACTCAAAATGTTTTCTTTAATTTTATTTGATTGTTTTCCTGCCTGCTTAAGCTTATTCTCATTTTTTTTGTATTTTACACTTAGGTCCATATCTGAATCAACGACTTCCATGAGATCTTTTATTGTGTTTTCTGTGTCCATTTGTATGTTAGTTGTTTGCGTGTGATTCATTTGATGTCTAGGAGCTTTTGGACTTCTTTCATTTAGACAGCTGCGCACCAGACGATGGTTTGTGTTGAAATTTAGTTTCTGTATTATTTCCGTATCGCTAAATACCTTAGCTTTGTTAGTTATTATGTAGTCGATTTCGTTTTTAACCTTTCCGTCTGGAGACATCCATGTCCATTTGTTCTTGGGTTTTTTACGGAACACGGAGTTTAGAAGTGTTAAGTTTTGCTCAAGAAGGAACTCTACTAGTTTTTCTCCATTTTTACTTCTTTTGCCTCTTCCATATTTTCCTATTATATGTTCTTCTCCGGGTATTTGGACGCCAACTTGGGCATTGAAATCACCCATGAGCACGATATTGTTTTTGGAATATTTTTCGATAGCCTCACGTAATTTATCGTAGAATTTGTCGATCTCTGGTTTTGTTGCTTGTTCTGTCGGCGAGTAGACTTGAATGACTGTCCATTTTTTTCTGTACTTTGGTAGGTTAATATGAATCATCGCTATCCTGTCCGATATACCTTCAAAACCAATTATCTGGCTTTTAAGTTTTGACTTAACCAGGAATCCTATATATATATAAATATGCGTACGTAAATCATCAAATGAGTCCTCCTACCCAGGGCAGGGTAAGAGGGACTGTCAGACTTGTACTGATCAAGGTAATTCGATAGTTCCGCGACCCCGGCAGGCTTTGGCCTTCTAAGGGGGGGCCCGTCATTGTGATGACACATTTAGGCGCGTGTTGAACACAACGCGCCGTCGACCCAGGCATACTCGCCGCCCGCATGTTCGTGCAAGAGAAAAATCTACGTTTAAACGCCTCTGGGACCTGAGTAGCATAGGCAGACTCCGGAGCCTGCCCGTTCCTGCCTTTACCGGCGCTGGCAGCCCCAGGACGTAAGCAGACATGGGCGAAAGTCATTCTTTCAAGGAAGCAGGTCGTACCTATGCGTGACCCATCCTATCCCATCGTATCCCATCGTGTCCCATCGTATCCCATCCTATCCCATCGTATCCCATCGTGTCCCATCGTATCCCATCATATACCATCGTATCCCATCGTATCGAATCGTATCCCATCATATCCCATCGTATCCCATCGTATCGAATCGTATCCCATCCTATCACGTCGTATCCCATCGTATCCCATCGTATCGCATCGTATCCCATCGTATCTCATCGTATCCCATCGTATCCCATCGTATCCCATCCTTTCCCATCGTATCCCATCCTATCCAATCATATCCCATCGTATCCCATCCTATAATAATTAAATATAATAATATAAAAAAAAAAAAAACACAAAAAGGCAGAGACACTCAGGCGTCAAAGTACTCCTCCGCATCGCTGTCATCCGGAAACGTGCCGAAGACTGGCAGCATTGCCACGTTGGATGGCAATGCTTATTGTGGTATTATTTTGAAACTATGATATCTCCTAAGATATTCATTGAAACCAAACGATGTCAAGGGCAATTTTGTTCAAAATTAAATGCTTGTGATGATTAACGTATTTATTTGGATAAGGATTAATATTATGTTAATGAAAATACCTTCGCAAGTAATGCATTACTTTAAAATCAAATTTGATTTCCATAAAAAAGGTTATAATGACTTAACCTTAAAAGATAAATGTATGTTCTCGCGGACTTTATTTTAGAACTTTGTCAGGAATAATTCCGTAGTACATTATTTTTGCGTATCTTTAACCGTTTACGCAGCGCACGCAACGGAAGCTCTCGAAATGGAATCCATTTTCCCGATTTTGAAACATTTCTCTTTACTGCTTCGCTGCTATTGGTGATAGCGTGATGTTATATAGCCTATAGCCTTCCTCGATAAATGGTCTATTCAACACAAAAAGAATTTTTCATTTCGAACCAGTAGTTCCTGAGATTAGCGCGTTCAAACAAACAAACAAACAAACAAACTCTTCAGCTTTATAATATTAAGTATAGATTAGTATAGATATGTAAAAGTTTTATAGGTACCTACCCGCTACCATCAGCACCTTACGTCCTTCGCCGCACTACGCAGTCGGTTAATATATTTCCCGCCCGAACAGAAACGATAATCCCTGCGGGAAAGGTTCACCAACTTTGGTTCAGTTTTAGGGCATTTGATGAACTTCCAAAAAGCCGCATCAAGAAATATTAATAAGCGTTGTGAGGTTCGACAGAAATTACGCCGTGTTGGAGGTCGAAGAGTATCTGTTGATTTTAAAAGAATTTTGTTTTCTATTCAGTGGCACTTTCGTAATCTCTTCAGGGATTTCACGGAATTCAAATTGGTATTGACAAAGAAATTTGAATCTTTTTGACTTGCTTCGATGTTGATTTTTGTAGAAAAATAGGCATGACAATGGCCTAAATAAATTACAAATCTTATTTAGTCTGGTATTTAGGGTATTAAAAATAATGGAGACTTGTGACGTCAGAGTTATGTAAAAATTATGGTATATGAATTGTGTCGTATCTTCGTTAATTTCAGCTTACGCAACAAAATAAAAATACTGATAAAAATTAGTCCATCATTCAAATTAACAAAAATTGCTGAATATTAAATATTCTGAATATTAAACGGGGTTTTTATAGCCGAAAGAATTTAATTATTTTTTTTTAATTCTTTCAGCAAAACGCTATTATTTTATAAAATACTAACGTTTTTCTCCAGTTCTGCTCTGATCCCGTTTTAGCTTTGTGGTTTAGGGAGAGAAACGCAAACACGTGATTTTTGTGAGATAATGATTCAGTGCAACAGTATTAGGAAATGAAATAAAAATTAGCAGCATTATAAGCTCAATATCACGAGAGTAAAAGTCGACGAGCAAATATAGGTTACCGTGATCGGGGCACTGGAGTAGAACCATGTCACTGCATGCGCTTTATGTGTCAATTCACACTAAAGGGGGAAAATATAATTATAGCACTTAATACAACGGTAATACGGCCTGTTATTAACTTTTTTTCAGTATGTTTGTATCTTTGAATTTTTTCAACATTTGATACATCAATTGGTCTAAAAGATAATTTTAAACTTTCGACGATACAATTGGTATAAAAAATAAAGGTACTTTCTTTGTTGGATACTATTAATTATGCCAAATTAAATGAGGTTAGTGCAGCATGTATATTTCTTCCATACTCGTAATGTCAGCAGTCATTTCCTGTCTAGCCATTTCATACATCAAAAATGGTTAGAAATACCGGGTGATTATAACTTCGTATTACTGTAGCTACCATGGTTAAAATATCTGCTGCTACTGCCCCAATAGTGTCCAATCTCAAAATGCAGTCAATATTTTTGTCATCTTGTTTAAGCCTTTGTCAAACTGGCAGGCGAAACGAATGCGTGTCGAAGCGTTTTTGTTTGTAATGTATGGAATTGTTTGAAGCCAGTCACATAGACTATCGGATCGCTTTCGTTTTTCAATGTGACTGGATTCAAACAAAACCATACATTACAAACAAAAACGCTTCGACACGCATTCGTTTCGCCTGTCAGTTTGACAAAGGCTTTAAATCTAACGTAGTGCCAGTAAAATATAAAAGAAATTCGATAATTTCTTATTTTATATTTGTTAAGTATTGCTCAACTGCAACAATTGCTTGTAGATCATACAGATAGATCATACATAGTTTCGTTTGTCAAACGCTCATAACTGGCGTCTAAAAGTCTCATTGGGTGCGTTTAGCCGATACAAAATATGGACAGAATATGCTGAACAGTCAGTTATGCTGACTATTATCGGCTGAAACCATGCTGAGGTCAGATGAGAGTGAAGTTAGCAATTAGAGCTTGAATATTCCGTCTAAGATACCTACTATAATATTTTATCTTAAGATACCATATCGCTCGCCATACAATTCAATGGACCATCACCCGAACGAAGATAGAATATATTTCAAATGTACGTATCTTAAGATAGAGAGCGATATAAGAATTTATTATCGTAAGATAACATCTTAAAATAAAATATTATAGTATCTTAGCCGTGTGTAGCGCCCTTTATAATACCAAGTATCTATCCAATCTGAATATAGCCACTTATCATTTCTCAGCCTCCTCAGAATATGCTGTTAAGCAGTCGCCATTTTTCTTTCAGTGCTGTGCAGATTTTGTATCGGCTAAACGCACCCATTGAAAAAACATGAAATTGGAGTGAATTGTCATGAAATGAGTTCATGACATTTCACCTCAAACTTCACCACAAACTGAAAGTGCACCGTCACACCGCTGTAATTCAGGCCTGACACTCGCAAAATGCAATTTCTTGTTCTCTGTAGGAATGTTCATTAGAAGACCGACAACCTTTGTTACGTCACTACCCCGTGTCAGCCATGATAAATGAACCTAATCCTTTTCAGCTTACGGATTCAAAAATTTGCTTTGACGTCCTCTCTTTCACTCCTCCTGTTCATAAATCTTACTGTCCCGTTTTAGCACATAATATTATTGTTTGTTTTAGGTATGGCGGAGGACTTAAATCTGTTTCGTAACATTAAATGGGAGGGTTGGGAATTGTTAATGATCGGATTTTTGTTGCTTTTTCGGTTTTCTGCTGAGAGTTATGTTTCGGATTTTTCATGGTTTATGCTAACGAAGTGTGAATGTACAAGAATAACAAATGAAGTAAGCGTTTTTTCTGCTGATAAGGTAGACGTCGCAATAAATCCGCGATATCCCAGTAGTTCCATTGTCTAGTTCCATTATGGAACTACTGGGTTTTTTTTCTCCCAGTAGTTCCATGGAACTAGAATACCTTTTCACCTAATCCAATTTGTTCCATTAAGTAGTTTAGATACATACCCTTTTGAATTTAGAGAAGCTTTTCATTCGGAATTATTTAAAAAAATACCACCTCGAACTTATGCCAGCCTAGTAGTTTTGTTGGTTAGTAACATTCTTTTAGAAAAATAACGAATGCCAGTAGTTCCATGGAAATTTATATCGCGAACAAATCAGTGATTTTGTGCACGTTACGCTGAGCGTGGGTCGTAAGTGTGATCCCGGGTTAATTAAAAAAAATATTCGGTTCGGCTATAAGATTTATTCGGTTAAAAACAAATACTAAAAGTTTAATAACTATACTCATTCATCTGGACACTCATTTCTGCTCTATATTATGCTTTCTCTTTTCAAACTTGTAAGAATGGGTTGAAATAGTTAACCCAGAGTATCAAAGGCTTATATTTGCGACGGCCGACACGCCGACATCAAAATATAGATGAGACCTTTGGCAGAAGCGTCGCAGCATACATGTAAACATAATAATATTCCTCAACTATCACACAACGCCATCTAGTCCCAAGCTTAGAATAGCTTGTATTATGGGTACTAGACAACTTATATACATACTTATATATTTCTAAATACATATGTATGTATTTAGAAATATATAATGGTGTAATTTATCTATAATATGTATGTACATATTATAGATAAATTACACCCAGACACAGAACAAATGATCATGCTCATCACACATACATTTGTCCTGGGTGGGAATCGAATCCACGACCTCCGGCATAGCAGTCAGGGTCACTAACCAAAAGGCCTGTCAAATAATAAATCCTATCCCTTCAGTTTTAGTTTACATTACAGTTGCATAAAAAAACATCTCATTCTAGGAACTTTTGTCATATCGTGAATTTACAAACTTAAACTACCAATAGACCAATATCCAGACGAGAAACAACTACTTGTAGGTCATACAAATACTTGTTTGGTGCGGGAATCAAACCCACGACACTCGGTGCAGCAGATAATCGCTCAGCCATTGCGCTAGCTATGACGTCGAACTATAGTTATTACTATTTTACCACGTTTTTATACACTCACTTTTCTTGTTTTTACTACTAACATTACATTTCTTTTTCCATTATAATTATTATACAATACTGATTTCAATTATTACGATCATACAAACACTGGTTGAGTCTAGGTAGCCCACTTTCGTTTCTGACTTCTACTAGTTTTGTGTAAATGTCAGTTGTTCATAAGCAAAACTCATTAATATTACTTACATTATTACTCTGTTACACGAGGTTTTAGTCGAACCAACAAGAAACTTTTCTATATTAATTGTCTATGGTCCTTGAACTTTATTTCTTTTTTTTTGTCTGTGGTTCACCTAAGACCCTTCATTGATATTCTAAGCATTAATGAACTTGTTATTTATGTATTGTGATTAATGATGAGTTAAACTTTACCTACAAATAGTTTTTCTTCGTCAAACAAATCTTGGGTAACAAAAATAATTGTATTTATTATTTCGCTACGCATAATGTTTATATAAAGTATTTTCCTTTTTAAGACGAACGCAGTTTAAAAAAATATTAAAAAACTGATTTAAACCTCAGTATCCTTCTCAGTAATAAATCAAGTTCATGGGTTTTTTAATTTTTATTTTATGTTTATGCTTTTTGAACCGACTTCAAAAAAGAGGATTTCAATTTGAAGGTAGTGGCATATATGTCATTTTTAAACACTCCATTTTCAATAGTTACCAAGTTTGAAAGTGTGCATGCATATCCGACTAATATCCTACTTCCAACTAATATTATAAATGTGAAAGTTTGTTTGGATGGATGAATGTTTGTTACTCTTTCACGCAAAAACTACTGAACTAATTTCAATGAAATTAGTACACAGATAGTTAATAACTTGGATTTACACATAGAATAGTTTTTATCCCTATTTTTTGTTCCTGTGCGATAATTTTCGATTTGTAGCAGGTAAAGCCACTGGCAGCAGCCTAGTGATTTCATAAATTTAAACTCTTAACCTTCAAACAATATAAGAACGCAACTAATTCTAAATAGCAAGATACATAACAAGATACAAATAAACATATTTAAGTAATCCATGTTTAACAAGCAATAACCGTGGATTTATTAACAGTGCGTTTTTTCTATTAAACAATCCATGTGACCTTTGCACTCAATTTGTTACTGTACGTTCGTACAGTCAACTGCATGTCTTTGGTAAAATTTTGTCCTTCAGCCCGTCTAGTATAGCAAGGAGTTCCGACGAAATAAAAATAAGCTAACAGCAGCTTACTATGGGCCTCATTAGTAAGCTCAAGATACCTAGTCCATCGAGCTATGGAGAGGGCTATGATCGGAGTTTCTCTGCGTGATCAAATCATAAATTAGGAGATTCGTAGACGAACTAAAGTTGCCGACATAGCCCATCGAATTAGTAAGTTGAAGTGGCAGTGTGTAGGCCACATAGCACGCAGAACTGATGGCCAATGGGGCTGTAAGGTTCGCGAATGGAGACCACGCAACGGCAAGCGCAGCGACGGGCGTCCACCTGCAAGGTGGACAGACGATCTGATGAAAATCGCTGGATGCAAGTCTTCCAACCGGTCCGGAAATCTATGAGGGAGGCCTATGTTCAGCAGTGGACGTCGTACGGCTGATATGATAACAGCAGCCGTGGTGGTCAAGAGATACTGTCCCGATTTACGAGTTGGAGATCGTTGTTTCGAGTTTCGTTTCGAGAGTTTGTGTAATCAGTCGGCGCAAGCATTTGTCAGTAATCGTATACGGGTGTTTGATGTTTTTTTTTTTTTTGCATATTTGTTACGCGATTACTCCGCCAATTGTGGACCGATTTTTAAAATTCTTTTTTGTTCGAAAGGAGGTACTTCTGAGGTGGTCCCATAGTCACCAAGTTGGGATCTGATGATTGGATCCTGGAGAAATCGAGGGCAACCCTTTAATTTTATAGGTCGACACATCGTTTTTCGCAAATTTTTGAAGTAATTTAAGTACTTGCGTATGGTAATCATAATTTCATGTAGCTAAGCTGATGATGGAAGGTAGAACTTCTTAATAGTAAGAAGTAGGCATCGACTGATTTAGTTTGAGTTCGCATATCTCTGGAACTACAAGTCCGATTTAAGTAATTCTTTTTTTTTGTGCTAGGTATCATTTAACTTAGGGAATATTGCAAGTTTCATCAAAATCGGTTCAGTAGTTTTTGAGATAGGGAATTTTATTAGCTTATTGTGTACATGAGCGATGTTATGGATTACATAATTCTAGTGCACATGTTGTATTTGACAAGAATTCGGTACTGTTTGGTGCAGGTAAAATAGACCCATGTTATCTTACTAGCATGTGTGTTGGCAACTGTGCCGGCTTTTATAAAAGTTTTACTTGCACCGATCAATATTGATTTGTTAGGACCTGCTTCTTTATGAAGGCACCTTAGTGCGACCATTAAATGTTTTATTTCATGCTCAAAGGTCAACTTATACTAGTTTAGCTTTCAGAGACGTATGTGAGTGTACATTATAAGTGTGTCGAAATAGACAAACTTGGTCTTAATAGATGGAGGTAATCAATATAAGCACGCAATGTGTTGGAATAAGGTCAATTGATTTGTTGATTAAGTAGGCATCTAATTTCAAGGGTCTTTAGTTGTCGTAGGCACTTACATAAAACTAATTAAACCGGTCTTTTCTACACTTTTCTAAGATAATTCCTCATAAGTATCGTTTTTTTTTTTTTTCGTGAAAAACATTTTTCTACACTTTGAATACTTTTAAACTTTGCCATACTCTAAGAGTTACTCTTTGGTAAAATGACGTAGGTCTGGTGGCTCTGGGATCTTGGTATATACGTATTTGAAGTAATTATGGCGTTTATTGTATGGAAAATGAAAAAACGCCTCTAGTATAGAAAGTCAAAAGTCGCGCTAGTGTCTATGGCCTCCGGGTTGATATTTGTGGTAACGTAATTGAGGCACGTTGCAAACTTTGTTAGTGATCTGCAGGGTCTAATGCGTGGACACGAATGAACTACCTTACCGGCATAATAAGATGATTAGAAACCGAAGTAGTGCAGTAATAGCTTCGGGTCAGCTTCGTTCTCTAAATTCTGCCGAATCGATAATGCCGCTCCGCTTTCACATGGCAAACCTATCTAACAACCACAACTCATTTAGTACTGGCTAAAAATAATCTATTTATCTGTCTATCCATACCCTAGGTATACCTACAGTGTTGACGGGCCCCCCTCTTTAGAGGGCCACAGCCTTGCTGGGGTCGCGGGACATACGTATACCGCGACTCCGGTACACAAAAGGGATACCGAAGGACACCGTGGATTTTAGTCAGTACAAGTCTGACAGTCCCTCCCGCCCTGCCCGGGGCTGGGAGGACTGACTCATTTGATGATATTACCACGAAAAAAAAAAGTTATACATACAGTGTAACTCAATTATAGGTCAGAATCTAGGTCACATTCATTAAAAACAAATTAGATACCTTAAGAAATCCTTTCACAAACATCGTCGTATCATTACGACCGAAACCGTGATTACGGCACAATAAAAACACGCCTAAAGTACGTACAGATGTCGCTAGTATCAACATCGTACAAAGAATGACGTTCAAAAGACGTAGAGAAAAACGCGACCCAGAAATTTTTCTTTGAATCTCGGAGCTCGACGGAGTTTTTTTCCTTTATCCGAACAATTTCTGATTTAATGTAGATGTTTTGAATCGATTCGAGTGTTGGCTAAATTAAAATTTTGTGTGGATTTTGCGAGACAAAAAACTTGAAATTAGAACAGGACTTGTCGGTTTGTTTCGGCTTTTAAAAACATCCTTTAAAATCAAGGTTGAGTCTCTCTCTCACTCAATTTTGCGCACAAACATCTTGGCATTTGCAGGATACTTGCAACGATCTGAAATTGAAACAGTCTCAAAAATTGATTGTGAACAGTTCCTATTTAAGTCAGTATAGTTACTTAGATACAAACATCGGCATCGCCTAGTTTGGGAACCATCACAAGTTACCATTAATTGCCAATAACATTGCAAATAAATGTATAATGTTGCTACTGGTCATTGCTTAGCATTAGTACTGCGTTTTAAATTAAACTTAATATAATATTACTAACGTTATACTCAAATAGTTTTATACTGCAGCAAGATGGTCGCGAACTAAGCAGTAAAGGAGTCCAAACAAAGCGCCGTGACGGTAAATGGTGTGAGTGTGTAAATCGCCTTAGAAGGCTTAGCGTGCTCTTTTGAACCGTTTCTGTGAATTTTAAAGGACGCAGGTATATTACTAGAGAATAGTGCGGGCTTAACAATGCAGGATAGTGAATTAAAGTTTGATTTTAAAGGTGCATATTGTAGCATAGTCTTACACATTTTTAAATACGTACTGCCTATTCGTAGCATAGGTAAGTTGAAATGTGTAAGAGGTATGCTTGGGACTTTTACTAACTATGCCGTTGAACCAGTGGAAAATCCAAACCATTCACAACAGAAGTGGAGATTAAATGCCGCCTTGAGGGACGCCAGTTTCAAGATCACATTAGCTGGAAGAAGTCTCTAGCAAGAAGCTACAATATTGCTGACATAAAAACGGCATATTAGATTTCTCACAGTTCAATTATTTTTGGTCAAATCAGATAAGTCTTGAACAAATGAATTTTGATGCTGAACCGATCGTTGACATTCCAAAAATCAATATTTTTAGCCATCCAATTATTTTAGCTTTACGTGTTCTCTAATACTAACGAAAACCTAATTATGTTTTATATTCTTTTCTAATACAGCACCAACACTAATTTCTCCGCTCTAGATTCACACAGCACTCAAAATTATAGCGCCCTCAGTGGCACACGATCACAATCAACGCATTAACTAATTGATAACGACATTTGACGTTGACAATTTGACAGTGTTTAATAGTCGGCCCGTGTGAATCGATCCTGTGGCTATATTTAGAGAAGCTTTTCTATAACTATAAACCGATCGGAGGCCCTAGCATGAATTCTACTTATTTGGCCTTACAACGTACTTGAAGTATTAGGACAATATTAGGACAACGCGGGCATGCGGGCGGCGAGTAATGGGTGACTCGCCGTACGATCATGGACCATGCCCGGGTCGACGGCGCGTTGTGTTCCACACGCGCCTTAAAGAGCTGTCAGCAATCTGACAGGGCCCCCTAAGAGGGTCAGAGCCTGCCGGGGTCTCACTCGGTAACCGTGACCCTGGTACATAAAGGGCTATTGAAGGAACACCGTGGATTTAAGTCAGTACAAGTCTGACAGTCCCTCCTGTCCCGCCCTGGGAGGATTCATTTGAAGATTTTGCCACGTTAAAAAAAAAAGTATTAGGACAAAAAAAAATCCGGCCAAGTACAAGACGTAGTAGTGCACGAAAGATTCCACCATAAACTTTTCAAAACTTTTCTTGTCATTTATGACTACTGATAGCCATGCACCGTCAAGTTTACCGAACGCCGTTTCAAGCGAGTGCCAACTTGACGGTAGAGTAAATCGTGTATGGCTGGCTTAATGTGTACTCGTTTAATGTTGTTCATCGTAGAAAAACTGAGAATAATATGGATGAGTCCAAAATAACGTTCGAATACGTTTCTACGTTACGTCGCATATTCGTCGTGCTCCTAGTTTCTGTTTTCCTACTAATATTAATTGGTGCTTATTACATTGTTTACTAGAAAATACCTTTATTATTAGGTCCACGTAATTTTGTAGTATTTCGTAGAATCAAATAATTGCTACAACCATGTTACTACATGCAATTCCATAATGGTATTAACTAACAATGTTGTGTAAAACAATACATAAATGATACTAGTGTGCTTATTAAAAACTTTAAAACAGTGTTTAAAGGAAAGCTAATCTGACGATGAAAATTAAATTCACGAACAGATTTTTTAGAAATAGTTTTCTGAAAGTAATGTCCACACTAATCTATTTTTGAAGTGCCTGTTTGTAATATTGAAGTAACCGTTTTTTTTTCTACTTGCATATGAATATAATTATATTTACGGTACATACACCAAAATAAGATTTTTTACAATTTTTGTCTGTCTGTCTGTCTGTTTGTATCGGCTAATCTCTGAAATGGCTGGACCGATATTGACGAGACTTTTATTGACAGGTAGCTGATGTAATAAGGAGTAACTTAGGTACTTAGGCACTTGGTATCACAACTTCACGTAACTTTTATACGCAACAATTTATGTGAGTAAATTGAAGTAACATGAAGTTTTCAGTTCAATCGTAATCTGTTCACATTTTATAAAACAAAATGTAAATTAATAAAAAACAGCGCCATCTATCGAATTAAGACTGGACTATATCAAGAGATCAATAACTGCGTACGTATTCGTTTTATCTTTCAAAAAATTTTAGTTAGATACGGTCTAGCGTCAGTGTGGTCAGCTCAGGCCGAGTTACCGAGACCGAGACCCGTTAATTTTGAAGTGCAAAGTAAATAATACTCGTAAGTTGGAATTTGAGTCAAGTAGTTTTATTTACTTCGTAGTTTGAAATTTTATTAGTCTTCATTCTCATATTGAAAGTTTGTGTAGTTGTAAATTTTTGATTTAATTGGTTCAACATGTTATTTGTTTGGTTCAGTTTTTTTTTGTTGGAAATGCCTTCTAGAAAAAAACAAACCTGTCACAGCGTAGCCGAAATGCGAAAACGGTGAGACTAAGTGGGTCCCAGGAATCAGAAGATCGTGAAGTGAGCCTAACAGCAATTTGTGCAAGTCAGAACTTTTGCGTCAGAAACGCTTACCCAACGTATGTCTCGACTTAGTATACAGTGTTCTCTTACGGCAGTTTCTCGATCACAGGATAGTTTGAAGGAACGCGAAACGAGGTTGACGGTTGACCAAGAGCACGCCCTCTCACGTGATTCTGGGGTTTTACCGAAGGCGAGTCGCGCTTAAGTCCGCAAAGAATTCTGACTGGGACTTTGCGCTCCCAAGAAAGCATCGAGGACTGCCAAGCGCGTTTATCGGCTGACCGAGAGCATCTCGCCCTTTCACGTCAGACTTTCACCGAAAGGGGTTCGCGCCACTAAAAATACATTGTTAAGTTCCGACATCCACGCGAACGAAGTCGCGGGCACAGCTAGTATGTTAATATGAAAGAAACTTTGTATGTCTGCCTGTTACGTTTATTGTGCACTTCTGATTTCGATCTGATTTGACGTACATTTATAGACGATGAGCTGAGTTCGTTGAAAATGTTGACGCAATTTTATTTAGTTAGCCATTAAGTCCCACTCCTGGGCATAGACCGCTTAATATTGCCTAGTGTTCTTTTCGGGCGCCATCGCCACCTCGCCTAATAATTTAGGTATATCAATAGAACAAAAACAAGAAGGATTCCGTAGTTGAAAAAAAATATACCAAAAAATCAGCTTACCTAAATGCCGTCAAATTAATTTATACCTTATCCACAAAGCCTTAGTGACTATATGATATAGAAGAACCATCCCGCTTCTGAAATACTGACATCGAACAAACACAAATTCCCACATTATTATAAATTCCGGTAATCCCCACGTACCTATGCTTCAAGCAAATATTTTTATTCAATATCAATGTATGGACACGTGCACATAAAATGTTTAAGTGATTCAATCCATTTATTGTGGACATGCAATGTTTTATTTTGGGAACTGCTTTCAGTTGTACCTATTATGTTACATAATTATTTTTGATTTATAAATAAGAAATGGATTGCTTGTTCCGTTAAAAATTTTTTTTTAAAAATGTTACATAAACTCGCACGTATGCATGCAAGCAAAAAATGGAATATTATGCAATGTGGTCTCACAGCACCATACTATGGCACAGACGTCAGTGCCGCGTACATTACTATGTATTTCTCGTGACATTGGCGTAAGAGCATGTGCCTCATGGGCCCTTTGGCGATACTATACGGATAATTATATACGTATTTAAGTATATTTTTATGTGTACCGCCGTCTTTCTTTACGTTTTCCAATCCGCAATTTCAATGTCTCAGATGGTGGGATTTGTTCATGTGGATGCAAAGTACACTAGCAAGCAAAAGTATTTAATCACTTACTCTTACTTGGAATTGATCTGGGAGAGTTCCTAAAATAATGCCGTGATTTGAATGAATTTAGTATGAATTTAAAGTTTAAAGTACATTTAAACCTTTAAAATGGTATTAATTTAATACTATTAACTACATAGTTAATACTGTTATTAGGTACTCAAGATCGCGCGGAATCGGAGTAAGTGATTCCACATTTTTGCTCGCAAGTGTATATACCTTTCTTTTAGAAAGTTTTCAGTTATAAAATTACACCTTTTATTCAGTTTATCTATATGAAGTGACCCAAAGTATCTGTCAAACTATTATTCTCTATTCACCTGTATGACCAAAAGCAAGCTTTAGAAGACTCATTCCAAGCCCAAACGAATGAAATCACAAAGCACATCCATTCATTTGGTTGTGTCCAAACTTCCGTGGCTGCCCTTATCAGTGACTGTCCCATTTCCCTTACACTGAAAGTAGGTTGGTGACGTCACGGCTTCTTCGTTTCCCGGCCGAACCCTAATGTTGCCATTAAGAATTAAAAAAAAAGGTTTGGTAACGGCTTGAGATGGGTCTGCACTGTTTGTTTGTGAGGATTTTATCTGATAACTTGTTTTGAATTTTTACGAATGCCTATTGCTGATAAATATATAGTTTATTTGTATATGCGGAGGTATACATTATACATAAGTTATTCCAAAAACTTTTGTTATTACTATATTGTACGTAAACTAAAATTCGGTCGTGATTTACCTTAGCTATATTGCTAAGTTTTTCGGCAGCCAAATTGAAATTAAATTGACTAATCAAATACTTCACCTATATAAGACCTACTCCCAATCTTACAATGTCATACAATTTAAGTCCCTGTATACTACAACATAAAGCCTAAAACCACTTTAACAATGTCACACCACTTCCTTTCATAACGCCTGCCTTCCACCACCATTAAGGCCACTTCCTCCTCAACATAGTATTTTACGCTCTAAAAGTGCATTTGACAAGTGTACATTAAGTGCAAGTATCATTATATCACCCGGCCCTACCTGTGCAGGGCGCGGCGGAATTAAAACTTACTTTAATGCTGAACGACACGCTAGCTTTTAGATTTCATGTAATACTATGTTGTGGTGAGTTATGGAAGGTTCTTGTATGATTTTTGCATATTTACATTCATAAGTATGGGTTGTGGAAGTCAGGTTGTTAAAGGAGTGAAGAGAACTTGGCCTAGTTAGTAGAATGAATTGATTCAGTGGATGATAAATAGTCAAGCAACTATTTGTAGTAATAATGACGAACTAGACAATATTAATGCGTTAAAACTCTGCTTATCGCAGTCCACTGCTGGACATAGGCCTTTCCCAGACTGCACTATATCACATTGTCTACTGCCGTCTGCATACAGTATTACCCAACAACTTTGTTAAGGTCGCGTCGGTCCATCTAACTGGGGAGCATATTAACGTAGTTACGAGTATATCCACCAAAAAATCAGCATAGATTCAAATACAAAGAAAGTAGGAAGAAATGAACAACACAGAGATACAATAATAATACTTAAATCAATACCACTTAGTACGCATGAACCACAATTATTTTAAAACGTTCATCCATAATTATATCGTCAATGTAGAAGGAAAGGCTGTTAATGACTCTACAAACTTTGATTTGAGAAATCGAGCATTAAAGTTGTTGGGTTAACATTCAAAATCTCAAAGCAAGGCTTGTCGGTTTATCCAATAGCTTTATTTATTCCAAAGAAGCTTTCTTTTCTTTGTTCGACCGCGATATTCAAAAGATAATTCCGTCATTTTCGAACGATTTTCAAGAAGAGACTGATTTGTGGTGGAATCGGGCTTAAAGCCCAAAGGATTTTATAGCCTCGTATTCATGGTAAACATTTTATTTAGAAACATGGTTGCATAAACACGTTGCCGAGTTGCTGTCAACATAATGCGGGTAACATTTGTGTTGCGGAGTTGATCACGCCATGTTGCAGAGTTGACGTCCGGCAACTTTGACATGTGTGGAAGTGTTTTCAACTATTTATAAACATGGCGGTAGTGTGGAGCAATGATAAAATAAATGCACTACTTCCTCTAGCAACATTTTAACGCAGACTGGCGTGTGGACAATCCATATTGATTTAAACAAAGTTTCCAGGAGCATTCTCGCCGTTCATCAACAACATTGATCAACTGTTGCTAAACAAAAGTTTACCATGAATAAGAGGCTTTATAATCTTCTTAAGGCGGTGCCCAGCATTCGTATCAATTCCCTTCAGTGACGAGATCTCCATTCCAAATGCTAACATAGTAGGTAAGTGCTGTGGCATTAATATACCTACTATTTATTCGTGACGTAGTTTGGTGGTCTGTAGTTTCTTGATTGTTGTGACTCAAAATTTCAATGATGGGTTGTGGTCGGGACCGTATGTAAAGGTAATTATGACCCATTTTTTTAGGTGTGAAAATAATCACAAAATGAGTCTTCCCACCGTAAGTGGTGTGGAAGGGACCGACTAAAATCCACCGTGTTTTTTCAATTGCCCTTTACGTTCCAGGGTCACCTGATGAGACAGATCCGCGATCCAAGGTGATCATGACACTGAAACAAAAAGGTTTCAGAAGGAACGGTTTAAATTTTTAGTCAGAAGAGCCTGACGTTTTCTACTGCCCCACCCAGGATGGGAGGACTCATTAGATGATTTTACTAAGCAAAAAACCGGCCAAGTGCGAGTTGGACTCGCCCATGAAAGGTTCCGTAGTAGCAAGCACAGATTAGGGATACAATTATATTGAGATTAGTAAGTAATATACACAAACAATAAAAATAACTTTGTTTTTCATAGTGTGTATGAAAGGCAAAGTTATATTTGCGGTTTTTGAAAATGTACTATATCTCAAAAACCGCTAACTATATCTCATCCAAACCAATTTTCACTGGAAGCTTTTGTTGAGGTCTACATTATATTTTTTTTTTTAGTTTTATCATTCTCTTATTTTAAATATTACAGGAGGGACACACACATTTTACCACTTTGGAAGTATCTCTCGCGCAAACTGTTCGGTTTAGAAAAAAATTATATTAGTAACCTCTTATTATTATTAAAGACCTATCCATAGATACCCCACACGTATGGGTTTGGTGAAAAAATTTAGTAGTATACCCTACACCCTACCCTTGGGGGTAGGTACCCCCAAAATTTGTTTTGTTTTTATTTTTGAGTAAAAATCCTGATGCGGTTCACATAATACATCTACTTACCAAGTTTCAACAGGATAGCTTTCATACTTTCGAAGAAAAGTGGCTGTGACATATCGACGGACAGACAGACAGACAGACATGACGAATCTAAAGGGTTCCGTTTTTGCCATTTGGCTACGGAACCCTAAAAATGGGAGTTCAGTGATATAATAATCTTTCGGCTCTCGTATGTCAACGGACAGTGAGACGCAAGTAAACTTTTATGGAATTCTTCGTTTCATTTGATAATGAAGATGCTAAAGTACATAAAAAAATAATTTGCACAGTAGCCTAATCCTCTTAAAACTGTACCAACTTGTTGCTATTAAGCACATTGAATTCCCTTTAGTGACAAGATCTACATTCCAAATGTTAACATAGTACCTAAGTACTGCGGCATTATTAAGTGAAGCCACGTGTATTGATCAATGATTAATTGGTGACGTCACTGAGTAGGTACCTAAAGAAAATACATTTTGATATATTTGTGAGTCTCTATGGTTATAAGTTTGATTGTTGTGAATAAAGGAGTTTCAGTCTTTGGTGCTCAAACAAAAGTTGTTACTTTGACACAGGGATGTTGAGTGGTCGCGCGACTTAAGATCGTGTCTTAAAAGAGCACCGGGGCTCTGGAACGCATAATGCATGTGAAAGAACAAGGTGGTTTTTAGTGAGTAAGAGTCTGACATTCCCTTTCGTTCTACCCAGGGTGGTATTTTCTCCTATTCCGGCGCGACCGTATACGTGTATATAATGTAGTTTCATATACATATACATAGTTTCACAGGAAGCATTGTGTGAGTACCATCTACTTAGCCTTCTATGAGTAGATACCCACGTCTTTTAATTACTTCAATGACCCTGGCAGTTGAGATTATGTCATGCTCACTCAAATGTCTCGCTGCTGGTGGCGCATGTGTCGGATCATTTAGTTCCCTTCAAAATGGTTGAGCTGAGTGATGCTGATGCATGTGTCATGTTCGTGAACGGGCGCTGCCAGTCGTGACTGGTCATTTCTTAGCAGCCACGGTTTATTAAAAAAAAAATATAAATGTATTGAATTGTCTTTTTTCCTATGGACACTTTTTACTTGCTACATCGTTCTCACATAATGATGTAACAAAGTTTCTGTTATAATTTTGGCGATTAAAAAAGAGTGTCCATGGATTTTTTTGCCCGTTCTTCTCCATAGAGATTTACGCTTTGGAATGGGCATCTACAGTACTTTCACAGTTTTTATGTCTTGTGACTGGGACTGTAGCACCGTAACTATTTTTAAACTTTTTCATTTTACTTTTGTCTTTTGACAATTCAAAAGTACCTGTAACTGGCCTTCTTGAAATAAAAGATTTGATTTTGATTATACGTTAAAACGTGTTTTACTCGTAGAACCAAAAATCTAAAACGTGATATCCACATAAAGTAATGCACGCCTCGATGATTAGGTACTTTGTCAATTTTGGTACAGCCGTTTTGTCGTAAAAACGGAACATACAAACAAACACATTTTCGCATCTTTGTGAGGTAGCCCACTCCCTCTGGCATGGAGCTACATTCCAAACTGTAAGTGCTTTGGCATTATTAAATGAAGCCGCGTATATTGACGACGACTGATTGGTGACGTCATTGAGTAGACGCTCCATTACGGATTGATAGTATTAGAAAGTTTGTAGGAATTGTTCGGGTACCTACAAGTTCAAATTTCTTTCTATTTCTTTCTAACAAAAACCCGTTACCGCTGGTGTTTTGTTATGTCAAAGAAAAGAGAAGTTGTAAATATCTCTCAATTCGTTACTAATATCGATTTTTGACAAAGCAGTTCTTAGTTCTACCTAACCTAGTAAATAAAACTTAATTTTGTGCCCAAATTCACGAGCGAAACTAATTCTAAGTCGCCTACCCTAAAACTCTCGAGCGTAAAGATAAGTTTGAGATAAGTATAAGTTTAAACAGTTGTATCGCTTAGCAACGCGGCTAAGTTACGAACATGACGGATCCGCGCTATCAGTGTTTCACAGTTGGGTAGTTGTGTTCTCTGCTTACCTGGCTAAAACTTAAACGGAATCATTGTGAGACGTGACAAAGCAGCTGTGGGGCTGAGTAGCGGTTGCTATAACTTATTAATTTATTGTAACTAAGTAAAACGGGCTGAATAGAACCGCAAAGTGTGATTCCAATAAACTTTTGAAACCGTTTGTTATCTGAAAAATCGAAATAAACACAGTTTCAAGCTTTCACGGTCTTATAACTTCCCTGATTAAATAATGAACAATCATGAAAAATGACCAATTTAATTTTAAAAGTGACGTTTTAAAATTAAATTGGTCTGTTTAATAACCAAAAAATGTTCACTCGTTATTTTCTTTTGTTACGTATTACCAACAATGTACGAAAATACTACAATTTTAAAATTGCTTCTGACATCCCCCTACAACCGATATTTAACAATATTCATGATATAAAAATACAAAAATACCAATGTCCGTTATTTTTCTTTACCCTATTGACGCTGTCATTATTATTTTGTCTTGCATTAAATAATCGCAGTTGTTTTTCTAGTAATTTTTTAATGAAATTCACAGCTCTTTTTTGTCATACATTAACACGAAAAAAAGCCATACCTAGACGTTGCATTTGCCATTTTTTGCAGCGATAATAACAAAATTAGCCTACTCAAAGTTCAGAATAATACAAAAACTATAATAAACCAGCCAAAAATGAACGTGACTTCATTATATCCACATTACAATTCAATGAAGCTATAATGGCATTATCAAATCTAAAATTCATAAGGTACTAGGACTTTATAAAGCTAATAGAATTTTATCTGCGTTTCACAGCTCGGTGACTGCGACTACGACCCGTCTACCTGATTCTTAACTTTAATAGCCTATCTTTAAAGGCTATGGACAAAGTTCAACTTTTGTCGTTCAACCTTTTTTGCTTTGAATTTATCGCAGTACTGGATCGTTTTTAATTTACAGTGCTTTTTGAGTTTCGACTCTTGTGACGTTTTTGTGATTATTTGCCAAAATTGTCAAAGTGCTCAAACACACTGCGAGCCTAGCGCGATGGCTACAAGCGATTTTGCGAGTCTAGGCGTTGCCAGGCAACAAAAGATATAACGAGCGGGTGGCAGGTGTAGCAAACCATTTCGGTCTTATAGTCAGCGCCACCTTGTTATCAGGACATGCACTAAAATACTACCGAGGTATTTTGTAAATATTTAAATAATTTTTACTGTACTTGACTAGATTCATTTAGAATGGTTGATAATTTAGTTGTATACAAACCTAAACAACCTATATAACATTTTAAAATGAATTTCTTTAAGCAAGATTTATTGAAACTACTTTGTACCACCGGTTTGCAACACCTGAAGTCGCCGCAACAAAACAAACTCTTGATCGGCAGTGTGGACACCGAACGCGCCCGCTGCCGCCGCTCTAGGCTTCCAGTGTGGAGTTGTGGACACACACAAAGAATTAAGACAAAAAAAGTTGCTTTCAATATTTTTTATGAAATACTATTAGCTTCTGTCTGCAAATTCGTTCGCTTTTTGTTGTATTGGCCCCCACCCATCACATCGCAGCCTATTGCTCCATTTATGCTCACTACTTACTTTTTCCGAAGTGAATTTTTCTTCATAGCTGATTTGCTACACATAGAGACAAAATTAAACAATGTAGTTGTAGGTCTTTGTTACTTATTTGAGGTAACTATATTTATAAGCCACAACCAACTATTTGCGGAAAACTAAAAAACCCGACGTCGTCGCGACGTTTACATTAATTAATTAGAAAGAAAAGTGAAGAAAGACGGCGAAGAAGTGACTGCGTGGGTAAACATTTCGACACCATCTCCATGTCTTGTCTATCCAATACATTTTGTAGATTTCTATCATCGCATCGTTATCGCTAATTACATATATAATGTTTGTTTTGGCACCTCTCTTTATTGCTAATATTTCAATGAGAATAAATAACGCTAGCTTATCGCTTCGTCGCATGCATGGATGCATAAACCACTTTCAACTAGGGTTATGACAGATTTCTTTCATCTAGATTTACTTCTAGATAAAAAAAATATTTTGCAACCCCAATTTAAATTACAGCATAAGTGCCTTTTCACACGTTCCGGTTGCCGGGTAGCCGATGCCGGGTAGCCGGCGGTGTAGTGTATGGCCATGTACTATAGCTTTCACACGTACCGGCGCGTAATTTGCCATACACTCGCCGCCTGCTACACGGCACCGGCTACCCGGCAACCGGAACGTGTGAAAAGGCACTTACGGCCAATCCAGCACAAGGTTAGAAACTCAGCTTACCTGGCAAACTTTAATGGACTATTTTTGAACATGGAACAAGGTCCAAGTTTCCTACACTTTAGATCCGATAGAATCTGTGGTTTTAGAAGTTTTTACTCTGTTAAGTTCGCCTTTTAACGTTCAAATGTTTTAAAGCCCCGCTTTCGCTATGAAAATTCTAAGTCTTGCTAGAACATTTTGGTCTGTATATTTTAGTTTTGGTTTATTTCTGTTTAATTTTAAGCTTACTTGAAATTGATTTCAGAACCTACTGAAATCGATGTTACAATAAAATTGACTGATCAATCATTTGAAAAAGTCGCGGTTCCTCGTACAATTTATTGCCCAATTTGCTTCCAAGAAAACGAAATAGAAATTCACATATTTTTCAACAGACTTTCTTTATAATAAAGACTCCTCCCACACACCCCACTTCTGTTATAAACAAGGCCATTTATTTTAGTTTATACAAAGCTCGATAAATCTCCAAATGAGGCGCGACATGCAACCTGTAGTCTACCGAGCGAGTGCATTGAGGCGCGCGTGGAACACGACGCGCAGTCGTCGCCGACCCGGGCATGGTCCATGATCAGATGGCGAGTCGCTCATTACTCGCCGTCTGCATGCCCGACCTACTGACTGTGGTAGGTCTCATCTAGGCCGCTTGACTCGCGACCGCCATCCTGTCGGACTCCAACGCCAAACAGATTTTAATTTATTCCGTCGCTACGTAGGAAATTATGTATCTTCTACGTGAGTTCGCTCCATCTTAGGTCTCATCTTTGCTTCTACGCTAGATTGAGGCATAAAGCAAACTCATTTGAAAAGATAATATGTAAAACACCTGGTACTAGCACTTAGGGTATAGAAGTAATAAAAATTTAGTATGAGCAACTTCGTTTTTGCCTTATTTTCGTTGTGTACTTTCTTGAGTGGAATTGGGAAGCCGTCAGATTTTAATTCATTTTGTTATACTTATTATTAAATGAATTTTGCCCATAGCTTGTGGATCTTTTTTGTGTAATTTAAATGTAATATAATACATTTTATATACGGAAGGCGGTTCGGTAGGCGACTTTGTTGTTTTATGTAATTTGACGTTCAAAAGTATAATTTTCATTTCGCAAGTTGTTGAATACTGTTGTGCTTGTTATGTAAAACTTTATCAGTTGTGTGCATGACAGCCGTGAATATACTTCCAAAAAAAATCTTCAACACTTTAATATTCAATCATCATCATCACTAATTAATATTTAATCATTCGTTCAACGTACAAATATAATAAAAAAATATTTGAATGTATTAAAATGGTTAGACCCTTTTAAAGTTCTCCCTTCAACTTGAATCAGTTTTGTCCCGTACAAATCTTTTTCTAAACAAATGGGCATGAATTTAAAAGCATAATGCTTCAAGCACTTAGTATTCAACGTACTTTATAGAAAGCGAAGGAAGCGGTTCCATGCCGCTGTAAGAAGGCTGTCAGTTTTTGCACTCTGCATGCGGTAACAAAACGGACAGATAAAGTGCACATTTGACATAAACGTGCCCACTTTGAGAACACGAATTGTATATTATTCTCAACCTTTTCCGACAGCGCCAGAATTGAAATGTGTTTCAGGTATAATATTTGTGTTCTTTTCTCACTGAGGTTGTGAATGAGGGTTACAAGGTAGTACACAATTAGCACAAACATTTTCTTAATACTACGATTACTTACATTCAAGGCAATGGCGCGATAAATATATTTCGAAGAGGCAACAGGAGAGCGATCGGTATCAAACGAATTTCCTCTAAGTGGACTGGGGCGATCTGTCTCATATTAGATTTTCTATTTTATCACAAAAACGGAACGTTAATATTCGATTCGGAAAAATCCGACCCGGAGGTTGCCGCCTCATCTCTCATGCACAAGGTTGCGAGTGCAAACTCAAGCAAGTACCAGTATGTCTTTGTTTAAGTTTATCTTATACATCACTGGCAGAAAGCATCATGGAGAATCTGGAATTAAATTAAACAATACGTAAATCCAATACCATTTCAGAGCCCTGTAGGGTTTCTAGAAGGGGTTTAAATAACTCCGACACCAGAAGGTGGCCACATCCTCAATCCTCAAAAAGTCATGCACAATCCATTTTTTTTTTTTACTTCAGGGTGTCCGTAACTGTACCCACGAGGCCACTGGCTCCTCCCATCTCCTGATAACGGTACACTTAGGTTCTAAAATGTACAGGTAGGCACAATAGTGGACACTTGATTTACGGTTATTGTCTGTACTGTGGTTATGAGAACAGCGGGAAAGGCAGCAACTAGCATTTTTATGGACTACAAATAAGGGTAGTTTGATATTATTATCACGTTGTTATAATAGTGTTGTTTTATGAGCGGGAGTGGATAATGGGCTTGGCGTGGAGAATTTGTAAGATATATATTACATTATGCTTTGAAACAAGATTGGAACATTGACCCCTCTTTTTCATTTTTCTAGAAAATGTATGAAATTACCAGTTTCACCTATATCGCGTCGTTGTCGTACCCCTCAAACGCGGGGGATTTAGTCCTCAAACTAAATAAATAAGAATATTTGATACACAGATAATTACGAGTATTTTTAACCGACTTCAAAAAAAAAGTAGGTTCTCAGTTCGACCTGTATGTATGCATGTATGTATGTATGTATGTTTGTCCGCGATTATCTTGCGTTTGGCTAAACCGATTTTGATGCGGTTTTCAGGAAAGTGTTCATTACATTCTGGAAAAGGTTTTAGTATATAATACTAATGACTATCCCGTGACGTTGCCCGCGTGGATCCGTTTTTGCTTACTTGGGTTGTAGATTTTTAGAGACGATTGCATGTTTGCCAGCGATTATCTCGCGTTTGGCTGAAGCGATTTTGATGCGGTTTTCATGAAAATGTTCGTTACATTCTGAGGAAGGTTAATATATGACAATAATGGAAATCTTATGAAGTTGCCCGCATAGATACGTTTTTGTTGGTTACTAGGATTGTAGGTTTTGACGCCGATTATATGAAGATTTTTGTTGAATATATGAAAACTTTTTGAAAAATAGGGAACCGATTCCAAACCAAACACAAAAAAAGTGTAAAATAACTTTTCTTTTGGAAGTCGGTGGCCATAGTCAATGATATAAATAAAACAAAGCCACCGACTTCCGAAAGTTATTTTACACTTTTTTGTGTTTGGTTTTGAAGTCGGTTCCCTTTTTTCTTTACACAAGAAAGGTTTTATGTGAAAAATATTTGAAAGATTGATTGTGATTATATTGCATGTCCAACCGTAAAAGTAATAAAACGGTTCATTAAAATTTATAATACAATACTTTTCATTTCAATTTTCAATGCAAAAACCACTGCTAATTTAAAAGTAAAGCACTCACTGCTAATTAAATACAAAACAATTACAATACGCTTTCATTTTAAGTAATACCAATAAAGGCAGCGATTAATATCTCTCTATGCATAAAAATATACCTGAAATAATCAATAGGTTGAGTTCATGTGTTACACATAACTTTTTAAGGTCTTTTATTATCAGTGAAAAAAAAAACTGTTTGATAACGTTGTGGGAAGAACATTTTTTTGTATAACAATAATTCTCCTATAAAAACAATTCAAATCGTGTTTTTAATGTATATTTGAAGGCACTGCAGTTAGTGTTTACCGAATTAATCATGCTTGGTCTAAATAAGAACTTAAACCAAACAGAAAAGGGCCAAACATTGATTACAAACTATACACTTTAAAGACACGTCAATAAATTCAAATACAAATTCACAGAACAACCCTTTCAATGAAATCCTCTTAGCAACGCATTTACAACGGTTTTAATAGCCCTAAACTCTATCGAGCTGGTGACAATTAAGTTCATTGCAAAGGTTCTCTCCACTCGTTCGGATTACGGCCACTTTTCTTTTACGCTTACCTTTTCTGTTAATACCTTAATTTGATGGTGAAATGGCCTTAAAGTTGTTCTAAGACGATATATTTGAGTAGGCGGTAGATTTGTGTTATGGTTTAGTATTTTTGGAACTTTGGAGTTCAAGGGAATTACAAAGAAATGAACATTTTTTTTAAGTTTGTGATAACTAGCATAAGCTGATATATTTTTTAATTTTATGGAAAAATAATCGAACTATTTTATTGTTTGTTTTTAATCTATATTTTTAAATAAATAATCTAAAAAGAAGAAATCGTAATATAATTTAACGTAATAAAAAGATTTTTCAGAGTGATCGCAAACTATTTTTGTTGTGTGTATAAACTAATAAAAGAACGAACAAAATCACATTCTCATTTATAAAATCTTTAGACTGATTTCAAACCATCCATAGAAAACAAAGATTTTCAAATATCTTTTTAAATAAAACATTTCAATTCTTTGACAACCTTTTAAATCAATGGTTTCCTACTTAGGTGTATGAAGTTTCATTAAAATGAATTCAGTCATTTTGAAACGTATGGACTTGTTTTGTAACAAATGCCTTTCGGCGTACACGCTCTCGAGATACTTAATATGTATGATAAAAAGTTCAATGAGATCGTCGGGAGTTTAGTCAAGTTGAGTATTTCAAGTGTATTCTAATGAAAAGGTACCCAAGTAGGGTTCTTAAAAGAGAATGAGTAATAGATACTTTTCCAACGTTTTTTGTAATAAAAGTTTATATTTAATCTTTCTTCTCGGTGTCCAAACCCTTTATTATAAAAGTTAAATAAAACCGCAAAAAAATACTAAGTTACTTCTACGTGATGAGTTGAGTTCTTTTTTGTTTGTTAATTTAAGGAGGGTTGTTAAAAAACAAAGTTGGTCTTAGTAGTATTTAATATTAGGGAGAAAAGTAACTCCGTCTAGATGAAAAACGCGTGGAACACCTGAAGAACAAGACAAAGAGAGTGTTTTTTAAAAAGATTAAAATGGGTAAGTCTGTAAAAATGTTCGCTCCTTAAGCCCTGTTTGTAACGAATTATATTATGTCTTTGTTAGTATTGAACGGAGTTATATTCCTTCTACTAATATTATGAACGCGAAGGTTTGTGATGATGGATGGAAGTTTCATCATTTCACGCGAATTTATCAAAACTTTAACTGTGCTACTTATTTAGATTTCCAATTTTTTGATGATGATTCCTGTGAAACCTAGTCTAAATTTTTTAGAACTTTTCGTCTGTCTATAAAAGTAAAAGTGACTTTGTTCAAGGCCTACTGCCAATCATTTTACACGTGCAGCCTGTGGGCCAACTATACGCAGCGGGCGTACAGCGCACTGCGCATACAGTACAACAATGCCTTCAGGATGCTGTTGGGGCTGCCGAGGTTTTGTAGTGCTTCAGCTATGTTTGCTGAAGCACGAACTGATGATTTTTTCGCCATAATTAGAAAGCGGAGCTTTTCACTTCTTGGTCGCCTGCGTGGCAGCACTAATGGCATTCTGAGGGTTTTGTCCGAGCGATGGGATCTGCCCCTTTTAAAGACATGGATGAAGTTGCATGTTAGTAGATCCTCACGTTTTATTTAATGTGTTGTTAATCTAAATAAGTTTTACTAACACTAGCTGTAAGAAAATTGTTACTAACCATTTATGAGCTCTGAGCTTGAAATAAATATAATAATATAAACATTCTATGGTACTACCCAGCTGTTCCGAATCGTACCCACTCAAACAAGAATAAAATATCAACCTTCACTCTCCAACAGATTTCACGAATTCATTCGCCAAAACAAAACAAAAGGGAATCGCAAATCATTGTCCACAAAACAGTACAAAAGAAAGTCACGTTAATATGTGTCAAACCTTTTTGACAAATTGTCCACGCGATTCCCTTTCATGGCATACCCGTAACAAAACTGACAATGACAAGTCCCCCTTTCGATTCCCTAAAGGCACGAATGTCACAACTGTCATGCTGAAAGCGGTTTGACAGTTGATGGTTATTTTTGTGACCACAATATTTTGATATTTTTTTTGTTACAAGCTGCCTGCGGCTTTGACTGCTACAACTGGAAAGTTCCCGATATGTTAATCCAGGCGATAAACTATCTGTGTACCAAATTTTATCAAAATCCGTTCTGTAGTTTTAACAAACTTCTATCCTAACAAACTTTCGCATTTATGGTATGTAAAAAAATGTGGCTATTTCGTAATTGAATTGGTCAGTAAAATAAAAATTTCACAGTCTCAACTTCAACAAGTTAGGCTCGAACAGACACACGCGATTAATCGCGCTGCGACAACGAGCCAAGCTAATTTCCACTCTAAATGTACTGCGAATGGACTGCGACATGTCGCCCCGCACGATTAATCGCGTGTATCTGCAGGAAGCTTAATCGATTAAATTACTCATTATTTGTTACTTTCAAGACAATGGAAATTATCACTTCAATCTTTACGAAAACTCTATCAACATGAAAAATATCTAATCTACATTATATACCCATTTATTATTCATAAATACAAGAAATAATGAACGACACAATCGCGAGACTGACGGAAGACATTTATTTCCCTTTTGTCTTGCAAGAGGAACCGAGCTGAACGTGTAGAGAATCGCTCTGTAGAATGGAGTATTAATCGCTTTGCACAGTCCCCGCTTCAATGCATTGTGTTGTATATTCTTAACTGGGTGTGCTTGTTTCTGAAGTATACTGTTATTGTTCTGAAATAATCTTCAATAGATATTCTTTTAATGTGGGTAAAAGCGGCACATCTGCAGAAAAATAAGTAAAATTAAGTTTGTGCAGATCCCATTTTGCTAACAGCAACAGTATGATTTCTTCTTCTGCTCGTTTGCAGATACACACCGTCGTACGGGTCGTACCACATAAAGTTAAACATCTGTTGAACGCTTAATATCAACGAGAAATGTCGTTTTGACGTTAAAAGTTGTTTTAGACAAGACGTGTTCAACAGATGTTTATCTTTCTTGTTGTAAGACGGACAATGTCTAAAGTATTATTTCAAAACTCAGGTACAAAAATGATGTATCTAAAATCTAAATATTTGCAATTAAAATATACAAACTCTATCCCGCTTTGCACGGGTTACATTTTCCAACCGTCACGGCAGATTTTCGTATTCATAAACATATACAAATATTATAAATCCTTATCCTGACAAAAACGAAAACAAAAGTAAAGAATTTTCCAATTTGTTACAGTATTTCGGGATTTATGTGCGCACATTTCGAATTTTCATTTTTATGTAAGTATACCTAAAGATTATTGAAATGACTCAGTAGTTACTCCAGTTTCGTTGCGAAGAAATGTCAATGAACTCTCGTCTTAACCTGTCAAATGACGGGACAGTTCTCTAAGCCCTATTCATAGCATGACACCCACGCAACTTTCCCTAAATAATTCCTTTGCCTTTGACACCTTATCTTGTTGTTCGGTATTTTGGATGTGTTATGGTGACTTGACTAAGTTATTTTTAGTATTACGGACGTATTATAATGGATGTATATTAAAATTGTATTATTATACTGACTTCGATTTTAAAATAAAATTAATAATACTAATTTCACTTAAAATACTTCGTAGATATGAACATTTTAAATTTATATCTCTGAGGGATATTTAATTGTGATTTTTGCTTAAAATTAAACCCAAAAGCAAAAAAAAAAACTCCTGTTTATATGTGTATGATGAAGGATACTTGTCTATAATGGACGCCTAAAATTGCACCAAAATGCTGATTTACCTACATATTCATGCTTCCGCCTCTAGACGAACAATACCCAATATTCATTTGTTATAACGTCATGTATCTATCAGCAACGATTTAAGGTTGAAGTCAGTCAATATTGCATGCAGTAGTAAGTAGGTGCAAGACAGAAGCAAGACGTTTCAAGTAAAGCCCGCTTATGTACTCGACTACTACCTCTCTTATTGAGCAGTTAATAATAAAGTGGATACATTTTCTAGTGTAATATGTACTTGACTTTTAAGCCGATAGTAGTACAGCAGTGTTTCTATAGGGAATGGTAAAGGAATAACTTGATATATTTCTATTTTACTTTTTGAGTTATTTTAAGTTAATTTAGCCTTATCTACATTAATAAATGTCTTTCGTTAATTTTATGATGAATTAAATTTAAATGTTACTTTATTGTAAACAAACATGCTGTGCTAACCATGTTTAACACCTGTAAACCTACCAAATTCTACGAATAAATGTCTTAGTCTTTGTCTTAAAAAGCTGGGATAAAAAATATACAGGGGTTGAGCAATCGATATCCGCACGGAAATAATATTTGTGTTACGTACAAGTAGTTATTCAGAATGTTTGGGGTGCCCCGTGTGTACGAAACGGGGCACTGAGAAATAAAAAATGTCGTAGAAACGACTGGGGGCACCCCGACTCGGACAGTTTAGGTTAGAAGGGGATGGCGGGGTCTGAAAGCCCGCCATCCCCCCCGCCATCCCCTTCGTGGTTATTTTTTTTTCAACTACCCAGAAGTAGGAGCACCAATTTAGGGATTTGATCAAATCACTAGATTTGTTTAGGGAATGATAAAATCGTGTTGTTATTTTAACAACATTGTCAGCGGTTCCCATTTTGAGAGCCGGCGCCGCCGCCGCGCCGGTAGCCGTTGTTTTAAATCTCGGCTGCCGGCAGTATACTTACCGGCGGTTACCAATAGTGATATTTTTGTTAGCCGACGCCGGCAGCGGAGGCACTCCCTTAATCCCTACTAATATTATAAATGCGAAAGTAACTCTGTCTGTCTGTCTCGCTTTCCTGCTAAAACTACTGAACCGATTTAAATGAAATTTGGTACACCGATAGATTAGAGCCTGAGAAAGGACATAGGCTACTTTTTATTGCGGATCTGAAACACCTGATGTGGTACTCCAAGAGCCCAGCTACACTATAACATAAATAGGAATGACGTCTTAGCAAGAGTTGTTCAGCCTGATGAGCACTCTCTGTTGACTAATAAAAGTCGAAGATCTGGAACACCTGATGTGGAACTCCAAGAGCCCAGCTACACCGTAACACATATAGAAATGACGTCTTAGCAAAATTTGTTCGGTCTGATGGGCATTTCCTGTTGACTTACAAAAATGAAAGATCTGGAAGTTTCGAATCGTCTCCTGCATCCAGTGGTTTTCCCGTTCCCAGGCTCTTAGAATTTGAAATCAGACGTTTCAGATCTTCGATTCGACAACCGCGTTGTCGCTGGCATAAGCAACAGGATCCGTGTACGAAGTCGCGGGCAGAAGCTAGTTTAATTATAAAAACTTTATGAGATTATTTTTGATCACAAAGCGAGTGGCGCTGCGGGTAAGAGATGTGTTTAATAATTCGCTACATTTAATAGGATTTTCCATTTCCCAATTTCAACATGACTTGCTACATATTCAAAGTACAGCATGATTCATGAAAACCCATGTACTCGTATGTACCTTCGTTCACGTTAAATAATAAATGTGCTCGTTTTGCTCAAAAGTGTCGTTTTAAAATGACAAATGTAGCACTTTTGTTTCGTCCAGATATTCGTCACCGTTATTTGTAAATGATTTATTAGGTGAAGCACCACCAAATGCGGCGTGACAGATTTTCTTTTTTTTCAGTTGAAATATTTCAGTGTACTTTTCAAGAAAATAAATATTCCATTCTTTTTTAGAACTAAGGTCGTACTATTTATAGCATCACATCTTTGCATAGAGGTAGATGACGTCATAAAATAAATTGCACATTGCCATCACGTCACTACAAGCACTTTGTACCTAAAGGCGCTCACACACCGGGAGTGTAAGTAACATTGTAGATTCAACTTTGAGCATTACATTAATAATAATATAATAATAATAATCTTTATTGGAACAAAAATATTTTAACAACAACCATTGTGTACGGTAATAACCACACTAGTTATAAACTGTGTTGCAGCTATTAACGCCCACCTCCAAGACGGAGACGCCAGCGTTCCAGGATAAATAATGGAGGTGTCTTGTGTATGTGTATTGTCTGTCTGTGGGTGTAATGTAGTGTAATGTATATGGAAGGAAGATCATTAGGGTTTTACTAAATTCTCCAATTCTTCATACGTGAGGGTATGGAGCCATTGTTGTGTGACTCTTTTGCAGTCCCGGGAAGTCAATGGATAAATATTTAGAGCCTTGTTTACTCTATTATAGAGCACCGGGCTGCAGAACGCGAACTGTCGGCGGACGACTTTTAGCTTAACTGACGTGGTTGGGCAGACTCGGTCAGCTCTACGCTTTCTTCCACTCAGCTCACGCTCAAAGATTAGATTACAATACTAACTCTCTGACTGACGAGCATTCGCATACATTTAGTATAGATTTGATACAAGGTGCGCATTGTGATGCTCGATTGTCTTCACTGACTGATGTGTTCGAATCTATAACGTTACGTTACAGGTGAATGCTCGCGGTGAGGGAACGCCTTTACTGAAGCTCCACATAACCACGTCATAATTTCAGAGTTCATGTATTATTCATATAATTTCCTTCATAACAAGTTATGGAAAATACCATGAAAATATGCGAATTACTTTCTGGATCGTCACGTCTGTCATCGATAGATCTTATTTGACGAAATATCGAAATTGGTAGGCATTAAATAGCTCAGTTGTTGTAGCTGTATAATGTTAAAACTTATAGGTCGTGCGTTGCAATATTGATGAAATTAGCTCTGATATTTGAATGAGGAGCACGTGGCTAAATAATTACAGCCGCACAGGCTGATCATTAGGGTTAAGCCGCGCTTGTCTAGGTTGGTCTATGCATTGGTGATCATCTTTCAAAACGACCAGTTTCCTCCGTGCTTCGGAAAGCACGTAAAGCCGTTGGTCCCGGCTGTCATTTGTAGATCTTTGACAGTATTTACCGTTAGTGAGAAGCTCTAAAGTCTGACCACCAGTCTTACCATGGTGTATCGTATTTCCCAGTTACTGGATTGTGAAGGTCCGATAGGCAGAGTCTCCATGTTAAATACTGATATCCAGCTGTGCAGGGATCCTGAAATAAAATATGAGTATAATGAAAAAGAGTTCAAGAACATGATTTAATAGCGATCAAATAAATAAATTAATAATATAAGAATCCCTAACGCATGACAGTAGTACCTGCCGTTGAAAATGTTGAACCGATTTTGACACAACATTTCCAAAAACCATCGCTTGAAAACCTGCGTTGAAATCCGGATTCAGCCATTTGGCAACTACGGTGCTACAAACACATAGCGGTCAAACTTATTTACCCTCCCCTTCTTTTTGCGTTAGGGGTTAAAAGTGAAATCTTTAATTTAATTTGAATTTGACAGATAGACATTCCAATCAACCGATCCGTTGCGAACTGTCGTTTTCAAATCTATTTCTCTAGTTCAAAATTGGAACGCTAATCAAATAGACTCCGGTACAGATTATACTCAAAATAATTATTGTGGAATCGATTCAGTAATATTTAATTTTAATCGATTTTATAATTGAAAGCGATTGCAGATACGGAATTAAATGACGTGGCATCAGTAATCGAAATTGGTTTCATTTATTTCAAGTCTTCGGATCTGAAATTAATGTCAAAAACTTAAAATTCGTGGGCGCCATGATTAAACCAATTTACATGAAACTTGATTAATTTTAAGAACTAATTACTTATGTATCTATCTAATTTGTAGCTATTCAGAAGATTTGGAATAATAAATTATAGATTAATTGTATAAGTTCTCGATAAAGAATACCCTCGGGAAGTAACGGCAGACGGCGTGTTGGGTGTGTAAGAACATCGAATGTCTCCTCCCATCCCGGGTAAAGCGGGAGGGACTGCTAGACTCGTGGTGGATATAATTCGACCGGTTTTTTTTTGCGTTGTACTAGTAAGACCGCGGTCACTCTTTGAATTGTTTTCACTCCTTTAGTATCCCACACTAAAAGGGCTACTACCTTTACATTATGGTTGATAAGACTTAAAATTCTTAAAAATGTCGTACCCGACATAAAAAGAAAAGCTACAAACAACAACCTATCGTCTTATAAGAGTTTAAATATGAAATGAATTATTTTTTTCAACTTTTGATGCCATATTCTCACCAGGACGACCTCCTGTTATCGTATTTGGATAACACTGAATGAACGAGAGCAAGATTTCATTCATTCATCGTTCTCTCGTTCACCTCGTTCACCATAATTGTCAATATTATTTAAGTCTATTTTAAACTCTCCTTAAGAAGTTCCATACAACAGGGTCTATTCACAACTTTGCCATTTTCCCTACGCTATCTAAGCCGCGTTCTAGAAACTTCGAAACCTCAAAGGTGTAGAGGTGACAAGAATGTTTTATGAACAAGTTTTACTCTACATTTACTGTGATATTCAGAAAATTTTGTTCGTAATATGTAGTTCTCTTGGGCATATAATTTGTATAAGATTGTTGTTCAAGGTGAAGACGCTTTTAGCGAATTTTGGCGAAGATTTTACTTGACAGCTTGTGATTAGGTGATGAATTATTAAGTCATATTACATAAGGGATTGAAATCCATCTATTGATATTTGTGGTTACCCGCGGCTTCGTTTGCGTGGAGGACAGTAAGGCCTTTGTCAAACAGACAGGCGATAGCGAACCGAACCGAATCCTGTCATATAAAAAGAAAACGATCCGATAGTCTATGTGACAGGCTTCAAACAATTCAATACATTGCAAACAAGAACGCTACGCCACGGATTCGGTTCGTCTGTCAGTTTGACAAAAGCATAATTGTGTCACGAGATCCAGTCAGATTATGAACTATCACATTATCCATCTTCAAAATGTTTCTTAAATAGTATTTTGACAACTAGTGGTAAATCTAATCAACTATTTCTAAACCCTCTTAAATTTAAGCAATGTCTGTCGACTGTTTTGACTCATCTAAACTGTGCAGTAGTAGGTATAGGCAGAAACAATACTGATTGTAGTGTTAGAATGTTTTGTGCCCAAAGTTCACGTAAATCACTTAAAATTGGCTTATAAAAGCTAATAAAAGCTAAAGCCAATAAAGGAAAAACAAAATGGCCGAACAAGCAACCGAAAACAGTCTTAACAGAACTCCTATTCATTCACGAACGAACCTCCATCGAATTCCCAATGAAATTTACATAAGAAGATTAATCTAAAATTTAATTCTGTTACAGGATTTGCATTCATTAAAATAACGTTGGAAGCAAAAACTTTCAGCAAATATGTCAGCACCGCGATCCAATGTACCTATAAAGTGAAATGCTAATTTGATACAAAATAATTTGAAAGAGACGTAAAACAGATCGAAGTTTTTGAAGTTTTAACAAGAAAAGTCGAAATTGCTCGCTTAATTCACGATTTACATCGAAAACTAATTTGGTAACGGAACGGTGGTAAAGAAGACTGAAATCGTAATGGGGGATCGATTCGTCCAATTTACTTGTTTCCTGTGAAGCCTTAGACTTACTTTCAGGCAATGGAGGCCTGTGTTCCAGCCAGACCCAAGGCTCATTATGCTTATGAACTTGAGATTAAAGGCTGTTGTTTGTTGTATCATAATTATGTGTGACGGGGTTGACTTATGAGATTTGAAATGTAGGCCCCTAAGCTGCTTTCCGAGACTCGGAGATGTCTCACATTTTGATGTAATTGAATAGGGAACTGCATCTGATTTGTGTTTAAGAACAAAATTCAACGTAGAGCCTTTCGCACCTCCTTGAACATACACGAGCGCCTAATTTTATACTTAAAGGCAATACCATAAAGGGTTTCTCCGCTTGATTGAAAAAGACTCGAACATTTTCGTTCCGGGAGTACACCGGGATTTCACATGGCAACAAGCCAAGATCAGGAACTATGGCCACTTGATTATTGTCTCCTTACATGGATCCCGGCAGCATTCGTGCTTTCGCAGCATTGCTGCTATGGCTACACGCAGTAGTGGTGTCTGCCACGCTAATACCAAACAAGGCGGCAGGCGGGTAGACACTGATATGCAGTCGTTTTGCCGCTGCATTGCTGTTCAGCAGTACTGCCTGCCGCACTAAGGCTACTTTTCCACCAGAGATACGCTATGCTACGTTGCTGCGGATGCGATTGATATCAACCAATCATATTCATTGGTTTACATAGCACAGCACTGGTGGAAACGGATTCAACTAAGATGTGTTTTTATATGGAAGGATGCGTGCTATGGCTGCGTGCTGTGGCTTAAACTAAACCAAAAAGCAAGCCACGTTTGACGTTTGGTTTACGTTTGTGCCGCTTCCGTTGTATCGATACATCGCATAGCTCGAGCTGTGCATCTTCGTAGCGCAGCTACCTCGTGGCGGCGCATCTTCATAGCGCAGCTACCTCATGACAGCGCATCTTCGTGGCGCAGCTACCTTGTGGCGGCGCATCTTCATCATCATCTTCAGTGGAAACGGTTACACAGTTTTAGTAGCTCAGCTTTTACATCCTCGCAGCACAGCTACATAGCACATGTCTGGTGGAAAGGCTTAGTTATTCTGAACAAGGCGGCAGGCCGGTAGATACTGCCGCGCAGAAGTTTTGCTGCTGTATTACTACGAATGGAGCTCAGCATAGTTATGCGACAGTACTGCTTCATGCAGCTTAGTTCAGAATCAGACCTTTTATAATTGGATGATCAAAACATGTATAACATAAAGCATGGTGAAGAAAATTTTACAAAAAAAAAATAGTAATCAATGCTACAACAAAAACATATTCTAAAAATTATCAGCAAAATGAACCTAGTTAGCACATAAAACTAAGTATATAAACCTACAATTCGTTATCATATCGATCATGTTGAGCAAATCTAGTTAGTCTAACGAGTTGGAGCGATGTGCAAAGGTGATTAGTAAAATGCTTAACTAGCGTTATACAACGTGTAGCATCGAGTTGTTAAGCTTTGTGGCAAGGTCGACAGGTCAGTGGGGTTCTGCTTGCTATGGTAATGGTAATGAATGCATTTTATTACGTAATTATGCTATTAGATACTTCTGAGTAGGATAATACTTGGTTCAGAAAAAATTGAGCGTCGGTTCTGAGACGCATAGAGGTTTTAAAAGTGCGTATTCTGAAAGTTGGCAACGTCGCAAATAGTTGTCAAATATTAACAAGTTTTAATTAATTTGGCAGTCTTACCGTATATAAATAAGAAATATGGCTTTCTAGTGCATTAAAAAATTGATAAGGGTATGCAAGAATTAATATCGTAACACCGAATATATAGTTTTAGATTTAAAAAAAGCATTTAGGAACTTTCCAAATGCCTTTTATACACCTGAAAGGGTTACAACATCAAATTCCGTGTTTTAATTGCATTCGTATACCTATAATTTTTTTAGTGCTCTACATAGCCATAATTTCTTATTTTTATACAGTAAATTTGCCAAATTACTTAATTAAAATTTTCAAATATTTGACAGCTATTTGCGACGTTGCCAACTTTCAGAATACGCACTCTCAACTTTACGTTGTCAATTTATCTAGTACTAATAATTATTTTAAAGGCTTTTTTTTCTTTGTATGAAAGGCGTAATCTTCGGAAATAATCACCCAATTCTCAAAACTAAAACTGTGCAAGACCGAAGCAAACAATGGTTAGCGTAGTGGCTGAGATGGACTGCTGCACAGTATATCGCGGGTTCCATCACCGCACAGAAAAAATATTTGTATCACCTACAAATAGTTGTTCCGGGTCTGGGTATTTGTGTATGTGGGTTTCTATGTTTGTAAATGCACCCACGATATACGAAAAACTCCTAGTGTGGGGCCACGAGTTATAAAAAGAAAAAAAAACCGGCCAAGTGCGCGTTGGACTCGCCCATGAAGGGTTCCGTAGTAGCAAGCATAGATTAGGGATATAATTATATTGAGATTAGTAAGTAATATACACAAACAAAAAATTAACTTTGTTTTTCATAGTGTTTGTATGAATGGCAAAGTTATATTTGCGGTTTTTGAAAATGTACTATATCTCAAAAACTGCTAACTGTATCTCATCCAAACCAATTTTCGTTGGAAGTTTTTGTTGAGGTCTACATTATATATTTTTTTTTAGTTTTATCATTCTCTTATTTTAGAAGTTACAGGGGGGGGGACACATTTTACCACTTTGGAAGTGTCTCTCGTGCAAACTGTTCAGTTTAGAAAAAAATGATATGAGTAACCTCAATATAATTTTTAAAGACCTATCCATAGATACCCCACACGTATGGGTTTGGTGAAAAAAAAATTTTTGAGTTTCAATTCTAAGTATGGGGGCATCCCCAAAATTTGTTTTGTTTTTATTTTTGTGTGAAAATCCTAATGCGGTTCACATAATACATCTACCTACCAAGTTTCAACAGGATAGCTCTTATACTTTCAACAAAAAGTGGCTGTGACATACGGACGGACAGACAGACAGACATGACGGTTCCGTTATATAAGGGTTCCGTTTTTGCCATTTGGCTACGGAACCCTAAAAAACGTCAAATCAGTCCTCCTTACCCCGAGTGGAGAGGAAGGGACAGTCAAATTGAACTTATACTTAGCTCTTATAAAAACCAAGCTGTTCCTTCATGCTTTTTGCGTTCCGAGGCCTTTGTTAGAAACCCCCGCAAATCGCATTTCATAATACTAACACCAAAGGAATATTAAATCATAATTACTATGATAATAATGAGTAAAAACAAAGTTTTTCTCAGAAACCATACGACCTATGTACTTGACCTGCGTACGCTACTTGTTTTTACACTGCCACGCTTATTACGTATGCATATATTGAACTTGGCTTTGTATCGATGAGGTGCTATTGAGGTTTCTAGTTGGTTTGCGAAATAGAGGCCCTAGCATGCATTCTACATCGAAATACTTATGGCTACGTAAAAGTTGTATGGAAAATGATAAAACGCCTGTAGTGTACGAACGAGGGACTAGTTTTATCCTTCAAATTCACGTCAAAGTCCCTGTTTATTTTACTTCGTAAAAAAGTGAAAATTCAGGATAAGGCCTCTGATGTTTGTGATTGCAATACAAAGTGCATTACAAAAAGTGCGATGTTAGTTTCGGATTATGCTTAGGATCATCACTGTTAGAAAAAGTAGAAAAAAGTGCTTGAAAGATAAGCTTAGATGATAGTCATCTTCTGTCTTAAAATACATCTACAGATGACACTTATGATCTGAATCATAATCTGGCTAATTTACCTATACAAGCTTTTGGTATCCTTTGACGAAAGGGCACAAAAATATCAACGTCTTAATTTACATAATACCAACATCCATTGACTCATGTAAAAAATCTGCTTCTTTCGGGATTGTTCCAAAGTACACAATAAATGGCAAGCCGGCAAGATGGACCGATGACCTGAAGAAGGTGGCAGTGGCTGGATGAAAAAAGCAGGAGATCGTGCGCTGTGGCGCTCCCTGGGAGAGGCCTATGTCCAGCAGTGGACTGCAATAGGCTGAGATGATGATGACACAATAAATTATGTATAATAAAAAAATAATTATGTAGTAATGCAGATATGTGAAATGATTTGGAAGAGACCTAGACTCAGCATTGGGTGACTAAAGGTTGAAGAAGAGAGAGAGAGAATGCTGATACAAAAAAAAAAAAACAAAGAACACACAAAAACAGAAGTAAGAAAACAAGGACACTCTTCGTGCAATATCTTGTCCAATGCAAACATCCTTTCGCCAATCGATGTAATTTGTCAAGCCTTACCTTTTTTACTGCTCTGTATACTTTTTGTGACCTTCCCCTTGACCTTAATAACACTTCCGTGACCTTTTCTTTGAAGAAACTTTATGGAAAATAATAGTTTTTAGACGCGAGTTGTCACACCCAACGTTTTATCTGCTTTGATTAATTAACTTGTCTATAAAACCTTTTTGAAGGTAAAATGAAAGGTGAAGTTTTGGCTCATTCAAATATAATTTATACTATCATGCTAGCATTAGGTAGAATCAAAATACACTTATGATTCCATGACAAGCTTACAGTATGAGCATTATATTTTTAATGGTAGGATGATAAATATAAGTCAGAATCCAGAACAGAAGTATGTGCTCAAACACACTGCGAGCCTAGCACGGTGGCGGCGGCGCGGCGGGCGCGGAAATATGAAACGTATGAAACTCAGGATTCTTATAGTGTAACGGATATAATGATTCAATCGTTAAGAAAAGGGACACTAGCGCCATCTATGCAGAAATGGAGGAACTAAAGTGTTCTTCATCGCGTAATCGAAGTTAACAGCGAGCTAAGAAGAGATAGAATATTCCCTAAAAACGGAGCGAGCCCACCAGAAACAAAACCCGTCTCGATAGTTTCTATCCTGTTCCCCCCAAAATAGTTAACAATTTTATCGAATCTTCATAGAATATAGACAGAATTGTCTATACTGCAGTTGCTGTTTTGTCTTTGCATTATTCAAGAGCCTTTTTACACATATCAAATCATTACAACAAAATCATCATCATCATCATCATCTCAGCCATAAGACGTCCACTGCTGAACATAGGCTTCCCCTTTAGATCTCCACATAATACCGGTTGGAAGCGACCTGCATCCAGCGTCTTCCGGCGACCTTTATAAGGTCGTCTGTCCATCTCGTTGGTGGACGTCCTACGCTGCGCTTACTAGTCCTTGCAACAAAATTATTGAGACAAATTACTGTATTTATTTAAATATTTCCTTCCTACTGTCGGAAGAGATAAAAGGGGTTGCTTTTACCCCTTTCACCCCCTTTGCCCCTTGCCCTACATTAAAGGTCTAATGAATTAATGTATGTATCGCTCATGCGTTAATTTCTTGGGGGGTAAACATAACGTAGCCTGTAATTTCTGGTAATTTCAAAGCAAAACATTTATGTAGATGAACAGTTTGCTGTTTTTGCGAACTAGCTTAAATAATATTACAATGTTTTCGCGTAAGTATAGAAATTTACATTAATCTGACTAAAATTTATGACCTCTATTAATGCTGGTTTAAAACAAACGTTTAAGGGAGCTATTTGAATAATACAACTCGCCTTAATGTTTCAAAAATTATGAAGCTTATTTATAGTTGCTCAATTTAAAGAAATTTTGGGATGATTTGGACCACCCAAATCATCCCCTTTAAATTTTTAATTATGACGTTATTTTTCTAACTTTCTTCTTTTACAAAAAATATTAGCTTGCAGAACTCTTTCTCCTTACAAACTTTAGCTATGAATTTCAAACATTTTCATATGCGTAATACTACACGGGTAAGTCTAAATTTCACATATTAATAAATGTTACATACAGTTTTCTTTTTACGGGGGTGGGAAAATCATCAAATGAGTCCTCCCACCCTAGATGGGCATTACGTTACACAGTCCCGCGACCCTGCAGCGTCTTTCCCTATGTACTCCGCTTCGCGTCAATTTATGTATGATACGATGTATAAACGTAGATAAAGCAAAAGCAATATGTCAGGATCATATCAGGTGGCGGTCTGTTATTTCTGCCAAGGAAAGCAAATTTTTGCCCTAAACAAAAGCTTTAATATCAAAATATGAAAGTACAGAATCTCTTTGACATTTTTCTACCAAAATTGAATTCATCCGTCAAAATATTTTGCTAACGTTGCCCCAGAATATTGAAAAGCGGTGTCTGTCGTTTAGGTCTAGTAACATATTGCATTACAAGTTTATTGTTTTAGTAATATAGTTTCCTTCGCCCGTGATCACGACCAAAGGCAGACGTGTATCAATATTCAAATATAATATAAAACAAATTAATTATTTTTTACATGAATCGCGCACGGAATTGTCACCTGTATATAAATAATATAAGTGAACATATTCGCGTTCGCGACGTACTTACATTATCGTCTTCAAGCTCACAAGGTGTGCTACCGCGCGGCCCGTACCCCAACCGTCTCACCGAAGCGATCTGAGAACTCTCAACACATAATTGCTGTCCCGCTCGCGCAGTAAGTGCGCGTGCGCCGTCACTCACCATTTCTCCGTGTTCATCACTTCTATCGAACTACGCGCATACGCCGGGCACCGGACACCGCTACTAGTGGATATAAGGTATCAATTTCAAAGCGGCTCCGGAATTAATTGAACATTTACATCATGAATCGTACATCGCCCAAATCGCCTGGCATATCCATAGCTAGTGACTCTGAGACTCTTCAGGTGAGAAGTCAGACTACCTCACTATCCGGATCTGCCCCAAACCTTAACACCAGAGATGCAAATGTTACGTCACGCAACAAACGCAAGCGTGAGGATGAACTGGTTGGATTTATGCAGGATATACGGGACCTACTTGAATCATCTACTGCTAAGTCGGATACCAAATTTAAATCCTTACAGGACTCAATGAGTGAGATTATAGCGCAGAACTCAGCGTTAAAAACATCCTTAGCTTTCGTCACTAAACAGTATGATGACTTGTTAACAAAAATAGACGAAATCGACAGAGACCGTAAAACCGATCACGCTTACATTAACCAACTAGAAAATAAGGTTGAGAATCTAGAGCGTACTTTGTGTCTCACTAAAGTCGAGATTAGAAACATACCCAAGCAGGACGGTGAAAGTAAAGAAGATCTGCACAGAGTTGTATCCGAAACAGCCAAGGTACTGGATATGCCTATACGTCAACACGATATCAAGGATATCTTCCGCATAAATAAAAAAAGCGGAGGTTCATCTATCATAGTAGACTTTGTCTCAGTGACTGTAAAGGAAAATTTATTACACAAAGCGCGCACTTTTAATCGCAGTAACGCCAAAACTAAGCTGAACACGTCCCATATTAATACACCAGGTGAATCAAAACCAATTTTCATATCAGAGAGTCTGACGATGAAGGGCCAGCGATTATTTTATTTGGCAAGGAAATTTGCGAGCGAAAATAGTTTCAAGTTTTGCTGGACTTCGCTTGGAAAAGTATTTCTTCGGAAAAAAGAAGGAGATAAATACATACACGTGAAAAGCGAAGCAGATCTTAAGCTTGAACTATCGCAATGACTATGTCTTGTTCATGTACTGCCTGTAATTTTATCATTTTTATTATTTAATCTGCTACTGTTATTGTTCTGTAAAACACATAAACAAAAATCACTCGAACACACCATACCAAAAACACTCAACATAACACAAACAAACATTGACAACACGTTATATACATACAATACATTTTTTTCTGTTCAAAACAACAATTATCCATCTTTCATGTTCACGTCCATTATAGTTTCCCGCACTCTAGCATGCAACATAAATATATATATGTGCTCCTAATGGCTAATACGAATTATGATGTCTCAGCACAGATAGATAACTTTACGGTGGCATCATCTTATCACTGTGATACAAACGCGTGTAATGAAATCTTGAAATCCTCTAAAACGTCGCTAAGAATTATAACCCAAAATATCAGAAGCATTTATAAAAATTTTGACGATTTTCAGGCACAACTGTCAAGGCTATCCTATGAAATGGACATCATAATTTTGACCGAGTGTTGGTTAAATGCTGACAAGCCAATACCAACTATAAAAAATTACGTAACATATTCTACCAAAAAATGCCTTAATCAAAACGATGGTATTACGATATTTGTGAAAAGCAATCTCCAATGCTCGGTAGAAGAACCCGACCCGATAGGAGCTAATTTTCTTCTGTTGAACGTTGACACTGATACCTGTATACTAGCTTCCTATAGGTCACCTTCCATTTACAACACTGATAGCTTTCTTAACTCTCTTGAGAACATTTTAAGTACATTAAAGGGTAAAAACATAATTCTGATAGGAGATATCAATATAGATATAAAACCTAATAGTAGTGACAGAAATAGTTCGTCCTATTTAAATTTAACCGCAGAAATGGGTCTCTTACCAGGACATACCTTTCCTACGAGACTACACAACTGCCTTGATCACGCAATGATTAGAACCACTACTTCTGCATCAGTCATAGTTATAGATTCTACAGTTAGTGACCATGCCTCCGTAATGTTATGTCTAGAGACCGCCCCCAATAAAAACAAGAATTATAAAAAAATATACAGCACAAAAGTGGACTATGAAAGTGCTGTTGAACAATTAAAAACAATAGATTTTACTTTTCTTACTCAAAATTATGATGCAAACGATGCTGCAACAAGGTTTGTTGACTGTCTTACATCCACGGTATCCCAACATTCAACCGTAACGAAGGTTTCTAACCGTAAAGTGGTCCTTAAGCCCTGGATCACACCTGGTCTCTTGCGATGCATTCGGCACAGGGATAATCTCCACCGAAAAGTTCTGACAGACCCAGAAAATGAAATAGCCAAGATATCATACAAAAGATATCGTAATCACTGTAACCAATTACTGAAGAAATTAAAAATCGCCCACGAAAGGTCCGCCTTAAAATCCTCAAAGAACAACAAAGAAACATGGAGTATTATAAAATCCATTACCAACCAAACTGGGAATCGAAATTTAGCTGACAAACTTCTACCTGCCACTGAAGCTGAGGAGGCGTTTATTGCCATTGAACATATAAACCATTATTTTGCGAATATTGGTAAACAACTGGCGGACAATATTATTTTAAAAAACCAACATTCTTCTAGGGTTCCATATGTTAATGAGACTCCCCCAGCGTGTAATTCTATGGTTCTCCTTCCTCCAGATGAGGCTGAAGTAGAAGCAGTCATTAATAACTTAAAAACTGACAGCGCCACAGGCTGTGACCTTATTCCGGTTAAGCTTCTCAAGTTAGGTAAAAATGTTCTAGTCCCACCTATTACTAAACTTATTGAAGTCTGCTTTGAGCAAGGTGTATTTCCGCGAGCATTTAAGAAGTCCTTAATCACACCTGTTCACAAGGGTGGGAACCAGGACGATGTTAAAAATTACAGACCTATTTCAGTTCTGCCAGCAGTATCTATTTATTTTTATTTATTTATTTATTTATTTATTTATTTAGGATCTCCAACAAAAGATATACACAGATCGTTGACAAAGAACAATACAAAGTATTTAGATGGTGTACTCCTTCACTTACAGGAGACCACAGCATGCTCTAGATTAACAACAAAGTAACAAAAAATTAAATATAATACTAAATTTTGACAATCTAAACAGAAGTGCGAACCGAAACAATAATAACAATAAATATAATTTTGTAGTAATAATATTAAACATTAACTGTAACTTTAATTATGAAATTTCCTTAAGACATTTCTTAAATGTATACAAAGACTGAGTCACATCTAAGTTTGTGGTTTTAGACAGGATATTGTATTGTCTACAAATTCTTGATAAAGCGGCGTAATGACCTAGATTTGTTTTTGAGCCAAGTATATAAAAAAGTTCAAACGTGTTGTGCCTAGGAAGCCGAGTTGGAATTCTGAACGTTAATGAGCCCAAAAGTTCGTTGCAGTCTATCGAACCGCTCAATAATTTGTGAAGGAAAATGAAATCCAGCTTCTTTCTACGACTGGCTAGTGTTTCCATATTATAGTGTTGTAACCTTTCAGTGTAGCTGGTCAGTTCTTTAGCCAAGTGGTCTCCATAGCACAAATGATAAAGAAATCTCTTTTGCACACTTTCTATCCGTTTGGTATAAACCTCATAATGAGGGTTCCAAACCACTGAACTATATTCCAATAAAGGACGAACTAGAGAGTTAAATAGCTTTAGCTTGGTAGATGGTCTTTTAAAATCTCTGCTGTTTCGCAGTACAAATCCCAACATCTTGAAAGATTTTTTGACATTATTTAGGATGTGCAAGTCGAACTTTAGCGCTGGGTCAAGTTGAACTCCAAGGTCGCGAATATTCGTAAGTTTCATTACTTCATCTCCCTCAATGAAATATTTATTGACTAAAGCAGTTTTATTGCGAGTGAATTGAATGTAATGACACTTACCAACATTTAAGACCATATTGTTATCTTTGCACCATTTTGCGAGTCTGTTAATATCATCCTGGAGCTTTACTGAGTCTAAGTTACACCGAATAGGCTTCATTATCTTTAGGTCATCAGCAAATAGATAGAAGCAGGAGTGTTTGAAGCATTCAGTGACGTCGTTAATAAAGACGTTAAAAAGTATCGGACCCAAATGCGATCCTTGCGGGATTCCGGAAGTAGCCAGATAACTGTCGGAGAAATAGCCGTTAACCACCACTTTGGAAGATCTGTTTTCTACGTAAGATTTTAACCACCCTATCAATGTTCCACCCACGCCCAGATTAGCCAATTTATTAATAAGAAGACAGTGATCCACTTTATCGAATGCCTTACTAAAATCAGTATAGATGGCATCTACTGGAATACGGTTATCAAGACATTTCGATACAGCCGATGTAAAGCATAATAAATTAGTATTAGTGGATCTAGATCTAACAAAACCATGCTGGTATTCAGAGATGTGATGTTTAAGGAACCACATCAGATGTTTGGTTACAAGTTTCTCAAATATCTTTCCAAATGTAACTAGTATTGAGATTGGTCTATAGTTAGACACCAAATGCTTTTCACCGGATTTAAATATGGGTATTACAAGAGCTTCTTTCCAGGTATTTGGAAAGATACCATCAAGTAAGGACCTATTGAAGACAATTCGCAGCGGTAATACTAGAGCTTTAGCACATCTTTTTATAAATAAGGGTGGAATACCGTCACAACCCGCGCCCTTGGTTTCGTCTAAGTTTATTAATTCGCGGTATATTTCATTGCTGTCGAATTGTAAGTTGCACAGTGTCGTAGACGTGAGGGAATGGACGGTACTCGAACAACCTGTATTATCTGCTGGGGCACTAAATGTGCTTGCAAAGTGGTCTCCAAACATGTTACAGATATCCCTTCCGCTTGATGCGATTTTATTTTTATGAGACATTTGTACCGGATATGTGCTACTGCCATTTCTTTTATTTTTAATAAATGACCAGAATATCCTAGGGTTGCTTGAAATACTGTTTTCCATATTAGATATATATTTTTTATAGCATGTTGAGCTTAAAACATTGCATTCGGCCCGTAATCTTACAAATAACTCCCAATCTAGAGGATTTTTGTACTTCTTAAAACGAATGTGGTATTTATATTTCTCTCTGAGAAGTCGTTTAAGATCGGATGAGTACCAGGGTGGATATTTATTATGTGCGATTTGTTTCATGGGGACACATTCTGCGATAATTTGTCTTAAATTAGTATAGAGAATGTCTACCATATCGTTAACAGAAGAACAGTCCTTAAACTCACTTTCCCATTCAATAGCAAACAAGTGACGTAGAATTATATCATAATCTGCTCGATGAAAGTTTGGTTTTTTCACATTATTTGCTTTTAAAAAACGTTCCGTCTGTACTGGGACGTTAAATTCAAGCGGCGGATGCAAAGGGTCTTCTATTGATAAACTATAGGCACAACGGGAAACATCCTTAATGTAGGTGTTAGATATAATTAAATCTAGTATTTTTGATTTGTTGTTTACAATACTGTTGTATTGATTAAGACTATTTATGGTCAAGAATTCAGAGAAGATCGCATTTAAGTCCGTATTTCTTGGTTCAGGGTACAAATTAATATTGTCGTTATTTGAGAGCCATGTTATATTAGTAAGGTTAAAGTCTCCTAACATCAATGTTTGTTCGTTTTTATTGAGTAGCTTCTGAATGTTTTTAGTAAACAGCTCCAGTGTATCACGATGGATTGGTGGCGGAAGGTATACTCCGATAATGTACAGTTTATTATTTTTGTTTGGACCAATATCAACACTTATACATAGATCTTCAAACTCGCCTTCAAACTGGGGTAGTCGACATGAGTTTAAGTTTCTAGAGACAGCTATTAGGACACCACCTCCGTCTTTACGCTTTTTATATATACTTGACTCACGATCCCGCCTGTAGACTATGTATCTATCATCAAACAATTCAGAATCATAGACACCGCTGTTCAGCCAGGTCTCAGTTAGTACTACAATGTCGAAATTATGCATAGAAATGTTTTGGTAAAAGTTGACAGTTTTGGTTTTTAAGCCTCGTACATTTTGATAATAAAAGTGTAGTGGACAATTGAATGCAACTAGATAAAATCAATAGAATCTTGCGACTTATCATACAACTAATAGAACTATACTACGGATTTTAATTTTTCTAAGCTAGAGATTACAATAACCTTCGCAGATTCATCCTTTTTCATGAAAACCTTGCCGTCGCGAACCCAAACAAACTTAAATCCAAGTTCCTTTCCTCGGATACGAGTCGCAGCATGTATTGCTTTATTTTCGCTAGACAGGTGTTCCGTGACGTAGATGGGCTGAGGTATCTCCGCTGCGATACCCAAGTGGCTTGTATTAAGTTTGTTTTGGTTATTGTCTCTGTTGTATTTCATTGAAGCGGCAAGGAAACTGTCACGTAGGCGAGGACTACTGAATTTGACGAGAATGGATCGGGGTCTAGCACTTTGTGAGTCTTTCTTAGCAATTCTTGTGCAGTGTAGTATGTCAGGGTCTTTAATATCGCAGCTGATGACCTTACCCAGTTGCAACACGGTGGTAACCAAGTTTTCAGACTTATTTTCCGGCACACACTGAAGCTCGATGTTGGCGGATCTCGAGTTTTGTTCTACCAGGTTAAGACGCTGACTAAGTTGTTGAATCGAATCTCGTAAACCAGAGTTGTCCTTTTCGAGTTTCAGAATCCTGTCAGATTTATCCTCCAATGAAACTTTCATCTCCTCGTATTTCACGTTATAGAAAGAAAGAGACTCCTTGAAACCCGATATCAGCTCATTAATTTGGCGGAACTGGTCGGAGACTATATCACTAAGTGCACTTTGTATCTCTTGTTTAATAATTTCCCTCAACGTGCTTCTCGAAAACTTAATTATTGATTCATCATCTGTTTGAACTGGTGCGATATTGCTTTGTAACTCATTAGAGATGGAGCAGACATCAGCATTGATTTCAACAATTGGAGGGGCTATAGGTGATGAGTGTGATGATGAACAGGGCGACCGCTCCTTGGTTGGACTCACAAGTTTGGTCTGCCTTACAGGCATGAAGTAGCCGTAGCAGTATCTAAAATATTGGAAAGCTTTTGAACCGCAGACTCATGAAATACCTAGAGCATCACAAAATAATATCGAACTCACAATTTGGCTTTAGGTCCGGGAAAAGTACCACAGATGCAGTTAACCAAGTAGTTGATTACGTGACTGAGAAACTTGATGCAAAGCAAAAATGTCTGGGAATATTCCTGGACCTGGCCAAGGCATTCGACACCGTCTGTGTTCCGACCCTTGTGAGCAAGTTAGAACATGTTGGAATCCGTGGAAGGGCTCTAGACATATTTACAGACTTTCTAAATCACCGGACACAAAAAGTAAAGATTGGGGAAGTCATTAGCAACGAAGCTATGGTCAATAATGGTGTGCCCCAAGGCAGCTGCCTATCCCCCAGTCTTTTCTTGATCTATGTAAATGACCTATGTGAGCAGTCGTTTCGTAACGGTGAAATCTTTAGCTATGCGGACGACACCGTGCTAATATTTCACGGAGAGAGCTGGGAGGCGGCACGGGACGCTGCAGAGACAGGCCTACGCCGAATAATCTACTGGCTAGAAACTAATTTACTAAGTCTTAACATCTCGAAAACGTCATTTCTTCAATTTACTTTCGCCAAAACCAAACCACTAGAAATAAGGCTCAAAGCGCATTCTTGTGATGCCGCTAATAATAGTAATCCTTGCTCATGTCTTCCAATCACACAACTAAATAAAGTGAAGTACCTAGGGGTGATTCTGGATGAGGGTCTCAGTTGGCGGTACCATATTGATCAAATTGCTTCCCGTGTTAGGAAACTAATATGGGCTTTTAAAAAACTACGAGAAGTGGCCGACTTTAAGCTTCTCCGGACTGTCTACCTAGCACTAGCACAGTCAATAGTGGGATACTGCATTACAGCATGGGGAGGAGCGTGCAAAACACACATGATACGCCTCGAGAGAGCCCAACGATCTCTGTTAAAAGTGATGTCCTTCAGGCCGTACCGGTTCCCTACAAAAAGTCTGTATGAAAGTTGCGAAGTACTAACTGTGAGACAATTATACCTTCTCAATCTTACATTAAAACAACACGAAATCACACCAGTAAATCATGCAATGAAATATAAGAGAACTATCGGCAAGGTATGTAGCACCATGAACTTTAAGACGGCATCCGCTCGACGGCAACGACTACATTTATCTACTTACATATATAACAAAATAAATAATTTTCTTAACATTAACCCTCTAACAAAATACAAAACTAAGGTTAAAGTAAATTCATGGCTTCAAACTTTAGACTACCTGCAGACAGAAAACTTTATAAAAGAACAGTATTGATGACAGTTGAACAGTACAGTATATAATAAAATGTATATACTATGTATTATGTATGTATAACACACAGGTCAATAAACACACACACAAACACATACAGACCCATACACACACACACACACATTCACGCACCCATACACACACACACTCACGCACCTATACACACACACACACACTCTACAGACATACGCGCACACACACAAGCAAAACACACACCACACTTTTTTTTCGATTACTTGTTCGATTTATTTCATAAATTGTTATTTTTAAGAATGGGTGAAGGCACTGACTCCTGTAACACAGGTCTCACCTAGCTCAGGAGTCAGGGTTTAAAACTAAAATGTGTAATCTTTTTATGTCAATAAAAACATTATTATTATTATTCTTTATTCATTTTTTTACCTCATTATGTACATTTTTAAATATTTTCACAAAATTAAAAGAAATATAATAAAAAACATTTAAAAATATAAATAATAGTGGCCCACCGGTATCGGGAACAGGGTCCAAGCTACCGACGGTCAGGGCTCCAGAGAAAGGAACCTCCTGACAATGCGCGCCGTGTCCAGAAGAACTGCTCTCTGAATCAGGCCCTTGATCCAGCTGCCTAAAGAGAGCCTCCTTAGATGTTGGTCGAGGCTCTTGGCAATTAAGCCATGGGCCGACACGACTATCGGCACAATGATCGCTGAATCCACATCCCACATATCGACAACCTCGCGAGCCAAATCAAGATACTTGATTTGCTTATCTTTTTCAGCTTTCACGAGGTTCTCATCATGCGGGACGGTTATGTCAACAATCATTGTGCGCCGCTCTGATCGATCCACCACCACTATATCAGGTCTATTGGCTACAATAGTCCTGTCAGTGATGATGGATTGATCCCAGTACAGTGTGATATCGCCACTTTCAAGAACTGGGTCGGGCTCATACCTGTAGTACGGCACTTCCGATTCCACAAGGCCGTATTTCAGAGCAAGTTGCTGATGGATTATCCTGGCTACAAGGTTATGTCTATGCAAGTATTCTCCGTTAGCCAGACGAGAACACCCGGAAATAATGTGACGGATTGATTCGCCAGGACGGTGGCATGCCCGACATATGTCAACCGTGCCATCCTTCACAATAAATCTCCGGTAGTTATTCGTCATCATAACTTCATCCATAATTGCACAGACAAAACCCTCTGTTTCACCAAACAGGTCCCCGGATCGTAGCCAGGCCACGGACGCTGACAAATCTACATCAGGCCCATGTAGAGCCCGGAAAAAGCGTCCGTGAAGCTCTTTGCTCTGCCATACCTCCATGCGATCATTAGTGTCAAGCACCGCAGGTTTGCGCCTGTTCTCTTTAGCCAAGGAGAGCGGGGTGAGGCCCTTGTCCACCGCTACTACATCTCGATGCATTCCCACGTCGGCTTTTAGGAAAAATTCCCTGAGATTGCATATCTCGCGATTGTGGAGAGTCTTAGCGTTTAGAAACCCTCGACCTCCACATTTTCGCGGGATATACAATCTCATAACCGAAGACCGTGGGTGATGCATTCGATATGCAGTCAGCAATGTACGGACCCTCCTATCCAGGGCATCAAGTTCTGTTTGAGTCCATTTGAGTATGCCAAAAGAGTACATCAATACTGGCATGACCCAGCCGTTGAAGGCGCGCACCTTATTACCACCTGATAAAAGGCTATTAAATACTTTTTTCAGGCGGCCAAAGAAACGCTCCTTCAACGATTGCTTCATGTCAGCAACATTGATGCCCAACGCTTCGGACATACCCAAATACTTATAGGTTTCGGTTGCTGAGAGGGATCTAAGGTTTATGGAGTCCGTGAGTTGGGTGCTCACAGATTCCATAATCTCCCCTCGCTTTACATGCATGACCGCACATTTGTCCACACCAAACTCCATCCTGATGGCGCTACTGAAGGTTTCAGTTACCTTCAGTAGCTTCATCAGCTGGAAATTGTTGGGGGCAAAGAGTTTCAGGTCATCCATGTAAAGGAGGTGAGATATAACCTGACCGCCTCTTTTCAACCGATAGCCTAGACCTGAATCCTCTAGCAGTGTGCTAAGAGGATTCAGAGCTAAGCAGAACCAAAGTGGACTCAAACTGTCGCCCTGGAATATTCCTCGCTCTATCCTTATCGGTTCGCTAGTTCTCTGAATATGCCGACATCCTGGATAGAGAAGGACTGTCCTCCATTGCCGCATGCACGACATCAGGAAAGTGCACAGAGTTGTATCAACTTTATACAACTCCAGCACCCTCATGAGCCATGCATGTGGCACCGAGTCATAGGCCTTCTTATAGTCTATCCAACATGTTGACAGATCCTTTCGGGAACGGCGAACCTGTTGGCTGATGGCCATATCAATGAGGAGTAGCTCCTTAGTACCGCGGGACCCATTCTTACATCCATTTTGAGAAGCAGACATTATAGAATTTTCATGAATGTGTTTGCTAATTTTAGTTCTCAAAATGGATGTAAGAACTTTATAGAGTGTGGGAAGACACGTTATTGGTCTATAATTTTTGGGTTCCGCAGTACTACCCGATTTATGGAGCAGGTGGGTTATTCCTGTCGTTAGGAACTCGGGTATCGATCCTGACTCTAAGGCAGACTGGAAAAGGGTTGCCAAACGAGCGTGCGATTTTTTGAACCATTTTATCCAATAGTTATGCAGTCCGTCCGGCCCTGGAGATTTCCAATTAGGTAACGGACGGACTGCACGACCTACGTCTTCGGGAATTATTGTTATTTCATCCATCTGTGTTATTGGATCGCACGCTCGCTCGACCACTCCAGTCCATTCACCCTCGGTATGGCTGGCAGGCACCGACCAGATGCTGCGCCAAAACGAGCACATAGTATCATCATCTGGCAGATGCACGTCAGCCACACCTTGATCCGGTCGATCCCAAGCCCTATAAACCCACCTTTCATCTCTTTGAAACGTGCGACTCTGAGTGTACCGCTCCACACGCCGCTTATACCTACGAATACGGTTTGCCCATGCATACACTTTCTGTTTCAGGAAGTCGATGCGCTCTGTGACATGACATGTATATTATTATTATTATTATGTCGTTTATTCAATTTACTTACATACTATTACATTTTTAGATATTTTACATAAAAAAACAAAACCATATAAAACATTTAAAAATATAAAAATAGTGTTCCGCCGGTGTGGGAGCAGGGTCCAAGCTACCGGTGGTTAGGGCTCCAGAGACAGGAACCTCCTCACAATGCGAGCCGTATCGAGGAGCACTGCCTTCTGAATCAGGCCCTTGATCCAACCCCCTAATGAGAGCCTCGAAAGATGTTCGTCGAGGCTCTTTGCCATCAGGCCATTGGCAGTAACGACAATCGGCACAATGATAGCCGAGCTCACATTCCACATGTCGACAACCTCGCGCGCTAGGTCGATATATTTGATTTGTTTATCTTTCTCAGCCTTCACGAGGTTCTCGTCATGTGGGATGGTAACATCGATTATCATTGCGCGGCGCGCTGATCTGTCTATCACTACTATGTCAGGCTTATTGGCGACAATAGTCCTATCAGTAATGATAGGCAGATCCCAGTACAACGTGACATGGTCTTTCTCGAGAACTGGGTCGGGCACATACTTGTAATACGGTACCTCAGATTCCACAAGTTTGTATTTCAACGCAAGTTGCTGGTGGATGATTCTGGCTACTAGGTTGTGCCTGTGCAAGTATTCGCCGTTAGCAAGACGAGAACAACCAGAGATAATATGTCTAATGGATTCACCTGGACGATGGCATGCCCGACACACGTCAATCGTCCCATCCTTTATAATATGTCTCCGGTAGTTGTTCGTCAAGATAACTTCGTCCATAATCGCACAGACAAAACCTTCAGTTTCCCCGAAGAGGTCACCGAAACGTAGCCAGGACACGGACGCTAGAAAATCTACATCGGGCCCATGAAGGGCTCGGTAAAAGCGTCCGTGTAGCTCCTTGCTTTGCCATACCTCCTTGCGGTCTTCGGTACTGAGTATCACAGGTTTGTGCCAGTTCTCTTTAGCCATGGACAGCGGGGTGAGTCCCTTGTCCACTGTGACCACATCTCGGTGCATACCCACTTCCATTTTCAAAAAATATTCTCTGAGACTGCACACCTCACGGTTGTGGAGGGTCTTAGCATTTAAAAAGCCTCGACCCCCGCATTTCCGCGGGATGTACAGCCTCATCACCGATGATCGTGGGTGATGCATCCGATTTGCAGTCAACAGCGTACGGACTCGTCTATCCAAGGCATCGAGTTCAGTTTGAGTCCATTTGAGTATGCCGAAAGAGTACATTAAAACCGGCATGACCCAACCGTTGAAGGTGCGCACCTTGTTTCCGCCTGAAAGAAAGCTATTTAAAACCTTTTTCAGGCGTCCAAAGAAGCGGTCCCTCAACGATTGTTTCACGTCCGGTACATTAATGCCTAACGCTTCCGACATACCCAAATACTTGTAGGTCTCGGATGAGGAAAGTGATCTAAGGTGTATGGAATCTGAAAGCTGAATCCCTTCAGATTCCATAATCTCCCCTCGCTTTACATGCATGACTGCACATTTGTCCACACCAAATTCCATCCTGATGGCACTACTAAAAGTTTCAGTTACCTTCAGTAGCTCCATCAGTCGTAATTTGTTGGGGGCAAAGAGTTTCAGATCGTCCATGTATAAGAGGTGAGATATGACCTGACCACCTCTCCTCAACCGATAGCCTAGACCTGAATCCTCCAGCAATGTGCTTAAAGGATTCAGAGCTAAGCAGAACCAAAGTGGACTCAAACTGTCGCCCTGGAATATTCCCCGCTTGATCCATACAGGTTCATCATTCGCCTGGATCTGTCGACATCCCGGATAGCGAAGGACTGTTCTCCATTGCCCCATACACGACTCAAGGAAGGTGCGTAGGGTTGCATCTATCTTGTACAATTCCAGCACCCTCATGAGCCATGTATGTGGCACCGAGTCGTAGGCCTTCTTATAATCTATCCAGCACGTGGACAGATCCTTGCGGGATCGACGAACCTGTTGGCTAATGGCCATGTCAATGAGGAGTAGCTCCTTAGTACCACGGGACCCGTTCCTACATCCATTTTGAGAGGCGGACATTATTGAGTTACTCTCAATATGTGCATTAATTTTCACTCTCAAAATGGATGTAAGAAGTTTATAAACCGTCGACAAACACGTGATCGGTCTATAATTTTTGGGTTCCGCGGTACTACCAGCCTTATGGAGAAGGTGGGTAACCCCTGTTGTTAGAAACTGTGGTAGCGACCCAGACTCCAAGGAGGACTGGAATTGAGATGCCAGACAAGTGTGTGAACTACTCAACCATTTGAGCCAAAAGTTATGCAGTCCGTCCGGTCCTGGTGATTTCCAGTTTGGTAACGGACGGACTGCTCTTGCCACATCTGTTGGCGTAATGGAAATTGGTTCCATTTCAGGAATATTTTCACACACTCGTTCGACATCTCGCATCCAGTCAGCCTCAGCATGACTGACGGGCACCGACCAGATGCTGCGCCAGAATGAACTCGTGGCGCTGTCATCTGGACGGCACAGGTCAGTCATGTTTTGTTCAGGTCGCTCCCAAGCTCTATATACCCACCTCTCATCGCTCCGGAACATGCGATTCTGCGAGTACCGATCAACCCGTCGCTTATACCGCCGAATACGGCTTGCCCATGCACAAACTTTTTGCTTCAGGAAGTCGATGCGCTCTGTGACACGGGACATGTAATCTTGAGGACCGATTCCAGTCCCCGAGAATGCCCGTCTCACAAAGCGCATCACACGTGGTCGTGTATTTCCCTCCCTGAAGCAATATAGTTTGCCGATGAGTACCCTGGCCTCGCCGATACGACGCTCAATCCTGCATTGCCAGGCTGGTACAGCTGGTTTTGGTCGATTAGCTCCGTCACTATCCGGGAACTTGACATTAGCCAATCGACATGCTGCAACAGCCCCGCAAAACAGGATTGAATGTGTATCGACAAGACCCTCGCTGCTCTCGAAAAGATTCTTAAGCAGCGAGTTCAAGGCACTCACCAGCGCCCTATTTTTTTTGTGCATGGGTAACCGTGGCAATCGGGGTCTAAGTGTAAAGGGAGTTGAGCGGTACTCACAAAGCGCATCCTCCAGTGCTCTCCTCAATCGTTCGTTGCACTGGCTGCTTACCGTGGCAACCGTTTCATCCTCCTCCACAACAGGAGCAATATTTGACTGCGACGGAACCGGAATAAATACTGACGTCGTTGCTGGTGGTGGAGATAAGATGGTACGGTTGCTCAGTACCTCTGAGCGCAGCCTATCAAGTGCGGTGTCGTCCAACATGTGATTACGTTGGATGACCCGCACCTGATCCGAAAGTCGTTGGGCCGAGACGTTTAGGGTTGGTTCAAGTACCTGAAACAGAGACAGCATCCTAACACGGTACGCAGTGAGGTTAGTTCCCCCCTCTGTAGACCCATAGTATGCGCGCATGACATTCTCATTTATGGACTGAGTCCATCTCATGCGCTGCACACAACCACCGGTAGCGGGGACCCGGCTCGGGGCCGGTTGGCCCCTAGATCCCAAGCTCCTCGGTGGCCGGCGTCTCCCCTGCCGACGTACAGGTGTTGGCGACGTCGGCGGGGAGAAATATTCGCCGCTCGAGCTCGATGCAACTGCCGCTGCCGGTGACGTGGGAGATCCGATGTCCGGTGGCGGCGAGGCGGAGCTGAGCGGCGACTCCGGGGATGGTGGGCGTGCGCGTGCTGCTCTGGCTCGTGTCAACATATTAACTTAAACATATTTCCTGCATATTTCGCATTTTTCATCCATAATTTTGATCATTTTTGACATGACATTTGTGTCAGCTGTTGTCACAAATGGTTATTTTCTTTAAAACACATATTTTAACTTGTTTTGTATTGGATTTACGATATTTGTTGTTAGTTTACTATTGTAACTTCATTTGCACTATTTATTTAAGGGTAAAGCATATAAATTTATTAAAACAGGAATGGTAAAATTTTCAAGTATATGTTTGACGTACAGTGTTGCCAGTTTTATTATTATTATTATTAATATACTAGCAAACCCGGCGAACTCCGTTTCGCCACCAGATGGCTTCGTTTTATGTAACATTTCGTTTGGTGATTAAAAGAAGAAAAAAAATATTTTTCCTGAATTTTCTTTGCTATAAACCTCACGGAGCCCGAGACCTTTCCGACGAATGCAAAACCGTGGAAATCGGTTCGTGCGTTCTGGAGTTATAGCGTCAGGAAGGAAACCCGACTTATTTTTATATAGTAGACATCTAGCGGTCGCCCGCGGCTCCGCCCGCGTGGATGTCGGTTTTCGCGACAAAAAGTAGCCTATGTGTTATTCTGATTTATATAACCTATAGCGGTCCCCCGTGGCTCCGCCTGCGTTGATGTCGATTACCGTTACAAAAAGCCTAAGTTTGATCCCATGTGTTCAACTACCCTAAGGCGAGCTCAGCGAGCCCATTACACCCCGTCCCCAAGCGGTTGGATATGCCCCGCGATATCCAACGCCCTGGGCGTCGTCAACGGTGGCTGGGGCGAGAGGTGGAGGATGTCCTTTCCCTCACGCGTTCTGACTGCTCCCCAGTCCTCTCGCCTGCCGCCGTATCCCTGAGATAGTTCCCGAAACAACCGTGCCCGGGAGGACTTGCGTCAGGTTGAAGGTGATGACGCCTAGCGCCTCTCCAACCACTCCTCAAAGAGGGATCTTTGAAAGATGTTATTTATAACAATGTTGTATAACATGTTATATGTTACATAGTCTGTACGCACCTTTAGGTGTTGAATTTTGGAACTAATTTAGTACGTACTTCATTTTGCCATAGCAAAAAGACAAAATAGTAGGAAGTCTATGGGCCTAGGCTGTATGGGCTTCAGCCCTTTGCCTTTTCCGTTATAAGCAAAGAAAGATACCAAAAAAAAAACTATGGGCCTGTTGCCTAGCAGCCAATGCTGTTGATTAAATAAGTCAGAAAAATCTTGTTAGAGCCCACGATAAATCAATTTTAGTATGATTTAATAATTATATAGAAGTATTTGTAATAGGAGTAATGTAGATGAATAGGTTTGTAAAAACGTCCACAGGATACTCTCCTGTTTCTGTCGTGAGGTGTCTCAACAACAAACTTGGTAGTGTCGACGAATGGATTAACACATCAAGCGACCGTTGAGTACGAATAATAATTGTGTCATGCCCAGCCCGTAATTTTGTTTTGCGGTATTATTTTAAAACTGTGATAGGTATCTCCTAAGATATTCATTGAAATCAAATGATGTCAAGGGCATTACGTTCAAAATTAAATGCTTGTGATGATTAACGAATTTATTTGGATAAGGATAAATATCATGTTAATGAAAATACCTTCGCAAATAATGCATTATATTAAAACAAATTTGATTTCCATAAAAAAGGTTATAGTGACTTAACCATAAAAGATAGATATATCCTCTCGCGGACTTTATTTTAGGACTTTTTATGAGGAATAATTCCGTAATACATATTTTTTGCGTAACTCTAACCGTTTACGCAGCGCACGCAACAGAAGGAATACATTTTCCCGATTTTGAAACATTTTTCATTGCTGCTCCGCTCCTATTAGTAATAGCGTGATGTTATATAGCCTATGTTACTCGCAGATAATGTAGCTTTCTAATGGTGAAAGAATTTTTAAAATCGGTCCAGTAGTTTTTGAGTTTATCCATTACAAACAAACAAACAAACAAACAAACAAAAATACAAAGTTTTCTTCTTTATAATATTATAAGTGTAGATTACAAACTTGTATGATTTATTACTTTATATATTGTTCATGAGAACATCATTTTAGTGGGCATGCAGTTTCATTCGAAACATATCTTTCAGATGTGGTTTTTGAATAATGGATCTGTTAGGAGTTGTGACTACATAAAACTGAGTTTTACGTCAATGTTCTAGGTAAAATATTAGACGAAGTAGGTAATATAAAGTGCTTGTTTATTGGCCAAAACATTTCGTGGGTGTCTTTTAAAGAAAAACTATATACAAAGTTATAGAGACATAGTTTAAGAGCTTTCAGCGGTCGTGACTTATAATATGGTTTAGTTTGAAAGTAGCAAAATATGTCCTTATTTTAGATATGGGTTTAGCTATAACTAAAACAAAGCTTTAATCAACTTTAAAGCCTTGTTTTAGTTATAGATGGATGGATGATTAATTGTTTGTTAATCTTAAACACAAAAACAGTAACGAATTTAGATGTTTGGTACACAGTTTCTAACCTGGATTAACATATTTATAGGATACTTTTATCCAGGTAGGTACTTCACGCGGGCAATGCCGCGGAGATAAGCTATTTATATCAAAAACCAAGTCTATTCGAGATTATTTTGCTCTAAAGATACTGGGTACCTGTTATCTTTCCCTCTTTCTAGTACACTAAACCTTTTTAGTTTCCCTTTCTCGACATACAACCTCACAAACTACCGTTCCATCGCCAGGCCTTGAAGAACCGATTAAATATTCAAGCCAATCTTTACTTAATCGAGTACAAAGTCACCGGGTGACCCAATTAACTGTTCTCCTCCGCTCTAAGATACAATTTTAATCGTTCATTATTCCACGGAAGCCGAGTAAATCAATCCTAAATATTTGCACAAGTATCATTCGAAAAGCTGCCTTCAGAAATGTAAATTTATTTGAAGTAATTGAATCAAAATATTAAGAGGGTGATCGGCTTGAGGTATTAAATTCGGAAATTGTATGTTCTAAGATTTATTGGTTTAGTTTGTAAGGAGGTTTCGTGATTGTATCAAGGTCAAGGGTTTTTGGAATACGAGGTTAAGGATGGAACACTGGCAATAAGCTATGAATTTTCCCAATTTAATTGGGAGTCTAGAAATTAAACCTTCATTGATTACTCGGAAATTTCTTAGAAAATGAGATAAAGCATCCCATTTTTAAATGTTTTGATTACAACCTTAAGGCTCCAACAGTCACACGCGATTAATCGCGCTGCGATAGCGAGCCAAGCTAATTTCCACTCTAAATGTACTGCGAATGGACCGCGAAAAGTCGCCCCGCGCGATTAATCGTGTGTGTCTGTTCGAGGCTTTATATTACGGTTAAATAAAAAATGTACCAAGAACTATTATAATTTATATCTTTAATTTTAATGCTATTTCTGCCAAACTATTAAGAAAAAACATACTTAAAAACTTAGATAAGCGATGTTCTGTTATTATCGATAACGATGTCGTCAGAAAAAACTGGTGTCCACAACTTATATTTTTATCCTGATAAAAATCTTTATAGAATTACGAAACAATTCGATAGGTTACGATCTTCACTTGTGTGTGTAAACATATGCCTTCTGATTTTCCTCACCTACTTCTGAGAACTCAAATGCCTCTAATTTTCTCCTTCGAAACTCAAAAAGCTTTCAATCTTTGCCGTACATATTCAAAACCACTTCGACGCCAATTAAGTGGCATCATATATCCAGTGTAAATCGCTGTTTAGCATTAAACCTTAGTATCAAAGGCGTGCTAAAGTAAACCTCATAAATATGCATGGATACGGAACATAATTATCTGAAATGTGATCACGGGGGCCCCGTGCCAAGAACTTGATGGAAACTGTGATTTATATGGCGGACTTTTTGGTTCATGTGTCTTCTCTTGTAGGAAGGATTAAATTATCTTAGCCGAATTTGAGGTCGGTAATGCTTTTCTTGCGGACATTTTGAAGGAGATATGGTATTAATAGTTTGCATTTGACTTGGTTGGCTATCTTTTTACAGCAATTTGCAGAAGCAGTTCAAAGATGATTTTAAAATTGACAAATCACTGTGGCGGTAATTCATTTTCTTAGATTTTTTGGTTTAATGTGTACATTTTTATGTATGATGATATTTTTGTATAGGTATACGAAGTATTTGTATAGGTTGAAAAATAAAAAGAGAATGATTATATTGCCAAAGTCTGTCTTTGGATGGGTGACCAAAGCTAGGCTGATCTCATCATAGTCAGAAAAAGCTAGGAATAAAATGATAATGATGATAAAGTTTCTCCGAACTGTACCCTTAGCACGAGTTTTCACTCTTTTACTTTACAGCGTCTTTTCAGTATTTACAGCGTTTCTTGTATGGAAAAATGGAACAGCGCCTCTGGTGTACGAAGAAGGAACTATTTTTTTCCTAGAAATTAAATGTCAAAGTTCCAGTTTTCTTTACGTCACAATAAGTGAAAATTCATGATAAGGCCTCAGATTCCAGCCGTGCCGTAATCACTACTAGCCGAAACTCCTTCCTCAACAGACACAGGTACCTCCCGAAACTCCTTCCTCAACAGACACAGGTACCTCCCGAAACATCCTTGTCCGGTGAGGACCTGCGTCAAGTGAGGACGCCGTGGGGCCTATCCAGCAACTCCTCAAAGAGGGGTCTTACCGACGCTGAGTCTAGCCTAGGTTTTGCCCAGCAAGCCCAGCATACCCACGCTTGGCGAAACCTAGTCCCTAGTAGTATACAAATCATCAAATGACACTAGAAATCTAGCTGACTAGCGTTTTCATAATTACTGGCAGCCCACACAATTAGAGACTGCTTTACTGATTCATCCAATACTTAAAACGGATTAAAAATATTGCTTCTAAACCTTATTTCGTCTTTTGTTTCGATTCAATTGTATTTTGATCGGGAAGTTGGTTGTTAGAAAATGTTTTAAGCTGGTTTTGGGTTGGGGTTCAAAACTGACTTAAAAGCCAAAATGAACCCGTTAAACCCCGGAAACTCAAACAAAACTTAGCTTTAAAGCTTTAAAATGTGCTCTTAAAACTTTTTTCATCAGTGTTGCTTCAAAGATTTTTTAAACGTATTTTGAATAATAAAAAACTTAACATTGTTTTCAGCAACATAAAAAGACGAAGCGGGAATAAAACATTTAAAATTACATTTCTGGACAAAGGAAGCATATTTTTGGAACAACTCAGGAATGTGGGGTAAAATTTCGGGATGAACCAAGAATAAATCAATAAAAGGTAAAGGGCATTCCATCATTTTATCTATTCTATTTGCCGAATCGCGCACCATTCTGGATGTAAACAGATCAGACAGAATAGGGAATGCCACGTAATGCGCCAAAACAGGAATTATTGACGTAGGCAAAAAGGCTTAAATGGGATTAGGCGAGTCATGGGTGCATTATAGAATCGTTGAGCAAAAGATACTACGCAATGCGTACCTGAAAACGGATATTGTAGCCGTTACCTGCCTAGAAAGAGGTGGCTAGATAACCTACCAACAAAAACTGTATGAATCTCGACGAAACTCAGTTTCAATTAGCTGGTCTCATTATTATCATCAGCCTATAATATTTAAACTACTGGTGGCCTACCATGAACTGTTAACGCGATCCAGTTTAGGCTGTGGGAAAGAGATGGCGCTAGACGACTTGTAGAGCTCTGTCTCTTTCCCACAGCCTAAACTGGATCGCGTTAAGCACTCGTGGTAAGGCCCTTGGTCTGTTATGACGCGTGGCGACTCGTTCGATATCGAGTTGATTGTCGGTTCAGGATCACTGTGGATTTTAGTCAGTACAATTCTGATAATTTATATGATTTTATCACGATAAGAAGAAAGGCCTCTCTAATTGCATGCCATTTCACTCTATCACCGGCAACTCTTCAATTGTTACCGACCCCTGTTAGGACAAAAAAAAATCGTGGAAAATGGGATTGTACTATTAAGTAGCTTCTGTATAAACTCTACGGGAATTAAAGATTTCATATTATATGTTGAGCACCTAAGTCATTTATGTGTAACATTTTTAATTATACCATAAAACCTTGCTATAATAACGGTGTAAATTTACTAACATGCAGTGAGGAAACGTGGTTATTAACATCTTCTACTTAGTTTAGTAAGAAGGAACGGGCATTAATCACCACTCTAGTTTATGCGATGAGGTTTAGCTTTCTAGGGATATTACTTTCTGGCTGAAAATTACATCTTGAAGATTGATAATTTTAGTTGCAGTGCTGTTTTAGTAACGCTAAAGTAAAAACTTTTTTAAAAAAACTTTTTAAAAAAAAAAGTACCTACCGACTTCAAAACAAATACAAAAAAGTTTAAAATAACTTTTCTTTCGGAAGTCGGTGGCAATAGTCAATGACACAACAAAACAAAGCCACCGACTTCCGAAAGAAAAGTTATTTTAAACTTTTTTGTATTTGTTTTGAAGTCGGTACTTTTTTAAAAAAAAGTTTTTATTTTACCCTTTTTAGTTTATTTATTACATATTCAACCCAAATTCTTGTAAAATACAAAATTTTCTTACATATGCACTAATCTTGTAATCCGTCACAACATAAAAAAATCCATATCTCTAAAACTACTGAACCGATTTTGATGAAACTTGCAGTGTACCCTAAGTTGAACAATACCTAGTACAACAAAAAAAGAATTACTTAAATCGAACTTATAGTTCCGGAGATATGCGTGCACAAACATAAAAACATACATACATACATACATACGTACATACATACACTTATGAAATTTGGCATATTTGTTCAGACGCTGATATAGACTAACATATATGAAAACTGGGCAGTTTTGATAAAATTACATACATACGGGTCGAATTGATAACCTCCTTTTTTTTGAAGTCGGAAAAAAATAGTGACCACATGTTTTTTTTAAGCGTAGGCTCGCGTTTGATCATAGTGGTCCTCATGGTAAGAATTGGTGTGGTTGATTGTGAATTACGTTTACCTAGAACTAACCTATTCACATTTGACTTTAAGATCCAGGGTTGTATCTATCAGGAAACACAGACTTCGATAGGAAATTCCACTTCTTAGCTAAGCTAGGTAGGATTTTCATCATGTAGCGATGTCGCATTGCCATACGTTTTGATGATTGGAAAAAGCCAGGTGGAATCTAAAAATCAGCCGAGTAATCGTAAATCTGGTCATTGTAAAAAATAAAGAAGTCGGTAATAAAACCGATAAAATGATAATCCGGTTTGTTACATTCAAACGAATGCCATATTTCTTAGTGTAACGAACGTTCTAGAAAAGTGAAATGGAAAATTTTCATTTCTTAAATTGTAAACGAGTGAAAGATTTTGAATAAAATAATGCCAAACATAAACAGAAAGTGATGTATGCAATCAGTTCAACATTAGTCTCACAAAATTATTTGATTCGACTAAGCCCTAGCTTAAACTCCAAATTATATCGAACATAAATCATTATAAGTAGGTTCATGCAGCCATATTTGCGGCGCGGTATGAGGTGTCTGTGAAACACGTTTACCGCACTGGAATTGTTGTGTTACGGAATATTCCAGTGTGTTGTAGCTTATAACGTTGTATTATTTTATTTTATTACAAGCCAAGCACCTTTGAAATTCCCATTGGAAATGTTGTGAATTTTCACAGAAATTACAATTTTTGTGGTTTTTTATTGTATGCGAAAAAATGATGACGATATAGTAACGTTTTTCTTTCTCCAAGAATGGCTGTAAGAGTTGATAAAGAGAGAAGAAACGATGACTTGACTGTGTAAAAAAGAAGAAGGCAAAGCGTAGTCTGCGAACACCCTCCTTCACTCATCAGCCCGTGATTGTTTTGTAAACTGAAGATTTTCTTTTATAACCAAGGAATTAATAAGATCGGCTGACGTTGCGACATGCCGTAGCATGATTCACGTTGCGGCCTATGCCGCAAAAACTTTTCTTTGCATGTGTAAGGTAAGAACCATTCTTTGCAAGTTTAAGAACATTTTTATGCAAGCTAAGAGTCTTCTTCGCAAGTCATAGAGGTAAGAGGAACTGTTGTGGAATGCAGGATGTCGGTCAGAGAATTAAACATTTTTTCTAAGTGGATTATGGTTTACCGATATGTATAGTCGCATCCTTAGATTTTTCGCAAGTTTATATATGCATCAACATTATATAATCATGATCATCAGCCGGAGACGTCCATTGCTGAACAAAGGCCTCCCGCTCAAACCGCCACGCCGAACGCAAATCCGCCCGTTCACACATCGGTTACCAGCGACTTTCACGATGTCATCGATCCACTTAGAGGCATACCTGCTCTATGTCTTCCATTATACTCGTCATGTTAAAGTGCTGATGTGATACTCTGCATGAAGTTTGATGAAAAAAAAAACATAACCTTTCTTCTAGCGCAGTCGGGTAAATAAAAAAACTTATGAAAGTAATTTCAGACTTATCTAGGCTCTAGTTCACCTCAGAATAACGACCTCAAAACTTAAATCTATTAAAAAAACAGTAGCAAAACATTAATAAACGAAAACTAGAACAGGAACATTTATTACAAGTTAATGACAGTTGTAAAACGGAACGCGGCGGTTGGCGGCCTGGGAAAATAGCTGAGTCTACGGAAAAACCTTTAGTAAGGGGACGAGTGTGCGATTAATTGTGTGCGACTGTGCGATTAATTGTGTGCGATGTGCGATTAATTGTCGGGCATACGAGAACGTGTGGTATGTAATTGTGGCTTTTCAAAGGATTAAGGTGGAATAGTCTTTAGAGTGAAGTTTTTGTAGGTACAGACGGTTCTAGTTGGAAATGCGTGATAATAATCTGTGTTTTAGCTGATTCTTACACAACTTTCTATAATGTTAACGCAAAAAACTTTGGATGAATGGTTGGTTGGTATGTTACTCATTAATGTGAGAATAGCTAAACGGATCTTGACGAAATTTTGTTGCTACTCTTAGATAGGTTAGTCTGGTATACCACGTTTTCAATACAAACCACTAGTTCCTAAGATACAAACATACAAACTCTTCAGCTGTATAATATTTGTATGGATACTGCATAGTTAACTTCCCGGTAGTTATCTCATAAATTATTATAAGTAAGCCAGCAATGTTTGACTAGATCTAATGGCCTGGGTGGTAGAGGCCGTTTTCAAGTACAACTTAAAATATCGTCGTGCAGGCTACTGCGATGAATCAATATTGTACTACTAAACATCTACTATCTACTTAAAGTATAATTATATGTGTAACATTAGTTCAAGTATAAGTTTAGAAAAAAAAATACATGTGGCACTCGGAGACTGCCGCGGTGAAGCTATTGCATAACATTTTTTTTTTGTTTTAAAAGAAAAAAATCGCTTACCGCGTATTTTAACGAGAATTTAATTTATTTAATATGTTTGTGGTTCACTACTGTAATAAAGAACTTCTTTGTTGTAGGAGAATTTTATAAGTAGGTTTCATTGTGAAAACTCCTTTTGTAGCTGGCCGTTTAGAATCAGTAAGAAAAAGTAAATCCCTCTTCGTACCTTTATAGAGCACGTCTGTCCGTACCTTTATGATTGCCGAAGTCTCCCGAACTGAAACGACATGCTGTCAAATGTGGTCAGATTTTTTCGTTAGGTTTTTCGCGCCCGCCGCGCTCAGAGCCTGCGATAAAAGCTATGCAATAGCTTAAAAAGATGTGTATTACAGGAATACTTATAGACAGCCTATCTGACCTCCACAACCCAGTAACTGGGTTACCCTTTGATAAGATTGGTTGTGAGACTTTTGAGCTTGGCTGTCATATATCTTCAAATGAAAGCCAGGACCAGCGGCTTTATGTGTTTTTTTGAAACATGGAGAAAACTCCCTCTCCTACCGTGTAGACGGACCTCTGCGGGTGTTGTTATTGGATACATGAGGAAGAATCAAACGTATTTTTTGTTATACGCTGAGATTGGAAATCCTTGAAAAAATTGGGTAAAAATGTATAGAGTTGAATTAAAACCTTTTTTTTACTAGCATATGATATAGGAATCCAAGCAGGTGGCATCTAGTATCTTCTGGGCACTATCGTGGTCGCAAGGTGTGACTTTATGCATATGTAAGGCCTCTGCCTTGAATTTCGAGGTGAGCAGGGCGGCAGCGGCAGCGGTGCGGAAGCGACAGGATTTTATGCATAAAGTCAAATAGCCCTCGAAAACAACAGCGAGGCAGCGGGGCGGTCGAGCCTGGATCTGCGTTGCACGCGCCGCTGCTGCCGCTTCACTAGCCGCCCCGCTCACCGCAAAATTCGAGGCAGAGACCTTATGGTTACATAGGTTGACAGGCCCATTGTAACACTGTTACATTTAATATGTATAGAAATGTCGCATGACCTTGTCTCTGAATAGGGCGCCCCGATAGATCATTTCCGTCACCGCGAGTAAACCAACGGATTAAATATTAGTATTACGTGGTAAAGGCGGAATTTATTGCGTTTGCCTACAATATGATGGTACGAGACGTAAACGTATTTGAAAAATATGTACGGGAAGGTGTAAAAGCTTTGTGTTTATTTTATGATGTTTGTCGTGAAATATGTTTAACAAAAAGGAAAACTTTTCTAATCTTTTCGATGAAAGCCTGTTGTATGTTAAGGATATTTAAAGTAGGACAAGAAATGAATATTTGAGAAATAACTGTATATTATTTATTTGGCAAATTATGTACAAGAATTTCAACAGACTCATTAATTTACAGATACCTTTAAGTACGAATTCATCAGTATACTAAACAGCGTTCAAGAGCTGTCAGTATCGAATGACAGCCCCTTTTTTTTAGCGTGGTAAAATCATCAAATGAGTCCTCCCACCCTTTACTGTCAGACTTGTTCTGACTAAAATCCACGTTGACCTTCAATAGCCCTTTATGTTCCGGGGTCACGGTGGTAGGAAATCACTGCGCGATGTCCGACACTCTGAGTGTCTCCTCCCACGGCGGAAATATCTGCCCTTGAGTGTAGTTCAAAACTTACCGCAATTACTTTCATTGATCAAAACTACTGAATGGTTAAATTTAAAAAAAAATCTTTTGGCTTTAATCATTGTCGACTGTACGTGTCTAAACACACTATGCCGAAGTTACGCGACCGAAGTTCGGCACAATTACGCCTGCAATACTATTTGAATTACTGACGACACACTATGCCGAAATTACGTTGCGTCATAGCGTACAGCGTAACTTCGGTCGGGCGTAAGTTCAGCGGCAACTTATTCTGTGACCACACATTATACGCGACCGAAGTTCGGTTCGATTACCGACGAAGATCCGGGGGCGGGGAGCAGCAGGGAGCCGCCCGCGCCACCCGCGCAGAATTTCTGCCGCGTAAGTTCGGCACTTATGGTGTGTCATATCAGCCAAATACGGCGGAACGTGAAATCAGCCGTCGAACTTCGGTCGCGTAACTTCAGCATAGTGTGTTTAAACACTACAAAGGCTATTTTCTACGATCAATCATGGCCTTGTATAACGGTATACATTATTTCAACAACACTAATGTACTGTTACTGTAAATTACCGGTTTATATTGAGATTGTTAATATTACCGCGATTATGGGAATTATGGACCTTTTCCGGGCCATTATCGCGATTTGAGGGTTGAATGACTTAATTATAGTTACTTTGGTATTATTATTGTAGTAGGAAAATGAAAATGTTTTTTTTTTGTCGTCACATCGTCATATTGCTTTGTAGAATTGAATTTTGAAAAGGTCATGGAACAAATCGTAGCAGTGAAGCAAAAACATAAAAGTTTTTAGTAGTTTTTTTATATACGGAAAATGAAAAATATATCTGAGAAAGCAAAATACTAGGTATTATATTCCAGTGCTATAAATTGGATATCTTCTCATCGAGAATCTCACAGTGTCTCAAAAGAAGGGTGTTTAACCAGTGTGTGTTGCAAGTGATGACATATGGCTCTGAAACGTGGTCTCTGACTGCTGGCCTTTTAGAGAAACTAAGAGTCACTCAACGAGCAATGGAAAGACTCGGAGTTTCTTTGCGGGACAAAATCCGGAAAATGGATATTTGGCGAAGAACCAGAGTCACCGACATAGCTCATTTGCAAGCTGAAGTGGCAATGGGCAGGCCACATCGCTCGTAGAACTGACAACCGATGGGGAAGAAAAGTTCTCGAGTGGCGACCACGGACCGGAAGACGCAACGTAGGCAGGCCTCCCACTAGGTGGACCGACGACATCGTGAGAGTCGCGGGCAATCGATGGATGCAAGTGGCGAATTGTCGTTCGGCGTGGCGGTCTAAGGGGGAGGCCTATGTTCAGCAGTGGACGTCTTTCGGCTGATGATGATGCTATAAATTGTATGTAAATGCCACATTCATCATCATCATCTTTCTGCCCCTAACCCATTTTGCCTGCGGTCGGCACAACACATGTTCTACTTCCATTCTAAACGCCCCTTTATCAGACGTCACAGTATTATTTTACTTCTTTTTCTTTCATATAATTCTTTAGATAATCCATCCATATTTTCTTTGCCCTTCCTCTTTCACTCTATCTCTATGAACATAGACAAAATAATATCATCTATTCTCAGCCTAGCGTAGTTTACTCCAGGACCTTCTGTCTAGGAGAAGACTACGTTAGGCTGGTTATCCCAAGCTGCACCATACCACTCTGTCTTACTCCTACCGCATCCACTCTATCCCAGCCATTATTATAAGAACGACCCAGGATATGCTTGCTGATACACCACCACCGACCCAACTCAAAGGCTCCATCGAATTCACCACACTCAGCTTAACAGGAAACCCATTTCATTTCTTAGTATTTGCATTTTTGTAAGTAAAGATAAAAATAACGAATAATCATTTTTCCATCAAACTCGACACGCCAGGCTAACTCAGATTTTACTACAGTAAGGCACCTGTTCCACTGAAGGCGATTAGCGATAAGCGGTAGGTAACAGGTTGATGGGAACTGTTTTGACAGGGATTTTGCTATCATACAAACCACTTAAGTGGACGAGTGCTCGCCAGGCCAGACAAAAATATGAAGAACTAGTGTGTCCTGAACTGTTTGAATTTAAGCCAGGTATCAAGAGCTGACGTTAAGGACATCTTCGCGCTCAGAGTTATCTTTAGCGCGAACAATTAGTGATCAACTATAAATATCATAGATCCATTCATAGAGTCTGCGAAACGACTCAATAAGGCCTGCGGAAAATTTCGTGATGCTACATTTTTAAATGCAATTTGATATAGTGGGATTTAAATTATGTTCAGTCGTGGTGCGGTAGATCAACAACACCATTTTCCGTATGGTATATCTGCTTATGCACGGAAAATTAGCATAAATGAACCGCACCTGAAAGTTCTGAAAAAAAAAACTGATATGGTGATACGTAATTATAATAACCTTCTATTCCTGGAGCGAGAAACTAGTTAGCTATTCGCTTCATTTTAGACAAAGAGACACTCGCTTAATAATTTTAATAAAATAATTTTACGATATAAAGGTACCTAATTCAGAAGATATTGCTTTATTTCGTTTTATGATCCAGCTCTGGCCATTTGAATATAATGTCCTCAGTAAAATTAAATGAAAAAAGTTCTCATTTCACCGTTGCTCAGCAGTTCTGTGCATTGCAAAAAAGTCAAGTCTGATTTTCCCTTTGTGTTGTCGCTTTACGGATTGTAGATATTGAGTTGAAGTGGATTGCAGTATTGGAGGATAATTACTGAGAAGTGAAGCAACAGGTCGTGAATTAAGCCATATTTATTAAACCATCTAAGTACACTAGTGGAAGCATTAATTATATTATTGAGTATAACGTTTTTAGGGTTCCGTAGCCAAATGGCAAAAACGGAACCCTTATAGATTCGTCATGTCTGTCTGTCTATCGGTCCGTCCGTATGTCACAGCCACTTTTCCTCGAAAGTATGAGACTATCCTGTTGAAACTTGGTAAATAGACGTATTATGTAAACCGCATTAGGATTTTTACACAAAAATAAAACAAAACAAATTTTGGGGGTACCCCCCCCCCCATACTTGGAATTGAAACTCAAAAAAAAAAATCACCAAACCCATACATGTGGGGTATCTCGGGATAGGTCTTTAAAAATGATATTGAGGTTTCTAGTATCATTTTTTTCTAAATTGAACAGTTTGCGCGAGAGACACTTCCAAAGTGGTAAAAAGTGGTAAAAAGGGGGGGGCCCCTTGTAACTTCTAAAATAAGATAATGATAAAACTAAAAAAATATATATATAATGTAGACCTCAACAAAAACTTCCAATGAAAATTGGTTTGGATGAGACAATAGTTAGCAGTTTTTGAGGTAAAGTACTTTTTCAAAAACCGCAAATATAACTTTGCCATTCATACAAACACTATGAAAAACAATTATTTATTTTTATTGTTTGTGTATATTACTTACTAATCTCAACATACATAATTATATCCCTAATCTATGCTTGTTACTACAGAACCCTTCATGGGCGAGTCCAACTCGCACTTGGCCGTTTTTATCATAGCAATTTACAAATCAATGGTTGCAACATACATCACATATTTTAAGTTTAGTTTTGAGCATTATGATTTATGTTTGAAAATGATATAGCCCTCTTGCTCGTGACCACTATTATGTCGAAGTCCGATAACAAATAGTTTTTACTGTGTTCCATTGGTGAATTTATCGCAAGAGTTCCAGTTCCTTTTGGATACCTCGTTCCATTTCAGGCCTAGGCTAGGGTAAATTGAGGCCAAGAGCAAACCCATTTTCGATAAATAAATGAAAACGTTTGAACCACGAAAAAATGTCGCACATATCTTGTTGCAATACTTATTATAATTGTAACCCTTTTGCTGTTTTAAACTAATCACACTATTTTTATGGTATTTTCGTGGGTCGTGGGTGCGTTTACAAACATATAAACTCACATACACAAACACCCAGACCCGAAACAACTACTTGTAGATCATAAAAATATTTGTTCCGTGTGGGTATCGAACCCGCGACACGTAGCGAAGCAGTCCAATCGCTCAGCTTCATATTAAAGTTAAAAAAAATAAAATGGTAGACCATTTTCCTGTTTTACGCCAAAAATAAAACGTTACTCCCAATGTAAAATAATAATAATGAAAAACGAATCCAGGAACTAATTAAAAAGGATCCACAGTTTATTTTTGTGACAAATTAAATAAATTAAAAAGGGTAAAAGCGAAGTTGATTAAAAAACAGCTGTATCTCGATCATGAAATAAAATTTTCTGTTATTTTAGACTTGTCGCGTTGTTGAGACGACGCGGATAAGGGACTGTATTAGCTGACTTTACAAAAAAAATCGAAAGTTGGGTACGGTTGTTGATAAAAGATACTTAAGGGTACGCTAGTTGGTCATTCTTCCATACAAACGTAGTTTGGCGATTACTCCAACATTTGACGGTATACATTTAGAATAAACAATGATTCACATTCATCTCATCGTTATCTAGCCCTATATGGAAACAAAAAAGTAAAAAAAAAAACATTCATTATGATTGTGTTATGGGTGTCGAAACTTCCTTATTTTAAGATTAATTTTAACGCATTTTCGGGGGAAATAAATAACAAAAGAAGACGGTAAATTGTAAAATAATTACCATACAGGGATAGATAATTTGTTCAAAAATATAAATTATTTTATTTTGAACAGATACATTCAGCAGTTTTATTATAATATTCAAACTCCCGAAGGTCTCTTGAAAAGTTGCAGTAGTCCATTTTTCAATGAAATCACGCATGTATGAGTCAGTCGAAGGTTGGAGTATGTGTGCTTAGGCGCCCTAGCTTCTTACTGCTCATCCATCTCATTGGTACGTGATGTTGGATGAAATAGCATGCATTTTAATCCCGCCCGCCAACGAGTTCGTCCCGCTGACTAGAGCACCCTTAAGTAACTACCTAACCTAGATATTTATTTAGTTAGATGAATACTTATCTCGGTCTTGGCAAGAAATCCCTCAAAGGTTACACGCATCCTTGACCTTTACAACCTTGGACATTAAGTTCAAGTTAGACTACACTTCGTTTTTAAAATCACCGCTGTCGGTAAAACAAGTGATATCGGGTCATTAACCCTTGTGTGAGTGACAAATAAAACACCTTTAACAGAGTGACGAGGTACCCGGGTACCTTCATACAGTTTACACGTAATGTAAATAATCAAGATCGGCTTTTGTGTTACACATACTTTGTATATTATTATTTTAGCTAAGCTAAACAGTTGACAATCTGTGGCGATCAAAGCGGAGGAGAGGTGGAGTGCGGTACATGGTTATCGGCGCGCAAGAAACACTGAATCCATTCAATGCATCGTGCTTGACATTGCCATTTGACTGTATACGTTTGTTTCTATTATACCCGCATATTTATATTTTGTGAGTTTATAATAATTATTTCATTATGAATATTCGAGCGAGTACTTCGCAACAAAGATCACGTGTTCGAAGATATAGTTCAACAGAACTACAAGCGATATTAGCAGAATCTTCTAGTGACGAAGGTGAGTTTGTTGCTTCTGATAATGAACATGATTATATTCCTTTGGTTGAAGAGGGTAGATTTGAAATTTCGGATGTTGAGCCAGAAGCTGAAGTTGAAAATGAGATTGATTCTTACGATTCCGATGCGAGTTTTGAAGGCGAATTGCTTGAAAATATTCTTATTGCAAAAGATGGAACGCGGTGGCTTGATTGAGCAAAGAAGCAACTGTGTGCTCTTACGTACCTAAAAAGAATAAAGCAGTAATAATGTTGTCATCAATGCTCATGTCACCAGTTATTGAAAGTAATAAGGAAACTGCCAAGCCAGAAATAATTTTATATTATAATAAAACCAAAAGTGGAGTGGGTAATATGGATAAGCTGTTAGCTGAATATACCGTAAAACGCAGAACAAATCGGTGGCCTTTAGCACTTTTTTACAATATCATTGACATTGCAGCTTTGGCTACATGTTATATCATTTACATGGAACATAACCCACAATTGGTCTCGAGTGACAGACGTAGAAAGTTTTTGAAATCATTGAGTCTGCAACTGTATGGTAAAAATATAGAAGAGAGATCAAAATTTTGCATTGTGACTTCAAAATTACATGTGAGATCTGCAATGCAGGACGTGCTTGGCAGAGAACTTGGGCCGTCAAATTCTTCTGGATCTAAAACTTCTATAAGTCAGACTAGACGAGATTCTACAGTGCGCGCTGCAGTCGTCGAAAGTTGTTACCTATGCAGAGAACTCAAACGCAAGCAAAGAAAAACTCGAAAAGCTTGCACTAACTGCAGAAAACCAGTTTGTGATGAACATGCAGTAACTTGTCCAACATGTAACACCTGCTTCGAAAATTCTGTATGAACAAAGATTTGTATTTTTTATAGAAATAAAACACTTTAAAAAATGCTTCTTATTAAATTTTTGTATGAAATTATAAATACTTACTTCATAGTCACACATGGTAGTTCATAGTCACAAAGAGGTACCCGGGTACCTCGTCACTCAATTATGAGTTTATAATATGTTTTGGTTTCCACAAAACATTGTAAATAGTAGACTTGGTCAATATATTGAAAAATATGTAATTCAAAAATAGTTAAGAGCTCTCAGGAAGTTTCAGCTACCTACAGGGCGTAAAACATATGTTTTTTAGAATTTGAAAACGCCAAAGGTACCCGGGTACCTCGTCACTCACATAAGGGTTAAGTCCAATTTTGTTTTGAATATTGTATTTAGTTTTTATTTCCAGGTTAGTTATTCTGGTGATGGTCTTCGCCAAATTAAACATGTTTAAAACACTGACTTATTAAAAAGTATTCACAACTCAACATACATAACAAAACACAAACTAAAATTCTGAGACTTTTCTAACTTATCTAATATTATTATCGTTAAATAATGTCAGTTGGTCTAATTACTTTAAGAGATAAGCAAAATTATTATTGCCTACCAAATTAACTGTCACGAAACCAAACCAACCAAACAAATAAATCTAAAAGCAATCAAAATATCTAAAGATAAACCAAAGCCTAATCTTCAAAAGCATCAGGAAGTACTTACCTCCATTCTAATCAGGCACCCGCATTGTGAAACAATATACATAGAAAGGGACCGAACCAACACATTGTAGAGAACATTTTGAGTGTAAAGATTAAAACAAGGAAAAATGGAACTTAGCTGTTTTTGGATTCAAATAAAAAAGGGTGTAATGAAATTTAAAAATAAGTAATAATATCTGCTATTGTCTGAAAAAAGTGATTGAAGAAAAGTTGAAACAACAATACATTTCCATAGTCGTATAGCATAATCAAGTGGGGCCGCGCTGCACACAAAACTATATCCTTAGAAAATGGTTCCGCATCTGCAGGTTACAAAGTTTTGACTGTTAGAACCCCTCTTTGAGGGTGAAAAATAGGCCACAAAGTAATAGTCAAAACTGGCTTTGTAGCAGTCTTTGCTTTTTGGATTATAAGAGTAGTGGCGATAAAATAAATTACTCAAATCTCTGTTATTGCTTGGCTAAAAATAAAATACTTCTGACTCAAACCTTAACCGGGGTCGCATGCCATCGTAATAAATACTTATTTATTGGCATTCACAGGCAATACTTTTATGACGGAAATCATAGCCGTAGTCGCATAGTAGCATGCGACTACGGCTATGATTTCCGTCATAAAAGTATTATCTTCTGTTTGGGTTCCGTCGCAGTTAGGTAATTAACTTAATATAATGTTGAATTACCAACTTTTTCTCGAATTTTCTTTTATCTTTTCAGTAATATAAATAAAGAGTCCTGTTTTTTAACCCATTTAGATTTCCTTTACAAACATAATTATATCCCTTTACTTAGGTTCCTACGTAGTTTGCCTCAGTGTTAACAACTTAGTATTAATATGCCAAACTTTTCGACTTTATAGTTTATTTTAGTTTTCAGTAGCTTAGAGACCATTTCTTAAGCCATTAGGCTTAAAACTTTCTAAAATCTCGTCTGTAAATAGGCTAAATCTAAAGCTTTTCGCTTTGATTGGAAACTCATTTTAGCACTAATTCAATTACGAAACGAACTTTGTCGATGTAGGAACTTAGATAGAATTGTCAGCGTTTTCAGTTTTTGTTTTAGCGAACATAGAACTAAAAGCTAAAAAGTGTTGTAAAACTTTTCATTTAGTTTTAGAAAATGGCGTTACTGAATTAATTCGATCGACTCAGTTTTTGTTCGTGAACTGGTTTTTTTTTACAATTATCGCCGGCAAAGTAACATAGTACTAGCACGTACTAATAGTGTAGTACTACTCGTAGTAGTACAGACAGACCTACGTATTACTTGATTCTAATCAATAAGAGAAAAAACCGGCCAAGTGCGAGTTGGACTCGCCCATGAAGGGTTCCGTAGTAGCAAGCATAGATTAGGGATATAATTATATTGAGATTAGTAAGAAATATATACAAACAATAAAAATAACTTTGTTTTTCATAGTGTTTGTATGAATGGCAAAGTTATGTTTGCGGTTTTTGAAAATGTACTATATCTCAAAAACTGCTAACTGTATCTCATCCAAACCAATTTTCGTTGGAAGTTTTTGTTGAGGTCTACATTATATATATTTTTTAGTTTTATCATTCTCTTATTTTAGAAGTTACAGGGGGGGGGAACACACATTTTACCACTTTGGAAGTGGCTCTCGTGCAAACTGTTCAGTTTAGAAAAAAATGATATTAGTAACCTCAATATAATTTTTAAAGAACTATCCATAGATACCCCACACGTATGGTTTTGGTGAAAAAAAAAATTTGAGTTTCAATTCTAAGTATGCGAGGCACCCCAAAATTTGTTTTGTTTTTATTTTTGTATAAAAATCCTAATGCGGTTCACATAATACATCTACCTACCAAGTTTCAATAGGATAGCTCTTATACTTTCGACAAAAAGAGGCTGTGACATACGGACGGACAGACAGACAGACATGACGAATCTATAAGGGTTCCGTTTTTGCCATTTGGCTACGGAACCCTAAAAATAGAACTACTTTAGAAATTCTACTTTTTTATACCTAACGTAATTACTATCTCCCCTCAATAATAAAAGTATGCTAAAATTCAATATTATAATATAATAGAAAAAATGACACACAGATGCGTAGAAAGAATAATGAAGAAGAAAGTTTTGTCGCTATACAAAATGAAAGAATGTGGAATGATTTAAATAATTATCGTCTTATGCATGGTGTTATTTAAAACGTAGAAAAAAATGTTTCTGTTAATTAGTTGTCTACGGGTCGACGGTCGTGTCATACTCGGGCAATAAAAAAAATACATGTGGCACTCGGTGACTGCCGCGATGAAGCTATTGCATAACATTTTTTTTTAAATAATAAAATCGCCTACCGCGTATATTTAACGAGAATATAATTTATTAAAATATTTGTGGTGCTCTACTGAAGAACTTCTTTGTTGTAGGAGAATTTTATAAGTAGGTAGGTTTCATTGTGAAAACTCCTTTTGTAGCTGGCCGTTTAGAATCAGTAAGAAAAAGTAAATTGTTTTTATGACGAATATTTTTAATGATTGCCGAAGTCTCCCGAACTGAAACTATGTTAGACGATGCGTTGTGTCAGGTATTTTCCTTAGTTTTTTTTCTTAGGTTTTTGGAAATTTTTTGATTCGGTCGCCGCGCCGCGCTGAGAGCATGCGATAAAAGCTATGCAATATAGCTTAATATTTTTTTCTTTTCTTAGTAGAATAGAGACCAATTTTGGGTCGTGCTAGTTGGATGTTATTTGGGTACGTTGAGTTCTGGATATTTTCTTTATTCCGCGTCAATTGAGAGAAATAGATGGACATTCCTTTCATCAAAGTAATAGCAGCTAAATTCCTAAACTCTAATATCCTTTAGTTTGTTCCAGCATAAAATCATTAAATCAACAATCACTGCTTTAAAACTGAACTACAGAATACTTCGAAGTTTTTCCTTTACAAAGTACAAATTCATTCGAAGAACCTCTTTTGACGACATTACTTAAACTAATGAAATGGAAACTTTTCATAAAATTACTTTTTCTTTCTTATCTTGTTTTTCCCTGATGAAATCTACTCCGAGGTCGGACAGTGGATACTACCCAAGGATTTTTAAAGTAAAAGCACTAAATAGCTTGCTTTTTTATTTACATTTTTTTGTTGTTTTGGTATTGGCCCCAATCTGGCTCAGAAACAAAGACGAGACCTAAGATGGAGCGAGCTCTCCCACCGATGCTCCTGCGCACCGATCAATCAAAGAAAAACTACTATCTGGTGCCTTACTTCGTCAGGATGTACCTATGGTCGCAAGCCAGTCTATGGTTGTCCACGCAGTTGAGCTTTTATAACTGTCTCACGTCGCATTTGCTTGTATGAAATACGTTGATGCCTACCTCTACCGCATGGCTCGTATGGCCGGACGAACGGAAGCGGTAGACGATCTACCGCTTCTCCGCACGGTGCTTTCGCCGCGTCCGCTCCACCGCGCGGATGTGTGGAGCCGTGCAAGGATGAACTAAGTTTTTTTATAACATTTAAATAATCTGTTTTCTAAAAGATATGATATTCACTAATTAAATTAGTCAGCCTTTTAGATCTTAATGAGATTTGGGACTTTTAGTACTGATTGAAGCGATTTTATTTTTGGAACTAATTAGTAAATTAAATCTTGTTACTATTACATTAAAAGTCATTCATTCAAAAGATCGCTGGCCTTCTTATTAAGCTTTGAATAGTGGATTTCAAATTGATACAGAGATTACACTGAACCTACGAAAGTTTTTCAATAAACAGTAGAAAATCTCGAATGTTTTTCAAAGCATTGGTTTGGTTTATTTTACTTAACATACCCTTTGTAATTTTTTTATTAGCCTTTGATGTCGCACTTCTTTTCAATGGCCTCTCTAATATCCTTCCAAGTAGGGGAACAGTGTATAAGACGGGGACGTTAATAATCGCGAGGTATAATGGGGACATACCTACATTCTTTAGGCATACTTAACACAACACTAACGTAGAGCAAGCGCCATCAGGACGTTATTTGCAAGCGGCCAGACGCAAATGGCGTCCTGTCTTATGTGTGTGATTTCCCATCATACCTCGTGTCCCCGTCTTATATACTGTTCCCCTATTCTTTACAGACATTACACTGAACCTACGAAAGTTTTTCAATAAACAGTAGAAAATCTCGAATGTTTTTCAAAGCATTGGTTTGGTTTATTTTACTTAACATACCCTTTGTAATTTTTTTATTAGCCTTTGATGTCGCACTTCTTTTCAATGGCCTCTCTAATATCCTTCCAAGTAGGGGAACAGTGTATAAGACGGGGACGTTAATAATCGCGAGGTATAATGGGGACATATATTCTTTAGGCATACTTAACACAACACTAACGTAGAGCAAGCGCCATCAGGACGTTATTTGCAAGCGGCCAGACGCAAATGGCGTCCTGTCTTATGTGTGTGATTTCCCATCATACCTCGTGTCCCCGTCTTATATACTGTTCCCCTATTCTTTTCGAACGCCATCGCCACCTCGAGACAACCATTGCAGTAGCATTGCAGATCATCTCACCATTTCTTCTTGGGCCGGCCTCAGCAACGCCGTCCATCTCCAGGCAACCATTGCGTGGATATTGTTAACATAAAAATAAAAAACAAAAAAAAAGCAAATTACAAGACTTCGCTTCCCAATAGGTAAGTCAAAGCCTAGCCAAACAACCACATTTCCAATACTAAATACATCGTATAACCTACTTCCATGCTTACCCCACGTCACGAGAAACGACTCGCGATGTGTTTCTAATTAAGTTTCTAAGTCTACCGGCACTTTGACGGGATGTTAATTACACATCGCAGTTTGCGATCAACGTTTTACGAGGGATGTGGAGATATAGGATATGTTTTATCCTATATATAGGGTTGACTTATGAAAATCTTACAAAACAAGTTTTTTTTTTTGAAATACAACATAATAAATATAGTTATGTTGGTTTATTCCACGTTCAACCCCTACAATCTTTAAACTCGTCCACGTTCGACCCCTAAACATTGTCTATGTTCGACCCATAAGAGGTTAAACGTGGATTTTTATTTTTGAAATGTATTTTTACTAACTTCTGCCCGCGACTTCATATGCGGATCCTGTTGCTTATGCCAGCGACAACGGAGTCGTCAAAATCGAAGATCTGAAACGTCTGATGTCCAATAGAGCCCGGGTAAATTATAAGGGAGTTCTGGCCAGTAGAGTCAGATTTTTAATGATATACCATCGTCATCGAAAATCAGTCCTAAAGTCTTACCGCCTTCACCGCGTGGAGGTGCTCCCAGTTTATGTCATTTTATAATTAATTATACAGGATGAATTTTTCAACTGGGCGTGGATGGCTATTTCCGAAACTATGAGGAATATCAAAAAACGTTGAAAGGAGTCTCGAGGCCGATTTTGACGCAAACTAAAACAGCATCATTAGATTTTAGAAAAATTAATAATCCTGGCCAGGAATCGAACCCGCTGATTTTATTAGCAACACTATCGAATAGTGTAATAATACAGGATGTGATTTTTTTCCAAAATCAGCGGGTTCGATTCCTGGCCAGGATTATTAATTTTTCTGCTCGTATGTGGCCGTGCGCGTGATCGGCCACTCCGTGCTCCGCAGCAGGGCGCGTCTTTAGTGGCTGATAACCCTTAAGTTCCAAAACTGACATTTACTTTGGTTCACATTACAATATTCACATATAAGTGAGTTGTCTCTGGTTGTCTTTTCGGATACACAGACGTATTTTCACGATGAGGAAAAAAATAAGAGTTCTTTATTGAGGGTCTAGATTTTATTATCTTTTTATGAACTTGGAAAACGACTCCTCTCCCCATTAAATTCTTCAACATACGAGTAACTACTGAAGTCTTCTACAGGTACATCTACTATATAAAAATAAGTCGGGTTTTCCTTCCTGACGCTATAACTCCAGAACGCACGAACCGATTTCCACGGTTTTGCATTCGTTGGGGTTTATAGCAAAGAAAATTCAGGAAAAAAAAATGTTTCTTCTTCTTTTAATAACCAAACGAAATGTTACACAAAACGAAGCCATCTGGTGGCGAAACGGAGTTCGTCGGGTTTGCTAGTAAGTTATAAAAAAGTTGAAAACTCCACACAATAACGTTGAAAACTGTTCGTGTATGGGACATCCAATTTGCGACGATCACGCGACACTATAAAGTTCCTTTATCGCTTGTGGGCTACCTTATTCTTGGCTCATATTTGAACTTCTTAAGTCCATACGACTTAGACGTAGTTGCTAGATAGCTTTTATAGCCCTTACATAAATGTAGTCGTTATTTTAACATGCTAACCTATTATATTTGAATGATATTCGCTGTTTTGCAAAGTGAAATTCATTTCTAAGGACATTCATTTTAAAACATTACATCTTCAGCAAATTCTTGAAGACGAACTTTAGATTTTGCTGCTCTCAAAATAACGCTGCTTATTGCTGTTTTATTGCAGTTTAAAAGTCTTTTTGGAGTCAATTATGTAGGTATTTATAAAGGATTGCAAAGTTGGAACTTTTTAGGCAATGATTTTTTTATTAGGTTTGATTGTTTTAATTAGGAATTTAATTATTATGACAACATTTGAGTACAGTTCAATATTTTTAAACTTGTGGTAATTTTAATTTTTTTAATAAGCGCCTAAACAAATCCTGATAATATAATATTTAATTTTCTTAAACATCTAAAGCCTCCTGCAGACACACGCGATTAATCGCGCGGGGCGACACGACCTGTCGAGGTCCATTCGCAGTATTTTTAGAGTGGAAATTAGCTTGGCTCATTGTCGCAGCTAGATTAATCGCGTGTGTCTGCAGGAGGCTTAAACTATTACATACGTATGTGCCTAAGAGACTGGCGGCGTTGATTCGTTAGGTTGAGGCCAAGGTAAAAGCCAGCCCTTGGGTCACGGGAAGCGACAAATAGTCGTTTTATTATTTAAGCGGGGCAATCTACTTTTCATCATTAAAAAACCCTTTTTAAGCAAAAATTACTGAAAGCTTGGTAACATCTTACAGTTCAACATTCCTCTTCTACAAAACCACATCATTGCTTATCATCAGGCGAAATGGTGATAAAACACTTGCCTATCTGAAATAAAAAAAAAAACACATAAAGTTCTACCTACAGATCTCAGACCCACTTGAGCTCAACTGAGGGTAACTAATAGTCGCGGTAGTTAAAAACGATGGTCTTTCAGACCGTGTTAATTGCTCACTATTAAGTCGTTACACGCCGACACCTTTTCTTGTATGGCTGCGGAAAACTCACGTTGGGTCTACGGCGGATTAGATTAGTAGGTAGATTTGATTTTGTGGGTATACAATGTGGTATTTGATTTATTTTGTTTTTTTTTTTATATTTTTTCAGACTTTATTTTTACAAGGATCAGTACAGGTGGAGCAAATGAGTTCTAGTTTTTTTTATTTAAAACTGCCAATAGATATTATGGCACGGAACAAATTTTTGTATGCTCAGGTCTGGCCCTGCAGTCTCGACAAATATAACGGCAAAACTCGGTCGTTAAGTCTAATCGATGTCAAATTTCTTTAATAGATTTTCAACCTTATGCTTTGGAAATAAATTTGAAAATCTATTAAAGGAATTTGATAACTATCCGACTTACCGACCGATTTTAGTCGCTGTCTAATGTCGAGACTGCAGGGGCTGATCTATGTTTCTTAACACACCCACGACACTTGAGTAATTTCTAATGCAGGGCAGCGTTTAAAAAAATATCCCGTGGTTAGTTTTTAGACCTATATGTTTATATTTTAAAAGTTTTATCGAAATTGGATACGACATTTCGAAAAATGGAAAGGTTCAAAGTAAAAAAGAGACAGATTTTTAATTTTCCGCACAAACAGAGGTTCCAATTATATTTTTTGAAATAAAACATTTTTCTAACTTCTTTTTGCTTTTTGTAAGTGCAATAATTATGCAACATGCTGTGCGTAGGTATTCGTTTGAAGTTATTATTTTTTTTTTTTCTTTAAAGCATCTTATCTTGAAATCTTTAGTTCATTTTACATATAAAAAGAGCTACGACATCGTTTTGATAAAATATGACTGCTTACACAGACCATTCTTATTTTTTTAAGGAATAATGGAGCCTCTTTATTAAAATGATAATTACCTGCAATCTCCTCATGATTCAGCCTCAAGATAACAGTCCCAAGAAAAGCAAAAAAACCAAGATAAACGAATAAAAGGAGACCACACGTTTAAGCTCCGTCCACGACTTCTGGAGATACGACTTGCGTTGCGGCTTGTGACAACTGACACAGGATTGTCTCACTCGTCACTCATGTCTCACTCACTCGTCGGGTGAAAAGTACTATGATATAAGCGACTAAAAATTTTTCAGTAGGGCTGGTTTACCTTTTAACACGACGGAAAATTCGACTGCCATCAGGAATTGAATCGGCCACGTCCTTCTGGAAGTACTCGAAGTCCTTAACTAACTTATCTTTCATTTCATTCATTTAGAAAATAGAGCTGGTTAAAGTTTAAATTGCAGAAATAAAAAAAATACATGGAATTAAGCGCTTTAGAAAAACTGGAATAAAAAATATAAGATGGCATTCACAACTTATTTTCGTCCGTTTTGCCGTATTTTTTTTTACTGACGTTATGCATTAAGCCTCTTGCAGACACACGCGATTAATCGCGCTGCGACAACGAGCCAAGCTAATTTCCACTCTAAAAATAATGCGAATGGACCGCGATATGTCGCCCCGCGCGATTAATCGCGTGTGTCTGCAGGAGGCTTTAAGTTCATTTTTTGCTTTTTTTTCGCCGTTTATGCTGTCGCAGCACATACTGTGCCAGTTCTGACGTGTGGCCAAGCAGTAGCTAAATACGTGGCGCGCGGTTTTGTCCGAGGTTCACACAATTTATGGCCTTCTTTTCCTCTAGTCCGCTGTTATCCGAGATTGCAAACGTGCTGCGATAAAAGACCTTAAAATTACGATTTAAAAGGCTTTTTTCTTTGCAAAAAGGATAAGTACAGACAGAGATTTAAAGTATTTGAATCTCTGTTAAATAATAGTAATAAATCTTTTGATTTTCTTAGAATTGTTGGTGCTAAAAAATATGTAGGTGCAGCAACATTTTGTTTTCGGGAAAGTCAAATATTGTTTTAAGTAGGATAAATATAGAGTACTTTTTTATGTAAAACACCATACATTATCATTATGTATGTACTAATGCATATAAAGATATGAATAAATGTTTTTAAAGGAGTATTTATGTTAAAATTAATCATTTTCTAAGATAATCTTTGGATGTTTACGAAAAAAGGAGAAAACATTGCAGGTATACAAAAGGGATTATTCCTTGCTTTAAGTCTTAGTTCTAACAACAAAATATAAAACATTGTTTTTGTGTTGTTCTATGAATTCAAATCTGCACTTTCTTTAAAACTTTGACCCACACTCGGAATTTCTCCTTTAGCGTGGGTACATTAACAAGCACAGAGGCTCACATACACAAACACCCAGACACGTAGAAACTACTTTTAGGTCATACAAATGTTCCGTATGGGGATCGAACCCACGAGGCCACGACACGCTGCGCAGCAGTCTATTTTTCAGTCAATAAGTTGTCCACTTAACTTTTTTATTCGTTATAATAAAGAAGTATACCAATATATTACTTATTGTTTTCCTAAATTGATTCAAGACTTCATTTCCAATATTACTTATATCTACTCACACAACATCTGTAAACACGAGAAAACTTAAGTTAACAATGGCTACAGCTGTTACCTTATTTGCTGAGACCTTCGCCTACATAACTTAGAAGAACCAATCCAACTAGAACTTTATACCCCTCAGTCAAAGTTGAAATTAACTTAGCAGGTAGACTACGTTAATAACTATTAATGTAGGTTCTTGGAAGGTTGTAAACTAGAACGATTATGTACATGTGAAAGTATGAAATAGAAACAGGGTTTTCGCATGTTCTTTTATGTATAACTAGTGATCTACCCTAACTTGGACAGTTTCAATTAAAAAATAAGTAAAGGCTTGTGATTCACTAACAATATAACTATCCATTTTATGAAAGAATTTTGAAAATCAGTCCAGTAGCGTTTGGGTTTATCATATACTAGCGGCCCGTCCCGATTTTGCACGGGTGGTCTATGTTACTAAGGGTGAATGTAGCTTCCTAATTGAAAAAAAGGGCGCCATAGTTTTTGAGTTTATTAATTATTATTATCATACACACACACACACACACACACACACACACACATACACATACAAACAAATCTTTCCTCTATAAAATATTAGTGTAGACAAAAATATGCTCAACAACAGAGGTGCAATAATTTTGTGGTACATTAAAGTAAATAATTCTATCTATCTACCAATCATTAAATTTTATTTTTCTCTTATTAGTGTAGAAAGGGACTTGTTGAGTAAGCAAAAAAAGAAAACAGATAATTTCTCTTTCATTTTAAAATTTTTCTTGTAGAAAAACAGGAACTAAAACCATTATAATGACGTTAACATTTCCTTGTCTTTTCAGAAAGACAAAATGTAATTTGGCGTTTCAAATAGTGCAGCCAACCATCCAACTTCTTTGCCTGCAAGTCTGCAGACTTTATTCAGAAAAAAAAACGCTTCGGTTTTTTTATAAAGACGACCCTGCATTTTGTAGATAGAGACTTGCGTTATTAATATAATAATTATTTATTTTTATTACTTATTGACGGATTTTATATCGTGTAACGGTATCAATCTTCATCCCGATCTTTGTCTATTAACAATTTTATCAACGAATGAATCCCTAATCAGAAATTAGTATCTTAAAGATTGTCAATCACTAAAACACTTCAAAGAACACGGATCAAGATTGGGATTGAGATACAATTTAAATTTCGGGCTTAGGGTACCCACCATCTCATTAGATTTTTTTTCTACATTTTAAATATCGCCATTCTTAGGAAGATCTTATCTTTCTACATTTTTTCATTTTGTCTATTCTTCAGTCGAAAAAATCCGTTTCTACGGTGCCATGCTACGCGTGCTAGTGTGACGTTATGACGTCACATCCACGAAATTCTAGCACATAATTATTATAATAGTGTGATAACCGTTTGACCTTCCATCGCTTCACTCGCTTCAGTACGTATTTATGTTGCCACGGCTACTGTAACCTGAAGCGCTTCAATCGATAAGCTGCAATTATCAAATTTGCCATGGCCCAGACCTTGAGGAAACGTTTAGTTATTGGACTTTCCAGTACCATTTGGAGAGATCGTTATTAGATTTTTAACTGGTATTTCTGAACGTAGAATTCTAAATTTCAAATGCTTTTGTGTGATCACTTTTTGGGTTTTTTGTCAGCAATATTAATTGGTGGATCAGTTTCTACCTCTTTGTCGTGTAAGTGATTTATTTATTATTGTAGTTTCATGCTGAAATTAGCTTTCCAGCAAAAAAAAAATTTTTGAAATTGAATTACACGTTGCATAGATTACCGCCTGCATGCAAATGTATTCTTTTACCTCAAAGTAAAATTCTTAAGTTATAGTTACTCGTATATTATTAAACCCGTCCAACGCCCCCTTGAAAGGACATTTGAGGGGTTAAGTCGAAATTGATGTCAAAAAACAACAAAATTCTGGCGATTTAGTGACAGCAAATCTGCATTTAGAATGATCTTTTGAATTATGGGTTTCTGGTAAACCATTCTTCATATTTTTGTCAAATACGCTTATTGGTGTATAGCAAACTGCTTAAAGGAATTACGTAGCTTAAGTCCTATGTCTTAATCGGGACGACCCAAAATTGCTGATATACCACCCCAAAACTATGGTTACTTGATTGATTTCATCAAAACAATCTCCGTCCTTCAACTTCACCACACCAGCAGATCTTTTGAAAAATAAAAACAGTTTTAAATCTCCACAAAAAGCTGAAATTAATAGATATTATTAAGTTATGCGATTGACAGCCAGTTCAAAGTTATGTCTACCCCTCGTTAGCAGCCGGATCTCGGACCACTTCGCCCATTTGCCCCTTCGCCCTTTCGCCCCTTTTCCCGGCTTAGATTTAAATGCTTATAAATTACTTAACTTTAAAAGGGAATTTCTTAAGGCATTCAAAAACAGCAATTTGGTTGTTAACTTTATGTTTCGGGTTTTCGACTCTGAGTTTACTTTGCGGTCATTTGTAATTTATTTGTTCTTTTAGGTGCTTTTGTAAGGATTTTCAGTCCTGCTATTATTTAAAAAAATGTTTGAAGTAGCCTTTTTGGGTTGCGGCGTCTAACAACATCATCATCATCATCATCTTCTACCAAGCCTTTTATCAACTAGGTATGTTGAGATCGTCTTCCAGTTTAACCAGATACGGCTGAATTATCAGTACTTTACACAGAGCGACTGTTTATCTAACCTTGACTGAGTAATTCAATTTCCCTTAGTAAGACTGGTTGTCAGACTTTCGAGTTTCTGAGTAACAGAAACGACTGTCCAAGATCTACAAACGGCTTTACGTGCTTTTCGAGACACGGAAACACGCTGTGATAGATGGGCACCCATAGCTAGCCTTGGCAAGCGCGGCTTAACCTGGAAGATCAGCCTGTGCAACTTTAATTAATTAGCCACGAGCACCTCAACAAGGTGTTATTTATTTTTTAAACATAATTTGGATAAATCCATTTCTAAGTAACAAAACAGAACGTCCTTCTGCGAAGCAGTCATGCTCGCGAAGGAGGAGGAGGGCCGCGTTAGGGAGAAGACAATGGCCTTGCTCTGCCCCACCCGCGGTGGTGGACGCCCACGGCGACGGATGTCGCAAGACGATCTCCGGGCACCGTAGGCGCGGGCATGCGGGCGGCGACTAAAGGGCAACTCGCTGCCCGACCATGGACCATGCCCGGGTCGACGGCGCGTTGTGTTCCACGCGCGCCTCAAAGAGCGTCAGCATAATGTCGAGGCCCCCTCTCTAGAGGGCCAAAGCATGCCGGGGTCGCGGGACTTATCTCATTACCGTGACCCTGGAACATAAAGGGCTATTGAAGGACACCGTGGATTTTAGTCAGTACAAGTCTGACAGTCCCTCCCGCCCTGCCCGGGGTGGGAGGACTCGTTTGATGATTTTACCACGCAAAAAAAAAAAAAACAAGACAGAAGCTGAAGATGTAATAAAGCTAGATACAAAGTTCAAATTTCTCAGAAATTAACTATTATAAAGTAGCATATTTTCCAGTCCATTTCCAGTATTTCTGCTCAGAATTAATTAGGTGCAGCTAAGGCTTCCTGGAAAATGATACTAGACTTCTGAAATTTATAACAAAATCTCAGCGGTTCGTTTTAGAAACTAGTTGGAACAGAAATTCATTTTGCGGGGCTTCTCTCTAGGAAATGAAATGGTTGTTGTGCTGCCAATTACTCTAAAGTGTATACGAAGGTATTTACGCTTAAAATAAAGTCTATTATAGCCCTAAGCGTGCGTAAAAAGGCGTATACCATGTATCATAAAAAGGAATTACGATAAAGTCCGTAAATATAATTATGCGGACACAGTATAATGCAATAAATTGAAAAATATATCAGTCTTAAGAACTTCATCGCAATTCACATAATTAGCCTATTATGATTCTACTAAAGAAGCATTAACGTATTGAAGCTAAAATGTTATTTGGAAATCGAAATAGGTATGTGATGATAATGAAGAATTTTATGAGGGTTACGTGTATATTTATTTATAGACGTATCAACGTAGATACTAGTAAATTACGACAAACAGAGAAATATAAAAGAAGAAGTCACGCTGCACTGACAACAAATAAAGAAGAAAGGCGAACTATATTGAAATATGTTAAGGCGAATAATAAAAATTATTGTTATAATAAATAATAATAATCTCATAACTGACTTTCTCAGTTATACTTTAAAAATCTTTAGTATCCTCTCAAAACGTAAAATAGTGACTGCTGAATGATAAAAATTGAGAAATAATTATGAAAGATGAAGACACTTGCGCCGACCCCAGATAAAGATGAAAATAGTGTGGAAATAATTATGTTATTTATTCAAAAATAAATAAATGTTATCATTCATATCATTATGGTCTTAGTTCATCAGGCTATCTCAGTTCTTAATAAATCTTTAGATTACTCTCTAACATCTACATCTAATATCTATAAATTCATACAAAACATAGACTTATCTTTTAGTCGTAAATCGTAAAGTTAAAAAATAAGTGATATAAAAAAGGGTCAAAAGGTTCTATTTGTTTTTATTCTTTATCGTGGAAGATATTGGAATATTCTGGTTCCTAGGGCAATAAACCTTGTGGGTAAAAGTGATATATTTTATTATTGGTATGAGATGTTTTATTTATATCTTGAAATACTATTTTTATTATCTAGAAAAAAAGTGCTTTTGCATATTAAATTCTGATATCAGATTACTCAGAATTTATCTTCAACTTTAATATTATTATAAATTAAAGTAGCTTTTCGTGTCTGTCTGTGGTTTTGAAGAGGTTTTCACCACAATTTATTTAATTCGTGGTGAAAGGATTATTTGTATACATATTGAATAAATATTAAAATGATATTCTCTGAATTTTTTTTTATCTTTCTGTAAAAATCCTAGCAAGTGCAACTAGTATACATGCTACTCGTACTAGCATTTATTAAAACCTAAAACTACGGCAAAAATAACTCACGTACAATTCCTTTGTTACAGATGCTCCACAAAACTACAAAGCAACATTAGAACTTCAAAAAATGTATCCGGAAACAATCCACATTTACGAAATAAGATGAATGGCCCACCGAAGATGAGACTGACCCTGCAGGAAATACGACACGATGCATGAACACAGCCATAGTTCTTTATCAAAGAATGCACTGGATTTGACCCAAACGTTTGAAGAGGCTGTCAATTATACAATAGAGAATTTCTTTGATGTTTTTGGCAATGATTCTGGGAATGTAACTTATGTTGATGAAGGGGATAATGCAGTGAACAACTGGTGGGCTTTGATAGCTATTATGCTAGTTGTCTGCACGGCTGCGGGGAATGTCTTAGTGTGTCTTGCGATTTATTTGGAGAGGAGATTGCAGAATGTGACCAATTACTTCTTGATGTCACTGGCCATAACTGATTTGCTTGTTGCCATATTGGTTATGCCGCTTGGGATTCTGACGCTGCTTAGAGGTAAGTCTTGCCATAGTTCTTTTTATTTTGGTGGATTAATCATAATAGGTACTTATGAATAACCAACGAGGTTGCATCTCTGGCAAATGCTAGTACCTATTACCACTATCTTCACCATATAAGCCCGGAATTCTATGTTTTAATTGCGATAATTGTAAGTACCAAAAATGTTAAAATTCGTCCAGTAGATTTTGTATGAAGGAAAACAAACATCCTTCGTTTCCCTCATTTCGCATTTTTAGTATTCCGGTTTTATTCGAGTCATTCGTTACCATAGGATATTTTCAACGAAATGCAAATAATTTAATTCCTAAAATGATGCTTCTGAAAAGTAATTATTATTAATTGGTGTTGTGCAAAAATGATTAAATTCAGCATGAATAATAAACGAATATTAACTCTTCGTAAAAGTTTCGATAAATATTTTATATTAATTAAAATATACCGTTTATTGCAATTGTGATTTACATTATATTACCATTTTACGAAAACGAAATGTTTTGTATTGAAATAGGTAGGTATATATTATTATCATGACATTATCACGACTGTTATCACCTAAAGGTTAGCAAAAGTTTGCCATACTTAGTACATCCAAATTTCCTCAATTATATTAATTAAGAACCACCTGATAGGGGACGAGCCTATTACCACCAACCTGGCACAGTATCTGTTACTGAGAAATTTTTAATGGAAAAATCCAGTAACGACTTTGCGCGACTCGGGAATCGAACCTGGAACCTCATAATCATCGGCCGCGTTAACGACCACTAGACCAATATACCAAAATATTGATCTCTTTGATATATTGAAACCGCTGGGTAAGAGCAAATAAAAAAAAACTTAATGCGTCACATAATTATATTTTACATTGAATTACAATTGTTAATAAGTCAGTACATTAATTTATTTACATTATCTAGACTTTAATATTCAAAATCATTAATTTTAATTACGCTCTAATATTAAGCTTGAACAAAGAACATATTTAGTAGCTTTAAATATGTAAATATGTAGTTGTAGTAGGTACTAGTTGCAATTTTAATTATACGTATATTTTACACTGGATTAAATTCGTACGTGTATTATTATTTAGTCTGATGTTAATTTTAATAGGACTTTTATAATGTGGATTAGGTACTGAAGATTGTAAACCTAATTAATTGTGCTGAGAATAAAATATATGATCGTAGAGAAATAGGCACTGAAACGAACGCGGTGTGAAACGGAAACATAGTAAGTATATCTATAGACATAGTTACTATGGACTCTTAAAATTTTTGAACGAAAATATTCATGTCATATTCATTAATAGCTGTTCACCCGCTGCTTAGCTTCTTTTATTAGCCTATAGCCTACCACGAGAAGTGGACTTTCCAACACAAAACTATTTTTTCAATTTAGAAACAGTAGTTCCTGAGATTAGAGCGTTCAACCAAACAAACTCTTTAGCTTTATAATATTAGTGTAGATTAACAGTGTAGATTAAAAAACCGGCCAAGTGCGAGTTGGACTTGCGTGAAGAGGGTTCCCTATGATTTATTTTTTGCCTACCTATAATTTTAACCGCAAATAATAGATGAACTGAAAGGATGATGACAGGGTTTCTATGAAATCTGGTACCACCCTCCAATAGCAACATGTAATACGTCGTTGGATAGGTATTTTTAAGCTGAACAAAAAATACTATGGCACCATGTCTGAAATATTAGTCCGTTCAGAGATATGTTTGATTTAATATGGCAGTTTAAGATATGACCAAATAATGTTTTTTTTCGTAACATGTTACATTTTGGTGCAGAGAAGGAGGAGGAGAAATTCGGTTCCAAATAATCACAGCCGCACAGGTCGATCTCCCATGTCAAGCCGCGCTTGCCGAGGTCGGTTTATGGATGGGTGACAATCTATCCGAGTTTTCTCCGTGCCTGAGAAAGCACTTAAAAGCCGTTGATTACGGCTGTCATTTGTAGATCTATGACAGTTGTCGCCTACTATAGAAGCTCGCTTTGCCGTTAACCGCCTCCACTACGGAGGTGGTTAACGGCAGGTTAAAGAGCGATTTTAAGCTTTTACGCCAAAGATATTTCAACAATGCGTCAATGTCTTGTCACATTCAGTCACTACACATAAGAGCTAGAAGGTTTTTTTACATGTCAAAATCATCGAATGAGCCCTCCCTCCCAGGGCAGGGCGGGGGGGACTGTCAGACATGGACTAACTAAAGTCCACGGTGTCCTTCAATAGCCCTTTACGTTCCGATGCCACGGTTACTCGTTAGTCTCGCGACCCCGGCAGGCTTTGCCCGTCTAAGGGGGGCCTTTTTTACATTTACAAATGAATCCTCCTTCCCAGTGTGGAGCAGAAAGAACTGCCAGACACGCATTGACTGAAATCCACGGTGTCCCTTCAATAGCTCTTTACGTTCTAGGGTCACAGTTACTTGTTTAGACAGTCTCGCGACCTCGGCAGGCGTTGGATTCCCGTCAGATTGCTGACAACTCTTTGAAGCTCGCGTGCAGCACGACGCGCAGTTGACTCGAGCATCGTCCATGACGGCGAGTCATCCTTTACTCGCCGTCCGCATGCCCTCGACTACTGTGGTTCAAAAATCGCCTCGCGACGTCCAATACCGTAGGCGTCTCCCGCAGCGGTTGTGTCGTGAGATGGAGGCTGTCCTCTCCTTCACGTATTCCGCCTCCTCCTTCGCTACCATCACTGCTCAGGAGGAGCAGGAGGAGGTGATTAATTCTTAATAAACGGTTGCGTCTGGCTCCGCAGTGGTGCCCCGCCCAAGCTAAGCATACCTTCACTTTAAGGTCGATCGTGTGCACCTCCGGGCGATTTTCGCAATGGTTACACCCGGGCATACCTATTTCTTACCGCACAATTCGACACAGGAACCTTTTGAAACATCCGGTGTGGACCTGCGTCAGACACTCCTCAAAGAAGGGTTGCGACTCGGTTGCGACAGTCGTACCCTCCATACCCCATGAGATTACGCCGGAGCTCTTCCCGCAGCGCCTTGACTTGTCAGAGGTAGTGGAGATCCGCCCCGGCTCCGCTCCACACGCCACTTGTAGTGCTGGAAGGCTTTCGCCTCTAGATCACATGACATACGGTATGGCATCTGACCCTAGGTACCAAAGAATTGACACAAATGATGCGCACAGGTGCCTTCAGAAGAAAGTCGGGTCTTGCAGGTACAATAGTTTTGAATACCATAGTTGGTGTGAAATAGTAAGTACCTTAGTAATTGTACCTACTAGCTCTTGTATGATTTTATCATGTAAAAAAAAACCTAGCTTTTATGTGTAGTGACTGAATGCGACAAGACATTGACGCATTGTTGAAATAATTATATTTGGAGTAACAGCTTAAAATCGCTCTTCAACCTGCCGTTAACCATCTCCGTAGTTGAGGTGGTTAACGGCAAAGCGAGCTTCTATAGTAGGCAACAACTGTCATAGATCTACAAATGACAGCCGTAATCAACGGCTTTTAAGTGCTTTTTGAGGAACGGAGAAAACTCGGATAGATTGTTACCCATCCATAAACCAACCTCGGCAAGCGCGGCTTGACATGGAAGATCGACCTGTGCGGCTGTCATTATTTAGAACCGAGCTTCTCCTCCTTCTCTGCACCAAAATGTCATATGTTACGAAAAAAACATTATTTGGTCATATCTTAAACTGCCATATTAAATCAAACATATCTCAGAACGGACTAATATTTCAGACTTGGTGCCATAGTATTTTTTGTTCAGCTTAAAAATACCTATCCAACGACGTATTACATGTTGCTATTGGAGGGTGGGCCCAAAAATTGCATCATCCTTTACGAATAATTAGGTGCGTCTCCACAGAGCGCGCAGCCCTGCGAGGCTGCGCGCTCTCGGCATTTTCCGCGCGAAGCAGCTCGGTTGGTGTGGACGTGTCTCAGGCGAAGCAAGTGACAGCGCTGCCGCGGTCGAGCGACCGAGCGCCCGAGCCATCCAGTGTCGGCCTTTGTTTTGCTCGCGTATATTGTTTCGAGCCTCGGTCGAAAAACAATAGACGCGTCCACACAGAGTGAGCAGCCTCACTTGTCAATTTCCTCGCGAGGCTGTGCGCTCTGTGTGAACGCACCTATTGAAGATTAGTACGCACAATATTGAGTGATTTACCATGTTATTTTAATATCATGGACTTGTTACAGGTTTTCCTATAATCTATAAGTAGAAAACTAATTTCTGTATTTTTTTTTCAAAATTTTAGCTTCAGTAGTTTCGGGATAAGGGGGGGAGTGGTAAATTTTCGTCTATTTTCTTGAATAACTTGGAAACTATTTATTTAAAAATTACAAAAAAATACATTGAAGATCTTCTCAATAAGACCTTTCATTTGATATGTCACACGATGCAGTTTTCAATTATTTTTTTTTATTTTTCCCTTCCCCCTCAAAAATTACCTCCCATATACAGATTTCACCAATTCTCGTCACACGTCTGTGCTTGGGTCACAGGAATTGACATGTGTACCAAATTTCAACTTAATCGGTCTAGTAGGAGATAATTGACTATAAGCGACAGAAAGACGGACACACGAGTGATTCTATAAGGGTTCCGTTTTTGTATTCGGACGTACGGAACCCTAAAAAACAAGCAATCACAAGCTTCACCACAGTTTTGCCTGCGCAAGCTACTGGCATGAAAAAACTGTACTTACACGGACAGCAACACTGAACGCCCAACCACACGCACAGGCAAGTACGCGCAGGCCGGGCTTCGCAGGCAAAACTGTGGTGCAGCTTGTGAGTGTGGTAGGCCCGTAAGATATTCTTGATGGAAAAACCCAATTAAGTATTTTTGATATTCGAACAGTCAACATCAACGGTAAATAATAATCTATTTAAATTGTTACCAACTATTATTTATATTAACGGCTGGTATTTACTTACCTACAGAATTTCCTCACGAATTCTGTATAACAAAAGATCTACAAATACTTGAACCGACTAAGGGAAGACAATAAAATTAAGTTTGCAATTTAGTTTGACAAATTACTGCCGCTATAAAAATGGGCGCCGAAGGTTTAGTACATTTCCGTGTAACTGTTTATGATCAAAGTTTAAGCCAGTTCGTACATAAAACGACGCAAATCTCCGATACCTTACAACTTTGGTATCCAGGCGACTATTGCAATACAAAACTATAGAGGTTCGTATACAGGCACGCGTCAATGGGCGTTTTTCCATTATGCGGCCCGGCACCGACACCGACACCGGCGGGCGCCGGCGCAGTGCCGGTGCCGGGGAAGCAAAAATGTATAGCTCGCTTTTGCACTTACCGACGCCCGCGCCGGCGCCGGTGCCGGGCCGGCCCAAAAGATACCAAAGTCGTAAACCATTCCATTCAGTTTCTCCAGTTCATCATCATCATCATCAGCCTCTAAATGTTCCCACTATTGGGACACAGGCCTTCTCTCTCTGTGAGAGGGAATGGGCCGTAATCTACCACGCGGGCCCAGTGCGGATTGGTAGATGTCACATGTCTTCGAATTTTTGGTTCTAGGACATGCCGGTTTCCTCACGATGTTTTCCTTCACCGTTTTGAGAGCAGTGGTGTTGAAATAAATTACACAAAGTAATGCGCCTGACGGGATTCGAACCCACGACCTACAACTCGTAAGTCGAGGCCGATACCACTGGGCCACCACTGCTTTCTCCAGTTAGTCCTATATAATTAATAGGGGTCGAGCTATCAACCGTGCACAAATCTCGAAGTACTATATGCCTCTATAGCGAAACATATCTTTTCTACAATAAAGGTGAAACACAAGCATAAGACCTGATGGAAAGCGGTCAACCGTACCCTGTGGACGCCTGTGACCAGACGAATGGCCGGGCCATTACCGATCTTGCAACATTTTCACGTATGATCTACAAATATCAATATAGTTGTTCCGGATCTAGATGTTTGTTTTTGTGAGTTCAATTGTTGTTAAACACGGATGTGTGTCGTGGGTACGAAACCAGAGAAATTCTGAGTAATTCTCAAATACTTTTAAATGTCTCTTTAATTGCCTCAAAATATTCATTGATCACTGGCTCATAAAGCCCTCGGGGAAAATAATTTCCCACAAAAAGAATAGCCCATCGTTCTATGTAAACCTTCTATCTATTTCCTCCTTCCCATTGTATTCTTAGCTTTAATTAGTTTACGTCGGAACGATAAAGTTAAGCAGCGATAAATACTGAAAGCTATGTGCGTGAAAAATGTGTTGAAAGCGCTATCTATTCGGCAATAAATAACGACAATGTGTTTATACTTGGTCTTTTGGGGATTTTGGTGAGGTTACACATGTTAATACGTATTAACAAAAGATAATGTACAGCCATTTTGCAATTATGAGTAGATGGTAATCTTTTAAGATTAAGTACGCGTTTAGAATTTTAAATGATTTTTTGAAAACATGGAAAACACGAAAGGTGGCTAAATTAATAACCATGAATTAAAAAAAAACTTGAGACGTGTTTAGTGACACCCGGATGGAAAGAAGTTACTATATACACTCAACAAAAATAATCGTCGCGACACTACACTGTTCAATGCGAAATAGAAAGACTAAACGAAAATATCTGGCTTGCTTTCTATAAGAGAGAGAGAGAGAGAGACAGACAGAGAAACATGGGCACGCCGCACGGCTTACAATAGCAAAAAGTGTCGTTACAACTTTTCGTCTTAATTTTTTCCGTCTAGCCCCTTTTCGCAACGTGATAAGGAACTTCGTTCCAAAAACCGACCAATTGCGACTCGGACTCGCGCACGAAGAGTTCCATACCATTATTTAAAAAATATTTATTTTATTCTTATGTTTAGTAAGTATTTGTTGTTATAGCCGCAACAGAAATACATCATCTGTAAAAATTTCAACTACCTAATTATCATGGTTCATGAGATACAGCCTGGTGACAGACAGACGGACAACGAAGTCTCAGTAATAGGGTCCTGTACCCTGAGCACGAGTTTTCACTCTTTTACTATACAGCATCTTTTCAGTTTTTACAGCGTTTCTTGTATGAAAAACTGGAACAGCGCCTCTGATGTGCGAAGAAGGAACTATTTTTTTCCTTGAAAATTGTCAATTTGAAGTTGTCAAAGTTCCAGTTTACTTTACGTCTCAAATACTGAAAATTCGTGCTAAGGGTACAGTTATACCCTTTGGATACGGAACCCTAAAAAATTATGAATCTAGAAATGGCAAACACGTTTTAAAAGAAAACGATGTCTGATTTGTTTCGAAATATGTTCGTGTCAGGGCACATTAAACCGTTGGCCCCGGTAGTGATTTTTAAATAATTGACAGTCATTATATTCAGTCAGAAGCCTGAAAATTCAACCACCAGTCCTTCCGAAATGAATTCGTGACACCTAATGACCGGGTTGCGGGAGTTAGATAAGCTGTCACTTCAAATAAATTGGTACTATTATATGAATACATCAGGTTGGACTGAAATCTGACACAAACATAGTTGGGAAAAGGCTTGGCAGATAATACGTAGTTAATATTCTTGGCGTATCAATATTATCATAAAACAGATCATTGTTAGGGTTCCGTATCTGAAGAGTAACCGATCGCAAGACGATATCCGGCCACCGTAGGCGCGGGCATGCGGGCGGTGAGTTATGGGTGACTTGCCGCTCGATCATGGACCATGCCCGGGTCGACGGCGCGTTGTGTTCCACGCGCGCCTCAAAGAGCTGTCAGCAATCTGACGGGGCCCCCTAAGAGGGCCAAAGCCTGCCGGGGTCGCGGGACTGTCTCACCTGGTAACCGTGACCCTGATACGTGGCTGTTGAAGGAACACCGTGGATTTTAGTCAGTACAAGTCTGACAGTCCCTTCTGCGCCACCCTGGGCGGGAGGACTCATTTGACGATTTTAACACGCAAAAAAAAAGGGTAACCGATGGGGCTCTATTAATAAATTGCCACCGCTGCGCTGCAGCTCTCCGACTGTCTGTCAAAAGGCTGTAGGTATAATTATAAAGATCCTTTAAATGTGAACAGTTGACATTTCCTCAGAACGAGTATTTCTGTAATAAAAATAAATCGAAAGCACAACATTTATATCAAGTAGGACAGTTACAGACAATTTGCAGAAGACACAGAGTACTACAGAGGGGTCTCTATGCGGTGTAGGTATGAAACGGCACGCACACACGCGCACACCGTTCACGGTGCCGTATGCCGGGCCGCCCGTCTCGCACGCGTTTCGTATCTTAATATTTTTGTTACGTTTACGGTGAAAGAGAAAATAACCAAAATAAAAAGTAGTATTATTAATTAGGTACTGTGTGAAATAACTTTATATATATTTTAGTTATAAAATATAAGGAAAAGCAAATACTGCATAGCTTTTGGTTGCTTAAACGACAATAGTGATAAGAGCCTCACGTTTCATAAACTACCGCGTCACGTCGAAAGGTGAAAATATCGACCACGTTCAAACTCAGAAAATAGCAGCTACGCATTCAAGGTCAGCGATCGTAATTGGTTGCGCGACTTTTTTACCATTTACAAAGACTCTCAACGCAGAACCTGTGACGTAGGGATGGAGATCTGAAATCGAGTAATCGAAGAATCGATTGTTGGAGCCAAAATATCGATTTTTTTTAATCTATATATAGTACCTACTGAATGGATTCAGTGAATCGATACTTCACCCTTGAAACGCGACATTCGATTTTAGTTTTTGCTATAAACCATAAAAGTATTTACAATTAATTGAATGTACCCATATTATAAGAGTGCTGCCGGTACAAGGGTTAATTATTCAAAAACTCGCGAGATGGCTGTATGTTTGGATTCCTTCGCCTCTCTTTAATAAAAAAAAAGTAACGTTTGTTTGTAATCTTTGACTTTCTTTTTGTATTCTGTGACTGACATTTCTTGTTGCGTCATCATCATTCATTAAAATTCATTTGTTTGTTGTTTTAGAATCTGTGTGTCGTAAAGCAAAATAAATACTGATTTTTATGTAGTGTTTGTTGCAGAATAATAACTAAGTAATTGTAAACCAATACATTTCATAAAGCCTATAAACAACAAAGCCTAACATTTCAAATATTTTTAAATAATATTCTTTTTTGTTTTTGTAAGATGAAATGTTTAAAAATATTACAATAATAGGTTCTAATGTAAGGTGCAGTTGGTACTATGTATTAACATTCTGTGCTACCAATAAAAATGAAACCAAAAAGATATCTTAGGCTGATGATAAAAAAAATCCCTGAAGAACATTTATGTTAATAGTGTAATTTAATAGTGTAGTTTAATAAATGCATAAAATACACCTACCTACCTTATTGTGCCTCCTAAACTCGTAAGTCGCAACCCTATTGAGATTTCCGGATAGCAACAATGTAATCACATTGTAATGTTGTTAGCGTCAGATAAACAAAAATAAACTCTCGCGCGTATTCAGTATATTTTTTTCATTCAGTACATTTTTGCTTGCGCATGGGAAGTTTAGGCTATTATAAAAGTACGTGGGCGATGCCGATGCTAGTAAAAATGTACTTTATTCTCTCGAGTATAGATTTTACATTTGCTTGATTGTTTTTGGGAAGTGACCCAACTGTTCTAAACTGTGCAGAAGACAAAACATTTTGAAAGTTATGGTGCTAAGCTACAGTCCCAGTCATAGGACATAATAATTTTGAAAAAACTGTAGTTGCCCATTTTCCAAAGCATAGATTTCCACGGAGAGAACTAGCAAGAAACTCCATGAACACTATTTTTTAATCAGAACTTTTTACAAAACCTTTATAACTAATGATACGGAACCCTTTAAGCGTGAGGCATTTTGCCGGTTTTTTTTTCAGATCTGGGTCGTGTCAAATAGTACCTTTTCAGGGTTTTCAGCTAGCCTAACAGTCTGGGGTGTGACCGAGAGACAATGTATTATTATGTTACATAAACCTTTTACAGCTTAAATACTGCTATTGATGTTTTAGTGTTATGTACAGGGAGTGTTGTGACTTGTGACCTATTTTTTTTTATTAAAGTAAATGATTTGACTCCAATTCCGCTGAAGTTTTTGGAAAATTGGATGTATGTATGTTCGGCAGTAAAAATAATGTATATATTGTGTTTCACGTTACATCTATACTAATATTATAAAGAGGTAAAATTTGTTTGTAAGTTTGTATGTTAGGGGGGTACGAGTACACTACGATAATACGAAAAACTTTATTCCGAAATTCATAAATACGAATTTTAAAATACCGATTATCATCATTCCGAATGGTTCAAAATTTCTAATGTAACAACTCCGATTGATCATTATTCCTATTTTTCATAATTCCGAAATTTCAATATTCTTAACGTTTATCCATACTATAATATTATAAAGCTGAAGAGTTTGATTGTTTGAACGCGCTAATCTCAGGAACTACTGAAAATTCGAAAAAATGTGACATCTAGCAACCCTCACATGTAGCATGTTCTCTTTTTGAATTTAATACTGCACCAACAAATTCATACCAATAACTTTTTCTTTCAATTTATTAAGAAAATCTACGAATATTAATTAGATCAAAAACTACAGAACGCCATTTATTACGATCTTTACATGCATATTCGAAAATAACCTTTAAACAACTTCCGAAAATTAATTATTAATTCCTGTAACACAAATAAATTCGTCAGACAAAATAGTGGGTATTTAAATAAATTTGAAAGTAATCAAATTTCTCAAACCTCAGTAACTTTGGTAGGCGGGAAACGTAACTTAATTTCATCACCGTCTCGATTAGAGGCCCCTTAGATTTAATTTATGTAAGAAACAATGCTATTATGAATTGATTGAAGAGGAAATTTGATTACTGTCAGGTGAATTTTAGGTAAAAGTTTTTGATGTGTCTTTCCAGTGGAAATATTATTTGAGAATTACTTTTCAATTTTTAGGGTTCCATAGCCAAATGGCAAAAACGGAACCCTTATAGATTCGTCATGTCTGTCTGTCTGTCTGTCCGTGTATGTCACAGCCACTTTTTGTCGAAAGTATAAGAGCTATCCTGTTGAAACTTGGTAGAAAGATGTATTATGTGAACCGCATTAGGATTTTTACACAAAAATTAAAACAAAACAAATTTTGGGGGAGCCCCCCATACTTAGAATTGAAACTCAAAAAAAAATTTTTCATCAAACCCATACGTGTGGGGTATCTATGAATAGGTCTTTAAAAATGATATTGAGGTTACTAACATCATTTTTTTCTAAACTGAATAGTTTGCGCGAGAGACATTTCCAAAGTGGTAAAAAGTGTGCCCCCCCCCCCCCCCGTAACTTCTAAAATAAGAGAATGATAAAACTAAAAAAAATATATAATGTAGACCTCAACCAAAACTACCAACGAAAATTGGTTTGGATGAGATACAGTTAGCAGTTTTTGAGATATTATAGTACATTTTCAAAAACCGCAAATATAACTTTTCCATTCATACAAATACTATGAAAAACAAAGTTATTTTTATTGTTTGTGTATATTACTTACTAATCTCAATATAATTATATCTCTAAACTATGCTTGCTGCTACGGAACCCTTCATGGGCGAGTCCAACTCGCACTTGGCCGGTTTTTTTTGTGTTGACATTGTTGAACAACGGGAGCATGTGTAAATGGGAACTATGCAGGCTTCGATGTTATTTATTGATTTAATTATTTTTGAACAATTAACTTTAAAATGTCAACCTAAACATGATGCCGTGACCCTGCATCGCAAAGGGCAACCGAAAGAATAGTATGGATTTTTATTCACCAAGTGATTAAAAATGAAATGTCTGACTGAATTTTGGATTCTAAGACATGCCGGTTTCCTCATGATGTTTTCTTTCACTATTTTGAGATTTTCTTTGAAAATTTTTAAAGTCAGTGAAGACGATTTAATTTACCAGTGTCCAAAAAATAAGGTGACATTTGAATTTAAAATGATTGGGTTGAAGGATTTGGAGAATATTTTTTTTTAGATTGATAGTACTGTCAGTGACATCTATTTCAAAGGGGTTTGCAACTTTTAGTACGGACCTTGGCATCAATTTTTTTTTCTTTCGCCAGTGATGAAACTTTGGGCATAATTAGACTACTACCTAAGAAGTTCATAGAAAAAAAAATAAGTTTCTAAACCGTAACCAACCAGAGATATGGCGGTTTGAATTTTGTTCCAATCTGGAGTTATTTTTTGTAGGAATCCATAGATTTTTTGACGTACTAGCTTTTGCCCGCGGCTTTGCCCACCCCAACCGGATTTATGTATAGCCCATTACCGTGTCTAGAGACCCATCTATCTCTGTATCAAAATTCATCAACATCGGTTCAGCAGTTTTGACGTAAAAACGGATTAGACTTATAGACTTAATTTCGTATTTGTAATACTAGTAGGATAATGAGGAATAATGAGTGATTTATTTATAATAATGTTAAGAAGATCTTATCTTTAAACCAACTTCAAAAAAGGAGGAGGTTCACAATTCGTAGGAATATTTTTTTTATATATATTCCCAGATTTTTCAATGACGCCTGGAGCGATTTGGGTAATTCTTCTTTTGTTTGAAAAGGTATCTTAACAGTCAGCAATCTAACGGGGCCCACTAAGAGTCAGCAATCTGACGGGGCCCACTAATAGTCAGCAATATGACGGGGCCCACTAAGAGTCAGCAATCTGACGAAGCCCCCTAAGAGTCAGCTATCTGACGGGGCCCACTAAGAGTCAGCAATCTGACGGGGCCCACTGAGAGTCAGCAATCTGACGAAGCCCACTAAGAGTCAGCAATCTGACGGGGCCCACTAAGAGTCAGCAATCTGATAAAGCCCCCTAAGAGTCAGCTATCTGATGGGGCCCACTAAGAGTCAGCAATCTGACGAAGCCCACTAAGAGTCAGCAATCTGACTGGGCCCCCTAAGAGTCAGCAATCTGATAAAACCCCTAAGAGTCAGCTATCTGATGGGGCCCACTAAGAGTCAGCAATCTGACGGGGCCCACTAAGAGTCAGCAATCTGACGGGGCCCACTAAGAGTCAGCATTCTGACGGGGCCCACTAAGTGTCAGCAATCTGACGGGGCCCACTAAGAGTCAGCAATCTGACGAAACCCCTAAGAGTCAGCAATCTGACGAAGCCCACTAAGAGTCGGCAATCTGACGGGGCCCACTAAGAGTCAGCAATCTGACGGGGTCTACTAAGAGTCAGCAATCTGACGAGGCCCACTTAGAGTCAGCAATCTGACGGGGCCCACTAAGAGTCAGCAATCTGACTGGGCCCCCTAAGAGTCAGCAATCTGACGAAGCCCCCTAAGAGTCAGCAATCTGACAAAGCCCCCTAAGAGTCAGCAATCTGACGGGGCCCACTAAGAGGGCCAAAGCCTGCCGGGGTCGCGGGACTTGTCTCATTACCGTGACCCCGGAACATAAAGGGCTATTGAAGGAGGACCGTGGATTTTAGTCAGTACGAGTCTGTCAGTCTCTCCCACCCTGCCCTGGGTGGGAGGACTCATTTGATGATTTTACCACGCTAAAAAAAATGTCTGTACCCACTATAACCTAAAATAACTTTTGAATGGACAAGTTATTATTGGAACTGAGTGGTGACTTGTTTCTCATTTTCTCGAGTTTTTGTCACCGACTTCCAATAATAACTATTTTTTTTTTCAAAAAGCTTTTTATTTTCTAAAAGATTTGTGTTTTCGTTTTGAAGTTGTAAGAAATTAAATGAGTTCTTCCCCTATGGCTGAAGCGGAAAGGATTGTCAGACTCTTACTAAAATCCACCCAGCGCAGGGCAGTTCCGTGGTCCCGACAGGTGCTTGGCTCTCGATATTTTTACGTTGTAAAATCATCCAATGAGTCCTCCCACCCGAGCAGAACGAGAGGGACTGTCAGACTTATACCGACTAAAATCCATGGTGTCCTTCAATAGCCCTTTACGTTCCGGGGCCACAGTTACCTGATAAGACGGTCCTACAACCCCAAAAGGGTTTGGCCCTCTGAGGGGGGCCCCGTCAGATTGCTGACAGCGCTTTGAGGCGCGCGTGGAACAAGACTCGCCGTCGACCCGGACATGGTCCATGATCGGACGGCGAGTCGCGCATTACTCGCCGTCCGCTGTCGTACGGTGGCCGAAAGTCGCTTCGCCACTTCCGATGCCGTCCGGCTGGATTGTGAGATTGAGGCTGCGCTCCCCTCACAGCGCCCGCCTCCTCCTTCGCTAGCATAACTGCTTCAAAGAAGAAGACGACCGCTTCCCATTCGGTCTCGCCTCGCAATAATGTCGGGCGCAAGATGTCGCCACCTATCGCTTCCTTGAGGACAGGCCGGTACTCCGCCCAAGCGGGGCAGTCCTGCACCGTATCCCCCATCGTGTCCTCCGAGCGATTCTCGCAGTAGTGACACCCAGACGTTTCTGCTTTCCCTATCAGACACAGAGACACAGTAACCTCCTGAAACTCCTGAACCTCGGTTGCGACAGTCGGTCCCTCTATACAGCCCTAAGATCGCGCCGGAGCTCTTCTCGCAGTGCCTCGACTTGTCGAGGCAGCGGAGATCCGCCCCGGCGTTGCGCCTCTGCGCGCCACTCGTAGATGCGCCAGAGAGCCTTCGCCTCCAGATCCCAAGGTGGCAATCCGGCTATTAGGTTGGCCGATTCGCCGGCGATCGTGTGGTATACCCGGATCATCCAAATGTCTATGACCCTCTAGCACGCAGCCAGTTTTTCCGGTCGCGTCCGCATGCACAGGACCCACACGGGAGCCCCATTGAGGGCCATGGACCCTATGACAACGGCGTACCTACATCCTCCGGCAGGAGGTGTTTGGCCCGCCGAGATTGGGTAAGAGCTGCTTGAAGGCGGCCGCTGCTCGGTTCAGCTTGGAGGCCAAACGCAGGAAATGCTCCCAGGAATTTCCACCGGCTGTCGAGGACGAGTCCCAGGTACTTCATCAACCGACGCCGATATCAACCCCTCCCACTGTTATTTGGGACTCTGACCGTAGCACGTTGGAGATCTGCCCCGCTTGCACAGAGCTACGCTGTCTTTAGTTACTTACGGAGGCGGTAGATGGTGGCGACCTTTCCCGCCTGGCATTGGTTGAGGCCATGCTGTGGGGTGAGATGAAATGAGAAGCAGGCACTTTCTTCTGCGAAGCAGTTATGCTAGTGAAGGAAGAGGCGAAATGCGTGAGGGAGAGGACAGACTCCACCCCAGCCGCAGCGGGAGACGCCTGGGGTGTTGAACGATGTGAAGCGATTCCGGCCACTATAGGCGCGGGCATGCGGACGCCGAGTAATGGGTGAGTCGACGCGACGGGTCATATTCCACTTGGATCGGAAATGGAAGTCACGGTGGATTTTAGTCCGTACGAGTCTGACAGTCTCTTCTGCTTCACCCAGAACTCACTTTTTGTGTATTTTTCAACGTTAGAAACAAGACAATTTTGTTTTATCCTTTTTAGTGGGTACAGGCGTAATATTATGTTGTGTGTTTACGTAAACAATGCATAGATATGCGATAGCAGCAATCGCAGATGACTTGCAGTCATTTATTGAAGAGTTTCTCCAAGATTCCGTCATGACCTTAGTAACCATAGGACCATCTGTTACGATACCCTTTCAAACAAAAGAAGAATTACCCAAATCGGCCCAGGCGTCATTGAGAAACAAGGGAACATACATAAAAATAGTGACGACGAATTGTGAACCTGCTACTTTTTAAAAGTCGGTTAAAATATCTTCATAACATTATAATAAACAAACCAATCATTATTCCTCGTTAACCTACTAGTATTACAAATACGAAATTAAGTCTATATGTCTGTTCCGTTTTTACGTCAAAACGGCTGAACCGATGTTGATGAATTTTGATACAGAGATAGATGGGTCTCTAGACACGGTAATGGGCTATACATAAAGGCGGTTGGGGTGGGTAAAGCCGCGGGCAAAAGCTAGTACGTCAAAAAATCTATGGATTCCTACAAAAAATAACTCCAGATTAGAACAAAATACAAACCGCCATATCTCTGGTTTGTTACGGTTTAGAATTTTTTTATTATTTTTTACGGACTTCTTAGGTTGTGGTCTACTAATGACCAAAATTTCATTACTGGCGAAAGAAAAAAAAATTTGATGCCAAAAAGTTGCAAACCCCTTTACATGTCAAAATATTCATTAGTATTTGAGATACGCGTCGTTTTATGAACTCCTAAAAGTGATTTTTTACACCACGATAAAGCACCATCCCATACTGCACTCGTAATTCGTGATCATTTCGCCAAAAACTCAACCCATACAGTTCCACACACACCGTATTCAACTGATCTGGTGCCGTGCGACTTCTGGCTGTTCAGCAAGCTCAAAAGACCGCTCCAGGGACACAGTTTTGATACGATAGAAGAGATTCAAGCCGCAGCGAAGACGGAACTGAAGGCCATCCCGGAAAGCGATTACAATCAGTGTTTCGAAGATTGGAAAATCCGTTGGCATAAGTGCATTGCATCGGGAGGGGATTACTTTGAAGGGAATGTAATGGAAGAATAAATATAGAATTTAAAAAAAAAAATACAATACCTTATTTTTTGGACACAGCATGTACATAAACTCACTTATACATTTAAAATACCTCTTATATTCCAATTTGTGAACCTAATCCTAAACAAATCCCAGACATATCTCAGTTGAACAGATGAAACGAACTCAATCAGGCTTCCACAAAGATCTGGAAACCTCTAAATTGAAACATAACACGTACCTTCACGTTGTTCGCCTAAATTAATGGATTAAAATAGTTAGACATAAGGGCTCTGGGAATTTAGACCTTATAGTTCAATTATGTTACGTAACAGTTGGTTATAATTGCGTAATTGATTTGGTTTAGTTTGGTAACTCTATTGACTGTAAGGTCAAAGTCACGTAAGGTTTATTGAAATTGTTTCCAATTTTGGTTGTTACCAAACATTATACATTACAGTACTGCAAGGATATTTTGTCTCGCTAGTATGATATAGAATACAGTACTGCAAGGATATTTTGGCTCGCTAGTATGATACGAGTATTCTTAGTACGGGGTTGTGAATGAACATTCATGTGGAATTGTCTGTGCAAATTGTGTTGATATACAATGATAAACAATAATGGCGGTACTAGTTCCGATTATGGCTTCGTGGGAAAGAATAACGTAGAAATACAGATTTCGAGTTAGGAGATTACTCGTACAAGCACAAACATACTAACAACGGCATGGTTGATGCTGTGGCTGAGTGATTGACTGCTTATAGCCCCGAGCGAGAATCGAACCCGCACATGTAGTTGCAGGTTCATCATTATTACGTCATTCGATATCATTGAACTCAATACATTCGATATCATTGTCATTCGTCGTTATCATTGAACTTTATACATTCTCTATTTACCTGAAAAAAACGAATGATTTAACTTAAGTAAAGACTAGTTGTATCTTTACCCCGCGTTACTTCAAAGGGGGGTTGAAGCTCAACTTTACCCCTTTGCCAAGGGTTACAGCACTTCAACCCTCATAATGGGTTAACCGCCGAGCAACAAAGTGTAATATAGTAGATTATTGTAATTATTTTAAAACAGTACACCGACAAACGTTTTATGTTACAGAAGGACTTGGAATTTTAATGGCTAAGACTATTCTATGTTTGCAAGTCTACATTTTTAGAATTCCAGATATGATTAAAAGTAGTAATCTTCGCTTACAAATAAGATTAAAAAAACTGTTCAACAAGTACAGTTTCCTTTACAACTTCAAACAATTTTCAGACCCATGATCGGATGACGAGTCGCTCATTACTCACCGTCCGCACGCCTACGGTGGTGGCAGGAAATCGTCCTGCGAAGTCCGTTGCCGTGGGCGTCTCCCAACCAGTCAACATTTGGGTCAAAAAGAGCAGATGAAATATAGGGGAAATAAAAATCTACATTATCCAACTAAAGATTTAGGTTTTCATAAGTTTAGAAATTAATGAAAATGAACCACATAACAATATAATACAACGTTTTGAATGAGCAATAGATATTTGGACTGTACTTTCAGTTAGTTGTTTAAAATGCGACTGCTGAAAGAATTCTGGATTCTATAAGCAGGAAATAGAAAATTCTTTATTCCCTTTGCTTCTTCCACATCTAGTCAAACATGGCGACTACTAATACTTTGCACGTGACCTTTCTGCAAAACATTTCCCTCTATCGCATAGGTATGTCAACAAACTGTAATCTCGTATGCAGAAACACTCGCAAACTGTAACTACTACCTGTGGACCAGGCAAATATTTGATCAGTACGGTGTTGTACTGGAAAATAATGAAAATAAATGCACGAAATGTCTTCTACTAAGCCAGGTAATGCAGCCAGCATGAATATAGATTATCACCCAAAATTAATGTTCCGTCTCTATTCAAATTCTGATTTGTTTTTTTTTTTGGTGGCTTCTGTTTATTGGACATCTTTAAGTCTCAGGTAGGAAAATCAGGATATTATGATTGTTGTAAACTTAGATATGGATCAAAGAGCAGTGGTGGCCCAGTGGTATCGGCCTCGACTTTCGAACCACGTTAGGCGCATTACTTTGTGTAATTTATTTCAACACCACTGCTCTTAAAACGGTGAAGAAAAACATCGTGAGGAAACCGGCATGTCCGAGAGCCAAAATTCGAAGACATGTTTTATTTAAATTAAAACTGCCTTAGCGGCTCTAGTGCACGAACGAGAAACTAATTTTCACCATCAAAATAACGTCAAAGTTTACATTAGGTACAAAAACGTGAAGGGCCTTAAAGTCCAGCGAAAACTTTTCGCATTGTAATGCTATAACAATTATTTTATTTAAATCCAGCTTCGAAAATATAAGTAAAACTTCACGAAGCTAAAAATTTTAACAAAATTACAGCATTTGTACCGTTTCCAACATGTTGGTTTGCAGAACATGCAACACGTGGTTAAATATATCTACTGAATACACAAACCGACTTGTTTTCTGGTTATGTGGGTTAATTGAATTTCACTGACTACTCGTGGTTTTGTAAATAAAATAATCTCGACTTTACTTTTCTGCTTTCAGTCGAAACTTATTTAGAGGTTCCATAAGACCGGTATGGATGGACTGCGGAATCCAAAAATAAACCATTAATTTTCTTATAAAAAATCCATTTAAACGGAAATTGTCTTAATACTATGAACTATGGATCATATTTAAGACCAAAACAGTGTTCACAGGTTTTAGTAAAGCCAATATGTTATAGTGAATGAAATAATGAAAAAACTAAATATTTGCAAAAAATAAGTTTAAAGAAATCTAAGCGCCAAAGTATTCCAAGTTTTAAGAATAGACTATTTATTCAAAGAAAAGTCCGAAAGATAGATTATCAAAAAATAATTACCGTCGTACCACAAAAACTTTTAAACGTCTGTTGAAAACATGTCTAAAAAAATGTCAGATTATGACGTTGAAATGAGGTCCGTTTTGCAGTCACACTTTTTTTAGACAAGTGTTCAACAGATGTTTAAGTTTTTGTAGAAAGGCTGTTAATGTTTAATCCAAAATTGACGAAGATACGACGCTTCTAAAAATCGCAAAACGAGATTCGGCTGGTATAATTTTACAAGCGTTATGACGTCACATGTCTTCCTTGAGAATTGGAAAGAGGTGGCCCAAAGTCGTGAAAGTTGGAAGGAATGGAGGGAGGCATTTGTCCAGCCGTGGGACAGTTCAGGCTAATAATAATGACGTCACAAGCCCCCCGAATTTCGTTGCGTTTTATCTTTGTCAATGTTAACAAAAAATACAAAAAATGAATGTCTATTATTTTCAGATTTACAAAAAAAAAAAACAGATTTTCAATAATTTATGTATGCAGTACATTACCTTATTTGAATGTTCAATTAAAAGGAAAATCATGAACAAAAATTTTCAACCCTAGTCCCCGGTGATTCTTAAGTTAGAGCTTATGATAACAGTCTATCATTAATATTTTATGGCAAGTGGCTGCCAAAGTTTCAGAAGTCAGCCTCTTGGGAACACCTATACTTACCTGTTGAATATTTAATGGCCGATATTTCAGCTTCTACGGTATGAACATGAACGTCAATGACCTCCAGATTCAGTTCGTGATCGTTATGGCGTTTGCAACATTACTCTTAACCGAAAACTCAAAACAATAAAAATGATATCTAAATGATAAAAAGAGAAAACAGGAAAATATTTTCATTATATGAAGCGATTACGGGACTTTTCTTTCATGTATTTTCTTTTTTTAAAGGTGCCCTAAATACCTTTTTAAGAATAAATACTTAATTCGCTAAATCTGAAAATTTAACCGTATTCATTTGCAACAATCGTAAAAAAGTGACTACTAAGCATTTATCTAACTTGAAAGGTTTTTCCCGGTAACAATATTCCCGGGAGAAATATTCCCGGGAGATATTTTCCCACCTCTTAAACAGTGACTGACAAAAGCAAGTTGTCCTATAAAACAAAACAGTATAACCTTCAGAACCTTGAGAACGAGCATAAATATACAAAATAGAACGCTCGTAGACACTCAAGCGAGTCTCCGTGTTACATTTCAAATATATGGCGGGTGTAATTTCACCAGGATTATGTCGGTCGTTCATATCGTGTTTCTGTTATTTGCGCAGAGGATTTATAGAAATGCCGGGTGTATTAATATCCTAATACTAGGAACGCTTTGGATTTACTAAACAAGTATGATTTTATTTTGATGTTTAGGCTAGTGTTTTGTGTTCTGAAGTACACGTAATTATACCCATTTTTAGGGTTCCATAGCCAAATGGCAAAAACGGAACCCTTATAGATTCATCATGTCTGTCTGTCTGTCTGTCCGTCCGTATGTCACAGCCTCTTTTTGTCGAAAGTATAAGAACTATCCTGTTGAGAACTATGTTGTCGAAAGTACGAGTATAAGAGCTATCCTGTTGAAACTTGGTAGGTAGATGTAATAGTGAACCGCATTAGGATTTTCACACAAAAATAACATCAAAACAAATTTTGGGGGTGCCACCCATACTTAGAATTGAAACTCAATTTTTTTTTTCACCAAACCCATACGTGTGGGGTATCTATGGATAGGTCTTTAAAAATGATATTGAGGGTACTAATACCAATTTTTCTAAACTTAACAGTTTGCACGAGAGACACTTCCAAAGTGGTTAAATGTGTGTCCCCCCTGTAACTTCTAAAATAAGAGAATGATAAAACTAAAAAAAAAATATAATGTAGACCTCAACAAAAACTTCCAACGAAAATTGGTTTGGATGAGATACAGTTGCAGTTTTTGAGATATAGCACATTTTCAAAAACCGCAAGTATGACTTTGCCATTCATACAAACACTATGAAAAACAAAGTTATTTTTATTGTTTGTGTATATTACTTACTAATCTCAATATAATTATATCCCTAATCTATGCTTGCTACTACGGAACCCTTCATGGGCGAGTCCAACTCGCATTTGGCCGGTTTTTTTACTATTTAAGTACCCTACATTTTATAAGACCGGATCGACTCGAAGATTTGTAAGAAATCACCAAATAAAATAGTGTCCATGGAATTTTTTGCCCATTCTTCTCCATAGAAATCTACACCTTGGAATGGGCATCTACAGTACTTTCACAGTTATTATGTCTTGTGATTACATCTAAAGCTGTTAAAGTAATTTTGAGTTGTTATTGCAATTTTATAAACAGTTAATTTAGATCAAAATTTCATCTTTCCAATTAGTTAAAATATTTGATAGCTATTTGCGATGTAGCCAATTTTCAAAATGCACTCTCTTTAATAATGATCTTGATTATTTATATTCACAACATTCCATTTCAGCGAAACACCAGCTTTTGCCTACATGTTTCATATGGCTTATTATTGTTTTCGCAGAAGTTATTTATGTTTCTGCAAAGCCGCCTCCAATGTTTATTGCACTTTATGTGCCGAGAATAAACAAAAAACGTTATGAAGATGCTGAGGAAAACTATCTTTGTTTTCTTTTTTTGTTATTTTCGTCGAATTTGAATACACTATTACTCACGATGCTTTTACCAATAACTTGGCATGACCTCTGTAAAAGCTTCTAAAAGATTGCTACGACGTAGCTCGCCCGATGACGTCACTGCTACGCGGCCTACGGCGTAGCAGGTATCTGATTCACTACGCGACAGTTAATGGATTCGTAGGACATAACAATTTGTATAATCTAAGCGTAGTGACACCCAAAAATAATTACGCCATGTAAATTAGGTCTGTTTTGTTATACGCGTACCCAATTTGATAAACATTGTGGGTGTGAACTCGTGACGTATAATTTGTAGTAAGCCTGTCACTTAATACTTCACTAGTATGTAATATTATTTAGATTTTTATATTCCAGACCACGCGCATCGAATAAAAATTACTTTAAATAATCGCTATTAGTTTAAAAACTAAAAGAAACACTTTTAGCACGCACTAAAAATTACAATCTTCGTATTCCTCTCGTCGAACCTTATGATTGATACCCATGACATGTGTAAGAATTTGGTAAGAAAATGTCATTTGGCATTATTTTCAGCAAACCGTTTCATTTTATACCTAAATCATAGGGCTGCATTTGAAATAGCCAAGGTACGGCCGCCATGTTGGATTTAGGTCACGTGATATTTTTTTTCGTATCCCATTCAGCAAACCCGTTTCTTTAAATATCCATATCATGGGGGTGCATTTCAAATAGCCTGTCCGCCATCTTGGACGTCCGCCATATTATATTTAAGTCACGTGACTAGTTTTTTCGTATTCTTGACAGCAAACCCTTTCATTTGATACCCATATCATGGGGATGGATTTCAAAAAGCTAGTCCGCCATCTTGGGGAGGCCGCCATATTGGATTTGTAATGACGTTTCTTAGCTAGTCATGTATTGTCACCAGAAATCAGACCGTGTGCAAAATTTCATCCTAATCGAAGACCGGGAAGTGGGTCAAATTAAGTTTCCAAGATTTTCTTACATACATACAAGTGAAGCTAATATAAGCGTGTTAAAAAGAATCAACGTATGTGACTATTGTTCTCCAAGTAACTGTAAATAGCCTTATTGCTTTTTTTAGAAAAATAAAACTTCACTCAGATTTTTTATATTTCCCAAAGGTTTTAATAAAACAAGTGATATGACATGAAGTATGCCAGTGTTCACATTACTCTCTGTCCTTTTATATCTAAGGCGAGGTGTGATTGTAAGCGGATGGGGGAGAAGTCCACTGTTTTACATTTAATTTTTTTCGTGCAGTCACAGGACGTAATTTTTTTTTATATCAAACATGTTAAAAGTTTAGTGTTAAGTTATATCCAAGTTTGTGCGGGGTCGCGATTCGTGTAGCGTGGCCGCCATCTTGGAAAAAGGGGTGCAAGTGGTATCTGGCAAACAATTGGTCGCATAGAAAAATAGTATTAATATTTTTATTGTACAAAGGTTCCATATAAAAGGTTCCATGGCACTCATGGGACAATGGGACATAAAGACAAGAAATTTAAAAATAAAAGCCGGTCTTTTTTTAAACAAATTAATTTTAGCGGCCATATTAGCAACGTCAATGATTCATGATTAATATAAGGCCTTAAAAAATATATTGGTATAAAAAATAACTGATCTTTTTTAAATTTTCTTCTTCATGCCTGTAGGTGATAGGGTAAAGAAAACTCGAAAATTTAGGTAGACAAAGGGAAAAAGACGTTGGTGCGAGCGAAAGGATTCAACGCGGCGGATACACTCCTTTTTTTTACTAACTGCGGGTGGGCGGAACTAGCATAGAAAATTTTTCAAAAATTAATGTTGCTACCCACCAACGTCTTTAGAATTATTTATTTCTATATGACTCAATAGATGGCGTTACACGCTCAGAAATATAGTGTGATACAACTTACTTAATTGCTAAAATCTTATTTGCTAATTAAATTTATAAAAGTACCTATTAACACAGTCTAAATTAATATGCGTCGCCTACAATGCCCAATGAAGTATGGGCCAAAATATCCGCTATGTGGAGCCCTAACACAGCTAGAAGGCGTCGCGGCAGACCTCGTAGAAGATGGCGGGAAGAGCTACACAAAACCAACGAGTAGTGGCTCACTTTTAGCCCTAGACCGAAATAGCTGGAAGATATGGAGAAAGGCCTTTGTCAGCAGTGGGATAACTTAGGCCGACAGTAACAGTAAGCAATTTATTAAATAAAAATGTTAGACACCTCATCGATGATATCTTTTCATAACCCGTATACAGGATGTAAGAGACATCGACGCACAAATGGATACCATGGGTCCAGGACATGATTCTGGACCCCCCCGTGTTGGAATATTTAATCGAATTTTTCCTAATTTTCATTTTTTTTTAATTTGTATTTTTTTGTTACTTTAGAATGTTCATAATCGTTATTCTTACCTAACCCAATGAGATTTTTAATAAAAAAGTAATTAATTCACTACTTTCACTAAAAGTAGCAATGTAAATAAGTGTCTTTGAGATGTAGCCTATGGCAGGGGCGCCATGAGATGTAAAAGGTTAGGTTAATAAAAGAGAAGATCACTGCTTGGCATTGGAAAAGTATAACGAATACTAAATAATTATACATGAATGCTTTCTAGTAGTACATAGCGCAACGTAAACAATAATATGACTTAGATGTTTATAATGAAAGGTCATCGTATACCTAAGTACTGTGTCCAGTACCACAGTACCTGTAGTAATTTAAGCGCGGCTCACTATTAAAAAAATAACAAATATATAAAACTAAAAAAAAGGAAGAAACCGAAGAACAAACGAATAATTCTAACACGGGGTGTTCAGGACATAATTCTGTCCGGTGGTATCCGTTTGTGCGTCGATGTCTCTTACACCCTGTATAGTCGAACCAAATAAAGCGTCCCCATTACATTCCATATAATATTGCCAGTAATTTGAACTCAGCAAACATCGATGGTGGTTAATGAGCACTAGTTAGGTTGTCACTAACCGCGTGTTGGTTTAGAGGCGCACCCTGTCGGCGTATTGACAAATTTGTTAAAAGCCCTGCGTAACTGACACGCAGTCACGTTAAAAATACAATGGAAAGTTAAAAGCAGTGTTATTAGTGTCAGGATTAAAGCAGCTTTCAACTGGTGAAGGATTTTTTGAAGTCAGTTTTTGAGTTTATTCATTCATTACCAACATCCACATACAAAAATACAAAATTAAATAATTCCACTTTACAATATTAGTGTAGATTAATAGTGTAAATAAGACTGATCTTGACTCCAAAGACAAAGTCGAGAATGGAGCAAGATTACCCAAAAAAAGCCTGTGCATTAAAACTTCGAAAACGTTACGGTATGCGTTCAGAAATACATGCAAGCAGAGAGTACTCCTTGACTGTGCGCAATATAAAAGTCGTTTGGAAACGCTTAGTGAAAATTGGTGGAATAGCAACAAAGTTGTATGTGAGACCAGAATAAAAGATTTTATCTCACTTGTTCAAGATTTCATCGGAATCCAATCCCTTCAGCCGTTGGTGTACTTTTAAGACAGTCGCACGACCCCGTAATTATCATAATAATATATTCCACAACTATCACACAACGCCATCTAGTCCCAAGCTAAGCAGAGCTTGTGTTATGGGTACTAGACAACTAATAAACATACTTATATATTTCTAAATACATACATATTATAGATAAATTACACCCAGACACAGAACAAATGATCGTGCTCAACACACAAACATTTGTCCTGGGTGGGAATCGAACCCACGACCACGACACGACAGTCCGGGTCACTAACCACTAGACCAACAGGCCTGTCTCTGTCTCTTAAAACCGGATAATAATCAGTAAACAAGAGCTTAGAAATAAAATAACGGATAATCACATCCAAGGAAGTAAGCAAATCATAAATCTACTAACTGCGTGTTACGTTGACGTACGATCAGTTACCTACTACGAAGTGCGTAGCGATGAAATACGACGTATCATGCGTAGCAATGATAAATACAGCGTAGCAGTGACAGGTCGGTGTCGGCTACGCCGTCGCAACCGGATACTCGTAGACTTGCGTCACAGGAACTTTCATTCGTATACCTAATAGTGTGTATAATCTTTTGCTAAACTATTCGTAGTACTATTTGCATCATCGTAGTCACCATGGTTTGCAAAAAATGGACGGTATAAGGGCAACTCGCCGCCCGACCATGGACCATGCCCGGGTTGATGGCGCGTTGTGTTCCACGCGCGCTTCAAAGAGCGTCAGCAAGATGACGGGGTCCCCCCCTCTAGAGGGCGAAAGCCTGCCGGGGTCGCGGGACTTATCTCATTACCGTGACCCTGGAATGTAAAGAGCTAATGAAGGACACCGTTGATTTTAGTCAGTACAAGTCTGACAGCCCCTCCCGCCATGCCCTGGGTTGGAAGATTCATTTGATGATTTTACCACGCTAAAAAAAAACTATTTGCTAAATAACGACTTATGCTTATGCTAGTGTTGAAATCAACTTTAGTCTTTCCGCTGTCAGAGTCTTACTTACTAAAAATGCTCCCTATTTCTTCGGGCGCCCTTAACGTTCCAGGGTTATGACACCCTTTTAAGATGGGAGCTCTATCAGTTTGCTGACTCCTCCTTGATACATTACCCGCTTTCGACCCAGTCCGGGTCCTTGATCAGACCGCGAGCTACCCATTACTCGACCCCCCGTAAACCTGTTGCTATTATTTCTACTTTTTTCACTAATTTTAGTTATTCTGTGTTTCATCTAATTACATTATATTTATATCTCAAACATAATTGAAACACCTACACGCTAACATATTTCTAAGGCGAACGTTATTCAATTACTTTCCAATTTGAAGCCTCACAGTCATGTGGTAAAACGTTTCAAAATGAACAAAATTCAATATACATACCGCTAACTGATCAGCCTCATTTAATTTTGTAACAACATGCTTGTAATAAATACTTAAAGGTCAGGCAATCGCCGTATAGTGTTCCCACAACTGGGATATATGCCTCCTCTCTGTGGGGAGGAATAGGCCATCCGGCCGCCACGCGAGCCAAGTGCGATTTGCTAAATGTCATGTGTCTTCAAATTTTTGGGTCTATTATAGTAGCCATACACCATACTGCCTATCGTCCAATCGGCATGACGCTGCCGATTTGATCAGTTAGAATTGACCGTGTGTGGGCGTGGAATCCATCAAATTGGCATGACAGTTAAATTTGATAGGCTTGATCATGCCGATTTGATCCTTCCGATTTGATCAAATCGGAATGATGAAACTTCAAATCGGCAGCAGTAATACCAACTTAGCAACTTTATAGCTAGATCTAGCTATAAAGTTGCTAAGTTGGCATCACTGCTGCCGATTTGAAGTTTGATCAAATCGATCGTCATGCCGATTGGACGATAGGCAGTATGGTGTATATGGACGAACTGCCAATTTGATTTTCAGATTTGCCTTTCAGAGTTTCAAGAGCTGTGGTGATGAAATAATTTACGTAAAGTAATGTGCCAGGCTGGGTTTGACTCCAAGACCTACAACTCGTAAGTCGGGGCCGATACCACTGCTCCAAAGGTCAAAGCAATTGTGAGCAGGATTTGAAGAGCTGGCGACCTTATAGGATGACTACGATGGCTCGATCAGAAGGCTGGTAGAAGGAGGTTCAAATCCTACTCCATTTTTTATGTATGATGGGATTGCTCTTGACCTTAGACTGGGTCAGGAATGACTAAGATAAGGTCGACGATGGAGCGAGCTTACCCAGGAGAAGCCTGTTCACTCTAACTTTGAAGAGATTAGGGTTTTATGCGTTCGGAAACACAGACGCAGGCAGAGACTCCTTCGCTGTCCGCGTTATAAAATACGTTTGGAATTTCACGCAAACGCATTAAGTACAATGTAATATAAGACAAGCCTAATTGCCATCACTAGACACAAATCTAGAATCCGTGGCTACTACGGAGAAATTTCTAATGGAAAAAAATCTTAATAGGATAAATCCAAACCTGGACTTTTTGCTCCAAATGGGAATCAAACCTAAGACCTCAGTACCTGTAGCGTCGTAGTAGCGGTTTCAACTGCCAGACCTAAAAGATGTCAAGTTTAATTTCGACTTATTTATAGCACAAATGTAATAAGAATATTTATTTCAAGGTGTAATGTTTCATCGAATATCCAATATATCAGGCCCCTTTCAGTTTCAAAATACTTCGAGCCCTTAGGTCGTATTTCTCAATGGATCTGAATGAATTCTGGCATGTTTATGAGTTCATTTTCAGTCCCACTTGTCAATGAGAATAGAGTTATAGGACCTGAGATTTTAGACGAAGAGCTTTTTGCACAACAGCTGTGATAAAGTGATGGATAGAATCAACGGCCCTCGGTATTTCAATGGTGGTTCACACACGAGGAGGTTAAAAAACTGACAAATGCTGAGCTGGATATCCATTTAGTAATGGTGTGATTAATAAAAGTAAGTTTGCCATAAAAAATGGGCCGTGCAAGGAATTTAAAATGGGATTAAAATTACTTTTTGGGGAAATAATAGCATAGTTTTATTGTTGGAATGTTGGCCGAAACTTCGGTCCGAAAAAAGAATAAATCTAGAAATAAACGCGGCACACTTTAATGACACGTCCAAATTAATAAACTAATATCATAGTGTCACTTAGTTTTATTTGTTGTCGTAGGTATTTTTAAGTTTTATTCCTTTGTTTGTACTGTTTTTTATTTAAGATTTTAGATTTAAAATTGTATTCTTTCTTTTGTTGCACTAAACAAATGTGTTATCTATCAGTTGATGATGATGATTAGTGATGACAGTGAATAAATAAGTGGATTTTTAGTCAGTCATTTCCGATATTTGAAAAGTAAGAAAAAACTGTAGATAAAATGGATATATAATATTCCCGTTTCACCAAAAACAAATCTATGCTATTGAGTTATACGTACATCGATCCAAAACAAAGTACTCAGGTAACAAACATACCTACATGTTTTCATCGAAAACACGCCAGGAAAGTTTTGTTTGAAGAACCCGTGATCTTTATTTTTAGGGTTCCGTACGTCCGAATACAAAAACGGAACCCTTATAGGATCACTCGTGTGTCCGTCTGTCTGTCGCTTACAGTCAATTATTTCCGAATCTACTAGAGCGATTGGGTTGAAATTTGGTACACATATCAATTCCTGTGACCCAAGCACAGAAGTGTGACGTGAATAGATGAAATCTGTATGTGGGAGGTAATTTTTGGGGGGGAAGGGGAAAATGAAAAAAAAAAGTTTTGAAAACTGCATCGTGTGACATATCATATGAAATGTCTTGTTGAGACAATCTTAAATGTATTTTTTTTGTAATTTTAAAATAAATGGTTTCCAAGTTATTCAAGAAAATAGACGAAATTTGACCATTCCCCCTCCCCTCTTATCTCCGAAACTACTGAACCTAAAATTTTGAAAAAAATACAGTAATTAGTTTTCTACTTATACATTATAGGAAAACCTATAAGAAGTCCATATCTGTATATGGAAGGTAATTTTTGGGGGGGAAGGGGAAAATTAAAAAAAAAAAATTTGAAAACTGCATCGTGTGATATACCAAATGAAAGGTCTTGTTGAGACAATCATAAACATATTTTTATTGTAATTTTAAAATAAATAGTTTCCAAGTTATTTAAGAAAATAGATGAAATTTGACCATTCCCCCCCCCCTTATCTCCGAAACTACTGAACCTAAAATTTTGAAAAAAATACAGAAATTAGTCTTCTACTTATAGATTATAGGATAACCTATAAGAAGTTCATATCTGTATATGGGACGTAATTTTTGGGGGGGGGAAGGGGAAAATTTAAAAAAAAATATTTGAAAACTGCATCGTGTGACATATCAAATGAAAGGTATTGTTGAGACAAACTTAAAAGTATTTTTTTTTGTAATTTTAAAATAAATGGTTTCCAAGTTATTCAAAAAAAATAGACGAAGCTTGACCATTCCCCCCCCTTATCTCCGAAACTACTGAACCTAAAATTTTGAAAAAAATAAAGGAATTAGGTTTCTACTTTTTTTTTTTTTTTTTTTTAATTTATTTATCAGTAAAAAAAACAAATACAGAATTTAAATTAATAATAGCAACCAAAAACCACAGAGGTTTAGACGAAAAGTTCTGACGAATTGACGATAGTTCAAATACCACAGACAATCGAACACAGAGTATGTCATTCTCCCCGAGCTGGTTGTTCGTAGTCGTAATCAGCTAAGTATACCGGCGGCCTTCGAGACCTAACCGAATGCCGGACTTGAGCTGGTTCTTCAGGTTGTTCTGGAGTGTTCGATGTGTGCCTCGTATCATCGTATCCGGGTCCCTTTCTGAGTCCGTATTTGCATCATCATTGTCCACCTCTATGATAGGCAACGGTGCTAGATGTCTGTTTGAAACAGTGGTTTCTCTACCATCTGAGAGTCTTATGTGAGAATAAGTGGGATTCACTTGTAAAATTTCCACTTCTTCCACTAAGGGGTCATACTTCGAGGAGCGAACATTTTTCTTCATCAGTGCTGTTCCAGAAGAAGTTAACCATGTCGGTATAGATTGGCCATTCGTTGAACGACGCGGATGACAAAACATTCGTTCGTGCGGCGTTTCATTAGTAGCAGTACATAGTAGAGACCTTATCGAATGCAAGGATACGGGTAGCATTTGCTCCCATTCTGATATGTCTAAATCCTTTGATTTTAAACATAGTTGAATTGTTCTCCATAGCGTACCATTCAGTCGTTCCACTTGACCATTGCCCTGCGGATTATAAGGTGTGGTACGACTACAGGCGACACCCAAAGACATTAGGAATTGCTGTACACGCTCAGACATGAAAGCTAATCCTCTATCTGAATGTATATAAAGAGGTGTTCCGAACATGAAAAAGAGATCTGTAAGACATTTGACGACTGTTTCAGCCGATACATCCTGACAGGGATATGCGAATGGAAAACGAGAATATTCGTCGATAATCGTCAAAATGTATTTATTTTTAGTTTTTGATGGGATTGGTCCTTTAAAATCTATGCTTAATCTCTCAAAGGGAGCTGTTGCTTTTATTAGCTTCCCTTGAGTTTTCGAAAACCGTGGTTTGATTTCCGCACAAGTTCTGCATGCAGTAGTTGCTGTTTTAATTTCGTTTAGTGAATACGGTAAGTTTTTTGATCTAACCCAGTGAGACATTCGCACGACACCCGGGTGTCCTAGGGCATTATGCCAATCTGTAAGTGAGTTCATGTTCATATTTGCACATACACGAGACAAAGCATCAGCTGCTAAGTTATGCTTTCCTGGTCTGTATATAATATCGTACTTAAAACAGGATATTTCCAATCTCCATCGCTCTATCTTTTCATTTTTAATCTTACTAGAATGATGAGAGAGCATAAAAACTACAGATTGTTGGTCTGTGATCAGGACAAAGTGTTTCCCTAAGAGGTAATGACGCCATTTACGAAGTGCTTCGATAATAGCACACGCTTCTTTCTCAATAGAGGAATGACGTCTTTCTGGTATAGATAAAGAGCGGGAGAAATAAGCTACAGGGCGGTTATTTTGAGACAAGATAGCTCCTATGGCGTATTCGGAAGCATCAGTTTCAACTGTAAAAGTAGCATTGTGATCAATGGCACGTAAGCTGGAGTTAGCTAATTCAGACTTTAGACTAGTGAAATGAGATATTTTCTCTTCGGAAAGAGGGAATCTATCGAAATCAATTAGGGGCCTTATCTTAGAAGAAAAGTCTTTAACCCAGGGGCTATAGTGTGAAAACAATCCTAACGCCTTTTTCAGTGACTGCAAATCTTTAGGTACGGGAAGATCGAGCAAGGGTTGTACTCTCGTTTTATCTGGCATTATAGTCTGGTTGCTGATAGTATACCCCAAAAGATTGATAGACTGTGTACAAAAGGTGCACTTATCTTTGTTCAAGGTAAGTTTGTATTTTTTAGCCGCCTGTATAAAATTATTCAAATTTTTATCATGTTGGTCTTTCGTTGCCCCACAAATAGTGACGTCATCTAGATACGCGTAGGTTCCAGTCAATTTCTCTTTTTCTATTATAAATTCTAATGTTCTCTGGAAGGCTGCTACACCATTAGTGACACCGAAAGGTATTCGAGTGAATTCGTATAATTTGCCGCAAGCTTCGAAGGCAGTGTACTTTTGCTCTTTTTTTAAAATTGGCACCTGATGATATGCGCTTTTTAAGTCGATTTGACTGAAGAAATTGAATTTTGAGACTTTAGAAATGATTGATTCTATTCTTGGTAACGGATAAGCGTCCAATTCTGTAAAATTATTTATGGTTCTGGAGTAATCGATTACCAAACGTTTTCGGTGATGACCTCCTCCAGCAACTAAGACTTGCGCTCTCCACGGTGATACGCTTGGTTGAATTACTCCATCTTCCAGCAATTTCGAAACCTCTTGTTTTATAAATAACTCATCTTCTTCTCTAAACTTCCGAGATTTTACAGCTATTGGTTTGGTAGAAGGTATCAAATTAGTGAATAAAGAAGCAGGAGGTACAGACGCTTCCATAACGTTACAGATATTAAGAGCTTTTTGGTCACCACCAAAGTTTAATACGAGAGAAGAATGGTGTTTTAAAATATCGTGACCGATTATGACATCGGCGCACAGGTTGTTGACGATAAGTAAAGTTTTTCCTTTGTAGACATGTTCGCCGATCTCTAAATTGGCGATGCAAGATCCTTCAACGATAGAGGTGTGATTTAATGACGCGAGAGTTATCGTTTGGTTGCACCTCTTCTTCTTTAGATGTAAAGTTTCTGTCAATTCTCAGTCAATAAAGCTTACGGAACTACCAGTATCTACGAGAGCATCAGCTGTAAAGTTGTTGATTGTGATACGAATTGTAGCTTTCTGAAGTCCCCCCGGAGAGGCGGCGACTACAGTATTAGCAGAGGTAGTAATTTGAGTGTCTTGAGAGATCGCATTTGCAGCCGAGTTACCTCCTCTACTACGACAGACATTAGCGTAATGACCTTTCTTGGAGCACATTTGACATGTAGCATGAAACGCAGGGCATTTAATGCGTTGGTGTACGTTTCCTCCACAAAAGAAACAATGACGCCGTTTTTGGCTAAAATTTGTTGCCGCTAGATTATTTTGAATACAATCTTTTTCCTTCTCTATTTGTTCAGGAAGAGTTTTGATAGCATTCAGCAATGAGTTTGTATTAGACGTCGCAGCAAAGGATTGCAAACTTTTTTCGGCAGTTTCTAATGTCAGTGCTTGATTTTGAGCTTCATCGAATGACAATGTCAAGTTTTCCAAAAGTCTTTGACGGATTTTATGAGAATGTATGCCAGATATAAATGTATTGCAAATGAATTCATTTTTATACTGCTCAGCGGTTACACTTTGAAATGCACAATCTTGCGCTAGCAATTTTAAAGTACGTATATAGTCAGATAAAGATTCTTCTGGTTTTTGATGCCTTGTGGATAGAGTATGTCGGGCCAAAATAATATTTTTCGGCTTTTTGTATGCCTCCTTGAGGGTTTCTATAGCCTTTGTATAGGTCGCACAATCAATTATTAGAGAAAATACACTCGGAGCTAGGTAATTTACCAAAAGTTTCAGTTTTATTGCCGGTGTGGCATCACGTACTTCTTCAGAAACAAAATTTTCAAATGTATAATACCAATGGTCCCATTGGAGCTCAGCGCCACATGTACTTGGATCGACACTGAACTTATCTGGGTTTAGATATCTTGTTACGCGTGTAGACATATTTGAAATAGTTGAAATGCTTCGTTCTTTGTCAGTCATTTTTTTTTACTTCTCTTCTTTTGAATCGATATCATACATTTACCTTCTAAACTTTACTTATAGATTATAGGATAACCTATAAGAAGTCCATATCTGTATATTGGAGGTAATTTTTGGGGGGGGAAGGGGAAAATTAAAAAAAAAATATTTGAAAAGTGCATCGTGTGACATATCAAATGAAAGGTATTGTTGAGACAAACTTAAAAGTATTTTTTTTGTAATTTTAAAATAAATGGTTTTCAAGTTATTCAAAAAAAATAGACGAAGCTTGACCATTCCCCCCCCCCCTTATCTCCGAAACTACTGAACCTAAAATTTTGAAAAAAATACAGTAATTAGTTTTCTACTTATAGATTATAGGATAACCTATAAGAAGTCCATATCTGTAAATGGGAGGTAATTTTTGGGGGGGAAGGGGAAAATTAAAAAAAATAATTGTAACTGCATCGTGTGACATATCAAATGAAAAGTCTTGTTGAGACAATCTTAAATATATTTTTTTTGTAATTTTAAAATAAATAGTTTCCAAGTTATTCAAGAAAATAGACGAAATTTGACCATTCCCCCCCTTAGCTCCGAAACTACTGAACCTATTTTTTTTTTAAATACAGAAATTAGTTTTCTACTTATAGATTATAGGAAAATCTATAAGAAGTCCATGATATTAAAATAACATGGTAAATCACTCAATATTGTGCGTACCAATTTGGGTCAGATTAAAAAAAAAACGTGATAGGTAACATCGTACGGAACCCTCTTCACGCGAGTCCAACTCGCACTTGGCCGGTTTTTTTTTGAATAAGAATTTGAGCCGCAAACACGGGAACTTGATAGTGGAGGTTTTTCAAGAAAACGTTTTCAATCAGGTTTTCCGGGAAATGTTTTTAACGGCACAGAGAACTGCAAAAGCAGGATTTGTGTCGTTTTTAAAAATACGTGTGTCTGTGTTGTGTATTTGTATATGTCGCAGTGAAATGAGGAAATCAGGGATTTCACGAATTTCCGACAGATGTGGAATATTCTTATTTATTACGTCTTCTTACTTAAAGAATTTAGTGATATGACAAAACTCCAAACTAAATGTAGTAAAATGTCGACGCTCCTACTTCTCGGTGATTTAAAAAAAATAACTTTTTTTTTTTACTTTTAATTGTCTGACTCGGGGTGCCCCCAGTCGTTTTTAGGACATTTTACTTTCTCTGTGCCCCTTTTCGTACACTCCTACTTAAATACCAGCTGAACAACTTTGCATTTGAACGAGAAGAAGATGGACTTCATTGACACCCCGAGGTTCGGTTTGGTTAGGTTCATTTAAACCCTGTAGACAGAATAATCTTCAACAGTATTCTTTATTTCACTACATTTAGTTTAGTGAAATGACATATCTCTGACTTCATGTTTAGTATTTTGTCATATCACTAGATACTTTTAGTAAGAAGACGTAATAAACAAGAATATTCCACATCTTCCGGGATTTCGTGATATCCCTAGGGATTTCGTGAAATCCCTGATTTCTTCATCTTCCTGCGACATATACATACATAGTATTATATACATACACGTTGAACATGGAAATGTGCCGTGAACCAGTTATGTCACACTTACAAAAAATAATTTAATATGTTATTTGTTACAGGTTACTTTCCGCTACCTGCAATCTACTGCCTGTGCTGGCTGTGTCTCGACGTGCTGCTCTGTACCGCATCCATCATGCATCTGTGCACCATTAGTGTGGACAGGTATGTCAAAGGATACTGTTAGCCTTATTATACCCCTTGGTCTTATCCGCTATTTAAGATATCGACCAGATAAAAAAAATACATGTGGCACTCGGAGACTGCCGCGGTGAAGCTCTTGCATAATTTTTTTTTTATTTTAAAAGAAAAAAAATCGCTTACCGCGTATTTAACAGAGAATTTTATATTTAGATAACATAATTTATTTAAAATGCTTGTGGTGCACTACTGTAATAAAGAACTTCTTTGTTGTAGGAGAATTTTATAAGTAGGTTTCATTGTGAAAACTCCTTTTGTAACTGGCCGTTTAGAATCAATAAGATTAACAATTTAGAAACTAAATTGTTTTTATGACGGATATTTTTATGATTGCCGAAGTCTCCCGAACTGAAACGACGTTAGACGATGCGCGGTGTCAGGTATTTTTCGTTAGGTTTGAGAATTTCTTGATTCGGACGCCGCGCCGCGCCGCGCTCCGAGCCCGCTATAAAAGCTATGCAATAGCTTATAAAAAACAATATTAACAAAGATAAAGCAATAATAACACCACTGTTACTAAGATTTTTCTGTGGAAAGATAAATTAGACAAGCGTGGAAATTTTCAAAACTCCTACTTGCGGTCGGTTTTTCCTTTTCATAAAAAAAAAATCTGAAATTCCCGCAGCAGGCGTAATATTAAAAATTATAATTATAATTTTAAATAAAACTTAGCTCACTTACATACTATATTGATAGAAAGTTAGTAGTAGTTTAAAATAAGTTCGGAAGATAGAATATCAACAAACATTTGTCACGTATTTTTTCTTGTTACATAAACCAAAATCAACGAAGATACAACGCTTCTAAAAATCTCAAAACGTCACCCAGTTGGAATAATTTTCAGGTGTTATGACGTCACAAATCCCCACTCTCGAATTTCGAAACGTTTTATCTATATCAATATTCATTGATTTCAAAAAACCAAAAACACGTGTTTATAATTTTTCAAAACTCTAAATGACGGCCTAAACTGATTTTCAATTCATGTACGCAGTAAAGTACCCTATTACAGTAGTTGGTTAACAAAATAATTATTTAAATGACCACAAATTTGTTCACTGTAATTAAGATAAATTACAATTATTAGTTGCCTGGCTGCATTTAGTTACATTGAAAACTGACCACTAAATAGTTGTGGAAAGGCTGGGTACATTCAAATATTAATTAATGTGTGTAATTTGGCTTTTAGAGTAATTATTATTAATCAGTGTGGATTGCCTTTTATCTAATATATGTATAAAGAACCTCCTCCTTTTATGAAGTCGATTAAAATCAATGCCACTTTTCGTTGTAACTTTATAACTCAAGAACGGGCTCACCTATCCAAACCAAATGTTTAGGCTTTGTTCGGACTATTTAGTAGATTATTTATGTGAAGTTTGCACAAAATCGGTCGAGTGTTTCTTCATTTATCACATTTTTTGTAACACGCGAAGCACGGGGCGGGCCGCTAGTGTTGTATAAAATAATACACTAACTTTAAAAAAAAATGATTTTGAAAAACCGGTTGGCCATCATCATTAACCCTTTCACCCACACTGAATCTTAAACTGGCCAGAAGCCTACAGGCCCATGGCCCAGCAGTGAGAACACTGCTGTTTTTTTATAAATGCCTTTGCTTGAGAACCGTGCCCAACCGAAGAACGAGTTCACGAAAAGAACCAGCCACCCTAGCCAAGACGCAAACGATAATCGGTACTCCCCAATAGATTTTCAACTTTATACCCCAGAGTGAGAGCCTAAAGTTGAAAATCTATTAAAGATTTCTATGCGTTAGCGACTACATGGGAAGAACGAAAACGCTATGCAATCTTCACAAAATCTTCAACTTTATACCCAAGTAGTGGCCATTGCTCGGGTGAAACGCTAAGAGGTGGATTCCAAGCATCCCAAAAAATATTGTTCCATGTTTGCCCGTTGGAACATCGAAGTTTGTCGAACTAATTTTAGTTTGCAACCGAAAATAACTAATATTATTATTTCTGCAGGTATCTCTCACTCCGGTATCCAATGAGGTTCGGAAGAAACAAGACGAGAAAGAGAGTGACAGTCAAGATTGCTTTCGTCTGGATCCTATCATCGGCCATGAGTCTTCCATTGGTTTTAAAGTATTCTAAGGTAAGTTTCACTATCATTCACACTTAAAATGGCAATTATTATCATTTTCAATGCCAGTAATTTCTTTTTCCTATGCTTTAGTGATTAATTTCGTTGCGGGATCCAAGACAGTTAATTGTCAGTTTACTTCGTCGTGTTTCTTTTGGTATTTATTTGTGGGTTACCACTGTTGATTCTGTCGTTTATTCGTGTAGTTTAAAATGCAGTACCTAAGAGCTTATCCAAATAATTACTATTTATATTTCTCAAACATATTGCTGCAATTCATAAAATAAATATCTAGGAAAACCTTCGAATCGTGATATGCAATTGATTTACATAACATTCCATAGACATCTTTGAAATTTGCAAAATTCGTTACGGTTCTACAATATTTTAGTAACGAGATAACCAACTTGAACATAAAAACAGCTCATTATTATTACCTTTACATTTTTAATCGACTTCAAAAAAGGAGGAGGTTATCAATTCGACTGTATTTTTTTTTTTATATATTTGTTACCTCATAACTTGCGACTGGGTGAACCGATTTTCATGATTCTTTTTATATTTGAAAGCTGGTGCTTCCCGTGTGGTCCTATTGTCACCATTCCAATATCTCATGATTGAATCCTGGAGAAATTGAGGGCAACCCTCAAATTTTATAGGCCCACACATCGTTTGTCGCAAATATTATGAAGTAATTTAAGTACTCGCGTATGGTAATCATCATCTCATGTAGCTGAGCTGATGATGGAAGGTACAACTCCTTAACAGTAAGGAATAGTCATCTACTGATTTAGTATTTTTTTTTCATTAAGTATTTCAAAGCACTACAGTTTAATAAAGGTCTGGAGTATAATCTTATGATGGAGAGACAGTTGAGGGAACTCCTCAACGATTCACAGCAGCTATCTTGTGTTTGAGCTTGATTAATTTGTATTGATAAGAACTTTACACCTAGATGAGTTGTAACTGTTATTAGGGGTCTGATGACGAAGACGGTTCTCAACGGTTTACAGTAGCTACCTTGTGTTTGGATTTAATTCATTTATATTGATGAGAATTTTACACCTAGATGGGTTGTAACTGTCATTAGAGTTCTGATGATGAAGACGAAGAGCAGTTCAGGGAATTCCTCAACGGTTTATAGAAAATTATGTGTTTGACAAGAATTTGGGTTGAATATTTAAACTAAAAAGGGTAAAATAAAAAAGTTTAACTTTTTTATCTTTAGGTACCAGTAGGTGAGAAAAAGAACCACACCATAATAATGCTTTATTTAATAATATAATCTTCTTGGCACATTTTGGCAAGGTTATGTTAAATACTTTGTGTTGTTTATGCCAGTTTCCCTTGTTGGCATAGACGTGAATTATTTCTCATACATATTAAAAGTGTTCTGTGGCAGAATAGGTGACCTACCGCCACTTTTCCAAACTGTCTCCATGGTAATGCTTTTTCGCAGAAATAAAACATCGACTGCGAGCAGGAATTCATTGTTATTACTAGAAAAAACTAAAGCATACAAAAATTATAACATCTGGTTTTTTTTCGACGCGACGCGACAGTACGGTTGTTACGGTGCATCCACACCTCCGGTAACATTTGTAGCTCAACGTTTCCAAATGTTACTCGGTAACATCAGCCAAAAAATGTTATTTAATGTTACTAAGTGTTGACGTGTTACTGTCAGTCGAATAACGTTGCTCAACATTCGGTAACAATGTTACCCCCATTATCTAACAATGTTACCGATTGTCGAGCAACGTTACTCGATTTACAGTAGCACGGCAACACTTAGTAACTTTTTGTTGTCGGATGTTACTGCGGTGTGGATGCACGGGTAAGTAACAATCAACAAATAGTAACAAGGAGCCACAAAAGTTACCGAATGTTGCCGTGTTGCCTTTTGTTGCTCCACAAATGTTACCGGCGGTGTGGATGCACCGTTACAGCGGCTGAATGATTGGCTTTTGTGCTATGTATTGCAGATTCCATTCCCCCAGGGAACACATCATTTGTATTATGATATTGATGGTGTCAGTTTAAATGTTTGTAAATGAAACGATACACGAGAAACTGATGGAAGACAAACTGATGGAAGACAAACTGCTTTTTTTATTTAAATCTTGGTCCCGACACGATTCATGTTATTTACACATTTTTAACCGATTCCAAAAAAGAAGGAGTTTCCATTTTGGACTTGTATGTATTTTATCTTCTCTCACAGCTGTATTTCACATAACTGAAAGCTTCATTTCCCAAAACAGTTTAATTAAAGTTGATCAGTTTGTGCCAAAAGGTTTTTTCACATCTGGTATAAATATGGCTGGTCTTTCTCGATGTAGTTGTCATGTTGCCAACTGGCTGGCACACGTAATTATGTACAATGTTCGCGTATGCCAGTAATGTGGGCAATGACACTGTAGCTAATATAGTAGAGCTTTAAAAAAATCGAATTTTATAAAAAAAAAATGGGCAAGTGCTTGTCTGACCATTTGTAGTGTTCCGTCGTTGAAAATGATTTATCCCAAAATGCAAACTTAATACCATTATGGTTAAACTGCCTGCGCCCGGCATTGGTTGCGGCCATGCTGCGGGGCGAGACGAAGTGGGAAGCGGTCGCCTCCTTCTGCGAAGCAGTCATGCTCGCGAAGGAGGAGGCGGGACGCGCGAGGGAGAGGACAGCGCTGCGTCCACCCCTCACCCACGCTGTAGTGGTAGATGCCCCCGGTGACGGACGTTCGCAAGGCGATCTCCGGCCACCGTAGGCGTGGGCATGCGGGCGGCGAGTAATGGGCGACTCGCTGTCCGACCATGGACTATGCCCGGGTCGACGGCGCGTTGTGTTCCACGCGCGCCTCAAAGACCGTCAGCATAGGTAATGACGCCCCCCCCCCGTTTAGAAGGTCAAGGCCTGCCGGGGTCGCGGGACACACGTATACCGCGACCCCGGTACACAAAGGTCTACTGAAGGACACCGTAGATTTTAGTCAGTACAAGTCTGACAGTCCCTCCCGCCCTGCCCTGGGTGGGAGGACTCATTGGATGATTTTACCACGATAAAAAAATGGTTTAACTGCCTGATGCTATCAGCTTCAAAATTATTTGTAAATTATTCACGGGAACATAAAATTGGGATAAAAATCAGTTAGAAAATAATTATGATTTAGTAATCCGACTTATATGCATGAAAGTATACTTTACGTCATTCTTAGAAAGAATACGTTCTAAGAATGACGTACTCGTAAGTATACTATTGTATCTTATTCTACGTTCGCAATTTACTTTTCAAAAATTTAAAACAGTTTCGTCCTTTTGATTATTTAAGAAACTTTACATTAAAATTAACAAAGAAATCGTCACGTTTATTTATTTTTGATACTTCGAACCTAGGTTTAATAAACTTTTAACGAATTCTCGTAAAGGATTGTGAATCTTTTCAAAGAGGTCACTTGATCACAATTTAGCCGCAAGGTAAAAAGGGTTTAAATAACTCCAGAATTTCATTTAAAGTAAATCTCAAATTTAAATTAAATTTATTTCTTAGATTTAAGTTAATTGTAATAGTTTCGTTAAAATCCATCCTCTCAATTGGTTTCAAATATTCGAATTTAGCTCGAATTGATAATGACGAAATAATTGGTTGAATTTCGACAAGTGCTACTTTCGATGGATTCCTATAGAAATTAACTAACTCTTGATTACAGTTTGTAATTAATAGCTATTTGTTTAGAAGTGCTTCACGTGATATTTGTAGAAAGGTCTCGAAGCTAAAATTAGAAGCCAAGTCGGTTTCGATATTGCTATCGTAATAATTGATCACGTACTGTTTTATTATTGGTATCCTAAAACAATAGACTATCACATTAGTATTTTATTGATCTTTAGCCAGTCTATTGTATGACGCATACAAGACTGCTCAAGCAGTTAGCCAGTGATCAACATACACGGACTGCTCTAGCAGTTAGCTAGTGATCAACATACACGGACTGCTCTAGCAGTTAGCCAGTGATCAACATACACGGACTGCTCTAGCAGTTAGCCAGTGAACAACATACACGAAATGCTCAAGCAGTTATCCAGTGATCAACATACACGGACTGCTCTAGCAGTTAGCCAGTGATCACCATATAAGGACTGCTCTAGCAGTTAGCCAGTGATCAACATACACGGACTGCTCTGCAGTTAGCCAGTGATCAACATACATGGACTGCTCGAGCAGTTATACAATGATCATTATACACGGAATGCTCAAGCAGTTAGCCAGTGGTCAACATACACGGACTGCTCAAACATTAAGCCAGTGATCAACATACATGGACTGCTCGAGCAGTTATACAATGATCATTATACACGGAATGCTCAAGCAGTTAGCCAGTGATCACCATATAAGGACTGCTCTAGCAGTTAGCCAGTGATCAACATACACGGACTGTTATAGTAGTTAGCCAGTGATCAACATACACGGACTGCTCTAGCAGTTAGCCAGTGATCAACATACTCGGACTGCTCTAGCAGTTAGCCAGTGATCAACATACACGGACTGCTCTAGCAGTTAGCCAGTGATCACCATAAGGACTGCTCTAGCAGTTAGCCAGTGATCAACATACACGGACTGCTCAAACATTAAGCCAGTGATCAACATACATGGACTGCTCGAGCAGTTATACAATGATCATTATACACGGAATGCTCAAGCAGTTAGCCAGTGATCAACATACACGGACTGCTCTAGCAGTTAGCCAGTGATCAACATACACGGACTGCTCAAACATTAAGCCAGTGATCAACATACACGGACTGCTCAAACATTAAGCCAGTGATCAACATACACGGACTGCTCTAGCAGTTAGCCAGTGATCAACATAATATACGGACAGCTCTAGCAGTTAGCCAGTGATCAACATACACACATCAAAAGTGTCTAGGGATCAACATATATTTTTGCAATAACTTTTCTCCTGATTGATATTAATTAAAATTTTCTTTAAGGATTCATCAAATAAAGTGTTTTCGTTTGTCACAGTAACGATAAACCAAGTCACCTTTGCATTAATAAAGAAATTTGCCATTTTCCTAATAAAGGGATTTTTGACATTTGAACCACTAACACAAAAGTTCGAAAAAAAGACTGAAATAACAGTTTTCTTTAAAATTTTATTGGGTAACTTAAACAATTAATAATCCGTGTTTCTACCGCGAACACTAACAACACAAGAACATCGGTTTGGCATACTCAAAATGAGTTCATCCAAATCACGCTGTGGAATGGCCGCCCATGTTCGTTGCAACATCAAAAAAAGGTCTTCTTGCGACTGGATACCCTCCATATTCGGCAGAGCTCTTCTCTGTAGCATATCCCATGCATGCTCAATCGGATTCAAGTCTGGCGACTGAGCAGGCCAGGGCAGGACATTGATGTTAGCTGCGGCGAGAGTCTGTCTTACAACTCTTGCGGTGTGCGGTCGTGCATTATCATGCATTAACTGAAATAAGGGACCGATTTGCACTTGTAGAGGAACGATGACGTCTGATACAATCGTCTCAGCATAAATTTGAGAGTTGAGGTTGCCTCTGATCCAAATCAACTCAGTTCTTCCGCCGATCCAAATACCCGCCCATACCATGATGGTTCCACCACTATAAGGATGGACTTCCTGGCAGGATTTTAATCGCTGTTGGCGTCCAGGGGTTCTCCAGTGTCGTATACGTCTTGTATCCGGTCTCATACCGAAACGAGACTCATCAGAAAAGCACACGAAACGCCATTGTTCTTCTGCCCAATTTCTGTGTTCAAGAGCCCATTGATATCGAATCCTACGATTGTGCATTGCTATAGGTGGTACCCGTAGCGGTCTTCGGGAATGAAGGTTCACTTCATGCAAGCGGTTTCTGACTGTTTGGTCGCTAATTAAGTTCCCTGAAGAGTGATGAAGCCTCACGGCTAACATCATGGCGGTTATTGTTGGAGCTCTTCGAGTTAAGATTTGAATGTATCGGTCTTGTCTCCGTGTGGTGCAGCAATACCGTCCTCCATGGCGCTCAGCCACGGTACCAGTGCTTCGGTAACGTGTCCAAAGTCGACTGATAACACTCTGATTTGTATTCAGAGCTAAAGCCACAGTACGTTGCCGGGAACCAGCTTCTATCATTCCCACGGCTCTGAGCATTTCTTCCCTGCTTAAATGACGTCGCCGCTCCATAATAACGTTGGTTTTAATCAGTTGTAGGGAAACAGTAGCACTAATAATGTCTTCAATGCGTTGTATGTTTTTATAGGGAAAATATTGACAGCTGATTTTCATCTTTTACTCGAATTTGATTCACAGTTCCTGATTCAAATTATGAAATGCACCAAAAAGGATCCATATAAATTTATAAAACCATAAATTTATTACAAAGCCACATCTCAATCTCAAGAAATCCGCATAAAAATGCTTGATCCCTAGACACTTTTGATGTGTGTATATTATATACGGGCTGCTCTAGCAGTTAGCCAGTGATCAACACACACGGACTGCTTAAGTGTTTGCCTGGCGACTACTTGACCGCTCGAAGCAGATAGATTGCACGAGCGGAGCAGTTGCTTGTGTGTGTGTGTGTTCGTAGAAGACTGTAATTTGATATGGAATCGATTTGCTTGAACTTACTTAAGCTAAACACATAATCAATATTAGTTGTTCACTGTGTCACTATTCATCTGCAACTAAAATAATATTTATTTATTTACACTTTCATGTACAATTATTGTGGTACATAAGGCGGACTTAATGTCTCAATTCCATTTAAGTTCCAATAATAATAAAAAACTAATTAACATTAGCGACTCCTATCTGGGCAGATATCAAAAAGGCGTCTCACGGCTTCATAATTATTTTCTGAGATAACAAAATAAGCAGATCCAGCGAAACCATTAAAAGAAATTCATCTAACACATTAATATCTAAGAGAGTCTGAAATTCAGCACTTTAAATGCGTTTTGCAAAGCAAAAAGTATTGAAAAGCTTTCAGTTATAAATGTGAAGATAATTAAGCTGATAAAGCTAAGTTTACGTATTTATACGACTAATCTAGCATGATCAGTTTTTATTGAATAAATATAAAAGTGCGAACTAAGTGAAGGAGAAGTTAGTATGTTATCTACTTTTATTCTGAAGAAGACGAATTTTATTTTAAAGAAGTCAATATTAGGTATTTGGTTCGGAAAAAGAAACATATTTTACGCAAAAGTAATGTATGTTCAACTAATTGCCGCTAAATAACTAAAGCCAAACATTAAGTTCCATTTTAAACACAAAATTAAAAATTGCACTAATATCAATTAAATAAATAATAAATATTAATTAATTTGCAAAACTTAGTATTCATGACCAGTGAACACACATACATATTTTATATAGCTACCTAAAGAACCTAAGAGGTAGATTAAGTAATTTAATTCTAAAATAATAATAAGACAACAAATAGTTACGAAAGAATACGAAGAAAATCTGTAAAGAAAATTTTCCACTATAATTGTTACGAGAACTGAACCAGATATTCCTGCAGAGTCATTTTCTAAATTGGATAGCGGAGCCGTTCAAATAAGTTCTTTGGCAAAATCAAACTTCAGTGGCTATTCAATTCTAGCAAAGAATAGATTTTTTAAATTAAACCCAGTTGTATTATGAAAGTTATTCCAACGGAAAATTAGCTTCAGTAATTTTATCTAGCTCTAATATTCAAGATTCGACATTGATAAATGAAAGATAATCGCAATCAAGGGAATCTTAACGAGCTTTGATAAATTCACGAATCACTTATTCTATGTTTCTAGTTTCGAATAAAAATCTGTAGACAAGTCTAGTGTTCCCCAAGGTACTATCTTAGGACCATTTCTGTTTTATATAAAAGTTGGAACATTAACGAAAAGAGTAGGTCTGGGATTCTGACGAATATAAACATAAAACCGTAATTTAGGGAAAACCAACAAAAGTGTAGGTTTACTAACTCATTAAAAAAGATAACTTGTCAGACTGTTGCTCAGAATGAATGCTGACTTTAATAAAATAATTGTTTTGTGGCCAAAAATGTTGCTACTTTTATCTGGTATTTAATTTTAAGCAATTTTGTTTGTTGGTTATTTTGCTTCTGTAGATAAAGAAATAGACTTCAGAACTTCAGTCTATGTTTCACGATATTGTGTGTCTGTCTGTTCATCGCTTCTATAAAAAGATTTGAATAAACAACCTATTCAAAATGTTTTTGATAAGTGATTTAAATTATGAAGGTTTGCGCAATTTGTGGCTAATTCTAAAGATTTGGATCGAGCTGGGAGATTTGTATTATCTACAAAGTAAGAAGAATTCCTAGAAAAACAGAACACGGGCGATTAAAAATTCAGTTAAAATATCGACTAAGATTTTTAATGTACGTATTTCATCAACTTGTAATATTTACTTAATGTTATTGATTTATTTTTATCTGTGAAGAATACTGATTATGACTTTCGATAAAACTTGAACCTATGTGCTTTTCGGGTCGATGGCGCATCGTGTTTCGAGCACGCCTCAAAGAGCTGTCAACGTGGAATTTAGTCAGTACAAGTCTGACGGTCCCACGGCGTCGGACGTCGCAAGACGATCTCCGGCCACCGTAGGCGCGGGCATGCGGGCGGCGAGTAAAGGGCAACTCGCAGCCCGACCATGGACCATGCCCGGGTCGACGGCGCGTTGTGTTCCACGCACGCCTCAAAGAGCGTCAGCATGATGACGGGGCCCCCTCTCTAGAGGGCCAAAGCCTGCCGGGGTCGCGGGACTAATACCATTACCGTGACCCCGGAACATAAAGGGCTATTGAAGGACACCGTGGATTTTAGTCAGTACAAGTCTGACAGTCCCTCCCGCCCTGCCCGGGGTGGGAGGACTCATTTGATGATTTTACCACGAAAAAAAAAAAAGTCTGACGGTCCCTTACGTCCTGCCCTGTTTGGGAAGACTCATTTGAGATTTTACTACGTAAAACAAAATATGCTACTTGATATTGAAAATTTTTGACAAAAATAGCTTTATTATTTAACATTTATGTAACTCATGCCGCCTCATTGACGATTTAATAAAAATGTTTGAGTCATTTTCAATTCACCATAATATAAAATCATGCGATTTTCCCAATTTACCGTGAACAAGTATCAACTTCTTGGTATTTCCGTCTACCAGTCGAAGTAAAAATAATTGTGGACATAATTGAAAAATACGCGAAACCCTACTCAAGTATACTCATGAGGGACATTCGTATTACTTAAGAGATTTCCCTTTTAAGGAAAACTCTAATACAAAATGGTTTCTAAGTGATATTGTGTTTTTGTCGTTAGATCGTATTATTTCCGAATATTATATGTATTTGTTTTCTTTATGTCTTTGTAAAATGTAATCGTATTAGCAAATGTTATTGTGAAGATAGAATAATCGTTTTGAAAGTCACAGCGTAACACGCAATGTCGGATTTTTGTTGTTGTTTTCAATTGAAGGTATTTTATTTTATCTATACCAATATTATAAAGCTGAAGAGTTTGTTTATATAGCTGGCTGAACGCGCTTGTCTCAGGAACTACTGGTTCGAATTGAAAATTTATTTGTGTTTAAATATTTGTTGTCAAAGGCCATAATATAACATCACTCTACGATCAATAGGAGCCGAGGAGCTGGGGTGAAACCACAAGGAATAGCTAGTTTACTTATTATTATACTAGCTTCTGCTCGCGACTTCGTACGCGGATCCTGTTGCTTATGCCAGCGGCAACGTGGTCGTCAAAATCGAAGATCTGAAACGTCTGATATCGAATTCTAAGAGCCCGGGAACGGGAAAACAACGGGTTGCGGGAGACGATTCGAGATGCTCCAGATCTTCTTGGAGTTCCACATCAGGTGTTCCAGATCTTCCATTTTTGTAAGACCACAGGAAATACCTTTCAGACTAAAAAAATTTTGCTAAGACGCCATTCCTATAATGTTATAGTATAGCTGGGCTCTTGGAGTTCCACATCAGGTGTTCCAGACCTTTAATTTTGTAAGTCAACAGGAAATGCCCATCAGACTAAACAACTTTTGCTACGACGTCATTCCTATATATGTTATAGTGTAGCTGGGCTCTTGGAGTTCCACATCAGGTGTTCCAGATCTTTCATTTTTGTAAGTCAACAGGAAATGCCCATCAGACTAATCAACTTTTGCTAAGACGTCATTCCTATGTATGTTATAGTGTAGCTGGGCTGTTGGAAATCCACATCAGGTGTTCCAGATCTTCAATTTTTATACGTCAACAAAGAGTGCTCATCAGGCTGAACAACTCTTGCTAAGACGTCATTCCTATATAAATTATAGTGCAGCTGGGCTCTTGGAAATCCACATCAGGTGTTCCAGATCTTAAATTTTTATACGTCAACAAAGAGTGCTCATCAGGCTGAACAACTCTTGCTAAGACGTCATTCCTATATAAGTTATAGTGCAGCTGGGCTCTTGGAAATCCACATCAGGTGTTCCAGATCTTCAATTTTTATACGTCAACAAAGAGTGCTCCTCAGGCTGAACAACTCTTGCTAAGACGTCATTCCTATATAAGTTATAGTGCAGCTGGGCTCTTGGAAATCCACATCAGGTGTTCCAGATCTTAAATTTTTATAGGTGAGCAAAGAGTGCTCATCAGGCTGAACAACTCTTGCTTGCTACATAAAAAATATATTTTGTCTCACAACACGATTACCCAAAAAATTGTACCACGGCACATCGTATGTGACACGAGCAAATGGTCGACCACCGTGAAATTAAAGACCACTCCTTTGCGAGGCCGAAATTGATTCCTGTTGTATTTTATTTTATGTACGAATAAGCCTTTGAAAGTAATGGAAAAAACATTAAAAGTAAAATAGCTCTTATGGCCTTTGATACCTTCGTCAGTTTTCGAATGCTTACCTTTGTCAAATCCTTACCAAGTCAATTATACCTTGAAAAGCCATAATTAAATTGGATTACCAAGAAAAATATATTTACGTATTTATTTATTTCAAAACAAAGATTAAAATAGCTTAATTCTTTACCAGTCCCGCGACCCTCGCAGGCGTTTGGCTCTATTGGGTCCCGTCACTCTCACGGATACCTACATCGTTTAAACGCGGGATGAACACGACTCGCCGTCGTCCCAGACCTGGCCTTTCATCGGACGGCGAGTTATCCAGTACTCGTTGCCCGCAACCCGACAGTTGTGGTTGCTGGAAATTGCCCCGCGATGTCAGTTTGACATCAACCTAAATGAACTTTTTGAATGATGCAGCAATTTTTAACCAACTCCGAAGAAAGGGGAGGTTCTTAATTTGTCGGAATCTTTTTTACCCTGTTGCAGGACACTAAAGACGGAGTTATGTTTTTCAGGTGTTTTTTATACACATCAAACAAAGTTTGCGATCACTTTAAAACGAAATATTTTTTGTTATGGTGGATAACATTATGATTTCTTCTTCTTTTTAGATTCTTTATTTAAAAATATAGATTCAGAATACTCTTATACTCGTGAAAAGATAAAACAGTTCAATTGTTTTTCCATAACATTTAAAAAAATGTCAGCATAAGCTAGTGATCTAAATAATATACGAAACAAGAGTTTTGGTACCTACGCTGTTTTTCTAATTTTCTGAGCGTGTATTATCGACACCACAAAATAATAGAGTAAAAAAAAAATATAAGGCCATTGCTCTCCTAATTTTGTGTGCAAACTACCAAAAGAGTACGTATTAAATAACTCAACGATTACGCATGTACCGTGAAATTAAAAACGGTAATTTTTGGAGCGATATAGATTTTCATTTAGTTGTGGGTTTATCTGACGGTTCGTTGAGAAAAATGTTCATTTTCTTCTATGAAATACAATATGGATCTATGCTTTCAATATTTTTTATTTATGTGGATTTTTAAGTGCGAGTCTCTCAGTTTCTCCCGTCTCGCCTTGGGTGGGAGGACTCATTTGATGATATTACCACGATAACAAAACCTACATTATAATAATAATATATTGTTAGTGGTCGTTCAGTGAGTCGAAATTTTACCACATCTAATTCATTAAGAACAATTTGCACAATTCAGTGCTACAAAGTTTATTAGGTTAGAGTGAGTGGGCACACCACACATAAATAGGGCCGTGTGCACTGTTACATGCGTGGGGCATCCACGTGTGTACATTTACAAGTCCATGCTATTTTTTAATTAATTTTACAAATTTTTGTATTTGGCATTAATATTTAAATTTAAAATACACTGTCGATTTGATCGATGTTAATAACGTTTTGTAATACTTAATTAAAAAAAAAATATTTATCACTGATTTATTGTTGTTTATTGATTAATGTTACTGATTATTGATTACACTGATTTATGTTGTAGCGTACATGATCATTTACAAAAAGTACACTAGGGCCACCTATGAAGCGACGGAGAAATTAAGATGTAAGGTGTCTACATCGCGCAATAAAAGTTAACAGCGAACTTAGAAGACATAGAATATTCCGACTATGAATGTCGGGCAGAAAGCCCACCAGACACAACACCCGTCTGGTCGGAAAGTACCTTCCTTTTCACCGTGGTAGTGAGGAACTTTCCACTCTGTTCCTCCTACTCCCAAAATGTCATTGATGATTTATCTACAGTAACATCGTGCCCCGAAGACGTAACAACTAGCCCCGAATTGGGCGATTTTTTTTGTCCATTGTGAAAAAAATAAGTAGGTACATGAATAACTTTTAAATCATATTTTAGTAGCTGAATAGACATACTAACGATAAAAGCAATCAAATGTATCATTTATTTGATAGTTTTTGTCATATTGACAATTTTCTAAAAATTGAAACAATGTACCGCGCCGCTAATTTTTTTTTTTTATGATGAAAAACTGAATTAAATACGTTCACTTGACTAAGAACGAACACAAGACGTAACTAAGAATGGAATGTCACTTTTCGTTTTTCTTATTAGACATAATACTCTCGAGGGAGCTCTGTTCTAGACCCAAGTTCTTGGAAAGTACCCAGGGGATTGAGATCCTGCATCATATACCTTCGCGAAAAATATTCGTTTTTTTTTGCTGGCATTGCTTCAACGAAATGAGAAATGAATTTTAGAATTTGATGCAAAATGACTTTCACTTTAATTAAATACTAGTTCAATTAAACATTGAATATAAGTACTCGTATTATCGTATTTTTTTAATTCCCAGTTTTTCGTTATTACAACTGCATTTATAGAAAATGATAAAGCTTTAGTCAAATTTACGTAAATCCTACATGCAATGGCTTCAGTTCAAAAGGCTTTATTTAAATTGGCCCGAATAGTCACGTGATTAATCATTAATCTATGAAAACTTTTTGAGCCAGTGCAATGTAACCAGAGCTTAAAATACGCAATTAATTACCTCCTTTAATGACCATACAATATTCCATTAAATATTAAATCTCCAAGAGTTTACTAAAATATAATAGCTCAAAAGCATTCCAAACTAATTAAAATCAAATTCCAATTAATTGCGAGTTAATCGTCGGTGTAAACTCAATTACACTTCAACAACCGATTACCAAGTTTTCCAATCTTTTATCATCCATTTATTTACGTTTATTTACAACCGATTAATCTCTGTCTGGTGCATCAAATGATAAAAGATCAATTAAATTGAAACTTCTTTGTGATTGATAACTGTTGATCAATTAATTGATAATGTTTCTTTAACGCGTTTGTTTCACCGAGCAATCAATTGAAAATTGGATCCGATTACAATTGAATTGGAGACAGTCGTTGAGTGCGAACTCATTTATAAATAATGGGTGTTCTGTTCAATTAAAATCAGCTGTTCAATTATTATGATTTCTATAGACGGTTTCAGCTGAGTGCCATGCGAAAGTTGTTTATATATAATTTTAATTATTTCGCTTAGAAACCACATAATTATGCTGATTTATTAGTGATGAATTTACTAAAATTACTTAAAGTATGGTGAATATTTCACGATTTTTTAAAATAATCTCTTAAGGATACAGCTATTCAATTATAAATTAAGTCTTCAAAACAATAATGCTACTGAGTCACAAAAACTACCATTTGTAAATAAATGTTAGTTTTCAGTCCGCTTACTAGATTTGTGACCAGCCCTTCGCAAAAGGCTCGCCCTTTTTACATGGAACTTAGGCATAATTAGTGAATGGAATGTGAAGTTACTATAGGAGGTATTGTGGGCTTGCGGGTGGCGAGTAATTGGTTGCTCGCCGTCTGATAAGGATCAGGGTGTTTCAGGCACGCCTCAAGGAGCCAAAAGAACAAACAAATCACAGCCACAATTGCAACAACAACAAAGAAGTGGTGTGACTTACGAGTACGTGCATTCTTGAAGTTCAGACTTTTGTGTATTCTAGCAATTCGCCTTAATAGTTATATTGGTATTTTCAGATTCTTTACATTTACTAGCATAATAACCCTTATGTTCCTGATCTTAAGACAGACAATAGCTCACAGACACACTAAAGTATTAACAGATCGATATACCTTCACAATATGATTCTATCTATTGTTAACACAGACGATTAACTATTGAAATTGTAATGAATAAAATTAATTGAATTTCACATTCTTTGCTAAGAGATTTTAAGCCTTAGTTTTATGAAGTTAGGTTTTCATTTTGAGGAGATAATAACAGAATGGAGATGTAGAGCAATAATTTGTATTAAGGTTAAATAGCTCTATTCAATGATAACGATTATGTACCGTATTTCTCTTAATGGCCAATATAGTGAAATTAAATCAGAGATAAGGATGGTGGTAAAGTCAATAAGTTATTAAGTTAATCGATTAAAGGCCAACCTATTTGGTCATTTAATTTAATTTATTTAAAAATTCATACTACAAAAAGGTCGACTTAATACCTGACGCATTTTCTACCAGACAACCAAGGGTGGCGGAGAGATAACATGGCAGGTGCATAAAAAAAAACAAATGAAATTAAACCATTTGTTAAAACCTAAATGATTTATGAGGAAAGTTTGATTATATTTTGAAAAGGTTAAAAATAAGACGTAATTGTTGAAGATAAGATAAGAAACAGTTAAGCCACAAAACGCTTCCTTTTTTTGAGATTTAAGCGCTGCGACAACGAGCCATGCTAATTTCTACTCTAAAAATACTGCGAATGGACCATGTCTGCAGGAGGCTTTAGAGCGTTATTTAGATTTATTCTATGATTTAGAGCGAGATAAATTATTTGTTAAATCCTATGATGTATGGTGAGATAAACTGTTTTTCAGTTTTTAACCATCTGTTAGAAGAAATGTATGGGATTTTAACAATAATACTTTAGTTTTATACACAACGCAGCCTTTTTTTTTTTGGGTGGCAAAATCATCAAATAAATCCAGGGGCCCCGTCGGTGACGCGTGATTCACGACGCGCCACCGACCCGGGCTTGGTCCTTGGTCGGACGGCGAGCTTGCGCCCGCTCCGCCTGTGCCCTCTGCTAATCAGAGGGACACGCGTTGGAGCTTCCACCCGACAGGCTATTCGCATACGGGCAAAGAAACCCCCTTAGGCACACAGTGCCTAAGGAAGAGTTTTTGAAAAAAAAAAAATGTTGGCACGATAATTATGTTCTACTACAGGACGTGCAAAGCCGGGGCAGATCGTTAGTTTATTTTTAAAAGTATTTCAGTTCCAGAGTGATGTTGACCTAAAATGGAACAAATTTATATTGCGTTGAACGAAATGTTACATGTTGCTCAATTGAAACAGTGTTTGAACGATAAATCTTTTTCTTATTGCGGTACTTCACATCCTAACATTCAACAGGTAATAAAATTTCCCTGTGTAAATAAGGCCGTGTTTTTCATAAACATTACGTTTGATTTGTTTATAGATTGTAGGTGGTAGGTATGATAAGTAGTAACGAATTCAATTACATGTCTATAGCTTTAAAATTAAACCAGAACTCTAAGTGGATAACATCATGTAAAAGCAAAGAGCTGCTTATAATATTATTTTGATTAACAGTCTTGTTTTTTTTATAATATTCTATATTTAACCGACTTCCAAAAGGAGGAGGTTATCAATTCGGATGTTTACATATTTATAGGGTTATTTGAAAAACACCAACAACCTCTTAAGAGGTCCATTCCACTCATTATAATGAACAACTTTTACTAAGGGACCAAACCCGAAATCGTGACAAAAAAACAGGTGTTCCCTACATTTTGACGAGTTATGCGAACATATGTATAAAGTGTATTTTTTTTTTCGTGATTTCAGGTTTGGTCCCATAGTAAAAGTTGTTCACTTACCCTTTTTTTTGTGGTTGTTTTTGTCGGTTACCTACATTTTTTTTTGAAAAAGTTTTTTTCTTCAAAATTGAGTCATTTATCTGAATATTTACTAACATAATTATGCGCATAATTTAGCGTTAGGATAGCGTTTGACCACTGTCTCGACTGACGGTAAGAAAAAATTGTAAACAAAATTCCAAAAAAAAAAAAAGGTTGAATAAATAAAACAACGATGCTGTTTATTTATTTACAAACAGTAATGAAAGTGTTCAATAATGAACTGAACAGTAAACATACATAAACATACCTAACACTTACAGTAAAATATCAATTTATTTTCGTTGCGATATTAAAACGTTAGCAATTTCGGGTTAAGGTAACTATAACAATAAAATATTATTATTATGATAATATCTCCCGGAGTGAGAAAGATTGAGCAATAAGAGTTTATGTGTAACTGAGAAAATAATCTAGTGAACCTTAATGTTTATTAATAGGACCAGACGGGAAAAGGTTTCAGTCAGACTCGTTCTTGCTGAAATCGATGGTATTTGCGACTTTGGTTATTTTCTTATTTCTTCGTTTTACAACCCCTTTATCGGTACTGTAAAGTTGTTGTTCAAACGGGAATACCTCCCATTTTCTAATCTTAAGATTTCAGTATTGTTGTTTTATTGATAGAATAGTTTACAAGCGACGTCGGAAACCAAGAAGCTTCCATCATTTATGTGCCAAATTTTTACATTAAAATTCCCAAGATCCAAATTGTTTAGCAACTGTGGCAAGTTCGGATTATTTTCTCTTAATCGCAATTGTTCAACCTGTATTGTTTTCATAACATTATCGTCCAAAGGGGTTTGCAACTTTTTGGCATCAAATTTTTTTTTCTTTCGCCAGTAATGAAATTTTGGTCATTAGTAGACCACAACCTAAGAAGTCCGTAAAAAATAATAAAAAAATTCTAAACCGTAACCAACCAGAGATATGGCAGTTTGTATTTTGTTCTAATCTGGAGTTATTTTTTGTAGGAATCCATAGATTTTTTGACGTACTTATAGCTTTTGCCCGCGGCTTTGCCCACCCCAACCGCCTTTATGTATAGCCCATAACCGTGTCTAAAGACCCATCTATCTCTGTATCAAAATTCATCAACATCGGGTCAGCCGTTTTGACGTAAAAATGGAACAGACTTATAGACTTAATTTCGTATTTGTAATACTAGTAGGTTAACGAGGAATAATGATTGGTTTGTTTATTATAATGTTAAGAAGATCTTATCTTTTAACCGACTTCAAAAAAGTAGGAGATTCACAATTCGTCGGAACTTTTTTTATGTATGTTCCCTTATTTCTCAATGACGCCTGGAGCGATTGGGGTAATTTTTCTTTTGTTTGAAAGGGTATCTTAACAGATGGTCCTATGGTTACTAAGGTCATGACAGAATCTTGGAGAAACTCTTCAGTAAATGACAGCAAGTCATCTGCGATTGCTGCTATCGCATATCTATGCATTGTTTACGTAAACACCCAACATAATATTACGCCTGTACCCACTAAAAAGGGTAAAACAAAATCGTCTTGTTTCACTAGCATAACTGCTTCGAAGAAGAAGGTGGCTGCTTCTCATTTCATCTCACCCCGCAGCATGGCCTCAACCAGTGCCAGGCGGGAGAGGTCGCCACCACCTACCGCCTCCGTAAGTAACTAAGGACATAGCGTAGCTCTGTGCAAGCGGGGCAGATCTCCAACGTGCTACGGTCAGAGTCCCAAATAACAGTGGGAGGGGTTGATATCGGCGTCGGGTTGATGAAGTACCTAGGACTCGTCCTCGACAGCCGGTGGAAATTCAGGGAGCATTTCCTGCGTTTGGCTTCCAAGCTGAACCGAGCAGCGGCCGCCTTCAAGCAGCTCCTGCCCAATCTCGGCGGGCCAAACACCTCCTGCCGGAGGATGTAGGTACGCCGTTGTCATGCGGTCTCTCTGTGCATGCGCACGCGACCGGAAAAACTGGCGGCGTGCCAGAGGGTCATAGCCATTTGGATGATCCGGGTATACCACACGATCGCCGGCAAATCGGCCAATCTAATTGCCGGATTGCCACCTTGGGATCCGGAGGCGAAGGCTCTCTGGCGCGTTTACGAGTGGCGCGTGGAGGCGCGACGCCGCCCGGGGTGGATCCCCGCCGCTAGGGAAAGCAGAAACGTCTGGGTGTCACTACTGCGAGAATCGCTCGGAGGACACGTGGGGCATACGGTACAGGACTGCCCCGCTTTGGCGGAGTACCGCCCTGTCCTCAAGGAAGTGATAGGTGGCGACATCTCGCGCCCGGCCTTATTGCGAGGCGAGGAGGCGGCCGCCGTGAGGGGGAGCGCAGCCTGAATCTCACAACCCAGCCGGACAGCATCGGAAGTGGCGAAGCGACTTTCGGCCACCGTACGACAGCGGACGGCGAGTAATGCGCGACTCGCCGTCTGATCATGGACCATGCCCGGGTCGACGGCGAGTCTTGTTCCACGCGCGCCTCAAAGAGCTGTCAGCAATCTGACGGGGCCCCCTTCAGAGGGCCGTCATCATGCTGACACCCTTTGAGGCGCGCATGGAACACAACGCGCCGTCGACCCGGGCATGATCCATGGTCGGACAGCGAGTCGCCCATTACTACGCGCCTACGGTGGCCGGAGATCGTCTTGCAACGTCCCTCGCCGTGGGTGTCTACCACTGCGGCTGGGGTGGAGGGAGGACGCTGTCCTCTCCCTCACGCGGCGCGCCTCCTCCTTCGCGAGCATTTCTGCTTTCCGCTCTGAGGACGCGGCGGTGCTCTGCCCAAGCGGGGCAGTCCTGCACCGTATGCTCCACCGTGTCCTCCGGGTGATCCTCGCAGTGGTGACACCCAGACGTTTCCTCCATTCTCCTCAGACGCAGGTACCTCCCGAAACAGCCGTGTCCGGTGAGGACCTGCGCCAGGCGGAAGGTTAGGACGCCGTGACGCCTATCCAGCCACTCCTCAAAGAGGGGTCTTACCGCCGCGATTGCGGCGTGCCCGGACCTCGGTTGCGACAGTCGTCCCCTCCATACTGCCCTGAGATCGCGCCGGAGCTCTTCCCGCCTAGTGGGTACAGACGTAGTATTTTTTTTTCAGATTGCGTAAATAATGCTTAGATATCCGTTGATTTGCTGTAATTTTTATAGAGAGTTCCCTAGATTTCTTCAATGTCCCGTCATCATAAATCCTGACCTGATTACCATGGGATCATCTGTGATGTAAATGTTTATAAACAAAAGAAGAATTTTCCAAATCTGTCCAGGCGTCATCGAAAAATCGGGGAACATAAATAACAAAAGGTTACGACGAATTGGGAACCTCCTCCTTTTTTTCGAAGTCGGTTGAGAAACAAAAACCAAGTGTAAAATATCATTGTGTAGGGAATCGGTGACTGTTTCTTATTTCCTTGATTTTTTTGCCGCCGACTTCCGAAAGAAGAGTTATTTAACATTTATTTTGTATTATTTTTAGAAGCCGATTATATTTTGCTCTTTTTAGTAGGTACAGGTGCTGTCATTATTGAAGAGTTCCCACGATTTTGTCGAAGATCGGATCATGAGATCCTGACCAAGAAACATGGGACGTTATTGAAGAGATTTCTCGTCTTCTCCAAGATTCCGTCATGACCTAGTAACCATGGGACCATCTGTTAAGATACCCTTTTTTTTGCGTGGTAAAATCATCAAATGAGTCCTCCCGCCCAGGGCGGGGCGGGACTGTCAGACTTGTACTGACTAAATCCACGGTGTTCCTTCAATAGCCCTTTACGTACCAGGGTCACGGTTACCAGGTGAGACAGTCCCGCGAACCCGGCAGGCTTTGGCCCTCTTAGAGGGCCCTGTCAGATTGCTCACTCTTAGGGGGCCCTGTCAGATTGCTGACTCTTTTGGGGCCCTGTCAGATTGCTCACTCTTAGGGGGCCCTGTCAGATTGCTCACTCTTAGGGGGCCCTGTCAGATTTCTCACTCTTAGGGGGACCCTGTCAGATTGCTCACTCTTAGGGGGCCCTGTCAGATTGTTCACTCTTAGGGGGCCCTGTCAGATAGCTCACTCTTAGGGGGCCCTGTCAGATTGCTCACTCTTAGGGGGGCCCTGTCAGATTGCTCACTCTTAGGGGGCCCTGTCAGATTTCTCACTCTTAGGGGGACCCTGTCAGATTACTCACTCTTAGGGGGCCCTGTCAGATTGTTCACTCTTAGGGGGCCCTGTCAGATTGCTCACTCTTAGGGGGCCCTGTCAGATTGCTCACTCTTAGGGGGGCCCTGTCAGATTGCTCACTCTTTTGGGGCCCTGTCAGATTGCTGACTCTCAGGGGGCCCCGTCAGATTGCTGACTGTTAAGATAGCCTTTTAAACAAAAGAAGAATTGCCCAAATCGCTCCAGGCGTCATTGAGAAATCTGGGAACATACATAAAAAAATGTTCTGACGAATTGTGAACCTCCTTCTGTTTAGAAGTTGGTTAAAAGATAAGATCTTCTTAACATTATAATAAACAAACCACTCATTATTCCTCGTTAACCTACTAGTATTACAAATACGAAATTAAGTCTATAGGTCTACTCCGTTTTACGTCAAAACGGCTGAACCGATGTTGATGAATTTTGATACAGAGATAGATGGGTCTCTAGACACGGTTATGGGCTATACATAAAGGCGGTTGGGGTGGGCAAAGCCGCGGGCAAAAGCAAGTACGTCAAAAAATCTATGGATTCCTACAAAAAATAACTCCAGATTAGAACAAAATTCAAACCGCCATATCTCTGGTTGGTTACGGTTTAGAAACTTATTTTTTTTTTCTATGTACTTCTTAGGTAGTAGTCTAATTGTGCCCAAAGTTTCATCACTGGCGAAAGAAAAAAAAATTGATGCCAAGGTCCGTACTAAAAGTTGCAAACCCCTTTACTCCCCAAAATGGATGTAAACAATAATTTCAACTTTGTATTGGATATTAACAGTTGATAAAGAAAACCTGTTTCTTTTACATTTGAGTTAAAGTTATAATAGGTATGTGTTTTTATTGTAGTCTTTTCAATAAAAACATAGTACGAGTATTACTTTAAAAACGCTATTTTAAATTATATTTTAAGGTTGGAATCTTAAGCCTCCTGCAGACACACGCGATTAATCGCGCGGGGCGACATGTCGCGGTCCATTCGCAGTATTTTTAGAGTGGAAATTATCTTGGCTCGCTGTCGCAGCGCGATTAATCGCGTGTGTCTGCTGGCGGTTTTATTGTAATATTATGAAACTTTCATAAACATGCATCCTAAGGTTGTCTGGAAGATTTCGCTATCAGCGATAAGACCGTTGTTAGAAAGATTCATATTTTAAAATAAATAAGGCGTAGATGCTTTCTGGGCTTGAATCTGCGACCTTCCGATTCGTGACAAAGGCGTATAAAAAAATGTTTTACATGCTTACGAATTGGTTTTTGACGTACTTATCATCAGCCTATAATGTTCCCACTGCTGGGACACAGGCCTCCTCTCTGTGAGATCCTCTCTGTGGCCTCCTCTCTCCTCTCAGTGGTATCGGCTCCGAAAGTTTAAATAAATTATAAGAAAGAATTAAATGCTGGTTTTCATTAAAGTCATAAAACTCACGGGTACCTAGGTACCTAAACATAGTGATAATTAGGTATAACATAGAAAACGAGACGGCATTGTCAGAAAAAATAACAGTCTCTTTATTTCATACACGAACAGACAAAACATCGAAATGCGATTTTATTATTATTGTACTAGCTAAAGTGGGCTACCGATGTGGCTTTCTTATTACGAAGCCATTAGTATTCCAGCCACAGAACTAATGGAACCTATTTAGATCATTTATGCAACAAGTTGGGATCGGACTCTTGTTCGCTCACTCAATACCTACTAAGAGTAACAGTTGTATTGTGAGATAATAATAATATCTTATTGATATGATTATGTAGTAGTTTACTACAGTACTACGTACCTTCTATTTATGCGTTTTCACGGGAAAGCACTGTACGCTAATAAAAATATTATAAATACCGGTATTACCGGTACACGCGAGATGAAATTGTTAGGGCTGTGTATGACTGCTGTAAATTTGATATTTGTGACATATAAATAACTATAATAATGAGAAATCGAATAGACGATTGATGTATGACTTGATTTAATATTTATTTATTCACTTAATAACCTAATATTATATAATTTGGTAATTTGATAATTTAATTTGATAAATTGTAGCCTAATGAATTTAATTTAATTTAACAATTTAATGTATTAATTTAATTTAATGTAAATATGTTATGTATTCTTAATGTGTGGGTAATTACCTGAAATAAAGAATTTTAATTTTAATTTAATTAATCTATTTATTGTGTCTTTCATTCAAATAAGTTATTTTATGAAAAAGAAACAAACAAAATTTCAAAATGGATGGATATTTGTTACACGGATCTTCATGAATTTTGCTTGAAGATAGGTAAACCCTTGACGCCATATGTGGGGGAGCAGAGTCCCCCACCAAGCATTTTTTTGTAAATATAATTTTTATTGTAAACGTTACGCGCTCGCGGCTCCGCGTATTCTCAGTATTGCCCGAGAGGTCACAGGGTACGAATTTGTGACGGGCTGACACTTGTGGTCTGCGAGCTACGTGTTACAACGGAACTTAGGTCCCCCACGGGTGTAGTTACGTTACTATTTTTTTTTTATTATCTTATCGTGTTGTTTATTTTTTTTAGATTTTTGAATTGAAATGAATAAAAATATGACTCAATAAATAAATGAATAACGTAAAATAATAATATTATACATGATATGCTTTTTTAGCGTGGTAAAATCATCAAATGAGTCCGAACCCAGGGCAGGGCGGGAGGGACTGTCAGACTCGTACTGACTAAAATCCACGGTGTCCTTCAATACCCCTTTGTGTTCCGGGGTCACGGTAATGAGATAAGTCCCGCGACCAAATACATGATATGCCTAGAAGACTGAAAATGTTCCTAAAATATTGTTATAGATTGATAAGTAAACATACCTATTGTGATTTTGCATGTTATTCAAAATGTTGAAAACATTACATTTTATTTTTATTTTTAGTAATATGTCTGAAAGGAAAAAAGAAAAAGTTTAAAAGTTAATTTTTTCATTTTTTATTTTCGTTTCTAAACTTAGTTCTAAAAAACTGTAGCCAAAAAGGCACTTATTTCGTTAAAACATCAGAAAAGTGATATTTCTGTTTTAAATTTCAATAAAACTGATTTTGTTTAATTTGTATTAAGCCTTTTATTTATTTTATATAAAAAAAAAAACTTCATTAAAATTATTAATAATTCATAGGGGACCTAGCTCCCCCACGAGTGTATATGTGTGGCTTGAAATAACGAGTGGTGCCAAGGGTTAATATAGTCTGAAATCTATACTAATATTATAAAGTGGAAATATTTGATTGCTTGTTTGTATTAAACAATAGAAGTTCCACTAAGCCCCTTCCACCTTAACCGACGGCCGGGCACGCCGCAATCGCGGCGGTAAGACCCCTCTTTGAGGAGTGGCTGGATAGGAGTCACGGCGTGCTGACCTACCGCATGACGCAGGTCGTCACCGGACACGGAAGTTTCGGGAGGTACCTGTGTCTAAGGAGAAAGGAGGAAACGCCTGGGTGTCACCACTGCGAAGATCGCCCGGAGGACACAGTAGAGCATACGGTGCAAGACTGCCCAGCTTGGGCAGAGCACCGACGTGTCCTCACGGCGGCGATAGGCGGAGACCTCTCGCGCCCGGCATTGGTTGCGGCCATGCTGCGGGGCGAGACGGAGTGGGAAGCGGTCGCCTCCTTCTGCGAAGCAGTCATGCTCGCGAAGGAGGAGGCGGGCCGCGTGAGAGAGAGGACAGTGTCCTCCCTCCGCCCCACCCGCAGTGATGGACGCCCACGGCGACGGACGTCGCAAGACGATCTCCGGCCACCGTAGGCGCGGGCATGCGGGCGGCGAGTAAAGGGCAACTCGCTGCCCGACCATGGACCATGCCCGGGTCGACGGCGCGTTGTGTTCCACGCGCGCCTCAAAGAGCGTCAGCATAATGACGGGGCCCCCTCTCTAGAGGGCCAAAGCCTGCCGGAGTCGCGGGACTTATCTCATTACCGTGACCCCGGAACATAAAGGGCTATTGAAGGACACCGTGGATTTTAGTCAGTACAAGTCTGGCAGTCCCTCCCGCCCTGCCCGATGTGACTCATTTGATGATTTTACCACGATAAAAAAAAAAGCCCCTTCCACCTTGCCACCTTCAAAACTACCAACCACTAAACAAAAAAAACTTCACTCAAAAACTAACCTACTGTTCTCTCCCACAGAATGCAGATTCAGTCCTCATCGATGGTTCATGCCAGGTGCCAGACAACTTGTACAAGGCTATCGGGTCCATCATCTCGTTCTACATACCTCTGATGGTGATGCTGCTGACGTATGCACTGACGATACAACTCCTGGCGAGGCAGAGGAAGGGACTTGGTGCTGGCTGGGCGCCTGGCTGGCTTGGAGGACCTGCTCCTATTGGTGAGTGACTTTTGTACGCTTTTTAGGGTTCCGTACGTCCGAATACAAAAACGGAACCCCTATTGGATCACTCGTGTGTCCGTCTGTCTGTCGCTTCCAGTCAATTATCTCCGAATCTACTAGACCGATTGAGTTGAAAAGACAATGCCAGAAGCTACTTGGAGCTATGACCCACCAAATAAAAGTTGGTTTCCAACCATGCCAAATGTAGCATTCTGTTTGTGCTTTATCACTGATAAGTAAAATCAAGTTTACATGCTTTTAGAAGATGCGGTTTCTGTTTAAATGTATAAAAAAATACATCATAAGTAAGTTCCGCTATTCGACACTAGATGTCACTATTAGATTGTAACACATTCGATTGTATTCCGTTTAACCTCATGGTTAGGATTGAAAGGACAATGCTAGTTGATAACTAAAATCATGTTTACATACCTTTACAAAGTGCGGTTACCGTTTAAATGTAACAAAAATATTACATTTAGGTTGGGTATTACAGTATTCCCATTTCAGTTTCTACAATGTTGGTTTAGCCACAAAAAGCACTCATGACGAATAACAGATTCTGGTGGACGCTGTACGATAAATAATCATATTAACTAGTTTATAATTCAATAAACACAATCGTAGCCCCCAAATATCAATATGAATATTTTGTGGATTATGTCATTTGTGACATTTTGACACAAGGACTTCTTATACAATCAGGACTGAGCACTCACGCCAAAAACGTGCCGATAGAGATAGCACCCATGGAGGCGATTGTCTTTTTCTAATAAGAATGAACAAACATTTTATGACGAATAGGAAAGTCAGTTTTGAAAGTCATACTTTTTATCGAGATAACTCATGTACATGTTACAAATATTATGAGATAAAGTTTTTTTTTTTTAATTACATTTATAAGAGATTTACCAAAAAATAATTTGAACTTTGAACATTTTATTTGATTATTGGTTGGTGAGAATCGGTTACGAACCTTTGTTATTTAATCAATCAAGCTAAACGCATGGTCCACTCTTCGAGTGACCAGAGGGCTGGATTATTTTTTGGTCAAAGAATCAGCATTGCCATCCAACGTCGCAATGCTGCCAGCATCCTGGGCACATATCCCGTTCACAGAGATGTGGATGAATATTTTGACGGTCTTTGTTAGTTTATTTAATTATTATTAGGTTATTAAGTACATAAGATTGTAATAATTATATAATTCATCATAAAAAAAACTAAGATCATAATTGAACTACATCATTTTAAGAATATACAATTGCATAAATGTACAAAATGCATCAGAAAGAAATCTTAGAACTAAAAAAAATGAAGTAGGCAGGTAAGCTAGTAAGTGTAATAATTCTCTACCAATGTGATCTCGTGCAATTAAAGAAAAGGACAAGCGCCTCCAACATGATTCTCTCTTTCGTCTCAAACTAAAACAATCTAAGCAGTGACAGTTACGGTTAATTTTTTGTAATATGTAACATGAAGCGCTCAGTCCATTTTTATGATAAGTCCATGTTTCGACTTAGGTATTTTGACGTTTCGTTGCACTTAATCTTCACGCTCAATTGCGAAATATTTTTAAGAGTGTACATTCATTGTGTGATTTATATTAAAACACATTATTTTCATTACACACACTTAATGGAAATAATGTTATATTAAAACTGAATATTACATATTTAAATCCGTACATAACACATTAAAAGGTGTCACTTTCTCAGCGTGTAGGTATGCTTATTGAGTAACGCACATGTCCGCGATGAAAACAGGAAATGGTTTTTGGGTTTTCGAAATCCTTTTATCACTAACTTTTAAAACGCATCTTTTGCAGAATAACAGTTAAGTAATCAGGGGTCTTATTTTAATTTAATATTTTTCATTAATTTATATTTCCTGTAAATTGGGCTGAAAGGTGGGGCAGGATCTGGCATTGTCATTTGGTAGACATATCAATTCCTGTGACCCAAGCACAGAGGTGTGACGTGAATAGATGAAATCTGTATAAGGGTGGTAATTTTTGGGGGAAGTGGAAAAAAAATATGAAAACTGCATCGTGTGACACGTCAAATGAAAGGTCTTGTTGAGAAGATCTATGTATTATTTTTGTAATTTTAAAATAAATAGTTTCCAAGTTATTCAAGAAAATAGACGAAAATTAACCATTCCCCCCCCTTATCTCCGAAACTACTGAACCTAAAATTTTGAAAAAAAAAATACAGAAATTAGTTTTCTACTTATAGATTACATGGTAGGTAAATCACTCAATGTTGTGCGTACCAATCTTCAATTATTCGTAAATTTAAATTCATCTATTATTTGCGGTTAAAATTATAGGTAGGCAAAAAATAAAATGTAATGTCTTGTACGAATTTTTTTTAGTTACCATAAACCAATTTGGGTCAGATTTTTTTAGGTTATGAGTTCTCCCGCCTTGTGTGGAGCGGGAGGGACTGTCAGTGTTACTAACTAGAGTCCCTGGTAATCTGATTGGTCAGCTCCGCGATCTGACCATTGTGCAGTTGGATTTAGAATTAAAATAACGAACCAGAAAATCAACGTCACATTGCATTGGTACAAAAAATTCAACACCTTTTAAACGCATGATTCTTTGCATACTTTCTGTATAGTTAAAACTAGGATTAACTTAGAAAAACGATTATTGAGTACATCGCCACCCCAAATTGACGTCCCGGTTGGTGCAGTGGCCGAGTGATTGGACTGCTGCGTCGCGTGTCGCGGGTTCGATTACCGCACGGAGCAAATATTTGTATGACCTACAAGTGTTTGTTCCGGGTCGGGCGTTTGTGTATGTGAGTTTATATGTTTGTAAGCGCACCCCCACGACACAGGAGAAATTCCTAATGTGGGGCAAAGTTAAAAAAAAAAACACTTGGCGTTCTCAAACTGCATGTGCTATTCCAAAATTAAAAATACCGTCGAAAGGCCGAATAAACATCGGATCTATCATGCTATTGCAAAATTTTAGAATTGTTTCGCTTGGAAAAGTTCCCATTGGCATTTTTGAGGTAATACCGTACTGTGAAAAGCGAGTAAGTAGGGGAAGTCAGCTCAAAGCGGCCACCTTAACTTTGAGTTAAAAAAATAGCCATTAAACGAAAGATTTTTGAAGAGAATTTTATACCAGCTAGTAGAGAATTTATCGAATTTTTGCAATGGCCAATTCAAATTTGCGTAAGTTGAAAAATAAGCATTGCAGATTACGAAAACTTGTCATAAAACCGCTTTGCCCGAGTGGCCGCCCAAAGCGGCCATGGGAGTAAGGGCAACGTGGCCACCCCAAAAGTTTTCAAGAAATTAATAGATTTTTTGTTGAAATATACTTTGGTAAATCTGCCAAGTATTTTCATAGCAGATCCTGTTTATAAGTGTCTTCTCAGGGATACCATATTTAATTGCGAAGGATTTAATTGAGTCACGCTTTTCTTTTATTTGTTTAATTGTTCAGGCTGTTCAGGCCATCGTAGCTTCGTCTCATGATGTCTGGGCTGTTTTCTTTTGTAGTTATTGACCATCTAAACAAAATAATTAAGCATAATCTGTGGAGCCATAATATTAAAGGAGTCGGTCAGGTGGCCGCTTTGCCCGAACCGCTTTGCCTTTTTCGCCCATTTTGATTAAAACATTAATTTCACTAACATTATTTATTATATTTCGGAGCAAATACCACGAAAATAAGCCCAAATAGATAAGTAACATTAAACGTGTAATGAAACCATTTAAATATAAACAGTTTTGACCAAAACAGGTTGAACTTTCCTTGTATTATTTTAATAAAACAACCAAAAAAACATTTGGCGTCACTAGAGCCACACTTTCAGAGCCGCACTAGTGAATGACTGGCGCGGGGTGGGAAAGAGGTTTGGTTATGCGTACAGAACGGCAACACAACGCTATCATTTCAAATAACTGAAAAATTAAGCGTGGCCGCTTTGCCTCCTATGGCCCCTTTGAGCTGACTTCCCCTAAGTATTACGTGTATTTATGTTTCCGTAAAGAGGGTCATTCAATGTGACCTTATTCTTAAGTTAATTACCATTGTCCGATGTACATTCCTTTGTAATAGGACACCACCTTATTAACATTAAAAGCAGTGGCGACGAATCTTTAGTTACATTAATAAGATTCCTTTTGGGTGACATTCAAAGCTATGTCTAAGTATAGCGTTGTGCTCCACGCGCGCCTTAAATAGTGTCAGCATAATGACGCCCCCCTTTAGAGGGCCAAAGCCTGCCGCGGTCGCGGGACTAATCCAATTACCGTGACCCTGGACCGTAAAGGGCTTTTGAAGGACACCGTGGATTTTAGTCAGTACAAGTATGACAGTCCTTCCCGCCCTGCCCTGGGTGGGAGGACTCATTTGATGATTTTACCACGATAAAAAAGAAAATAAAAAAGTATAGGTATCACTAAGCTTGTAATTTAGATATTAATAATGTAATGCTGAAGAGTTTGTTTGTTCGGTTGAACGAGCTAATCTCAGAAAGTACTCGTCCGAATTGCAAAAATATTGTATGTTGGATAGTCCATTTATCACTTTGGACCCTATCTGAAAATCAGCGCTGTGACTTTTTTTTCTAAATGTCACAGCTCATGCTGAGATATGCCTTTTGGCCTCGTACAGGACCAAAATTGGTTATTTTATTTTAATTGTTTAAGTTTCTTTTATTTAATTTTAACTTCCTTGTTTTTAATGTTATGTTGTTGTTCTGTCCTGTGTGAGTCTAATAAAGCTTTTTCTTTCTTTATTTATTTATCGAGAAAGGTTATGAGCTATAAAACATCACGCTGCGACCAATAGGAACCCAGTAGCGGGGGTGAAATCACGGGGTACAGCTATAGTACTTAAAAACATTAGATTTATCATTAACTATTTTCTAAGTTACGAGTACGTAAATGAAAATCGTCGAAAATTGATGAAAGATACGACGCTAAAAATTCACAAATACATCACATCATCATCAGCCTATAAATGTTCCCACTGCTGGGAAACAGGCCTCCTCTCTGCGAGATCTGAGCCATACCACCACGCGAGCCCAGTGCGGGTTGGTAGATGTCACATGTCTTCGATTTTTGGTTCTAGGACATGCCGGTTTCCTCACGATGTTTTCCTTCACCGTTTTGAGAGCAGTGGTGATGAAATAGGTTACACAAAGTAATGCGCCTGGCTGGGTTCGAACCCACTACCTACAACTCGTAAGTCCGGGCCAATACCGCTGCGCCACCACTGCTCAGCTCTCAATACATCACGCTGTGGATTAATTTAAGTGTGGTCTGATTGGTTCTGACGTCACCAATCCGACCCTCGAATTTTGATGCGTTTTATCGTTGTCAATATTCATGGATATAAAAAAAAAATTCTGTTCAATATTTTAAATTACTTTTATTGATGGACTAAATTGATTTGCAATTTATTTATGCTGGGAACTAGCTTTTTGTCATTGCTAATAGAAATATTTTATTTTTCTTGTTAATATTCTTAAACGAAAATTTCGTTAAAATGTATAAATTGAATACTGCCGTCCCGTCTTTGCACGGGTGAACATGATATGCCTTTGTTACTCAAGGTGAATGTAAATTCTATAGGTGATAACATTTTTGAAATCGGACAGTAGTTTTTGAGTTTATTCATTACAAACATACACTCACACAAAAATACAAAATAATCTATCATCTTTATTATATTGTGTAAATGTAGATTAACTCAAGTCAAAGCCTGTGACCATTTCTTTCCTAAAATTACGAAAAACCTAAGATTTTTTTTTGTAGGGATAACATAAATCACAACAATGATATCTTATTTCAGACGGAGGTTTGTTAAATCTCATGAAAAAGGTCTCCGAGATTACAATCCACTCACAAAGCCTGAGTAGGCTTGATTTTAATAGGATTTGGATTTTCAGTTACATCTGATTGTACACACGGGAATAAAAACTGAGAAGTCACGCTTCTCAGATATTTTTTGGTTACACACCGTTTTTAACGACGACTTTTTTATGTATTTCTGTCTCTTTAAAGGCGTCATAATACGGCGATCAAAATGCTTCCAAAGAACCTCATTTGTCAAAATTTATGATGACAAGAATTCTAGAATGGTATATTATGCAACCAGTGAATGAAGAGCGAATTTAAAGCGAGGGCCATTTATCTTTCTACGCTCGTGATTCAATCATCATGAATCTCTACAGTCGTGATTCAGTCGTTAGAATCCTTCGCTTGTGAGTAAAAGTAGCTTTATAGAGGGGAAATGGTAATTGTCATTATTGCGGTGTTTGTTTGTATTGATCTATTGTCCGTTTCAAACGACTTCTGTGACTTTCGTTTAATTGCTTAAATTTCCCGAGAAATTTTATGAGGATGGATGTTTGTTACTCTTTCATTCAAAAACGATTGAATGGGATTTAAACAAAAATTTGGCACATAAATGAACTGGATTAACAAATATGAAACATTTCATCCTGATATTTTCTTCTGGTGGGATTAATTTTAGACTAGGTATCATGCGGCTGAAGTCGCGGGCAAAAACAAGTTCCTATAATTCCTCATCTTTAGGGACATGTCCCTAAGGAAAGGTAACCACAGGCGTTCAATTCAATTTCCCCAAATGTGATAAAAAAGGGAAAACGTTATTTTTAAGACTACCTGCGTTCTTTTGTACCCTCATTTCAATTTGGCATAAGTGGATTTGGAATTCAAAGGATTCAAAACTTCCTTTGAAATAAATACTTATTTATTTGCAAAGTTGTATTTTTAAATCGCTTGTATGTCGCGAATTTTCTTGCTTTCGCAAAAGTGGTCTTTGCTAATCTTTGCAGAATCATCCAGTTATTATAATTATGGGTAAAAAATGCTTGGAGGGTAAATCCCTTACTTTCTTGATTAAAGAGGCGATACACAGGCCGATTCGAGGATTAAGTTGTCCCTGGGAGGAGATGAATTGTGAGAAAAAATTGTTCGCGGACTCTTTTTGTGTTTTTAGTTAAATTTGGCTGGCTATTTTGTTCGGCTGGATTTGATGTTGATGAACAAAAGTTTATTTTGAAATGGTTAAATTCTTTTTTTGTAACTTTAGAAAAGTACTAAACAAATGCAAACAAGCCTAACAAATTAAAGTCACGGTAAGTTATAAGTAAATCTACATAAAAAAAAACAAATCTGCAAATAAATAAAAATAGCCTGAATCATACTATGTGTATTGAAATAAGAATTTTACGTTCATAACACTCCAAAAATTTTCTTATTCTACAGCTAAATCAGGCGCATTTTGTGGGTACCCTAACATATTTTGCAATTTCTAAACAAGTTTCGCAGCTGCTCCCAAATTTGTACGAGTATAACCATCAAAATCTTCAATTAATTTCATCTCATCACAATTTAATTAGAGCACACGCTTGATTATGAAAATATTAAGTTAATTAGCTCGTAAGGACAAAGGGAAATGCCTTTCATAAATAATAATATCTATACATTTATATATAATAAATCTGTAGAAGGGTCAATTCTGTACATTGAAAATATTGAAAAAATAAATAGCGGGGGGTGTTGCTGGATCGATACCAAACCCAAATATGTGATTAAAAAAATTTTTGTCTGTCTGTCTGTCTGTCTGTATATGCAGGCATCACGTGAAAACCAACGGTTTGATTTCGATGAAACTTGGTATAATTATACCTTATTATCCTGGGCATAAAATAGGATACTTTTTATCCTGGAAAAATACGTAGAAAAAAAATTTCTGTAACAAACCTTATTATGGAACCACTGGCGTCACCTCAACGACCATTTATATCTAGACGCCTGATGCACGATCTGACTAACGAAAATATTCTGTCAAGTCGCTGAGGTACGACGTAAGCGAGGGGGACGGGGTACTGCGTCCTGATTGGCTAACGGGGACGGGGTCTGCGTTCTGATTGGCTAACTCAAGGTCAGTGCGACGAGGGGACTCACAGGAGTGGTCGAGTCACGACGGTTATAAGATTTTTTTACCTAATGTGTTGACAGACATCGGTCGCCTGTGATTAGGAGTCTAGATATAAATGGTCGTTGCGTCACCTATTATCAAGTAGAACATTACGCCACGCCTGCCTCCATTGATTTCTAAAAAGGTTCCACCACTCACCACTAGATGGCGTTGTGCCTATGACGCGCATTTCTGAATCGCGGTGTTAAGATTCTCCGAGAGTTAATGACTACAGCGACTTTATTATTTTTCTGTGTGACTTAACTAGCAGTGCACTTGCGGGCTACGTCCTAATTGGAATAGCTACACAAGACTCTGCTACTAAGTTTTATCATAAAGTTGAACTTGAACAGTAATTCAATTCTGTTATTTTTGGTTTAGAGGACCAAAAACCCGTGCTTTTCAGCGCGACCTTTTTGATTACTGTTCCGATCAGTTATTTGTAAATACAAGGTCGGAATTACTATGAAAAAAAATACTACAGAACGCGAGCTCAACAGCAGTAGCTCAATAGATCTCCTTAAGTATTATAGGCTTAGCCGTATTTGGGTCCAATAGATATTTATAAGATGTCATTGTCAGAGTTACTCAAAATGGAGAAATAAACCATCCACGCGAAGACCGACATCCGCGCGGACGGAGTCGCGGGCGGAAGCTAGTAATTAATAAAAATACAGACTAAGTAGCAGCTGAAATGGCGGGTTTTAACTTATTAGCGGGAATTACTATAGCATAAGATAATAATATTGCCATTCGTTCAAGTTCAAAATGCCCTAATTGCCCGAAGGTGGTTTTTTTTTTAATTTTCGGCCATTTAAGAACAAAACAGAAGAATATCAAATTAATTTACTTTATGCCTCTTGCAATTGAAATAGTTATTGAATATAATGTTTTGAACAAATGGAAACTTCACTGCAAGGAATACTTAAATGTTTCAATTAATGGTCAAAATAATTACCTAATTGTTGCCCCAGCTTCGCTTTTGTGGTATATGCCTGTAACCACTGTAGAACGTTCAATAATTTGTGTTCACGAGATTCAGTATGAAAATACTCAGAATTATTATAGATAAATACATGTTTATTTTTCTTCCTAGCCGGTTCTGTCTTACTCCGGGGCCAAGGTCTTTATCCTCTCCTTCCACTTCGCAAACCCGCGCTCCTCCTTCCAATTCTGGCAGAACCTATACGCATCGACCCACTATCTTCTTCATGGCCTGCGACCCTGCTTCCCCGTCTCTCACACAGTATACTGGGCGTCCCACGGCTATGCCACTTGGAGGGAAAGTACCTTGAATATTGTAGATGGAACATTTTACTGCAAGAAGATATTATTTTAATTTAATAAACCTTTAAACTGCATTCATAGATTTAAAAAAAATACATGGTTGTACCGGGAATCGAACCCACACGAGAAAAATAAATACTCTGTAGTTTTCTCGTACTGATCGAAAGGCTTCATCACAGGGATTATTTTTTGCGACACCTAATGAAAGATTGCGACTTTGTATTCAAGCGTATGTAATGGGACTCATTTTGAGCATTTGATATTGATTAATTTTGTAACATGAATGTTAAAATTCATGGTCTTCCTTTTATTTCTGACACTATGTTATTTAGCAAAAAAGAATCCTTAAAATGAAGCCTTTCGATTGGTATGAAAAACTACAAATCATTTTTTTTTTCTCGTGTAGCGGAATCGATTCCCGGTTCAACCATGTAATTATTTAAAAATTTATAATTGCAGTTTAAATTGTTTGTTTAAATAATTAAAGTAATGTCTTCTTTCAGTAAAATGTTCTATCTACAATATTTAAGGTACTTTCCCTCCATGTGGTATAGCCGTGAGACGCCCTGTATATTATAAGTATGAATCTGTTGGTCTAGTGGTTAGTGACCCTGACTGCTATGCCGGAGGTCGTGGGTTCGATTCCCACCCAGGACAAATGTTTGTGTGATGAGCACGATCATTTGTTCTGTGTCTGGGTGTAATTTATCTATAATATGTATGTATTTAGAAATATATAAGTATGTTTATCAGTTGTCTAGTACCCATAACACAAGCTCTGCTTAGCTTGGGACTAGATGGCGTGGTGTGATAGTTGTGGAATATTGTGGAATATTAATCTGCCTAAACCTAACTCCAAATTAATGACTTTCGATCGCAAATAAATATAAAGCTAGTACTAAAGTGTCTAGTAACTAAAGCCTCGTTCACACGTGGATACATTTATGTCGGGAAATTGTATCGCAATCGGGCCGCCACAATTTCCGCAGACGTTCCTATCAATGCCGTCAGTTGTGTGAGAGTGAAGTAATCAAGGCACGGATATAATAAAGTGTCGTATCTAGTGGTTTGAATTTTATGTGTGTTCTAGTGAAAAGTGTTTGAAAAATCACTATTATACAAACCCCCTCTCATCTGGGGTGCTAAGACAGGAAACCTCCACGTGCGCCCGTGGACTGGAGTTCCCTCTCGGATACGTCCGGGGGGAAGACCAGTTTTTCGGGCCGGTGCACCCTGGGATGCGGGCAAAAACTCTTCCTTAGGCACTGTGTGCCTAAGGGGTCTCTTTGCCCGTATGCAAATATAGCCTGTCGGGTGGACGCTCCAACGCGTGTCTTTCTGAATAGCAGAGGGCACAGCGGCGGAGCGGGCTTGCGGACGGTGAGTAATGGGTATGCTCGCCGTCCGACCAAGGACCAAGCCCGGGTCGGTGGCGCGTCGTGTTTCACGCGTCACCGACGGGGCCCCTTATGGGGCCAAATGCCTGCTGGGGTCGCGGATTTTTTCTTAATCCAGGATACCGTGGCCCCGGAACGTAAAGGGCATCCGAAAGAACCCGGGTGGATTTTAGTCAGTAAGAGTCTGACAGTCCCTTCCGCCCCACCCAGGGCGGGAGGACTCATTTGATGATTTTGCCAACCCAAAAAAAAAACCCTCTTATCTTAAAGAACGTTCCAAGTTCCTTCATGACACACATAATAGATATCTTAGGTCCTCGGAAAACTTGAGACTGGAGATTCCAATGCACTATACAAGCTTTTATGACAAATCTTTTACAATTGAAGTAGTGCGACTATGAATACCTTGCCCATGTCAGTCAGGAGCGCACAAAACATGTCAATTTTAAAAAATCTGCTCAAGAAGCACTACCTTTCTCCTTAAACATGTGATATAATATGTCATGGGCCAAGTGGTTAATGCGGGCAGTATTCATAATGCCCTGGCAGTAAATAATATAATATTCCACAACTATCACACAACGCCATCTAGTCCCGAGCTAAGCAGAGCTTGTGTTATGGGTACTAGACAATTAATACACATACTTATATATTTCAAAATACATAAATATTATCGATAAATTACACCCAGACACATGATTAATGGCACCCCAATTTTTTTTAAACCACCTAGTAGTAGGGGCCCCGCGAAGCAGGGCTCCTTCCACCTTTCGAAGAACTAGTTTATTATTCACATTTATCACTTAGCCCGATATGGCTGGGCATGATTCATACTGCCCGGGCATTATGAATACTACCCGCATTTATCACTTGGCCCATAACATATATATTTATATGTGTTTGTATGTGTATATTTTTGTCTTGTTTAATTGGTTAATTGTACACCACAGTACTACCTACAGTATTGTCTCCCTTTCTTCCTAATCCATCCAAAGGTTGTCTTAAAAAGATAGCTTTTAGTGATAAGACCGCCCGCCCATTGTGTCACCCTATGTTTAAGATATATTACCTTTAATTTGTATGGTGTGTATAATTAAAAGTTTTCTATCTATCTATTATACTTATCTACTTATTTAATTGTAACACTGCTTGACATATTTTATGAAAATGTTCATAAAGCTTTAGTGACAAAAATCATTCTAGTGCTCTGACCAGTCAACTAAACTACTTCCTAGTATGATATCACGACATGAGATTTTATAAAGGCTATGCTGATTACATGTTTCAAAAATATTCACTGTTCAAATATTATAAAACTGGAGCCCTGAGACAGTGAGACGGGGTCGCGGCAGGCCGCGAAGGAGATGGTGGGACGAACTGGACAGATTCTGTCCAAATGGGAAGGAGGACGCACGGGCTCGCGAGAAGTGGAAGGAGGGGGAGGCCTTTGCATAGGAGTGGGACAGAGCAGGCTAATAAAAAAATATATATATTATAGGGAATTAGAGATCTAAAAGCAAAAATATATATATCAGAATAAAAGAAACAACTTAACTCCTCGAATTGTAATACATTACATAACCTAATATAATCGAGTTTTTCATCGATCGGAGAGTGGAAAAGCTATAAATTACGCCTACAGCACTATAAAAATAAACTAGTTAAGAAATATTTACCCTCTGACCTTTTTATCATCGTTATCGCTGATAAAATGCCACTTTATCTAGGTTCCCAAATAAATGAATTAGGTCCTACATAATGTGATTGAGAAACCTTTACCATAAATAAAAACTTACGTCACTCAAACGTACTGTGAATGGAAAATTGTCACGTCTGTGTGACTCAACAAATATGTCACATCTTGTCACAAATTTTTGACAGTATGAACAAGGCCTTATGTACTAAATATAGCTACAACAAATATTAATCGGATAAAAGCTTTTATATTTGATATATGTGAAAGCAAACTTCTACGTCGTCCGCTGAAAGGGTACTCAACTAATATTTACTTGGAATGTGTGGTCGGATTAAACGATTTTCAACACCCGTGATCAGTTTTTGTATTGAAGGAATATAGTACTTTATGTGATTGGAATAGATAGACTACTTAATCTTTTTTTAAACATTGGCAGTCTTACTACAAAAACTTAAACATCTGTTGAACACTTGTCTAAAAAAAGTGTGACTGCAAAACGGACCTTATTTCAACGACATAATCTGACATTTTTTTAGACAAGTGTTCAACAGACGTTTAAAAGTTTTTGTGGTATGACGGTAGGTTTGTGAAAAAGTTAGTTATTATCAGGCTATATACAAATACTGGTTTCACTCACCTGGTTTTAAGCAGTGCCTACAGGATTATACACAGCGATTAAGTAATTCTTTATAATTATGTTGGTAATATGTGGTTGGTTGGTTTGGTGGTTACTAACAAAATTGTCTATATTTATAAATCACTAGTAGACTCGGGGTTGAGTGAGAGTCGAGTTCCACGCGCGCCTCAAAGAGCTGTCAGCATTCTGACGGGGTCTCCCATAGTGGGGCCAAAGCCTGCCGGGGTCGCGGGACTATCTCATCAAGTACCCGTGACCCTGGAACGTACAGGCCTGTTGAAAGAATACCGTAGATATGGATACCTACCTAGTCTACCTCAGTACCAGATGTGGAAACTTAACACGGTTGTCAACGCCGGGTGAACTTAATAGATCCCTACACATGGTACAGAATTTATTTATTTACTTATTCCATAAAAAAATAAAAAAAAACTGTCACACACGGTAACATTAAATCCTCCAGCACGAAAAACAGAAAATGTCAACCCGTTCCCCGAAACGGCTTTTAAAAACCCGTATTACCCGTTTTCCCCTAAAAAATCGGCCTCGATCAATTTGTGCCTCTGTCGCTTATGTAAATGTCTCGTCATTTAACCAAATGTCACATTACGCTAAATGCCTTTACGTATGTACTGTCGCTAGCACCAGTGTTGGAGTATTAGTAAAAGTCAGAAGTGTTTTTGACCGTAGCGATTAAGCGATCTTTATATGACATAAGTATTGTCACTTTTAGGGCCAGCTGTTTGATATATGGTTAAGTAAACTATTAGTCATTTGCTTTATAGTGTTTCATGCATTGTTAAAAAATATAGCAATTATAATGAACAGTCCAGTGTGAGAGGAAGTGAGCCTTTTACCATCAACCGGACGCAAACTCAAAAAATCAAATGGAAAACTATTTAACACTGTTCCAACCTGTGATTCGAACCTGAAACTTCATGTTCAGTAGTCGTTTTTGCGACTACTAAACCAACAAGGCAGTCACTATACCAACGAGCTACTTCTAATATGTCTATACTAATAATAATGTTTTACGGAGGAAAGTTTTGCATTTTTGTATGTTTGTAATGAATCAGCTTAGAATACTATTACTCCAAAAATTCTCTTACTAGTAGAAAGCTGCATTAGTCCTGAGTGGCATTATTTGTAACGGGGGCGGGGAATGAGCGGGAACGAACCCCCTGCAAAAGGCAAGTTCATATACAACATTATTTTTTGTTAATGTGAAACCCGATACACCTGTCTAGTATTTTTGTGTAAAGAATCTATGTACCTACTAAATTTTAAAGCCGTATCATAAAAAATCACAAAGTTATAAGCTTGTACATTACCTGGTAGTCCGTTCAAAAACATGCTCATTTCGCAGTACACCCGCGTAAACCGCGTCTCCTGTGTTATACACTCGTGATATTAGTTCGGCAATAGGTACTTTAACCGTACGGTGATTGTATTGTAATTAATTGGTAATAAAATAAAATTAAAATATTTTTGAATAAAAATATAACATGGTGTAAAAAATATTGGCTTCGAATCAGTTACTGATTCTGAACAAACTATATTCAGGTTTCGCATATACTAAAAATAATGTTCTATAAATATTACATAGCATCTATTAAATTTTGTACGAGACTGTACGTACTTCGATGTCAGGCATGTAAAGGCATGCCGAAACACGCTAGGTCTAGTTTCCCCGATTTAACGAGATTTTGACTTAATATCCCTTGCGTCATTTTGTGGGCCCTCATCAGGTTTACATTGCGAAGTTTCTTGAATACTAGTTTTCAGATACTGTCACTCAGTACAGGTTGTTGAATTTACCTTGACTTTTACCTAATAGGTTTACTTACGTAGGAGAGTACTCTATTTATGATATTTGAATTAAGGTTATATTTAAGTATACCTATACAGGGTAGATTTAGAATTAGACACATAACAAAGCCGTTAACTACGCATACTGTACATCTAACTAAGTAGCTTTACGCTAAAATTATCGCTGGGAACCGACTTTTATTTTTAGGTATCAATCAGGTTGGTCCCGGCTGTCATTTGTAGATCTTTGACAGTCATTAATCACAGTCAGAAGCTCTAAAGACCGACAACCAGTCTTACCATGAGGTATCGTATTATCCAGTTACTGGGTTGTGGAGCTCAGATAGTCAGTCGCTCAATGTAAAATACTGACATTCAGCTGCATCTGGTTCGACTGGAAGCCGACCCCAATACAGTTGGGAAAAGGCTAGGTAGATTATGAAGGGGTTATTCGAAAGTCTGACTACCAGTCTTACAAACGGATTTATTACCCAGTACAAAAACTGGGTTGTAGAAGATAGGCAGTCGTCTCTTGTAAAATACTGATATTAAGATGCATTTAGTTGACTGGAAGCTGACCCCAACATAGTTGGGAAAGGCTAGGCATATGATGACGATAATTATAACGTGAATTGACTAAAACTCAATTCTATTTCGTCTTGAGCATTAAGTATCGTCATTCCTTCGTTGCAACAAAGATATCTGCCAAGTTATTAATTTGTCTGAGTTTTTGATTCAAAGCAATTTATTACCTCTACATAACTTCCAAAGAGTTTAAATATTTGGAAACAGTCCCACGCTATAGGAAATTCCTAAAATGGTCTGTTTTTTATTAAAAAAAAGACATCTTTTATTATTTAAGTAGGTTTCATTCATGAAATATTTCAGCTATCTTATGCAAACATCATTCACTTTGTATTGTTAGCTTTGCCTACGTTGGTGGCCCGTGGGTGACTTCAGTAGGCATTTTGTCCAAATATTTGTGTCAGGTTGGAATGTGAACTCACGGCCCTTAACATCGAACGGCAGAATGATGTGAATTATTTCAGCTATCTGCCCTTGGTTATTTAAATAACAGAGGTATTTTTTTTGTGCATACCTTCAAATCTTGCTCAGTTTAATAAGAAAATACGTCCTTGAAGACTCGACTTTTTTCTTTGGGTAAAATAAGAAAAAACAAACCCTGCCATTTTTGTTACAGCCAACTTTTATTATGTACCTATGGTTATCAATGTATAGTTACTGCATATACCAGAATTACGAGGTTGTATTTAAGAGTTTTTTAAGGGTGTTGAATCATTACATCGTTTAGGCGCGATTGATCCAATTCGCGATTAGTCCAATTCACCTTATTCGCGATTGGTCCAATTCACCTTATTCGCGATTGGTCCAATTCGCAGTGCATCAGTGGGGCTACCAGGCAAGCATCAAAACGACAACGTTCGTCGAAGTCCCGGAGAATGAATATGATCCTTGGATCCTACAAAGAAATTTATCAGAAGACAGTGTAGGAATAGGCAGTTTCACAATATGGAACAGTGTCTCAGACTCTAACCGTCTACACAAACACTCTGTAGCTTCGGCTGCCCTTCGTATTCCACAGTTTGCTTATTAAACATCCTGCGACCCATATTTAATGCCGAGGTATGGACTAACAAACTGAACTATTTTGTCTATAAATTCGTGTGACTTTTGATCAGAAAAAGTCTAGCAACACAAATGACATTCAGGACTTGCGATTTACTTCAAATATATTGCTTTTATTGTGAGTATATTTTAGGTACAAGACAGCAAGATTGATAGTGGGCCTAACTGTCTCGTCGTAGGTAATTAAGTGCTGTTACACTTGGTAGCTTTTGTAATATACCTGCGTAAGAACCTAAGTAGGTCCCAGCTTCACTAAATGAGTACAATGTTGTAAATTACGTAGATAGACTCATTTATTATTCGTCTAGGAAAAGAATGGTACATTTTAATGATACTTTATTGATGGTAACAAAGAAGTATGGAAGAGGAAGACATGCTGCATATTGTGATAAGGGCAGGAGACTGATAATAACGATTATAGTTCAATATTATTTTTGTACCGTGTGAGGACAGCTGTCTTCCGTTCACCCCTCCGCGTGAAGGGCCTATTCAAATATGCCTCCTCCGCATGAAGTCTTCTTAGCGTGTCGATGGCAAATCATTTTATATATTTTGTTTAGCCCAAAATTCGGCTACGCGAACCCCGCTCACTGATGCAGTCATAAGGTCGTCAAGTGTACAGGTGACAGGACTTGCGGAGCAGGAGAGAAGGTGAGCTACTGTCTGTGGGGACACGTCGCATATACATTTGAGGTCTGAGCCGTCAGTGAATCCCCATGTGTGGAGGTTATCTTTGCTGCGGCCGACCTGAGTTCGCACTCTATTAAGCTATTTCCAAGTCGACCACGGCAACGCGTGACCAGGTGGAAGGCTCTCAGAAGGCTCGATAAAGCCATCAGGTGGTCTGTGCTGTTCCCGCCAAACCTCACACCTTGTTGTAGACGCATTTCTACCAGCTGGACTAGTTGGACTGACGCACCCAAAGAAGCTGTTACGGCTTTTTAGCCTCGGAGTCACGGAGATGTACCCGTACATCGGGTGGCGTGAGTCAGCTTTAGGAGGCGCAATCCCAGTTAGTGGATACAACATTCGTACCGGGGTCGGTTTAAGGCAACCACTAACAATCCAGTTCGTCTCATTAAGAGCTGTATCCACTAGGTTGGCGTGGACAGATCGGTCCCATACTGGGCAGTGAAGTGATGACACCTTTGTCGTAAGAAGCAACAAAATCCGTCACACTTGGTGTTAAATATCCCTTCACTGTCCGACTGGCGAACCTGCGGGGTAGGCAACTGTCTCATAATAATATAACGTATAATAATATAAAGATAATAGACCACGGTGACCGCAGAAGGCCGTATTCTTGTTTGTTTATTTTAATAATTATTCATTTCCAACAGTGAACTAGAAAGCCACCCAAAGAGAGAAGCTTGTATATTGTAACTTTGCCAAAGTTTCTATAGCATAATTATCACTTTTTGACAACCCAAAGAAGTTCAATTATAAATACTACAATAAATAGTGAGTTATCATAATTATTTATGTTAAAAAAAAAAATACACTACATTACTTATTAAGCTTATCATGCTTTGTACGTTTGTCCCAAACCACGTTATTATTACTACAACTCGTTTTCTACCTATGGCGACAGACCGTTTATTGTAACCAACTCAAACAGTAAAATAAAATAAACACTTGAACACCATAAAATTCTACAGACAACGTTACACCAAAGAATTTAAAAGAATCACACTGCTGTAGCCGTCGGCACCTCTACGAACATGTAAATAAAACCAAACACGATATTGCATGGAAAACTTTTCCACTACACTTGCGTACATATACAACATGTGTTGCTAAATATTTCCAGCGAAACCTGATCTCAGCAGTTAGCAGCAAATAAATTTTAAAAATAATTTTCTTCTGCCGTAATAATTATAATGTTTTTAATGTTCTTAGACACATTGTTTAGTGAAAATCTTTTGAGAACGCAACTTTAGCAACATCACAATATGCATTGCGATATAATTCGTAAAATTGAATATTCTATTCAATTGCTCAAGCATTAGAGCAGATATTTAATTGGTAAACAATATAACAATTTTGAGCAGTGATGGCCCAGTGATATGAGCAGTGGTGGCCCAGTTGTATCGGCCCCGACTTACGAGTTGTATGTCGTGGGTTCGAATTCAGCCAAGCGCATTACTTTGTGTAATTTATTTCATCACCACTGCTCTCAAAACGGTGAAGGAAAACATCGTGAGGAAACCGGCATGTCCTAGAACCAAAAAATTCGAAGACATGTGACATCCACCAACCCGCACTGGGACCGCGTGGTGGATTATGGCCCACTCCCTCTCTCAGAGAGGAGGCCTGTGTCCCAGCAGTGTGAAAATTAAAGGCTGATGATGATGATGATAACAATTTTACAACGCTATTCGCTACAATACTAAAGAGGCGTTTCTAGTTCCCAGATCTGATGTTAAAGTTTCAATCAATTTTATTTTTTGTATTTTGACTCATAGAACATACTTTAGATTGTTACTGTATAAGCGAAGTCTATAGGATCAGAGATCAGGCTATATTGGTCATGTGTAGCTTTAAAAGTCGTTGTGTGTGCGTAGTTCGATGCATCTGGTGGTGACATGAGGTAAAGTTGCCTCTCTAGGGTAAAAAGCGAGCTAGACTTATCGGAAGTCTGGATTCTAGTGGCACTTGACATTATAGTGTGTTTATTTTGAGATTTTATTGAGTAGGTTAACTTATAAGTAAAATAAGATAGGTATTATATGAAGGTTTAGGTTTATTATTCTTTTTGATATTGCTTGCTTAAACGATAAACAGTTCTTTTATTTCAATTTGAGTCCAGTCCACAAAATCAATGAGAATCAATTAACTCTACGGTGTTCCTATTTTAACAAAGCCTTTGGACAGTAAAAAATGCCTTTCCAAATCAGAATTTGTGTTGAAAGGTTGGTTTTGTTTGTTTTTGTTTTTCTTTGAAGTTTTAACCATCTGAATCATGTACCTTTTGGATATAACTTCAAGGTCCGACGAATAACTTAATCGTGCAGAAAGTATCGATGTGTGCAATACATAAATTACATTTTTGACTACACTCCTGGGAAACGTTTGTACTTTGTTGATTTACATATATTATGAATTTATTTGAAAATTATGCGCAAACTTAATGTTATAAAAATATTTTTTGTTTAAATGAGATCATTCTAAGTTTGTTCCAATCTATCCAAACGATCACAACGGTTGGATCACGTTTTATTTTCTTTGGAAATAACATTAAAGGCGTGACGTGGTTGTGTGTTTATAAGTGTATAGATAATTCATTAATGTAGATAATGAAAAGTAAACGACCAAAGATACTTCCTTGTGGTACTCTTGATTTGGACTTACAAAATTTCAAAGTAAAAGATACATCCACACTATTTTACTGAACTAGTTTAATGCTACTGTCTGCTCGAGATTTACCAGACTGTTTCTAATGAAATAATGGTTCTTTTTTATTCATGGTTGGTTTGTATTTATGTAGTTTAGAGACTCAATCTCTTCACACAAATCCATGATAAATGTAGTACCCATCTGCAAAACAACCCCAATTATTGCCCGTGTAAACAATGAAACCATTCACAAATATAACACATACCAACACAGATTAGCATAATACTAGTACACCCACGTAATCCCACAGGACACGAGAGCTTCATTTGACATCTGTCATACATAAGGCCAGTTTACATTCGACGACCCGCAATGATCAGTGTAAACGTTTTACGGGAATTTTGAAGGTAAATAGTCGGGTTTGTGAGCGGGATTTGTTAGTTATGTATTACTGGTTTTTCACATTATATTTATGGAGGTTTGGTTATTCTCGAAAAATATTTTGTGAATAGCCTTTTTGTGAAAAAGCTTAAAAGAATCTCAAAAAAAAAACTCAAGCTGGTAAGGTAAGTCGCACAAAATAAAAGTAGCATAGCAATAGCCATTCAAAATATTGACTACACAAATAAATAATCATTATAAGTACGGTCTTGGGTAATTGTTTGACAAAGTGGCATAATGCCACCAAAATAATTATGTCAACTATAAAGAATAATCCAAACAAAAATAAAATAATGATTTAAATAGTCCGTTCAACCACAGGATCAACTTAAGCTGTACCTTTAACCATCTGTTGTACTATAGCTGTAATCCATTCGCTGATCAAATAATGTTCTCTCACTTCATATATTCCATTACTATTTATTCATAGACCATCAGAAATTAATAGGTGCATACTTTACATTTCGATTTTATTCTTCTTTTTCTATTAATTATATTTATTTCTTTCAATTAATATGCCAACTTTACCCCATGATATTAATATACATAGCTATTTCTACCACTCAACTACAAATTAGTTCACCTGTACTACACACAACTGAATTCCCGCGAGAATGCCAACAGCCTCCGATAATTGCCATCAGTGCCAGCAAAGGTCGCTTTACACGGCGCGGGCAATGAATTTCATTTATCCTATTTACGTGTCAAACTTAAAATGGATTGCTTCAACCTCCAACTAATAGTTTTTAAACGATCCATTTTTAAAATGTGGTGGAATACAAGATTTAAATATTTTTTGTATAGGTTGTTGAAAGGGATACTATTAACGATAAACGACTCATGTAATCTTTTTCTTTGCGGTTTTGTAGCAATATAAATTGCGTCGACCCAGAATTTGGTAACGAGTTTGGTACGTTTAGTACCTTGACAACTTTGGCCATTTTCTTTAACAACCATCTTTCTCGTAACACAAAAACAACAATAAGAGTAATTTTACGACACATGACTTTAGTACTAGGTGATCAGGGTCACCTAAAAACAAAAGGCGAACTTGGGTGATTTGTTAAAAGAGTGAGAGTAAAAAGAAAGATTCTTTATTTAATTTTCCTATATTTTTTCTGTTCGAATGTTGTCGATTTGCTCCTGAGCAAAATTCAAGGTCAACCAGCTGGTATACCTAAAGGACACACATGGGTTTATCATTTTAGCAAAGCTTAACGAAAAATGAATGATTTTTTTTTTACCATAATAATTTATGACCAAACAACATTAGGCTCCAAAATTAATCAAACCTGTACCAACAAAATACGATCCCTTTTTATACCTTTCTTCTTTATTAATTTACCGAACTAAAAACGTGATCATACATCAAACCATTTCATTATAAAACTGTCCTTGAACGAATAAACCCTAGGACCCATCGTATAGACCACCTGGCCTGGCTTGTGTACATTATTCTAATCGATTACATGAGTGACGTCGCGTCGAACAAATACAGACGCATTTTCACTTAGTATTTATTTAAAAGGTCTGTAGGTATTTTAGTTTCCATGTCAACGGGAAGGTATGAAATTGTACTACTATTATTGTCAGGTTGATCATGAGATAACGGGTTTAACTCGCAGGTCGGTAAAACTTCAAAGACTTGTAACTTGTGTTCTTTTTCCATCGTTCTCAGTGTAGTAGTCACAGAGTCCGGATTTCTGTTCGGTTGATAGGAATAGGCTTGGCCCCTATGACATGGGAATTAAATATAACTAGCGAAATGTGGGTGTACTACGATATTAGGTACGTCTCTGCTTTGCTCCGGGATCACAGGCGTCATGTTATTAAGTCGATTGAATAGATACAGGAGGTAATGAAACCCTAAAGTCTTACAAGGGGTTATTTTGGAACTGCTTGTAAGAACAGAATAGATTTAGCAGATCATAGAATGAGTCCATCCTGGGAGAAGCGGAAGGGTCTCTCAGCTTTTGCGTTCCACAATCTCGCGCCCAGTCTAGGCTGACAACTCTTTCTGCTCCAACAAGGCGGGAAGACTCATTAGGTGCGTCCACACAGAGCGCGCAGCCTCGCGAGACATTTGCTGCGCGAGGAAACTGACAAGCGAGGCTGCTCACTCTGTGTGGACGCGTCTATTGTTTTTCGACCGAGGAACGAAACAATATACACGAGCAAAACAAAAGCCGACACTGGATGGCTCGGGCGTTCGGTCGCTCGACCGCAGCAGCAATGTCACTTGCCCCGCCCGAGACATGTCCACACCAAACGAGCTGTTTCGCGCGGAAAATGCCTCGCGAGGCTGCGAGCTCTGTGGGGACGCACCTATTTAATGATTTTCCACCCCAAAAAATGTTAAAGAGAAAGGAGTACTTTGTTTACAGAGCTTGCTTTTTACAGCAAGTTTTGTTAAAGGCAGACTATTTCAAAGGCGGAGGACCCAGCCAAATTGAAATTCTATCGGATAACGATGATGGAAAATTCAGAAATGTGTGAAACAAATTTAATAATTCCGTTGATTATTTTTCCGACCCAAATATCGACCAATAGAATTGCACCATTCGACGTCACGTGGTACAACCTACATGGTATTATACTGATAATTTTTTGAAAATTTTCTCTGGTAGTCACGTCAAACTGACAGGTTGAATTCAATTGTGAAAATTGGAGATGGGTCGGAAAAATAATCCCCTGAATACCACACGAGCTTCAAAATTATCTGGCATTTCCCTCAAGGTTCCCTGCAAACAAATAAAGTCGTCAAGTTTTTCAGGAAAAATCACTCGCGCTTCGCGCTCGTGATTTTTTAACCTGAAAAACTTGACTCCTTCATTTGTTTGCAACGAACCTATCGGAAAATACCCGATAATTTTGAAGCTCTTGTAGTATTATAAGTGAAAATTGCTGATCGAAAACAAAATTCTTTGAAAACCTCCATTCTGGATCTTTTTGTGTTTTATACTTTTTCTGTTATTGGTAATTCTGTAAACTTTTCACTTTCATTGAGTTCTTTTACAAACTTCTGAAAAACACATAGGTACCTTGTCTTCAAACATCCAATAATTATTAAAACAACAACAAAAAATCCTGTCACGTCGTCGTCACGTGCCCTGACGTCGCCGCCGCCGCCGGTCCGTCTGTACCGCACTTTTTAATCAACTTTAATCGAACACTCCACAGAGAATCAATTCAATTATTGTCTCTTCAGTTTTTTGAAATGACGGTACAAAAAAACTCCATTTCGTTAGGTGATATTTAAAACGAATTGTGTTTCGATCGTGATTGTGTACGTTTTTTTGGCAATTTTGAACATGGCCGTTCCATTTAATAGTGTAGTTTTCGGCATAAATAAATACAGGCATAAATAGGTACATAAATTTTTTTGATCAACGCATGCTGACAAATATTAACCTGTTAAGGCCCAAACTAAACGCAAGATGAGCTAAACGCCCAATGTACAAAACAATATCCAACCCAAGCATGTTCAATAGATTTTTTTTTTGGAAAAGAATGTGATAAAATAACAAGATGTATTCTAAGTGAATTGTTGATATTAATTAGTAGATGTTTGCTTGCTTATGTTAGATATCCACAATAACCACTTAAGGGCTTTACTGCTAACTAGCCAGTAACCATGTGGCACCACTAAGAGAATTACACACATTTTGGGCTTAATCCACAGAGTATAGAATCGATAGTATTTAGAGACGGCAGTGTAATAAAAAACGATGAAATAAATGCGATGAGAGCATAACTTTTGTATTGTGGGTACTGGTGACCGACGAACTTCAAAACAGTTTTTTTTCACTGTTGTCAATGTCGGCCAAGAATGGCGAGACGTTAAAATACGGTTTCTATTTATGTATGCTATAATTATTTATATTTGTATGTATGCTGTATCATATATTTCAATTGTTTCAACCAATACGTAGCCACCTGCAGAGCTGTGTTTGCCTCGTTCAAATCTTGGAAGGTGCAAGGGGTTAAGCAAGATAGGCAGGAAAGGAGGTGAGACATAACCTGTAGTGGGGTTATCCACTGACATAGTATTTGGGAAACCAAAACCAAATGAATTAATGCCGTCTCTAACATGGGCTTCAAAGTCTGTGGTCCAACACATTAATACCACTCACCGTTTACGTTTACTACAATATACAGTAACATTATGTTTCGTTATACACACAAATACAATTAGGTAGGGCATGTCCCGACCGTATTAAAGGATGTCATGAAAGGGAAATGGTCGGTTTGGTATCGCCAAAACAGGCATAGAGATAAGTAGACTAGATCTTCTTTATGATTTTTACATTCAAAAACGGATTTTTTGTTGGGTTTTTTGTGTTGGAGAAAAGCCAATTTTTTTTAATTTTGTTTTTAAGTGGTACTAGATGTAAGCACTAAATAGTAATTATTTTTAAACTATGAAAAAAGGAAGATATAAAGGTTGAGATTATTGCGCTAAATCATTTGAGTTTTTTCGAGTTATAAAAAGGCATCAGTAAAGTAATTACTATACAGGCTGGTCCAGGCCAGATAGATATAATTTTTTTAGGTAGTTGGCTTAGGCACCTATTTGTACCTGCCAAGAAAAAAAACGCTTGGCACCCGCTTACAAGATACGATTTTTTTTTTTTTAAATTTTAGAAATTGATATTTCTAAAATTAATAAAAATCTTATATTTAATTACTTTTAATGTTTTCATGGATTACTTTTAAAAAGAAATGTTCAATTATTTTAGGTTTTACTTAGGCATTGCACTCTCTCAGAAAAAAAATCAGACTGATCTGCAAATTTGAAGTGCATTTAATTTCAATCTATGCAAGAATAATAAATTATTTTTCTTGAAATCAACACATTTTTCGTAAACACCAATCAAAAATGAAAAAATATAAAAAAGTTCCTGGCGGGTACTCAAACAGGTCTCTAAGCCGACTATCTACCTTTAAAAAAAAATTATATCCATGGCCCGGACCACCCTGTATATAAGGTAATTTTTTTGTTGTATTTTAATTGTAGTCAACAAAATATTAAATACTACGAGTGTACATGAAAAGAAATCAATATTAAAATAATAAAAATGGCGGCACGATTAGCGTAGTGGCTGGGCGATCGACTACTGCGCAGTAGCAATGGGGAAGGCAAGTGCCAAAGTAAAAAGTGACATCTGTGTCCCAAAAGAACTGTCAAATCAAAGGAATTTTCTGAAAAAAAAGCGTTTTATTGATGTAAAATGACTAGATGTTGTGTAAAAGGCTGTAATAATGATGGAACATACAAATTTCCGACAATTCACACTATCAAGAAATAATGGGTAGCTGCTGAGACTGCTATGAGAACAAAAATTGTATTATCACTAAGCAAAAGCTATACAATAAACAAAAAATCTACCCTTGCGAAGCCGGGACAGGCTGTTAGTTGAATTTATTAATGAAATTCTATGATTATACCATAGCTAAACAATCGAATACACCTTTGAAAATAATATCTACTTTTCTATTGGAGGTTAAGTAGTGCATCGCTCTTTATATCATGAAATGGTTCTTCAGGTGGAAAAATTATCACCGGGACCGAGATTTGTGATAGTTGTGGTGTTAGAAAGTTAAAATTCTTATCATATTGCTCCAATCAAAAAATAGATGTAAAATTAGATGAAGAAAACAAACTCAAAACTTGATGACATTTTTCTCAATATAGAATGTCAGAAGCAGTACTATATTTTTTGTAGAGGCTAGCACGTGTAATACCTACTTAAAAAAATCAAATTTAAATCCTAACTACAAGTAAATGCGTGTTTAATTTAATAGAATCAAATTTCTAGCCTCTCAACTAAATCACTTTGTTTTCCTCTTGTAGATGCACCGCGGCGTTTTACTTCTTGTTTTAGTGTATGCACTAGCATTGACGAATAATTTTCCATATTTGTTTTTTAAAATAAACTCAATTTTTATAACAAAATACGTGTTTGTTTTTTGTACAAGCTATACAGTAATCTGACTTATGGGACAACGATCGCAGCGACATCTACGAATAGCTTTGAGTTGCCATCCCCATTCCCAGTGTGTGAAAAAAAAACGAGTTTTGCATAGTGAAACCTTTACCTTACCTTGATAGCACCAACTATCTTAATTCTACATAATAATTCATGGCTATATACATAGGGCAGAAAACACATTAACACGTCAAATCCCCTTAGGCTGGGACACAAGGGTGTGAAAATACAGGGATGTGTAGTAATCGCACAGTTTAGTAACCCTTCAGGTGTGAGCAAAGCCTTTTAAGTGCGATTAATGTTTTCATTAATAATTTGCATAGCTTTAGGTTAGAATTTGTAAGTTGACGGCACGTTTGACGCAGTTGCTGAGCGAAAGGCTGCCGCGGTACTTGACTCGGGTTCACTTCTCGCACGAAACAAATATTTTTATATTTATTTTCTTTCCTATCGCTACTGTTAGTGTGATTTGATAAAATACAACGAAAGTATGTACACATAGTTATATGGAAGTGGAACAGAATTAAACAAATTGTTTTGGGCGCGAGGAAGAGCACTTAATTTTATACGAATGTGCCGTCAATAATATAAAAGTTGATTTGGCATCAGAATCGATCCCTTATCTCCAAAAAATTACAAAAAGAAAAAAATATTCAATGTACAGGAATGACAGCTCTACGATTTTATTATAATATGTAAAGATAACTCATAAACCATTGTTATCGTACCGCTACTAAACTGATTTAGTAAATGAGGTGTTATTAAGTTAGTTTCGATCTAGTCTTGCTATACTAAAGGTTTTACAGAGAATTGAATTACAATTGGACTGTGTTATGCAGAAAGCAGCCATGTGGCACTTTTTCTAAAAATGAGTTATAAACAGAGCCATACTAATTTCGACATGTCCAATTTTTTGCTAAGACAGCCATGTCGATATCTATTTATTACGGAGATATTAGCCGTCAAATGCAACCATGTATACAAAGTTTATTCTAAAAAACAGTCATCTTCACGTCAAATGCAACCAATTATGACGAAAACTTCAATAGGTACCTATTTTGCAAAGTCAGCCAAACTATTATGGCCGTTTTTTACAAATTTCAAAAATGCTAGGACGTATCGGTGTTCGAGTTACGTAAAAGGCAGCCAAGTTCAAGTTAAGTTAAAGTTAAACACAACTATGAATACATTATACAACTAAGTCAGATTAAACATTTTAGTCAATAGCTGCTTAACATATATGGCTGATTTATGCTTAATTGCCATTTCTACAAAATTTGCTATTTTGTGTAAAACAGCCACGACTAAAATCGCAATTATTAATATTTATTGCCAAGTTTCGAAATTCTGGATAGGATACAATAAATTTCAATATTTATACCAATATGTCTGAAATAAAAAACAATCAGAAAATTAATATACAACCGAAGTGCAACCATGAACATGCTTATAACTCAGATTGTACTTTTCCCGACATGGCTGCCTTCTGCATAACACGATCCAATTATGGTGGACTCTAACATTATCATTTTGCAGTTTGATCTTTTATACTTTTTATAAACCTGCACAGTGTGAGGCGAGTGACATATTTTACAGTGGATTCAATACATTTTGACCACTTTCGCGCATGATGGAAAACAATGAGGTGGTCGACGGCAAAGCACGCTTTCCTAAAAGTAACTTTTTCACTTTTGGCGTAAAATACATTGCAGGCCTGCCATAGCACTGGCCATACCCTTGGTGGTAGGGTGGGTCTAAAACTAATTTAACTGTGAAAACAGAAAACAATTTTAATCAAAAAAACGTGTGGCACTCGGTGACTGCCGCGGTAAAGCTTGCATAGCATTTTTTATCATCTTAGGTATGCAATTATAATTATTTATTTATTTATATACTTACATATTTATTACTGCACTAATTAGGCTATGGTCAGCCACGTCAATCAAGTGAAACGTCAAGAAACGTTCTCCTCCGTTACAGGGTATATAAGAACGCCACTTTAGGTATATTGTCTATTTAAGTTATCTACCTGATCTCTTGAGCATTAGAATAGAATATTCCTTGTTACAAATTTTATCGCAATTCAAATTATGATGTTGGTAAAGTAGCCTTTTAGAACGGCAAATGTACCCATGGTTATACCGTTAGTTAATCTGGGTACCTTATGTAATCAGGGATTTCTATAAATCTAAAACATAAGTCGAGAAGACTTCTTGTTTAAAAAAAACACAGTTACACAAACATAATGCTTAAAGTATCATGACCATTATTAATTATAATATACCTACTTCTCTGAAGCCGTCTTGCACGAAGTTAATTTATTGGTATGTGAATCTAATCAAATCTAAAAATATACTAGTGTAGGGGTTTTTTAAATACCAAGTACTGCCATAGACCAACAAAAATGTTTTTATATTAAACACTGTGATTTAACACTTTATTAAAGAATTTATAGAATGAAGATGGAGATCTGTTTTCTAAACAAAATTAGCCTTAAAAAGACTTTAATAAAAAAGTATTGACATTTTTTAAATTAATTTACTAAATTCACTTGAAACCAGCAAAGTTAAACCAAGCATCTAGATAGGGAAACTAAATTTCTTGGTAAAGTCGATCGCTTCTCCTTCCGCTTATCAACGGCTAAACTCATTAGAAACTGTTTATTTAAGTTGCTTTTAAGGCACGATCAACTATGAACTTTGTATCTTTGTATTTATCTTTCATTCCTGGAAATTTGAACTAAGTAATACTAGACGTTTAATTACTGAAACAAGATCGAAGTAACGGATTAAATTGTGTACCTTTAAATACACATTTTGAATATAAAAAAAAATAAAAGTATACCAAAAAATGTAAATTTTATGTAATATGGGTAATGGAACTATCTTAAAAGGGCACTCAGGCCCAGGAACGCAAAAGACTTGTGAAGAAACAAGGTGGTTTTTAATCAGTAAGAGTCTGACAGCTTCTTCAATCCATTCAGGGCCACATTTGATAATTCTTACATCCCAAAAAATAAGGTTGGGTTCGATTTTCAACCAATTCTCAACTATCTTTCTTCTGTACTTTTTTTTTGCGTGATAAAATCATCAAATGAGTCCTCACACCCCGGGCAGGGCGGGAGGGACTGTCAGACTTGTTCTGACTAAAATCCACGGTGTCATTCAGTAGCCTTTTATGTTCCGGGGTCACGGTATTGAGATGAGTCCCGCGACTCGGCAGGATTTGGCCCTCTAGAGGGGAGCCCCGTCATTATGCTGACGCTCTTTGAGGCGCGCGTGGAAGACAACGCGCCGTCGACCCGGGCATGGTCCATGGTCGGGCAGCGAGTTGCCCTTTACTCGCCGCCCGCATGCCCGGCTTTCTTCTGTACTTACCAAAATTTATCAAAATCAATTCAGCGGTAGGCTTGAAAGTGTATCTAACAAACAACTAACAATCTCAATTTCACATTAATAATTATTTTAGTTATGTTACATTATTTTAGTCTTAACCATATGTATTTGCCACCAGGTCGACGCTGCACCTGGCGAAGGTTTCTCGGAGGCCGCGGTGGAACACCCCAGCATTCTGCAGCGTCAACTGAGACTGAACTGCCTCCAATAGATACCAGGGATCTGTGGATACAAGACTCAAGGTATAGTATGAAATACAGGACAAACCTAGAGGAACCTCTAACACTAGGTCGTATAAACTGTCTGGAAAAAAAACTGAAGTTATTCTATTACTTCTAAAGCTGGCTTGACACGGCTAGTAATATCACGAGCCATGCCTGCCGCGCCAGTGAAATGCGTCTTGTGAAGGTCCATAAATTCAAAGCAAAGGGCGAGCGCGCTCGTCGAGGCAAGGATGCGCCCGGGGTGCAGCGTGCCTCGTGATATCACGCGCCGTGAGAAGCTAGCTTAACTAACTCTCATTGTTATTTAGGGAGTCCTATTGAGAATCTTGATCAAGGTCTTTCTAGCATGTTTTGATAAGAAAATCTAAATGAAATAAAAATGATAATGTTTATGTGCATTATTTGTTTCATTCCAGCTTCATAAATATACAATGATATTTTGGCGCGTTATAAAAAAAATAAGATTAACTTCGCTAATCAGTATACAGACAGAAGGGCTTCTTTTGGCGGCAGATAGCACTGGGACCGTTGTCATATTCTGTCTGTGGCAGCCGTCGACGCTTTGCTACCTGCCGCCGGTACTTTGACGGCTGCCGACGACGCGTTGACGGCGACAGCGGCACCTATTTGCTGTGAAAGTGTTGCTCTTTGTCTGTATGAAGCCAAATCAATTTCAGAAATTATTGCTACACCGTATTGCCTATTCGGGCGCCAAAATATCTTTGAAACTGTTATACGTAGGTACCTTTGTACATTAGAAAACAAATAATGTTATGTAGCATTGCATTCAGTGGTTCAATGATAGTTTAGCTCTAAATAAGTAGTTGCATATTTGTTAGGTACATAGTGCAAAAGAACCGGTATTGGATTTTTCAACCATTTTACTGTTAGTTGTCATCATCGCATGAATGGGTAAAGAAAAAAAAAATAGTTTTAGCATTAAACATAGATGCATGCTTCTGGATTATGTAGTCACGATTTCTATTCTTACATACCTATTACATTCTTTAACATTATTCCATTACATTTTTCTTTAACATTTTGAGTCCATTTTTGAGTAGCAAACTTTATTTTCAAACATAATTTCTTAATTTGGTAATGTCGTATAATTCATAGAATTATTTAAAAGCGTGCTATAGTAACGTGTTAGAAAAGTATCCATGACGTCATAAAATGAAGTCATCACAACTTAATTCTTATGTTAGTCAAATAGTACCTACTTAGTAACTTAAAAGGGTAAAGTATTTTCAAATAAACACAATTAATTTGTTTTTAATTATTGGTACGTTTACCCAGGTCTGCCAACGAGCAATGAAGCGCAGTATTTTAGGCGTCAAACTAAAAGACCGTGCACGCAACACTACAGTGTGCTCAAAAACACATATTGCTGACGTTGGTCAAAGGCCTCGCTACAGTAAAATGGGACTGGGCCGGCCACGTCTGCCGTATTCTCAATGAGCTGTGGGCCAAAATAACCACTTTATGGAGCCCTGACACAGCCACAAGGCGTCGCGGCATACGTCGTAGAAGATGGGGAGATGAGCTGGACAAAACCGACGATCAGTGGTACGCTTTGGCCCTGGATCGTGAAAACAAAAGTCATGGGGCCTTGTCAGGACAGTGGGATGAAGTAGGCTAACAGTATCAGTACGTTCACCCAATATACGATATTATTATCTAATAGTCAGATTTATTCGTCCAGAGCATGAGAAGTACGAAAACGGAAACGTTTATCTAGGCTTTATTAAGCATTTCATATTTAAGTTATACCTACCAGGTTTCTTTCCATGGCCCATATTTTTCAATTATTCAAAATTTTGCGAAACGAATTGTAACAGGAAACATTATGGCCTACATGACAAATTACGAAATGAATATAAATAGTAGGTTGGTTTGAAATTATATAGTAACTGCAAACTGAAAAATATACTAAATAGTACGAGGATTGTGGGTTCCGTAGCCAATTAAACAATACATTAGTTATTTTATACTACTAGTCCATGAGCTGTATCGGCTAAGACTTAAAGTTTGTAGGTAGTGGGTTTAAACCTTACATTGCTTAATTTTATGTACTTATGTACTTTAACAAATAAATAAATAGATTTATTGTATACTTTGTTTTCTTCGTGTGCCAATCTTTTTGTGTTGTTTATTGCACTGGATTTACTCGTATGTATTATTTACCGATAGGGTAATAAGTGATCGATATTTTAACACGTGATTGTTCTCATGAAAAAAAGTATACAAAACATATAGCCGTTCGAGAAACATACGCGCCTCTTAGTCTGAAAGTAGCGTAATGTACTAGTACTCACCCCCTAAGGAGGCCCACTCGGCCCCAAGGGTGGAGGCCTTACTGCTACTGGCAAAACAGTGCGTTTGTGGTGGTTATATTCGCGATGACGCCGCGCCGGGTCGGCTGATAGCATTTTAATTAGTGTGCAGTAAATAATATAATAATATAGCCTTTTATTCTGAACTAAAAACATACATAAATTAGTTACAGTCCTAATGTTTTGTGAATTCACTAAATGATGTCTCGTAGTTCAGCGTGCCGCTTGGCATAGGCCTCCTCTTACTCCTTCCAGTGGGTTCTGTCACGTGCTACCCTTCTCCAATGATGTCCAGCGGTGAGCTTTAGGTCATCTTCCCATCTCATCTGTTGGCGGCCTCTGTTTCTTTTGCCGTCTCTTGGGTACCAGTCTGAGACAGTTTCGCTCCATTTTCCTTGAGTATCTCGGATCATGTGCCCGGTCCACCTCCACTTTTGTTGATCTATTTGAGAGATTAGTGTGCAGTAAAGGAGGATAGAAAAAAAGTATCTTATGGAATTGTTTCTGTTGTTATGAGTACAATCACATGTTTAAGCATTGGTCACTAGTTACCAGTCACCCTATATAAATGACTTTAGTTGTCCGAAAGGGATTTTAGTTTACCACGGAACCATAAACTTATCCAGTCATTTGTACCACTCAATAAGGAATTACAAAGAACCACTATACTGCATAATCGTTTTCCTGTGAAACTTGAATTTAGTTTTTATTTTAATTGTACAGAAATTGCAATGTTAAATCGTAAGTAGCAAGAATCAACACGCAAGGAAAACATTATGAAGCATGTGGTTCGCCGAAACTATTTTACACATGGTTTTGTGTTTCAAAGTCACGGCTATGTATTTTTTTTTTAAACTTTGCGCCACACTAGGAATTTCTTCCTGTATCGTGGGTGCGTTTACAAACATTAGAAACTCACATACACACACACACCCAGACATGAAACGAATATTTAAAAAAAAAAATTAGGTCGAGTTCGCACTGAGGTAGCTAAAGACGTGTTTGACTGGACTTGACTCAGTACCGACAGGTGGCTAAAGCCTCATTTTGACGATGTAAGAACTCGCACGCGTGTTGCGTTACATTGCGGACTTTATAGGTATAACGAATTCAGTTGATCAAACAAATACCCCATGTGACTTCTTGCTCCGTCTAAGTGAGTCTTAAATCGAACTATGTAGGCTCAAACACGGTGGTTTAAAAACCTGGTGGTGGCAAAGCGATCCCACTGGGACGGTGGTAGACCTCACTATGGCCACCTGGCTCGCAACTGTCACCTGAGAGAGCCCGGCGCCATACAGTTTTTAATAATAAATATTCCGTCGGTACAGAGGAGTTCCAGTTCTTCTGTGTGACTTTGTCCTATATTAGATGATCTCATCTTTGCGTTTAAGCGTTAGCTTTTGGGGCCTAGCATAAATACACGTAGTCAATTATAGCTAGTCAAAAGGCAAAGTGGCTATGATTTGCGGTTTCGGTCTTTAGAATTATTTAAAAAAACTAACAAAAACTAAAAACATTTTCTTTTTCGCACTCCTTCATACAGAACCCGTTTTGGTGCATTATACCTACATAATATTATATTTGTATAAATATAAACAGTGATCATCCATTTTGTTCAGTAGAAAAATACATAAAGGTGGGCCATAAATCAATTTGTTCACACAAGAATAGAACTTGCGACCTTTAAGGAAGTAGCTAACTTCTTCGCTAAATATCAGGTCATGACTTTTCAGATTTCTTTATGAAAATTTTCCTTACTTACTGTTCGATTTCGCTTGCGGGTTCGTGTTATGACCGAGTGGTTTCGAACATCGGTGGCAAATGAAAATGGGCTGGTGATTTCACACAATGACTTTGTTTATTGTAAGAAATATACTGACTGTGATATAACAATAACTCTTATAATGATTTCACTTGAGAAAAAATGAAATGAATTTTAATTACACTGAGCGACCCGTGCTCCTCGCTCCAACCATAATGACAAGTCGTGACCATAGATTCTTATTCAAAACCTTACTAGTGTTGCAAGCAATGAATTGAAGTTTAAATACAAAATACAGATAAATTATGATTAAGTTACTAAATTCAAGGCTTACACTAACAATTATTAAAATAATATACAAAACATGTTAATTTGCATTAACATTCTTGGCCCCTCGGAAGGAAAAGGAGCAATGTTACTACTGTAAACATTGAAAGAGTTATCATAATGACTAAAGGAAACATTGACATACTATGACTATGACTTAATTATCCTGAACCTTAACTAGTATTACAATTATCTATTGGTAGTTTACATAGTTTTACTACTGGTCTTATGAATTCACCATACTGAGTTTTGACTTTGACTGATCTTACAATTGAATCTCTACCTTTATACAATTCAATGACTCTACCTCGTTTCCATTGAAGTGGAAGTGAATTTTCATCTATAATTAAAACTAAATCATCAACAGCTAAACCTTCTGATTGATTATACCATTTATTACGAGCCTGTAAAGTACTTAAATACTCTAAGTGCCAGCGAGTCCATATGTTTTGATACATTTTTTGAATTACCTGAAACCGTGATAAGCGTGACATCTTAGTTTCCTTCCAATGTACCTCTGGTAACGCTACAAGTGGTTGACCTATTAGGAAGTGACCTGGAGTTAATACTTCAAAATCACAAGGATCATCTGACATCGGCACAAGTGGGCGTGAATTAAGAATGGCCTCTATTTTTGATAATATTGTGGTGAGTTCCTCAAAGGTTAAAATAGTATTTCCTGTCTCCCTTTTCAACAGATTTTTCGCACTCTTGACAGCAGCTTCAAATAATCCCCCCATATGAGGTGAAGCTGGTGGGTTGAATTCCCATCTGATGTTCTGGTTCCTAAAACTCTCCTGAAGTAACAATTCGTTATTGATTAAAAACTGATTTACCTCCTTAAGATAATTATTAGCTCCAATATAGTTTGTACCCCTATCTGACCTGATGAGTGAGGGTAGCCCCCTGCGGCTAACAAATCTGGTGAATGCAGCAATAAAGGCTTCCACTGATAATGATGAAACCACCTCGAGATGAACAGCCTTTGTTGCTAAGCACACAAAAACACATAGATAGGCCTTTACTGACCTTGCATTCTTGAGTAGACTGCTTTTAACCAAAAAGGGTCCTGCAAAATCTGTGGCCACGCCTGAGAATGGACGAGCTGCTGTGACTCTATCAGCTGGTAAGTCTGCCATGAACGGTGGTTGAATTGATGGATTGAACCTGAAACATACTAAACATTTCCTTATGACCCTAGAAACCTGACGCTTGAGTGACGTGATCCAATATTCTCTCCTTAGGATAGCAATTAACGCATTGGTTGCTGCATGACAATATGACCGATGATAATATTCTATTAAAAGTTGAACAAATCTATGATCCTTTGGTAGTAAATAGGGATGACGTGCCCCATATGGCAATTCTGATCTTCTTAATCGTCCACCTACTCTAATTAATCCATCTTTATCTGTAAATATACTTAATTTCTGCAATGACTTGCATACTGGTTTTCCCTTCTTCAGCAATGCAATTTCTTCACTGAATGACTGTAACTGTATTTTCTTAATCCAATATTTTGTGGCTTCTCTGGTTTCTTCAATAGATAATATCCTTCTAAAATTTCTTTGTGACTTAGGTAGCCTGAGATTTCTAATAAACCTAAGTATAAATGCTGTGACATTGATAAGCTTACTGAACTTACTGACTCTTGATAATAATGACTGCTCCCATGACTCTGTTGGTGTTGTTATATGAACAAGCTTCTTGAATCCTGGTAAATTGTCTGGTATAATGATAGCTGACTTAGGCCAATCCCTTTCTTGTTGAAGAAGCCACTTAGGAGACCACCAATTGTCGTGATTCAGTAAATCCTGGGCCGACATACCCCGAGATGCACAATCCGCTGGGTTGAATTCAGATTTGATATGCCTCCATACCATATTCCTTTTAGAACCTTGAATTTCCTGGACTCTATTGCGTTCAAAGGTTTGAAGCATATGAGGCTTCGTATTTAGCCATGCTAACACAATTGAACTGTCTGACCATGCATTTATGCTTTCAATATGGACTGCATTTTCATATGCCTCAGCTACATGATTTAATAGTTTATAAACTAAATGAGCTGCACTTAACTCAAGTTTGGGTATAGTTTGAGTAATTTTCTTAGGTGCGACCCTTGATTTAGCCATGACCAGTTGCACCATAACTCTTCCTGATGAATCCAAACTTCGAAGATATACACACGCTGCATATCCTAACTCAGAAGCATCTCCAAATCCATGAAGTGAATATGACACTGCCTCCGGTAATGAAACACATCTTGGTAACTGTAAATATGATAGATACTTGAGATCATTGATAAGGCTATTCCAATGGTCAAAAATTGAATCACTGATTGGTTCATCCCAGTTTAGTCCATCTGTGAATAATGATTGAAGAAGTAATTTAAATCTCAATATGATTGGAGTACAGTATCCGCATGGATCGTATAGCCTAGCTATGGCACTGAGTATACTTCTTTTAGTAGTTGGTTGTCCTGTAGGTATATTAAGCTGATAAGAAAAAGAATCTGAAACCGGATCCCATTGAATTCCTAATACCTTAATGAAACTCCTATCCTGAGAATCAAACTGACGTGGTTGTTCACAATGATCGCCTGGCAAATCTTCCAATACCTTGTCATTGTTTGATGACCATTTTCGGAGCTCATAGCCTGCACTGTTCATCAATTGCTTGAGTTCTTCCTTCAATTCATTGGCCTCTGATACTGTATCTGCTCCAGTTAAAATATCATCAACAAAGATCTGACTTCTGATAATTTCTGATGCACGGGAATTTGGATGATCTGATTCCCAATCATCAGCCAATTGCAATAATGTTCTGATTGAAATGTATGGGCTTGACCTTAGTCCATAAGTATTGGTATTTAGTTCATATACCTTGATTGGTTCTGAAGAGGTTCTCCTCCATAAGATGAGTTGATACTTCCTGTCCTCAGGATGGATCCATGTCATCCTAAACATCATCTTAATGTCTGTAGTAAAGACGATCTGATATCTTCTGAAATTCAACAATATTTTTGTAATATCATTTTGAAGTGGCTTACCACTGTGAAGGCATTGATTCAATGAAACTCCTGTGGAAGTCTTCCCGCTTCCATCAAATACAACTCTTATCTTGTCCGTACCTTTCTTGAATATACCATGATGAGGTATAATGAAATGCTCAGAATCAAACTGAAACCTTGATAGTGACATATGACCTAGTCGTTCATATTCTTCCATGAATTCTCTATACTTAGAAGCAAATATAGGATTCTTATCCATTTTTCTTTCTAATGATTTGAGCCTTTGCATGGCTAATGCCTTTGATTCACCCAACACAGGCCTCTCAGATAACAACGGTAACCTTACCATGTATTTCCCATCAGGCATTCTACTGACAGAAGAATTATACAACCTTTCACATTCCATGTGTTCTGGATGAAAAGCTGGCTGCATTGGTGGCTCCTCCACCTTCCAGAACTTCTCGATAACTTCCTCAAGCCTGGTTGCCATGACTCCATAATCTTGAACTGATGTACATCCTCTTGGTGGGCTATCACTCATTGAGTTGAGTAGTGATCCCATGATGACATGACCAAAGCAGGTTTTATATGCAAAGAGCCCTGGAATATTTAATGAAATCTTAGAACCTTCAAATACATAATTTAATACATCCGTTCCAAGTATGAGATCCACCTTCTGTGGTTGGTCAAAGTTCTGATCTGCCAATATGATCTTATTATCATCAATTAAATGCCTACAGTTCATAGGATATGAAGGAATCTCTGCAGAGATAGAATACATGACTACAGCGACTGTACTGATGATAGGTACTAATTTGCCTATTGGTTTGATGACTAATTTTGATAAAGTGCCAGGTAAATCGACCTTATTGTGTCCTATGCCATATATTTCTGGACTACTGTACTGTTGGTGCAATTTCAATTCATTTGCCAATGATTGTGTAATAATTGAGACACATGCCCCTGTGTCTAATAAAGCCCTAGCCTTATAATAGTGTCCGTCACCCCCTTTTATACCTACCACTGCAGTTGGACAGATGGTTATAGGCAACGGACGCATGATGTCACCAACAGTAGACTCATCTCATTCAAACTGATCAGGACTGCGTCTGGATCCGAAGCGCAACTCTTGAAACTTAAGCTGAGCTTGAGCTGCACGTTCCCCTACCCTATTGGGTTGTTGATTTAGATGTAATGGTCTCTCGGGTACCTGATTGATTGGTGCTTGTTGTCCAACCTGTTGATATCTTGACTGAGCCTGAGATACAACTCCTGACTCACTGGGATGATCAATTGATGATGTTTGTTGCACCCTCGACTGTGTACTGGTCTCTTGAGGCCTAATGTTTGATGAGGACTGCTGCTCATCAACACATAGAAGTGAATTATGATCCTTGGATCCGCAATGTTTGCACCAATTCCTATGAGTACATTCGTTTGCATAGTGCTTCCTCAAGCACTTAAAACAATGACCTGATTTGAACGCCCATGATTTCCTAGCCTTAGGATGAAGTGCATTGAATTTCTTACACCTATATAAATTATGTAATGGTCTTTGACAATAAGAGCACTCACTTGGATTTGAAATCACCTGATGTGAATGTCTCTGATATGAGGGTCCTGAAGTGGTATCAGACTGCTGATGAGGTGCTCTCCTTTTTGATGGAAGTGATCTGTTTTCATTTTCAGTGATGGTCAAGTGCAGTCTGCACTGCTCATCCAGGAGCTCCATTAGTTGATCTAGCGTTGGCAGTTTCTCCTGATCCTTGCCATACCGTTCCTCAAACAAGGATCTGATCCTGACAGGTAACTTCTGCAAAATTATGAAAAGTATTAAATATGACCACTCCTTAACAGGCATCTTTAATTTGTCAAGAGCTTGAATAGACTCTCTTAGCGGGTCATATAAATCCTTCCTAAGAGTCGAGGACTGAGGTTGAATTATAGGTAACTTGATAATCCTATCTATGTAGGTATCTAGCAATAGCCTAGTATTATGGTATCTACCTTTAAGTAGATTTAGTGCTACCTCATAATTGGTATCGTCCATAGGTAACTGTCTGATTAATGACAGTGCCTCCCCTTGGAGTGATGCACGGAGATAATAGTGCTTTTCAGCATCTGATAAATTAGCACGCTCATGCACTAAAGACTGAAATAAATCAAAAAATGGAATCCAGTCCATAATACCACCTGAAAACTTGGGTAGCTCAATGAATGGCAGTTTAGCATGTGAATCTGAATGATCATTACCTTTGATTTTAGGTGTCGGATTATCTTCCAATTGGGCCTGTTCCACCCTTAGTAAGTACTCGTTAATTTGAGAGAAATCTGCCTTGAACTTGGCAGATTCCTCTTCTTTGACATCTTCCATTTGTAATAATTTCTCATAAGCTGAAATGAACTCACCATAATATTTATCAAATTGGCGTTTAGCTACACTGGCCGAAATCGATGACCTATTTTGATCAATTGTGTTGTAGAAATCCGTTAACATTCTGTGTTTTGATAGAAACTGTGCCTTGCACTTATTGTATTCGGCTGACGACATCCTTTTGATTTACCTTAAACTATTTACCTTAAACTACTATTAGTCCAATACTTAAAATTAAAAACACTATATTTGGTTATTGTTCAACCGGTACACAAAGTTTGATGACAACTGGATGACACTCACAGCTTGACATAACTGGCGAAGCAGGTACGTACTTGTTGGCGTTGGCGCCAAATTACCGCCGCGCCGATCGTGTTCGGCCGATGAAATTATTAATCGTTATCACCAGTGATAACCTCCGATGAACAGGATTAGCAGCAGTCGATGAACCGATGATTGACGAAAATGAATTTTATCGAATATTCTAGCACGACGCCACGCAGCAATGGCGTCCCTCGGTGCGTTCGCGTTGAATCCCGTTGAGACTTGATGAGATGACCACTATCGCGCAGACAGCGCGATAACGCCTTGTTCAACTTGAAAATCCAGTGACTTCTTGCTGATTCCCCTCATGGGCCACCAAAGAATGTTCGATTTCGCTTGCGGGTTCGTGTTATGACCGAGTGGTTTCGAACATCGGTGGCAAATGAAAATGGGCTGGTGATTTCACACAATGACTTTGTTTATTGTAAGAAATATACTGACTGTGATATAACAATAACTCTTATAATGATTTCACTTGAGAAAAAATGAAATGAATTTTAATTACACTGAGCGACCCGTGCTCCTCGCTCCAACCATAATGACAAGTCGTGACCATAGATTCTTATTCAAAACCTTACTAGTGTTGCAAGCAATGAATTGAAGTTTAAATACAAAATACAGATAAATTATGATTAAGTTACTAAATTCAAGGCTTACACTAACAATTATTAAAATAATATACAAAACATGTTAATTTGCATTAACACTTACCAACATTTTGCTAACTCTTCTTGAATAAATCCGTTGAAATTAGGTACTATTTACCAAATAGTAAAACTTCTTCGATGTACACGGATGCTTTATAGCCTTGATTAAATTACTTTTATCCCCGTCCAAAGTTCTGGTAAGATACTTTTATATCTACACGCGGGCGAAGACAGGAACAGCTAGTTGTATTATTATGTTAGGAGTTAATTGGAATTCCAGCGAGAGTAAATCCATTTTAGTTTCAACTAAGTGAAAGTTTTTTGCACGACATGAATATTTTAGTACTTAATTTGAATTTTAAAACTAGAATAAGTGTCGTTAGGAAAGGCTCCAAATGATGAACAAGAGAGTTTGGGATCAAGATAATAGTATGACGATTATTCTAGTAGGTACCTACTTGGGGGTGCTAAGACAGGAAACCTCCACGTGCGCCCGTGGACTGGAGTTCCCTCTCGGATACGTCCGGGGGGAAGAAGAGTTTTTCGGGCCGGTGCGCCCTGGGATGCGGGCAAAAACTCTCCTTAGGCACTGTGTGCCTAAGGGGTTTCTTTGCCCGTATGCAAATAGCCTGTCGGGTGGACGCTCCAACGCGTGTCCCTCTGAACAGCAGAGGGCACAGCGGCGGAGCGGGGCTTGCGGACGGTGAGTAATGGGTATGCTCGCCGTCCGAAGGACCAAGCCCGGGTCGGTGGCGCGTCGTGTTTCACGCGTCACCGACGGGGCCCCTGATGGGGCCAAATGCCTGCCGGGGTCGCGGATTTTTCTTAATCCAGGATACCGTGGCCCCGGAACGTAAAGGGCATCCGACGGAACACGGGTGGATTTTAGTCAGTAAGAGTCTGACAGTCCCTCCCGCCCCACCCAGGGCGGGAGGACTCATTTGATGATTTTGCCACCCTAAAAAAAAAAAAAAAAAAAAAAAAAAAAAAAAAAAAAAAAAAAAAAAAAAAAAAAAAAAAAAAAAGGTACCTTCTTGACTAGTTTCGAATTTGAATAATAGGGTACCCCTTAATAATCTATTCACGATTGGAACTAAGTTATTTTATATTCATGGGAATATTGTCGGGTTCATTTCATTCTAGTCAGGTTACTATCTCAACCGAGATGCAATTCAGTACAAGTTGATTTGTCGGGTATCCGATAATCTATGTAGATTCTTGACGTCTTGAAGTCTTCAGTAGTGCATTTTCTTTACCTTTAATGTAGGTATATGCCTATTGTTAGTTTTGTTTTAACTTACAAATAATGTCTTTTCTGGAGATAATTATATGTATAAAAATAGATTTTATCAGCTCCGCGTCTACATTAAAAATATCTCTAGGAATCGTAATATCAGGATAATGGGTCAATCCAAAACCTATATCTGTACCTTTCATCCAGATCCATTCAATAGTTTTGACGCATTCATTGGAAACATTCATCCATCCTTACCCCATCCCTCCAAACATTCTAATAACTTATAAAATTACAAAGGATATTATTAAATATATAAAAATTATACCGAAAAATATTGACCGGATTTACTTAACGTAATTAGGTACTCAGGCTTTTTAGGTGCAAGCGGGCCTAAGAATACATAACAATTCACTCAAGTATATCCAAAATGTATTCTCAATTAAGAAACCTTATACATTTTTAATCAGCACTTCATTTCCCATTTCAGAGTATTGAACGAGAAACGACTGAACGAATGAATGTTACTCAATCAGTAGCTTCAATTGAAAGTACTTTGTATTCAAAAGAGAATTCCTCGGTAGTTACGAAAGTACTTTAAATATTCAAATAAATGCCATTTTGATCATAGGCTTTTGAGTCTCTGGAAGCTAATTTAATGGACAGAAGTTAAGAGGTCTAGTGCGAAGTTTCGTGTATAAAATAAAAACCGGCCAAGTGCGAGTAGGACTCGCCCATGAAGGGTTCCGTAGTAGCAAGCATAGATTAGGGATATAATTATATTGAGATTAGTAAGCAATATACAAAAACAATAAAAATAACTTTGTTTTTCATAGTGTTTGTATGAAGGGCAAAGTTATATTTGCGGTTTTTGAAAATGTACTATATCTCAAAAACTGCTACCTGTATTTCATCCAAACCAATTTTCGTTTTTGTTGAGGTCTACATTATACATTTTTTATAGTTTTATCATTCTCTTATTTTAGAAGTTACAGGGGGGGGGACACATTTTACCACTTTGGAAGTGTCTCTCGTGCAAACTGTTCAGTTTAGAAAAAAATTACATACTAATTTTTAAAGACCTATCCATAGATACCCCACACGTATGGGTTTGGTGAAAAAAAATATATTTCAGTTTCAATTCTAAGTATGGGGGCACCCCCAAAATTTGTTTTGTTTTCATTTTTGTATGAAAATCCTAATGCGGTTCACATAATACATTTACCTACCAAGTTTCAACAGGATAGCTCTTATACTTTCGACAAAAAGTGGCTGTGAAATACGGACGGACAGACAGACAGACATGACGAATCTATAAGGGTTCCGTTTTTGCCACTTGGCTACGGAACCCTAAAAAGGAGTAAATGATATTATGAAGTCTAATAGGGGAAAATGGAAGAAAAAAAACGTGTTGCGCCGACCCCAAGTAAAATCGGATAAGGGCAGGCAGGATGTAGATGCCGTCAAAACTATAAAAAATTAGACCTAAAAATATGACGTATTGTGAAATGCAAAAGTGTCTTATCCTTGTCAATTATGACTTAAATAAGAAAAGGTACGTGTCAAATAATAACTTTTGATATTCTTATAATAATATTCCACAACAATCACACAACGCCATCTAGTCCCAAGCTAAGCAGAGCTTGTGATATGGGTACTAGACAACTGATAAACATACTTAAATATATTTCTAAATACATAAATATTACCTATAGATAAATTACACCCATTATTGGCAGACTCATAACTTCTTCTTCTTCTTTTCAGTCACCTTGCCTATTTTAAGATCCTATTTTTCGGGAATGCTTTCAGTATGTTAATCTGAATACACAATAGTCTGAGGGGATAATGTGATCTCCTTTAAAAAATCGGAAAATAATAGTAAGTTTCATTCATACCAATATTTAAAATACTCAAGTAAATCTGCCTGTCTGCAGCTACATATCCCAGCCACCTTAAGTCCAGTAAAAAATGTCAGAATTTATATGTTCTTGACCTTGTCAATGATTATTATTTCTAACAAAAATTTATTTTATCGTTTTACCCATTAATTCCTGATTTCACGACGAAAAGCAGGTGATATGTTTGTTATTAACCGACTTCAAAAAAAGGAGGAGGTTCTCAATTCGTCGGAATCTTTTTTTTTTTTTTTTTTTTTTTTTTTTTTTTATGTATGTTCCCCGATTTCTCGAAGACGCCTGGACCGATTTGAAAAATTTTTCTTTTGTTTGAAAGGGTATACTTTCCAATTGGTCCCATGATCATCAGGTCAGGATCTGATGATGGAATCCCAGGGAAATCGAGGGCAACCTTCAAATTTTATAGGCACATAGTACCATTTTCATATATTTTCTAAAGCTGTTCAAGTATTTGCATCTGATAATCATCATCTCAGGTGGATGAGCTGATGATGGAAGGTACAACTCCTCAACGGCTTGGAGTAGGCATCTACTGATTTAGTTTGTGTTCGCATATCTCTGGAACTACAAGTCCGATTTTAGTAATTCTTTTTTTGTTGTACTAAGTATTGTTCAACTTACGGAATACTGCAAGTTTCATCAAAATCGGTTCAGTAGTTTTTGAGATAGGGAATTTTATTAGCTTATTGTGCACTTGAGAGAGAATGATTTATTTGACAAGAATTTGAGTTGAATATTTAAACTAAAAAGAGTAAAATAAAAAACTTTTTCAAAAAAAAAGTAACCGCCTTCAAAAACAACCACAAAAAAGGGTAAAATAACCTACAAAATAACTTTTCTTTCAGAAGTCGGTGGCAAAAAAACAATGAAATGAAAAAAAAAACAAAGGCACCGACTTCTGAAAGAAAAGTTATTTTGTAGGTTATTTTACCCTTTTTTGTGGTTGTTTTTGAAGGCGGTTATCTCCTTCTATTATACTAAAGTCAGTTGAAAGTTATTGTTTAGAAAATTTATTGTTTTCTCTCCTTGTGATTTATTGCCTGTGTCTATAGAATAAAGGAACGGGCTCGATAAATAGCTCTGTTGTCATGAGAAAGCGGTAAAAGCAAGAACAATTGCCGCTCTAGAGACCATACCAAAACAAAATTTTATTATATTTTGTCCGCGCCTTCACCCCTATACATTTTAGTCGTCTTACAAAAGTGGTCCACTTAATGTTTCCGACCTAAAATACCTCTAGGCGAGTATTTTTTTTAATCTTAAATAATATTTTTTATTATGATTAAATAGGTACATTAAAAATATGAAACACCCTGTTAAAATGATTACGTATCAAGCTGTAGAGAATACCTACCCAGCGCAATAGTCGGGCAGATCATTCCATCTCCATTTTCGCCTTGCGTGATAATAACGTATTAAAATTTTCTTAAATACCTATTTTTTATTTTAAACGTGTTCTAATCATTGGATACATGAACTGGGCTGCCGTTGTAAGACGACTAAAAAGTCACGGTGTATAAGTTCCTACTGCTGAGACACAAATAAAATATAATATAATTATTTGTTTTGTTCGATGCTTTTCCAACGTGTATGATTGAAATTATTTATCTAATAATTATTTAATTTAACGGGGGAAATGTATTCTGTGTTTTGAGACTTTGATTCATCTTCTATCGTAGAAAATCTCCTCAAGATTATAAGTTTTATTTAACTGTAACAATTATTTCTTAAAAAACAATACCTGCAAAGTTTTGATCAATGTTATTTTGATCCAATTTGTTATCCAAAAGTAAACGTATTCTTTCCACCTGTTCCTGAATACATCGCATAAAACCTTATATTTTCATGATATTAAAAATAACGTGTCGACGCCACAACAATGCTTTTTACTTGATTAATACTAAAGCCTCCGAAGTTCCAATATCTACATTTTTATCGCGTTTCAAAAAATATCACTTCAAAAGATGAAAAAAATACAGATATTATTTTTGCTCTAGCAGAGAAGCTAGCAGTTTTAATTTTATTTCGCAGAAGCTGTTTCTCAAGATATAAATTAGGTAGTTTTGTTTTGCAATTTTATTTTACCTCTATTTTTGTAAACAGAGTCTTTGTTTGAAATTCAATATTTATTTTTCTTCAAATGCTACCATTGTGCTTTGTTGGAAGTATTAGTATTTCGTGATTAAATCTATTCTATTTTCTACTACTATTCTATTTTCTCTTGACCTGTATGACGGCGCCATCTCCACGAGCGAGAGAAATGCAGCGAGTCCGTCCTTCTATCGTCGGAAAATCTCCACGACGAGCGATTATTCCGCCAGCGTATCATCACGACTCGCAACGGAATCGCCCTGTCGAGGCGTTGTGCTATAGTTTTGTTGAAAGAGTTCAGTTAATGCGCGCGTAACGTCGGCGTATCACCGCGCGCTCGCTGCGAGAGCGCCACGGCGACCGCGCGGAGATACGCCGACGTTACGCGTGCACATTGCCACTCGTCGCATCGCAGCGATAACATCGCCGCGCCGTGTGGAGACGGGTTCATAGATTTCCGCCGCGATTCTCTCGCTCGTGGAAATGGCGCCTAAGATTTTTCATACTCATTTAAGGAATCTCTTGTCTTTCATAGTTTTGGATACATAATTATGTGTAAGTACTTTAAAAAATATCTTGTGGACAAGTACGTGGAAACTGAAATGAATCTTGCAAAGATGGCAGAGAAGTTCATATGAACTAATGTCTACGTCAGTGTTAAATGTTTTTAGCGGTTGTCTTGCATGTGGCTTGAAAGGCAAAACATTTCGTCAATTATACCTACTGTTCGAAAGTGAATATTTTCTGCATTGGCTTTAAACTTGAAAATTTATTTTTAAGATTTTTTTAAGATTTTAAAAGTATTCTAAGCTTCATTATCTCAAACTCTACTCACGTTTTTTATTTTGAATTTTGAGTATTGCATTACATTGGAAGAATTAATTTACGCCTAATTTAGAAACCGGCAATTGACTGAACACATAAATCATTGTTCCCAACATCAACCAAACACAGAGGTGATTAAAATTAAAAAGGTATTTTTTCAATCTTGCTGACTTAATTTTAATATATTTATCGCATCATCATCATCATATCAGCCGTAGGACACCCACTGCTGGGCATGCGGGCAGCGAGTAAAGGGCAACTCGCTGTCCGACCATGGACCATGCCCGGGTCGACGGCGCGTTGTGCTCCACGCGCGCCTCAAAGAGCGTCAGCACGATGACGGGGCCCCCCTCTAGAGGGCCAAAGCCTGCCGGGGTCGCGGGACTTATCTCATTGCCGGGATCGCGGGACTTATCTCATTACCGTGACCCAGGAACATAAAAGGGCTGTTGAAGGACACCGTGGAGTTTAGTCAGTACGAGTCTGACAGAAAGGGGTGGGAGGACTCATTCGATGATTTTGCCACGATAAAAAAAAGGACGTCCACTGCTGAACATAGGCCTCTCCCATAGATTTTCAATAAGACCGGTTGGAAGCGGCTTGCTCTAAATCGCATACAACATGTCTTTGCATAACACAATGTTAGAATTACCCCATGAATATGCTCTATGTCCTTATATATCTAACATTATATCTACTGGCTCCTTTGTGAGGTAATCGAGCGTCAATTATCTTCATGAATAGATGACATTCAGTATATATAATGCTATATATCCGTGACGGTGGATCTTATTCAATAGATATTATGACAGGTGGTCCTATAGACACCTCCTCTTGATTCTATACAATAACGGTACTAAATTATGATGTTAATGTAGCCTGGCCCCGTTTTAGAATGAAGATAATTTATTGATATTGTAATTTTTCTTTTGAAGAAATTGTAAAGGTTAGGTAATGTGTTTGTAATTGGTTGAAAGGACGTAAGCAATAAAATGGGGTAACTGCGTTATATACTGACAATCGCAATGATTTTTAATTTTACAGTAATGGGACGACATTAAACGCCTTCCAAGTTACGGTTTTGTGACACATTCGATTGAAATCCCTTTTTTTAGGGTTCCGTAGCCAAATGGCAAAAACGGAACCCTTATAGATTCGTCATGTCTGTCTGTCCGTCCGTATGTCACAGCCACTTTTTGTGAAAAGTATAAGAGCTATCCAGTTGAAACTTGGTAGGTAGATGTATTATGTGAACCGCATTAGGATTTTCACACAAAAATAAAAACAAAACAAATTTTGGGGGTGCCCCCCATACATAGAATTGAAACTCAAAATTTATTTTTCACTAAAACCATACGTGTGGGGTATCTATGGATAGGCCTTTAAAAATGATATTGAGGTTACTAATATCATTTTTTTCTAATCTGAACAGTTTGCACGAGAGACACTTCCAGTGGTAAAATGTCCCCCCCCCCCCCCTGTAACTTCTAAAATAAGAGAATGATAAAACTAAGAAAAATATATAATATAGACCTCAACAAAAACTTCCAACAAAAATTGGTTTGGATGAGATACAGTTAGCAGTTTTTGAGATATATACATTTTCAAAAACCGCAATTATAACTTTGCCATTCATACTAACACTATGAAAAACAAAGTTATTTTTATTGTTTGTATATATTACTTACTAATCTCAATATAATTATATCCCTAATCTATGCTTGCTACTACGGAACCCTTCATGGGCGAGTCCAACTCGCACTTGGCCGGTTTTTTTTGTCGCGTTAAAATCATCGAATGCGTCCTTTTACCCCAGACGGGACGGTGATCCTTCAATACCCCTTTACGTTCCAGGGTCAAGGGTACCTGATGAGATATTCCCGCGACTTTTCTGAAATTCTTTCGATATAATGGGGGTTCTGATTATGAGTTAAATTCCCAGATATGATTCTAAGGGCCCAAAACCAAAATAGTCGGCTTCTGGGTTTTTTTTTATCGTGGTAAATTCATCAAAATGAGTCCTCCCACCCCGGGCAGGGCGGGAGGGACTGTCAGACTTGTACTGATTAAACTCCACGGTGTCCTTCAATAGTCCTTTATATTCCGGGGTCCCGGTAATGAGATAAGTCCCGCGACCCCGGCAGGCTTTGGCCCTCTAGAGGGGGGCCCCGTCATCTTGCTGACGCTCTTTGAGGCGCGCGTGGAACACAACGCGCCGTCGACCCGGGCATGGTCCACGGTAGGGCAGCGAGTTGCCCTTTACTCGCCGCCCGCATGCCCGCGCCTACGGTGGCCGGAGATCGTCTTGCGACATCCGTCGCCGTGGGTGGCCACCACTGCGGGTGGGGCGGAGGGAGGACATTGTCCTCTCCCTCACGCGGCCCGCCTCCTCCTTCGCGAGCATGACTGCTTCGCAGAAGGAGGCGACCGCTTCCCACTCCGTCTCGCCCCGCAGCATGGCCGCAACCAATGCCGGGCGCGAGAGGTCTCCGCCTATCGCTGCCGTGAGGACACGTCGGTGCTCTGCCCAAGCGGGGCAGTCTTGCACCGTATGCTCTACTGTGTCCTCCGGGCGATCTTCGCAGTGGTCGGCTTCTGGGTTAGTAAGCAAATTGGGGAAAATAACTTCAGGTGATTCACTTCCTTTGTCACTGACTTCCGAAGTTAGTGAATCAAGCAAAGTTCTATCGACACATAGAAACCCTCTTAAAATCTTCACCAAAATAAAATGGGACCACCGCGAAGGAATCTTCTCACAAACAAAGAAGAAAGACCAAAATCCGTTAGAAATTGGCATTTGGCGAACATATTGCTGAACAACAAAATAAAAATAACTTAACGATTTCTATCTAGGTCAACTTGATAGGTAATCTCCTCCTTTTCGAAACCGGTTAAAAATACCTATATAAATCTAAAATATTATGAAAGTAATCGTGCCTTTACAGAATAAATGAAACAATAATAAGCCGGTAATATAACTACACAGACAGATATTTCTCTACTGATTTGAACTATGAAACTCATCACATTAGATTCCGCGATTGCATTCACAACGAGTTTGCGACTAATATTTACATTTGCAGTGCAATCATCAGTGTTCTGATTGCGATCCAGTGTTTACTAATATCACGAATAGGTACACTAGGTATTGGAAGATATATCTGGGATGATGATTTACTATTGGAAATTCAGCCATTATGCTTTAAACTGAGAATTATTATGATTGTAAGAATTTTGTAAAAGACTTGGTTCGTTTTGGAGTTAAAACAAGCCGTGTATACAAAGTAAGAATTTCCTATACCTAATACATCTTTAATTCTTTGGAAATGTTGATAGTTCAGCTGAAGAATTGAAAATAGAACCCTTTGTGCTCCGGGGAGCTGGACGGACGGATCTCATGAACAAAATTTCATCATTCTAGAGCTGAGAAAATTTAGTAACCGAATTAGATTTTCTTTGACGTGCCGATCCAATTTTTGCAATGAAAAATCTCTTAGTAATGTCTACTAATCGCAATATTATTTGATTGCCACAATATTCGACATTAGATCAATTAAATATTTTTCATTAAAAAGCCTTGTGTCCAATAGAATTTCCCAACGACAAAACGTGAAGGCATTTCTAACATATTATAAAAATCCTTTTTGTTTTATATTGGGTGCACTGTTACTGAAGCAAAGGAACAATGGCAGATCTCGGTCATTTTCAGTATCCCTAATAAAAGCAACGTGCATTATTTAAATATCTTCCTGTCCTATTTAAAGGACGGCCGCGACCTGCCATTATTCTTTCTAGTTTGTGTTTCCAGTCCAATTTTTTAAATAAAACAGACTTCTAAATTTCGACTGGATTGATTTAATTAAGTAGGTAACAGCTATATTTATGAGTGAACAAATTGAAAACAAACTGACTCGGGTAAAAGTCTTTTTCAGATTCTACGAGAGTATTTTTTACATTCACAAATATTTATTTTTCGGGCGCACACATCGTGTTACTAAATCAACAAGTGGTTTGTTTTTTAAATTCGATGTGGCAGTAACTTATTTATGTAAAAACAAATAAATTTTCCTTTAATCTCGCTTGGCAAAAAAAGTTAGGTATGAGTTTACAAAAATATTTTTATGAAAAAACTTTTTAACATTCATGATGTTTGTTTTGATGTGGTTCTGTGTTTTTGTCGAAGGGTTTTATTGCATGAGCAACTTTATTATAGATATTTATTTCACTAACGAACAATGGATCTTGTGTTTTATAATGTTCACTATTCATCAGTCTTCTTTAGGTGCCAATCACGTAATATAACTTTGACTCAGTAATTGAGCGATTTCGTAGAAGATAGTTGAGGAATTACAAACGAGATTTATTATAAAAAAACATACTTAATATCTTTTAACATTTTATCACTATTAATTTTTATTACTTTTCTATTAGGAAACGATTTGTTTGAAATCGTTAACTTGTTAGATCATAATTGCATGCAGTAGTTGATTTCGTATAATTTAGTATTTTTATTAAATTGTGTAGAAATCTAAAACTTATATCTGTTTGCTACGTTTTAAAAATTAAGCAATTTTTGGAAGTAAACCAACTAATAAATTAAGCAAATCCTCTATAAATATTACCTTACTGTATAAAATTACAAGCTTTCATTTGGAGAAAATACAAAATCTTTCATCGTAAAATAATCTTCAAAAGGCGCCATCAGTCATTCAAATCCATCGCCGATCCCGTTAAATCAAAAATTCTTATCATTTGAATTGTAAATTTTATGCCATTAGCATAAAGTACAAAATTCCCTGAAGCTTTAGTGGTATTCATTTGACAGCGGAATCAAATCGCATTGATGTTTTAAGCCGGTATACAACCTTAGTCTTTTACACGAATAATATTGAAGGCGAGGCTTCTTTTCTGCAACGCTTTTCATTTTTGGCTATTTCTGCCTAAAACGGTATTTTTTCCTTCATAAAGAATATTACTTAGTTGAATATTGTCCAATCAGAACCCAAGAATGAACAATCGCCTTTATTTCGCCTTATTTAATTTACATTTAGTCAACAAATATTGACATTGCTAATTAAAACACCAAAATTAAAAAAAAACGAGTAAGTTATCAATTAGTTTTGTTGAAATAATCACACAGAATTTGTAAATACGAATAAAAACCGGTAATCAACGCAAAAGGGTCAATTACTACCATTCAAACATGAGTGCATGCGGCAATCTGAATAAAATCATTACCATTCAAGCAGGAATGAAATTCAACATGCTTTTACTTTATTTAAAACGATCATGCATGATTGATATAACAATTAATGTTTAATGAACTTAACACAATTAATAAATTGTATGTGATCAACTGAATGGAATGTTCCATATCGTTCCATGATTTTTGTCATTGTTTTTGTAAGCTCCTTATAGTTGTCTCGCTCTTTGGTGATCTGTGGCATATCTGGAAACGGCTCTTTATCTTATTTAAAATCAAACCCACTTAGGCTGTTCGTACACGGAGTGCTCAAGTAGTTAGCCAGTGACTAACATACGCGGACTGCTCGAGCAGTCGAATTCAACTGCTCTTGAAACAGTTCGACTACTCGAGCAGTCCCTGCATATGCGTACGTAGAAGGCTTGTAGTTTGCTATGCAGTTGCAGCCGTGTATGGTCAATTTTAATGTTGAATCAAATGAAAGAAGATGTTAATCGTGACACGACTTGTGGGGCGACTATATCCCCGTGATGGAAAGAAGCATGATATAAGTCGCAATGCAAGTCACATCACCCGAAGTCGTGAGTGGGCAAAGCAACTTAACAAACGGTTGCATTTAAGAAATGATCAGTAAAATCAATTCAGAACTTCTAAATTAGAAAACCAACTATAAGGAGCTAAACTATGACATCAGCTTGCTTATCATAAAACATAACGTTCTAATGCCTACCGTGTGACATGTCCATCCATGTACCCATGTGTATGTCAATGTGTAGTCCTCATACATTATGTGTTGTGTTGCACAGCGAGCCTGCCCCGTCAGCAATGACAGCACTGCATCAGTTTGGGGCAGAGATGTTGCGTCTGTCTCGCGGCTTGGAAGCTTCTGCGGCGACAAAGCCACAATACAGAGGGTATATAACAATTGGCATTATTTGTTCGCTTCAAAATTAACCCGCTCATCATTGATCAAAGGATCAGAGACTTCCACCCTATTTGAAGCAAATTCTAATACGTTTTCTTTTACAGGACAAATATTTCGGAACGAGGTGGGATGCTCACCCCAGGGTCTCTGAGCGTCTCTTCTAGTTCACCGTCGTCGATGCTCCAAGATCGACGCAGACCTTCGTCTACTGGAGACCCCAACACTCCTCTCCACAGACCAAGAAGCGCATCAGACGACGAGAGCAATGAAGGTCTTCTAGCACCAGCAGCCTTAACGGCAAAATCACGCAGTTCTGAGGACGGTCTACTCTTGCCACCTCCTTGCACTTGTCCTTATTTTGGGACCGAGTCCACTCCGCCCAGACGAACTACCGAAGTCATTATAGTTCCTGGTGGTGACATAAATGGTTGCAATGGTTTTACCAGAAATGGAAACATGAAAGAGGAGCAGTCAACTCCATTTTTTAGGAGGTCTAGTCGTGGTGCCGCGTCTATGGTTACTTGGGACGAGGCTAAAAGATTTCGTAGAGGTTCAAGTTTCGGGGGAGCGAGGACTACTCTCTCGACTCCGATTCGAAGCATTCGTGCTCAGAGAACTATAGCAAGGTCACAGCAAGTGACAGCTAGCCCACAGCGTCAAACGCCCAGAACGCATCATTCTAGAAATTCTAGTGTTATATCCAGAAATTCCTCCCGTCACGGCAGGATCTTACGATTAGAGCAGAAAGCCACAAAAGTTTTAGGAGTTGTTTTTTTCACATTTGTAATTCTCTGGGCTCCGTTTTTCATTCTAAACATGGTGCCGGCCGTGTGTCCTAAATGCGAGGAGAGCATTCCACTTTGGGTATATGACTTCGCCTTGTGGTTAGGGTACGCGAGTTCGATGGTGAACCCGATATTCTACACGATATTCAATAAGATATTTAGACAGGCCTTCAAGAAGGTTCTGGTGTGTGGGTACAGGAAGTCGTTGAGGTAGCCGGCACCCTGGGAGCGCGTTCGCCCGAACTCAGACCCTGGTCTTGGAGCGCTCTCAGTCAATAGAAATATCCGATCTCAGTTTGTATGAACTCATTGAAGAGCTTTAAGTATTACGCTTCTAGGTTTTAGTATGCGTCAGTGGTTTTTGTTTGAAGAGAGTAATAATAGAGAACATTGTGGTTTTTAATGGGCGTTAGTCTTAACAGCTAATTTAAATTACACAGAGGGATTACTAAGTGATTTTTTATGCTGGATCTTTTTATTTCAGCCCCATCGTATTTTTATTTGTAAGTGATAAAATCTTTAAATGACTCCTAACCCTGAGTGGAGCGGAAGCAACTGCCAGATTCTGACTAAAAATCCACGCTATTCTTTTTGTTTTCCTTCTACTCCATGCAGGGCGTCAGACCTCATTTGTTAAAATAACAGGTATCTTTTCTGTGAAATAGATCTTTTTTATTCTACCAAATGGGCCCAACATGGGCATACTTAACCAAAAATCCTTGTCCTCCCTTATACAAGCGATTGACCCTGTAATCATAAGAAGCTAAATACCAGAATAAAAACTACTGAGTACCCCCTCTTTTATAGACTTCACAAACGGTTATTTTTTAATAATAATGCTGTGAACACTCATAAATAACTGCGGCGCACAAATAGGAAATATTTGCCTTCACACTGACCTCATTATCTACGCAATTTGTAAAGTTAAACATAATTATAATAATTATGTTCTATCATTCGGTGAAACATGAAAATACTAGGAAAGAGAAATAACTGTTAACTGGGTATTTATTTACTCATATTGTAAAGTAGTTTAACAGTATTATTTTTTTTCCTATGATACCTATCTTTGTCACGACTTTATGCGACCACTATAAGGACAAACATGTTAATGACCTCCAAAGGTCAACTGTCACTTATGTTTATAAAAAATGTTTTGGAAAATTAACTATCAATGAACTTGTTATGCTTATTGTTTGATTAAAGAAAAGCGTGTATGCCATAGGGCCTTCATAACTTCGCCCTTATCGTGATCGCAAGGTATAGATGCCAACACATCAAGCTACATTAATAAAATAAGCATCAAATAGTTTTCCAACTTTATTTCAAAAGTGGAAGGTTCATATTCAATTGGAAAAATTGGCAGATGGGGTTAGTTGATGTGTTATTGTTTATGCAATTAGGTCTTAAAAATAATACACTACTGTGTACCTAGTAATAATATAATATTGCCCAACCACTGCTTTGTATTAGATAACAAATACTGACAAAAGAACTTATTTTTTGAAGACTGATTCTTTTAGTAAGAACTACTTACTTACTTAGATAAAAGCATCATTTAGACGATGCAAGAAAATTGCATGCAATTTCGACTACATTGCGGTATTTGTTTGATCAACTAAATCTTAATCTTCATCATCATCAGCCTTTAAATGTTCCCACTGCTGGGACACAGGCCTCCTCTCTGTGAGAGGGAGTGGGCCGTAATCTACCACGCGGGCCCAGTGCGGATTGGTAGATGTCACATGTCTTCGAATTCTGAAAAATCTTAATCTTACTTGTCTATTAATAGTCCGCAATGTAGTCTTGCATGCAACGCATGCAATTTCTTGCAGCGTGTAAATGGGCCTTAATGGCATATCCCGGTTCTATACAAATAATTTGAAATAATCGAGAATTCCCGATACTCTCAAAGTATGTGCAAAACCGAGAGTATGCTCTTACTTAGATGGCTTTCTTTTACTTTATTTCTCAAAAAAATACCCATTGATGTTATTATGTAGTAATAATAAATAATGAGTCGCGATGGATTATGAATACAAGTAATGGCGTATGTTTGTTTTAATTTTTAGTGTTTGAATGTTGAAAAAAAGAAAACGGTAATTCTACAGAAAATGTTGCTCTGCAATGTCGCTAAAATATTTATATTTTATGTATACCAATTCAACGATGAAACTAACTTTTGTTATATTTATGTTATGTCAAGAATTATTTAAATTATAAATATGATAACTAGTAACGGCAAAATTAAATAAGTAACAAATAAAAAAAAATTGTTTTACTTCTAAATGACATTGCCGATTTTCATAACTAATATTGTCTGCAGAGTTATCGACAGATTAAGAAAAGTTTGATCACTTTTGTATAAATTGTAATAATTTTATTTATAGTTAAATAGCAATGTATTCGTCACAATCAAATAATTTTGCATCAAATGAAAAGATTTTCCTAGTCCTGTGTTAAATATATTATATATTGTGAATACTGTAATTAATTCAATGTGATGTTGTTAAGCATTAAGTAATTATTTAATTTTATTTACCTTAATCACTATCAAATACAAGACAAAAAAAATGTTTCTATCCAAATTTTTTAATAAAGAAATAACCTCCACAAATTGTTTTGTTATGTTATGACAAAAAGATAAACTATATTAGGCTAGCTACGATCGTTCGATTCATTACAATCTGATTTTAACTATCGGATAAAATACTATGTATCAGCAATATCCTATTAACTTAATTGAGTGGGCGTTTAGTTTTGAAAATCGAAGTTTGTAGCTAGCTTTAGTTGAGGACGAGGCAAACCGGTACGGACATGGACTCTGAAAATAAATTATTTGTATAAAGGTGCCCAAACCGTATCTATTTGACCATATCGGTTTAATCGGTCGAAACTACTATTTATAATTTTAGTTTTCTTAATACGTAACGAAAAATATGTGTACTAAAATATTTGTGGCTCTAAGAATACGACTCCACTCTATTTTTAATTTTATATTTTTTTAAGTGTAACTGAAGTAAGTTAGATAGATTCAGAACAAATGTCTAGTCGTTTCACGCAAATAAAATAAAAATGTAAATACAAAGATATATTATAAATAATTATTATAAAAATGTTAAATGGAAGTTATAATCTATAAATGTAAATAAAATAAATATATACGGCAATGTTTATAAAAAATGGTGTCAATAATTTATGATTTCATCGCTAAAAACAATAAAACGATTGGATCGTAGTGTTTTTGTTTTATTTTTAAAGTTCGAGAAAATTCAACTCTTCTTTAAAATGTATTCGAATGAAATAAATACTATGGTAGATATTGTTTTTTATGATGAAACTTTCACTTCTGAAGGTCTGGACAAGAGCACAGAGGCAATTTTGAGTTCTTTTCCCACAGGTTTATAATTAATTTTTTTGTACACTTCAGTCTTATTCATCAATGTTAACGATACAAATATTGTTAACTAGCTTCTACCCGCGACTTCGTACGCGGATCCTGTTGCTTATGCCAGCGACAACGGGCTCGTCAAAATCGAAGATCTGAAACGTCTGATGTCGAATTCTAAGAGCCCGGGGACGGGAAATCAACGGGATGCGCGAGACGATTCGAGATGCTCCAGATCTTCAATTTTTATAAGTCGACAGAGAGTGCTCATCAGGCTGAACAACTCTTGCTAAGACGTCATTCTCCGGGACACGTCGAGCTTCATTGTCTTGGCGCTTTTCTGGTGGTTGCCACTGTTGATTCTGGCTCTCAGGAGTTGCAGTGGTTTGGGAATAGTGTGGTGGGTTTGTCCCAAAAAAAAAAAAAAAAGACGTCATTCTTAAACATGTTATAGTGTAGCTGGGCTCTTGGAGTTCCACATCAGGTGTTCCAGATCTTTCATTTTTGTAAGTCAACAGGAAATGTCCTTCAGACTAAACAGCTTTTGCTAAGACGCCATTCCTTTAAATGTTATATTATGGCTCTTGGGGTTCCACATCAGGTGTTCCAGATCTTTAATTTTTATACGTCAACAAAGAGTGCTCATCAAGCTAACAACTCTTGCTAAGACGTCATTCCAGTACATGTTATAGTGTAGCTGGGCTCTTGGAGTTCCACATCGGGTGTTCCAGATCTTTAATTTTTAACGTCTGCGGAGAGTGCTCATCAATATTTTGTTTAGGACAGACGATAAATTTTCAAACCCACCCCGGTCCCAGTCTGGCAATTTTTTTTAAATATATTATCAACTTTATTATAACAGAAGAAGGTGGCATGTTCATTTGGAAAAATCACAAATATTGCAATACTGCAGTTCTGTTCTTCTTCTGTACAATATCTACCAGCCATTCTACTACAATTTTTTAAAGCCGCAGAAGCTTATCTCATTAAAGATATTATAATCCAAAACACAAAATGTATATTTAAAAAGAAGATAGACCTATCCTATTTCAATGTCGGAATATTTTAATCCCAAAAAGGTCCAAGATTACTGACTACCCTCAGAATATAAAAGAAAAAAGAAATCAATACTACTAAGCCCCTTTGATAAAGACTAATAAGATTAACGTCAAAAAGAGAGAGGGAATAGTATCAATTTTGCATACAGATAGTATATTCTTTTTGGGGTTCCGTATCTAAAGATTTCGGGTCCCTATTGCTTAGGCTTGTTTGAGGTAGTAAGATCACCATGGTCAGATCAAATGAAGGACTCATTTGATCTTACCATGTTGAGACCTGGTGGGTCTCTTCTGGTTGGAGTATCTTACCATGGTGAGACCTGGTGGGTCTCTTCTGGTTGGAGTGGAAGAAACTGTTAGATCCTTAGGTACTGACTAAATGTTCATCATGTTCCTTCGCTTGCATTTAGTGTTCTCGCAACAGACGGTCCCTTCAAAACCTTATGACTAAGGCTTTGTATTTTTTGTGTGTATGTTTGTAATGCATAAACTCAAAACTTTAAGGCCAGAAACGCACAGGCCGGTGGCTTGCTTAGCGCCTAGAGCCTAGCGAGTTACGAACAATCGAAAATGTTCGTGAACGGCGCTTGACGATTAGCTAGGTGTCAAGCGCGTAATGCGGCCGTTCACGAACATTTTCGAACGTTCGTTATACTAAGGTGACTCGCTAGGCTCTAGGCGATAAGCAAGCCACCAGCCTGTGCGTTTCCGGCCTAAGCCAATTCAAAAAAAAAAAAACTTTGTTAGAAAGCTACAGTCCCCGTGATTAACATAGGCCACCCGTGCGAAGCCGGAACAGGCCGCTGCGCTGGTACTCTATTTTGACCCATAATTTAAACACTTGAACACAATCTGTGGATTAGGTAATGGAGCCTATTTAACAACAAATAAAATTGAATCATAAGGTTCAAAATGAAAGGGCATACAAAAACACGTTATTTTGGGCGTGTTTTGGTCGATCTAAAATCAATACGTAATGTTATGTTTGGACGGGATATAGGTATTATGACTATGATTATAAAGTGGTACGGAATCCAACGTGTATGATTTAGGCTCTTACTTAGCCGGCATTTTATTATTTTCGAAGCTCAACGTACATTGTACCTTTCTTTGATGTTCGCTTTTCTTTTCATGAAAATTGTATGAAATGTAAGCTTTATGTATGCGGCTGAGTATAGTGCATTTACAAAGGAAACGCGGTTTTGCAAGTTATTCATATTCAAAACCGGATTTGGTGTTCCGTGAAGAAAGGCTTTAAAATGTAAATAATTGTAGATAGAACTTTGGCTTTTTTTAATATGTAACTGAATCTGATTTTTTTAAATTTGATTTTAATTTAATTGTCTGTGTGACTTGTTTTTAATTTTTTTCAACTTTATTAGGTAGTTAATCCAGTATTTTCATTTTAATTGAAATATTTAATGTGAATGTTTGTGATCTGAAATAGACTAAAATAAATGAATTTGAATTTATATATCTTTTCGTGTAAGAAATAGAGTTAGATTTTTAATAGCTCTATTGAAATAAGCGCGCAGCGTCACGTCTCGGTCTGAACTGACTCTGATCTGAACCTAAATTGCTCTCTTATAAAGTCCATGTTTTGCAGTTTCGAACCTGTTCGTAGTGACAGTCGATTTGCAAACGCAGAAGCGCATGACAAAGACATACAGCCTTACTACAAAAACTTAAACATCTGATGAACACTTGTCTAAAAAAAGGTGACTGCAAAACCGACCTTATTTAAACGTCATAATCTGACATTTTTTTAGACAAGTGTTCAACAGACGTTTAAAAGTTTTCGTGGTACGACGGATTATGTTTGACGGAGATCATGGAGATTGAGGAGAAGTTGATTTTTAATGTTCAGCGCTATGAATGCCAGTACAATGTAAGAGCAAAACATTACTGTGACAGGAACGCAAAAAATAATGAATGGGAGAAGATACGTGGGCAAATGGGTTTATCGGGTAAGTAATTTATAAATATTAGGTACAAAATAAACGGTCAATTTGGGAAGGCAACTTTCGAGGTGGCGCTGCTTAGGATAATTCTAAAAGAACTGTCACAACAAAGGAATTTTCTGTGAAAAAACGTTTTATCGACATATTATGACTTAATTTTGTGTATATACGCTGAAAAAATGTTGAACTCACTTTAAGACAATTCAAATAATGGGTAGCTGCTGTGAGAATAAAACTTGTAATCACTGAAGAACATCAGCTATTTAAACAACAAATATCCACCCGTGCGAAGCCGGGACGAGCAGTTAGTTTTATTTATTAACTAGCTTCTGCCCGTGACTTTGTACGCGGATCCTGTTGCTTATGCCGGCGACAACGGGGTCGTCAAAATCGAAGATCTGAAACTGGTCTGATGTCCAATACCAAGAGCCCGGGTAAAAATAAAAATGAGAGTTTCGGCCAGCAGAGTCAGATTTTTAATGATATACCATCGTCATCGAAAATCAGTCCCAAAGTCGCCTACACTGCGTGGAGGTACTCTCAGCTTATGTTATTTTATAATTATACAGTGAAATTAGCGGTAGCTTTGATTTCCACATCAGACGTTTCTGATCTTCGATTTTTGCCAAATGAATGAAATGCCCATCAGACCGAGTAACTTTTGCTAAGACGTTATTCCTATATGTGTTATGGTGTACCGGGGCTCTTGGAGTTCCACAACAGGTGTTCCAAATCTTCGATTTTTATAAGTTAACAGAGAGTGCTCATCAGGCTGAACAACTCTTGCTAAGACGTCATTCCTTTATATGTTATAATGTAGCTGGGCTCTTGGTGTTTCACATCAGGTGTTCCAGATCTTCAATTTTTATACGTCAACAGAGAGTGCTCATCAGGCTGAACAACTCTTGCTAAGACGTCATTCCTCTATATGTTATAATGTAGCTGGGCTCTTAGTGTTCCACATCAGGTGTTCCAGATCTTTAATTTTTATACGTCGACAGAGAGTGCTCATCAGGCTGAATAACTCTTACTAATACGTCATACCTATAAATGTTTTAGTTTAGCTGGGCTCTTGGTGTTCCACAACAGGTGTTCCAGATCTTCGATTTTTATAAGTTAACAGAGAGTGCTCATCAGGCTGAACAACTCTTGCTAAGACGTCATTCCTTTATATGTTATAATGTAGCTGGGCTCTTGGTGTTTCACATCAGGTGTTCCAGATCTTCAATTTTTATACGTCAACAGAGAGTGCTCATCAGGCTGAACAACTCTTGCTAAGACGTCATTCCTCTATATGTTATAATGTAGCTGGGCTCTTGGTGTTCCACATCAGGTGTTCCAGATCTTCAATTTTTATACGTCGACAGAGAGTGCTCATCAGGCTGAATAACTCTTACTAAGACGTCATTCCTTTATATGTTATAGTTAAGCTGGGCTCTTGTAGTTCCATATCAGGTGTTCCATATCTTCAATAATTATACGTCAACAGAGAGTGCTCATCAGGCTGAACAACTCATGCTAAGACGTCATTCCTTTATATGTTATAATATAGCTGGGCTCTTGGTGTTCCACATCAGGTGTTCCAGATCTTTAATTTTTATACGTTGACAGAGAGTGCTCATCAGGTTGAATAATTCTTGCTAAGACGTCATTCCTATAAATGTTATAGTTTAGCTGTGCTCTTGGAGGAATCTCAGAAATGAGACGATTAGGCACCAAAATAGAAGAACACGAGAACTTCATACTATGCTACGTAGGCAGCACCCCAAGAAAATACGGTGTCGGATTTATAATCAATTATATCCATAAAAATAGCATAGAGAGCTTCAATGGCTTATCTGAACGAGTGGCTGTATTAAATATGAATATCCAAGGCTATATGAATTCCATAATTCAAGTATACGCACCGACAGAAGCCGCAAGCGAGAGCGATTTGGACGAGTTCTACAAAACAGTCGACAGAGCACTAGAAGACACACACGAGACCGTTTATACTGGTGGGTGACTTCAACGCAAAAATTGGAGTACCCGTGAAGGAAGAACACTTGATTATGAAGGAATTCGGCTACGGTAAGAGAAACAACAGAGGTCAGAGGCTTGTTGATTTCGCCTTACAACACAAACTAACGATTATAAATACATGTTACAAAAAGAAGCGAAACAAAAGATGGACATGGAGATATCCAAATGACGAATACAAAAACGAAATAGACTTTATTTTGTCTAACCAACCAAAAATGTTTCAAGACATTGGTACTATGAATCTTAACTACCCGTCGGACCACAGGCTAATCAGAGCAACAGCAAATTTAATACATTATAAGAAAAGTAGAGTAAAATTTACAAATAAACCAACAAACCAACTTAATGACGAAGAAGAGATATTGAACTTCAAAGCTAACTTAACAAAACTGCTTCCACAATCATTAATTCGTCAGGAGAACTCTACAGTCTAAACTTACTACGACATCATAATAAACGCTATCACATGTAATTTAAAAAAAGCCAGATCGACTGAGGAAGGACAAAAACGCCATAAGATTCTGTCTACAAGAACAACAGCTTTATTACAAAGGAGGATAGAACTACAGAGAACAAATCACAAAACCAGAGCTATTAAAAGTGAACTTTCCGCACTCTACAAGCTATGTAGTCAATAAATACATTTAAAACGATTATGCAAAATATAGGCAAAAAACCATAGACAAACATTTAAAGCTGACAGGAAGCACAGCAAGGGCCTACAAAGATCTTAAAACTAACAAAACTTGGATAGATGGATTAAAAACGGGAGACAAGGACCTTACTAAACGTATGGATATTGTCACTAATGCAACTAATTTTTACAGAAAACTTTACAGTGACAAGACTCAAAAACCCACAATGAGCACTATCAGGCATTGTAGTAAAGAAAACATTAAAGTAATTGACGAAATAGAAGTTATCGACGCAATTAAAAGGCTAAAACTAGAAAAATCTCCGCAAATAGATAACATCACAAACGAAGCTTTGAAGACAGCAAAAGAAATTCTGGCCACACCACTAGCAGAACTTTACAATATGATATTGCAAAAATCAGAAACACCTAAATAATGGTCCGAATCCATTATTATCCTAATTTATAAGAAAGGAGATCCAAAAAACATTGGAAACTATATACCAATAAGCTTACTACCGTGCCTCTACAAGCTATTCTCTGCCATTATTAACGCAAGAATCAGTCCTGAAATCGAAGACAGACAACCAGTGGAACAAGCAGGATTTAGGAAGGGATTCTCTACGCTAGACCACATCCACACCCTTGAGTTGATTAAAGAGATATATTATAATATATAATAATATATTATATATCTCTATAATAATATATGAGAAAAAATTAGAGTTTCTTAAACAATATATTGTGCAGGATATTCCCCAGGTTTCAAATCTAGATGACTTCTCTGCACACTCTATAAATGATAAATCGCAGCCTATAGAACCACCATATCAAGCAAACTCGCCAGTATCACAAACGGGATTCGAATCGCGGTATCCATCACAGACACTAAAAAATTCACAGCCACAGCCTCCAAAATATTATCCCGTTACCTTGAGGGTAAAATCTACAGATTATTTTTTTAAAAGCATGGCAAGTAAAGTAAAAGGTATGCCTAATAAAACAAAGGCAGAAATTGAACGCAAGATCTTCCAGATTGTTAATGACGCAGAATTAAAATTGTCAGAACAAGAAGAATTGAATACGTTATATTCATCTCATGATCAAAGTGTTACGACACACACGCCATCATCGGTTGGTAATGATCGCACTGAGACAATCCTCTTTCTAATTTTGAGGTTCGCAATAACAAAATCTGTACAGATAAAAACAAAACTTACATGCGCTCAAAGCGCGCAAGCAGATAATTACTAGGCAACTCACCGCCCGCATGCCCGCGCCTACGGTGGCCGGAGATCGTCTTGCGACGTCCGTTGCCGTGGGCGTCTCCCGCGGCGTCTGGGTCGTTAAGTGGACGCTGTCCTCTCCCTCAAGCATCCCGCCTCCTCCTTTGCTAGCATTTTCGATGTGGTCCTTGAAATGGGTGATACTAGACCTTATTTGCAACAGTACCTATTTTTAGTTAGTGACAGAAAATTAGGGTTGTTACTGACAAGATAGTAAATCAGACACTAACTAAAAGTAGGTACCGTGGCACCATTTTAGAAAGCTAATGAGACAATAAAGTTTCACGGCGTCCCACGGCTATGCCACTTGGAGGGAAAGTACCTTAAATATTGTAGATAGAACTTTTACTGAAAGAAGACATTTTTTAATAAAAAAAAAACAATTTAAACTGCATTCATACATCGATTCAATACATTTTACTGAAAGAAGACATTTTTTAATACAAAAAAACAATTTAAACTGCATTCATAGATTTTGAACCGGGAATCGAAACCGCTATACAGGAAAAAAAATGATCCTGTAGTTTTATTGGTTTCATCATAAGGATTATTTTTTGCTAGATAACATAGTGTCAGAAATAAAAGGAAGACCATGAATTTTTACATTTGATGTGAAATGTTCAAAAAAATTTTTTTTTTATAATTTGTTATTAATCCATTTTACAGTAATCATACAATTTGTCAGGATTGTTGGCAATGTTGTCATAACACAAGGTGTGAAATTCACCATGAATTCGTCTGTTTCGCCATAAATCATGCACCCAAATACTTCTCCGTGATAATAATATCTTCTTTTTTTATTTTATTTTTGTACTTATTCTTCTTCCTCTTCCTCTTCCGCAAGAAATCCGATAGTAATTAAATCCCAGTCTATCTTTATTAACTAGAGCGCTCGACCGAACTGCATGAAATCTACACGAAATCTGAACTGAAATATGTCGAGAAGTCACCACGGGGCAGCCTCGACTACGCCCCGCGCCGTTGGCGTCGCGCTGCGTCAAGAGGCCTCGGGGCGCGCGGCTGCATCGAGATACGCTGCGCTGCGCCGCGAGGCACCGCGAGGCGTCACGCGGCGCATCGCTGCGCGGCGCAAGTATTCTAAATTCTCACAACCAAAAGTGTATCTTTTGGTGTAGAAAATAAAGTCGTATTTTGAGTGGCTCATAAAAGAGTGCGTGCATCGTCGCGTCACTTCGCGTCTCGGTCTGAACTGACCCTAAGATTTTTTCTCTTATATGAATAACGAAACTCAACATTGTATTTAAAACACTACTAAAAGCCTTATCACTATTTTTCAAATGCTGATAAATTTCGAAATCGTATTATTATTCTGAACACTCACCCATCTGTTTCAATTTAAAACTGAATTCCATAATCTGTTAATTCAGAAAAAGAATATGTCATAGTCCAGTACCGATTTCAAAGAAAAGAAAGAAAAACGATAAGTGTGAAATGGGCATTCGAAACATTTCTTGATTACGGTTTTTTTTTTAATCTTTTCTTTAACAGAGCGTTTTCTTTGATAGCTTAAAAGGTGATTAATTTAAAAATGAATTGAATAACGATAGTAAGTAGCTAACTGTGATTCTAACAGAGCTCGTCCGCGCGGACGTGCGGAGGTAGCAGATTAACGTTATCGAGAGCCGTTTATCGATGCGGTCGGGCCGTGTAAGCACATGGTGTTAGGCATCCACGGATTCTTTCTAACACTTTATTGCAACCCGCAAATAAGCGGTGTTGAAATAGTTAGTACAATATTTTTCAATGTAACTGGTGAGCTTCCCTCTTAGCCCCTTCGCACATCACGCGATATAAGTCTCCAATACCTTACGAATTTGATATCCATTGACGCGTGAATGTGTATAAACCTCTATGGATTTGTATTGCGATATATAGTCTCCTGGATATCGAAGTCGCAAGGTATCGGAGACTTGCGTCGTGCTGTATACGAAGGGGATAAGGGTGCGTCCTGCAAGCGTCATTGTATCGCTCTGAGGCACTTAAAATAAAAATAAAATATAACCTACAAAGTACAAAATGTCAAACGCAGCCAGTGGCGTAATTCTTAGTTATACAAGCGTAACTCCTTGCAAGTGACAGGATAGCGAGTAACCATCCAATTTTTCACTCAAATGAGCTAGGCTGACCCCTGACGAAGTCTTGTTTTATGGTTACTTGACTGCTTACGGAGCTGTTCAGGAGAGGCCTATGAATAGGAGAAATTGAATAGGTTTCAATTTAGATCGGGGAATGTTAGGTTTTGCGGTTATAGGTAAGTAAGGTATTGATAGTTCAACTAAATTCATTTTATTGTTGAACTTATTGAGTACAAGATTCTTTAAAAAGAAGAAGAAGACAAACTTCGTCCAGCAGTAAAACATTAATGATTAAAAAAAAACGCGGAAGTCGGTTACATTTTTTTTTAAGTTTTTTATTTTATCGTTTTTAGTTTCAATATTCAACCCAAATTACTGTCAAATGGGAACCGATCAATTTACCGAATTTTGTTTGTTCGAATTTCATTATACCGAAAACTATTGACCAACATCTCTTTTGCTATATATATGCATTATTTGACATATTTTCAGATCATCGAAGTATCATTAGCCATAAGTATTATTTTACCGAAGTATGTTCCGCCGATTAACAAAATAACTTTTTACTATTGACCGAAGGCTCTTTTAAACTTTTTTCAATTGCCAAATGATTTATTTGCCATATTTTCACTATACCGAAACAACATTTTACCGAAAAATTAAATACCTAACTATCATAAAAATTCAATATATTGTGCTACAAAACTTTGTGGCGGAAACGAAATGCTGCAAAGCCGACTTTACGTAGTCTTGTCTGCCCTACCCCTAGAGTGTAATTTAAAATCGCGTAGGCGCGGAGGGGTGGGGTGGCCCGCGAGCTGAGGAGCAGGAAGTTAGAACGGCCGCCGCCGCGGCTGAGGCTGGCCGGCGGGGCCGGCCAGTAAGCCGAAGCTGCGGTGGTGAGCGTTCAAATTATCTGCGACGATAAGCTCGCGTGGGGCCACCCAAAACCCCGCAGCGCCGGAGCCATGACAGAAACAATGCTTGTTGCATGCTTGCTTGAATGCTGCGTGTTTGCTGCATGTTGCATGCTGCGTGCTTGCTGCATGTTGCATGCTTCCTTGCATGCTGCATGCTTGCTTGTATGTTGCATGCTTGCTTGCACGCTGCATGCTTCCTTGCATGCTGCATACTTGCTTGCATGTTTTTGTGGTGCTTGTTTGCATGTTGCATGTCTATTTGTTTGCTGTATGCAAGTGTATCACAATACAAACATTTTTACAAACACAAGAACAACACATTAGCAATAGGCACAAAAGAGTACTATCAAGAATCACACAAAATCCGCAAAAAGATTCGAACACACGTGCTAGCCAGAACAGCCCAGTCCAACTATGTAATTAACAGCAAATGTCATTAATGATAATACAATACCCGTCAGAGTTATAATTTCGTATACGACATTTGCACAATTATTTTGTATTGTCTACCTTACACACCTTACATTTTAATGGCGCCTGCTAAAAATATAACAGCAATAATTAGTGTGCACAGGCGTTTGGTAAAATTAAAATATGGCAATTAAAACAGTGGTATAATGAATGTTTGGAAACATAATACTTCGAACAACCGTCATTTCGAGAAAGTGTAACATCGTTAAAAGTTTTTCGGCCAAATGAAGTGTTGGAGTAACGAAAAAAAACGAATAGATAATAGGTTAACTGAAACAGTGGCAAACGTGACTTCGATGAATTAAAAAAAACCAAACGATAATAGTTGAAAAGTTTTAGGTCAAATGAAATTCGGTCAAACGTTTTTCGATCTTATGATAGGTAACCCTGTCAAATACATAATTTTCTTACATGTACACTAAAATATTGTAATCCGTAGCACCGGTAATAACATTGTCCATGTATGTACTCTTACACAATGAGCTAAAAATGAAAACTACTGCACCACACTAAATGAAAATTTTATGGGACCAAATGGCAGGTATATACTGTATCGAACAAAAAAGAATCATCGAAATCGGACCAGACACCTCGGAGTAATCGGTGTAGACAATTTTGAAAACTTTGTAGGTTTTTGGTGATTTTTCAAAAAGTGCTAGTCCGATTTCGATAAAATTTTAATGGGACTATTCGGGAAGTATACCATTTCCAACAAAAAAAGAGTTTTTCAAATCTGTTGGTAAACGACGGAGTTATGCCCGAACAAATATAAAAAAAGAAATATAAACATCCGAATTGAGAACCTCCTCCTTTTGGAAGTCGGTTAAAAAGGACATACTTTATAATATGAACTGGATTTGTGTTTCTAAAATAATCATCCGAAAGGAATAATTTCAGCAGAAAAACTTTTAACTTTTTTTCACATTCTTAGTAAACGAATTGGTACCAGGTACTTGACTGTTCAAAAATTCATAAAGCATTTATGAAATAACGTAAAAGGTAATGGCACAAGCGTGAGTAAGGATCCTAAGCCAATAAAACATAAAATAAAACGTATAAAATACTTTTAAACCTCCTCAAAAATACATTGTTAAATTTACTAGCATATGATGCGGGTAGTTGGCAGTTTCGTGTATGTTTATGGAACTAATAATTCTGCCATAAACCCTCATAGCTTATGGCAACATTATATTGGTACGGCAACGGTCGTATGGCATAGTGTTTAGCCCAAGAAATGCCATGTTTCCATTCCTTTTATTAAGCTAATAAAAGGCTGGATGGCATTTACTTTTGGCCTCGTTGTGTATTGATGTAACGGTAAGCTGCTTATGAAATAATAGAAAATAGAAATAACCATCTACCCGACTATCATTTTATTGTATTTTTGTTTGAATTTAATACATAAATTATATCATTTCGATAGCGATTTTACTAAAAGCGACATAAGGCTAGAATCGAAAATCAGACTCAAAGGGATCTCCTGATAGAAATGAAATTTTTACTAAGCATAAAAAAAGCAGGAAGACGCAGCGTAGGCAGGCCTTCCACTAGGTGGACCGACGTCATCGTGAGGGTCGCGGGCAACCGATGGATGCAAGTGGCGAATTGTCGTTCAGCGTGGTGGTCTAAGGGGGAGGCCAATGTTCAGCAGTGGACGTCTTCCGGTGATGATGATGATAAAAAAAAGAATTTCATTGGCTTTCAACAAATAATTCAATTCTTAAGCTATCTGCCACATATCTTCGTCCTCATCAGTTCACTCTTGCCAGTGATCGTGGTCAGCATGTCGCAGTGAGACACCATGTCGCCATCATTTGTGAATGATGGCACCATGATGTCTCACTGTGCAGTGGCACTGCATGTTTCGGATTCCATTCCCGACACGGAATAAATATTTTGTATGATCTACATGTACCTACCTAGTTCACGGCTTCCACGATGCAGGAGAAATTCCCATAGGTGTTCAAAAAAAAGGATAAATCCAGAGATTTTCTATTATTGTAAGGAAATAAGCATAACGAAGTGATAAGAGGCTGTTTTCTACTGTCGCCCCCATCTTATGCGGGAAATGAACAAACATAATGGGAATTCGGTTTTTTCCTTATTTAAATATGCTTGTTGTTCTTTAATCTTATTTAGCTTTTGGAACTTCAGAATTTCCGTGTTCTTTTTTGTGTTTGATTTCTTAGTATTTTATTTCGGATCTTTTTATGCTGTGGGTTTGGCCCCGAAACAGCCAAAACTAAAACGAGATCACGCAAAAGGAACTAGAACTGCACCGCGGCAGAACACGGTTAAAACTCTTTGGCGCCGACTTCGAAAGGAAGCTAGTCGCCAGGCTGACACCTCTAGTGTGACCTACCATCGCCAATAGGATTGCTCAGCCATCACCGCAAAACTTTCAAGACCATATAATTAAATAATTATGTGCTTTTCTGCAATTTTTCACGGGCCTATTGTAAATGAATACTGTGGCCCCGGAACGCAAAAGGCAGTCCAACCGCAGGAGCAGGGTGAATTTTTTATCAGTAAGAGTCTCTGACAGTCATTCCCGTTCCAGTCTTCGGTCCTTACCGTCCTCAGGGTGGGAAGACTCATGTAATGATTTTGAACCTTAAAAAAGGTTTTCTTGCTTTGAAATGTTCCGAAAGGGCTATAATTTATTTATGAATCTGGATTTATTCCAAGTGTTGTGCTATAAAAATATCACTTTAAGTTTATTATTTTAAATCTCTGGTGGGAAATAAACTTTTATGAGAAGAATGGTACCGATAGTAATAAAGTTCAGAAACAAGAATATCTATACATATAATAAATCTGTAGAAGGGTCAATTCTGTACATTGAAAATATTGAAAAAATAAATAGCTGGGGGTGTTGCTGGATCGATACCAAACCCAAATATGTGATTAAAAAAATTTTTGTCTGTCTGTCTGTCTGTCTGTCTGTATATGCAGGCATCACGTGAAAACTAACGGTTCGATTTCGATGAAACTTGGTATAATTATACCTTATTATCCTGGGCATAAAATAGGATACTTTTTATCCTAGAAAAATACGTAGAAAAAAAAATCTGTAACAAACCTTATTATGGAACCACTGGCGACACCTATTAACAAATAGAACATTACGCCACGCCTGCCTCCATTGATTTCTAAAAAGGTTCCACCACTCACCACTAGATGGCGTTGTGCCTATGACGCGCATTTCTGAATCGCGGTGTTAAGATTCTCCGAGAGTTAATGACTACCGCGACTTTAATATTTTTCTGTGACTTAACTAGCAGTGCACTTGCGGGCTACGTCCTAATTGGAATAGCTACACAAGACTCTGCTTCTAAGTTGTATCATAAAGTTAAACAGTAATTCAATTCTGTTCTGTTATTTTTGGTTTAGAGGACCAAAAACCCCTGCCTTCGTCCTCCCTGGGAAAAGGTGGTCGGGACTTGGCCTATTTTTAACCGACTTCAAAAAAAGGAGGAGGTTCTCAATTCGTCGGAATCTTTTTTTTTTTATGTATGTTCCCCGATTTCTCGAAGACGCCTGAGCCGATTTGGAAAATTTTTCTTTTGTTTGAAAGGGTATACTTCCCAAGAGGTCCCATAATCATCAGGTCAGGATCTGATGATGGGGATCCCGGGGAAATCGAGGGCAACCCTCAAATTTTATAGGCCCGCACATCGTTTTTCGCAAATTTTATGAAGCAATTTAAGTACTTGCGTATGATAATCATCATCTCATGTAGCTGAGCTGATGATGGAAGGTACAACTCCTTAACAGTAAGGAGTAAGCATCGACTGATTTAGTTTGTGTTCGCATATCTTCGGAACTACAAGTCCGATTTAAGTAATTCTTTTTTTGTTGTACTAGGTATTGTTTAACTTACGGAATACTGCAAGTTTCATCAAAATCGGTTCAGTAGTTTTTGAGATACTTAGGGAATTTTATTAGCTTATTGTGCACGTGAGCGATGTTGTTACCGGTGCTACGGATTACAAAATTTTAGTGCACATGTCATTGTAAGAGAATGATTTATTTGACAAGAATTTGGGTTGAATATTTAAACTAAAAAGAGTCAAATAAAAAAACTTTTTCAAAAAAAAATGTAACCACCTTCAAAAACAACCACAAAAAAGGGTAAAATAACCTACAAAATAACTTTTCTTTCAGAAGTCGGTGGCAAAAAAGTCAATGAAATGATAAAAAATAAAGGCACCGACTTCTGAAAGAAAAGTTATTTTGTAGGTTATTTTACCCTTTTTTATGGTTCTTTTTGAAGGCGGTTACATTTTTTTTGAAAGAGTTTTTTATATAAATAATTTGTACATTGTGGACAATAAATCTTTGTCAAGAAACCGAACTTCTCTTCGTGCCGGCAACGGTGACTAACATCCCTTAAAAATCTTATTTTTCAGTTTTATTCATAAACGTTGTTCTGTAGAACCGCGAACACACGTTGCATTACCCGCAGTGGATTCAGCGCCGTAACCTGTAGCGCCGAAAGTCGGATTTGGGTTGAACCGTTTGCGGCACACGCGGGCCACGCCTCCCCGACTCCTATATAAGGAGCCGCGTTCCGCGCCGCGCGATCCATATAAATTCTGAATTTTGATGCGAGCGGACGTGTCCAATGTGGCGAGCGGTCGTCCGTGGAATTAATATTGTATACGTGTAATTTCAAACCGTGCTTTTCAGCGCGACCTTTTTGATTACTGTTCCGATCAGTTATTTGTAAATACAAGGTCGGAATTACTATGAAAAAAATACTTACTACAGAACGCGAGCTCAACAGCAGTAGCTCAATAGATCTCCTTAATTACTATAGGCTTAGCCGTATTTGGGTCCAATAGATATTTATAAGATGTCATTGTCAGAGTTACTCAAAATGGAGAAATAAACCATCGACGCGAAGACCGACATCTGCGCGGACGGAGTCGCGGGCGGAAGCTAGTTTCAGAATAAAATTACCAGCTATATTTCTACTTCAATTTATGGATATCAGAAGTAGAAATATTAATGGAACCTAGGTGATCTGAATAATTGAAGTAAGTAGGTAAGTATACTCTGAATGTTTAATATTATGATTTCTGCCAATTTTACTATTTCATTACATCATCCTTTCATGTCCATTACTTTACAATACTTAATAATGGATTAAGTATTGTAAAGTAATGGACTTAGAAGGATTTTTCATTTTGTTTAATCAATAAATATTTTTACAAAGATGTAACGCAAGAAAATTTGAGACTGAGGTCTTGTATTGCCAGGACGCACTAAAAATAACACCACGGCATGACCTATTGTGAATTGTAAAAGCAATGTCGTAACGTAACGTAAACCTAACGAAAGAGAAAATACTGGTTGAATTTCGTTTTACGAAACGTCAGCGGCTTAGTTGGGAAATGCCCAATTCTTAAAATGCCTAACATGCTTTTCTTAAAATATCCAATTCGTAAAAGGACTCTTAAAATGCCCAATTCGGAAAAGGCTCAATTCTTAAAATAAAAAATTCTTAAAATGGCGGTTTTTTAACAGAACTAGTTCTTTGAATTGCCTTTTCGAAAAAGCATTTTTTTCATTTTTCTTGATATACTTATGGTATATATACTTATACAGGGTGTCTAGTAAACTGCGCGACGTACTGCAGGGATCCCTGTCTAGTTTAAGGCGCGGTCTTATCTCATATTCCCAAAACTTGGTTTCTTAGAACGTCGAGTATGACGTAATGTAATAAAAATAAGCAACGCGAAAAATACAGTGAACAGAGAAGGGTATAAAGAAGAATTTAAACCGAACAGAATAATAAATAAGAGTTTGATATTCCCAATAAAAATTGGGAAGTTGTAGCACAAAAATAAACTTTGACGTCGAAGATCTCTGTATTTCCAGCGATAACAACAGTTTTTTTTTTAAGAATTTAGTAGGTTTTCCATTTTTTAAAACTTTAACCGAACCACTATTTAATTTTATGTCTATATTTTAAATAATCTAAAGAAAGGCAGTAAAATAAATGCCCATTCGCAGCTTACGTCACATTTCAACACAAATGTCATTTTTTCAATTTTCAATCTTATTGACGCTCCATAGTGGTGACAATAGTTTACGCGGTCATAAGCGATTAAAATCGTAGTCAGTCCGCGTCTTAAAGTACTTTTAAAGTAGTCACTATTAGTTTTATACCTCCTACCCTCACTTCTGGTGAAGTGAAGGCGATTGGAAGCTATTTTGGTAGATACTGCATTGAGTCGACGTTCAACAATCGAAATGGACGCAAGATTGCGTTTTGCACGCCGCTGTGTCGATTACCACATTGTGTAACCTGACTTTTCGTTTACTGATAAAATGCCTTCTGATCGTATCAGAACAATCCTAGACATTAATTTGTGTGTGTCTACTAATTCGGATCCCAAAAGTCGTTCTGGAAAGCACTTAGTGACGTCACATCCAACCATGCGGCATGCGGCTCGATCCAAGCCAGGACAAGGGTGGAGTTAATCCCCAAGGCTGAACCGGGCAGCAGGCGCCCTCAGGCGACTCCTGCCCAATCTCGGCGGGCCAAACGCCTCCTGCCGTAGACTGTACGCCGGTATCGTGCGGTCCATGGCCCTCTACGGGGCCCCCGTGTGGGCCCTGAGCATCCGGACACGACCACTAAAGTTGGTCGCATGCCAGAGGGTCATGGCTATCCGGATGATCCGGGGATACCGCACGATCGCCGGCGAATCGGCCAACCTCCTTGCCGGATCACTGCCCTGGGATCTGGAGGCGACTGCCCTTCAGCGCGTCTATGAGTGGCGCGTGGAGGCGCAGCGCCGGGGTGTAACCCCGCTGCCCCGAGAAGTCGAGGCGCGGCGGGAAGAGCTCCGGTGCGATCTCAGGGCAGTATGGAGGGGACGACTGTCGCAACCGAGGTCCGGGCACGCCGCAATCGCGGCGGTAAGACCCCTCTTTGAAGAGTGGCTGGAAAGGCGTCACGGCGACCTGACCTACCGCATGACGCAGGTCCTCACCGGACACGGAAGTTTCGGGAGGTTCCTGTGTCGGATAGGGAGGGAAGAAACGCCTGGGTGTCACCACTGCGAGGATCGCCCGTAGGACACGGTGGAGCATACGGTGCAGGACTGCCCCGCTTGGGCAGGGCACCGCCGTGTCCTCGCGGCAGCGATAGGCGGAGACCTCTCGCGCCCGGCATTGGTCGAGGCCATGCTGAGGGGCGAGACGGAGTGGGAAGCGCTCGCCTCCTTCTGCGAAGCAGTTATGCTCGTGAAGGAGGAGGCCAGCCGCGAGAGAGAGAGGACAGCGTCCTCCCTCCGCCCCAGCCGCAGTGGTAGACGCCCACGGCGTCGGACGTCGCGGGACGATCTCCGGCCACCGTAGGCGCGGGCATGCGAGCGGCGAGTAAAGGGCAACTCGCCACCCGACCATGGACCATGCCCGGGTCGACGGCGCGTTGTGTTCCACGCGCGCCTCAAGGAGTGTCAGCATGATGACGGGGCCCCCCTCTAGAGGGCCAAAGCCTGCCGGGGTCGCGGGACTTATCTCATTACCGTGACCCCGGGACATTTTTTTTTTTTTTTTATCGTGGTAAAATCATCAAATGAGTCCTCCCACCCCGGGCAGGGCGGGAGGGACTGTCAGACTTGTACTGACTAAAATCCACGGTGTCCTTCAATAGCCCTTTGTGTTCCGGGGTCACGGTAATGAGATAAGTCCCGCGACCCCGGCAGGCTTTGGCCCTCTAGAGAGGGGGCCCCGTCATTATGCTGACGCTCTTTGAGGCGCGCGTGGAACACAACGCGCCGTCGACCCGGGCATGGTCCATGGTCGGGCGGCGAGTTGCCCTTTACTCACCGCCCGCATGCCCGGTGACCCCGGGAAATAACGGGCTATTGAAGGACACCGTGGATTTTAGTCAGTAGAAGTCTGACAGTCCCTCCCGCCCTGCCCGGGGTGGGAGGACTCATTTGATGATTTTACCACGCAAAAAAAAAAAAAAGGGTGGAGTTAATAAAACTTAAAATAAATATTAATTTATTTATTCTTCAAAAAAGTACTTACAAAAGCATTACAAGAAATAAAATCTACTTTAGTGAGGTTGGTGCACAGAGGCATTTTAATTAATGTCTACGACTCCCAAACTGAGGCATGCTCGTATCTTGGGTAGCCGGTGGATGTCATAATGTTACATTTTATCGCCTTAAAAGTTAGTGGACTCAATTTTTCACCATACTTATTAATATTGTAAGGTATCTCTAAACCCTCTATAGTTCTCATACGGCCCACTACAAATAAAAGACCCTCGTGCCACAATTATGTAATCCACTGACCGTTTATTTACTTACTCATGAATGTGTAAATCGGCTTATATGCACATAGACACATACCGTGTTACCACAAAATATTTAAACATCTGTTGAACGTACACTTGTCTAATAAAAACACTGTCAACGGCAAAACAACATTTCATGTTGATATAAGGGTCGTTTTGCAGTGACACTTTTAAGACAAGCGTTCAACAGATGTTTATCTTTTTGTGGTAAGGCGGATCATATTTCGCATCTATGAGTCAGCATTTCTGTTTGCCATATAACGAAGCGTATTCCTGAAAAAACAAAGTCTACGTCATCATAAATCCCAAAAATGTTTTTAAATCGTGGCGAAAACCGCAAAACAAGCTTGCAACACCCAACCCTACTTTGGACCTAAGTCGTTGGACGCGTCACGGTCCTGTCCCGCAACACACACGATTAATCACACCCACACTGGGTCGCACAAGTGTCGAAAGTAAATGAGATTTTCAACTTTCCATATTAATAAATGAAATTTCAAGTTTTTATAATTTTTTTGTAAATATAGTTTAGATTTTTAACGTTTATTTCTTTTTTTGGGTCTATGATACAACAAAATAATACGAAATATTTTTTGGCCTAAATTGGCCAATCTCTTGCGAATGGATTAATTAAAATTATTTTTTTGGAATTAGGCGTGTTTCGCTAAAAATATGCCATCATGGTTCTCATATTTTTTTAAGATCTGTGAATATTTTGAGTGCAAAAGAAGGGACTGTTAGGTAGGTAGTAGGTACCTATATATGATGACTAAAAATTACCCTATTCCTTCATCTTAAGATAATTCCTAAGACACCATAGCAGAGTAAGTAATAAATTTGTGTTCTTACTTATGGGAGAGACTTATTACTGACAGAAATCTTGTGAATAAATATCTATAAGGCTTTTAACAAAATATTTTTATTTTATTTACCTACAGCGTTATTTAAGAATTTTACTGCGTTTATTGTAAGGAAAAATGAAAAAGCAGCTCAAGTGTACGAAAGCGGAACAATTTTTTAATAAATTTATAAATTTTATATATAAATTTTTTAACGTAAAAGTTCCCCTTAGGCCTTATCATGACTTTTCAGTTATTCTGACGTTAACTGGAACTTTGACTTTTTCAATTGACAATTGAAAAAATTAGTTCCTTCTTCGTACACCAGAGGCGCTGTTCCATTTATCCATACAAGAAACGCTGCAAATACTGGAAAGACGATGTAAAGTAAAATAGTGAAAACTCGTGATAAGGGCTCAGATCTTACGATATAGGTATTATGAACATGAATGCGATCAATATAATTATGATATGATATGATAATATATTGACCGCACATTCTAATACCAAAATAATATTTCCCATCCCATTAAAAAAAAAACTATCTTAAACTCTATAAAGCTACTTCCACACTCAATCTTTGTAATAGAACAACGAGTAAGTTCTCACCGCGACCGACCATGGCGTGGCGTGGCTTTGAATAGCAGTTCAATGTCATGGCCAAGGTCTTACGCGTGTATTGTATTATCTTCATGAACTTTCAGGAAACTAGGGCTTCGCGACAAGGTTTCTGTTTTTAGTTAAAAGGTTAGTAAGCACTAAGTATGATGTAAATAATTAGGATTTGTAAGTGTTGTAATCAAATCGGCGAATACGAATTCATCCACTTCAGAAATCACAACAGCGCAATCATAATATGAATTGCGATTTCGAATGGTTGCAGACACAGTTTTTACATTGTAATGAATTGTCAGTATATAGCATATTTATCGCAACTCATAGACATTTTTCTTTGCGCCCCTTGGTCATACAATACATAAAATATACACCTGCGTCAGTTGCAAGTAACTACCTAGTTTGAATACACTTAACTTGACTAAATCCAGATTGGCCGTAGCAAAGCAAAATCTGCTCAGAAAAAACATTCATAGATGACTTTGCCAGGATTACAAAGTCTTATGTTGATGAAAAGACAGATTGAAGTTAGTCTAGAATTCGGTTACAAGTATAACGTTTACAACAATGTACATGATTGTGTTAGCATACGATGCAAAAACATGATAACAAGAATAAAAAAAAAATTATAACGTTTCCCCATACTAGGAATTTCTCCTGTATCGTGGGTTTGATATAAAAAGTCACATAATTCCTAGAATAGCACCACAGAGACTTTAAAGTAGAAACTAAATTAAAACTTTTTCGCAGAAATAAATCACTTTCATGAAGAAAAATTTATAGAAAATGCGCTTAAAGACTTCATTTGAAATCTGGCGCAAAATCGTGAGAATTCACAGCTGCCGTGTACTGCCGCTTACTTCGACCTTCAAAAAATACATTTTATATTAAAAGTGACAATGACAGACTCTCGTTATACCTTGGTGGAACCTTGTCAATCGTCCGCATTGTTTACTAAGTACGAGGTCTTTTTTTTTTAGCGTGGTAAAATCATCAAATAAGTCCTTCCACCCAGGGCAGGGCGGGAGGGACTGTCAGACTCGTACTGACTAAAATCCACGGTGTCCTTCAATAGCCCTTTGTGTTCCGGGGTCACGGTAATGAGATAAGTCCCGCAACCCCGGCAGGCTTTGGCCCTCTAGAGGGGGGCCCCGTCATCATGCTGGCACTCTTTGAGGCGCGCGTGGAACACAACGCGCCGTCGACCCGGGCATGGTCCATGGTCGGATGGCGAGTTGCCCATTACTCGCCGCCCGCATGCCCGCGCCTACGGTGGCCGGAGATCGCTCGCGACGTCCGACGCCGTGGGCGTCCCCCACTGCGGAAGTACGACGTCTAGCAAATAAACAATTTTATTTCTATTGCAACGCGATCTATGCGATAGCTCTACAAATTGGTACAGGTGAAATAACTTGAGTAAGGAAGGAAGGAAAACATATTCGGCTATTGAGACATAAACACTAAACTAAATTCGGACACTAAAAAAACTGTTGCTTCAGGCTACTTTAAAAACAAGATGCCACACCAAATTGTTTTAGGTATAACTTTCAAAAACTGATAAACAAAAATAAACTCACGAAATCCTATGTGTTACCTTTTTTGTTCTTGCACCGTGTCTTTTGATCAAGGTGACATGTGACATCTACCAATCCGCACTGGGCCCGCGTGGTAGATTACGGCCCACTCCCTCTCACAGAGAGGAGGCCTGTGTCCCAGCAGTGGGAACATTTATAGGCTGATGATGATGATGATGATGAAACTTATGGGAGATTGAAAAACTACAGAAAAGGCTTTTGCTCAGCAGTGAGGCAAATAAAGAAACTTTCATAAAGAAAAGCTGTGTTAATGTTAGCGAAAGAATCTTATTTTTTTCTTTGGGTTTGCTTTTGGCCTTAATCTACTCAAGTAAAGATGAGCCTAAATGGAACTGATACTCTTGCGTAGCGACGAAAGACAGTAAAAACCGTGTGGCGTCGAACGCCGACGGTGGACACGAGCCAGTGACCAGTAGGATCTCTCAGACGACACCGCAGGTTACAGGTTGCCTAAGGTGTCGTTCCCGAGGTCCACCTCGGGAACGACACCCGAGGTGGACCACTGCGAGGTGTATACAAACCGTCCCAATCGTTATATCTTTATAATAACTGTGAAAAACAACTACTATAAATTCACTTCAGTAGCAGAAAACGTCAGGTTTCGATCTGATCCTAATGCAAATAACATCAGTGCTCATATTTTATAGATTTTTTCCCTAAATAAGGGGAATCGTATGAAATATCTTTTCTTCCGTATTTTTATGAGCGACTACGTCTTGTGCGGTTCTACAGGGACGAATTTAGGACTTAATGAAGTAAACGGGCAGGTGCCTAATAGGCCCCCATAGTTACTGAAAAACAACAAAAGATCGTTAGTTAACATCAAGTTTATGGTATTTTTCAACTTCCCAAAATTGAAGATTTATTTTTCATAATTTCGTCTGTCCCTCAAAGATAAAGATTGCTTCTATAAACGTCGTGTCTTCAATGTAGAAGAACACTGTATAAGACGGAGACACGAGGTATGATGGGAAATCACACACCTAAGGCAAACTTAACACAAAACCAACGTAGCACAAGCGCCAACAGGACGCCATTTACATCTGGCCGCTTGCAAATGACGTCCTGATGGCGCTTGCTCTACGTTAGTGTTGTGTTAAGTATGCCCAAAGAGTGTATGTCCCCATTATACCTCGCGATTATTAACATACCCGTCTTATACACTGTTCCCCTATTTGAAGTTGGGGTCACAGGACTAACTCAATGTTTATCACGGCTCTGCAAACAGAGGGCAACTAAAAGAACACAAGTTTTTAGTCAATCAAGTCAAATAGTCCCTTCCGCACTACACATCGAGCTTGATAACATTGAGCATGATTTACCGAACTAAAATAAAAATATTACTGCAAACTTAAAAGATCCACTTTTGTATCTTCATCAAATGACCTTCTCGTGGTAATTTGTAAACATATTATTTTGTATTCACACCTTGTTTAAAATTAGACTAATTAGAATTAGATTTATTCCTTAGACGGATGGAGTGGTGGGCACGTTTATAATAGCAAAAAAAAACAATAACACTAGTTTACACGATTTTTGTCCTTGAAAATGAAATAATACGGTTACGTTACTTTAGCTGACTACATTTTGGAAAAAATATTTTAAGAAATCCAGCACATCAGGTTTTTGAAATATAAATTGAGATTTTTTTACAAAAAGCTACATCTGAATAATCAATAGACATTAAAATGGGTAATTTATGCTTCTTTTCACACATATTTTCATCTATATCTCTCACAATGGACCAACAATAGTCACCTAGCATGTTTTGTTCCCAAAAACCTTGATATTTTTGCAGAAATGGTTTTAAATCTTGGTGAAATCGCTCACCATGTTTATAATTCACACTACCAAGTTTTTCTGAAAAAATCCTAATGGGAAAACGAAAAATGCATTTTTAATAACATATTAACAATTAAAATGCTCATAATTTTGCAATAGATTTACAGCAATCTTTTTGTAATTATCACTTTTAATTGCCTAAAAATTTGTTTACGACTTTTCTTAAAGAGTTCCCGTCTGCTGCTTTTCTGCTTCAATTAAAAGGTTCTCAAATATTGTATACTAGCTTCCGCCCGCGACTCCGTCCGCGCGGATGTCGGTCTTCGCGTGGATGGTTTATTTCTCCATTTTGACTAACTCTGACAATGACATCTTATAAATATCTATTGGACCCAAATACGGCTAAGCCTATAATAATTAAGGAGATCTATTGAGCTACTGCTGTTGAGCCCGCGTTCTGTAGTAAGTATTTTTTTCATAGTAATTCCGACCTTGTATTTACAAATAACTGATCGGAACAGTAATCAAAAAGGTCGCGCTGAAAAGCACGGTTTGAAATTACACGCATACAATATTAATTCCACGGACGACCGCTCGCCACACTGGACACGTCCGCTCGCATCAAAATTCAGAATTTATATGGATCGCGCGGCGCGGAACGCGGCTCCTTATATAGGAGTCGGGGAGGAGTGGCCCGCGTGTGCCGCAAACGGTTCAAGCCAAATCCGACTTTCGGCGCTACAGGTTACGGCGCTGAATCCACTGCGGGTAATGAAACGTGTGTTCGCGGTTCTACAGAACAACGTCTATGAATAAAACTGAAAAATAAGATTTTTAAGGGATGTTAGTCACCGTTGCCGGCACGAAGAGAAGTTCGGTTTCTTGACAAAGATTTATTGTCCACAACGAACAAATTGTTTATATAAAATAGGACAAGTCCCGACCACCGTTTCCCAGGGAGGACGAAGGCAGGGGTTTTTGGTCCTCTAAACCAAAAATAACAGAATTGAATTACTGTTTAACTTTATGATAAAACTTAGTAGTAGAGTCTTGTGTAGCTATTCCAATTAGGACGTAGCCCGCAAGTGCACTGCTAGTTAAGTCACACAGAAAAATAATAAAGTCGGGTAGTCATTAACTCTCGGAGAATCTTAACACCGCGATTCAGAAATGCGCGTCATAGGCACAACGCCATCTAGTGGTGAGTGGTGGAACCTCTTTAGAAATCAATGGAGGCAGGCGTGGCGTAATGTTTTACTTGATAATAGGTGTCGCCAGTGGTTCCATAATAAGGTTTGTTACAGATTTTTTTTTCTACGTATTTTTCCAGGATAAAAAGTATCCTATTTTATGCCCAGGATAATAAGGTATAATTATACCAAGTTTCATCGAAATCGAACCGTTAGTTTTCACGTGATGCCTGCATATACAGACAGACAGACAGACAGACAAATTTTTTTTTAATCACATATTTGGGTTTGGTATCGATCCAGCAACACCCCCGCTATTTATTTTTTCAATATTTTCATTGTACAGTCGGCCAAGAAAGTGGTGTACCACCCTAAGGTTGAATATCGCTTGCAGATTCATAGGTGATAAAGATTAGTTTCGCTTGCGGATCGATCTGACAACTTCTATTGCTGTCTTTATCTGATTATTGATAACGACTATTACTGTTTGTAACGCGACAGCTGTTCTTAGTTTGAACTTGATGGAACCAATGACGTCGTAAAATCAACGGCGGGGGTCTGTAGATTTTGATGACAAAATTGTATCTACAAATTCAGAATTGTAATCAACAAGTTACATAAAATTGTAAAGGCACAAGGCGAATCCACAAACCTACAATTTCTGTAAACTTGTAATTACAATATCAATAAAAAACAAGCTAAAAATAGATTTATTCTTTTATTAAATTTCTACACTCAATTTTAAAATACTTATAACAAACAAAAACATAGCATATATAGTAATATTTAGAAGATATTGAAAATTTTTAAAAATTAGAAACGGGTGTAACCGCCGTTGGCCTCTATAACCTCTAAAAGACGAGACCTCATTGAACCAACAAGTCGTGAGCAAATACCGGTTCCCCGCATTTCCTCCTAAATATAATTACAGTGACTAATAAGAGCTTGTTTGGTTCTTTCATTTTGATGCGACCATCGTTGGACCATAAGGCCCCAAAGATTTTCTATCGGGTTGAGGTCCGGCGATCTTGAGGGCCACTGAATTACCCTTACGTCAGTGTGTGAACGAAACCAGGCTCTTACGATCCTCGCATTATGAATTGAACAATTATCTTGAACAAAATCAAATTGTGGCACTTCGTTCTCCGGGTAAACATTACGGACTGTCGGTAGCATTGCATTCTGAAGCACGTCGATATAATTTACAGCCGTCGCTCGAGGAGGTAGAGAACACAATTCTCCTACACCATCCGCACTCATCCAGCCCCAAATATTTACGGAAATTCGACCTGATTCTCTATTTGGGATTACATGATCATCTTTATACCGTGTTGAATTATATCGCCAAAGGTGAAGACGTCCATGCTGACTGGATTTAAACGTTTTTTCATCACAAAACACTGTATTAGACCAATCAAACTCTAAGTGCTCTCTGGCGAAGTTCAGACGAGCAAGTCTGTGAGCATCCGTCAAATATATTTTCTTGGCGTAATGCCTGTGGTGCAACCCCATGTAATGTAGATGATTCCTTATTGTTTGGGCACTCACATCGAACATCTCCGCAAAATGATTTGAAATTTGTGGGCTTAAAACCATTGATTTCATATTCCCGTCTCATGAATTCTCTATCGTTATTGGAGAGTGCAGGCCGGCGACCACTTCTTCTGTGATCCAACAAACTTCCCTCCTCTCCTTCACGACGAATCCAAAAGCGGACAGAACGCCTCGATATATTCAAATTCCGGGATATCGCACTGATACTGCTTCCCTCATTAAATTGGGCAATTATTTGTGCTCTTTCGGCAATGGTCAAGTTGGCAGGCATTGAGATGATTTTATATGCAGTTGATTGAAAAATAACACGGAAAAAAATATATCGATTTTTTGCATATATTTGACAAAATGTCAATTGTCAGTTTTCTTTTTCAAATGGAATTCGGTTGTCTATTTAAATAGTTTTTATTACTTTTGTTTGGAAACATTTCAATTGCTTTGTAGAAACTAATGTCCTTTTCATTTATACTAAAGGTTAAAATGTCATGTACTTATATGTGACATATGACGTATGAATACTAAATACATAGGTTTTTGTCATGATTATGTTGTCTCTTTCAGTAATATCTTTTTATAACGAACCTTGTTGTAATTTTCGATGACCGGGAAACTAAATCAAAACTGGTACACCACTTTCTTGGCTGACCGTACAGAATTGACCCTTCTACAGATTCATTACATGTATAGATTGTCCAGTATTCTCCTGATTTGAGGACCCACAAATGTTTCATTGGAAAGAAAAATTCGGACCGTGTGCAATATTTGAACCTGCGACCTCCGGATTCAGTACATCATACGAAACTCTTTCAAACCGAGCTAACGGGGTTCTTACCCACTGCGTCGAATTCTTCAATCCATTTCTAACGTCTTAAGGTGACGTCTTTCATTTTTATCTTGATTTGACATCGGAACTTCAAAATAATGTAAATAGGGTTCTTGCAATGGGTTTCTTTCAAGGAAAACACGGTTTAATTGAAAAATTTCCCCACAAACATAACAATACCGATTTGGATGTAGTTTACACACTCTAAATGACATTTTTAAATAAAAATAGGACTTTGAATCACACAGTTATTTACAAAATAGAACGAAAAAGGTATATAAACAATTGCGGGTACATATAAAACAAAGACCTCGATATGTCAGAATTGTGATGTGCTATTAAAATTTAAAAAATATTATTTTAATTACCGTCTAAAGCTTACATAAATAAAAAATAATTCATCATTTCAAGGTCAAAAAAAATTTTTTTTTGTAAACTAGGTAGTGTAATTTATTTCAAAATTAATCTACGTAAAATCTTCCATTAGGACGTGACCCTAGGGATTTCTCAGGCTTTGTTATGGATGTAGCAGTTAGCTATTATTTTTCATTAGAATAAATAATGCGAACTCATCAATTTTCATTTTATGACGATGAAGATTAGCTATTGTATTAGATGTCTGCTATACATTATTATGTAATTTCAGGTTGTATAAGTAATTTGAATATAAATTAATGATTGAAGTTATTCATAGTTAATTTATTATAGACTGAGCAAGACGTGACAATGTTTAACCGTGGCATAAATTATTAGGACTAACAACTGTCGTCTGCTGTTCACGAGCATTTCTGTGTGAAATTGTTAAATATTATTTTAATTACCGTCTAAAGCTTACATAAATAAAAAATAATTCATCATTTCAAGGTCAAAAAAAATTTTTTTTTGTAAACTAGGTAGTGTAATTTATTTCAAAATTAATCTACGTAAAATCTTCCATTAAGACGTGACCCTAGGGATTTCTCAGGCTTTGTTATGGATGTAGCAGTTAGCTATTATTTTTCATTAGAATAAATAATGCGAACTCATCAATTTTCATTTTATGACGATGAAGATTAGCTATTGTATTAGATGTCTGCTATACATTATTATGTAATTTCAGGTTGTATAAGTAATTTGAATATAAATTAATGATTGAAGTTATTCATAGTTAATTTATTATAGACTGAGCAAGACGTGACAATGTTTAACCGTGGCATAAATTATTAGGACTAACAACTGTCGTCTGCTGTTCACGAGCATTTCTGTGTGAAATTGTTATTGGGCTCTTTCATCAAGAATGTCTGTCTCGGGTCAGAACACGATTTGGGGCAATAAGCTTGGTCTTCTGTTAATTTGTGACTTACATATATCTAGTAAAATCTACTGTTTACAAAAGCTGTGCAACATTTTGATTCTTTCGAAATTCAATACAAGCGAGTATACAGACTGTACTTCTTAAAGCTCAAGAACTACTTATACGAGCTAATCCCATCAGCACTCTTTAATCATCGGACATCAAAACGCACTTCAAGGCACCGTTCTCACCTAGTAAGTATTTCATCAACTGCGACAAAGCGCTTATAAAATATTTTTAATGCGCACCGCAAAATAATGAAACTCAATAACTACATCTTTGTTTTTCTGAAGGCTCACAACGAATCGAATTCGAATTTCTTTAAATTCAGAGCGACCGAACAGTCTTCTTCTCATTTACCTGAGACCATCTTCGGCTTTGTCTGTTTTTAGGGTTCCGTAGCCAAATGGCAAAAACGGAACCCTAATAGATTCGTCATGTCTGTCTGTCTGTCCGTGTATGTCAAAGCCACTTTTTGTCGAAATTATAAGAGCTATCCTGTTGAAACTTGGTAGAAAGATGTATTATGTGAACCGCATTAGGATTTTCACACAAAAATCAAAACAAAACAAATTTTGGGGGTGCCCTCCATACTTAGAATTGAAACTCAAAAAAAAATTTTTCACCAAACCCATACGTGTGGGGTATCTATGAATAGGTCTTTAAAAATGATATTGAGGTTACTAACATCATTTTTTTCTAAACTGAACAGTTTGCGCGAGAGGCACTTCCAAAGTGGTAAAAAGTGTGTCCCCCCCCCCCCACGTTACTTCTAAAATAAGAGAATGATAAAACTAAAAAAAAAATATAATGTAGACCTCAACCAAAACTACCAACAAAAATTGGTTTGGATGAGATACAGTTAGCAGTTTTTGAGATATAGTACATTTTCAAAAACCGCAAATATAACTTTGCTATTCATACAAATACTATGAAAAACAAAGTTATTTTTATTGTTTGTGTATATTACTTACTAATCTCAATATAATTATATCTCTAATCTATGCTTGCTGCTACGGAACCCTTCATGGGCGAGTCCAACTCGCACTTGGCCGGTTTTTAATTTTTTAAACTAGTAAGAGTAAAGCCGCATAAAAAACTATGGATCGCCGCCCTGAAAGTCACCCGTACGGTGGCTGGTAATCACTTCGTGATCACCTACCTAAGACAATAAATTATGCCCTCCAAAAAAAGGCTTTACACGATGCCACGTATAGGTCACGATACAGGTACCAAACGCACAGTAATTGACGGGTGTTTTTATGTTCACCCACACGAACACGTCGCTAGTCCGTCCCTGTGTCCATCCTTCGGTGACAAGGTACAACGCTACCGATGATAGATGTTGGTTTTTGCAAACCAATCTATTGAATTGGAACCTTGCCAGCCATAAATCTATGTTCTGTGTTCGCTCAGAAATCTTGTTAAAAGCGCTTTTTTATGCTGACAAAGTACAATAAAGTTTGTTGACTTGTATTTTGCGGTGGGTAATGGGTCTGTCAGATGCAATGGTTTGATATTGTTAATTGTGTTTAGGTTTTGATAATTAAAATGAGATTTTTATGTTTTAATTGCTGTTCGTGCTAATTTAAAAATAATAGCCGTTGGTCTTGTAAAAATATTACGCCATTTCATTTTTAATTTTTTTGTATGTCTGTTATTTAATTTTGGTGGCTGAAATTATACAGGTTTTTATCAAATAAATTAATCTTCTGTCATTTATATCGGGTAAACCAGGGCAAAGTATACTTTTACCTATGCCTAGGGGATACTATACAGTTTAAAAGCTTGTCAAGTAAAAGCAAATTAAGTATCTAGTAAAGAAATTTCGGCATACATTTTTGAAGAAACCCAGTTATTAGGTTGTTGTTTTACTCAGTTACAGTTGCCACAAATGCTAATCAAATCATGTTTTTTTTTATCAATCATAATATCGATAGGTACCTACTTAGATTTCGTTATAAGCACAAAATAATATGACCGAATGGATTTTAACCTACCTACTACTTTTATCATTTAACCACAAAAAGTGCGTGAAAAAGTCGCAAAGTCGGCAACGCGTCTGATAACGGCCCTCCCCCTTCATATATGGGAAAAGGCTCGGCAGACGATGATGATGATAAAACTTTTAACGTTTAGCCTTATTTTTCTTTTCCTTATTACCTAAGTAAGTCACACAGGTGACTCAGTAGTGTATTTTTCCCACGTTTTTATACACTTTCAACTCGTGACTAGAGTGCAGTCGGGGACGGTTCTGAAAAAGTATTTAAAACAAAATCAAATTGTGCAAACTTCGCCACCGCATAAAAAACTATCCCCACAAGCATTTTCCTACCCGAAACACAGCAACAAAAACTCTAACACTAGCAATCAACAAGCAACGTAGTACAATAAACAACACAGCTTACATTGGACAAGCATCACACTAACGAGAAACAGTATTAAAATAATAGTCCGCGAATGGAACTTTAAATTGAATCCAATCCCCCGGGTGCCACCAGTCATTTTCAGCTCGGAAAACTTTAACTAATATTTGTGATTTATCTTTTTTGTGATACGGGGATGATAGTTTGAAAGTTTTGTGATTGATAGAGGTAAGGTGTGCGCTGGCGTATCCGATTAGCGTTTTCCTTTTGCTTTAGCATAATTTTGTTTTAGTTGCGAAGGGATCATGGGGTTGCTGCGTCCCGGGGGTTGATAGTTTTGAGTGTAACGAGAACCCCATGTATCTATCATTGCCACTGCATAATCAACATATAATTATGCACATCGTTGAGCACTGTGATCTATGAGAGTCAATGATTAACCTTCAAGCGGGCGCGCGGTCTTTTGTAACGGGAGCGGGCGCGCGTAGTCGAAAAGACCTATGTGATGAATAAGAGAAATAGAACACTAATTTGTCTAATAATTATTTATTTTATATACACAAATGTATTATGATTGTTTTCAAAATGTAATTTGTCAAAATAAGTCATTAAAATTATGAAAAATAAATAATTCTTAAATCAATGAACATAACTAAAACATTTTTTGGATCTCAACAAAAATTAGGAACACAAAACCCTTTTTAGGTTTATAAACTAGTCTGACGTATCAGACTAGTTCATACACCTAGTCAAGCAATACAAATTACAAAATCAGAATAAATAAAAACTTTTTGAAAAAAAAGGCACCGACTTCAAAACCAAACACAAAAAAAATGTAAAATAACTTTTCTATCGGAAGTCGGTGGCTTTGTTTTCGAAAGAAAAGTTATTTTACATTTTTTTTGTGTTTGGTTTTGAAGTCGGTTCCCTTTTTTTCAAAAAGTTTATATTTTCCCCTTTTTAGTTTAGATATTCAACAAAACCTCTTCATATAATCGGTGTCTTTGAAAACCTACAATCCTAGTGAAAGTAAAAGTGACCAATTATTCTCATTTGAGTCCAAGCAGTTTGATTCCTCACCAGACCGAGTTCCTCTGAAACGATGTGGTCGGAAGTTTCAGAGCTTTGGTCACAGAGGTCTAATTCACTCTCTTCTTCGTCTTCTCCTAGTAGTTTCTCGAGTAATACACTTTGTGATAACCATCCACGACTCATTTTATAAAAACAACAAAATTCCTAGCTTAATTCGATAAGATTGAGAAGAAACATTACGACTGCGTAACGAGCGCATGTCGCTTTGAGCGTCGCGCGTAACCTTTTCGACGACAGGCGCGTGTAGTCTTTTCGATGACTGCACCGGAGCTAAAACAATTGCGATCTGTGGAGTGGAGAGAGCACCCCGAGTGACGGAATATTCTGTATTTTACTCCCAATGAAATACATGTGATGAGTAATAAAGATAATGTGGATGAAAATGTGTTAAGCGCGGTCGATTCGACTACGCGCGCCCGCTTGAAGGTTAACGTGATATATCGTAAAGCTAACTTATTCCGAAAAGACAGATTTACGAAAGATCCAAATTCCGATTAATTAGACTGTAATTATCAACAATGTGACAAAGTTATTGCTCAATGAATATTTTAACATCATTTGCTTTTGACTCTTCTTCAACAAGTTACTGTCGGTTCATTGGGGTATTACTTTGGGGCTCTACATCTTTCCTTAGTTCACAGAATCTTGCAGCGTTCTCAGTGCTGCCATGTTTTATACTGTAATTAAGTGAGAATTTAATCTCTCTGTTGTGCCGGTGCATCGTCCTGTTATTAATTAGAAAGCACCTTACAATTAAGTATTTTGTACTAAATAGGTGAAACTTAAAAGCGCTCCCTCACCGCGAGCATTCACCTGTAATGTAACGTTGCAGATTCGAAAATTCGAAGACAATAGAGCATCAAATTGCGCACTTCTTCTTCTTCATTACAGGCGAAGGAGCGCCTTAAAACATACATTTAAACGTGTTATGCCCTTGGTTTTTGTAATAATCACTTCAAATAAAACTGCATTACTCAAGATTTTGATAAGGTCCAAAAGATCTGAAATTGGAAGATAAAAGTTTGAGGAAAATAATTGTATTTAAACGTGTTTTGAATCAGTCTTTGGTCAAACTGGACCCGTGGGATTACAACCCAATAACATTTTGAATAGGTCAACTGGACATTGCCCAATTTCATTTTACAAGATTATTTTTTGTTTATGCGAAACCTGAGCGAACTGTTTGTACAGGATCAGTAACTGAGTCGATTCCAGTAATTTCTACACCATGTATTTTGTTCGAAAAATATTTTAATTACCAATTAATTACAATACAATCACCGTACGGTTGGGTACCTATTACCAAACTTTTATCGATCAGTGTACAACACAAGAGGCGCGAATCGAGCATATTTTTGAACGGATACGCAGGTATCATACAGTTTTGAAATTTTGTACATAGTTTTTTTACACAACAATACTAGACAGGTGTACCGGGTTTCGCAAAAACAAAAAATAACGTTGTAGAAACGTCACGAAGAAAAGAAAAATCTTGTAGATTTTTATTCATTTCCGCCTTTCTGAAAATATACTCGAGTACAAACCCTTCAACTAAAAACTAATTCATAAAGAACTTTCAAGTTCCAATTTACTTTCTCGAACAAAAACTATATTGTATTGCATTTCTCCACTTAAAACCTTCTGTATAGAGAGCGCTGCAGTCGACTGATGAAATTTTCAATAGCTTTCATCTTCTGAAGACAACTGCCGGCTTGGGCGAAGGGGAACTTCACTTAGTTAAATTTTAACGAAGCTAGAGACCCATTGTATATACATTTTTGAATGTATTGTGCTGTATTTTAGTTGTTTTAAAGCTTGTACGCCTTGCTGCTTGTCTGGTGTCCATGTTGTGATCTTTATTGGCGAATTGAATATGTAAATTGTTTGTATGGAGCGTAGTAAGGTCTGTTTTTGATTGGTGTGTGTTTTATAATTCCGTTATTCATGAGTTTAGGCTCAGCATTTCCTTTACTTTCTTCGTCTTTTTTGTTCATAAAGACACTAGCTGTTACCAGCGGCTTCGCTCGCGTACTCGAAAGTTATCCCACTGACAGGTAATACCGGGATAAACAGTATCTTAGGTATTATTCACAACTTTAAACTATTTATGTGGCAAACATCCAAACCGGATCAGCAATTTTAGAGTAACATAGTAATACGTTACGATCGTAAGACTATAATTAATACGTTGATTTAACTTATTACCTAATAATGTTAATTTGCTAATAAAGAGACGCATGGTATATACGTCAACCGTATGTTTAAGTAAATAAGTTACGACCGACAAAAACGTTACTGTATTGGACAAGGACGAATTCTTGTTATTGTCATTACATTAGACACTAGCTATTGCTACTGTCTTTAACCTCTAAAACTCGGTAATTACCTCACGTGAAAGTCATCCCTGGACATAACGTATCCCGTGTATTAACTCAGGTTATAAACTAAATGTCTAGTAAATTTCAACTAAATCTGTCAAGTGGTTTTTGTGTGAAAGAGTAACATACATCGTCACAATACTTTCACATTTATGATATTAGTACCTAAGATTAGTTAAATTAGTAAAAGATTTATGTTTTGGTACAAAGGAGTAATGAACGAAGTAATATACAAGCTATTCAGCTATGTCTGGTTAGAATGGAAACTGATCCCAACAAAGTTGGGACAAGACCAGAAGAATTATGAATTATGTCATGTTATTTATAATATTCTGGTCATGTTGCCTAAATATCTAGGTAGAGGGAAAAACACACCTCCTGTATTAAGTCCAGAAACTTCAAAGCAAATTAAAGAAGAAAACAGTTTCTAATCTCCAAAATGTTGGTCATGGTTTTTCTAACATAGCCATAAACAAAACTGTAAAAAAGCAAAGCAAACAAGAAACACTGTTCAGAATCTTCTTTGCAAATTTGTCTCCAAACAAAAAACAGTATCAAATACCTTTGCCTTACGACGAATGATCCACATAAACGTTTTGCCGGACCAGTAGATTAGTCCCCGTCACAAAAACACTGACATATGGTCGGGCCACCTCGTTTATTAATATATAATACCAACCAGGACTCAAAGACCAAGTCTGGGGTAAAAACGAGTTGCTGTTTGGTCCTTTTGGACTATAAAGTACTTTGGGGTTTTTACTGAGACCATAAAGGGATGAGTGAGAGAATATTCTGTTGTGTTGTTTGTTGTTTTTGACCCATATTCATTGTACTTTGTTAGTTATAAGGAGTAATAAAGAGCACGTAGAAGAAAAGAAGAAGAACATGCTTTTGTATTCCCAGTACCTAGTCAACTTCGAAAAGTAGCCAATCATGAGAATTCTCTCTCGCAAAAGGCCTATTGTTAATACTGCTTTAGACTAAATCACCTACCATTTTACCACAAAAAAGATAAACATCTGTTGAACACTTGTAAAAAAAAAACATGTAATTGCAAAATCAACGTGAAATGTCGTTTTGACGTTGACAATTTTTTTGGACAAGTGTTCAACAGACTGATGGTTAACTTTTCTGCAGTAATACGGCTAATATTTAAGCTGGTACCTAAGACAAAATTATTATTTTTACAGTTCTTAACCAATTTGAAACAAATTATAATATCTTCCTTAGAGCCTATGCACACCACGTTTATTAAACGCGCCGTTAATGACGCTTTGTATCGCGACAACAAACTGCTCTGTTTGACAAAAGCGCGCCGTCGACGCGCGTTTCCAAAACGCGCGTCGATGGCGCGTTTAAAAAACGTGGTGTGCATAGGCCCTCAGATGTTTTTTTTGTTGGTAAAATCAATCTAATGAGTTCTTCCCCTGAGTGGAGTGGAAGGTACTGTCAAACTTTTACTGACTGAAAATTTGTCCTGTTCTTTCAATTTCCCTTTAGTTTCAGAGTCACAGAATTCTTTACAAACGGTCCGCGAACCATTTTACTTAATAGTAGGATATGAATTTATTTGAACTGTTTAAAATTATTTAAAATACCATCGTCTTACTACAAAAAGATAAACATCTTGTTTTGGCGCCCGTAACGTAGTGAGGGCGCTAATAGTTCAAGGGACTAAATAAGTAATTTACCCGAGGTAAGCACTGTGCTTTTCATTACGAATACGAGGAACGTAAAATTAACAACATAAATTATTAGCTAAAGAAAAAATAAGTGTAGATCGGATTGTCACTTTGCCGCTTATTAGGGTTCCGTACGTCCAAATACAAAAACGGAACCCTTATAGGATCACTCGTGTGTCCGTCTGTCTGTCGCTTACAGTCAATTATCTCCGAATCTACTGGACTGATTGGGTTGAAATTTGGTACACATATCAATTCCTGTGACCCGAGCACAGAGGTGTGACGTGAATAGATGAAATCTGTATGTTGGAGGTAATTTTTGGGGGGGAAGGGGAAAATGAAAAAAAAAAGTTTTGAAAACTGCATCGTGTGACATATCAAATGAAATGTCTTGTTGAGACAATCTTAAATGTATTTTTTTTTTGTAATTTTAAAATAAATAGTTTCCAAGTTATTCAAGAAAATAGACGAAATTTGACCATTCCCCCTCCCCTCTTATCTCCGAAACTACTGAACCTAAAAAATTTTGTCAAAAATACAGTAATTAGTTTTCTACTTATAGATTATAGGAAAACCTATAAGAAGTCCATATCTGTATATGGGAGGTAATTTTTGGGGGGGAAGGGGAAAATTTTAAAAAATATATTTGAAATCTGCATCGTGTGACATACCAAATGAAAGGTCTTGTTGAGACAATCTTAAATATATTTTTATTGTAATTTTAAAATAAATAGTTTCAAAGTTAAAGACTTATAAATTATAGGATAACCTATAAGAAGTCCATATCTGTATATGGGAGGTAATTTTTGGGGGGGGGAAGGGGAAAATTAAAAATTAATATTTGAAAACTGCATCGTGTGACATATTAAATGAAAGGTATTGTTGAGACAAACTTAATTTTTTTTTTTTTTTGTAATTTTAAAACAAATGGTTTCCAAGTTATTAAAAAAAAAATAGACGAATCTTGACCATTCCCCCCCCCCCTTATCTCCGAAACTACTGAACCTAAAATTTTGAAAAAAATACAGGAATTAGTTTTCTACTTATAGATTATAGGATAACCTATAAGAAGTCCATATCTGTATATGGGAGGTAATTTTTGGGGGGTGAAGGGGAAAATTTAAAAAAAAATATTTGAAAAGTGCATCGTGTGACATATCAAATGAAAGGTATTGTTGAGACAAACTTAAAAGTATTTTTTTTTGTAATTTCAAAATAAATGGTTTCCAAGTTATTCAAAAAAAAATAGACGAAGCTTGACCATTCCCCCCCCCTTATCTCCGAAACTACTGAACCTAATATTTTGAAAAAAATACAGGAATTAGTTTTCTACTTATAGATTATAGGATAACCTATAAGAAGTCCATATCTGTATATGGGAGGTAATTTTTGGGGGGGAAGGGGAAAATTAAAAAAAAATATTGAAAACTGCATCGTGTGACATATCAAATGAAAGGTCTTGTTGAGACAATCTTAAATATATTGTTTTTGTAATTTTAAAATAAATAGTTTCCAAGTTATTCAAGAAAATAGACGAAATTTGACCATTCCCCCCCTTATCTCCGAAACTACTGAACCTATTTTTTTTTTTAAATACAGAATTTAGTTTTCTACTTATAGATTATAGGAAAACCTATAAGAAGTCCATGATATTAAAATAACATGGTAAATCACTCAATATTGTGCGTACCAGTTTGGGTCAGATTTAAAAAAAAAACGTGATAGGTAACATCGTACGGAACCCTCTTCACGCGAGTCCAACTCGCACTTGGCCGGTTTTTTTTTTAATTTTTGTGCTGTGGTCTTGCAGCTATACAGCCAGAATTTTTCATGTTCATTATTTAAAAATTGGCAAAGATTTTGTCGGAATCTGTAATATTTTAGAGAAATAGTTGAAACTAAATTATTTTAAACTCATTATTTATATTGTTAATACTTAACTTTATGTTATTTTAATTTTAAATCGCTCTGTAATTTAGTGGCTGTATAAAAAGTTTGAACATGGTTCAATAGAAATGTCAAAATAGAACTAGTTTCTTTTTCTTAAATTTGGCTGCTGTCAGTTGAAAGCGATTTTCCCTAGGGCGGCAATGGATAACTTTCATACGGCTAATCAGACATGTGATGACCTACTTTCAGAGTATGAGTAATGAAAAATCTTTAAATGAGTTCTCTGAGACCTGAGATGGAGCGGTAGGTACTGTCAGACTTATACTGACGTCTTAAAGCGAGAATAATTCCATTGTAAGAACGAGATGGCGCTAGAGACTTGTATAGCTCTGTTTTTTTCTCTCAGCCCCCTGTGCTTTCAATTTCCCTGGTTCAGAGTCATAGAATTAAACCTTTACAAACGGTCTGCGAACCGTTTAATTGAACAAAATGACATGTAAGTAATTTTTAACAGTTCAAAAAATTCAAACTGTTAAAAACTACTTACAATACCAGAGTTTTAAAGCATAAATTTCAGTCCTTGGTTCCACAGTGGCCTACTAACTTACAGTAGCTCTCAAGTCTATAAAGCAGTCTGCAGAGATTAAATCCAAGTTACTCTAGATAACAGGACACTACGAGTGGTGCCAAGTGCTGCTATCATTGTTGGAGCTCAGCCGATCTGAAGGAGTTTGTCTGTCCATTTATTGTGAAAGCTATTGTAATGTCCTTCTTCTAGAATTTATAAGACAGGTTAAAGAGACTCAAAATTAAAAATGTCATTCAATAAAATTAGGTTATTTTTCATCACTTTTTGCACAGCTAAATGAAAAGTCGGTGGCAACAATTAATGAAAAAAAAGTCACCGACTTCCAAAAGAAATGTTACCTTAAACTTTTCTTTGTGGTCGTTATATCGCGGAAAATTGTTTTTTAGTTTAAAAATTCTATCCCAGTTCTTGACAAGTCAAATACCTAATTTTCTTACACGTGCATTAATGAATTTTGTTATCCGTTGTACCGGTAACAACATCGTCAAAGTACAAAATAAGCGAATAACTAGTAACTATGTATAACTTACTAGTGAAAGCGAAAAATTATTCAATATCTGGTCGATGTTAGTTAAAGTAATAAATTCGGTTCGACCAGCTGACGTCACTTGGGTAAAGTCTGCATAATCACTCAAATATGTATATTTGAATTCAAGGTTTACTAACCGTGAAACCGAAGGAGCTTCGGGCACCCCGACAAGGATAGTTTAGTATTAAGGATATTAAGAATTTCAATGATGGGTCCTCTGGACTTGGGATCCAAGAGCGAGCGAAGCGAGCTCGGACTTATGGGCACCCCGACGCGGACAGGTTAGGTTCGCCATCCCCTTCGTGTTAGGTTACTTTAATCCATGCACACAGGAACGTTTAGTTTCCTTTTTAGCTAATCTTCACCTATACTTGTTTTAATATAACTAGTCGATGTGATTAATTCTATGTCAGTTATCACTTTAACTAAGTCGTGCCAGATATTATACGTAATAACTAGCAAATGTGATTAATTCTGTGTAATTTATCACTTTCACTAAATTGACTAGTTATTATGTATAATAACTAGATTTTTCACTTTGACTGTAACATATATACCAAACTGAATTAAACTTTTATGGTACACCCAGTCAAAAGTTGAGATAAATAACTTAAAAAGAAAAAATGTAGTCGAATTGCGAACCTCCTCTTATTTTGAAGTTGGTTAATAAAAATGACGATGATAATATCGATACATAAGTGATAGTAAATTTCACATTATATACTAAAAATTGATGAAATTTTAAAAAAATCTTTAAGACCACGAATTAATAGAAAACCAGAACGACTACCACCTAACCTGTACCTTAACATTCCTACCGAGCTTACATCCACAAATTACAATATCTACCAAATCCTTTTGTTGGCAGGGTTAGGCCGACCCTACCCCGCCTTAATTAACTTGGGACCCAAGCAAGATTTCAATTATAATAGGACCAAAGATACGCTTAAAACATTATCATTTGCACTCTGGATGTAATGGGGGGTAGTTTATTGAAGTTGCGGGTAGTTTGACATAGATTCGGATTGTAATAAAGGTAAACAGGTGGTCATGACGTAGTGACGTGGTATCGTTATTATGGTGCAGTTGATAACACAAAGTTTAGGGATGTCTGTCCAAAGAAGCGGAGGTAGGGTGCGGTGCGGAGAATCGGAGAAATATGAACCAATTATAGGATTGTACTTTTCCGCTCCGTTTCTGCGTTTCTCTGCTCTGCAACCTCTCTCCACTCTTGTAGACAGGCAGCTTAAAGTCAGCCTTTTCTTTAGGTTGGTAAAGTCATCAAATAAGTCCCCCAACCGAAAGTAGAGCGAAAGTGACTGTCAGATACTTTTTCTTTCTTTGGTTGCTCTTTACGTTTTAGAACCATGTTTGACCTTTAACGTCCCTTCGTACGATCGCGACGCAAATCTCCGATATCTTACGACTTTGGTATCCATTGACAGTTGCCTGTGTACGAACCTCTATGGCTTTGTATCGCTACAGTAGCCTGGATACCAAAGTCGTAAGGTATATAGACTTGCATCGCTTTGTGTACGAAGGGGCTAAGATAGTCCCACGTCTCTGGAGATCACACTTAAAAACAAAGAAGGATGCCAAAATTAGTATGGAGCTCTGTCCCAGTAACCCAAATGCCCAAAATGCAGATGTGTATATAAATAATATGGAATAGCCATGTGCTATTACGTCTTTATAACATTAAGTATAGATAGATTCCGCGTACTAGAATTCCATAACATTTAGAGGTTATCTCTTTGTCAGTAAATCTGGTCTGTAATCAATTTCAAGTATTCAGCAGGTACTCGTAATTGATTCAGCCCTTTCAACATGTTGGTTCGTCGGCCCTCACTCACGCACTTTCCATTCATATTCTTGATTGCTGACCAGATTAACAATTGTTTAGGACATTTAGACGTTTGGTAACAGTTTACATGCGTTGTAAAGAAAAGAACCGCTTGTTAAGATCGATAATTATTTAAGTTGATGAGTAATAAAATTATTGCCTCGCTGCTTTTCTTCGACACCACTTCACCATACAACGTTTGTGTGACACATTATTATATATACATATTACATTATCTCAGATGACAGCGTTAAGGAATTGTTTAGTTTATTTTAGTAATGTATATTCCCATTGGTAATTTTTAGTTACAGTTCAATAAAAGTTTTTCGATAAATTATAGGACGCAAATCTATGATAAATAACTTAGGCTTAGTTTAACCTAAACGGAGTCAAGCTACATCCGAAAAAAAGTATATGATAAATGTTCTTATTCATAAGATAAGTTTGGTCACAGTCGTCTGTAGGAATATGCAACTCAATTTTATACCAATAAGTTATATTTTCAAATGAAGCGTAACTCGGCTATACTTGAGCTAAGACTAAAGCGCATCACACACGGCTAAGATACTATAATATTTTATCTTAAGATACCATAAATATTGCTCGCCATACTATTCAATGGACCGTCTCACACGACGAAGATAATATATCTTTCATATTTTCGTATCGTAAGATAGAGAGCGATATTCGTATCTTAAGATGTAAAATATATCGTAAGATAACATCTTAAGATATAAAATATATCGTAAGATAAAATCTTAAGATATCGTAAGATAATATATTAAGATACAAAATATATCGTAAGATAACATCAGATATAAAAAATATCATAAGATGACATCTTAAGATACAAAATATATCGTAAGATAACAACTTAAGATATAAAATATATCGTAAGATAACATCTTAAGACAAAATATTATAGTATCGTATCTTCGTCGTCTGTGATGGCCTAAGATATATTAATATAACATCTTAAGATAAAATATTATAGTATCTTAGCCGTGTGTGATGCGCTTAAGTTGACCTTGTAAGTTTTCATCATCATCTCAGCCATAGGACGTCCACTGCTGAACATAGGCCTCCCCTTTAGATCTCCACATATACCGGTTGGAAGCGACCTGCATCCAGCGTCTTCCGGCGACCTTTACAAGGTCGTCTGTCCACCTCGTTGGTGGACGTCCTACGCTGCGCTTGCTCGTCCGCGGTCTCCACTCTAGCACTTTTCGACCCCATCGGCCATCTGCTCTGCGAGCAATATGGCCTGCCCATTGCCACTTCAGCTTGCTAATCCGGTGGGCTATATCAGTGACTTTAGTTCGTCTACGGATCTCCTCATTTCGGATTCGATCACGTAGAGAAACACCGAGCATAGCCCTCTCCATAGCTCGCTGAGCGACTTTGAGCTTTGAGATGAGGCCGATAGTGAAAGACCACGTTTCGGTGCCGTAAGTCATCACTGGTAACACACATTGATTGAAGACTTTCGTCTTGAGGCACTGAGGTATGTCGGACGAAAAGACATTGCGTAGCTTCCCGAACGCTGCCCAACCGAGTTGGATTCGGCGGTTGACCTCTTTCTCGAAGTTGGACCTACCTAATTGGACTACTTGTCCTAAATAGATATATGAGTCAACAACTTCGAGTACCGAGTTTCCAACAGAGACTGGGGTGGGCACAACATTGGAATTTGACATAATTTTCGTCTTGTCCATGTTCATTTTCAAGCCCACCCGTTGTGAAACTCGGTCGAGGCCATCGAGCATCATGCTGAGTTCCTCCATCGACTTTGCCATGACTACGATGTCGTCGGCAAATCGAAGGTGAGTGATGTATTCGCCGTTGATGTTGATGCCAAGTCCTTGCCATTCCAGGAGTTTGAAGGCGTCTTCCATTGCGGCAGTAAACAGTTTAGGGGAGATAACGTCCCCCTGTCTTACGCCTCTTCTCAATGGAATCGCCTTCGTGCTCTGCTCCTGTACTCGGACCGACATGGTGGCGTTATTATACAAACACTTCAACACCTCGATGTACCGATAGTCAATACGGCATCGCTGGAGTGACTCAAGTACCGCCCATGTTTCCACCGAATCGAAGGCTTTCTCATAGTCCACAAACGCTAAGCATAATGGCAAGTTATACTCTTCGGTCTTCTGTATAACTTGCCGCAGCGTATGGATGTGGTCTATGGTACTATAGCCTCTTCGGAAACCGGCTTGTTCGGGAGGCTGGAAGTCATCAAGTCTGTGTTCGAGACGGTTCGTGATAACCCTTGAAAACAGCTTATAAACATGACTCAGAAGCGTGATGGGTCTGTAGTTCTTCAATAGGCTGTTATCACCTTTTTTGAAGAACAACACCACCTCACCCCTGCTCCACGTTTGAGGCGTTTTGCCCTCGGACAGGACGGAATTAAAGAGTTTCTGGAGGACTTTAAGTATCGGTGTTCCACCCGCTCTCAGAAGCTCTGAAGTGATTCCGGCCTCGCCCGGCGCCTTGTTGTTCTTAAGCTGCTTCAGGGCCATCCTAATCTCGTACAGACTGATGTCCGGGATATCTTCGGTATAATGTCGGGACAGCTAAGTAAGCTTTAGCATAAGGGTTTTATGTTTTTGAGAAATACCTACCTATTTATGCATTCTATGTTTTGACTACGTTTTTTTTTTGTTACTACCTAATGTTTAAATGTCACTCAAAAATAAAGCCACATAAATAAATCCAAGCCGATGAGCACCAACCATCTCTTAGTAACCAGAAAATCAATGAATGCTCTATTGAAAAAAAAAAGAAATTCAAGCAGTATTGATAAAAAATAAGACTTATAAATGGATTCTATTCATCAAAACCACACCATTTCTTTAAAAATATAGCTCATTCTAAGAGACTCTCTGAAGAAAATTCTGACGTTTTATAAATGGCGTTTTAAAGTTAAAAACTTAGTGGCAACGAGTCTGAATGCAGACGTAGTGAATGAAGACAAATTCTCATTGGAGGCAACCCTGAGCGCACTCATATTTCATCCGCGAATCAGACTCCCCATTGATTTGTCATTGTCGTAAGGGAACGGTGGGCCAAAGATGTTGGGCGTATGGAAGTGGCCTATGAACGAATGTACATGGAGTATTAAAATACGTGTAATCAGTACGAGTCTGGCAATACTTCCTGTCCCGCCCTGTACAGTGTGTGAATTAGTTCGGAACCAGAAGAGTCTATCTAAGTATGACGATGAGAAGAATAATACCGGATGAACTCAGGATGGGTGAAGGCGGCAGGTCCCTGGAATAACTTGTAATCCGCGGATGCCTCATAGGTGAAATAAACATGTCTGTCATATAGGCCTGTCGGATCGGAATGCTGCTAGGTTTGTGAAGAAGATGTATGAAGAACGATTGCATATAGCGGAGACGAGAATGTTGAGATGGATTATGTAGAGAGAAAATAATGAATAAAGTGGAAAAAAATTGAAAATGGCATCAATTACAGAAAATTGAAAGGGCGTCTTTCTTGGTATGATCATAATGATGAGGAATTGAAGAGGAATGACACACACATATGACTATTGGAGTTTTAGGGAGGAAGAGTGAACGGATGGATTGTGTAAGAAATGATATGCGCCGAACCCAAGTAGAATGAGTTGAGATGGTTCTTTTATTTTTGTTGCACCTACTATGTTTTATCTCTGCATCACCCGAAGGTAGACTGGCAGAAAATGCCTACGGCATTAAGTCCGCCGTTGTACAGCAATGTGCATAAAGTTTTATAAATAAATAAAAATAAAATAAATGAGATACTCGTAAAAGCAGGAAGACGCTATCGTACGTTTTGTATGTTCATTAACGTTGAGCAAATCAAAAAAAATATTACCTATATTATGAATAACAAAATAATATTTACACTTATTGTACATCATACAAAAAATCTCAACGCTAAAAATAAATTAGATCTGTACCCTGAGCACGAGTTTTCAGTATTTGAGACGTAAAGTAAACTGGAACTTTGACAACTTCAAATTGACAAATTTCAAGGAAAAAATTAGTTCCTACTTCGCACACCAGAGGCGCTGTTCCATTTTTTCATACAAGAAACGCTGTAAATACTGGAAAAACGCTGTAAAGTAAAAGAGTGAAAACTCGTGCTCAGGGTACTGATTGACAGCTTCACTTATACAATGACACAGCATACTAATTGATTTTCATAAAAAAATGTTGTTAAAAATATTACATTTTAGCCTTGTGTGATTAACGCTAAGTAGTTACCGATTTGGTGGTACGGTAGAGTCTGACACACGAAACATGAGCCTGGAAAATAGCGGCAAATTCAAAAAATCTACATCTGGTATCACTGCATATTGTAAGAAAAATGCAAATGACGATTGAAGTATCAAATGACGATGAACGATGTAGATTTTTTGAATTTGCCGCTATTTTCCAGGCTCATGTTTCGTGTGTCAGACTCTAAAACTGTCCAATTATTACGGTACTCTAAGGATAAATCTATGTATAGAGCGAAGTTAGTCTTTGAATAAGCTCAACCAAATTATGCTATATTCGAAAATGATCCTTGTTAGAACAACTTTAAGTAGCATATATTTCTTTAGAAATCTGTGACCGAGCTTATCATGTAAACAAGAACGGAAGCAAGTAAGGTTCATTTTCGAATAAAGCGTGGTTTCACAAACATACCAACAAATCGAAACAGGTTAAGAAAAAACCTCCACGATTCTTTTTGTCATAGAAGTCAGAAAAAAACAAAACTGCTGCTTGTTGTTCACTGTATTTTGTGACTGTTATGTTATTTGTTTATAAAGGAATAGTTAGTTCAAGGTTTTATGCAAAAAATTAGGTTTAGTAGTTTCTTAGTCGTTGAAGCTTCACGAATAGTTTCGCATTCAAAATAATATTAGTTTTTCTTTTTAAGTTACTGCTGCAAAAGTCCCCCACAATACCATGCTAGGAGCTCTTTTCCTATAAAGTATTAGAACTAATACATGAGTATTTGTAATAATTTAAAAAGTTTGATCTTCCAGTCATTGTACATCTTCGTAATTCTATAAAAAGTCTAATTTTATATAACCTGAAAGTGTGGGCGAGGACCGAAGTGATGGCGACACGAATGTATCCACCATTAGCTTTTGTGCGGTGCCAGCTAATTTAGCTAATGATGACATCAATGACGTCACTACGTTCAGACGATGTCAAAGAATTTACTAACTTTGACGAATATAAGACGGGGACGTTAATAATCGCGAAGTATACAAAATAAGTATAGGTGTGTGATTTCCCATCATACTTCGTGTCCCCGTCTTATACACTGTTCCCCTACCTATTGTTTGTCCACGCTTACATACCTATTGATTTTAGTAACATCTATGACAAATTGAAAAAAATTATGACAAATACTCGTAACCTGCCTGTAACTGGTCTGTTCCAAGTACAATCGACAAAGTGGAATTATGACCCACCATAAGTTTATTTCCCTACAGACATTCAAATACAATTAGGTCCACATTCGTGTAAACATACATGTCCATGGTAACGACTTTGATCTTTGTCAATTTGACGGATTCAAACGATTTTTTGTCATAATGGGCCATGATTCCACTTTGTCGGTTTTACCTACATACATAAATGATATTAATTTTTTTTTCATAAAATTTAATAAAAATCTGTGGGTATGAGATACACAAAGCTTTCATAAATATCATATTAGTATAAACTTAAAATTTGTATAAACTTGAAACTGTCACGGGATATCTTTTGTGATTATTCATTGTTTTGAGCTCCCGATATGTGTCAGTTATGTTGGTTTTAACCGTGAAAGTTTAAAACAGTGCTTAAGGAGAACAGCAACTGTTTTAATGATTGATAATTACGTGCCATTAAATCCGCTTATGTACCACTATTGTGCATGAATAAACCAATAAAAATAAATAAAAACAAACATAAAGTTACTTAATCGGCAACGTCTACATTCATATCTCAAAAGAAATTGTGAATAACGTAGGTTAATATTTAAAAAATACTATATTGTAAAATATTTTTTTCCAACCCAATTGAAATAAATGATGCTCTTTGTTAGTTGTAGTAATTATTATTAGGCTTGTTAATTTAGTTTTTTAATGTACATAAATAACATTATAAGTAATCCCTAAATTAAATTGAAATAAATACTTTTGACGTCAACTGTGACATTGTGTAAAAAAATTATTCCTGCCTGAATCAGATCCAACTTGTTGATTTATGTTCCTTAAGTAAAACTGTATTCATGACAACAAATAAATTTTAATTCACGAAATTCAGAACATAAATCGTACCGCTTCAATTGTTTTTTGAAGCATACAAAAAGTTTTTGCCTGCAGTGCAGCTTTGGCAAGTATTTTTATTACGACTGCACTTATTTAGGTACATTTTGTGGTTCGGAATTCGGGGTACGATTCGCATCCAAAAACAAAGAAATAAATATTATACAAGGTTCTTTATGGGACCAATATTGTAATCTATCACTAATATGACAAATGCGAAATATTATGTATATATTATAATCTAAAACTAATATGACAAATGCGAAATATTGGATGGATATATGGATATATTTTGTTACTCAATCACGCCAGCATGACTAACGGATCATGATGCTCAGAAATAGGTTATGTTTAGAATATCAACTGTCCCGGTAGGTACTACACGTCTGTGGGATTTTTTGAAATTTCCCGCGTGCGAATCCGCTTTCAGTTATTAAAGTTGCAAAATAAATATGAGCACACTTATCTAGTACACGCAATTTTAAAGGGGTAATAAATATTTTCTAAATAATACGATCTAGTAAAAACTGTGTGGTTTTCACCAAAATTAAATTATAAATCTCTATTTAATCCCAGTAAAGATAGGTTTCAAATAAAAGTTTCAAAAACCTTTATACAGTATTTTCAAATACAAATGTTTCGTAACCACAATAGGTTTAAAAGAAAACTCCTTTGAATTTAATGTTTCACTAAAAAGAAAAAAAAAATCAAACACAAAACAGTGAAAAAACAAAATAATATTTCACAAGACAGAAAAACATCTTCTACAACTCAATATCTCCGTCGCCTGACATCCCAATAAGATGGAAGCCAATATTTTTAGATTTCCATTTTAAAATATCGACAGAAACCGAAGTGATACCTGAGTGAAGCAATTTTCGCTCACGGAATCTCAAGCGAGGCCGTCGCCATCTTGTTATTTCATATTTTATGACAGCCGATTCAAAATGGCGAATTCTTGAGTTCATTTTGAGTCAGGAATGTTTTGAGAATGTGTCTGTTCTGTATATTTGATATTTTTATGACAGTTGATAAAAAATGAGAGTTTCTTGTTGTTTTTGTGCTTAGATTTTTTTCCATAGATTTTAATACGTTAATTTTAAATTAAATAGTCAAATAATTACTTACGCAAAAACAACAATAAAATTGTTTTTTGCGAAACGGCAATATGTAGAGTTAAGTTTACCGTTTAAGCAAATGTGACCCCAAATAATTAAGGGGTCGCTTAAATTGTTTCTACGAGTATTAACTGACCCTCGCGAAATGCATCATACAATCCCTTTGCAAATCAATACAAAATATTACCGAACAACATAGTTTTCATTTATAGAACGTTAGATGAAGACCAAATTATATTACCTATCGGGGTCGTCCGTACCATACACGGTACTCTATTACACGGCCAACTTGTATCACTTCATGTCCACCATGACATCGTACTAGACTTATAACCAACTGAATTTAGCCAGGTTATAGGAGGGACGGTCGGTAATAAAATTGCGGATAGTAGTTTGTAATGGATCGGTTACTAAGCTGTATTCGCTTACCTACGTGTTTATTTTTAGTTTATTTAAAAATGGATCAGGTTTTTAAAGGAAAATTTTCAGCTACATTATTAAACGCAAAAAACCGGCCAAGTGCGAGTCGGACTCGCCCATAAAGGGTTCCGTAGCAGCAAGTAACATAGTATAAAAGTTCTTGTAGTTTTAACTTTTGAAGGATAAATTGAAAGGTAAATTGCGGTTTACGATTTATGACGTATTAAAAAAAAACTAATTACTTGATCTCGTTCAAACCAATTTTCGCTGGTAAGTAGTTTGCATGGTACATCATATATTTATTTTTAAGTTTAATCATTCTCTTATTTTAGAAGTGTGTTTCGCGCAAACTGTTCAGTTCAGAAAAAAAATGATATTCAGAACCCCAATATCATTTTTGAAGACCTATCCATAGATACCCAGCACGTATGGGTTTGTTGAAAAAAAAAATTGAGTTTCAATTCTAAGTATGGGGAACTCCCAAATTTTTTTTTTTTTTATTATTGCGTGAAAATCCTAATGCGGTTCACATAATACATCTACTTACCAAGTTTCAACAGGATAGTTCTTATAAGTGGCTGTGACATACACGGACAGACAGACAGACCGACAGACATGACGAATCTATAAGGGTTCTGTTTTTTGCCATTTGGCTACGGAACCTTAAAAATGGGTAGAGTTTTTAGTGATTGAATTATGTACCATTTTTATCTGAGACTAACGTAACTGCGGAAAGGCCTGGTTAAATCATCAAATGAGTGCTTCGACGGGACGGGAGGGACTGTCAGACTCGTACTGACTAAAATCCATGGTGATCCTTGAATAGCCTTTTACGTTCCAGGGTCACGGTTACCTGATGAGATATTCCCGCGACCCCGGCAAGCTACCCACCCTTTTTCTTCAATGTCTTCCACGCTTCCACAGGATAGACGTAAATACATCTTAACGTATTTCGTAGTCACAAGAACTCCAAACACGTGCCTTAATAATTTTCCAATCAAAGAACACCATGTATTCACGACAATATTAGTTCCACAACAAAGTTAGTCCCGTAAGAAAATTGCGATACTGAACAGTAACAAATTCCTTTAAAGCCGCCAACAATAGTTTTATAACACCTAACAATAAGGTTAGTGAAAATGTATTTAATAATCTTAAAAAATGAATAAAGGAGGTTAGTAAAAGCTTTAAACGAAAAACTCCGCTGTTATTGAAATTTCTATCAAGTATTTTGTTCTTTTCAAACGAAAAATTTTGCTGATCCTAAGAGATTTTCTTTGAGGATAAGAAAACAGATGAGATACACTGATCAAATCTGATTTTGTTATAAATATAGAATTTTATATCTTAATTTTATTTATTTCTTATTAATTCATAACAGAGGCCTCATCATGAATTTCCAGTTTTTGTGAAGTAAACTGGAACTTTGACATTAATTTCAAAGAAAATATTAGTTCCTTCTTCGTACACTAGAGGCGCTGTTCCATTTTTCCATACAATAAACGCAAATAAAATACTGAAATCTTGTGATCGAGCTACGGCTAATTTATGAAACTTATTAAAATACAGTATTCCTGAATAAAATCACCATTATTAACTTTTTATCACCAGACATGTAGACGCATTAAAGTTACCATTATTACTTAGTTGCAATTTCATGATTTCGCAACAAGCCTTTCCAAGAGCGGGTACACATTGGGCGTTTTGCTAACGCGCGTTTCGAGAACCCCGAATTCTATTGAAGTGTACACATGCAAGCGAGCGCTTCTGGTCAAGCGCGCATCAATCGTTTACATTTTTTCATCAGAACGCGCTTTGCTCGGTCGTCAGCGCGCTTTGAGATACGTGAGCAGCTGTTTTTTTTTTTACATTTCAACGCGCGCTTTTGTGTAGAGAGGACGCACTTTTCGAATGGAGATCGAGCTTTTTGATACTGATTTCTTTATAGCGCACGCGCTGAACGCCGTGCTAAGCGTGATGTGTGTACGCGACCAACGCGCGCTCAACGCAACGCCGAGCGCCCAGTATTTGTACTAGCTCTAAACATCTGTGATCATGCACACAGCAAAAGAGTGGATTTTATTACCTGCTACTGTATTTCGGTAATCAAACGGGAATACCTCAAACCATCACCCAGGTTGACTAGAGTGAAGAGAAAATCTGTCATTCGTTCGTTCGCGCCAAAGATGAGACTGGTCTAAATTAATGCACTTGAATATTTTTAACCATACAATCCTACGTATTTGGCAGTACAGCGAAGTAAATTAATTAAGAGACGAAGCTATTAAACATCAAACAGCTTTATATATATAACACATGCATACTTATCTATAAACTCTTTCACAAACATATTCATTCACGCATTGCATTCACAACGGAAGGTGAAATAAGTAAATACTCATCGCGTCGAGCTTCTCACTTGGTATTGTCTAGAATAAGAACTAACTATGGTAAAAATAACATAACCTATGGGGGAGCTTTATAATAAACTTCCAAAGAATGTAAAAGAAGCGACTTCACTCAACATTTTTAAAAATAAGTTATCCACCTTCATTTCCAACGACGAAACACTATACTAATTGTAATGTGTTTTCTGCCTAAAGCAGCGTAATCTTTTAACTTGGACCAACACCTTATCTTAGGAATGCGGTGAACTCGCTTCTAAAATACTTTTTGTTGTTCATCTACCCACACTGATTCAATTATTATAATTAGTAATAAGATATGTTCTCATGTAAGTGACTATGTCTTAATGAGAAATAAAGTTCTTTAAACCGAAATTGTATGGAAAATGGAAAAGCGCATCTAAAGTACGAGTACCTCATTTCAAAATTCCCATTTACACCGTAACTTCTTAGCCACGTTCAAACCAATTCTGGAATGTGCTAGTTTTTCATTCCATCAAGATTCTTCTTGAAAAATCATTAGGTACCGTCGTGCGTGAAAAAGGTCACATCCCGAAATACTTTTCGTGGAGTCAGCTACAAGATTATCTAACTTTAATACAAGTAATGGAGCATGATTTTTAAGAATTTCGTAATAACAGTAAATTCCATTCCATGGAAATAAAAATTCGAACCGCGAGCAGAATATGAACCTTTTGAAATAAGAGACGAATGCGTTAAGGCCTATCCGCATACAACAGTGCCGGCACGTGCCGATCCGTACCATATATCGATATGTCATTAACTTGACTTGAAGTCCTATGTCCTATGTATGCTGTTCAGTGATCACTGAACAGCACGGAACGTCACTGTCACTGATGAGGACGGATAGCGGATCACGGATAGCGTCGTACAAAATGTATGCGACAATATCATATTTCACTGACACTGATCGATACGGTACGGATCGGCACGTGCCGGCACTGTTGTGTGCGGATAGGCCTTTAATTGGTAAAATATTTATAAAAAGTCTACTATCTCAACTCTATTTAATGGGTTACTTCTAGGCAAGCGTGCTTCATCGTCGACCACAAATCTTCGCTTACAGTCTAACTTTCATGCAAGTCACATAAAATTACTTGCATCGTTTAGATGAGGCTTTAGTGGTCAAACACGAGTCTATCACTAAATAAAAACAATGTAAAAAATCCCAATTTCGGTGAAGCAAATAACCCTTCCAGGGCAACAATCTGCGTGTCGCATGAACTTTATTAACCTACTACACACATCAAAAGTGTCTAGGGATCAAGCATTTTTATGCGGATTTCTTGAGATTGAGATGTGGCTTTGTAATAAATTTATGATTTTATAAATTAATATGGATCCTTTTTGGTGCATTTCATAATTTGAATCAGGAACTGTGAATCAAATTCGAGTAAAAGATGAAAATCAGCTGTCAATATTTTCCCTATAAAAACATACAACGCATTGAAGACATTATTAGTGCTACTGTTTCCCTACTACTGATTAAAACCAACGTTATTATGGAGCGGCGACGTCATTTAAGCATGGAAGAAATGCTCAGAGCCGTGGGAATGATAGAAGCTGGTTCCCGGCAACGTAATGTGGCTTTAGCTCTGAATACAAGTCAGAGTGTTATCAGTCGACTTTGGACACGTTACCGAAGCACTGGTACCGTGGCTGAGCGCCATGGAGGACGGTATCGCTGCACCACACGGAGACAAGACCGATACATTCAAATCTTAACTCGAAGAGCTCCAACAATAACCGCCATGATGTTAGCCGTGAGGCTTCATCACTCTTCAGGGAACTTAATTAGCGACCAAACAGTCAGAAACCGCTTGCATGAAGTGAACCTTCATTCCCGAAGACCGCTACGGGTACCACCTATAGCAATGCACAATCGTAGGATTCGATATCAATGGGCTCTTGAACACAGAAATTGGGCAGAAGAACAATGGCGTTTCGTGTGCTTTTCTGATGAGTCTCGTTTCGGTATGAGACCAGATACAAGACGTATACGACACTGGAGAACCCCTGGACACCAACAGCGATTAAAATCCTGCCAGGAAGTCCATCCTTATAGTGGTGGAACCATCATGGTATGGGCGGGTATTTGGATCGGCGGAAGAACTGAGTTGATTTGGATCAGAGGCAACCTCAACGCTCAAATTTATGCTGAGACGATTGTATCAGACGTCATCGTTCCTCTACAAGTGCAAATCGGTCCCTTATTTCAGTTAATGCATGATAATGCACGACCGCACACCGCAAGAGTTGTAAGACAGACTCTCGCCGCAGCTAACATCAATGTCCTGCCCTGGCCTGCTCAGTCGCCAGACTTGAATCCGATTGAGCATGCATGGGATATGCTACAGAGAAGAGCTCTGCCGAATATGGAGGGTATCCAGTCGCAAGAAGACCTTTTTTTGTTGTTGCAACGAACATGGGCGGCCATTCCACAGCGTGATTTGGATGAACTCATTTTGAGTATGCCAAACCGATGTTCTTGTGTTGTTAGTGTTCGCGGTAGAAACACGGATTATTAATTGTTTAAGTTACCCAATAAAATTTTAAAGAAAACTGTTATTTCAGTCTTTTTTTCGAACTTTTGTGTTAGTGGTTCAAATGTCAAAAATCCCTTTATTAGGAAAATGGCAAATTTCTTTATTAATACAAAGGTGACTTGGTTTATCGTTACTGTGACAAACGAAAACACTTTATTTGATGAATCCTTAAAGAAAATTTTAATTAATATCAATCAGGAGAAAAGTTATTGCAAAAATATATGTTTATTTATTTATTTATTTATTTATTTATTTATTTATAACTTTATGCAACACCAAAGGTACATAGGCGGACTTAATGCCTGAGGCATTCTCTACCAGTCAACCTAGGGTAGTGAAGAAATAACATGGCAGGTGCATAAAAAGAATGAGATTATTATAGGTAATAATTAAATTTAAAAGAAAAATATTATAAATTTAGATTAAATAAACATACATATATATTTGCTATAATATATAGGTAAATATATAATGTATAAATATATATATATATATATGTATATATTATATATATAAATAAGAAAGGAGATTGAGAAGACTCTGCTAATGGTGTAGAAAATAACGACGCAGCTTCCGCTTAAATGCAAATTGACTGGTGGCCGTCCTGATAGCGAGAGGAAGCGCATTCCAAAGAAGAATGGACTGAATGTGAAATGAAGAATGAATAAAATCAGAAGTATGAGAAGGGCAAAGTAAGAGAAGATTATTAGAAGAACGCAGATTCCTAGCATGTGAAGTACATAGATATTGAAAGTGAGGGATAAGATAAGAAGGAGGGGTCGGAGAATTAAGTAGGGAGAAAAGAGTGGTCAAGGCACGCAAATTGCGTCTTTGTCGGATGGGCATCCAATTAAGCTCAGATCTATAGCTTGAAACATGATCGTATTTTTTAAGATTAAATATGAACCGGATGCAGTTGTTTAAGAGCCGATCAAGCTTATCCAGAAAAACTGCGTTCAGGTCAAAGTAGCACACATCACCATAGTCGATTATGGGGAAGATTAAAGTCTGCACAAGCATAGTCTTGGTTTTTGCAGGCAGAAAGTTCCTCAGACGATACAGGCCACGCAAGGTCCCGTTGACTCTCTGACAGACACTAGAAACTTGATTTTGCCAGCTGAGTGTCGAGTCAAGGTGAAGCCCGAGATCTTTTACACTAGGGCTGATGGGGATAACAGTACCATTAAAAATAATAGGAGGAAGAGAGCTTATCCCCACCCGACCCATCATGCGCGGACTCCCAATCAGAATGGCCTGACATTTTGAGGGGTTCACAGACACCCCAAACCTATCAGACCAGTTCTTGACAGCGACCAAATCCTGATTCACATCTTCTATAGCGTCTGACAAACTCTCCACCCGCGCAGCTGCATACAGTTGAAGGTCATCGGCATACAGATGAAACGAACACCGAAGACAGAGAGTTATAAAATTTATGAAGATAGAGAATAACAGTGGGGAAAGAATACCGCCTTGTGGAACACCAGCAGTTAGGTCACCCCAACTTGACGAACTCTCGTCCACGCGAACCGACTGCTGACGTCCCCGAAGATAGGAAGAGAACCATTCCAGAGCCTCGGAAGAAACCATAAGATGTGAAAGGATAGAAAGGAGAATATCATGGCTGACGGCATTAAAGGCATTGGAAAAATCGATTAAAACCAAAACTGTTACTTTAGTATTCTCCATAGCCTGTCTAATGTCGCCAGTCACTTTAAGGAGAGCAGAGGCAGTACTGTGGCCTGGCCGGAATCCAGACTGGAATGAGCTAACAAGGTTATTCCGATAAATAAACCCTGAAAACTGCTTGTGGACACAGGCTTCCAGTACTTTGGAAAGAAAAGGAAGGATACAAATAGGTCGGAAATGGTTAGGTAGGGAAGGATTAGGGATTTTGGGAAGTGGGCAAACGAAGGCCATGCGCCACAAGGAAGGGAACTGTGCGGAATCAAGTGAAAAATTGATAATGTGGGTTATCGGAGGGAGAAGAAAGTCAAGGATTAAGGTAACCATATAACGGCTGATACCGTCAAAACCCATGGCCTTGGATTTTATAGACAGGATAATCTTTCTGATTTCGTCCAAGGTAACCGGAGAAAAGTGGAACTGCTCAATAATAGGACCTGGCAGGCCAGTAATGAAATCAACCGTCTGTGAAACCATTTGAGGATCCAAGTTGGTAGTGGTTGTAAAGTGACGGTTAATATCATCCAAGCCGATTGTCTTCGGAAAATCGACCTGACGTGACCTACCAATCCCAAGCGTCCCAAGAAATTTCCAAATATCGGCCGAAGAAGAAGAAGATAAGTTTTCGAGAATATGGCGGCGTTTGGCATTGCGTATCACCTGATTACACCGATTTCTTGCAGTTTTGAAGAGATTCCTGTTATCATCACAACGGTCCCGTTTAAACTTCCTAAAGGCCCGATCCCTACGCCTCATCGCCAAACGAACCTCTGTCGTCATCCATGGGGCAGGCGGACGCCTGAGTTTAACCCTTTTGACAGGAGCATGTTTGTCGTAGAGTGCAAGGACCGCCTGATTAAACAAATCCAACTTATCATCTACAGTGACCGCAGCAACAAGGTTATCCCAGTCCAGTTCAGATGCATCCTGACGCAGTTTAACAGCATCAATGCGAGCAAAACAACGCATGTGCAGAACTTTAGGGGGGATTTTAGGTGATTTAAGGGTATAGGAGAGGAATATAAGGTCGTGTTTGGAAAAGCCAGGTGCAGGACACTGACCATGAAAGGAAACAAGAGAAGGAGTGGACGTAAGGATTAAGTCAAGCCATGTATCCTCACCTGAGACATTGAAGTGAGTCGGTTGCAGAGGAAGGACATGGAGACTGACGGACTCGATAATATGAAGGAGTTTACGGGAACGAGGGGAAGGATGAGACAGGTCGGTGTTGAAATCTCCCATGATTATACAGTGTGCATACTCTGACCCTACAGATTCTAGCGCCAATTCCAAATTTGAGAAGTAGTCAACGGCAGGCGGACAGTAAACAACACCAAGTAAGGTCTTGACCCCTTTGACGTAAATCTCCAAAAACAGATACTCAGCGTGAGCATTAAAATTTGAAGGAGATGAGGCAAGAACTTTATAGGGAAAATCACTGCGAAGATAGATAGCAACACCTCCCCCACCCTTTCCAATTCTATCGTTGCGGATAAGAATGAAACCGGGAAGAGGGTAGGTGGTAGAGAGAAGATGAGGTTTGAGCCAACTCTCAGAAACCAGGACGGCGTGAACATTGGCGTCGGAAAATGTGTCATACAGATCACAGTAGTGACTTGGCACACTCTGAGCGTTGATGTGGCACACATTGAACGAATTAAGTTTTTGTTGGTTGAAGTTCCGGCGCAGAATGTCACGGGGAGTGTCAGTCAAGGAACTAAAGCTAGCATCAGCGGTTGAAGTAAATGAATATGTTGATCCCTAGACACTTTTGATGTGTGTATATTGTTAATTTAACCCAAAAACAACACCTATAATCCCCTTGCAGGGCTCAACTCAATACATAACGAGATAAAGTACCTCTTCAGACTGTACTAAAAGGCCTCCAAGTGGGCCTAAAAGGCCTCCAACTGAGCAAAAAGGACAATGAACAAAAATCCAAGTGACGAATGAAGAGGCCACTTGATAGAAGATTACAATTTACCAACTTTCCACTCGACTTTCTGCTTCGAATAGTCTAGTCAAGTGTTGAGCATTGGTCACAGAGTGGGCGATTTGATATTGCATGATTTTTATAAGCAACCATCCTCGTATTTTTCTAGGGAAATAAAGCATAATAATTATCCTGGTTTTTTCATAAGTAGTTGTTAAAAATTTAGATATTAATAAGAAATACTTTGTGCATTGTGGACTCTGCGTAAATCAATCAAGCACTATGTAAATACCAAATTGTCCAAAGAAGTGGCTGCAAAATCAGGAACAGCCGTAATTCGGTGGGCCTCAGAAAATTTAAGAAAAATTGCTTACAAAGGTGTTGCTAACGCAAATTGAATATAAACATAATAATTTAATTACTTTTGTTATTACTTTCAACCAAAATTATTACCTTTGGTGTTTACTTTATATTAAAAAACTTGAAAATAAATTTGTCTCTTTACTTCTGGGACACCCCATAATTCACATACATAGTGCTTGATTGATTTACGCAGATTTTCAATATGGTAAAGTTGGGTAGGTTAGGAATAACCTTAAAGAAAAACCTATATTATAAACCTAAGCCGTATTTAAAACGATCTTTTTGTAAGATTTATTAGCATTCATACCTACTGACAAACAGGGGCTTTTGTTTTATAATATTGAACGGTGGATTATTTTTCGTCTGCTGTTTAGTTCTTAAAGCCTCACATTTTTGTTCAAAGCAGCAGCGAGCATTCAAGTCATACGAATAAAGTATATTATTTTTGCAAGTCTACGTTAAACCTGTGGTTAAACTTGAGAAACATCTAAGAACTCTAGATCTCAGCCAAAGGCTTAGTTAAGTATTTCAATTTATGTAGTTTCAATCCGATATTTTCAAGCGTAAACACGAATAAAGTCGATAACTACAGGTTATTTTTAGACGTTAAATTAAGATAAAAAAATGTCATTATAATCTATAACCGACTTTCAAAGAACCCTGGGAAAAACTATACCCGTGTTCTTATTACTTACATTCATTCGTATTCCAAAATCCGTCTCAAGTCTATTGCTCAACTCAGAATCAGTTGCCATGACAACGGTTCAAAGTTCTCACCAAAACGTATTTTAGTATCGATTCCCATTCTTTTTGACAGAGTTATGATTTTATAATTATGAAAACTCTAAAATCGTGTTTATAATATCAATTTATGCGGCTTTCAATGTATCTAAGGGGCCTTTAAGACAGCACTGTTGGTTCTGTGGTAGAGTGATCATCTGCTGTGCTGCGGATTTCCATCCCCTACGGAACAAATATTTTGTATGGCCTACAATTAGTTGTTCTTGATCGGGCTGTTTATGTAAAAATTAAGGCGTGTAGAGTCTGACATAAGCTGAGTCAGGCGTTAAAAATACCGTACTAATCTCTACTTGTTTCCAAGTATAAAAATACTTTGGGCACGCCGCAATCGCGGCGGTAAGAACCCTCTTTGAGGAGTGGATGGAAAGGCGTCACGGCGTCCTGACCTACCGCATGACGTAGGTCCTCACCGGACACGGAAGTTTCGGGACGTACCTGTGTCGAATAGGGAGGGAAGTCACGCCTGGGTGTCACCACTGCGAAGATCGCCCGGAGGACACAGTAGAGCATACGGTGCAGTACTGCCCCGCTTGGACAGAGCACCGCCGTGTCCTCACGGCAGCGATAGGCGGAGACCTCTCGCGCCCGGCATTGGTCGAGGCCATGCTGCGGGGCGAGACGAAGTGGGAAGCGGTCGCCTCCTTCTGCGAAGCAGTCATGCTCGCGAAGGAGGAGGCGGGCCGTGAGAGGGAGAGGACAGCGTCCTCCCTCTGCCCCAGCCGCAGTGATAGGCGCCCACGGCGACGGACGTCGCAAGACGATCTCCAGCCACCGTAGGCGCGGGCATGCGGGCGGCGAGTAATGGGCAACTCGCCGCTCGACCATGGACCATGCCCGGGTCGACGGCGCGTTGTGTTCCACGCGCGCCTCAAAGTGCGTCAGCAAGATGACGGGGCCCCCCTCTAGAGGGCCAAAGCCTGCCGGGGTCGCGGGACTTAGGCCCTGGAACGTAAAGGGCTAATGAAGGTCACCGTGGAGTTTATTCAGTAGAAGTCTGACAGTCCCTCCCACGCTGCCCGGGTGAGAGGACTCATGTGATGATTTTACCACGCTAAAAAAAAGTATTCAAATACTTTGCTCAAATAGAAAGGTTTATTGGAAATACAAGTAATCCGTTCAAAAGACTCTGGATTCAATAACCGATTCGTGTGTGTATTATAAGCTTAGGACTTACTAGAAAGTCAATTTAATTAATCTGCGCGTCGCGTCGGATTATGAGTTTTCAGATAGACATCTTTAGATATTTTGCACAGATTTATGAAATAAAAGATTCTTCAAGTGTGATTTTGAATCCATGGTATGAATATGATCGGAGATGAATGATGTTTGACACAAATGTAAAAAACCGGCCAAGTGCGAGTTGGACTCGCCCATGAAGGGTTCCGTAGCAGCAAGCATAGATTAGAGATATAATTATATTGAGATTAGTAAGTAATATACACAAACAATAAAAATAACTTTGTTTTTCATAGTATTTGTATGAATGGCAAAGTTATATTTGCGGTTTTTAAAAATGTACTATATCTCAAAAACTGCTAACTGTATCTCATCCAACCCAATTTTCGTTGGTAGTTTTGGTTGAGGTCTACATTATATATTTTTTTTAGTTTTATCATTCTCTTATTTTAGAAGTTACGGGGGGGGGACACACTTTTTACCACTTTGGAAGTGTCTCTCGCGCAAACTGTTCAGTTTAGAAAAAAATGATGTTAGTAACCTCAATATCATTTTTAAAGACCTATTCATAGATACCCCACACGTATGGCTTTGGTGAAAAAAATTTTTTTGAGTTTCAATTCTAAGTATGGGGGGCACCCCCAAAATTTGTTTTGTTTTGATTTTTGTGTGAAAATCCTAATGCGGTTTACATAATACATCTTTCTACCAAGTTTCAACAGGATAGCTCTTATACTTTCGACAAAAAGTGGCTGTGACATACACGGACAGACAGACAGACAGACAGACAGACATGACGAATCTATAAGGGTTCCGTTTTTGCCATTTGGCTACGGAACCCTAAAAAGGTGATTCTTAGAAAAACAATGGAGATAATTTGTACTGGTAACTGTATTTTATACAATTTTGAAACGTATTCATAATGGAGAAAGTGAATATGATTATTTAACCTTATTGGTGGTACAGTCAACCTTAATGTCCAATTTCAGACCAATCCTATGCTGCTTCTCACATCCAGGAGACTCCGAGATCGCGTATATTAGCGATCAACAATTTATTAACATTTGCGAAAATCCTCTGCTACCTACTTACTAATATAGCATAAAAATACTCGATTGTGTATTCATAATACCGAGAATGTTTGCGTCAAACGACAGGTGAGTCAAAAACGGTTATCGCAAAAGAGCGGAGTTTTCAATTTTTAATGCGTTCAACCCTGTGGCTTTTACATTGAAAAAGGTTTGCATAACTTGTGATCCTTTTTTGTATACCTCGGTCGTATTTGTTAATTGGATCGTCAGATTTTATGAGTTCATCGATGTTGTTGTTTCTTTTTTGCGAAATTGTGAAGTGTTTTTGTCGTGGAATAAAAAATTCGATTGCATGTAAAACTTGAACTTGCGGCTATTTGATTTAGTTAATCATGTGCAGTTATCAATCGGGCTGTCGCAGTCATGCTCACAGGATTGATTCGTTATATCTTATGGTGACGTTGGCGCCATTTATTCTAGAGTTATCAAACTAATATAACCAAAATTTTAACATTAAAGCTAAATGAATAATGTAATAACGCTCTCTTTGCGAATTGTAAAGCTTTTTTTAAAAAAAAAAAAAAACTTTGACAAAGGATCACGATAGATACAAAAGATAATTATAATAACCGCTTATGAATCCCCGCTTACATTACAACCTAGCCTTACACAAACCCTTGTCCCAACCTAAGACAGTAATAGCCCATTACAGATCCAAAACTCAACGGTCAAATAAAGATATTTTTATTTCGTGAGAATTACATTATTTTCGTTTCGTTTCCTGTTATTTTACAGTCAAGGGGACGTTGATAAAGTGCCATTATTTCATCAATAAAGATGGTGCAAACGTCATTTAGGATTGGATTCTCTTAAGCTGTAGAGAAAAAAGAGCTCATGGGAAGAGTTGAGGGAGTCATTTTCCCAGCAATGGGACAGAACAGGCTAAGAAAAAAAAACACGAAAATTTTGAAAATGTGGCATTGCATGTAGGGGCGCTCCCTCACCGCGAGCCTTCACCAGTAATGTAACGTTACAGATTCGAACATTCGAAGACAATAGAGCATCAAATTGCGCACTTTTATGTTACATTACAGGTGAATGCTCGCGGTGAGGGAGCGCCACAAAGGTTCAGACTGGTAAGGGTACGGAAAAACGTCAGCTCATAACTCTACCTCAATATCATATTCCAGAACGTGTCGTAAACGAGTTTATAATAAAATAACTCTGAAAATGTTGCTTATAAGTGCGTTTTTTCTTTGTGTGGTAAAATCTTCGTACAATTCCACCCTGAAAAGAGCGGAATAAATTTACTCATGTCATTTTTATAAAACGTGGTTGTAGTAAATACGAAATATTCTATTCTGCAATGTAGCTTTTGTTAGAAATAGACTGTGAACGATTGACGTAGATTCAAACTTATTAAATATTCATGATCGTTATTATGGTCAAGTTCTTATTCTCCGTCGATCGAAGTTTATTTACGTATGACAGCCAAGGTTAATTTACAACTGGTACGACTATTTTAAGCATGGGCTATAAATTGACAAATAATAACAGGTGCACAGGTCAATCTTCAGGGGTAACCCGCGCTTGTGGAGTTTGGCCTGTAGGTGGTTGACCAATCTATCTAACATATCAAATTTCCCCCGCGTCTCGGTAAGAACGTAAACGCCGCTGAGTCGAGCCTGGTCAAATACAATCATTATTATGCTTAGCCTTTTGGAACCAGTTGTAGCTGAAGCTAAAGATGATTTTCAAATGACAGCCGGGACCAACGGCTTTAAGGCCAGCGGGCGGCGAGCGGTAAGATAAAATGTATAGAAATGTTTGAAAGACGCCACGAGACGCTGCCGGGGGCAAATTCGCGTATTTCCAAGTAATAAATGTCTTATTTTCGCCGCAAGCCTCCGCCGCACCGCTAAGACCAAAGTCGTGAACGTACTCTTACGCGCCCTTCCGACACTCGGTGGAAACTGTGATCTTTGATGATAATGATCGATGGTCACCCATCCACAAACCAACTTCGGCACGTGCAGCTTATCCTTGAATAAAGCTCTGGAATAAAAGCTGGCAGTAACTAACATGCTAGATAGTGATAAATCATCTTATAAATCCTCCCCGGATGGAGCGAAAGAGACTACCAAAAATTTACTGACTTAAAATCTACCTACATTGTTCCTACAACACCTTACATGCTAAGATCTTAGTAACCTCCACAGTCCTGTGACCCCAGACATAATAGTTCTGGAATAAACTCTGGCACTAACTTAATGTTATATTTTGACCGAAGTTTCGAAGGACCAGGTTTTACGATCTCCATTCCTGTAAGTCTTCCATTTAATTTAGTTAATTTACGACTGACCGTGACCACAGAGCGTGTCAAGTTCATTGGTAATTGATTGCCAGTAAGTGTGGTCGCAAGGTTCTCAGAACACTTACCTCATAATTTACATTCGTAATGACTTCTTGCGGTACCGATGCATTGTTTATCGATTCTATTTCATTGAATAAAATAGGAGATTGCTTTTATAATTTATTAAGGGTGTCAGGAAAGTTTCAAGATCTGTAACAATACCTAAATGTTATTTCTTTCATTAATTTATTGCTTTTTGGTTTCCCATTGGTTCACTAGTAGCTTTTGGCCCACGGTCGCCGCTCTCGGGCTTTTATTAGTGAAACAAAAAGTATATGTACGATGCTACAGTTTACCCATCCTAAGACGTTCAGTAAAGTGTGAGAGAAAAAAACACAACCAACGATCGTCAGAAACTTTCACATTCATAATAGATTTGTTTGGTCATTGGATGATTCGTATGAACTACACAACTTCTTTTATCTGAACGACATATTTTTAATGTATTTTTAAGCTATTGCATAGCTTTTATCGCAGGCTCTGAGCTCGGCGCGCGCGAAAAACGTAACGAAAAATCCTAAGGAAACCTGACCACATCTGACAGCACGCATCGTCTAACGTCGTTTCAGTTCGGGAGACTTCGGCAATCATAAAGGTACGGACAGACGTGCTCATTACTAGCACGAAAGCATGCTTTTATTGAGCAAGGGACAATTTTATTGAGGGAGAGGGAGAGGGAGGAGGAGAGGTAGGAGGAGGAGGAGGAGAAAGGAGAACCTTTCTTGACGTTTCATTTGATTGACGTAGCTGACCATACATAGCCTAATTTGTACAGTAATAAATAGGTATAATAAATAAATAAATAATTATAATTGCATAAGTTGATAAAAAATGCTATGTAATAGCTTTACCGCGGCAGTCAGCGAGTCCAACACGTTTTTTTTTTCTGTAGGCGTAACTACGTGTGAATCACACGAACTTAAGTTATTGGTGTGCGAATTGACCACTCCAGAACTATGTATCAGGCAAAATGAATCACCAAAACGACCATCATAACAGTGTGAAAAATAGCTCTCAAGTGAACACTTCAAAACACGAAAGATACAAACTTAACCCAACTAATTCAAGAACAGACCCGTATAAATCAAATCATTTAGCAATATTATTATCAATTCATAAGTAATTGCCAACTTTACCTGTACCAAGTTGGAAGCTTTTGTTTAAGTTAAACTGACCAAGTAGTTTCTAAGTTACGAACTCGGGGGTCTACCTGTGTAATGAAACGTAACGAATCGGACCCCAGAGAGCATTTGGGTCAGAATCTTTATAGCTAAAAGGCTTTTCGTATAATATTTGCGTATGTATATTAGTGGTATGTTATATGAAGGCAGTTTATTGCGTGGAGTCCGTTCGTGTATTGATTTATTAGGATCATGTGGAATAGGGCCTGGTTTGTTATTCGTTCTATTACTTCCACTGAAAAACAAAATACAAACGAAGAGAGATCTTCGAAAATACGGTTTTACTGTTAAAAATAAAAACCCTTTTTTTTAAAAACACGTAATACGTTTTTTTTTAGATATGAGTGGTCTTAACTTTTTCAAGAGTTCGTCAGACTCGTCCTAAGTCAGAGGTGTTTTTTCCCCTTGTAAACAAAGATCCCGGCAAGAAATTCCACTCCTTAGCTGTTCATACAATAACAGTATTGGAAAAACAGTATAGTGTTTTTCCAATACTGTTATTGTATGAACAGCAGTAAGGGTGGGATGTCCACCATGTACTGATTATGCATTGCCGTGAGCATTGTACTCCGATAATTCAAAGGGCCAGACGATCATAAAATTTTTAAATAATCTGCAGTTCCATCATATTCTCATTCTTGATCCAACCAAATACATCACATTTTCATTTGGCAGTCAAAAGGGTAGTTAACAATCACAAATCTCCTTTAAACAAACTTTTCAATTCAAAACACATAAATGGTTCAGCCAATAAATCCAATCCTGTTCCATAGTTGCTCTTGCAAACAGAACACTCCGAAATATTTTCTAACCCTAAACCCGTTAGCCAAACTTATCTAACGTAGTGTAAAGCAATAGCTAACATAGATTGATACTCGTAAATCCGGTTCGAACTAGTCTGTGAAAGGCTCAAAGCCCCCATCTATCGGATGGAATCGATTGTTTGACCTCAAGCTGAAACAACTTGGATAGCGTATGTCGGGTTACAGTTGCAGCGACAGCGGTTTTGCGTGGTTAAATTTAGGGCGTTTTTGTGATTTAAGGCGGGTTTTCCTGTCACGCTGACCGCACGCGGGTGGTCAGCGCTGATGGGTCAATATGCTATGTAGTAAGCGGCCGTCAGCGCTGAGCGGTCAGCATTACTCAGAAACGCTATATACCTTACTACATAGCATATTGACCCATCAGCGCTGACCATCCGCGTGCGGTCAGCGTGACAGGAAAACCCGCCTAAGAGTTGTAGGTCGTTAGTTCGTACACAGCTAGGCGCATTACTTTGTGTAATTTATTTAATCACCATTGCTCTCAAAAACAGTGAAGGAAAACATCGTCCACTATGATCTGAAGGTAGATAATTTACAATACATTTATTTATGTAATCGCAGCCACAAAAAATATTATCAATACATGTAGCAGAATTTGTGGTAATACGGGTTGGTTCTGAAAACACATTCGATAGATTAAATGATTTGAAGAGGCTTAACAGTCTACTGCTATTTACATTATTTTCCAATATATTAACATTAAAGTCACCGCAGACAATAATAGATTTAGTACCGGTTTCAAGTTTTGCCAAAGCATCCTCCATTACTGATTCAAATATAGAGTAGTTCAAGTAATTTGGGGGTCTGTAAACGCACACTATAATATGCCTATCCAGCTCTACACAAGACAATTCTATACTATGCTCGACTGATAGGTCAACTATATCATTACGAGACTTATATTTAATATTATTTTTAACTAAGATTAAAGAACCTCCACGTATCTTAGATTTCCTGTTAAAGCAACTGCCGACATTGTAATTTTCATAATTTATTAGCATTTCACAGTCTTTTAACCAATGTTCAGTGAAGCAAACAATTTCAAACATTGTTTTTTCTAAAAATAATTCAATTTCTAGCTGTTTAGATGAGAAACCTTGAATGTTTTGATGAAATATTGTCAAAGAATTCTGCTCAGACCTATTTTTGCATTTAACTGATTGTGAGCAAGAAGATACCTTGGTTTTAGTTAATAAATCTTCTGTTGTCTTGCTTACTCGTTTAAAGAAACTCCACTATTAGCAGAAATGCTAATGTCAGTGGTCACCACCCTAATATTACTACTATTACTAATACAATCAGTGATACCTATACTACTATACTTAGACATACTAGTTATGTCTGTGTGAATATAAAAAACTAATAGCCTAGCTATTTCGTGTCTATACATATAAGGCAGATATACAGAATCTCGTGTAGACCAAAGTTTATCTATACAACTGTTGGTATCAAAATACATAAGTTTATCACAATAGTGACTAACTAAAAAATGCAGGTGTTTATTCAGCATGTAAATATAATTATTTTGACTTATAGACAATTTGTCAAAATATGGGAAAGCACACAACACTATTTTTCTGCAATTTAACTTTAACAACTCGGTTATGCTATCAGTTAAGTCCTTCTTTCTAATTTTGGAACTATTTCCTACAAATATTGTGATATCAGTATTCTGGTTGTATTTATTATTAGCAACTGATGCCATTATCTGCTTAAATGTTGAGCCAGGCATGCAATAATTTTTACAGGAATAGCTCAGGTTATTACTTATCAACTTTCCTAAACCTCTTCCTATACTATCTGAGAATATTACAGCGTAAGAACTATTATCATCAAACTCAGGCTGGCCAGCTAACTCTTGATTAAGAGTACAGACCTGAGATAAATCCACAACCTGGGACGGGTCCCCCGTTACTTCAGGCTGGATAGTGTCATGAATATGACTCTCGATCGGACGACGAGCTACCTATTACTGGGCTTTCGCAAATCACTTCGCGATCCTTTTCGCCCCAGGGCCTGCAGTCTCGACATAGATAGCGATCGCTTTGCGTCAAAAATCGGTCGCTAAGTCCTAACGATCCGATTGTAGCGATTTTTGGTAGTCTCGACTGCCAAAACTATCGAGTGTCATCGCAAACTTTGCGAATATTTTCGCTAAGATAACGATATTCGTAAAGTCGTGTCAATTTCCTTGCGACCATTTTTGACAGCACGCTAAGTGATAGCTACGATCGCTACCATTGCTTTATTTGTGTTTTGACATTACGAAAATATTATATCAATAGTATTTAAATAATAATGGCTGTAGAATATTTAGCGTGGGACTTAGTTGTGCTCGAGAACAGACGCGATGTGCTAATGCGGCGGCAAATACCACAAAACCGACGAGAAAACGAAAATCCCTTTGATTTGGAGGATGGACATTTTTTTTATTTACATTGAATATCAAAGGACCTGTTTCACGGGGTCCTTAGTGATGAATTAACTGATGTGCAGTGCTCCATAATATGAGGATTGAATATAGATTACAGGAACCAGAGAACACCACATTCATACAGATGGTGGACAATGGTTTAGGGCCATTTATGTAATGTGCAAGCTGTAAGTTGACCTTCCACTCTATAAAATATTCTTTAAAAATATGAACCCTTTTACATAATTATTTAATTTATTACAGGAGTGTGACACTGATCTTAATATTTTAAATATAGACTGGCTCGATGGCCAGGAGCGAGCTCACATGTGGGCAAATTCACTAGTGCGCCCAACAATGAAGCGGAAGTTGCTTGGTAGGTAAGTAATAATAAATGAGCATAACAAGTAATAATAAATGAGCATAACAATCTGTTTGGAAGAGGTTGCCCATTAGATTTCTCAAATTTCTTTTAATCTTTTAGGTGATGATGGATAAAACCGTGGACCTCTAGAACCGTGGCTAACAACTCACACAAACATCAACGCCCTGGCACACCGGAGTACAAATTACCGAAGTACACTGCTCAGCCAGGAACATCATAGAAATATGCTTCAGTGTGCTAAAAGCTGTATTTAGTTGTTAATCCCACCTACGCCAACTGATGTACGAACCGTATATTGCTGGCTTATAGTTATCCATAAACCAGAGACCACCACATGCATCGGTGGATAATGTTAAAGTCCACGATGACGGGTAACTTATCAACCGATTTGTTTTGTTATTTTACTATAAATATATAGATACGCGTACCTTTTTTTTTTTTTTTTTTTTTTCGTGGTAAAATCATCAAATGTGTCCTCCCACCCCGGGCAGGGCGGGAGGGACTGTCAGACTTGTACTGACTAAAATCCACGGTGTCCTTCAATAGCCCGTTATGTCCCGGGGTCACGGTAATGAGATAAGTCCCGCAACCCCGGCAGGCTTTGGCCCTCTAGAGGGGGGCCCCGTCATCATGCTGACACTCCTTGAGGCGCACGTGGAACACAACGCGCCGTCGACCCGGGCATGGTCCATGGTCGGGTGGCGAGTTGCCCTTTACTCGCCGCCCGCATGCCCGCGCCTACGGTGGCCGGAAATCGTCCCGCGACGTCCGACGCCGTGGGCGTCTACCACTGCGGCTGGGGCGGAGGGAGGACGCTGTCCTCTCTCTCTCGCGGCTCGCCTCCTCCTTCACGAGCATAACTGCTTCGCAGAAGGAGGCGACCGCTTCCCACTCCGTCTCGCCCCGCAGCATGGCCTCGACCAATGCCGGGCGCGAGAGGTCTCCGCCTATCGCCGCCGAGAGGACACGGCGGTGCTCTGCCCAAGCGGGGCAGTCCTGCACCGTATGCTCCACCGTGTCCTCCGGGCGATCTTCGCAGTGGTGACACCCGGGCGTCTCTTCCCTCCTTATCAGACACAGGAACCTCCCGAAACTTCCGTGTCCGGTGAGGACCTGCGTCATGCGGTAAGTCAGGACGCCGTGACGTCTTTAGATACGCGTACCTAACACCATTTTGTGAGTATTCATGAAATTTTATTTTTGTTGTGCAGGCTCTGGACGAGCTGATGCAGAGCGCATTAGAAGACGACTCATGAATACAGTTTTACATACTTAATTATATAATTTTCTTTTCATTTAATATACTCTGCGTTCTCTGTTCAAATAAAAAACATGTAAAATAATTTATTATTTTTATTTACACAATAATTGTGATAGAATAGAAAAATAGCAATCGTGTCGGCTATTTTGCTTGCAGCCTGCGCAAATAGCAGCGACGCCTCGGCTTGTATCTTGGTTGCCTCAGACTGCATTTTGGCAGCGTCTGCTTGCGCCAAAAGTCCATCAATTTGAGCAAATGTTACACGTAGCCTGAAAAAAGCCTAACCTGAAACATAAAAATATTAATTATGTTAACACAATATCGGTTCCGGATTACCCCGAAGCAAATTAAGCAATTGCTTAGGTCGTCACATCTCAGGGGGCACCATAAACAGGACCGAAAATTCTGTGCAAGCACACGACACGTTTTCGAAATTGACTAACAAAGAACTCCGTCTAACCCAAGGTTAGTATAGTAAAAATGGTAGGGCGCCCATACGCTGGGATTGCTAAAGGCATCAAGTAGTCTTAATCCGGCACTGCACAGAATACTTCGATGCATACAAAGTATTCAATTTAGTACCAAAAATTGTCGTTGTAGGTTGTACTAACCTGTCGCTCACGCTGCTGGCACACGGCGGGCCTGCGCCTGTATCCACCTGTGTCGCTGTACAAGGAAACATCGTTTTATTTCCGTTATTATAAATTTGGGAAACAATGTTTTTGCACAAACGAACTTGACATTGACAGTATGCCCGTTTGACATGTTGAACGTCTAGGTGTTGCAAGGAACCAAACTAATAAGTTCCTTGTTATGAGTATTCTTAAAAACGGTATACGATACTCACACATTTCGATAAAATTAAGTGTTTACATAATAAGGTTTATCTTTCATCACAGCACAACTTTCAAAGAAAAATATTTTTGGAGAATATCTTATCTATCAATTTTCCCTTTAATAAAAAGTTTTTTTCCGACTGCCAATACAAACCTCACTAATGGCAGAAAGGCCTAGAAGCTATGCCAATAAAATACTATTAATTTACCGTACTATGAATACGATTTTCGTTATCTTATCGACATCGCAAAGTCCTCATAATTACCGACTTTGCTCGCTATCTCGGATGTAGAGACTTGCATTCATTGTGACAGTTGTTATTGCATGCGAATTTTTTCGTTAATATTTAGCGATCGCTACGTATCGATCGAATCGCTATCTTTGTAGAGACTGCAGGCCCAGGCCTCTTCGGATGAAATCAGTTCAATTATGAGTTAATTTATTACAAAAATCTTGGCTATTGTTGTTTTTCCAAGTTCTTCAGATCACATGCCATCTTATTTTAAAACCTAACAGTAAAGTTACAAAGAATAGTTTCCTTCGCATTAAGAATCCAAACACATTATCATTCTTTCCTTATTTTTCTCAATATAATGCTAAAATACCGCTTAAAAAATCCCCACAAAGAAAAGAAAAGGAGCCATTTTGCATTCCCGCCGTGCAAACTATCTGAACCTTACATACACGTTCAGATATTGAAAGCTTACCGATCGTGCTTGGAACATTTCAATTTCCATTCAATTCAGGTGTGTATTGACAAAGCTGACTGGCGACCGGAATGCATTTGCTTAAAAGCCTGAACAGAAGTAATATTTTGCGTTCCTGGCCAAGTCGTAAGGTGGATATGTTGCCCATTGTACTTTATGACTTTGTTCGGCATGTATGTTGCTTCGAAGCGGGATACAGCATTCGTATTTCAAATGGTATTTATTTTGACCGCTGTGTTAGTGTAATGATCGCAAGCGTAACTAATGTGCTACTGGCTTTTTTTTACGTGTTAATGTCATCGAATGAGTCCTCACACTCAAGGCTGCCGTTGTCGTGGGCATCTCCCACTGCGGCCGGGTCGTGAGGTGAACGCTGTCGGCTCCCTCACGGAACCCACCTCCTCCTTCGCTAGCATGACTACTTCGCAGAAGGAGGCGACCGCTTCTCACTCCGTCTCGCCCCGCAGCATGGCCTCGACCAATGACGGGCGTGAAAGGTTGCCGCCTATCGCCTCCGTGAGGACACGACGGTGATCTGCCCGAGTAGGGTAGGCCTACACCGTATGTTCCACTGTATTCTCCGGGCGATCCTCGCAATGGTGGCACCTAGGCATTTCTTCCTTCCTCCTCCTCCCGGAAATTTCGTGTCTGGTAAGGAGGCAACATGGGCTAGCAGCTTGAAATGAATAATTGGCGAAACAGGACTCAATGTATGAAGATCAAAATAGTTACGAAAAGGATTTCTTTCACTTGTTTTAAACGTCTTATGTTAAGTTTTCGCAACGAGAAAGTGATGAAATAGGACGTTGCCGATAACTGGCAAAATGTGGGTGTACTCTATTGAAACAAAGCTGACTGGCGACCGAAATGCATTTGCTTAAAAGCTCGAGTCATATTTTGTGTTCGTGACACCGCTACCGGGTCGTAAGGTTTACGTTTTCCATTGTGCTGCATTCAGATGGAACAAGTTATTGGCTATGGCACTGGCATACGACCAACAAGGCCACGGGTAGTCGCGTGACTTACTCGCATTCCCAGTGCTATCAATTTGACAATTTATCATCATTCATTGCTTTATTCACGGAATTTATCAGATGTGTTTTTTAAACTAATGAAGTAATGGATTACGAATTACCTTTGAAATTGTTCGCATTGTTATAGAAAATTCTGTTTCGTGTATGTTTTTTGTGATAAAGTGGTAGCCAGGTAGTAAACACGAGTATGAGTAAAGACCTGCTAAATGATACCAACTTTCAATAAAAAATGTCATTGTTTTTCATGATAAAAATCTTAAAATATCCCACAGGAAAACCATAACGGGGAAAAAAGTATTGTATGTGCTCATCTAAACTCTGAAATGACTGACTGATCGATCAACGCACAGCCGAAATCGCTGGACCTAGAAGCATGAAATTTTGTACAAGCGTTCCTTATAATTATGACGTTGGTGAGCATAAAGAACGGATATTGCGAAATTCGACCCCTAAGGGGTTGTTTTTGGGGTTGATAGTTTTTATGAAACTTTGTTACTAAAACTGCAAGGAGTAATACGGGTTCTTTTCAGGACGTAAGCGTTACCTAGGATTTTGCGAAATTCGACCCCTAAGGGGTTTGTTTCTGAGTTGACAGTTCATATGAAACTTTGTTACTAAATAGGCTAGGAGTATCGAATTTTGCATGGGGGTTCTTTTTAAGACGTAAAATATCTCACCAAGACGGTATTTTGCGAAATTCGGCCTATAAGGAATTGTTTTTAGAATTGATATTTTGTATGAAACTTTGTTACTAGAAGTGCTAAGAGTATCGCATGGGGGTTCTTTTCAAGACGTAAATGCTCACTAAGACGGTATTTTGCGATATTCGATCCCTAAGGGGTTGTTTTTGGGGTTAATATTTTGTATGAAACTTCGTCGCCCTTGCAAAAAAAGTTTGGGTTCTGCTAAGACGTAAATGCACACCAAGACAGTATTTTGGGAAATTTCCCTAAGTTGATAGCTTGCATGAAACTTTGTTACTACAGATGCTAGTATTTTCTAATTTTGCAGTAGGTTCTATTTAGGACATAGGTTCTCACTAAGAGAGGATGTTGTGAAAACCGACCCCTAAGGGGTTGTTTTGGGGTTGATAGTTAGGAGTCCCAAATGCATTGGTGCTATTTTTAGGACGTAGGTGCTACCTAAGACGGGATATTGCGGGTTGATAGAATTGTTGTTAGATATTGATTTAGATTTTCCTATAATATCCCATAAAGAGGGTGATTGGGAGTAGTCACAAAGGCAAAGTTTGGAAATCACGCGGACGAAGTCGCAGGCGGAGTGCTAGTTCCGATTATAAACTATATCTGTGTACCAACTATCATCCAAATCCGTTTTCCGACATCCGACCACCTATCCTCACACACTTTCACATTAATATTACTAGTAAATAAGAAATAAATAATATTTGATTTTCCCATTTTCTTCAGTACTACTTACTACCTCTGAGTATCGGTTCAGGGGTTCCATACCCGTATTCTATATTCCATATACGTATTTTTAAACCTATTTTGCACCTGTCTTTCTTTCGGAAAAAGCATTCCCCAGTTTCCAAATAAAACTAACCACTAGTTCCTCTCTTTCGGTATAAAATCTCTAATTTTAGTTCAAAACTGCTCCGGTTCGAACACACGACCTTTTCTATTCTCGTCTCCGGACGTTATAGCCATTGTTGCTACGTTTCCACACAAATTGGGTCTAGCTTTTTCAATAGAATTGTCACAAACGAGTTATATCTATGCTTCCATCGGACAAAAAAGTATTTGTTTTTTCTCTCTTTTTTTTCGGGGGTTTAGGCGTGTTTTACACTTGTTCTTGCAGTAGTAACATAAAAAAGCCATCTGAAGGAATTTCTACAAAACACTGAATCTTTTTACGGGTTGTACCGATCAAAACAGACACAAACTGAGTCTAACCTGGCAAGTAACTTTTGTTTTTTTTTTTGCGATTATAAATAACGATCTTCATCTCCGAGTTTCATCTCCTGGATAACCCATTTTGAGATTGAAATATCTAAGTAGATAATTATATCATAGCCTATAGCGATTATGGAACTTTCAAAGTCAAAGTCAAAGATCTTTATTGTGAGACAGCGGTTTAAAAAGTTGTACTAAAGGTTTGTTGTCCTCTTGCACTGCTCCACCATGTTAGGTATACAATAATTGTGTCTAAATTATTAAGTGTTGTTAATTGCTAAATTATATTAAGTTAAAAATTATTAATTACGTTAAATTATCAATTACATCAATCAAATTAAAATTTATCACTTACATTAAATTTAAATTTATCAATAACATTAGTATAAAAAAATATTTATATTTTGCATCAAAACATAAAATGGCAGTTTGGACTTGAAACTTGAATTATGAGAAACTTGATACGTATTGATGATAAACATAAGTAAAAGCCCTCTTGAGGTTATAATTAAGTAAATACAACATGGATGACACGCGGAGCATAAGACAGGACAGGATTGAGTGGAAATCTTTAAACGAGGTCTTTGTCGGAAGATAAGTTGTAGAAAATGAACGACCGTATGCAATTATTCTAGTTTAAAGCACATAGGTAGTGAATAATAAGAGATATAATAGGTTGGGGAAAAAGTTTCTTCGCATTTTTTAAGAAAATTCAAAACATTTTTTAATAAAGTTTATTTACATTTAACTAAAGTATGTAGGTACCATTTTGTTCGATAACTTTTTGCCATCTTGTAGGTAGGGACATGATCCCATTGCTATAGAAATTTTGGGACTTCTGGTCAAAATACCGCGACAAGTGGTTTTGGCAGTCCTCTCGTGATGTTAACCTGACACTGCCTAAAGAATTCTGAAGAGACCGAAACAGGTGGAAATCTGAAGGTGCAAGGTCAGGACTATACGGCGGATGCATTAACACCTCCCAGCCAAACTCTCTTAATTTTTGTTGGGTGGCTAAAGATGTGTGAGGTCTAGCGTTATCATGATGAAAAACCACACCCCTTCTGTTGATTAATTCCGGCCGCTTTCTTTCAACTTCTTGCTTTAATCTCATCAGTTGTTCGCAGTAGAGTTCAGAATCGATGGTCCTGCCTGGTGGTAACAGCTCATAATGAATAATGCCCTTCCAATCCCACCACACACACAGCATCACCTTGTTGCGAGTTAACCCGGGTTTCGCCACAGTCTGTGAAGCCTGACCGGCCTTTGACCACGACCTTTTTTTCTTGTCATACGTGATCCACTTTTCATCACCAGTTATCAGCTTCTTCAAAAATGGTTCGGTTTCATTACGTCGTAATAAAGAATCACAAATGAGTACACGGTTCATTAGGTTTCTTTCAGTGAGCTCGTGAGGTACCCAAATGTCGAGCTTTTTTGTGTACCCAGTTTTTTTCAAATGCGCCAAAACTGTTTTGTGGTCAATTTCCAGTTCTTCAGCTACGTCGTAACTACTGATATGCCGATCTTGCTCTACTTTTTCAAAAATGGCATCCATTTTATCCGTAATAGGGCGACAAGAGCGACGTGCATCTTTGACATCAAAATTTCCGGATTGAAAACGCTTAAACCAAATTTGTGCTACTCTCACAGACACTACACTAGGTCCATAAACATCGCAAATTTTTTTCGCGGCTTGCGTTGCATTTTTACCTTTTTTGTAGTAAAATTTTAAAATGTATCGAATTTCTTCATTAGATTCACTCATCTTGATGGTACGAAAAACAAATGAAAATCACACATTTTCCTAATTTGAATTTGGAATTATGTTCTTTAAAATTTAAACTTTCAATGATACCAAAACCAGCCAGATACAAATAGTATAGCCAAAGAGATTTTATTACAAGTTCATACATACTATAATGCGAAAAGACTTTTTCCCCAACCTAATATGATTAAGAACAGCAATAAAGACTTTTTTATTTATTTAAAGTAAATACCAACGTTGCAGGACTGTCTCATCAAGTAACCGTGGCCCTGGAACGTAAAGGGCTATTGAAGGATTACCTTGGACTTTAGACAGCACGAGTCCAACAGTGCCTCCCACTCCGCCCCGGGGACGCGTTCGATGAATTTGTCATGATAAAAAAAAATACTAACAGACTCTTTCGTGTTGAACATGATTGTGTGTTCCACACATAGATATTATTTTCACATAAGTATTGACGGGAAACATCGTTCCTATGTTTCTACATGAAAAGGAGGAAATATGCCAACATCGTTTTTTGATAGGCTTTATCCTGCCAGTACCTTTAGTTCTCGATGAGGGTTCGTTAAATTATCACGTGCCAATGATTACGTGGTGCGATGAGACGTTTAGTAGAACCGAGTAATGAAACCTTTTTATATTCTTTACAGAATACGATTTGTTAGTCTTTTTTTTAAATAATCGATGGTGGATTTGGGACGCCTTTGTTTTCTGTTACGGCCAAAAATCTAACAATACCCACTTCCTTTGAACTGGGAGTCGCATTCCAGACGATGAGGTCTTGTGTTGGCACTAATGATGCAGGTGGTGAATAATGCACATGATGATAATTATTGTAGATAAACTAAGAAATCGCTCCGAAAAGACATTTTTTATAATCATCAAATGAGTCCAGTGGTGCGTAAAGGACTGTCAGTTTCGTACTGTCTAAAATACACCGTGTTAAGGTTTACAGTTACCTGTTTGTACAATCCCGCAATTACCCCAAAGTACCTGACATACCAAAGAAACATGATTTATTTACTCTTGTTAATAAATTAATCAGTCTCATAAGCGTCATCAAAATGTTCCGACGAGCTTTATTTACGTTTTTATACGACACAATTCTAAAGGGGTCATCGTTTTCATAATTTTGAACGATTTTTTTTTCCAATAGCAAGGAGAAAATATAACGGTAGGTATAGTAAAGTGTCAATAACAAACCTTGAAAAAAGTTTTGTTATTTAGGCTCCCAGTTCTAACTCTCACAGCCTTACTATAAAAACTTAAACATCTGTTGAACACTTGTCTAATAAATGTGTGATTGCAAAACGGACCTTATTTCAACGACATAATCTGACACTTTTTAGAGAAGTGTTCAACAGACGACTAAAAGTTTTTGTGGTACGACAGTAAGTGTTAATGGTTGAACAGAGCTCGAAAGCCTGGCAATCAGTTTTAGCTAAGGGCAGTGTCGGATTAACACTATAGCAGAAGCAGCAATGGCTACGGGCCTCGTGAAGAGGGGGCCCCGTATGTTCGATACATGGAACGTTTCTAATTCAAATTACAAACTAGAATAGTCTCATTTATAGCTTTTTGTATTTGTGAACCACGACAAAGCCTAACAAGGCCTGGCCTCAATAACGTTATTTAGTAGGTACTGTATTGTATTTTTTTTACAATTTTTAAAGTTGAGCTTTAAAAATTGTAAAAAAAAGACCTCTTAACAGAATTTGCTCCTGCTTAATCCGACTCTGGCAAGGGGTATTGTGCTACCCAATTACTGGGTTGTGGAGGCCAAACAATCAGTAGCTCCGTGGAAAATACTACTGCAATTGTTTGGACTTACCAGTCTGCCCCAACACATAGGGAATAGGCTCCGCCGATCATAAATCTTTGTGTCGTCCCAAGCTAATTTTTTTCTTTCGCCACTTGACTGTAAAAGCAACTCTAAAGCACCACAATAAAGGTCACATTACCAATTAATGTGTTCAAGAACCAACGAAGTATGTACCACTTCAGATTTTAATCCTTACATTATGCAATTACATTCTTAAGATTGTAATTAGCACGTAATTACCTAATAACGGCTTAAAGTACCTCATTTCGCGAATGCGACTCTCCACTTAAAAGTGAATTTCCCAGGGCACAAATTATTCCCATACGAATTTGACTTACCAAACCATTCTGAACTTTATAACAGGAAGACTAGGGTTGAATTTTGTGGATTTGCTAAGCAACGTGACTCTATTTAATTCGTTTCGGGTACCCTAATATTTGGTTAGGCAAAGGAAACGTTCTTTAAATTTTTGATGTCTGCATTGCAGTTTCGACGATCCCAAACTGCATCGTCGAAACTGCAATTAGAGTAGAGTTCGCCTACTTTGTGATTATATTTTAATTCTTCTTGTAAATATGCTGAAAATGTGAGCTTGGAATGTGGTTGGTGATTCAAGTATTCATATTTACTGGGATAGTTTGTTGCACCACTTCTTCTTCCTAGCCAAAACACTAAGAAGTGGTGAAGTAGGTCTGTCTAATGACCAAAAATTGTCCATCAAAACCATCAATCTATTACCAGCATAACGACCCTTATAGCAACGACAAATGCCGTTTTGACGTTGTCAGTTTTTTAGACAAGTGTCCAACAGATGTTTAACATTTTGTAGTAAGATCGTTTATTGTAAGTTTGAAAAATGAATAAAGGAATAAATTCAACCTAGCCAACATACCAACATTCAAGTCCAAAATTCAGATCTCTATCCATTATCTCTCTTGAGAATAGTAAGTGGTGTATGCTCGTATCATTTACCTGCCCGTTTATCTTTGAGAGCCAAATTTCCCTGCGGTGTTGAACTGGCATAGAATGGCATGCAATTCTGTAGAACTGCTAATCTCCTTTTCAAACAGAATTGGCTGGTACTGTGTATTTGAGAAAGGTAATAGATATTTTCGTACCACTTGCTCAAAAAAGTGACATTCTATGCCACAAAAAGCGAACATAACAATAGTCATTTTTAATCTGTTAAAAACAGGGAAAGAAAATTGTACTGAATTTCATTCATCCTCTAGGGGGAGAATGTGATTTAAATTTAGAATACTTACCGTTTATACTGAACTACATCTGTGTTTACACCATTGAGTTTGTATTTAAAGCATTATACATCTTTTTGAAAAAGGAATACGCATTTATTATGCAGTTATGATTATTAAATAAAATTACGAAAACCGACGAGGCCGTATGAGCTTGATGCCTTTGCTTTTCCGACAAAAAAATATTAGTCTAGGAATTTGCCGCGATTTTGTTTTCTTCAAATACATAAACGTGAAGTTTATTTTAATTTATTTTAATTGTCATTATTTATAATAAATGCTTATTTCATATTATTATTGTGTTTTTTTTTTCACAAATGGTACGAAAAGTAGAGTATTTTCCTCGGTGATAAAGCTGTCTTCGTCTTGGGTGATCTTAAATCCCTCGCTACACTCAGGACTCGTCTTAAATCCCTCGCTTCGCTCGTGATTTAAGTTTTTAACACCCTCGCTACGCTCGGGAGTAAACCTCGAGTCCTTCGTTACGCTCGCGATTTAAATCGTCACCCGCGACAGAAGACACTGCTTTATCCCCTTGGTTAATAATCTACTATTTAACTATAGTTGGTGCCGGTTAAGATGTCAATAGCGGACATTGACCCCTACCTAATAAGTCCTCGTATAATGACATAAGATCAGAATTAGCATGTTTATAAAATACCGAATAAATTAGAAAGTATATTGTAAGGATATAAGTATCTAAGTATTCATAAGATATCAAAATGGTAAAAATATTTCACCTATACCAAAGATTTTATATTATTTTTATCTTTAAGACTCACAAGTAAACACTATCATATCACAGAAAAATGCTAATTTTGGTCTTATGTCATTATACGAGGACTTATTAGGTAAAGGTCAATGTCCGCTATTGACATCTTAACTGGCACCAACTATAGTCTTTTTATTGATAATATTTAGCTTTCTTTGGTTCTTGGGCATGCCCAAAAAGAAAAAAACGGAACCAAAATCAAATACAGAAACATACAGCCATTTATGCTGAATCTTTTGAATGTGGATCTAGAATCATGAAGTTAAGCTAGAACTGCTAAATTTCATGATACAGAACTTAGAGTACAAATTAATAAAGAAACAAGTTCGTTTGGTAATTTTTACTTATGTCAGAGAAAAATTATAACAAACTTATATTTTGTAGTTGATTTCATGCCAAAATTAGAAAGCCTATGGAGCGTATGCACTAACATACGCTCATAAATTTAAGTTTGACAACTTTAATAACCCCAAATAAGTTTGTTTGGTGTCCGAATTCGACTCGCGTTTAACCAGTCTTAAAAAAACCTTTGGCTGGCACTACGAATTTGAACTCGCATTGTCTGGCATTATAATAATGATAGAAGAATTATAATACTCATAGTAATTACACAACGCACAGCCCAGCTTGAGTAATTAGTCTGAAGCACTAACACAGGTGATAATCTGCAGCCGAGAGAAGAGGATTACCAAACGAGCCGGAATTAATCGAACTTGATGTGATCCACTAATGAAAATCTAGTTTAAGGATTACTTTAAGCGTTTCTGGGAATCCCGGAGTTTATTGTTAGTACTCGTGGTTAAGTGCTGAGTTTGGCAGCGAAATCAGCGAAATTGTTTAATATAGGTACTACTTATTTTTTTTCTAAAGTGTATTAGTACTCGCAGTGGTGGACACCCACGGCGACGGACGTCGCAAGACGATCTCCGGCCACCGTAGGCGCGGGCATGCGGGCGGCGAGTAAAGGGCAACTCGCTGCCCGACCATGGACCATGCCCGGGTCGACGGCGCGTTGTGTTCCACGCGCGCCTCAAAGAGCGTCAGCATAATGACGGGGCCCCCTCTCTAGAGGGCCAAAGCCTGCGGGGGTCGCGGGACTTATCTCATTACCGTGACCCCGGAACATAAAGGGCTATTGAAGGACACCGTGGATTTTAGTCAGTACAAGTCTGACAGTCCCTCCCGCCCTGCCCGGGGTGGGAGGACTCATTTGATGATTTTACAACGATAAAAAATTTAAAAAAAAAGTGTATTAGTACTTAATTAGTTCTAAATTGTTTAACATACTACTTAATTTTTTCTAAATTGTATTTTTTATAAATTGTAGAAGTTGTTTTGGCAAAGTGAGTAAAACAATAGTTATACGAAAATGAAAAAATGAAATGAACGCTTCCACCGACACCACACTATACCAACATTTAACCGAGCGAAGCGGATTACTTAGCCGACAGGTAAACCGTCTGTTACCTATTTCACCATCTTAACCCTACCCTATACAAGAGCTTATACAACTTCATTGCAGTAATGTACTTTGTTTCAGGGTCTGTACCACCATTTATAGTAATGAAAAGAAAAGAAACTATGGGTAATATTAATAGAAAACCTCCTATATCCTGGGTGTCTTCTCAAAAATTTTAAGTCACGTACACAACGGGCACGCCGCAATCGCGGCGGTAAGACCCCTCTTTGAGGAGTGGCTGGAAAGACGTCATGGCGTCCTGACTTACCGCAAGGCGCAGGTCCTCAGCGGATACGGATGTTTCGGGAGGTACCGGTGTCGGATAGGGAGGAAAGTCACGCCTGGGTGTCTTACCACTGCAAAGATCGCCCGGAGGACACAGTAGAGCATACGGTCCAGTACTGCCCCGCTTGGGTAGAGCACCGACGTGTCCTCACGGCAGCGATAGGCGGAGACCTCTCGCGCCCGGCATTGGTCAAGGCCATGCTGCGGGGCGAGACGGAGTGGGAAGCGGTCGCCTCTTTCTGCGAAGCAATCATGCTCGCGAAGGAGGAAGCGGGCCGCGAGAGGGAGAGGACAGCGTCCTCCCTCCGCCCCAGCCGCAGTGTTAGGCGCCCACGGCGACGGACGACCATGCCCGGGTCGCCGGCGCGTTGCGTTCCACGCGCGCCTCAAAGAGCGTCAGCAAGATGACGGGGCCCCCTCTAGAGGGCCAAAGCCTGCGGGACTTATACCATTACCGTGACCCTGAAACGTAAAGAGCTAATGAAGGACACCTTGGATTTTAGTCGGTACAAGTCTGACAGTCCCTCCCGCCCTACCCTGGGTGGGAGGACTCATTTGATGATTTTACCACGCTTAAAAAAAAAAGTCACACAAATAGGCAGACCCAGAAAAACTATCTTTGTGAATATTTGTATCGCCCAGCCAACGCTAACCGTGTCAGCAAACATCTAGCTCTTGTTCTGTATCTGGTTTGAAACAGGAAGAAGTGAAAATTCTAAAAATATTTTTTTCAAGCTTTACTACTTGGGTGCTTTTCTGGTGTGACTATCTGAAAAACACCATTAACGCCTCTTTTATATTTAAGTTATAGTTACAGTAGAATTAGAACGGTGGCTTGTCCCAAAGAGAAAGGATATCTAGGTTCATCTATATCACTTCTTGTGCTTGACATGATGTAAACTACATCAGTCATGATGGAAACTACAAAAAGAGTTGGAAGGGAATGTGGAAGTTATTCGCCCAGAAGTGAGGCAGTACAGGAAAGTAAAGTAATGTGCCTTCCTTGAATGGTAGGTTTGAACTCAAGACTTACAAACTCTAAAGTTGGCGCCATTACCTTCACTCTCATAATAAACTTGGATTAAAACAATACTAACAGGTGATGGTAGACCCCCAGTATTACTTTTACTGTACTTGTTGAGACATTAAGTTAATTGAGGTCTTGGGTTCAACACGTAAGTTTGTGCAAGCGTTCTGTTTTCGTACAAAGGTATGGCTAAAATACGGTTAAAGTTTAACCGTTAGTGAATAATCTTGCAAAGGTTTCGTTTCAAAGTTTTGGCAATTCACTGTGGACTACATTTCATTAGTCCGGTGGTTTCAAATGCTTTTGCTGAGTATGAAGTCTTGGTATACCGGGTATCCTTGGTATTTAGGTATTGTACCAAGAATTTCTTAGAAACGACCCAGGTTCAGAATGTTTCTAGACTTGCCTCTCGTTGCTTGTATTCCATCATAAGACTGCAAGAATTTTGATGGCTAAATATTATCACGATCTATTTTCAAATTTATCGACACATCCTCTTTGACGTGTAGGTACTTTGCCTTCCGCCGCGTCAAGTTAGGCGTTTGACACTATGGTCCCATCCCCATCAGTTCCCTTGAGGAGCGCGTGGAACACGACGTGCCGTGACTCGGGCCTTATCCTTGATCGAACGGCGAGCTACCCATTACTCCCCGTTCGCAAACGGCTGGAATATGTCCCGTGGTTTCCAACGCCCTGGGCGTCTTCAGCGGTGGCAGAGGCGCAAGGTAGAGGATGTCCTTTCCCTAACGCGTTCTGACTGCTCCCCATTCCCCTCGCCTGCCGCCGTATCCCTGAGGTACCTCCCGAAATAATACCGAATACTAAACTTACACTCCCAGCAATTTTTTGGATAAATTAAATTCTTTGAAAAGGGTACTAACTCAATTTCGGGTCGCCATAACTGCGCACTAGAGATGTAGCGAATATTCGTATTTGCATTCGCAAATATTCGCATGTTTTTTGATATTCGCATTCGCATCCGCATGAATCGATGCGAATGTTTGCGAATATTTAAAATAAAACTATTTTTTAATTTAGTAATATATTTTGAATGTGGAAAATACATGTAATGGAATAGTTTTGAAGTAGACAACTAAATTGAAACGGTTTGGTAGTCCAATTAAAATATTGACAGAATCGCAACGAAAAATAAATGTGAAAATACCTTTTTAATCGTGATAAAATCATCAAATGGAATGTAAAATCATTTAAAAATATACCAAATAATTAATTCATACTTGAGAAAAAAGAGCTTGAAATGTCTATTCAAATTAATAAATATAACCAACCATATCTAAGTCAAATAAATCTTATTGTACTAAATGCATTTTATTCCCTTAGAAAATTGTACAATTTCGATTAAGTTTACAAAGTATTTTTTCAGTAATAGGCAAACTTTTAATATTAAAAGAAGTAGAAGTATTAACGTTTGGTTTATTTTCATTCCTCTTTTTCTATTTTTTTTTTCTGAGAATTATTTAGGTTTAATAAAATACAAAGTCAAAAATACATGATAATATTTATTTTGATTGCCTTGTTGGTCCATCTGTCCAGGTCGAGCAGTGTTATTGGTTTTTTTTTCAGATTTTTTTTAGTAACAGTAACGGCGCTGAATATTTGCTCAGTCTATAGCAATAGGCTTGCCCATTATCAATTATCAAACATTACTGGCGGAATGTGGGTGTACAATTAGGTACACTTTGCCTAACCCTTCAGGAATAACAGGTGCAACGTTACATCAGTTTCTTTTTTCAGAAAACAAAATAATTCAATTTTTTTTTTTTTTTTTGTAAATTCTTCATCTGTGTCCATGCCTGTTCCGGTAAAATGTATTAAGGAATCTAGCTACAGTCTAAACAAGTTGAATACATTTTATGTGACTAACTTCATTCATTCAACCATATCGACTTGGCAATGTTCGGTTTAAATATGTCTGACAGGAAATGTTAAACCTATCTATCATTTTAAGCGCGTTTTATTTGAATTAAGTCAACATTCAATATTCGCATTCGCATTCGCGAATATTGTAATTGAATATTCGAATCGCGAATGCGAATGCAGTCCAGGTCCCAAGTCCGGTCTACAGCGGGCACTACCGAGCTTCAATGTCGCGGTTGGCTTGCACTAAGGGTCGGCTCTCAGCCCGTACATCTTCCTGATGATAATGGATACTCTGTCGTCGGACATCCAGGAAGAGGCCCCCTGGTGCATGCTGTTTGTTTTGACTGGAGAACGTTGGCCTGAAATTGAGCAGAACCAAAACAGAATTTTTGATTTGCGAATTTGGCGGTCAATCCAGTCCTGTGCCCATTATTCTTGCCGGAACGCCCATACCAGTCTGTTCCGACTTTCGGTACCTTGTCCTTGTCCTCGCTTGTCCAAGGAGATGGCGATGTAGACCGGGACATAACACACCGGATCAACTCGGGATGGATGAAATGGCGACAGGTCACCGCAACAACTTATTGCGACCCACGGATGCCCCTCAAGTTAAAGGGGAAAATATACAAATCCGTGATTAGACCTGTCGTATTGTATGGATCGGAATTCTGGGCTGTGAAAAAGATGGATGAGAAACGATTGCATGTAGCGGAGATTAGGATGTTGAGATGGATGTGTGGAGTGACAAGAATGGATAAAGTAAGGAATGAGTATATAAGGGGAATTTTGAAAGTAGAACCTGTTACAGTAAAAATGAAAGGAAATCTGTCTTGGTATGGACATGTGATGAGGAGGGATGAGACTCATGTGACTAAGAGATTGATGAGTATGACTGTTGATGGTTGGATAGGAAGAGGAAGGCCAAAGAAAAGATGGATAGATTGTCTAAGGAATGATATGAATGAAAAAGGAGTAAATGATACTATAAAAGACAGCCATGAAATCTAATAAAAGAACTACAAACTCTCTTTCCAAAGCTGAAAATTTGCGAAAATGGACGGACAAAAGCCAGTTAAAAAGTGCAAAAGCAAGTATAACGTTATTCGAATAGTTTACACATTCCATTAGCTTTTCCAACGGGCGACAATCCGGTTATAAAGTTAAATGTACAAGTAGGAACCTTCTAGAATGTTCGCACTATGTGGTGTTTCAGCACGTTTTGTTCGGTTCTTTTATGTTTAGTGCATTTTTAAGTTTTTTTTTTCTTTTATACTAGTAAAAACTGCTATAACCTTAAAAACTGCTGCTTAAAATGTTACCTCATAGGATTTTTATATCAACTCGTGTATTTACTTCGTGTGGCTGTACTCTTTACTCAGTGGTTGAGTGATCGACTACGTATCATGTCGCGGGTTCGATCCCCGTAGGTGATCAAGGTCTGGATGGTTGTGTATGAGAGTTACTATGTTTATAATTGCATTAATGACACAGGAGAAATTCTTAGTGTGGAGAAACTATTAAAAAAATAATAAAAAAACATCGGCTAAAATTCTATTAAAATCAAGCTATGTGCCAAAGGCCGAACAAAAACAATAGCCATGTTCCCCCTTTATTGTATTTGCTCCTAAATCAGACTGTCATCAGATCGAATAAAACATGTACGGGGCTAAAATAATGATGTTTTTCTGCCGTTCGGAAATAACATAGAAAAAGACGTCATAATAAAAACCTGCCAAAGTATGGTTTGTTGTTGTTGATGAAAATATTGGTCGTAAAAGCAAAATGTTCAGCAGTGGACGTCTTCCGGCTGATGACGATGAATAGCAAAATACCTAATAATACAACATTGCAGAAAATTTTTAAATATAAATGCTAAAATACTAGAATATAATATAAAAAGATTTTCTATGGAAAGAAAAGTCGAACCGCGAGCAGGATTTGAACCAGCGAACTCCGCAACCAACCATCAGTACATCATAGTATTATATGTATTTTATGACGACACATTTGTAGGCAGTATATATATATTTCGAGCAAGCTCCTGCCACCGATCAACGGGTATGCCACAGGTTTTAAGGTGACGTTTGAGGACATCCTTGTAGCGTAAGTATTGGCCACCCTGTGCTCGTTTCCCTTGGGCAAGCTCTGAGTAGAAAGCGGTCTTAGGCAGTAGCAAGCTGCGAACACTAGCAGTTTTTAAGTAGTTTTTGAGTGTATAGCCAAGTTTCGCCCAACTTTCAAAGTTTTAAGCATATTAGTGCCTCGTAAATTGCTGAAACATGACTACAGTTTGAATTGATAGCCAGCTCTTGTTGGTTATTTATTTTACTATATTTTTTTAAAGGTTACTCGAGTTATCACCTTTTTGTGACGTAAAGTAAACAGGGACTTTGACGTTTATTTGATGGGTAAATTATTTGCTCGTTCGTACGCTACAAGCGCAATTTGCGTCGTAATTCTTAAAGTACACTATACGAACAAATACGTAAAATTCGTGCTAGGGCTTCGTGAAAGAGGACCACAAGTTTTTCACTGACAATATCAGATTAGAATGAGAGAAAGAGTTAAAATTATCCGAAACTTAGACGAGCTTCATTGCCTCGGCACTTTTCAGGTAGGTGCTGTAGGCCCTATCTGAAAACTAGCGCTGTGACTTTTTTTTCTAAAGGTCACAGCTCATGCTGAGATAGGGGCCTTTTGGCCTCGTACATTACCAAAATTGGTTATTTTATTTTAATTATTTTGTAAGTTTCCTTTGCTTAATTTTTACATTTTTTATTTTTATTTTATGTTGTTCTGTCCTGTGTGAGTCCAATAAAACTTTTTCTTTCTTCTTTCATTAGTTCTGGTAAATAGGAGTTGCGGTAATTTGGGAATAGTATGCCGATAAACTAACCCCAATTATTGTCATAACTAATTTACTACAGATCTACCTACTCATATTTGTAGATCTTTGACAGTCGTTACATATAGTCATAAGCTCTAAAAGTCTGAAAAATAGTCTTACAGTAATACCCCAGTATTGCCTAGTTACTGGGTTGTGGAGGTAAGATAGGTAGTCGCTCCATGTAAAATACTGATATTCAGCTGCATCTGGTTTGACTGGAAGCTGACCCCAATATAGAGCCGAGAAAAGGCTAGGCAGATGATGATAATTATTACTATTTTACTACATAAAATTTCAACCCTCCAGTTCTCACCCCAAATAAAACCAATCTTCATTCTGCCTAATTTTCAACACCCTGTAATAAAAACTTTACCAATTTTCGAGAAAAATCGCCACGTCATCCCTGCGTAAGGCTGAATACGCAATCATTAATCAAGATGCATTAATGATGACGTAACGTGTGCGCAATTAATCATTATCGTGGAACACCGGGTTTGACTGGTCTTGATGATGTTAGTAATCGATTTTCGGTGAGTATATGCTTCCCTCTTACAGTGATATGATAAGAAGGATAAGGTTAAACTTCCGTTTGAGGCAGTCACCTTATTTCGTATTGTTACGAGCTAGGTATTGGGATAAATTAATTAACACCAATTAAAACCAAATAAACTTTATTGACACACGAATCACTAATTAAAACAAACACTTAACACTACTCAACACTTATACACACACTTAATCACACGTAAAAGTCTTTTAGAGATCGCTTCCAGTTAACTTCGAGTTGCCTCGATCGTAGTCAAAACCAGACTGACTGAGGTCGCCGATCGGCGCCCTATTTATATCCCGGTCGGACCTACTAGATGTTTCTAGAAGATGGTCGAATGTACTGGAAACATTCATAGACTTCGACATAGTCCCATACCTTCGGGAACATTCCAGAACCATCTCGAAACATCTAGAATAGGGTAGAATTTTCTAAAAACTTCCAGACCAATCTTAAGTAGAATTGTCGAGAACTTTGTGGAACTTTCGAGAAGCCTGTAGATTGGTCTCGCAATACGATTTTGTAACAATTTTGGTGTACAATAAAGTGTATTCTATCTATCTACGATCGACGTATCAGTATTTTGATTTTTAGTTATAGGTTGACAATCTGTTTACACCTCTATATAAAGGTTGTGCGGAAGATTTTTTCAGTATTGTCAATAATATCATCGTTTAATTGTAACCGTAATCATTTTTTCTGCAAAAATAAGTCAAATTATAAAATAAGTCTTCCCACCTAGGGCGGGACGGGAGGGGACTGTGAGACTCGTACTTAACTAAAATCTACGGTGTTCCTTCAATAGCCCTTTACTTTCCAGGGTCACAGTTACCTTATAAGACAGTCCTGCGACCCCGGCTTTGGCCTGCTGACAGCCCGCGTTGTGCTCGCACCCCAAAGAGCTGTCAGCAAAATGACTGGGCCTAAGAGGGCTAAAGCCTGCCGTGACCCCATAACGTAAAGGGCTATTGAAGGACATCGTAGTTTTGTCAGTGTGATTTTAGTCAGTACAAGTCTGGCAGTAAGGGGGCGGGAGGACTCATTCGATGATTTGACCACGTAAAAAAAGAAGAAATAAGTTAAGAAATAAAGCCATTCCTTCAATCCACTAGTTCGTAAACATTTCAATTTGTTTTTCACGGGAATCAAAACAAATTAGTGCAAGATAAATGTTGAGATAGTAATAATATACTGTGAGTGCTTTAACCTTAAGGGCTATTAGTCAGTGCGGCTCGTGATCAATCAGCTAGTTCTATTTGGAAAAAAGACGTATTTCTTTTTGTAGAACTTTAGGTTTTTTTGTAGAGATTTGTGAGTAATTTCGTACGTCATTTAGGTAATTTAGTTTACAGAATGATGATGTTGGACTGTTCAGTTCAAATGCTACTCATCTTGGGTCATCCGACCGTGGTCCCAAGGCAGGGCCTCCGACTCATTACAATAGGGTTTTTGCTTGGCTACACTAACCCTCCGCTCGCCCCAGATGGATATCCATGAATATTTCTTCAGCACTGAAAAAGACGTAAAGAACCACGAAAGAAAATAACAACCTTAATTTATTTCTTATTATAACAACAGCTTAAAATGTATTACCAAAATTATAACTTTATCTTCAAAAAGTTGCAAATCCAATCGAGTAAAGTGTTTGAAAAATTGTTTGTCAAGTTCGTAAACTCATTTATTCAAAACGGGCTGAGAGTCAGCGTCGAGTCGAACGTCAGAAGTTACAATAGAGACAGGTCCCTAAGCGCCCTATCCTTTTTACCTAAAAATTGTACTGAATCTTTTTGATCTTTAAAGTCGTGTTTCCTTTAACAGCTATAAACTAGCGTCTAGGTGATAATTATTTTGTAGTTCAAAAAAAGCTAAATTACAATTTGTAAACTGAAGCTCACAATAACCAATGAATGTGGCCGCCACTGACTGTGTACCATAAAGCCTCCTACAGACACACGCGATTAATCGCGCGGGGCGACATGTCGCGGTCCATTCGCAGTATTTTTAGAGTGGAAATTAGCTTGGCTCGTTGTCGCAGCGCGATTAATCGCGTGTGTCTGCAGGAGGCTTAATACGAGTAAAGATGAATTACAACAACCATCTGGAATTATAATTTAGATTTAAAAATACAATAAAAAACCGCTTGTGAAACCGCAGAGCATAGCCGCCTGCTAGTAGTTCATAATATTTCATAATCTTATAACTAGATATAGCAGCTATCAATGAGACCCCACCCTTATAGAAAACTTTCTATCGCCAGCCTCAACGCACACTTCCCATCAAACAAAAGAATACAGTATCAATTTTATATTTTCCGTTTACTAAAATCCTTGACATGGATACGGAGAGTGAACGCCAGTGTAACCTAGTCAGTGTATAGAGCCTCTGGGGAACTATTTTATAGTGAGAATGTATTCAGTTGAGTGATAAGATGCACTGTACACTGGCGTGCATGAAAGATTCACACTGATATGACTTGGTTTCATATTCGTGAATATTCTCATTCATTTTGGAGATTTATGGAGTGAGTCTTTCGTTTGTAAATGTATTTTGGTAGATTATTTTGGGTTTAACTTTGCTTTGCTTTGAGTAAGCTAGCTATTTTTGAGGTAGTGTAATTATCTAATGAGTTTATAAATGAGTGTTGTTTCTTTTAAAAAATGGTGAAAAATGAGAGCCAGCCATGATAGCGTTTTTTTTTTCTATATTGAGGTACTATTTTGAAAACGATATGCGGTGGCTTGTGGAAACCAAGTAATGCGTAACTCACCGTCCGATCAAGGACAAGGCCAGTGTATTCCACACACCTCATATAACTTTGAGCATAACAGACGGGCCCGAAAGAGCCAAAATATCTGCCAAGGTCTAATTTAACGAAATTCAATTTGTTTAGAATATAAAAATCCCGGGAGAAATCACTGAAAATGGGAACTAATCTCTTTTATTTAATACGGATCTTTTTTCAAAATGTGTACAAAAATACTCACAAATCTAATAAAGATGGATGATTAATTGATGTTTATTTTTTGGGATGGTAAATTCATCAAATAAGTGTTCCCGCCTTAAACGGAGCTGAAGGGACTATCAGACTTTTATTGTCAAAAAACACCCTGTTCATTCTTTAGCCCTTTGAGTTTCAGGGCCAGGGTGGCCCTGAAACCCAACGTCCTTTTATAGCGCAGTCCCGACCCCAGCAAGACATCATCATCCTCAGGGCGTTAATCCCGGTTGCTACCTTGGCTTCCACCTCGGTGCCCGGGGTCCGCCTTCCTACCTAGACGCCTCCATTTCGCACGGTCTTGTGCATCTTCTGCCGTGAGCCCATTAGCACGCATATCGTCCCTGACGACGTCAAGCCAACGTTTCTTAGGCCTTCCTCGTTTCCCTGGCCCCGGCGGGGGCGGCATGGCTAGGTATTTGTTTCCCACGTAATTCCCGACCCCAGCAAGTGTTTGGCCCTATACCTCGCTACGGCAAATATTTCAGGCTCCGTCAATAATATTATGTTGCCCGATCAGTGGGGGACGCGTGGAATACGACACGCCCCGGCCCAGGACTTTTCCTTGATCAGACGGCAAGTTACATTTAACTGGTCATTCGGAGGCAGGCGCGTTATTTATGCCCCGTAAAATAAGGAGAAAGCGATTTCTTTCACATTTATTATTTATTATTCATTCCATTATTCAATTTTGTAGTATTTTTTTGTATAGCTATAATGGTGGCACATCCCCGTAAACATTTTGAAGAAATAGGCATGTCTTAAGACCACCAACATTTTGCAGTGTTGGTAATTTTTGTTCCCAAACATTCCCAAAACTAGGTAAACAGGCAATTCATTAAAAAAAAAGAACGCTTAAACGTGGCTCACTCAGGAAAGTTTCCCTCTAACGCATAACGTTCGTCAAGAAACTTATTTTTTCCTCCTTTAGGCAACTGTTTGTTCGCGATCCATCAACAAGTTTGTTATTGGCTGTCAGTTAGTTACTCGAACGTGTTAGCAAGAGACGCAGATGCCGCCAAGGGATTTCTAGCACAAACGATCAGAGACGGAGTGGGAAAAGTGCAGGTTGGTATATGTCCACTACATAATTATAGAGAGAGATGCCCAACATGGCTCTTTCCATAGCTCTCTGAGTAACTTGCATGCGGTGGATTATATGCTTGGTGAGCGTCCAAGTTTCAGCCCCGTACGTCATGACTGGGAGGACACATTGCTCGAACATGCGACGCTTTAGGTTAATGGGGACCCGCTTCGACTTCAGTACGTCCGACAGCTTACCGCTACGACCGGGTGAGAAACACAGAAATTCGTAGAAGAACGAGACTTTTAGACATAGCATGGGTGATAGCAAAAAGAAAGTGGAAGTGGGCGGGTCATATATGCCGAAGACTGGATGGAAGATGGGGAAGGAAAGTGTTGGAATGGAGACCACGAACGGGAAAGAGGAGAGAGAGGGGAGAGAGAGTAGGGAGACTACCGACTAGGTGGACAGACGATCTTGTTAAAGTGGCCGCAAGAAACTGGATAGCCATAACACAAAACCGTCAGCAGTGGAAAGATTTGGAAGAGACCTACACTCAGCATTGGGTGACTAAAGGTTGAAGAAGAGAAGAGACATAATTATAAATGCGAAAAAAGGGATGTATGATTATTTGTTACTCTTTCACCCAAAAAGTATTGAACGAATTGAATGAAATGAATTGGAACGCGGTAGTTTTTAATCTAGAATGGCACTTATTATGTTTTTTTTAAGATGCTTTTATACAAAACCGAGCATCACACAAGTGTTTTCAATTTAAAGAACTTTCCATTCAACATTTATTCGCGTCGTCGTGCGTTTGTGCTGGGCCCATCACGTTTACACGCGTAAACCCATAATTCAGATAAGGTCTTAATAGCTCCAGAAAAAATGTACAGGGTAAAGAAAGTAGTCAATTATAGCTTAAAGGATAAAATATTTTTAGGTCTAGTGCTGAAATCCAGAGAGGGAACGTACACTTAAGGCCTTTACACACAGTGCGCGATCCGCTCTGGCGATGGCGATGCGATCATGAAGCTGCGGTTCCACTCAGTGCGGAGAAGAGCTGTGCCGCGATTCACCAATCCACATGTGCGTTTTGAGCCATGTGCATCAGCCATGTGATTGGTGATTCGCGGCACAGCAGGCTCGTCTCCGCTCTGCTCCGCTCCAAGTCAGTGGAACCTCAGTCTTATGAGTCAAATCAGCATCGCGTTCAGCCTTCACAGAGATCACATGGGCTCGAATCGAATTCTATGGGTAAAGGCTTTTAGTTCTGTAGCGTTATTGTTCATTTATGTATTAAAAAATATAGTGTAAAACTTATTGCAGAAAGTATTGAAATATCATTAATTTAATACAAATAAGGTTCACTTTTTTATTCATAAGTTTAGTTTTGTAAGAGCTTTAGTTCTCATGAAACTTTGTTCAACGGCATTTTAACTCTGTGATTGAGTATTCCTCTGTGACTCGAATTCTCAAGGAAACTAAGTTAGTTTCAAAAGTTCTTATTTATGACCTCATAATAATATTAAGTTTTACTCAAAAAGTGTAAGCAATTTTCAGGTAAACCAAAGAATTGGTATTAACAAAAGTTTTTCATGAAAAATTTTAGAACTTTGCTTAGTAAGGCGATTGTCACACGTCCGCTCGACCGCGCGGTCTGGCGGAAAAGCGGATCTCAAGTGGCTTTATGAAATCCCTTGATGCCTAACAAAAAGGAAATAGGTTTACACGAGTCTATACCAAAACAAAATTTAAATAATGTAATATCGTCTCAAGCTAAATGATCAGCTCAATAAAATGCTGGACAGCGTTGGTTTTCGACTGGACGTGATGTCACCGCCTCTCCGCGCGGCGCCATACTCAAGCATCTACTCCGCCGCCTCCGCCCAACCGCGCGGACGAGCGGTGTTGCGTAAATATCGCCTTAAAATATTATTCTGGTACTTCAAAACTTCTAGACGTTTGAAATTACGCTAAAGAACTCTAAATTGTCTGATGTTCTACCAAAGTTTTACTGTTACGAGAAAGGGAAGTTTAACGTTATTTGTACAGAGTTAAAGTTTTATAAGTATAAAACAGTCTTGAAACTTTTGTTATATTGCCATTTCTTACTGTAAATCCTTTTGATTGTGATTCCCGGAAATGTGATCCCATTGAGAATTTATTTTAAGACGTAGTTAGAAGACGTCATTCCTAGAATCTAAGTCAGTACATTATTGTCAATTATATTTACGCTACATTTTACAGCAGCAACTAACGATAAGCTTCCGATGTCAAGTAACTTGAAGCTCGGCGTCCGATCAAGGGAACTGTCAGCCAATTGAACATTATCGAGCTAAAGGCCTGCTGGGGTCGCGGGACTACCGTTAGATTTATGTAGATGGTTTTTACTCAGTCCTAGTCTGAGAACTCTTTCAGGGCAAGAAGAAGAATCTGATAATTCTTTCCGGTCCAACCAGGACAGGATAACTCATCTGATGAATTTCCACCCTAGCAAACGATCAGACAGTGTGGAATCTTGATCAAAATATAGGTTAATTTGTTATGCTATGTTATTGTCACAGGAGATTAATTGTACCCATCTCACGGGACGGCGAAAGGGTTAAACTAATTAAGGCAGATTATCTACCTACAGCGAAACGAAATTTTATTAAAATCTACTTAATCATAAGGGAGGCTGACAATTTATTACTAGCAAACAATGGAGGAAATCTTGGCTACATAATAACTACCGCATCTTCAACGATAATTGCCTTACAGTAAACAAAGGGATAAAAATAAATATGTTAATAAATTATATTGACATAATTATTAAAAAAAAAAGTTGCCGCACACTTGTACTTCTCGTGGGTACTTTTACAAGCATAGAAACTCACATACACAAACAACCAGCCCTGGAACGAGTACTAACAAAACATACAAATACTTTTACGTGTGGGGATCGATCCCCCGACACGCTGCACTGCAGTCGATCGCATGCATCCAATACGCCAACCGTACCGTCAAAAAATATGATTTAAGAGCGCATATTCTGAAAGTTGGCAACGTCGCACATAGTTGTCAAATATTAACAAGTTTTAATTAATTTAGCAATGTTACTGTATGGAAATAAGAAATATATGGCTCTGTAGTGCACCAGAAAATTGATAAGGGAATGCATTAATTAATATCGTAACACCGAATATACCGGGTGTAAGAAGACACTTAACGAAGCCGAGCCACGTATTCTACGTATTCTACCCATTATTTGGATCATTTTTTACCTGGGACTCCACGGGTTCTCGAGATATTGAAGGTCAAAGTTGCATTTTTTTTACGAAATCGAATTCTAAGTATTATTACAAAACTTTTTTCCAAACAAACATTACCTGAATTTTAGATTTTTCTAAAAAAAATACGCACGCACGTCGATACGTTCTTATCACAGCGCGTTCCAGCATAGGCGCGCTTGTGTGCGTCAAGCCGCCCGCCTCCGCACACGACACGAAACCCGTTTGCTTTACATTGCGCGCAATATTTTTTTTTGATACCTAAAAATAAAAGTCGGTTCCCAGCGATAATTTTAGCGTAAAGCTACTTAGTTAAATGTACAGTATGCGTAGTTAACGGCTTTGTGATGTGTTTAATTACATCCTGTATAGTTTAAGATGTAAAAAAAGTATTTGGAAACTTGTCAAATGCATTTTTACACCTGAAACGGTTACAACATCAAATTCAGTGTTTTAATTGTATTCCTATATGCGGCCTTAACAAGAAATACTTTATTATTCAAAAATTCTTATAGGCCCAAATCTTAAGAGCGGACTAGTTCTTAGTTTCAACTTAGCTCTTCATCCGAAAATGGACCTTACATGTCTACGATGCATGTCCATATTCATATGATAAGTTTGATCACAGTCATTTATACGTTTAAGGGATGTGCTTTCTGATGAAGCGTAACTTGACGTAAGACTAATTATATGCCTTAGGCCAGGGGCACCAAATGGCGGACCGCGGTCCGCATCCGGACCGCCGACCCATTTTGTGCGCACCGCGAGAACAGCGACTTGCACTACAGAGTACTATCTTAATTACGACCGATTTTCAAGAAAACACAGTTTTGAAACACAAACATGCGAAAGTTTCTGGATTTAATATCAAACACGCAATAAAACATGACACTTTTCTAAAATAAAAAAGTGACACTTTTCAAAAAATACCTTTGTTATTCTTGTACCTATATTGCGTACTTACATTTGTTTAAAAATGTTCTGCGGGTCGCGATGGTCATTTCATGTCATAAAATGGACCCCGAACGAAACTAGGTGCCTTAGGCCTACCATAGCCCGACTACTAAAACGTTAGGAGATCACATTCATTTGTATTCTAGAATAAATAACTCGTACCTGCTCCACTTAAAAAGTATATTTTTATTTAACTTTTCTTTAAGTGGTTTGCCTCAAAAGTTTAGAAGTGTTTGCGAACACCTCAGGGTTGCTTAAAAAATAATTTTACCAATATAATCACCCTTAAAGACAGACATTTTAAAGAAATTTCATAATAATGTAACAATTCTAAGGACTTTTGGACCAGAAATAAACTTGAGGTCATCACAATTCAAGTATAAGCCGGAGCAATGAAGAAAGGATTCTAAAATGGCGGCTTGTACTTGCGTTGACAGATAGTACAGTCAGGATAAAAGATTTCTAGTTAAAGTTTTTTTTAAATTAAAAATAATAAAAACAAGACTGGGTCACAATCATTTCTCAAACTTAACCTAACAATAAAACAAAATTCAACAACAATAACAAACAGGTAACAACGAAAAAAATAACAGAAAACTATAGCAAATATTCGTAAAAATGATCACTGAGCGCGTCAAGACATCAAGACTAATTTTTTTTCTGCTTACGCTACGCGCGTGGCTGAGTATAGACGGCACTAGTGCGCGAGCGAGAGAACACGATAAGCGCCGCCATTTTAGAATCCTTTCTTCAATGCTCCAGGTTATACACACATTTTCTTGCTATAATTTTCCGGTTTTATGAACTAAAAGAATTACTCCCAAGAGTGAATATGAGAAAATATTATCCGTAAATAAGCTTTATGGTAGAAACATAAAATCTTTAGACTCAACATTTTTAACTCCAGCAATTTAAAAATCCACCATAGATATAAAATCTCTTTACAAAAATTGAATGAACGTTTGAAATTCGTTCGAAACGAATTTGAATTTGGTGTTCCTCTTTCCATATTCAAATATGGGAATCAAAGAATGCAGGGCGCTTCGAAGATTTTGTTTCTAGAAAATTCTGTGGATGCACTTTGATTTGAATCGTTCAACTGTCTTCGTCGTATCGAAAATGATTTTCTTCTGTAGGAAATATGCCGAAACAAACTTCGATGCTGAATATTTGAGATCATTTAGTTCAAAAATTATCCTTAAGAACGACCTCTAAATAACGTTTTTCATCAAGAAAAGACAGTGGACATAAGACCTTGACAGATACTTCAGGACTTTATTTAGAGTAGGTACCTGGTCGACCGAGCTTATAGCTCGGGAAAAATACGTACATAGAAAATTAAAAGTGATTATTAGATAAAAATAAATGAGACTGTAAACTTCACTGATAACCTAAAACTCTTACATTACTTGTTTACTACCAACCAAGCTCGCAAACTGGTAATGTTGGACTATTGAATTTAAAGTGAACACTATAAGGGTTGAAAATAAAACCGCAGTTGCTGTCTGTTCTAAGTTAATAAAACCGGTCAAGTGCGAGTTGGACTCGCCCATGAAGGGTTCCGTAGTAGCAAGCATAGATTAGGGATATAATTATATTGAGATTAGTAATATACACAAACAATAAAAATAACTTTGTTTTTCATAGTGTTTGTATGAATGGCAAAGTTATATTTGCGGTTTTTGAAAATGTACTATATCTCAAAAACTGCTAATTGTATTTCATCCAAACCAATTTTCGTTGGAAGTTTTTGTTGAGGTTTACATTTATATTTTTTTTAGTTTTATCATTCGCTTATATTAAAAGTTACGGGGAGGGGGGGGACACACATTTTACCACTTTGGAAGTGTCTCTCGTGCAACCTGTTCAGTTTAGAAAAAAATGATATTAGTAACCTCAATATCATTTTTAAAGACCTATCCATAGATACCCCACACGTTGGGTTTGGTGAAAAAAAAAAATTTAAGTTCCAATTCAAAGTATGGGGGGCACCCCCAAAATTTGTTTTGTTTTTATGTTTGTGTAAAAATCCTAATGCGGTTCACACAATACATCTACTTACCAAGTTTCAACAGGATAGCTCTTATACTTTCGACAAAAAGTGGCTGTGACATACGGACGGACAGACAGACAGAATCAGACATGACGAATCTATAAGGATTCCGTTTTTGCCATTTGGCTACGGAACCCTAAAAATCAAAATCTTAGTTAATAAAAATGACAGACCCCAACTAAATCGATGTAACCAAACGATAGCGCGATCTAACTCGACGACAACGCCATCTATCGAGCATGGTGTCAAACAAGTTTTTGCAATTTTGTAAATTATTATGGTTTCGTTACAAACATTACTACTTTAACCCAGCTTCGTCATGTACATACGACAAAAATGAAGTAACTAAGAGAACGAAAACATTAAAAAACTTATTCAAATCTGAAGTTTGAAACCACACGGTCAGATTTGAATAGGTTTTGCATAGCAGTAAGCGCGTCAGCATTCCGGTACAAATAAAAGGAAACTAGAAAAAAATAAATGGAATAAAACCCGAAAAAGCAACTGAAAAAAAAAATCTATGTTTACCCGGGGATTGAACCCATGGTCACCGCCATGGAAGTCAAAGCTTAAACAAATCGGTTTAAGCTTTGACTTCCATGGCGCAGTCATGGCAGTTCGCGCGGCAAAATTGTGAACTATTCTTCCTCTAAATCTTTACGCGTGAAAATACGGAGAAATCGAATTTTCCCAGACATGGGACCTATTTAGATTGATTTTTCGCCCCTTTAAACACCTATATTCCAAATTTCATCAAAATCGTTAGCGCCATTTTCGAGAACCAGAAAATATAATATATTATATACTCGTACATATACACAAATATTGCTCATTTAATATACGTAATCCACTAGGACTAGGTGGACCGACGACATCGTGAGGGTCGCGGGCAACCGATGGATGCAAGTGGCGAATTGTCGTTCGGCGTGGCGGTCTAAGGGGGAGGCCTATGTTCAGCAGTGGACGTTTTCCGGCTGATGATGATGATGATGATGAATATAGGTAATAGTGGGAAAGTGGGATTTTAATGTCCACAATCCAAAACCACATTTGCATTTTTTTTGTTTAATCAACACAAAGTTTATTTATTTTTATTTTTGAACTCTACGCCAAATACTTATAAACTGCTAAATTATGGAAATGCTGTAATTTTACACCGTAATCGATAATAGAGTTAAGTTTTAATTTTAATAAAACTAAAACTTTAAAGTTACGACGACTAAGTTCTAATACAGACCAATAAAAATATCTTAAAATTTTACAACTTAATCCAAAGTTTTAAATCATTTACCAACCGAAAAACGTCCACTGCTGAACAAAAGCCTCCCCTTCAGACAGTCTCCGAAATATAATCAATTAAAGGCTGATTTTTCAATAGTTAGATATCTTTTATCTGAGGAATAAAAATGGCGGTTTGACAGCTTATCTATAGAAAATATGTCAAACCGCTACCTATTTTTATTCCTCAGATATAAGTTTTCTGACTACTGAAAAATCAGCCCTAAGTATACTGAACCAGAATTAAAGTACCTTGTGTTAAATCTCGCGTTAAATAATTTCACACTGATTACACAGAACATTTTCATACACATTATCAGCAGTAGAATGTCGGTACGTCGACTTAGGCGCCATCTCCACGAGCGAGGAAAACGCTGCGAGTCCGTCCCTCTATCGTCGGAAAATCTCCACGACGAGCGTTTATTCCGCCAGCGTATCGTCACGGAAACGGCACGCGCGCGCGACGACTCGCAACGGAATCGCCGCGCGCCCGTGACCAGTCGTTGTGCTATAGTTTTGTTTTGTTTCCCTACTGGTAACGCGCTCGTCGCGGGCGCGCGGCGATACACCCGACTAATGTCACACATTGCCACTCGTCGCATCGCCGCGATAATATCGCCGTGTGGAGACGGGTTCATAGAGAGTGTAAGTATGGAAATACGTGGCACAACGATAATATCGCCGCGATTCTCTCGCTCGTGGAGATGGCGCCTTATATGCCTGTAGATTCGACTTTAATAATATTACACTCTATTTCCATTCATGACACGTATGTATATTGATAAAATTCCTATCGAAACACGTCACATGAGGCCGTTTTATTGTAAATATACTCGTAAGTTAAACGCTTTTTACAAAACACGTTCTAAACATTGTGTACTTTATAGTCGTTAAAATAGACAGATACAATCCCATGCCTTATTTTCTATGGAATAAATAATGTAAGTAATCATGAAGAGCTCGTGGCTAAATAATAACGGCCGGACATGTCTATCTTTGAGGCTAAGCCGCGCTTGCCGAGGTTAGACTGTAGATGTGTCACCATTTATCATACCGAGTTGTTTAGTGTTTCACTGTTAGTCAGACGCTCGAAATTCTGACAACCAGTCGTACCAAAGTGTATTACCTAATTATTTGGTTGCGGAGGCACGACCCCAATGATGATGAAATATGGTAAATACTCGTTTTGATTGGTACCAGCTCGTGGGCCGAGCTCAGCTCGATTGTCAAGCGAGAATACATACTAGACAAAATAGCGAAATCACTCGGTTCCATACAAAATTAAGACACTTTAAACCACAATTCACAATTTCTGGGAATCTATTTTGATAGATATACGAAAAACGAGTCCTTTTTCATTGTGAATATCAGGAAAAAGTTTCTTCGTATAGGGAATAAATTTAAGGCGGGATCAACTGAAATCTTTTCAACTAACACTTGTTGTTGTTTGTAAGTACGTGGTGTAAGTTAAAAGATTTTGAGGAATAAACTGTGACTTTTTGTAACACAATAATAAATTCAAAAAAATAAGGAACAAAGAAAATAACAGTAAATTTTGCTTGACACAAATGTGGAAAGAGAGTAATTCCTAGTCACATGCAATTTTTGGTATTTAATATTAGGTGCTTTTAATCAATTTATGAAGATAAAAAATCAACCTTACAAAGTATACACATTGACACAGATTAACATTGACATCATCATCTTACTACACTTTAAATAAAAAAAGAATACATAACTATTACAAAAAAAAAACTTAACCGGCTTCTAAAACGAACACAACAAAAAGTGTATGGGTAGAACAACTTTTCATATACACAGAAATCGGTGGCTTTGTTTTTTTTTTTAATTTCATCAACACTTTTGCAACCTCAATACTCATTAAAACAACTACTGATCCAAACTGAATCTCCTTCATTTTAAAAGGCGGCTATAAAAGTAAAAAAATGACACATCTAAGTGTAGCAATCAGATAAAATTTTGATGTCGTGTCCACAACCTATTCTGCAATAAAGTTACACAAAGATTTCTTGAGCCTTAAACAAAACTTTAGGGTCTGACATATTTACGAACCACTGTAAACTTACTACATGTACCACAAAATACTCCCCAAGTACCAAAGGGATCATTCAACAGAAGAGTAGAAACCGACTTTTTTTGAAGGCTCACTGTGTTGTTTCATTGCAAAGGAGACGTCATCTCATGTTTGTTATCTATTTCTATTATCTTGAATCTTGTTTACTATCAAAGGGTAGGAAGTTGTGTTCACTTGTTTTCCGCGATCGGGTTTATTTTTGATAAGGTACACCCTCGACAAACTGCTCTTGGGAGGCAAATATTTTGAGACTGCAAGAAACCGACGGATGAGATGGAAAGCTAGTCTCGACGAGAATACATGGATGTTAAAAAACCTTGTTCTTAAATCAAGACAGCGTCCGACCATCGCCAATCTGTAATCCACCATGATTTGAAGCTCAAACAAGTTTTCTTTTTTCTTTTAGTTGAAAATCTTTCAAAAGTGTACTCCCGCTCCAGGTACTCGTAGAGTGGAAGAAACTGTCAAACATGATAATTTCTTAAGTTGCTCTACACGTTCCAGTACAGCCTATTACAACTCTCGGGTTCTGAAAAATAAATCGACGTAATAATTCAATATCTACAAGTACAACCAATCGAATATTTCCTCAACAGTGTACTATACTCGTACAGAAAAGCAGTTGTTATGTAACAGATACCTGCTATGAGCAACTACTGGCGAAGGCTGAAGAGTGTTTTTCTAGGTATTGAGGGGTCATATTCGAGGTTGCTCAAACTATTTTGAATATGGGTGAAAGTTTTGAATACGATCGTGTCAATCCGGGGGCCGTATATATAAATTTATTTTGATTTTAATTAAAGAAGTGTGATTTCTGATTACTGTAATTTCTAGCTGGATATTGATCTGTTGAAAATGGATTCATAATAGCTCTAGACATCTTTTTTCAATGTTCTTTTCGGTAGAAACTACGGGTTTTTTCGTATCACTTAAGGTTTAATTAAGATCCTAAATTAAAGATGAATGACAACAGCATTGGACATCTTTTAAAAATCGTTAATTCGAAAATAATATGAAGTATGGTTCATTTCGAAGTTTTGCACTACTTTCGACGACCCATCACAACTTTTTAACCTAACCCTTCTCACATTCAATTTATTAAATAAACTTTTAATAAACAACAACAAGAAAATTGCTCATTTTATTTTCCCGTTCAAAAGTTGAAGTAAATGCTTGCTTGCTCATGGATTGAAGAAAGGATCGCCGGAGGGCAAAGCTTGTGTTTATTCATAGTCTCATGTTTACATTGATGTTTTTATTATGCTCTAATGAAATTCTTAGAGATGTTTGAACTTGAATTTATGAATTGAGTGGGTGTTTCTTACTCTATGTTTTGTAAACAGTTGAACACCATTTACTCTGCTGATATAATTAAAATACCCAAAATAGACGGTGTGTTTTATGTTTATTTAATACTAGCTTCTATTCTGATTTCTTTCACATGAAGTTTTGGCCCCCGACCCACCGCTGCGTATGCAACCGCTCGAGCGTTTACTTTTCCCGACTTACAAGACAAAAGTTGCTAGACAAAAGTTGTGAATGCTCAACCAATATGCATGATATTAACATAATTTATAGCCTATAACGCTCAGAAGTAATGTAGCGTATGGAACAAATTATCCTATTCTATTTTGTTTTTAGTTTTTACTATGGTAGGAGGGACATAGTGAAAACAAAATAGAATAAGATCATTCGTTCCGGAGATTACCCCCTTACATATAAACGAACCTCTTAAAATACCTCCTTAAATTATTATTTCTTAATTTCGGTCTTTTTTACTCATTTATTATCTCCTTTTTAATAATAATAAAAAAAGTAAATTAAGATTAAAATATATAAAATACATAATGACTACTAACTTGGCTACCAGCCAAGCTTTTACCAACAATTCCAAAAAAAAAGAATATTTCAAAATAGGAACGAATTTATTTTTTCCGTATCATACCACAGGACCCATATGGCCAGTGTTTTGGCCGAGGATTACTGGATCGTATCCTTATGTCAGCAAGGAATGAGCACCGTATGGTGTGAGTTGATTGAGGGTGTAGCTTCCAAAACCACATTTATATGCAGGACGGGACCTATCCTTGGACTCTCTTGTGGTTACGCAAATTTTAATACTTGTGGGGTGGGTTTAATACAATGGGGTATGGTTACATTAATCAGAGCTACATTTTTTTTTTAAATTAAGTTTTGCGTATACGTTTCTGTATACTGCCCAGAATTTGGTACTCAATAACGATTCTATTGAAATAGTTGATCGTGTTAAAGTTTTTTTTTTCTACTGAAATAAATAAAAATAAATAAATATTCCACAACTATCACACAACGCCATCTAGTCCCAAGCTAAGCAGAGCTTGTGTTATGGGTACTAGACAACTGATAAACATACTTATATATTTCTAAATACATACATATTATAGATAAATTACACCCAGACACAGAACAAATGATCGTGCTCATCACACAAACATTTGTCCTGGGCGGGAATCGAACCCACGACCTCCGGCATAGTAGTCAGGGTCACTAACCACTAGACCAACAGGTCAGTCAATAAATGCAGTACAAAAGTTTCTTAAACATTTTAACGTATTTCAAAGCTATAGAAACGAAATAACATGCAAAGCGTTCCATGTATAAGGAACGAAGATCTTTGTGCTGCCAACAGTCGACACATCTCATGGACAAATATTTATTTTAAAGTCTACAACTCTTCACTGCGTCTCTTTGTAGGTCTTGTATAGAATTGTGACACAATCGGCTTTATTACAAAACGTGGTTTAACTTAGACCAAGGTTTAAATCAAAAATCAATTTTTGAATTTCGAACTTTATTCCAACTGCTATAAAATTCTAAAATGCACATTGACAACTTAGACCGGGATCTAAACTCGGTTTTTGTATTAATAACTTTACGACAGTAGAAATAAAGTTCGAAATTCAAAAAATGATTTTTGATTTAAACCTTGGTCTAAGTTAAACCACGTTTTGTAATAAAGCCGATAAGTTTTACTTTGTCTATGTTTATTATAGTGTATGTTCTTCAACGTGTTTATGTAAGTAGCAGATATTTTATAGTTCATTCAGGGTATTTTTTATGTTTACCTTAAGCTTAATTATAATGGTGTATATATATTATTTAATTCCACTAAAAACAAAAAAAGTATGTTAATTAATCACTTTTTTATTTGGAGTTTGTCACACCCGTCACACCCCACCTAGTATGGGATGAAACTTTTAGACACTTAGTACATGGAGGTTTAAGTATGTTATACCGTATTTTTTATTTTAGCAAAAATAATAAAGTTATTTTGAACAATTTTTGTTTGTGACGTGACTCTTGTTTTCCCGAATGACACACGAGACGTACTGATGCCTGCTGTGACTGTCTTAAAAGGTCACAGCGGCCCTGAAATACAAAAAAAATAATTGTATTTATTGAGAAAATCATGTTTCTTGAGCAATTCACGATTTTACAAACAAAAAAAAACAAAAAGTTGAAAACTGTTTAAAATATGTGACGCGTATGTTAAAATATGTAAAATACTTAAACAATTTCTAATACCTTGTCTCGAAAATTTAATTATGAAGAATGTGTGTGCACAATCTGCTGAGTGCTGAAGTAAAAAGTTGCCATGTTGAATTTTAATTACAAACTTAGATGTTACAGTTATGTGGAATTAAGAAAACAAACATTGTTCTGAAGTTGAAATATTCTGGAACAGAAGAGTTTTGGTAATTATATTCTGACTCAAGTTACTTGTGACAAACTAAGCTCTTTCACAATACATGTTATCCGGGAGGGCTCACACTGAATGTCGATTTCAAGTGAGTATTTTTAAACTAAAATCAATTCCAAATTTTAAAAAAATAATGCGCACAGCAAAGGAGTGGAACTGTCTACCTGCGTCTGTGTTTTCGAACGCAAGCCTTAATCTCATCAAAGTTAGAGTGAACAGGCTTCTTCTGGGTAAGCTCTCAACTTCGCGTCGTAGACTTTTTTCTTGTCATCATTGTGGGTCTAAAACAACCACTTAGCAATATTCCTAATGATTCACTTAGAGAATAGATAATAGAATGATAACCAATGACGTTGCCGGAAATTCATGAAGGGAGTCGTTTTCGACCCTCTGATTTGAACTAGAGTCAAGAGCAACCCATCTGAAATTTAAAAAAAAAATGGATGCATTACAACATTAAGTGAAACAAAAAAACTAACAAAAACGCTAGTGTCACGTAATTTACGATACGACTGCTTTGGTAAGCGGATGACGAAATAACTTAATTTTTGGTATAAAATAGTAAAGTTTTTTTTTATTGTGTTATATAAAATTTGGCAATAGGGATAATAATCCCTAATAACTTAAAAAAAAACCAAAACTTATCTTTAAAATCTGGATTTGATAACAATACCTTCTTCGATTGTTGAGCTATAGTGCAATTCATTAAGTTATACATATTCAAGGTGACAAAAGCTGCATTGAATTTCATACCAGTGTACTCGTATAACAACGTCTAACTTGGCAAGATTAATCCGTTCACAACGCACCTGGCAGAACAACTGTTTGCCATGAGCCTGAGAGTCACACCATACCAGAAAAATCACGTACGTGCAAATTGTCAATATGCTGTGTCAAAAAGTTACATAATGGGGAAAGCCAGTAAAAGAAAATGTAGATGGCGTGACCATAGCTAAGTCCTAATCTGACCAATGAGGTAGTACTATTTTGAAGTACCTATAAGATTTGAACCAATGACGATGCTTGAAACTAGCTATAGATACTAGCGCCATTCGTTTCCCAGTTGCCATCCCCATTAATATTGTCCATATGCAGCACAGTTGCATAATGTATTACTACTTTGCGAGTTTATCGGAGAATGATGTAACAAAGGTTTTGTAATAATTTTGGCGATTTAAAAAGAGTGTCCATGGAGTTTCTTGCCCGTTCTTCTCCATAGAGATCTACTTCTTGGAATGGGCATCTACGGTACTTTCACAGTTTTTATGTCTTGTGACTGGGACTGTAGCACCATAACTTTTTAGAGTTTAATTATATTTTTGTCTATGACAATTCAAAAGTGCCTGTAACTGGCCTACTTGAAATAAACGCTTTGATTTTGATTTTGATTTTAAAAAACTTTATTTTTAAACATGTAGTCCATACAAAATTGTAATTGTTCTGTGCGGGAACCTGTGACACTCAGCGCGGAAATCAATCGCTTAGCCACTACGCTAAACCTGAATAAATGTAAATTTGAAAAAGTAGAATATAATATTTAGAATATTGGAGAAATAATTCTCCAGCGGCAGTGCACTTGAGATAGTGATTTATAGTTATTACACATTTTATTAATGACCCTGGTTTTGGAAAAGAAACTTTGCAGCGTTTTTAACGTTTACAATTTACATAGGCTTTATGGACTGGCTTTTTATTATAATTTATGCGATAAATAAAAACATTGTGCGAGCATGCAAACATTTTTATTTTTACTCCATTTTACACTATCGAATAAATAATATCGCTTAGACCACTTAGGGTCAGTTCAGACCGAGACGCGAAGCGACGCAACGTGACGCAACGATACTGCAAATGTGTATCTTATCATCTAGTTAATAAAGTTAGATTTTGAGTCGCCAATAAAATGCAGCGCGGCGCCGCGCTTTGTTGTGACAGGTGTATCTTTTCGTGTAGGAAATAGAGTTAGATTTTGGATAGCTCTATTGATATGTGCGCGCAGCGTCACGTCTCGGTCTGAGCTGACCGTTAGGGTTTCATTACATATAACAGGTATTATAGTACACACATCAAAAGTGTCTAGGGATCAACATATATTTTTGCAATAACTTTTCTCCTGATTGATATTAATTAAAATTTTCTTTAAGGATTCATCAAATAAAGTGTTTTCGTTTGTCACAGTAACGATAAACCAAGTCACCTTTGCATTAATAAAGAAATTTGCCATTTTCCTAATAAAGGGATTTTTGACATTTGAACCACTAACACAAAAGTTCGAAAAAAAGACTGAAATAACAGTTTTCTTTAAAATTTTATTGGGTAACTTAAACAATTAATAATCCGTGTTTCTACCGCGAACACTAACAACACAAGAACATCGGTTTGGCATACTCAAAATGAGTTCATCCAAATCACGCTGTGGAATGGCCGCCCATGTTCGTTGCAACAACAAAAAAAGGTCTTCTTGCGACTGGATACCCTCCATATTCGGCAGAGCTCTTCTCTGTAGCATATCCCATGCATGCTCAATCGGATTCAAGTCTGGCGACTGAGCAGGCCAGGGCAGGACATTGATGTTAGCTGCGGCGAGAGTCTGTCTTACAACTCTTGCGGTGTGCGGTCGTGCATTATCATGCATTAACTGAAATAAGGGACCGATTTGCACTTGTAGAGGAACGATGACGTCTGATACAATCGTCTCAGCATAAATTTGAGCGTTGAGGTTGCCTCTGATCCAAATCAACTCAGTTCTTCCGCCGATCCAAATACCCGCCCATACCATGATGGTTCCACCACTATAAGGATGGACTTCCTGGCAGGATTTTAATCGCTGTTGGCGTCCAGGGGTTCTCCAGTGTCGTATACGTCTTGTATCCGGTCTCATACCGAAACGAGACTCATCAGAAAAGCACACGAAACGCCATTGTTCTTCTGCCCAATTTCTGTGTTCAAGAGCCCATTGATATCGAATCCTACGATTGTGCATTGCTATAGGTGGTACCCGTAGCGGTCTTCGGGAATGAAGGTTCACTTCATGCAAGCGGTTTCTGACTGTTTGGTCGCTAATTAAGTTCCCTGAAGAGTGATGAAGCCTCACGGCTAACATCATGGCGGTTATTGTTGGAGCTCTTCGAGTTAAGATTTGAATGTATCGGTCTTGTCTCCGTGTGGTGCAGCGATACCGTCCTCCATGGCGCTCAGCCACGGTACCAGTGCTTCGGTAACGTGTCCAAAGTCGACTGATAACACTCTGACTTGTATTCAGAGCTAAAGCCACAGTACGTTGCCGGGAACCAGCTTCTATCATTCCCACGGCTCTGAGCATTTCTTCCCTGCTTAAATGACGTCGCCGCTCCATAATAACGTTGGTTTTAATCAGTAGTAGGGAAACAGTAGCACTAATAATGTCTTCAATGCGTTGTATGTTTTTAGAGGGAAAATATTGACAGCTGATTTTCATCTTTTACTCGAATTTGATTCACAGTTCCTGATTCAAATTATGAAATGCACCAAAAAGGATCCATATAAATTTATAAAATCATAAATTTATTACAAAGCCACATCTCAATCTCAAGAAATCCGCATAAAAATGCTTGATCCCTAGACACTTTTGATGTGTGTATAATTATAGTAAAATGTGGGTTTTGGAGGAATTAAAATCGTGTTCTTAATTGTTTAAAGTCATGCAGGCAATTTAGGTAAAGTGTTAGGAGTAATAATTGTTGGCAAAATGTTGTTCGTGGAATTATTATAGTTTACTAGCTGTGCCCGCGACTTCGTTCGCGTGGATGTCAGAACTTAACAATGTATTTTTAATGCGAAGCGCTGTTGGAGGATACTGATACAAATCATTTTTTATGCTTTTTTAACATCATAAAATCGTCAAATGTGTGCTCTCACCCAGGGCAGGGCAGGAGGGACTTTCAGACTTGTACTGACTAAAATCCATGGTGTCCTTCAATACTGCCGTGCAGGCCCTAAAGTGCAGTATGAGGAAAAAAGCGGTTTCGAGAAAACCGCGAAAAACTTTTTAACACTGTTTTTTTTAATATTGTTAATGAGTATGATGCATATTTTTATTGCTACGAGGACTAAGTGACAACAAAGATGGTATTTACAAAAACAAATATTAATTTAGTTTATTAGATTTTAATTAAAATCGGGTTTTTTAAAATCATGGCAGTTACTGCACGCAAAAAGTTACCCATACGCAGATTAAAATGCGGTAAAAATACTTGATACCGCAAAAACTTAGATTTTTTTGCTACTTTGCAGACTAATTTGCAGCATAAGACTTTCTTTACTGCATTTTAATTTATGTCTTGAGCGATTTGCACGTGTAGTACATAACGTTTTCCTCCAACTTACGAGTATGTTTGAGGTGGGAATTTACAGAAAAAAATGTATGTATAAAATTGACGTTAATTTTTTAATATTATTAGTCCAGTCAACGGGGAGTTTTGCCCTACAAAAGGTGGTGTAGTTTTTTTTTTAAGTTTTGCTTAAGTTTATTACTAACACTAGTATGTAAGCTCGTAACTAGTACTAACAGAATATGGATGTAATCGTAAGACGAGTCTGAAATAAATGCTTATTATTATTAAGTATAGCTAACTCATGAAAAATTTAAGTTTTCGATCTCGAGGAGTGTATGTTATGGGGATAAATTGACGATTGCACTGAATGGAGTGGAAGGAACTAGATTTGCTCAAAAAACAACGTGTGATTTCAGTTGTCCTTTACTTCAGACATCTTAGCGTCTAATACGCATTCGGTAAAACAAGTTTCACGTGTCTAAATAAACGAAATATACGTAACGTAAAAATACAATTTGTTGTGGAATTTTAATGTCTTTAAACTTCTCTTAGACATTTTTGTCATAAAGTCAGCTGTTGAAGTAGGTATTATGTGAAAAAGAACGAATTTGGACCCCTTCAATCCAAGATGCTGGCTAACGCAGACACTCCTTGAGACCGAAAACTTACATTTTTCATGAGTAGCATGTACTTAAGAAATACAAATGAAAACTACACCACATAATGCAACGCAGAGCCTCTTTTTTGTCCCCATTGACTGGACTATACACCGTGTTCCGGACGATATACATAAACTTCGACCAGATGTTCAAACCACGGAAGTAAGCATTTTTCATTATGGACACATTAATAAATTCTTATTTTTTATTTTTTGTTAATTTTCATACAAACTAAATACCTAGACGTAAATAACCCGATATGCATGCCTCTTTATCCGAATTGGCAACGTCATTCATAACATTTGGCGGGCTGAAACAAATGAAATGCAAATAGTATTTGATAGATTTCAAATTAAGATACTTTCTCACTGCATAGCTCAATTAAATTTCATTAAATGAAATTACAAATATCTTTGTAACGAAGCCTTTTTAAGTACTACTTCCTTTGTTGGATTTGATTTGTAAAAGCCATAGAAGTATTTGCTAAAGTTTATGGATAACGTGAAGAACACGGTGTATAAGGTATGTAATTGTAACTTAATTTTAAAATGCTTTGAACACAAGCGGTAATAAAGATATTTAAGTTAAAAATTAAATGGTAAGTAGGTATACTTAAAGCTTTTTGGTTCCGCAAGAAACATGAGATTTTCAATTAAATGTCACATTAATTTATATACCTACAGTGTTTGTTTTCCCACTACCGATACTTTAAGGGGATATAATAGACTCATTTTCATCGACAAATCTGCTTATGAAAAATTCCTACTAAAACACATTGCGAATGGCGGCCATTTTGGTTTTTTAACCGGCCGAACTGAAATATGTACAATAAAATAAAACCAAGACATCAATATACATGCAAATGACTTTATTGCGAAGGTAAACGTTGAAGCTTCCGAAAAACTTACCAGAGTTTTCTAAAAAATAAGAAAAAAGAATAAAAAAACATGGGAAAGCACTTAATTGTACACAAAAATTACTGATTTTTTTCACATATTTCACTCTAGCTCGAAAAGTACCCCTATTTTTTGCTTGGGTTTTTGTGGTAAATTAAAAGTATTCGACTGATCGAGCAAGAAAGTTAGCGACAAATTCTGACTAGAACGCAGTAAAATATGACCTGTACTGCAGTGAAATTATTAAAATCGTTCAAGTTAGCAATTATAATGCAGTAACAGAGTGTCATACTGCGTTTTAATTAGCATTTAAGTTATTTTCATCTTTTGGAAAATACTGACTATGCAGCAGTAAATAATGAATATACTGCACTTTAGTTGGTTTTCACGTAATGAAGTTACTTCAATAACACTAAATAAAATACTACATTTTAGTACTTTGCTGCATTTTAATCTGTAGTTCATGTAAATTAAAATAGTGATCAGCCATGCAGTATTAACACTTTTGGTACAAAAACTACTTACTGCATTTTAATTTATATTCCTCAATATTTTTTTTGGGTATGGAATACAGATTTTATGTGGTAATATCGATATTTACTGCGTTTAACTTGGTAAAGTGACGGATCGTGGTAGACGTAACTGCTATAACTGTATTTTAGTTGGTATTGTAATATATTTAGACATGCAAAATTACGTTACTGCTTTCAAAAAATTGATTTTTTAACTGTTTAAAGCATCCTATCAAATACCTGATTAGATCTTCATGTTCCTTATAACGTGTCCGTTAAGGTTCTATATTCAACAAAAAAATGACAAAAAACCTGTTACTGCGTTTTAGGGACTGCACGGCAGATTTGTTGTCGGATGTTCTGCCGTGCAGGCCCTAAAGTGCAGTATGAGAAAAAAAGCGGTTTCGAGAAAACCGCGAAAAACTTTTTAACACTGTTTTTTTTACTATTGTTAATGAGTATGATGCATATTTTTATTGCTACGAGGACTAAGTGACAACAAAGATGGTATTTACAAAAACAAATATTAGTTTAGTTTATAAGATTTTAATTAAAATCGGGTTTTTTAAAATCATGGCAGTTACTGCACGCAAAAAGTTACCCATATGCAGATTAAAATGCGGTAAAAATACTTGATACCACAAAAACTTAGATTTTTTTGCTACTTTGCAGACTAATTTGCAGCATAAGACTTTCTTTACTGCATTTTAATTTGTGTCTTGAGCGATTTGCACATGTAGTACATAACGATTTCCTCCAACTTACGAGTATGTTTGAGGTGGGAATTTACAGAAAAAAATGTATGTATAAAATTGACGTTAATTTTTTAATATTATTAGTCCAGTCGACGGGGAGTTTTGCCCTACAAAAGGTGGTGTAGTTTTTTTTTAAGTTTTGCTTAAGTTTATTACTAACACTAGTATGTAAGCTCGTAACTAGTACTTACAGAATATGGATGTAATCGTAAGACGAGTCTGAAATAAATGCTTATTATTATTAAGTATAGCTAACTCATGAAAAATTTAAGTTTTCGATCTCGAGGAGTGTATGTTATGGGGATAAATTGACGATTGCACTGAATGGAGTGGAAGAAACTAGATTTGCTCAAAAAACAACGTGTGATTTCCGTTGTCCTTTACTTCAGACATCTTAGCGTCTAATACGCATTCGGTAAAACAAGTTTCACGTGTCTAAATAAACGAAATATACGTAACGTAAAAATACAATTTGTTGTGGAATTTTAATGTCTTTAAACTTCTCTTAGACATTTTTGTCATAAAGTCAGCTGTTGAAGTAGGTATTATGTGAAAAAGAACGAATTTGGACCCCTTCAATCCAAGATGCTGGCTAACGCAGACACTCCTTGAGACCGAAAACTTACATTTTTCATGAGTAGCATGTACTTAAGAAATACAAATGAAAACTACACCACATAATGCAACGCAGAGCCTCTTTTTTGTCCCCATTGACTGGACTATATAAAGTATGTAATTGTAACTTAATTTTAAAATGCTTTGAACACAAGCGGTAATAAAGATATTTAAGTTAAAAATTAAATGGTAAGTAGGTATACTTAAAGCTTTTTGGTTCCGCAAGAAACATGAGATTTTCAATTAAATGTCACATTAATTTATATACCTACAGTGTTTGTTTTCCCACTACCGATACTTTAAGGGGATATAATAGACTCATTTTCATCGACAAATCTGCTTATAAAAAATTCCTACTAAAACACATTGCGAATGGCGGCCATTTTGGTTCTTTAACCGGCCGAACTGAAATATGTACAATAAAATAAAACCAAGAGATCAATATACATGCAAATGACTTTATTGCGAAGGTAAACGTTGAAGCTTCCGAAAAACTTACCAGAGTTTTCTAAAAAATAAGAAAAAAGAATAAAAAAACATGGGAAAGCACTTAATTGTACACAAAAATTACTGATTTTTTTCACATATTTCACTCTAGCTCGAAAAGTACCCCTGTTTTTTGCTTGGGTTTTTGTGGTAAATTAAAAGTATTCGACTGATCGAGCAAGAAAGTTAGCGACAAATTCTGACTAGAACGCAGTAAAATATGACCTGTACTGCAGTGAAATTATTAAAATCGTTCAAGTTAGCAATTATAATGCAGTAACAGAGTGTCATACTGCGTTTTAATTAGCATTTAAGTTATTTTCATCTTTTGAAAAATACTGACTATGCAGCAGTAAATAATGAATATACTGCACTTTAGTTGGTTTTCACGTAATAAAGTTACTTCAATAACACTAAATAAAATACTACATTTTAGTACTTTGCTGCATTTTAATCTGTAGTTCATGTAAATTAAAATAGTGATCAGCCATGCAGTATTAACACTTTTGGTACAAAAACTACTTACTGCGTTTTAATTTATATTCCTCAATATTTTTTTTGGGTATAGAATACAGATTTTATGTGGTAATATCGATATTTACTGCGTTTAACTTGGTAAAGTGACGGATCGTGTTAGACGTAACTGCTATAACTGTATTTTAGTTGGTATTGTAATATATTTAGACATGCAAAATTACGTTACTGCTTTCAAAAAATTGATTTTTTAACTGTTTAAAGCATCCTATCAAATACCTGATTAGATCTTCATGTTCCTTATAACGTGTCCGTTAAGGTTCTATATTCAACAAAAAAATGACAAAAAACCTGTTACTGCGTTTTAGGGACTGCACGGCAGAATAGCCCTTTACGTTCCGGGGTCACGGTAGCTCGTAAGTCCCACGACCCCAGAAGGCTTGGCCCTCTAAGCGGGGCCCCGTCATTGTGCTGAAACTCTGAGGCGCGCGTGGAACACAAACGGGCCGTCGACCCGGGCATAGTCCATGATCGGACAGCGAGTCGACCATTACTCGCCACCCGCCTGCCTGCACCTATTGGCCGGAGATCGTCCTGCGACGGCCGTTGCCGTGGGCGTACCACTGCGGCTGGGTCGTGAGGTGGACGCTGTCCTCTCCCTCACGCGTCTCACCTCCTCCTTCACTAGCATGACTGCTTCGCAGAAGGAGGCGACCGCTTCCCACTCTATTTCGCCCCGCAGCATGACCTCGACCAATGCCGGGCGCGAGAGGTCGCCGCCTATGGCAGTTGTAAGGACATACGATAGGTACTCTACCCAAGCGGGGCAATCCTGCACCGTATGCTCCACTGTGTCCTCCGGGCGATCCTCGCAGTGGTGACACCCAGGCGTTTCCTCCTTCCCCATCCGACACAGGTACCTCCCAAAACTTCCGTGTCCGGTGAGGACCTACGTCAGGTGGTTGGTCAGGACGCCGTAACGCCTATCCAGCCAAACCTCAAAGAGAGGTCTTACCGCCGCGATTGAGGCGTGCCCAAACCTCGGTTGCGATAGTCGCTCCCTCCATACCGCCATGAGATCGCGCCGGAGCTCTTCCCGCCGCGCCTTGACTTGTTGAGGCAGCGGGGATTGCAGCCGGCAGTGCAGCTTCTTTATAAACAACATGGTCGGACGGCAAGCTACCCATTACTCCCCATCCGCAAGCGGCTGGAATATGACCCGCGATTTCTGACGCCCAGGGGGCGTATTACAACCTCTTAATTCCTGTCAGTTTACGCCTTAAAGTGAGCTGCCTTGCTTAGTCGTATTACGAACACACATTGAAGGCCAGTAAACAGTCACGTGACCTCTTACCGACTTCTGCCTGTGCTTGTGCCTGGAAATTTCGTATTACAAGCTACATAATGACATTTCAAGGCCGGATTAACTGTCAAAATTGGTATCTCCAAAATCATTCAGTTTACGCCACCTTTTAGTAACTTTTACTGACTTGTTTCTTTTAATTTGTCTTTAAACAGTTTAAACTACCTAAATTAAGCTTTAGAATTAATAATGGAGGCACTACCGAATATCTGGAGAGTGAATACACGATATAATGTCAGCTGATGAGCTTTATAAAGACGACAAAATTATTACATTTTACGACACATATTCCTACACTCATTTGCTGAACGATAAGCAATAAATAGATTCATATTCGTAAACATTTACTCATATAATAATATACTGTTCTAAATAAAAAACATGTTTCTCCTGAATAAAATGTTTTATTCTGTCGTAGTTCCATCAGTGTAACAAAAAATTATCAAGAGCTTAGATTTGAGACATGGTGACTGAAATAAAGCCAAAAAAATGGAGCCAAAACTTGTGTTCAATTTTTATTTGGGTACATTGGGCAGTCTTTGATGTATTAACAGACATTTTAAGTTCACTTCCTCGATTGCTTCTGGACTTCTGGTACCACAATTTCACAGCCAATTTCAGGAGCACTAACATGGTAAGAACTAGGTACACTGTCTTTCGGTTTGAATAAACGTCCTAGGTTTTATCATTCCTTCTCTTGCTGAAACATTTTGTAGCTTCATATCGGCGCCTCTTTGATTGAACGCCTCTTGCTTTAAAAATAATAACAACGTTGGTACAGCTCCGTTTTTCAAATTTTTCCGCTCGTGACTTAGTCCATTGTTTTCTTACTTTCTCTGCGGCAGGAAAAGAGTACTGTACGAGCCGCTAGCCCGTACAGTAGAGTTGTAGGTTGTGGTGAAGTAGATTGTTGCAGTAGACGGGATGTGGCCAGGGAATAAAACCTCTGTTTTGTGTCCGTGCTACCGGAGTGAATTTATTGTTTACACTGATCGTACAAAAGATTAACCTAAATAACATCGACTACGCGTGTAGGTAAAAGAGCATAATCGACGAAATAATATAATGCTAAGTAGTTAAGAAAGTTAAACAATTAAAATCATGTGGCGATGCTCGTACATCCTGCCAGCAACAAGAAAATAAACAGAAAGGAGTCAATAATTGTAAAATTGTATAGACATAATAATTGTGTAAAAGTAAACTTAAAAATAAACACAATGCATTAAACAAAATATAAAGGAAAGATTAGGACGTTCTTGGTTCAGCTCTGACTGACATAGGAGATGTTCCACAGTCCGTCTTGATGTTGCTTTGGCACGCTCGTAGGTTCCCGGTGGTTTCTTCTGTTGCCGCTTCACGCGCCCTTGCAGGTCTGCTGCTCTTGTGAGTTTCCACCATTTCAATTTCTTCCTTGCGATCTTGAGCTTGCGATAGACAGGAGAATCGGTTTCTCACCTTGAAGAAGATCCATATGCCGAAAAGAGTTCCACAGACGGTGATAAAACCGTAGAGAACATAATGGTGTTGTTCCGCGTCGATTGACCTTATTGTTTGTATGTCTTGTTGATCCTTAATCACCATTATTTTCTTCTTCAGGTCATTTAGTTGCTCTTCGTGTTTCTATTGTCGTGTTAGTCAAGTAGGCAAGGTTGCTATTACTTGAGACCACATGGTTTATGCTTGTCTCCGGTATGTAAATTTCGTCATCATCGTCCAATTCCATTTTGCTTTGCAGATTGTAGTGCGCGTGAATAAGGTGATTGTCCCCACGCATCATGCATCCTGTTGCTAAGGCTATCGTCCCAGTATTACGTAGTGTCTGTGACGTAATTCCAGCTGGACAGAAAATGCGCATCGTGCATTCCTCGCAACACCTAAACAACCAAGCGTTCTTGCTGTGCAGCCTAATCCAGTCATTCGTGCAACTTGATATTCTTGTGCGGCAACTGGACGCTACTCGGTTGTTTATTATGTCTGCTTCACATATGCCTGTTGTTGTTTTTATTTCATAAATAGGTAGATTGAAATTGCATAACAGCTGATTTGTTTTGATTTGTATGCACGATAGAAGTTGTTGTTCGTGCAACGGTATCATCATGTCCTTTCTCAAGTTCACGGCCATGTATTTCGCTGTCGGTATTATGCTGACCATTGAGCTTCCGTTTATATTGTTTATGGGTATAACTTGCGTTAATTCATATTGTTCGTCTGTCACCAAAGGAATTGTCACTTCGAAAATGAGGAAGTCTTCGATAAGTTTTCCGTGAACACTTGATAGTTTGTATAGTTTACGGATGCATTTGAAACCGCTTGTACAGGGCAGCGATAATCCTTTCGGCACTTGTCCTGATATGATGTTTAGTTGTTTTTCAAACGCATCTGGCTTCAACAAGTGAGTGTCGACCTTGCCGTTGTGAATATCTGTGATAAGGTCGATCAATGTGTTCTGTATTCTTCGCAGGTTATCGACCATCATGTTCGCGGCTACTGCAGTGGCTATGATGAAAGTTGCCTTGTCTTGCTCTGTTTTCAATTGCTGCATACAATCTCTTAGCTGTTTATTGATTACAATGAACTGTCGGTTCATCACTTGCTCGTTTCTCTTGAGTAAGTTGTATTCGCCTTCGATGACTGATGTTTGGTTCTTGTAAAGATTTATCAAGTGATCTTCGTTGCTTTGTATCAGTTTTATGTCTTTACTGTATTTTTCTGCGAATTTATCGTCGAGCACTCCAAACAGGGAGTTGGCAATGTTACCTATCCCGTTTATAAGACCTCGTCTAAGGCGTTTTCCGTGTTCATATTTTAAGACTTCATGGTAATGTCTTAGTTCGTTCAATTCGTGCTCAAATTGTGTTGTTATAGCAAAGTAGGCTGTATTTCGCTGATCGAGTTCTTGTAATTGTTTGACATATTGTTCAACAGCGAAGACACTTTTCCAGTACGTTGACATATTGTAGTAAATCACCAATCGCCATTCATCTTGAATTATCTGTATGTCTGCGGTTTTATCAAAGAATACAAGGCGTGATGGGTCGAGAGTTGTGACGTTCACTAATTGTTGTGAGGATGGTGCCACACACATTATCATGAACATCAGCATCGTAGTCAAGCAAGTTGTGTAGATTCCTGGTTTTGTAGTTGTAGGTCTCTGTCGAGGTTGTCGCGATGGTGTGGCTGAAGTCGCCTGTTTTTGTATGTTGTTAGGCTCTTCAATGGGTTTGTCTTCAGTATGACATCCTGTTTCTATAGGCAGCCGTGACACCTTTGTTATCGGCCGCTTCATAATATTTGACTTAGTTTTCAATGTCACTACTCGTACTAAGTCATCGGCTCCTGGATGTGTTTCTGTAACGCGTCCCAGTAACCATCTAGCAGGGGGTATGTGATCTTCCTTTATAAGGACAACATCACTGTAGACATGTTTCGGTGTTCCCCTTCGTGCGCAAAGTCGCTTCAGTGCTGCTAAAAATGTTGAGGTGCTGAGATCTGATACTAGCTCGAGATGTGTCGCTTTAGTACAGAGGCAAACAAAAATAGCAATGTATGCCTTTACTGTCTTTATGCCACGGCCTTTGTTGGCTTTTATATCAACATGACCTGTAAAATCCACACCTGTGTGGGTGAATGGCCGGGACGGCGTAACTCGAGCCGGCGGTAAGTCCGCCATCAGTTGATTGCTGCGTTGCATTTTGTAGCGATGACAAGTTATGCATTTATTTAATTGTTTCTTGATAGTTTTCATTCCACCAATAATCCAGTACTTGTTTCGAAGATGTCCCAAGGTGAGCCTGGCACCACCATGAAGCGTTTGCTTGTGGGCTCGCTCAATCAAAAGGTTTGATAATTTGTGGTTGTTGGGTAAAATAATCGGATGTTTTTGGGAGCTAGTTAAACTAGCATGTTCAAGCCTTCCACCCACTCGTAGCACGCCTTGGTTGTCTAAAATTGGACACAAATTCAAGAGTTTACTCGTAGCTCGTACTTTCTTGTACTTCTGAATGTGTGTGATATCGTCGCCAAACGAATTGTTTTGTACAATTTTTATGATTGTGTATTCAGCTAATTCTAAGTCTTCTGTCGTTAGCTGATTTATCCGTTTGGCTTTTGTTGCGTCACGCGAGTTGTTTGTAAATCGTAGTATCCAACCAACGATTCTTGTAACACGAACCATTGAACTGTGTTTTTGCAAAAGTGTCTCAATGAGTGGTATTTGACTTGTTTGTGTTGCGCAACTTTGCTCCCGGTTCCTAAGCTCCTCGTTGGTTGCGAAAGTCTCTTGTTTGGGTATGTTGTTGTTTTGGAGCCAGGCAGGGCCATTCCACCATAGTGTGTGATTCATAAGATCGGCCGGCAAGATTCCTCTGCTTGCACAATCTGCGGGATTTTCTTGCGACTTCACATGTCTCCATGCGTTGGTTGGAATTATTTGCGTTATTTTCGATACTCTGTTGGCAACGAAGCTCTTCCAGCGCTTCACATCACCTTGTAACCACCCTAGCACCACCATCGAATCTGTCCAACAGTAGGTTGTAACCTTTTGTTGAGTGCTGAATGATTCCGCGACCTTTTTGATTAGTTGAGCTAGTAGGGCCGCGCCGCATAGCTCTAATCGAGGCAGAGAGATGGGTTTTTTCAACGGAGCTAGTTTGGTTTTTGCTGCCACTAGTCTAATAATCAGCTGTTGACCTTCCTTATCAGTGGATTTGCAGTAAACAACACATCCGTAAGCTCGTTCAGATGAATCGCAAAAGCCATAGATTTCGAAAGGCAGTTCTGTGTTGCCCATCCAACGTGGTATCGAAATATCGTGAATGTAGACCATCTGTTGGCGAAATTGTTCCCATTCTTGTTGTATGTTCAATGGAAGACAATCATCCCAGCCTGCCGTTGTGTTCCAAGCTTGCTGAAAGATCAACTTAGCCCTTAGTGTGACAGGCGAGAGCCAACCTAATGGGTCATACAATTTGGATATATCAGACAGCAACGTGCGCTTAGTGTTGACGTCACGCTTGTCAATAAGCGGTATTCGTTTATATGTAAATTGATCCGTGCGCGGATTCCATGTTATGCCTAATGTTTTGTTTGTATCTATATCTTTGAAATCAAACATTCCTTGACTGACTAGGTCATTGGGCAAATTCTCAAGTAGGCATTTGTTGTTGCTAGTCCACTTTCGAAGGTTGAATCCGCCGCGTTTCAACATGGTTATCAGTTCATGTTGGGCTTTCTCTGCGGTGACGATGTCGTTGCCGCCTCCTAACAAGTCGTCTACGTACAGCTGATTTGAGAGCATGTTCGCTGCCAGAGGGAATTCAGCGCCGTCATCTTTGATCAATTGTTTTATTGTCCGCATGGCCAAAAATGGAGCTGATTTGGTACCATATGTCACTGTAGTCAATTGAAATTCTTGTAGTGGCTCTGTGGCAGAATTTCGCCAGACTATTTTCTGTAAGTGTTGGTCCGCTTCCTGGACTCGAATCTGTCGGTAAAACTTCTCAATGTCAGCAGTATATACGTATTGGAACGCTCTCCATCGCAGAATCATGGCTTGAATGTCTTGTTGCAGATTGGGTCCGCATTCCATTAGTTGATTCAAACTACGTCCTGTGGTAGTGGTCGCCGATGCGTTGAATACTACGCGTAATTTTGTCGTTGTTGAATCAGGTCGCAAAACTCCGTGGTGAGGTAAGAAACAACTTGGTGTTGTCGGCATAGTACATGGTCGCATGTGCTCGAGAGCGATGTACTCATCAATGAAGGCCTTGTAGCTTGAGGCAAGATTTTTGTCTCGAGCAAATCGTTTCTCCAGTTGTTTGAATTGTGCGATCGCTTGTGGTTTTGATTGTCCCAGATGTTGATCAAAGTTTTCTTTCATAGGTATTCTAACTGCGTATCGCCCATCTTCAAGCCTTTTGGTAGTTTGAGTATACAGTGCCTCACAGTAGTCCTCCTCGACTGTTAAGGATTCGTTTTGAGCGGTGATCTCTTCCATCTCCCAAAAACGAGAGATGTCCTCAGTATTTACCACTACATGGCAGTTGAACGTCTTGGTGTTTCCAACTAGAATCCATCCGAGTCTTGTCTGTTGTGCAATCGGTGCGTGTATGTTTCCTCGGAGGATATTGTTCATAATGATGTCGGCGTATATTCCAGCATCAAGGAGGATGTCAACTGGCCGGGATAAGTTGAAATGTGGATCAGCCAAGTTGATGTTTTGAATGTGAGGCCAGTCTTGTTTCTCAAAGGAATAGTTGGGCAAATTGTTGAGTAATTTTGCCATAACCAATGCCTGTGTAGTGAACTGATAGTCCCCATAAAGTGACTCGCATTCCAGATAAACTGTTCCGTTGCTATGACTGGCAAATGATCCGATTCCGGACACCGTTGAGTTTTGGTTGTATCTCCGAAGGCCAAGTTGTTGAACAGCAGATTCAGTAATAAGGTTTAGTTGGGATCCTTGATCTAGAAGGCATCTTAATGTTGTATAAGTTCCATCTATAGCTCTAACTCTGAGCATGACTGTTGATAGAAGAACTTCGTTGAAGTTTCCTGACACGTGATTGGCTTTGCCTTGTGAAGTCGACGGTTTGTTGTTGGGTCGTTGACCGTTCGATAAAGTCATTTGCGCAGTGTCACGAAAAATGTCATGTAAAGTGGTGTGATGTGTATTGTTGCACACTCTGCACCTTTTATTCGAATTGCATTTATTTTCTCTGTGTGAATACATGCAATTCTTGCAAACATTCAATTGCTCAAGTGTCCTCAATTTGAGTTCCGGATTCATTTCTTGAAATGTTGAGCAATTAATTAAAAGGTGATCTGTTTTACAGATAGGACAATTTTTACTGGAGCTTGTGTGATTCGCCTTGGGTGACCGCTTGTATTTGTATGCGTCCCTTTGGAATGATGTAATCTCCTTGTCCTGGGATGAAGATGCTTGTTTGTGAAAGTTAGGTGGATTCCTTTTCTTCGTCATTGTTTCTAGCGCTGTAAACTTGTTCTCGATAAACTGAATGAGTTCTTCAAACACAGGAAGCTCTCTAGGATGTTTCCTTGCTTCCATGTAGTCGGAGTAGGTCTGAGAGTCGAGTTTTCCCCCAAGGATGTGTACTAGAATGGGATCCCACGTAGTAGTGTCTATCCCCAAGTTGCGCAGGGCGTGCACGACTTCCAGACTAGTGTCGTGTAGACGCTTCAGCTCGTAAGCATTTTGATGTTGAATCGTTGGCTGACCCGTTAGCGTTTGCATCTGTTTCGTAAAGAGCAGCTGTCGATTGTTGTACCTGTGGTTGAGAAGTTCCCAGCAGGAGTCGTAGTTGCTTTCAGAAACCAATAGATGTTGCACCAAGCGCTCAGCCTCACCCTTGAGCTTTCCCTTCAAATGCTGCATCTTTTGGGCTTTGGAGAAGGTGGGGTTGTTGTGGATAGCAGCGGCGTATAAGTCTAGGAATGTCGGCCACTGCGAGTAGTTTCCCGAAAACACCGGTATTTCGATCTTCGGGGCGCTGTCGCGTTGCTGTGCTGCGAGATTTAGTTTGCGATTAAGATCCCGCTTTGTTGATTCGTATGTTGCTTCATACTTTGAAAACTCAAGCTCGTAGTTCACGTCACTGCCGACGAGAATGTTGTCGAGTTTCCAATGTACTTCGTCGATCATCTTCCATCGGGCTTCAAGAGTCTTGAGCTTGTCCTCGATGTCCCATTTTTCAGTTAATTCCGCCATAATCATGTTACGTGTGAGGCGTGAGAAAGCTCTAAAATTGGTGGCTTGTTGGGTTTTGAGCTCGTCCGCTTTCGACAGGACTCCAACGTTCTTGCTGGTTTCGCCTGTATTCCCGAAGGTTTCAGAATCCTTGTCGCCAGCAGTATAAGTGGGCCAGGTTTGCAACTTCTGTAATATTGTTAGGTATTCACCTTTGACTCTCTCATATACTTGAGCGGTGTAGTAATTGTTTGTCTGGTTTTCAGCGCCTTGCAGAATACCATGGTTCATCTCAAACTCGTTCCAGTGAGCCTTGAGATTATCCAATCTAACCTTGATGTAGGCATTGTTTTTGCGGTCAGGGCCATCTTTTCCGAAGTTGACACCGATTTTCCTGATGCCTTCAGCAATGATTTCCTGCCGCTTCAGAAGTTCTTGTTGTTTAGCGTCCATTGTGGTTGTGGGACACTAACTCCTGTTGACTTCAATAGCTTCCGGATCACTTTCTGGTGATGTTGCCTGTTATGGTCGCAGGATCAGAAGGTATCTCTAATACGATATGTGCGCCTTCTCAATCTGACTGGGGCGATCCGCTTGTGGAAGACCAGTCAAACCGATTCGCTATCGTAAATAGAAACACTTCGTACCTGAGACGGAGTGCAGGGCTGTGGTTCCAGTTGCGATGATAGATCCGGCTCGAAGGACCAAATGTACGAGCCGCTAGCCCGTACAGTAGAGTTGTAGGTTGTGGTGAAGTAGATTGTTGCAGTAGACGGGATGTGGCCAGGGAATAAAACCTCTGTTTTGTGTCCGTGCTACCGGAGTGAATTTATTGTTTACACTGATCGTACAAAAGATTAACCTAAATAACATCGACTACGCGTGTAGGTAAAAGAGCATAATCGACGAAATAATATAATGCTAAGTAGTTAAGAAAGTTAAACAATTAAAATCATGTGGCGATGCTCGTACAAGTACAGCCTTTATTATTGCACTAAAAAGCACTACATAGTGGCATGATAAATAAATAGAATATGATATTATTATTCTTGTTTGTTTTGGCAATCAAAACCGTCACAGACTAAAAAAATATTGCAACACGATCGTTCAGAAACAAACCCCTTTGCGAGAGTTGAATATTTAGTATTAAGTTTTTGCTTATAATAACAATAAATATTGCTCAAGTTGATTATATATATTTAAATTGTTATTAAAATACAGTTTAACTCAAATATCTCCTAAATTTACAATGAAAAAGAAGTTTTTCACCCACAATTATAAAACCGGTAATCATCGGTAACTTGTCGATTCGATTTTTGAACGAATTCGCTAGCCCGTCTTAATCATCCAGAGACAAATAATCCTGGATGATTCCTTGCAGAATTACGTGCGCCGTAATACGAAATAGAACAAGCCTGCTTATGGCCGTAAATTCAACTGCTCGAAAACTGCCCGGAATTAAAAAAAGTTGTAATACCCCCCCTGGGCGTCTTCAGCGGTGGCTTGGTTGAGAAGTAGAGGATGCCATTTTCCTCAAGCTTTCCAACTGCTCCCTCCCCTAGCCTGTTGCCGAATGCCTGAGGTACCTCCCGAAACAACCGTGCCCGGGAGGACTTCGGACTTCGTCAGGTTGAAGGTGAAGACGCCGTAGTGTCTCTCCATCCACTTTAATCTTACCGCCGCAATTACGACATGTCCAGGCAGTCATTATTTTGTTGTGGTATTATTTTGAAACTATGTGATCTCCTAAGATATTTACTGAAATCAAATGATGTCAAGCATTCAATTTTGTTCAAAATTAAATGCTTGTGATGATTAACTAGCCCAGTCAACGAATGCTCAAAAGGTACCATGGTTTGAAGGTACCATTTTTTGGTTTTTCGCTTATATCTATTTCTACTCAATAATTGATCGTTGACTGGGCTAAACGTATTTATTTTGATAAAGATTAATATCATGTTAATGAAAATACCTTCGCAAATAATGCATTACTACTACGATTATTACAAACATTTCCATAAAAAAGGTTATAGTGACTTAACCTTAAAAGATAGATATATGCTTATTTTAGAACTTTTTATGAGGAATAACTGTGAAAAAAAAATGTATTACGGAAGTAATACATAATTTTTGCGTATCTTTAACCATTTACGTAGCGCACGCAACGGAAGCTCTCGAAATGGAATTCATTTTCCCGATTTTGAAACATTTCTCATTGCTGCTCCGCTCCTGTTAGCGATAGCGTGATGTTATATAGCCTATAGCCTTCCTCGATAAACGGACTATCCAAAACAAAATATTTTTCAATTCCAACGAGTGGTTCCTGAGATTAGCGCGTTCAACCAAACAAAGTCAAAGTGTGTGTACTTACATTTCGTTCTTATGAGTGGTCTATTAGAATTAATTTTGGTCTCGTATTATGAATGATAATTTAATTTATTCATTCATTTTAATACTAAATAAAGTAAAGAGTGTCAAGACCTAGACAAAAAATAATTAATTAATAAATGACAAAGGACGACACACATATATAAAAAATATTTATTTCACTTTGGAAATGCCAATAAATAGATTAAAAAAAAAACAAAAACACTACTACAAAACCAAACAAGCCCTTCACGAAAAATGTAAAACTGAAAAACAACTTTACAAAAACACATTTAAACAAATTCGTTATTCAAATTACCTCCGCTTGTCCAGGACGCCAACAAAAGTTGACTCGTCGAAAACATTTAAATATTCACTTTGTTTCAAAAATTTTCACGTTCCTCTTTATGCGGGACGGGTGTGGGGGGTGTCTTTGTGGTGCTTTGTGCACGGATTTAACCCCCATATTGCTCGTTTTAAATAGGCACGTAAATGTTTAAGATTTGTTTGAGTTTTGTACAAATTTTGAAGTTGAGGAAATTCTTGTTTATCTTAAACATCTTAATAATCTGAGGTGGTCTCGTGGTTGCGAGTGCAACTGCTGGCTCCGTGGACGTAGGTTTGATTTAGGGATTTATCAGTAGCAGGCTGCAGCTGTGATGCTAGCGGTATGATCATCCGTGTCTCGGAAATCAGGTTAGGTAAGTGCAGTGTTTGTTACTCTTTCACACAAAAACTACTTAATGGATTTGAATGAAATGACATGGCCGGATTCTGCCCTCAAAACTCAATCCAGATTTCATACTGTACATTAATAACTATTAAGCCTCCTGCAGACACACACGATTAATCGCGCTGTGACAACGAGCCAAGCTAATTTCCACTCTAAAAATACTACGAATGGACCGCGACATGTCGCCCCGCGCGATCAATCGCGTGTGTCTGGAGGAGGCTTTAATAGAAAAATTCTTCTAAAATAAATAAAAAATAGTCGCAACAATTACGTTTCTCTAAGATAGGCAAGGAAAATTCCTTTTTTATGTTATTTTCATTGGAAATAACACAAAAAACACTGTAATTTGTCAATGAGGGCTATCTAATATAATTCGCCGCTAGAGGCACTAGTGTAGCGTGAGGTCCCGAAATGTTTGTTTATTGGCGGGCTGCACGGTTTTATTTCTTTTTAGTTTACTTTCTGAGGTATTACGAAATATTTAATGAAATATTGTTCTTATTACGGCAAATACAAGTTACGGGTCAATGAATATCAGTGCTTTAAAAGCGGAAATAAGAAAAAGAGGTGGAAAGGTAAGCGGACTGAAAGACCAGCTAATTCAGAGATTAGCTAATTCAGAGTTAGTTGTTTACTGTTTACAAGCATATTTTATTATTTAATGTTTTGACGCCACAGTCCAGAATAATAACAAACTGACAGCCATACAGGACCTCACTCGCCAATGGCGCCATCTGGTGAGCACAAAAACGGTAGCCCTCATTTGATTCATTGCTAGGAAGAGACAATCGCATCGGCTTTTGGATACACGCATAAGATATTCAGTGTACCTGTGTAAACTATGCTTAATAGTCATATTAAAATACCTATAAAACGACCGTGACTGCCAGAATTGATGTTAATGATCTTATCAATATGATAATTTACCACTTTTCGAATGGCGCGCGTCTTGACGTGACTCACGTACCACTTTATAATATTTACAAGTGCGTATCCAAATGTCCTAGAGTTATTTAGACGTTTCTGCGACAGTTTAACTTAACTGTCAAAACTGTGCAGTCTTGCGTTGATCTTTCTAGTACTGTATTAGATTTTGGATATTTAAACTCGACCTCACGCTATCGTTCATTGGATTTCGTTTACGCTTTTAATGTTTAATGTTGTCTGAGTAATTGTAATCATAGTTTTCTTAAAATACCTATATAACAAGTAGAACTACACTCAATTACATAAGTACTTAAATAAAAAATTCAAATACTGTTGTAGTTGTCTAGTTGGAAATTGGACAGTTAGGTGTTGTTGCCATGTCATGACATTGTTATGGTATTTGGGCTGGGTCAGGCACCAACACAATAGAACACTAGCCTCTTTTCCTGATAATGTTTTGTTGACCTTTGAAGATGAATAGAAAGATGGTGATGACCTTAAAAGTGGATGAAAACATTGAATGTGCTTTGTCTGAGTAATTGCAATCATGTTTTTCTTAAGACGTATAAAACAAGTAGAACTACACTCAATTACATAAGTAATTACGTAAATAAAAATTTAAGTATTATTTAAGTGTTTTATTGTCAATCCAATTGTGTATTTTTTTTTATTTGCAAAATCGCTCTAGAAAAATCACAACATTCAAAAATATCTGTAGGAAACTACTTTTTCTTCACTATCGTGGCCTGTTTTAAAACGCATAACGTTTGAAAGGTTTAAACTGACCGTTACCACTCTCTAGGAAGAAACAAATCTAATACGTTCCTAGTAAATAAATGGCCTTTACATCTATTGATACTACCATTTCTTGTATTGTTTCGCATCAGACTCATTGCTATTCAAAATGTTCAGGCACATCTTTTAAAATCCTATATAAGATATCTCTCGCTTCTCTGATCATCAAACGTAAACTATTATAAATACATACCAGTAAGCTTTATTATGAGGTACTATACGTCAATTACATAAATATTTTTAGTCAGGACAATGCTCTATACAAATTCCGGCCATGTCTTTTAAAACACAGTTTTTAAGCTAGATCAACACGTATGATTTATTTAATTCATTGTTTTCATGATAAAAATTAAATACCGAAATGGCAAAAGCAAGATAAAAATATGATATTTTTAGTAAGAAATCACAAGACAATATTAAAAAGAAGTTTTATTTATTTTACAGACTATATGAAATAATAGAGAAACAAACAATTACTGTAACTTCATTATTTGAGTGAAGCGTAACTTCTAGAAATAAGTACCTATATTAAAACATTTTTATCTTGACCTTTAAAACTGAGTGAATTTACTTGTTTCGAAAATGACTCAAACTTTTTGAGTTTCCTAATTTTTACCCGACTACGGCAAAGCCAAAAGGAGGGTTATGATTTTGACCGGTATGTATGTTTGTATGTTTGTCTGTTCCCACATAACTTCTAAACTACTTATCATTACAGGACAAATCAGGTGACGGGGGGGTCCAGAATCATGTCCTGGTCCCATGGTATCCGTTTGTGCGTCAATGTCTCTTACACCCTGTATAGATAGATAATTTACCCTATGTATTTTTTTTCGTACACCTTTTCCAACCTAAATTTTCTCCTTAAGCCCACAACAGTTTTTCTTTTTTCTTAAGGTAAATACACCAATAAGAGGTGACACTTCTTCAAGACACCGGACATGAGGGTGGAAAAAGGAAGCCCCTCCACGTGGAGTCAGGAAATGAACCGACTTCGGAGTTAATTGAAAATGCTTGTCACTTGAAAGAATGCCAATATGTTGCGGTAGCTAGGTACTGATCGAGAGGCTGTTTGCTAGGCTTGCTACTTTAAGGAGAAATTTTATTTTTGATACTGTAACTGAGGCAACAATTTACAGGTTATGGAAAAAAAATAAGAGAAATAAAAAAAAACTATTTTAAAAAGAAATAATCGTTACTTGTTGGTACTTACTTGTTTTGTTCAGGGGTCAAAGCTTTTTTTTTTTTTTTTTATCGTGGTAAAATCATCAAATGAGTCCTCCCACCCCGGGCAGGGCGGGAGGGACTGTCGGACTTCTACTGACTAAAATCCACGGTGTCCTTCAATAGCCCTTTATATTCCGGGGTCACGGTAATGAGATAAGTCCCGCGACCCCGGCAGGCTTCGGCCCTCTAGAGGGGGGCCCCGTCATCTTGCTGACGCTCTTTGAGGCGCGCGTGGAACACAACGCGCCGTCGACCCGAGCATGGTCCATGGTCGGGCAGCGAGTTGCCCTTTACTCGCCGCCCGCATGCCCGCGCCTACGGTGGCCGGAGATCGTCTTGCGACGTCCGTCGCCGTGGGTGTCCACCACCATGGGTGGGGCGGAGGGAGGACATTGGCCTCTCCCTCACGCGGCCCGCCTCCTCCTTCGCGAGCAAAACTGCTTCGCAGAAGGAGGCGACCGCTTCCCACTCCGTCTCGCCCCGCAGCATGGCCGCAACCAATGCCGGGCGCGAGAGGTCTCCGCCTATCGCCGCCGTGAGGACACGTCGGTGCTCTGCCCAAGCGGGGCAGTCTTGCACCGTATGCTCTACTGTGTCCTCCGGGCGATCTTCGCAGTGGTGACACCCAGGCGTTTCCTCCTTTCTCCTTAGACACAGGTACCTCCCGAAACTTCCGTGTCCGGTGAGGACCTGCGTCATGCGGTAGGTCAGGACGCCGTGACTCCTATCCAGCCACTCCTCAAAGAGGGGTCTTACCGCCGCGATTGCGGCGTGCCCGGCCGTCGGTTGCGACAATCGTCCCCTCCATACTGCCCTGAGATCGCGCCGGACCTCTTCCCGCCGCGCCTCGACTTGTCGGGGCAGCGGGAATTCTCCCCGGCGCTGCGCCTCCACGCGCCACTCATAGACGCGCTGGAGGGCAGTCGCCTCCAGATCCCAGGGCAAGGGGTCAAAGCTTAGTAAAATCATTGGGAATCTAAGAAGTAGGAAAGTTAAAACATTTGATCTTGTGTATTTTATATCTACGAGTATACTAATATTATAAAGCTAAAGAGTTTTTTGTTTGACTGTAGACTTAATCTCAGGAACTACTGGTTCCAAATTAAAAAATCTTTTTGTGTCGGATAGTCCATTAATCGAGGAAGGCTATAAGCTATTAAAATCACCAATAGAAGCCGAGCAGCGTGGAGAAACTGCGGGAAACAGCTACCGCTTTATTACAAAACGTGGTTTAACTTAGACCAAGGTTTAAATCAAAAATCAATTTTTGAATTTCGAACTTTATTCCAACTGCTATAAAATTCTAAAATGCACATTGACAACTTAGACCGGGATCTAAACTCGGTTTTTGTATTAATAACTATTACAAAACGTGGTTTAACTTAGACCAAGGTTTAAATCAAAAATCAATTTTTGAATTTCGAACTTTATTCCAACTGCTATAAAATTCTAAAATGCACATTGACAACTTAGACCGGGATCTAAACTCGGTTTTTGTATTAATAACTTTACGACAGTAGAAATAAAGTTCGAAATTCAAAAAAATATTTTTGATTTAAACCTTGGTCTAAGTTAAACCACGTTTTGTAATAAAGCCGCTAACGTTTGTTTTTTAAAATGATAACAATATTACTTCCACAGTTATAGAGTGGAAAATATGCCTAAAAGTAATTAAGCCTTATATTAGAACAGTAAATTTTTAATAGAAATTTAAAATAAATAATTGTTTTCCTAATGATGAAGGCAATTCTCAACGCATACCTATAAATATATATAAAAAATATAAATAAATTAAGCATCCTGTAGGGATACAAGAACAGGGTTCGTTCGTAGAAATATATAGGTAATTAATTCGACAGTGTATTGGTTAATGAACATCAGCGATTGTCAAACTTTGTGGTAATTGACCACAAAAATACGGCCTCGCATTTATTATTTTTTGTTGTTTGGTGAAGTTAGCAAATAAAGACGATTACCACCTCATGTCTTTAAGTCGAAAGGGTATAATATTGTAAAATAGCTGAAAGTTAATTTACATTTTTCTGTAACATAATAAATATAAATGTTAATTAACTTTCAGCTATTTTGCAACATAATGACAAAATAATAACATTGTGTCAATTTAAATTACCTATGTGTGAAGCAATTAGCAGTGAATTATTCGTAAAAGTGAGCAGTGCTAATCCACTTTTGTCGATGACCGTCTCAAATCTGATCTTATAAAATTAGTAAACTTTAAAGTAAAAAAATATTAGATCCTTTCACTTGAAGCTTCTAGATAGTCCTGTTTTACAAAAATATGATGGCAACTAATGAATCGAACGCCAATAAATACAAATAGACTTTTGCGATACTTAATCTCAATTTCACAAACATTACTTGAAACGATTAACTGTAGTTAGCAGTAAAACAGTTATAAAAAAGTTTTTCTATGAGCTTTTCAAAAGTTTGAGAGCCTGACATAATTATACGGTAGCGGTTGCCAATAATTTGTGTATATACGAACCAATTAACTTTAAACGAAACATTAACCAAACAAAAAAAAATAGGCACCTTAATAATTTAGGTAAAACGAATAACTGCCTTGAAGGATGTTGAAGTTTAAAATCTATACTGTAAATGTGAAAAATATCACCTTTTTCCAGTTGTCCTCCAGCGAGATTAACTTCGAAAAATGAAACATTTTAATGAATATGAGTAACAGGGTGTAAATATTCTCATTACCGTTTGAAAAGAGAGAATTTTCTGAGCAAACGGGCGCGGCGTTGTGTGTAGTTGTATACCTATAACTGTCCTCGGTTTTACTGTATGCGTAACGATACAGGATTTTAATTTAAGAGCGCTTATTCTGAAAGTTGGCAACATCGCAAATAGTTGTCAAATATTAACAAGTTTTAATTAATTTAGCAATGTTTACTGTATGGAAATAATAAATATCTCTCTGTAGTGCACTAGAACATTGATATAGAAATGCAATTGAAACACTGAATTTGATGTTGTAACCGTTTCAGGTGTAAAAAAAGCATTCAGAAAGTTTCCAAATACTTTTTTTACATCTAAAACTACCTATATATTCGGTGTTATGATATTAATTATTGCATTCCCTAATCAATTTTTGAGTGCACTACAGAGCCATATTTCTTATTTCCATACAGTAACATTGTTAAATTGTTAATATTTGACAACTACGTGCGAAGCCGACGTTGCGAACTTTCAGAATATGCGCTCTTAATAGTTTTCGTCGTGTTCAGACTAATATTAGTAAGTACGAGTAGCTCTAACTCAACATCCTATTCCGGCGCGCAGTTTTTTTTTCCATTTATGCGTCTTATAGTCAGCGCCATCTAGTTATCAGGACATGCACTAAAATACTACCGTAGCGGAAGTATTTGTAAATATTTGTATATAATAATATAGAATGGTTGATAATTTAGTTGTATACAGTCCTAAACAACCTATAAAACGTTTTTAAATGAATTTCTTTTAACAAGATTTATAGAAACTACTTGGACGCTGTCGTCTCCCTCACGCGTCCCGCCTCCTCCTTTGCTAGCAAGACTGGTTCGCAGAAGAAGGCGACCGCTTCCCATTCCGTCTCGCCCCGCAGCATGGCCTCGAAGAATGCCGGGCGCGAGAGGTCGCCGCCTATCGCCTCCGTGAGGACACGGCGGTGCTCTGCCCAAGCGGGGCAGTCCTGCACCGTATGCTCCACCGTGTCCTCCGGGCCATCCTCGCAGTGGTGACACCCAGGCGGTTTGCAACACTTGAAGTCGCCGCAACAAAAACAAACGCTTGATCGGCAGTGTGGACACAGATCGTGCCCGCCGCCACTCCCGCCACGCCAGGCTTCCAGTGTGGACACACACATAAAATTTCAATACAACCGGTTGGAAGAGGCTTGCATACAGCGTGATCCTATGGTCTTCATAAGATCGTCTATTCACCTTGTGGGTCATACGTTGCGCTTTCTAGTGCGTGGTCTCCATTCGAGGGCCACACGGCCACATCGGCCATCAGCCCTGCGTGCTTTGTGGCCTGCCCACTGCCACTTCAACTTGCAAATTCGTTGGGTTTCACGATAATTCTACGATATTTTATAGGTGTTGCAAAATAATAGAACTAATGGGAGTTTTTACCTGTTCTTTGATACGAAAAGAAAAAAGTTAAAACTTAAATACGTATATATCCGCAATGACTTACTGTCCATGCTATACTGCAACTAAAAGTATTATGTATGTACCATTTAATTAATGAAGCGTTATAATTGACGCAGTCATCAGTTAATTACAATCAAGCAGAGCTCGTTCATTATTATTGATAGCCTTCACATTTTGACTGTTCATTTATCGGGGTACGCTTTTCAGAGCCATTTTAAAAGCCATACAGTAATTAATGATGTTTCGTAAATTGGTTGCAGTAGCCAAATGCTATTCGATCCTGTTAAAAGTATGATTAGAGCTTCGCGAATAAACATCTTCCAAAACACATAAATAAAATTATAATGCCTAATGTTTCAATTTAAAAAACCTCGTTTTGAACTTAGATGGCACAGCTTATCGCTTGGCTGCTACGCTGAGTGTCGCAAGTTTAAATCGTGCTCGGAAAAAATATTTATGTGGCCAAAAAAAAGTTGTGTAAAATCATTCATGAGTCTTTTTATCTTGTCGAAAGAGATTCTCAGACTTTTACTGGCCTGATGACCTTATCGCATGCACTTTTATCATCCGTATTAACCATACCCTTTTCAACCTCCTCCGCAGTAATTCTCATCACTATTTATTTTCATACAACCGGCACTCAAAGTTTTGTTTTCTCTGCAAAAGAGTAAAGTGTGGGCGATGCAATAATAAGTTTTTCTTACTGCCAACACAAGCGGTGACAAATATTGTGGCACTTAGAATAACCCTCCCACTCTGTTTGTGGGTGTCACACAGACAATAGGGTAAACCCACGTTCGCAAGAACAGATTTTTAACGCTATGGAATTTTTATTTTTAACTTTTGAGGTGGAAAAGCGTCAAACGAGTTCCGTAATCGTCAAAGAGAGTAAGGTGGAGTGGAAGGGATCGTGATGTTCATAGACTGATTAAAAACCAACTTGTACTGTCAGTTGTCTTAGGGTTTGATAACCCTGTTTCGAAAGTCTCGTAGAAGCATTTTACTCCAGACTTTGCCTACATGTAAAACACGGTATAGGTTTTTTTAATACAGTTGCTCAAAAAGTGGCATATTGCAGGGACGTATAGCGTTCGGGAAGTGGGCTATTACACACTAGTAGTGTTTTTTTTACCTTTCCCGCACTAGTACGTTCTCTTTCCCAACTGTCAAAATAAAAAGAAAAACCAACCATGAAGTTTTTACTAAAGAGTTTTTGTGATTCATACAAAAACGTATATTTCTAAAAAGAAGCTAAGTACCTACTAATTTATTTCAATGTCAGATTTAATGATTTAATTGAATGAGTTAGGTGAGGTTTTATTTCATTTCATCTCATTTTCATTTCATATCAATAAAAAAAAATCTACTGAAGACTAAGCTGTATGGGCGTTCCCTTTGCCTACCAAAATGGGTGAAGAAAAAAAAAAAAAACCGGCCAAGTGCGAGTTGGACTCGCCCATGGAGGGTTCCGTAGCAGCAAGCATAGATTAGAGATATAATTATATTGAGATTAGTAAGTAATATACACAAACAATAAAAATAACTTTGTTTTTCATAGTATTTGTATGAATGGCAAAGTTATATTTGCGGTTTTTGAAAATGTACTATATCTCAAAAACTGCTAACTGTATCTCATCCAAACCAATTTTCGTTGGTAGTTTTGGTTGAGGTCTACATTATATATTTTTTTTAGTTGTATCATTCTCTTATTTTAGAAGTTACGGGGGGGGGGACACTTTTTACCACTTTGGAAGTGTCTCTTGTGCAAACTGTTCAGTTTAGAAAAAAATTATGTTAGTAACCTCAATATCATTTTTAAAGACCTATTCATAGATACCCCACACGTATGGGTTTGGTGAAAAATTTTTTTTTGAGTTTCAATTCTAAGTATGGGGGGCACCCCCAACATTTGTTTTGTTTTGATTTTTGTGTGAAAATCCTAATGCGGTTCACATAATACATCTTTTTACCAAGTTTCAACAGGATAGCTCTTATACTTTCGACAAAAAGTGGCTGTGACATACACGGACAGACAGACAGACATGACGAATCTATTAGAGTTCCGTTTTTGCCATTTGGCTACGGAACCCTAAAAACTGCTATATTCTACGGTTGGCGTCATTTTCCAAAAATTTTCTTTGCGAGTTTAGTTTATTATGTTTTTATTATTTATTTTTTCGCAACTGTATTAAAAATAGTCGTTCAGTACACGTGCGGATGCTAAGCTAATATCTCAGTGCCAAGCGATTTTAGAAGCCCTTATGCGAACGCAGGCTAACATAATGTTTACGTGGGTTGCGTTGCAAACGTCTTGAATTATCCTACGACGATTGCTCCTACCACTATTATCCTTTTCTATTTTTGATAGAAAATAATGTTTACAGGAAGGCTTACAGATGTGTTCCAGGTGTATTACAAACGTGTTAACAGGAAAAACTGTAATAGAGCAGGCATTTTTTTAAGGAAAAGGTGAGAATTTCCGCGATACCCTTTTCACGATCTCCGATAGATTCGTGGGAGACTCTGAATAAAATTATTTCATTAATTTTTCTACAATTTCTGTAACGTATATCACAAGGAAGGAAGTTTTTGCTGAAATCCGTGACAATAAAATTTAAAGGATAAAAAAAAAATTTAAGAAAAACAAAAAACCCGACTGCGTAAAAACTAATTTTGAAAAATACGTGAAAAAGTTAAATAAAAACTAAAAAGGAAGAAGCAGAACAGTCGGGGCCCATTCAAATTTTACCAATCAAATCTTCCCCGACTGTGAGTCGTTCTGTTCTGCTTCTTCCTGCTGTTCTGTTGGGCTTGTTTCTTTCTTTTTAGTTTTTATTTAACTTTTTTACGTATTTTTCAAAATGAGTTTTTACGCAGTCGGGTTTTTTGTTTTTCTTTAATTTTTTTTTTATTTTACACTTTTTAGTTACGATTCATTGTTCACTGTTTTTTTTTTGTTTGTATATCGTTTATACTTGAAATAAAAACTTAAATTAATAAGTAAGAAAATTAGCGAGAATGATTGTTTTGTTAAACAACTTTAAATCGTTATATATCCTAAACTATTACTTAAAATGAAAAATGATGAAAGACACCTAAAGATGATTTTAAAATAGGTACCTATTCAACGACACCCCACTTGACATAGTTTGTCGACTTTTATTTTTTCATTTTGACAATATGGCGTCTGGTGGTCGCTGTGGTGAATTTTGATTACTGTCATGTCTTTAGTGACACTCGAAAGGTTAAGACGAATCGATTGACGTAAGAATTATCAAAATCGGCCTACGCGTTTGGTCTCTAGAACGCCACATAGAAACAAACATACATACATACATAGACTGATAAACACATTACCCTCCTTTGCGTCGCGCAGTCGGGTAAAAAGGAAATGTTATTATTAAGGAAAATATTTAAAAAGATAAATGTAAGGATGATATTATTCCTGATTTACTTTAAGACTCACATGGCATTGACTTTTTGTAAGCAATTTACAAAACCAATAATTCAAACATGATGATAACTCAAACACGATCCGATTCCACCGTAATTACCTACAAATTAACATGAACGCTTCAATGATTAATTAGTACTAAACACTTAATGAAAGAACATTTATTATTAAACCACTTAATCACATGAAACGAGGCGCCGATGTAGCGGAAACAATCGTGGCTTGTGTTAACGTCACGTGCGAATGAAAAATACGAGAGAACCCAACCTTTATTAGGGCCACTAGCCGAAGTAAGGGGCATTTATACGGGTCGATTTAGCCGTGGAGCGAAAATCGTCCGTGTAAGCCACTTTTTACGCAACGCGATGCAAATCTCCGATACCTTACGACTTTGGTCTCCATTTACCTACCCATGTCTGTATACGAAGCTCTATTGTTTTGTATTGCGGTAGTCGCCATGATACCAAGGTCAAAGTATTGGAGACTTGCAGCGCGTTGTGTAGAAGAGCTTAAATGTTCAATTGTTCATTCGGCTAGGCCGCAAGTGACTAAAATCGCAAACCCCAACATCCAACTCTTGGTCGCGGGACATACGTATACCGCGACTCCGGTACGCAAAAGGGCTACCGAAGGACACCGTGGATTTTAGTCAGTACAAGTCTGACAGTCCCTCCCGCCCTGCCCGGGGTTGGGAGGACTCATTTGATGATTTTACCATCAAATGAGTCCTCCCAACAAAAAAAAAAAAAAAACATCCGACTCTTTCCTCTCTCGGGACTCTTGCGGGCTAGCCGCATGCGGTGGGTGACTAAATCGACAGTGTAGATGATCAGTTGCAGGCGATTGCATGCCGCATGAGGTGTGTTTTGTTCCGCTAAAATTAACAAATTGCATGTGATTTTTGTTGACTGATGTAAATGGGGTGGCGATTTGATTTTTACAAACGATGTGTCTGGTGATTTGATTTGACCGACAGACAGAAGTCGACCAGTGTAAATGCCCCACTATTCGAGCGAGCGATTGAAGCATTACCAGTGACGGGAATTGGTCTTTCTACCCGAATGGAGAAGACTTGAGTGAGCACTGTTTTAGATGCAGATGAGTAGATTTATCAGGATTTTTACGGTGATTCGGATCTGATTACGGTAAAATAAGCTTTCGTGGGAAGTATTATCTTCTTCGGATCTTTTTATGTAAGTATTTTTCTGTAGGTTGAGAGACTACGAAAGGTATGCAGTATGCTTGCGATCGTGTTTATAATGTTGGTGCAACGTATAATGTGTATCATTCTGAGTAATCATACAAATAAGTACATTGTGAAATTGACAAATGGCTTGACTGATGAAGACTTTTCAAAACTATTTTGCGACCCGTTTGGCCTGTCGAATCGGACGCATCGTCAACTCGGGCTTGGTTCATGACCAGACGGCAAGCTTCTTATAGCTCGGTGTCCGCAACCGCAAGCCCGTGCCTATGGTCTCTGTCGCCTCGCCATGTCCGACGCCCAGCCGTGGGCATTATTTTAATGAACAACCTCACCATTACGTTTTCCAAAAGTAAAATATACAAAATTATACAGCCAATAAGAGAAGCCAACCAAAAGACATCATTAATAACCTCCGCCATCTTTCTCTCCTCATACATGTTACATGAGAATACGAATATTTGTTCGTATAATTCCTAAAACATATCATAAGTATCAAAGTAAGGGCTTACTTTTGGAAGTTCAGCCAATGAACGTACAACTTTCCTCATATATTTGAACCTCTTACTGCCGACGATGTTCGCAGCAAAACATCGCTTCACGAAAAACTTTTAAATTTGCGCTTCGTACTTTAGGGTAAAACTGGCAAATGACTGAGGATTTGTTGGCTATAATTATTTCCTACGAAATATGTCTATGTTGAAAGTGATTCCGAAATACAACGTTTTAGGTTTCTGAGAGCCGCCACAAGAGTCGTTCAAGTTACTAAGTTTATCGAGGGCTTAAAACACAAAATGGTAGTTGAAGCAACTACGTGGTTTTTATTCAGTACTAGTCTGACAGTCCCAATTGTTTGATGATTTTCCGTCAAAAAAAAGTCACACCAGAGTGACACTATACGAGCAGGAACGATGATGGAAAATTAACAAAAAAATTATTTGCATTGATATTTAGGCTTAGCATGCACCACATACTTCTATGTGTTATGTATCAAAACTGTCACATGGCATTTTAATAGCACACGCTCTGGAAACGTTTTTCAGTGACTTATTTATAAAACGTAACTGGCTGCGTTTTGATTTGGTTTTCTAAAGGCACGATCCGAAATCCATAGTAGGATTGAAATAAAAGTAAGCAAAACGCCAATCGCTGTGGCGTTAAGCACTGGGATTTAATATTACCTATTTATGCATGCTCAGTCTTTTTTCTTTTAAGGGCGCATAACCAGAAAGTTGGCAACGTCGCAAATAGCTGTCAAATATTTACAAGTTTTAATTAATTTGGTAAATTTACTGTATGAAAATAAGAAATATGGCTCTGTAGTGCACTACAACGTTGATATAGGAATGCAATTAAAATACTGCATTTGATGTTGTCATCGTTTCAGGTGTAAAAAAAGGCATTTGGGAGGTTTCCAAATACTTTTTTACATCTAAAACTGTATATTCGGTGTTACGATATTACTTATTGCATTCCCTTATCATTTTTTTAGTGCACTACAGAGCAATATTTCTTGTTTCCATACAGTAACATTGCTAAATTAATTAGAACTTGTTAATATTTGACAGCTATTTGCGACGTTGCCAACTTTCAGAATATCCTCTCTCCCTCTTAACCGGTGATTCAACCCAGCAAAAAAATTACAAAAGGTAGCATTGTTTTAGGTTGGTTCTTGAAGCACAAACAGAACAGTGTTCATTTTACTTATTTAAACTAAACTGAAGGTATTTTTACTGGAATAAATTCTAGATTCTTTGGCTTCAAATTCGGGCGCATGACTGTGAATACGTCTGACTCCGTACAAACTAGTTCTGTTGTGCCTGCCCGCATGCCACATGCCACGTCGGGCATTCACGGTTAGTTGGCCGTGTGTTATATGAGCAAACAACGTTTGCGTTCCTGAATTTATACTATAGGTAGTTTAAAAAAAAACTAGATTTTTTTTAGAAGTCCTATTCGATAGATAAATAGGTATTTTAGAAAACATTTAGGGTTAATTTACACCGAAATTTCAATTGAGCGACTCAAAATCGAATTTTATTTACTACACAAAAAGACACATTTCTCGACTCGTCTCAGTGTGAACTGACCCTTAAACGACATAAAAAAGACAAATACTTGAGATATAGTTAAATAATATCACAATAAGTATTGTTTTTTTTTTCAGACATCCTGAATACCTCTATACAAGGTGTTGATTTGCATCCTAGTCAAATTCAAGACGTAATTATGCTGATGATTCTCGACCCAAATCAACAATAAAATAGGTAGGTATTTTTTTATTATTTTTTTCTTGTTTACTGAAATCCGTAAGTAAGAACCAGCCGTATTTAAAGGCGACACGTCTGTTACTAGCCCTATAACCGCGCTTTCACACACAAACAAACGCAAACATTCATACACAACGCATACGCAACAATCATTCACTAAATTCGAAGGTAATCAATCCCACCCGAAGCCCCCAACCAACCACGGCGCGGGCGCTCTCCCGCGCACGCGCTTTTTGCCGCGGGCGGCCCCCCGCCCCCGAAACAACAGTGTGTTTGATGGTGCCGCAGTGTGTAAATTCCGCTTCTTCTTACGTCATTCGAAAGTGCAAGATGACGGACAATAATCTAATGTCGAGTTGGTGGAGATGGTTCGCCTGTATGCCATCAGTGGAGAGTGTAGACAGCCTACGTGGAGCCATCCGGATGTTCACGGAAATGTTGTAAATACGTTGTTAGCTTAATCAATTTTATTTGTGTAAATAAGTTGATTTCAAATTTTTAACTACGCCAATAATACCTAAAAGTCGAAAGTATCACCACTTACTTACATTTAACTAGCAAATCTTTAAAAAACATTTTTATACTTAGTACCTAGACCGGGGTAGGTATTATTGCCGGTCCTAAGCCCGTTAAGTAGGAAGGAAAATTTCAAATCAACCAATTTAATCCACAAATAAAAACAAAATCACTACGAAAAGTTTAGGCTAAACGATAGCAATAAAGCAAAACTTAAATTTTATTAATCATGTGATAGCAGGTCAGTGAACTTTTTATGGCGTCTAGTATTACTGTCATTAATAAGATTCCGTATTATACTGATGCTTAAAATGAGTTAAATGACAATAATGTGGGTGATTTTCGAAATAAAATTAGGTAAAATTATTACTACCGATCGCTAAAGTCATTTCTCGGTCGCGCACGCTTGAATTTAGTAAAGACGTCGAAATTCACGCACACAGCTGTTTGTGGCTGTGTGCGTTGACTCCGTAGACTGCGTAGTCGGGTGATTCTCTTTAATTTGTATTGAATTAAGGGTTTAATTCTGAAATACTGTTAAATTTCAACAACAAAAAAAAGCAGCGCATGTCTTTTACGACAACCCCCTGAAATTTGACGAGGATGCAAAACAACACCTTGTATTACAAAAATAAGAAGTGTTGATATCATACATTTATGTAGATATATCTGAGTATGTGGGTGAATGAACAGACAGATTATTTTCTATCTAGAAATGACTCTCTCAAGGTTGCCGACGCGAGAGGAAGCAAGGTCAAGCATTCTATAAAGTGATGACCTTGCAAAACGTTCAGCTGAATGATTCTCTTCACCTTGTATAATATGGACAAAGACGAAGGGAACGTAGTATGTTACAATCGTAGTAAGTGACGTACTACAAACGTTATGGTGCTTATTAGTGTCAAAAATAGGGGTGTAACAGCTCCGGCACAGGCTAACATGCTCAGTCACAGGATGCAGAAATCCCCAGGCCAAGACCACAACCTGCTCAACCGTGGGAACGAGATGGCGCTAGACGACTTGTATAGCTCTTTCTCTTTCCCACAGTGGAATTACTCTTGCTTTAAGACGTCATGGTAGGTCTCCAGGCCGCAGTTAAAAAAGCTCGCACTGGTGGCCTACCAAACGTCTTTAAGCTATAGGAAAGAGACAGAGCTATACAAGTCGTCTAGCGCCATCTCGTTCCCTGAGCCTGAACCTATGCACATAAAAGGCTAGTTATGGTATTGTTGCCTACTCCCTAAATCAATTTAAACAGTAACACTACGACCCAACACCTCAAAACACTGCAAAATAAATAATTCACTACCAAAAATAAATTATTCTTCCATCACAAAGAAGACAAAATTACAATAAGTATAGACCAACAAATCCATTACAAGTTTTGTGAGTAAACACGATTCAAGAGATTTGAATCAACGCAAAGTGTCGGGCAACAAAAGGAATTTAATCTTCGAGCGTCCTGTGAAAAACTGTGCCTGGAGCGGAACAACGGGTCTTCTGATAGGGCGGAGACTTAGTTGCGACTTTGCGATTTTTTTATTGAATGTTGAGCAACGATGACCTTGAACTGAGGAGTAGGAAAGGTTTGTGTTTACGGTTAGTGGGTAGAAGCTTAAGCCAGATTTTTTTTTTCAGAGCCTTGTTATGAATGATATTATTACAGCACGGTTGACTCAGTTGGCGAACGATCGACTGGTGCGCTGTATCGTGGGCCTACACCTGTAGGCCCACGATACAGCGCACTAGTCGATCGTTCAGCCACACCTGGAAAAAGTACCTACTTTTACCAGGTGTGGCCATTTGTGTATGCGAATTAAAATGCTTGAAAATGCCCACGTCACAAGAAAAAATCTTAATGTGGGGCAAGGTTTAAAAAAAAAAGAGTAGCTGCTTAATATAGCAGCTGTAGTGCCTGCCTAAGCTGTAGAGTTGTTCCTCACCGGACACGGAAGTTTCGGGAGGTACCTGTGTCTAAGGAGAAAGGAGGAAACGCCTGGGTGTCACCACTGCGAAGATCGCCCGGAGGACACAGTAGAGCATACGGTGCAAGACTGCCCCGCTTGGGCAGAGCACCGACGTGTCCTCACGGCGGCGATAGGCGGAGACCTCTCGCGCCCGGCATTGGTTGCGGCCATGCTGCGGGGCGAGACGGAGTGGGAAGCGGTCGCCTCCTTCTGCGAAGCAGTCATGCTCGCGAAGGAGGAGGCGGGCCGCGTGAGGGAGTGGACAATGTCCTCCCTCCGCCCCACCCGCGGTGGTGGACGCCCACGGCGACGGACGTCGCAAGACGATCTCCGACCACCGTAGGCGCGGGCATGCGGGTGAGTAAAGGGCAACTCGCAGCCCGACCATGGACCATGCCCGGGTCGACGGCGCGTTGTGTTCCACGCGCGCCTCAAAGAGCGGCAGCATAATGACGGGGCCCCCTCTCTAGAGGGCCAAAGCCTGCCGGGGTCGCGGGACTTATCTCATTACCGTGACCCCGGAACATAAAAGGCTATTGAAGGACACCGTGGATTTTAGTCAGTACAAGTCTGACAGTCCCTCCCGCCCTGCCCGGGGTGGGAGGACTCATTTGATGATTTTACCACGATAAAAAAAAAAGCTGTAGAGTTGTACTTTGTTTGAATGCACTGATCTCTGGAACTACAAGTAGGAATCAAAAAATATATTTTTGACTTTGCACGATGGCCTCATTCAAAAAGGAACCGAGCAGCGGGTAACACCCGAAAATCCGGTAAAGGTACTTTCCGCGTGCTGAATTCGTCAGAGCAGTCTGTGCATGGATGTCTCTAGAACACCCCAAAAATATCCAAAACTTTTCAGCGACTAATTGCACCGACTAATCGCACTTTCACGGCCATCCTAACTCTTCATTACCCGCGCTCAGTTACGGCGCACAACTGCATTGTTGTAGTACAAAAGCCGTAAGTAAAGCCTTGTCATCTGCGCCCATTGTGCTACACGTCATATTTATATGATCAGCATGTGCGAATGTTCATCACGTAATGGGTTTTAACAATGTTGGACGGCACACGTCATTTAGGTCGGAAGGCTTTTGGGGTTGATGTTAGAAACCTTTCCTTGATGAAGTCTGTGACACCTTTTATTTAGTTTAACGACAGGTTCGCTTTTAACCACTATCTCGCCTGATCGTATGCGTCGTATGGTGGTATGTTCGGCGGTGAAGCACGCTCATAGCCTAGAAATAACCTATTCACTTCTAGTTTGAAAACCCCAAGGTTATAGTTATCAGGAAACTAAGACAACGATAGAGAATTCCACTCCTTAGCTGTGCGTACAGTCAACATCAAAAGTTGTTATTATTATAATAATGGTATTGACCACATTTAGATTTTCAAAATCGTTGTACACCGTATTATTATGTATTTTTATTATTACGGTGTACAGCGATTTTGAAAATCTGAATGTGGTCAGCAACTTTTGATGCTGACTGTACAATAAAAGTATTGGCAAAAACTTTGTACGTGCCGCAAGGATGTCTACCTTCTTCTTCCAGCCCTTATCCCATTCTACTTGGGGTCGGCGCAACACGTTTTCTTCTTCCATTCTCCTCTATCAGACGTCACAGTATCATTTATTCCTTTTTCTTTCATATCATTCCTTAGACAATCCATCCATCTTTTCTTTGGCCTTCCTCTCACTCTCCTCATCACTCTCTTAGTCACATGGGTGTCATCCCTCCTCATCACATGTCCATACCATGTAACTATATAGTCCGAAGATGGAAAGGACCATGCGAAATCAAGTTGTGCAGTTTCATACACACCCTCAGAAATGCACCCATAAAAAAACCGACAGGCTGGCAACTCGGCGTCGATGTCTACGTTTCTTTGTTGAAGACTTTTCACCCAATTGTTAGGCAGTTGAAGGAGTTGAGAGGAGACCGCAAAGAAAATCGTGGCTAAATGAAAGTTTTTGAAAATAAGGTAAAAAAACTTTTTAAAAAAAATTTAACCAAATTCAAAAACAACCACAAAAAAAGTTCAAAATAACCTACAAAAAACTTTTCTCTTGAAAGTCGATGACTTTATTTTTTATTTCATTGACTTTTTGCCACCACTTTTTTTGTGGTTGTTTTTGAAGTCGGTTACATTTTTTTTTGAAAAAGTTTTTTATTTTATTCTTTATAGTTTAAATATTCAACTCAAATTATTGTCAAATACCTACATAATTTTCTTACATGTGCACTGAAATGTAATATAAACTACTGCACCAAACTAAATGAAAATTTTATGGGACCTAATGCAGGCAGATATACTATATCGAACAAAAAAAGAATCAACGAAATCGGACCAGAAACCTCGGAGTAATCGGTAGACAATGTTGAAAACTTTTTAGGTTTTTGTTGATTTTTGTCGATTTTTCAAAAAGGGCTTTTCGATAAAATTTTAATGGTGGTCCCATTGTAACAGTAAAGACTGTCAAAAATCTACAAATGAGATGATTATGATAGATGGTCGGTCACACATCCCCTGACCAGTTCAACCACGAAAAGCGTGGCTTAAACTGAAGATCAGCCTGTGCGGCTGTATTTAGCCAAGAGTTCTCCAAGGTTTCCTCCAAGGAAGCATTTTGTATTGTTGCCACTGTAATATGTATTTAACTACTAAAAAAAAAGAAATAAAAATGCATCAAGTAAAGTTAAACGAAACTTAATATTTGTATTTATTCAGTTGCACCATCGAACAAGCGAGCTAACACGTTCATTGCTCAGTGCGAGTCAGGTTTGAGAAACTAAAACACAACTTGCACATATCTGCTTGCTTTCCTAATAAGTGTTCAGACACCACAAACTAGAGGTGGTAGAGAAACTTGTAGAGTAAACTAGACTCAATGGTTCAGGCCATTAGGGGGTGACCACACTAAGACTTATCGCCGAGGATCAGCTTCACTCGGTCACAACGAGCTACAACCGAATAATGACTTCCATGAAACACATTAATAGCTTACTAGCGAATAATGCGATGCGATGTCGAGAGTTCTATGAATATCAGGATGTAGTGGACTACAAGGCAAGGCCCCTTTTTTGTCCCTGTTGACTGGAGTCAATAGGGACAAAAAGAGGCCTTGCCCTGCAAACGGTGGTATAGTCTGTTTTTTTTTTTATTTGTATTGCTTAGTATATAACAATATGCTCCTCATGAAAAATGTGCGTTTTCGACCTCGAGGAGTGTCTGCGTTAGACGCCATCTTGGCTTGAAGGGGCCCAAATGTGTTCTTTTTCATATAACGCTTCAACCGTTGTCTTTATGACAAAAATGCCTCAGACAACTTTTGAAGGCAATGAAATTCCACAACAAATGGTATATGTTTTTATTCTGTACGTCTAATAGATATAAAGTTATAAGAGGAAGAACGTTCAACATTCATAAAAAATCATCTAGTGTTTTGAATACGAATTCGTCCATAAAGATTCGTATTTCGGGTTTACAATAATTATCAAACTCCTCTTATCATTTATTTTATTGATTTCATTTTTGTTAATAAGTGTGCATTGGAAAGTTTTAAGTAAATCGAGTGAGATTAAATTATTTTCATACCTTTAATCCCATTTTAAACCTCTCAGAGAATTAATTTTCAAAAATGCGTTCTGAGTACACAAATACGCCATACAAGGAATACTTGTGCAAAATTTCATGGTTCTTTGCCCAGCGGTTTTGGCTGTGCCTTGATTTAAAAGTCAATCAGCCAGTGTGTATAATCGTGTATTTAGGGATTTTTTGACTTTTGAATCAACGCAGAGCCAACACCGCTAGACATATTTGCCTTCAAACCCCTTCAAACCAAGACGGCGGCTAACGCAGACACTCCTCGAAGTCGAAAACTCACATTTTTCATGAGGAGCATATACTCGTACCTAAACAATACAAATCAACAAAACTCCCTATTGACTGGACTAATGCGTTTCCTGATATCTATCAACGGCTCTTCTGTGTTGTTCAGTGCTAGAGTTACTAATACATTTTTTTCTGAGATTTCCTAATTTGGTTCTTCCTTGTTTTATCTGTATATCTAGCTTTTCGTTGCCTACTTATTTTTTTGTAATACCAGACACATTGTCTATTGAGAATCCACAGAGGTTGCAGAGTCAGATTCTGAAGAACAGACATTAACAGAATCTGGTAATTCAACACTCCTTTTAAGATTTTGTACTGATGAATTTATATTTACTACCGGATTTAGTTCTGCTAGACCCAGATAAGCATCAAAATGACCACTTGATAAATTTTGTGAGAAGCGAAGGCGTTTTATCGGACGACTGCGAGTGCCTGCATTCACGTACAATTCACCATTCCGATATACTCCAAAAAAGTAGTTATATAATCTCCCCGCTGCAGTGGCAGTGGGGAGATTATATAACTACTTTTTTCACTCACATAACCCACCGTATATTGCAGGTTGAATCATATCGTCATAGTATTCGTCTGCAGAGTTGTAATTTCTATCGTGTGACATAATAGAAAATTCCATCCAATTGGACGTAGTTATGCAAACAGGAACCAACCCACACAATGTCAGTTTTGAGAAAAAGCGATTTTTGTGAAAATGTTGTGTACTTTTAAATTGATTGTTATTTTGATTAAAGTTTACATACTATATTTTACTAAATAGTTTGTTCTATGTATACTAATATAATATTGATGAAAATCACTTATACTTTTAGTAAAAATCAACGAAAAACCTCCTGGTTCCTTATTGCAAAATTATCTATGTGTGGGTTGGTTCTTTGTTAATTTTTAATCATGCCAAAAATTTATAGGAAAAACAAATGAAAGATCCCATATTTCTTTAAAAACATTTCCATTTTTCATTATAAAATAAACAAATCTTAAATTCATAGTATTATGATGTTAACGAAAATGTTAAAAACTGCAAAAATGTTTTAAAAACTCAAAAATACTTTGTGAATGATATGTGAATATTTAAATAGTATTTTTACCATGTTTATTATTTGTTTTTAAATAATAAACATGGTAAATATCCCATCTTAAAATTCTAAAGCGAGTATAAAAAATACTAATATCTAAATCCAATTCTAAATAAAAATCCGGTTAACCTGAATAGCCCTCAAGATCGTCTTCGTTAACATCTTTTCCGTTGTTTCACATACCGTCTTCATGATGTCTTGTGGAATCAGGTGAAGCATACTTTTAAATCCCTTAACTTAGCGTCAGGGACCGGGCACGCCGCGATCGCGCTGTTAAAACCCATCTTTGAGTAGTGGTTGGAGAGGCGTCATGGCGTCCTCACCTTCCGATTGACACGGGTTCTCACATTAAAAAGGAAGAAACGTCTAGGTGTCCACTGCGAGGATCGCCCGGAGGACACGATGGAACATACGGTGCAGGTGTCCTGCTTGGGCAGAGCACCGCCGTGTCCTCACGGAGGCGATAGCCGGTGACCTCTTGCGCTCGGCATTGGTCGAGGCCATGCTGCGGAGCGAGACGAAATGGCAAGCAGACACCTCCTTCTGCGAAGCAGTCATGCTAGCGAAGGAAAGGCGGGAAGCGTGAGGGAGAGGACAGCCTCCATCTCACGACCCAGTAGCAAAAAGTTAATTTGGAACATGAGGATGTCCTCTCCCTCACGCGTTCTGACAGCTCCTCAGTCCCCTCGCCTGCGGCTGAATACCTGAGGTATTTCCCGAAATTTATGAGGTATTTGCCGTGTCTAGTGAGGACTTGCGTCAGCGGGAAGGTAAGGAGTCCGTGGCGTGGCGCCTCTCCAACTTCTCCTCAAATCAATCTTACCGCCGTAATTGTGGCATGCCCAGCCTATCATTATTTTGTTGCGGTATTATTTTGAAACTATGATAACTTCTAAGATATTCATTGAAATCAAAATATGATGTGAAAGGCATTTTTGTTCAAATTATTTGCTTGTGATGATTAACGTATTTATTTAGATAAGGATTTATATTATGTTGATGAAAATACCTTCGCAAATAAATTATTTCAAAACCAATTTGATTTCAATAAGAAAGTATTGTGAGTTTACTTTAAAAGATAGAAATATGCTATCGTGGTATTTTTTAGAACTTTGAATGACCTGCTCCTATTGGTCGTAGCGTGTTATATAAAGCCTCCTCGATAAATGGACTATCCAACACAAAAATATTTTTTTGCAATTCGAACCAGTAGTTCTTGAGATCCGCGCGTTTCAGAAAACAAGTAAACAAACTCTTCAGCTTTCTAATATTAGTATATATTTTGGAGGAAGCTATAATTCAAGGAATTTTATATTTATCTGGTTTAAAGTTGGATGTTCATACAACAAGGCTATTATATATTGCGGTTCTGACCACCACATGCAATATTAATTAAATAAATACAAAAAAACTAGTGAATAACCATAATGTATAACCATGATTTGGACGAATAATTTGATCAAGGAGTTTATTATACAAAACAAATTCAAAGATCATGACTCCTTAGTTAGACATTGTAAATATATCATCAAGGAACCAAGAAATGTCAGTCTAATAGATTTATGTCTATTTTAATATGCAAACAAGAACCAACCCGCATGGTTCTACTTATTTGATAACAAAATAAAAAACACAAGGGACCATGTAGCATGAGTCTTAATAAAAAAACGAATTTTAGTGATTTTTTAAGATTGTTGGGTGACTATGGGGCATGGGTCTTGTTAGTTTATTGAACAACTGCTGTTATGTTGGTTGGTAACTTTGTAAGAGAAATGTTTTGTTCTATCAAAATTGTCAAATCATTTTGATATTTACAGGGTCGATAGAAGGTTCATTTTTGGAAGCTTCCGTGTCCTTATCTCAATTTTGGCATGTGTGTGGGTTGGTTCCTGTTTGCATAACTACGTCCAATTATTTTTAACGTAGTTGGCGATTTCTTGACAGTACATGTGGAGGACTTTTTCCTGACTACCAAACATCAAAAAACAAAGAGCTCGAAATAGGCAAGCACGGATGGTGCCAATAATGGGAACAACAATTTGCTGTATCTGTTCTCCGTTAATATTTATCATTTCTATGGACATTTTGTAACCACGATGAAGTTTAAATGCAAGAACACAACCAACCAAATTAAATGCAGAAAAACAACCAAATTAACTGAACGTAATATCACTTTTTCCTCACAAAATCACAATAATTAATTCTAAAATATTTTAAGACATTTTTTCCCTAAATGTATTTTACTGACATTTTTATCAAGTTATTAGCAAAGGCTGCTAAAAGTTTGTTTTAATAACTTGATTCAAATGAAACCAATGACAAAAACAATCACGAATCTAACAAACCAATAAAAAATCCAAGAAATCCTACAACAACGACACCAACATACGACGAAATGAAATCAAAGACAGCCAAAGCCTGATTACTTGATTAGCCATAATGGCGTCATGTAAAAATTTGGTTTAACATTAGAACGCCATTTAGAAGAAATTCTAAAAAAAAAGTGCCAGCCGGTATTAAAAGTCTTATTAAAAAAAAAAACTTTGGTTTAGACCTGGCCTATGAAGTCCAGGCTTATCTGCAGCACCATAATATCAGCTTTTCCTCACAAAAATACAATTTCTAAAATATTTTTAGACAATTTTTCCCTAAATGTATTTTACTGACATTTTTGTCAAGTTATTAGCAAAAGCTGCTAAAAGTTTTTTTTAATAACTTGATTCAATCTTTTTCGTGGTTGTTTTTATAATTGGTTTCTTAACCAATTACAAAAACAACCACGAATCGAACAAACCAAAGACAAGCCAGTCAAATTGAAATCAAAGACAACCAAAGCCTGATTAGCCATCATGGCGTCATGTAAAAAATTAGTATAACATATACGAGTAACATATATAGTTATCCAAATATTTCTAGTTTGGTACCTTTTTTTGAGACTGTTTTTAATCTTCATAATATGCGGCCGTTTTCATTATTTATTTGTGACATCCAATAGATTGTAATTCATCTAGAATAGCGTACACTTTTTATTCGAGTTTTGAAATCGATATAAACACTATTTATGTTGCTCAATTTTATTGAAGAAATGACATTTTAGGTTTATTGTATTCTATTCTATATTTTAACAAAATTAAGAAATAAAATCTTCAATCCTAATTGTCAGTCTATCTGACTTTTCATGTCACATAATTATCAAGGATTGAAAAAAAAAGAAACAAAATAAGAACCAAAGAGATTCTAATGCAGAATTTATTTACGTATATAGGAAAGAAGTATTTAGTTTTTAAGAAGTAATTACTTTTTTATTAATAAGTGACCCGCAACGCTTAATAACAATATTATTGAAATATTTTCGGAATGAACGAAATTACGGGAAAGAACAGGTCTGACAGCGAAGTAAAAGTAGCATGGAAAAGGATGAAGTTTGCGGCTAAAGCAAACTTGTCCGCTCATAGGCAGTCTCAGCTCTTAGATGAGAACAGGGGGTGGTGAAAAACCCAAGTCGCCTTCTCAAGAGGATCTGGCAATAATGAACATTGCTGCTCTCGATTTTGTCGTGGAATATAATGATATGACAGTGATGCAATAAGAACTGTGACTATAATTACTTTACTTATGATCTAGAAACACTGATACTGATCACTAAAATCCACATGCAAAAGTAACTCTGTCTGTTTGTCTGTCTGTCTCGCTTTCCTGCTTAAACTACTGAACCTATTTAAATGAAATTTGGTACACAGATAGTTTAGAGCCCGAGAAAAGACATAGGCTTAGACTTTTAATTGCGGAAAGGGGGTTTTAAGGGGTTGAAAGGGGGGATGAAAGGTTGTATGGAAGTATTTTCATTTTTAAAGCTAGAATGATGAAACTATGTATAACATATATAGCAATGACATCTTAGCAAGAGTTGGTCAACCAGATGAGCAATCTCTGTTGACGAATAAAAATTAAAGATTTGGAAAGTCTCGAATCGTCTCGCGCATCCCGTTGTTTTCCCGTCCCGGGCTCTTAGAATTCGACATCAGACGTTTCAGATCTTCGACTTTGTTAACCCCGTTGTCGCTAACATAAGCAACAGCATAATACGAAGTCGCGGGCAGAAGCTAGTATCTCATAATTATTGTACACAATAAGTAATTTACTAGCTGTTGCCATTGACTTCGTTCATTCGAAATTATCACATGACGGCACGGTTAGCGCAGTGGCTGAGCGATTGGACTGCTGCGCTGCGAGACGCGGGTTCGATTCCCGCACGGAGCAAATATTTGTATGATCTACAAGTAGTTGTTCCGGGTTTGGGCGTTTTTGTGAATTTAAGTTTTTATGTTTGTAAACGCACCCACGATACAGGAGAAATTCTCAGTGTGCGGCAACGTTTTCTTTAAAACAAAAAATACGACGGGCTGCACTCCGGGAGTGCCGACAGAAGTGAAAACTTTTTTATTACTGTGTTATATTTTAAAACTGGAGTGGTACAGATATGAAATTAACGATATTTTTTTTTACATTTTGTTAGTGTCGCACAGGTGTCAAATCACAAATGTTTTCATAAATGCTTGATAGATGGCGTCGCACGATCAAAATGCAAGCTATCGTTTGCCTCTTCGTCTTACGGATTTTCGATCAGGGTCACATGTTCCTGACGCGAGTTTAACATTTTTTACCCATTAAAAAAAGTGTACATCGCTGCTAAAGAAGTTTTCACTTAAAAAAAGTACGAATAAACGGTTTCTATTCCAGAATATACTCTATCTCCGATCAACTTTTCATTAAGATTCGTTCAGCCGTTACGTACTGATATGATTGCTTTTTTTTTTAAAAAAAACAGCGGTATCTATCGAAACTTTATGTATAAAATAGGTACTCGTATCAGTTAGATTTTACCTATGAGTGAATCTGCAAAGTAAAATTACTAGCAGGTTGACCTATTCTATTCTGGTCAATTATATTTAGACTAAATAAGAATAAAAGTTGACCCAGACTCCGAAAAGGCTACCCGACAGAATTTTTTTACACGAACTACCTAACATGTTGCCACTGCAACTTGCCACTGTTGGTTCTGGCTCTCAGGAGTTGCAGTGGTTTGGGAATAGTGTGGTGGGTTTGTCCCAAAAAAAAAAAATAACATAAAATTTTATTTGGTAGAGAACTGAATACGAAGAATGGTCCAACCTTCTTGTTGGTCAGACCAGAGAATCATAAATATTACACCTGTAACTTTGAGGGTTGAACAGAATTTTATTAGCTGCTGCAGCCTCATTTTCCTGATAGAAAACCTCAATGGAATATAATGTTCCGATCTGGGAATTTAACCCAAGACCTCGTTCTCAGCAGTTGAAATTTATCAAAACAGAAACAACCCCACAAGAGTAGCAAGGAATGAAGTGAACAAATTATTTAGCTATTTATTTTTAATATTGGTATATGTAGATATGTTATTGGCCTCGCGGAAGAGGCTGGCGGGGTCTCAAAGACCCCGCAATTTGGCCGATACATAAAAACATACATACAAACACACATACAGGTCGAACTGAGAACCTCCTTTTTTTGAATTCCGTTAAAAAGCAATAGAGTTTACGCCTTGGTGTACAGTAAACAATACTATATATGAGTGCATTCTAGGCGCTTTCTTAGCGCTCTACTCCAAGAACAGATAATTTTACAGAAAAATGCTGGAGGCATTTATTGTAGATAATTTCACGACAAACAATTTTATAATGACCTGTTAATTGACATATACGAGCAATAGGTCGCGAGATATTTGCAAAAAACTGATTTTCGTGACCATTTGACCTTGATAACTTTTTTAGCCGGCACGATATTAATGTCGATTTTTTAACCGACTTCAAAAAAGAAGGAGGTTATCAATTCGACTGTATTTTTTTTATGTTTGTTACCTCATAACTTGCGACTGGGTGAACCGATTTTCATGATTCTTTTTTTATTTCAAAGCTGGTGCTTCCCGTGTGGTCCCATTGTCACCATTTCAATATCTGATGATTGGATTCTGGAGAAATCGAGGGCAACCCTCAAAATTTATAGGCCCACACATCGTTTTTCGCAAATATTATGAAGTAATTTAAGGACTTGCGTATGGTAATCTTCATCTCATGTAGCTGAGCTGATGATGGAAGGTACAACTCCTTAACAGTAAGGAGTAGGCATCGACTGTATTTCAAAGCACTACAATTTAATAAAGGTCTGAAGTATATCTGATGATGGAGCCGAGAGACAGTCGAGGGAACTCCTCAACGGTTCACAGCAGCTATCTTGTGTTTGAGCTTGATTAATTTGTATTGATAAGAACTTTACACCTAGATGAGTTTTAACTGTTATTAGGGGTCTGATGACGAAGACGAAGAACAGTTCAGGGAATTCCTTAATGGTTTACAGTAGCTACCTTGTGTTTGGACTTAATTCATTTATATTGATGAGAACTTTACACCTAGATGTGTTGTAACTGTCATTAGGGTTCTGATGATGAAGACGAAGAACAGTTCAGGGAACTCTTCAACGGTTTATAGCAGCTATCTTGTATTTGGACTTAATTCATTTATACTGATGAGAACTTTGCACCCATATGGGTTATTGTTCGATGCAGTATACCTGCCATTTGGTCCTATAAAAGAATCATTTATTTTGTGTTCTTGCTTATTAGGTACATGGGCGATGTTATAACCGGTGCTACGGATAATAAAATTCTAGTGCTTATGTAAGAAAATTATGTATTTGACAAGAATTTGGCTTGAATATTTAAACTAAAAAGGGTAAAATAAAAAAGTTAAAAAAAATCTAACCGACTTCTAAAAAAACAACCACAAAAAAGGGTAAAATAACCTACCAAAAAACTTTTCTTTCGGAAGTCGGTGGCAAAAAAGTCAATGAAATAAAAAAGCAAAGCCACCGACTTCCGAAAGAAAAGTTTTTTGGTAAGTTTTTTACCCTTTTTTGTGGTTGTTTTTTTAGAAGTCGGTTAGATTTTTTTTTAAACTTTTTCACATTAAATTACAACACCGCAATAAAGGTGTGCACAAAAATTCAGCTCAATAGGAATTATTCCGCAGATAAATCTAAAATGACTGGACTAATACATGTGCACAAATAATGACAATTAATCATCATATCATCATCATTTTTTTTTTATACATTTTGACATGTTCTTTTTTTATACAACTTGACATGTATGTTTTTTTATTCATATACAGTTGGACATGTATATTTTTTTTTATCTATACATATTGACATGTATTATTCTGTTTTTTTTTTCGATTTTTTGTTTTTTACTTTTTATATACAATCTGACATTTACAATTATTTTTATATACATTTTGACATGTAATGTTTTTTCTCGAATTCTTACTTTTTTCTGTTTGTTGTGAATGTGAGGACCTATGTGGGTCACGCTTTCTATTTTTCGCCCGGTACATTTGCGTTTGTCTGACAGTTTGAGTTATTTATGTGGCCTACCCAAATGTCCTTTCTTTGGTATTGTTCGTCGTGTCGTTGAGCTCCTTGGGTTATGAGTCGAGCTTCACGATAACTGACAAATGCTTGCACTGACTGGACAGGTCCACTCAAATTTGTTTGGTTCTTTCTTCAAAAGACCATCTCAGACACAAACCTGCAGGGTCCTCGCATGACTTAACCAATTTTATGTCTGGACTTTAAAAGAGACGATGACCTCTGAGTTTGTTTCGGATGTTTCTTCTCAGAGTAGTCAGGTACGAAACACCGGCCTCATCTAGCTATAAAAAAAGTGTTTTGACTTGTAAAAGTGTTTGCGAAAACCTATTTGCAAAATAAACATCATTTATCATTTATCATTATCATTTATCATAATTTGTCCTCGCAAAACGTGCACCCAACAATGGATTTACAGGGTGTAACTAAACCGGGCTCTATTTATGGTTACCATTCGGTAATGTTTCCGATGGAAGCATTGTTTTAGTTTTCGATAGCTATAGTAAACAAGCTTAGTTCGCTGTTAAGGGCTATTTTGACGTGTTTATCAACGGTATTATGTAAGAAAACATTCAAAAGAAAAACTAAACTAATTAAAACTCTTTGTTAAGAGAACATTCTTTGTACTCGTATTTTAGCACAGTAACAGGAAGTTATAGTTTTTAATATAGTAAAAATATGCAAACTTCTGAATCATAGAAGTCTTTTGTTGCACAACAACACAGCTAACAATTTAAGCTCTCAGCGTTTGACGAAGCGTAAAAAAACAGGTATATGACAGTTTTTACATAACTTAGTTAAGTAAAGTGTAGAGCTACAATGAGAAAGCAGAGGCTTTATCATTAATTTCCAGTTTTTGTGATCAAACTGGAACTTTGACTTTAATTTCAAGGAAAAAATTAGTTCCTTCTTCGTACACTAGAGGCGCTGTTCCATACAATAAACGCAGTAAATACTTCAAATACGCTGTAAATAAAATACTGAAATCTTGTAATCGAGCTAGAGAAACAAGAAAATATATGCTGACAGGTGTCAAAGTTGACATACCAACTGTCAAAGTTCGTTTATTCTTTAACGTTCAGACCATGTGGGATGTGCAATTGTGCATTAACATATAAAATTACCCATAGCATTAACATTACAATGAACGAGATTATCGTTCATTCATACAATCATTCATTCAATGAAATAGCTTCGACCCACGCATTACAGTGCAAAGGTTGTCATAGACTGTCGTTTGAGATGCTTATACCTAGGTCTTACTATTTGCATCCTGCGTAGGTTAATTTGACCCTCGTAGTGGGTTTGGTCTACTCTATAAATAGTATTTTCAGGAATTTCTTACGTAGTAACAGTAAAGCAAAGAACAATAAGGGAACAGCGTGGGTTTTAACCCATTAAAAACTAGGTACGACACGAGCGAAAGAAAATGCTCTGCAAATCTCTAATGGATTTCCAATTTTAAGCCGTAAGACTTTAAGTTGAGAATTAATTTAGAGTGGTTTCGTTGTTTGCCATTTGCATAGAAGGACTAGTGTATGAATGTAGGCCACACGAAAAGAGTAGGTATGTGACGATACAAGCAGGCAAGTACGAGTACTGCGCACAAAATCTGATATATAAAATTCTCGTGTCACAGTTTTCGTTGCCATACTCCTCCGAAACGGCTTGACCGATTTTGATGAAATTTTTTGTGCTTATCCGGTATCTATGAGAATCGGCCAACATCTATTTATCATCCCCCTAAATGTTAGGGGATAGTCCAACCCTAAATTTTTTTTTTTTAATTTTTTAGACAAAATTTTTAATTTCTCTTTTTTATGGCAAAACAACGTTTGCCGGGTCAGCTAGTTTTTCTATAAAACCTTCAAAACAGTACTGAAAACCACCATGGGTACAGTCTTTGACAGATACTTGCATAGATAATATACTAGTGAGTCACTTCCATTCCGATTGAACTGCGGAAATGAAAAAACCCGGTAATATTTCCGCAATCGTAAAAGAAGTAGATTCGCAGTAAAGGTTGGTCACAAACTTAAACCCTCATAAAGAGTTTGTTATGTATGTTTAAAAACAGCTGGCACCGCTCAAATATATGGGGAATAGCCTCCATTGAATTGTCGTGAAGAAAAGAGGGTTTCTGGATACGAATTACGTGTCTCTTTTTGTAACTGGCTGCAAGATATTCGAGAGTTCATAAAAATCAAGTTAGGAACAGCAGAATTGTGATTGTTTTCATAAAAATAAAGAAACAAAGAGAAATCACTGATATGCACAAAAAGGCATCCAAGAATCTAAAAAAAATTTACTCAATTTGTTCAATAAAATCCAGTATCACTTTTGACAAGCTGGTCGCTGTATCAACTTTAAGCTTCTAACCGGTTTCTCACTCCACTGGAACGCAAAGGGCAACTAAAAGAACAAATTGGTTTTTAGTTAGCCAACTCTGACAGTTCTATCAGCAATCATTGAAAAAAAAATTACAGTACACCTTAATTAAATGAAGACGAGGTAAAAAAACTTCAGCCTATGTGTAACGACTGGGTACGGTGATATGAGTAATGATTTGTTCTGATAGATACAAATTATATCATTGATCAATCGTTTCCTTCTGTTCCATGGAGGAAGACAGCAAAATGGATAGCTGATGTTGAAAAACCATGGGACTGACGTTCATGGCAATGAAATGAGTCATAATCTACAACGAGGATCCTGTGCGCGTTACAAAGATTTACGCGCTTTTCGAGCCGGTAAAGAGTCCCGTTATCGGTGATATCCACCCTTGTATGCACTCTCAGCCTATATGTATAGGGTGTTAAAAAATCAACTGCAGGAATTTCGTGTGCGTACTCGGTATCAAAAACCAAGTACATTCCAAACACAAAACAAAATTTTTCGAGCACTTTTCAAAAAAAATTTTTTCCTTTTTTTTTCAAAATTAATACATTTTTTTTCAAGTATTTTTCTTTTGGCCTATTAATATGGCTGATAAATTCAAATTCAAATTCATTTAAGTATTTGCAAAAACACGTGTAGATAATATACCTAGTAAAATGCATAATATAGGTGTTATAGGATATTCTTTGTCTCAACATGTTTGACCATGGCTGGTGTACAAATTAGTTCGAAAGAACATAACATTTCAAATGGTATTACAAAATAATAATGATTTAATAAAACAAAAATAAAAAATTAAATTAAGTAAATAATAAAAATTAAAGAAAATAAACATGCAAATTAAATAAATGGGATATATGTATTCAGCGAAACTAAAGCGATTTGTCATTTAAAAATTCATTGACATCATAATAGGCTTTTTCTGTCAGTATATTTTTTAGTGTTTTCTTAAACTGGTCTGTATTTAAATCTTTTAAACGTTTAGGGATCTTATTATAAATTGTCGGTGCCCTGCATACAACGCTTTTTTGAAGAAGCGCTGTCTTAGATGGCTGAACACGAAGTTTAGTATTATCCCGACGATTTCGTATTACAATATCCGATATTCGAGGAAACAAATGGGGGTTGTTTTTAACAAATAAGGCGATTTCCAAAATGTAAAGTGACGGTAGTGTGAGGATTTTATGTTTTATAAATAAAGGTTTGCAGCTCTCAGTACTTTGCATACCAAACATAGCACGTATGCACCGCTTTTGCATCTTAAATGCAAATAAGTTATTATTAGTATTTCAATGAATTGCCAATCCAAAGTCTGAAATGTGATGGGAAAGTTGGAATCATCTGTTGTGAACACTACACACGAGTGAACGACCTCAAAGAGCAATCAAATTCATTAAAATGGTCAAAAAAATGCTTGAAAAAAAAATTATTTGAAAAAAATGCTCAAAAAAATGTTTTTTTTTTATGTACTTAGTTTTTGATACCGAGAATTTTTTAACACCTTATATATACCCTCAATAATAGCTCTCAGTTTACGAGTATATTACCCTCAACAACTGACTGTCTGTAGTCTGACTAAGCCAATGCTGTTGCGAATGCTCTATAAAAATGACGTACGTTTTCTGATCATGAGAAATGATCGATACACTTGTGGTATGATCAATCCTTTAGCTTTTTGTTAATTAGCTTTAAGGTCGCATAACCAGAAAGTTGACAACGTCGCAAATAGCTGTCAAATATTTACAAGTTCTAATTAATTTTTCAAATTTACTGTATGTAAATAAGAAATATTGCTCTGTAGTGCACTAAAAATAGATTTATGAATGCAATTAAAACACTGAATTTGATGTTGTAACCGTTTCAGGTGTAAACAATGTATTTAACAAGTTTCCAAATACTTTTTTTACATCTAAAACTATAAATTCGGTGTTACGATATTAATTATTGCATTCCCTTATCAATTTTCTAGTGCATTACAGAGCCATATTTCTTATTTCCATACAGTAACATTGCTAAATTAATTAAAACTTGTTAATATTTGACAACTATGAGCGACGTTGCCAGCTTTCAGAATATGCGCTCTTAAGAGGTGTTTAACGAAGCACAGAGTGGTTTAATTAAAAATAGACAGTGACCCATTTTCGTACTGACTTCAACAAACGCAGCTTAGCTTGGCTAATAACCAGGACTTTCTGAAGGTCAATATTTTTTTTTTCAAATGGGTTCACTCTTGGCTTCAATCTAGCCTTGAAGAAAAGATGAGACCTGCGATTTACAACAGACGGTCCTCTTGATCTCCAGCCTTTGGTCATTAGACCTTAGACCCCAGAATAAACTAATGCCGTCTCGTCGTCGCGTCGACTAAATAAAGTTCATAAAAAATACGTACACTTTTGGCCATGAGAAATGACCGATACAAATGTGGTATGATCAATCTTCGACCTCCCCTATTCGTTAGTTAGCTGTTAGACGGACCACGTGAACGTTATTAGTCTTATTTACTGAGGAACCCATGGTTATTGATGGTGGACGCCACTGTTTGTGACGGTGAAACAAAACTGATGGATGACTAGGAGTTTCTTTTTTAACTTTATTACAAGGCCTTTGGGTTTTTTTCTGTAATGATGAGCAGAAACATTTGAGAACTTAAGAATTGTAAGAATTAAAATAAAATACTTAAGACTTTAAATAGATGTAAGACTGCGAGTTCTGTTCCTGTCCTGCCCTGGGTGGGAGGACTCCTTTGATCATTTTACCAAGCTAAAAAAAAGCCTGCAAGTTACCTGAAAGACCAGGGGTGTGTTTGATAAAAAATAGACAAATCATACATCATCATCCACGGAAAATTTAAAAATGTGGGATATGATGCTTTATTGATTTTTAGTCCACCGAAAAAAAAGCTAAATAATCAATTAGCATTCTCAAAAGTACTTTTCCATAAAAATGCAGAATAAACTTTATTCGTTCACTTGTAATCTGTTTTGTAGGAGTAATAAATTATGAACCTGGAAACAGCGCGTATAAATTGGGCGCTTTCAAAAGTGTTTTGCCAACGGAGGCTGTATTGATGTTATTGTGGCAAAAATGACACAACAAAAGCTTTATAAATAGAATTACCGAAACAAAAATATACCTAACCACCATATCATACGCTCTCAAGACTTATAAGTAATCCTCATAGACGTATATTGTCAACTAACATAATAACATCCTTCTTACAGTCATCAGTCTTACTTTATACCAGTATGTAACATTGTTACCCGTTGCTAATCTATTTACTTCGTGAACGATGAGATCGCTACTATAATGACATTTATTTATGTGACAACTTTCTTACGTTTATAAAGAAAAGGTGCATCTTCTAAATGGAACATTATCATACCTTTGATGGTACAGTTGCTGAAGTGGCTGAGCAATGACTGCTGCTCTCCATGTCTCGAGATTGATTAAATGGCTTTATCATAAGATTATGATAAAGCCATTTGCTAGGCAGATGCCTAGACCGTCGTTTCGACCAGATGCAGCTGAATATCATTATTTTACATGGAGCGACTGCCTAGCTGTCGGGCCTCCGCAACCCAGTAAATGGCTAATACGATACCCCATGGTAAGACTGGTTGTTCTGACTAATATACTACTCGTATTTGGCGCAGCCGTGAGTCACACAACATTTCTTTGATTTTTTTTTAAATTTTATTCCTGTATTAGATGTAAGTCCTTTCTTTTTTTTTTGTGTGTTAATTTTTAGTTTAAATGTTATGTGTTTCGTGGTCTTATTTGCGCCAAATAAATGTTTTTTCTTTCTTTCTTTTCTTTCTTTAATAGTAACGACTGTGAAAGATCTACAAATGACAACCGGGACGAACGGCTTTACGTGCTTTCCGAGGCACGGAAAAAACTCGCTATGATCGATAGTCAGTAGTCACCCATCCCAATCCCAATATATTTAGCTTCAGCATAAAAATGGATCTTTTTTTTATCTTTTCCTACTCATAATAATTCATATTAGAATGACGAATTGGTCCCTTCCTCGAATTCTGATGAAATCAATTATTCAAAATAAAATTCATTGTTTCAGTGGAATCGAACAAAATAGAATTATTTTCTTTCCTTTATATGCCAGAGTTTTCTGATTAGCCTTTAAAATACAGTGTGTCCGGACACGAGTTAGCGATACTTGAAGGGGATATTATAGATTCATTTTCATCGACAAAACTGCTTTTAAAAAAATTCTTACTCCAACACCTCGCGAATGGCGGTCATTTTAGTTTTTTGATTTGTCAAACTGTGGTATGGCAAATATCTTTAAATCCAAGAGACCTACAAACATGCCAATGACTTTATTGCAAAGTTAAATGTTAAGGCTTTTAAAAAACTTGCGAAAGTTTTCTAAATAATATGTATAAAGAACCAAAAAACGTGGGCAAACACGAAATTGTACACAAAAATTACTGAATATTTTCACATTTTATACTCTAGCACGAAAAGTACCCCTGTATTTTGCTTTGGTTTTTGCATTAAATTAAAAGTATTTGAGTTAGGCTATAAAATGGTATCAAAATTATTTCCCTACGTCAAGTACTTTTGGAGTTATTCTTACTTGAACATAACCCTTCCTTAGCGAATGTACCCCAATATTACAGGTGTCGCATTCTTTGGGCGATCTAAATCGTTTCAGTGTAAATTTATGAGCTGGCATTATTAACCACCATGTAAATGATCCCAACTAATCAACCATAAACTGAAATGGCCCATTTTTTTAATTTATTCAAAGAAACCGATTTCATAAAGTAAAAAAAAATGTATTATTGCAGTTTAATGGTGATTCGTTGGGATCATTTACATGGTGGTTTATAAGGCCAGCTCTTAAATTTACGTTGAAACGGTTTAGCTCGCCCAAAGAATGCAGCTTCTGTAACATTGGTGGTACATGCGCTAAGGAAGGGTTAGGTTCAAGTGAGAATAACTCCTAAAATACTTAACGTAGAGTGATAATTTTGATATAATTTTATAGCCTGACTCAAATACTTTTAATGTAATGCAAAAACCTAAGCAAAATACAGGGATACATTTCGTGCTAGAGTATAAAATGTGAAAATATTCAGAAATTTTTGTGTACAATTTCGTGTTTGCCCACGTTTTTTGGTACTTTTTGCATTTTATTTAGAAAACTTTCGCAAGTTTTTGGAATAAAGTCATACTTTGCAATAAAGTCATTTGTATGTATGTAGGTCTCTTAGATTCAAAGATATTTGCTTTTAATTATACATACCCCAGTTCGACAAATCAAAAAATTAAAATGGCCGCCATTCGCGATGTGTTGGAGTAAGAATTTTTTTTAAAGCAGTTTTGTCGATGAAAATGAGTCTATAATATTCCTTTCAAGTATCGCTAACTCGTGTCCGGACACACTGTATAATAAGAATCGATAGAATTTACCATAACGAGAAAACAACGCGAACACAAATATTTATATTTTCTATGTTTTCTTTTTTTCTGTTATCTTGCAAAGCACCATAAATTGGATTATAACACTTAAAACACACAGTATACTAGATTCTTTTATTTTCTTTGATAAAAAAAAATCTAAAGTCAATAATAATTGTTTTTATAAAAGGCTATTTTAAAAATGCTCCTGATTGAATTTTTTAAATATAAACCATCTTTAGTATTTCTTTTTATACATTCAACTTAAAAAAAAAACCATTTTGGCGCAAAATACTTTAAGATGGTTTTCTTACCATTTTTTTTTCAAAATAAATGGCTAAGGGTCAGTTCAGACCGAGACGCGAAGCGACGCGACGATGCGCGCACACTTTTAAGACCCACTCAAAATTAGACTTTATTTTCTACACCAAAAGATACACATTTCGTTGTGAGAATTTAGAATACGTTGAGATGCGTCGCGATGCGCCGCGATGCGCCGCGCGACGCCTCGCGGCGCAGCGCGACGCATCCCAAAGCAGCGGTGCTGCGCTGTGCCTCTCAAGGCCTCACGACGCAGCGCGGCGCCGCTTGACGCCGCTTGCGGCCGCTCCACGATGCGAGGTGAAGACCGGGAGCTAGAGGTGACTGAGTATGCATAATTGTGAGTAACGAGTTTCACCAACCGAATTAAGTTAAGAAAAGGTCTAAGAATAACAATGTAGAACTTGCCGGTCAATTTTTTGGTTCATTTTTTTCGCCCTCTTCTCTTATTCGTAAACGGAATGTATTGAGTACATGATTTAAAATCATTTTAATGATTATTTCCGTTATAATTTATAGAAAAATCAGATCACAGCTTTTTGCGGGACAGATAAAGCGCATAATAATATTATGTATACTTAATATGTATAATTCGGTCATAGTTGCCGTCACTCGGATTTTGCATACTCAGTTACCTCTAGCCCCTGGACTATGTAGCTGAGGCCGCCATTTGCAAATGGGACTGCGGGAAGGACGCGGGGCGGGGCGGGAGCACGTGGAAAATCTAGACACGTTCTGCTGCACCGCGCGGCGACTGGATGCGCCTCGCGACGTTGCGATGCGTCTCGCGGCGCATCGCGGCGCCGCGAGGCGTAGCGCGACGCAGCGTGAAATGACAGGCCTCTTCACGCATCGTCGCGTCGCTTCGCGTCTCGGTCTGAACTGACCCTAAGTAGGAAATAATTTTAAGGGTCAGTTCAGACCGAGACGCGAAGCGACGCGACGATGCGTGAAGAGGCCTGTCATTTCGCGCTGCGTCGCGCTACGCCTCGCGGCGCCGCGATGCGCCTCGCTGCGCCGCGAGACGCATCGCAACGTCGCGAGGCGCATCCAGACGCCGCGCGGTGCAGCAGAACGTGTCTAGATTTTCCACGTGCTGCCGCCCCGCCCCGCGTCCTCCCGCAGTCCCATTTGCAAATGGCGGCCTCAGCTACATAGTCCAGGGGCTAGAGGTAGTTGAGTATGCAAAATCCGAGTGACGGCAACTATGACCGAATTCATAAACATAATATTATTATGCGCTTTATCTGTCCCGCAAAAAGCTGTGATCTAATTTTTCTATAAATTATTACGGAGGTAATCATTAAAATGATTTTAAATGATGTACTCAATACATTCCGTTTACGATTAAGAGAAGAGGGCGAAAAAAAATTAACCAAAAAATTGACCGGCAAGTTCTACATTGTTATTCTTTGACCTTTTCTTAACTTAAATCGGTTGGCGAAATTCGTTACTCACAATTATGCATACTCAGTCACCTCTGGCTCCCGGTGCATCGTGGAGCGGCCGCGAGCGGCGTCAAGAGGCGCCGCGCTGCGCCGCGCTACGTCGTGAGGCCTTGAGAGGCGCAGCGCAGCACCGCTGCTTTGAGATGCGTCGCGCTGCGCCGCGAGGCGTCGCGCGGCGCATCGCTGCGCATCTCAACGTATTCTAAATTCTCACAATGAAATGTGTATCTTTTGATGTAGAAAATAAAGTCGTATTTTGAATGGCTCTTAAAAGTGTGCGCGCATCGTCGCGTCGCTTCGCGTCTCGGTCTGAACTGACCCTGAGTTATCTTACAAAACAGAAACTCGGTCTGTTTAATTAAAATCGGGTTGGCTGTAACAAAGCATTAATTAAAGCTATCCATGATTTATGATACAGATAATCATAATCTGAGCTCTAATAAACCATGAATAGGGCCCCTTTATTTGTATTTCATTGCCTTGGTGGATTTTAACTTCAACGTTTTACAGTAATGTTTTATTTTTGTTTTCAACACATTTGCTCGAAAAATGCATTTACAAAGCCTGTATACATTGTTCGAAAGTTAAAAATTACGCACCATACAACGGAACTTGCGGTAAGATAATAATATGTAACTCGTGACTATGGTAAGCCCTCGACTTCGTCTCGGGCTTACATATGTCTATTCGTTTGTAAAAACCAACTTACCGCACGAGTATCATAAATAACTATTAACTTGTCTCCGTTATGCAAGGATTTCGGATTATGCACCCTCATACTTATGATCTTGTGGTCCGACTAATTTCGGCCAAGGCAAGGCGATTGTTTCAACTCCGCTGTAGTTGTCGTTCGTGTGGCTTCTGTAACCAATCTTCTAAATTGCGAGCAATTGAGCACACAGGCAGTGTAAAAACATTGACAAAAACTGAAAATTAATTTTACAGACTGTGTTTTCGTGTTTTTTTTTAACGCAGTGTTGAAATATTTAGGTTTTCACAAAAAATAATTTAACGCCATCTAGTAACTTTTTTACTAAACACGAGAAAAATTGTGTCATGGAAATCGACTCATCATTTTTCACGTTGAGCTTGCCAGTTATTCGTTTGATCCATACAACAAAGATGGCGCTGATTAAAAAAATGTTCACTCTTGCTCTTTCAAAACTGCTAGTTTCATGAAGTGAGGAGTAAAAGTAAAGTTACAAAGAACTAAATCAAGTAAAGTGATATAGCTCATGCTGCTCATGATTAATAGTTACTAGTGATTTAAAATTCAGGTCCGTTATTCGTACTCGTGATAAGACTTATTAAGGTAAGAAGAAAACACTAATTTGAATCAGAGCCTTTGTATATTTTTATCTTCCTGTTATGATAAGAACTTATCTGCTTATCTCAAATCGATAAAGTGTCTATGAACAAAGATAAGTACCTACAAAATTATTTACTTGTATAGATATTTCATATTGTTTGGGGCACTAACATATTTACACTTTTTTGTATAATTTCATATCGATTTAAAAACTTTGCGTGATATGCATGACATCACTCGGCGTCCTCCTGGCGTTGGATATTATGGTTTTAGCCAAGGTCAATATCAGAAGGGCGCTTCTGTTGTAAAAAACCAAGAGCAAACTAATTGTAAAAATAAAGGCCAGGTTTTCTTACGATAGGTATATGCCTTCACCAATGTCAGTGATGTCCAAAATAAACACAACTAAACAGTTCGTGATTGTAATAGCTATAAAATATATGAGATTTAAGTGTCACCATTCCACAAACGAATAAATAAACGAAGACAGGCCCCATTGACATCAATTGTGACCTCGTGTTCATTCAATTAAATGTTTTATCAGCCAGACTCGCTAAGACTAGAAAGTCTTATCTTGAAACCTCATCATTATTATTTGTTGTGCAAATAGTTTTAGATATAATTAAAAGTTGTATTTGTTTGTTTGTAAGATACGAGTTAAATTAAACTATGATAATGACCTACAAATGACACCTTGAATTTTTGTGTTAGAAGGTCGTAAACAAATACTGCTCATTTTTTGAAGTATCTTTTTTACTCAGATAATTCAGAGATTTATGTTTAAGTTTAAAAAATGATGAGAAAACTGCACAGATATAAGAGTAATTTTATCAGAAATACACATTTTCTAAACATTTCAAATATAGTCTACTTATTATGGATCATGAGATAGAGCCCGCTGACGGACAGACGGACAGCGGAGGCATATTATTCTGGGTTACCCTCCTAGAACAGTATCTTATAACGTAGGAGTTTTACAGTGTCCCACTATGAGCAGATAGGAGGCATTTAAATAGGATTTTTTGACAGTATGGGCACATGAAAATTTTAAGAGAAATAAACAGAAAGTGACTTATTGGTGCCCAATAAGTCAGTTTCTGTTTAGTTTAAGTGATTGTTTTAAAGTTTTTAATAGGTAAATGCCGTTTGCAAAAAGTATTACATCTTGAAGAATTTGTACAAAGATAAGATCAAGATAATACAAATCTAGGCGGCACTGATATTTGCATAAAAAAGGTAAATGACCATACAAAATTTGTAAAAAGTTTTTGCAGCTAATTGGGTGCCGATTGAAGTGAAGAAGCTGTTCAGAAGACACCACTTGTCCATCCGACGGTAATCCCGTCACGTCAGACGTCATAGAAAAAAGAGAAAGAAAAAACAAATCAGTCTTCTCCTTCTGCCTGGAGCGGTCAAACATGACTGACTAAAAGCAACCTGTTCCTTTCTCATCAAATGAGTCCTCCCGCCCTTGGTAGAGCGAAAAGGACTGTCAGACTCGTGACTAAAATTGACCGTGTATCGTGAAGACTGTACTTGCTCGGGGGGTTCGAACTCACAGCCTCTGGCTAAATAAATGTTGTTCAAATTAACATTTTATCTAGAGAGACTTCACAGTCGTGAAAGGTACCAGTTTTATTTATAATAAATAAAAAACCTACTACTAATAGGGTAAAGTTGGTAGAGTTGGCCGTACGGGAGAGATAGCCAATCGAAATATTTTAGTAAAGTACTTGCTGGATATCGCTGTAAACGCTAGGTCCGCTTCACATCGTGCACAAGTTTAGTACAAGTGCAAGTTAAAAGACTTGAGAAAAAAAAAAGATAAAAGAGAGTAAAATACAACATTTTTTTTTTCAAACATGTAAATTTCTTTATGTGTGCATATTTTACAATATAACAATGTAATTTTGTAAAAGTAAGGATTTCTTTTACATTTTCTAATAATTTCATGAGCGCAACTACATTACCTATTACCTCCTTGACGTATTACATACACTTACTTTCTTAATGGGTGTGGTCATCTCTGGGAGAGAGAAGAAGAAGAAGATAAGGAGAAATGGCCATGCAAAGTTGGGGAAACATGCCAATGACCAATAATAACAATATCACAAATTTTTGAGCGTAGACAAGCCAATTTAGGGACATTACTGCACGATTTATCGGAATTTGAAAAAAAAAAACTACTAAATAACGGATTCGATGTATCTTGCGCAATCTTTGGGTTAATGAAAATTGTACAATATTTGACGATAAGTGCATGCTGAGTAGGGGAAAGGTGTACGAGATGATCCACTTAAGGGAGATTGCTTGTAGATCAAATGATATTCTACTTAGCGCGAATGTAAATACGTATATACATAGTAAATTTATTTATCTTATTGTTCGCATACTCAAAATTTTAATTTTTTAGATGTTTTACTATTAAAAAAACACATTTTTAAAACGTTGTCAAAGAATCATCTTGTACACCCCGGTGTCCAAGATGATCCTTGCGATAGGGGCAAGATGATCCCAGGATCCAGGAAGAGAATTACCTAAATAAAACCATAATCTGGGTTTATTTTTCACAGCTACTTTATTGTTGACTTTAGCTCGCCTTTTTAGTGACTTTACTGGCACCCCAAACTGTTTACTTGCTGTGCTATATGGCATGCTAATTTAACAGCATGCAGCGCTTAGATCATGGAGTCTTCCGACCACAACCGGCGTTTGGTTATTTTTTTATAATTACGAGGCATAGTCTAAAACAAAATAAAGTATTTTTTGTTATTATTTAAAATTACTAAATTTTTTAAAATAATATGCAGGCTGTTCATATAAATTAAGTCATATTTATTAGAAAAATACATAAACTAAAACATAACAATATACGAATTGTTAAAAATATCCCCTTATTAGTAGGTATGTTACCAGTGTACAAGAAGATTCGTGGGGATCATCTTGTACACCGGTAACATAATCATCTTGCCCCAACATTAACTTTTTTATTCAATGTTCGATAACTTAAACTATGTGGTTTAAACTGTTACCATGCTTTTAAAAAAACAAAATAAAGCAATATACAAAGCTAACTAATGCAACAGCCTAGTAATAAAGTACTTAGAACCAATTAGACATAGACTTCAAGTCAAGCTTACCTTAGATCAAAGTCACGGAATATTTGTTTTCATTCTCAAAAAATTTGATTGTCACTCTCGACACCATTACTTTTGACTGAGGCGGGAGAATATCGGGGACTACATTTTACCAATAAAAACAACTAGATGACGCTACTGGTTTCGTTGCAATTTAAAAGGATCATCTTCCCTCAACGGATCATCTCGTACACCTTTCCCCTACTTGTCGCTTTACGTAAAATCGTAAAAAAAACTTGTGGTTCAAAAAAATAAAGCAAATTAGTTACAAGGTAGGTATACAGACATATGTAAGTAGCACTGGCCATCACTACCTTACTCATATGGCCATCTTACACGGGCACCCTGGGAGAGATGGCCAAACGAATTTTATTTTTGAACGTATTTTTTTTTAAACCTGATCTCATTAATTAAAACGATAAGTATGCCAATCTATGTATACTTAATATTATAAAGCTGGAGTTTGTTTGAACGCGCTAATCTCAGGAACTACTGGTTCGAATTGAAAAAATATTTTTGTGTTGAATAGACCATTTATAGGAAGGCTATAGGCTATATAACATCACGCTATCACCAATAGGAGCGGAGCAGTAAAGAGAAATGTTACAAAATCGGGAAAATGTATTCCATTTCGAGAGCTTCCGTTGCGTGCGCTGCGTAAACGGTTAAAGATACGCAAAAATTATGTACTAATGAATTATTCCTGATAAAAAGTTCTAAAATAAAGTCCGCGAGAGCATATATTTATCCTTTAAGGTTAAGTCATTATAACCTTTTTTATGGAAATCAAATTTGATTTTAAAGTAATGCATTATTTGCGAAAGTATTTTCACTTCCGACGGAATCTGAGGATGAAGCTGACGCAAACGCGGACCACAGCGACGACGACGTCTACGACGCTCCGGAGGTGACCGAGGTAGACCTGAGAGTGGCGGTACAACGGCTCAAAGCCAAAAATACCGCCCCAGGACCCGACGGCCTGCCAGGAAAAGCCTGGGTCCTGGCCTCGGGGACTCTCGGGCCTCGACTGGGGGGGCTCTTAAGCGCATGCTTGGAGAGGGGCCGGTTCCCGCTTCGTTGGAAGACGGGAAAACTGGTCCTCATCCAGAAGCACGGGCGCCCTGCGGACTCTCCGTCCGCATTCCGGCCCATCGTGCTGCTCGACGAGGTGGGCAAGCTCTTCGAGAGAGTCATTGCAGACCGCCTCGTCGGGCACCTGAATCGGGTGGGCCCGAACCTTGCGGAGAGCCAGTTTGGCTTCCGCAGGGGGCGCTCGACGATGGACGCCATCATGCGCGTGAGAGCCCTCACGACGGGGGATGCAGTAGCCCGGGGCAGGGTCGTCTTGGCGGTGTCTTTGGACATCACCAACGCCTTTAACACCCTGCCCTGGAGTTGCATCAGGGAGGCACTCCGGTATCACCGGGTGCCGACCTACCTCCGTCGCATAGTCGAGGACTACCTGACGGACAGAGCCGTCATCTACCCCGGTCACCGGGGAGAGTGGAACCGGCGAGAGATATCGTGCGGTGTTCCACAGGGTTCGGTCTTGGGGCCGCCCCTGTGGAATATCGGTTACGATTGGGTGCTGCGCGGCGACCTCCCTGACGGCGTCAGCGTAATATGTTACGCTGACGACACGCTCGTCCTGGCGGAGGGAGAGTCGCACCAGGCGGCGGCCGACCTGGCGACGCAAGCGGTTGCGACAGTCGTCGATAGGATCCGGCAGCTGGGACTCGAAGTGGCGCTGCACAAAACGGAGGCCATGTGTTTTCATGGCCGCGTTAACGCGCCACGGTCCAAGTCCCACATAACGGTGGAGGGGGTTCGCATCGGCGTCGGGAGGACGATGAAGTACCTGGGACTCGTCCTCGACAGCCGGTGGAACTTCAGGGAGCATTTCCTGAGTTTGGCCCCAAAGCTGAACCGGGCAGCAGCCGCCCTCAGGCGACTCCTGCCTAATCTCAGCGGGCCAAACGCCTCCTGCCGTAGGCTGTACGCCGGTGTCGTGCGGTCCATGGCCCTCTACGGGGCCCCCGTGTGGGCCCTGAGCATCCGGACGCGACCACTAAAGTTGGTCGCATGCCAGAGGGTCATGGCTATCCGGATGATCCGGGGATACCGCACGATCGCCGGCGAATCGGCCAACCTGCTTGCCGGATTACTGCCCTGGGATCTGGAGGCGACTGCCCTCCAGCGCGTCTATGAGTGGCGCGTGGAGGCGCAGAGCCGGGGTGCTTCCCCGCTGCCTCGAGAAGTCGAGGCGCGGCGAGAGGAGGTCCGGCGCGATCTCAGGGCAGTATGGAGGGGACGACTGTCGCAACCGACGGCCGGGCACGCCGCAATCGCGGCGGTAAGACCCCTCTTTGAGGAGTGGCTGGATAGGAGTCACGGCGTCCTAACCTACCGCATGACGCAGGTCCTCACCGGACACGGAAGTTTCGGGAGGTACCTGTGTCTAAGGAGAAAGGAGGAAACGCCTGGGTGTCACCACTGCGAAGATCGCCCGGAGGACACAGTAGAGCATACGGTGCATGACTGCCCCGCTTGGGCAGAGCACCGACGTGTTCTCACGGCGGCGATAGGCGGAGACCTCTCGCGCCCGGCATTGGTCGCGGCCATGCTGCGGGGCGAGACGGAGTGGGAAGCGGTCGCCTCCTTCTGCGAAGCAGTCATGCTCGCGAAGGAGGAGGCGGGCCGCGTGAGAGAGAGGACAGTGTCCTCCCTCCGCCCCACCCGCAGTGGTGGACGCCCACGGCGACGGACGTCGCAAGACGATCTCCGGCCACCGTAGGCGCGGGCATGCGGGCGGCGAGTAAAGGGCAACTCGCTGCCCGACCATGGACCATGCCCGGGTCGACGGCGCGTTGTGTTCCACGCGCGCCTCAAAGAGCGTCAGCATAATGACGGGGCCCCCTCTGTAGAGGGCCAAAGCCTGCCGGGGTCGCGGGACTTATCTCATTACCGTGACCCCGGAACGTAAAGGGCTATTGAAGGACACCGTGGATTTTAGTCAGTGCAAGTCTGACAGTCCCTCCCGCCCTGCCCGGGGTGGGAGGACTCATTTGATGATTTTACCACGCAAAAAAAAAAAAAAAAAGTATTTTCACTAACACGATATTAATCCTTATCCAATTAAATACGTAACTTACGTACGTAATCATCACAAGAATTTAATTTTGAACAAAATTGCCCTTGACATCGTTTGATTTCAATGAATATCTTAGAAGATATCATAGTTTCAAAATAATACCACAACAAAATTAATACTACGGCGCCGGCGGCGGTAAATCCCTCTTTGAGAAGTGGTTAGAGATGCGCTGCGGCGTCCTCACTTTCAACCTGACGCGAGTCCGGGAGGACTCGCGTCACGGTTGTTGCGGATGGTACCTCAGGGATTCGCACAGGCGAGGGGAATGGGGAGGAGTTGGAACGCGTGATTTTTGATAAACTCAAAAAGTATTGGACGGATTTGAATGATTTTTTTTTGCTGTTTAGGTATTAAGTCTGGCCAACATAATAGGCCATAATTTATATTGGAAACTTGAACAACTGGTGCAAAACCGCAACAGACCAGCTAAACTAAAGAGATGCAAAAATGGTGCCATAGCAGAAATTGTTCCACGTGATGAGCATTTTCTGCTGACAGAATAAATTTGAAGATCTGGAAAACTTGATTTGAAACTCAAAGAGCCCAGCTATACTATAACATTATACACCGCGACTTTTTAGTCGTCTTACAAAAGCAGCCCAGTTCATGTATCCAATGACTAGAACACGTTTTTAATAAAAAAATATGTATTTAAGAGATTTGAAAAATTTAATCATAAAACTTTAATTGGTTATTATGACACAAGGCGTAGTTAGAAACGCCCTTGTCTCATAGAAAATGGAAATGGAATGATCTACCCGACTATTGCGCTGGGTAGGTGTACTCTACAGATTGATACGTAAACATTTGAACAGGGTGTTTCATATTTCTAATGTACCTATTAATTAAAAATAAAAATTATTATTAACGATTTAAAAAAAAAACTCGCCTAGAGGTATTTTAGGTCGTATACATTAAGTGGACGACTTTTGTAAGACGACTAAAAAGTCACGGTGTATAGGAATGACGTCTTAGCTAGATTTGTTCAGCCTAATGAGTACTCTCTGTTGATGTAAAAATTGAAGATCTAGAACCAGATCTAGCCCCGCTACACTATTACATAATTACCTAAGTATATAGGAATGACTTCTTAGCAAGAGTTGTTCAACCTGATGAGCACTTATAATCTGGTGACGTATAAAAATTGAAGATCTGGAACACCTGTGGAAATCAAAGCTATCACTAATTTCACTGTGTAATTATAAAATAACATTATCTGGGAGTACCAGTGAAAGCGGTTACAGTTTAAGACTGATTTTCGATGACGACGAAAATATGAATAAAAATTTGACTATAGGTACGGGCCAAAAATCCTATATTTTTTACCGAGCTCTAAGAATTAGGCATCAGACGTTTTAGATCTTCGATTTTGACGACCCCATTGTCGCTGGCATATGCAACAGGATCCGCGTAGATACGAAGTCGCGAGCAGAAGCTAGTATTAAATAAAATGTGGCACTAAATTCAGGTCATAAAATGTAGTTGAAACTACAATGTTTAAATAGACATTTTAAATTCTTATACAAGCACTTTTATCTGTCATTGACTTTTTCAACTAAAGCTATTAGGGTTCCGTAAATGCAGTCCGACCTAAGTACCTACCTAGTTTTTCAAGAAAAATATTCTGTTCCCTGTTTGTCTGAACTCGTTTTGAACATCAAGAATCAAAAAACTTGTTTTCCCTAGGTTTATAATGTTTTGGATTTAGCAATAATTATTATAAACCGAAGTTTCAGTCAATTTAATGGAACATTTTATTTCAAAGCATTCAATGTCAAATAAAGGCTCGAACAGACACACGCGATTAATCGCGCTGCGACAACGAGCCAAGCTAATTTCGACTCTAAATGTACTGCGAATGGACCGCGACATTCGCGCTGTTCAAAAATTTAATAAAGTGTGACGTGATTCTTGAATAAGACAAAACATTTTTTTTTATTTCTGAACTGGTTGAAATAGATCAAACAATTAGGTAATACCAGTGAGTCGCCACAACACATTAGTAAATCGGTTAAGCAATTTCACGCTCACAGATGCAGACGCATAGACATAAATTCTAACAATCATTGTTTTGGGTTTTCTGGCGTTGATAAAGGTCAATAATAGTTTTTCATCTTCCGAATTCAGTTATATTTTATTATAAATTAGTACATTTGAAAACATCACCTGAGTATTTTATAGTCTAATAAAATTAAAATAGCAGTTCTCTTTAGTGTGGTAACGAAAATTTAAAGTAAAAGAGTTAAAAAAGAAATTATACCTACTTAAAATCCATAGGTTTTAATTTTTTAAAGATAAAGATCAATTTATTTTGTAAACATGTGTAACATGATACATGGATATACCTATGTACATTTAGATGGTAAAATATTTTTACAGAACCAACATGTTTTGCCTCACTCGGTTATATTTTTATTGAGAATAACAAATAAGCAAAAGTCAATTAAAATATGCCAATATTATGGGTAAGCAAAAGTAGGAAAAATAAAATAGAAAACATTTAAAATTTATCATTTAAAAAATCAATTATGCTATAGTAACATTTATCAGCGAGTAGGTTTTTTTAGTCTTTTCTTAAATAAAATGAAATTCAACACTTTAATGGAATTCGGAATGTTATTGTAAATTAAGGGTGCCATGCATACAACATTTTTTCTGTTTTGGCCGAGTGTACTCGTATCTGCACCCAAAGTCTATACTTCTCACGTCTGTTTTTCTCCGAATTATTTGATAAGAGAGGAAACAAACTGAGGGTTTCATTTAAAAAGTGTTTTATTGTGAAAAGTACTAAACTGAAAATTACTTTTAAATAGTGTTTTAATTAGTGTTTTATTGTGATTTTATGTCGGACATCTTTTTTTTTTTAATTCATATATATCGTGTGAATAGGTCTCAATTTCTATATAGGATAGCAGTCGGATTTGAACAAAAACTGGTTGTTGATTCCCAATAATAACAAAAATAGATAGTGCAGCCATTAAAAGTAATTATGCAATCGATAAATGCTGATTGCATAATTTCTTAAAAGGTATATTTGTCATATCTAGCCGAATAAAAAAAAACACATGGGTACTTTTTGTAGCTATAATGTTTAGAAACACAAATTGTAGATAGACAAATGAATTCTTATCGGTATTTACTTTAATTTGAGGTTGACTTACCTACTTAAATGGTTTTTTTTTTTACAAAGAAGCCACAACTAGGTATTATTTGACTACATTCGGTTCAATACAATTATGGCGGGTAGAACATTTTTTTATTTAATTCTAGTGTATTTATTATGCAGGTAAGATTTATTTAATTTTCATAAAAATAAATAATAATTATTATCTATTTCTTTTATTATATTGTTAACTTAAAAAAAATTATATAATATTTAGAAAAAATGTATTTATTTTACGTTGAAATTAAATTTAATATAAAAGTTTTATGTAAACACTTGGATCAGTGTGATGATAACATTATTTTTATTTATTAATTTTCAGTTCTGAAGCTACAAGAAAAAAAATGGTGATAGATGAGGATGGAGGAGCTGATGATGCCCTCGCTATCAGTATGGCGTTACTTTATGAAAAATACTTTGGCGGGTGAGTTTCTAACAACAGTTCTATCATTTATTTCATAATTTTTGCTCTTGGCCTCCATCTAGCTTTTGGCACAGATAGGTTTAAGATGGATCGAGCTCACCTAGAGGAAACTGGAACTTCTGCGCATCGACGGAATTCAGTATAAACTGTTTGGTGTTGGACTCTGGCAGTGCAAACTAAACTACCAGTAACAAAATTCATCAATAATAATCATTCTCCCTTCAAACCCACTAAGGATTGGTAAATTTGCTTCTTCCGTTCTTCGATATTTTAGTAATTATCATGTCTTTTTCTAGCATCTGTCACCCAGTCCTTCCATCGATTTCGAGCTTTTTTTTGGGTTGGATAAATTATAAAATTAGTCATATCCTAGGTGCAGTGGCAACAATTTTTGTATGTGTTTTGCTTGACATAATACAAATACAAATATTATTTATTTACTCAAAAATGTTACAATAGGGTGTGGGACACTGGATCCCGCACTAGGATACCCTGTGTTGCAGAATCCAGTCTCTTTCGTCAGGTATGATTACAGTTACAGGTGAATAAATAAATTAGTCCGGGAGTAACTAACGTGTGTATTTGTGTGATACCTTTTAAACCTATGCCCAAGTGAGGATGGGTAGGCTATTGTTATTTTGTTGGAGGATTTAGGAAGAAGATGCAAGATACTTTACGACTTATTTTAAAACCTATTAATAAAATTAAAACCGTCGCACAAGAGTTTTGAAAAAATTAGTTATTGTTTCGATGTTTTTGAAATAAATATTCTTTAAATAAAACTCACGGATCCTGTCAGTTTTATGGGTATCCACGATAGTAAATACAATCGTTAATCTTTATGTTTCACGTTTGACTATTCACGTTTATTTTGTACTACCAGCCCCGGCTTTGCACGGGTACAATTTACAAATAATAAAATAGAAGTGAAAAACAAGAGTTTTAACTCTGCGTTGACATCTAGCTAGAGGTGAATATGGCAGAAAGAAGAAAGAGGTTTTGACCAAATGGTGAGCCAAAAATTTTCCAAAGAAACTAGGGCTGTCTAAAACCCCTTGAGTTGGCAATATTAACAAAATCGTGCGTAACAGATGGATGAGAGCACAGAATCAAAAAGTATTGCAGAAAAACGGGAAAGACCTATACACAATAGTAGGTGATCTTGAGCTGAAATGCTTAGGCATTTCAGCTCAAGATCACCTACGATGATGAGATAACCATCTCATCATCGTAGGATGATGAGATGGTTATCTCATCATCGTAGTCATTTCAGCTACAGCAAAAGGATATTCGACTTTTTTTTCAGGCCTAAAGTCGTTGGTTTGACAACTACATTCGGCAATGTAGACTTGAAGCAAGCCATAATCAACAGTGATAGAATACTGAATGTATGTAACCGGAAAGATGTAAGTATTGTCTCGTGCCTGTGTTAATAGACCCACATAATGCTAAGTTATCATACGGTGTTCTATGTAGCAATTTTGTATAACGCCAAGAATTAATAATTTATCTCGCAATCTTGATCCCCGGTCTTTGTTTGAAACCAATTAACGAAAAAAGGTGACAACTTTTAAAGTCCCTAGGCAAATCTTACGATTAGCACAGTCGCTAAGCGATTGAACTGCTGTTCAGCGTGTCACGGTGTCGATTCCTGCACGGAACAAATATTTGTATGACCTACAAGTAGTTGTTTCGGGTCTGGGTGTTTGTGTATGTGAGTTTATATGTTTGTAAACGCACCCACGACACAGGATAAATTCCTAGTGTGGATAAACGTTTTTTGTTTTTTTTTTTTAAAAAACAAGCATTAGTATACCTTATGGACTTTTGGGAACGACCCTATTCGAATTATTTGTTTAACACCTAAAAGTAACCAATTTATTTACTATAATAAATTGGTTACTTTTAGGTAAAAGCCCAAAAATTACCGTACATTTAAAAGTTTATCTGGATACTTGAAATCGTCACAAAAAAAGTGATAAGTATTTTGATTTTGTACGAAAATACAAACAGATTCAGACATTAATTTCAGGTACCGCTATACCGTGGTTCTGAAGAACCTCTGATATTAGGAATCAGCACTGACCAGTATTTCGGAGTTGATGGGCTGGGTGACACCGGTTATCGAGCTCCACCAATTACCACGAGAAACACACCAGCAGCACTCGCCCTCATCGAACTTTCAAAAAAATATAATGGTGACTAGAATTATTTAAAGATATTTTTAAATGTTTATCTACAAGATGTAAAACTGATACATGACGAATATTATGCAAAAATAAGTAAAATTTTGCATTTGAACTTTCCATTTACAACTAAAAAGTATTGTTTACTTTAAGGCTCGAACAGACACACGCGATTAATCGCGCTGCGACAACGAGCCAAGCTAATTTCCACTCTAAATGTACTGCGAATGGACCGCGACAAGACGCCCCGCGCGATTAATCGCGTGTGTCTGCAGGAGGCTTTATTCTTTAACAGTTTCGTGTACCTATTCATTTCACACTTTCAGTGTCTGAACATTTTTTAAAACTGTTAATAACTTACTTGTTACACTCTTAATAATTTATGGTGACGCTATAGACTACCTTTTCCAAAAGAAAAAAGAATCACTTGAGAACTTGTTTTGAATTTTATAATTTTATTCTTATTTGGTTCACAAGTTAATCAAGATTTTTCGTGTTTCAGGGGACCTTATAGTCGTTGCTATTGGTCCATTGACAAATATAGCTTTGGCAGCAAGAGCAGACCCATTCTTTATAAGCAGACTACACCGTTTATATATTGGAAGTGGTCATATTCAAAGTAAGTTTATTTGTTCTTATAAGAGGATCTTTTTATCTAACATTTCGGTCAATTCACGCCGAGACGCAACGTTGCGGTCACCTTTTGATATAGCCACTCGAAATCTAACTTTATTTACTACAGGAAGAGATACACATTTCCAGTATCGTCGCGTTACGCATTTCGGTATGTTCGACCCTAAAGCTGAGAACATATTATCGGACGCGTCCGTCAGCCGCGGCTGATGGACGCGGCTTAGCAGTGTGCACGGTAGTTCGGACGACCCTCTTCGGATGCACAAAAATCCAGCCGGCCAGATTCTGTTCGGACGTCCGAACGCTCAAGGTCACGTCCGCGTCTTACGACCGACAGTTTGCACAGTGTAGTATTAAATGTCGGGTTTCGGGTTTGAGATATCTTTATTTCCCATAAGAAAAATTCACTTACATGAGAAATATTAACAAATAATTAAAAACATTAAAGTCGACGTACAGTGTTGTCGTAAAACAAAATATTCCAAAAGACAAAAATAGTAGGTAAACATATCAAAAATATTTAAAAAATGTAGGGTAATCGCTCAAGTTTAGCACATCAAAAATGTAAACAAACACGGAACACGCGCAACTAGATGTGGTATGCAATGATGTACTAAGGTGCGCTCATTTTATTTTTGTTAATTATATATGATTTTAACTTTTTCTTAAATATTGACAAGGATTTTGCATTTTTAATGGTATTTGGGAGTCTATTATACAATTCAGCACCTTCGTACATCACATTTTTTTTTCCATAATTGGTGCGTGGTGTGTATAGCTGTATGTCATTTGCATTTCTAAGCCCAATTTTGTGTATTTGATGTTTCTTTATAAAATGTATCTGCGTGTGAATATTTCGATTTAGTATTTTTCTTATTAAGATGCATGTATTATATATGTATGTTTGTGATATGTCCATTAACTTCGTTTCACTATATATTTTGTGTGTAGGTGTATCATAATCGTATTGGAAGAGTGTTTTTATTAACTTATTTTGTGCTATTTGAAGTGTTTTTATATTAGTTTTGGCCGCTGTGCCCCATACTTCTATTAGATAGTCCAAGTGAGGTTTTATAAGAGAATTATATATATTGTAGCGAACTTGGCGTGGAAGACATCGGACAACACTCCGTAGAGCTCCCGTGAGCGAAGACAGTTTAGATCTAACCTTCTCCATATGTGGCTTCCAGTTTAAATGATTATCTAGAATTAATCCAAGGTACTTTTCGTGATCAACTTTTTTGATTGGTTGGTTATTTATGGTTAATTGTGATTGATGTGATATTTTTTTGTTTTTTGCTGCAAAAATTATGTAGTTGGTTTTAGCTATATTTATAGTGAGTAAATTGCATTGAAACCACATATTTAGAAGATGTAGATCATTCTGGGCGTCACTCATAACAGCGTCTACGGAGTGTCCAAAGTAAAATAAAGCTGTATCGTCGGCGTATAACGAGACATCGCCTTTTAGTTCAATTTCATGAATATTATTTATATAAATCAGGAATAATAAGGGTCCTAAAATTGATCCCTGCGGAATGCCAAAACTCACGATTTTAGGACTACTTTGGGTGTCATTAAGCTTGACCACTTGGGAACGATTTGCCAGGTAAGATTTGAATATATCAAGAGCACTACCGGTGATACCAATGTCATTTAGTTTCTTCAAAAGCAGTTTGTGACTTATTGTGTCAAATGCTTTTTTTAAGTCCACGAAAATGCCTAATGCTATTTGCTTTTTGTCGATACTTAGTTTAATTTTTGTTATTAGATCTACTATTGCAGAAAGTGTATTGGATTTTGGCCTAAAACCGTATTGTTTTTTATAAAGAAAGTTTAGCGCTCTGAGATGTTCTTCGAGACGGTTGTACAGAATACGTTCAAAAATTTTTGATAAAACCGGCAAGACTGAAATGGGACGATAATTTCCCGGATCCGATTTACTTCCATTTTTGTGGATGGGACTGACTTTGGCAATTTTGAGGCTATCGGGAAAAGTTCCAAGCTCTAAATTTTTATTAATGCAATTTGTTAGTTCACGTAGTATTAAGTCTTTTACACACTTTATTGATTTTGTGTTTATGCCATCTAAGCCAAAGCTAGTGTTTAATTTTAAGTTATCAATAATTTTTTCGATTTCATTTATGGTGCAAGGTCTTATTTGTGAAAGTGTAACATGAGTTCCAGTTGCCTGTGTTCCTTTAGTATAGGTTAAATTGTTGTGATATTGACTAGGAATTTGACTAGCCAGAACCGATCCAATTTCTGAGAAAAAATCGTTAAAACACTCACAAATGTCAGTCTGATTAGTCAAAACTCCAGATGGCATAAGGAGTTTACTCGGTGCTGGTGAATTTCTAATTCCCTGGTTTAACGATACTGCGCACATTTGCGTAAAGAAATTTTATAGATTTGCTGCTTGTGATTACATCGTCGTAGTTGTCAATTATCTGGTAAGTTACAGTGTCTTTTCTGTGAGGGATTAGGTTATGGCTGGAGTCTATTGTAGTCAGTTTTTTGTGGGAATTTGAATTATTTTTGGCACACCTTTAACATACTTAATTGTTAAGTTATTTTCGCCATTTTCGGTACGGCATTTAATTTCATCCTTTAGATTTTTCAGAAATTCTTGTTGTTGGGGTGTCTGATCCGAATATATTTTAATGTTGTCACTGGTTACACCTTTTTTGTTACGTAAGATAGATATTGTCGCTTCAGCTGATTGGAAGCAAACCTTTAAAGGACGATTTTTGTCGGGGTTATATTTACCAAGACGGATGATTTTCTCAGGTAAGCAATGCAAAAAATGTACTGGCTAGATAATGAGTAAGCCGCGTCTTTCAGCCGCGGCTGACGGACGCGTCCGATAATTTGTTCGCAGCTTAAGGCTCGCGTATTGACCACTAATTCTTGTCTGATGGCAAGCGATGATGTGGCCGACACGGTGAAATACGAATATGTAGAAGAAAACTATTCACTCTTGACTAAGTCTCCGATAACTTAAACGACTTTGGTATCCAAGCAACTATCGCAATACAAATCCATAGAGCTTCATACTCAGGCACGTTTTAATGGATACTAAAGTCGTAAGGTCGTAAGTAATGAAGACTTGCGTCGCATTGTGTACGAAAGAGCGACCGCAACCGCGACTAAACCCATCATGTGAAGCTTGTCGCTGGTCAAAACATATTTTGTGCTTCAGAGAAGTTCTTCGCTGTACGAAGACTGAACTAGTCGTTTATCACTTTTCAAAGGTTTTGCGCACATCATATTTATCGCCCGTACCTGTACGTGCCTACATTTTACACGCAGGGTACTTTAAACCCTTCGGGTATATTTGACCCAAAATCTACTCGTGTAAGGAGAGTTACTTTGACTTATTTACCGCAAAGTCGTAGTGGTCACAACATGGCGCCAAGTTTATCCAATTTTAAATAACTAAATTCTCCATTTTCCCAAAGGTGATGATTTTCCGGACCCAGAATTCAACGCGGCGATGGACCCAGAAGCTTACCACATAGTTGCAAATGATTCTAGAGTTGAAATAGTCACCTTTGTACCATACTCACAAGTTTTCAGCTCGTTGAATATTTCTCTGGTGAGTTTTTCTTGTGTTAATTAGTTTTGGTTGAATGTCACTTTGCATTTCATGCAAAGAACCGTTTGAGGCTTTTTTTTTTGCGTGGTAAAATCATCAAATGAGTCCTCCCGCTCAGGGCAGGGCGGGAGGGACTGTCAGGCTTGTACTGACTAAAATCCACGGTGTCCTTCAATAGCCCTTTGTGTTCCGGGGTCACGGTAATGAGATAAGTAACGCGACCCCGGCAGGCTTTGGCCCTCTAGAGAGGGGGCCCAGTCATTATGCTGACGCTCTTTGAGGCGCGCGTGGAACACAACGCGCCGTCGACTCGGGCATGGTCCATGGTCGGGCAGCGAGTTGCTCTTTACTCGCCGCCCGCATGACCCACCTACGGTGGTCGGAGATCGTCTTGCGACGTCCGTCGCCGTGGGCGTCCACCACAACAGTTTGAGGCTTTTTTTTTAGCGTGGTAAAATCATCAAACGAGTCCTCCCACCCAGGGCAGGGCGGGAGGGACTGTCAGACTCGTACTGACTAAAATCCACGGTGTCCTTCAATAGCCCTTTGTGTTCCGGGGTCACGGTAATGAGATAAGTGCCGCGACCCCGGATAAGTCCCGCGACCCCGGTACAGTTTGAGGCTTTTTTTTTTTTTTTATCGTGGTAAAATCATCAAATGAGACTTGTACTGACTAAAATCCACGGTGTCCTTCAATAGCCCTTTATATTCCGGGGTCACGGTAATGAGATAAGTCCCGCGACCCCGGCAGGCTTTGGCCCTCTAGAGGGGGGCCCCGTCATCTTGCTGACGCTCTTTGAGGCGCGCGTGGAACACAACGCGCCGTCGACCCGGGCGTGGTCCATGGTCGGGCAGCGAGTTGACAGTTTGAGGCTTAGAAAAATTTAGCTTGTTGAAGCGTAGACGCATTTCAATCAACTTGGATCAGCGCCATCTATTTCTCATTGGAGGAACTACGTACTTAGATTTGGCAGATAACGTTTAGGAACGTCAAGTCATAACTTGGGGATGGTTAGCGTGGAGTAATGGCGACACCGAGCGAATAGTCGAGTTGAATTCGATCGAATCGATTCGGAAGTTTAATCAGCTGTTCGACGTTGACAGGTAGTGACGTTGACAGATAGCTTGGCTAACCTGTGGAGTAAGGCCACGTGGGCGGTGACAGTTGAGTGAAGTGATCACTTTGAATAAAAAATATTTACATACATCGAATTTTTGCTTACAGGATTGGCGAATAAATACTTTAGGAAAAATACAGACTCCAATAATTAAAGCGTTGAACCGTTTTGAACGAGTTGCTTGGTCAAAATCGCCATCTTGGGCCCTACTGGACCCGGTTGTTATGGCTATAGCACTGAACGAAGATATAGTTGAAGAGTTCAAAAATTCTACTAACAGTATTAAGTTGGAAGGTAAGGAGTTATTTTTGATATATTTTTATTTGTTTTTTCTCATAGTGCGTTTAAAAACAGCGCATTGCGTAGGTATGCGAAATTCGCAGCACACGAAGTAAAAACTCGGAGGGTACAGTTGATAACGAAGTTGGTAAACTTCGTTTTTTAAATTTAAAATACTGGTATCTATGGGAGATTTCTTTAAAAAAACTCATTATTATGGTACGCGTCACGTAAAAAGAACGCTGGAAGAAAGTGGTGGAGATGTGTTTGCGCATCGGTACAGTCTCGCATGTGCCTATTGGATGTGGATTCTGCGCGGGAAGCAAAGCTCAACTGACGAACCAATAGCGCACCGGCAAACATGCAGCGCGTGGCTCACCCGCCCCGCGCCCTACCTCAAACCACCAAATAGACCGATAAATCGCCTATGCGCAGCTTGACCGCCAGCGTTCTTTTTACATGACGCGACCTGTACACCGCAGCTGGAAATGGCAACGCTTGAAAGGATTTTATAAAACTTTGTCTTCGATAAGCCATAGCTGTTATTGCGCTATGTGGCATAGATGTAATAACCATATTTGTCTGGAATTCATGGACATTATTTTAAACATTTTACGAGTTCATTCCTTACTAGTAATCCCTAAAAATTACGTAAATGATCGCGTGGGTTTCGTGAAACCTTGACCATCTAAAGCGCGCTACACACGGCTAAGATACTATATAATATTTTATCTTAAGATACCACATCGCTCGCCATAAAATTCAATGGACCATCAATATACATTTCATATTTTCTTATCTTAAGATAGAGAGCGATTTATGAGAATTTATCGTAAGATAACACCTTAAGATAAAAATATATCTTACCTTAATATCTTAAGATACAGAATGCGTCGTCGTCTGTGGCCTATTTATATTAATATAACATTTTAAGATAAAATATTATAGTATCTTAGCCGTGTGTGACGCCCTTAAATAAGATAAGAAATCCATACAAATATGCTCAATATTTGATCATTTGAAGTGTTTTAATAAAGACAGCGAATACTACAGCGAGGAAAATTCAATTATAAAGCTTTAAAGATGCATTGCGGTGTGTAATACCCCAGGCGAACAATCTAAGAATTAATTAATTATATTTTACTTTATTTTCAGGTTCCGATCGGGGTATTACCACATATGACTTCTCGACACCGTGTCCCACCGCCAGAACATTTTATGAAGCGAATAAAGAAAAGTACAAGAAATTATTGCTGAATATTTATTCAGCTGGGGTTTAACCCTTGATTAAAACAATCAGATAATTATGTTTACATTGGCACCGGGAATACCTAAAAAAATGTTACTAACATTATAATATTGTTACGCTACTAACATTTATCTATAATATTTATGTATTTAGAAATATATATTAAGTATGTTTATCAGTTGTCTAGTACCCATAACACAAGCTCTGCTTAGCTTGGGACTAGATGGCGTTGTGTGATAGTTGTGGAATATTATATTATATTAATTATATTTATTTTTGGATTAGCCTTTGCCCACGGCTTTCCTCATCCCTCCTGCTCCTCCTAATTATAATTCATGAAAACGAATTACTTTTGCTACTATAATAGTTATTTTGTTACTATAATAGTTATTATAGTAGCAAAAGTAATTCGTTTTCATGAATTTCCATATGTTTTAAAGTTTAATCGTATATTTTGTGTGTCCATGGATCTGTAAAACATGAAGGTACATGTTAAGTATACGGTAAAAATGAATGATTATCGTTGTTTTATTTTCATCCACTTCTTTCTATCATGATGAAGGTCAGAACTTTTCTGACACCGGTTTTAAAAAAAATTACAAAATATAAATGTAGGCAATCATTTAAATAAAATCTATCATTAAATTCGTCTTTTTGATAGTCTCCTTATATTTTTAATAGGATTATTTGTAAAAACATTAACAACTTTTCGCTGAAGTCACATAATTATGATTATAAACATCTTTTATTAAGAAACCGACATACAAAAATGGAATATATTATTTCTGTTGACAATTTACCAAATATCCTGTTCTTTTTTAAATACATGGTTGGTTTCATAGTAAAAGTTGTTTTGAACCATAGTACAAATGACCCTGTCTATTTTATAAAAAAAAACTTTAAAGTAGCCCCACCAGCATCGGAAGAAGGTCCAAGTTGCTGGTAGGCTCCGAAATGGAAAGAAGAGGAACTTCCTCAATTATGAGAAAGTCTTACACACGTGGGTACTTCGGTACATGTTATGTAAAATAAAACGTTTTTTCGCGATTTCACATGATTGTCATCCCATACTAAATGTTGTTCGTTATCATGAGTACAATGACCCCTGAAGAGGATTAAAACGACTAAAATTTATCCCACCAAAAACATTCTGTAAAAAACTAGCCAGTATCGATAGAGCTGCTTATATATCTCTAAAAAGTAATGAAATCTAGTCAAAGTCGTGCCAAGTCTCCCGCCTGGGCAGAGCACCGACGTGTCCTCACGGCGGCGATAGGCGGAGACCTCTCGCGCCCGGCATTGGTTGCGGCCATGCTGCGGGGCGAGACGGAGTGGGAAGCGGTCGCCTCCTTCTGCGAAGCAGTCATGCTCGCGAAGGAGGAGGCGGGCCGCGTGAGAGAGAGGACAGTGTCCTCCCTCCGCCCCACCCGCAGTGGCGGACGCCCACGGCGACCGACGTCGCCAGACGATCTCCGGCCACCGTAGGCGCGGGCATGCGGGCGGCGAGTAAAGGGCAACTCGCTGCCCGACCATGGACCATGCCCGGGTCGACGGCGCGTTGTGTTCCACGCGCGCCTCAAAGAGCGTCAGCATAATGACGGGGCCCCCTCTCTAGAGGGCCAAAGCCTGCCGGGGTCGCGGGACTTATACCATTACCGTGACCCCGGAACATAAAGGGCTATTGAAGGACACCGTGGATTTTAGTCAGTACAAGTCTGACAGTCCCTCCCGCCCTGCCCGGGGTGGGAGGACTCATTTGATGATTTTACCACGATAAAAAAAAAAAAAAAAAAAAAAAAAATGTCGTGCCAAGTCTAAGGTTCCTTACTGCGATTTCTTTATTATTAAAGTAAATGTTGTGAGACTTGGCCGTTGAAGGGTACACAACGGTACAAAACCAGGTGCTCCATGACGCCATTACACCAATCCTAACTTGTACCCACTAACCAATGGCCAAGTCACACGACATTAACTATTATAATAAAGAAATCGCAGTAAGAAACCTGACTTGGCACGACTTTGTCTAGATTTCATTACTTTTTAGAGATAAATAAGCAGCTCTATCGAGACTTTGGCTAGTTTTATACAGAATGTTTTTGGGATTTCACTTCTTTTTGTAGAAACGAGGAAAAATTTTTTTTTTTTTGACCTTTTATTTTTGACGTCAAATGAAGCGGCCCACCAAGTTGAATATTTTTTGTAGAGGCAGTATATTATGTCGATCTCTAATAGTTATGTTGGGCTCTTGTGCTTTCTAATCAGGGTCACCAGGTAAGTACTCCAGATCTTCGATTATCCTAGTTTTTATAGTTTTCTCTTTATGTGGCCATTAAACCCTAACTCTGTACCAAATTTCAGCTCTCTGAGTTTATGGGAAGTACTAGTTCTATTTTGATGATCATGAGTGTCTGTCGTAAATGCGAAACTTTGCTTTCGCTTAACTTCGGAACTGAATGACCTATAGACTTGAAATTTTGGATTTTAAGTATGTGATTATAGCTTACTGGATGACGAAAATTTCTGCATTCTGGTCCTATCCAGAGGTTCTCAAATAGGGGCCTGAAAATGCGGCAAAGTGGTTCCAGTAAAGGATGGTACGGCAGTGTTTGCTTTGCGCTCGACTTTTGCGGGGGCACTGCCGTGCCCCCTGAAAATGTAAAGTTCATTTATAAAATCGCACTAAGACTCTTAAAAAATGCAAAAACGGAAAGCCTGTAGTCTATTAGGTTTTCCCGTTTTTATTTTATCAATTCGAAAACCAAGATATATTTTGTACGTTGTTGGGGGTAATTTCAGGTACAATCTATAAAAGATAACAAAAGATATTAAAGAACTACAGGTTTAATCACCTTTTGTGTCTGTTGCGTCACGAAAATTATTTCATATCTTTATCCGCCTATCGACAGAGTATCAGGAAATCCGAAATCATAAAAGTATGTTCATAATTTACAGGTGAGCCGCATTTATCAGAATTTCGCACATGAAGAAAAAAAAGAATAACTCATTTTTGTACTTTTTTTTTACGATTAGGTGTTACCATGACATAGGTAGAGAAGATTTTTGTTCTTTGGTTTTGTTCAGGTTCTGGAATAAAATAGTTAAACTTTGTGTTTGTATGCAGCCATGACAATGAGGTTAATACCTCGCCTCTAATGTACGAATTCATAAGTTTGAACATGAGCGACCACCTGTATGCATTTTTCAATGCATAATTTATGTTCGCTCTCGTTTATCTTGGACATCAGTGACATCGGCGATGAAAAAAATCATCAGATGTCCTGGACTAATTATTATTTGAATTTTTCCATCAATGAACAACTATTCCAAAGACATTTTTTTTGGGACAAACCCACGACACTATTCCCAAACCACTGCAACTCCTGAAAGCCAGAATCAACAGTGGCAACCGCCAGTAAAGCGCCGAGACAATAAAGCTCGACGTGTCCCGGAGAATGAATTTACCTGTCTTGGATCCTGCAACGAAATTAATCAGAAAAGAATATTGGAGGAGTAGGAAAAAATTTGTTTCAACTTTTTTATTCCAAACGCATTTTTTTTGGGCCTGATATGTACCCAATGGTGGTTTAATAATCTTGGAGCATGACGCCATCCTCACACAGAAAATAAATTATTTATGTTTTCGCATAAAATTGAAACGTTGAGTTGTTGCTTTTACTAAATTGGAGATTTACCTATCGATTCACATCCGCTGTAATCTATTGAAGATTTTATGAATCACACTTGAATTGTATATACTTAAGGTGAGTCATTACCTTAAGTATATACAATTTCATTTAGGTGATTACGCTATCACCAAAACTGTTATCAATATTCGTTATCCTATCTGATATAGTGATGAAATTTTCCTTGTGATATTCATTATATTGGAACACGTGTTACGTGTAAGTACGTTTTAATATCCATTGTTTATTCGCCATAGTTATTTTTTTTCATGTGATTTTTTTACACATTCATTTACAAAATTAATAACGGAAGCAGAGAATATTTTGATACTAGAATACGCCAACGGCGTTGCTTGTGTGAAGTTCGATAATAACGTGAGAAACTCATACCGTGATAGAAAGAATTCCAGGTATTAATCGAAGATATAAGCTATCTGTGTACTAAATTTCTTCAAAAACTCATCAGTGTTTTTTGTGTGAAAGTGTGACAAACATTTATCCAACTTAAAATAATCATTTATAAAATAGGTAAATAGGCTCTTTTTTTTGTCCTATCATAAGTTCTTATTTCCTAGGAGAAGATAGGATACATTTTTTTATGTGTTAGTGATTAATTATAACAGAGGGATACTGTTTTTCTTATGTTGATTTTAATTTTATTAATTTTGCAGATAAAGAAATTGAGTATGGTAGAACAGAAAAAACTTTTGATCTACATTGGATCGGCATTTGTGTTGGCGCTTGTTATAGTCGGAATTACCTTGGCAATTGTACTAACTGGGAAAGATGAGTAAGTGCTTTTTTATACTTTTTGGATATTTTTTTTATGTACTAACTTAGCAACACAGAAATATTAAAAACAGGAGAAGTGGCAAGGGGGCGTGTCGGTGAAACCGTGGTGTTGAGCTTTTCGCTCAGCTATTGACTTGTACTACTTTATTCTTCTTTTTCTATATTACTCCGACTGTATTGTTTTTGCATTTAATACATTGCTCTTTTACAACCACCTCAGTCTATCACTAAGTGACTGGACAAGAAATGTAAAACTGACATAACGATACTTCACCAAGCCGTAATGTCGCATGGTGCGTCCGTTGTATTTGAGCGGGAGAGTCGTATCCGCCCCCCGTGTCGCGATAACACACAATGATAATTGTTTTAGTGTGAGTAAATTATACGGAAAAAGTACGCTGTAGTGTAAAGAATTAGGTTTATATTTAAATGACTGAGTTATCGATGGCGCGTGTATGCACTTGTTCGTAGAATTGTTTTGACAGAACTGTGTGCGCAATATTAGAACAAAAAAGAACTTAATCAGCAAAAAGAGATTTGTCGGCTTCATCTTCTTTTTTTTAAAAAAAAGAAGTTCTTGAAGAAAATACCAAATTCCATACCTACCTTAATAACATCTAGTGCTCTCTCATCGTCTTCTACTGATACTTTGTCATTATTAAGCAATATTGAGCAATTGACAGAAAATAAAGATACAAGTATGGAACGAGCGTCCTCCTTGTGTTCAACACCAACTTCACTATCTTCGTAAAGAACTGTCAAGCATGGACATGCACATGGATTCATAGACTTGTTGATACTTTCTAATTACCGTTGCATCAAATATTCAACTTATTTAATTACCATACACATATTATATTTTTTTTTAATCTCATTATCTAGTAAACCACCAGTAATATGTAGTTAAATACCTCAATAACTATTAAATTCGTATCTTTGATATGATTCATAATGTAATGTGTTTAATGTCTAATCAGTGAAGTTGAAAAAGGGCACGGTAATTAGGCGAAGCACGCCTAATTGGAGAATGATCGATGTATATTATTATGGAGAGGGAATAGCTGCAGAAAAGAATTTTTCATAGTTAGGCCCTTCGTACACTATGCGACGCAAGTCTCCGCCGATACCTTACGATTTTGGTATCCTGGCGACTCATCATCATCATCATCAGCCGGAAGACGTCCACTGCTGAAAATAGGCCTCCCCCTTAGACCGCCACGCCGAACGACAATTCGCCACTTGCATCCATCGGTTGCCCGCGACCCTCACGATGTCGTCGGTCCACCTAGTGGGAGGCCTCCCTACAATACGTCTTCCGGTCCGTGGTCGCCACTCGAGAACTTTTCTTCCCCATCGGTTGTCAGTTCTACGAGCGATGTGGCCTGCCCATTGCCACTTCAACTTGCTTATGAGCTATGTCGGTGGTACCTACTGGCGACTATCGCAATACAAATCCATAGAGGTTCGTACATAGGCAAGCGTCAATGGATACCGAAGCGTAAGGTATCGGAGACTTGCGTCGCCTAGTGTACGAAGGGCCTAACTACGAAGGGGCTTAAACGACCACTAGTTATCAAAGATATATAGCTATCTACAGTACTATCTAATCATATAACCTGCCAAATATTTTAGCTATCTAATAAACCTTGATCTGCACTAATGCCAGCTGTAGGTAATGTAAAAAAATCATTGACATTAGTTATCTTGTTGATATAAAAAACACGTGAGGTAGTCAACAACGAAAAAAACGTCTCGAGCACGCCACGAGCCTTAATTTTGACGCGTTATACCAATCTTTGTGAATATGAAATTAATTTAAAAAAAGAGAAAATACGTAACCATTATTTTTCAAAACTCTTATTGACGAACTAATTAAATTAGCACGGGGTATTCCCATTTCAGCAACTATTTCCCAATAATACTATAAATGCCTTTATGAAAATAGTTGCTCAAATGGGAATTGATTTTGCCAAAATGCCTATTGCAAATCTCCTTATCAAAAACTCCTCAGTAGACGTAGGTAATTAATTTATATTATTTTTTAAGCGCTAATCCTGATCCTGAACTTACCCCTGTACCAACACCATCACCCTCAAAAGATCCAAGAAAAAAGTTGGTGATAGATCACGACGGAGGAGCAGACGACGCATTTGCGATCATTATGGCTTTGCTTTATGAAAAATACTTTGACGGGTAAGTTTCCTATTTCAAATTTTTCCTGCTGAAATATGCTGCCCTGCATGGTTACTATATGACTTCTTAAGCACTTCTTAGGCAGAGTTATACAAGTCGTCTAGCGCTATCTCGTTCCCACAGTGTAACTACTTTCGCTTTAAGTATCTAAACACACTATGCCAAAATTACGCGACCGAAGTTCGGCACAATTACGCCTGCAATGCTATTTGAATTACTGACGACACACTATGCCGAAATTACGTCGCGTCATAGCGTACAGCGTAACTTCGGTCGAGCGTAAGTTCAGCGGCAACTTATTCTGTGACCACACATTATACGGGACCCGCTTACCAACGAAGATCCGAGGGCGGGGAGCAGCAGGGAGCCGCCCGCGCTACCCGCGCCAAATTTCTGCCGCGTAAGTTCGGCACTTATGGTGTGTCATATCAGCCGAATACGTCGGAACGTGAATTCAGTCGCCGAACTTCGGTCGCGTAACTTCGGCATAGTGTGTTTAGCGGTCAGGGCAAAATGTTTTTTTTTTTTTTGAGATAGGCTTAAAGAACTTAGAAAACATGCACTCGGACCTATGTCCGAGGTAACCGAGACCAAGTCTAAGCATTTCCAATATAGCATGTTCTCTCTCACTTTGCGTGTGCGTTCGGAAACACAGACGCAGGTAGAAATTGTGCATTGAGACACCTATTTTGTCAGGCCGGTTGTTCTAGTGGTTAGTGACCCTGACTGCTATGCCGGAGGTCGTGGGTTCGATTCCCACCCAGGAGTAATGTTTTTGTGATGAGCACGATCATTTTTGTTCTGTGTCAGGGTGTAATTTATCTATAATATTTATGTATTTAGAAATATTTAAGTATGTTTATCAGTTGTCTAGTACCCATAACACAAGCTCTGCTTAGCTTGAGACTAGATGGCGTTGTGTGATAGTTGTAGAATATTATTATTATGTCGTTTATTCATTTATATTTTAATGTTTTTTTAGGCCAAAAGTGGTAGCCCTAACAAATGTGTTCGGCAATGTGCACTCGAGTCAAGCTTTTTTCAATAGTGATAGAATATTGACCTTATGCGGCAGGCGAGATGTAAGTACTTTAATGTTTCTAATCATTCATCTACACGACATTTCGCTTATTTAACTCCCATATATGTAAGGTCAGCCTTTTGCCATCAACTCACCACAAAACCAAAAAAATTACTGAGAAAGTAGTAATACTAAATTCTTATACCATTTTACCCGACGACCAGAGAATTGAACCGGAGACCAAAAAGTTAACTGCAAGATGAAGTGGCAATAGTGTAATAATAATATGTGCATTTACCCTGCCAAGATAATGATATTATTTACAGAGCTCCCATATCACTCAATTTTTTTGTGGCCATTGTTGGTAGAATGCCGAGTTTAAGTTTCACTTCTACAAGGGCAGCGAATGACGCTTAGGTGTAAATTGACATTTACATGAGACAGGAACCGACTAACCTAATTCTCGGATGAGGATGTGGACGCCCTCTAGTTGTTTGAGTTAATTAAGCTGCCTTTGGGAAAACCACACGCCCCTGACATCGCTTTGGACTCCATGATTGCTTAGTATTTGCAATTTGTTTAGTTGCGGTTGCGATACTTTTTAGGGTTCCATAGCCAATGGCAAAAACGGAACCCTTATAGATTCGTCATGTCTGTCTGTCTGTCCGTCTGTATGTCACAGCCACTTTTTGTAGAAAGTATAAGAGCTATCCTGTTGAAACTTGGTAGGTTGATGTATTATGTGAACCGCACTAGGATTTTCACAAAAGAATAAAAACAAAACAAATATTGAGGGTGCCCCACATACTTAGAATTGAAATTCAAAATTTTTTTTCACCTAACCCATACGTGTGGTGGTATCTATGGATAGTCTTTAAAAATTATATTGAGGTTACTAATATAATTTTTTTCTAAACTGAACAGTTTGCACGAGAGACACTTCCAAAGTGGTAAAATATGTCCCCCCCCCCCCTGTAACTTCTAAAATAAGAGAATGATAAAACTAAAAAAAAATATGTAATATAGACCTCAACAAAAACTTCCAACGAAAATTGGTTTGGATGAGATACAGTTAGCAGTTTTTGAGATATAGTACATTTTAAAAAACCGCAAATATAACTTTGCCATTCATACAAACACTATGAAAAACAAAGTTATTTTTATTGTTTGTGTATATTACTTACTAATCTCAATATAATTATATCCCTAATCTATGCTTGCTACTACGGAACCCTTCATGGGCGAGTCCAACTTGCACTTGGCCGTTTTTTTAGCGTGCTCTATCCCACTCCTGGAAAAATAGTATTAGCATAGTTATTAGCAAAACGGCAGATTTTTTAAAGTGAATAAAATTGTATTTGATAAAAATGAGACAATTATTCATTGTAGATACCGTTTTATGATGGTGCACATGACCCTCTAATATCGGGAATCATTAATGACTACTATTTCGGAAATGATGGTCTGGGTGACACGGGTTATCGACCTCCAGAAATTATCTCAGACGGTAAACCCGCAGCAGTCGCTCTCATCGAACTTGCAAAACAATACAGAGGTGAGGCCATTTTATAAAACGTTGCAAGTTAGTTTGACTACATCGCGGACTATTTATGTACAATGAAGTCAGTTGATGCATGCAACAACCTGCATGTAAGTTCTTGCTGCGAGTAAATGTGCCTATAACGTAGTAATTTGTGTACTTTTTTTTTTCTTTTTTCGTATGACCACTGAAAATCAGCGCTGTGCTGTGGGTCCCTCATAGCACAGCGCAATACATTTTTTTCTTTCTAGGTCGTTGAAAATATTTAATATTATATTCTTAACGAGCAGAGATGTGGTTTCGCTAATCAAGACTTTTCGTATTTCAGACGAACTTATAATCGTTGCCACTGGTCCACTAACAAATATAGCTTTGGCTACAAGAGCAGACCCCTTCTTTATGAACAGCCTGTACCGTTTATATATTGGAGCTGGCCATATACATAGTAAGTTTAATTGGTTTTATTTTGTTAAATAAACACTCCGCGGTATAACCGGTGAGAATTGCCGTATCCCATCGAGTTTTAAGTTGAATGTATTAAATATATAAAGACCACGTTCACCAATTAAATGTAGTAAAATGTCGGAGGAGTCATACGGAGTCCCACAAGGTTCCATTTTGGGACCTTTATTATTTTTAATATATATAAACCAAATAGCAAAGTTAGGATTACATGGACATCTAACTTTGTATGCAGATGATACGTGCTTGTTTTATTTTGGCACATCCATAAGTCACATTATTTCCCAAGCGCAAGAGGATCTTGATGTTCTGTCTGATTGGTTTAAGTATAATTTGCTCACCATAAATATCTCTAAAACCTGTTACATTATTTTTAAGGCTAAAAATAAAAAGATCCCGATTCATAACCCATTAACAATTGACAACATCTCGCTTGAACAAAAACAGTGTGAAAAATATCTCGGCCTCAGAATGGATAATTATTTAAAATGGAATAATCAGATTGACTATGTTAAAGATAAACTCTCGTCTCTGACTGGCTCACTTTACAATATAAGTCACTGTATACCTAAACAAATTCGTTTTACAATTTACAACTCTCTTGTTAAATCACATTTAATTTATCTTATTGAAATATGGGGCAACTCAAGTAAAACAAAATTACAAGAATTACAAAGAATTCAAAATAAAATCATAAAAATATTATTTCGCTATTCGTATCTTACACCAACATATAAAATTTTCGAGGAAACAAAATTGATGAACATTAAACAACTATATATGTACTTTACTTGTATTTTTATAAGAAAAATTTTAGATAAAACAATTCATGCAAATTTATCATTTATCAAGATGTCCGATGTGTCTAAACGTAGCATGCGTCGACCAAGTTTATTAGTGTTACCAAAAACTCGCACAAATTATGGAAAAAAAAATATTACTTATGAAGGAGCACAACTGTTTAATAATTTACCTTCTAACATAAAAAATGAAAGCTCGTTCAATAGTTTTAAATCACAACTGTCTAAACACATTATTGAAAATTACTCATATCAAAAACCATAATAACACAGTAATTGTGAGTGAAACTGCTGAACGAGTAGGCCCACTTTATATAATATGTTCTGGCCTGTTTCGGCGACCATTACTAACTCACTTGTACAAAATGTTATTCTGTATTCTCTTGTAAGTGACTTTTTTGTCTTTATTGAGTATAAATGATTTAAACCCAAAATGGCAATTTTCCGCTTCTCGCTTGACTTGTCTAGGCCTGTTGCCAGCAAATATAATTCTAATTGCTGCCACCAACGCTTCCACGATTCCGCATTATTGTTGGCTGGATCCGACGAAATATTTAGTTGTTTAAGATGAGAGTTCAAGATTTTTTCACCATCGTGACTGCTAACCACGCCACCAGAGGTACTTGGATTTTGCATTTTCTCGAATGACGAATACAACGAATCTAAATTCTTTTGACACCAGGACTTCTTAGACTTCTGACACCATGTTGTGGTGATGAATAAAATATACTTCTTGATGTACAGGGTTTAATCGCAGACAGACACACAACAGCTACAGGTTACTTCATAGATGCGTACAGTACAGCGCAGTGACGGACAGTGCCACCGGATACATAGACTAGAGATTATATTTCATAGACAATCAATAGTGGTGAAGATGCTTACTATAATACTAAATAGTGATGTTACAACAATTTTATTGTCATCCTATCACTGGCGCTTTGTAACTGTCCAAAGCGCTGCTAAAGTTATGTAAGGAAACATTTATGAATTAAATAGGCGTAAACTTGGCAAATTGAGCATAAATTAGTTAATGCCCAAATAAATGCCCAGCCATTGGGCAAAAAAACTAATAACTTTGTTTAGTGATAAAATAAGCAGTGTGGGCAAAAGCCATTTATTCGGTGCCCCCAATATTTCCAGGGCATAAACACATCTCCAAGCATGATACAGGAGGTATGCCCGGCGACAATGCCACAGATATAGGTAACAAAAAAATGTAAGGCGCTGTTTATACAGGAAAGACGCGGTGAAGGCGAGTTGCGATGGCGGATAATAATTAAAGAAACCGTAAGGCCGGAAACGCACAGGCAGGTGGCTTGCTTAGCGCCTAGAGCCTAGCGAGTCACCTTAGTATAACGAACGTTCGAAAACGTTCGTGAACGGCCGCATTGCGCGCTTGACACCTAGCTAGTGGTCAAGCGCCGTTCACGAACATTTTCGATTGTTCGTGACTCGGTAGGCTCTAGGCGCTAAGCAAGCTACCGGCCTGTGCGTTTCTGGCCTTAATGAACCTCATAGTCTGTTACGGTGCATAGCGTCGTATTTGATGGAAAGAGAATTGCTCCCGCGTATCTGGATACACACCACGCCTGGGCGTGTCAAGACCACCAAGTACTCACCATTGCCGCTACGTGAGGCGTCTAGCGTTTACGACGCTAGACGCTACAACTATGAGGTTCATTTTATGTTATTGCATGATCTTTTTCTTTTTTTTGTGGTGAAATCATAAAACGAGTCCTCCTACTCAGGGCGGAGCGAGAGGGACAGTCAGATTAGTAATGACTAAAATCCAAGGTGATTCTTCAAAAGCCCTCTACAGAGTCACGATTACCTGATGAGACATCCCGCGATCTTGCGGATTGCATGACCATAAACTTATTTTTGCTCATCATCAGCCTATAAATGTTCCCACTGCTGGGACACAGGCCTCCTCTCTGTGAGAGGGAGTGGGCCGTAATCTACCACGTGGGCCCAGTGCGGATTGGTAGATGTGTGTCTTCGAATTTTTGGTTCTAGGACATGCCGGTTTCCTCACGATGTTTTCCTTCACCGTTTTGAGAGCAGTGGTGTTGAAATAAATTACACAAAGTAATGCGCCTGACAGGGTTCGAACCCACGACCTACTACTCGTAAGCCGAGGCCGATACCACTGGGCCACCACTGCTCTATTATCTATATTTTTGCTCGATTAAATATCATTCCCTATGTAACGTGGCGAATTTTATAATCAGTTGATATAATATTATAATAACTATGGTTTTATTCCAATAGGCTATCTACATCCTACTCCGGAATTCAACGCGGCAATGGACCCAGAAGCTTACTATATAGCTACGTCACATTCAAGATTAGTCAATGTCACCTATGTACCATTCTCACAAGTTCACAAATCGTTAAATATTTCTTTGGTAAGTTTATGTCATCGAAGTTATTTACTAGTCGACGCTCAGTGGCCAATTTATCAGCCGAAAGACGTCCACTGCTGAGCAAATGCCTCCCTCTTAGACCACCACGCCAAACGACAATCTGAAACAACGTTGGTTTCAACCGTGCGGCCATGGCTTTTTTTTAATAAAAACCATCCCAAGTTTCTGTAAAAAAATGTAAAAGTCGATCCCCAAAAACTAAAAATTTGTCAAAGCAATGGTTAAAAAGTTATAAAGGTTTGAACGTGGCCGCGCCATCGAAACGCGGCGAACCGCGCGGCCATGGAGATCTTTAAAACTAAGCGTCGCAGAGACCTGTTATTTTGGGAAAGAGTAGATTGATTTTGTAAAACAATTGTAAAAATATAGAAAAAAATCCTGTGTTTATATTTTAGGAGCTGTAAGGCTAAAACCTCGTGGCCGCGCCATTGAAACGGTGACAAAAACGTTATCGCCGATATATCGCTGAAAAAACATCGCAGACGTCTGAAGTTTTTTGAAAAACACAGATTTCATTTTGTCTAAACTAGTAAAAATACAACAAAAAATCCTTTATTTATATTTTAGGAGCTATAAGACTAAAACCTCATGGCCGCGCCATCGAAACGTTGAAATTTTTGTTTTTCTCCAATATCTCGCTGAAAAAGCATCGCAGATGTCTGAAGTTTTTTGTAAAACCTAGATTTAAAATTGTCAAAACTAGCAAAAATACAACAAAATATCCTAGGTTTATATTTCAGGAGCTGATTAAGAAAATCTACAATGCGTCTTGAATAATTATGTTGATTAGGGTGACCACAGATTATTATTTACAGAAAAAAAAATGTCTAACAATAAGCACTTAATGATGGAGAGGTGGAAATTTTTCGAAATACCTTTAAAGTTCGATATCTCAAAAACCAGTTAGTTTAGACCCCATGTTGTCGGGGTTAAAATTGTTGCAAATAAGGTCTAGTCTCACCCATTTCAAGGACCGCATCGAATTACAAATCACCCTGTATACATACAAACATACAAGTCGAACTGAGAACCTCCTTTTTTTTCGAATTTTGTTAATAAGCAATAGAGTTTACGCCTTGGTGTACGGTAAACAACACCTTAGGTGAGAGCATTCTAGGCGCTCTCTCAGCGCTCTACTCCAAAAATAGTTAATTTTACAGAAAAATGCTGGAGGCATTTATTGTAGATAATTTCACGACAAACAATTTCATAATTACCTGTATTGACCTCCGAGCAATAGGTCGCGAGATATTTGCAAAAAACTGATTTTCGTAACTTTTTGATCTTGATAACTTTTTAGCCGGCACGATATTAATGTCAATTTTTCACATCTTCATTACAACATCGCAATAAAGGTGTGTACAAAAGCTCTCTCGGAGTTATTCCGAAGATTGGGGTTTAAAGTGTCTAAAATGACTGGGCTACTATGTCCCTAAGTGATAAAGAACATGGAAAGGACCGTAACTACGGCCGAAGCTACGGGCTTCGTGCTTAGATAGTAGTACCAGAGTAGTAAAGATCCGATTCCAAGGTTGACAAAATTTTATTTGGTTCTCCATTCTCCATTAGGAACGTGTTCAGAACAAAATGGTGCCTGATTATGCACAATGAATGATTATATATTATTATTATCTACTGCTCCAAATATAAAACTCAATTGTGTTTTTCTTTTCAGGACTGGAGAACAGAAACCTTTGGAAAAATACAATCTCCTTTAGTGGAAGCATTAAACAGTTTTGAACGGATTTCGTTAACAAAGGCGCCGTCTTGGGCCCAGCTGGACCCGGCTACTATGGCTGTAGCTTTGAATGAGAGCCTGGTTAATGAGTTCAGAAATTCTTCTAGCAGCATAGGATTGGAAGGTAAGAAAGAACTTCTTCTTCTTTTTTTAAAGTGGTAAAATGAGAGGACTCGACTCTTTCTACCCTGTGTTGAGCGGAAGGACCAACCAAACTCGTTCGGAGTAAAATCCATCACGTTGCTTGAATTTCTCATTACGTTCCAGAGTCACGGTAACATCCTTAGACAGTCCCGCAACAAGTAATATCTTCTTTTGACTTGAAAAGTTATAGTCCTCCAGACCGACTTCAGTCACGGAGATTAGCCATCTGTGCGGAACATATTAAAGTAAACAAGTGTGTGCGCATACACTGGTGCACTCTCTGTTCCTTTACTCGCATAATCCGATGAGACGGCAATCCGACACAACTGGAAAGAAATCAGACACAGGACTGGCTTAATGGGCTTTCCGATGTACGGGGGTATTAATATGATTTCCAAAGTCCGGAATGCTACCCGCGGTGGTGGACGCCCACGGCGACGGACGTCGCAAGACGATCTCCGGCCACCGTAGGCGCGGGCATGCGGGCGGCGAGTAAAGGGCAACTCGCTGCCCGACCATGGACCATGCCCGGGTCGACGGCGCGTTGTGTCCCACGCGCGCCTCTAAGAGCGTCAGCATGATGACGGGGCCCCCCTCTAGAGGGCCAAAGCCTACCGGGGTCGCGGGACTTATCTCATTACCGTGACCCCGGAACATAAAGGGCTATTGAAGGACACCGTGGATTTTAGTCAGTCAAGCAAGTCTGACAGTCCCTCCCGCCCTGCCCAGGGTGGGAGGACTCATTTCATGATTTTACCACGCTAAAAAAAGTTCAGAATGCTACTGAGAAATTTTAAATTGATGAGAAACATCTTTCCTATCACTTTGTGGCAATAATTTACTGAAAATATAACGGAAGTATGTAGGTAAACGGACGTGGAACAGGACTGGTCAAATCAAATTAGGCGCGTTGGGGTCTACCACCGTATTGCTCTGCGCGTTAATTAGGTGATCTAAACTCCTGCACTTGATCTCGCTTCGGTCGTGTCGGCTGGTCGTCCCATCGGATTGAGACTATTGAGAGGCCGTCGAGCTGAGACCAAAATCGGTCGAGTGGAAATACTCGCTATAGATTGCGCTTTATTTAGAAAAAGTTCGGTATTTAAAACCACTCAAATAACTTTTAAAATAATTTCATTTTTATTTTTCAGGCGTCCATCGGGGAATTACCACAACCAACTTTGGGACAAGTTACAATGGCAGAACAGTTATTGAAGCGAATATAGAAAAATACAAGGAATTCTTGCTGAAAGTATTTTCTGCTGGGCCGTTACCTTGATTAAGAACAAATAAAGCATCTTATATAATATTTTCTTTCAGTGAATCAAATTCACCCTGTATAGTAAATTTGTTCATTTATTAGGGTTACACAAGCCCTACACAAGCTGCTACTTCAGAAATGCTATTATACATTGGACGAGTTCTTGAATGACAATTTTTAATTATCCCCAATATTGTAAAAAATTAATTCATTTTCTAATTTTAATTTGTAACAATTTATTAATATTGTAATGACTTTCCTTTTTTTTTTTTTTTTTTTATTTATAATAATTTCTCAAAAATGTATATTACTTTTAAAACACAAATATTTGTATGTCTTAGCTGACAAAACATAGAGCACTTTTATTTATCATAAGATCTTCTAATGTAATACCTATGTTTGACAAATAAATAATGATTGATTGATTGATTGATTGATTGATTGATTGATTGATTATACACGCAAGCGATCCGGCATATCGGCACAGCTGATCGGTAAAACGGAATATATGGACATCTAATGGCACGGGTTAAAAACCTATTCGGTTGAATTTTTTATTACACATAAACTGCCGAATCGAATGATGTATTATTCCAAATGAACTTCTAAATCGGCACAAGTCGATTGAAACCGAACAAGTGTAGTCATTTCTTCGTTGTTGTTCTACTACTAACGCCGAACCGATAATGCGGGCCCGCTTATGTGTGTACCAACCCTATTTTGAATATCACCTTACTATGCTCTCATAAAGAAAATCTTTCATGCCCAATTAAACTGGTACGGATAAATTGCCGATCGGCAATTTTTTTTGGTATCCAGTCTAATTCTGTATAATACGTAGGTATTTATTGTAAAGTATTTTGTATAATATAAAGAATATGTTTTTAAAAAACATCGTTGTTTAATATTGTCATGACCCTCTTTCACAACACAAGCAACATCATAATAAAATAATTTCATCAACCTTAGAAAACTCTTTAAAAATTCTAAATCTCGGTTTTTGTAATAAAACAGTAGAATGAGTTAGCATAAAAAGCTGGTTGTGATCGCTTTTCCAACTAGGAGAACGAGGGGAGAACGTGGGAGAATGTTAAATGTAGAAACGACTGCTCATCTTCTCTTATTTATTACATGAGCATAAATTAATGAAAATTCAACCTTTTGTCTCATGGAATAGATCCCAAATTACTCAATCACCTTTCCTCCGACAAGGTAAAGTAGACTGTAGTGCAGGGCACATCATCATCATCAGCCGGAAGACGTCCACTGCTGAACCGCCACGCCAAACGACAATTCACCACTTGCATTTGCAGGGCACATGAACATGCTCAATTCTGCTACAAGCATAACAAGTTTAGAGGTGCTACGGAAAGAGCTCACGGTCGCAAACCAGGTTAGGTTAGGTGACTCACCGCTCGATCATGGACCATGTCCGGGGCGGCGGCGGTGTGTTGTGTTCCACGCGCCTACCAGTAGCGTGCACTGGTTCCTGAGTAAGGTTAACTATGTCATGTCATGTCAATCAGTACTATAAAAGACCGCCCCTGGCGCCTACTTAACTCTCCCTACTCTGTTCCTGCCTCCGCTCAGGGCGGAAGAAGGAAAACACATTTGATGATTTTACCATCTGAAAAAAAGGGGTGCCCAGAATGCAGTTCTTTATACACTAGCTTTTTAGTAGTATTTTCAAAATATCTAGATTAAAAATAAATATAAGCACCGGTTGAGTTTCTGTTTCTTCGTACATTGCTACTGATTGTTCAGTAGGCGCTTGACTGCAACTTATTTTTAGTAGACAATAGCTACGAATGTTATCATAATTTTCACCTAGAATAATGCCCAAAGTATCGACCTATGCCTCAGAATTACCCAGAATAAAATGTGTCTTTGTTTAAACTGCTGTATGTAGGTTGTTCTTAGTCATACTTTTGGGAGATCTAGATTGCATATTATCATTTTATCCATACTTCTTTTAATAATAATAATAAAAGCCTTTATTCAAACAGTAGCGTTTTTACAAGTAATAAATAATATTAGTGTGTATTTAGCAGTTAATTGGTTGGCTTCCTGTCTGTTTGCCCTTTGGCAAAGGCCTCCTCCATCTGTTTCCATTTAACCTTATCTCTGGCAGTTCTTGTCCAGGTTGCACCCGCTATGGCCCTTATGTCATCAGCCCATCTTTGGACTGGTCTGCCCCGGTTTCTTTTCATGCCTCTTGTGAACCAGTATATTATGGTTTTGGACCACTTCTCCTTCCCTCTTACTGTGTGTCCAGTCCATCTCCATTTGAGCTTCTTTATTGTGGCAACTACACTCTTAGTTTTTGCATGTTTCTATATGGTTTATATTTTTATTCTGTCACACAGCCTTATTCCCAGCATAATCCTTTCCATGGCATTTTGACAAGTTTCCAGTTTATTTCTTCAGTATACTTCTTTTACTATACAAATATTATTAAGCCAAAGAGTTTGTTTGGTTAAACGCGCTAATCTCAGGAAATACTTTGAATAGAAAAAATATTTGGGGTTTTGGGTAGGTAGTCCATTTATTGAGGAAGGCTATATAACACCAAGCTACGAGTAACAGGAGTAGTCAATATTCTTAGAGGATAGCACCGATAGGCAACTGACACTTCGAAAACTAAAAATACAAAAGAAAAAATAATAAAATTAATACCTATGAGACACTTAACCACCTGCTTTATTGACAGTACATATATTCAATGTACAGACACACAGTTCTGCTGTTATTATAAAGTCAGGTGAGACACATTATTTTATCAGCATCAATTCTTATTTTTATCAATTGAAAGACTTCACAATATTTTGTGCGCAGATGCGCACACCTCTTAACATTAAAGGATGATCCACGCTACACCGTGCCGCGACCGGGCCGTACCCAGCCGGGGCACGTCCACCGTGCGGAGCCAGGAAACAATACCCACCGACATTTCAACGCCGTGCATGGCCACGGCACGATCGGGGTATAGCTGAGCCACGGTTATTTACAACGACCATTTATATCTAGACTCCTAATCACAGGCGACCGATGTCTGTTAACACATAAGGGAAAAAAGTCTTTAGTTCGTATTAGTTTCGACCACTCCTGTGAGTCCCCTCGTCGCACTGACCTTGAGTTAGCCAATCAGAATGCAGTACCCCGTCCCCCTCGCGTACGTCGTACCTCAGCGACTTTTTTTTTTTTTTTTTTTATCGTGGTAAAATCATCAAATGAGTCCTCCCACCCCGGGCAGGGCGGGAGGGACTGTCAGACTTGTACTGACTAAAATCCACGGTGTCCTTCGATAGCCCTTTATGTTCCGGGGTCACGGTAATGAGATAAGTCCCGCGACCCCGGCAGGCTTTGGCCCTCTAGAGAGGGGGCCCCGTCATTATGCTGACGCTCTTTGAGGCGCGCGTGGAACACAACGCGCCGTCGACCCGGGCATGGTCCATGGTCGGGCAGCGAGTTGCCCTGTACCTCAGCGACTTGGCAGAAAATTTTCGTTAGTCCGATCGTGCATGAGGCGTCTATATAAATGGTCGATTGGTCATTGGTTATTTATGAATCACTTCATACAAAATGTATAGGTACCATAACGTTTGAGCGTGCCCCGGCCAGACCCGGCCCGGCCGCGACATCACGGTGTAGCGTGAATCATCCTTTAGGTACTCATAGATAAAGTGACTCAATACCTTTTATCACAACAACTGTTATCGTTTACGATCAAATCGGTATAGATATGTTTTCCTTCTTCTCATCATAACTGCGAGGCATCTTTTGGATGTAAGTTCATTTGATTGTGTATAGAGAAAAAGCCTATTCAAACGTAGGCGGTATTCACTACCGACATCGGTAGAAAAACCGAGTGAGCGAGAGGTATACGGTAACATTACTGTTCACACCAAAGGGGATTTTGCTATCGTGAGTTCGATTTTCACTTCTACCCACAGCGGCAGTAATACCGTTTTTTTGCGGGGTGAAATCATCAAATGAGTCCTTCTGCCCTGGGACTGTCAGTGTCGTATAAATAAAGTTCCCAGTGTTCCTTCAATAGCCCTTTACGTTTTAGAGTCAGCGGTTACCTGGCAGGCAAATACCGCTTAGGTTTAAAAAGGCCTTTAAAAGTGACACCCTAGAGACTATTAATTAGGGTGAATACTTTTATGTTATGCATTTTGCAGACGAAGAAATAAAATATGGCAGATCGGAAAAAAATTATCATCTTCATTGGAGGAGCCATAGTTTTGGTGCTGCTTATAGTAGGAATTACATTGGCAATTGTATTACCTAAGAAAAAGTAAGTATTTTGACACTATTTTTACAGTGAGTCATAGCAATCTGCTGAACCACCTTTACATAATTGGTTGAGATTATTGTATACTTCATCATCATCATCATCATCTCAGCCATAGGACGTCCACTGCTGAACATAGGCCTCCCCTTTAGATCTCCACATATACCGGTTGGAAGCGACCTGCATCCAGCGTCTCCCGGCGACCTTTACAAGGTCGTCTGTCCATCTAGTTGGTGGACGTCCTACGCTGCGCTTGCTAGTCCGCGGTTTCCACTCTAGCACTTTTTGACTGTATACTTGCGCGCTTTTAAATAAACCTTAATCGTAATAGTATAACATTAACTATACTTAATAATTATGGTAGAACTGTGGTGGCCTAATGGTATTTGCTAGATTTACGAGATGAGTTGTGGGTCATTAAGTAGAATCAAACATTTGAAAACATGGTGACTTCTAGCAACCCAGTGCGGGTTGCTTGATGAATCATTGCCCACTCCCTCTCACAGAGAGGAAGCCTGTGCCCCAGCAGTGGGATCATTAATGGCTGATGATGATGATGATACTTAATATTACCTATTAAAAATTAATTTGCTTCAAATACATTTTTTTGCTAAACGTAATTTTCAACTGAATCAACTCTCACGGATGTAAGAATATTTGGTTTTCATTCTAGACTTAAAGTTATCAATTGATCATTGATATCTTATCAGAAGATATTTTTCAGCTGCCACACAAAGTTTGCTTAAGAAAAATAAAGTAGGCACCTGGCACCTTCAGAGATATTATTATTTGTTTAAAATCCAAAATATTGTCAATTGTTGTAATAAGGCAAGTGTTAAACTGATTCAAGGATATACGAAAATATTGGAAAATGCTTGCTTTTGTCTGCGGCTTAGCTCACGTGGTGAAATCGGCTTGTAGTTATAATAATAATTATTATATTTCAACCATGATTCAAAAAACACGTAGCTCCGTAATGGATACCATGATCTGAAATAAAAAAAATAATAAAAAAAGTGACGTGCTATTGTCTTTCTTAGGTAAATTAAGTAACTTTGAGGCCTTATCATGAGATTTCAGTTATTCTGCTGTTAAGTAAATTGGAACTTTAACATTGTCAATGAGGGCTACCGTTTTTGTGCTCACCAGATGGCGCCACTGGCGAGTGAGGTCCTGTATAGCTGTCAGTTTGTTATTATTCTGGACTGTGGCGTCAAAACATTAAATAATAAAATATGCTTGTAAACAGTAAACAACTAACTCTGAATTAGCTAACCTCTGAATTAGCTGGTCTTTTAGTCCGCTTAGCTTTGTATCTCTTTTTCTTATTTCCGCTTTTAAAGCACTGATATTCATTGACCCGTAACTTGTATTTGCCGTAATAAGAAAAATATTTCGTAATACCTCAGAAAGTAAACTAAAAAGAAATAAAACAGTGCAGCCCGTCAATAAATAAACATTTCGGAAACTCACGCTACACTAGCGCCTCTAGCGGCGAATTCACACGCGATAGCCCTCATTGACAAATTTCAAGGAAAAAATTAGTTCCTTCTTCGCACACCAGAGGTGCTGTTCTATTTTTCCATACAAGAAACGCTGTAAATACTGGGAAGACGTTGTAAAGTAAACTAGTGAAAACTCATGATAAGGCCTCAGGTACATTATTTTACATTAATTTACAGTGCTGGTTCTGATCCTGATCCAAAAGATCTAAGAAAAAAGTTGATAATAGACCACGATGGAGGAGCTGACGATGCCTTTGCGATAACTATGGCTTTACTTTATGAGAAGTACTTTGACGGGTGAGTTTTTTTTATAAAATAAACATCTTCATATAACACTAGCTGTCCCGGCAAACGTTGTTTTGCCATATAAATAATTAAAAAAAATTTAGGTGTGTACTACCCCTAACATTTAGGGGGATGAAAAATAGATGTTGCCGATTCTCATAGATACCGGATAAGCACAAAAAATTTCATCAAAATCGGTCAAGCCGTTTCGGAGGAGTATGGCAACGAAAACTGTGACACGAGAATTTTATATATTAGATAACCCCACATTGATCCTATAACTGAACCCAGTGTTAATATTATTTAGTTACTAATTTACTATCAGATTTAAGTGCTGAACGTATTTCTTTTTTCACAATATGCAGTTTATGGTTGTGAGGTGTTTTCTTTTAAATCTAAAATGTTCGATATCTCCAAAATCTCATATTGTTTTGAATTAAATTAGCTACAAATTAGGTCTAATATCAAACATTTCAAGAAATACACGCAGTGGTCAATCACAAAAAAAATCGTGAGGAAGCCTGGATTTTAATACCAGGGTATTAAAACCAGGTTTAATACCAGCCTGGATTTTAATACCAGGTTATTTCTTCATAATAATCGGCGTCTTTAAAAATCTGAGGTTTATTGTGAGGAAACCGGCATGTCTTGGAACCAAAACTTCGAAGTCATGTGACATCCACCACCACCCGCACTGGGCCCGCGTGGTGGTTTATGGCCCACTCACTCTCTCAGAGAGGAGGCCTGTGTCCCAACAGTTGGAACATTTATAGGCTGATGATGATGATGATGATTTAAAAATCTACAATCCTAGTACGCAAAAATGGATCCACGCGAGCCACGTCACGGGATATCCATTAGTGTTATATAATAAAACCTTCTCCAGAATGTAATGAACACTTTCCTGAAAACCGCATCAAAATCGGTTCAGCCAAACGCGAGATAATCGCGGACAAACATACATACTACTTTCTTTTTGAAGTCGGTTAAAAAGGTTTCCTCACGAAATTTTTTCTTTACCGTTTGTTCGTGCACTGGAACTGATGTAGAATTGCTTTTAAATATGTTTAAAATGTAGCACCTAATTAATATTTTATTTAATAATATTTATTTCAGTCCAAAAGTGGTTGCCTTGACTACAGTATTTGGCACTGTGACCTCGACCCAAGCCTTATTCAACAGTGATAGAATACGGACCTTGTGTGATAGGCAAGATGTAAGTATTTTTTGTTAAGTGGGATTTGTAGATTATTAAATGTAGGGTGGCCCTTAAGGTCACCCGCCGATTTTTGTTTTTATTAGGTTTTGAATAAAGACGACTTCAGAAACTAAATATTCGCATCACCGTCACGTAGCGAAACGGCGAAGCCATACATTTTTACTGATATGTAGCATTTGTGAAGTTATGGTCGGTAGAGTTAGGCCGTGTAGATTTAGAAGTTTGGCTTAACATGAGATCTGATATCTTTTTCACAGGCTAAACACTATGTGGTCGTCTGGCAACATTTTACATGAAATGTTTTTGGTGGGATCTTTATTTCTGTATCTATATTATCAAAGAACAGGGTATTATCGTAAGACTCGACTACAGCCGAAACTGCTAAACGCAGAAACTTGAATTTTGGACATCAGTTGCAGTCTACCATTATATGGGGGCAACAAGACGGGATTTTGCGAAAATCCTACTCTAAGGGGGTGAAAAGGGGTGAAAACTTTTGTATGAAAGTTCTTATTCCTTGGGTTTATACATTTGAAACTTGCCATGAATAAGAACACTACTATATAAATAAGATTAGCACTATATTTTTTTTTAAACTACCCTCCATTTGTAATCTAGACGATGTTAAAGTTTGTATGGGAAAATTATAACGCGTGAGCTGATGAATTTAAAAACTAGATCAAAAATAATCAAACACGTGTTTTTGGATTTTTCGAAAATCACTCCCGAAGTTAGTGAAAAGGGGTATTCAAGTTTAAAGGGAAGGATTTTAAAGAACTAAATGTATAAACTGAATTTTGGGTGGTAGTTGCAATTTATTATACAGTGAAACTTGGTTAAATGGGACCTGGATAAGTGAGAAACCTCCATAACTGGTACTCATGCTGAGGTCCCAACACTTTGGCACTGAATTACCTCTGTTAGTGGGACGAAGCTAACCTCTATATCTGGGATTCGTTCTTTCGATTATATCGTCATAGTTACCTCTATAACTGAGACAGCGATTAAATTTTATAAGCATTTACCTCTGTAACTGAGACAACATCGTTTTGTTTGCTTACTAACTTATTCTTATTTTACCCGCAAATTTCGCACTTAATTAATTTTGAGCCTCAATTACCTTCAGTTTTAGTTTTGCTTTACTATCATATGGATGTTTGTTTGAAAAATGCCGATACGAAGGCTCAAATCATCAATAATCCAGAATAAAAATTAAATTCATTTTGATTTCATTCATTTTTGTACTACATATTTTTTAATATTAATTAATAATTTTTAAAAAGAAGGATTTTACTGCGTGTAGTACCGGTTGTAGTAGTTTACAAATTTAGAACCACTCCAGTACCCTTTTTTTTTAGCGTGGTATAATCATCAAATGAGTCCTCCCATCCCGGGCAGGGCGGGAGGGACTGTCAGACTCGTACTGACTAAAATCCACGGTGTCCTTCAATAGCCCTTTGCGTTCCGGGGTCACGGTAATGAGATAAATTCCGCGACCACTCCAGTAGGTACCCTTAGCACGAGTTTATACTCTTTTGATTTATGATGATGATGATGAGTTTACAGCGTCTTTTCACTATTTACAGCGTTTCTTGTATGAAAAATGGAACAGCGCCTCTGGTGTGCGAAGAAGGAACTAATTTTTTCCTTGAAAATTGTCAATTTGAAATTGTCAAAGTTCCAGTTTACTTTACGTCTCAAATACTGAAAACTCGTGCTAAGGGTGTACCCTTTAAAAACGTGGACTTTTTAAAAAGTCCTAGAACCCATTTGCACACTTAATAAAAAAAATTGCGGTCCTCACATTTTGCGAACGAAATGCCTTCTGCGACCTGCACTATGTAGTGTTTTCGTATATATTAACTAGCACTTAGCCCGCGACTTCGTCTGCGCGTGTTTCTAACTTGGAACTCAATGAATTTTTGGGAAATCTTAAAAATAGTCTAGTAGTTTCGGAGCCTATTCAACACAAACAAACAATCAAATTCCCTCTTTATGAAATATTTATTAGTGTAGACAAACTGGTTTTAACGATGTTCACCTCGCTAGGGGTTGTTTTTTGAAATATGTATAAATAAATACGGAATCCTTTATTTGATTGAGAGACAATTATGCCCAGTTTCGAGTTTATCGAAGCAAGCAGTAAAATCCTTCCCTTAAAACTTAAATACCCCTTTTCGCCAACTTAGGGGATGATTTTCCAAGAACCCAAAAACACGTGTTTGATTATTTTAGATCTAATTTCTATAAACTGAGTTTCAAATTTATCAGTTAGCGCGTTATGATTTTCCCATACAAACTTTAACATCGTCTAGATTACCAATGGAGGGTAGTTTTAAAAAACTAATCATGCCTATCTTTTTTATTTACTTATACTCATATTCGTACCAAGTTTATAAACCTAAAGGATAATATTTTACATTCAAAGGTTTTCCCGAAAGTCGGTAGCAAAAAGTCAATGAAATCAAAAACAAAGTCACCGACCGACAGAAAAGTTATTTATTTCAACTTTTTTGTGATTGTTTTTGAAGTAGGTTACATTCTTGATTAAGTTTTTTTTTCGTTTTAAGTTTAAATATTAATCCAAATTATTGTCAAATACATAATTTTCTTACATGTGCACTAGAACTTTGTAATCCGTAGCACCGGTAATAACATCGCACATGTACACAGTCAGCTAAAAATAAATCTACTGAACCAAACTAAATGAACATTTTAATGGGACCAAATGGCAGGTGTACTGCATCGAACAAAAAAAGAATCATCGAAATCATGGGACTATTTGGGAAGTATACCCTTTCTAACACAATAAACATTTTTCAAATCGGTCAATCAGCGACAGAGCTACGCACGAACAAACATAAAAAAAAATACATCCGAATTAATGACCTCCTCCTTTTGAAAGTCGGTTAAAAATACGGAACAAAATATTTTTTGATAAAGTGACGGACTATTTGGATAGACCCTATTTTTCCTTACAGATACCCATTTATGACGGAGCTTCCGATCCTCTGATATCGGGAATAATTTCTGACCACTATTTCGGAAATGACGGGCTTGGCGACACTGGTTACCGACCACTGGCAGTTATCACAGATGGTGTACCCGCAGCGTCTGCCCTCATCGAACTCTCAAAAAAATATTATGATGGTAATTAAAACTCAAAGATAAAATACTACTAAAAATTAATTTACGTTAAGTTTAACTGATAAGATAAGAATTTTAATGGGAAGAGGGCAAAAAAGTATTTTTTTATTATTTTCAACTAGCTTGTATTAATTTTGTAAACGCTCAAAAGTCCATGGGCATTGTAATATAATCCACATTGCTATGAATTTGAGTAGACAAGTGATTTCTCAAAATTGCACAGATAATGGGCCTACCACACGCGCAAGCGTCACCACAGTTTTGGCTGCGCAAGCCCGGTCTGCGCGTACTTGCATATATGTATGGTTGGGCGTTCAGTGTTGCCGACCGTGTATTGTTTTTTCATGCGAGAAGCTTGCGCAGGCAACTGTGGTGAAGCTTATACGTATGGTAGGGCCATAACACGTATTATCCGCATATTAAAATTACATTACTATTGCATTTAAAATTCGCGTCATATTGTAAATAGGTGACCTATTTATGATATAAATGCTTCTTGAAAATAGGTCATATTAAGCAGCATAATTATATGATATTGCCCATGAACTTTTGATTGGCATTGTACATCCTTAAAAAAATAAGCCCAATATTTTTTGTTTGGTGAAATATTCTAAATCAATTGAGATGTGGTTAATAAGTTAATGAAGGTTCTTCATATTTCAGACGAACTAATAATCGTTGCCACTGGTCCGTTAACAAATATAGCTTTGGCAGCAAGAGCAGACCCCTCCTTTATCGGAAGACTGCACCGCTTATACGTTGGAGCTGGTCATATTCAAAGTAAGTTTTATGGTTTTATTTTGTAAAGGCACACAATGCTTTATACATATAATTATGCTGGCTGGATATGTGCGTGTTGGATTATGGCCCACTCCATCTCACAGAGAGAATGCCTGTCTCCGAGCAGTGGGAACATTTCTATAGTCTGATGATAATGTAAACTTAATAAAAAATTAACGCCAATTATCTTTGCACTGAAAAAAATAAAACGAGACTTTCTACTGTTCTTGAACAGTAAAAAAAAACGGTTCCGGAAACTTATTCATACGTTAAAATAATTGATTACGGACAGTGCACTGAAATGGGCAAAAACAGTAAAGAGCTAAACAGTTATTTCAACTGTATGAACATTAAAGTCTACTGAAACAAACAGTTCCTTGTAAGTATTGCCGTTTTCAGAGCTTTACTGGTATCGTAGCAGTTATTTTTACTGCTTCTGAACAGTTATTGTAGCATACAGTAAAGAGCTAAACTGATATTTCAATTGTTTAAACATTAACGTTAACTAAAACAAGCAGTAAAAATAACCGACCAGAAAACAGTAGCAGATGCACAGTAAAAAGTTATAACTCAACTGTTTTTTTTTCAGTTAGTTTTACTGCTTTTACTCTATTTTTACTGTCCAAAACGGTGAATATTACCGAAAAATCGGTTGGTATTACCGATATTTTTTTCAGTGTGACCCTATTATTCCGGTTTTACGGGGCTTATAGTAATTTAACCTACTCCATAAGCGAAACCACTATCAAATACATAATATTAATAACCATGTTCATCTAATTTCCTCAGGCGATACACATCCGAACCCAGAATTCAATGCGGCTATGGACCCAGAAGCTTACTACATAGTCGCAGAAGAGACTAGATTGAAAAAAAATGACACGTTTATACCATTATCACAAGTTCAGAATTCATTAAGTCTTACTGTGGTAAATTTTGCTCTTTGAATATAATTGTTATGTATTTATGATATTAGATATTATTTCTTTAAGCCTCCTGCAGACACACGCGATTAATCGCGCTGCGACAACGAGCCAAGCTAATTTCCACTCTAAAAATATTGCGAATCGACCGCGACATGTCGCCCCGCGCGATTAATCGCGTGTGTCTGCAGGAGGCTTTATTCATAGTTTAGGTTAAAATAATTGACAATTCTTACATCATTATCCTATGCGTACGCCGATTTTCTTAGTAATAAAATTTTAAATTAATTTTAGGCGAATCTTGACCACGACGTGTTATTTCATAAATGTTTTTAATTATTGGATGAGTGTGAACTCATCCAATGATTAAAAACAAGGGTTAAGCCTCCTGCAGACAAACGCGATTAATCGCGCTGCGACAACGAGCCAAGCTAATTTCCACTCTAAAAATATTGCAAATGGACCGCGACATGTCGCCCCGCGCGATTAATCGCGTGTGTCTGCAGGAGGCTTTAGTTATAGTCCTAGATGGACATAATAAAATAAAAATTACATAATCGATAACTGTTTTTTGTTTATTTGTGTATACAATTATACATATAATGTGTTATTAAAACTATTAAAGACCAAAATCATAATTATTTAGTTAAGTAATTATTTAAATTAAAATCTATGTTTCAGGACTGGCGAGCAAAAACCTTAGGAGGAATACAGACTAAAATAATGGAAGCGCTAAACGATTTTGAATATAAATCGTTAACAAAGTCGCCATCTTGGGCCCACCTGGGCCCAGCTACTATGGCTATAGCTCTGAACGAGGATTTGATCGACGAATCTAGGAATACTACTAACAGTATTGAACTAGAAGGTAAGAAGTACTTTTTTAAATATTTGTGTCCTTGTGTTTCTCGTTAATTTATTTAAAACTAGTTGCCCATGTGAAGCACTGTAGAACTGAGCAGAACTGTATTTGAATGAAGAAGAAAAAAATTACGATAACTTCTGACGAAGTTATCATAATTTTTTTCTTCTTCATTCAAATTTAGTTATATTATCAAAAATTATTTAAAACGTATTTTTAAAGTGAAACTTTCATTACATCCATCGTCTCAAAATTTTTCGTCTGTGTGTTGCATGTCGCGTGACGGTCGGCCGCGGAGTAGGGATAAAGTGAAAGGCGCTCGTCAGAGCAACCGAGGCCAATATGGCGGCGCACATAGTTCGCATCCGCTGTGAAAAAGTCTCACTTTAACCGTGGTTTCATAAAACCACACAATTCTTTTGTTACATAAACCAAAATTGACGAAGATACGACACTTTAAAAATTGTCGATACGTCACAAGCAAGTCCAGTTTTTAATTGTTTCTAACGTCACGAACCCCCACTCTCGAATTTTAATGCGTTATATCTTTGAAAATATGCATTAATTCAAAAAAAGAATAAATACTTATTCTTTATTTTGTACGTGTTTGAAAGATTATCGTTGGTTATCCCACCAACGGAACCGCAGCTGACTTCCATTAATCTTTATGATACTCTATGTCCGGCGTAATGTTGAACCGTTTCAATTGTCAAAACAATTGTTAAAAAAATGGCCACAGTTTGAGATATATAGTATACTTCTTATCACTTGAGAGGAAGTTGGCCAGGCAACGACCATTTATATCTAGACGCCTCATGCACGATCTGACTAACGAAAATTATTCTGTCAAGTCGCTGAGGTACGACGTAAGCGAGGGGGACGGGGTACTGCGTTCTGATTGGCTAATACTGCGTTCTGATTGGCTAACTCAAGGTCAGTGCGACGAGGGGACTCACAGGAGTGGTCGAGTCACGACGGTTTTAAGACTTTTTTACCTAATGTGTTGACAGACATCGGTCGCCTGTGATTAGGAGTCTAGATATAAATGGTCGTTGTGGCCAGGTAAATCTTTCATTGGCCCCCGTACTTAATCTCATTTGATTTGACAACCACTTTGACTTCAGATAGCAGTTCTTTTTACTAAAATGTAACATAAGTATGTATTCATTTTTTTCAGGTACTAATCGAGGTTTTATAACAACTAACTTCTCGCCAGTTTCCGCCAACGCTAGAACACTATATAAAGCTAATTTAGAAAAGTATCAAAAGTTTTTGCTGGATGTCTATGCTAAGGATTAATCCTTACTGTTGCTATGCTATTCTGTATAAGACAATCACAACGCTGGACTCTACAACGAGCTCATCGACGAGATCAACTGATTAATTTGAAAAAAAAAATCGAGGCTCTTTTCTTGTTGTTGTTTTTTTTTCTTTTTATAATTATAATTATAATAAATATGTAAAATAAAAACTTATTCTGTAAAACTTTTTAATCCGAAGTCCCTTCAATTTGTCTATACTCGTATATTGAATAAGATTTATTTTGACTCACAATTTTTTTGTTAACAGTGCAAAGTAGCTGAGCGTTAGTAGGATTTTTTTTTTGCTTTAAAAATATAGCGGAGTCTCATGTAATTTACTTAAGCATGGGCTCAAGTAAACATAATGATTGGATTTACAACAAGAAACAAACAATACATTTAAACAATAATGCCATGGAAGTTGGGTAGACCTTTGGTGTGGGATGCAACATGTGTCGACACCCTTGCGCCATCCCATCTTCCCGGTACGGCGTGCTGTGCTGGTGCGGCTGCTGCAAGTGCTGAAAACTTCAAACGGCGTAAATACAATGGCTTGACTAGCAGCTATGTATTTGAGCCGTTTGGGGTTGAAACACTAGGGCCATGGGGTCCGAGTACTCACCAAGTTTTTAAAAAGCTTGCTAAACGAATAGTCGACTCTTCACGTGACCAGAGGGCTGGCCTATTTCTTGGTCAAAGAATTAGCATTGCCATCCAACGTGGCAATGCTGCCAGCGTTCTGGGCACTTATCCCGTTGACAGCGATGTGGATGAATTTTTTGATGCTCTTTGTTAGTTATAGTAATTATTATTAGGTTTGTTAATTTAGTTTTTTAATGTATGTACATAATATTTGCAACAATAATTATACTAATAAATAATAATACATTTAAAAGATTTTTGTAAAACAATATTCAATGTAGTAAAAGAAAAGGCTTTTACATTCTTGTTAGTGATTGTGTACATAAAGTAGTGTAGCTGGACCTTAACGGTCAATCAAACTGATGGGGTAGGCACAAATTATTTCGTCTTTGTTATCCAGTATATAATATACAGTATGTTAATAGTAAAATAAGTATTGCGAAATATTTTGTACAAAAAAATATAAATTATGAAAGATCGGCGTTTTATTTGTCACACATCCCTAACAGTAGCTTCAAAACTAGTAATGTTTTATTTATAAATTTATACCAAAACCTTATTACGACTGGCTTCGTGAGAAAGGAATTTTTTAGGTTCAGGCCCTACCGGTCGTCCGCCATATTATTTTTTTCAGAATAGCCGTGCATAACGTTTGTATATGTATTTAAGAAAGGACTTAAACAAACAAAATATGTGAAAGATATAGTAGTTCTAAAGCGTCCGGTTTCAAAGTTATTCACCGAAATATAAGTCAAAAACTGAACCTAAACAAAACATATTGAATTAGGTACTAACCACTATATCAGAAATACATCAACAACTGTGATCATCACGAAAAGCATATAAGTTGTTAGGCATTCAGAAACGGACATAGATTACCTTTCAGCCCGAAAAAAGGAAGAACTTGTTACCTCGAAAAACAACAATAACTTTCGTATAGAAATATAGATGGCGTAAAGCAGAGCACAATCCAAATGTTAGTTAAATAAATTAATGCGGATGAAGCTGCTAGCAAAAGGTGCTGGTTCCCGCGCGAGATCGCGACAGGAGACCGCGACAGGAGAGCGCGACCGAAGACTGCTACCGTATCTGTCTCCTGTCGCTGTCTCGCTCGCGAACTGCCGCTCATACATTGCATAATGTTAAGTAGCGTCGCGGTCTCCTGTCGCGGTTTCCTGTCGCGGTCTCCTGTCGCTGTCTCCTGTCGCGGTCTCGCGCACAAACCGGCACCTAAACGATAGTATCTCATAAAGATTAGGATTTCCCCACACTATCCCTGTTAGAAACAAACTCTAGTAGATAAGAATAAGATTGATTACAGTAGTTATTTACTATTTCGTCATTGAAGCTGTTTATTTGCAGCAAGATGCCTAAGTGATATAAAAATCACTCATAATACAAACACAATACTGGTGCCCTGAGACAGTGAGGCGAGGTCGTGGCAGACCACGCAGGAGATGGCGGGACGAACTAGACAGATTCTGCCCGAACTGGAAGGAGGAAGCACAGTGTCGTGAAAGATGGAAAGAGTGGAGGGAGGCCTTTGCCCAGGAGTGGGACAGAGCAGGCTAGGGAAAAAAAATACAAACACAATATAATCAGACGTTTACGTTGCAAATTGTATCGAAAAACCAGGTAATGGGTACTTTTTCTTTGTTTATTATTTCATTAGTAACAGTATTTACATCATCATCACATAATTTTTCCTTTACGTCACAAAAACTCGAATAATGACTATTCGAGTGCTAGTGCTACCGTTCTTCAACATTGCTCTCACCCCTGTTGCACGCCAACAGCGCTGGAAGGGAAAAGTACTGTTCCCGAGAAAAAATTGCGACGTGAATACAGCAGTCATTGTGTCGATAGTCGTATCCGAGCCTCGAACAACATTTGAGGAGGCTTGGCAGCTGATCAAGCGCCTGATTCAGAAGGCAGAACTTCTGGTCACGGCACGGAGCGTTTTGTTTGAAGGTTCATCTCTCAAGAGCCCTGACCAACGGTAACCCGGACCCTGCTCCCGATGCTGGTGGACTGCTATTTTTTACCCGACTACGGCTAAGCCAAAAGGAGGGTTATGATTTTGTTGTATTTTAAAATGTATTTAGGTATATTATGTTTTTGTAAAAATATATAAAATAAGTGTAAAAAACGAAAAAAAAAGAATAAAAAGTTCTTAATGATAATAGATGGCGGAACATTTGTACTATCCGAATTGATTTTCAAGTCCGAAATTAACGCAAGTACAAATAAACGGAGCGCCTCTGGGCGAGGCTCCCATTTCCAAATCAACTGAACCTCGGAGTGCCCAAGAATTGCTGGTGCCTTTGAAAGTAGACGTCAGGGGCACCTGTGTGTGAAACCTGACCAAACTAACCCTTAGTTTGGTCAGGTTTCACATATTTACGGGCGATTTTAGTAATTATAATATTATTAGGTATATACCTACATTTCTTGAATGTAATACAATGACAGATTACATACATTTCCGGTAACACATATAGGTAGGTACGTTTTTATGTGTTTACTACTGTTGCCATACGAAATAAATACATATTAATGTATTTCTGACGAACATTGACTTCCTTATTTCATCAACGAAATTTTTTGTGATCAACTGATCATCGCCTGCCTGACCGCTCCATCATGATTATTTATGAATTTATTGTCATTTTCCTGCTCACTAATAGATAACGAAGATGCCTCGGCGGTAGCTGCGCGCCACGCTAAGCTGACCTTGTCTCTTTTTAGGGTTCCGTACTTTAGAAGGAAAAACGAAACTTTAATGGAGGCCATACACATTAGGATTTGCATGATGGTTTTAACCGTGCACGTGTTAGATTTATGAAACATAGCCCCTATGTAATTGATAATAGTAATATATTTAAAACAACGATCATCTGATTTCCGAACGAAATCAGTTGATAGTCAAATATTGTATCGAAATTAAAAAAGGTTACAAATAAATAAATTAATTAAATTAAACTAAATTAAATTATGTACTTAATCAAGTTTTAAAAAGGTTCTACTACACAGGATTTGTTTATTATTGCTTATTTAATTAGTTATTTAGCTAAAATGTATGACAATCTGCCATTGGTCAATTATGGCGGCAATATTTGTTGGAAGTGGTACAATTCTAAGGTTATAAAAATAGATGTACACCTCACATTCGTGGTCATTATTATTCTAATGTTAAATGAGATACGCTATGCTCTGAGTGATCTATTATGATCTGAATATTACTGATATTGTATGTTTTATAAATGTGTGACTGTGTACTGATAATGTAAGTTGCCGTGGAGTTTCTTTCTCCTTTCTTCTCCACGAGAACTAGGGTTTGCGAAAAGAGGTAGCTTGGTAATAAATACCTAGTCTTGATTTTGTGCTTTTCTTTATAAATCCATTCCTGTACAAAAGTCCTTAGAGATACCTTACATACAGTAAATAAATAACATTAACCATCCTGATATCTAAAACTTGATAATAAAGTCGATATTAATGTCAATAAAACCAGAAATACACATCCTATTCATCACACACACACCCTATTTCTAACACACGCATAACCGAACGCACGCATAACCGACCGCACGCATAACCGACCGCACGCATAACCGACCGCACGCATAACCGACCGCACGCATAACCGATACAATATGTACCGATAACTGTACAATTTACACACATACACGCTAGGGCTTGCCTATCGGTTATGCATGCACCATTATAGAACCACTTTATTGTTCGTCTGTCTGTGTGTCTGTTTTTCAAGACAGCGTTTTCAAAACGCGTAGAAGTATCAAGCTGAAATTGATATCAAATACTCAAGTCGGCAATATACACCGTGTTCTTCACGTTATCCATAAACTTTAGCAAATACTTCTATGGCTTTTACAAATCAAATCCAACAAAGGAAGTAGTACTTAAAAAGGCTTCGTTACAAAGATATTTGTAATTTCATTTAATGAAATTTAATTGAGCTATGCATTGAGAAAGTATCTTAATTTGAAATCTATCAAATACTATTTGCATTTCATTTGTTTCAGCCCGCCAAATGTTATGAATGACGTTGCCAATTCGGATAAAGAGGCATGCATATCGGGTTATTTACGTCTAGGTATTTAGTTTGTATGAAAATTAACAAAAAATAAAAAATAAGAATTTATTAATGTGTCCATAATGAAAAATGCTTACTTCCGTGGTTTGAACATCTGGTCGAAGTTTATGTATATCGTCCGGAACACGGTGTATATGAGCAGAGAGAAAATCAAACTTCTAAATCAACGGAATTCAAAAGGTATGGTTGCTTAAAATTTGTTAAAGATACGTGTTTTGACTTCCGCAACTTAATCAAAAACTAGAGGAAACCTGTCAATAGTACCTATTTTCCACTGACTTAGAATCAAGCAAGACGTGAAAACTTACCGCACAAATAAAAGAAAAAAAATCGGTAACGTATAGAAATGTAAAGAAATGTCTAAAAAGTCATTCCCAAATTAAATGTGTAGTTCATTTCAATCAAAATTAGTGAATACGGCCGTAATATGTTTATCATTCCGATTCCTACGATGAAAAAACTACATCTGTGTATTTTTCTTAATTATGTACTTGACTGGACCGGTCATCAGTTGGAGCACCGACCATACCCACTTACGGGTAGGTGCCATGCTCCACCCAGCTGGAGAAAACTAGTTGGAGCTTGGAGCACATAAATAAAGTTGGTACGGAATCCTCTAAGCCTGAGTCGAACTTGACCGGTTTTTTTTTATTCGTGGTCGACGAAACACGTTTATTTTTCTTCAATACTTCGGTGGCAACCGTCAGTCTATCATTCATTCCTTTTCCTTGCGAACTATACTTTACGAAATCAGTCCATTATTTGGTCTTCTTCTTTCCTATACGTAATAAATATTATTATCCTTATCTTCAAGAGTAAACTAATAGTAACATTTCATAATTTACTACGTCAGTTATTTATCGGCCTCAGTTGTAGTCTGACTCATAATAATTATTGGGCGGTTTTTGTTTTTTTTTATTATATTATTATCTTTAGTGTTTATGAATATTACGGACAGTATTATTTTTATATCTGTCGGATAAATAATTATGGCAGATAAAGTTGTTTGTGTTTTATTTTTGGTGTGTTTATTGGGTTGGTAAGTTTACTTTTAATTTTTTTTTATTCAATTGTAAAAATAAAATGTGAAAATAGAATCTTCTACTTAATATGTATCTATTTTTAAAATATTTTTACTTAGCCACAAAAAACAAATCAAATAATACATAATAATAAGAAATCCTAAAATATAAGAACCAGCTGCGGCTTCTTATGCGGAATCATACTTTTAATTGCGAAAAAGCAATTTTGCTACCGAATAACCTGTTTAACGGATTTTATCGCAATGCAAATAATAATATACCTATACTTACCGACTTATCACTACATAGTATAAATAAAACTAAGTCGCTCCCGGCTGTCTTTCCCCTTGTACTCGTATCATACGAGTACAAGGGGAAAGACAGCCGGAAAGACAGTCGTATGCTTATTTAAAATTACGCAAGGGTTTTTGATACTTTTTTTTTATAATAGAGTGTTTTTTATGTACATAACATGCATAATATAGTAGAGATTGCACCCGTGCGATGCCGAGGCGGTAGCAACCCGCCTCGGCATCGCACGGGTGCAATCTGATTGATTTAAAAAATTACGGCTCCACGATTTTCAACTTTCTGCTCTGAACTTAAAGTCCAGTGCCATTGAAAATGAACACTAAGTAGCAACTTTACTTTGATATTGATAGAGTAATGGATGTGTAAAAAGTTAGTTATCTTACTCCTCTGAAACGGCTTGACCGATTTTTATAAAATTTTGTACGTAGTTATATTCAGTAGGTCTGAGAATCGGCTACTATCTATTTTTTTTCTAACTTTGTTGTCTAGAAATTATTTATATGGCAAAACAACGTTTGCGGGGTCAGCTAGTCGTCTTCTAAAGACCTCTTCCGTCGAATAAATCTCTTTTTTTAAGACGCATAATGAAGTAACAAGAAAATAATTAAATATGTCTTATATTTTAATATCGAGAAAGAACTTAGATTTAAAATTTGGGCTCTAGGTCATTCTCTGTAAGACTTCAGGACGATCGACGAGATTTTCAATTTTCTCTTCTAGACCATAAAGTTGATGATCCTCTAAAAACAAACAACAGCCTCAACTACCGCAGCACAAGAACACAAGGAAGGATACAACTCTGGTCTCTTGTACGACAATGAATCTAAAGAGAATAGCAATACAAATGTTTTTGTTATGCGTGGGAGTGCTGCACGTTTAACGATACTATATTTTTTTTTCCGGGTAGCAAAATCGATGATACAATTAATAAGTTATTAGATTCACGTTTGTTTAAACCTGCCTGTGCCGAACCGGTTTGAACATACTACAAAAACCAAATGTAATAGACTCATATTTTTGAGACCAGACTCCATGTTGGTGTACGTGATCCCTAACAATGTGATTTTATTCCGTTTTCAGTCTTGAAGCTGTACAGGATTCGAGTAAGAAATTATTAATAGATCACGATGGAGGAGCAGACGATGCCTTTGCTATAACTTTAAGCTTGCTCAATGAGAAATACTTTGATGGGTAAGTTTCTGACCACTATAATTTATTTTATTCTTTTTTTGTTGAAGAAGTAGTAAACGTGGTTAAAATTAGGTAGGTACCTAATGTTTCTTCAAATACCATAAAGTGGAATTAGTAGTAAGTCAAGGTTTCATAAGATTTGTCCCACTTCTGTTGCCCAGATGTTTTCCTTCCCATACAATGAAATTAATCCTTAGGTGATACTAAACCAAACAGAGTTGTTAAAAAAATTGGTATTTTTTTTTGTTCATACAATTTCTATGAAAATATATTTTGCTAAATCTGACCAACTTCCGTCGTCACGATTTAATTCCCATACAAGGAAATGATCCTTATATGAAACAGAGTCTAACGGTATTAAAAAAAAAGTGCATTTTCACTAATTTTTGCGCCTCCTAACAAAGTTTTTTCGTTTCTCATATTATGTAAGCGGATTTCCCTCTGTTGGCCAATTTAAAAGGAAAACCGTGTATACTATGTTATCAGGCGTACCGAAAGAGAAATAGGGTACCGAAAAAAACGTAGGTACTATTCCTGTGACAAGCACTTATAACGATGGCGCCACATCTACGATCAAAATTGATTGTCTAATTCTAAATTAATACAAGAAGAAGTTATATATCAATTCAAATCTTCATCTGTGCTCTGTATAGCCTATGTTCTGGACTGATTATGATTATGCGATTACGGCATATAAATTGTTAAACTTTACTCTAATTTAAATATGTCTTTTTTTAGCCCAGAATTGGTTGCCTTGACGACAACCTTCGGCAATGTGAACTTGTCTCAAGCTATTATCAACACAGATCGAATTCTTGCATTAGTTGACAGAAAAGATGTAAGTATTACTATCTTAACTAATCTATTCACACTTCAGGATGTCTATCAGAAATTATCTATAGTTTAGATATGCAGGTATCTAGTTACCCACCGAACAGGCTCTTTCTATTTATAATCTTTTGCTACTTTTATACGAAAAAAGTTGTCTCCACCTTGGTTGTCCACCGACCAAAAAAAGGAGGTTATCAAATTCGACCCGTATGTATGTTCCAGAACTGCCCAGTTTTCATAAATGTTAGTCTATGTATATTAGCGTCTAAACAAATGTGCCAAATTTCAAAAGAGTATGTATGTACCTATGTTTTTTATGCTTACTTGGATTGTAGATTTTTTAGAGACGATTGCATGTTTGTCCGCGATTATCTCGCGTTTGACTAAACCGATTTTGATGCGGTTTTCAGAAAAGTGTTCGTTACATTCTGGGGAACGTTTTAGTATAAAAATGATGGATATCTCGTGAAGTTGCCCGCATATATCCGTTTTAGTTGCTTACCTACTAGGATTGTAGATTTCCAAAGACGCCGATTATATGAAGATTTTTGTTGAATATCTATACTAAAAAGGGGAAATTAAAAAATGTTTGAAAAATAAGGGAACCGACTTCAAACACAAACATAAAAAAAGTTTAAAATAACTATTCTTTCGGAAGTCGATGGCAATAGTCAATGAAATAATAAAAAAAAGCCTTCGCAATGGATAGTTACTTTAAACTTTTATTTTATAGCATAGCATAATCGCTAGTTATAATTATACAGAACAAAGACATTCTTCAAATAACGACATAGTTTTTGAACTCTATTTTTTTGGTTTCTGGCTGGCAAACAGTAGGTTAGGAAAGTTGTCGAGGGGTCACCACATGAACCAGAAGACTCAGCATAGGCAGGTCTCCTACTAAAGTAGACCGACGACATCGTAAGAGTCGGAATTGATGGATGCAAACGGTAGATTGTCGTTTGGCGTGGTAGTGTGTGCGAGGCCTTTATTGGCTGATGATAATTATTTTGAGGCGTTCATTGTTCACAATGTTTCAGGTACCAGTATACTCGGGTGCTCACCACGCTCTGATCTCAGACCTCACATCTGATCTCTATTACGGCTATGACGGACTAGGAGACGATGGCTATGAACCTTCAGGTCCAATTAAGGTTGAAGAGGAACATGCAGCAGTCGCCCTTATTGAACTATCAAAGAAATATGAAGGTATCGTTTCGGTTTATGACGTCATAATCATTTTCTTACATATCTTAACATAAAAGCCTCATCTCTGTATGCGGTGGGGCCACATAATATATAGATATTAAAGTCTTATCGTGTTCTTATCTCTCTTATTTTGTTTAGTTCTAAGATAAATTTATTTGTTCAGTTATACAATATTCCTTATTTATTATTAAGGATTGTTTATAAAAAGGGAATTCAAATTAGAAAAGCCGTTTTTTATCTTGGTAAAATCATCAAACCAGTCTGTTTACATTTATATTGGTTCACTGCGCCATTTATTGTGTAATTTGTGATTTTTTGTGAAAGTAGTTGGGTATAATGTCGATAGATGGCGTTGTTAGTTGAGCGGCGGTTCCTGAATCACGCTATTAAGATTCTCCGTCGTTTGACTAGGTCAGATTGTATGTAAATTGTAAAATTTTTGTTGTGAGCAGCAAGCACCGTGATCGTTTGTATTATACGCGCTTAGTATTGAGTCCAGTGTCTATTTAGCCACCCTCTCCTAGTCGACCTTAGTTCACAGTCCTCTCACACAGGGTGGGATGGGAGAGACTATTAGATTGCACTGACTTAAATCCACGGTGATCCTATAATAGCCCTTTACGTTCCAGGGTCACAGGGTCTGTACTAAAAAATTAGGGTACCTTTCCATCAGACAAAACGCAGCTTAGTTCCGTTTCCCCCAGTGCGAATCTATGTGGACCTGAATTAATATGATTTGTGGATATTGTAACCACACTTATGACAATGAAACTTATGAGATCGACAATAATATTTTTTACCTTTCAGGAGAGTTGATAATCACTGCAATTGGCCCTCTCACAAACATAGCTCTGGCAATTAGACTGGATCCCAAGTTTATCGGCAGACTTGCTCAGCTCTATGTTGGTGCGGGTCATATTCATAGTGAGTACATTTTTAACCGACTTCAAAAAAAAAGAAGGTTATCAATTCGACCTTTATGTTTGTATGTTTGTCCGCGAGTATCTCGCGTTTGGCTAAACCGATTTAGATGCGGTGGCGGTGTCCAGATTCTAGAGATTCGAGTTTGTAACGAACTCTTTCTGTTTTTAATATAATTATGTAGAACAATAATTGATATCCCGTGACGTTGCCCGCATGGACCCGTTTTTACTTACTTAGGTTGTAGATTTTCAAAAACGCCGATTATGTGAAGATTTTTATCGAATATTCGAACTAAAAAGGGTAAAAAAACTTTTTGAATAAAAAGGAACCTACTTCCAAAGAAAAATTAAAGTGTAATATAACTTTTCTTTCGGAAGTCGGTGGCAATAGTCAACGAAATAAAAAACAATGCGTTAAATTCAAAAATTCCCTAAATGAAAGTCTGTAACCTTTCATGAAAGGTTATAAGTATAGGTTTTTGGACCATTCAAATATTTTACTTAGGTAGGTACTTTGTATCAAAGCCTTTGATATAGTGGGGTTCCACTTCAGATAAGTTAAGAATTCCTTTGACATCCATTGACTATGACCATCAAGAATAGCACGAGACATAAGCAAAATTCCCATGGGAAATATTACTAATGGATAAAAACTATAATGTGGCTAGCTGCTAAAGACTATCTGCACTAAGTTTAAAGCCTCCTGCAGACACACGCGATTAATCGCGCTGCGACAACGATCCAAGCTAATTTCGACTCTAAAAATACTGCGAATGGACCGCGACATGTCGCCCGCGCGATTAATCGCGTGTCTCTGCAGGTGGCTTAACACTGGTATTCCACAAAGTGACTTGAGCACATTGCTCAACTCAAACAGACTGTCGATAGGATAACAGAATTCATCCATCCCATCAAATTGATTACTTTGCTACAATTGGTCGTCTTCATAAGCCATCCTTATGAAAACGATAGTTTGCTGAAGTTTATAAGCAAGAAAGCGTGAGAAAGATTAATGCTAAAGATGTAATTATGTCAATTTAATCAATGTTAAAAATATGTATCATTTGTCAATATAATTATGTTCATCTTTTCTCTTATAATCTTCTTTCTTTTACAGGTGAGGCACATCCCAAACCTGAATTCAATGCCAACATGGACCCAGAAGCTTACCGTATCGTTGCAGACAACGCCATACTAGACAAAGTCACATTTGTAGCGTTCTCACAGATTCATTTGACATTAACTGTATCAAGAGTGAGTATAATATCTTACTTTTCCCATAAGCTATAAGATTCTGGATGGTCCCGTGGCTGAGAGACTGACTATTGCCCTGTATATTGCGGTGAAAAAATATTTTTATGACCTATAAGCGGATTCCTATTATAGATCTATAATTAGTTCCGGATCTATTTGTTTGTGTATGTGAGTTTAAACGTATATTATCAGCCTATTGCCATCCACTGCGGAACGTACGCCTCCCCCAAAGAACGCAAACCCTCCTGTTCCTGAGCCGCCATCCACTGCCAGCCACATTCTTCAAATCATCGGCCCATCTTGCCGCAGGGCGTCCTTCACTACGTTTGCCCATGACGTACCCAGATACACATACCCAGAACTAGCTGGATTGTGGAAGTCGAATAGGCTGTTACTGCATAGAAGATACTGGTATTCAGTTGCCTCCAGTTAGCAGGGAGGCTGGCTCCAACATTGTTGGGAAATGGCTTAGCAATTTGTCTGGATTGTGAGTCTCATGTGAGTAAAAGAGTAATAAATATAAATCTTGATGAATGGAGAGGGATAGGAAGAACACAGATTATACAGGCAAAATAATGTTGTAAGGGTCGATATAAAACGAATTATACGAATTTGTGTCGGTTGGAAAATGGGACAAAGAAAATTACTACACCGACCACAAGTAAAAGGATACAAATATGAAAACTTTTTCGTGACCTTTATTTGATCGGTTGAAATGACAACGTTTAAGGCCACTAACTGAAATTCGAAATGTCTCAGAAACGGACACCGATTACCAAGACAATGTTGACATAAAGGTGGTCTAAGGCAGAACATGTAAGCTATCGCTAAGTACTTGACAGACCTAACTTTTAAGTATTCCAGGATTGAAAATAATGTACACGACTGGCACTTATTTAGATATTCATAACTAACTAAAACATTTTTCATTTAATGATTTTGTTACAGGACTGGCGTAGAAATGTCTTAGGTAAAATTGAGACGCCGGTAATGCAAGCATTAAACGGTTTTGAAAGAGTTTCGTCCGGAAAAAAAAACGATTGGAAAGAACTGGACCCAGCAGTGGCAGCTATAACACTAAACAATGATATTGTAGACGAGTTCAGAAATGTTAGAAACAATATCATTTTGGAAGGTACGGAGTAAATATAATAATTATGTAAAGGGTTTCACCTATACAGGGTGGAAAGTTGGAGGGAAAGTACTCTTAATACTGCAGATAGAAAATTTTACTCAAAGGAAACATTCCTTTATTTTTGAATAGAAAGCAAACTGCATTCAAAGATTCCAAGAGAATGGAGCCCATTTCGAGCAACTAATTAGTTAGTTTACCATTTTTTGTAAATAATTAAATTAATTTAAGATTTCCTGGTTTTCCTTTCATTTAATTTATCATGTTTGTTAGAGAGATTTCATCCTTATAATTGACCCTAACGATCGATGCAATAAAAGTACAGGGTATAATTTTTTCAGATTTTAGCCGGTTTGATTCCCGGGTGTGGGAGAAGAGAATTTTCGAAAATCTTTAAATGCAGTTTGCTTTCTATTCAAAAATAAAGGAATGTTTCCTTTGAGTAAAATTTTCTATTTGCAGTATTAAGAGTACTTTCCCTCCAGGTGGCTTTACAAACCACCCGCGGTGGTGGACACCCACGGCGACGGACGTCGCAAGACGATCTCCGGCCACCGTAGGCGCGGGCATGCGGGCGGCGAGTAAAGGGCAACTCGCCGCCCGACCATGGACCATGCCCGGGTCGACGGCGCGTTGTGTTCCACGCGCGCCTCAAAGAGCGTCAGCACGATGACGGGGCCCTGCCCAAGAGGGCCAAAGCCTGCCGGGGTCGCGGGACTTATCTCATTACCGTGACCCCGGAACACAAAGGGCTATTGAAGGACACCGTGGATTTTAGTCAGTACAAGTCTGACAGTCCCTCCCGCCCTGCCCGGGGTGGGAGGACTCATTTGATGATTTTACCACGAAAAAAAAAAAAAAAAGGTGGCTTTACAAAATTCCACCCTGTATAAAAGAAATCTTATACAGACTACACTTGACTTGCTGACAGGCATCGGTGTGAAAGCTCCATTACATCGAATTAATGAAGACCTTTAATTCAAAATATTTCATTTTCCCAAACCTATTTGGGCACTTTTAAAGCCTTAGAAGATAAAAATAAATTACTTAGTAGTTTTCGATTGAGAAGAATTATTGAGAAACTAAATGGATACTCAAAATCTAACACAACCTACTAAACAATCGAGCATATTGCATGTAGTATGATCTGCTTCTGTTTTGCATACATCTGCCTCTTTTTACCCGACTACGGCGAAGCAAAAAGGAGGGTTATGATTTTGACCGGTATGTTTTATGATTAAACGAACTTACCTGTACGTGAAGTTCTATCATAATTATACGAGCGCCGAGTCCGAAGAGATTAGTAATTTACACATGTAGTTACGCTAGGTGTCACCACTCATGCACTTAGTTGAGAAAAAAAATATTTTCTTTTATCTATGGCAATTTAATTTGACATACCCACAAATCTCTTTATATTTTTATTTTTATGAACCTGTGGGTACCTCGTCCAGTTCCGCTCTCATACGATGCCGCTAATCATTTAGTTCAGAGAAAAAAACTCTTATGATTTATTGATAATTTTCCAAGACATTTATCCTATTTTGGGATATGTATGTACTTGTACAGCACTGGGAGGGTGGGATTACTAATCTCTTCGGACTCGGCGCTCGTATAATTATGATAGAACTTCACGTACAGGTAAGTTCGTTTAATCATAAATTATACTCGCGCCTCGTCCTCGAGATTAGTAATTTACACATGTAGACTTTGAGAGTATTTTGGGAATATTATCAATGAATAGTAATATTTATAAATATCAAAATAACTTTTTATTTTGGTACAATCAATAAACAGAAATAATAACTTAAAATTCTTAGGATTAACAATAATATCAATTTCAGACATAAGAATATTTGTAATTAGGAACTAACTAAGGAATAATTATTCTTATAATAGCTATCATAGTTAGTTGTAGACAATTACGTATAATTGAAATCTTAATATCAGCTTTGTGTGAGACTTAACTTGTCGTAATCAATTATAATTAATGTTGATTGATTATTGATTCTGCTAAGGCAGTACTATCATCCCCAATAATAATTCTCTGATAAAATTTTGCAAAAGTTGTAGAATTCCTACTCCAGCCTGCCGTTTTACGGATTGTATCTAAGCTAACGCCCAGTGAGTGCGCACGCGACGATGCTGCATGTCTCGTGCTGTGTGCACTGAACACACTCGTGTCAACCCCACACTCGCTGAGAGTTTGTTTTATCCAGCGGCTCAGTGTTTGCGTTCCAACTGGTTTATGGGGTTTCCTAATACCAACAAATAAATCGTCAGATGTTCTTAATAATGAGGTTCGTTCTATGTAACACAGTAATGTAGTGGCTGGGCAAATGACTGTTTTTTCAGTAAAGACGGGTAAATGAATAATTGGTTGTTGAAATCCTGGTCTAGTAGTTTTTATGATATCTGGAACTTTAATTGTGATACGCTGAGGAAGATTATGAATGTTGTTCATTTTAAACTTTGAGAGAGTTTGAACTCTGTGTGCGGTTGACAAAGCCAGTAAGGTAATAGTTTTATATGTGAGCTTTTCTAATGTTAAATCCTCATTAGGATACCATGTACTCAATTTATCCAGTACTAGGTTGGTATCCCAAGTAACTTCATATTTAGGTCTTGGTGGCTTTAGTCTAAAAACTCCTTTGAGGAATCTCTTTATTCTATCGTCACTAATAAGTACCGGGCTCAGCACCAGGGCAAGAGCAGATCTGCATGAATTTAGTGTACCATACTGGCAACCGTCATTAAACAATTGGGTGAAAAAGGAAATTACTGTGGGTACAGAGGCATCATAAACATTTAACAAATTAATTTTACAGAAATCCCACCATTTCTTCAAATAAACGTCGTATTGTTTCATCGTATTAGGTGCTAATGATGCTAACATTATATCAAGTGATGATTCTGGTATGCTTCGCCTTGAAAATGCGTCCCGGATAATACGCCTGCCACCAGGGTAATCGACTCGTGTATCCGTCGGGTGCTGGAATGAGACAGTAAGGCATGGCTTTGAGGTGGAAATTTAACAGTTTCCGAAATAAGGAGAGATCTAAACATGGGGTACCATGGCTGTGTTGGCCAAAATGGTACAATCATGATACCCCGTGCCTTATCTGTTATTATTTTCCTAAGAGTTTTCAGTATGACTGAAAATGGTGGGAATGCATAGAAATCATAGTTTTTCCATGAAACCGTAAACGCGTCTATCGCGAATGCGTCGGGGTCTCGGTGCCAGGATATATATTTGGCACATTTGTTATTGATGCGACTAGCAAACAAATCAATTTTTGGATTACCAAATGTGCGTGTGAGGCTGTCAAAGGCCCAATCAGACAGCTCCCATTCTATGTCCGGATGAGTTCTTCGTGATTCGTAATCAGCAATAGTATTATCACTAGATTTAATGTACGAGGCAAATACGAACAGCTTTTTGTTTTCGCACCAATTCCAAATATCGCGAGTTATTTTTGTGAGATGAGGGTATTGTATACCCCCCATTTTATTTATATATGCCACTGCTGTTGAATTATCAACGCGTAATAATATTTGGCAATTATAAAGATTTTTTGCAAAAACTTTTAAGGCAATAAATGCGGCGAGCAGTTCTAAATAATTTATGTGATGTTCTCGTTCGGTACTGGACCACTGCCCGCTCGCAGACCTTCCATCACAGGCGGCCCCCCACCCCGTAGTTGAGGCGTCAGAGAATATCTCAACTTTGTAAACATCGATTCTTATTCGATGGACAGAATGATCTATTTTACTTATCCACCAGTCAAAGTCAGGTTGTAGTGATTCAGGTAAAATCATATATTTATTATAATCATCATAATCTTTCAAGTTGAGATATTTACATCTTTCCATTTCTTTAGTGTGCAGCCATCCGTACTCGATAGCTGGACATGAAGAAACTAATAATCCTAATAACTGAGCAAAACTCCTAATTTTACAACGATTTAATTTCGAAAACATTATAAGTTGCTCTTTTATTCGTAACCTTTTATCTCTTGGTAAACTAATTTGAAACTCCTCTGAATTTATGATCATACCTAAGAATCTGCATTTTGTCGAAGGAAGAAGTGTGCTTTTTTCCTCGTTTATAATAAAACCAAGTGAGGTTAATAATCCTTTGGTTAGATTTATATTAGTTAGGCATTCCTGACGGGAATGTCCCAACAGAAACCAATCGTCTAAATAAACCGTGGACAGAAGGCCTGCGGAGCGCAACAATTTAGCTATAGGTTTACATATTTTTGTAAAAACGTACGGGGCTGTACTTAATCCAAATGGTAATACATTAAATTCAAACAATTTACCCTCAAAATAAAATCTCAGATATTTACGAGATTCTTTATGCACATTGATTAAGAAATATGCGTCCTTTAAGTCGATTGACGCCATTTCGCAATTTTGTGTTACCATTTTTAATGCTGTTCTCAAATCCTCTAACTTAAAATGATCTGTTTTAACGAATTTATTAAGATTTTTTAAATTTAAAATAAAGCGCATCTTGCCATTTGGTTTGGGTACCAAGAAAATACTCGAGATAAATTGATTTTTACAAGGAGAACATTCTGTTATTGCGCCTATTTTTAGTAGATTATTAATTGCTTCTAAATAATGAGGTCTTTCATTAACCGAATAAGTTGTTCTAGCAGGAAGTATACCTTGTACAACTGGTGCTACAAATGGTATTTTATAGCCCTTTATCCAAGATAGTACAGTCTGATCGTTTGTAATTACAGCCCATTTATGAAAAAAGTTAGATAAGCGGCCTGCGTACTTAACTGTACTTAGAAGCGGCGACGGGGATACGTCGACTGATGGCCCCGCGATGACGGCTTCGATGAGTGCGCGTGGGGCGTGTACTGCGTCTGCGGCGCGGGAAACCGCGCGCGCGACGCTGCAGGCTCGCGGCTCCTCGGCGCTGGCGCCGTCCCCGCGGGCGGCCTGCGCGCCTGGGGGGGAGCTCTGCGGTTTAAAGCTCTCGATGTTGGTCCTCTAAAGTTGGTATGCGCAGCCTTGTTGCTGGATTCGGCTTTCAGCTCGATCCCTGATTTATTGACAGCCTTCGCTGATCTTAAAGTTTCTGCTAAATTTTCACCGAACAGGAACGTGTCTATCTTGGTGTTTTTGAGATGTTCCTTCATGTCGTTTTTGAGGGCAAATAAAATGAAATTTCGACGTGTAATGGAGTCTGCGTGTTGTAAATCGCATAAGATTCTGCTTACATCCATTAATTTTTCCAGCACGTCTTTGGTTATTGTTTTTGAATTTAATTGTGAATTAATGATGTCGGCCAGACCAGCAATTGCACTAGTCATTTGTTTTTGTTTATTTTCTATGCCTTTGTCGCGTTTAACGGCAGTATCAGCAATGGCCGCCTTAATTTCTAGATTTATTTGAGGGGCATCAAGTTGAATACAATTTTTAGGTAATATGAATTTTGAGATCAAATTTTTACGATTTTCCTTATTGAGACCGTCTTTTACAATGTGTAATAAACGATTTGCCAGTTCGTTGCGTATTTCAGGCCCATATTTGTCAGTGTTAGTAGGATCATCGCCTAAAATTTCTAATATTTCCATATCCAGATCAGGAATATTGACATCATGAGTAGTCTCCTCGGGGGTACATCCGTCGAAGTACTAGGGCCTGGCTGGGGTTCACAGGTTTCATTTGAATCCTGAACTGTTTCATAATCAGGTGGCCAATCTAATAACCAATCATCTGGTCGCAGTGCGGGCGTGTCTGAAAATTATCATAAATATGATAATTTTAAAATGTAAGCTAAATAACTTACGAACATAAAAAGGTGGACTTAAATAAGTCCATGACTATGTTTTATTAAAAGGGTACCTAGGTATTCTTTTATCTAAAGACAAAGAATACAATTTCGACTGTGTGGGTACATAATTATTGTTTGTCAATTAGTCATAGTCATGATAATTACTAAGTTAGGTTACAATCCCCAGCGGAAGGAACGCCAACCGTATTTTAAATGCTTTGAAGCAGCCCCAGTGACTGTTCAGGTTGCATAAGTAACTTAAATACGTAGATACCTACGTAAAAAGAGCACTAAGAAAATGCTTATCACTTAATATGAGAAAGAGGGTAAATACCTGCACCAATATCCTCATCTTGTAGAACAACCGCTTCCTCCAAGTCCGATATACTTTCCGAAGAACTAATTTGTCTGGCGCGAATTTTGCGTTCTAACTTTCTAATTTTATTTTTGTAATGATTAATGTCTTCTTCACGAGACCTAGAAGTCTTACGTTTCGGCATTTCTATTAAAAAAAACTGTGCGTAGACGCGAAATAAATTAATAATGTTGAGTGGTTGAGCACTAAAATGCGTATGATTAGCGGCATCGTATGAGAGCGGAACTGGACGAGGTACCCACAGGTTCATAAAAATAAAAATATAAAGAGATTTGTGGGTATGTCAAATTAAATTGCCATAGATAAAAGAAAATATTTTTTTTCTCAACTAAGTGCATGAGTGGTGACACCTAGCGTAACTACATGTGTAAATTACTAATCTCGAGGACGAGGCGCGAGTATAAATGTATGTATGTATGTTTGTTGTATGTATGTATGTATGTATGTATGTTCATCTGTTCCCTCATAACTTCTGAACTACTTATCACTACTTGACAAATGAGGTGTCGTTAGAAGCGTCTCAGTTGTCCGCTAGTTAAAGGGTAGGTGACGTGTCACCAAATCCAATATGGCGCCCTCTAGGGGATGAAAAGTCGTAACCAAAAAAAAAATATATTTTCGCACAGTATCGACATGGGTATCAAATTAAAGGGCTTGATGAGCACATTTGAAATATATATACATTATATAGCTTTTACTACCTACTTTGCCTGTTTCTAACAGTGTCAACATGGGTATCAAATGAAAAGGCTTAATGAGTACATTTTAAATTCACTCGCTGCTTTGCTTATTATATCATTGAAGATGAGCCAAGACGGATACAGTGCACAGTGTTATGAAAAGGTGCTATTTTATTGGTAGAATAATTAATATACACGAAACATTGTTTTAAAAACAAATATATCTATGGAAAATTTGGTCGCTGAGTAATATAAATGTCTTTTTTCTTTTTCTAGGTGAAAACAGAGGAAAAAACACAAATAACTTCTCGTCAGCGGAACCCAACGGAAGAGTGGTCTATGCAGCAAATGTTAAAAAATACAAGAAATTCTTGATAGATATATATTCTGCTGAGCTAAAGAATTGACCTTAACGAAAATTACTAGGAAACACAAAACGTAGAATAAGATAACGTATTTATGAGAAACCTGTTCGACAAAAAATTCAATTTGTGAAAACGAATAGGCATTTAAAATAAGCGAATAAATGGTTAAATGAATTGCTTTGTTTTATTTTATTTTTACATTTTATTTTTACACACTGGAAAGACGAGGTGACTTTGAAACCTTGGGCGATTTAGATAAATTTTATGAATTCCTATTCCTATCTACTAATGTCGGTCGCCGAGAATAAGGAGCAACGTACGCTTCGTACGCGTTGCTGACGTTATCGTCGCAGTGTAATGCCATACAAGTATCTGTATACTTGTATGGCATTATACTGACGACTGCGACGTTGTTTGTAAATCATTAACAAAAAAAAAGTCAACGGAAAAATATTCCATTTTGAAACACCATATTTTTTTTGATCTTTCAGAGTTAGTCTATCTTCTATCTATACTTATAATAAATCTGTAGAGAGGTCAATTCTGTACGTGAAATATATTTCCAAAATAACTATCAGGGGGTGATTAGGGATCGATACTGATGCCAAAAATGCAATCAGTAAATTTTTGTCTGTCTGTCTGTACCTATAACCGTTATAGAAACTATATCCCACTGTATTCAGCAATTAATACGAAATTATTGAGTTGAACAAAAAATTGCATTTTTTCCAAGAAGAAACGGGTTAACTTACGTTTCGAATATAGTCATTGCCTTGAAGAATGATCAGTTTTTTTGTAATTATACGTTTTTCTTATGTTTGGCGTATATGATAACTTCCCAGAATTTGCTCCTTATTAGCAACACTATCGAATAGTGTAATAATACAGGGTGTGATTTTTTCCCCAAAATCAGCGGGTTCGATTCCTGGCCAGGATTATTAATTTTTCTAAAATCCAATGATGCAGTTTTAGTTTTCGTCAAAATCGGCCTCGAGACTCCTTTCAATGTTTTTTGATATTCCTCATAGTTTCGGAAATAGCCATCCACGCCCAGTTGAAAAACCGGCCAAGTGCGAGTTGGACTCGCCCATGAAGGGTTCCGTAGTAGCAAGCATAGATTGGGATATAATTATATTGAGATTAGTAAGTAATAAACACAAACAATAAAAATAAATTTGTTTTTCATAGTGTTTATATGAATGGCAAAGTTATAATTGCGGTTTTTGAAAATGTACTATATCTCAAAAACTGCTAACTGTATCTCATCCAAACCAATTTTCGTTAGAAGTTTTTGTTGAGGTCTACATTATATATATATTTTTTTAGTTTTATCATTCTCTTATTTTAGAAGTTACAGGGGGGGGCACCCATTTTACCACTTTGGAAGTGTCTCTCGTCCAAACTGTTCAGTTTAGAAAAAAGTGATATTAGTAACCTCAATATAATTTTTAAAGACCTATCCATAGATACTCCACACGGTAAAAAAAAAGTTTCAATTCTAAGTATGGGGGGCACCCCCAAAATTTGTTTTGTTTTCATTTTTGTGTGAAAATCCTAATGCGGTTCACATAATACATCTACCTACCAAGTTTCAACAGGATAGCTCTTATACTTTCGACAAAAAGTGGCTGTGACATACGGACGGACAGACAGACAGACATGACGAATCTATAAGGGTTCCGTTTTTGCCATTTGGCTACGGAATCCTAACAATTCACCCTGTATAATTAATTATAAAATAACATAAACTGGGAGTACCTCCACGCGGTGAAGGCGGTAAGACTTTAGGACTGATTTTCGATGACGATGGTATATCATTAAAAATCTGACTCTACTGGCCAGAACTCCCGTTTATTATTTACCCGGGCTCTATTGGACATCAGACGTTTCAGATCTTCGATTTTGACGACTCCGTTGTCGCTGGCATAAGCAACAGGATCCGCGTACGAAGTCGCGGGCAGAAGCTACTTAGTCATGTTCTATAAAGTATAAGTAAAAGTAAAGTATAAGCACATAAGTGCGTCATTAGTAGGTTGAGGTATACCTCATTGCTAGTTAATAATAATTTATCTAATAGAATAGCTGTTCATACGGCCGCACGGTAAACCGACAGAAGCACTCACGCACTTGAATACGTAGTATATTTTTACTGTTTCATGCAAATAAATCGCAGAGTCCTTCATGATGACGAAGATGTAAAGTTTGTAAAACCGTCCTCTGGGTGACTGTAGAAATGATAATAAATGAAGAAAGTTTCTTAATTTGGCGGCACGCTTAGCGCAGTGGCTGAGTGATTAGACTGCTGCGCTGCGTGTCGCAGATTCGATTCCCGCACGGAGCGAATATTTGTATGATCTACTAGTAATTGGTCTGGGCGTTTGTGCATATGTGAGTTTATATGTTTGTAAACTCACCCACGACACATGAGAAAATCCTAGTGTGGGGCAAAGCTGTTTTTTAAAGAAAAAAGAAAGAAAAAGAAATTTATTTTGGAAGTATAAAATACGATACGCCGATCCCAAAAAAAAGTAGAGCAGGTAATTTGTGTGTGAGCATTTACAGTCAACATACATTTACTACACATTTACATTTTTTATTATTGTTCCAAAGATTTGCTGCATATTGACTAATAGGCTTACCTCCACCCCTCCACCATTGCTCGTCCCATTTTCCTTCGGTAGTTTTCTCCAGGCCTTCCACAAATGAGCGTTTTCAAACAAAACAAAAACAAAATAAGCGGCCTTATTACATAAACGAGGACACAATAAAAAAGTTGCTATGAGAAACCTTTCACACCTGTCTGATAGACCATGGTTTATCTCAAAACCACGATTTCTAATAATGTTTCATCAATACAAAAGAATTCGTGGAAAAAGAACGCGCTAATGTAAGAATAACTTACTCGGTAAAAAAGAAGAAATGAGGCCTTTTTATTGTATGTCTTCTGAGCTGAATTAAATACATCTGACATATTATAGAAAAGTATCTTATGAAAGTTAAAGTAATGAGTTATTAAATATTTTTTAAAGAAATAATTGAAACTTTTAATATAAAACTTTTATTTTTATTTTTCAACCGTACCTTTTCTATTTACATCAAGAAAAGTTGCTTCCTATTAGGAAAGTCTCTTATGTCTAGGGTTGCCATCTCTAAAATTTGGAAAATAGGACAAGATGTGTGAAAAGCCCGGATTTTAAAGTCCAGAACCCGGACATGAGTCGAAGTGCGCACCGTGGCAATTGCGTCGGGAGGGGTGGGGGGACGGTAAAGGATGCGTGTGTCGCGGGCGGCCCAAGACTTCATATTTTTGAACCCGGACTACAAATGAAGTCCACCCCGGACGCTCCCCGGATGCCCTCTAAATTAGGACAAATCCGGGGAGACCCGGACGGATGGCAACCATTCTTATAATCATGGGTGCGTTAACAAATAATTAGATTCAGTTGCAAAAACTACCACATTAGCTGCTTATAAACACCAAAATCCTTTTATTGATGTTATATTATTGTTTTTTATAACTTAATAATAATAATAATATTCCACAACTATCACACGGCGCCGTCTGGTCCCAAGCTGAGCGGAGCTTGTGTTATGGGTGCTGGACAGCTGATAGACATACTTATATATCTCTAAATACATACATAAGTTTTAGATGGATTACACCCAGACACGGAACAGATGATCGTGCTCATCACACAAACATTTGTCCTGGGTGGGAGTCGAACCCGCGACCTCCGGCATAGCGGTCGGGGTCGCTACCCACTAGACCAACTGGGTTAGTTCAATTTAATATGCTCTTTGTTTTTTTTTTATTCTCTTTGTATTAGTACAACTTCCTTATGCATGTAGTGTTTACCTCTAAGTGATTGTTGCACTAATGTAAAATAATTTATTGCATGATTACTTTTGTATTAACCAGTGTGAACAATTGTTGGTGAACCAATAAATAAATAAATTAATAAATATTATACACAGCTGGTAACCTTGAGTAACTCTTCCACTTCAGTTCGCCAAAAAAAGTGGGAATTTATAACAATAGGGTTTTGACAAAAGGGGAGAAAGAGACGGGAATACAAAGGTCATCGACCAGAATATTTACTCACATTTTGCTTACGATCGTCAACACTCGTGCGTCTACGTCATATTACTGTGCGCACGCGTCGCGTCGTCGGCAAAATACAGTATCATTAAACTAATGTTAGTATAGAATTAGACGCAGTGATAAGCTTTAAACAAAGACAGTTATGGACTATTACAAAATAATAATTTATTATAATTCTAGTCTTTGAAGTGAGTGTCAGTGAGTTGAGAGTCTGAGACAGTGGGTATCGAAAATGGCTGCAAAATCGTAAGTGACATGCTTTGTTATTGTGTTTAATAAATGGTCTTTGTTATGTGGTAGTGGTAAAAACGACTTTAAAAATAAAATATTGTTTTCATCTTCGCTATCCGCCAACTGTGCGAGAAATACAGAGGTGCGCATAAAAACTTGCACATGGTGTTCGTCGACCTGGAAAAGGCATACGACCGGGTGCCCCGTGAGGTTCTGTGGTGGGCCCTTAAGGAGAAAAGTGTGCCTGGGAAGTATGTACAGTTGATCCGTGCAATGTATAGTCGATGCAGTACCCAAGTCCGGTCTACAGCGGGCAAAATAATGTTGTATAATTATGAGATTCCTACCCATAAGCAGACTTTTTTTTAAAAACCAGAGGTTGGTTTCCTAACGAAACTGGGTTAGGAAAACTATGATCTTTGTCATGAGAACGTGAAGTCCATGAAAAATAGTACAGAGAATAGAAAATAAATGTTGAACCACTTTTTCGGTTGTTTGTAAGATTGATTTTTTTTTACACCAGTACACAGTTGTACTTTTTTTTTTCATTGCACAGGATCAAAAACAAGAACGGCAGAATGAGAGAGAGGAAAATTAAAAAAAAAAACAAAGAATATGTTATATGCAAGCAGTGGGTTGTTGTAAATTAGCCAAAAGATTAATTCCCCACACCCACACTTCTCAGTAGCTGCATTTAGCTAAGTTTGGCGTCCGATTTCACACAAATTGGTCATCGCAAACGCAAAGTTGATGAAATATAGGATACCCGACGTCAATTTGACGTCACATCACCAATAGTGTCCGTAATTTATACTATTATCAAGTTGTAGTTTTTCATTAAAAATTAATCCAAATGACGATGATTACGAGTATCAACACTGACATTTTAAAACAAAGTAGCAGTGATGAGTTGGAACAGAATCACTGAGTGGAATCTGATCGCAACACTGAAAATGAGCAGAAAGTCCAGAACCTGACACGGACTCCCGACTCCAATATATAAGTGTTTAATTTATGAAAGTAAGATATCTACTTGTAAATAAAGCCATTTGTTTCATCCCCATGCACTTAGTTGTCCTGAAATTCGGCATTGTAAAAGTACGTCAAAATGACGGCACGTCACCAATACTGTTACTCAATTTCACATCACCAGTAGAAGGTTAACAATAACAAAATCTAACTTTTTGAAAGACCGAGCAAGCAGTCGTTAACCTATCACTCCTTAATATATAATTCCAGTAACTCGCCCATTGGTCCCATCCTTGAGAATATTTGTCTCAATCGCGAACGTTTTATATTTAGTTCATCTCTCGACGCGGTTGATAGCACACGTCTCAACGATGTTGGATTTGAGAACTTTATTAGTGTTTCTGTTTGTTTGTGTTTGTGTTAATGGGTAGGTAAATTATTGAATACTTAAGTAAGACGTGTTCATGTGTGAAATTAGGACAGTTTAATTTTGAATGAAGTACAAAGTTTAAAGAAGATTTGACAGCAAAAGCTATTACTTACTATTCCGACAAAAAATGTTATATGTATATAAAATAAATAAGGAAAATGACACCAAAATGAACCTGCTAAAGTACTAGACAAAATTTTATTATTTTATCCTCATGGGTGTATCTATACTTATATATTTATATTATAAAGCAGAAGAGTTTGTTTGTTTGTTTGAACGCGCTAATCTCAGGAAGCTATAGGCTAAATAACATCGCTATTACCAATAGGAGCGGAGCAGCAATGAGAAATGTTTCAAAATCGGGTAAATGTAGGTATTCCTTTTCGAGAGCTTCAGTTACGTGCGCTGCGTAAGCGGTTAAAGATACGCAAAAAATATGTAAGTACTACGGAATTATTCCTCATAAAAAAGTTCTAAAATAAAGTTAAGTCACTATCACCATTTTTATGGAAATCAAAGTTTTAATAAAGTAACGCTTTATATGCGAAGGTATTTTCTTAAACATGAAATTAATCCTTATCCAAATAAATACGTTAATCATCACAAGCATTTAATTTTGAACAAAGTTGCACTTGACATCGTTTGATTTCGATAAATATCTTAGGAGATATCATATTTTCAAAATAATACCACAACAAAATAATGACTGCCTGGGCATGTCATAATTGCGGCGGTAAGATCGAAACTATGGAACTTTTGGTGTCTGAAATAGAGGTTAATTTATTTTATTAAAGTCACGTTAGAAAGTAAAAAAAAGTTTTGGTAAAATACATCGGGTCGGTCAATAAAAATTCGTGCGAAACTACGACCTCTAGTAAGTTGTTAGTTACGAAAGTGAGTTCGCTTGTTTGATACGCTTTAACGCCACAACTGCTATACTGATTTTGATTAATTTTGGTAGAAAAGTAGATGGAATTCTTGAGAACGTTCATTTATCTGAACATTGTTGATCTGCATATAATCAAAAATAGAATAGAATATCATATAATTTATTTCATGAAGTGGATAGTTTTTATATTGTTGGTTATTTTATTCGTGATTGACTGTTTTATCAAAATATATGTTAGTCTAGATGCTACAATTTTATCAAATTGGGTCATACTATAGATTGATTGACAAGGCATGTCGTATTACGAAACACTGTGATCAACCAGTATCTTTGTTTTTCTGTGTTTATCCTTATTCAACGTATTTATATCTACGATATTACTTGTGCACTTTATTTCAACACCACGGCTCTCAAAACGTCGTGAAATGTGAAGAAAAGCATTGTGACAACAGCTGAACCGCAAACCGCAGTGGTCCCGCGTACGTGGTTGATTACTACTCACAAAGTGGAGTCCTGTACACTTTGAAGACAATCCCGCGACCCCGGCAAGCGTTCGGTTCTAGTTCTTGGGGCACACGTTAAACAAGACAGGCTGTCGACTCGACTTCTGTTTGTTCGAAAGACCGCGCCTACGATGGTCGGAAATCACCCAGCGATAAGATCCTAGGCGTCCGCGTAGCCACCGCTGGCGAATGAGTAATGAGGTGGAGGATGTCCTCCTTCTTACGCATACTATATCCATACCATGGGATACAGGACTGTGTAGTGTAAGATTGAGAAAGACTTAAGAATTAAGTAACATTACTGTATTATCTCCGTCAGGTCTGTCAATGACAACATTATTCCACCTAAAAAAGTCCACACCAGTATCAGCCCGTCGAGGGAGCAGAGAAAGCCGAAGTTCATAATAGACAATGACGCTGGTGGTGACGATGCTATGGCCATATTCCTCGCTTTACTTTACGAGAAGCATTTTGATGGGTGAGTAGCATAATATTATCTTTCTGTCTCTATTTCAATTTGAAATACATTGATCAGCACTTTATGTAAAAAATATGACAATAAATTTAAACTTTGTATGGACAAAGTTTAAATTTTTTGTCAAAGGCAACGTAAGAAATGGTTCTTACGTTGCCTTTGACGGCGTCGAAACATCTCTCAACCTTTTTTTTTTCTTTATAAGATCATGTAAGACTGCAAGTATCAAATATCCACGGTAGGCAATTTATCACAGATTAGTACTTAATAGTTACTACGTAAACTGCCTATTACTGACCTAATAATTAGTAGGTACTTACCGTGATACTAACCAAGTATCATATCCTTGACTCAAAGTTTTTTCAAGATCGTTAATCAAAACCCGGCATCACAAAATGACCAGCTAATATCAGTGTAATGAACCCTGTCCTCGTTTGCTTAAACAGAAAAAATACGGAACCAATTATTTTAATTTTAAATTAATTGTCGTTTAACCTAAAGTAATCTCCTTTTCAGACCAAAACTGCTAGCATTGACGACAGGCAATGGAAATACCAAAGAAGACAACGTTTGCCATAACAATCAGAGGATATTGAGAGTTGCTGGAAGACAAGATGTGAGTAGACAGAATTGAAATGTATTTACCTATTTGCAATGAATGAGAAAGATGGGTTCTAGAATGGCGACGCGAAACATCGACTGATGACCTTGGAAATTAAACCTACTGAATGCATTATGCCTAGCCTCCTTGGAGGATACTTTGTTACGCTCTTAAGCTCAATTGAATAGAAACAAGCTCAACTCGATCTTGTTCCACTGTAATTTTTTAATATCGGTCTAAAATGTATCGTACATTCACCGTACCTAATCAATAATGTAATGTAATGTAATCAGAGCAGTGGTGGCCCAGTGGTATCGGCCCCGACTTACGATTTGTAGGTCGTGGGTTCGAATCCAGCCAGGCGCCTTACTTTGTGTAATTTATTTCATCACCACTGCTCTTAAAACGGTGAAGGAAAACATCGTGAGGAAACCGGCATATCCTAGAACCAAAAATTCGAAGACATGTGACATCCACCAACCCGCACTGGGCCCGCGTGGTGGATTATGGCCCACTTCCTCTTTCAGAGAGAAGGCCTGTGTCCCAGCAGTGGGAACATTTATAGGCTGATGATGATGATGATGATGAATTAAATGTAGGCACAGTTAATTTTAAATCAACAGATTGATAGTGATATAGCAGAGCAAGGAATTGTACAAACTCCCAGTACATTCGCGTTGCTCCGTCGAACTACCTTGGTAGGTGGTAATCAGCAATTTGACTAAGAATGCAAGAGCGAGCGGTACGAGCTCGGGACTAGATTTTCAACTTAGAGTTTAGAGCGTAAAGTAAATCCACTAACGACAGACTTAGGTTTCAAAGCAGCGTCAGCGCTGTATCTTAGATAGAGAATAACACTACAAAACGCTGTCGTAATATTAGAGTTGCCATTATTGCGAATATCAGGTTCCTATAATGATAAATTAATAGTATAAATTATTATGCAAGAACAATCATGATTATTTATCGGTCAATTAGTTGAACTATGACTTAACCCACTGAGATAAGAATTAACATCCCAGCTGTGTTTCAATTAATTAAATACTATGTATAACTTTTATACAGCTGTTTGATAACACAGCTTACGAATGTGACCAGTTGTAATCTTTATTGTATTTGGTAGCAATTAAGATTGAAATTCGATTAGCACAAAAGAGTAAAGATGAAATATTTGCGAGGCCAAAACAGTTCAGAGACCTTTTGGTGCTAATCAACGATAATTATGTTCTAAACTAAATCTCCTAATTATAAAATTAAATTACATAATATGTCCGACTGGGTCCATAATTGATTCGATGTTTTAACATAGTTACCAAATGTTTTGGGTACACACCATTACAGAATGCAATAATGTATTGAGTATTGAAACTGCAAATGACTAAATGATTTTGGCTTTTAGTCAAATGTAGGGATGCATTGATACGCCTTTTCGCCGATACGATACCGATACCGATATTCTTAAAAAAATATCGGCGGTACCGATACCGATACGCTTATTGTGAATTAAAAATTAAGATAAAATAAATAAATCACAAGTCAGATTATTTTTTTATTAATATAAAAAGTAGTGACATAGGTTGATATTAGATATTTAATTATTTTTAGTAATTAAAATTAACATCAATAAGTTTCTGGTTAAAGAACGAAGTATATAATCTTAAATTTATCGGAGGAAGGCGATTTCGCAAGTCTGTTTGAATAAGACCTGCGCTGGAAAATAGTCTCTCAGATGCGACAGAACTCATTTGGAAACCAAAGTACTAATAGACGAGACAACACGCTCGTATACACTGCATTTATAAATTAAAAAGTATCGTTGAATCGGTCATAATAAGGTCGATACCGATAAATATCGGCTAACCCGAATTATCGCCGATATATCGGTATCGGTGTCGGATGCATCGCTAGTCAAATGTTTTTGGTCTTCGTCTTTTAAGCATTTGCTCTTTCTTTGATTTCCGATAACCTAGCTTAGCTTAGCAGCACTTCTTCAGCAGCATTCTCAGCACTCTTTTTTTTTCAAAAACTTTCTAATGTTTGTTGACTTGACGGGCCTTTGAGGGCCAAAGTCTGGTGGGGTCGCGGAACTAACGAATTACCGTGACCCCGGAACGTAAAGGGCTATTGAAGGACACTGTGGATTTTAGTCAGTACAAGTCCCTCCTGCCCTGCATGTGAGGACTCATTTGATGATTTTACCTTTACGCTAAAAAAAGTTTTTGCTGACTCTTAAAAACATCCTTTACAAATTCCAGGTGCCAATCTTTAGGGGCTCCAAAACCTCATTGGTGACAACTCCATCAACTGGTGATTATTACGGGAAGGATGGGTTGGGAGACACTGGTGAGACCTTCCCTGACCTGGTGCCACCTAAACCTGAGAACGCTGTGAATGCTCTTATTGATTATTCTAAGACTCATGAAGGTACAGACAAAATTAATTATTAAAAGCTAATTTACATTTAGTAGGTCGATCTTGTTCCACTAGATTCTGGGTACAACAGGCACTGGATTCATCTAAACATGTTTCGATCCAGTACAGGGTGCAGTATCCAACGCTGGATTGGAATAGAGTACGTCCCAATAGTTTAATTCAGTGTCACTGGATCGAGCTACTGAAGCTATGTAAATGCAGATTTTATAATCATCATCATCAGCTGGAAGACGTCTACTGGTAGACGTAGGCCTCCCCCTTAGACCACCACGCCGAACGATAATTCCCTACTTGCATCCATCGGTGGGCAACCGGCCTTTATTGTATGAAACCAAAATGTGATCGTTAAATCTCCCTTCAAAAACATAGATTTCACGATTACAAAAGAATTCTCTCAAAAGAGTCCATTTGTAAAATGACAGAGATGAACCCTCAAAAACCAAACCGGATCGAAGGAAAATGCCTGATATAATTTACTAGCTGTTAGCTACTGCTACTGCTTAGGGGAACAGTGTATAAGACGGGGACACGAGGTATGATGGGAAATCACACACCTAAGGCAAACTTAACACAAAACTAACGTAACACAAGCGCCAACAGGACGCCATTTCCGTCTGGCCGCTTGCAACTGACGTCCTGATGGCGCTTGCTCTACGTTAGTGTTGTGTTAAGGATGCCTAAAGAGTGTATGTCCCCATTATACCTCGTGATTATTAACGTCCCCGTCTTATACACTGTTGCCCTAGCTCCTGTTTGTTGAAGCGTGATGTGATATTATACACCGTGTTCTTCACGTTATCCATAAACTTTAGCATATACTTCTATGGCTTTTACAAATCAAATCCAACAAAGGAAGTAGTACTTAAAAAGGCTTCGTTACAAAGATATTTGTAATTTCATTTAATGAAATTTAATTGAGCTATGCAGTGAGAAAGTATCTTAATTTGAAATCTATCAAATACTATTTGCATTTCATTTGTTTCAGCCCGCCAAATGTTATGAATGACGTTGCCAATTCGGATAAAGAGGCATGCATATCGGGTTATTTACGTCTAGGTATTTAGTTTGTATGAAAATTAACAAAAAATAAAAAATAAGAATTTATTAATATGTCCATAATGAAAAATGCTTACTTCCGTGGTTTGAACATCTGGTCGAAGTTTATGTAAGTATATCGTCCGGAACACGGTGTATATGGACTATCCAACACAAGAATATTTTTTTATTCAAACCAGTGTAGTTCTAAGATTAGCGCGTTCCACCAAACACGTTCTTCAGCTTTATAATAATAAAGCTTTATATAGTATAATAATTATGTATTAGTATAGATGAATTAGCATGTTTGTAAAAGTTGTGCATATTTATTTTCAGGTCATTTGACTGTGATAACAATTGGAGCGCTGACAAACATCGCGTTAGCCATAAAACTGGATCCGGGTTTTGTATCAAGACTGAACCATTTGTATATAGGCGCAGGACACATTCATAGTAAGTTGTATACCTACCTCAATGAAAATTAAGAGAACGTTCTTTGAGAAAACGTTAAAAGGCAGATAAAAGCCGTTATGCGGGGGCCACAGTAACTGAAAGTGCCGTTAATTTTCGTGATAATAAACTTTTAATGTTCGTTTAAACGTCTATCATCGGCATTTCACGTTACTGTGGGCCCATCATTAAAAGTGCTAAAAGCGCAAAAAAAAAATTAATGAGATAACAGAGGCCTTACCACGAGCTCTTAACGCGATCCAGTTTAGGCTGCGGGAAACAGACAGAGCTATACAAGTCGTCTAGCGCCATCTCTTTTCCACAGCCTAAACTGGATCGCGTTAAGAGCTCGTGGTAAGGCCTCAGGTTCCCTAAAATTATATTTCTGTTACTCGTGCAGGTGATGATAATCCAACTCCAGAATTCAACGCACACATGGACGTAGAAGCGTATCATGTAGTAGCACGGAATGCCACTCCAGACAAAGTCACTCTTTTCCCCTTCTCACAGGCTAAGCAATACCTCAATTTTAGTAAGGCAAGTATTTTAATCTATTCATATATTTTAAGTAGGTATCAGACAATGGCTCACCTTCTCTCCTGTACCGCTAGTCCTGTCACCTGTACACTTGACGCCCTTATGACTGCATCAGTGAGCGGGGTTCGCGTAGCTGAATTTTCGGCTAAATAAAATATATACAATCATTTGCCATCGACACGCTAAGAAGAAGTAGGTATCTACTATAGGATAAGGAGATAGCAACTCGAAAAAAGCAACAAACAACGAGGCAATCAAATCTACGTGGTATTTCCAAGCACAACTGCTGAGCATTAGGTTCTGGCTTAAATTTCCAGGTTGGGAAAAGTGAATAATAAACACGAAGGCTGGTATTGGACCCAGTTGATAGCAATGGGCTCACGCTCTTTAACACAGGACTGAAACAGAACTGGTGAAAAATCTTTGTAGTATTTTGGTACCTACACCTTTGTCTAAGTTCTAAAATCATCAGTTGATCGTATGCTACCAAATACATTCCATTTTTTTTTATTCAAACAATAAGAAAATCCAAAAATGCTGTGCAAGGTACCCTAGAATTTGATTCAAAACCTCAAGCTCACATTCGCGCTTAAATAATGAATCAAAATAAAGTAGGTAGGTATTATGAAGACAAACTATTAAGCTACATTATGATTTTATTTCACTTTTCCAGGACTGGAGAGAAAATGAACTAGGAGCAATAGACACAGAAATAATGAAGGCCCAGAATAAATATGAGAGGGTGTCTTTAGGCGTAGAACCAACCTGGCAGGCCTTGGACCCAGCGACGGTGGCACTGTTCTTGAGACCAGATCTAGTGGAGGAGTATAAGTATTCGAAGAATGATATTACTGTTTGTGGTAAGTCTAAAAAGGTGTGGTCTTTTGCAGAAGTCATAGTAAAGATTAGCTTATCAAAAGATTGAGGACTCTACGGAAAGTCTGGGTAAGGATCAAGATGCAAGTAAACCTTTGAAGTTAGTTAATACATTCTTTACCGTGCACTTCATTCAACATATTGTAAAGGCAACATTTGTAACAAAAGGTGACTCAATGGACAATGGAAAACTACAGACCCTGACGTCCAGCTTGCTTGTGATAGGACTGATGAAGCTGTAATGTAAAAGGCTTACACTCAATGAATGAAACAAGAACAGGACTTCTTCTTCTTTTCGTGTCGATGCACTCAAACGCCCCCCCCCCCCCTCTACAGGGCCAAAGCCTGCTGGGGTCGCGGGACTTATCTCATTACCATGACCCCGGAACATAACGTAAAGGGCTATTGAAGGACACCGTGGATTTTAGTCAGCACGAGTCTGACAGTCCCTCCCGCGCCCTGCCCTGGGTGGGAGGACTCATTTTTTTGATGATTTTACCACGTAAAAAAAAACACTAGTCTTATTTATGTTTATGTTTTACCAACAATATGAATTCATGTGATCAGAATTATAAAGTGAATTTACTTTGTTCACAGGTGAGAAGAGAGGAATCAACACCAACCATTTTGTCGACAAAGAAGAAGCTAACGTCAGAATAGCATACTCAGTGAAGGCAGAAGAATACAAAGCATTTTTATTAAATGTTTTTAGAGCGGAACTAAATACTGCAGACAAATCCAAAAGTGATGTATGAAAGTATTGGAGGACAATAATTATAAATTGTATTATAAAATCGTTAAAATTAAAAAAAAAAACAACAACATACATGGTTGTTTTATTCGTTCCTAGTAGTATTTTTCTTTATAAAACTGTTTATAAACTACAATAATAATTATACTTGTATTGTTTAAAGCTCCATCTAGTGAGAAAATCGGTAAACTACGGAAAAGATTTTTCATTCGTGTTTTTCCTGTTCGAAAAACAGTTGTCTGCTTTGCTGAATAGTGCCATCTATATTCAGTTTTATGAATAACATCATAACAAATGGTGAATAAGTAGTTTTTAATACCGCCAGCAGATGGCAGGTAGTTCCATTAAACCAAAATAGATTTAAATTTAAAAAAAAGTTTCAGAGATAATTATGTACGACGCAAAAGAGGGTAATGTATTTATACCATAGCTTTTTGCTTCAATTAGAGTGAGACTCCTATTCATGGATGGAGCGATTAAGACAAGTATCCTATCCTACTTGATAATATTGTAAACGTGAAAGTTTGTTTGGATGGATGTTTGTAACTCTTTGGGGCAGTTCAGACCGAGACGCGAAGCGACGCGACGATACGCGCACACTTTTAAGAGGCATTCAAAATACTTAGACTTTATTTTCTACACCAAAAGATACACATTTCGTTGTGAGTTTGTGAGAATTTAGAATACGTTGAGATGCGCAGCGATGCGCCGCGCGACGCCTCGCGGCGCAGTGCGACGCATCTCAAAGCAGCGGTGCTGCGCTGCGCCTCTCAAGGCCTCACGACGTAGCGCGACGCAGCGCGGCGCCGCTCGACGCCGCTCGCGGCCGCTCCACGATGCGAGGTGAAGACCGGGAGCTAGAGGTGACTAAGTATGCATAATTGTGAGTAACGAATTTCGCCAACCGATTTAAGTTAAGAAAAGGTCAAAGAATAACGATGTAGAACTTGCCAGTCAATTTTTTGGTTCATTTTTTTTCGCCCTCTTTTCTTAATCGTAAACGGAATGTATTGAGTACATGATTTAAAATCATTTTAATGATTACTTCCGTAATAATTTATAGAAAAATCAGATCACAGCTTTTTGCGGGACAGATAAAGCGCATAATAATATTATGTTTATGAGTTCGGTCATAGTTGCCGTCACTCGGATTTTGCATACTCAACTACCTCTAGCCCCTGGACTATGTAGCTGAGGCCGCCATTTGCAAATGGGACTGCGGGAGGACGCGGGGCGGGGCGGCAGCACGTGGAAAATCTAGACACGTTCTGCTGCACCGCGCGGCGTCTGGATGCGCCTCGCGACGTTGCGATGCGTCTCGAGGCGCAGCGAGGCGCATCGCGACGCCGCGAGGCGTATCGCGACGCAGCGTGAAATGACAGGCCTCTTCACGCATCGTCGCGTCGCTTCGCGTCTCGGTCTGAACTGACCCTTTCCCGCAAAAACCACTAAAACGATTTGAATAAAAGGTCATCGGGCGGAATCCGACCCGGTCACGGACATGAATGAAAATGGTCTTAAATGAAAGCGCATAATTCACTTAATAATATACAAAAATATTTTTTTTGTAATCCATGGGAAAACAAAGTTATAACCAAAAATATATTTATACAAAAAAATCTCCGTTCGTTGTCTTTCCTCTTAATTTGTACGTTTTCAGATTATCTTTTGTTTTTTTCGACTAGATACATAGTTTATAAGCCACTCAACCTGATTTTTTTTACAGTTTGTTTGGAATATCTTTGTTAATAAACGTATTTGATCCCTGTTACATCGCAGAAAACACATACTTTCAGAATTGTTTTTAGAAAGATATCGGAACCACCTAGTGTTATTCACTAGTTAACCTACCTCGTGTGGTACAATAAATAACACCACACCGGTAAGTTAAACATTCATTTTCAATAAACTTTATTAGGCATAAAACACTTGACAAAAATGCACTTACCCTAAGATACATTAACTCAAGAATTTGTGTATAATGTAATGTAATGCATTTTTTTTTAAATAAACCTCGTGAGATTGAATCGAACATTTAAACTGTCAAGGTAATAATTATTGTCTTGCCAGCTCACTGAAGAAGCTTTATAGCATAGATAATAGTGGAGGCAAGACTACAACTATCTAAGTTAAGACTACTGTCGGGCACGCCGCAATCGCGGTGGTAAGACCCCTCTTTGAGAAGTGGCTGGAAAGGCGTCACGGCGTCCTGACCTACCGCATGACGCAGGTCCTCACCGGACACGGAAGTTTCGGGACCTCCCGAAACCAGGCGTTTCTGCCCTCCCTATTCGACACAGGTACCTGTGTCGAATAGGGAGGGAAGAAACGCCTGGGTGTCACCACTGCGAAGATCGCCCCGAGGACACAGTGGAGCATACGGTGCAGGACTGCCCCTCTTGGGCAGAGCACCACCGTGTCCTCACAGCAGCGATAGGCGGAGACTTCTCGCGCCCGGCATTGGTCGAGGCCATGCTGCGGGGCGAATCGGAGTGGGTAGCGATCGCCTCCTTCTGCGAAGCAGTTATGCTCGTGAAGGAGGAGGCGGGCCGTGAGAGAGAGAGGACAGCGTCCTCCCTCCGCCCCAGCCGCAGTGGTAGACGCCCACGGCGTCGGACGTCGCAAGACGATCTCCGGCCACCGTAGGCGCGGGCATGCGGGCGGCGAGTAATGGGCAACTCGCCGCCCGACAATGGACCATGCCCGGGTCGACGGCGCGTTGTGTTCCACGCGCGCCTCAAAGAGCGTCAGCAAGATGACGGAAAAGCCTGCCGCGGTGGCGGGACTTATTCCATTACCGTGACCCTGGAACGTAAAGGGTTAATGAAGGACACCGTGGATTTTAGTCAGTACAAGTCTGACAGTCCCTCCCGCCCTCACGATTCATTTGATGATTTTACCACGCTAAAAAAAAAGTTTTGACTACTGTGGTCGAACGTTATCTTTTCCACGGTGTCTTTCAATAGTCCTTTACGTTCCGGAGCCACGGTTACCCGATAGTCCCGCGATCTCGGCAGTCTTTGACCCTCAAAGGGGGCCCGCCTTCCTTCATATTGCTGACAGCTCTTTGAGACCTGGGCATGTTCAGTGGTCGGACAGCGAGTTGCGCATTACTCGCCGTCCGCATGCCCGCGCCTACGATAGCCGCAAAACATCCCGCGATGTCCGTCGCCGTGGGCGTCTTCCGAGGCGGCTGGGTCGTGAGGTGGACGCAGTCCTCTCCCTCACGCGTCCCACCTCCTCCTTCGTTAGCATGACTGCTTCGCAGAAGGAGGCGACCGCTTCCCAGTCCGTCTCGCCCCGCAGCATGGCCTCAACCAATGCCGGGGGCGAGAGGTCGCCTCCGAGCGGTGGACGAAAATCGCTCCAGGAATTCCAACGCGCTGGGCGATTTACGCGGAGGCTGGAGCTGAATTGGTGGATGTCCTCTCCCTCAGGCGTTCCGCCTCTTCCTTAGCCAACATTAGGTAATGCTTCACGGGGTCGCGGGACTGTCTCATCAGGTAACCTTGACCATGGAACGTAAAGGGCTATTAAAGGATCACCGTGGATTTTAGTCAGTACGTGTATGACAGTCCCTCCCGTCCCGCTCTGGGTGGGAGGACTCATTTGATGATTTTACCACGATAAAAAAAAAAGTTAAGCTTCATAATAGAAGGTGAATGACTGCTTCCCATTTCCCCTCACCCAGCAGAATGGATTGAACTAGCGCCGGGAATGAGAATTTGCCACTGCCAATAGTGCACATGATTGTTCTCCTTCTAAGCCGGGTAGACCTTCATGTCCACCTTCCTCCTTCGCATTTTTTAAAGGCATAATAACATTTTAATATTAGATCGGAGATTATATTACATGGTTAGTCGATTACCGGTTCAATTCCTTTAATTGAATAATGTGAAAATATTCCACATGTGCTAACATCTAGATTCTAGGAGGAGAATTGAACAATTGACGATGCAGATGCCAATAATTCACGGTTAATTACAATGTGTCGATGGTTAATAGAGGTCAGAAATGATCGATTTCAAGAAGATTATAATATAATTATTTCGACGCCCTATATATATCGATTTGTTGTTGGTATATCCTGCGCTATACTGCGAAACTGCATTGATTACGCCGAATAAATATTGTAAAATATGAATACACAATTTAAGATCAATTTTCTCAAAATTCCCTCATCCCACAAGAATGCGACCCTTGCCATGATAAAGAAGACACATTTAGCTATATATCCTTTTTTTTTTCATTTATGTCCGCCGTGGGTTTTTTTCCCATACATTTCGCCCGTTTACCTTTAGTACACAGATAGTTTTTAACCTGGATTAACACATAGGATAGTTTTTACCACGATTTTATGTTCCCACGTGATAACTTTCGAGTTGTTGTTTTTTTTTTGTTTGATTGGTTTTTTGCCACCGACTTCCGAAAGAAAAGTTATTTTGTAGGTTATTTTACCCTTTTTTGTGGTTGTTTTTGAAAGCGGTTACTTTTTTTTTGAAAAAGTTTATATTTTACTGGTTTTAGTTTAAATATTCAATTCCATCCAAATTCTTGACAAATACATAATTTTCTTCCATGTTCACTAGAATTTTGTAATCCGTAGCACCAGTAATAACATCGCTCATGTACACAATAAGCTAATAAAATTCCCTATCTCAAAAACTGCTAAACCGATTTTTATGAAACTTGCAGTATTCTCTAAGTTTAACGATATCTAGTACAACAAAAAAAGAATTACATACTTAAATCGGACTTTTAGTTCCAGAGATATGCGAACACAAACATAATTTATTAATCAGTCGATGTCTACTCCTTACTGTTAAGGAGTTGTACCTTTCATCATCAGCTCAGCTACATGAGATGATGCTTACCATACGCAAGTATTTAAATTACTTACTTCATAAGATTTGGAAAAAACTATGTGTGGGCCCATAAAATTTGAGGGTTGCCCTCGATTTCTCCAGAATCCAATCATCCGATCCTGACTTGGTGACTATGGGACTATATCTCTTTTCGAAAAAAAAAATATTATCAAAATCGATTCCCAATATTGGCGGAGTAATCGCGTAACGAACACCAAAAAAACACCCGTCGAATTGATAACCTCCTCCCTCCTCCTCCTTCAAAAATGTACTAGGACTACATAAATTTTAATTTTAACAGTTCTGTCCCTACATACTTACAAGTTTTGGGCAAAATCTATTTATGACAAAGTACTAGGCTTGCATGGAATTAAGGTGGTATTTAAATAATTAAATAAAGGTAATTCATAGTGGACAGGTATTTTACACTATTTCTATAAAAAAAAGGTTAAAGCCTCCTGCAGATACAAGCGATTAATCGCGCGGGGCGACATGTCGCGGTCCATTCGCAGTACATCTAGAGTGGAAATTAGCTTGGCTCGTTGTCGCAGCGCGATTAATCGCGTGTGTCTGCAGGAGGCTTAATATTAAAATACCAGTTATATTAACGAGGTCTTTGCTCTTTGTCTATGCCCCACACTTGGAATTTCTCCTATATATGTGGGTGCGTTTTCAAATATTTGAACTTACGAGTACAAACACAAATACCCTGACCTTTTATTTCAAACTGAAATGGTACAGCGTCTCATACTATAAAGTAGGTTTCTATATTGAATTTATTATAACACTTTTATATAGATGACTGTGCCATTTTTCGCTCAGTCGCGAGTTAACGACAGCAAAAAAATTTTTTTTAAAAAAAGAACCGACTTCAAAACCAAACACAAAATAGTGTAAAATAACTTTTCTTTCAGAAGTCGGTGGCTTCGTTTTTTATTTCATTGACTATAGCCACCAACTTCCAAAAGAAAAGTTATTTTACATCTTTTTTTGTTTGGTTTTGAAGCCGGTTCTTTTTAAAAAAAGTTTTTATTTTACCCTTTTCATAGAGTTAATAACGCGCGAGTTGACGAATAAGTCATCTAGCTGTTCCCGTGATCTACATTTACAGATTCTTGCAGACAAATAAAAGACATTGCCAAGTTTCCCTTGAAGCCACGACCACACCTCGGCCCATAAACCCAACAAAGATGAACTATATTATTAAAACCGGCCAAGTGCGAGTTGAACTCGCCCACGAAGGTTTCCGTAGTAGCAAGCATAGATTAGGGATATAATAAAATTATATTGAGATTAGTAAGTAATATACACAAACAATAAAAATAACTTTGTTTTTCATAGTGTTTGTATGAATGGCAAAGTTATATTTGCGGTTTTTGAAAATGTACTATATCTCAAAAACTACTAACTATATCTCTTCCAAACCAATTTTCGTTGGAAGTTTTTGTTGAGGTCTACATTATATATTTTTTTTAGTTTTATCATTCTCTTGTTTTAGAAGTTACAGGGGGGAGGGGGGGGGGCGACATTTTACCACTTAGGAAGTGTCTCGTGCAAACTGTTCAGTTTATAAAAAAAATGATAGTAGTAACCTCAATATAATTTTTAAAGATCTATCCATAGATACCCCACACGTATGGGTTCGGTGAAAAAAACATTTTTGTGTTTCAATTCTAAGTATGGGGGCCACACCCAAAATTTGTTTTGTTTTTATTTTTGTGTGAAAATCTTAATGCGGTTCACATGATACATCTACTTACCAAGTTTCAACAGGATAGCTCTTATACTTTCGACAAAAAGTGGCTGTGACATACGGACGGACAGACAAACAGACAGACAGACTTGACGAATCTATAAGGGTTCCGTTTTTGCCATTTGGCTATGGAACCCTTAAAAGGAAAAAAATATAGAATTTAATGGTTTAATAAGTTTACCTTAAATACACCGAAAAAAAAGTTGACGTGTTTGACGAGATTGAGTGGTCAACACCATACAAACCTTTTTTTTTTGATAAAAGAAATATTTAGTGCGCGAAATAAAAACATTCCTGTTACTACAAAAAACTAAGTACTTCTGCTTCGTCCACTGTAATATAAATGACAGAATTAAAAATATCTAGACTTCATCCCCAAAGGCGAACCATACATTTTATTATGTACAAAAATGTCTTTAATAATATCTTCAGGCTGAATCCCTGGTCCAAAAATATGTCACAAGTCATAAAAAATAAAAATTTTTATGAACACATAAAAATCAAAGTTCGATTTCATTTATGATTGCGGACAACATAAAGTTTATGGGTTAATATCTATTTTTATGGACAAAATGTTAGTTGTAGTTAGGTCCTAAGGCGCTAAAATTAAATGGTATAAGTACCTAAGTATAGTAGTGATTCTTTAAGTTGAGATATACGGAAAAACTTTCTGAACCTTTTGTTTGATCTTGACAATTTTGGTAGGTGAACAGTGTATAATACGGAGACGCTAATAATCGCGAGGTATAATGGGGACATATACTCTTTAGGCATACTTAACAGAATACTAACGTAGCGCAAGCGCCATCAAGATGTCATTTTGCAAGCGACCATTAAGAAATGGCGTCCTGTTGGCGCTTGTGCTACGTTATTATTGTGTTAAGTTTGCCTTAAGTGTGTGATTTCCCATCATACCTCGCGTCCCCGTCTTATACACTGTTCCCCTACCTATCTGGGGGCGCGGTAGTGCCCCCGCCAAGACGAGCCAAGCGAAGCGCAAGGGCACTACCTACCTTTTCTCGAAGTGTTTCGTCGTTTTTTTGATCCCTCATAAAGTTGGTTTCCGATGTTCCGGTAGAGTTAGGCCATGTAGATTCAGAAGCATGGCTCTACATGAGATCTGATTTCTTTTTCACAGGGCAATTCTATGTGGTCGTATTGGCAACATTTTACATGAAATGTTTTTTGGTTTGTCTTTGCTCACAAAAAATAATAATATAATATAATATCAATAATGGGCAATAAAGAACTTAATATTTGTATTAAATAATATTAAAAGCATTTACGCACGCGTCGTGAAATTCAAAAATGTTTCTATTGAAAGAAAAATCCGAACTGCGAGCTGGATTTGCAAAAGATGGCGCGAAACATCACTGAAAGCTCCTTAGTACACTAGGCGACCCAAGTCAAACTCAAACTCAAATTCTTTATTGCATTCATGTTTCCGATACCTTAGGACTTTGACATCGCGTGCCTGTGTACGAACCTCTATGGATTTGTATTGCGATAGTCACCTAGCTGGATACCAAAGTCGTAAGGTATCCGAAACTTGGGGTGCTAAGACAGGAAACCTCCACGTGCGCCTGTGGACCGGAGTTCCCTCTCGGATACGTCCGGGGGGAAGACCAGATTTCGAGCCGGTGCACCCTGGGATGCGGGCAAAAACTCTTCCTTAAGCACTGTGTGCCTAAGGGGTCTCTTTGCCCGTATGCGAATAGCCTGTCGGGTGGACGCTCCAACGCGTGTCCCTCTGAATAGCAGAGGGCACAGCGGCGGAGCGGGCTTGCGGACGGTGAGTAATGGGTAAGCTCGCCGTCCGACCAAGGACCAAGCCCGGGTCGGTGGCGCGTCGTGTTTCACGCGTCCCCGACGGGGCCCCATATGGGGCCAAATGCCTGCTGGGGTCGCGGATTTTTCTTAATCCAGGATACCGTGGCATCAGGCATCCGAAGGAACACGGGTGGATTTTAGTCAGTAAGAGTTACATGACAGTCTGACAGTCCCTTCCACCCCACCCAGGGCGGGAGGACTCATTTGATGATTTTGCCACCCAAAAAAAAAAAGGTACTTATCCGAAACTTGCGTCGCCTAGTGTACGAAAAGGCTAAGACGTTAGAAATGGCTTAAAATTCGAGGCCTGGAACCTCGATGCTTCGGTTGGAAAGAGCGTCGGATGTATTGAATCCGGATGTCGCAGGTTCAAATCCTGCTCACGGTTCGGATTTTTCTTTCCATAGAAAATACAGAATTCCAATAGTCTTTTCTAGCTTTTTCTTTAGATATTTTAAATCTACCTTTCTCAATCAAAAACAGACCACATTTACCAAGAATGCCACAATATAATGAAGCATAATTGTAATTAAAGTAATATGAAACAATAATCGTGTTCCGAAACTTCTGACATCAATCAAATTAAGATGTCGTGAAACAAAATCTGTGGCACATATGACAACCTACGAACTTCTCTACTTACTGAGATTTGTGAGATAGAGCTGAAATATTCAGTTAGCAATTGATTTTTAGGAGCGATGAGTTAGCTACCTTAACGCGGGCTTGCGGGCTTGCGAAAGTTATGGGTAGCTTGCCGTCTGATCAAGGACCAGAACGGGTCTACGGCGCGTATATTGTTCTATGTGTGCACCAAGGAGGTGACAGCAAATTGACCCCATAGGGCCAAATGCCTGCCGGGGTTGTAGGACTGTCGAAGCAGGATATCCCGGCAAAAGAATGCAAGGGCAGCTGAAGCAACGCAGGCTTTTAATCAGTGAGAGTATGACCACCCTTTCTGCTCTACCCTGGGCGGGTGGGATCAAAAATGAATAGTATACATAGCGCCTGCATGTCTCCGACGTGTCATTGAATTAAGGCAGATTTACATTGAGTCAGTAACTGACGTCAGTCCACTGACGAGTCAGTGCTGACCTGGCACTGCCATAGTGTAAATTGATTTCAAGTCAGTACAGTACAGACTGTCGCGTTAGTACTGACTTCAATATTCGCGCTTCCATATTTTCGGCGTCAGTTCGTTCCCCCGCCACCCGCGTCAGTGCAACTGACGGCGTGTAAATATGCCCAAGTCAGTCGCTGCCGCTCTGTTGTATGGTGACCACGCTTCCTGGCACCGCATCACAAAAAACGCGAAAACTGAGCGACACTGAAAACTTAAAACTTGTTCAACTATACCGAGATAATGAATGCCTGTGGGATCACAAATCGCAAAATTATAGAAATAAAGAAATGCGTGCAACAGCACTGCTCCAACTTTGAGTTTTTGCTGTTTTTGAGAATTCCTTTTTCCGCACTGACTTTATGAACGTGTGTACACCAAAAGAATATCCTCGACTACTGACGAAATACAGACTGCGTATATATACGCAGTCAGTATTTCGTCAGTAGTCGAGGATGCGTCAGTTTTTGGCGCCAGCACTGACGACAGCCACTGACTCAATGTAAATCTGCCTTTACCCATTAAGTCACATGCGCAAGGGCCACCTTTATTGACAGCAACCAAATTGCAACGGAAAAACCAGATATCCAACATGAAATAGGACATGTGAACCGAACCATCACGCTAATAACATGCTCAAAAAGCGAAAAAATAAACTCGTTAGTTTTCTCTTTCAGTTTTCCTATAAAGCTAAAAGTTGTACCTTTAGTAACCCAATGACGAGTGTAGGTCTCTTTCAAGTCTTTTTAGGGTATTTTGTCTCTCTTTACATTCCTGGTGCTCGCGGCTTTCAGAAATTGCAGATATTTGAGAATATTTGAATATATATGTATCCTCGCAGACATTAGACAGATGGTCTCTGGATCTGGTTTCTTAAGAGAACTCAGGGCTCCTCTTCATTTGCTTATGATGACCATCTGGGTGATGATTTCAATGAGGAGTAATATATTATTATAATTTCATAAAAGTATACTATTTTTCATGCGTAGACTGTACCCAAAGTCCTCATAAACTTCATAACCAAGACAAATCCTTCGCCAAACGCAATACCCGTGGGTAGCTAAGCACTAAGTAACTGGGATTAACATAAATTAACGCGCAATGGCTGCTGAGCCCAAGTTTTAATATCCAATGACACACGTTAACCAAGTACGTAGTAATGAGAGCAATCTTAACTTTGTACTGTAACGCTTTTGAAACGTTTGGGGTAAATGCTTATGATTTGAGGTAAAGCAGAGATAATTAAACGCGTTATGAGTTAATCTGTTTATTTTTTTTATTCTAGACATTTAATTATAAACTATGGCGCTCAAACCTGATCTTTGAAGGAAGCTCAGAAAACCAAACTCAAGGTTTGCCAAAGAGCAATGGAACGTAGCATTCTCCAAAACGGGTGTGACCGATGATGGTGAAAAGTCAGCGAGGTTAAAGTGAGACTGGGCGGGTCACATTGCAGGATGGACCGTCACAGGTGCGCCAGAGTAGCCGCTGAGTGGGTGCCTGAAGGTAGGCGTCGCAACCGAGATAGGCCTTAAAAACTGCCTAAAACTTTGTCTGGACGAGTTGGACACTGCTTAAGAAGTAGCATGGCAGCTTATTTATCCTATATAGCTGAGCGCTAAAAGATTTACTAGACTACACTGTTACATCGACTTGACTGCAATTTTCAAAACCTTAACTCCCCCAGCCAATTGCTGCCTACAAAAAGAGTTAGAAAATTAGAGGCATAAACAGCCGTGGGTGAATTCAGACTCTGCATAATAATGTAAGGATCCTACAACAATAATAATTAGACTCTGAGATGTTTTCCCCAGTTACCAAACTATCAAATCAAAACCCATTTAATCTTCTTGCCGACATACGTTAATCACCCTGGTGAATATCTTTGTGACAATGGATTATGAACCCTATTATCAAAGGTAGTCGTATTAGTTTGGTAATAATAAGCTGGCTCAGGAATAATCTCACGGTCCATGTGGAGCGAGACAAAGGGGCAGAGGCAAAGAAAATGCAAATTTAATATGTTTTCTTGTTACACAGGACTTATTAAAACATTTCTTGGTTACTTTTCTCTTTTTATGGAATTTATACGGTACATATGTGACTAGGTTGTAGAACTAGGGTAGCGGGAATGTCTTTAGATGTTTGGCTATTTCACAGCATCAAAAATTTTCGAATCCAATTAGTAAACATGTAGTTTCTCTGGTTTAACCAATGAATATTTTCAAAGATATAACACATCAAAATATAATAATGGCTGTGGCTCGTGACGTCAAAACCCAGCAAAAATTGAAATAAGTTGTGACGTATTGCCAATTCTAAAAGTGTTGTATCTCCGTCAGTTTTGTTTACGTAACAAAATAAAAAATAGGTGTGTCGATACCCTTGCGCCATCCCACGTTGCAAGCACGGCGGGCTGTGCTGGCGCCGCTGCTGCGGCTGCTGAGAACCTCAAGCGGCGCAAATACTGTAACCTTAATGGTTGCTACAGTTTTGAGCCGTTTGGGGTCGAAACACTCGGGTCATGGGGTCCGAGTGCGCGTTCCCTTTTTAAGGAAATTTCTCGCCGATTAATCGACACTTCGCGTGACCAGAGGGCTGGTTCTTTCTTTGGTCAAAGAATAAGCATTGCCATCCAACGTGGCAATGCTGCCAGTCTTCTGGGCACGTTTCCAGATGACAGCGATGCGGAGGAGTACTTTGACGCCTGAGTGTCTATGCCCTTCTTGTTTTTTTTTTTTTTTTGTGTAATTAGTTATTTTATTTTAGTTTTAATTTAAATTTAGTATTTTGTTGTAAAAATAGGTACGGTCAATTGAACCTTAACACATTACCACCATTGGGGTATTACAACGTCTTAAAACCAGGCTTGTTCCGGCGAGTGAAAGATACCCCCCTGTTCAGTTTGGCAAAGAAAAAAAAAATATTATACCTCGTTTTATCCTAAAGTAAAACTTTCATTTTTAATTTAAGCTAGAGATTACTATTAAATTCACTTAATATTCGTTAATATAGTAGAGAATAACTCTGACATTTGTATACATGGAGTTAATAACAGTTTTGGTCCCTCTCCACGATACCTGTCGGGTGCCATTGTTGAGAAGTTTATTACACTAAATTTAGGACCTCTACCTCACATCGTAGAAAGTTGGTAGATAAGGCTATTCATGTATTTTGCAGTAATTTCCCATGACACTGTCAAATTGAGCTACAATGCAAACTATCGTCACTTTTTGAACCACTAGTTTTAGTGCTACCACGTTTTGCGCAGTGGCTAAGTGAATTGCTGCGTAGCGTGTCGCGAGTTCGATTTCCGCACGGAACAAATATTTTTGAAGCCTACACGTTGTGTTGGTTGTTATCTCGGGCTGTGTTTGACTGTTCCTTTACTTTCATCAAAGACAAAAGTCTACTATAGTTTATTTGTTTTACCTTTAAAAAAAGCTGCTGCTGCCAGGTTTTTCGCCTATCGCCTCCGTGAAACACGGCGGTGCTATGCCCAAGCGGGCTTGTCCTGCACCGTATGCTCCACCGTGTCCTCCGAGCGATCCTCGCAGTATGGACACCCAGGCGTTTCTCCCTTCCCTATCGAAAACATGAACCTCCCAGAACTTCCGTGTCCCGTGAGGACCTGCATCACGCGGAAGGTGAGGACGCCGAGATGCCTCTCCAGCCACTCCTCAACGGTTTTTTTTTTGGTTTACTAACAATATTGTTTACACTCGTAAGTTCATAAATAGCAGCGTCATTGTACCTATTAATTTCTTTAAATGAAATAAATATGACCACTTTGATCATACTGAAGCGACATTCTCTTGTACTTTATTTTTAACATCAGCTGTAGTTTGCATGGTCTTAAGTTAGTCTCACAGGGACTATCAGCGTTTATGCTATGTTATGAAGTTTAAACTTGTGCATAATATGCTGTATCGTCAAACAATTTTGCATACTTAGGTAGCTTTGTGTTTGTCATGCTAAGCTAATGTTCTGGATAAAGTTAACGTCTAGTAAGTAGTATTATATTATTATGAATGGTTTTTAGACGAAAATTTTCATAACTGTTACGGTTTAGTTTTGCAATGTTCCATTTAGTACAGATATTACTGAACTGTCTAAAGACAACTGAAATGAAACTTCAGTCTCAGTCACACGGCATTGCAAAAAAATGCACTTTTTAAGAACTGTAGTAGCCCATTAGAAAGCGTAGGTCTCTATGGAGAAAAATGGGCCGGCGCCATGAACATGTAGCGTTACGCCACCTTTAGGGGTAGAGCAGGGGTCTCACGCCGTTCACCAAGATGCTGCTACGCTATGCCAAGGATGCCGTCGAAGTTAGCGGCCACGAAGGCGAGGCCGGCTATGGGTCCAGGGTTTATATCGCGCACCGTGATGTCGCCCACGGTGACATCGTCCTCCGAGAGGAAGCCGGAAAGGTTGCTGGATTTGGAGCTGTCGTACTGGTTGTGTAGCAGTTTTAAAGAACACAACGGAGTTTAATAAGTAGGTACTTAGTTTATTGTAAAATGAGAAAATATAGTAACACTACAGCACATGCTGCCGGAGCCGTGGCAAAAATTGAAGGGCTAGAAAAGAATTGAAGGTGACGCAATGACACATTGAAAATTCGAAACATGATTTTTTTTTAAAACATTAAAACAATAAAAAGAACTTAAAGTAAAGAGGTTGAAGGAACAGAAGAGGTTCGATACCTCTCTGTTACAAACACTTTTAAATCAGAATATTACTCGTATTACAAAAATCTTGTTTCACATTTATATGAAAGAACCGGTAAAAGTGAATGTTTTGAATTTTTTAATACGAGTACCAATTTATGCCGTAATCATTTATTATTATTACTGTGCTGTAACGCTAAAACTGTTAAGGCTGTATAGTACCTCAATATAATCTTACTCGCTCGCACTTGCACGAACCACGCACTATTGTTTGCTCTTTCTTATAGCTGTCTACACGCAAATCTATTTATTTTACGGCGAAAAAAAAAGAAAATTCAAAAAAATAAATAATATAAGACCTGCTTAGTTAGTTCAGTTAGTATAAAAAGTTTCATGATCTAATTTTAAGTATTTTATGATTGCCAGCGGTTTATTGTTAAATTTAGAGATAACTTTGGGATTTTTTCTATCGAGAAAATTTTATGGAATCATGTTTTCGCCAAACATAAGACCTAACATTTCCTCAACTTTACCATATATATTTATTTCAAAATTAATGCTGCAGTATTTTCGACTGCAGTATCACAGGATTCTGCTAAGCCATTTGAGGTAGTATGGGCTCTTAAACTACTAAAATTGTTTAATTGGGATGTAATCATTTATCATTATAACTGCTTTGTAACGGTGCCGGTGCTACTAGTAAAACAATTGAAAAGAAAAAACGCACAAATTGGATGAAACAAGCATTTATGTAACAACACAAAACATACTTTATTTCCTAATATATAAGACTTTCCTTCAAAGCAGAACAGAACAAAAAAAACTTGCGCAAATACGAACACAGGTGGCGCTCTCAGCATGTACAGTTAGCAGAGCAATTTGCTAAATGTTGCTCCACTCTCGGCAATCCCGGGCAAGGTTTACACTCATGCCCGCGGACAATTGTTGCCTTGTTTCCTTATTTGAGTGACTATTTAGTACATCAGGTTTTGTTTGGAATGCTAGAAAGTAATTTTGGGTAAAGAACTTTGGAGCTACAGTACAATATCAGCTTATATTGTTCCCATTGTCGAGATAGGTAAATGTAATATACCTATAAAGTATAGGTACCCATAAAGTAATCCGTACATCACTACCGAGGTAAATCTCGGTAGAATAATAATAAAATATTTATTTTTTTGTGTGAAACATCATCAAATTATTCGCACTCTGGAAGCGGAAGAGACTTTACGACTTGACTGACTAACGATTAACCTGTTTTTTTTTTTCAATTTTTCTTGCGTTCCAGGGCCGCGGTTGACGTTACGCAAGACAAGTTACACCTTATATCTTTTTTATTAGGGGTCAACTCGTCCACTTATACACAGTACCACTTGGGTCCAGTTCCAAAGTTAACGAGTTTCCCCCTAACCCCTATAACCGGCCATGTGATGATTTGCCCATAGCAGTGAATATGAGTAAGTAGGTAACTAATTTTTCATTACTCATACTCTGAAAGTAGATCATTACATGTCTGATTAGCCGTTTGAAAGTTATCCATTGCCGCCCTAGGGAAAATCGCTTTCAACTGACAGCTGCAAAATTTAAGAAAAAAATACTAGTTCTATTTTGACATTTCTATTGAACCATGTTCAAACTTTTTATACAGCCACGAAATTACAGAGCGATTTAAAATTAAAATAACATAAAGTTAAGTATTAAGAATATAAATAATGACTTTAAAATAATTTAGTTTCAACTATTTCTCTAAAATAATACAGATATCGACAAAATCTTTGCCATTTTTTAAATAATGAACATGAAAGTCCTGGCTGTATAGCTGGACGACAACAGCACAAAAATTAAAAAAAAAACAAGCGGCAAAGTGACAATCCGATCTACACTTATTTTTTCTTTAGCTAAAATTTATGTTGTTAATTTTACTTTCCTCGTATTCGTAATGAAAAGCACTGTGTTTACCTCGGGTAAATTACTTATTTAGTCCCTCGAACTATTAGCGCCCTCACTACGTTACGGGCGCCAAACCCCGTCTCGGGACGTAAATAAGTAACTTTCACGCCTTGGATAACAATGTACTATTGTTGTACGTTATCAATATATATATAATTGTATAATAATCGGTATATTATTATACAAAGAAGAACATTAAGATTGCCGTAATGTTAGGTATATGTGGATATTCTATTCTTAGTTCAAGATCATGTTGTATTAACATGAGCTTGACCTACTAATGCAGGTGTTACCTTAAATCAACTGCATTATTGATGCACTGTTTACTAAACCATGTTTGATGTTCAATTGATTTTCAAACTGCGCCGAATTGTAGTAGTTTGCAAACTTTGATGTTCGTAATTATGGTCTGTTTAAGCACGTAATGATTAGTTTTCCTGTGTTTTTTTGATGTTTGTGTTTGTAATAACTGAGATAATGACAATTTAGAAGTTTAAATGCATTTCATCATCATCATCATCAGCCGGAAAACGTCCACTGCTGAACATAGGCCTCCCCCTTAGACCGCCACGCCGAACGACAATTCGCCACTTGCATCCATCGGTTGCCCGCGACCCTCACGATGTCGTCGGTCCACCTAGTGGGAGGCCTGCCTACACTGCGTCTTCCGGTCCGTGGTCGCCACTCGAGAACTTTTCTTCCCCATCGGTTGTCAGTTCTACGAGCGATGTGACCTGCCCATTGCCACTTCAACTTGCAAATTTTAAATGCATTTAGATGTTACTAATTGTATTGCTTCTGCCATTAAACTTTTAAAAAATTCTGCAAAATAAAACAGAAACAGTTTTTTTCCAATGATTGTATCAAATAATCATACAAAATCTAGGGTTGTATTTTCGACTGATAATATTTTAATTTCACTACTTTCACAGTCACCATCTATAGGTAAGTTTTAAATGTAATTGACTAGGTATTAGAAAAACCACCTAAAATTATTAAGTAAGTGCATGCCGTGTTGATACAAATCAAACTGCAGTAGCAACAACAGCTGTAATACTATTTTTACAAACTTTTAAGTCCTTTATCCAAAAATTAGTGAACCAACCTCAATGAGAGTTTATACGTTCCAGCATAAAGCGCATCACACACGGCTAAGATACGATAATATTTTATCTTAAGATGTTATATTAATATATCTTAGGCCATCACAGACGACGAAGATACGATACTGTAATATTTTATCTTAAGATGTTATCTTACGATATATTTTCTATCGTAAGATGGTATCTTACGATATATTTTCTATCTTAAGATGGTATCTTACGATATTCGTCGCGATCGCACGGTCGTGTCCTTTGTTGAACGAATAAATACAGGGTGTTTTAACTATGTCTCATGCTTGCCTGCTAGATTTACTGGATAGCTCTACGGATGACGATTCCGATTTTGAATTCGATTTGCACATGGTTCTGGCACACTCCAGAAGAAGATCAATTTGGGTCGAAACTCACATTAAAAATAGGAAAGATCGTGGGGAATTCAACATTTTTGACGATCTTTCAGAAAAAAAGTTCCATGAGTATTTTAAAATGTCAAGAGAAGAGTTCGACGCACTTCACAGTTTAGTTCAAAGAGATTTTGAGAAACAAAATACAAACATGCGACAATGTAAAATCAATTATAGACAGTCCTAAGCCTGAAAAGTATGAAGGAAAGTTCATTGGTTTTTTAGGGTTCCGTAGCCAAATGGCAAAAACGGAACCCTTATAGATTCGTCATGTCTGTCTGTCCGTCCGTATGTCACAGCCACTTTTTGTCGAAAGTATAAGAGCTATCCTGTTGAAACTTGGTAGGTAGATGTATTATGTGAACCGCATTAGGATTTTCACACAAAAATAAAAAAAAACCGGTCAAGTGCGAGTTGGACTCGCCCATGAAGGTTTCCGTAGTAGCAAGCATAGATTAAGGTTATAATTATATTGAGATAAGTAAGTAATATTTACAAACAATAAAAATAACTTTGTTTTTCATAGTGTTTGTACGAATGGCAAAGTTATATTTGCGGTTTTTGAAAATGTACTATATCTCAAAAACTGCTAACTGCATCTTATCCAAACCAATTTTCGTTGGAAGTTTTTGTTGAGATCTACATTACATATTTTTTTTTAGTTTTATCATTCTCATGCTGCCCCCCATACTTAGAATTGAAACTCAACATTTTTTTTTCACCAAACCCATACGTGTGTTATCTATGGATAGATCTTTAAAATTATATTGAGGTTACTAATATCATTTTCTTCTAAACTGAACAGTGTGCACGAGAGACACTTCCAAAGTGGTAAAATGTGTGTCGTCCCTCCCCCTGTAACTTCTAAAATAACAAAATGATAAAACTAAAAAAAATATATAATGTAGACCTCAACAAAAACTTCCAACGAAAATTGGTTTGGATGAGATACAGTTAGCAGTTTTTAAGATATAGTACATTTTCAAAAACCGCAAATATAACTTTGCCATTCATACAAGCACTATGAAAAACAAAGTTATTTTTATTGTTTGTGTATATCACTTACTAATCTCAATATAATTATATCCCTAATCTATGCTTGCTACTACGGAACCCTTCATGGGCGAGTCCAACTCGCACTTGGCCGGTTTTTTTACTGCTCCATTTTATCGTAATGAATTCATAAACGCGATGTAATATTCTTAATTTCTTGGACCTATAGCATGCAACTACAGCAAACAGTCACTGCGCTTGCTTTATTCGCACCTACCTAGTGAACCTACGCATATAAAATAGCATGCTATAAAATAGCAAGTAAAATGTCATTTAGCAAGTTATTGCCATATAGCAACTTTGAACACTACTATTTCGTACCAACGAAGTTAACAACACCCCGTATTTGCATCTGATGTTATCTTACGATATATTTTATATCTTAAGATGTTATCTTACGATATATTTTGTATCTTAAGATGTCATCTTACGATATATTTTATATCTTACGATATATTTTCTATCTTAAGATGGTATCTTACGATATATTTTCTATCTTAAGATGTTATCTTACGATATATTTTACATCTTAAGATACGAATATCGCTCTCTATCTTACGATACGAAAATATGAAAGATATCGTATCTTCGTCGTGTGTGACGGTCCATTGAATAGTATGGCGAGCGATATGGTATCTTAAGATAAAATATTATCGTATCTTAGCCGTGTGTGATGCGCTTAATACGTACAACTAAAAAGTTAGTAAAAATATAAAAAAAGCCTGAAACAGCCAAAGAAACAAACAAAATTCTTTATAAAATACTTCACCTTAATCTTTTGTCACTCTTTTAAAAGTAAATAAAATATAAACCCGCACGTTAAAAAGAAAAATTCTTGCTCAAGTCATCCGAGTGAGCTTGAGGGAGGCAATTTATAAACATCGACGAAAGAATGTAAACCCGACGCATACTGCGAACGGATCGGGGCAGATCGGGGTGCTCCAACATGTGTATTGTGTATTTGTTCAGGTATATTGTGGAGGTGGGATTCCTTGTGTTTACGCTTCTTTTTAACCGACTTCAAAAAAAGGAGGAGGTTCTCAATTCGTCGGAATCTTTTTTTTTTTTTCTATGTATGTTCCCCGATTTCTCGAAGGCGCCTGGACCGATTTGGAAAATTTTTCTTTTGTTTGAAAGGGTAGGTATACTTTCCAATTGGTCCCATGATCATCAGGTCAGGATCTGATGATGGAATCCCAGGGAAATCGAAGGCAACCTTCAAATTTTATAGGCACATAGTAACATTTTCATATATTTTCTAAAACTGTTCAAGTATTTGCATCTGATAATCATCATTTCAGGTGGATGAGCTGATGATGGGAGGTACAACTCCTCAACGGCTTGGAGTAGGCATTGACTGATTTAGTTTGTGTTCTCATATCTCTGGAACTACAAGTCCGATTTAAGTCATTCTTTTTTTGTTGTACTAAGTATTGTTTAACTTACGAAATACTGCAAGTTTCATCAAAATCGGTTAAGTAGTTTTTGAGATAGGGAATTTTATTAGCTTATTGTGCACTTGAGAAAGAATGATTTATTTGACAAGAATTTGAGTTGAATATTTAAACTAAAAAGAGTAAAATAAAAAACTTTTTCAAAAAAAATGTAACCGCCTTCAAAAACAACCACAAAAAAGGGTAAAATAACCTACAAAATAACTTTTCTTTCAGAAGTCGGTGGCAAAAAAACAATGAAATGAAAAAAAAACAAAGGCACCGACTTCTGAAAGAAAAGTTATTTTGTAGGTTATTTTACCCTTTTTTGTGGTTGTTTTTGAAGGCGGTTACATTTTTTTTGAAAAAGTTTTATTAGGTAATATTGGAAGATGTAGTATTTTCTTTTTTTATTAGTTTCTTACGTAGGTAATCATTGCAAATTAATTTGTCTACTACAGAATTAAATTTTCAGTGGCGGAGCAAACACTCCAAAACTCAATCCCCAGTGTAGTACATTTTTTTACAAAAAATAAAATAAAAAAATGGGAATACATTGCGGGAGAGACCTATGTACCTATATAATTCTAAAACTAATATTATAAAGCTGAAGTTTGATTGAACGTACTAATCTCAGGAACTATTTGGATCGTATTGAATAAATATTTTTGTTTTTGATTGTTCATTTATCAAAGAAACTGTATAACATAGTTCGTGTATCGTTCAACAGAATTTTTCAAACATAAGTAATCTTGAATCAATAGATGTTGATAAAAAAAATATATTACTCAGTACTATTTGCCGCTTCTCAGATAGGAATAAAAATGATCCTATTTTACCTACCTAGTTCAAAACAATGACTTGACTAAAAACAGTTCAATACAAAGTACCGACTTCCGTCTCCTGAGTAAAGGCCACGGAACCACTCTTCCGCCGCCATTTTTTTGTATTTTCACGCAGTATGATAGATAGTAAGGTAAGTAGAGACTTTTCCGGAAACAGACTTTTAGTAGACGGTAAAGGAAAAGGCGGATTTTAAAATACTTTCAGAGGAAGTCTTTTAAGGATATCTACCAAAAGTCAGTATTATAGTAGTATAATTGTGTGACCTTAAAAGCCACACAGGACGACTTTTAAAGCCGAATTTATGACCCAAACTTAAGTCTTAGTTTAACCTTAGCTCAGTCGCACTTGATCCGAAAATGAACCTTACTTACCTACGATTAATGTTCTTACTCGTATGATAACTTTGTTCACAGTCGTCTGTAGGATTACAAAGCAGGAGTTTCCTCGAAGTATCCCCATCTCAGTTTGCTGACAGCACAGTGAGGCGTGGAGCATAATGCGTCGCCGCCGGACATGATCCTTGATCGGACAACGAGGTGTCCATTACTTGCCGTCCGTAAGCCTGCACCTACGGTGGCCGGAAATCATCATTTATTCATTAATTTTGGGTAATTTCGAATATTAAAATAAGGTTCTCGAATTCAGCCCACGCACCGGCAAAAACAGCGTGAGACATCCACCTGCAAGGTGGACAGACGATCTGATGAAAACCACAGGATTGCTCTGGATTCAAGCCGCTTCCAACCGATTCTATTGGAAATCTATGGGGAAGGCCTATGTTCAGCAGTGGACGTCCTCCGGCTGATATGATGATGATGAATGTGATCAACTGAGATGTAGCAAAATACTAGTACTGAGCACTGAGCATTCGGTTGGGAAGGCTGATCCAGCAATAAAGTGAACCTACAACATCCGCCTTACTGTCAGTCAGCTTCCAAACTCACGGGATGCAGCTGAATACCAGTTTTTTTATACAGAGCGACTATTATTTTTCGTCCCGTATAATGTCATCATCATAATCATCATCTCAGCCTTAGGACGTCCACTCCTGAACATAGGCCTCCCCTTTAGTTCTCCACATAATTATACCAGTTGGAAGCGACCTGCATCCAGCTTCTACCGGCGACCTAGCTTTATAGGGTCGTCTGTCCATCTAGTTGGTGTACGTCCTACGCTGTGCTTGCTAGTCCGTGGTCTCCACTCTAGTACTTTTCGACCCCATCGGCCATCTGGTCTGCGTATAATGTAGGAGAGAGTTATTGACTGAAAATATTTACCACCTAATAAAAAGAACTACGTACTAAGCACAACGTACCTATATCTTGTGACTCAAATTAGGAGAAAATTCACTTTTAAAAGTTATTAAGCGTAATCCATTTTATGTCGCTATGTTATGCCGTGTGTAGGTATGTACTACTCTGCTCAGATTCCCGCGTATTCTCCCGCTTGCCAAGATTTCCCGCCAGTTTCCCACGAGATACTGAAAGCTGTGGACGCGTTATCTTTGACGTCACTACGCGTTCGGAATACGAAATTTGCGCGCGAAGTATTTTCTTTCTTAAAAAAATAAGTTTGTTTTTCTCTTCGGCCAGTGTGTGAGCTTGTTTAAGTTTTTCTTTTATATTTACTAAAATAATAACAGTGGATTTAATAGTTTTAAAGTGTTTTTAGATTGGTTGACAGTGTTCTAGTTTGAAAAATGAATAAGAAGAGTTATTGAAAAATGGATCACTAAGTTTTCTTCTGGAAAAGGTTAGTAATTTTAAATTAGCTTAACTTGTGTAAACGAAAATTATGGAATTTTCACAGTGACATGCTTCAAGAAAAACATTTCAATTTAAGATCGATTGTTGAATTTTTCAAAAAAAAAAATACAATTTTTAATGGTGCGTAATGGTTACATAGCATCTTTTATGTTCCTTTATTTATTTTAAACAGTTTATGGATCATTAAAATAAATTTAAATTAATAGCAGACTCGTTATATTGGTACTATAGCAGTAGTAGCATAAGATTACTGCATCAGTTTTTTCTTAAAACTATTTATTTATCTTATTTAGTTTAATTACTCTAAAATACACATCAATAAGTGCCTATCTAGCTTTTGAAGTACATATTTAATCAATTGAATTACCAAGTTTTGTGGCCTGACCCAAGTGTGTTGACTAGTTTAGAATTATTTACGTTTTTTTTTCCATGGCTGTTTTTTTTTAAATAACCTCCATAAAGTGGGAATTTCATCTTTTAATTTTTTTTATTTATTTTTTTATTGAAACTCCATGTCCAAATAGTGATCAAAGGGTGGACTTAAAGCCACAAGGCATCCTCCTTTGAGTTAATTAAGACAAAATTGTGGTAGGCTACAAAAAATCTAGGAGGAAGTTAAAACAAACTATACTATAACTACGAGAGCAGTGGTGGCCCAGTGGTATCGGCCTCGACTTACGAGTTGTAGGTCGTAGGTTCGAACCCCGTCAGGCGCATTACTTTGTGTAATTTATTTCAACACTACTGCTCTCAAAACGGTGAAGGAAAACATCGTGAGGAAACCGGCATGTCCTAGAACCAAAAATTCGAAGACATGTGACATCTACCAATCCGCACTGGGCCCGCGTGGTAGATTACGGCCCACTCCCTCTCACAGAGAGGAGGCCTGTGTCCCAGCAGTGGTAACATTTATAGGCTGATGATGATGATGATGATGATACTATAACTGTAGAAAATGTATAAGTATAGTAATACTAATACATAAAAAATACAGTTGAATACTAATTTTCAAGATTTATATTGATTATTATTTAGAAAAAAAATAAATAAAGATCTTCCTGTAACAAAATTATGGTTAAAATATTATGACAAATAAAAAGTCGGATTGTACGGCCGCGATAATGATTGATAGCTTAATAGCCTGTTTGTTTATTAGGGATCCTTCCAAATATCGGAAATATAATCTTTGAAATACAAGTTTTGCTTTTAGCCTGTCAAGAAAGTCAAAGATAAATGAAACAGAAGTAAAAGATAAATGAAGTTTAATGACAATATAATTTCAAAGTTCATTAATTTCACCAAATTATAATATATTATTTCTATGGAGATATTACGTTATTATAACGAGTGATATTAAAAATATTATCTAAGTGATAATTAAATAAAACGCGTTTTAACTAATAAAATGGTTAAATTAAATGGTCCTTAAATCTGAAAGAGAAATATCATTTTTAATTTTGTGGGAGAATGCATAGTTTGACTATTGTTCGAGTGAAATGTAAGTTTTCTTTCTAACTTTGCCATTTTTTTATGTATTGAGTTAGTATTGTAATAGACTATTGTATTAAGTAAATAATCGAAAAATGCTAATAATATATATTTTTCCTTTTGGATTAAAGTAACAATTCGTTTAATACAGCGCGCCTTTAATACAAAAAAAAACCGGCCAAGTGCGAGTCGGACTCGTAAAGTTCTTGAAGTTGGTTGTAGGTAATTTTGAAAGGTAAATAGCGGTTTGCGATTTATGACGTATTAAAAAAATAACTAATTACTTTATCTCGTTCAAACCAATTTTCGCTGGAAGATTGCATGGTAATGTAATTATGTTTTTTTAGTTTTATCATTCTCTTATTTTAGAAGTTATAAGGGGGGGGGGACACATTTTACCACTTTGGAAGTGTCTCTCGCGCAAACTGTTCAGTTTAGAAAAAAATGATAGTAGAAACCTCAATATAATGTTTAAAGACCTATCCATAGATATCCCACACGTAAAGGTTCGATGAAAAAAAAAAATTGAGTTTCAATTCTAAGTATGGGGACCCCCCAAAATTTGTTTTTTAGGGTTCCGTAGCCAAATGGCTTATTATTTTTTATAGATTTATAATAATATGATGATGATGAAGTAGCTATTTCAATCATTGTAATTGTGAGACACAGCAAAAGTATTTAAATTGAAGCCATCCCTAACAATTTAGACAGAGTTGCGATGTGAACTAGTATAAGCTGACCGTTGAATATGCAAGAAGAACATACGAAGCGAGACTACGATAAACTGGTTTTGTCTAACTTGATGTGTAGCCGTGAGTACATACACTCACATTTTTAATGATTCCAATATGTAATGTATATTCGTACGTAGTGCATAATTGTATTATTTTCATTAATTATTTTTAAACGCATTAACGCATGCGACGCGCATCTTAAAGAAAATTTTTGAGGAAAGAAAAATTCAGTTGCAAGTGGGATTCGAACCCGCGTCTTCTGGATAAGTACTCCAGACGCCTTACTAACTAGGCCATTGCAACCCACACCTACAAGCTGAAATTCTCTATTCCTCGTTTGAACGCTTGACGGTGTAGCGTGGCGCCATCTCTTGGATTAGTGTTGTACTACTTCCACCCAACATTATTTTCTTTTTATACCAAAAAACTATAACTCCAATAAATAAGTGAGCCAGCTTAATGCAATAAACCAGGCACAAAACGCCCATTTCTATTATTTTTGTTTTGTTTAAGATTAGTTTGCTGTTGACTCTAATCTGGGTCAGAAGTTACATAGTGGAAGAAGCCTGTTCATTCTGACTTAAAACTTCAACCCTACTCCTTGACTATGAATCTAAATACCCAACTAATTAACATTAAATAAAGGAATAAGGCAGATCAAAAGATTTAACCTTAAATTTTGCCTTTTGTCTGCCATGATTAAAACCATTGTTTTGAGCATAATTATTATCACGCCCATCTATTTCTTGTATTGTGTAGAAAGATTTTAATACAGACTTAACAATTAAATGTTGTACATAAGTGCGTAACTAATGCGGGAATTAATTTTAGACCTTTTTGGGGCAACATTAGAGTGCTAGTTAGCTAGCTACGGTTTCTTCTATGCGCTATTTGCGGAGTCAGTGGCTAGCGTCGTCCGAGCCGAGCCGATGCGAATGGTATTAGTAACACCCTTATTACGTTGACATAAAGGTTTTTTCGACCGGCTTAAGCCGATTCCGCGTCGACAAATGTGGGAGCACCCTTAGGGGGGTTGGGGACCATCTTAATGGATTGCAGCACGTGATGTGACAGTGTTGAGAACTAACTGAGGACACACGCGTACTGACGTACGTGACAAGTTTAATATGCACTACAACCTTTTAAGTACTTTTTTTAGGTTTTATTTAATTTTTAATCTACTCATTTTTTTATTTTTTTGTTTGATGGGTTTGCTCTTGACCTTAGTCTAGGTCAGGAATGACTAAGACAAGGTCGACGATGGAGCGAGCTTACCCAGAAGAAGCCTGTTCACTCTAACTTTGAAGAAATTAGGGTTGTATGTATTCGGAAACACAGACGCAGGATAGTTTCTGTGGGATAGTCCATCTATCGAGGGAGGTTACTAGCTATATAAGATACGACCAATAGGAGCTGCGCAGTGGGGTATAGCTATAGCCCACGGGGAACAGCTAGAAAAAATAAGCCGATAATCTTTATTAAAATATCTAGTTGGCAAAAATTGGGAGATCTCAGAGTCCCCAAATAATGTGGTCACTAGAGGGTGCTGTCGTCGCACAAACAACGTATAACACATTGTCAGTTCTCTATACGAAGTTTACATCTGTTTTTGTATTTATTCTTGTAGTAAATATTCTATTTTCGTAATATAAATTTATGTTGCATCTGTCTTATGATGCTTCCTCAGTGACAGCTCATTCGCCTATAATGTTCACGAGTTAGTATTATTATATCAGTGAGTGCTCAGATTCATCACAATCACTCGTTTCTGTATAAAACATAAACTTCATCCGATACATTGGGTATTATGATTGATTGATTTATTAAGCTACATACCGTCTTACCACAAAAGTTAAACGTCTAAGTGTAACTGCAAAACGACCCTTATATCAATGTGAAATGTCGTTTTGACGTTGATAGTTTTTTAGACAAGCGTTCAACAGACATTATTTTTTTGTGGTTAGCGGAATATGTTTTTCACGAGTTTTCTGTGAGAACGGAAAAATAAGACTACAAGCTTCGGTAAGGGAGCGCATTGAAAATGTATACGCCGAACGAAACATTTCATAGAAACTTTCAAGCTTTTCAATTTGTTTCGAATTTTTTGAAATAACTGAACTAATTTTAATTACATACGCCTCGCACTCGCACTCGCAAACACGAAGTTTTATTAAAATCATCAGTCATTTTGAAAAACAAGGACTTGAAAGTTTGTTTGAAATATCATTAGGCGAACTGTATGTCATTATGCCATACTTGTGCATAAAGTTTTAAATTAATAGGATAGAAATCCCGTTGTTGTTGTTACAGAAATATTTATATAAAAAAAAAACTAAAATAATAGTACTTATGGTTATAATACCATTTTTATGTCGATGAAATTGAATGTGCTCTTTGGGTTTAATACTTGATAGATTTTTTTTTAATTTACTGCTGTACCCCGTGGTTTCTCCACGCCAGCTGTTAGTAGTTGTAGCGTGATGTTATATAGCTTATAACCTTCCTCGATAGACAGACCATCCAACACAAAAAAAAACTTATAAATTCAAACCAGTAGTTCCAGAGATAAGCGAGTTCAAGTAGATAAAGTCTTGAGAGTTATAATATTTAATTTATTATTTACTATACATACTGCTGAACTCGCGAATAAAAGTAAGCTACATATTACAGTGCATTTAATAATGTTGCTTGCAACGACAGACACACCCGGAATGAGTGATCGATGAGGATACAAGTAGGTTTTACGTAGGAGGATAGAATGTTACACGGCAAATTTATTGCTATACTGTAAACTTGATTAAATTTTAGACAGCATTTGCGTTTTGACTACTACTAAGAAATTTGGAATGAAAAAACGAGCGACCTTTATAATAGTCGCTTTATAATCAAATTCTTTAAACATTTTTAAATATTATTAATCAAAAAAGTATTAAAAAATATTGGCCCACCAGCATCGGGAACAGGGTCCAAAGTGCCGGTGGTTAGGGCTCTAGAGAGAGGAACCTCCTCACAATGCGCGCCGTGTCCAAGAGAACGGCTTTCTGCATCAAGCCCTTGAGCCATCTGCACAATTAGAGCCTCTTAAGGTGTTGGTCGAGGCTCTTCGCAATTAGTCCATTGACCGTAATGACTATCGGTACAATGACTGCTGAGTCTACGTCCCACATATCGACAATCTCGTATGCTAAATCAAGATAAGTACTTGTTTTTTTTATCATTTTCAGCTTTCACGAAATTATCGTCATGAGAGACGCGGACGGTGATATCAACAATCATTGCACGGCGCTCTCGGTGATCTACCACCGCCATATCAGGCTTATTGGCTACAATAGTCCTCTGTCAGTGATGATAGATTGGTCCCAATAAAATATGGCATGACCGTTTTCAAGAACTAGGTCGGGCCCTGTAGTATGGAACTTCAGAATCCACAAGGTTGTATTGCAGGGCGAGTTGCTGGTGGATAATCCTAGCTACTAGATTGTGTCTGTCAAAGTCGCTTATTATTATGATGTGTTGTATTTGACATCACAACTTAGCTTTGGCTTTGAATTTGACAATGACTTTGACTTAGACTAACCCTTCCAAAGATAGACCTAGACAAGCGTCGCTTAACCTTTCTCTCCTGGGTTCAAATGTTCGTTTTTCAAAAATTTAAACTTACATGTACACAATCAGTCTGACCTGACACTACTAGTTGGAGGTCATACAAATATTTGTTGTACGTGAATCGAACCACCCGCGATATGTAGCGCAGCAATTAATCACTTATCTACTACAACAACCGTGCCGCCAAATGACAGACCGTCTAAACACTAAACTCCAAAATAAAATCAAGAAGTATTTCAGTGCATACAAATTCCACGATATGTTTTTCATTTAAACTTTAAGCCCGGTTTCTATCGCAAGCAGAGCGGAACCGTTAATGGCTTATTTTTACATCGCAAGAGAAAACTGCTTACTTGTATTTCCACCACGCTAAAAAAAAAAAAAGCGGTCGAAAAGAGCAAAAATGACCTCGCTCTGGAAATCAGACGACTAAACTCTTTCTTGGTGGAATGCAAACCTATTTCATTAAAAATAATAATATATCTAACTGTATTTACTACCCGAAAAGATTCACATTTTACAGATGACACGACGCAATGTGGCACCGCGCGTTCTTTTTAACAATGGCACAAAATCAAACTTTATTTACTACACGAAAAGAAAATTACAAATTTCCAGTATCGTCTTGTACGTCGCGTCGCTTCGCGTCGTGGTGTGTACTGACCCTTAGTCGAGTCAGTTTTCGTTCTCGTTGCTATCTGACGGAATACCTCTGGACGAATTTAGATTCGACTTTTATAGCAAAGCTCATAACTCTACACGATATATAGGTGTATACCTATATGCTATCGTATGAGTTATGAGATTACTATGTAGATACGAAGAAAACATAAATGCTATAAGGTCTATTTTTCAATCGTCAGGTAACTTTTATCTCAGTGATAAAATATGGCAGTTTGTGGTACTTACACCATTTTCATACATAAACGGTACTATAATTTATTTGTCTTATTTCTTTGAAGTTCAAAGTTATCTGAGCAGCACATATCGGCCATTCGGTTTATGAAGAAAAATTTGAAAGATAAAATTACGCAAAATATTTGTGTAGGTAATAATATTTAACAAAAAAGACAATTTACCTTATTTTTATTATCATTTCTGGTTTTTTATATAAAATAATATTTTGATTTGAACTTTATACCTACTCACTGAATAGTAGTCAGGTTACATTCACACTGCAAAATATACCACAATATACCTACAGCACGTTTTAAAATTCTTAAAACATATTAAAATAATGTTCTTATGTATTTTTACACCTAAAAATGGAATATTAAATCCAAACCAAGCCAAAGCTTCAAAAATGCGTACCCGTTACAAAAAAAATATGCTCCGTATGAAAGAACCAAAAAAAAACAAACTATGGCGTCGCGTGGCCAGTCTGGACATGTCGAGACGGGATGACATTGCGCTTTACTTGTTTTGGCCATTCCATTATCATTTGCGGCCATGATAAATTATGACAGTGAATTAACTGGGACAGGTTGTTCTCATGATTGATGCATGGAGGTGATTGGCTGAGAGTCACCCTCACCCTGTATTTTATGTAAGTGTCATTAAGTTGAAAATATGCGATTAAAAACAGAGACTATTGAAGAAAAACCTTGTTATTTTGTAGGGGTAAGAAGTGCAAAGCCTGCCGGGGTCGCGGGACTAAGGAGCTACCGTCACCCCGGAACGTAAAGGGCTATTGAAGGACACCGTGGACCTTAGTCAGTAAAAGTCTGACTGTCCCTCATGCCCTGCCCTGGGTGGGAGGACTCATTTGATGATTTAACCACAATAAAGAGTGAAGTGGGGAAGGTAAGAAGTGAAGAGCACACACGGTGACTCTTTAATACTGTTATTCATTCTGAGCATGGTCATGATCTGTCATACGAGTTCTGAACCCAGTAGATTCCAGATCTCACAAAGGCTGAATCTCTATGTTACATAACAACATCAATTTTTCAATTTTATTGTCTCTACCACATCTTTAAATATGACCACTCCTTTCTGCTACACGTAATATGAGATGGCTTTAAATATAAGTCTTAATATAAGTAGTAGGGTGATTGCGCCGGTTAGCGACCAGTTAGCTGGGTTGCTCACTTCAGATGAGGAAATAAAAATGTTGTTTACACGCAAAATAGTATATGTTAATGTGAATTTGTCCCCAATATAATGTAGTTTGGATACAAAAACATAAAATGAAATACATTAATACAAAAATATTTATAAAATGCTGAAAAAGTGAAAATATAGCGGAAACGTCGGTTTACGACCATTTTTATCAGTTTGTGACCACCAGTGAGCTGGTTTGCGACCGCTATTATAATATGAAAAGTATGCCAATAAAAAAATTATAATCGCTTTAAAAATAGTTTAATTTTTGCTTTTTAATAAAAACAAAAATGGTAATCATTTGGTGTAATGTTTTCTTATAATTAAAAAATATCAATCTTACATTTTATAGAGACTTAGTCATAGTTGTAATAAAATCAACAATCATCGGTCAAACAGTATCATTAATATGTAGTAGTGTAGTATCTTTGAGATCTGATACAGTCTACATGTTTCTCTTATTCCCTTCCCTTGTTTTCGGATATCATCGAGAGATTTTTTCAGTGCTTCTTCTGTGTACTGGACAGTCTTTTTCTTATTTTTGTTGACTCCAAATTATTTGGAAGCTCCATCTAAAAAAAATATAAGTAGGGTCGTTTCGCCGGTTTCGCGACCACCTTCAGTAGGCGACCATTTGACGGACTAAGTTTCTTTAAATCAAGAAAATAGTATTTGTAGAGGTAACATACATAAAAAATAAATCTAACGTGCTTTATAAGTAATTATGAGATAAGAATTTGCAAAGTTTGAAACAAATGGGTTAACCCAGAGCCGAAAAAATATTACTCAATGCGCGTCTTGATTCCGTGGTCAGTGGACGAACTGCGAGTTGAAAAAAAGCTAACACGGCGCGCGGCGTTCAAAGGTAAGTTTTAATACTTATTTCATGTTTTACACACCAGTTACATGTTAAATTGTACAATCGATAAGTATAGCTTATAATTTAGTTGTATTTTGCTTTTTTTAAACTTATTATTATGATAAAATCAAGTGGTCGGTAACCGAAATGCTTATTTATCAAAAACGTTAGATAGCGACCACATGGTCGCAAACCGACGAGATCAGCATTATTTTGTTTTCATTAATATGATCCTAATGCTTCATACAGGACTGTTACAATTTTGAATGAAGTATTGTAAAAGTTTTCCTTTGTAGTTCTTTGGTAAACGACCACCAGTTTCTTTGTAAGAAGTTTGTTTAATTTACCTACAAAATTGGGCGCTAAACAGGTGGTCGTAAACCAAAGTAAGCGAAATAAAGACATTGGTTTCCGGCCACCGTAATTTAGTATGAGAGAAATAACGGTCGCTAACAGAAATAAGTGTGAAAGGTCATTGAGTATGCGACCACGTCTGATTTTTTGAATTTCGTTGGTTATTGAAATGTCCGTTTCATAATTATTTGTTGTAGATACCTAAACTGTCGAAAACTAAATAAGTACTATTTTTCAGTTTAAAACCAAATTTAAAACAATTAGCAAACTACTTATAATTTTTTTTTATTTTTTTTAGATGGAGCTCCCAAATAATTTGGAGTCAACAAAAAAAAAGAAAAAGACTGTCCAGTACACAGCAGAAGCACTGAAAAAAGCTCTCGATCATGAAACTGTATAAAATCTACAACAGTATTTTATTAAAACATAATCAATGTTTTGGCAATAGCATTTATTAACAGTTTTTGTTTAGATAACGAATCGAAAAATCACAGTGAAAATGCTATTGTAGATTTTATACAGTTTAATTATAATATTATAAGTAAATTTATTCGTTTTCTATGAATATTTGAAAGGAAAAAACTAGATTCAGATATTTTTGCAGTTTCCGAAGATTAATCTATCATAATTATGAATAAGAAAAGAGGAATATGGTTCCTAAATTATAAATTTATTTATTTTTTTAATATTGATTGATGTTGATTATACTACTACATATTAAGGATATTGTTTGACCAATGATTATTGATTCTATTACAACTATGACTAAGTCTCTACAAAATGTAAGATTGTTTTTTTTTTAATTATAAGAAATCATTACACCAAATGATCAACATTTTTGTTTTTATTAAAATATTAAAAAATTAAAATATTTTTAAAGCGATTATAATTGTTTTAATGGCATATTTTTCAAATTATAATAGCGGTCGCAAACCAGCTCACTGGTGGTCATAAACTGATAAAAATGGTCGTAAACCGACGTTTTCGCTATATTTTCACTTTTTCAGCATTTTATAAATATTTTTGTATGAATGTATCTTATTTTATGTTTTTGTATCCAAACTACATTATATTTGGGACAAATTCACATTAACATATACTATTTTGCGTGTAAACAACTTTTTTTTTTCCTCATCTTAAGTGGGCAACCCAGCTAACTGGTCGCTAACCGGCGCAATCACCCTATGTAGTTTGCTTTTTATGACTAAATTTTGTTTTAAACTGAAAAATAGTAGGTATTTCTGTTAGCGGCCGTTATTTCTCTCATACTAAATTATGGTGGCCGGAAACCAATGTCTTTATTTCGCTTACTTTGGTTTACGACCACCTGTTTTGTAGGTAAATTAAACAAACTTCTTACAAAGAAACTGGTGGTCGCTTACTAAGGAACTACAAAGAAAAACCTTTACAATACTAAATTCAAAATTGTAACAGTCCTGTATGAAGCATTAGGATCAAATTAATCAAAACAAAATAATGCTGATTTCGTCGGTTTGCGACCATGTGGTCGCTATCTAACGTTTTTGATAAATAAGCATTTCGGTTACCGACCACTTGATTTTATCTTAATAATAAGTTTAAAAAAAGCAAAATACAACTTAATTATAATCCATACTTATCGATTGTACAATTTAACATGTAACTGGTGTGTAAAACATGAAATAAAGTAATAAAACTTACCTTTGAGTGCCGCGCGCCGTGTTAGTTTTTTTTCAACTCGCGGTACGTCCACTCACCACGGAATCAAGACGCGCATTTATCAATTTTTTTTTGGCTCTGGGTTAACCCATTTATTTCAAACTTTGCAAATTCTTATTTCATAATAATGTATAAAGCACGTTAGATTTATTTTTTATGTATGTTATCTCCACAAATACTATTTTCTTGATTTAAAGAAACTTAGTCCGTCAAATGGTCGCCTACTGAAGGTGGTCGCGAAACCGGCGAAACGACCCTATACCTACTTAATATTAAAAAGACCAGAAAAAGTAGTTACGAAGATGCTAGTTCTCCAGAATGACGATGCGCCTTCATTATTCTACGAGTATTCATCCTATTATATTAAGTATGTTTTTTCGCTCATGAAAAATATTCTCTAACAGGCTTTCCCGTGGCCATGAAAATAAGGTCAATGTTAGTTTGAATAACTTTTTTATGGGAGAGCAAAGTAATAGGGCTCTTTCGTTGTGATAGTTCTTCAAAATATTTGGTATTCTAAAAGACAGACTTTTTTTTGAACGATAAATAGAAAAAAAAAAACGAATTAGTAAAATCTGTATAAAAGGTAAAGCGGAATTAAAGTTTTTTCCACGTCATTGCGTTCATTTGTTTTTGTTTATTTTGGACCTTTTTTTTAAATACACCACGTTTTAACTGTACTATTAAGTAACTCCATGACGTTTGCTGTACTATAGTAACAAATACAATTCGCAGCAACGATTTTTATTTGCTCTTTAATTCCTGCTTACTTCGGCTTACAGAATGCATGGTTGACATGAAGTCATCATCATCATCAGCCTATAAAATTGTCTTCGAATTTTGGTTCTAGGACATGCCGGTTTCCTCACGATGTTTTCCTTCACCGTTTTGAGAGCAGTGGTGTCGAAATAAATTACACAAAGTAATGCGCCTGACGGGGTTCGAACCCACGACCTACAACTCGTAAGTCGAGGCCGATACCACTGGGCCACCACTGCTCATACCACTGGGCCACCACTGCTCACTGCACTGACATGAAGTATCGGTTAAAAATTTACATATTTATACATTTTCCATATTTTCTAGATTTTGGATCTTGTAGGGTTTCGAACTCATGAAGAAAAAAAAGACCTTCATCACCGCCTTCCTCGTCTATCACAATAGTCTTTTTTATAACTGTTGTCTTTTGCCAAAATAGAATATATTAGATGATATTTCCGGTGGGTATTTTAAGAATAGAACAGGTGTCACGCATTAGACTGGCCGTGACAAAGAACGCCGCTTTTAAATGCCCAATTGCTTGTCAAGTCTCTAAATATAATATTTTTAATCGTTTATAGTTGACAATGACTAATCTCTGTTATAATTTACCTTTTTGTGTTTTCTATCTAATCGATGTCTTTGTAGTCACAAAATATAATTTGTCGATATATGTTACAGTTTGTCGTTTGTTTATAAAAAGTTTTGAATATAAATGTGGATTTGAGTAGCCATAAAGGACGAAAATATGTCAAGAGGTAATCATCATCATCAGCCTTTAAATGTTCCCACTTCTGGGACACAGGTCTCCTCTCTGTGAGAGGGAGCAGGCCGTAATCTACCACGCGGGCCCAGTGCGGATTGGTTTATGTCACATATCTTCGAATTTTTGGTTCTAGGACATGCCGGTTTCCTCACGATGTTTTCCTTCACCGTTTTGAGAGCAGTGTTGTTGAAATCAATTACACAAAGTAATGCGCCTGACTGGGTTCGAACCCACGACCTACAACTCGTAAGTCGAGGCCGATACCACTGGGCCACCACTGCTCAAGAGTGCAAACCACTGCGCAAGAGGTAATGTTATTAATTAATTCAACATATTGTCTTTTTTAGGAAATATTACAGTCGATTTCAAACTTGAACACAAAAAGTGGAAAGGAAAATTTTATAAATTGGGAAACTTTTAAGGTTTGGGATAGTTTGACGTGCTGTCTGACCGCGTCTGTATCTACTACGGGAAAGCGGGGAATTCTCTTTCTTAAACATGCCTGCGGGCAAGTCTACAGACATGCCCATGACCTGTCCACTATAGGTCTGTGCAATGTTTGCTAGTGCAGTCAGTCTGGTCTGGCAGGCTTGCCCGTTGCTCGTGCGCGCGATCTCATTTTAACTGCGCGGACATGTTCATACATCAAAAAGATGACTCTGTGTAGTGTATTGTAGCGACAGACATGCCCGTACAAACTGCCCGCGGTCATGTCCGTCTGGTAAATTCCCCGCTACGCATTCGCCCAACATTATAATATTATTGTAGAATAGTGTTCCAAAGGGAGTTCAATGTTAAAACCATTATCCTCCGTTCAGGGTTAATGAATAAACTTGAGAACACATTTTATTCCGGAATGGGAATAAAAAAGTAGGGTAACGGCTTATGCGAGTATTATCATAAGTATAGACTTTTATGCTATGACGTCATAATTATTGTGAATACGAAAGTAAGATTCTTTCGCCTTTCTTTCTTTCGTTTTCAGAACAAAAACCTGTGTTTATGTTGTTATATTGAAGCAATATCTTTGTTATGCACCTATAAAATTATTTGTGTACAGTAAAGTTTAGAAACATAAGAAAAAGTGCTTGCAAAGACAAATTGTCAAGCATGAGTAAATGGTTGTGATTTATATCGAGACTAAACTATTGAGAGACAGTCGAATCACTTACACAATACTAGCTTATGCCTATGGTTTCACTCGCATTCTTTTACATTTTTCATTTAAAAAACCTTATTGTTCTTTTCCCGGGAACAGTACTTTTTTAGATGATACCTATGTCTTATGTCCATCTTTTTGTACACTTGACAACGTAATGGGATATCTCAGGATGATCTTTTCAGTAGGCAGTTAAGTCGAGAAAAAAAATCAAACTTACTTTCGAATTCTACTATCTTTGTGACATAATCAGCCAATTTTATTACAGATAACACGCCGTTTTTTTCAAGCTGCTTTTTTTTCTCCACTGAAAGCGAAGTTACTGATGAAGGCGTATCTACACACCATTTTCCTACCACTATTTTTAAACTTTATTTTCCTGTTTCTTAGTCCCAGCTGATTACGTAAACCAGATATCACTAGTTCAATATTACTTTAGGCCTTACCACACTTATCTCAGGCCAAACAAACAGGGCCAATAGTCCTTTAGGACCGATTGTAAATCGTACCTTAAACTTTAGCAAACTTATTCAACATTTTGACCAAAATTGGCGAGTTTGCACAAACTGTATGAGCCTGTTGGGAGTTGTTGAATTTTATGCTTGTGCACTAACACCAAAATAATGACCAGTTGAGCCTTTTCCCAACTATATTTTAATAATAATATAATATTCCACAACTATCACACAACGCCATCTAGTCCCAAGCTAAGCAGAGCTTGTGTTGGTACTAGACAACTGATAAACATACTTATATATTTCTAAATACACACATACCTTTTATAGATAAATTACACCCAGACACAGAACAAAATGATCGTGCTCATCACACAAACATTTGTCCTGGGTGGGAATCGAACCAACGACCTCCGGCATAGCAGTCAGGGTCACTAACCATTAGACCAACAGGCCTGACTAACTAAACTATATTTATATCATCATCTGCCTAGCCATTTCCCAACTATGTTTGGGTCGGATTCCAGACGAACCAGATGCAGCTGAATATCAGTATTTTACATGAAGCGACTAACATAGTTGGTAAAATACTTAGCTGATGATTTTGCGGCATCAAATTTTAACTATTTTTAACTAAAACCCCTATAAGTTTCAAGTTTAACCAACAATAAAAAAACGGGCTCTCAGTCCAGATGCACATTGATAATTAGGGTTGTCCCCTAGTGATCTTTTTTTTTTTTTAGCGTGGTAAAATCATCAAATGAGTCCTCCCACCCCGGGCAGGGCGGGAGGGACTGTCAGACTTGTACTGACTAAAATCCACGGTGTCCTTCAATAGCCTTTTATGTTCCGGGGTCACGGTAATGAGATAAGTCCCGCGACCCCGGCAGGCTTTGGCCCTCTTGGGCGGGGCCCCGTCATCGTGCTGACGCTCTTTGAGGCGCGCGTGGAACACAACGCGCCGTCGACCCGGGCATGGTCCATGTCCGGGCGGCGAGTTGCCCTTTACTCGCCGCCCGCATGCCCGCGCCTACGGTGGCCGGAGATCGTCTTGCGACGTCCGACGCCGTGGGCGTCTACCGTTGCGGGTGGGGCGGAGGGAGGACGCTGTCCTCTCTCTCTCACGGCCCGCCTCCTCCTTAACGAGCATTACTGCTTCGCAGAAGGAGGCGACCGCTTCCCACTCCGTCTCGCCCCGCAGCATGGCCTCGACCAATGCCGGGCGCGAGAGGTCTCCGCCTATCGCTGCCGTGAGGACACGGCGGTGCTCTGCCCAAGCGGGGCAGTCTTGCACCGTATGCTCTACTGTGTCCTCCGGGCGATCTTCGCAATGGTGACACCCCGGCGTTTCTTCCTTCCCCATCCGACACAGGTACAGTCAGCATCAAAAGTCGATGACCACATTCAGATTTTCAAAATTACTGTACATTTATATCACCCATAAATTGCTCAACAAGATAGGCGCCAGTATTGAATGAACATCATTAAAGTTCAAAATTAACTGAACACTACTCGTCAAAGGTCACTGAACACAGTTTTGTCAAAATTTGCTGATCGTTATAATATCCGAAAACGCCATAACATTCAGTTTTACAAAAGTCACTGAACAATATAAAATACTTGTTTTAGTTAGGTATCTAGTGTAATCACGACAATGTCTAAAAATAACTTCACTTAATAAATAACAAAAGTGACTGAACAATATAAAATACTTGTTTTAGTTATCTAGTTGAATTCACGGCAACGGTCAAAATTAACTTAACATCATAAATGACAAAAGTCACTGAACATTACTTTGTTTCGGATACGTAGCGTGTAAACTTATAACTTCTATCTAAAATAGCTGAACTGCATACTAAAAAATCTTTAGAGAGTTATAAATCCAATCGTGTCCTATCCAAACTAAATCATGTAAAAAAAATTAAATGGATGTGAATTTCGAATTTAACTTTCCAAAATAATTTTGTTTTTTTTTCATAGGATCATTGAGAAATATTAGAAGTGGGTGTTCAAGCGGCAAGCACATTTTCCCATTTTTTTTTTTTTTTTTTTATACATTCACTTTTCTTGATTGTCGTTCCGGTTGGATTTTTGCAACTCAATTTTAAGGCACTTCCCGATAAGCTAGCTGACTGAAATTTTGCACACGCTCTGAATTTTGATGACAATACATGACTAGCTAAGAAACGTCGTAACAAATCCAATATGGCGGCCTCCCCAAGATGGCGGACTGGCTGTTTGAAATCCACCCCATGATATGGGTATCAAATGAAAGGGTTTGCTCTCAGGAATACGAAAAAATAGTCACGTGACTTAAAACCAATATGGCGGACGTCCAAGATGGTGGACTGGCTGTTTGAAATCCACCACCATGACATGGGTATCAAATGAAAGGGTTTGCTGTCAGCAATATGAAAAAATAGTCACGTGTCTTAAATCCAACATGGCGGACATCGAAGATGGTGGATTGGCTATTTGAAATGCACCCCCACGATATGGGTATTAAATGAAAGGGTTTGCTGAATGGGATACGAAAAAAAATATCACGTGACCTAATCATCCAAACCAACATGGCGGCCGTCCCAAGTTGGCGGATAAGAAGTAAATTAAGTTTGAATAATAAAAAGACTAAAAAGTATAATTTTTAGTCCTTGCTAAAAGCGTGTTTTTCCCACGTTTTTGTTTGTTTGTCGTTCCGGTTGGATTTTTGCAACTCAATTTTGAGGCATTTCCCGATAAGCTAGCAGGCTGAAATTTTCAGGGTAGCTTCAAACCTTTGCAAGTTACACCCACGATCTATACACGTCATGTAAATATATCCCATAAATAATCCCTTAAATAATATACGCCCCCACGTTTTGAGTGGCCCCTCTCTCAGCCCCGTAGGGTTATTTTCTATTTTTAGGACATTTAAAAACGTGGGTTTTTAGATTTTTTAAATCTATTTATTTTTAAGCATATTTTCCAAAATAAACTCGCTAGCATGATTATAAAAATAAGCATATTCCGCTTAAAAAATATTCCGTCGACATCATCTAAACTTTCTGTATCACGATCGAATAGTGACCGTATTTGTATAGAGCTGTTAGACTCACTATCAAAAATCACGCAGATTCTGATTGAATTTATACCATCGACGTAATTAATCATTTTTATAGTTCGATTGAATTGTAACCTTATTCGTAAAGCAATAAGACTCATTTTCAAAAATAACGCAGATTCTGTTCAGATTCATACCGTCGACTTAGTTTAATTATGATTGTTATAGTTAAGACTAAAAATTATACTTTTTAGTCTTTTAATATTCAAACTTAATTTACTTCTTATTCTCCAGCTTGGGACGGCCGCCATGTTGGATTGGATGATTAGGTCACGTGATATTTGTTTTCGTATCCCATTCAGCAAACCCTTTCATTTAATACCCATATCGTGGGGGTGCATTTCAAATAGCCAATCCGCCATCTTCGATGTCCGCCATGTTGGATTTAAGACACGTGACTATTTTTTTCATATTCCCGACAGCAAACCCTTTCATTTGATACCCATGTCATGGTGGTGGATTTCAAACAGCCAGTCCACCATATTGGACATCCGCCATATTGGTTTTAAGTCACTTGACTATTTTTTCGTATTCCTGAGAGCAAACCCTTTCATTTGATATCCATATCATAGGGTTGCATTTCAAATAGCCTGTCTGCCAATTTGGACGTCCGCCACATTGGATTAAAGTCACGTGACTATTTTTTTTCGTATTTTTGACAGCAAACCCTTTTATTTGATACCCATATCATGGGGGTGGATTTCAAACAGCCAGTCCGCCATCTTGGGGAGGCCGCCATATTGGATTTGTTATGACGTTTCTTAGCTAGTCATGTATTGTCATACTGCATACTAAAAAATCTTTAGAGTTATAAATCCAATCGTGTCCTATCCAAACTAGATCATGTAATACATTAAATGGATGTGAATTTCGAATTTAACTTTCCAAAATAATTTTGTTTTTTTTTTCATAAGATCATTGAGAAATATTAGAAGTGGGTGTTCAAGCGGCAAGCACATTTTCCCATTTTTTTTATACACTCACTTTTCTTGATTGTCGTTCCGGCAAGCACTTCCCGATAAGCTAGCTGACGAAATTTTGCACACGCTCTGAATTTTGATGACAATACATGACTAGCTAAGAAACGTCATAACAAATCCAATATGGCGGCCTCCCCAAGATGGCGGACTGGCTGTTTGAAATCCACCCCCATGATATGGGTATCAAATAAAAGGGTTTGCTGTCAAAAATACGAAAAAAAATAGTCACGTGACTTTAATCCAATGTGGCGGACGTCCAAATTGGCAGACAGGCTATTTGAAATGCAACCCTATGATATGGATATCAAATGAAAGGGTTTGCTCTCAGGAATACGAAAAAATAGTCACGTGACTTAAAACCAATATGGCGGACGTCCAAGATGGTGGACTGGCTGTTTGAAATCCACCACCATGACATGGGTATCAAATGAAAGGGTTTGCTGTCGGGAATATGAAAAAAATAGTCACGTGTCTTAAATCCAACATGGCGGACATCGAAGATGGCGGATTGGCTATTTGAAATGCACCCCCACGATATGGGTATTAAATGAAAGGGTTTGCTGAATGGGATACGAAAACAAATATCACGTGACCTAATCATCCAATCCAACATGGCGGCCGTCCCAAGCTGGAGAATAAGAAGTAAATTAAGTTTGAATATTAAAAGACTAAAAAGTATAATTTTTAGTCTTAACTATAACAATCATAAACTAAGTCGACGGTATGAATCTGAACAGAATCTGCGTTATTTTTGAAAATGAGTCTTATTGCTTTACGAATAAGGTTACAATTCAATCGAACTATAAAAATGATTAATTACGTCGATGGTATAAATTCAATCAGAATCTGCGTGATTTTTGATAGTGAGTCTAACAGCTCTATACAAATACGGTCACTATTCGATCGTGATACAGAAAGTTTAGATGATGTCGACGGAATATTTTTTAAGCGGAATATGCTTATTTTTATAATCATGCTAGCGAGTTTATTTTGGAAAATATGCTTAAAAATAAATAGATTTAAAAAATCTAAAAACCCACGTTTTTAAATGTCCTAAAAATAGAAAATAACCCTACGGGGCTGAGAGAGGGGCCACTCAAAACGTGGGGGCGTATATTATTTAAGGGATTATTTATGGGATATATTTACATGACGTGTATAGATCGTGGGTGTAACTTGCAAAGGTTTGAAGCTACCCTGAAAATTTCAGCCTGCTAGCTTATCGGGAAATGCCTCAAAATTGAGTTGCAAAAATCCAACCGGAACGACAAACAAACAAAAACGTGGGAAAAACACGCTTTTAGCAAGGACTAAAAATTATACTTTTTAGTCTTTTTATTATTCAAACTTAATTTACTTCTTATCCGCCAACTTGGGACGGCCGCCATGTTGGTTTGGATGATTAGGTCACGTGATATTTTTTTTCGTATCCCATTCAGCAAACCCTTTCATTTAATACCCATATCGTGGGGGTGCATTTCAAATAGCCAATCCACCATCTTCGATGTCCGCCATGTTGGATTTAAGACACGTGACTATTTTTTCATATTGCTGACAGCAAACCCTTTCATTTGATACCCATGTCATGGTGGTGGATTTCAAACAGCCAGTCCACCATCTTGGACGTCCGCCATATTGGTTTTAAGTCACGTGACTATTTTTTCGTATTCCTGAGAGCAAACCCTTTCATTTGATACCCATATCATGGGGTGGATTTCAAACAGCCAGTCCGCCATCTTGGGGAGGCCGCTATATTGGATTTGTTACGACGTTTCTTAGCTAGTCATGTATTGTCATCAAAATTCAGAGCGTGTGCAAAATTTCAGTCAGCTAGCTTATCGGGAAGTGCCTTAAAATTGAGTTGCAAAAATCCAACCGGAACGACAATCAAGAAAAGTGAATGTATAAAAAAAAAAAAAAAAAATGGGAAAATGTGCTTGCCGCTTGAACACCCACTTCTAATATTTCTCAATGATCCTATGAAAAAAAAAACAAAATTATTTTGGAAAGTTAAATTCGAAATTCACATCCATTTAATTTTTTTTACATGATTTAGTTTGGATAGGACACGATTGGATTTATAACTCTCTAAAGATTTTTTAGTATGCAGTTCAGCTATTTTAGATAGAAGTTATAAGTTTACACGCTACGTATCCGAAACAAAGTAATGTTCAGTGACTTTTGTCATTTATGATGTTAAGTTAATTTTGACCGTTGCCGTGAATTCAACTAGATAACTAAAACAAGTATTTTATATTGTTCAGTCACTTTTGTTATTTATTAAGTGAAGTTATTTTTAGACATTGTCGTGATTACACTAGATACCTAACTAAAACAAGTATTTTATATTGTTCAGTGACTTTTGTAAAACTGAATGTTATGGCGTTTTCGGATATTATAACGATCAGCAAATTTTGACAAAACTGTGTTCAGTGACCTTTGACGAGTAGTGTTCAGTTAATTTTGAACTTTAATGATGTTCATTCAATACTGGCGCCTATCTTGTTGAGCAATTTATGGGTGATATAAATGTACAGTAATTTTGAAAATCTGAATGTGGTCATCGACTTTTGATGCTGACTGTACCTCCCGAAACATCCGTGTCCGGTGAGGACCTGCGTCATCCGATAGGTCAGGACGCCGTGACGCCTTTCCAGCCACTCCTCAAAGAGGGGTCTTACCGCCGCGATTGCGGCGTGCCCGTCCCCTAGTGATCTAGTCTAAATGTATGCAACTGACTGCCAGTGGTAGACCAACGGCACTGACTTACGAGTTTTTAGATCGGGAGTTCGAACCCAGACATCTCCACTGCTCTCAAAACGGCGAATGAAGACATCGTGCGGAAACCTAAAATTCGAAGTCATGTGACGTCTACCAGTCCGCAATGAGCCCGTGTGGCTATAGCACTCTCTCTCACAAAGAAGAGGCCTGTGTCCCAGGAGTAGGAATATCATAACCAGTATTATACGTGAAGTGTCTACCTATCTGAAATTCACATCCCAGTTAGAACTGTGTAATACAATACCCCAAGACTTGTTGTTGATTGAAACTCGTCCCCGAGTCGAGAGTTCAAATTCCAACATAATTATAATTATAATTTAATTTTAGGTTAGGGAAAACAAGCTTTAGTTAATATTGGGAGTTCAAAAACTTTTCGCCCGTTAGTCTTTATGCAAACAAAGTAATTTATTTAAAACTAACTTTTGCGTGCAGTTTGGTTGTTATGCTAAAATAACAAGTACTCCACTTGAGCAAAACTTGCATTTTAGTGCAAAAGTAAATTGAAAAGTGTTTAATTTGGAATAGGTACCGGTATTTGTTGTACATAGTAAAATAACTGTGATATAATTAATTCCGTTATTTACGTAAATATAATGGAGGTAGGTATGCAAAAACGTTCCAATCCATAGGTCACCCAAAAATGAGATAAAGTTACCGGCCTATTTTTTTTACACATTTTCAGATATTTATGAATCGTGATTATTTGTGATCCAGCCACACCTCTACCAATATTATCGCACGAAGAGCTTTCATTAAAAAAAGTTTTTAAAAAAAATGTAACCGACTTCTAAAAAAAAACAACCACTAAAAAGGGTAAAATAACCTACCAAAAAACTTTTTTTCGGAAGTCGGTGGCTTTGCTTTTTTATTTCATTGATTTTTTTGCCACCGACTTCCGAAAAAAAGTTTTTTGGTAGGTTATTTTACCCTTTTTAGTGGTTGTTTTTTTTAGAAGTCGGTTATTTTTTTTTTTTAAACTTTTTTATTTTACCCTTTTTAGTTTAAATATTCAACCGAAATTCTTGTCAAAAACATAATTTTCTTAGTTATGCACTAGAATTTTATTATCCTTAGCACTGGTTATAACATCGCCCATGTACACAATAAGCAAGAACACCAAAATAAATGAATTTTTTTTGGGACCTAATGGCAGGTATACTGCATCGAACACTAACTCATATGGGTCATTAGTATAAATGAATTAAGTCCAAATACAAGATAGCTGCTGTAAACCGTTGAGGAGTTCCCTGAACTGTTCTTCGTCTTCATCATCAGAACCCTAATGACAGTTACAACCCATCTAGGTGTAGAATTCTCATCAATATAAATGAATTAAGTCCAAACACAAGGTAGCTACTATAAACCGTTGAGGAATTCCCTGAACTGTCCTTCGTCTTCATCATCAGACCCCTAATAACAGTTACAACTCATCTAGGTGTAAAGTTCTTATCAATACAAATTAATCAAGCTCAAACACAAGGTAGCTGCTGTGAATCGTTGAGGAGTTCCCTCGACTGTCTCTCGGCTCCATCATCAGATATACTCCAGACCTTTATTAAATTGTAGTGCTTTGAAATACTTAATGAAAAAAGTAATTTACTAAAAACAGTCGACGCCTACTTACTGTTAAGGAGTTGTTGAACCTTCCATCATCAGCTCAGCTACATGAGATGATGATTACTATACGCAAGTACTTAAATTACTTCATAATATTTGCGAAAAACGATGTGTGGGCCTATAAAATTTGAGGGTTGCCCTCGATTTCTCCAGGATCCAATCATCAGATATTGAAATGGTGACAATGGGACCACACGGGAAGCACCAGCTTTCAAATAAAAAAAGAATCATCAAAATCGGTTCACCCAGTCGCAAGTTATGAGGTAACAAACATAAAAAAAAAAAATACAGTCGAATTGATAACCTCCTCCTTTTTGAAGTCGGTTAAAAATAAAATGTAACAGACAAATTGAAACACATACATAATAAGATTTTAAAAAATGCTATTGTTTGTGAGGAACGATGTTTGTTACTCTTCCACGCAAAAAACGGATTTGGGACGCAGATAGTTTGTTATCTTTTTTTTACGTGGTAAAATCATCAAATGAGACCTGGCGCATCTGACTCTTACTGAGTAAAATACACGGTGTTCCTTTATCCCTTTACAGTTCCGGAGTCACAGTTTTGATGAGACAGTCCCTTGACCTCAGCAGGATTAACAGATGGGATAGTTTTTATCCTGATATAATATATTCCTGTGGGATAATTATATTTTCGAGTTGTAGTGGGCAACAGCTACTCGAATCATATTTCTTCCTGTAAGCTAAGCGGTAGTTGGGTTAAAAGAAAAATAAAGGTAAAATATTATAGCTTTAATGCGTTACCGAAACTCTTTGCAATATCAACGGACGTGACCCTTTTCTGAAAGTAATGCCCTTTACCACCTTGGACTTATAGTGATTGATGACCGAAAATTTTGGTTGTAATACAAAAACTAAATTTTACGTACCTTGTCATCCGTATACGTCCTAAATAAATCATATCAGAGGTTCGAGTGCATGACGGGACGTAAAATAAATACTTCAGTTTTAAAATTATTAATCTTCTTATCTTCTTCTTCTTCTTCTTCTTCTTATATATAAAAATCAATTGCTGTTCGTTAGTCTCGCTAAAACTCGAGAACGGCTGGACTGATTTGGCTAATTTTGGTTTTGAATTATTTTTGGAAGTCCAGGGAAGGTTTAAAAGGTTTGCAGGGTCAGCTAGTCTTATATATAAAAACCAATTGCTGTTCGTTAGTCTCGCTAAAACTCGAGAACGGGTGGACCGATTTGGCTAATTTTTGCCTTGAATTACTTCTGGAAGTCCAGGGAAGGTTTAAAAGGTGAGGCGGTACGAAGTTTGCCAGGTCAGCTAGTCTTATATATAAAAATCAATTGCTGTTCGTTAGTCTCGCTGAAACTCGAGAACGGCTAGACCGATTTGGCTAATTTTGGTCTTGAATTACTTCTGGAAGTCCAGGGAAGGTTTAAAAGGTGAGGTGGTACGAAGTTTGCCCGGTCAGCTAGTAAAATAATAAAAATTCTTTATAAATACAACAAATATTTCGATCTTTGGATGGTTTCGGTGTTTGTTGGTCGAAAACTGCTGAACACATCTTGATGTTTGGCTCAGGTATAGGTATTTTTGTTGGTTCCTAGGTTGTTTTTTTTTGGCTGAAGGAAAACAGGTCATCTAAGCGTTTTAAGGTTGTTACCGTGTATTTCAATATCAATTGAATTGCTCGTATAGGGTTGAGCGTACAACACATTACATTCAGTAATAGTAAACTTTTGGTGGCTGCAATCCGGTTCGAAGGACCTGCAATTTGTCACTTTTTTGTATGCTGAACTTTATAAACCTGCCAAATTAATGTTATTCATGCGGTTTTTCTGACTGCTGACAATTACAAACCACGATCATTGATCCATCTTCTTAGCATGGTGATTGAAACTATAATTACCCTGCCTAGTGCCTTTCAGTTGACAGAGGAGAAGTATCTACAACATTGACCAGCGAAACGTTACACTTCATTGCTCCTCTCCAGTTGAATGACCAGACAATATAAGCTAGTGAACACGGGCATTTAAAATCATCATTTTCTACTATCATAAACCTGTATTTAGCTATCACTTTTCTTTTTAAACCTCCCATTGCTCTTATCCAAAAATCTCTACTTTAGGTAATTTACATGCCCGGCAAAGTTTACTCGTCTCGTTGATGTCTTCTCTGTGTCCAGTGAGTGACGATCTTTGTTCACCTCGGCCTTTGCCGCCGTATCTTTAAACGCCTATTTGATGTTTCCCGTGACTAAAAAACCTTGTCCATAGGCTAAGCCCCCTCGTACACAAGGCGACGCAAGTCTCCGATAAATACCTCACGACTTTGGTATCCAGGTGACTATCGCAAGACACATCCATAGGAGTTCGTAATGGACACCAAAGTCGTAAGGTATCGGAGATTTGCGTCGCCTTATGTACGAGGGGGCTAAGCGGTGCCATACAACGTGGCGACACCGCGAGTCTCTTGGGCACAATACCGGTTGAAAGTGTCGAAGAGGAGCTTTATGTTGTCCATAACAGCATTTTTACGCTATCCCACGGGAACTTCATACCGGTATAAAAGCCGTAAGTATCATATGTGTTAATCCACGATATAAACTACCTGTGTACGAAACTCCATCCAAAAATTTCAGCAATATTTGTATGAAAGAGTAATACACATCATCCACCGTCACAAATGTCATAAAGTGTAACGATATACATAGTTAAACGTAAGCTACAGAAATTGTCGTATTAGTAGATATATAATTGTAAATAAGTTAATAATGGATAAACTGGACTATAGATAAATAAATTTCTACCCCTAATTAATTTTCGGGTCAACCCTAAACGAGAGTACCAACACCCCATAGCAACAAGACCTTAACCCAACCGTCGGGTACTTAGCAACATAAACCACGATACCCTTTCATGCGGTTGCGGAACCCTAAAATGTGGCGCTCTCTATTTTTACACATGCTCTGAAAGAAAGTGAAAGATGTTTCATTCAACCCTAGTACCTTTACGAGCGGGGCTACAGGCATGTACTCGGTTAATTCTTTTTTTTTTATGGAATGATATTTATTATTAAAACACTGTATAAATATATTTCAAACAGTAGCAGGAACAGTAGCGTAACAGTCTCAGTAACAGTTTTAGTACCTAACAGTAACAGTTTCGGTAACAAGTATTTTTGATTTCATAAAAATATAAAATGGCTACAGTCCAGCCAATGGCAGTTCTGAATGAACAGGATCTGTTCTTGCCTTTAGCATTAGTTTTCCACTTGATTTAAAACCAGAAATTCTGATGTTATTACACACATCAAAAGTGTCTAGGGATCAACATATATTTTTGCAATAACTTTTCTCCTGATTGATATTAATTAAAATTTTCTTTAAGGATTCATCAAATAAAGTGTTTTCGTTTGTCACAGTGACGATAAACCAAGTCACCTTTGCATTAATAAAGAAATTTGCCATTTTCCTAATAAAGGGATTTTTGACATTTGAACCACTAACACAAAAGTTCGAAAAAAAGACTGAAATAACAGTTTTCTTTAAAATTTTATTGGGTAACTTAAACAATTAATAATCCGTGTTTCTACCGCGAACACTAACAACACAAGAACATCGGTTTGGCATACTCAAAATGAGTTCATCCAAATCACGCTGTGGAATGGCCGCCCATGTTCGTTGCAACAACAAAAAAAGGTCTTTTTGCGACTGGATACCCTCCATATTCGGCAGAGCTCTTCTCTGTAGCATATCATATGCATGCTCAATCGGATTCAAGTCTGGCGACTGAGCAGGCCAGGGCAGGACATTGATGTTAGCTGCGGCGAGAGTCTGTCTTACAACTCTTGCGGTGTGCGGTCGTGCATTATCATGCATTAACTGAAATAAGGGACCGATTTGCACTTGTAGAGGAACGATGACGTCTGATACAATCGTCTCAGCATAAATTTGAGCGTTGAGGTTGCCTCTGATCCAAATCAACTCAGTTCTTCCGCCGATCCAAATACCCGCCCATACCATGATGGTTCCACCACTATAAGGATGGACTTCCTGGCAGGATTTTAATCGCTGTTGGCGTCCAGGGGTTCTCCAGTGTCGTATACGTCTTGTATCCGGTCTCATACCGAAACGAGACTCATCAGAAAAGCACACGAAACGCCATTGTTCTTCTGCCCAATTTCTGTGTTCAAGAGCCCATTGATATCGAATCCTACGATTGTGCATTGCTATAGGTGGTACCCGTAGCGGTCTTCGGGAATGAAGGTTCACTTCATGCAAGCGGTTTCTGACTGTTTGGTCGCTAATTAAGTTCCCTGAAGAGTGATGAAGCCTCACGGCTAACATCATGGCGGTTATTGTTGGAGCTCTTCGAGTTAAGATTTGAATGTATCGGTCTTGTCTCCGTGTGGTGCAGCGATACCGTCCTCCATGGCGCTCAGCCACGGTACCAGTGCTTCGGTAACGTGTCCAAAGTCGACTGATAACACTCTGACTTGTATTCAGAGCTAAAGCCACAGTACGTTGCCGGGAACCAGCTTCTATCATTCCCACCTCTCTGAGCATTTCTTCCCTGCTTAAATGACGTCGCCGCTCCATAATAACGTTGGTTTTAATCAGTAGTAGGGAAACAGTAGCACTAATAATGTCTTCAATGCGTTGTATGTTTTTATAGGGAAAATATTGACAGCTGATTTTCATCTTTTACTCGAATTTGATTCACAGTTCCTGATTCAAATTATGAAATGCACCAAAAAGGATCCATATAAATTTATAAAATCATAAATTTATTACAAAGCCACATCTCAATCTCAAGAAATCCGCATAAAAATGCTTGATCCCTAGACACTTTTGATGTGTGTATCTTAAAAAAATATTGAGTAGGAGAAAAATGTTACCCACCCTAAATCTGTAAAAGCTGCATGCAGTGAGACTGGAATCCGTTCCCTATACAAAGATGATGAGTTATTGTAAATCTACTTAAGTCTACAGTAAAACTAGTCAGTCATTAAAATAATATTAGTAAGTACCTAAATACCAGAAGTCGCTCCGACTTTGAAACCTAAATCCAGCCCTGTGTTACTATATTTAGTTTGATGGCAACGCTTTTCAGATAAGTCACAATGTAAAGAGGTCATACCAAGTTACGTCAGGTGCCTAATCCTCCATTTTCTTTTTCACTGTCATCGGCATTTTTATGATAGGAGATTATGCCGTTGTATCCACTAGGTTGGCGTGGGCAGAGCGGTGCCATACTGGACAGGCATATTCACCAGCCGAAAGATAGAGCGCCATTGCAGTTGTTCGCAGGACTTTGATGCTCCCCACCTTGAGCTAATACAGCTCTTAATGAGACGAACCGGATTGTTAGTGGTTGCCTTAAACCGACCCCGGTACGAATGTTGTATCCACTAACTGGGATTGCGCCTCCTAAATTAAGAAGGCTTATAGCCAGCTGCACTGAGAGGACAAAGCTGCAAACTGACTCACGCCACCCGATGTACGGGTACATTTCCGTGACTCCGAGGTTAAAAAGCCGTAACAGCTTCTTTGGGGGCGTCAGTCCAACTAGTCCAGCTGGTAGAAACGCGTCTACAACAAGGTGTGAGGTTTGGCGGGAACAGCTCAGACCACCTGATGGCTTTATCGAGCCTTCTGAGAGCCTTCCACCTGGTCACGCGTTGCCGTGGTCGACTTGGAAGTCGCTTAATAGACTGCGAACCCAGGTCGGCCGCAGCAAAGATAACCTCCACAGATGGGGGATTCACTGACAGCTCAGACTTCAAATGTATATGCGACGTGTCCCCACAGACAATGGCTCACCTTCTCTCCTGCACCGCAAGTTCAGTCACCTGTACACTTGAGGACCTTATGACTGCATCAGTGAGCGGGGTTCGCGTAGCTGAATTTTGGGCTAAACAAAATATATTGTAAAATCATTTGCTATCGACACGCTAAGAACAAGATGCCGTTGTAAAAATGTGAGCCTGTTTAGATTGTTGTGGTTGCGAGACTGTCTAAACAGGTAACTGTGGCCCTGGAACGTAAAGGTCTATTGAAGGAACCCCGTGGATTTTAGTCAGTACGAGTCTGACTGTCACTTCTAGTCCACACAGGAAAGGAGGACTCATTTGATGATAATATCACCACGCAAAAAAAACGTTTTAGCGTAGTTGTGCTGACTTTATAGCACGACAAAAGCATTTTATGTGATTTAATTTCACCACTTTTTCACGTAACTAACTTGCATGTGTATTCTTCCCAAATTATAGCTTTCTAAATGCCTGTGAGATAGGCAGAGGTCGGACGGATGGGTGAACTAAACTGGCGATACCTATATGCCTAAAAATATTTAATTCATGCTTTCCTAACTAGGATCCACCTTCATATTTATTGGCTACTAGCTAGACGTGTTTTGCGACATCAAATAAAGTAAAAACAGGCCCCAAGTCGATGGATTTACACATAACTTTACTCACATAAAATAAGCACATGTCGCTTGAAACAATACGCATCGCCTGCGGCACTTATCCCATTTTTAGCTCTGAAATACAAAAGAAAACTTTCTCCACACTGTTCTTGCTTCTGTTTCACCAAAACGCAAAAATTTCTCAATAATGCAGGCCCATTAAAACTTCAAGCCTAATAAAAGTGAAACAAGAAAATTGGCCCAAAATTCGCCAAGAATTTGGGCCAATAGCCTCTAGGGGAAGTTTCGTTTATAATCTGAACTGCTACCGATAAATACAAGTTAAACAAAGTCGACTCGTTAAATAAAGTCGGCTATTGGATGTTTGTCGAGTGAGATTGGATAGGCAACTTGAGTGTTTAAGCTTCTTTAAACCGTTAACTGTTTCCGTGTGTTTAACTTGATTTAATTTTAAGATCGGTGTTTTTCCATACAAATGAAAGCGTATTTCGGAATGAACCGCAATACGAACAAAAATTTCGTTGATTTAACTGAATTTGTTCTGAATAGCATAGCTTATAGTAACAAATAAGTAGTTTCTAGCAGTCGGTACATTTGACTGGGTGAAAAATGTCACTACGACAATAAGTTCCCAGTGTTCCTAAATTACACGTTAAAAACAAAACACTGCAGAGAAACAACACAAACCTTCCTCGACAAACAAATGCCATTGCATATCAGCCTCGTGTAGGATTTCCGTAGTAGGTACTACATAAGTTTAAAAAGGAACAATATTCTGTCTTCCTGTGCATGTGGGCGTTATTGGGAAACTATGTGGGTGTGGATCTGACGTCGTTTTATGAGAGCTTTGATATCACTCAGGTACTTTTATGGTTAGAGAAAAGTTTCAGAAAATTGGAAAATTATAAACCAAGTCAAATATTGTATATCGGTTGTTTAGTTTTGATGTGGGATGCCGCATTCACCAACTGTCAAGGACTGATTTTAAAACGTCACCGTTAGATGTGTTCCGGCCACAACGCGACCTAATTAATTAACTGTAACAAAAAAAAACCTATTAATTTGAAACGTGTTATGTTCAAAAAGTAGTCTCTAAAAAAATTACTTTAAATACATAGACAACTATAAAATACGATTATTAATTCGAGTCAGTAAAATGACATTTCCAGTGTTCAGGTTTGTTTCATTTTGTATGTATCAGTGACAGTTGCACTTGTCATTTTACTGACTCGAATTAATAATCAAACTATAGTTAAAGTCCGGTCAAAATGGACATTTCAAAATAACAATAATAATAATATAATAATAATATTCCACAACTATCACACAACGCCATCTAGTCCTAAGCTAAGCAGAGCTTGTGTTATGGGTACTAGACAACTGATAAACATACTTATATATTTCTAAATACATACATATTATAGATAAATTACACCCAGACACAGAACAAATGATCGTGCTCATCACACAAACATTTGTCCTGGGTGGGAATCGAACCCACGACCTCTGGCATAGCAGTGAGGGTCACTAACCACTAGACCAACAGGCCTGTCAAACAATAACTATGACATAGTTATTTTTGGGTACAGATCTTGGGTACACTAGTAGAAATAAATTACCAAAAGTTCTGACCGATCTTAGGTGTGATGAAAGGCATTTATTTTTTCTCAAATTCTTGGAGTTTTATCAAAAATCTAGCCTAAATATTTTTTAAATAAGGCAAGCAACCAACGTCTAGCATATTAAAAACTAAGAGCATAAAAGTGCCTAAACTGAGTACATGACAGGCCGAAAAACTAATATTTTAAAATTAATCCTGGCAGCTCCTACAAAAGTAGCTTACGTAAAGCAAGTTACAGTGTCCGCAAAAGTCCCAGGAGTCACACTACGCAGTCTGGAAGCCCGCAACCAAAATAATTACATGAAATAAAGATAGCTCCAGAGAAATAACTTAGGACTACAGATAAAATATTATGGACAGACGATAATAATATATTTCGGCTGTTTAACGTTGAAGACATGGCACTGCATAATATTGTTTTCTGAGTAAGTAAAAGGATAAAGTTTTATTTATTTGGGTTGTTTTAAGTTTGCCACAAAGTTAATTTGCCACAGTTTTTAAACCTCGTACATTGAAAGTTAATTCACCACAGCTAGATTTTGTTATTGTAAAGCCACATAATATCTTCATTTCACATAATTTTTACTGAAGACGGTGGCACCAACACCTCCATGATCCTGTTCTCCTAGTACTTTCTGTTCAGATTCCACATTGTGTCCTCGTTTTCTGTACTTTTGTGCTGGATTTCATTATTTAATTGTTTTGCTATCCGTGCGGAAAAAAGCAATGGGGCCAATTTACACTACATAAACAAAATTCAAAAATCAATAACTGTGGCTAATTAACACATAGGTACTTTTTTTCGTGGCGAATTAACTTTGTGGCAAATTTACAATATCCCATTTATTTTTATTAGATTGAACTTCTGACACGCTGCTAGACAAAGGTCTCTCCAACTCTTCTTGTATTTTGTTTTCTATGAGTCCAAATCGTCAAGTAGTACCTACTTTGATCGTGCACAGTTTTAGGGTGAGGCCAAACGAGCCTAATTTTTGAGTCGTGAGTCGCAGAGTTACGGTCGCTTTCATGGAAAAATTCTTACGCGACGCAAAAATTTGTGGTCTGCGCTGTACCGGAAAACAATATTATGCGATTCACAACTCAAAAATTTACTCTCGTTTGGCTTCAGCCTTAAGCGAAATGAAAGAAGAGGTTGGTTTTCAGTTGGTAAGAGTCTAATAGTCCGTTCTGCCCTAACCGGGGCGGGAAGACCCATTTGATGATTTTAACAAGCGCAGCAGGAACTAATTGGCGATTTTTACAATCTATTATTTTATCTACCAAAAACAGGGTGACTTGGCCGTTTTGCTACGTAACCATTTCTCAGGGTCTAATCTGTAAGCAAAACCCGTAATTTCGGCCTTAGTTACGGGCGTTTTGACATCGAGCCCATCGAACTAAGAATGAATGAATGATAATTTGATAGATAGCTCCTTGAATTAGTTACGTTTGTACATCCACATTCGTACCCGTGCCTTCGTTAACGGACTTAAAAAGTAGACCCCCTCACTCAGGAATAATGCAGCTTCATAAATAAAAAAATATATATACCTAGGATCATTCCGGAGATAAGAGTACTTTATAGAATACTTTATTCTTTTGCTAATGATTTAAGACGCATAATATCTACTTAGTTCCCCATTTAGTCCTTAAATTCGAAAAGCCCGGATACACGGTCTTTCATGAATGAACTATTTGCTTAGTAAAATAAGACTCGCTCAGAGAATATAGGTCAAGTGTGTCCTTGAGTTAAGCTGTGAAAAGATCTTAATTTATCTGCCTGAATAGAATGAAAGTCATTTACTGTGACGAAATTAATTAAATGTTTACATTCAATTTTACTAAAAGTTACATCAAATGCAGCTGATATTTAAAAGGTTTTCCACACTGAAGGAATCGTGAAATAGTTGATATCAAAACAGTTTTGCGATACAGCTATGTTCCATCGGTGGACAGAAGTTTCAGTTCATTCATTTTGAACTCGCTTCATCTTAAGTCTCATATTTCTGGGGTCGCGGGCTGTCTCATCAGGGAACCGTAACCCTGAAAAAAATGGGCTATTCAAGGACACAACCCAGCAACTGGGTAATACGATACCCCATGGCAAGATCGTTAGTTAGACTTAGAGTTTCTGACTAATAGTAACGTCTGTCAAAGATCTACAAATGACATCCGGGGCCAACGGCTTTACGTGTTTTTCGAAACTCGCTATGACAGATGGTTACCCATCCAAAGACCAAACTCGGCAAATGCGGCTTAACGCGGAAGATCGGCCTGTGTGGCTGTAATTATTCAGTTTCAACCTCCTCAACTTATTCTACATAACTATACTTTCTCATAGTAATAATCTAGAAACTAGCCTATTCTCATAAACCCTAACAATAAAGTTAAAAGTTACTGAACACAGGAAACTTTGCCATTTCGTAGAGTAGTTAGTACAAAGTGGTAGCAACCGTGACATTTAGAGTTCAAGTCCGTTGTTTAGTTGCATTTTATGCATACCCACATGTGTAAAGGAGGGAAAGGTCATAGGTCAAACTGCAGGGGGTGATAGTGGGGTCTTAGGGAGATTGAAATAGAGTGATGTAGTTAATGTAGTTGGGGTTAAAGGTGATATCTTGATTAATGGACATGCGAATCTGTAGATAGGTATCTTAATTGAAATGGTTGAATGAGTCAAAGATAGGCATTGTGCACTGCACTTGATAGTTGGATTGGTAATTAAAAAGTATTTATAGACGACGTGAGCCTAAGGATTTAGATGCATTTTGAACGCATTTTGATTGATGAAGAATCCCGAAGGTCATCATTCAAACTTTCAGGGAAATCTGTACAAAGTTTGGGTGGCAGAGTAAGTTTAGTTCGGTTTAAATTCATACCTACAATAATTAAATACTGTTTTTCGAATATATGAGTAAAAATTATAACAATAAGGTTTTCGAATAAACTGTGTTTTAAGTACCTATAGCATGTTGTCTCTGAAAATGGGTACTAAATTCGATAAAAGAATACTAATGGACTACTATGACTATAAATATAAAATATTGATGAAGATTAAATTACATTTTTCGTGCTTATCGAACTAATAGATAATTAATTTCTAATGAAGATAAATTAAAAATGATCTACGGAGATATAAAAAACTTCTGAAACTTCTAAAATATAATCCAGTCCCTACCAATACTTCTTTAAAAGAACCCAAAAGATCAATTAACAGAGGCTCCGAAGTGCTAAGTAGTTTCCTACAATTTATATACTAGAACAGGTGTTCCCAAAATGTGGACCCTGGTGCGCCGTTGTGACATCAGGGAGGTGGCTGTGAATGTTCAGCATCAAATTTGGGAATATAAAATATTCTTGCCATGCACAAGATAGTCCAAAAGAAGAAAATTATTGCATTAACCTCTCTCTCAATGGCAGCCTGAAACCTAATTCACGTGTTATTACTTGGTACAGTTTTCAGCTGAACCGTCTTATCACAAGAAAGATAAACATCTGTTGAAAGCTTGTCTAAAAAAAGTGCATAACTGCAAAACGACCCTTTCTTACTACTAAACTGTCTTACAACAAAAAAGTTAAACATCAGTCTGTTGAACACTTTGTGTCTGTCAAAAAAACTGTCAACTGCAAAACGGCATTTGACCTTGATAAATGGGTCTTTTTGCAGTAACACTTTTTTTTTAAAAGTGTTCAATCGATGTTTGACTTTTTTATAGTAAGACGTTAAATCTGTAAGTGCGCCGTGATCTGAAAAAGTTTGGGATCCCCGGTTCTAGACCATTTCAGGCAAAGTGGAAAAGGATGTCCTCATCATTCTTAGTGTCTAATCTTAAGAAATACTGCTTCTAATGAGAATGTTTGTCTAGCGAAGAGGGAAGAAATTAATTAATTCTTGGGCACATTTTCTGAAGTGTCAGATTAGCAATGTTATTAAGGATAGTGGTACGTAGTTTCGCTAAAGCCCAATATAGACAACGCAAGAACTTGCATGCAAGTTTGACTACATACATTGCGGTATTTGTTCGATCATCTGCATTCATTGTCCATTAATAGTCTGAAATGTATGGCAGGTTGCATAAAATTTCTTGCAACACCTTAATGGGGCTCTGTAACTCAAATTACAGATTGGGCTTTAAATAGGTGGTGTTTGATGTTATGCTAGCTATACACGATCCAGTTTAGCTTCTAGTTTGCAGTATGCTGGAAGTGGCGTGCAGTAAGAATTGGCTCACAATGCGCATTATAAATTTCTTCTAATAGCCAAATACCATCAAGTTTACTGTACGCCGCCAGTTGCAGCGCATTGCAAACTTGTTGGTCAACTTGATCATGTATAGCTTACATTACCTCATAATGTTTCAAGGAAATACGGTAGGCCTTTGTTGAAATATGACACTTCTTGGTTGAAAACAAAAATACATTTTTATCCGGCAGGATCCTTTAAGAGTCTGTATGACTTTGAGAGTATTTTTCTTTTGTCCCGGATCTTTTGATGCTCTTATATTTGACAAGGGGAGTTGTTTGTGGACACTTGTGAAATTCTTTTGAAGAAATGTACTGTAAAAAAGGCGGTATTAATTTCGATTTCAGCCATGCCTGAGATCTTTATACAGCCAAAGTTATCGGAAAAATAATTTTAATTATCTCAAATTGAAGATTTGACAGGGACAGTTTTTTTTAGCCTGTAATGTATCCCACTGATGGTTAAAGCTCCCGTTTTATTTTCCTAACCTCTCTGTTTTGAGAATTTGTTTTGCCTGTGAAGTTGTGAATATGTTGAATGCCCCCCCCCCCCCATCCAACATGTTCACAACTTCACAGGCTAGTCTAAAAGGCTAGTTTAACAGAATTTCAATTCATATTCTGATTCTTCTAATTAGGGGAAAATTTTAGACCCTCAGATCGCTGCACTATCTGCGGCGCGGTTGAATGATAGATGTCAGAAAAAAAATTGTCTTCGTGGAAGTCAACATTCCACATTTTTTTATATGCATAGTTACCTTCACACCTGCTGTATGTCACCACCATAATCATATTAATAGAAAGAATAGAAGAATAGAATAGAAATATATTTATTTGATATAGGACACACACACAGAAATAATAATAAAAAATACAATTGAAAATACAATAAGAATTTTGCTGAGCATGTCCACACCAAAAGGGTTACCAACTCAGCATTTGCTGGGCGAAAGACACCCAGCGCTGGTTTTCAGTTGGCACCACGCAGTGACACACGGACGAGGGTAGGCAAAGAAAAATAGAAATAATAAAATAAAATAAACAATAAGAAGTGTGTGTAGGGATACGTGTAGTGTATTAAATAATTAAATAATATTATATGAATAAAGTTCTATAGCATTATAAAACGTGTGCGCTATAATAGGTTTTTTAAAAGTATTAAAACACGCCACGAATGACACCACCAATGGCGCGGCAATCGACCAATAGGGAGAGCCGCTCACGCTGTGGCGCCAGACAGGCGAACATTTCAAACACATTCGCTGCAGTAGGTTGGACTATAACCTAAAACCCCGCTTTTTAAGAAAATAGGTTCACAAATTCTCATTAGCAAATTAAAACACAACTTTAACAGTTACACTCTGAAAAAATGGAAAGACTATTGTTGTGAAAGTGCAATCACATGGTTCCCGGCCAGGCGGCCACAGACGCAGGCATTACGAGCTCACCACATACAGCCCAGCTCGTACCCTCTCGTTTCCCAGCATTAGGTACACAACTATAAGGTGAGTTACAAAATGTAATAATTCAAATTAATAAGTACAGCACCTATACATATAAAATCAATTGTTTATTACATTCAAAATAAAATTATATAAATTTAATTAAAATAATTGTAAATTCTAAATACATAAAATTGGTGATTAGATTATATTGCAATAGCTGTTCTAGCACGAGAGCTAGGCCAGCATTGCTATTTGTATATGAAGAGTTAATTGAATAAATAATTATTAAATTATTACATGAAGCGATATTAAAAATTGTAAATAACAAAAAATATACCATTCATATATTTTATTTATCTAAATAAATGATTTGTCAATATTAATATCTTCAAAATTAATTTGCGAATTAAGAATAAAATGCTTAAGTCTGATTTTAAAAGTATTTATATTGTTTAGGTCCCTAATCGGTGGAGGAATATTATTCCAACATTTGGAGGCTGCGTAACGAAAACTACCTCGAAAAGCTGCAGTACGATGATGTGGGGTAGCCAGCTGTTGGGCACAACGCCTGGCCTTGCGCTGCCGGTGATCATTTATCCACGCCAGTTTAGAGTACAGGTATGACGGACATTTATACTTGATGACGCCGAAAAGAAGACAAGCTAAGTGCAGTTTACGACGTGACTTCATTTTTAAAATACTGTGTTTGTTCAAAATTGGTGTATATGTAATATCTCTAATTTAAGCACGGAAATTTGAGCTCTAACGATGAAACTTGATACGTCATCGTTAATTGTTAGAGTTTAGACAATCAAGGAGTTCAACGAGTTGCTGATAACGAGATCAGAGGAAACTTCAACGGGGAGATTTTGAATGCATGTGATGAAATTAAATTAGCACGCACACACATTTTGCTAGGATTTTTTTGAAGTCTCTTATAGATAATAGGAGGCCAGTCTTACCATGGGATATTAATTACCTAGTAGTGTTGTGTAGTTCGCGAACGAACTAGTTCGAAAATATTGCTCCCACAGATGAACTACGCGAACTAGATCCCACTTTTGCCGCTCCGTAGTTCGTTAGTTCATGACAGAATGTGTAGACGTGACGTAAATTTTAAGTAAATGTACCCCCGTGTTCAATGATCTTGTCGCAGTAGGAGCAGTATGAAAACGAGCGAACGAACTGCCTTAAAATAATTCACTATAACACAGATCGTTCGATGCTTTTAAACTGCTCCTGCTGAGAAGAGCGAAAAGTTGGGAACAAAACACGAACTAACGAACTAAAAGAGCGAACTAGTTCATGTAGGATCGGCGACCTAAACTGATTGATCTCAGTTGCGAACTATTATGCCCAAGACTACTACCTAGTTACTGGGTTGTGGAGGTGCGATAAGCAGTCGCTCCATGTAAAATACTGATATCTATCTCTGTTTCGACTGGAAGCCGACCCCAATATACTTGAGAAAATTCAGGCAGATGATGTAGGTAATAGGAGGCGAGCCAATTGCCATCTAATTCATTTATCACTATCAATTGTCGCATAAGTGGTATCATAATACCCTTTTATCTACTCTCATATCGTTAAATTTAAAATACAAAACTCAAAACGAGTTTATAATGACGTACTTTACACACAGTATATCGAAATGAAATTAAAAAAATAAATTATGACACTATTTCTCTAACAAAATAATGTTATAATAATTTATTTTTTCATTACGATACAGATTACAGATCATAGATACATCCATTTGATTTTTTATCTGTGGCTGCGCGCGCTGTGGCCCATGCGCGGTGATAACGGGAATTTTGGCGCAGTAATACTGTGTCAATCTTTATCTTTTATTTGATAAATTCATGTTCAATGAAAGTAGATAAAGTAGTGTATGAAACTGTACATAACTAGGTATTATACACTCGTGTGATACTTTTAAAAAACTCGCTTCGCTCGTTTTTTAAACTCACACTCGTGTATAATACCCCTCATTATGTACCAGTTTCATAAACTACTATTTTGGGTTTTAAAATCAATTGAGTCCTTCCACCACCACCTGACTGTTGCGGAAGGGGCTGTCAAACTCCAGTTGACTCAAATTCCACCCTGTCCCTCGGCAGTCGTCTTCCATTGCCACGGTATCCAACTTAAACAGTCTTGCAACCTCGGACATTAAGCCACAGAAGGACCCCCATGAGTTTGTTGACAGCTTCTTGAAGCGCGCGAGGAGTTATAATTACCTGCTTTCCACCTTCCACATCGACTCTGACTCAATCACCTTTATGGTCGTGATTGAAGATTCTGAATCAACTAATCTTCCCAGTAACAGAAGACAAACAAAAAATTCCTATATCAGTAACTTCCACATAAATATTTATTTCACTTGTATCTGCAACATTTTTATGTGTGTTATCGTTAAATTTTATGTTCATGTTATACACACGGTTACACAACAAGTCATGAAATACCAGTATAAACTGACCTTTGAATGTTAGAATAGGTCATACAAAGCGAGACCAAGAAAAACTGGTTTTGTCTAGCTTGATGTTTAGCCACACAAAAATATCATCAGTCCGTTGGTTTACTACGAATTCTTGTTTATTATTATTTCAGTAATGTAGTTACTTTGTTCAGGCCTTGATCTTGAATGTCGTCAAAAGCCGTTTCATAACGTAATGTTCATTTTCATATTCATTAGGGGATAAAAATGCGACGTGTGAGGTTTTTTTTACATACAAATGTTATTTAGGAGAGAAACGTTTTTGGAATATGAAAAATAAAGTTTCTTTGCAACTGGACTCCCAGATTTTGAATCATTTATGCTGTCTAAGCTCATATAACTCGGGGGTCTCCGTAAAGTAAGATTCTTGTAAAACATTTTTTTTGTTATACTGCCATGGGGTAGGTAATGACCTGATGTCCCTAGGTGGACATGGACTAATTCTTTCAATGCTCTTTACTTTGTACAATATACGAGTATTATAAGTTCATGTGTCCAAAACCCATTGTAGAAATACAAACCGCTCTTAAAGTGATTGCCAGTTCTATAGGATCTCCAAGTCCACATGGCCCACCCTTTTTTATCGTGGTATAATCATCAAATGAGTCCTCCTACCAGTTGTATCGGAGGGGACTGTCAGAAACGTACTGATCAAAATCCATGGAGTTCCTTCAATAACCCTTTACGCTCTAGGGTCACTTTTAAGTATTTAAATAGTCCCGGGACCCCAATGTTCACCTTAAGGTTCCCTTTATGGAGTAGGCCAATAACCTCTTTTCCTTACCAGTTACTTGATTGCATCTGCTAGTGAATTGTATGCCTGTACCATCCGCACTAACGATCCAATACAAGGTAATAAGCATGAATATTAAATCGGACTTCATCAACCGTGCGATGATTGGGATGCCAATCTACGTCGCAAACAGACATGGTACTAAAAGTTGATGGTTTACACTTAACTGACGTATTGATTACTTCATTTGATGAGTATTGCACATAAACCGCCTTACCACAGAAAGATAAACATCTGTTGAACGCTTGTCTAAAAAAAATATAACTGCAAAACGACTTGTATATCAACGAGAAATGTCGGTTTGACGTTCACAGTTCTTTTAGACAGCCTTACTACAAAAACTTAAACATCTGTTGAACACTTGTCTAAAAAAAGTGTGGCTGCAAAACGGACCTTATTTCAACGATATAATCTGACATTTTTTTAGACAAGTGTTCAACAGACGTTTAAAAGTTTTTGTGATACGACAGTAACAGATGTTTAACATTTTTGTGGTAAGACGGATAGTATTATTATGGTCTAATCTGCATCAAATCCACTTACACACCATTACTGTAAAAATCTAATAGCACTTTGTCCAACACTGGAATCGTATTCATAATTAGCAGTATTGCATGACCAATAAGGAGAGTTAATGCAGTTACAAACTGAAAGTCATACAAATCTTATACTAACTAATCCAATTAGAAACGCTTCCGTCAATTAACGCCTGCCATAGTTAATGAGGCTCTTATATGTACATCAATAGATGCAGAGAAAACGCAATCAAGCGCTGAAGCACTGCCATTTATGTTAATGTAAATTGAAGGTTATTTTTTTCAGCGCAATGTTATTTAAAGCTTAAAATGAATTTTAAAATAAATGGATTCCGTGCAATTCCGGAGGATAAGGCTAGGTGGGATCGTGAAGCAAGCGAGGTCATTTCTCGCTCATTTTTGCTCATAAGGTGCGAGTTTCCTTGAGATAAATGTAGTAGAATATCCTTACGGTGTTCTTGAACGTCTAAGCGGCTGTCATTTCTCGTTTAGCTCACAGTATAACCTTGTCTCTTCGCAATATATCCGTGAAATTACCTCATAACTAAGTGAGAGAAAAATTTTGTAGCAGACCTTTTTTTGCATGGTTGTCGCGACGACCGACGCTTGCTTACTGCAAGATTTATCATTGTGCCAGGAATTAAAGTAATTTGCTGACTACGATTAAAATTGTATGCAGTTTTTAATTTTCTGGGTTGGGTCTTGTTAATTACCTATTTGTTATTTATGAGATACATAGTAGATTGAGCCATAGCAAGGTCATATATTGGACGTATTTTAGTTCACCTTGAGAGTTTCAATGAGATGATCATGCTCATTCTTTCTTTTTCTTTTGGAGACAAGTCATTACTTGGCTGTAAGAATATTTATCTACACACTATTTCATCACTTGCCCGTTTCATCAACTGAACAAAAGAGTTCAGACAAGGTTTGATGTTCTTACTAATTTGTTACTGTGGATTTATAACCACTACTGTTCGTTAATTTATTATCAGCCTATTGCCGTCCACTGCTGAACGTAAGCCTCCCCCAAAGAGCGCCAACCATCCCGGTCCAGGGCAGCCCGCATCCATCCACTGCCAGCCACCTTCCTTAAATCATCGACCCATCTTGCAGCAGGGCGTCCTACACTACGTTTGCCCGTTCGTATTATGATATCCACAAGGCAATATATTATTTATAAAATAATATTAATTCTCTCTGAATTTAACAAAAAAAAAAAACATATCAAAGAGTGACAGGTGGTCAAGTACCTACCAAAATTAATAACATAATTTCTCCTTCACCTTCATAAAATAGATTGACATTGTTTTACCAGCATCGTTGCCAATATCTTAGTGTAGGTAGGCACCGGTGCTACCCATATTGATCGTCGTATCGAGACCAGGTGCTCCAATTCTGCTTATAAGCCACAAACACCCCTTACACAGCTATTATACGACAACGTTTGTGCATTTAGATCTTACAGGTTTTGTCCAGGTAAGTGTTGGGTTAGAGGTAGGTACCAATTTGAGGTGATATTAGGGTTGAATAACGATTTTGAGCTGGAAGATAAAGCTTTTTTTGTATACCTACTGAGAAAGAGAGTTTGAGAGAAAAAAATACTTTTACACTTACAGAATCTGTTGTCGCATTTAAAAACATATTAATGGTTCATTGTCTTCTATACATTGAGATGCTCATGTTAGCCGCTGAGGTTACCGCTTGTCGTGCAATTTTCAGCCTTATTTCAATATAATCTGAGCAATTCGCATTAAAATTAATAAAATAAATTCTTTTCTAAGCTAAAAAGTGCTAATTCACCGAAATAAAATATAAAATTATTTATCAACGAAAAAAAATCTATGCCACTTCATCGTGCCATACCGGTCGTGCCGTCAGTGAGCGCTCGCCCTAGGTATCTCGCCTCCAAGCGAAATGTAATAAGATATCGGAAATCTAGATAAACGACGGGTGGTCGTCTCTTTTGATTGACATTCTAATTTAAGTAGAAATTTTATTTTACTACGGCTTGCTTGAATAAAATGGATACTGCTATTTCTAAGAGGATTTATTTTTCGTAAATGATTCTGACGTGGGTACCTAATGTAGAATTAGTGTAACAATGATAGTCGGTATCAAAAGTTCCAAGATGTACGAGTATGTTAAAATAAACTTGTTATTATAAACAGATTTAGAAAATAAAGTACTGAATCAAAGTTGTGGTACAAACAACTCGAAACCCAACTGAGGCTTATATTTTTCACATTTGTGATAAGTTCTGTTCTCAATAACACTTTAACGTACTTATTAAAACTCTTTATGGTTTTCTGGTGTTGTTCTTTTGGCCAATGAACGCACAACAAATATTAGCCCGATTTTTTCCACCGAATACTGCGACAAGTGGAATTACGTATACGAAAGGGCACGCACGGACGAACAAAAAATCAGGCCGTTAAATGCACAGAAAAAAGTTGCAGTGACTGTATGTGTGGCCTTAAACTGTGCAACAGATTTCGATGCAGTTTTCGCGATCTTATAAATTATTTATACAGATTTTTTTCCATAGTACATCAATATCAAACCGCACAGCAAGACGGCATGTCGCTAGTTATAATTTTAACACTGATGTATTAATTACAATATTAAGAATATTATTAACTTACTCTGATTTTACTCAACAGTCATCAATTTCTCATAAAAGATAAAAAGATTAAAATCACAATACCTTTTGTATTGACTGCAGCAGCGCCATTATCTATTTGAATTGTCTACTTGATTTATAATAATTATGAATATTGTTTAAAGAGTCAATATTCCAGTCTTCTTTTGTTTTCAATCCGATCGAGAGCCAATTATTTCCTTTTATCTTTCTTTTTGAATTTCCAATAGTAGGATCCCGAATAGAAAGACTATTTCATTTTCTATTTTTAAATGCGTTTGAAATAAAATTTATATATTATGTCATCGTTGACCTGTAATGTTCTTTTTTTATGAAATAAAATATCTTAAAAAAAATAAGCATCAACAGAATACTTACTGGTAACTTTTAACGTTTCACTAAGTATTGACACTAGCCCCGAGAAGTGAAGGCGCGGCGGGAAGAGCTCCGTTGCGATGTCAGGGCAGTATGGAGGGGACGACTGTCGCAACCGAGGTCCGGGCACGCCGCAATCGCGGCGGTAAGACCCCTCTTTGAGGAGTGGCTGGAAAGGCGTCACGGCGTCCTGACCTACCGCATGACGCAGGTCCTCACCGGACACGGAAGTTTCGGGAGTTTCCTGTGTCTGGTAAGGAGGGAAGAGACGCCTGGGTGTCACCACTGCGAAGATCGCCCGGAGGACACGGTGGAGCATACGGTGCAGGACTGCCCCGCTTGGGCAGAGCACCGCCGTGTCCTCTCGGCGGCGGCGATAGGCGGAGACCTCTCGCGCCCGGCATTGGTCGAGGCCATGCTGCGGGGCGAGACGGAGTGGGAAGCGGTCGCCTCTTTCTGCGAAGCAGTTATGCTCGTGAAGGAGGAGGCGGGCCGCGTGAGGGAGAGTACAGTGTCCTCCCTCCACCCCAACCGCAGTGGTAGACGCCCACGGCGTCGGACGTCGGCAGACGATCTCCGGCCACCGTAGGCGCGGGCATGCGGGCGGCGAGTAAAGGGCAACTCGCCGCCCGACCATGGACCATGCCCGGGTCGACGGCGCGTTGTGTTCCACGCGCGCCTCAAGGAGTGTCAGCATGATGACGGGGCCTCTAGAGGGCCAAAGCCTGCCGGGACTTATTTCATTACCGTGACCCCGGAACACAAAGGGCTATTGAAGGACACCGTGGATTTTAGTCAGTACGAGTCTGACAGTAAGGGGTGGGAGGACTCATTTGATGATTTTACCACGCAAAAAAAAAAAAAAGTATTGACACTAAAAATGTCCAAATTCAAAGGAGAAACCCAAACTCCATAGAAACTTGGGCCTGGCGTTACAGAGCTGGAATTTTGCCATAAATTAGAGCACTTAGGAAGATTTCACGAGCCCAATTTTCACGTCTCTCAGCAATGGCCAAATTGGTAAAATCAGACAATGTTTACGTATGTTAGGTTATTTTTTTATTTCTTAACTGCCCCACACTAGGAATTTCTCCTGTGTCGTGGGTGTGTTTACAAACATTTAAACTCACATATACAAACACCCAGACCCGGAACACCTACATGTAGTTAATACAAATATTTGTTCCGTGCGGGAATCGAACCCGCTACATGCTGCATACCAATCGCTCAGCCACCACAATATTTAAATTAAAAATATGTTTTTTGAGGCTGTTTTCTACGTAAATATGGAATGCACATGCGCCGAGCTCTAGCACTTGCAACCTATCATGATGAGGTTTAGGTACCTACTTAAATAAAAAGCGGTGAATTCAGATTAATATTCCTGAAAACCTCAGCTGAAAACTATGTTTGCTAGATAAGGCCCACTTACATCACTAATGGCTCGCATTTTTAAACATAGTATAATTTACTACTAGGGGTTTTGATGCTATCTCAAATGACAGTAAACTGCGATTGCAACAATAGGTTTTATTTAAATTAAAAGCCGTATTATTGAGATAAGGTTTTATTAATCACCTTCTTCGTTAGGATTATCATAATATAATATAATATAGTAGGTATCTAGAAATTGTGAAGGAAGTAATTGACTACCCTGGTGCTGTGCCCAACCAAGATATCATATTATGCTCATGGTGTGGGCACAACACCCAACCGTTTTTTGCCAACGATACAGGTGCAGTAATATTGGATTATAGCATCCCTTCCACTTAAAGAACTGTCAACTAATATATAAACGTAATACATCTTATTACTAATATGTCTGGATTTTATTCTTCCTCTTAACATCCAGGTGAGTCTGATGTTGACAGCTCTTGCTGTAGGTCACCGGTCACTTCTCTACATACTTTTATGTATGGAAGGAATGTCCTCAGTATTTGGCTCATTGACAGTTGATGAAGTTGCACCAGATGTTGAGGGGCCTGATTGAAAATGCCAGGATGCTCTATTTGTTCGCACCCAACAAGAGTGACAGACATCACTTGAAGCATTGAAGCACCCATCTGAAAATAATTTATTTACATTTAAGGATGCCTTTACACCGGAGATGTGGGATTCTTTATTGCCCACTTTGAAAAAGACTGATCGAACGAAATCCTGCAAATGAGCTTAACCGTTATCACACTGTCTCTCTATTTCAATTAAATGTTTTAGCATCGAAAATTCAATTTTTTATTGCTCTTATTATCAAAATGAAACTAAAAAATGACATATATAAACCGTGAATAACACTAATATACTAACCGTGCGTGATAAGATCCATTCTCTTATAACTTTGTGTATTCTGCATTCTTGAACTGTACCACTCCTAAGTTGATGGCAGCGAACTCTTCTCAGAAGAGACGTCCACAGTGAATACACAGTGGCCAGTGTCCTATAGGCGTCTGTTCACTCTCTTCTGGTCTATTTCCATCAAGCATTGGCATGATTCCAGCAAACTTGACAGATAGTCATTTTCATTTACCTGAAGCAAACATTCATCATTTGACTATTAGTTCTAGCACTAGCATTTAGCAATAAGCATCTGAGTGGCATATTTAGGCAGGTTCAGTGCAGAATGGTGTTATTACATGCTTACAAAAATGTTACGTTATAGAAATATCGCATACTAACCAATTGAGGCGCGACCCATTCTTGTACAATTGAAAGAATCACTTCATCTTCCAATCTTCGCCTTCCTATTGTGTTGCAACGATCCGTTGCTATTCCACAATTAATGCACAAGCTCATGATACCGTATCATCCAATCGTCAGAAGAGCAATATCCAGATCCGGTCTTCTAGCAAAGGTCAGCAGGAATGGCAGGCTACGGTGTCCAATATGCAAGCGAGGGTTAGTCAGAAGGCAATCAGTTTCGGAGTCCAGTATTCGAGCAGAGGTTTATTATTGTAATAAATCTCGAGAATTCGAAAAACACATTCACTTGATCTTTTAATATAGTATAATGTACACTGACTTGAGCAAACAAAGATACGAAAAACGAATAACAATAATTAAGATGACAATTGACGACAGGCGTTGACATTGACATTTTTGACATTTGCTGTTTACTAGTGCAATCCGTGTGCAATTCGCGTTGCAATCGATTTTGTCGATTATTCTTTCCTTTAATGATTTTTTATTCGTGCTTACGTTAAAAAATAATTAGATTCCAGATTTTTTTATTTGACAATGATTTCAATATCTAAAAAGCAATTATACTAAAATAATGGAGTACTATTCAACTATAATTTGTAGTTATTGATATCCGCTAAATCGATTACATTCTAAGGGTACGCTCTATTGTTTAATGCCAGTGTTTGCAAAGTAAGTGACATGAAATAAGTGCTGTAGCGGTTTACAAAGGTTGTTTAAAACAAAAAAAATAGAAATGTACTTTTTTTAGACTTGGCCATTGTAAATGAGGCTAAGATTTAAATGGGTTAATTAAGCAAAATAGTAGATTTTTTTGGTACATATTTCATTCGTGTAACGGCTAGGCCCAGAAATGGGTTTCTCCTTTAAATGTATTGCTGCAAATAATAATGTGATGTCGCTTTAAGTTTTCTTACACATTGAGGAGAATTTACTCATTTAAAAGTTAATTATTAGCGAAATATTCATAATTGTTTGTAAACAATTAGAACTTAAGATTCGACCTAACATAGGTCGTATCCTAATTCAAGTCCAAACTCGCAGACCGCAATTTAGCGCAAGCAATATCAGTAGTATATTGGGGTCCTAATGTCTTGACAATACAAACTGGGGAAATAATGGCAGAAACACGTTCTTGGACTACTAAAGTTTGAGTTCTAGATATTAATTTGTTTTAGTATGCGGGACGCAAATTGTCGGCTGCCTCGTATTTGGCCAACTATATTGGGATTTCGTGTCCAGTCTAACATTATAAGGATCATTTTGAATACGGTACCAATATGTGACTGATTGTTTGAACGATTTTTCGCGTGGTACGAAAAGATGTGTCAAATTCTTTCTGTCTTTTTATAACCCACCCTGTTCTTTTAATTATTCTGTGAGGTCCAGGGCTTTTTCTTTAATTGTCAAATTATGATGGCACAAATGGTCACAAATATTGAAACTATAGTTTTGCTCTGTGACCTATAACCGTCTCCAGCACTCCATCTCTTTTTTAACAACTTTATGAAAGGTTCTCAATTCGACTGCATTTTTTGTGTCCTATATACAGGGTGTTTGGCAGAACGTTGAACATACGAAAATGGTGGATAGGTGGGGTCATCTGCTACTTACTCAGCCCTAATTTATTTTGCCCTGGCCCACTGGATATTTAGAAAAAAATATTCTTTTTTCTTGATTCACCACTTTGTTAACTTTAAAGTTAATTTTTATTAAAAATGGGTAAAACAGGCATAATTTCAACAAAATATTGCCTGTTTTACCCATTTCTAATATCAAATACACTCACACACACAAAGTGATGAAACCAGAAGAAACATAAAAAAAAATATTTAAAGGTCCAGTGGGCCAGGGCCAAATAAATTAGGGCTGAGTAAGTTGCAGATGACCTCACTTATCCACCATTTTCGTATGTTCAACGTTCTGCCAAACACCCTGTATATATATTTATATAAATCGCTCAAAAGTTATGAAAGGCATTGATTATGCATGCAAGGCCATCAATGTGTTTTTATCTCACAAAAGCTGATGCATTGATAGAATATAAATAATACAATACCTTATATTGTGGGTTTTGTTTTAAGATAGGATAATGTAAATGTAAATAACAATGGCATTTCATGAGTTGTCGAGTCTTTAATAGCTGTACTCTGTTTACATTAATTTCTAGCATCATATAGTGCTATCGACGTCGTGAGAGTCATGCAATGGTCAACCCTTGGATGTAAGTGGCGGATTGTTATCATTTGACTTGGTGATCTAAGAACGAGAGGCCTAACCACGAGCTCTTAACGCGATCCAGTTTAGGCTGTGGGAAAGAGACAGAGCTATACAAGTCGTCTAGCGCCATCTCGTTCCCTGAGCGTAAATTGGATCCCGTTAAGAGCTCGTGGTAGGCCACCAGGTCTTTGCTCAGCAGTCGCCGTAGCTTTTAACAGTAACAATTTATTTAAGACACAAAATGGTCACCATAAAGACGCTATGTTGTCATCAGCTCTAGAGAACGAAAGTCCTAAGAATGTTTTAACATTTACTGAACAAAAGTTTTAAAACAAGTTCTTATTATATTACTTGTTTGCTTTGACCCGATAATGTGATGTAATGACTTCGGAGTTTCTTTTTAACAGTTTAATTGTTTAGGCGAAGAGGATGTTGTTACTGTAATTGAGGGTAGATTAACATTTTTATTGATTATGGCGTTAACGGGAGTGCTGATATCTTTTGTTTTTACGAGATGAAATATGTGACGCAAGAATGAAATAAGTTTTCTTTATCTTAGGGTGGGTTCATATCTGAGGGAAGATCCGTCGCGGAACGCCAGAGCAGACAAAACGTATATTATATAATTATATACTTGACGCACAAAGGGATCATCCATTGAGTGTGAACGGTCAAGTGTTTTTCTATACATTTGTCTGTTCTGGCGTTCCGCGACCGACAATACGCGACGGATGTTCCGTCAGATATGAACCCTTATTGTTTTCTTTTCTATAACGTTGTAGAAGAAACAGAGTTTTTAAACCTTGCTCCACACTATGAATTTCTACTGTGTCGTGGGTGCGTTTGCAAACATAGAAACTCACATACACAAATACCCAGACCCGGATCAACTACCTGCAGGCCAAACAAATATGTGTTCCGTGTGGGGATCGAACCCGCGACACGCTGTGCGTCAGTCGATCACTCAGCCACCGCGCCAATAGTGCCGTTAAATATTTATCTAAATGGAATCACTTATAAGAGATATTTTTCTTAGTCGAAACACTCTTGTAAGAGTGGTCATGCCTGGGTAGACGAGGTAAACGAGGGATTTTTCTTTCAGTGTCGGCGACGTGCTTCCATTATCTCTGCCTCTCCATCTGGCTCTGAACCATCGGTCTCTCATAAATCATTTGGCCCCATGGGAGCTCCACTAGGTGCACGTGCACGACACGGGACGGGCTGACCTGCAACTACAGTGACTGAACTGAAAATCTTTTCGATGTTTCGGGGTCTTAAAAGTACCGTCATAAATACCCTATTCATTTCCTATTAAAATAATCTTCTTGTTTAGTAGTTACTTCCCTTTCGGAAATGTTTCATAAAAACTATTTCAAAAAAAGGGAACTGACTTCAAAACCAAACACAAAAAAACTGTAAAATAACTTTTCTTTCGGAAGTCGGTGGCTTTGTTTTTTATTTCATTGACTATGGCCACCGACTTCCGAAAGAAAAGTTATTTTACAGTTTTTTGTGTTTGGTTTTGAAGTCGGTTCCCTTTTTTCAAAAAGTTTTTATTTTTCCCGTTTTAGTTTAGACATTCAACAAAAATCTTCATACAATCGGCGTCTTTGAAAATCTACAATCCTAGTAAGCAACAAAAACGGATCTGTACGGGCAACTTCACGAGATATCCATTAGTATTATATACTAAAACCTTCCTCAGAATGTAACAAATACTTTTCTGAAACCGCATCAAAATCGGTTCAGCCAAACGCGAGATAATCGCGGACAAACATGCAATGGTCACTGAAAATCTACAATCCAAGACAGCAAAAACGGATCCACGCGGGGGCAACGTCACGGGATATCCATTAGTGTTATATACTAAAACCTTCTCCAGAATGTAATGAACACTTTTCTGACCGTATCGGTTCAGCCAAACGCGAGATAATCGCGGACAAACATACATATACTATACATACATACAGGTCGAACTGAGAACCTACTTTTTTTTAAAGTCGGTTAATAAGTCAAGTAAATCTCAAAAAAATAAGCTGGCATAAATAGCAACTTTCGTTCATACAGGGAGAGAAAAAATACGAAATACACCATTATCTTTTAGGGTTATTACAGCAGGAAATCCTTGCTTTATTGAATATTATGCATATAAGTTTTTGATATTATCGCGTTGTGTCCCACAAGTAGATGAACGATAGTGTGTGCGTTTGTAATAGAATATAAAATACAAAATTTAATACATTCTTTCTTTTTTTTTAAAAAAAAGTTGCCCCACACTAGGAATTTGTCATGTGTCGTGGGTGCGTTTACAAACATATAAACTCACATACACAAACGCCCAGACCCGAAACAACTACTTGTAGATCATACAAATATTTGCTCAGTGCGGGAATCGAACCCGCGACACGCAGCGCAGCAAGTTGTTAAGTTAGCTCATCCACTGTGCTAATCGTGCCGTACATTAATCCGGCGTCATTGTGGTAGGAAATAGGCACATGGGCGTTGAGGTGGGTCTATATTACCCGTATATTAAAATCGAGATATTTCCATAGTTATTGAGTGTATTTGTAAACTGTGTTGTTACACAATTATTAGGGTACTTATTTGTTGAAAATGAAAAAGAAAAACATAATTCAAAAATATTTAATAAGGTTTAATCAAATTTTACATAAACCTCTAAAAAGAGTAACAAATCAGAGATCTCTTGTGCTTTTAGGATATTCTTATTATAATAATCAGTATATTTGGATACTTATGGCATTTTTCTAACCTGATGGATTATGTCTTTTAAAAAAAATGTAAAAACACTAATTAGAATCTTCGTTAGAGACGCAGTCACTACAAAAAATATGATGTGTTCAGGAAAAATATATTTGGGGCAACTTTGATATGTGTGCTTTGTTTTGCGGTCCCTTTTGGCAGGACACACTTGACGTTGTTTGCGGACATCGCGTAATTTTGCACGAGGCTTTTCTGATGATTCACCAACAAATCCTTCCCCAAATAGTCTCCTCAGTCATGCTCGCGAAGGAGGAGGCGGGACGCGTGCGGGAGAGGACAGCGTCTACCCTTCACGCCAGCCACAGTAGTAGACGCCCACGGTGACGTTCGTCGCTAGATGATCCCCGGCAACCCCGTAGGCGCGGGCAAGCGGACGGCGAGTAATGGACGACTCGACGTCCGACCGGGCATGGTCCATCCATGCCCGGGTCGATGGCGCTTTGTGTTCCACGCGCGCCTCAAAGAGTGTCAGCAAAATGACGGGGGTCCCTTTAGAGGGCCAAAGTCTGCCAGGATCGCGGGGTCTGCCAGGATAGCCCTTTACGTTCCGGGGTCACGGTAATTCGTATTTACCGTGACCCCGGAACGTAAAGGGCTATTGAAGGACACCGAGGATTTTAGTCAGTACGAGTCTGTCAGTCCTTCCCGCTCTGCCCTGGGTGGGAGGACTGATTTGATGATATTACCGCGATAAAAAAAAATCTGCTCAGAAATTAGACTAGAAATATACGTACATATCCTCTCGAAAAAAATTTATTGAAAAAAAAAAAACTGAAAAGAAAAAAACCGTTAACATACACACCAAAAATCAATAAACAATGATAAAATTGATTACTTGAAAATGGCACAAAATGGTAACGTCAATTGTGAGGATGGGTCAAAATTACCTTTTTGAAAATTAAACGCGTGTATTTTCCAGCTCGGTCGCCGTCACACTGATTTCTCGTCAGAAACGTTTAGAATACACTATTGGCTCCAGCTACTGCACAGAAGGGCAGCGTCGTACACACACTTTCAAAAATATTCTACATTCAAAACCAACCGGGTCATTTTGACCCAACCTCAATGACGCCGGGTTAATCAGCATTAATTCGCATTAGGCTAGGTGCTTTTGCACATACGTATATCTCCACATTCATTTCGTGCAGGATCCAAGACAGGTAAATTCATTCTCCGGGACACGTCGAGCTTCATTGTCTCGGCGCTTTTCTGGTGGTTGCCACTGCTGATTCTGGCTCTCAGGAGTTGCAGTGGTGTGGGAATAGTGTGGTGGGTTTGTACCAAAAAAAAATTGATTGATTTGATATTCTTTATTGTTAGCCAGAAGCTTGAAAGTCTGACAAACAGTTTTATCAAGAGGTATCGTAAGCGGCCCAGTGGTATCGGCCTCGACTTACGAGTAGTAGGTCGTGGGTTCGAACTCCGTCAGGCGCATTACTTTGTGTAATTTATTTCAACACCACTGCTCTCAAAACGGCGAAGGAAAACATCGTGAGGAAACCGGCATGTCCTAGAACGAAAAATTCGAAGACATGTGACATCTAACAATCCGCACTGGGCCCGCGTGGTAGATTACGGCCTGCTCCCTCTCACAGAGAGGAGGCCTGTGTCCCAACAGTGGGAACAGTTGGAACACAGGTGATGATCGTAAGCGCTGGGTTGTGGTGTGATCAGATAGGTAGTCGCTCTATCTAAAATAATATTCAGCTGCATTTGATTTAACTGGAAGCCGATGCCAACATAGTTGAGAAAGGCTAGGCAGATGAATCAGGTCATAGCAGTTTTTGTTATCATCAAAACACGTCTACTAATGTTAATCAAATCAATCTGAAAGTGTGACAAATGTATATTTGTACAATATTACGAATTCCAAGAAATCGACATCATATATTCAAATATTCATGTTACCAAAAAGGTTTTTCAATCTTCATACATATTCCTGAAAATCCTGAAACATTTTGTTAGGTACTTGAATCTATCGGTCAAGGTCAAATGGCTGCTTTAGCATAATATCCTTTATATGACCGTATTTGGGTCTGAATCGAAATGAGGCCTTTGTGCGAACGCGCGACGAAAATATGACGTTAAATTTCGATTGATTTTCAAATCTAAAATAGTATCTATGTATGATAATTACCACTCATTTTCTTTGTAGATTCCAACTACCTTTTTTAGGGTTCCGTAGCCAAATGGCAAAAACGGAACCCTTATAGATTCGTCATGTCTGTCTGTCTGTCTGTCCGTCCGTATGTCACAGCCACTTTTTGTCGAAAGTATAAGAGCTATCCTGTTGAAACTTCGTACGTAGATGTATTATGTGAACCGCATTAGGATTTTCACACAAAAATAAAAACAAAACAAATTTTGGGGGTGCCCCCCATACTTAGAAATGACACTCAAAAAATTTTTTTCACCAAACCCATACGTGTGGGGTATCTATGGATAGGTCTTCAAAAATGATATTGAGGTTACTCATATAATTTTTTTCTAAACGTGAGAGACACTTCCAAAGTGGTAAAATGTGTGTCCCCCCCCTGTAATTTCTAAAACAAGAGAATGATTAAACTAAAAAAAAATATATAGTGTAGACCTCAACAAAAACTTCCAACGAAAATTGGTTTGGATGAGATACAGTTAGCAGTTTTTGAGATATAGTACATTTTCAAAAACCGCAAATATAACTTTGCCATTCATACAAACACTATGAAAAACAAAGTTATTTTTGTTGTTTGTGTATATTACTTACTCTTCTTCTTCTTCCTGCCCTTATCCCATTCAACTTGGGGTCGGCGCAACACGTTTTCTTCTTCCATTCTCCCCTATCAGACGTCACAGTATCATTTACTCCTTTTTCTTTCATATCATTTCTTAGACAATCCATCCATCTTTTCTTTGGCCTTCCTCTTCCTCTCCATCCATCAACATTTATACTCATCACTTTCTTAGTCACATGGGTGTCATCGTGTCATCCCTCCTCATCACATGTCCATACCAAGATAGACGATTCCCTTTCATTTTTTCTGTAACAGGCGCCACTTTCAAACTTCCCCTTATAAACTCATTCCTTACTTTATCCATTCTCGTCACTCCACCCACACATCCATCTCAACATGTGTATATGACTTACTAATCTCAATATAATTATATCCCTGATCTATGCTTGCTACTACGGAACCCTTCATGGGCGAGTCCAACTCGCACTTGGCCGGTTTTTTTTTAGTTTTTTGACAATCGTTACCTGAAAGCCAGATTACCAGCCTTACCGTGAGGTATCGTATTGTCTGTAACTAACTGGGTTGTGAAGCTCAGATAAGCAGCCGTTCTATGTAAAGCACAGGTATTCAGATGCATCAGATTTTTGTGACACTACAAAACTACAAATAAATACGAATTACTTCATATTTTATTTTTATTTTTTGTTTTCTCCGCGTGTTCGTGCTAAGGCAACACAGTGCATCCGGTTAAACTGAAAAACGACCGACCCAACTGGGTTGGGCAAAAGCTAGGCCCATAATAAGTGTAGGTATTTTATTAGGTTCTGGGGTTTTTTTACATACACGCTTATTTACAGCACAATTTGCCATTTTAACCGGGCATTCTTTCTATTGTTAATAAATTATTATAATTCATTTATCGCTCAATTTACAAAGACTCATTCATAAATTCATTACATAAGAATGAATCAATATTTACAGTGTATCAATATTTTACTTATACAATTATTATTATTATTATTAGCCTACGTTGTCCCACTGCAGGGCAAAGGCCTCCCTTCCCTCCTTCCATCTGTCGCGATGTAAAGCGATTGTAGGCCAACCCTTTAAAAATGAGTCTAGCTCATCTCGCCATCTCCTTCTGGGCCTACCGCGTTGACTTATACAATACATTAAATATTTAGAAAAACTCAACTAACAATTCCCACTCACACAACTCACACACACACACACTCAACACAACTCTTAACGTGCACAGGTTCACCGTTTTTAATTTTGTCGATCTAAACAAAAAACAGAGTCAAGCATAAAGCTAAACATCGCTACGAACATTTTCACGATTTTTATAGCGAACGCTCTAGAGCTAGACGGTGGTAATCAAAAAATGTTTCTTTATGAAGATGTCAGACGTCGCCAGAAAGCTCGTAAGAACGTTTGTAAGAATATTCGCTGAAACGCTTTCATTTGTTTCTCTGTAATGTAACATTCGCAAGAATGCTCATTGCTAGTGAATGCTCAAGTTTAGCAGCACCTTTAAGAGGAAACACCAAGGGCTAGAGAATTGAAAAATAGGTATTTGTAAAATTTATTGCTGTCGCGCAGTGCCCTAACCGAAACCCGCAGAGCGCGATAGAGACAACTGCAGCTTGAACCGAAAATACCTATTAAATGAACACAAAATCAACGATTCGTAGTCCTCTGATTACTACTCCAAAACTTAACCGATTTAACTACTTTTTTCTTTAAAAAGTAAAGAAAGGCTTTGGCCGTGTTCCTATATTTTCCTTTTTTATATAATCTCGTCAAATTTGTTTTCTGGATATTTGAACACAGCGGAAAATCTGGCCAATTTTTTAGGGTTTTGAATGTTCATATCTCTTTTAATAATTAATTTATGGTAAAAACGAAAACATAGAGACATGCCAATAGTGGCCATAGATTTTTGTAAAAAATTATTGCTCTACTGGCATTATCCAGGGAGGAAACAGGGGACTACGTTTGTATGGAAAAACGGCCCTTATGTTATAAGGTTTTGTTGCGGAGCATTGATATAGACAACTACTGTCAACTCCCTCTGTACTTTTCCTGCTCTACAACACATCAACATATTATCATTATGACGTCCAAGACTTCCGCAAACAGAATAGCTGACCGTTGCTAGGGCTTTCGAGTTTGGCTAGAGGCCATGACGAAAATGGTTCCGCTAATCTGTTGATGGTACTTATTGGGTCACGCTAGCTTTGGCAGTAGTGTCCGTTATGCAATAAATTGTTTGCGTATTTTCGTTTTGCGCTGTAGATGATTTGGAATTAAATGGGGTGTGAAATTGTGCCAAAATTATAAGTTTGTTTTTATGGGTGTTACGGTTAAAGCCCGAAGTGCGGTTACACCTAGGTTTAGCCGGTTAAACCGATAGCGGGGTCTTTCAGACCTCACCATCCTCTTCTTACCTAAACTGTCCGAGTCGGTGTCCCGAGGTTAGACCTAGTTCTAACCGGCTAAACTTAGTTCTTACCTAAGATAAGTAGGGATACACCTAGGTTTAACCGCATGTGGTCGGTTTCACCTAAGTTTAGCCGGCTAGACCTAGGTGTAACCACACTTCGGGCTTTAACCGTAACAAGGGGGTTTGAAAAAACTGTTTTCACCTTTTAAACATCTCTGCTTTGACCATTTATGGGAATGCTTGCCTCGCGAACATTAGTTAAAATCTTTTCAATATCTGCCAAACCATTTTCAAGAAATTCCCTAACGAAAAAACATTTTAATTATTTTTTTAACTTTGGCCCGCACTCGGAATTTCTCCTGTACCGTAGCATCCTCACGTCCACAAACGGCCAGACCCGGAACAACTACATAAAGGTCATACAAATATTGTTCTTTAAAGGAATTATAAGACGGGATCGCTCTGTTACTGCGCCAAGCCTCAAATTAATCTCACACGATTATACAAAACACTTCACACCCCGTATCACCACAACTAAGTACAGACATGGCCACAAACAGGAATACTTCAACCCACGAGACATCTTATCTCCTCGACTGTACGGCCAACTTTCTAGTAATAATAAACGCTGGCACTTGCCTCTGCGACAAAAGAGGCTACACTGTTGTTCTTTATGGCCGTGACGTCATATCTGGCCATAAACGCCCACAGCCTGAATATGGCCGAAGTGTTAGCAAGTTTGTAAGGTCATGTAGGTCTTATTAATAAAATTATACGCTTGATAGGCGATCTTGTGATCTTTATAGGGTACTAGGGTAAGGCCTGTGGCTTTTACTCTCTCTATGATTGAATATTATCACTTCTTTTTTGTTAATATTGCCTTTGATGCTCCAACTTTAAAACTACAGATCCAATTGACAAATTGGATCTGTAAACTTCTCCTTTTATTGAGTTGTAAAAAACCTAAAATGAGATAGAAATACACGATTGTGGACATCTGCCACTTCCCAATTTTGCTTGAAGTCACAACCGGTCATTGGTCGAATGAATTGATCATTGATTTCATAGTGCCAATGTATACAAAGTACAGATAAATTCATTTACCATTGGAAATGCATTCATCGCGGTAGTAATTAAACAAGAAATACAAAATGTTGATAAATTGAGAGAAATAAAAATAGCACTCTTGTGATGCCACTTTGTTTACTCATAGTTGCATAAACTGGAAAGCGATGAACCTTGATGTATTCTCAATCCTCTTTAAAAAACAGCCATATCATATCTATAAATAGAGCACAAAATGAAGTGTTCCAGAATAAAACCATAAGAATGATAGCACATGCCGATTAAGTGACCAGCACTTCCCGAGCGAAGGTCAAGAGGGCGCCAGAAAGCTCTTCGCCATATTTTAATGATATCTTCAGGCCCGACACATTACCATATTCTTTTGGTAGATATCGGTAACCTTCACAGTTCTTATTTTATCAGCAGATTATACTTACTAATGTAGAAAGAAAAGTTTTCGTCTGTTCGAGATAAATTATGAAAATTGTTTTGAAATAAGTTTGGCATCTTTGAAAAAAAATTCTGACAATAATCGAGGGATAATTGCGTGTATTCATGACTTTGAAGAAGTTTGTTATAAAATTGTGAGATGTATTTGGCCCGAAATATTTGCTGGGCTGTCTAAGTTCAAGGGGTTAATACACCCCTTTCAGAATATTCATTTTAGGCAGCTGCAATCAACTACTAACTTTTTTTTCTTAATAATTTTGACAAACTTGTCGAACTAAATGCAACCTTACTGCAACAAGTTTACCCTATTGAGACGCTTTATAGTGCTACTACCTAAGTCAAAAGGCCAATAACTCGGAAATGAGTTTTGACAGTTTTTGTCAAATATATGATCTGAGGCCATACCACGAGCTCTTAACGCGATCCAGTTTAGGCTGCGGGAAAGAGACAGAGCTATACAAGTCGTCTAGCGCCATCTCTTTCCCATAGCCTAAACTGGATCGCGTTAAGAGCTCGTGGTAAGGCCTCTGCTCTTCTCTGAAGTATGATCTGGTGTATAATTTACAAGCCTGCCGGCGTCACGGGACTAACGAGCTACCGTGACTCCGGAACGTAAATGGCTATTGAAGGACACCGTGGATTTTAGTCAGTACAAGTCTGACAGTCCCTCCTGCCCTGCCCTGGGTGGGAGGACTCAATTGATGGTTTTTATCACGATAAAGGAAAGGCTTGTTTAATCACATGAAGACATAGAGGAATAGTATCAAACCACAATATACGTTTGTTTAGCGGTTAAAGGTCCCCCTTTAAATTTGTTTCACTAACTTTAGGGGTGATTTTCGAAAATCCAAAAACACGTGTTTAATTATATCAGATCTAGTATATAAATACTGATTTTCACATTAATCAACTTACGTGTTATGATTTTCCCATACAAACTTTAACAACGCCTAGATTACCAATAGAGGGTAGTTTTAAAAAAATAATAGAGCCAATATTTTTTATTTACTTGTGTGCTTATTCGTGGTAAGTTTCAAATTTATAAACCCAAGGAATAAGATTTTTCATACAAACGTTTTCACCCCTTTTCACCCCCTTAGAGGAGGATTTTCGCCAAATCCCGTCTTATTGCTTCCTTACATGGTAGACTGCAACAGCTGTCCAAAATTCATGTGACTGCGTTCAGGGGTTTCGGCTGTAGTTGAGTCTTAATAAAAAACCCTGTTATTTTATATATAGGTACTTAATAAATAAAATAAAAATATATACTTAATAATAAACCCTGTTCTTTTATAATATTCTTTTATGTATAGATAGATAGATAAGAGGTGTACTCGTCGGTAATCGTACGACATTCCAAGTTGTTGATAACTTTTTTTTAATACAAGATGCCAGTTGCGGCAGACAATCACAATAGCATTTTGTAACGATCCAACAATATCCATTACCCTAAGCTTGGTTATCGTAAACAAGAAAATGAAAGCAATCATGATTACAAAACGGTGCCGGAATACTAGGACAAATATTTTTCAAAGACTTTGGCTCGGTTTTTAGAAACCTGACCTGAATTCGTTGTCAAATCTCTTGTAAAAGCAATCTCGAAATTCTAAGCTACAAGTAACTGGGACTGTCACAACATTTATGAAAATTTTCCTGAGTTCTATGCATGGAATTTAATTTTAAAGTACAAAAAGACCTGTTTTTGAGATGATGAAGGTGTCATGCACTAAGAAAATTATAATAACAACATCACGGTTTACGCATTGGCTAAGGCAGGACGGAAACATTGGCCACTTGTGTCTTGGGTCAGATACAAGCTACCGATGAATATATTTGATGTCTCTGCGCTCCAAGGTTTTTTTTAGGGTTCCGTAGCCAAATGGCTAAAACGGAACCCTTATAGATTCGTCATGTCTGTCTGTCCGTCCGTATGTCACAGCCACTTTTTGTCGAAAGTATAAGAGCTATCCTATTGAAACTTGGTAGGTAGATGTATTATGTGAACCGCATTATGATTTTCACATAAAAATAAAAACAAAACAAATTTTGGGGGTGCCCCCCATACTTAGAATTGAAACTCAAAATGTTTTTTTCACCAAACCCATACCTGTGGGGTATCTATGGATAGGTCTTTAAAAATGATATTGAGGTTACTAATTTCATTTTTTTCTAAACTGAACAGTTTTTACGAGAGACATTTCCAAAGTGGTAAAATGTGTGTCCCCCCCTGTAACTTCTAAAATAAGAGAATGATAAAAAAAAAATATATAATGTAGACCTCAACCAAAACTTCCAACGGAAATTGGTTTGGGTGAGATACGGTTAGCAGAAATTGCCATTAGCCATTCATACAAACACTATGAAAAACAAAGTTATTTTTATTGTTTGTGTATATTACTTACTATGGATGGATGGATTGTCTAAGGAATGATATGAAAGAAAAAGGAGTAGGTAAATGATACTGTGACGTCTGATAGGGGAGAATGGAAGAAGAAAACGTGTTGCGCCGACCCCAAATAGAATGGGATAAGGGCAGGAAGAAGAAGAAGAAGTATATTACTTACTAATCTCAATATAATTATGTCCCTAATCTATGCTTGCTACTACGGAACCCTTCATGGGCGAGTCCAACTCGCACTTGGCCGGTTTTTAGGGTTCCGTACGTCCGAATACAAAAACGGAACCCTTATAGGATCACTCGTGTGTCCGTCTGTCTGTCGCTTACAGTCAATTATCTCCGATTCTACTACACCGATTGGGTTGAAATTTGGTACACATATCAATTCCTGTGACCCAAGCACAGAGGTGTGACGTGAATAGATGAATTCTGTATGTGGGAGGTAATTTTTGGGAGGGAAGGGGAAAATGAAAAAAAAAAGTTTTGAAAACTGCATCGTGTGACACATCAAATGAAATGTCTTGTTGAGACAATCTTAAATGTATTTTTTTTGTAATTTTAAAATAAATAGTTTCCAAGTTATTCAAGAAAATAGATGAAATTTGACCATTCCCCCTCCCCTCTTATCTCCGAAACTACTGAACTTAAAATTTTGAAAAAAATACAGTAATAAGTTTTCTACTTATAGATTATAGGAAAACCTATAAGAAGTCCATATCTGTATATGGGAGGTAATTTTTGGGGGGAAGGGGAAAATTAAAAAAAAATATTTGAAATCTGCATCGTGTGACATACCAAATGAAAGGTCTTGTTGAGACAATCTTAAATATTTTTTTATTGTAATTTTAAAATAAATAGTTTCCAAGCTATTCAAGAAAATAGACGAAATTTGACCATTCCCCCCCCCTTATCTCCGAAACTACTGAACCTAAAATTTTGAAAAAAATACAGAAATTAGTTTTCAGCTTATAGATTATAGGATAACCTATAAGAAGTCCATATCTGTATATAGGAGGTAATTTTTGGGGGGGGAAGCGGAAAATTAAAAAAAAAATATTTGAAAACTGCATCGTGTGACATATCAAATGAAAGGTATTGTTGAGACAAACTTAATTGAATTTTTTTTGGAATTTTAAAATAAATGGTTTCCAAGTTATTCAAAAAAAATAGACGAAGCTTGACCATTCCCCCCCCCCCTTATCTCCGAAACTACTGAACCTAAAATTTTGAAAAAAATACAGGTATTAGTTTTCTACTTATAGATTATAGGATAACCTATAAGAAGTCCATATCTGTATATGGGAGGTAATTTTTGGGGGGGAAGGGGAAAATTTAAAAAAAAATATTTGAAAAGTGCATCGTGTGACATATCAAATTAAAGGTATTGTTGAGACAAACTTAAAAGTATTTTTTTTGTAATTTTAAAATAAATGGTTTCCAAGTTATTCAAAAAAAATAGACGAAGCTTGACCATTCCCCCCCCTTATCTCCGAAACTACTGATTTTAAAATTTTGAAAAAAATACAGGAATTAGTTTTCTACTTATAGATTATAGGATAACCTATAAGAAGTTCATATCTGTATATGGGAGGTAATTTTTGGGGGGGAAGGGGAAAATTTAAAAAAAATATTGAAAACTGCATCGTGTGACATATCAAATGGAAGGTCTTGTTGAGACAATCTTAAATATATTTTTTTTGTAATTTTAAAATAAATAGTTTCCAAGTTATTCAAGAAAATAGACGAAATTTGACCATTCCCCCCCCTTATCTCCGAAACTACTGAACCTATTTTTTTTTTAAATGTAGAAATTAGTTTTCTACTTATAGATTATAGGAAAACCTATAAGAAGTCCATGATATTTAAATAACATGGTAAATCACTCAATATTGTGCGTACCAATACGGGTCAGATTAAAAAAAAAACGTGATAGGTAACATCGTACGGAACCCTCTTCACGCGAGTCCAACTCGCACTTGGCCGGTTTTTTTTTAAGATGCTCCCATGACTCCAATAATCATTAGGTCTTTAGCAAAGCCTTTTCCTTGATCGCACGGTGAGCTTCCCATTACTCGCCGTTCGCATCGCAACCCCGCGTCTACAATGGTCAGGAATGGCCAGGCATTTTCATGGAATTATTCCTGACCTACATTTAGGAAAAAGATAGTCAAATAATACTTTCGTGAAACAAAAACCTGCCACAAACATAACAGACGGATGGATACAAAAGTATGAAACAAATAAATGCAAATGGCATGTTTTAATACCAACAAAGAACCACAGACGAAACATTGAAACGTACTCCAAATTAATTTGCAATGGTGTGTACAATACTCATACGTTCATTCTTCTTTAGATGTAATTGAAATGGACATTTTGTTGAATTTTATAAAGATGTATTATTTTGAAGATGTCTTTCATATTTAAAATTATTGTGACTGAAGCAGTATTGGAGTTAGGCACATTTACACGCTGCAAGAAATTGCATGCGAGTTGTATGCAAGTGTGACTAATACCGCAATGTAGTCAAACTAATACATGTGATATATATAGTATATAGCCCGTAATAATAGTTATATATTTAAAAAAAAAACAACGATCAACTAATTTAATACAACAGAATACACATCGTATTTTGTAACACATGTAACTCGTCAGCAAGATTACGCCCCCCTCTAGAGGGCCAAAGCCTGCCGGGGTCGCGGGACTTATACCATTACCGTGACCCTGGAACGTAAAGGGCTAATGAAGGATACCGTAGATTTTAGTCACTACAAGTCTGACAGTCCCTCCCGCCCTTCCCTGGTTGGGAGGACTCATTTGATGATTTTACCACGCTAAAAAAACACACATGTAGGTAACTCGGCTTTTTCTTACATTAATTATACTTTATCTTTTCAACCGACAAAGGAGGTTATCAATTCGACCCGTATGTATGTAATATTTTCAGAACTGCCCAGTTTTCGTATATGTTGGTCTATAGACGCTGACGTCTGAACAAATGTGCCAAATTTCAAAAATGTATGTTTGTATGTTTGTGTTCGCATATCTCCGGAACTACAAGGCCGATTTAAGTAATTCTTTTTTTTTGTACTAGGTATTGTTCAAATTAGGGAATACTGCAAGTTTAATCAAAATAGGTTCAGTAATTTTTGAGATAGGGATTTTTTAGCTTATTGTGTACATGGGCGATGTTATTACCGGTCCTACGGATTACAAAAATTCTAGTACACTTGTAAGAAAATTATTTATTTGACAATAATTTGGGTTGTATATTTTAAACTAAAAAGGGTAAAATAAAAAAGTCGGTGGCAAAAAAGTCAATGAAATAAAAAAAAAACAAAGCCACCGACTTCCGAAAGAAAAGTTATTAAGTACGTTATTTTATCCTTTTTTGTAGTTGCTTTTGAAGTCGGTTCCTTTTTTTTTGAAAAAGTTTTTTTTTGTACTACGTAATACCAAAAATGTAAAACGATTAGACGGATTTGGATGATATTTATTTATATTAGATTGTAGCTGTTTGTTGTTTGTTCCCTTTGAATAAAAATAAAATACACATACTTTATAATGAGGAGCAGTGTTGGCCCAGTGGTATCGGCCCCGACTTACGAGTTGTAGGTCGTGGATTCGAATCCAGCCATGCACATTACTTTGTGTTATTTGTTTCATCACCACTGCTCAAAACGGTGAAGGAAAACATCGTGAGAAAACCGGCATGTCCTAGAACCAAAAATTCAAAGACATGGTGACATCCACCAACCCGCACTGGGCCCGCGTAGTGGATTATGGCCCACTCCCTCTCTCTCAGAGAGGCCTGTGTCCCAGCAGTGGGAACATTTATAGGCTGATGATGATGATGACTTTATAATGTGGCAGCACGACCCCATGGGACAATTACCTACTGAACTTCACTCGGACAAAGCCGCTGGCATAAGATGATACGATAAAAGAAGAAACAGAATGAGTGATAAATATGGGTACTTTGCTAATTGTATATTTATGTCTCTCCACAGACATACATAATCGTAACTGTACTTTATTGGCACCAACTGTTACATAATTGTACAATTAATGGACGCATAAAATGCATAATTATATATTAGGCAAAATGAGTCTATCAATACGAAGCTGCTTAATTGTGTAACATTACAAGAAAATCATTCTGAATTTGTTTCCAAAGATGCTAATTGGGTGTTTGACAAAACCACTGTAATCCGTATACGATTTTTTTTATGGACATGCTGGGTTTCTTCAGAATGTTTTCCTTCACCTTTTTTGGAAGATGAAATGATTTACGCAAAGTAATGCGCCTGGCTGTGTTTGAGCCCACGAAATAGAACTCCTAAGTCAGAGCCGTTACCAGAGGTGGCGCTCTTCTATAACAAAAAAGGTACCTAACTAAGTGAACATTAAGGCCATGAATACACGACCTCCACATCTCAAGTCCACCTTGTAACCCAACTCGACACGCTCTATTAAGAAACAACAAGTTTAAGACCGGTTCACAAGTGCGCAGTAATGTATGCTCTAATGCACCCTTATTGTGCCTGAATGCATTCTTCGCGGTGGCATTTCAATGTTGCACTAATCTCGCAAGTGTGTGCTGGGTTTAAATTGAGATGTGTTGCAAAATTGCTGCTTTTTTCAGAATCTGACTATTATTATGAATGATATTTGTTAGAATGTATGGATGGATGGATATTTTTTACTCTTTTACGCTAAACCTTCTCATGATTGTTTCAGACAGTAGATTTTTTTTTCTATTAACGCCTACATGATTGTACAAGTTGGCAATGTTAATTGTAAACAACACTGCTCATACTTTCCTTTTTGTGTTTTTCGATATTCTCACAAATGCTATTAGTTGAAAATCTCTTCAACAAGCTACATTTTAGTTCCATCCCAAAAAAAAAATATCGAGAAAACCAACTATTTTTCTGACATAAATCTTTAACCGCAAATAAAGGCTGGGCTGCACGTAGGCGACTATCTGTCAACTTGTCACCTGTCACTGTCACTTATTGCATCTGACTCGAGGCTCCGCCACGAACGTGCGACTGTTGACTCTCTAACGTAATGTAAATAGGGACGATTTCTGAATAAAAAAATTATCAATTTTTGATCAATTTTGCAATAAGGGATGACGGTGATGAAGGGTGACGATGAGGGATTAGTCGCATGGAACTTAAAGAGATATGAATATAAATGCTAGATGGAGTCAAAGAGAAAAAAACAAATAGATGCCACCAAACATGTTAGGGTAGCGGTTGAAAAAACAAGGTTTTGCAAACCAAGAAAAATATGTGACAATGGCACCAGGATGACGACAAATCGACGGCTCATGTTCATACTAGGCCTACAGTACATTCCAGTTGTCTGTCCCGACTCCCGACATTTCTCCACCAATTTCTTCAGACACTGACGAATCGTAATTCAATATTTTTGAAGGCAGTTTTAGGTTGGCTAGTGGAAACTCAATTTTATACGATTTGGTGATTCCATTTCGATTGGGTTATTAGATTTAGAAGTAGGATTGTGAAACATCGAATGTATTCGATAATAATGTTACTGGAAAAACTAGTTTTGAAGACAGTTTGAAATATTGACAGATAGAAGGTACCAAGTTTTTTTTTTGTCATTTTGCTACTTTCGTTTCAGTGTTCCGTACCCGAAGGATGATTAACGGTACCCCAAAAATATGCATTTGCTGTCCATCTGTGAACGTGAAAGAGTTTCATAATGAGCAATTCCAAATACTTTCCATAAAACGTAAACGTAAAATTGCACATATAGAAAAACAATACTCGCCTTTTACAAAATCTTAATTGTACAAACAGCGAGACAAAACTAAAAATCTTTCCGAATGAAATCGAGGTAAAAACCGGCCAAAAACAAAAGTAAAAAATAACGTACAAACAAATCGAGAACTCGATTCCATTCTGTGGGGCTTAGCTATCTGCACTACACATGCATTTCTCTACGAAATTAAAGTGGTTGTAGGTAAATATTGGAATCGTTAGATAGAACTCACTGCATTTACGAAGTGAAAAACTGTTACCACTGCCGAAAGAACTTGTGTCTGCATAAAAGCTTAATCTAACTAGAACATAAATGAATGGCGTCTCCAAAATTCTCGATGGAGTTTCTTGCTATTTTTCTTCACTACTGCGATCTGCGATTTAAAATGGACATCCACAATTCTTATACAGGAGCCTTACCACGAGCTATTAACGCGATCCATTTTAGGCTGTGGGAAAGAGACAGAGCTATACAAGTCGTATAGCGCCATCTCTTTCCCACAGCCTAAACTGGATCGCGTTAAGAGTTCATGGTAGGGCACCAGTTCTCATACCTTGTCATCTTTTTTGTTTTTGACGATTTTAAAATGTCTAGTTTTATGGAAAACATTCGAGCATGATTGAACGAAACAATACAGTACAGTATACACGAAAATTATTGTTGCAACGAAGTCATAGTCTTTTTAGACAATTCGTTGTAAATCTAAGAATTTAAATCTGAAGTTGGAACTTTCAAGGAAACGTTTATTTTGTAAAGTGATCCGTGGAGCGAAGGATTGCTTGTTTTGCATCCCTGGACTTACACCAGATACCTATACCTTCCTTTATAAACATTGAGAGAGCACGAGTGTTAATAGGTAGTTTTATTTTTATGCATCATAAAACTGGTATTCATCACTGAGGCAATCAGTATAAGTAAAATTTTACAGTTATAGTTTTAGTTATAAAATTGACAAAATAACCCATGACTGGAGTGTGAAGTTTACAAGTTGATAAATCCTTAGATTTTGATTATGCACTTGTTGTAACTATGAATAAGATTTTTTTCACAGCATTTTGTACGTTGTAACTGACGTGAACAATATTCATTTAAATCAAACAATAATTTAATCAATATTTTTGATTTTTATATTCAGTTTCAAAGGGATTTCTGAGATACATAAATTAATGTATTTTAATGTTAGATAAGAATAGCAGGAAAATATTTCGACTTTCAGTAGAAGTCGAAACCAAACCCATTAAAATGAAACTTAGCAAGTAAAAAATTCTGATAGCTGATAAGAACAGGCAAAATACTTGAGATCCGAAAATAAAATTCAAAAATGAAATAAAAAATGATAAAGCACAAAAGCATTCGTAAGTTCGAAGAAATCGAACAATAACTTTTGTTTCGGCTTTGCATTTTATTGTAACTTTGTATTGTGAATAAAATTGCTTTGTAGCTGAATTTAAAGCAGCTGTATTTCTGCTCGTGTCTGAAACGCTGACCAAAGTACTAAATGAAAAAAATGGATTGGGTTGGTAGGCACTAGGCAGCTGGTTTTTAAATATACATATAATTATTATGTGCAGTTTTGTACAATCTTGAAGAAAAGAATAATGTTGTCAATGAATGACTGATAAATTTACTAAGATACAAACTTAGGGGTGCTAAGACAGGAAACCTCCACGTGCGCCCGTGGACTGGAGTTCCCTCTCGGATACGTCCGGGGGGAAGACCAGTTTTTCGGGGCGGGGCACCCTGGGATGCGGGCAAAAACTCTTCCTTAGGCACTGTGTGCCTAAGGGGTCTCTTTGCCCGTATGCGAATAGCCTGTCGGGTGGACGCTCCAACGCGTGTCCCTCTGATTAGCAGAGGGCACAGCGGCGGAGCGGGCTTGCGGACGGTGAGTAATGGGTAACTCGCCGTCCGACCAAGGACCAAGCCCGGGTCGGTGGCGCGTCGTGTCGTGTTTCGCGCGTGCCTTCGGGGAGTTGTCAGCAAACTGACGGGGTCCCTTATGGGGCCAAATGCCTGCTGGGGTTGTGGATTTTTCTTAACCCAGGATACCGTGGCCCCGGAACGTAAAGGGCATCCGAAGGAACACGGGTGGATTTTAGTCAGTAAGAGTCTGACAGTCCCTTCCGCCCCACCCAGGGCGGGAGGCCTCATTTGATGATTTTACCACCTAAAAAAAAAAAAAAGATACAAACTTAAAACACATTGAAAAAAATGAATAATGATCTTGAAATCTCGTGTAAAACAGTTTTTTATTATTATTTTTGCAACCACCTGAAAGCTATTGTTGGACCATTTAGAAAGAAAGTACAGCGCGCATTATTTATTTATTGGATTAAATTAGGGAAACTCTGAATAATTTCTAATTTAGATAAAAATTCTAAAAAATATTTAGTTTTTGACAAATACAAAGGCCAATCAAATCACACTATCACAAAAGTGCGTCCAAAGAATTTTGAATTTGCTCCACTTTTGTTGTTATGACGACCAAACGCCATGTGTCGCCGACATGTCGATGTGGCAACTACGAATTTACGATGCGAATATTGCGTTAATTTATGGCCAATACAAAGTGTGATGTTTAGATGAAAACAGGCATGAATTCAGTGAGATTATCTTCGCAAAAGGTTCTGGAGAATGGATTTGATGAAGAGTAACCATGGAGTTTCTTGCCATTTCTTCTTCATGGCAACGACCAACGCTAATCCTGCCTGTTTTTTCGACGTTTTATACGTGCCCATTGAGGCCCATTTGAAATAAAATATTTTGATTTTGATTTTAGATGGGGATTATTAGGTACCAACTTCCAGACACATACCATCAGTCCTGTGATCCCGAAGATTTATATAGAGGTGTACCTAATCCTTGATTACGAAATGAACCTCCTTGCAACTTATGTGTAGACTCATCTAAAATAGGGCGAACCCATTCAATCTACCGATTAAATTCCTTAGCGGCTCTTGAGAATTTGTTCTTACTCGTACAAGATGTATTTATTTTATAAATATATTCGCTATTGTTCATCATCAACTTCTAAGTAAATTCAGTGTAAAAACTTTACCATTACTTAAAAGGGCTCATCATTGTGAAAGATAGCAGGGTCAGTATTCATCCACAATGCCAAGCACAAGTTGGTGAATATGGCATGTCTTAGAATGTATGGATAATTATTATTATTCATGTTTACTACTATGTGCGATTTGCAGAAAACTGTTAAAAGTTTTTTTTTCCGGTTGGAAGACAATTTTTTTTTTTTTTTCTGAATATTCTACGTTACCTTTTTACGAAAATTGCAGCCAGAATTTTTCCTCGATTTAACTTTCTAGGTCTCGTAACTTAAATTCTAGAACCCACCGTTCTAGAACGATGTCCGAACGTGAATTCCTATGACTGTTATACCATATTCTATTCTTCATATACCATGCTCGTTCGAAATTCAGATTTTAAAGAATGCTTGAGATTTTTTATTAAAATAAGGCCCTTAGCAGTGAAGACCTGTCGTGAGTGTACATTTTTTCCTCTTATTATTATTATTACGTCGAAAGCTTATGTTAAACAGAGTCCCAAAAACAGTATAAGGCAGTGTTTTTCCTCATTAAAATTTTGGACATATTTTTTTGGCCATGATAATAAAATTCCACTTGAGGAAAACGAGGCTTGCAACACTAGATAACGCTGTTTATAAATATTTCCTGTGGCAACATTATTAAGTGGTTTACATAAAAAATCAGCAAGGGATTTTCTTTTCAAAATGAGTGGAAGGATGATGGTAAAAGATGGACAAATGGGAATGTTGTCCAAAAGTCTTATGCGCCTGCCACACACTCGACGAGTGGCATGGGAAGTAACGAGGAAAGGAGGCAGAGACATAGTGTGGCAACATTACTCGTCATGCCACACGTCTTGCTCCTCGTCCTGCCCACTGCTCCCTATTTTGTCGGTTTTTGCGCAGGAGTCAAAGGACCGGCAATACGAGTGCGAGTGGCTGGCCACATAATCGCGCGGTCACAGTCCGCATCGAGCGCTCGCGTAAGACGAGGACGACGACGACGATGTATATTTCTTTTTACCACATTAATATAATTAGCTATACTAAAAATGCATAGCGCGCACGCTGCCACCGTTTCAACGTCCATCGTCTCACCAAGGCAAGTGACAAGTGAGGAGCGTCGCGATTAATTGCGCGAGTAGAGCAGTGTGTGGGCAGAGAGGGCAACATCGCGGCAAATCACGGCAGCGCGAGGAGCATAGCGATGAGCAGCGCAAGGAGCATAGTCTGGCAGGCGCATTAGAGACAGCAAAAAAAACAAAAAAAAAATACACAAATTCTTCTGATAGGACTAAGCTGCGGATTATGGTACTAAGATTTTCTCCCTTGTCATTCGTGCGTTTACAAACATAAACGCACATAATAAACAATTAGCCAGACCCGGAAGTATTACCTGTAGGCCGTACAAATATTGGTTCCGTACGGGAATTAAACCCGGGACACACCGCGACGCAGCACTCGATTGCTCGATTACTTAGTTACTGCGCCAACCATGCGATCCAATGATTTAACTAGTTTGTGATGAGTTATAATATTTTAGAATTATCATCGTTGTCATCAACCTAGTAACGTTCCCACTGAGACTCAGATGTACTCTCTGTGAGAGGGTGTGGGCCATAATCCAGCACGCAGGTGTTAGTATAGTAGATGTCACATGTCTTCGAATTTTTGGTTCTAGGACATACGGATTTCCTTATAAAGCAAAGTTTTCCTTCATCATTTCTTTAATTATAATTACACATAGTTATAAGCCTGACTGGGTTCGAACCCACGACCTACAAACTCGTAAGTCAGGGCCGATACCACTGGGCCCGCACTGCTCTTAGTGCCACTCTCTTTAGGTGTATAGGAAGTTTTAAACCTAGCTTTATGAGATAAATTCTAGTTTAATTTAAACTTCAAATACTAGGTTTACTTCAAGGGCACCTAGGTCATTGTGGGTAGAATTTGGGTTAAGACCTGTTTGTGGCTTGGCGCTGGCATCTTTAATAGGTACTTCATCTTGGTACTTGCTCGGCTAACTGCCAGGGTGCTGTATTAAGAGCATGTTCATTGTCAAGATCATTCGTTTTTTGTCTACAATAGAATGGGTATTATTACTATCTATTTATTTTTTGCCTTTCTTTTTTCTTGGTTGAAACACTGGTATAGTTGAGTGGACTGGTGCGTTTTGTAATGTTTTAAACTAGCTTTTGTCCGCAACCTCGCTAACGTTAAAAAGCGGGATGAAACAAATTTGCATTTCAGGATTAACATTTCAGGATTAAACAAAAAACTTAAATACTTTTATAATACGATGAGTTAAAAACTTATTGGAATGGTCAAGTAAACAACAAGAGAGGAAGGTATATGTCAAATTTCTTTAAAGCCTTTGTCAAACAGACAGGCAAGGCGAATGCGATCCGAAGCATTTTTATTTGTAATGTATCGAATTGTTTAAATCCAGTCACATTGAAAAACGAAAGCGGTCCGATAGTCTATGTGACTGGCTTCAAACAATTCCATACATTACAAACAAAAACTTTTTGAAAAAAAGGGAACCGACTTCAAAACCAAACACAAAAAAGTGTAAAATAACTTTTCTTTCGGAAGTCGGTGGCTTTGTTTTTATTTCACTGACTATGCAGGCCACCGACTTCCGAAAGAAAAGTTATTTTACACTTTTTTGTGTTTGGTTTTGAAGTCGGTTCCCTTTTTTTCAAAAAGTTTTTTATTTTACCCTTTTTAGTTTAGATATTCAACAAAAACCTTCATAATAATAATCGGCGTCTTTGAAAATCTACAATCCTAGTAAGCAACAAAAACGGATCTATGCGGGCAACTTCACAAGATATCTATTATTGTTATATACTAAAACCTTCCCCAGAATGTTACAAATACTTTTCTGAAAACCGCATCAAAATCGGTTCAGCCGAACGCGAGATAATCACGGACAAACATGCAATGGTCACTGAAAATCTACAATTCAAGTAAGCAAAACGGATCCACGCGGGCAACGTCACGGGATATCCATTAGTGTTATATACTAAAACCTTCTACAGAATGTATTGAACACTTTCCTGAAAACCGCATCAAAATCGGTTTAGCCAAACGCGAGATAATCGCGGACAAACATGCAATGGTCACTGAAAATCTACAATTCAAGTAAGCAAAACGGATCCACGCGGGCAACGTCACGGGATATCCATTAGTGTTATATACTAAAACCTTCTCCAGAATGTAATGAACACTTTCCTGAAAACCGCATCAAAATCGGCCAAACGCGAGATAATCGCGGACAAACATACATACATACATACATACAGGTCGAACTGAGAACCTACTTTTTTTTTTGAAGTCGGTTAAAAAACTCTTCGACACGCATTCTTTTCGCCTGTCAGTTTGACAAAGGCTTAATAGATTTTCAACCTTATCACAATAGTGGAAGATTAATGTTCGATTGGTAAAATTTGACAGATTGGGGTAGGTTGACCTGCTGGCATCTGTACTATGCGACCACGATAAAGGGATCATGTGATGGCGCCATATTGTGATGAAATGCACGGTTTATATTAATTAGTACCTAATACTTGCCCGCTCTTAAATAAACAATATCATCATCATCATCTCAGCCATAGGATGTCCACTGCTGAACATAGGCCTCCCCTTTAGATCTCCACATATACCGGTTGGAAGCGACCTAAACAATATCAATCATAATGAAAATAATTAAAAAGTTAGCACTAGTCAAAATTATTTTAAAATAATTCGCACAAAGTACTTAATTTCTAAAGGTAATTTTCAAGTGACAGATGGCAGATTTAGGTCAAAGACAGGCTCACCACCCAACAACTAGTTTAATTTTAAATTGGATCACGTTACTGCCTCTCCATTTTAAACCCACGTTTCCGACCTAAGTCTACCACAAAGCTGGGTTTCAACCTTGAGGACACATCGAACCTTATTTAAACAAAATGGGATTTCGAAGATCTTGGCTAGGACCCAGCTTATCTTAAATAAAACTTGCAAACGAGAGGTCGTAGATTTGGTGGTAGATAATGTCTTCTAAAAACGGTTTTTTTTCTGTTGGAATGAATAACTGACTATTGTCGTTGCTAAGGGCCGTTTTTAGAATGCTTGGAAAGGCAGATCTGATAATATAAATATAGATTGTTGAACATCTGACAAGTAAATTAATAAGAACTTATCCAGAATGGTTGAAAGAGGACCTATTCAATTGTAAATTATTTAATACTTTGGTGCAATCAAAATAATTGAATATTCATTCACAAATAAAGGGATTTAAGAATGCGCTTGTCGCTGTGGTTGAGCTGCGTGTGGCCGATTAGATTCTCGAAAAACTATTTTTTTCAAAACCTATGATAGTTGTTCTGGATCTGGCTGTTTGTACATATGAGATTTAATATTTGTAAACGCACTCACAATACCGAAGAAATTCCTAGTGCTAGCCCTATCAGAACTGTTACTTTTTTTAATGTCACAATACATGCTGAGATAGTGGCCTTTTGGCCTCGTACAGGACATGTATTAGTTTTGTTATTTCTTTATTTTCTTTGGTTTTTAACAATATTTTGTTTTTTTTTTATCAATTATGTTGTTGTTCTGCAATGTCCTGTGTGAGTCCAATAAAAAATCTTTTTTTTTCTCCTTTGTCAGATGGCACAGTATCATTTACTCCTTTTTCTTTCATATAATTCCTTTGGCCTTCCTCTAAAACATCAATAAATTACACATGCATGCGTAAAGCCGGAGAGTTATAAATATTTATACAATCTGATTGAGCTATTCCCAATTGCTTAATCTCAGAATTTAATTAATATGAATTAACATATCAAACAGTTTTGGTACTAAGCCAGACTAAAGTCCAGACTAATAGATTACCTACTATTCTAATTAAGCGTCTGCGCCGGCGCTTGGATGCATGCCTAAAAAAAGACACTGTTTAATGCTTGAATGCTCTAATAGAAAGTGCAACCCTACTCAATGTATCTCCCAGCTCGAATAAGTACCCAATTAATTGGTCCTTTCAATTATTTTTTTTTGTCTTTAATGGAAAGATCATATACCCATATATACAGGGTGGAATTTTGTAATGCCACCTGGAGGGAAAGTACTCTTAATACTGCAGATAGAAAATTTTACTCAAAGGAAACATTCCTTTATTTTTGAATAGAAAACAAACTGCATTCAAAGATTTTCGAAAATTCTCTTCTCCCACACCCGGGAATCGAACCGGCTAAAATCTGAAAAAATATACCCTGTACTTTTATTGCATCGATCGTTAGGGTCAATTATAAGGATGAAATCTCTCTAACAAACATGATAAATTAAATGAAAGGAAAACCAGGAAATCTTAAATTAATTTAATCATTTACAAAAAATGGTAAACTAACTAATTAGTTGCTCGAAATGGGCTCCATTCTCTTGGATAAAATAATCTCTTGGATACCCTATTCCTGAGATTAACGCATTCTACTAAATAAACTAATTCTTCAGTTTTCATGATACTTACGTATTATAAGTACAGACTGATAAGAAACCTTCCAGCATTGACCTTGAAAATTGTGTTCATACGATGTATAGAAAGGATTTTATTATGTACTCTGTTGTGGGTAAATAAGAAAACCACAGGGGTGCCTTATATTTGATACCTTAAACACGCTAGATGAATTATTGTTACACCGTAGTACTTGAGATGAAAAATGTTGGGGTGATTAACTGTTATCTCGTTAAATTAATTTGACGTAGGTCATAACAAAAAATGCAAAAGAAGTAGGACATGCTTTTGACAGGAGATTTTTACACGTATTTTTTTATTTAAAGTTTTCTGGACGAGGTAGACAAATAAGAAGGTGTCGCGGAAGGTCTCGTAGAAGATCGCAGGATTAAACGGTTTTTGAGCACGAGTATTAATATTATTATAAGAATACTAGCTGACCGGGCAAACTTCGTACCGCCTCACCTTTTAGACCTGCCCTGGACTTCCATAAGTGATTCACCCGGCAAACTTCGTACCGCCTATTTAAAAAAAAACTCTCCTTTTAAACCTTCCCTGGACTTCCAGAAGTAATTCAAGACTAAAATCAGCCAAATCGGTCCAGCCGTTCTCGAGTTTTAGCGAGACTAACGAACAGCAATTGATTTTTATATATAAGAAGAAGAAGAAGAAGACTAGCTGACCCGGCAAACTTCGTACCGCCTCACCTTTTAAACCTTCCCTGGACTTCCACAAATAATTTGATACCAAAATCAGCCAAATCGGTCCAGCCGTTCTCGAGTTTTAGCGAGACTAACGAACAGCAATTGATTTTTATATATAAGAGAAGATTATTGGAAGAGTGGAAGGTTTTGGGGGAGACCTTTGCCTAGCAGTGGGACAATATGAGTTAATAAAAAAAATACGTGTGGCACTTGGAGACTGCCGCGGTAAAGCTATTGCATTGCATTTAAGAAATTATCGGCCACCGCGAATATTTAACGAGCATTTATTATTTATTTAAAATGTTTGTGGTGCACTACTGTACATAATAAAGAAAAATATAGGTATATAATGAAAATATGAGTGGGTATTTTATATAGGTACAGGGTTCCCAGGTCTCACTTCCAAACTGGTTCAAAATTTTCAACAGGTTATGGGCCCAGCACGCTTCCACTACGCCACTCTGCTTTGTTGTTGGAGAATTTTATAAGTAGGTAGGTTTCATTGTTAAAACCTCCGTTTGTGACTGGCCGTTTAGAATGAGTAAGAAAAAGTAAATTGTTTTTATGACGGATGTTTCTACGATTGCCGAAGTCTCCCGAACTGAAACGACGTTAAACGAGTGTTAGGTTTTATCCCTTAGGTATTTTCGTTACGGAATTTCTTGAACAGGTCGCCGCGCTCAGAGCCCGCAATAAAAGCTATTCAATAGCTTAAAAATTATAATTATTATTATAACACAACCACTGACAGCTAGAGGGCCACCTCTAGCTGTCAGTTGTATTTAATGATGACTAATTTTTAAGTCAAGTAAAATCCCCAATTCAAGAAATCCCCGTTCATAACCTCAAACATTGCGTCTTACGTCATAAGACGCGCTTGTCTCATTTCTTTCCGTCGCGTGAGTTCCGTTTACCGCACTTGCTGTAAGGCCCTAAGTATTGATGAACACAGAGGGAAATGAAACAATGATATTCTTAATGATTTATGGTAACATTCGTCCAAGTGTTAAAATGTTCACATATCTTCATAACATTCGTGTCGCTAAACAATTTAAAGCCTCCTGCAGACACACGCGATTAATCGCGCGGGGCGACATGTCGCGGTCCATTCGCAGTATTTTTAGAGTGGAAATTAGCTTGGCTCGTTGTCGCAGCGCGATTAATCGCGTGTGTCTGCAGGAGGCTTAATTTGTAGACATAAAATCATTTTCACTTTACGTCAAATGGACATTTTTTCTCTTGTTCTTTATAACAAAACTTTTGACTTTTTTACATAATGACATGTAGACAATTAAACACTTGGACGAATGTTACCATAATTGTTCTCAATATGTACTTATATTTAATTTATATTATCACAGTACTTTTTTACAATTTTGCAAGGCAACTAAAATGGGTAACCCAGCTCATCCCTCCTCTTTTTGGAAGCCATCTTGCCGTTGGTAGGGAATGAGAAAATAAAGCCGATGTAGTCTGAAGGAAGGTGTGATTCTATGGCACCGAGAGCGATGACCTGAAATTAAATTTAAAAATATATTTATTACAACATTTTAATTAAAGAACACTGTTTTATACAATGAATAAAACTAATACCGTTTACTACAAAAAAGTTAAACGTCTCTTGAACACTTGTCTAGAAAAACTGTCAACTTCAAAACGGCCTTTGACGTTGTCATTGGTCATTTTGCAGTAACACTTTCTTAGACAACTTTTCAACAGATGTCTAACTTTTTTTGTATGACGGCTAGTATTACAAATATATTTTTTTTACACGGGTAAACCGGGTGACTCGGCTCCGACAACAGTACGGGCATATGATGAGAAGGGGTGATATTCATGTGGCTAAGAGATTAATTGGTATAAATTTTGATGGAAGGAGAAGAAGAGTAAGGTCAAAGAAAAAATGGATGGGTTGTGTCTGAAAGAAGGAGTAAATGATGCGGTGACGTCTAACAGGGGAAAATGGAAGAAGTAAACATGTTGAGCTAAGTCCAAGTAAAATGGGATGAAGGCAGGAAAATGATGTTTGAAGCAGATATTATTTCCTGACTCACCTCAAGGTATGTATTGGAAGGTCGCCTTTCCATAGGTATGTCTGTACTCGCTGTTTTGTTGGGGTTGACAACCTCTTCATAGACTCGAGCCACTAACGTGTCACCGGTTGGTGTCGTCAGCGTCACGTTCTTAGCGAAGTACCAACCTTTATCCACGCCTTCTTGCCTGATTGAAATAAATAACATAATTATAAATTGAGTGATTCGTTACGCACAAAACCAATTCAAAAATGTTGTTTTTTCAATATAAGGCTGCTTTTCCACCAGAGATGCGCTATGTAGCTGTGCTGCGAGGATGTAAAAGCTGAGCTACGAAACTGTGTGACCGTTTCCACTGATGCTACGCTATGTAGCTGTGCTGTGAAGATGGGTAGCTGCGCTACGAAGATGCGCTGTCACAAGGTAGCTGCGCTATGAAGATGCGCCGCCACAAGGTAGCTGCGCTATGAAGATGCGTAGCTGCGCTACGAAGATGTGCTGTCACAAGGTAGCTGCGCTATGAAGATGCGTAGCTGCGCTACGAAGATGTGCTGTCACAAGGCAGCTGCGCTATGAAGATGCGTAGCTGCGCTACGTTTTGTGCTGTCACAAGGTAGCTGCGCTATGAAGATGCGCCGCCACAAGGTAGCTGCGCTATGAAGACGCGCAGCTCGAGCTATGCGATGTATCGATACTAGGGAAAACGACCCATAGCACGCATCCACAGCACGCAGCCATAGCACGCAGCCACAGCACGCAGCCATAGCACGCATCCTTACATATAAAAAACACATCTTAGTTGAATCCGTTTCCACCAGTGCTGTGCTATGTAAACCAGTGAATATGATTGGTGGATATCAAACGCATCCGCAGCAACGTAGCATAGCGCATCTCTGGTGGAAAAGCAGCCTTACGCTGCGCTACTATCGTGAGAGAATTTGTGAACATTTAAATTCGCATACACAAACATATGCCTAACAAATATTGGTAAGGCGCATCCAGCGACTGCATTGGCATTTTAATGTTTTTTAACCGACTTAAAAAAAAAGTAGGTTCTCAGTTCGACCTGTATGTATGTTAGTATGTATGTATGTATGTTTGTCCGCGATTATCTCGCGTTTGGCTTAACTGATTTTGATGCGGTTTTCAGGAAAGTGTTCATTACATTCTGGAGAAGGTTTTAGTATATAACACTAATAGATATCCCTTCACGTTGCCCGCGTGGATCCGTTTTTTGCTTACTTGGATTGTAGATTTTCAGAGACGATTGCATGTTTGTCCGCGATTATCTCGCGTTTGGCTGAACCGATTTTGATGCAGGTTTCAGAAAAGTGTTCGTTATATTCTGGGGAAGGTTTTAATATATAACAATAATGGATATCTCGTGAAGTTGCCCGCATAGGTCGGTTTTTGTTGCTTACTAGGATTGTAGATTTTCAAAGACGCCGATAATAATTATGAAGATTTTTGTTGAATATCTAAACTAAAAAGGAAAAAAAAAAAAACTTTTGAAAAAAAGGGAACCGACTACAAAACCAAACACAAAAAAACAGTAATATAACTTTTCTTTCGGAAGTCGGTGGCCATAGTCAATGAAAAAAAAACAAAGCCGCCTACTTCCGAAAGAAAAGTTATTTTACAGTTTTTAGTGTTTGGTTTTGAAGTCGGTTCCCTTTTTTTCAAAAAGTTTTTTATTTATTACTCTTACTGGTTCCACTTCATCACATCTTTCGCGATCTAATGCGATAGGTCAATATCTCATAAACGAGCTCAGTGGGTCTAAAACGGCCACCAGCAATATTCCTAATGACTCACTTCGTGCATTTCCAGCAACATCATTGGCTATTCTTCTATTAGCCCCTTTGTACACAAGGCGACGCAAGTCTCCGATACCTTGCGATTTTGACATCCATTGACGGGTGCCTGTGTACGAAACTCTATGGATTTGTATGGCGATAGTCGCCTGGATACCAAAAGTCGTAAGGTATCGGAGACTTCCGTTGCCTAGTGTTCGATATTGTTCATTCACGAAGTGAATCTTCAACAATATTGCTAAGTGGCCGTTGTAGACACGCAGCCTATCAAGCCATCTCATTCGTTAAGAACCTATGTAAAAAGAAATCTTACTTGTCGAGATTAGCCACCTGGTCTTTATTGATGGTCCACACAGTGCCCCACACTACTTCTCCTTCGTCTTCCACGATGGTAGCTACGGCACCTTGCCACGCATCGACGAACATGTTGAAGTCCAATCTGTAGTTCTGGTGACAATAGGAAATATTTAACTATTTAAATGTCACTGACTGATCATTATAATTACAGTAAGCTGATAGAGACGCCTGGTGGGGTCGCGGGACCGTCTAAATAATATATTTAAGTAACCGTGACCCTCTAACGTAAAGAGTCATTTAAGGAACTATTGGATTTTAGTCAGTAAGTACGAGTCAGACACTCTTACGCTCCATTCAGGGAGGGAGGACTCAATTGATGATTGTACCACGCTAACAAAGTGCTTAGGTAGAGGGTACCATTCTGAATACTTACCGCCTTACCAATACCACAAAAACTATTACTTAAAATGAAAACTGATAAAAGAAACCTAAAGATGATTTTAAAATACCTATTCAACGACACCCCACTTGACATAGTTCATCGACTTTTATTTTTTTCATTTTGACAATATGGCGTCTGGTTGTCGCTGTGGTGAATTTTTATTACTGTCATGTCTTTAGTGACACTTGCAAGGTTAAGACGAATCGATTGACGTAAGAATTATCAAAATCGGCCTACGCGTTTGGTCTCTAGAACGCCACATAGAAACAAACATACATACATACATAGACTGATAAACACATTACCCTCCTTTGCGTCGCGCAGTCGGGTAAAAAGATAAATATCAGTCTGTTGAACGTGATGCTTGTCTATAAAAATTGTAACTGTAAAACGACCCTTATATCAACGTGAAATGTTGATTTTACGATGACAGTTTTTTTTTTAGAAAAGTTTTCAACAGATGTTTACCTTTCTTGTTGGAATACGGTTAGTATTTTGTTTAGTCGTTACCAGCGACTTCACACGCCTGTTACTCGGACATTTTCCCATTGGAAAACTAATACTGGGATTAACAGTATCCTTTGTAGCGTGTTCTAGATACACATAGGTTTCCCCATAGTTAGAATTTAACACGGAACAGGGTGGTTTTTTAGTAAAAAAAAATTATATTAGTACTAATATCAATTTTTTTTCTAAACTAAAGTTTACGCGAGAGACTCTTCCAAAGTGGTAATTTAGAATAAGAGAATGATAAAACTAAAAAAACCACCCTGTTCCTACGATTACCTATTCGTTCCAGGGCCATAGTGCCCTAAAAGACAGTTTCGCGACATTTGGCTATATTTAATCCCATCAGATTGCTGACAGTAGTAACCTCAATACTATTTTTGAAGACCTGTCCATTAATACCCCACACGGAATTAGTGATTTTTTTTTGAGTTAAATTCTAACTATGGGGAACCCTATTTTTGTGTGAAAATCCTAATGCCGTTCACATAATACTACATCTACGTACCAAGTTTCAATAGGATAGCTCTTATACTTTCGAAAATAAGTGGCTTTGACATACGGATGGACAGGCAGACAGACATGACGAATCTATAAGGTTTCCGTTTTTTGCCATTTGGCTACGGAACCCTAAAAAACCCAAATGAATGCTTGTGACTATACACTGATGTTACACGAAATTACACTTAACGATACAATTTTAGATGACAGAAATTGGTTAAAAAACATAATCTTTATACTGGTTTTTTTATGTTAGGAGATTTTGAAGTAATCTAAGCATAATTTCAGACAAGCTATTGTTCACTTCTATATTCATATTATAGGTTTTTGTACATGTTAGTGTTTGATTTGTATAAAACTATTTACTGTCTTGTTACAATCATGATAAAAATAGGTAAATAAATAATGGAATTCTCATCTAATCAAGCCTGAACTAGCGAGGTCAATAAAATTATATTAATTATTATCTTATTAATTTATACAGGAAGATATACAGAACGATAAAAAAAATTGCCATGTTAATAAACAATTAAGAATTTCATAAATCAATTGGTCTCGAAAACACTAATTAATCACACTTTTGATTTGACACTCTTACCTCAAGTTTCGCAGTACTGTAGAAAACTGCCGTCGGGTTATTCAGATGCAATCTTTTTGATAATAAATTACTTCCATAGGCATAATAAAATATAGTGCCATTAGGACTAGGTACGTAATCACTGATACATATATTGAATAAACTCAAAAGCAAAAACGTTAAAACTGTCTGAGACTGCATAGCTATACAAGATGAACGCACGAAAGCAAGAAGTGAATTGACTTTATTCACTGGCTCTAATTCAAATATATAACCTTTATTGTAGGTATTTTCAGTAATAGGTCGAGCTATTGTTGCTTGCCAATTATAAAGGTAAAAGTTATTGAAATACTGAGTTGATTTATTATGCCTTTTATTTGCTGATGACGTTTTGGAATAATTGTGACGTAGCGGTATTTAATGCGTGCACCTTAAGAGGGAAAATCTGGTGAAATTAATAAATCTTTACTTGTATTTAAACAAATTTATTATTTATTTATAAATCTTTTACTGATGAAAAGTATACACTATTACCACCTGATTTTCTTTAACGCGGACGAAGTCGCGAGTGAATTATAACGAAACTGAATTGTTTTAAATCATTGTCGTCTTTACTTAGTGAGTGTTACCAAGTGTAGCAAATCATAATAGCCTCGATAATGGCATAATATTCCAGATGTTTGCTGAAAAGCAGCTTATGTTTTATCAACATTTTTCGTAACTAGCCATTATGCACGATTATGAGTGGGTAATATTGAGTTGTATTACGGTCTAGTTCTATAATTGTGTATTTATATAACTTCTACTACTTGCAACAGCAAACATCTGGAATATTATGCCATTATGGCATAATATTCCAGATGTTTGCTGAAAAGCAGCTTATGTTTTATCAACATTTTTCGTAACTAGCCATTATGCACGATTATGAGTGGGTAATATTGAGTTGTATTACGGTCTAGTTCTATAATTGTGTATTTATATAACTTCTACTACTTGTTGCCTGTGGTTTAGCCTTGCAAAGTCTTCCACAGCGACATAACATGGTTTTTCACGTGACTCTCTGTGGAAACAAAAATGTAGGCAAGTTTCTCTTGCGAGGTAAAAGATGTCATTAATGAGTCCGCTCCGCCCGCGGTGGAAACTGTGCATAACTCGAACTATATTATTATCATGTGGCAACGTATTCCCGAGATAAAAAATGTCGTAATGTCTAAAATCGTCAAATGAGTCCTCCCACCCAGGGCAGGGCAGGAGGTACTGTCAGACTTGTACTGACTAAAATCCACGGTGTCCTTCAATAGCCTTATATAAACCGGGGTCACTTTAGCTTGTAAGTCCCACGACGACGTCAGGCTTTGGCCCTCTAAGGGGGGCCACGTAATTGTACTGGCATTCTTTAAGTCGCGCGTGGAATACAACGAGCCGTCGACCCGGGTATGGTCCATAATCGGACAGCGAGTCGCCCATTACTTGCCGCTCGCATGTCCGCGCCTGTTGGCCGGAGATCGCCGTGTGACGTCCGTTGCCGTGGGCGTCTACATCTGCGGCTGGGTCGTGAGGTGGATGCTGTCCTCTCCCTCACGCGTCCCACCTCCTCCTTTGCTAGCATGTTTGCTTCGCAGAAGGAGGCGACCGCTTCCCACTCTATTTCACCCCGCACCAGGACCTGGACCAATGCCGGGTGCGAGAAGTCCCCGCCTATCGCCATCGTGAGGACATGGCGATACTCTGCCCAAGCGGGGCAATCCTGCACCGTATGCTCTTTATTGACCTTCACACGGTGCCGATGCCTTTAATATCATAAGAATTCTCGAAGTAGGTTATAGGGTATTCAAAATCAGGCTACAACTCTCAGGAACCGAACACCCGAAGCGGAAAGACAAATTGAACGGTTTCAAACAAAAATGTGCCATGTTAATAAGTATACAAGACAACTAATTAGGGATTTCATAAATCAATTGGTCTCTAAAATACTAATTAATCACACTTTTGAAATGTCACTCTTACCTCAAGTTTCGCAGTACTGTAGAAAACTGCCGTCGGATTATTCAGATGCAATCTTTTTGTCAACAAATTACTTCCATAGGCAAAATAAAATATAGTATCGTCACATCCATAAGGACTCGGTACATTATCACTGATACATATTTTGAATAAACTTAAAAGCAAAAACGTCAAGACTGTCTGAGACTGCATAGCTATAGGTACAAGATGAACGCACGAAAGCAAGAAGTAATAATAATAATTTATTTTATATCAGACAATGTTAGTCCATATTCACATAATTACAATCTAAAAAAATAAATAAATTCAAAACAAATAAATAGAAAATTGCGCATTTAAAAACATAATAAATAAGAGTTCTTAAAGTCGATGGCCACCATCAAGCTTGATATCTCTTGTCTTCCTCCCACCGAGGAAGCAGTAAAAATAGCTCCCCCACAGCTCAAGGGCTAGGGGGCCGGGACTTTTGAAATGTTCACCTCCTAACAGTCTAAACAAAGTTACGTAGTAAAAAATAGTGTTCCAAGAATTTCCCTCTATAATTGTTCGTTGACTGGGCTATATAGGATAGGAAACTACTCATTCATTTTTAATTATTATTCTTTGACTGATAAAAAGTTACACTATTACCACCAGATTTTTTTGACGCGGACGAAGTCGCTAGTAAAAGCAAGTGATTTATAATGAAACTGAATTGTTTTAAATCATTATCGTCTTTACTTAGTGAGTGTTACCAAGTGTAGCAAATCATAATAGCCGCGAGTATGGCATAATATCATAGATGTTTACTGAAAAGCAGCTTATGTTTTATCAACATTTTTCGTAACTAGCCATTATGCACGATAAAGCCTCCTGCAGACACACGCGATTAATCGCGCTGCGACAACGAGCCAGGCTAATTTCCACTCTAAAAATACTGTGAATGGACCGCGACATGTCGCCCCGCGCGATTAATCGCGTGTGTCTGCAGGAGACTTTATGAGTTGTAATATTGAGATATATCGTGGATCATTAACATTGCGAATGTTTAAACTAGAAGTACTAGTTGTTGTACGCGGCTTCGCTCGAGTATGAAATCGGGAAATGGTTAGACAAAGGAGATATTTTTTTTTAAAGTAACTTTTTAGTCAAGAAAGAGTTATGTCGTCTGATTCCTAGAGTGAGTTCATTATTTTTGCTCGTCATTTTAGCTTGAGTTTTTGTTGGAAAAAATTAGCAGTTTTCTCTTAAGAGGTAAAAGAAGTCGCTAATGGGTCCGCTCCGCTCACGGTGGAAACTGGGCATACCTCGAACTATATTATCATGTGGCAACGAATTTCTGGGATAAACGATGTCCTATGTCTAATATCATACTACAGCTTATATCTGAGTCAAAAACACTTATTTGTACGCAATTTAGAATACATGTTTTTTTTGCGATCGATGTTAAACGAAGATGTGGTCAAAATTGAAGCACACTTGTCTAGAAGTAGCCACTTTGACTTATATCCACTAAACTAGATGAATTGCTAAGGAGTTTGATGCTACTTCTTCCCAGCTTAAAAAGAGGAAGTGGTGAAGGGCGGGTATTTTGAGGATAATTTTATCAGCCTATTTTGAATGACTTTTAAACCTTTTTTCCTACAAACGTCACATTATCCTCGGAAAGAAAAAAATAAATAATGAAAAACCAATCTGTGTCATTGAATAACTGATGATTCCAACGGTATGATTCATAGCTTAAATGCCTTATAAAAATATTAAAAAAGAAAAGAATAATTATAAGGAAGGAACTGTTGCAATTCTGCAATAGGATATAGCATGACATTATTTCTATAGTTTGATTATTAATTCGAGTCAGTAAAATGACAAGTGCAACTGTCACTGATACATACAAAATGAAACAAACCAGAAACATTGGAAATGTCATTTTACTGACTCGAATTAATAATCGTATTTTAAGGTCTAAGTTTTAGTGCTCGGCTAGACTGACAGCGGCAAGCAGCGCGGGTGCGCGATCATGCGCAATTTGCCTATCCACAGTAAACCGAAGCTTTGTAGGTACCGAGCGGTGTCATCTCAAGTGTTTTATTTTTATTTAATTCCACAATCTTAAAATTACATTTTTAGTTTTATAATGTCGATGCGCTTTATGATAAACGCTCCCAGCATTGCCGCGCGCCCTAATGCTGGGTCTACATTAGTGGGCGAAGATTCGTATCGCGTTGGCGCGCAAAACATCCGTTGTCGGACATACACGATGTTCTTGTCTACATTGGCGGGCGATGATTCAGAAAGCGGCATACGGAGAATATTCGTTGTTTAGTTGTGCGGCCGAGACGATGGAGGAAGCAGTGGCTTTGCATTATATGTCAGTAAATTATTATTTATTACATTTGTACAAATATCAGGTACGAAATAATATAAAAAAGAGAAGAAACAAGAACGTCATTCCCGCTTCAGTCTTGACGACACTGAAGTGACGTAGGTGTGGCCACTCAAGCAAATATTGTCGCGACAAGTCCTTTGAAGCGCGCCAGTTTACCGACAGTGCCCCGATGCTACATCGTCTGCACGCGAATACATCGCGTTGCAACGATGTACCCGGCCACATCATCGCCGTAGCCCGAATATTCGCCGTAGCCCGCTAATGTAGACCCAGCATTACTGCGGACACTTGTGTGAACGAAGTATGGCGTAAGTTGGAAAACCACTATAAACTGACTAATAAGGAAATTCATTAGGAAAATTGATTTACCTTATATGTTTAAACATATTGTTTCCTGTTTGAATCATTTGATGACGATGTTCAGACAACTCATCATCATCAGCTTAACCTTTTTCCCAACTAGGTTTTTTTTTGACGGTACTGTTATCACAGTGGCTGAGATAAACCACGTGGCCAGGTCTGATTTTAATTTGTAATTTTTCTCATCACCACTGCTGTCATAACGATGAAGGAAAACACTATGTGGAAACCGGCATGTCCAATAACCAAGAATTAGAAGACATGTGACGTTTACCTATTCGCACTGATTAGCTCACTCCCGCTCACAAGACGGTTGGCCTGTGTCCTACTGTGACTGTCCGTCACGTACCCTTGTTTTTTAATAACAAAATAGGTTATTTATTTTAAAATCACCACGTGACGTCGGGCGCCTAAAGTCATTAAGTTTGTATTTTATTTGATGGTTTGGCACTTCCTTGTGATAAATAGCTTTTTGAAATACCCATTTCTTTACTGCAATAGCAGCAAAAACTATTGACTAGGATTGAATTCTAAAGAAGCGTTCCTAATAATTATCTTATATGCACATGTGTTAGCAATAAACGGAGCCACGGACGAACACTCAATTGAACCTTTTTAGAACAATTGAGACGCGCAAAAACAAAGCAGATTTGGACGAAAGACGTTATAAAAAAAGGATCGCAGAGACCGTGAGAAATGCAAGTGCTTTCCGAAATGGAGAAGCAGGTAATCGGGACCGCCATGGAGATGGCGGGGGACAGTTGGTTCTGGACCCTCGAGGGTTGCACACGGGTGCTCCAGGATAAGATCGGGATAGAGAGTTGGGTGGAGTCCGTCTGGGAGACCGGGTGCAGAATTACTGTATTTGTTTGTATTGATTGATTAAGTCAAAGATTAGTAGTTAAAGTAAATCGAGTATTAGTGGTCGGTGGAACGAGGGAAGACGAATCCAGAAGGCGACCTGATGATGGTGATCCTACGGGTGGTATTTTAGCAGAGTCTGTAAGTAGATTATAGACAAATTCTCTTCAATAAGCACTTGGTAAGTGTTAATTATAATTAACTTTACAGTAGCAGTTTGAAGGAGACGCAGAATGGCTGCTGATAAACATTTATTTCAGTATGGCGGAGCGGAGCCTTCACGTTATTATATTTTGTATTATTATCTCATATATTACTTGTCCTAAGTCTCTGTTCCGAATCCTCACAGTAATTAGTCAAAGGCGGTTGGTTAAAGGGCACGGGGAATGCCTTTCGTTACACTTAGTACAATGACTCACACGCCAATGACTCTTGACGTTTATTGACTTTTACTGGACGAATGTACCACGTATCAAAGGCTGAACCATGTTCTTCATTCAATTATTATTATTCAAATTATATTCCTTCAACCAAGCTATTATGTGCTGGTGACTGGCATTAGCAACTACAACCGACATTGCTATTTGTTTAGCAAAATAACCAAATGCTATTGATGATTACTGTCTCCCTACAGCCTAGCCCAGAGACATTGCGAATGGTTGATGGATGTACATTTCCAGCTGGGGGTAGGCATCACCAAGTACTGGATTATCATTTGGATAACTCCGTTCCGAGGAACGCTAGATTTAGCAGCTGTGTCTCGTTAAACGGCCGCTGGTAGGCCTATATCTGAATCGTCACAATTATTTAACGAGACACACCTGTCGACAAGGGGCAGATTTAAATGTGAAATGAATGAAGTGCCGATGACATCCACTTCGACATGCAGCAATACAATCGCAATATGCTCTGTTACAGGCCGAGTCCTCTCGGTACGCTTGAGCAATTTGATATTATTAGAGAAAGGGGATAGGCAGCCGTAAGTGTGAATTATTTGAACGCGTGTATACTTCTATGGATATACAAAACTTGTCTTTCTCAATGGCAGTGAATTCACGACTCACTGCCTCAGGATTGGAAAGGACATGTAATACGTGCTTAGGAAACGTTCGCTGTTAGTATTCGGAGCAAAGTCCTTCGTAGGGTAATGCTGGTAGGACTAACAGTAAACGTACGCCGAGTAAACGTTGTAAAGCAATACCATGTTGTGTACATGGAATCGTTTGCGTTTGCAGAGCGGCATTTAGTACACTGGAGTCAAACAAGTTAACGTAACTGTAATCAACTAATCTTCCAAGCGCAAGCGTAACGTTTCCCTATCACATTTCTATATTATTATCTTTGCTGTCCTCTTGTCTTACTAGCTTCATAATCCTAATTGGTTTGTTTTATCTGACTTGATGTTATTCATGTATATTATATAACTGAGAACTCTCAGCACTAACTTACTTTGGTCCCCTCCTCTTTGTTGAGAGTTCAGTCCTCCATGTCCCGGCGGGAGCCCCAGTATGTCATTGGACGGGGGCTACGGTGATAGAGCGGCGAGCGGGGCTCTATCGCTGCCCCTTCGGGGGCACCATCCTCATATTTTCAACTATATTTATGTAATTTAAGAAAAACAAAAATTTTATCGGCCTAGGGTAATTTAAGAACAGTCACATGTGGTGCCGTGACCAGGATTCTCGTCATTAAATGTACTGATTCACTTCAGTGCAACGAGAAAGAACAATATGTGGGTTACTACAATAATAACACAACGTAATTATATGATTCAAGAGATCGCGAGAGACGGCTATAAGTTACAGCAACTACAATAAGTTTTATTTAATTAAATAAAATGCTGAAAACCATTATTGGTTGATCCTAACACTAGTGACGGGTTCAACTCCCGCGTAATCTATCAATTAATGTGTTAGAGTTACTTACGTTGAAACGGAAATAACACAACGTTATTTTAGTTTTCTAGAGATAACGAGAGGCGGCTTTAAATTACAGTGATCACAATAAGTTTTGATCACCATTTATTGAATGAATCAAATATTGGTATCGGGTTCAACTCCCGCGTAATTTATCAATGAATGTGTTATTTCGACACGAAAATAACACAACACAATGTTAAAATTTTATAATAAACTGTGAGATGGTTTGAGCTTAATGTGTTTGTTATGTTAACTTATGTTTGTTCACCATAATTAAATGTTCTAACTAACCACTCAGGTAGCGGGTTCAAGTCCCGTGCGATTTTAAAGTGAACGAGTTAGTTTACGTTGTCATGGAAACAATACAACGTAATTTTAGAAATATGAGAAACAGTTGTGAGATTTGCAGCTAAATAACATAAGGTTCATTAGGTATAACGGTCTGACGATGGGTTCTTCAACCGTTTACAGCGGGTTAAATTCCTGCTTGATTTATTTGTTGTTGATGTGCTGGCACTACTGTGTCAAAGATCTGGTTATACAAAAGCTGATGAGTGATAAAGTTCCTGTGTCATGGCTTGTGGGCTAGGTTCTCACAAGAATTGTTGGTTAGAAAGGGTTAAGTAATAAAGCTACTGAGTAGTGATTATAATAACCATATGCCAGGAGGCATTTTTGAACTACATGAAATGAATGTTAGTGTTGCTGTGCTACTTTCTACAAGGGTTCAATTCCCTGTTGACGTAAGTTTGATGTCCGACAGTACACTAATTGATTATGAAACGTGTTTGCAATAACACGTGTGTTCGTGCGTATGTGTCACGGTATGATTGTGATGCGCCCTTCTCGGGCTGAATTTTGAAATTGTAACTGTTTATACAGTAAGATGCAGATTTTAAGATTACAATTGATTTAATTATTATTAAGTATTACCGTATGAGATAATCTCTTCAGACTCTGCAGCATAAATCATTTATAGATGAATAGATACTCGTGTGGCCTAATTTCAAATTCCAGGTTGCTTGAGAATTCGCTGAGGCTGTCACTTCGCTTTGTCTTAACGTTTGGGTTATGCGTAAGCACGGGTCAAATGCAGCCGACATCTGCGGACCATAAGGGCAGCCGTGTCGACGTCAGCGTGACTCCTTTTACGAAGCTAAGTTTCACTTTTATTATACTTCACAGTTACACGATGTTACGGGACTAGACCTCGTCATCGCAGTAAAGGTACGCGTAGTATTGTTTTGAATTTTTAGACAATGCACCTATTCCCTGCCGGCAGACAAAGGAACCTACAAGGGAAAGTTGATGTAAGCATGTTGTCGAAACGATTAGCGCAGTGGCTAAGTAGACGACAGTTGCGCACGTGTCGCGGGTTCGATCCCCACACGGAACAAGTAATTGTAAGTTTTATAAGTTCCGGGACTGAGTGTTTGTGTATGTGCTTCTGTGTTTGTGAATGCACTCACGATACAGGAGAAAATCTTAGTGCGTGGCAATGGCGATGGTTCATTAAAAGAAACAACCGATTTTCACTAATCGGATTTATTTTGTTACAAATCATAGAGAGCCCGTAATTGTTTGGCCAATCTACGATGCCTGTATTTTCTAACTTAATTCTATAATGAATGAACACGAAATGATATTCGAGAGATGGAGCGGAAAGTAAGATTTACTTATTTGAATAGCACGATTGGCACATTGGCTGACCGATTATTTTCTGTGCTGAGTGTAACGGGTTCGATTCCCGCATAGAATAAACATTTGTAATTAACTGCAGACAGTTTTCTGTATCTGGCTGTTTGGGTATGCGGATTTGTATGTGTGTGAATGTACCACGAAGGAGAAATTACCCGTGGTGTGGAGCGACGTATTGTTGCGAGAAAAATGTGCACATGATAAATAGTATACGTTACAGAACATGTTCATTTTCTGATATAATTTCCTCACCTTAGTAGAATCGCAGGATCGATCATCCCTCTCATAATCGGAGGGGGGAGACTAATCGGGATTAAAAATAATTATAAAAACGTGTAGGAGATAATTATTCCGATTACATGACAATATTAGTTTTCTAATATGACTTCTCAATGCTAGTTGGAATCCTGGAACTGCTCTTTCCTCTTTGAATCGGAGGGGGGCGACTAATTGGAATTAAATCTAATATGTCTATGTGCGGACTATTTCAGCCACCGGATACAACAGCGAGCAGCGGGTTGAGTTCGCTCAGCTTAGAGGAAAGGCCTCTGTCCAGCAGCAGCTATGATAAGCTGAAATAAGAACGAGAGAACACCGTAGAGGTAGCGTCACTCACAAATACTCTTGAAAGAGACTCTGGTATGTCAATCAACATTATAAGCATGCACAGGTCTTTTGAAATTAATTGAATCGCGGTTTAATTTACAATTAAAATACAACTGAGTATTTTACTGGAGGACCAGTTCGAATAATTAATTACAATTATGATTGAAGATGCTTATGCAAAATTATAATCAACTATAGCACACAATGCATCTTATTAGATTTGTGGTTCTCGTTACAAACCTTACAATAAACAGATTTTAGGAATATAACAAATAGGTGTACTCGTATATAGTATTGTAACGTCATGGAAATGCACAGGTTTACCCTAGTGTGAAAGCTCATCCGCTGAACTGCGTCACGCGTCTGATTTTCAGAGGGGGGAATGTGACTGTCCGTCACGTACCCTTGTTTTTTAATAACAAAATAGGTTATTTATTTTAAAATCACCACGTGACGTCGGGCGCCTAAAGTCATTAAGTTTGTATTTTATTTGATGGTTTGGCACTTCCTTGTGATAAATAGCTTTTTGAAATACCCATTTCTTTACTGCAATAGCAGCAAAAACTATTGACTAGGATTGAATTCTAAAGAAGCGTTCCTAATAATTATCTTATATGCACATGTGTTAGCAATAAACGGAGCCACGGACGAACACTCAATTGAACCTTTTTAGAACAATTGAGACGCGCAAAAACAAAGCAGATTTGGACGAAAGACGTTATAAAAAAAGGATCGCAGAGACCGTGAGAAATGCAAGTGCTTTCCGAAATGGAGAAGCAGGTAATCGGGACCGCCATGGAGATGGCGGGGGACAGTTGGTTCTGGACCCTCGAGGGTTGCACACGGGTGCTCCAGGATAAGATCGGGATAGAGAGTTGGGTGGAGTCCGTCTGGGAGACCGGGTGCAGAATTACTGTATTTGTTTGTATTGATTGATTAAGTCAAAGATTAGTAGTTAAAGTAAATCGAGTATTAGTGGTAGTCGGTGGAACGAGGGAAGACGAATCCAGAAGGCGACCTGATGATGGTGATCCTACGGGTGGTATTTTAGCAGAGTCTGTAAGTAGATTATAGACAAATTCTCTTCAATAAGCACTTGGTAAGTGTTAATTATAATTAACTTTACAGTAGCAGTTTGAAGGAGACGCAGAATGGCTGCTGATAAACATTTATTTCAGTATGGCGGAGCGGAGCCTTCACGTTATTATATTTTGTATTATTATCTCATATATTACTTGTCCTAAGTCTCTGTTCCGAATCCTCACAGTAATTAGTCAAAGGCGGTTGGTTAAAGGGCACGGGGAATGCCTTTCGTTACACTTAGTACAATGACTCACACGCCAATGACTCTTGACGTTTATTGACTTTTACTGGACGAATGTACCACGTATCAAAGGCTGAACCATGTTCTTCATTCAATTATTATTATTCAAATTATATTCCTTCAACCAAGCTATTATGTGCTGGTGACTGGCATTAGCAACTACAACCGACATTGCTATTTGTTTAGCAAAATAACCAAATGCTATTGATGATTACTGTCTCCCTACAGCCTAGCCCAGAGACATTGCGAATGGTTGATGGATGTACATTTCCAGCTGGGGGTAGGCATCACCAAGTACTGGATTATCATTTGGATAACTCCGTTCCGAGGAACGCTAGATTTAGCAGCTGTGTCTCGTTAAACGGCCGCTGGTAGGCCTATATCTGAATCGTCACAATTATTTAACGAGACACACCTGTCGACAAGGGGCAGATTTAAATGTGAAATGAATGAAGTGCCGATGACATCCACTTCGACATGCAGCAATACAATCGCAATATGCTCTGTTACAGGCCGAGTCCTCTCGGTACGCTTGAGCAATTTGATATTATTAGAGAAAGGGGATAGGCAGCCGTAAGTGTGAATTATTTGAACGCGTGTATACTTCTATGGATATACAAAACTTGTCTTTCTCAATGGCAGTGAATTCACGACTCACTGCCTCAGGATTGGAAAGGACATGTAATACGTGCTTAGGAAACGTTCGCTGTTAGTATTCGGAGCAAAGTCCTTCGTAGGGTAATGCTGGTAGGACTAACAGTAAACGTACGCCGAGTAAACGTTGTAAAGCAATACCATGTTGTGTACATGGAATCGTTTGCGTTTGCAGAGCGGCATTTAGTACACTGGAGTCAAACAAGTTAACGTAACTGTAATCAACTAATCTTCCAAGCGCAAGCGTAACGTTTCCCTATCACATTTCTATATTATTATCTTTGCTGTCCTCTTGTCTTACTAGCTTCATAATCCTAATTGGTTTGTTTTATCTGACTTGATGTTATTCATGTATATTATATAACTGAGAACTCTCAGCACTAACTTACTTTGGTCCCCTCCTCTTTGTTGAGAGTTCAGTCCTCCATGTCCCGGCGGGAGCCCCAGTATGTCATTGGACGGGGGCTACGGTGATAGAGCGGCGAGCGGGGCTCTATCGCTGCCCCTTCGGGGGCACCATCCTCATATTTTCAACTATATTTATGTAATTTAAGAAAAACAAAAATTTTATCGGCCTAGGGTAATTTAAGAACAGTCACACTACCAGTGTGTATCAATTATACTAATTAGTTTAGTTTTGTCAGCCTATAATGTTCCCAACATCATGTTCCATAATTATATGGGGAGGTCTTCCTGCCCTTTTGCCATTTTGTTTGGGGTATGTCATTCGGTAGAATGATGATTTGACGTCTGATAGGGTACTATCAGACGTCACATAATCATTTACTCCTTTTTCTTTTACGGTGCATCCACACCGCCGGCAACATTTGTAGCTCAACGTTTCCATATGTTGCTCGGTAACATCCGCCAACAAAATGTTACTAAGTGTCGACGTGTTACTGCAAGTCGAGTAACGTTGCTCAACATTCGGTAACATCCGCCAACAAATGTTGACGTGTTACTGTAAGTCGAGTAACGTTGCTCAACATTCGGTAACAATGTTACCCCCATTATCTAACAATGTTGCCGATTGTCGAGCAACATTACTCGACATACAGTAACACGGCAACATTTGTTGTCGGATGTTACTGCGGTGTGGATGAGTAACAATCAACAAATAGCAACAAGGAGCCACAAAAGTTACCGAATGTTGCCGAATGTTACCGTGTTGCCTTTTGTTGCTCCACAAATGTTACCGGCGGTGTGGATGCACCGTTATAAACCAATCCTCAAACAATCCAACCATTAATAAACGGATAAAAAAGCCAAGTTAACACTTTGAATTAGACTGCTTAGGCGTAATTCAAAGTTCAGCTTAATCCCGTTTAAGTGCGCACACGAAAGAGCAGCTTCAACCCTATTCTGAAAGAGAAACACCTTTCTGCAAAGCCTCTAATAGATCTTTAGTTAGTGTTAAGGAAAAAAATGTAAGTTTTATGTTGGGCCCCGCCGTGGTATGACAGTTATGGCCCCATAATTTTGGGCCGCTCGATTTGGGGCCCATTCTCAAGATGAATCGTGCCCCTTTGGCCGTGAAAAAGTTTTTAATGTCGGTATTAGTTACATTTGGGGACTTTTACTTTTATTTCACTGGTGTAAAGTGTTGTTTTCAGATTTAATGATCCGTGGAAATAAGAAATACGATTGAAAATTAAATCCATCTGAAAATAAACGTTCACGTTTAAAACTTTCGGACCTTTTGGTGATGTACTTCAAGTGGTTTTTGGTACCTACTCGCGGTGATATAATATTATTTATCTAATATATAAAATTCTCGTGTCACAGTTTTCTTTGCCATACTCCTCCGAAACGGCTTGACCGATTTTGATGAAATTTTTTGTGCTTATCCGGTATCTATGAGAATCGGCCAACATCTATTTTTCATCCCCCTAAATGTTAGGGGTAGTCCACCCCTAAATTTTTTATTTTATTTTTTAGACAAAATTTTTTATTTCTATTTTTTATGGCAAAACAACGTTTGCCGGGTCAGCTAGTAAAATTATAGAAACGTGGACAAGGCGAAAAGAGACACCGATAATTACCTACATAAGGTAACTATCAGTGGGTAACGTTCAGCATTTTCTGCATGCCATCGTAGAAAAAAGATGGATTTTGAGGATAGGTGAGATCTACCTCCTAGCGACACCACAGGCTTCGGGATCGCGGGTCTTTATATAAGTTACCATAATCCTGGAACGTTAAGGAAAATCGAAGGAAAATGGTGGATTTTTAGTCAGTCAAAGTCTGACTGTTCCATCGAGCAAGTAATCATTTGATAATTTTACCACCCCAAACAAAAAAGGCTGTCTGCACCCTGCTGTGACGGCTGAGTGAAAACACTGGCTGTACCTACTAGGATTTTTAATACGTTCCATCGGTGTACAGGAGTGGTAGTTCCTTCTGAAAGCACATTCCACCTTTAGGTCTCATTTTTGCTTCTGAGCTAAATTGTCAGAGTTGTTGTAAAGGCCAAGAGCAAACATATTGTAAATAAAATAGTCGTAAAGCCTCCTGCAGACATACGCGATTAATCGCGGTGCGACAACGAGCCAAGCTAATTTCCACTCTAAAAATACTGCTAATGGACCGCGACATGTCGCCCCGCGCGATTAATCGCGTGTGTCTGCAGGAGGCTTAATACACTAAAAATAAATTGAGTACCGCTTTATTAATATTTTGTGTTATAATTTATATCTACCAATTCCTTTAAAAATTTCACTGAAACGATGATGAGTAATAATTATCCAAAACTTAATCAAACAACCAAATAATCATCATAATAATTTATCTATTTCCCTAAAACATCCTCTTTCTCATTTATTTTTAAAATAAACGTCATTCGCTCATGCGGTTATCGTAACCACTTTTAAAAATAATATTCGTCATCAATTATTTTGAATATATGATTTATATTATTTATAATTAATTGGTTTCGGAAATGAAAAATGTTCTGCTGCCAGTAATGGCGTGATAAGATTATTTTTAAATGTATGGATGAATAAAATCACTAATGTAAGATTGTGAAAAAGTAGTATATTAATAGGTTTGGATGTCGGAATTATTCATTTGATTTAGAAAATAATTATATTCTTTTAAACTTTGCCCCGATCTTTGACTTTCTTCTGTATCGTGGGTGCATTTACAAACATTTACTGTCGTACCACAAAAACTTTTAAACGTCTGTTGAACACTTGTCTAAAAAAATGTCAGATTATGTCGTTGAAATAAGGTCCGTTTTGCAGTCACACTTTTTTTAGACAAGTGTTCAACAAATGTTTAAGTTTTTGTAGTAAGGCTGTTAAACTCTCATACACAAACACCCAGACCTGGAACAACTAGTTGTAGATAATTTGTTCCAAGCGGGAATCAAATCTGCAACACGCAACGCAACAGTCAATCGCTCGGCCACTGTGCCATCATAGAAGCTAAACCTACATAGGTATCTTAAAGTGTCTAGAATAATAAACACCATTTTTAACTAGTTTTCTAGGGGCTGAGGTCGCGGGAATGACTAAATTTGTTATCGTAAGTAAGTAAAGAAAGTGATAAGTCGGTTGTGGTAAGCAAAGAACAGGGCAGTTTCAGTCACTCAGTCTGATAGTCCTTTTCTTTCTAGACAGGGATTTTTGGACAATCCCGCGACCCCGGCCGAGGATTTTCCTTATTGCCTCGTCGTTTGCTGACAGATTCTTGAGGTGTGCGCGAATGATTACCTTAGGTAACCCCTTCCAACCACAGCACCTTCCAACCTAGTCTGAAACCTGGATAATATACAAGATAATTTATCATAAATTAGACACCGTAGTAACCAAGGTATATAAAATTAGGCCTATTTTCACTGACGCCACCGTACTGTTGACTCATTTTTGAGAATGTCTGCCTTCCATTAAGTGTAGCTTTAGTTAAGATTCTCACAAGCAAAGTAAAATTTACTTAAACGAATATATAAATATACAACATCAAGTTTACTGAATTACTTATCTATATCCTTTTTTTTAACTTGGAAAAATCATCAACTTTATCCTCCTACCCAGGTACCTATGTGAGGGACTGTCAGACTTGTACTGGCTGAAATCCACGATGTCCTTCAATCGCCCTTTACGTCCCGGAGCCACCGTTACCTGATAGTCCCACGACTCCGGCAGGCTTTGGATTTCAGAATATTTTGCAGCAGTTTGTCGCTAGCTAAATTCTTCGTAATAATAAAGTGTAAGCCCATTCGCGTACAACGCGAAACAAGTCTAGGATACCTTAAGACTTTGGTATCCAGGTGATTATTGCAATACAAATCTTATACAGAATGATTTTTTAGTCACCATCCAAATTTTGATATATTAATCTTTGGCGAAATCATTGAATACGTGTTTTTTCTTTTTGTATCCCTCAATACAAAAATATTGAGATATCACGTCACAAAGTTATCTATAAAAAGTTGATGAATCTGCACACCGCGCTGTGATGTATCGCTCAGGTGTAGCGGGGCGGGGCGGGGGGTAAGCGAGGTGCGCTCTGCCCGTTTCATGCGCCGGGCAAGTGTAGTATTATTAACGTTTGGCTTGGTGACCACGCAGAGCGGATAATTCTTATGAGAAAATGATTTAATATGAATATTTTATCGATTTTTTTTTTTAAATGTGGTTAGTGATTGATACCTAATGCCTAGAAAAATTTAGGACGGTGGTAAAAAAGTCTTCCTTTATATAGAGGTTCTGCAATAAAGGCATAGGCACGAGTTAATGGATATCAAAGTTGTACGGTATCGGAGAATTGCGTCGCGTTATAGTACGAAGGGTCTAAAGAAACAAATCTCAAGAATGTTAAACAACTATTGAAGTAACGTTAACTTGTTTTACAATACATTACCTATTTACTTTGACACCACATTCTTGTGTTTTACTGTAAACAAACGTACAGTGTAAATGGATTGTAAACTTATTTGCTCACAGTTCATTAAATAGTGAACTCAGACTGCAATCATCATTAACATAGCGCGACTACGTAATGCTGGCTTCTCACGGTGCGTGTGATATCATACACGCGCAGTGTAATGCGAGTATAAAGCTGAGAACATATTATCGGACGCGTCCGTCAGCCGCCGCTGAGGGACGCAGCTTAGCAGTGTGCACGGTAGTTCGGACGACCCTCTTCGGATGCACTAACATCCAGCCGGCCAAGATTCTGTTCGGACGTCCGAACGCTCAAGGTCATGTCCGCGTCTTACGACCGACAGTTTGCACAGTGTAGTATTAAATGTACTGGCTAGATAATGAGTAAGCCGCGTCTTTCAGCCGCGGCTGACGGACGCGTCCGATAATTTGTTCGCAGCTTATAAGTTGGAAAATGGTAAGCTGATCGTGCTTACACAAATACACACATCAAAAATGTTTGTGATCACTAGCATCAGTTGTTACTTTTTTTATTTATTTTTTTATGGAAAATTAATTGAACTGTTTTATCGTTTAATATTATAAATCTAGATTTTAAAATAAATATTCTAAAAAGAAGAAACTATAGTAAAATCTGCCGTAACAAAAAAGATTTCGAATTTTCAAAGCGATCGCAAACTTTTTTTTGTTGTGTGTACATTTAGTATAACATACTGAAAGTCGATGTATTTTGAAAGTGATATTCACTTGTCAAAAAAAAACCGATGAACAGCTGAACACCTGAATGTAATCTTTCGTCTTACCTCTGTTTTTTTTAATTCTAACAACGTAGATGATGATTTTAAAAATAGGCGACTCTTTGATAGCAGTCGTAAATTTTTGCAGTATAATAAACTTTATGTATTTAAAAAAGTATATATATGACGATGTGAAAATGAAGATGTGCGATGAAAGATTTTATTAAAATGTTTATGTATTTTGTCTCTAGTACATCCGGTGTTGAACATTCAGATTAAGACATTTGAGTACCTACAACTGGAATTTAAATGTCTTTTTCTCTCTAAAACATTTTCTAAATTATTGCGATGTTTTTAAAAGATTGTTCAAACGAAAGCGGGATTCGCTGCTGTGGCTAGAGATACATACCGCGCGGATTTCGGTCTGGTAATTTTTTTTTTTTGCTTTGTAAAATCCCTCCCACCCCGGGCAGGGCGAGAGGGACTGTCAGACTTGTACTGACTAAAATCCACGGTGTCCTTCAATAGCCCATTATGTTCCGGGGTCACGGTAATGAGATAAGTCCCGCGACCCCGGCAGGCTTTGGCCCTCTAGAGAGGAGGCCCCGTCATTATGCTGACGCTCTTTGAGGCGCGCGTGGAACACAACGCGCCGTCGACCCGGGTATGGTCCATGGTCGGGCAGCGAGTTGGTCTTTACTCGCCGCCCGCATGCCCGCGCCTACGGTGGCCGGAGATCGTCATGCGACGTCCGTCGCTGTGGGGGTCCACCACCGCGGGTTCGCTCTGGTATTTAGTACGCAGTTCTACAAGCAACCTAAAACGCCCTGAGCGGTACTCGCTGCCACTGTCAGTAGAAATTAAACTCAAAATAGGCTACCCACAATAGCGAAATCCGCTTTAGTATGAATAGTAAAATAATATTCTGCTTACCCGCTCGGTTTTCTCTACCGCAAACGGTAACGAATACCACTTAGGTTTGAATAGGCCTTTATAATATCTGTGCACTATCAGTTTTCTCCATTTTTCTTCCAAGATGTGATGCAAAAACCGACATTGCATACGAGCAATACTAATAAAAGCAATGAGGGACTCTCTTAAAAGAGTATGTCCCTGAAACGGAAAAGGCATCAGAAGGAACTGGTTGGTTTTTAGTAGGAATCTGACAGTCCCTTTCGTTTCATTCAGAGCTGGGTTCTTTATTTGATGATGATTGCACAAAAAAACCTACCTAATATATAACATATCGTCAAGCTTGTAATCCCCGAAGGATTATGCAAAGGTGTACCTGATGATACACCCAAACTGCGTGATGGCTTTTTAAGATCTATTCCCATCCAATACCAAGAGCTAATACCATTTGGTATTAGTTTCTTTCCGACTTTTGTTTCTATTCCCAACGAGTACCACATTTCAAAACCAATACCAAAACAAGTTTGAAGAAATTAGGTACAGTCAGGTTCAGAAAAATTAAAATGCTTTGAGTGATCAGCTCAGCAGCCATCCCCTTCGAACCTAACCTGTCCGAGTCGGAGTGCCCCAAGTCCCGAGCTCGCTTCGCTATGTAATTTGTGTAGCTGAGTGTACAAAAGTCACGTTTTGGTATTCGTTAGTAATAGATTTTTTTATTTAAAAAAATGTGGTAAGTACTCGTTGGGAATAGAAAACAAATTCGGAAATAAACTAATACCAAATGGTATTAGCTCTTGGTATTGAATGGGTATACACCCTTTTTAATGACTTCTAAAACAACAAAACAAACTAAGATACACCCTTTTTTTTTTCGTGGTAAAATCATCAAATGAGTCCTCCCACCCAGGGCAGGGCGAGAGGGACTGTCAGACTCGTACTGACTAAAAACCACGGTGTCCTTCAATAGCCCTTTGTGTTCCGGGGTCACGGTAATGAGATAAGTCCCCGGGGGGGGGGGGGGGGGGGGGGGCCGTCATCATGCTGACACTCCACACAACGCGCCGTCGACCCGGGCATGGTCCATGGTCGGGTGGCGAGTTGCCCATTACTCGCCGCCCGCATGCCCGCGCCTACGGTGGCCGGAGATCGTCCCGCGACGTCCGACGCCGTGGGCGTCTACCACTGCGGCTGGGGTGGAGGGAGGACGCTATCCTCTCTCTCTCGCGGCTCGCCTCCTCCTTCACGAGCATAACTGCTTCGCAGAAGGAGGCGACCGCTTTCCACTCCGTCTCGCCCCGCAGCATGACCTGGACCAATGCCGGGCGCGAGAGGTCTCCGTCTATCGCTGCCGAGAAGACACGGCGGTGCTCTGCCCCAGCGGGGCAGTCCTGCACCGTATGCTCCACCGTGTCCTCCGGGCGATCCTCGCAGTGGTGACACCCAGGCGTTTCTTCCCTCCCTATTCGACACAGGAACCTCCCGAAACTTCCGTGTCCGGTGTGGACCTGCGTCATGCGGTAGGTCAGGACGCCGTGACGCCTTTCCAGCCACTCCTCAAAGAGGGGTCTTACCGCCGCGATTGCGGCGTGCCCGAAGATACACCCTATTAAAAAGATATTGTGAATTGGATATATCTGTAATTTATATGGTGTGGAGGGGGAGGCCTATGTTCAGCAGTGGACGTCTTCCGGCTGATGATGATGATGATTATATTTATGGTGTACATAATAAAGAGTATTCTATTCTACATCGTCAGACTTTCCTGAATTCCCCTTTATATATTGAGTTACTCAAAATATACATGAACATACCTTCAAATATGTATTTTAATCTATTAGGTACTGCTACAGAACATTACAATACATCAAAACAACGTTCCATTCCACACAGTAATTAAGCATCGTACACAATTAATACGAAGATTACAACTTCACTATATCCCGCCCACGTATGACAAACATCCTGGTATATTCTACGATGCCAGGGTATAAAGTAATGTAATAATTACCGATGCATAATTATGTAACATCACTTTACACTAAGACTGCACATAATAAGGAATGCCGCTCCATTTCCTCCAATTACTGCTCTCAGTTAAGTGCATATAAGGCTGGGTACAGAAGGTCTGGAACAGTTTGAAAATACGACGGTACGGTTAGCGCAGTGGCTATTTGTATAACCTACCAATAGTTTTTTGAGTTTCCACATTTGTAAACGCACCTAGGACACAGGAGAAATTCCAACTGTGGGACAAAGTTTTATAAAAAATAAAATTGGGAATTCTGTTTTTTGTACTAATGGAAATGAATAACAAAAGGTAAATCTAGAAGCGACAACTAAGGCGACGCAATAAAATATCAATTATAGCCATAACATTTTTTTATGTGTAAATAATTATTATCAAACTAGTTCTTACCGCCCTGGATGGACCTGTGGGGAAGGCTGTCCGACTTTTACTGACTAAAAACCATTTTTATTCCAGGGCCGCAATACTCTTTTAAAACAGACCCGCGACCTAACAGTTGAATCAATATAAATTATGTTGACTAACACAAAATCTTGACTCAGTCTGTACACAGCCTAATAATTATTCCTACACGTGTTATCACTCCCAGTATATTTGCACACGTATGAGTTGTGTGAAACATTCATAAATTTTCCGGTGTGGTAAGTCCAATTAAAAAGAGACAAATAACTTTACATTTTTTGCTATACATTTCCCAGTTTTTGTACGGGTCCTAGCTTGCGCTTAGTTAATTTTTATTTCTTTTTGACACAGTGGGTATGTACCTACTTAGAGTGAAAATATTTTATTTTTGTTGTTTTTCTTAGATACACATACTGAAACTTTCATTAACGAAGCAGTAATCTGACGGGGTAAAAAAAACCCTGCTCCAAAAATCACCACAAAAAGTGTAAAATAACTTTTCTTTCTGAAGTTGGCTTTGTTTTTTAATTCAGTGATTTTTGCCAAAGTGAAAATACTGACCGCATTGAGACCCTCCTTATTTTTTTGAAGTCGGTTTAAAAAAACTGGTCAGGTCGAACTCCGCATCGAGGGTTCTGTTTCAACTTGTTGATACGTAAAAGCTCATTCATCGTTGACAAACTGTTACAAGTATAAGTTTGTAATGATTTTTTTTCTGTGATTTAGGTATCTATAATCTATACATATAATAAATCTGTAGAAGGGTCAATTCTGTACATTGAAAATATTGAAAAAATAAATAGCGGGGGGTGTTGCTGGATCGATACCAAACCCTGTATGTGTATGTGATTAAAAAAATTTTTGTCTGTCTGTCTGTCTGTCTGTCTGTCTGTCTGTCTGTCTGTATGTGCAGGCATCACGTGAAAACTAACGGTTCGATTTCGATGAAACTTGGTATAATTATACCTTATTATCCTGGGCATAAAATAGGATACTTTTTATCCTGGAAAAATACGTAGAAAAAAAAAACTGTAACAAACCTTATTATGGAACCACTGGCGACACCTATTATCAATCAAGTACAACATTACGCCACGCCTGCCTCCATTGATTTCTAAAAAGGTTCCACCACTCACCACTAGATGGCGTTGTGCCTATGACGCGCATTTCTGAATTATATTATTATTATTAGAACGCGAGCTCAACAGCAGTAGCTCAATAGATCTCCTTAATTATTATAGGCTTAGTCGTATTTGGGTCCAATGGATATTTATAAGATGTCATTGTCAGAGTTACTCAAAATGGAAAAATAAACCATCCACACGAAGACCGACATCCGCGCGGACGGAGTCGCGGGCGGAAGCTAGTATTAAATAATTACTCTCGCTTGCATTCTATATCCCATTAGCTAACGTAAGTTCCTGAATATCTAGTACCAACAACAGAACCAAAACACAGTAAACTCCACAAATATTATAAATAGCTTTACACCACGACAGTACACAGTTATGTGATCGTGTCAAGTCGCATTGCACTTGTGCGCTCGAGTGTTCCTGACGACGGCTTCACTGTTGAATGCGTTAGTGATGTACCAGTAGAATTGTAATAGATATCGATATACATGAGAAGGCGGTGCAAATATTTGACATGACACTAAAAAAAGGATCACGGAGAGATGTAATCTCGAAAGATGTAAATAGTGATCGCTAGCATAGCTGAGTCTGGTCCTGGGTTCAAAGTTTGTTCAGGCAAATTGATAATAGGTTTTGCCACTAAAGATTTCTCAATAGCAATCGTAAGATTGTAGCAAGTACCCACGTTTTTTTTTTAGTTGATGTCAATAAAGTCGAAGTTGACGTAAAGAGTTTTATTGCTATATTATGCATTACAAAATCAAATACGAACATTTACTTTTACAGGTAAATAACAATATATATGTCTGAAAATACTGTATTACGCTCAGGACAAAAAAAAAACCTATCTAACCTCATAATTCTGATCGAGCGATAAGTTTTAGTTTCTGCAGTAAATTACGTACGACACAAGAAATTATTGTACCTACACTGAAGAAATGGCCTTCTTTTCTATTTATTTCGAGATACAAAATGGGAAATAAACGATGTGATTTGAATGATAATGTGAATAGTTTTGTGGCATAAGGCAATTCTTAGTCGCCACCGCCTATCCGAGCGGATGAGCGGCGCTCTCTGCTGTTTCCGCTTGTGACTTTTTTTCCGTCACGATTCTGGTATCGAGTAAAAACTTCTAAACCTTTTTTTATTCATTATATTATTTCTCTATTGTAAATATATATGGAGCGATAAACTCAAAAAAAAACATTTTGGCAAGAAACACCTTTTTTTGAGTAAATCGCTCATGTAAAATAGGAGGCTATTTTTCTCTTTTCGAAATACAAGTTACCCTAAACAATACAATACTAGGGACATGAATGAAAATCATGACTTGAAATAAAGTGATGTCGAAGGCACTTTGGCGTCAAACTGATGTATGACTGCTTTGACGTTTGATTGAGTGTTTTTTGAGGACATAATGGCTTGTAATCCACGTGTCTGGCTTTACTTGTGCCTCCTCGCTTTGCGTTGGAGTAAATGCTCTTTTTTATTCTTAGATTGATGTACATCAAAAATGTTTTGGGCATCAATCTTTCTATGCTAAACACATGTTTTGTCGTCAGTACGAAACAGAGTCTATGCACATTGAGCAAAATTAAATATTACTGTAATCATTATTTTAAAATTGAAATCCAAGTTAAGCAAATTGTAACAAAACTATAGTAATTTTTGCATAATTATATTTGAGATTCCAATTCGCTCGCGTGTTGTTTGGTAAGTATATAATACTAGCTTATGCTCGCGCTTCGCGACTTCTTACGCGGCTTCGCTCGCGTTAAGAAGCATTATTATTAAATAGGTATAGTTTTTGCGGCTTTACTTTTAGCCTACAGCTCCAATCTTTAATTTTAGTTCAATCTGTCGAAAATCTAAGAAGATTTATACAAACTTTTATCCCCTTGGGGGTAGAATTGATCAAAATCCTTTTTTAGCGGATGCATTCGTCATACCTGCATGCCAAATTTCAGACCGATCCGTCCAGTGATTTGGGCTTTGTGTTGATAGATCACTATGTCAGTCAGTCAGTCAGTCACCTTTGAGTTATATATTTAGATAAAGTACTTCGTCAATTAATCCAGGTTTAAAACTACAATGTGTGTGCCAAATGTCCAAAATCTGTCAATAATTTTTGAGAGGAAGATTAACGAATATCCTTTTAAACATCCAATTTTCAGAGAATAAAAATTTTGCAGTGCATAAAACACACAGGAACAGGCCTGCCATTGATGATGATAATGAGGATCATTAAAACAATGATTAATAAAAACAGCTGTCAATTACGACGCCTACACATTATTTTAATAGCACTTTCATTCAAGAACACATTTAGCATAATTTGCGTAGGATGTAACAATAAATTAAGTGTCAATTATTTTGTAATATTTCAGTGATTTGTTAGAAATATTAATCATTATCATCTTCCTACCCTTATCCCGTTTTACTTGGGGTCGGCACAACACGTTTTTTTCTTCCATTCTTCCCCTTCAAACGTCACAGTACCATTTACTCCTTTTCCTTCATATCATTCCTTACACAATCCGTCTATCTTTTTTGGCCTTCCTCTTCTTTAATTTACATAGTTTCATTGTAAAGTCAAGACACTATTTATATTAATGACAAAAAAGTCTGTATTTGCAAAAAAATACTGTTTATCGATATAGGTAAGCGGTGCAACACTAGTAAACATTTGCTTACTACATTTACAATGGGCACTAGATAGTACTTCGAGAGCCAACCATTTAGGGCGCGGATTGGGGCAGGCGACATGCTCAATCCAATGTACAGTAAATAGGTAGGTACGTACTCAATGTTAGACTACTATACAAAATTTCGAACCCAGACATACGCATTATTTGATATAAATTTATTTCGTCACCTCTTGACTGCTTTCAAAATGATAAAAATCTTTTGAAAATGTGTCCTAGAACCAAAAATTCGAAGACACGTGATATCTTCCAATCCGCATTGGACTCGCGTTATGAATTATGGCCAACAACCCATAGGGAGGAGGCGTTTAAAATATTGTACAACACAAGGAATTATTTGTTTCCAAACATTTAAACTCACATACACAAATACCTAGACCCCAGAACAACTTCTGGCGTGTGGGATTTGCACCTCGCGACATGCGGGGCCACTGCGCCAATCGTTGTTAGGGCCAAAGCCAGCCGGGGTCGCGGGACTCACGAATAACCGTGACAAAACACCGTGGATTTTAGTCAGTACGAGTCAGACAGTCCCTACCGCCCTGCCCTGGGTGGGAGGACTCGTTTGATGATTTTACCACGGTAAAATAAAAAAAAGTTCGGGGACCGTCCCGCGACAACGTACAGATACCTGATACTTTAGAAACATTACATTAGCCTATTAACCTCTATAAGTACTTAGGAGTTAATCGCTTACTGAAAACGTCTTCAATCGAAGATAAAGCCCTAGAGACAGTCAAAAACAAAAGTGTCAAGTCAGCACAGAATACAATTAATTACCATTCAACAAAAAAAAAAAACTCGTAGAAATCTGGGACCAATGGCTCTCATTTGCAATAATTGGGTTAAGATTAGCTGATTGCGTCATTGAGTACCCTTACCAGGCCTGTCTCACTCCGCGGTGTAGGCATAAAACTGCAAGTAGTTGCGGGGCCATTATGTCGTGGCCCATTCACTACGGCTGCCACGCGCCACCCGTTACGCACGCGCTCCGTCTCCTTAATATTTTTGTTACGTTACGTGTAGTTACGCACAAGTTTCTTGCTTTAGGTGCTTTTGGTAAATTAATAACACAATATTATTATGAAGAAAAAAAATATATAGTACATATTTAGTAATGATCAACAAAATTATCTCCCTGCTTGTGAAGTATGGGCTTAACTGATCATGATACCTAATCATGAGGTTACAAGTTTGGAAATGAGGCGAGATACTAATTGGGGGGGGGGGGTGAGCCTACTGGACGACCAAGATAAAAAGACGACACTCTCACTCACCTTAAGCTGAGTACTAAGAATTAAGATCGGTAGAAAGTAGAAAGATGTTTGCGTTGTTGTTTAAAAGTTCTAACTCAGAAAATAGCCACACTACGCATTCAAGGTCAGCGGTCGTAATTCGCTGCGCCACTTTTTTACCTACCTACAAAGACACGCAACGCGGGGCCTGTGACAATATGCGATAGTAATTGGTCGGTTACTAGGTTGAGTGCAAAATAATAAGGACTGGCTATTTTGCCATATAGACGATAAAAATCTTTTAAATATTATTCTTTTTTTTTGTAAGATAAATATAACAATAATAGGTAGAAAAGATAATATTATTATAAATATTATTCCTCACGTAAGGTGCCGTAGGTACCTATTATTATCATTCTGTGCTAACAATCAATAATGTATGTAGTAATCGATGACGAAACCAAAAAGATATAGGCTGATGATAAAAACAAAATTCCTTGAGGAACATGGGTATTTATGGTAATAATGTAATTTAGCAAATGCATAAAATACGCATAGGTACCTACCTATTTGTGCCTAAACTCGCAAGTCGCAACCCTATTGAGCTTGACCCATAGTAACCTTTTAATGTCGTTGGCGTCAGATAAACCAAAATAAACTCTCGGGCGTAACCATTCAGTACATTTTTGCTTGCGCACGGGAAGTTTAGGCTATTATAAAAGTAGGTGGGCGGTACGGCTGCCAGTTAAAATGTACTTTATTCTCTCGTACATAGATTTTACATTTGTTTGATTTTTTTTTTGGAGTAGTCCTACTGTACGTATAGTACTATTAATTATTCTGTGCCCTTACGAAGTTTTTTAGACGAATATTGTTTGAAAGGGGCACTTGAGTAGACTACTTAGGCCACTGCCTCGAATCTTGCGGGCAGCGGGGCGGCGGCGGCGGCGGCGGCGGCGGCGGCGGCGGCGGAGCGGGAGCGGTAGGATATTATGCGTACAATCAAATGGACCGACCCTCGAAAACAGCGGCGCGGCAGCGCGGCGGGAACGGGCAGCGAGCGGTGTACTTTGACAAGCGGTGACCGCCCGCGCGCCTGCGCTGTAGTGTTTTGCCCACAATAAATCGAGTGTTAGGAATAAAGAATCAAAAAGATGTTGCCGCCATTGTTCAGACATTTCGTTCGACAAATATCTCGACGCCAAAATCACGAACACAACATTATGCGGCTATAGTGACGCGCGATCTGCCCGCTAGTTTCGAGAACGGGTCTGCGACGGCTGCGCCGCTCCCGCGCCGCCGCCGCAGCCCCGCTGCCCGCAAGATTTGAGGCAGCGGCCTAATGGTGGGTGCGCTAAGATAGTTTCCAAAATAAAACACTTTTTTTTTCAAAACAAACCCGATCGGCTTTATTACAAAACGTGGTTTAACTTAGACCAAGGTTTAAATCAAAAATCAATTTTTGAATTTCGAACTTTATTTCTACTGTCGTAAAGTTATTAATACAAAAAACCGAGTTTAGATCCCGGTCTAAGTTGTCAATGTGCATTTTAGAATTTTATAGCAGTTGGAATAAAGTTAAAAATTCAAAAATTGATTTTTGATTTAAACCTTGGTCTACGTTAAACCACGTTTTGTAATAAAGCCGCATCTCTTCAATTTTTTCCTTTTTTTTCAAAGAAACTGCATGTCTCTAGGAATTTCATCTGTATCGCGTAAGCATTTATAAATATTTCACCTCACATACCTACATAAATAACCAGACCCGAAACAACTACTTGTAAGACAGTACAAACACTTGTTTTGTAATGGCAATCAAACACGCAATACGCAGTCAATTACCTAACCATCTTCGCAACGCAACTGTGCCGCCAAGACTTTCTGTTCTATGTGAATCAAAATAGTTTATGATTTGCTACCATAAAATTTAAACATCATACCTATGAATATACAGGGTGATTTGCAATTCGATGCGGTCCTTGAATTACATTAAATACACACATCAAAAGTGTCTAGGGATCAAGCATTTTTATGCGGATTTCTTGAGATTGAGATGTGGCTTTGTAATAAATTTATGATTTTATAAATTTATATGGATCCTTTTTGGTGCATTTCATAATTTGAATCAGGAACTGTGAATCAAATTCGAGTAAAAGATGAAAATCAGCTGTCAATATTTTCCCTATAAAAACATACAACGCATTGAAGACATTATTAGTGCTACTGTTTCCCTACTACTGATTAAAACCAACGTTATTATGGAGCGGCGACGTCATTTAAGCAGGGAAGAAATGCTCAGAGCCGTGGGAATGATAGAAGCTGGTTTCCGGCAACGTACTGTGGCTTTAGCTCTGAATACAAGTCAGAGTGTTATCAGTCGACTTTGGACACGTTACCGAAGCACTGGTACCGTGGCTGAGCACCATGGAGGACGGTATCGCTGCACCACACGGAGACAAGACCGATACATTCAAATCTTAACTCGAAGAGCTCCAACAATAACCGCCATGATGTTAGCCGTGAGGCTTCATCACTCTTCAGGGAACTTAATTAGCGACCAAACAGTCAGAAACCGCTTGCATGAAGTGAACCTTCATTCCCGAAGACCGCTACGGGTACCACCTATAGCAATGCACAATCGTAGGATTCGATATCAATGGGCTCTTGAACACAGAAATTGGGCAGAAGAACAATGGCGTTTCGTGTGCTTTTCTGATGAGTCTCGTTTCGGTATGAGACCGGATACAAGACGTATACGACACTGGAGAACCCCTGGATGCCAACAGCGATTAAAATCCTGCCAGGAAGTCCATCCTTATAGTGGTGGAACCATCATGGTATGGGCGGGTATTTGGATCGGCGGAAGAACTGAGTTGATTTGGATCAGAGGCAACCTCAACGCTCAAATTTATGCTGAGACGATTGTATCAGACGTCATCGTTCCTCTACAAGTGCAAATCGGTCCCTTATTTCAGTTAATGCATGATAATGCACGATCGCACACCGCAAGAGTTGTAAGACAGACTCTCGCCGCAGCTAACATCAATGTCCTGCCCTGGCCTGCTCAGTCGCCAGACTTGAATCCGATTGAGCATGCATGGGATATGCTACAGAGAAGAGCTCTGCCGAATATGGAGGGTATCCAGTCGCAAGAAGACCTTTTTTTGTTGTTGCAACGAACATGGGCGGCCATTCCACAGCGTGATTTGGATGAACTCATTTTGAGTATGCCAAACCGATGTTCTTGTGTTGTTAGTGTTCGCGATAGAAACACGGATTATTAATTGTTTAAGTTACCCAATAAAATTTTAAAGAAAACTGTTATTTCAGTCTTTTTTTCGAACTTTTGTGTTAGTGGTTCAAATGTCAAAAATCCCTTTATTAGGAAAATGGCAAATTTCTTTATTAATGCAAAGGTGACTTGGTTTATCGTTACTGTGACAAACGAAAACACTTTATTTGATGAATCCTTAAAGAAAATTTTAATTAATATCAATCAGGAGAAAAGTTATTGCAAAAATATATGTTGATCCCTAGACACTTTTGATGTGTGTAGTTTTGCATTTTTGAATCATTACCAACTTAGCAAATTGTTTTGATTTTAAACCATTGTTTTATTTCCTGGGTATAATAATTATGACAGCTATTTTAATATTTCTAATTAATTAAGCTTACATAGTTATTATACATATACAGGGTGATTTGTAATTCGATGCGGTCCTTGAAATGGGTGATACTAGACCTTATTTGCAACAATTTTAACCCCGACAACATGGAGTCTAAACTGACTGGTTTTGGAGATATAGAACTTTAAAGGTTTTTCGAAAAATTTCTACCTCTCCATCATTAAGTGCTTATTGTTAGAAAGTAACGATGGTCACCGCTTAGAATTTATACTTTTCTGATAGAATATGAACGACTGAATCTAGTGAATACAAGTTTGTTGTAAAACTAGTCATATCTTGGGAAATTAAGTGTCATAAAGTTCCTGTTTTGAAGTTTTCTGAAAACTTCCCTTGTGTTTCAAAGCATATTTAAAAAAATAAATGTGTGACACTTGGTTTACAAATTACAGGAAAAACTTTCTTGTCTCATTACCTTTCTAAAATGGTGCCACAATACCCACTTTTAGTTAGTGTCTGACCAGAAAATTAGGGTTGTTACTGACAAGGTAGTAAATCAACGAAAATTGGTTGTAAAGTTTTTTCGACCCAACATTTTATTCTGTGGTTTTTGTCCAAAATGTTATCTGATATTAGCTTTTTGAGTCAATGCGCTTTAATCCTAAAATTGTTGCAAATAAGGTCTAGTATCACCCATTTCAAGGACCGCATCGAATTACAAATCACCCTGTATATGTATAATAACTATGTAAGCTTAATTAATTAGAAATATTAAAATAGCTGTCATAATTATTATACCCAGGAAATAAAACAATGGGTTAAAATCAAAACAATTTGCTAAGTTGGTAATGATTCAAAAATGCAAAACTATTTAATGTAATTCGAGTAAATCTGGTAATTAGAACTTAGGCAATTTTGTTAAGATTCCACATTTTAAAATGTTCATCAAAAAATGACGAATTTTGCAGGCTGTAAATTGTATAAATAAGTATATTTTCACGCATGCTCCCATGACGCATTCTCCTTAAATTGAAAACTATTGAGATCAGTGGTGTGAGTAATCGATTTTAGAACACAATAAGATTAATTTGGACTGCACGTGTAGGTACGTTTTTCACAAAACAAATGCACAAAATTGAGCAGAGCCTTATCATACAAATTATTACGTTTTTGTACATATTTAACTTTATAAACAGAATGTGAACAAACCGCATTATAACGTCAACTCATCATCATCATATTTTCATCCTTGCATTACCTTAGAGGCCATAGGCCTTCCCTTTCAGGGATTTTAATATTTTGACTGTAACTACTCAATTTTAATTTATTGAATAATAATAATACTTCATTATTTCGAGGCCTATTTTTAACGTACCATTATTTTTTATTCTTAAAATCCCTTTCAAAGTTTTATCTCGAATCACGCCTGCGTCCCGATTCACTCCGTTTTACCCGGTACTTCTCGTTTCTGTGTGTCCCTCGTCCATCTTTTCCCCGCGATCTTGACGATATCGCCAACCCGACAGTTATGAATTACGTCGACTGCTGGCCATGAACTCTCTTTAACCAATACTGGGCCACTGGTGCAGTGCCCAGTGTGAACAAGCCCGACTTACCAGTTCTTAGGTTGTGGCGTAAGTCGAAACGGTGAAGAAAATAATCGTGAGGTAACCAAAAATGGACCAATTTATAGACATGGTGACTTATCCAGCCCGCAATGGGCCACACAGAGAGGATGCCTGTAGCAAATGGGCACGTAAATAAAGGCCGATGGTGATGATAGAGGTTTTACACACCCCACGCGACTGTGAACGTAGGTAACTTTATATCGTGACCGATAGGCTTATAGGTCACTTTGTGGGCCCAGTCTCTCAGTTAGTAGGTAGTTTTCATGTTATGTATTGAATTCTTTGGTTCCAAGTCATACTGGTTTCATATATGAAAGAGCAGCAGTTATGAAATAAAACATAATAAAATATTGATTTCTGAATGGAACATTTTATATTTTAATATTACTCGTCATTATCGTATGCAGCAAGCAATAAAATTGCTCAGACATCAGAGGAATATTATCCAAGTTAATATGAACATTATCTCTTATTAAAAATATCTGGAACAACGTTTCCGACTCGGGAGTGTCATAAAATATCAGTGTTAAAGGAAAATTGTGTTCTGAACAGTTTTCTCAATATCTTAATAGTATGGGTTTTATTTAAATCTATTGAAATAACCGGAACTTATTGTATCTATTTTAAGATTATCGTTATATTTATTGGTCTTTCCAATGGTTATCGTTAAGGTTAGGGTTACTGTGTTAAGGAGATCAAATGGGCAGTCACTCCATGTAAAAAAAAAACCGGTCAAGTGCGAGTTGGACTCGCGTGAAGAGGGTTCCGTACGATTTATTTTTTGTCTACCTATAATTTTAACCGCAAATAATACCTAGATGAATTGAAATTTACGAATAATTGAAGATTGGTACGCACATATTGAGTGATTTACCATGTTATTTTAATAGCATGGACTTCTTTTAGGTTTTTCTATAATCTATAAGTAGAAAACTAATTTCTGTATGTTTTCAAAATTTTAGGTTCAGTAGTTTCGGAGATAAGGGGGGGGGGAATGGTCAATTTTCGTCTATTTTCTTGAATAACTTGGAAACTATTTATTTTAAAATTACAAAAAAATACATTTAAGATCTTCTCAACAAGACCTTTCATTTGATACGTCCCACTATGCAGTTTTACAATATTTTTTTTAATTTTCCTCTCCCCCCCCCCCCCCCCGAAAATTACCTCCCACATACAGATTTCATCTATTCACGTCACACTTCTGTGCTTGGGTCATACAAGAATTGATATGTGTACCACATTTCAACTTAATCGGTCTAGTAGATTCGGAGATAATTGACTGTAAGTGACAGACAGACGGACACACGAATGATCCTATAAGGGTTCCGTTTTTGTATTCGGTCGTACGGAACCCTAAAAACTGATGTTAACCTGCATCTGGTTCGACTGGAAGCCGACCTCAAGCTATTTGGGAAAAGATTAGGTAGATAATGATGAACATATTTAATTTAAGATAAAAATCAATTACCACATTATCATTTGAGGACGGCTTGACAAGTGATTTTTATTTTGAAAAGTGGGAAGGTAAATTTCAGGAAATCTGAAACTTTCTTTCATTACTACTTAATTTAGACACAAACAAAGCCAGAACGGATCTCTAGTTGTTTATTTTGATCGTTGGAAGTTCGATGAAAAATTGATTTGGGACACAACAAAATAAATTATTGGCTACATGCTGTAACTGCGACAGCAGGTTAATCAGTTCATCAAATCAATATTTGGTGGTAAATTATCTAATTAAGATAGTTAAATATTGCAGATTTCGAGAAGAACACCATTTAGTAAAAAAAGACGTTTTCCTCATTTACGCTGTGTCAAAGAGAACTTCTTTGAAAATCCTTCTTAATTGAATAACATAATTATATTCGTGTACACAAATTGTAGGCTTCTCTCGAAATTACATCCAATTTTTAAATCTGACTGTATAACTAATTTCTGTAGCATTTCATCTTCTTATTTAAGTAAAGGTTCATCATGTAACCTTTGAACGTAGGGTGTGGACACAGTGAAAGCGTTTCGTCATCGATTTAAAGTTATAAATTCAGTGACAGTAAATGGACATGATCACTGAAAAAAATTTAACAGTTAGTTTCATTTTCAAAAATAATTTGATACCTACATATTTTTTTTTGTTTTGCTACGTAACTCAAAATTGACGAAAATACAATGCTTTTAAAATTCACAATACCTACGTTACTTCTAGCTATATTTTTAAATAGTTCTGACGTCACTAACCTCCACTCCCTAGTTTTGTGCGTGAAAGGTAACAAACAAACTTACTTTCGAATTTGTAATTATTATTATGTTGAGATATTGAGATAGATTAAAGAGCTAAAACATAAGCTACACTCCACAAAAATTCCATATCACCATTCGTCCTTGACATAGCTCATGATAATGTAAGCGTGCAATATGCATCACTTATTGTTCAGAATGGCGGCTGTAAAACTCGGATGAAACGCAACCGTGTGTAATGGAATGTTCTAGACTGTGGTTTATGAGTTTGTAATGGATGTTATAATAGATATGGCCTGATGTTGTCCTTGGGACAAGTACGTGTGTCAAATTGCACGCTTGAAAACAAACCTATTTCTCTAATGAAGCTTTCTCTATTGGTGAAATAAATGTAGGAAAAGAAGTAGTGAACACCAGGGGTAGGGGTTCCCAAACTTTGAACATGATGATGACGGTACCTAATAAAGTTTTATGATGACATTAGGCTCTTGCCCGCTGGGGACTTCGAATAACGATTGGCATTAAAAAATCATGGGAGGTGGGCTTTTCATTTTGACGCAACTAACATGTTCTTGTTACGTGTAAGGGCTCCCACACATAAACACGATACGACGTCGCGTCGTGGAAATCTACGACACGACGTCGTAACGTGTCGATGCACGATACGAGGTTGTGACTCACGATGCAATTCTGCGCAGTTATTATTCGAAATTCAAAGATGACGGATGGTATTGAAGTCGATCATTTAATTACCCTTGTCGAGTAGCGTCCCGTACTATGGAACAGAATGCGTCTAGAGCGGTCCATTTTTCGGAATGAACTAAAACACCACCCCACTGTAACGATGCTCATCGTAGATTTCTACGACGCGTACTACGCGTATCGTGTTTATGTGTGGGAGCCCTAATGCTGGCTTTTCACGGCGCGTGATATCAGCCCGTTCACACACAACGCGATGTAAGTCTCCGATATATCGCAATACAAGTCGATAGAAGTTCGTAACTACACAGGTACGCGGTAATAGATGTTACCAAAGTCGTTAGGTATCGCCATCGGAGACTTGCGTCGCGTTGTGTATGAAGGGACTCAAGCACCGCGCACCGGGTCACTTTCCATCCATCGTGCTTGATCTGTCATTCTAAACTCGCACGTGCCAGTACCCACCATCCATTTACCGGAATGCCCCTTTCTAGAAACGTCCATTTCCTAGTTTTCCAAAAACCAAAATAGTTGTGATATTTCTCGACGACATGGTATGGGTGTCAGGTTGTTTTAGGAAAAGAGATAAAACCTCGTGATGACTAACACTCTATGTTGGATTAATATAACAAGAAGCCTTAGCACGGTTTTTCACCTTTTTGTGACGTCAACGGGAACTTTGACGTTAATTATGAAAAAATTAAAGACAGAAAGAAAAGAAGAAAAATACTTCTGGTATGGTCAGATCACGCAGTCTACATACAATATGTTCCATGGGTTATTTACTTACGGTTAAACAACAAAAAGCTTTAGAAATCGACGCAGGCTTTAAAGGGTATAATTAAAAAAATCTAAATTAACTTATTTACCCCCAAACAAAATGAGCGCACTCAAAACATTACATGAAAACCAAAGTAACATTGACATTTTAATTAAGAATTTTTAATTATATAAATAAGCACTTTGTGGAGCCCTGACACATCCAGAAAGCGTCGCGGCAGATCTCGTAGAAGATGGCGGGACGAGCTTGACAAAACCAATGACCAGTGGTCCACTGTGGCCCTGGATCGTGAAAACTGGAAGTCATGGGGAGAGGCCTTTGCCCAGCAGTGGGATGATGTAGGCTAGCAGTAGTAGTAGTAGTAGTAATTATATTTGCTTTTGAACCAACAAATGAATTATTCAAGCTTATAGCAACACCTAGCCGGGTTGTACTGTTTACGAACAATCGCTGTTTTTTCAGTTATGAATTATTTAACATAATGTCCGGACTGAAAGCTTTAATTCGCGTTAAAAACCAGGCTTTTTTATTCAATTTCGCTTCAAAATGTAATGTTGATGAAGCCTGTTTGGCATATCTGACGTTTGTACGAAGAAGCGTTTACGTCAAAAATTTTTATGTTGAAAAATGGAATTATTTTTGAGCAAATATTTTTTCGGAAAAGTAATTTTGTAAGTTTATTGTTTATGAATTCAATAGAAATGAGTACATAAGTATCCATCGTTTTGTTAAAATGATGGATTTATCTATCTTTTAGATATGGTATAACTGTACTAGGTAAGCGGATGAAAAATTCGTACCAATATTGAAATGTGGATACAAGTATTAAAGCTAGCTTCTCATGACGCATTTTTTTGATAACTTTTTTGACATAATTGTCCCCTGCAAAAGCGTACACACATCAAAAGTTCAATATCATTTTATTTTTTGTTAGTAAAATAGTTTTTTTTTTTAAATTTCAAACCAGGTATATCTCTCCATAAAAATACACAATTTTTCCTTGTTGTAATCACAAACTCTTTTTGATGTGTGTATGAAGTTTCATTAAAATCGGTCCAGTCTTATAGAAACCTAAGGATTTTTTTTTTAATGAAAATGCCTTTCATATGTAAGTACATGCTCTTAAATAGCAACAAAAGTATTCCACCCACAATAACACACAACACCCACAAAATATACACACTCTACACCCACATTCTTGACGTAAAGTTGCTACATTTCCACCAAGACAATAATCAACAAGCCGTTTTGAGTGATGCAGAGAAAATTAGCTAGAACAGACTAACACTTGAACAGTTTTCTGCATTTCTTTTGAAGTTGGTTACAAAAGATCTAGGTAGCTTAGAGTGGATGTGACTTCTATGACGCTTTTAAGATGATAGTTCTTTAATGTGAATGAATCTGTGAAGTTAAATTAGCTGCAGTCTTTGTTAGTTGATTTAAAGAAAAAAGAAAAGCAGGTTTGATAAGGAGATGGAATATATTTATTGTGCGACTACGTTAAGGGTGAAGTAACAGTTGTACTGGCCCCATATTGTGGTTTTCTAACACTTGCACGCTCTTAACTATACGTTGAAAATGATAATATGAAAACTTTAACAAGACAGATGGACATCATTGATGTGTTCATCACTAAAGTGGATCGAATACTAAGTTTATTCAACATTTGAAACTCTTTTTGTAACAATAAACATACAACAGTGTTTAGGTAACTGATGGGTTATGGATATTATAAAGGGACTCCCGCAAAAAATATGTACCTATAGCTAGATGCCAAATGAAAGTTAAAAAAGACCTCTGCAGTTTAATTAACGGATTATTTTTAGAAGTATAATTATGGTTTCTCCAAGCATCTTAGAATTATTTTCTATTTTTATTCAATGAAAACCTACTTGACTGGAAAATAAAGCCAACAAAACTATCCTCAATAATTAAACAAAACATTTAGTTAATAAATCACTTCGTAAAACAAAACATTGCGTCATGCCTGCCGTGACTGACGCACCCTACGTTTACTTCAGTAGTCAATCGAGATGTCTACACAAAACTTTCCTTGATTGCCCCGGGTTTTCTCCAAGTTTCTCATCAGTGTTGGTATATCGGGAATTTCCTGTTTTTAGGGTAAAAAAATCGTTCCAAGAATTTAAATTTTGGGGAAATTAGACCCCGGAACAAATTAAGGTTCGTAAAGATAAATTAATTAAATTGTACAATTTTTGAAATTGAATAACCAAATTTATTAATTAATATTTATTTATTTTTAAAGGGTAACTCTACAGCTGAATAAGAGCTGCTTACACATATTATATCAATTCTAAACCTTACGCCAGTTACAAGGTACATAGATAAAATAGAAAAGTAAAGAGCGACAAAATTTTTTTTAGTAAAATTAAAAAGCGTGTGTGTGTGTTATTAGGTGGTGTGTTTACTTTAAATGAAAAAGAACAGGCAATACATACATACAACATTCGCTTCCTTGATGAACGGTGTATGTTTGATACCGTTTGTGTTTACCCTGATTTAAAAATAGAAAATACTTGTAAAACGTATCACATATTAAATGGGAAAATTCAGACACTGGATCTAGTAACCCTGTTGTTCACGGTCACTACTGTGAACAAACATATAAATACAATGAAGAAACATAAATAACAGTGTAAACAACAATGTGGATTGCTGTCTTCCTTCTCCCTGTGATATCTATACGATCAACACAATACGAACGAGTGTAATATTGGTAGGATAAAAATGTGAGGTATGAGAGAATTGAAAAATTGAAGGTGCTTGAGAAAATGTAGGGTTAAAAGAAAAATATAGGTGTCGATGTAGCGTCTTTTGTGCAAAAATATATCTCCATTTTTCTATCAGATTAATATTATAAATATAAAGTAAGAGGGGATGGATGGATAGATATTTTTAGGTATTTTTCAAACAAAAAAAAAATCGAACGGATTTAGATGAATTTGTAACCAGAATTAAAACATTTTTCAGTTAAGTTTTCCGTCTGTCATTACTTTCCAGAATTTGATACTCAATAGCGATAGTATAACAAAAAAAAAACCGGCCAAGTGCGAGTTGGACTCGCCCATGAAGGGTTCCGTAGTAGTAAGCATAGATTAGAGACTTCGATCATTAGAGATATTATTATATTGAGATTAGTAAGTAATATACACAAACAATAAAAATAACTTTGTTTTTCATAGTGTTTGTATGAATGGCAAAGTTATATTTGCGGTTTTTGAAAAAGTACTATATCTCATAAACTGCTAACTGTATCTCATCCAAACCAATTTTCGTTGGTAGTTTTTGTTGAGGTCTACATTACATATTTTTTTTTGAGTTATTATTCTCTTATTTTAGAAGTTACAGGGGGGGGGGACACATTTTACCACTTTGGAAGTGTCTCTCGTGCAAACTGTTCAGTTTAGAAAAAAATTATGTTAGTAACCTCAATATCATTTTTAAAGACCTATTCATACATACACCACACGTACGGGTGTGGTGAAAAAAATTTTTTTGAGTTTCAATTCTAAGTATGGGGGGCACCCCCAATATTTGTTTTGTTTTTATTTTTGTGTGAAAATCCTAATGCGGTTCACATAATACATCTACCTACCTAAATTCAACAGGATAGCTCTTATACTTTCAAAGAAAAGTGGCTGTGACATACGGACGGACAGACAGACAGACATGACTAATCTATAAGGGTTCCGTTTTTGCCATTTGGCTACGGAACCCTAAAAAGAAAAGGCTTGGTACATACTAAGCCTTTTCAACCTCAATTAACCTTCAAACCGATGAACATCCGTCTTACCCTGTAAGTCATCGCCATGTCATTTCCATGCCAATTCATCTGACATCCGTGTTAGGCTGCGATGAGGACACATCATCTGTTGTTCTGCACTTATTGTGTGTGTGTCAAGGTGAGACGATGTAGGTATGAAAGGACGTATCGATTTTCTTGAAAGATACAAATTTACACTTTTTCATTTTACTCGTATTATGATGAATACTCCTTTTTGGAGGGCGAGGATTAGCTTGTAGCTCTAAAATAATGTCGTAACTTTTTTTTTAGAATTTTTGTACATTACTAATGTGGTTAAGAGTTACAAACGTTTACCCATGTGACTAAGAGAGTGATGAGTATGAATTTTGATGGATGGAGAGGAAGAGAAAGGCCAAAGAAAAGATGGATGGATTGTCTAAGGAATGATATGAAAGAAAAAGGAGTAAATGATACTGTGACGTCTGATAGGGGAGAATGGAAGAAGAAAACGTGTTGCGCCGACCCCAAGTAGAATAGGATAAGGCAGGAAGAAGAAGGTTCTCAGGACGCGTGGTCGGACGCCCTGCGTACGAAGCAATGGCTCGGATGACGCGGGCCTTGCCATGTTACGTACCGTGAGAAGCATTATGCGCCATGTGAAGCGAGCATTACCGTTCAAATAAATAAAAAATACTTATGTTTAACTAATAAAATGACAATTCCGAATATTTAATTAGTAATATCAAGGATTTGTCAAATAATAATTGGAGTAAAGTAGTACTAAGTACAATTTTCCCAATCCAAAACAATGTTTGTAGTACAAGTGCCGAAACGCCAATTAGTTCGTTACGAGACTCAGAATTAGCAAAGTTTTTAATTTCTCTCCTAAACATTTGGGTCCTAACTTTAAATTATATGTTTTGGTCGTAGCAAGTGTTAGATTTTATGATACTAATAACGTGTTTACGAGTTGAGGTTATATTTATTATTACTGTTGGTAAAAGAGATGCCTAGTTAAACATCTTATAAAGCAAAACAGAGGATAATAAATCAGTTAATTAACAGCAGTACAACTGAATCTAATATATAAAAAGCAATGCCACTTTTCGTTGTAATGTTATAACTCAAGAACGGGCTCACCTATCCAAACCAAATGTTTAGGCTTTGTTCGAACTATTTAGTAGATGCTTTATGTGAAGTTTGCACAGAAACGGCCGAGCGATTCTTAATTTACCCGTGCGAAGCTGGGACGGGCCACTAGTTTACAATAAATAAAAAACCGGCCAAGTGCGAGTTGGACTCGCCCATGAAGGGTTCCGTAGTAGCAAGCATAGGTTAGGGATATAATAAAATTATATTGAGATTAGTAAGTAATATACACAAACAATAAAAATAACTTTGTTTTTCATAGTGTTTGTATGAATGGCAAAGTTATATTTGCGGTTTTTGAAAATGTAGTATATCTCAAAAACTGCTAACTGTATCTCATCTAAACCAATTTTCGTTGGAAGTTTTTGTTAAGGTTTACATTATATATTTTTTTTAGTTTTATCATTCTCTTATTTTAGATACGGGGGGGGGGACACACATTTTACCACTTTGGAAGTGTCTCTCGCGCAAACTGTTTGGTTTAGAAAAAAATGGTTTTAGTAACCTCAATATCATTTTTAAAGACCTATCCGTGATCCGTAATCTAAAAATTTTTTCACCAGACCCATACGTGTGGGGTATCTACGAGTATATACCCCACACGTATGGGTCTGGTGAAAAAATTTTTTTTGAGTTTCAATTCTAAGTATGGGGGGCACCACCAAAATTTGTTTTGTTATTATTTTTGTGTGAAAAACCTAATGCGGTTCACATAATACATCTACTTACCAAGTTTCAACAGGATAGCTCTTATACTTTTGACAAAAAGGCTGTGACATACGGACGGACAGACAGACAGACATGACGAATCTATAAGGGTTCCGTTTTTGCCATTTGGCTACGGAACCCTAAAAACATTTTTCTAAGACTGAGTTGGTTTCGCTTTTATTTGAGCTTAAAACGGAACATTTACCACGTTATTATTCAAGAGTCCAGTATTGTGACACTGTTGCAAGTTCCATTATTTCTATTACTTATTTATCTGTGTTTTTCTAGGTAAAAAAGATCATGCAAGTAACCATGACATGCAAGATCTAACTTAACAAGATCTACATTTTGTTTAACTATTATCAATCGACGAACCGACTTATTAGAAATATTTATTAAACTTTGACGTTTTCACCATGCACGCTAGTTTTTCCAAGTTAAGCCTCCTGCAGACACACGCGATTAATCGCGCTGCGACAACGAGCCAAGCTAATTTCCGCTCTAAAAATACTGCGAATGGACCGCGACATGTCGCCCCGCGCGATTAATCGTGTGTGCCTGCAGGAGGCTTTTCTCTTGACACTGGCAGAATAGTCGACATCGTCGTGATTTGAGAAAAATAGAATAATATAGACTTGCAAGATCTTATTGTAGTCTTTAAAGAAAATTGAAAATTGCAATAGAGACTACTTTGTATTTCACCAGAATTTCAAAATGGTTAATTGACCAAAAAAATGTGACATAGTATTTGTGACATAAGCACGCATTTTATGCACGCTTCCCTCTCATAAATTATTTCCTATTCATAATACGGAATGCATGGAAGTAGTAAAAGAAAGGCAATAACTTGCGTCAGTAACTACACCCGATATCCATGGTTATATGGATCATTTGCCAGCACAGTAGTAAAACTCGCATATGTGCATAAGTATTATTTGCCTGGAAAGTTACTTATTTGACCGAGTGTGCTGTCAACTTTAAATGTGGGTTAGTAAAGGATCTGTTTAAAGCTTAAAAAGTACTCATTTGAGATGGGAGCTCGTTGGTGGTTGTTAACGCGACTACAAAGCATTTTTTTTAACTAAATTGACAATCAGACTTTTACCGTCTAAAATTCTACACTGTTCCTTCAAATATCTTTTGCGTTTTATGGGTCGCGGAAACTTTTTTAGACCGTCTCAAAACTCCGGCAATCATTTAGCTCTATGGAGACCGAGGCGCGCGTGATACACGACGCGCCGCGCCTTCGACTCAGGTCTTATTCTTGATCAGACGGCGAGCTACCATTACTCGCCAGCCGGAACGAACTGGATAAGCATGAAGTCCCGGTTTCGCTTTCAAACTGTTATGACCCATCTTGTCGTCTACACATTCGTATTTGTAATACATTTAAGTACAGTAATAGTAAAGATAATGTATCACGCTTTCCAGAACATAGTACTAACTAAGATGCCTTCAAGCTCTTAACTCTAAGGGCTGTTGTAAACTCAAGAGGACCGGACACACTAAATAGGACATAAAGTGATGCCATTAGCACTCAGCGCAGAGAGCTACACTTGTGTATTAAGTATTAAAGACGCGTCTTCTTTTTCAGTAATAAGAGATTATACTTTGTAGTAAATATTTATATTTATATTTGAATGACCGATTTTTTTTAGCGTGGTAAAATCATCAAATGAGTCCTCCCACCCCGGGCAGGGCGGGAAGGACTGTCAGACTTGTACTGACTAAAATCCACGGTTTTCTTCAATAGCCCTTTACGTTCCGGGGTCACGGTAATGAGATAAGTCCCGCGACCCAGGCAGGCTCTCGCCCTATAGAGGGGAGCCCCGTCATTACCGGTTAGAGTAATTTAACTATTAACAAGCATTTACAAAGAAAAAATATTTAGTGCAAACTGCATGAACCTGCAAGCGAGCGAGTGGGCAGTGAGTGAATGAGCTGGAATGATAGCTTCGTTTTACGAGTTGTACCGGTAGGTCGTGGATTCGAAACCAGCCAGTCACATTACTTTGTGTAATTTATTTCACCACCACTGCTCTCAATAGCAATAGATAGATAGAATATACTTTATTGTACACCAAAATTGTTACACAACTATTATAAACATTACTAATTCTATGGTTACAATGGCGGTCTTATCGCTAATAGCGATGTCTTCCAGACAACCTTTGGATGGACTGTACGAACTTAAATTAAAAAGGTGGAGGTAGCCACTGGCGCACTGTATTTCTAAATAATTTATTTAGGAACATATGTATGTCAAATAAATAACAATATTTAAATAATAAAATATATATCTAGTTCAATAAATAACATATATACCGATATATATCATAAATACATATAATTATATATATATATACATATATATATATATAATGTGTTTATAATGTGTTCCTTAGTATTAAGTAACAGAGGCAGCAGGCCTACAGTGATATAGAGATAAAAAAAAAAGGAAAAAGTTTGAAAGGAAAGATATAAATGTCAGAGTGAAAGAAAATGATTTACAACTAATCTTTTAAAGGTAACGAGTGATTGTGCTTGTCTTACCGAGACTGGTAATGCATTCCACAAACGTATTGCTTGGACTGTAAAAGACTGATCAAAATATTTGGTGGAATGAGCAGGCATTAAAAGTCTCAGATTCTCCGATGACCTCAAGTGTCTTAAATGTATGTCTTGTAGGAACTTATAACGTTCTTTGAGATAGTAAGGCGTTGAAGGATTAAAGAGGATATTGTACAATAATGATAAAATATGAGTATTCCGGCGAAGACGGATAGGCAGCCACTTGAGCTTAACGCGAAACTCTGAAACATGATCATACTTGCGCAAACCAAATATGAATCTGATACAAAAATTTTGGAGTCTCTCAAGTTTATCTAGCTGCACTTCAGTGAGATCTGGGTAACTAACATCAGCATAGTCAAGGATCGGGAGCAGAAGGGATTGTACGAGCGCAGTTTTAGTGGCAGTTGGTAAGAAATTACGCAACCTGCGTAAAGACCCCGCAGATGCAAACAATTTGCGACTCACTTCCTGCAATTGAGGAGCCCATGACAATTCTAGTAATATAGTAGTATAGTGTAGGACAACATCTTGAAAAAATCGGCATGTTTTAGAAATATATGTTTTCGAACTCACATAATTATGTGACATCTACCCACCCGCACTGGGCCCGCTCGTAGTAAATTTGGTGCACCCCTTCTCTCACAGAGGAGGCCTGTATCCCAACAGTTGAACATTTATAAGCTGATGATGATGATGCATGAACCTGGATGAACTTTTTTACTAAAATCCAGTATTAAGGAATTCACATAGAGGCCTGCATCCCATTATTGATAACATACACTCTTATTACAAAAAACTAAAAAATAAACTTTGGTTTAAACCTGAACTATCAAGTCTAGGCTTATTTGCAGGACCATTGTTTAAATTTTTCCGTATTACATTTTGAACCATTGTCTAAACAATTATATTCATGTCTCATCATCATCATCAGCCTATAAATGTTCCCACTGCTGGGACACAGGCCTCCTCTCTGTGAGAGGGAGTGGGCCGTAATCTACCACGCGGGCCCAGTGCGGATTGGTAGATGTCACATGTCTTCAAATTTTTGGTTCTAGGACATGCCGGTTTCCTCGCGATGTTTTCCTTCACCGTTTTGAGAGCAGTGGTGTTGAAATAAATTACACAAAGTAATGCGCCTGACGGGGTTCGAACCCACGACCTACTACTTGTAAGTCGAGGCCGATACCACTGGGCCACCACTGCTCATTCATGTTTAATAAATAACAATTAAATCTACCATGTTTAAATCCATTTTGGGTGAAAATAACACAAACACAATGAAAAAGCTGCTATGAGAAACTTTGACATACCTTTCACAACTACGACTGTTAGACCATGGTTATGTGGTGGGGACAAGGGGACCAATGGTTTATCGCAAAACCACGATTTGTAATAATTTATTGTGTACTAGCTTTTGCCCGCGGCTTCGCTCGTGTTGAGAAGTATTATTATTAATTCAATATTCAAACTAATACATTTACATCCTCAATCATCCCATATTTTATCCCCATGGGGGTTGAATTTATTAAAATCCTATTTAAGCGGACGTCTTCATCATAGTAGCTTCAATCTTTAATTTCAGTTCAATCAGTCGAAAATCTAAGAAGATTTATACAAAATTTTATCCTCTATTTTATCCCCTTAGTGGTAGAATTTATCAAAATCCTTTCTTAGGGGATGCCTACGTCATAGTAGCTTTATGCATGCAAAGTCTCAGCCCGATCGGTTTAAAATTGACAAAGTTTCCTACAAACTTCCATTCCCTATTTTATCCCCTTAGGGGTAGAATTATTGATCAAAATCCTTTCTTAGCGGATGCCTACGTTATAACATCTACCTGCATGCCAAATTTCAGCCCGATCCGTCCAGTGGTTTGGGCTGTGCGTTGATAGATCACTATGTCAGTCAGTAAGTCACCTTTGAGTTATATTTATATTTAGATATCCCCTTGGGGGTAAAATTGATCAAAATCCCTTCTTAGCGGATGCCTAAGTCATAACATCTACTTGCATGCCAAATTTCAGCCCGATCCGTCCAGTGGTTTGGGCTGTGCGTTGATAGATCACTATGTCAGTCAGTAAGTCACCTTTGAGTTATATTTATATTTAGATATCCCCTTGGGGGTAAAATTGATCAAAATCCCTTCTTAGCGGATGCCTAAGTCATAACATCTACCTGCATGCCAAATTTCAGCCCGATCCGTCCAGTGGTTTGGGCTGTGCGTTGATAGATCACTATGTCAGTCAGTAAGTCACCTTTGAGTTATATTTATATTTAGATATCCCCTTGGGGGTAAAATTGATCAAAATCCCTTCTTAGCGGATGCCTAAGACATAACATCTACCTGCATGCCAAATTTCAGCCCGATCCGTCCAGTGGTTTGGGCTGTGCGTTGATAGATCACTATGTCAGTCAGTAAGTCACCTTTGAGTTATATTTATATTTAGATATCCCCTTGGGGGTAAAATTGATCAAAATCCCTTCTTAGCCGATGCCTAAGTCATAACATCTACCTGCATGCCAAATTTCAGCCCGATCCGTCCAGTGGATTGGGCTGTGCGTTGATAGATAACTATATCAGTCAGTCAGTCACCTTTGAGTTAAATATGTTTAGATAGATAAGGTAGTTTTACGAGATTTTAACCTGGGATTTTAATTAAACCGCATTTTGTAGTAATACGGTTTGTGTGTGTGATAATAATATGATTTCGACCTTTAATTCCTAATTATAACGTATACAAATACGTCTATTTTTTGTGACGGTAACAAAATTCCTCTCGGAATAAACTGGAATGCTCTGCAATAAATTACGATTGGCTTGCCACTCACATGTTTCGTTTTACGCTTATCTGATGAGGCTGGATTCGAAATAAATGATTCGTTTCGGCTGCAAGGACTCTGGTTTTTTTTATGACGATAATAACTTTTGTGAGTAATGTTTTAAAAATTTCGCTTTTGCAATTTGATAAACAAAAGAAAATAATGATTACTTGTTGAGGACATTCTGAAGATGTGGTGACCAACTGACCATCAATAAATAATAGCGAGTTTCCTCCGTATCTCGGAAAGCAAGTAAAGCCGTTGGTACCGGCTGTCATTTGTAGATCTTTGACGTTTGTCACTATTAATAGAAGCTCATAAATCTGACAACCAATTTTAGTATGGGGTATAGTATTGTCCATTTACTGAGTTGTGGAGGTCAGATAGGCATGTAAAATACTGATATTCAGCTGCAACAGGTTCGACTGGAAGCCGACCCCAATTTACGAATAGTTGGGAAAGGTTAGGCAAATGATGATTATCAACATCATATGAATATCTGAAACATTCCAACTTTCTGTGAGTTCCATTAAAACAAAAGAGCATCACACTACATTATCGTGAGACTACCTACGAGTACCTTCATATCACTTGTAGATAACTCCCACAGCACTCCGTTAATATGCGGAGTCAAGTGCACTCTAGTCGGCTTTGAAGCAGTGAAGTATATGAGACATAATATTACTCGTATGTATGATAAGTTCACGTTTAAAGCTAGGCTGTTCCTGAAAGTTGAGGAATGGAGTAGCTAAGGATTATTTTGTTGTTAAATAAACTTTAAGTCGTTTGTTTTTAAGATTAAAAATCCATTTTCAAAATAAGTCTCTTTTTTTCACAATGACGCTGAAAGTATAAGTGAATTGCCGTAAAAAGGTTTTTATTACAATGCATCAGTCTGTTAGTTCCGAATCATTAGCTTTGTTTTTTAATTTTTCATGACGCCAGCAAATCAACCTACCTCAATCTGTAATTCTTTTTTTTAATAGATTTTTTTAGTTCGATTGGTAAAAATTGACATAATTATTGGGGTAGGTCGATCAGTGCAATAAAAAACATGCATTTCATTTGTATTTTATAACGGTTTTCTCCGATCTAAATGTTATTACACTATGTTGGAATTATCTTCAAGTACGTTTTATGAACTGCTTCACTTTTTCAACGTCACCGTAAGACGTTAAGAAATGATGACGTCGACACTGTAGAGCAGTGATTCCCAAAGTGGTCCAGGTGGACCCCCAGGGGTCCACGGGAGACTTGCTGGGGGTCTACGTAGGCGTGAACAAAAAATGGGGGTCCATAAGATGTTAATGGGGGTCCACGAAAATTTATCTGCTTTTGTTAGTAAAGAGAAAAAATGTAAGCATAGTTTTTATAAGGGCCTACCTACATTGTTTTAAGTTCCTAACTAAGCAGATAATATTTTAATAAGGCAAGCGACTGTTACTTGTCCAAACTTGCGTATTCGATATTACATTCGATCATTAAAATCAACTAGATACACAGTCAAATATTTAATAGCTTTTCCCTCGTCATACCTTGTCGAAAGGAGTTTTAGTGCCGTTACAAAGTTCTTATCAAAAAAGGAGCAAATTAATAATCACAGAGCGGGGGGATTTGCGGTTATTGCTCACAAAAATAAAGCCAAACATTGATAGTTTGCTGACACTCCATCAAATACTTACATCCTTCCCATTAATTAAAATTATGACCTGAACCTATATTACCTTATTATTTTTTTCTTGTAATTCTATTCTTTTAATTAATAAATAAAGTGTACCATTTTTCGTTTTTATTTTACCTGTCGGAATATAGGGACAGAACTCAGAAGCGACACAATTTTTATTTTTTGGGGACTTTAATAACGTGGTAGGGGTATTTCTTCGAAATTCGATTCTTTGACTGATTCACATGGTCAAATTTTAATTTCACTTTCAGCTCAGTAACACATGTTCATATGAAAATAGATATTCCAAATAACATATATTTGTATGAGGGACTCGTTTTTAGAAAGTAGTTTTTAAGATATCGACGTTTAAAAATTTTGTGCCCAGATGAATCAGAATTTTATACAGATGAATCAGGAACAGAAATAAAAGTGGAAAACTTTAAATAAAAATGGGCTCTGTATTAAGAAAATAATCAAAATATTATAACAACAATAATATTTTTTTATAAAAACAATTATCAGTGATCATATCAAGGAAAAATCTGGTCAATTCACAATAAAATTCTTGTTTTTCTGAGTAATATTTATACAGAAATAAATACTTACAGAAAAGCGAGAATTTTGTTATAAATAGGTACCAGATAGTCATTAATGCTACATTATAATATTCTCTCAGTTTACTTTGGCTTTTTCTCCCTTTCTTTTCAAATATAATTATTTTAATTTCCACGCAGCATACTCGTCTGGATCTTTTCTTATTTTCCAATTTCCATCCTAGAAGGATAAAAAAGAGTCTCTTTTTCTCCTTCTTTTCTATTGTTGATAGTGGCATTTTTGTAAACTGCAATAAAAAAAGTAAAAACAAACAGATAGAATTTGACTTATGAATAAATACCGAAGAAAAATGTCAAAATTGTCTCACACACACCCTACTGACTTGGAAAAGTAAAATAACGCAACAAAAGTGTTCCTTTCTTGCTGGAAAATGGGAAAACTAATTTATTTTCAGATTCATATGGACTTTTGAACATATCAATCAGGCACAGATGAATCATGATTTTGCCTAAAATCATGCTTAACTCATAATTCATACAGACTTTAGTATTGTTATTTTTCTACACGAATCTAAAACCCAAAAGCATCACACGAAACTCAGATTAAAGTCTTAAAACAGCAAAATAAAATTAATAAATTAGGCATTGTAATCAGCAAAGTACCTAAACCAAGCACAGATGAATCAGATATTTACCTTTGTTTCACCGGGTTCTAAGCCAACCAGCCTCACGTCCGCTTTCTAGCATGTCCGTTGTACGACAGGCTTCCCCCATGCGGGATCCCAGACTCTCATTATCATTCCTCGACCAAGTACGGTCAAGCAAAGCTTACTCCATATTAATCAGTATTTTACGCCGGACACTTCTTATTTACTTAATTATAAACACACTAACGTAGTTACAACTATTACATATTTTTTTTGTAAGAGGTCAATTCATTACCTTTCGATATAACTTTAATTTATATTGATGAATCAAAGGGAAAATGCGACATCGACCATTTTGTTCCGGAAAATGGGAAACGGACGCCCCATATGAATCAGGAGAACAGACTTCAAAAATTTTTATTTTGTATCTAGATAGCTACTATTAAAAAAATATAATTTGTACTAGTTAGATCTAAAGCTAAAGTATACAGAAAAAAATATTACATGCCGTTTTGTTAGTTGGTTACGGAAATATACCCACAGACATCGAAAATTTTGTCTCTGAAGAACTACCCGTAGAAATGTAGCAGCAGGGGGTCCACCGAAACCAGTAAAATTTTGAAAGTGGTCCACGAGAAAAATAAGTTTGGGAACTACTGCTGTAGAGCATAACTACGATTGCTGGATTGGTAAACGCATCTAGTGTATTCAATCAGAGGGTCCAAGATTCAAATCCTGCCCGCAGTTTTCTTTCCACAAAACAACTTTGATTCAAGGTTTTAAATGGAAACTTCACGCCAAAATCGATTTTGAATTCACCATGTTATCTATACGTCAACCAGCAGTCTATATTAATTTGTCAGTACTCGTATCTCGGAAATTACGCGTTGAATAATAGTTGCTAAGGCAAAATGAACCTTAAGATTATGATCATTAAACAGTTTAATTAATGCTCTCACAATGACTCCAACAACTTGCTAAGAATAATTAATCTTTCAACTTGCTAAGAATAATTAAAGTTTCTGAGAATTCTAGACTTCAAGACAAGGCAATGCTCAACAGATTACATGCATCGTTGCAAAAGGTACCACTTCCTTCCACTTGAATACAGACGCCATGTTAATGACATCACGTTTTTGTTAAATATCGCCAATAATGGCATTGATTGCTCCGAACTTCTTTCTAGAATATCTCTCCGTACTCATCACGTAGGCTTCAGGCAGCGGCCATTGCTGAACGTACCTTTTGCATCGACAAATTACAGGCGAAATGCCTACCTCTTACGTAGTGCAGCAAGTTTCAACAACCTCTCCCCTCACTTAGATGTAGACCTCTTCAGAACCAGCCCTAGTGCATTAAGACGAGCCTTAAATAAAGACTATTTTGTTACTGACCGCAGCAGCCATACTAATAGTTAAGAACACTGATTGTTATTTTTGCATTTCGTTTTTTTTTAGCATAATACTTTTATTTTCTGTGATTTATGACTTAGATATTTTTAAGAAGAACTTGTTATTGTTTTAATTTTAGATTTAAGGTACGTAGACTTTTTATTTGTGAAAGCTTGTAAATGGCAAATGTCAGTGCAATTGTTGTTACTAACTTATGTATTAGTCTGTAAGCTCTCCGAACATTAAATAAATTAAAATAAATAAATTAAATAAAAAATTAAAATTCTTTAATTAAATACTCGTTTACATCAGCGTCTATTTGTCATTTTTATTTATTTTGAACTTTGTTGCAAAGAAGTTTGAGCAAAATTAAAAATGCTCGCTTTTAAATTAATTTAGAATGGCGGCAATTATGACCGTTGCTTCATTTGAACTTCGGTTGTGTCTTTAGCCCAAAAATATACCTTTTTTCTGGGATAAAGAACAGTGGAATAAATATTAAAATGTAATCCCATCTTCAGAAATTCATTTTTCATTTAGTCACACCGTTTGTGCCTATTTTGCGTACACTACTACGCCTTGAGTCGTGGAATTTATGTGTTAATAATACCAATACATAATTTGTAATCGTAAAGCCTCCTGCAGACACACGCGATTAATCGCGCTGCGACAACGAGTCAAGCTAATTTCCACTCTTAAAATACTGCGAATGGACCGCGACATGTCGCCCCGCGCGATTAATCGCGTGTGTCTGCAGGAGGCTTAAGTTTTGCGTCCGCGTCGATATACATAAAGTATATATGTATAAAGTACCTAATCATCAATAATAAAAGCCCAAAAATTATATAGAGGTTATGTACTGTCTATAGAACATCAGTAATGAGCATCTTTGGGCAAATATAATAAATTGTATATCAATACTAAACATGACTTAAAATGCCTTTTTCTATTGTTCCAGATTACGCAAGGATGACCAGCAAATACGGAGTACAACATGTGACCTAGCATGGTCTTTGACATGAATAATCTCACATTCCTGGACACAGCGTTTCAAGAATTCCAATGCCATCTGATCCACGGACAAGGCTGCGGCGATTCATTCTCCGGGCTCGACTGTGCTACTGACGACACCTTCATCAACTATACTTGTGAATTAAACATAGATATTCAGAATGAAACCTCATATTCGTGCACTTCGTGTAATACTACAGATGTTGGTAGCAACAACACTCTATGCAGTCCTTACCTCAAGCTGAATATGGTCACCATAATTTTCGAGAGTGCACTCAAGAATCTCTGGCTCCGGCTTCCAAGTTTATTCTGCGATCTGGACACCTTATTCTGTTACACGGAAACTCGAAATCGGACGTTGTACATTGACGCTTTGAATGAAACATCAGTTTTAGGTGTAGTGGAAACTTTCCAATGCAGTTACGACTTTAGGAATGTGACGGAAAAAGTGGTAGATAAAGCGGGATACGATTGGAGTTTCCTATTTGTGATAGTATTTATAATAGCTGGTGGCGTGGGTAATATATTGGTGTGTTTAGCAGTGTGTCTAGATAAGAGACTACAGAATGTGACGAATTATTTTCTTTTATCGCTGGCGATCGCTGATTTATTGGTCAGCTTGTTCGTGATGCCTATGGGGGCGATTCCTGGATTTTTAGGTAAGTAATTCACGCTGTTTTTTTATATAACTTTTTTTTTTGAATATTTGATTCGGAATTGGTATAAATCCTTTATACCAATTAACAAATATTTCACTAATTCAAATTTGTGAAATTCGAATTTGTGAAAATACACAAAAATCTGTTCATGTCACACTATATGTTCAGTTCAAAGTTAATAGTCTCAATAAAGTCCCTGAATAAGTTTTCACATTTTTGATACCTTGCCTACAGTAGTACAGATCAAAAGGCATAGATCAAAAATACAGTACAGTAATCTTATTTCTCCACACCTATTTCTTTGATTTACTATGAGCATGCAACTCCAACCAAACAAAAATCGTCGACAATTTCTTTAAAACCACTCTCAAGGGACTTCAGAAAATTGGATGAAAACGGTAACACATTGTAGGTACCTCGAACTGCTCACAGACTAGCCATTTACTGAGATAGTCCACATCTTTCATGCTCGACGTGTAAGAAAGCCTTACAAATTGTACCTATTTTCAACAGCGCAAGCCTTTTATGAAAGGAAGTTCAACCAATTGTATGAACGCTTTCGGGTATGGCCATCTAATATAAACTGTTGTGACACACGGGGATGTAGAATGTCGAGAAAGTGGTGATATTCGTCACAATTGAAACGAATGTGAATAGGTGCGTCCACACAGAGCGCGCAGCCTCGCGAGGCATTTTCCGCGCGAGGAAACTGACAAGCTAGGCTGCTCACTCTGTGTGGACCTTCTATTGTTTTTCGACCGACGCACGAAACAATGTACGCGAGCAAAACAAAAGCCGACACTGGATGGCTCGGGCTGTCCAATCGACCAATGAAAAAATAATCAAAATCATGAATTGGTTCATTCATCCCGCGGGTCCCGCCTGAGCGGGGTCAATCGACCAAAGAGCCGGGCGCTCGGTCGCTCGACCGCAGCAGCGCTGTCACTTGCTTCGCCTGAGACACGTCCACACCAACCGAGCTGCTTCGCGCGGAAAATGCTTCGCGAGGCTGCGCGCTCTGTGAGGACGCACCTAATTATGAAAAACTATTAGTAATGTACGTAACTATTTGTAATTAAATGATCAGTAACTACGACATTTTACTCAGATATTTTTTCACAAAATTAATTGCCAGTGTTTCAATATTTAATCAACTTTAAATATAAGGCATGTATAAGAAAGTTTTATTTCCTGCTTTGTTCCGCTGCTGAACAAAGGCTAATAATATTTGTTTACAACCTATTTTAAGTAATGACAGATAGGTGGAGCAGAAGAGCTGTCAGACTTGATTGGCTTAAATATCATCTATTCCTTTAGATTCCTTTACGCTCCAGGGCCGCGGTACCCTTTTGACATAGTCCGACGAAAATAAACCATCCCTTAAACAATAGGTACCTACTTTCATAAACAAATTTTTTTTTTGTCACGGAAATTATTTTTTAAACTTTTAATCAGCAACCAGGTAATGTATTCAAACTTTATCTAGTTGCTCAACCACAATAACCGTGTGTCACAATAGGAGATATGAAATCTTATTCCCAGTACCTGTTCCTTTGAATTTAGCATATTTGTCAGCAGGAAGCAATCTTCTGCTCATAGTTGTATGGAAATTCGGAGGAAATGATCGAATAGTAGAAAAAAACATGGGTGCCGTACCGAAATCCAATTTTGGTAGTCGAGCCGTAAATATTTTTTGGTACGAAATGTAGTTACGAGTGTTAGGAAATAAAAGAACTGCGCGAGTATTATTTTTTCTGTTTTCTGTAATTTCTATGTAGGTACCTGTAATTTGTAATTTCTATTCATTTAATTCCATACTCTAATTTCTAAATATCTAGTCGGCCTAGAAGTTCCAAGAACGTAAGCGGAATTTGTGGAACAAACCTTATAAATCAAAATAAAACATTTTATTTCACATGGGCCTCAATGGGCACTATGTCGACAAAAAATATCTATTAAAAATACTTTATTTATTTGGCCAAAGCCTCAAATAAACAAAAATCATCACAAAAAATATAAAGACTCTAGGCACAACAATATAATGACATAAACATGCAAGCAATAAGGCATGAAAAATATCGAAATTGGTCAAAGAACGGACGCGGTTCTCAATAGACACCTTGAATATTATTTTACTGGTTTTATTATATTTATTTACCTAATATACTTCTTGCTTCATCAGGCTCACATATTGTTTCTGCCCAGGGTACTGGCCACTGGGTGTGGTGTGGTGCAACGTGTACGTGACGTGCGACGTGCTCGCGTGCTCGGCCAGCATCATGCATATGTGCTTCATCAGTATTGGCAGGTATGTTTACAGTATTATCTTTCTCTTCTTAATTGGATAAAATCCAGAACAAGTATACAATAACCGGCATGGATCTTGAGCGCTGACCTTCACCTGCGCAGAAGTGAGTTATTAGGTCCCTTTGGTAGATGAAGTGAGGAGCGGGGGCGGGGAAAGTGTAGTGATTGGCCCGCGAAGCGTGCCGTAGCACATCGCGTCATAGCCGCCACTCGGGATTCGTTGTTTTGTGCGTTCAAGATCCATGCCGGTATTTGTCACTCTCGAAGAACCACAGTCATCGACATAGTTCTAAAAATTTGCATCTTGAAGTGGTAAGGGTGTACCGAATTGCTCGTAGAAGTGAATACTGATGGGGAAGGAAAGTTCTTCGGTGGTGACCACGGACCGGAACGCAGGGCCTCCCATTAGGTGGACCGACGATATCGTGAGAGTCGTAGGTAACCGATTGATGAAAGTGGTGAATAATTGTCGTTCGACGTGCCGAAGTAAGAGGGACGCCACTGTTCTGTTCAACAGTGGACGTCTTCCGGCCTATAAAGATGAAATAGAAACTGAGGAATAGTATAGTTGAATAAATTCGAGGCACTATCTCGACATCGAGCTCGTCGTAGTGTACAGCGTAGAAATTAATCTTTTAGAGAATATCATAGCTGAATTGGATATACCCGTCGCAACCTATTGTGAGAAAGAACAGTTTACCCTTAATATGCAATATACACTTTTTGTCATTTAACGTGAGTGACTATTTATATAGATTTTTATATGTCTGCACTTTATTTCCAGTCTAAGAACTATCATTTGTCTACATTTTGTTTTTCACTCAGATGAAATTGCGACTTGAAGAAAAGGCTTTCTGCTTTTCGAGTGACACTAGAAAACTAAGTGTGTAACACTAGGTGATACTCGTAATAAAGTTTATTTTTCTACTAACCAATTCAAGTAGGTATCTTGATATGGCTCGCGAGCACAGCAGTCATTATGCCGTTTGTCGTGTCGGTCAAAGCATAAGACTTAAATGCCGAAATAATAGAACAGAAACCCGCCGCAATTGTGAAGGAACCGACATGTCCCAGATACAAAAAATCCACGATAATGTGACATCTAACAAGCCCCACTGGGACGCAGAGAGAAAAATAATATGCTGATTAAGGTAGGCATTATGAGCGTAACAGACATTCTACACTGTCCGTAATATGACAGCTATTATTACTCTTAACCCCCGGCGCGCGACGTAAAAAGAGAGGTTATAATTTTAAAATTTCTGTCGTTGTGTCTGGCTGTGGGCATCGTAGCTCCTAAATGAATGGATCGATTTTGATGCAGTTTTGTTTTTTTTTTTTGAAAGCTGACGTGATTGTTATGGTTATGTTCAAGCGTTTAGTAATCATCAGCTTATTATTTCGGGGGTTACTTAATTATTTTTTTATTTAACTTACTAGCGGTCCGATACGTGCTTCGCTACCTACAAAAAATGTGATAAATGATGAACCGCTCAACCGATTTTGTGCAAACATCACATAAACCATCTACTAAATAGTCCGAACAAAGCCTAAATATTTGGTTTGAATAGGTGAGCCCGTTCTTGAGTTATAAAATTACAACGAAAAGTGGCATTGATTTTAAATAATATTGAAAACCACAGTTTATAAGACTACTAAATCTGCTTATCTTATCAAGCAAGCTGAAAAATCACCTCCATTTTCTGTTTGTCTTTCATCGCCCGATATATCACCAAAAAGGAGTCCAATAGACCCTAACAAACCTTTATCGACACTATAATATTTTCATCAAAGCTCTCAACTCCGATACTGCTAGCCCGATAGTTTACGAGTTTATCCGAAGTTGAGTGCCACTGTACTCTGAAATATGATGTCGTTATCGGCTCCCATATTCAATGGACATAATATCGCTTTGTCCAAACACTTGTATCGCTTTGTCCATGAGACATCAAGTTTGAGAATATTGTCCTCATGGATTATTTATGGGTTACGGATAGAAGATAATGTTTCTTCAAGGAATTTAGCAATTTATGAAGGTGTTGCGATACCTAAGGGTTTGTTGTCATAATTATAATGTAACGTTACCTACCCTGTGAGTGCCGGGGTCGCGGGACTGTCTCATCAGGTAACCGTGACCCTGGAACGTAAAGGGCTATTGGAGGATCACCGTGGATTTTAGTCAGTTCAAGTTCGAAAGTCCCTCCCACCCCACTCTGGGTAGGAGGACTCATTTGATGATTTTACAACAATAAAAACCGGCCAAGTGCGAGTTTGGCTTGCCCATGAAGGGTTCCGTAGTAGCAAGCATAGATTAGGGATAAAATTATATTGAGATTAGTAAGTAATATGCACAAACAATAAAAATAACTTTGTTTTTCATAGTGTTTGTATGAATGGCAAAGTTATATTTGCGGTTTTTGAAAATGCACTATATCTCAAAAACTGCTAACTGTATCTCATCCAAACCAATTTTCGTTGGTAGTTTTCGTTGAAGTCAACATCATATATTTTTTTTGGTTTATCATTCTCTTATTTTAGAAGTTACAGGGGGAGACACACATTTTACCACTTTGGAAGTGTCTCTCGCGCAAACTGTTCAGTTTAGAAAAAAAAGGTAAGGTAAAGGTAAAGGTAGTAACCTCAATATAATTTTTAAAGGCCTATTCATAGATACCCGACACGTATGGGTTTGGTGAAAAATTTTTTTTGAGTTTTAATTCTAAGTATGGGGGTACCCCCAAAATTTGTTTTGTTTTTATTTTTGTGTGAAAATCCTAATGCGGTTCATATAATACATCTACCTACCAAGTTTCAACAGGATAGCTCTTATGCTTTCTACAAAAAGTTGCTGTGACATACGGACGGACAGACAGACAGACAGACATGACGAATCTATAAGGGTTCCGTTTTTCCCATTTGGCTACGGAACCCTAAAAAAGGAAAAAAAAACTTACCCAGTGAGTGTCTATAAGATCATTGTAGTCTGTGCAAATAAAGATAAATAAATAAATATAATAATAATGATTCTGTTTTTTGTTGTATTTTTTTCCTTTCAATTTACAACAAAAATGAGAAATGTAAACGGTTACTTAAGCGATGCACATTTTGATAAAATTAAGTGACAATTTTAACAAAAGGCGTTCATTTTATTTAAGGCCAGCGTGAATTATTTTACTTAGAGGGCCATTGTAGGGACTTTTGTAACAGTATTACTGCCATTTCGGGATGCCGATTATAGTGAGCCCTTGAGACGGATCAGGAACTACGGATTAATTTGTGGTTCCGTATGCTGAATAGTATTTATACGTTTAATAACTATGTAAAAAAAAACATACATTCTGGAATGCACTTACCTATGACTGTTGTACAGAGACCCTAGCTGAATTCTACGTATTTGGCCACAGCGGATTGAAGTATTATGACGTAACTCCCTTACGTCGAATTAGTTCCTCGTTCGTACACTAAAGGCGCTTTTCAATTTTTCATACAATTTAGGGAGGGTTCATATCTGACGGAACACCCGTCGCGTATTATTAGTCGCGGAACGCAAGAGCAGAAAAACAATTGACCGTTCACACTCAACCGATGATCCGTTGGTGCGTCGAAAAACATTCGATGATACGCTCAACGGATGTTCCGTCAGATATTATGAACCCTCCCTAAATTGTATGAAAAATTGAAAAGCGCCTTTAGTGTACGAACGAGGAACTAATTTTATCCATCAAATTAACGTCAAACTCCCCGTTTACTTTACATCACAGTAATGTGAAAAGCGTGCACGCAGAGAAATGTCTGGCTATATACCTATACGAAAACTTCTGGCTGCAACCATGACAGCAAGACTCACTAGTTGACTTTACAACATTTCTAGTAATAAATACTAAGTAGTAGAGATAACAAGGACTTTTTTTTTTTTTTTTTTTTTATCGTGGTAAAATCATCAAATGAGTCCTCCCACCCCGGGCAGGGTGGGAGGGACTGTCAGACTTGTACTGACTAAAATCCACGGTGTCCCTCAATAGCCCTTTATATTCCGGGGTCACGGTAATGAGATAAGTCCCGCGACCCCGGCAGGCTTCGGCCCTCTAGAGGGGGGCCCCGTCATCTTGCTGACGCTCTTTGAGGCGCGCGTGGAACACAACGCGCCGTCGACCCGGGCATGGTCCATGGTCGGGCAGCGAGTTGCCCTTTACTCGCCGCCCGCATGCCCGCGCCTACGGTGGCCGGAGATCGTCTTGCGACGTCCGTCGCCGTGGGTGTCCACCACTGCGGGTGGGGCGGAGGGAGGACATTGTCCTCTCCCTCATGCGGCCCGCCTCCTCCTTCGCGAGCATGACTGCTTCGCAGAAGGAGGCGACCGCTTCCCACTCCGTCTCGCCCCGCAGCATGGCCGCAACCAATGCCGGGCGCGAGAGGTCTCCGCCTATCGCCGCCGTGAGGACACGTCGGTGCTCTGCCCAAGCTGGGCAGTCTTGCACCGTATGCTCTACTGTGTCCTCCGGGCGATCTTCGCAGTGGTGACACCCAGGCGTTTCCTCCTTTCTCCTTAGACACAGGTACCTCCCGAAACTTCCGTGTCCGGTGAGGACCTGCGTCATGAGAGATAACAAGGACTTAGTATTTATTACTAGAAATGTTGTAAAGTCAACTAGTGAGTCTTGCTGTCACGGTTGCAACCAGAAGTTCTCGTATACATTTCTCTGCGTGTGATAATTTAATATTTCCTTTTCTGTGCGTGGAACACAAAGCGCTGTCGTCTCGGGCCTAGTCATTGATCGCACGTTGAGCTACCCATTACTCGCCGTCAGTGATCTCGAATATTTCTAAACTTTATATATTACCCTCTGCTGCTCTATGGTTTATGGTATATAAATTACTACGTCGAAGGATTAAAGTACCTATCTCTATTACATGCTTCACAAAAGGCTTTCGAAGTGAATAACTTTGTAAAAAAGAAAGGATTTTCGTTTCAATATAAGTACCAGCTATCGATCCAAAATTTTACAAGTTAGGCTACAGTACTCAATAACTGACATTCGATTGATATTGAAACAATTTATTTTATAGCTCCGTATTTCAACGTTGCCGATGTGTCATTTTTATCTCGTAATTTTATTCTTTTTTTTCTCGCTTTCTTGATAAGTGAATTAGAAAGTAAGTGGGCCATTTAATGAGTGTTTGAAAGGAATATGCTAAGCTGTTCATGAAATCAAATTGAGGAAAATTGATAAAAAATATCTTGTGAAAGGTTCAATACTAAACTCTGTTTCAATAAAAAACAAGAATGGTAATAAAAATAAATAATTAGCTGTTAAAATAAAGTGCTCTATGGAATAAGATGAGAAATTGTCTTTGGGCAAGTGTGCTCGCGTGATAATCAATACTCTTTTCTTTTCTATGCGAGTACATATTTTCTTATAACGAATAAAAAGATAAAAAAAATCGATTGCAATATATGCCCATATCGCAGGACCGTAGTAAAAAGACACTACAGCCATGAAACGCAAAGAACCCTCTGTAAACAGGGTGGATTTTTGATCGATAAGAATCTGACAGTTCCTTACGCTTCACCCAGGACGGGAGAACTTTACAGGCCCAAAAAAAAAATTCAAATAATTTAGTTCTGCTATTAAATTACACCAATTCCTTTATAAATATTTCAAATGGATTACAAGAATTGCCCGCAGTTTACTTTTTAAATATTATTAAAACGGCTATATTAAATAAAATAGCCATAATTATTTAAGGGCCATAAATAAACAAAACCACACGGAACCCTGAAAAGGATTTTACAGGGCTTTATTTATTTTAGGGCTCGATTCATCCGGATAGGAGACGTAAATCTTCGTTGGAACGTGACTTTGTACAAAAACTGTTGGAATTCTATCCCAATCTCTTTGGTATTTACCTACTCGTGGAGAATGTCTTAGTAAATTACCTCCAAGGTATCTTTTGTTTGGTGTGGTTTATCATTTAAGTTTAGATTTTCGTTGGTTATTAACTTTCTGTGAAGATTTCTTAAGACCTACCTTTTCTTTACCTACATCTAACTTAAATGAAATTAATATAATTTATATTTTTTCTTTTTCGTCAGTGGATGGTTGCACTAGTAGTAAAAGATCGGGCGTCATTATCCTCAACGGATGTCTCAAATATTGAAGATTGACCCTCTCGCAGTGACTCCCGTTATTCATGACAAAGATATGGATGGATCCAGTATTTTCTTTGTATCCGTTTCTTCTTTATCCGTCTTCTTAATATTAACAGGAGAAGAACACGTCTAGTGTGGTCCATTTCTCGAAATTAACTGCGGCAATTCTACAAATCCGACACCGTCAATACGACGTCGTTCAACGTGGCACGTTGCGTTGTCGTGACGTGATTATTTACGTTGCTCGACGTGGAAATCCACGTCACAGCACCATGACGTGGACTTCCACGTCACTTTGCGGTGCCGTGGCAGGTTGCGTCGTCATAAAGTGTTCATGTATTTGAGCCCTAAGGCTGAGTATAGATTACCACGATTTGCATTTTTCTCAGTCAAGGTCGTCTAACGTGTGCAAGAACTACACCGCGGCAAGCAGTCCCAAAGCTGTCGTAATTTCAGTCTGTGCTTAGTTTTAAGGTCAAATATTTCCATAAGATTCCACAGATTTAATGTTCCAAAAGAAAACGTAGGAAAATAATTGTGTGAAAATGGGAAACAGTCATTGAGCAAACGTGATAGATGAGACGGCATAAACTGAATGCAAGACGAGTGCGAAATAATTGCTTCGGATTGGAAATGTTGTTTAGAAAATGTCGGATCGAATTTGAACACCCGAGTAAGTACCTATGTACCATCCTTAGGGAAGTGATATGAAATGAAATGAAATACTTTATTGCACAAGAGGTATTGCAGTGAATACAGTAAAAAAGTTACACTAACTTTACAAATGAACACTTGTATGCTACAAAAATGGTGGGGGTACTGTCCTCTTAGATAGGCTACACAATAGCCTGTAGTAAATAGAATCAGTGCCGTATCCCTCTAAGAGTGGATAATCAGTTGCTTAGTGTTTTTATACAATTCAATATTTTAGATAATTATAGTAACACAAAACAAAAGAAAATAAAAAAGATGAAAATTAACGAAAATGCTTGAAAGTATAGGTAGGATATATACAAAGCACTTGGTGTGTGTATCCTGCAATGCGTGACACCTCAAGAAACTTAATCTTGAAAACCATTCAGTCAGTCAAGTCTTACAGATTTCGCGCCACCCAAAGCGGGCTCGGGCTTGGTCTATGATCGGACGGCGAGCTACCTACATATTAAATAGCACGCGCTTCCTCATCCTCCTGTTACACACTTTCGTTCCATTTCACTGAAATCTTCCGAAAATACTCGTTTCCCTTTAAAAGATTTTCTCAATAATTTGAATTTGTATATGTCTATGAGGCACACAAATACGTACATTTTGACATAAATTAGACCAAAAAGCTACTACTTATTCTCGAATAGATATAAAATCAGCCTATTTACTGTATCTGCCTTTAAACTCCAAAGTTTTACACGTATCGTGAGGAATAAAATGTCATGAAACCTATAGGTAACATACCAATACCATAGTTTTCATAGTAAAGCGTTGGGGATGGAGACCCTTTTCTGAAAGCATTTCCATGTTGGTAAAATTTGGCTTTAGCATTTTTTCTAACCCTGCAACTGAGACTCGATCCGACCCGGTATAAATACCGGACTTGGATCAAATATTTTAACAATAAATTGACATGACAAAAAAAAATTGGAAAACATTTTATTTTCCCGAAAAATTTAACCTTTAAGCCTCCTGCAGACACACGCGTTTAATCGCGCGGGGCGGCATGTCGCGGTCCATTCGCAGTATTTTTAGAGGGGAAATCAGCTTGGCTCGTTGTCGCAGCGCGATTAATCGCGTGTGTCTGCAGGAGGCTTTAAGCATGATTTACGGATTTTAAAATATAACATAGAAAACGGCAGACCATAATATTAGAGTTACGTGGTACCAGGTGGGTATCTGTTGCCAGCAGAAAAATCTAGAATATTTCCCGTGGGAATAATGTTTTATTAAAGGCCGACTGAAGTTTCAGTTTCGGCTATAATTTAGGCCGAAAATGGTGGCAAAGGAATAAGTTTTTCTAACGATAAATTAAAACAGGGCCATTTGGCGAGAGCAGTGACAGTTATGCAAGTTATTCATGTAGATAGGATAGTTTTGGACACTTATTTCTTTAGACTACACTCGAGAGCAATGAATCCGGGTCACTTAAAGAATCCTAAAAATCTCGGAAACTAAAAATGCTAGGTTAATGCAATAAATTGTATTTAATAGACAATGTAATACTCCTATGAAGGTATTAAAACTTCTTAGTTATTGTAAAGTTATATCATAAAAAAATCAAATTTGAAAAAGGGCCACTTTCGAAGATGGAACTACGAAATTACAGCATTTGGTTTTGCTTTTGTTTGTAATCTGTCATTTATGTGGGTACATAAACCATGTTGATAGTGCTCTATATTCATTATTCAAGCTGAAATTATGTCGCTTACGCCTGAAGAATGCACCAGAATACTTACAATGCTGGAAACCGGCCGGAGTCAGTGCGATACAGCCAGGACTGTCGGTGTGTCGCTGTCAACAGTACAAAGAGTTCTCCGACGTTACGAAGAAACTGGTTCTAACCTACGCAGACCAGGAACGGGCAGAACCAGGTGTACCACAGCACGAGAAGACCGATACTTGGTGAACACCGTGCTTCGAAATCGCTTTCTCACAGGAACTGAACTCACCAATCAGTTTCGACGCCTCGGAGGAAGTAACCCAAGTGCATGGACAGTAAGACGTCGGCTTGCTGAATCTAACTTAAAACCCCTTAGACCTGCAAACGGCCCTAAACTGGAGCATGGGCATCGTATTTCAAGACTAAGATATGCCCAGAGCCACGTAAATTGGAGTATTGAAGATTGGTCAAAAGTTATGTTCTCCGACGAATCAAAATTTATGCTCTACAAGCACGATGGAAGACACAGAGTGTATCGAAGACCAGGGGAAAGATTCAAGCAAGCATGCATCGAAGAAAAAGTAGCCTACGGTGGTGGGTCTGTACTTGTGTGGGCCGGAATTTCTTCTGAAAGTCGCACAGAGCTGGTGATCATAGAAAACGGCTCTTTAACTAGCGTAAGATATGTTTAAGAAATCCTCAATGATCACGTTGGTCCATTTATAGTCAATTTAGGTGAGGATGCTATATTTATGCATGACAATGCCCGACCTCATACAGGTAGGATTGTGAATGACTACCTTCAAGAGATGAACATTACTCGTATGAAGTGGCCAGCGCGCAGCCCGGATATCAACCCGATCGAGCATGCTTGGGACGAGCTAGGCAGATGCGTAAAACAACGAAACCCTCCCCCAATCACGCTTCGTGAGCTCAAAATTGCTCTCACAGAGGAATGGGAGAATATTCCCCAAAATCGTATAAGGAACTTGGTGTACAGCATGCCAAACCGCGTAAACGCAGTAATGGAAGCACGAGGAGGCAATACGAAGTATTAAAATTCAAGAAAATCGTAATAAAGTTCAAAAATTTCATGTTTCCTATTTTTGTTTTAAGGAGAGATCAGCAGTTTTTTTCTTTATGTAATTTTGTGTTAATAAAATGTATGGTGACTCATATTTTTTTTACTTTCATTTAAGGCGCGGTCTTATCTCATATTCCCAAAAATTGGTTTCTTAGAACGTCGAGTATGACGTAATGTAATAAAAATAAGCAACGCGAAAAATACAGTGAACAGAGAAGGGTATAAAGAAGAATTTAAACCGAACAGAATAATAAGTAAGAGTTTGATATTCCCAATAAAAATTGGGAAGTTGTAGCACAAAAATAAACTTTGACGTCGAAGATCTCTGTATTTCCAGCGATAACAACAGTTTTTTTTTTAAGAATTTAGTAGGTTTTCCATTTTTTTTAAACTTTAACCGAACCATTATTTAATTTTATGTCTATATTTTAAATAATCTAAAGAAAAGCAGTAAAATAAATGCCCATTCGCAGCTTACGTCACATTTCAACACAAATGTCATTTTTTCAATTTTCAATCTTATTGACGCTCCATAGTGGTGACAATAGTTTACGCGGTCATAAGCGATTAAAATCGTAGTCAGTCCGCGTCTTAAGGAGTATTACATTGTCTATTAAATACAATTTATTGCATTAACCTATCATTTTTAGTTTCCGAGATTTTTAACATTCTTAAAGTGACCCGGATTCATTGCTCTCGAGTGTAGTTACTTTAAATGTTATGATCTGTCTAAGTCTTTGAAAGGTCAGTGAAGGATATTTAAATCACTCTTTTCATAATCTGACTAATATTATAAATTTGAAAGTTTATCAGAATGGATGGCATACATGTTTGTTACTCTTACACTCAAAACGGATTTCGATGAAAGGTGCTTTTTTGAAGTCAGTTAATTATTGAAGAGGTTGCCAATTTCTGTTCTTTGAAAGAAATGTTATTTTACACTTTTAAGTTGCTATTTGGTTTGGTTATCTCATATGAACAATTTGAACATGGATAATGTAACGAAGGTTTTAATTTTTTTACTGAAAAGAGTGTCCATGGAGTTTCTTTATCATATCCATAGAGATATACGCTTCGAAATAGGTAACTACAGTTTCTTAGGACTGTAGCTCCATTATTTTAATTTGTCTTTTGGCTATTCAAAAGTGCCTGTAATTAGCCTACATATAACAAACTCCAAGTTATAATTTCACAATAAAATTGCTTTTGTATAAAGTTTAAACAAATTGTTGTAACAGTAGCAAAGTTTCAAAGCTTGTTGCTACTTCTTTGTAAAACTTACATTACCTTTTAAATTTTCTTTACAATTTGAATGTATTTCTGAAGCGAGCCGGAATAATGCGTTGTTGAACTTTATTGGTAGTTGAAATAGACAGCTTCTGTTTATGAGTTAAACTTAAAAGTTAACTGATCGAATTAAAATAAAAAATAACGTTGCTGACACTAGGAATTTCTTTCAGTATCGTGGGTGCCTTTACAAATAAAGAAACTCACATACACAAACATCCAGACCCGAAACAATTATTTGTAGATCATACAATAAAAATATTTGTTCCATCAGGGGATCGAACCCACTACACCCTGCGCAGCAGTCGATCGCTAGGCCACTGCACCAACCGTGTCGTCTACTGTGTCTGAAGTCCTAGGTTCAACTCTAACCCAGGTCGGGAACAGAGTTAAAGCCACATCAGCTACGTTATCTACTACGTTGGATTTATTTTCACAATTTTAAATAATGCAGTAACAATGTTTGTAAATGGTTTGTTCTTCTTCAGAAGATTTTAATACATTCATATTTTTTTTTCATTTTAATCATGAAGTGTAGCCATCAGTTACATTACTATACACTTTTGCCTCAAAACAATGAAAGAATTGTAAAAGATAGTCCCTTTTACTTTTAATATACTGTTGCTACGGCGTAGCTCACGTGGCTACGCCCGCTACGCTTTCGTAGCTGATACATTTTTCTGCTTCGTTATTTTTTTATTCTACACCATTTTAATATTCATTTTAACGCAGTTAATTAGAGTTATAATGTTCTACAGTAGTTTATATTTTATGGTTTGAATGAGCAATAAATTAAACCCACTATATTTTAGTGATATAAATAGGTACCTACTCATTTTTTAGATTCGACAAACTCCAAAATTAGGTACAGATAGATTTGATTAAGTACCTAGCAAGACATCATAATCAACCGTAATTAAAAAGTTACTTGAAACTCGTAATTGTCGTTGGAGACGAAAGAAATTTTAATAAAATAGCAGTAGGTACATAAATCTTAAGCACTTCTAAACAATATTATTGAAATAAATCTAATAAAAAAAATATTTATTAGTATACAATATGGTTGTGAAATCAGTGGTACCTATGGCAGGTAGTTGAAAATCTCTATCACATAGGTCACAGCTTTCAGCTCAAGAAGCATTTTTATATTGTATCTAATTGTTAGGAGCCAATATTAAAAGTTAGTTGACGAAATTGAAAGAAAAAATAGTAATAAAATAGAGAATATCCAGCAAAAGTGTGCATAAAATGGAATACCAAAGTGATAAGACCCATATTCCTTCTAACTTAGTACGTAGTAGGTACTCACAAGTTATCCCACAAGCGCCGTCAAGTGAAATGTTCATAAATATCGTTTCGCTCTCTCTCCATCAACTTGGAGTCTCTGAGAAGACTCAGGGGATTTATTATGCACCGCTTTTGTTCAACACGATAAGGACAGTGAAGTGAAATGTGTTGGTAAACATTAAGGGGAGATGTTGAAAAAAAGGAGCTGTACGGTAGGACTAAAGCCTTATTTTAATTTTATTTTGAATTGTATTGAATTGAATTGTTACCGCCAGAGCAGTGGTGGCCCAGTGGTATCGGCCTCGACTTACGAGTTGTAGGTCGTGGGTTCGAACCCAGTCAGGCACATTCCTTTGTGTAATTTATTTCAACACCACTGCTCTCAAAACGGTAAAGGAAAACATCGTGAGGAAACCGGCATGTCCTAGAACCAAAAATTCGAAGACATGTGACATCTACCAATCCACACTGGGCCGGCGTGGTAGATTACGGCCTGCTCCCTCTCACAGAGAGGAGGCCTGTGTCCCAGCAGTGGGAATATTTAAAGGCTGATTATGATGATGATGAATTGTCACTGTATTCGATTGTATGTATTTGTATTGTATATTTTGCGCTTTGTTATTGGTCCTTGTTGGCTTAAATATCAATAAAGTAATAACTACTTTGAATCGATAGAAATAATAGATTTGAAATACATTGAATCGATGATATGCCAATTTGAACAAGGGATAATGAAAAAAATAAAGCCCCATCAGAATAGCAGTGTTGTAGCATTAATCTTTATATTTCGCAGCAATATGATTTTTTGGCAACAGGACTTTTACCGTCGTACCACAAAAACTTTTAAACGTCTGTTGAACACTTGTCTAAAAAAATGACAGATTATGACGTTGAAAAAAGGTCGGTTTTGCAGTCACACTGTTTTTAGACAAGTGTTCAACAGATGTTTAAGTTTTTGTAGTAAGGCTGTTAAAGTTTAATTGATGTTCATTTTTGTTTATTTCCTGAACTCAATCAAGCCTCCTGCAGACACACGCGATTAATCGCGCTGCGACAACGAGCCAAGCTAACTTCCACTCTAAAAATACTGCGAATGGACCGCGACATGTCGCCCCGCGCGATTAATCACTTGTGTCTGCAGGAGGCTTCATGTCAAATGTCGTTTCGGCTAGAGAGACAGTTAGTTTAGAAAAAAAGAAAATAACGGATACCAATAGTTTATTCCCGTAGGATAATCTTGGGGTAAAAACGCAAAAGACGCCCCTGGCAACAGATACTTAAAATTAAAGAAATATTTAAAAACCTTTTTTTCACTGTTTCTCTCATCATAACCTTTTCCATTTAAAGTGATCGTAAGAAGTCATGGTTTGTGAAAAGATAACATTTTTTTTTTTATATAAAAAGTGTTTTCAACTTTTATTAAAGTTTAACAAAGTTTAACACTACAAAGTACCTGTTAAAAGATTATGATTGGACAAATAATATTACTTTGCAGTAGTTATTCTGCTAATAAAGACGAAAATTGCTTGGCCAGTCACAAGGATTTAATAGTCAAACTTAAAACTCGTAAAACGCTTCACAGGCCACTCAATTTGAGAAGGTTATTAACTTACAAATTCGTCACTAAACACGCTCTACTGATTTTGTTTTATGATTTAATTTGTGCTTTAGTTTTATGCTAGGTTTGACGATTATAAATTATTTTTTACAGCTTTCTCTATAGTTGGTGCCAGTAGATGGTAAGATGTCAATAGCGGACATTGACCTTTACCTAATAAGTCCTCTTATAGTGACATAAGATCAGAATTAGCATTTTTCTGTGATATGATAGTGTTTACTTGTGAGTCTTAAAGATAAAAATAATATAAAATCTTAGGTATTGGTGAAATATTTTTACCATTTTGATATCTTATGAATACTTAGATACTTATATCCTTACAATATACTTACTAATTTATTCGGTATTTTATAAACATGCTAATTCTGATCTTATGTCATTATACGAGGACTTATTAGGTAGGGGTCAATGTCCGCTATTGACATCTTAACTGGCACCAACTATAGTACTTGTAGCTACTATGGTCATTCGACTTGTAGAATAAAAAGTTTAGGATGATTGTTTCAGTGGTTTAGGTAAAAAGGTAATGAACCAACAACCTTAGTTTCGTAAGATAAAGGTGCTGATGCGGGCTGCCCAGGACCGGGAGGGTTGGCGCTCTTTGGGGGAGGCTTACATTCAGCAGTGGACGGCAATAGGCTGATAATATAAAGGTACTGATAGACTTGAACATTCACTTGTATCAGAACATCGAGCATTCGCCGTTTTTAAACTGGTCGAACTGAACAACGAACTGAGCTAAGCATAAAGGGGACATTATCCAGTGTTGAGTCCAATGTTGAGGATAATGATAAATGATAAAAAATAAAATAAAAATAAGGATAATGAAAAACTAATATAATTATTTAATTACATTCAAGCTTAAATGTAATTAAAATAATTTATATATTTGTTTTTCATTATCCTTAATTTTATTATCGTCAAAAAGCTCGGCGGAACGCTCGTTAGAATGCTCGCTAAAACGCTCTCGTTTGTTTTTTTTTTAATGTGACATTCGCAAGAATGCTCTTATCAAGTGAATGCTCATGTTTATTAGTATCTTCAGTACACAGAATTAACTAGACCTTAATTCCGTACCAGGCGTGAATAAGTTGATAAGTCGACTTACGTATAAATGTTTTGAAAGCAAAATAGGCATTAAGATTGCTTCTTTTATACAGTAAATTAATGACTAAGTCAATAGGGTCTGTGTTACCGCACATAGCAAACATGTGATTTTTTTAATATATCTCTTGTAGTAAGAGATATATTTAAAAAATCACATGTTTATTATTACACATAATATATCTATACTTAAGTCGACTTATCAAGCTATTCACGCCTGGTACGGAATTAAGGTCTAGTTAATTCTGTGTACTGAAGATACTAATAAACATGAGCATGTTCTCCTTCACCGCATATCAGTGCTGTCCAAGACTAACTTTAGCACAAAGTATTAAAATTCATAGCGTCCGTAATACATGCCCGTATTTCGCTGCGTCAGCAAAATGGCTATGTATACAGCAGTTTGCTGAATATTCGTCTACGTCCAGGTAATTTTAATATATTGCCTAGTTGCTGGTACAACGTGTCACTTTGAGTGAGGCTACGAAAGTATCTGTGATAAAGCGATGCTGGCTGTTGCATTGCGGCAAGCGGGAGAAATGGTTTCTGATTACTTTGTTTAGAAAATGACATTGTGTTTAATGAGTCGTAATAAAAATAATTGAATTGTAATTAACATAAAAAAGAGATGCAATACCTGTTATTTTGGTAAAATTAACAACATCACAGCCTTAGCTTAATGTTTTTAGTGCTACACATTGTATAACACCGTATAAGTTTTAGAGTATTGTTTAAGAATGAATTGAAAAGAGTTTTGTTTACTTTCAGCGTCAAACGCATTAAGCCGTTGTTCACATACAGCGACAAAAAATCGGTATGTTTATACACAGCCTACTGGGATCACTCATACCACAATCATCATCAGCCTATAAATCGCACCCCCAGGCCAATAAAGGCGTAAGTGGAAATCACTAACTTTACAGGGGAGCAAAAAAACTGTTTAACCAGGTGTATCTTTTTAGTTTTTGACTCTATGATCTTTTGTTATTTATCAAAAAATAGTAAAAAAATTAACCTTTTTTTTTTGTTTATATTCGAAACACCTTAAATTATCGTGGTAGCCAATATTTAATGTTAAATGTTTTACAGACGTTTTCCTTATTTATTTAAGACCAATACTCAAACGTAATGACTTTTATTCCAATCTTTGCTTTCTAAATATTTTTTAATCTGTAACTACTCATGCTTACGTCTGTTACGAAGTTCTATACTATGATAAAATACAGGAGCTAAGTACTGTTTAAGCCCTTTTTGCCTTAATTTTATTTTACATATCGAATTGTATGACGCTTTTACAGCTTTTTTTGTTAAAACATAAAACTAAAATTTGGTATTAAGTATAAATACGGGCTTTTTTCACAGTATGTTTAATTGAACTATAACTGTAAGTAATATTACGTTTCTAGGTAAAATATATTTCAGTGGTGTAATAAAAAGGTTTTTTTATAAAATTGCACTTTATTATAATAATATTCATAACAGAACCTGATAAGAGATAATAAAATTAACAGTGAATTATAATCTTTCTGATAAGTTTAACCAAGAACGGTTTCTAAATACAAATTCTTAGAAAAACCTCAAAATCTGGCATCAACAAAAATCTTACATTATTTATTAAATATACCAATTACTAAACATCATCATCAGTCGGAAGACGTCCTTTGCTGAACATAGGCCTCCCCCTTAGACCGCCACGCCGAACGACAATTCGCCACTTGCATCCATCGGTTGCCCGCGACCCTCACGATGTCGTCGGTCCACCTAGTGGGAGGCCTGCCTACGCTGCGACTTCCGGTCCGTGGTCGCCACTCGAGAACTTTTCTTCCCCATCGGTTGTCAGTTCTACGAGGACTACACTGGGATTGTCGATGAAATGGTATCACGTAGCTTCCCAAACGCTGCCCATCCGAGTTGGATTCTACGGGTGACCTCTTTGTCGAAGTTGGACCTACCTAACTGAACAATCTGTCCAAGGTAAGTGTAAATTTCTACAACTTCGAGATTATCATTCCCAACAACAATAGGTACGGGTGCCACATGGACATTCGACATGATTTTCGTCTTGTCCATGTTCATTTTAAGGTCCACCTGTAGGGAAACGATACTTAGGTCGCTGAGCATAGCATTGAGGTGCTCCAACGATTCTGACATGATGAGTCTATCGTCGGCAAATCGAAATTGACTGATGTATTCACCATTGATATTGATGCCGAGTCCGTTCCATTCCAAGAGCTTGAAAACGTCCCCCAACGCGTTCGGGAACAATTTCGGAGAAATCACGTCTCCCTGATGTCTCACGCCTTTCTGCAATTGAATTGGTTTCGTGCTCTATTCCTGAAGTCGGATAGACATGGTGGCATTTCTATACAAGCACTTCAACACTTCGATAAACCTATAGTCTATATCACATCGTTGGAGGGACTGCCATACTGACCAGGTTTCGATTAATCGAAGGCTTTTTCATAGTCCACAAATGCTAGACATAATGGTCGATTGTACTCCTCTGTCTTCTAAATAATCTGGCAGAGCATGTGTATGTGGTCTATGGTACTAAAACCTTTTCGGAAACTGGCTTGTTCGGAAGGCTGGAAGTCATCAAACATACGTTTGAGACGGTTCGTAATGACTCTTGAGAACAGCTTGTATACATACATGGCTCAGAAGTGAGATTGGCCTGTAGTGCAAGATGTTATCACCCTTTTTGAAGAAAAGAACAAACACACTCCTGTACCATGCTTCTGGCGTAGTGCTGATGTCCGGGATATCCTCAGTGTAGTGTCGAGTCAGTTTAGCTCTTGCGTCTCGACCTGCACAGACATTGGGTTGTCATGTTGATGTGTATAACTGTCCGTATAACCTCTCAAGCTCTCTCAGTATTTATGGTTTCGTCGAAATGATGCTGCCGTCGTTAATCTTCAGCTTTGTTATTTGGCTTTGCCTAATAAACAAATTCTTTGCGAAGGCTTAAAAATCTTCGCAAAGAATTTGTTTTGAGCCCTGGTTCGGCTCGATTGCCTCTTTGATCCGTGCCGCACTATTGGCACGAAGGTCACGTCGCATTGATTTAGAAATATCAGCTGAAGATTGCAGTCTCATCTCGGTCTGGGTTAGATCAACTTGATGGCGCAGGGTCTTAAAGAACTTGGACCCCACAGCTTGGACAGTTTCCACCAACCCATTGTTAATCTCGTCCATAGTTTCGCATTCGGTTAGGCATTGGAAGCGATTGTGTAGTTCCAGTTGGAAGTCTTCGGGGTTCTAGATGTGGGCAGGACCAAATCGTAGCGTGGACTTCACCAGAAGAGACCTTTCAAGCTTCAAATTGAATATTTAATGTGCCTGTGACGATTTGGTGATCGCTACCGGTTTTTACCTTGGCGATCACAGAGATATCACTGAATATTCGCTTCTTGGTCGTCATGATGAAGTCGATTTCATTTCTGGTAGTACCATCGAGGCTTATCCACGTCCACCTCTTTGATGGCCACTTCTGGAAATAGGAGTTCATTAAATGGATTTCTTCTTTTTCCATGAAGGCGACCAGCCGCTGCCTCCTAGGTTTCGCTGCCAATACTTACATGGCTCCACTCTCAACTCATCGCCATTCCGTGCACCCACCTTCGCGTTGAAGTCCCACCCATAGACCCAAAACAATGGTGAAGTATATTTCGAGGTATGTATGGCCTCGGATATCTCCTCATACAATGCCTCTGCTTCATCATCAGAATGTGTCGAGGTCGGTGCTTAAACCTGTATGACCTTCAGCGAATACCGGATGGTAATTCTGAGTATAAGGTATGCTACCCTACTCGACACACTGTCGACTGTCTTAACGTTGTTGATGAGGGACCTGTGGACGATATATCCAACACCACCCTGGGATTTACGCTCTCCTTCCCGCTAGAAGAGCATGTTGCCCGAATTTAGAACTATTGTATCCTGACCCTCTCTTCGGAGGTTAGATAATCCCAAGATATTCAAGTGTATTTTGCTCAATTCTTCCTCCAGCTCCATGCATTATAAAGGTAAGTACCCAGACCTTTCGAATTGTTTATGAGACGAGTGCGTGATTACTTCCGTCCAAGTAGATCAAATCGTGAATGGAAAAAAGGCGTAAAAATGATTATTTCGAAAATGTGTGCGAGTGCACCCGTAAATAAGAAAATACGGCTCTTTTTGTTTGATTATTTTTATTTGTGATGGGATGTAATCGGTTTTATTTTAAGAAAATCATTTTTTTATTAGGCATTAAAAAGCATAATATGAGATACAATTATGACATTGTTGCTTTATTTAATGAAACAAAAACTTAAGCAGGATTAGGTGTATTTTAGTGAAATTTTACGCTCTTATGTTGGTTTATCGACTTTATTAATTGACAAAATATTGAATTTAATCGACGCCAAAAAATTTTTTTTTGGGATAGAAGCCTCATTTTGACTCAAAATGTCACGGAAAAAATTGAGCGCATGTATCTTCACTTATACTATCCAAAACTGCAAAAAAAAAAATAGACGTTATCGCACTTACGTCTTTGTTGATCTGGGGGTGCGAAATTTTCCAGTAGGAACAGTAGTAATGAAATTAATTACACAAAGTAATGCGCCTGGCTGGGTTCGAACACACGACATATAACTCGTAAGTCGTGGCTGATACCACTAGGCCACCGGTGCTCTACTCATACCGCTAATTCTATAACCACACCCGATATAACACCTCGTTCCACGTTATCGGCGATACTAAAAACTCATCAGCATCACCTGTAACGGGGAAATAAGGTGTTCCTGCGAGATTTATGGCAATGACGATGTGCTGCAGCCTGCAGCCCGACCGACCGCGCCGTGTGCAGAATAGCGTATTGAAAAATTGGAAATATACGAGCGTTTGGTCCGGACTGAGACTCTAGAGAAATAAATACAAAATGCTTTTTAAGCTTTTGTTAAAAAGATTTAGAAAATTTTAAAAATACTTTTTCCCGTATCTTTTTGGCTTTTTGTTAGGGCCTATGCACACCACGTTTTTTAAACGCGCCGTCAACGCGCGTTTGTAGCGATTCAGACGCGATACGCACGCAAGTCAGACGCAGCCTGTGGACCTTTGCACACCTGTATTAATTCAAATACGCGTTTGTATCGATACCGACGCGCCGGTGCCACGCCTTTGTATCTATAGTGTCGATACAGACGCGCCGGTGCAGCGCGTTTGACGCGATACAAACGACAACAAACTGCTCTGTTTGATATCTTTGACGATTGTCTCTCCGTCGACGCGCGTTTGTAAAACACGCGTCGCCGGCGCGTTTAAAAAATGTGGCATGCGTAGGCCCTTAGAGAGATTGATTGATTTTCCAGGGGTCTAAGTCCACGTAAATGTTTCACCCGCATCCAGTCTACCTGTGTGACTTTCGAAATCTGTTCAGCTGTTAAGGTGTAAAAATAAAATCATGAGTGTCGCCGTGTATTTGGTAAACATTTTTAACAAAAAGTTTAGCAAGTCTTGGCAATGAAATAATGTTTGAGCAATTAATCATTTACACATTATGGGGTTGATAACCTTCAAACTCTGTAGACCTGTTAGAGGTAAATTGTTTGAGAAATAAGAATCTATTCCTACAATATTTTATGAGATAAACTTGCCTATTGGCAAAGGTACTATACATTTAGGACTTACTCTTACTTATCTGAAAATAACACATTAATTATAAAGTAATTAAACCGCAATATTTACTATTGATTTAATCGATCACATTAAACACCGGTTATCTGGTTCGTTGAACTGAAAGTATAAAATAATGAAAGCTTGTACGCTCACAATTTACACCTCCATGTTTCCATACTTTATGTGGACGTAAAGTCTCAATATACTTCAAATGAAAACCGAAATTCAGACGGTTTACAACTGACGTGTCTGGACTGCAAGATTTATTATTCTGTGTCGATTCTTTAGTGTTCAATAATTGATTACATTTGAGTACATTTTATCCTATTCTTACTACGTGCTATGAGTGTATTTTCACTTTGTAACAAGCAAGTACCTACATGTTTACTGTTCATCGTTTTATTTTATAGAAGAAAATACATGGTTTTAGTTTTAAGCATTTTATTAATTTATCAGCTGGGATGAGTGAAAACCAGCATCTATTTATTTAATCGAAAAAATAATCTAATCCAAATGATTGTCACTTAAGTACGTAATTATAATTCAAGAAGCAAACATGATTGTAGAAATAAATAATAACCAAATTGAATCTAACCTTAAGCAGATTAATGTTTTAAAAAAATGTAAATTTTATGACAAACCAGTTTCAGTCTCATATTTCTGATCGAGTGGTTGTCAAAAGATAAATTAAAAATAGATAAAAGAAAGCAATTACAAATTTTACTGAAAGTTATTGAAAACTTCGCCATTATTGACGAGGTGTTTGATAAATTTTCGTCCTTGTGAATCTTAAATAATCTCGTTTTTTATCGAAGAAAGTCCAACATTTTTCTTTAGGCAATTTTTCATAAAATTTTAAAACTTCTTAAATTTTTAATGATAAGGTAAATCTTTCGTTCTAATAAAGATAATGTGCATGAGACTATGGGCCTTACTTATAAACATTGATTAGACGTTACTTATCTTAAATAGCTCTTAAGTCACTTGCCATCTTTATTCATTTATATAGAAATGACAAGGACAGGTGATATTTAATCGGTAGCTAAGCAACACAAGTTTTTATAAGTAAGGGGGTTAGTTTATAGTATCTAGTTCTTATACTTTTTATCTTTTTTTTTATAAAACTTTGTCACACTAGGATTTTTTTCTGTGTCGTGGGTGCGTTTACAAACATATTATAAACTCACATACACAAACGTACAGACCCGGAAAAACTACTTGTAGATCATGCAAATATTTGTTCCGTGCGGGAACTAATTTAACTTTTAAAGAGGAAGGCATATATGTATACAGGGTGGAATTTTGTAATGCCACCTGGAGGGAAAGTACTCTTAATACTGCAGATAGAAAATTTTACTCAAAGGAAACATTCCTTTATTTTTGAATAGAAAGCAAACTGCATTCAAAGATTTTCGAAAATTCTCTTCTCCCACACCCAGGAATCGAATCGGCTAAAATCTGATAAATCTGAAATTATGCCCTGTAATTTTATTAAATCTAACATTCCATATTTAAATTACCTCAGACCCGCAGCTACGAGTATGTTGCAAAGGAGTCTGCATTACAAAAGATGGATGTTAGTTAAAGAACTTTAACTTGACTCATTGAATTTGTAACTTCAGATTTCCTGGTTTTCCTTTCATTTAATGTATCATGTTTGTTAGAGAGATTTCATCCTTATAATTGACCCTAACGATCGATGCAATAAAAGTACAGGGTATATTTTTTCAGATTTTAGCCGGTTCGATTCCCGGGTGTGGGAGAAGAGAATTTTCGAAAAGCTTTGATGCAGTTTGCTTTCTATTCAAAAATAAAGGAATGTTTCCTTTGAGTAAAATTTTCTATCTGCAGTATTAAGAGTACTTTCCCTCCAGGTGATTTTACAAAATTCCACCCTGTATTTCTAAATACATACGTATTATAGATAAATTCACATACACACAAACGCACAGACCCGGAAAAACTACTTGTAGATCATGCAAATATTTGTTCCCTTCGGGAACTAATTTAACTTTTAAAGAAGAAGGCATAGATGTGTATAAAGCCCAATGTCTATAACACTGGGCCCATGCGATGGATTACAGCCAACTATTTCTCACAGAGAAAATAGGTCTCATCATGCACATCATCATATCAGCCGCAAGACGTTTACTGCTGAATTTAGGCCTCCCTTATAGATTTACAATAGAACTGGTTGGAAGTGGCTCGCATCCAGCGCGATCCTGCGGTCTTCTTCAAAACGCTGATGCCTATGCTGCTCTTGTCGCGAGACCTCCATTCGAGAACCAGACGGTCCGATTACTTCTGCGCCTAATACATGGTGTGTGTCAACACTGGAAGCCTAGCGCGACGGCGGCGGCGGGTGCGATGGCGGGTGCGGCGGTGGCCGCGATCTGTGTCCACACTGCCGATCAAGCGTTTTGTTTTTGTAGCGGCGACTTCAGATGTTGCAAACCGGTGGTACAAAGTAGTTTCTTTAAATCTTGTTTAAATTAATTAATTTTAAAATGTTTTATAGGTTGTTCAGGATTGTATACAAGTAAATACAGACGACAGGTATACCCTAATGAACTAAAGACCTCAATAATTCGACCAATTTTTAAAGGGGGGAAGTATAATGAGTACACAAATTATAGGCCCATTGCGATACTGAGTGTAATAAATAAAATTTTTGAAAAAGTAATTATGGGACAGATCACTACGTTTTTAGAAATGATAATATATTAACAGATGTTCAGCATGGGTTTAGGCCACATAGAAGCACAGCAACAGCATTAAATAAATTTACAGATGATATTAACACGTCATTGAACTCAAAAGATATAGTTTTATTAACCTTTATTGACTTCAAAAAAGCCTTCGACACTTTGGAGCATGAGGGCTTGCTGCAAGCTATGGACGAATGTGGAATACGGGGACCCGTCAAAGGGTGGTTCAGGCATTATCTAGATAATAGATATCTAAAGGTTAGGGTTAAAGGAGTAGACAGTAACCTCGGTAAAGTCGATTACGGAGTGCCGACCGGGTCAGTTTATGGACCAGTAGGGTACACAATGCACGTTAACAGTATGGTCAATGTCATTAAAAATTGCAATATATACATGTACGCAGATGACACGTGCTTGACATACAGCGGACGGGACTGTGAACGGATCCAGGCGGCAATGCAAGAAGACTTAGATAATGTAGTAAAATGGGCGCACGATAATGGCATTCTCATAAACATAAATAAAACAAAGTGTATGTTGCTGTCGTCTCCATATAACCAAATAGCTAAAAGTGTCTGTATCTCGATAAAAGGCCACTCATATGAATGTCTTCATGATAATAATGCAAACTGTGTATGTGAGTGTATTGAGCGTGTTACGAAATACAAATACTTAGGATTAGTAATTGATGAGCGACTTACTTGGGACGCACACGTAGACACTGTTTGTGGTAGATTGCGCTCCGTACTAGGGAAACTTAACAATTTGAAATATATAGTTAGTAAGCGTTTATTGTTCATTCTTTACCATGCACTTGCAGAAGCAACAATAAACTACGGTTTGGGTAGTTACGGACTGACGTTTCCGGTTCATCTAAATAAAATTAAAATATTGCAAATTAGACTGTTACAATCACTAGTAAACAAGGAAACTAAAGATAGCATTAATAAGGAATACGAAAGATTATTCAAAATTTGTGGAATATTACCCGTACAAAAAAAAGTAAAATTAATAATAATTTTAGAACAGCTCAACAAAAAAGAACACAAAGTGAAGAAATTGTATTTTAACGGACCAACTCGCAAAGTGACAAAGAAAAATAAATATTCTGTCCCCAAAGTGAGAAATTATTTTGGTCAAAGAACGCGCCGTTGGTTAGTCCCAACATTGTTAAATGAATTACCCAAGGAAATATCTACCGAAACAGTATCTAAAAACGTTTTAAAAAATATCCTGCGTAAGCACTATCTTGGTTTGTGTCCATAGCACTGAACCTAGATTTATAATTAAAAAAATGGGCCGGCCGTGCTAGCGCGCGCGCGCGTCGTGTTGTGCTGCTGGCGTTCGGGCGGCCGCCTCGGTGAATCATTCGCGCTGGTCAGTCTGCCCGTCTCCCATCGGAGAGTGCTGTGGCGGTGGTCGGGACGGCAGCGGCATGTACGGGGCGCCGCGCGTGCTGGCATGGCGGACAAGTCAGTGTGTGCCAATCTAGCTATAGACGTCAGTGTACAGTACCAACCTACATGTGCGGATACTTGAGCTGTACAACAGTTTAATAATCATTAATGACGTACTAGTCTTACCTTGTAAACACAAACTGGGCAGCTCGAGTATGTGTGCAGTTAGGCGTGGTGTGTGGTGTGTACGTTTGTGTACGCACGGCGTAAAGACAAGGCGATGTGCCTACCATGAAAATAGACCTGTTATTTTTCCCAGACCTTATATAAATGTATTGTTATCTACTCGTATGTCCACGAGAACACTGCCGACAAACTGTCCTGCAGTTTGGCAGAAGATATGTATTTTACAAAACTGTGTAACTATTGTTGAAAGAATAAATAAAATAAAAAATAATTATCAACCATTCTACATGATTCTAGTCAAGTACAGTAAAAATAACTTAAATATTTACAAATACCTCCTACGGTAGTATTTTAGTGCATGTCCTGATAACTAGATGGCGCTGACTATAAGACCGAAATGGTTTGCTACACCTGCTACCATATCTGTTGTTGCCAAGCAACGCCTAGGCTCGCAAAATCGCTTGTAGCCATCGCGCTAGGCCCCCGCCTTAGTTACTTCAGTATGGCCACGAGCGGCGATTTCATATCTTCAATATTATCGCGCCCGCCGCCGCCACCGTGCTAGGCTCGCAGTGTGTTTAAGCACCATGGCCTGCCCACTATCACTTCAACTTAAGAAGAGTCTTACGTCCCAGCAGTGAAAAGACTACAGGCTGATTACACAAACACATCTTGTAAAGATTCTACGCCTTAACCCTCTAATCGGTGTAAACCTATTCATCAAACCCTTTGTCTACAGATACCTGGGCATCCGCAACCCGCTGAAGAGTCGCCATCACTCCACCAAGCGGGTCGTGGTCATCAAGATCGCACTCGTCTGGCTCCTTAGTATGTTCGTCTCTAGTTCTATTACTGTATTAGGTAAGTTTATGAAGCACATAGTTTTATTTTACTCATTTATCTTTTTCTGATTCCGCGGCTCCCGTTCGTTACCGCTAAATATTGTAAAGATAAGTCCACAGCTCTTTCTGTGCCGATAATGAGCCGTTTTTTTTTTTTCAATATAAATAAATACTATTGTTTTCAGTTCATCTGCATAGTGGCCCCACGTTAAGCACCACTATTGTGGAGCCAACACAAAATACTCTATTATTACAATATATTTTGGCGGCAGTGGGCAAGGGCTACAGAAGAATCGAGTACCTTATAACCTAACTTGGGTGTGGAGATCAGATAGGCAGTCGCTCCATGTGTTATACAGCTGCACCTATTTAAGCTGGAAGCATAATCCAACATGGTTATCAACCATGTTGGATTATGCTTCCAGCTCCATGAGACAAAGAAAAAAATAGTTATCTATCCACCGATGAACCCTGGCAAGCGCTACTTTAACCTTGAAGATCAATCATTGCAACTGTTGCTATATCTATGACTATATATTCTTTACAGCGAATTTCTAAATAAGCTCTTCGGACCTTCGGAAATGAATAAAAAACACTGTTGCTAAAGAAACGTTCCATTTGATTCGGAATCAAAGTGAAAATCAACCGTCAATCAAACTATAATTATTATGACACAACAATAACATAAAAGCTACTTCTCGAGAAGGCCCATAAACAGACCTATTTATAGTATTTCGGCTTCAATTCCCCAATTAAGATCTATGTAACAAGAAGGGAACCACTTGCTAACAGGCCATTAAACATTGACCTAGATTGATCCTGTGCCTAGCATTTTCCCGACTATGGACACTGTCATATAGTCCGCTCTCGCTCGTTTTCCCTAGAAATGTATGAAACTACCCATCCAACCGATATTAGGTATATCGATACCATTATCGTCTATTATGAAAGCGCCCTATCTTGGGGTCGGCTCCCAGTCGAACCAGGTTCAGCTGAATATTATCATTATTTTACATAGAGCGATTGCCTATAATAGGCCATTAAACGTTGAACAAGATTCTGAACTGGAAAATTCCTGACTGAATTTGATGACAGTTCGTCAGTTCTGTAGGCATGTAAAAAGTCAAAGTCAGTCATCAAACCTTTTCGGTCAACCCAAGCTGAGAGTCATTTGATCTTTCTACACCCGAAAAATAAATCATTTTTCCAATTTTTCCGTCAAAAAAGCACAATGAACGTCGCCGATAATTGCCTGTGCTGGGCTTGAAAAGTATACAAGACTAACGACGTACTCATGTTTGACATAACTTACAATCACATATCAAATCAATTAGTCAGTCACTCCACTTAGAAACTTGTGTCGTATGGTTGAAGATTGCCTGGCAATTAAGGTTGTAAGGACACAAGTTACACATTAAACTGTACTTAGAATTCAGGTGTTAGTTTCTTAATTACATACCTACGTGATTAGATGTTGGCCTAGTGGCAATGGGTATGGCGATGGCGTGTATAAGAAATTTTCTAGTTCAGAAACATATTCAGCGCTTAATTGTATCCTAGTAATAGATTTAGTAGTACTGGCGAAAAAAGTCCATATTCTCTCTAGAATATGGACTTTTTTCGCCAGTTACTTTGCTCTCAAAATAACCAAATGATTAATTTGCCTGATCTAGAATACTAACGTATTCGTATATTCTTAAAATCATTGTAGTCCATCGTAGTATCCCAAGTAATGATCGTATAATTGGTTCGACCAAGTGTTATTGGGTTGGTCTATCATGAAATTCAGTGACAGCCTAAACTAATTCCAGCGACTCGTCCCCATAGTACTTAAACATATCGAACAAAAATGTGTGCTATCATCGTTCGAAGACTCGTGACACAGGTGTGATTATGTTACGTAAACTATGCTGAAAGTTCAGGTGTTAGGGTCCTGATTACATACCTACGTAAAGGAATTGGAAAAACGAGAAATTGGCTTCTTGCCAGCGTTAACTTGTAATTAAATTAAGGGCAAAGGAGGTTTTAAAAATTACGAGTCATTGGTCTGGCGATGATTTGCCGATTAATGTTTTTTGACGGAATCGTGTTTTTCGCTGGCGCCTTTTTAAATCTAATTAGAGATTATTGATCGAGTTTGAGATTGAGCTGAAACTGTTTTCATACACTTTCCTTAAAATTAATTATTACATGACTTAGGTGAAAAAATGTTCTGTAACCGCCTTCTTGTCATTCAATTTCGTATTTTTTGTAAAGTACTTTATTGACGAGGTGTTTCTCAAAAACTTAGACTTAGGGTCATGTGAAAGTTTGATGGCAATAAGCTTGATCTCAATAACATAAAATTTAAACATAACTAGCAATTTGTGTATAATTAAACTAACGTGGATTCTTTGTTACAGGTGTAACAATTAAGTTTAAAAAATAACCTTTGTATGTTTAATTTATCTTCCAGAAAAAAAAACTTTGATATTTAACCAAAATTTTATTTCACAGGTCTTATCAACCGCTCCAACATAATGCCGACTCCAGAACTGTGCGTGATCAACAACCGTCTGTTCTGGATCTTCGGTTCCTTGGTAGCGTTCTACATTCCCATGCTAACCATGGTGGTCTCTTTTGCACTCACTGTTCAGCTGCTGAAGAGACAGGCACGGCTGGCGGCTACCCCTGTACCTGGAGGCACGCAGAGAAGGTAAGACTAAGATATTGACATTAAAGTTTTTGTAATGCCCAACAAAATAACAATAACTTTGTATTAAAATGTTTTTGCATGCAAAAATTGTAATATTATGTAATGTTCAACACAACGTAAATTGTTATGAATAAATGAATGAATGAATGACTCATGAGGTTTTACTAAAGTAAGAACGGGATGAATTGTCTCAAAATGGAGTACACTCGGCTACACATGAAGATAATTATACAAAACTAGTTTACCGTGGTCTCGCTTTGTATGATCTTTCCACTCATTCAACTATCAGCTTTGACTGGTTTTACATAGCTTGATGTGTAGCCATGGCCGTGTGTACAAGCTATGTTTTATTGCAACGCTCAAAACGCCAGTTTTTTTTTTTATTTGGCGATGTAGTGTGGCTGGGCTCCATAATTTAACATGGCGTACTTTTGTTTTTCCTAATAATGTATTTTTTACGCAGTGGTAAGGGGGCCCTGCGAAGGTTTTAGGCAAAAGCTTTAATCATAATTTATTAATCTATCATTATGCATTTTAATGAACCTATAGGTGGACAGGCTTTGACATTTTCTCATTATACGATAAATAGTGTTATTAGGATTACCTTTGTTGTGAAATATCGATAATGAGCAAGCGAATGCGAGGCTAATCCATTGCAGTACAACAACAAAGACTAATTGTGTGGTATCATCGTTTTGAAAAGTTTATTATAATTATCACCTTTAAATTACTTATTATTAAATAACGGGTGGAGCCATTGGCAAAAGTTAAAGCCTCCTGCAGACACACGCGATTAATCGCGCGGGGCGACATATCGCGGTCCATTCGCAGTATTTTTAGAGTGGAAATTAGCTTGGCTCGTTGTCGCAGCGCGATTAATCGCGTGTGTCTCATCATCATCATCATCATTATTTCAGCCTATTGCAGTCCACTGCTGGACATAGGCCTCTCCCAGGGAGCGCCACAGCGCACGATATCCAGCTTTTTCATCCAGCCACTGCCAGCCACCTTCTTCAGGTCATCGGTCCATCTTGCCGGTGCGCGGTGTGCGGTTGCGTGTGTCTGCAGGAGGCTTAATATTAAATAATACATGACGTAAAAGTTTTGGAGTCGAAAGCTTTACCTACTTAAAAAGTGTGTAATACAAAAATAATTTCATGTCGACTGCTTGGCGTAAGATTAAGAGTTTCATAACTCTTATTTTGCAGGTCACTTGGCTAAGTTATCGCCAAGTTTTGTAAGCAAACTCCTTGGCTTTTTGTTGCTTACGTAATTTATTAGTCGTTTTGACCATTTCAAATAAAAGAAAAACATTTTGTTAGCGAAAAAATAAAAATAAATGTTTCTCCTTAACTGTGGCTGTAATTTTGCTTATTTTTAAGAAAGGGAAACCTTTTTACTTTAAACTACGAATTTTTTCCTCTCTTTTGAGTTCAGATTTAAATCATAATCACTTAAACTTTTTACATGGAATACTAATATTCCGCTATTCAGTGTTTAACAGATTTTTTTTTAAAGTTGCCCCACATTAGGCATTTCTCCTGTATCGTGGGTGCGCTTACAAACATTAACTCACACAAACGCCCAGACCCGGAACAACTACTTGTAGATCATAAATAATATTTTCTCCATGCGGGAATCGCTAGTACTCGCAATCGGCATACTTGTATGACCTGTACCCATACCATGAGTTGTCATTACGATACTCGATCATATACGCATCGACCGCGTTTGGCGCTCTCATTGGTTGAGAGTACATACAACCTTGGAGCGTGCCAATGAGAGCGCCAAACGCGGTCGATATCGATGATCGAGTATCGTAATGACAACTCATGGTATGGGTACTGTACCCCTAGCACGAATATTTGAAGGTTTCGTCTCGCCACCGTATCGTACCGTCGATACAATAACGGCATACAACGAAAGTCGGAAGCACGAAGCACTTTCGAATTAGTACCGAGGGCGCGATACGAAAACGTTGGTGACGTCATACTAACGTAAATAAGGATGAATGTTTCGTTCAGAAACTGGATTTTTGTTAGAAAATTAGTGATTTTAGGGCATTTAAAATTGTAATACTGTTCAATTTATGACGCAATACAAAGGAACTGCAGAAACAGTTAATATTCCGTTAGATAATAATTAAAATAATTACTAAAACGTTGTGTTTGATTTGACTGCGTTCCTAAACGAACGTCTGTCATACTGGCACAAATAAAAAGCCATGAAAAAAAATTGATTTAGAAAAAAAGCTTGTGTCATACCTAATGTCTATATTGTCAAATCTGTCCGCTGTCAAGAGGTTTCAAATCAATATTCAATGATTTTGTTGTTATAGTTCGTTATTTTTCTGTAAGCTATTCCAGTAAACTGAGATTACTAAACGGAAGTATTCTTACTGGAGTAAATAAGTAATTGACACCCTGATCAAGAAGGTCTGTTAACCGGTTGAACAGAAGGTCCCCCACAATATTCAATGATGAGACGAGGCTCTCGTTTGGGAATTCGGCGAAGAGCTTGAATTGAAGACAGTACTTCACGATAAGGCTTGCATTATGAAGAAATTCCTATCTTTGAGGTCCTAACTAACTAATTCAACATAACTAATACATTGAACTGTGGTCCATAACAAAATGTTTATTTTGTATTTTAAAGTGTGAATGTTTTAAATCCTTATTAGTCAATGCGAATATCTATGAGTTTGTTTGTTCTTTCACGTTATATTGCTAGACCGATATTGAATAACACAGAGTACCTAAGTGCGGCCAGGAGACGATAATAGGCTAAGGAGCATATTTTGTCATGGTATTTAATGAAAAATGTATTGTAAAAATAAAGAAAAACTTTATGAATGTTCTGTGTTTGATGATTTTATTTATTTTATTATAATAATGACAATAATATCAATCAATGAATCGAGCAATGATTGAGAAGCAACATGATAGGTACGGTTGCTAAAAGATCTATGTAATCCTGTCATGTCAAGTGCTTATTTTTTGTGAATTATGGCAGCATAAATAGAAAGATATCATATTATTATAATAAATATTGGAGCACACATTCATTTTTTAACAAAATATATCAAAACAATCACTTAAATTATAATTTTATGCTCAATAATAAACTTGACGAAAGTTTTCTCACTGTCAAATTTGAAGTGAGTAAATATTCGAGAAACTCGTAAGCCAGCCTTCGACAATTACGAAACTATCCGTCATTTTATGCCTTCGTGCTACCTATTTTCATACAAAAGGCTCAAGTTACGTTTCGAATTAAATACGAAGACGATATGAAATTTACGTGTTTTTGTTCGTGCTCCGAAAATTAGTTCAATTTACGCTCACCAGAGGCGCTGTTCAAGTTCCCATACAAATACTTTCCAAGACGATACGAATACTTTTTCGAAAGTGATTCGTGCTCGAGGTACTGATGTATGAACGTGGATGAGGCGAAAGGAGTATGTAAGGTTCGTAAGTGTCGCTCTGTTGTTTTTGCTTACTGTATGTAAGTAAGGTTTTATCAACCACAAAATATAAGGCCTTTATTTCATAAGTCTTAAGGCGCGGTCTTATCTCAATATTCCCAAAAATTGGTTTCTTAGAACGTCGAGTATGACGTAATGTAATAAAAATAAGCAACGCGAAAAATATAGTGAACAGAGAAGGGTATAAAGAAGAATTTAAACCGAACAGAATAATAAATAAGAGTTTGATATTCCCAATAAAAATTGGGAAGTTGTAGCACAAAAATAAACTTTGACGTCGAAGATCTCTGTATTTCCAGCGATAACAACAGTTTTTTTTTTAAGAATTAAGTAGGTTTTCCATTTTTTTAAAACTTTAACCAAACCATTATTTAATTTTATGTCTATATTTTAAATAATCTAAAGAAAAGCAGTAAAATAAATGCCCATTCGCAGCTTACGTCACATTTCAACACAAATATCCTTTTTTCAATTTTCAATCTTATTGACGCTCCATAGTGGTGACAATAGTTTACGCGGTCATAAGCGATTAAAATCGTAGTCAGTCCGCGCCTTAAACAAAATTATCCCATAACGTATGATATCGATGAAAGACAAAATAGGTACATTATTCATTCTACATTACACACGTTGTAAATAACGATTAAAACAAAATGGAGTGTTTATGTCGTGGGCGGCGGAATGTGTCACAACACGTTACTGATGCTAAAAGCATTGAACAATGTGGTTACATTTCAGGTACCTATTTATTATCAATACCACGATTAACTTGACCGTAAAATGACATAAGCTAAGATTGAAATGATTTAATGATAACTCGATGTCCGGCCATGGACCATGCCCGGGTTGACGGTGCGTTGTGTTCCACGCGCGTCTCAAAGAGAGAAGATGAAAACTAAAGATTTGTCAGCAAAATGAGGGGACCTGCCGGGGACTATCGAGTACCCGTAGCTCCGAAATTTAAAGGGCTATGGAAGGACACCGTGGATTTTAGTCGGTACAAGTCTGACGATGCAGCCCTGGATGGGAGGACTCCTACCTAGGGCTGCTGTATTAGATGATTTTACCATGTAAAAAAAACGGTTTAAATAATTCGCATTATTTTTGGACGCATTGAGTTCGAGATACGATCTAACATTTATTCTGTTCTACCACACCACACTACACCAGTTTGAAGTCAACAGCTTTATAGAAAGAGCTAAAATAAATAGGTTAGATAGTGTAAATGTAAGCTCTCAAACGAGAAAATGCAAAAGGGCTAAAATTAGTTGAATTTTCTTCTCTTACCAGCCCTTGAGCCATGGGAAATTAAACTAGGCCTCAATATACTCAAGACACAATACCGTTCATAACACATTCGACTCAATTTAAATCCATTATTAAACTAAACCGTAAAAGTAAATGCAACCACAAATCGAAAAACCTCACTCGAATCCTCTCGTGATCTGAGCTCTAAACCCACTTTCGGTGCCACTAAACCTCTGTCCCGAGCAGGTACCGAAATAAATAAATACGTATCGGATAGGGAGTATCTACGTAAAATAGGGATGTTGACTAGTACTATTGAAATAAGTATTTTTTGTTCTTCTACAGGTGTTTTCTATATGATCCAGAACATTCAATAAACCTGGATCTAAGGCTATCTTTTTCATATACACTCGAGAGCAATGAATCCGGGTCACTTAAAGAATCCTAAAAATCTCGGAAACTAAAAATGCTAGGTTAATGCAATAAATTGTATTTAATAGACAATGTAATACTCCTTAAATGAAGGTATTAAAACTTCTTAGTTATTGTAAAGTTATATCATAAAAAAATCAAATTTGAAAAAGGGCCACTTTCGAAGATGGAACTACGAAATTACAGCATTTGGTTTTGCTTTTGTTTGTAATCTGTCATTTATGTGGGTACATAAACCATGTTGATAGTGCTCTATATTCATTATTCAAGCTGAAATTATGTCGCTTACGCCTGAAGAATGCACCAGAATACTTACAATGCTGGAAACCGGCCGGAGTCAGCGCGATACAGCCAGGACTGTCGGTGTGTCGCTGTCAACAGTACAAAGAGTTCTCCGACGTTACGAAGAAACTGATTCTAACCTACGCAGACCAGGAACGGGCAGAACCAGGTGTACCACAGCACGAGAAGACCGATACTTGGTGAACACCATGCTTCGAAATCGCTTTCTCACAGGAACTGAACTCACCAATCAGTTTCGACGCCTCGGAGGAAGTAACCCATGTGCATGGACAGTAAGACGTCGGCTTGCTGAATCTAACTTAAAACCCCTTAGACCTGCAAACGGCCCTAAACTGGAGCGTGGGCATCGTATTTCAAGACTAAGATATGCCCAGAGCCACGTAAATTGGAGTATTGAAGATTGGTCAAAAGTTATGTTCTCCGACGAATCAAAATTTATGCTCTACAAGCACGATGGAAGACACAGAGTGTATCGAAGACCAGGGGAAAGATTCAAGCAAGCATGCATCGAAGAAAAAGTAGCCTACGGTGGTGGGTCTGTACTTGTGTGGGCCGGAATTACTTCTGAAAGTCGCACAGAGCTGGTGGTCATAGAAAACGGCTCTTTAACTAGCGTAAGATATGTGGAAGAAATCCTCAATGATCACGTTGGTCCATTTATGGTCAATTTAGGTGAGGATGCTATATTTATGCATGACAATGCCCGACCTCATACAGGTAGGATTGTGAATGACTACCTTCAAGAGATGAACATTACTCGTATGGAGTGGCCAGCGCGCAGCCCGGATATCAACCCGATCGAGCATGCTTGGGACGAGCTAGGCAGATGCGTAAAACAACGAAACCCTCCCCCAATCACGCTTCGTGAGCTCAAAATTGCTCTCACAGAGGAAAGGGAGAATATTCCCCAAAATCGTATAAGGAACTTGGTGTACAGCATGCCAAACCGCGTAAACGCAGTAATGGAAGCACGAGGAGGCAATACGAAGTATTTAAATTCAAGAAAATCGTAATAAAGTTCAAAAAAATCATGTTTCCTATTTTTGTTTTAAGGAGAGATCAGCAGTTTTTTTCTTTATGTAATTTTATGTTAATAAAATGTATGATGATTCATTTTTTTTTACTTTCATTTAAGGAGTATTATATTGTCTATTAAATAAAATTTATTGCATTAACCTATCATTTTTAGTTTCCGAGATTTTTAACATTCTTTAAGTGACCCGGATTCATTGCTCTCGAGTGTATTATGAGGTGACAAAGAAAAAGTTAGCGAGTGTGACTGAGACGAATCCTGGCGGAATACGGGAACGCCATTACGTAGGCCATCTTTATAAATTAAACAAAGAAGACACGTAACTTATTATTGAATCGTGAAAATCGTCCCGATTCCCCGTAGGACTCGTATAAGTTTTATTAGAGTTTTACATTATAAATAAGAAGGTGCGAAGTACATATGTGCGTACACACTAACAAAAAACTATCCCAAAGTAATTAATTACAAATCATTTTTTTTTTTAATTTTCAATAATTTTCAGATCCAATAAATAGTTTACAACCCTATTTCCCCGCACCTCATTACGGATTCACTGTCCTCGATTTTCGTGTCGCGTCGTGCAAAAACCGCATGTCATTTGGACCGTGTCTTGTGCAGATGTGTGCAGTCAGCCGTGGTAGGTGCACAACTGAGAACATATTAAGGTCAAAACATACTGTGTACCCGCGACGCGACATTACGTGAATTGGGCGGCATTTTTATAGGGAAAAGTTTTTTGACGTGTTGTTAATAACTAATAAAAACCATAATAATAATGTGAGAATAATATCGATGCCTTCCGGCCCAAAGGGGGTAAGCGACATTTTTTTGCGAAATAGACTTATATATATGGTTAGAATCGGCTTTTTTTTCTGCGTCTAATGGTCTAAGTTTCATGGCTCTAGGACAAACTTTTTGTCGCTTAGGCGTTAAAGGAATTGAGGTTCTAACACTAAGTTTTTCGTCATAAACGACAGTTATTTTTGGTATATTTTGTATTATGGTGGTTGGATAAAAATAATATTTCAAAACTGTGAGATAAGCAATTTTGGCTTTCAATATTTTTTCTTTACTTCAACGTTAAGTAGTTTGGGCTGGAATATTGGTTTACTAAACTTTCGGTTAGGATATTAGGGCAGTTTCTTTGGATAAAATATATGTCATTTATTAAATTTAGGCCTCATTTCCGTGACTTTATTTGGCGCTTATTTTTATTTTCCCTAGTCACCAAATCAATCATCGAAGGCGCTTAGGATAAATCATCCAAACGAATGTCGCCTTAGATTGTCGCTTACCCTTTTTTTCCCTCCCGAAAAAAATAAATCTGGTATGGTGGTTAGACAAGAAGATAAATCAAAGGTTTGGTGGTTAGCTTACACAAGAATGACAAACAGCATCAGTTATCACTCTCTTTCGTTCGAACAAAATGTCGTTAGCGTTGCACACCGATCATACAGTCTGTATACGACCACGGCGTAAGCACCACCGTGCTCGTGGATCATTTTGGCCCAAAGTTTTATAAGGAAAATAAAACGGGAAGTTTATTTAATAGACTTTATGTTCATCTATGACTGTGTATTATTCTACTTAGTTATTTTAGACGATACTGAATAGTTAAATAAGTAGGACCTACAGTTTTGTTTTTCAGTACTTTTGTTTGTTTGTTGGCTAGTATATACGGCTGAGAAACATGATCAAGGGTTCGAATCCAAGGTTGGGCCAGCAAGGAGTTATTGGGTTTTTGTGATGAATTCTCTGCAACAGCCAAGAGTTAATCCTGTGCCTGATCTGACCCTTCTTTAACATGGTTAAATCATCCAAGGAGTCCTCCCAGGGTGGTACCTACGGGAAGGACTGTCAGACTTGTACCGACTAAAATCAACAGTGATCCTTCAATAGCCCTTTACGCTCCAGGGTCACGACTTCTTGATTAGACAGTCCCGCGACCCCGGCAGGCTTTGGCCCTCTGAGGGGGGCCTTGGTCGCGGGACTAACGAATACCGAGACTCCGAAACGTAAACAGCTGTTGAAGGACACCGTGGATTTTAGTCAGTGCAAGTCTGCACCCGCACTGGGCCCGCATGGTGGATTATGGCCTACTCCCTCTCTCAGAGAGGAGGCCTGTGTCACACGAAGCGAAGCGTTACGCGCCTACGGTGACCGATCGGAAATCACCTCGCGACTTTCGATGCCATAGGCATCCGCAGCGGTTAGGTTGTGAGGTGGTAGCTGTTCTCTCCCTCATGGTACCCGATACCTTCTTTGTTAACATGACAGCTTCGTAGAAGGAGGTGACCGCTTCCCATTCTGTTTCGCCCCGCAGCATGGCCTCGACCATTGCCTGGCGCCAGAGGTATGTCGCCTCCGTGAGGATATAGCGGTGCTATGCCCAAGCGGATCAGTCCTGCACCGAATGCTCCTCCGTGTCCTCCGTGCGGTCCCCGCAGTGGTGACACCCAGGTGTTTCTTCTTCCCAATCAGACAGAGGAACCTCCCGAAACTTCCATGTCCGTTGAGGACCTGTGTCAGGCAGAAGGTGAGGACGCCGTGACGCCTCTCCAGCAACTCCTCGCATGCCAAAGGGTCATAGCTATCAGAATAATCCGAGGATACCGCACGATCGCCTTCGACTCGGCCAACCTTCTTGCCGGATCGCTGCACTAGGATCTTGAGGCGACAGCCCTCCTGCGCGTCTATCAGAGGCGTGCGGAGGCGCATCGCCGGGGAAATCCCCACTGCCTTGAAAAGTCCAGAGTGAGAGTCCAGAGAATCAGAGCTCCGGCGCGATCTCAGGGCAGGTATGGAGGGAACGACTGTCGCAACCGAGGTTCGGGCACGCCGCAACCGCGGCGGTAAGACCCCTCTTTGAGGAGTGGCTGGATAGGCCCCACGGCGTCCTCACCTACCGCTTGACGCAGGTCCTCACCGGACTCGGATGTTTCGGGAGGTACCTGTGTCCTGTATGAGGAAGGAGGAAACGCCTGGGTGTCACCACTGCGAGGATCGCCCGGAGGACACGGTGGAGCATACGACCTCTCGCACCCGGCATTGGTCGCGGCCATGCTGCGGGGCGAGACGGAGTGGGAAGCGGTCGCCTCCTTCTGCGAAGCAGTCATTCTCGCGAAGAAGGAGGCGGTACGTGGGAGGGAGACGACAGCGTCCACTCCTCACCCACGCCACAGTGGTAGACGCCCACGGCAATGGACGTCGCGGGACGATCTCCGGCCACCGTAGGCGAGGGCATGCGGGAGTCGAGTAATGGGCGACTCACTGCCCGACCATGGACCATGTCCGGGTCGACGGCACGTTGTGTTCTACGCGCGCCTGAAAGAGTGTCAGCATAATGACGGGTCCCATTTAGAGGGCCAAAGCCTGCCGGGGTCGCGGGACACACGTATACCGAGACCGGTACAAAAAAGCTACTGAAGGACACCGTGGATTTTAGTCAGTACGAGTCTGACAGTCCCTCCCGCTCTGCCCTGGGTGGGAGGACTCATTAGATGATTTTACCACGTAAAAAAAGCCACTACTCAAAGAGGGGTCTTACGTTTTGTCATACCTAAGAGGTAGTCCATGAGTATGAATTGCAGCATGGATGTATAACTATCAAGACTAACTTACTGTTAATAACTATTGTTTTGTGTTATTCTTTAAAATGAAGACAAAGAAAAAGAGAGATTGAGCATAATATCTTTTTTTATATCCGCATCTTAGTAAATGTCAGTTTAAAAACTTAAAAAGGTCTAATCTACGTATTTAAGTGTGGATGTATAATTTTATAAGAATTAAACACAATGTGCTTTCGCGTTGTTTAAAAAAGTGCTAATTATATTTCTTATTGCTAAGGAACTTATTACAATTTCCATGATCATCTCTCATTAACTAATAGCCGGTTATATCATATTGGCTGGACTTGATGAACAGAAAATTCACAGGTATGCTCTTTTTCTTCAATAGAAATAAAACGAATGGTGCACTTAAATCATTTAGGTTGGAACTCAACCATTGAGTTGTTTTCATTTAATACGTTTTTTCCTGTTAGTGAATTCGGGACTATTTGAGGGTAAGCGACACTAAATTGTGTTAGGAGTGTGATTTATTTTAATTAACAATGCCATTTCGTAGAGACCTAATCAAAAGCTAAACGGGTAAATTTTGAAACTTTAGGAACGTACAGAAAATTTTATAGGATTTTTTTTCACTTTTTTTGAACTTTAAACTACTCTCCTGTAAAGTTTGTAAAGTGGCGGTTACCCCCTTTGGACCGGAAGGCATCGATATGCAAAAAATGATTAATTTAATTAATCATTTAAGTTTCTTTTATGTTAACGTGAAAGTTAGAAGTAGGTATTGCTTGGTCAAATCCATACAAAAATATTTTTTTCGGTGTACTTATGGAAAAGTAATTATACCATTAAGTTCTATAATTGTTTTATTTTTTAATGATATAATATAGTTCATCTTTGTTGGCTTTATGGGCCGAGGCTTCAAGGGAAACTTGGCAATATATTTTTTGATGACACAATTGGCACCCCAGCTGAGTAATCAACTGCTATACTAATACAAAAGCAATCGTTGCCCCTGTTTTTTATGGCAAATCTTTCCGTTCTGGTTTGAGAGAGAAGGACTCTCAGTCTCTTAATGACAAAAAATCCACCCTGTTCTCTCAATTGTCTTTTACGTTCTAATATTATAGTATCCAGCTATGAAAGTCTCGTGACTCGAGGTCCTTGCCCCCTACGACACCTTTTTATTTTATTTCAGCGACATTTTGGAATCACAAAAGATTTTTGTTGGCAACAACCAGACAGTAGTCCAGTCAATAAGGAAAAAGAACACATTTGGGCCCCTTCAAGCCAAGATGGCGGCTAACGCAGACACTCCTCGAGGTCGAAGACTCACATTTTTCACGAAGAGCATATACTTAAGCAATGCAAATAAAAAAAACGCTACTCCACCTAATGCAAGGCAAAGGCTCTTTTTGTCCCTATTGACTGGACTAAAGAGCGTATCCGAGAAACTAAGATTTGAAAAGTTCAGTAAAAGATTCCAAGACTACTCAAATCTAATTTTCAGAAGTGTCGAATAAATTCAAACACCTACGTCGTGTCAGAGACGTGAAAAAGAATAAATTTCTCATTCGCATTTTATTGTAGTTGAGCCACATACACATTTTCCTGTAACGTATACTAAGTATAGCGAAGCATTTTGGCATTACGGAAATCACCTAACCGCGGACAATTTGTTCCAACTTCCACAAGATTATTTCGGGGTAACATTTCCTACATTTACCTTATATTACTTGGCATTTCGTGGTAGCTTTGCTTGCAATAATTTGTAAAATTCGCAAAAAATATAGCATTTTGGAAAAGGTTGTCAGCAATATTTACTCGTATTACAATGTTCAGAACTATTTATTACAATGGTTTTTGGTCTCATGGCCACTATTTTTACTGCTTAGCATGATGCCCGAATTTGAATATTTTTTTTATCAGCTCGTACTGTCACGCGTCAGCTCCTACCAATTTTTTTACAAAAAAAATCCGTCCAGTCTCTTAAAATCTTTGAATCATAGGTTAGGAAACTTACTTAAAAAACTATTATTAGTTAGAAATACCAATGAGATTATCATATTTGAGTAGCCGCGAGTTACAGATCAACTTGTTTTTTCCTTCGCTTCCGGGACAGTTGTATAATCTTAGTATTAACTTAACTGTCAAACCGTCCATCATACCCTTAGGATGAGGAAAACGGAGGGTAACGCGAGCCAAATCAAACAAAGGTTACCCTACCGCCATTTGGAGGAACAATCATCATTCTCTTTAGATTTGTCATTATTAGGGGATCGTTTTTCGGTTTGTTGATAAACCGGTTTTACTGACAAAATAGTTACGTCATCGATTTCTTGTATTTTGACTTTTCTTTTTTATTTGAGTTGGGTTTGCCCTTGACTCTAAGGCAAAGTTTACGATAGAGTGAGTTTAACCAGAAGGCTGATCACTCTAATAGCGGCCATACACCATACTGCCTATCGTACAATCGGCATGACGATCGATTTGATCAAATTGGCAGTTCGTCCATATACACCATACACCATACTGCCTATCGTACAATCGGCATGACGATCGATTTGATCAAACTTCAATTCGGCAGCAGTGATGCCAACTTAGCAACTTTATAGCTAGATCTAGCTATTATTCGGTGACAGACAGCTACAATTTTATAAAACTTGTGGCTTAACTTTTTAGCTACTTTTTTACCGACTTGTTTTATCCCACTAGTGGAAATCAGTTGGTAATACAAGTGAAAGTGAGTTCAATCGATTTTCGACTTTATTGACATTTATGCAAACACCGGATTTTAATGAAGGAGCAATGTTAGCTAACGAGAATGTGAGAAAAAACAAACTAAATTTTGAATGTCAATAAGGTCGAAAATCGCTTGAACCTGTTTTTTTAACTTGCTTAACGATAGCAAGTTAAAAAAAGGTTCAGGCGATTTTCGACCCTCCATTCCATTCCACTCCACTCCACTCCACTCCACTCCATCGCAGTCTGTAAAAAGTGTCGTTACAATTTTTTCCGCCTAGCCCCCTTTCGCAACGCGCCATAAGGAACTTCGTTCCAAAAAAATATACGTTTCGAATTGAGAACCTCCTCCTTTTTTTACGTCGGTTAAAAAGTAGCTACCGAATATTAGCTAGATCTAGCTATAAAGTTGCTAAGTTGGTATCACTGCTGCCGATTTGAAGTTTGATCATTCCGATTTGATCAAATCGATTTGATCAAATTGGCATGATCAAATCGATTTGATCAAATCGGCATGATCAAGCCTATTGTTATGCCAATTTGATGGATTCCACGCCCACACACGGTCAAATCTAACTGATCAAATCGGCAGCGTCATGCCGATTGTACGATAGGCAGTATGGTGTATGGCCGCTATAAGTGTCTAAACACACTATGCCGAAGTTACGCGACCGAAGTTCATCACAATTACGCCTGCAATGCTATTTGAATTACTGACGACACACTATGCCAAAATTACGTCTCGTCATAGCGTACAGCCTAACTTCGGTCGGCCGTAAGTTCAGCGGCAACTTATTCTGTGACCACACATTATACGCGACCGAAGTTCGGTTCGATTACCGACGAAGATCCGGGGGCGGGGAGCAGCAGGGAGACGCCCGCGCCGAATTTCTGCCGCGTAAGTTCGGCACTTATGGTGTGTCATATCAGCCAAATACGTCGGAACGTAAAATCAGCCGCCGAACTTCGGTCGCGTAACTTCGGCATAGTGTGTTTAGACACTAACTTTGAAGAAATTCGGGTTGTATGCTTTTGTCAACCAGACGCAGATAGTGAGTTTTACCGTGCACATTATGAAGTGTTACTAGCTTTTGCCAATTTTATGCAAACAATTGCCTAGAACCAATAAAAAAGATAATGAAAAGTTGAAACACGATAAGTAGTTTATTTAATTCTATCTACTCCTCTAAGTAAAAAAATCTTCACTTACGGCTGAATACACAACCGATGAAACCACTTTCAATACAAAAACGATTGTTTACACAAAGAGAACTCAATAAACAAACTCTCTTTGATCTACAGCGTGAACACAAGAGCGCTACTAACGAATTCTTTGATTATCAAAGACTTTGAACTGAAAAAGCAAAGCAAAAGTTTTAGAGCTGTTCGCGCCTTTCACTTTGTGAAGCTTAGGTACGTTTAAATGTTTTTAATTAAGCCTGTAGGAATGATTTTCTTAATTAATTTGGAAATGTTTTTGAAGATTTTTTTATGTTTGTAATCGAATTTTCAATGAGCCGGACATAATTATTGAATTTTTTCGGTAGTTTAATTTAGCTTGGTGGTAATAAATGGACCTAAGTAAAAGTGATTTTTAATTTACAATTTTGTTTGTTATTTTTGATCAAATTCAAAGAAATTGTTAATTACGATACAATACTTGTTAAAAAAGCTTTTTTGGAAAGAGCGACTTTGAGCAGGATTTTTCTTTCCACAAAAAGATTTTCAATACGTGAAACTAGCGTATAATACTCTTATTTACACTTCATATTGAGAACAAAAAAATAATTTTAAATTGCAATTCTTTTTTAAATTATGATACCCTTATTTTGCAATTTTTTAAGATACGTTGCTCTTATATTTCAGTTTCCGTCAACAAGCGTTTACGTTTATCGCTTGCTACCTGTCTACAGGGCCAGGCCATTCCTATTGAATCATCTGCCTACCCTTTTCCCAACTATATAGGGGTCGGTTTCCAGTCGAACCAGATGCAGCTGACTATCAGTATTTTACATGGAGCAACGACTGTCATAAATCGAAATCAAAATATTTTATTTTACATGGGCCTCAATGGGCACATATAAAAAGTCGGGAAGAAAAAAAAACCGGCCAAGTGCGAGTTGGACTCGCCCATGAAGGGTTCCGTAGTAGCAGGCATAGATTAGGGATATAATTATATTGAGATTAGTAAGTAATATATACAAACAATAAAAATAACTTTGTTTTTCATAGTGTTTGTATGAATGGCAAAGTTATATTTGCGGTTTTTGAAAATGTACTATATCTCAAAAACTGCTAACTGTATCCAAACCAATTTTCGTTGGTAGTTTTGGTTGAGGTCTACATTATATATTTTTTTTAGTTTTATCATTCTCTTATTTTAGAAGTTACGGGGGGGGGGGGACACACACTTTTTACCACTTTGGAAGTGTCTCTCGCGCAAACTGTTCAGTTTAGAAAAAAATGATGTTAGTAACCTCAATATCATTTTTAAAGACCTATTCATAGATACCGTACGTATGGGTTTGGTGAAAAAAATTTTTTTGAGTTTCAATTCTAAGTATGGGGGGCACCCCCAAAATTTGTTTTGTTTTGATTTTTGTGTGAAAATCCTAATGCGGTTCACATAATACATCTTTCTACCAAGTTTCAACAGGATAGCTCTTATACTTTCGACAAAAAGTGGCTGTGACATACACGGACAGACAGACAGACATGACGAATCTATAAGGGTTCCGTTTTTGCCATTTCGCTACGGAACCCTAAAAATGGTACGGTTCGGGTTGGTCGTTTCCATGGAGAAGACCCAGCAAGAAACTCCATGGTTACTCTTTTAAAATATTTGCTTTACATATGATGCTAAGACTTGCATACGATGGTAAGACTGGTTGTCAGACTTTAGTCCTATTGAATATCTATCTTTAATCAATCCTTCCTTTGCAATACACGATGTTGAATAGACCACTTACGGTTATAATAAATTCAACCCCGCATTCTGTGGCAGAGCGAGATGGCACCCTATTGATCCAATGATGTTAGACTCTCTTAAGGATCACATCAGCCTTTATTGATGGGTTCAAAGGAGTAAGGGGTAGAATAGAATGTTATTTGGCCAAACATTAAAGGACACATTTCAATCAAGTTCAAATGATAGACTACTTTTTTTAGCAGCATAATAATGTTGTAAAGTGAGGACATAAAGCTCAAAATTTAAAAAAAGTCTGTAGGTGTAACTGTTATTATTAATTACATAACATCACGACTCAGTAAGTAATCCACGAAAGTTTGTAAATTGTAACAAGTACTACAAAATATTGTTGTTTTTTTTTATTTACAACAATTTTGCCAAGTTACATTTTTTCTCTTGAAAACTTTACTAATTTTTTGAATTGGTTATATTCGCAGAAACATTTGTGCTGTATCCATTATGAATCGGTCATCGTCATCAATAAATGATTGCAGAATCATTATTTGCTTATTTTTGAATTTTTGAATAATGCAGGTTAGATTGGAAAACATTCCCAAATAATGCGCAATCAGCTGATTTATCATACTTAAAATTTGAAATAACTTTATCTTACCTTAAATGCAATCATTATCCTGCATTTGCAAATATCCGTTCTCTAATAATGTAAGTTAAAAATATCTCAGTTAAACTACTTACGCAAAACCGCATTCCAAACTCTTACTACATTTTCTCAGTAAAACTTTCAACAAAGATTTGCGTCATGCGAGATCAATCAACTCATAAATGGACACACCTGTTCAACAATGTAACATTCTTAGAAAGAAGGAAATATATACCGTCGGCCTTTTAGCCAATAAACACATACCTAATCAGCTCATGGATCAAAAGATTTTACATTTTTAATAAAAGGAAACTTTGTTTATTCGAAAAGTTGAGGAGTTAACCCTTTTTAAAAAGGTTTAACTCAATCGGTTGCTCATTTATTATGATCGATGGTATGACCTAGCCCTCTTTGTAAGATGTTTGGCCGTCGGCCAAAGGGTGTTAGCACTGTATACATGTCGGCACAAAAGTCTGTTTTATTTCACATGGAGTGACTGCCTCGGGCACGCCGCATTCGCGGTGGTAAGACACCGCATTGAGGAGTGGCTGGATAGGCGTCACGGCGTCCTGACCTTCCGCCTGACGCAGGTCCTCACAGGACACGGAGGTACCCATGTCTGATGAGGAAGGAGAAATCGTCTGGGTTTCACCACTGCGAGGATCGCCCGGAGGACACGGTGGAGCATACGGTGCAGGGCTGCCCCGCTTAGGCAGAGCACCGTCGTGTCCTCACGACGGCGATAGGCGGAGACCTCTCGCGCCCGGTATTGGTCAAGGCCATGCTGCGGGGCGAGACGGAGTGGGAAGCGGTCGCCTCCTTCTGCGAAGCAGTAATGCTCGCAAAGGAGGAGGCGCGCTGCGTAAGGGAGAGGACAGCGCATTTCATTCAACGCAACTTGCTTTGCAACGATAAGGCAGGTGTCCCACCGAGTCATCATCATCATCATCATCTCAGCCATAGGACGTCCACTGCTGAACATAGGGCTCCCCTTTAGATCTCCACATATACCGGTTGGAAGCGACCTGCATCCAGCGTCCACCGAGTACAATAAGATATTTTTTATCTAATAATTATTATTCATTCTAAGAAAAGACTCGCTCCATTGGTACATCGCTGAGCTACAAGAGCTTCAAAAATTAATACTCGCTCAGCGATGATAAAACTTACGCCTAGAGACTAACCACGTGCAGTGTTGTGCAATAGAGCCAATAGTGCCATTCAATCGCCCGTCGTATTCGGATCCAGTGACAAAACTATCGCAAATACACATACGCTGCTGGCCAATTGGAGGTGGTGCAACTGCCTAAAAACTATTCGGATTGTAAAACATACGACACAGGCTCGTGTCGGTTGACGACAACTTGTTTAAAAAAATATTGGAATCGCATGTTATATGCATGCTATAAGAGCGCGGGCATGACTTTTTCTCTTTCTATTATTCTTAGCCAGACTATTTATTTCAATAATCAAGTGAGATGTTTTTTTTTAAACTCCGGCGAAGTCGCTGACAACAGCTAGTATGGATATGAAATAAAACATACTATAGATAAATCTAGTAATCTCTTTATGAACAGTCTGTATGCCAAATTTTATTCAAATCCGTCCCGACGTTTTTGCGTGATTGAATAACAAACTTCCACATTTACATTATTATTAGTAAGATTTATCTGTTTTGTACCAATTCCACTTACTCACAAAGGACAAAAGGCATGCAAATTTCCATCCATCTAATACATTTGGATTTACTTCAAGATTTATATCGAATGAACAAGAAAGGTATTCACGAAACAGATTTGAATTTTCGATCTCATTCCTAAGGGATTAGGTGTTCAAAGGCGCCTTTATCTAAACGGGGTTAAATAACCGGCCAAGTGTGAGTCAGACGAACACGAAGGGTTCCGTTCAACTGTTTACTTCAATTTTAACTTTTTTACAAGAAACTTCTTAAGACGCGGACTGACTACGATTTTAATCGCTTATGACCGCGTAAACTATTGTCACCACTATGGAGCGTCAATAAGATTGAAAATTGAAAAAATGACATTTGTGTTGAAATGTGACGTAAGCTGCGAATGGGCATTTATTTTACTGCTTTTCTTTAGATTATTTAAAATATAGACATAAAATTAAATAATGGTTTGGTTAAAGTTTTAAAAAAATGGAAAACCTACTAAATTCTTAAAAAAAAAACTGTTGTTATCGCTGGAAATACAGAGATCTTCGACGTCAAAGTTTATTTTTGTGCTACAACTTCCCAATTTTTATTGGGAATATAAAACTCTTATTTATTATTCTGTTCGGTTTAAATTCTTCTTTATACCCTTCTCTGTTCACTGTATTTTTCGCGTTGCTTATTTTTATTACATTACGTCATACTCGACGTTCTAAGAAACCAATTTTTGGGAATATTGAGATAAGACCGCGCCTTAAGAGATACCAATCATTATAATCAAACATGAAATCTCAAAGAAAATCAACTGTTCCTTACATTTACATGAGCCAACATGATTGTGGGGTAATGGGATCTACCTCCTAGCGGTCTACTGTTGCTAACGACTCCACATGACAGGCTAACTGTAACCCGTAGTAATGACTGAGCGCTCCCACTGGCGGTAGTAACCCCACCAGGGTTGCCTGACATACGGTCATCATTCTGTGGAAGTGTCCGGCGCCGAACAGTTTCACTGTTTTTCGTCGAAGCGCAGGAGTTGCAGTTTCTTCCCTTTGATCTCACTCCATCTTACGTCTTATCTTTGTTTCTGAGCTAGATTGAAATCTAGAGCAAAACTATTGTAAATAAAAAGAAGCCAAAAACACCCAAAATGGTCAGTTCCTTAAACGATTCAAAAGATACAGCCCTATGATAGACCTATGAGAATATTAGAGTTCCGATGGCACCCCTTAGTTACGGAACCTTAAAAGTGGATGGGATTGAACCTAGGTATAATAATCTTCCGAGTCAATGAGCAAGATCCGTATCAGAGACGTAGAGGAGGTCGCTAGCGATAACGATATAATGTGCTATCGGAAAAGTTTTGAAGAACGGTAAGTGTAGGTACATCGTAAAAGACCAGCCGAGTAGTTTATATTATGACTATGAAAAAAGCACCTGGGATACTTATAAAGATAAAACAGTATAAAAGTTTAAGGACACGTTTTGACAAAATTGATGAAGCTTTTTTTGTGGAAAGAAAGATTCAATCAGTACACCAGATGGCTTACCAACTTGGCAAGTTCAAGCCCTGTTCGCAATCATATTTTTCTTTCTACAAAAATAAACTTATAGATTTAATCTATTGGTATTAATGACAGACTAATTTATTTTATTCACATGCTAATCTTTTGGATAGAATTTATTTATTTTATTGATTTCAATGGGATAATTTTGATTTTGTGAACTACCTTAATTATATGATTATTATGATTGATGATGTGCCTCATTAAAATCTATAATTGATTGACTTCTGTTTAATGCAATTAATACATTATTTTTAAGCTATTGCATAGCTTTTATCGCAGGCTCTGAGCTCGGCGCGCGAAAACGTAACGAAAAATCCTATTGAAATTTCCTGACCACATCTGACAGCACGCATCGTCTAACGTCGTTTCAGTTCGGGAGACTTCGGCAATCATAAAGGTACGGACAGACGTCACGTGCTCATTACTAGCACGAAAGCATGCTTTTATTGAGCAAGGGGCAATTTTATTGAGGGAGAGGGAGGAGGAGGAGAACGTTTCTTGACGTTTCACTTGATTGACGTGGCTGACCATAGCCTAATTAGTACAGTAATAAATAGGTATAATAAATAAATACATAATTATAATTGGCATAAGTTGATAAAAAATGCTATGCAATAGCTTTACCGCGGCAGTCACCGAGTGCCACACGTTTTTTTTTACAAAATATCAAGGATTCAAGGTATATGTGTCGGTATTTCGTAACTAACGAAGAGAAGAATCAAACTCATAGGTCTATGTCTTGATCAAATCATGTGACGACTGAAAAATTCTCGCCTGAAACTTTTTTTTTAAGAAAATCTCACACAGATAACAACTATGATTGGGTCTGATGAAGTGAACATTTAGCTCAACTCAGAGCTCAAAGAGCCCAGTGTTTCTACTTGAATATCAAACTAAACACTTGCTCATTCATTCGTGTCCTTTTCACCCCTAGTCTTTTGACCCTCAATTCCCAAATAATTCAACACAAACTTTTAATCATACACTAACTGATTGCAAACTACCATAGAGACATCATTGTAAACAAGATCATAACAAATTGCTGCCATAAAACGAACCAAATGTTGGCTATAAATATCGATAGATTCTATACATGAAATACCGGCTAGGCTATAATCGGCCGTAAAAGCTCTAATGTAATTGTTTGTCTGAGCTTATGGCCAACATTCGCTTGTTGGCTGTGGCCCGATTTATATAGCCATCAATAAACGCATCGTTGATTTCAAGACCTTTGGTTGTACTGCGTATTAATGCAGGAATTTATGACGCGTTTCGAACAGCTTCTGTGATATTTTAGTTATCTTCTTCTTCTTAGCGAGTCCCTGACAGTATGACGGTCAAAGCTTACGACACATTGACGTTTGACGATCGTGATAATCTAAAATAAGGTTAGTCTCGCTTTAAATTTTATATGGGTGGAATATCCACCATGGACAAATTATCCAGTAATGTGGTGAATTTGATCGACGATGACTCGATTCGCTGAGCTTATGGCATGCGTGAGTCTGCATACATACAGATTTACATTTCTGGCATAGATTCAGTTTCTGCTCTAATTTAGCAGTTAAAGGCATCTGTTTATTGAATGTCGGTTTTGTTTATGGGACAATAGAGTTGGACCAAAACACATACCTACATGTAAAGCGGTATAATGCATCGGGACTAGTAGGCAACGTCCTGTCGTGATGCAACGACAACAACACGTTGAAATGATGTTGTATAATGGTACAAGACACAGTACAGCTAGGGCTCTAAAAGGTTACGCAATTAGACCAGTCAATCATAAATATGAGTTGATATAGAATAATTTCATCGGCACTAGCAATTTCAATTTAAGGTTACATAAATCAAATGTTTTGTTAGCATTCACGCCAAATTGTAGCGTCAGCTTGACGGTACCTCGCGTCGTCGCGTCATCAAACTGACGGTGCATCAACTGACAGTCCACAGTGCAATAGTCCGGCAATTTCCAAAAATGTACAGAAATATTCAGGAAGATTTTTTTTCGCTCCTATTGCGTCTGTAAATAAGCAATTATTATTGTTGGTAACTGCATTGTAAAATTTCGTCAAAAAAATTCCTTCTATCAAATCCCATACCAATGTAAATTGAGCCTTATTAGATCAAAGTGTTGCACTTGTTTACATTAAACACATTGTATTGGCATGGTATATTACCAAATGGAGTTGAGTTATTTCGGAATAACTCAATTTTCATGTGCCAGACTTATTACTTCCTACACATGTTACCGATATTGATTTACACAGTAAACTGTTGTATCTAAATAATTATGATCTTCAGTACATAATAATCTTCAAGGCTCTAAGCTGTAGATGCGTATAGCCAAACATTCGAGTAGGTATGTTTTGATAGGTGATTAATAACAGTGATAAGATTTAAGGCACTGATATTCTCTAGATGAAACGTATCAATATCAATTCAGTGTTTTTTTTTGGTGGTATAATCATCAAATGAGTCCTGCCGCCCTGGGTGAGACTCTTACTGACTAAAATCCACCCGTGTTCCTTCGGATGCCCTTTACGTTCCGGGGCCACGGTATCCTGTGATAAGAAAAACCCGCGACCCCAGCAGGCATTTGGCCCCATAAGGGGCCCCGTCAGTTTGCTGATAACTCACCGAAGGCAAGCGCGAAACACGACACGACGCGGACAGGCAGTGCACCGGCCCGAAAAACTGGTCTTCCCCACAGACGTATCCGAGAGGGAACTCCAGTCCACGGGCGCATGTGGAGGTTTCCTGTCTTAGCGCCCCGTAGCTCCTGGGTTGAAGTACCCAGACGGGCAAATTATTGTGAATAAATTATTTTTAAACTACCTTATGCTCGCGGCGTCGCTTTTAAAATAGAATTTGACAATTACATCGGATTGTACTCTCTGTAATAATTCGGGATGTAAGAATAAAATTCAAACATGATTCGAAGAACACGTGGTGCCGTTTATTTACTTTAGCGACATTATTATGGTTTTCATTGGGAACAATGCGTTTTAAGAATAAAATACCTTTGATTCTTAAAACGCATTGTTCCTCCCTAAGTTCATTTCTGTATGACCAATGGCTGTCCATTTTTGCGAAAATGTGTTGAAATAATAAAAATCGACTTTACCGATAAGTGACACACTTTCTCACTAATCATATTTTATCTGTGCCTTCTTCTATCTCTGTGGAATCTCTCGAGTAAAACTACACCTTTATTTTCAGCGGTTCTTTTATTTAACAATATGAAAAAAAAAACAAGACTTGAGTTGTTCAACATAGATACAACAAAACAATATCTCACCACAATTTTACATTTTGTTGGCAGGCAATGTGGAGGCTTCGACAATGGTCCAGGTCAAGGCATGAGGCGGGTGGGTGTCAGAAGTTCTCCAGACCTCTCGCCTAACAGAACTGTCAGCAGGCAGCTCACCTGGAGAATAACTAGTACCACCAGGTAAGTTGGATAATGAAGCAAATATTTTTTTATGGATATCTGGAAGATATCGTTATCAGCGGTTGTATCCCTTCTAAATGATATTTATTTTGTAAGTTGGTAATAAAAAAAATACTATTACACGTCACAACCAATATTTTTAGTAAAGCTAGATGAGGCCAATGTTGTTTCCTGACTACTCTGAGAAGAAACACCCGATGATGGTCTTTTGAGGAAAAAAACACACTGATTTAAGTGGACCTGTCCAGTCAGTACAAAATTAAGCGTATTTGAAAAGCTTTTGTGTTCATTTTGCCATAGAAAACAATAAAGTATAATAATATTATATTCTGTTAGTGTTTTGTTTACCTTTTTAGTTTTTTTAGCTACTGAGAATTTGCTTAATCCCTTATTCTCAGTGAAAGTGATAAAGAGCAGCCGTTACGGGGACCGTCTTCTTTTTGGCATAAAGTTGCTGTGAAGTTTTTTATATCTTTTAATTTTTTTAATGAGAATTTTTTTTTTTTTAATAGGTATCTAAAAAAGAAAAGCAAGGCAGTAAGTTATCTTAAAAAGGTCACAAGTTCTTGATATTTTTGAAGGTGGATGCAGTAATCCGGTCAGTGACCTCGTAAGCCAAAAGGTTAATAATATTCATTACATTATTCGTACAGTTATTGAAAAAGGGACTGCAATAACTAAACAAGCAACATTATTCAAAAGAAAATCCTTATCAAAAATGACGCAATATATAAGCATCTTGCCCACACATTTCTGAAATATCCTAAAAATATGAATAACCCTTTTCTTCCTTTTGACTGAAATCGCCAAAATAAAACCTAGATCAGTTAGATAGTAAATTCAATCAAACCAGACTTTAAAGGGACTAGCTACTACGGTATACTTCATTTACGAATTGTTTCTTTTCATATATTTTCACATAGCTTGCTTGACAGTAATGGATTTATTAGAATATCAGTTTTAAATGCACTTGCACTTTTTTTTTTATTTGCGTGGTAAAATCATCAAATGAGTCCTCCCACCCCGGGCAGGGCGGGAGGGACTGTCAGACTCGTACTGACTAAAATCCACGGTGTCCTTCAATAGCCCTTTGTGTTCCGGGGTCACGGTAATGAGATAAGTCCCGCGACCCCAGCAGGCTTTGGCCCTCTAGAGGGGGGCCCTGTCATCATGCTGACACTCTTTGAGGCGCGCGTGGAACATAACGCGCCGTCGACCCGGGTATGGTCCATGGTCGGGTGGCGAGTTGCCCTTTACTCGCCGCCCGCATGCCCGCGCCTACGGTGGCCGGAGATCGTCTGCCGACGTCCGACGCCGTAGGCGTCTACCACTGCGCCTGGGGTGGAGGGAGGACACTGTACTCTCCCTCACGCGGCCCGCCTCCTCCTTCACGAGCATGACTGCTTCGCAGAAAGAGGCGACCGCTTCCCATTCCGTCTCGCCCCGCAGCATGGCCTCGACCAATGCCGGGCGCGAGAGGTCTCCGCCTATCGCCGCCGAGAGGACACGGCGGTGCTCTGCCCAAGCGGGGCAGTCTTGCACCGTATGCTCCACCGTGTCCTCCGGGCGATCTTCGCAGTGGTGACACCCAGGCGTCTCTTCCCTCCTTACCAGACACAGGAACCTCCCGAAACTTCCGTGTCCGATGAGGACCTGCGTCATGCGGTAGGTCAGGACGCCGTGACGCCTTTCCAGCCACTCCTCAAAGAGGGGTCTTACCGCCGTGATTGCGGCGTGCCCGATGCGCTTGCACTTGCAGCTATAATTGAATCGTAAGCATATAAATCCATTTGTGTGCGTCACTTATTGCTATAAAGAATCAAGCTTCTGTAGTATTTATTCTGTGTCACAAGCCCTGGTATACCACAAACCAGGGCATTGTACTGGATTCCACAAATAATTGAATAAGTAATTGATTGAATGCTGATTTTAATTTAATTGGTTGGCATTACTATGAGAGTAAATAAATAATAAAGCATTCTTTTATTTATTTTCACAATAATGGCAGCCACCGCCACTATAAGCTCGCTCTATTTGGTTTTATAATAAATTAATACGAGCTGTATTTTCATTATTCTCGTTTTGAGAGGTTTTTGAAGAATATAAATCAGAATCTGTTTTAATTTTTCGTAGATTGGAATCATAATTGAAACTAGTTTTCAAATTGGGATTTTTGACTTCGAACCTCCCTTGATTTAGTGGTACTGTCAGACTCACTGACTAAAAGCAACCATATTCCTTCACGTTTCAGGGTATGGTACCCTGTTAAGACAGTTCTTCATTTCCTATCACTCAAGACTTAAGACGGAACCACACTTACGTGTCGTGGCGTGTCGTGACGCGCCAGAAGCATTCAGTTTCATATATTTGACGTTACGCGTCACAACACGACACGACATGCAAATATGTCCCTAACCATATTAAATTTATGAAACCGATATACGTCACGACACGCCACGACACGTGTGTTTCCGTCTTTAAAACTAGTAATTTAGAATACACACCAACTTTAAACAACAGTTTTCCCGGAGTAATTTTCACGTTCTGCCATGTGGGTCCACATAGGCAAAATTTCCCGGCATTTCCGCGCCCAAATGGTTAGGAACTCAACCGTAATGCTTAATCACAGCCTCGTCGGTCCGTAGTGGCCATGTTTTGCTAAATTAAGTCGTGTGGAGTCGCGTTGGCTGTATTAGGTATTTGAAATATGGCACGGCAGTGGACGAAAATTATTGCCGCTGGTTTTGTGACATAGTTTGGTACTCTGACTTTAGTGTCGAACACAAAATTGTATCCATTTGTAGAAGTTTATCTTTGGTTCTTTGCCAATTTTATGTGCTTATTGGCGACTGTGGCTGATGATAACGATCTTTGAGATAATCTGGCATAATCGATACTAATATCTAATGAATTAATCAGGGGCGTAGCTACCGCCGTATCTGCCGTATCAATTATACGGGGCCCCCGGGCCACAGGGGCCCCCAACGTGCCTAAACAAAAATTAATAAAAACTTAATGATTTATTAAATAAAAAAGTTATTTACTTTTACACGATTTATTCGTCTAATCTATCTCTGGTGTTTTTATTATTATTATTTATATGTTATACTGTTTTAAGCACGACATTGTCTATTTGAAATACCGGGAAGATCCATATTAACCCGGCGCCAATGACGCTGGGTCATATTGACCCGAGGCAATTTTAAACGGACATATTTTTTTTTTTGCTTCGGTCGCATGTTTTGAACGTTCGTGTAGCTGGAGATACAGCCTCCTTCTACCCGCCTCGTTGATATGATCAGTGCGACGCTGCTCGCGGAGTGAGATATACGTGCCTCAAGTTGGAACGGGTAAGTATGACCCAGCGTCATCGCTGGCGTCGTAATTTTGTGACTTACTTTTATTCGTTACTTTAGTGTTCAATGTTAATTTTCTTGTCATTTTATAGGTTTTATTTTGTAAAAATGACTAAAACAAATGACCCGGAGAGAATAATGGCGTTGTTAGATGACTCGGATTCAAACAATGAAGATTTACAGGATTCCCAGGCTGCTTCGAACATTGACGATTATGACCACTTATTTCAGCGTTTCAGGATCTCGCAAAAAAATTCAAATATGTCCATCAAAGAAGGACAAGAAAACATCGAACACTTGTCAGGCATGCCGCATCTTTATATGTCTAGACCATTTTGTACCATACTGCAATAATTGCAGCAGTTCGATGGCTGTGATCGAGGAAGAAGAAGACGAATCGCTATATTTTTTATATAATAAGGTTCTTTGACCTCTTTTTTAGTTAATAAGACTATAAGTTCGTATTGTTTCTACTAAAAAAATACTAAAAATTAAAAAATATCAACATGTTACGTTTTTATAGTTGATTTTGCATGTGTTACTGAGAATGTTAATAAATGTTGATTTATAAGTATTATTTTTATTTCAGTACCTAACCAAAATACCCTATTTTGATACAAAATAATAAAAATAAAGGCAATTAAAAAAAAACAATTAAAAAAGTTATAATAAAAACCGGGTCACCATGACCCGGTGTCATCGTCACGGTAATTATTTTCGCGTCATTGGCGCCGGGTTAATATCCACATTTCGATGCAAGTATTAAAATAACTCTACCTAATTCCGACCTCTGGACTGATCAGTCGCATCTTGAATTTTTTTGATGACCTTTGTCCAATTTTGTATTTTTGTTTGTATTTCGGCGTAGATACAGAGAAATGCATTTTATTTTCTTGACTGATAAATCTTTACCTATCTAAGGGGCCCCAAACAATTTTTTATACGGGGCCCCGCCAAGGCACGCTACGTCACTGGAATTAATTCCTTTATATCATTTTCATATTAGCAGATAATTATACGTCTGGGTCGCGGAGCAATAAACAGAGTATTGAGACCCAGGAATACAAAGGGCAACCGGAGAAATAATGGTTTTAGTTTGTATGAGTCTAGCTTAAAGTCTCGAGCAGACACACATGATTAATCGCGCGGGGCGACTTGTCGCGGTCCATTCGCAGTACATTTAGAGTTGAAATTAGCTTGGCTCGTTGTCGCAGCGCGAATAATCGCGTGTGTCTGTTCGAGCCTTTATCATCCAATCTGTAGCATTAGAATTATACCTATAATAGACTACATAGAGATTGGCTACATCTCGAACTCTATTCTTTATAAAGAAACCAGTATTTTTGTTAAACGTGACTCCTATCTACCTTAATTAAGTATGGCAGAAGGGTAGAAGCCTGCGATTTAATTTTATATTTTTATAATGATGATTTTTCTTTCGATACCAGAGCGCAACGCAACAAAGTGGGCATGAGCGTCTCCCACCCTCAACTCTCGTACATGAACGGCTGCGGAGGCACCGGCTCCTCCGGGCAGAGGAGAGGAAGAGACGTGGCCACGCAGACACCACCCAGCATAGCGGCTGAGACAAGAAGAGCCAGGTTAAGGCCTTTGAAGTTGACGCTCGCTGCTCCTAATGCTTTGACTCTTAGGTAAGTGGTTTCCTTTCCCAAAGATTCACCCGAATGCATGAAAAATGGATCCAAAAAAGTTGTTCTTCTAACTTTTCTTCGTAATTTTTACTAATTTCTTAATAATATTTGAACATGATTGAGTCACATTTACTGTACGACCACGATAAGAACGAAACTGTAATGGAACCATTTTGTGACGTCATTGACTCGTTTTCAACAATTTCTTTTGTTCTTTAATTAACAATAATCAGATGATAATGACAATTACAAAAATAAATATTATTGAAAATTAATTTGTACAAAGACTACACGTAGTTTTCAAGATACAGTTGACAATAAAGAGTTCAATGACGTTTGCGTTTTCATCGTGGTTGCGTTGCTGATTAGACAACTTCAAAAGGTGGAGATTAAAAATTTCGACCAGCACCTTTTTACGACAACGATTTCCACGCGATTAAAAAAATGTTTTTCAAAGAAATTACCTCAACTACTTGCCAAGGTATTACGTATAGTATACATTATTTTTATACACTAGACTTAACCCTTCCATTACAAGTATCGATACAACCCAAAACGGAATCGATACTTATGATAATCGAGAAGACTAGACGCGCACACTCGGTAGGAAAAGTGCTCAATCACGAAGCTTCCGTCGTGGTGTCCTTCCGGAACCCTTCGGCCATTTACGTCAAGTAATTGCCATTTATGACATTCGATTCTGAGCCATCATGTTACCTACTGAAGAATTGATGGAGTGTGGTGAAAGAAATTGGGATAAATGGCACAATCATGCGTGACAGTTGGATAAGTGGTTTTTTGTGGAAGTAATTTTGACTCGATGATCGTTTGTTAGTCTGTGGAGAACTTAATTATAAAGAAATAACATCTATGTACTATTAACCCATGTTTGCAAAGAAATAAATGATTTGATTTGATTTGATTTGACTAACCGATACTGTGGTTAACTATCATGAAGGGTTTACATTTTCTCTCTGAAATTATTCTTTAGAAATTGTTGGGTAAGAAGAAATGGGCCTTAAAAATACATGTCGGATTGATATTTTCCTTCATTTTCGCGTCGGTAAAAATAGTTCAGCTTTAAATAATTGCCACCTAATAATTACTTTGATTCAGTTTACTGACCCTTTTCTGGGTGGAATGTCAATGAAATGACTCCTAGCTCAGAGGGTATTGGTGGGTTTAATAAAATTATTCAAAATGATGAAAGAAAACATCCTGTGGAAACCAAACGGAACCAAAAATTCGAAGACCAATTACCAACCCGATCGGGGCCTGATGATCGGTAACATTGTAGGCTTATTTATTACGCTTATGCTTTTTCAAATGAGCTTTAAATCGCTTAAATACTAAGCCCATTTTAACACAGATTCTCACAAGACAAAACCAGCTCTTAACCTAAATTCTACACCTATGTCTTTTACAGTAAAAATAAATCACGTTCAAATATTTTGGATCCAATTTAAGCAATAAAAGGTTACAATCCCTTTTAAAGCCAGTTTCAGATAAGATCCGCTATTGTAAAGTAAGGCTATAAAACTTTCAGTTGCCTTTGAGACCAGCGATGCTGAAAGTTTTCTAGAGGTCTTTTTCTAGAAAGTAGGAAGTCTGTGTAAAACAGCCGATCAATAATTTGAGGTTGAAAGTTATCTTTTACATGTCATGATTTATTTACCGTGGTAAAATCATCAAATGAGTCCTCCTCGCAAGGCGCGAGGAACTGTCAGAGTAGTAAAATCCACGGTGATACTTCAATAGCCCTTTACGTTCCAGGGACATGGTTACCTTATGAGACAGTCCCGCGACTACAGGTCATGCTGTTGATAGGAACACATCGGCAAAAAATTGATAATTTGCATATAAAATTTCATTATTTTTATATCCATGCTGACCTACTGTTAAGCAAAGGTATCTCTTAACTTTTTCTATGACTTATTTACTTTGTCTTTGCGCTTCCAAATTTTCAAAAATGTGCCAAGAGACTGGTTGGCATCTCCGTGGAAATTTAAAAAGTAGAAATAAATAAGGCAAAATATTAAATAGTGTACCTATATTTAAAGAAAATTTTACATTTTCAAGCTACTTATTAAATGATGTTATTTTAAAAACGCTTTGAGACATGATGTTGAACACAAAAGAAAAATATTACTTCGTGGTCTCGAAAATGAAACACTTGAAACTTTATAATAAGTAGGTATGATATTCAATTCAAGTTCTCAAACAAATGTCAAACTCCTTAATTATTACCTTTGGGAAAGGAGCAATTTTCTCACTGACAAACTTTGAGTATCACTTGCAAAGAAAATTTGCTCTTACATTTTCAATGAAGGCTTGGATAAAACTTGCCAGAAGTTTGTGAAAGCGTTCCCAACACTTGTTTTAATTTATCAAAATAAATGTTTTTAATGTTTCAAGCGATGAGAGATATTTTTGGTCGGGAACGTCAGATGTTTGAACCGCGGAATCATGCAGTTAAATGTTTAAAGTTCAGTGACGGATGCCAGTTTTTAACTGAAAATGTTATGAATCGGGAAACTGATGTTGCCTTTACCGGATTTTGTCAGTTTTAAAAGGCTTTTCTGTATTATTTAAATGACATTTAAATATCTGGAAATTGGACACTGATGTGAAAAAACGCATTACAATTTAATATGCACAAGATATTTAGCTGAAACTTGTTAGACAACGAGCTATTACTTATTAAAGTCGATCAAACGAGACATTTTGATCATCCTTACTCCCTTACTCTAAAAATCAATCAGGCTGTGCGCTACGACGAACTTGTCCCCAAGACAGCCTTAAAACAGAAAGGCGCCAAGTCGCTGACAATAGTTAGTGAATACCATTATTTTGTTATGACGTTGGGGTAGCGCTGCATACAAAATATAGCCTTAGAAAATAGCCCCGCTGATGTCTATTCGGTTTACGACGGCGCAATTTCGACGCAAGGTATAGTGTCTCTCGTGCAAACTGTTCAGTTTAGAAAAAAATTATATCAGTAACCTCAATATAATTTTTAAAGACATATTCATAGATACCCACACGTATGGGTTTGGTGAAAAAAAAAATTGAGTTTCAATTCTAAGTATGGGGGGCATCCCCAAAATTTGTTTTGTTTTTACTTTTGTGTGAAAATCCTAATGCGGTTCACATAATACATCAACCTACCAAGTTTCAACAGGATAATATCTCTTATTCTTTCGACAAAAAGTGGCTGTGACATACGGACGGACAGACAGACAGACATGACGAATCTATAAGGGTTCCGTTTTTGCCATTTGGCTACGGAACCCTAAAAAGTTATCTACTTTTACACAATTTATTTGTCTAATCTATCTCTGATGTTTTTATTATTATTATTTATTTGTTATACTGTTTTGCACAAGAGATTGTCCATTATAAATCCCGGGAAGATCAATTTATTAATATCAACATTTCAATGCAAGTACTAAAATAACCCTACCTAATTCCGACCTCTGGTAATAATGTACAATAAGTACATGTGCACCTTTTCCTAACGGTGCATCCACACCGCCGGTAACATTTGTGGAGCAACAAAAGGCAACACGGTAACTTTCGGCAACATTCGGTAACTTTTGTGGCTCCTTGTTACTATTTGTTGATTGTTACTCATCCACACCGCAGTAACATCCGACAACAAATGTTGCCGTGTTACTGTATGTCGAGTTGCTCAACAATCGGCAACAGTGTTAGATAATGGGGGTAACATTGTTACCGAATGTTGAGCAACGTTACTCGACTTACAGTAACACGTCAACTCTTAGTAACATTTTGTTGGCGGATGTTACCGAATGTTGAGCAACGTTACACGACTTACAGTAACACGTCAACACTTAGTAACATTTTGTTGGCAGATGTTACCGAGCAACATTTGGAAACGTTGAGCTACAAATGTTACCGGCGGTGTGGATGCACCGTAAGTCTCCGAGGATTACAGACGTAATGTTATGATGTTGTAATCTTTACCACAACTTTATTTAATGCGACAGATTACGACTTGGCATAAAATAAACCGAGACGACACGTTTTATTTCAAATCATAATTCTTCTTTGAGATTAAAATGTCAGATTTGTGAACGTGATGAGTTCTACTAATTACTGTGTTTCAAATTGTCCCCATTTTATATAATATCAGGAGAGTTAAAATTCTCGAAATATTTGCTTTCTACTTTTAGCCTGTTATTCAGTGGATTCTAGATTCAAACGCAAATTGGCTACGCTTTGAGTCAACAAAATGAAAAGTGCTGGTTATTTAAACTCAGGCTGCTTTTAATAATAATAATAATAACTGGCAACACTGTACGTCAAACATATACTTGGAAATTTTACCATTCCTGTTTTAATAAATTTATATGCTTTACCCTTAAATAAATAGTGCAAATGAAGTTACAATAGTAAACTAACAACAAATATCGTAAATCCAATACACAACAAGTTAAAATATGTGTTTTAAAGAAAATAACCATTTGTGACAACAGCTGACACAAATGTCATGTCAAAAATGAACAAAATTATGGATGAAAAATGCGAAATATGCAGGAAAAATGTTTAAGTTAATATGTTGACACGAGCCAGAGCAGCACGCGCACGCCCACCATCCCCGGAGTCGCCGCTCAGCTCCGCCTCGCCGCCACCGGACATCGGATCTCCCACGTCACCGGCAGCGGCAGTTGCATCGAGCTCGAGCGGCGAATATTTCTCCCCGCCGACGTCGCCAACACCTGTACGTCGGCAGGGGAGACGCCGGCCACCGAGGAGCTTGGGATCTAGGGGCCAACTGGCCCCGAGCCGGGTCCCCGCTACCGGTGGTTGTGTGCAGCGCATGAGATGGACTCAGTCCATAAACGAGAATGTCATGCGCGCATACTACGGGTCTACAGAGGGGGGAACTAACCTCACTGCGTACCGTGTTAGGATGCTGTCTCTGTTCCAGGTACTTGAACCAACCCTTAACGTCTCGGCCCAACGACTTTCGGATCAGGTGCGGGTCATCCAACGTAATCACATGTTGGACGACACCGCACTTGATAGGCTGCGCTCAGAGGTACTGAGCAACCGTACCATCTTATCTCCACCACCAGCAACGACGTCAGTATTTATTAGCAGGGTTCCGTCGCAGCAAAATATTGCTCCTGTTGTGGAGGAGGATGACACGGTTGCCACGGTAAGTAGCCAGTGCAACGAACGATTGAGGAGCGCACTGGAGGATGCGCTTCGTGAGTACCGCTCAACTCCGATTACACTTAGACCCCGATTGCCACGGTTACCCATGCACAAAAAAAATAGGGCGCTGGTGAGTGCTTTGAACTCGCTGCTTAAGAATCTTTTCGAGAGCAGCGAGGATCTTGTCGATACACATTCAATCCTGTTTTGCGGGGCTGTTGCGGCATGTCGATTGGCTAATGTCAAGTTCTCGGATAGTGACGGAGCTAATCGACCAAAACCAGCTGTACCAGCCTGGCAATGCAGGATTGAGCGCCGTATCGGCGAGGCCAGGGTACTCATCGGCAAACTATATTGCTTCAGGGAGGGAAATACACGACCACGTGTGATGCGCTTTGTGAGACGGGCATTCTCGGGGACTGGGATCGGTCCTCAAGATTACATGTCCCGTGTCACAGAGCGCATCGACTTCCTGAAGCAAAAAGTTTGTGCATGGGCAAGCCGTATTCGGCGGTATAAGCGACGGGTTGATCGGTACTCGCAGAACCGCATGTTCCGGAGCGATGAGAGGTGGGTATATAGAGCTTGGGAGCGACCCGAACAAAACATGGCTGACCTGTGCCGTCCAGATGACAACGCCACGAGTTCATTCTGGCGCAGCATCTGGTCGGTGCCCGTCAGTCATGCTGAGGCTGACTGGATGCGAGATGTCGAACGAGTGTGTGAAAATATTCCTGAAATGGAACCAGTTTCCATTACGCCATCAGATGTGGCAAGAGCAGTCCGTCCGTTACCAAACTGGAAATCACCGGGACCGGACGGACTGCATAACTTTTGGCTCAAATGGTTCAGTAGTTCACACACTTGTCTGGCATCTCAATTCCAGACCTCCTTGGAGTCTGGGTCGCTACCACAGTTTCTAACAACAGGGGTTACCCACCTTCTCCATAAGGCTGGTAGTACCGCGGAACCCAAAAATTATAGACCGATCACGTGTTTGTCGACGGTTTATAAACTTCTTACATCCATTTTGAGAGTGAAAATTAATGCACATATTGAAAGTAATTCAATAATGTCCGCCTCTCAAAATGGATGTAGGAACGGGTCCCGTGGTACTAAGGAGCTACTCCTCATTGACATGGCCATTAGCCAACAGGTTCGTCGATCTCGCAAGGATCTGTCCACATGCTGGATAGATTATAAGAAGGCCTACGACTCGGTGCCACATACATGGCTCATGAGGGTGCTGGAGTTGTACAAGATAGATGCAACCCTACGCACCTTCCTTGAGTCGTGTATGGGGCAATGGAGAACAGTCCTTCGCTATCCGGGATGTCGACAGATCCAGGCGAATGATGAACCTGTATGGATCAAGCGGGGAATATTCCAGGGCGACAGTTTGAGTCCACTTTGGTTCTGCTTAGCTCTGAATCCTTTAAGCACATTGCTGGAGGATTCAGGTCTAGGCTATCGGTTGAGGAGAGGTGGTCAGGTCATATCTCACCTCTTATACATGGACGATCTGAAACTCTTTGCCCCCAACAAATTGCGACTGATGGAGCTACTGAAGGTAACTGAAACTTTTAGTAGTGCCATCAGGATGGAATTTGGTGTGGACAAATGTGCAGTCATGCATGTAAAGCGAGGGGAGATTATGGAATCTGAAGGAATTCAACTTTCAGATTCCATACACCTCAGATCCCTCTCTTCATCCGAAACCTATAAGTATTTGGGTATGTCGGAAGCACTTGGCATTGATGTACCGGATGTGAAACAATCGTTGAGGGACCGCTTCTTCGACCGCCTCAAGAAGGTATTAAATAGCCTTCTTTCAGGCGGAAACAAGGTGCGTGCCTTCAACGGTTGGGTCATGCCGGTTTTAATGTACTCTTTCGGCATACTCAAATGGACTCAGACTGAACTCGACGCCTTGGATAGACGAGTCCGCACACTGCTGACCGCAAACCGGATGCATCACCCACGATCATCAGTAATGAGACTGTACATCCCGAGGAAATGTGGAGGTCGAGGCTTTTTAAATGCTAAGACCCTCCACAACCGCGAGGTGTGCAGTCTTAGAGAATATTTCTTGAAAATGGACGTGGGTATGCACCGAGATGTGGTCGCGGTGGATAAGGGACTCACCCCGTTGTCCATGGCTAAAGAGGACTGGCGCAAACCTGTAGTACTCACTACGGAAGATCGCAAGAAGGTATGGCAAAGTAAGGAGCTTCACGGGCGCTTCTACCGGGCTCTTCATGGACCCGATGTAGATTTCCTAGCGTCCGTATCCTGGCTACGTTTCAGTGACCTCTTCGGGGAAACTGAAGGTTTTGTCTGTGCAATTATGGACGAAGTTATGCTGACGAATAACTACCGGAGACATATTATGAAAGACGGGACGGTCGACGTGTGTCGGGCATGCCACCGTCCGGGTGAGTCGATCAGACATATTATCTCTGGTTGTTCTCGTCTTGCTAACGGCGAGTACTTACACAGGCATAACCTAGTGGCCAGGATTATCCACCAGCAACTTGCTTTAAAATACAATCTTGTTGATTCTGAAGTACCGTATTACAAGTATGTGCCCGACCCAGTTCTCGAGAAAGACCATGTCACGTTGTACTGGGATCTGCCTATCATTACTGACAGGACTATTATTGCTAATAAGCCTGACATAGTAGTGATAGACAGATCAGCGCGCCGCACAATGATAATCGATGTTACCATTCCGCATGACGAAAACCTCTTTAAAGCCGAGAAAGATAAACAAATAAAATATGTTGACTTGGCGCGCGAGGTTGTCGACATGTGGAATGTGAGCTCGGCTATCATTGTGCCGATTGTTGTAACGGCCAATGGCCTGATGGCCAAGAGCCTCGACGAACATCTGTCGAGGCTCTCGTTGGGTAGTTGGATCAAGGGCCTGATTCAGAAGGCAGTACTCCTCGATACGGCTCGCATTGTGAGGAGGTTCCTGTCTCTGGAGCCCTAACCACCGGTAGCTTGGACCCTGCTCCCACACCGGCGGAACACTATTTTTATATTTTTAAATGTTTTTTTATTGTTTTTATTTAAGAAATATTTAAAAATTTAATAATATGTATAAAAATGAATAAACGAAATAATAATAAAACATTTATTTCAGAATCATCCATATTTGTTAGTAACAATGCAAAACTTATAAACTAATGTTAGTACTACAACTATATTCTAATTAACGTGAGGCACACCAACCCTGGGGGATGTCTACTTGACTGCATGCAGCCGTATCCACCTCCCCAGGATCGGCGAGTCCCACCTATCAGCTAACGTTCTAAGAATGTTGTTGGGGCTGGCGCGAACCCGGCGTAGCAGAGATGCGCATCTCATGCGCATGATGGCCGAGAAACTAGCTACATTCGCGTCGGCAAACATGCCAGACGCGCTACAAAAACGCGGCAGCCCCATCAACACCCGGAACGTGTTATTGTATTGTACGCGCAGGCCACTATATGCCCTCTGCGTAAAGTTCACCCACAGGCTGCACGTGTAAAAGGACTGGCAGTAGGCTTTAAAAAGCGTCACCTTAACCTGAGCCGTACAACGGCCAACTAAATAAAATAAAATCAACTAAAATATATTATAATTTGTAACAGAACGGACATGAGGAATATAGTTAGTATTTGCCTCACAAACAGTTTTAAAATTAAATACTTTAATAATAATATAATAATAATATTCCACAACTATCACACAACGCCATCTAGTCCCAAGCTAAGCAGAGCTTGTGTTAAGGGTACTAGACAACTGATAAACATACACACATCAAAAGTGTCTAGGGATCAACATATATTTTTGCAATAACTTTTCTTCTGATTGATATTAATTAAAATTTTCTTTAAGGATTCATCAAATAAAGTGTTTTCGTTTGTCACAGTAACGATAAACCAAGTCACCTTTGCATTAATAAAGAAATTTGCCATTTTCCTAATAAAGGGATTTTTGACATTTGAACCACTAACACAAAAGTTCGAAAAAAAGACTGAAATAACAGTTTTCTTTAAAATTTTATTGGGTAACTTAAACAATTAATAATCCGTGTTTCTACCGCGAACACTAACAACACAAGAACATCGGTTTGGCATACTCAAAATGAGTTCATCCTAATCACGCTGTGGAATGGCCGCCCATGTTCGTTGCAACAACAAAAAAAGGTCTTCTTGCGACTGGATACCCTCCATATTCGGCAGAGCTCTTCTCTGTAGCATATCCCATGCATGCTCAATCGGATTCAAGTCTGGCGACTGGGCAGGCCAGGGCAGGACATTGATATTAGCTACGGCGAGAGTCTGTCTTACAACTCTTGCGGTGTGCGGTCGTGCATTATCATGCATTAACTGAAATAAGGAACCGATTTGCACTTGTAGAGGAACGATGACGTCTGATACAATCGTCTCAGCATAAATTTGAGCGTTGAGGTTGCCTCTGATCCAAATCAACTCAGTTCTTCCGCCGATCCAAATACCCGCCCATACCATAATGGTTCCACCACTATAAGGATGGACTTCCTGGCAGGATTTTAATCGCTGTTGGCGTCCAGGGGTTCTCCAGTGTCGTATACGTCTTGTATCCGGTCTCATACCGAAACGAGACTCATCAGAAAAGCACACGAAACGCCATTGTTCTTCTGCCCAATTTCTGTGTTCAAGAGCCCATTGATATCGAATCCTACGATTGTGCATTGCTATAGGTGGTACCCGTAGCGGTCTTCGGGAATGAAGGTTCACTTCATGCAAGCGGTTTCTGACTGTTTGGTCGCTAATTAAGTTCCCTGAAGAGTGATGAAGCCTCACGGCTAACATCATGGCGGTTATTGTTGGAGCTCTTCGAGTTAAGATTTGAATGTATCGGTCTTGTCTCCGTGTGGTGCAGCGATACCGTCCTCCATGGCGCTCAGCCACGGTACCAGTGCTTCGGTAACGTGTCCAAAGTCGACTGATAACACTCTGACTTGTATTCAGAGCTAAAGCCACAGTACGTTGCCGGGAACCAGCTTCTATCATTCCCACGGCTCTGAGCATTTCTTCCCTGCTTAAATGACGTCGCCGCTCCATAATAACGTTGGTTTTAATCAGTAGTAGGGAAACAGTAGCACTAATAATGTCTTCAATGCGTTGTATGTTTTTATAGGGAAAATATTGACAGCTGATTTTCATCTTTTACTCGAATTTGATTCACAGTTCCTGATTCAAATTATGAAATGCACCAAAAAGGATCCATATAAATTTATAAAATCATAAATTTATTACAAAGCCACATCTCAATCTCAAGAAATCCGCATAAAAATGCTTGATCCCTAGACACTTTTGATGTGTGTACTTATATATTTCTAAATACATACATATTATAGATAAATTACACCCAGACACAGAACAAATGATCGTGCTCATCACACAAACATTTGTCCTGGGTGGGAATCGAACCCACGACCTCCGGCATAGCAGTCAGGGTCACTAACCACTAGACCAACAGGCCAGCCACTTTGACTGATATTAAAAACGTCTCGCCCAGCTTCTTGTTTTGGTGGTAAAATAAACGAGTTCTCCGTCTCTCAGTGTAGCGGAAGGTATTGTTTTCCTCTTATTGACTAAAAATCCACCTTGTTCATTTGGCTGCCTTTTCCGTTTCAGGGCCACGGTTGCGTTTTAAGACGGTCCCGCGACCCCGGCAAGTATTTGGGCCTGTAGGAACTCCGTCAGTTTGAATTAGTTAGTCGTTTACTGACAGCTCCTTTAGCCGTGAGTTGAAAACAAAGCGGTTATGACTCGGGGTTGGTCCTTAATCGGATAGCGAGCTGTCCATTACTCACTATCCGATCAAGTATGGAGGAAGGATTGTTTTAACGATAAACTCAAATTCAAATCATTTACTTCAGTTTCTTCTCACTATTTATTCTGCTATTCTTTCTTTTTCTTACACACTGATGTCACCAAAATAAAGAAAAGATGTTTAATAAGAATCCAGAAAAATCTAGTGCAGTCACCACACTAGCCTTCCGATTAGCATAAAACCGTGTCTTATACAAAATGTTCTTGCTCTTCCGCCATTTTCGTAGTAGCATTTCAGAATTAATTTCTGTTTGTATCTCATTGTGCTAGTGGCTCATGGCTCTTGCATTGTATTCTCATCTTCATGTATATTCATATGGCCAGATGTTATATTGTTGGCAACGTGTTTTAACCTGTCGGAATATGATTTTTTAGTTAAATGTTAGTGTCTGGATTAGAATTTTTTGAGGTTTTGATGATTTTTATTATGATTGGGGTGAAAAATATATAACATGTTTGTAGTACAGTACAATGGCTGTTATGAATCTTTTTAGCCGACTACGGCAAAGCCAAAAGGAGGGTTATGATTTTGACCGGTATGTATGTATGTATGTATGTTTGTCTGTTCCCTCATAAGTTCTAAACTACTTATCATTACATGACAAATGAGGTGTCGTTAGAAGCGTCTCAGTTGTCCGCTGGTTATAGGGTAGGTGACGTGTCACCAAATCCAATATGGCGCCCTCTAGGGGATGTAAAGTCGTAACCGAAACAAACAATATTTTTGCACAGTATCGACTTAGGTATCAAATTAAAGGGCTTGATGAGCACATTTGAAATATATATAATTATGTTATGAGCAGTGATTAATCGGGCATTATTCATAATGCCCGGTCAATATGAATTATGCCCAATAAGAGCGGGCAATGTGATTATAACCAATCAATTTATCACATTGCGCGGGAATTATGAATAATGCCAACCCTATCTTGGGCAAAGTAATAAAATAGGTAAACTTGACGGAGCCTATATATACGTGCATAACTTTGGAACGATTACACCAAGATGTTTTTTTTTGTATTTGTTTCAATAATCCAATGGATTTTCCGAAAATTAGTTAGAGCCGGGAATTTGAACCCATGCGAAACCTGGGCGGACCGCTAGTGAAATATGAAATCCAAATCAGAGCTAGTTATGTCTCGTCACGTTTCTAAAAATCCCTGTTCAACTATACTAAGCTTACTATACTATTCAATCCCTGAGTTATTGAGCTACGTGAATAAAATTACTGTACCAAAGTACGCGCCTTTTCTTAGTAATCCCAAAAGTCTCTCTAAATTTATTTCACTCAACTTTATCAATGTTCCGGTCTTACAAACGTCAGGCGAATAAACGTCAAGTGCCTCAACGGGTTCCGTACAAATGAAGGCACAATAAGGCTCCTTTAGAAGGCGCAATCTTTTAAACTTTTTTGTACCATTGATCGATAGAACCCTATTTACCTTTTGATATTTTAAGCCTGACAGATTTATTTGATTGGCACGTTCTATTCGAAGTTTGAATGGATCTTTTTGTGATTAACGGTGATCGATTTTTAAATATTTGAACTGTCAATTTTGTTTTTTATTTGGTTGAATTAATGAAATAGATAATCTGGTTTAATATAGTAAGATGAGCTTATTAAAAAACAATATTCCAGTACCTACCCATCTCTTGTAATTTTGTTTTTCTTCGTCGTAGTTTAGGTAGGTTGAATATTAATTTTATAAAAAAAATATTTTTCATGAGTAGGCCTCTTGGTGTTAGTAGGTAAATAAATACGACGTATTCCACAGAAAATTATTAATTACGAAGGAAAGAATTATTATGTAATTCAACACAGAACATTGTGATTTCTGATAAATTGCTGCGTTACAAAAACTTGGTGTAAAATAAAAGTACTACCTAACTACAAATACAGAATAAAGTTCATGATGAAAACGTTTTTCTTACACTAATTTTGAAGAGATGCCATGCATTGTTAAGTTTAAAGGTAAATCTGAAGTCTTTCAATAAAAGGATTATCAATAAAATGAAGCAATTATAATAATTTCCGAGTGTGACATATAAAAAGATGTGGTCAAAATCATATCTTGAAATAAAAGCTATCTAAAAATATTGCTGTAAAACATAATAAGGCTAATTTACAGAAAATAAAGTTAGACAGACATTTTTATTCAGTTGGAGTTTCATATTATTATGTAGTGCCGTGGGGCGCCGGCTTAGAATTGCGTTCCCCCAATTCATCCCGTGGGTGTCGTAAGAGGCGACTAAGGGACAAACCGGAGGTCGGGCAGCAGCGTCCTCCGTGTACCTACTGCACATCCTCACTGCGATCGCCAACCCGCCTGCCAAGCGTGGCGATTTAAGGCAAATTACCCCCAAAATGATCGAAAGCACAAAAACCAGGCCCCCAGTCCCCGGCAGCTCCGCTATCCCTGGCGCGGGTAGCGGTCAAGGTAACGGCGGAGCAGGGGGTGCTAAGAATCTCCGGAAGAGATCCGGCTACCCACCCCCACGACGACTGGCCCTGGTAACACACAACATACGCACAATGAGGACTGACGAAAAGATCTGCGAGCTGGAAGAGGAGCTGAGCAAGTTACACTGGGACATTATAGGGCTATGCGAAGTCCGTAGAGAGGGGGAGGACACCGTAACCCTGAAGTCTGGTAACTTGCTCTACTACCGGGAGGGCGACCAACAGTCCCAAGGTGGTGTCGGGTTTCTCGTTCACAAGTCCCTCGTAAACAACATAATAACCATCGACAGTGTGTCGAGTAGGGTGGTATACCTAATACTCAGAATATCCAAAAGATATTCGCTGAAGGTCATTCAGGTATACGCACCGACCTCGTCACACTCCGATGATGAAGTGGAGACTATGTATGAGGACGTAAGTAGGGCCATACATAGTACCAAAACCCACTTCACTGTTGTTATGGGGGACTTTAACGCAAAGTTGGGCAAGAAAAGCGGTGATGAGTTGAGAGTGGGGCAATTTGGGTATGGGCAACGGAACCCTAGGGGACAGAGGCTGGCCGACTTTCTGGAGAAAGAGGAACTCTTCATGATGAACTCTTTCTTCCAGAAGCCACCTCACAGGAAATGGACCTGGTTGAGTCCCGATGGTTTCACGAGAAACGAGATAGACTTCTTCATGACCGACAAGAAACGGATATTCAGTGATGTCTCTGTGATCAACAGGGTAAAAACCGGTAGTGATCACCGAATCGTAAGAGGCTCGCTGAATATCAATGTTAAACTTGAAAGGTCCAGCCTGATGAAGTCTACGCTCCGACCTACTCGGTCCCATATTCAAAACCCCGAAAGCTTTCAACTCGAGCTCTCTAATCGCTTTGCTTGCCTTGAGAACTTAGTTTCAGTGGACGAGATCAACGACGGGCTAGTGGAAACTGTCCGCACGGTAGGCTCTAAGTTTTTTAGACCCTGCCGTAAAGATAGACCTCAGAAATTGACCGAGCAAACCTTAAACCTCATGGCTGAACGACGCTTGCTACAGCTGCAGTCTTCCGATGACGCGAAGTCATATAGGCAGCTCAATAGACGTATATCTAAGTCCTTGCGACACGATCTGCGTCTCTTTAATACGAATCGTGTTAAAGAGACCATACAGCGAAACCAAGGCTCCAAAGTGTTCGCAAAGGACAAGTCTATTGGGCAAAGCCGGATGACAAAGCTGAAACGGGAGGATGGCAGCATAGCGTCGACCAAAGCAGAGGTTTTAGGCGAGATCGAGAGGTTCTATGGACAGTTATACACTTCGGTCGCAAAGCCCGTTGACAGCTTGGTAAGAGATCCAAGAGCCAAGCTGTCCCGACATTATACCGAAGATATCCCGGACATCAGTCTGTACGAGATTAGGATGGCCCTGAAGCAGCTTAAGAACAACAAGGCGCCGGGCGAGGACGGAATCACTTCAGAGCTTCTGAGAGCGGGTGGAACACCGGTACTTAAAGTCCTCCAGAAACTCTTTAATTCCGTCCTGTCCGAGGGCAAAACGCCTCAAACGTGGAGCAGGGGTGAGGTGGTGTTGTTCTTCAAAAAAGGTGATAACAGCCTATTGAAGAACTACAGACCCATCACGCTTCTGAGTCATGTTTATAAGCTGTTTTCAAGGGTTATCACGAACCGTCTCGAACACAGACTTGATGACTTCCAGCCTCCCGAACAAGCCGGTTTCCGAAGAGGCTATAGTACCTTAGACCACATCCATACGCTGCGGCAAGTTATACAGAAGACCGAAGAGTATAACTTGCCATTATGCTTAGCGTTTGTGGACTATGAGAAAGCCTTCGATTCGGTGGAAACATGGGCGGTACTTGAGTCACTCCAGCGATGCCGTATTGACTATCGGTACATCGAGGTGTTGAAGTGTTTGTATAATAACGCCACCATGTCGGTCCGAGTACAGGAGCAGAGCACGAAGGCGATTCCATTGAGAAGAGGCGTAAGACAGGGGGACGTTATCTCCCCTAAACTGTTTACTGCCGCAATGGAAGACGCCTTCAAACTCCTGGAATGGCAAGGACTTGGCATCAACATCAACGGCGAATACATCACTCACCTTCGGTTTGCCGACGACATCGTAGTCATGGCAAAGTCGATGGAGGAACTCAGCATGATGCTCGATGGCCTCGACCGAGTTTCACAACGGGTGGGCTTGAAAATGAACATGGACAAGACGAAAATTATGTCAAATTCCAATGTTGTGCCCACCCCAGTCTCTGTTGGAAACTCGGTACTCGAAGTTGTTGACTCATATATCTATTTAGGACAAGTAGTCCAATTAGGTAGGTCCAACTTCGAGAAAGAGGTCAACCGCCGAATCCAACTCGGTTGGGCAGCGTTCGGGAAGCTACGCAATGTCTTTTCGTCCGACATACCTCAGTGCCTCAAGACGAAAGTCTTCAATCAATGTGTGTTACCAGTGATGACTTACGGCACCGAAACGTGGTCTTTCACTATCGGCCTCATCTCAAAGCTCAAAGTCGCTCAGCGAGCTATGGAGAGGGCTATGCTCGGTGTTTCTCTACGTGATCGAATCCGAAATGAGGAGATCCGTAGACGAACTAAAGTCACCGATATAGCCCACCGGATTAGCAAGCTGAAGTGGCAATGGGCAGGCCATATTGCTCGCAGAGCAGATGGCCGATGGGGTCGAAAAGTCCTAGAGTGGAGACCGCGGACGAGCAAGCGCAGCGTAGGACGTCCACCAACGAGGTGGACAGACGACCTTGTAAAGGTCGCCGGAAGACGCTGGATGCAGGTCGCTTCCAACCGGTATATGTGGAGATCTAAAGGGGAGGCCTATGTTCAGCAGTGGACGTCCTATGGCTGAGATGATGATGATGATGATGATGTAGTTATGAATTTTATGGAGCATGGAATTATGAAACTTATTAGTATGTTAGCTTTAGTTTAAAATAGGTTGTTGCAGGTTCTTTGTGAATGCAGTAAGGAGTTATTAAGGAGCTTTTCTATTTTTAATAGAAAATATTATGTGTAATTGTGTTTTTGATAAAGGGGAAAACATATCAAGAAATGAGTAAATATGACAACCGTTTTCGATATTGAATTATTAATATATTTAATTCGGAATTTTATTGGTCAACCAGGAGCAAATTATTTGCAATAGGTATAATAAACAATAGAAGATGCAAAGCAACAATTCATTAACGCTACAAATTAATAATTCTATCTTCGGTTAAATTTTTGTCTTTAACCAATCAGCGAACTTGCTTAAAGATTTTTTTTTTAGCGTGGTAAAATCATCAAATGAGTCCCTTTACTGTCAGACTTGTACTGACTAAAATCCACGGTGTCCTTCAATAGCCCTTTTTGTTCCGGGGTCACGGTAATGAGATAAGTCCCGCGACCCCGGCAGGCTTTGGCCCTCTAGAGGGGGGCCCCGTCATTATGCTGACGCTCTTTGAGGAGCGCGTGGAACACAACGCGCCGTCGACCCACGGTGGCCGGAGATCGTCTTGCGACGTCCGTCGCCGTGGGCGTCAACCACTTGCTTAAAGATTTAGGTTTCATTTTATTCGTCAAAATCTAACGCATATTTTTGTTTCGGGCACACCGTACCTAATCTTAATCTTAACTTATGTTTTTGTTCCAGATTCCTAGCAAACCGCAAAAAGGGACGGTCTCTTTCAGCGAACGCGGTGGCGAACGAACAGAAAGCGACCAAGGTGCTTGGATTAGTCTTCTTCACCTTTGTGCTCTGCTGGGCGCCATTCTTCCTACTCAATATCCTGTTTGCTGCGTGTCCAGCCTGCATAGTACCAGGTTAGTTATGACTGCGGTTTATTTGATTTATGGTTTGGCAATTGGACAGTTAACCGTTTGAGAATAGAGACCAAAATTGTACCTGTTTTGAATTGACTTTTGTTGCTGGTTAAGCTGTTATAAGGTCATTTATATGGAAGTAGATTGCAAATTATTTTTGAATTGCAAAATAGGCGAACGAATCATAGGTTAAAAGTAACTTCTTACGTTTTTTGAGACAAAAATATAACTATTCTACTAACACTTTTTCATTGTATCGTAAAATCATGTGTGATCAATTGTGAGCGATGCAGCGGGCGGCGCTTATTTAACTTTATTAAGTTGTAAGTACGCTAATTTGCCGCTGGCAGCGCCTCGCGGCTTTTCAAATATTTCTAGATATTTCACCTACCGCTCGCTACCCCGAGCTAAGTCACTGCTCATAGCGGCGAGGGTCGTAAGATATATTCAAAGTGAACGTTATGACAGTTTATACGAAGAGAAGTCGGTGCGTTCCAAGTTCAAAATTAAAATCGCTTGGAACGAACATGACTACGTCATTATTCCAAAATATAGATCTGCAATATGTTCCATTGCGAGAATACATAAGGAACTCGCGTATTGCGGACTGTATGGAGTCCCGTGCCAAGAAATATGGCAACACCGAACGGTTTATGTTTCATAATGCTTCCGCGTGCCACGATCGGTGCATTATTGCATATCTATTGTGGCACATCATCTGGAACAAATGGCTGTTACAACTTTGCTAAATATGATTTGAGAATGAACTCTACAACTACGCAGTATTTTTTATCTTATTATGAAATGCACGGAGATGAATGGATGTTGGGTCATGTATTGTATTTAACTCATCGTATTATGTTCAAGTATATCTAAGTGCAATAGACAGATGGAATAGGTACATTTATTTAGCGCAATAAAAGATACAAAACGCAATAAATAAGTAGGCATCTTTCACTTCTGAAGCATCAAGGCAGGCATTCTTCAAGCCAATTACACGAGGACGCCAGCCAAAGCGTCCTGTCTCAGAGCTCCATTCTTGGGACATTCGAAAATTATAAAACGAGTAGGTCCTTCGTAAAAAAAAAACTATAACTTTAAAAAAAATGTCTTAATTTTAAACATCGGCTGCAGATATGCGGCCTATCTACTGTAACTAATTATTTTAGTTTTACTGTAACTAATTGTTTGTTCTGGTTTGATTATTGCCAGACTTTTATTATTTTTTCTAATATAGCCAAATTATTGGATTTATATTTTTTTTTATATTTCTGAACCTACGACCCAAAAAAAAAATTAATTTCTTGGCCTATCGATGCAGCATGGCCAACGCTCAGGGTTTAGTGAAGCCATTTCCGGCCATCGCCGTAAGCGCAGGTTTGCGGATGGCGGGGTATGGTTGGCTCGCCGTCCGATTAAACATTAGGCCTCTCATATCCGGGAACCAACTTTTTTTATTTATTTGAACACATACAGCTATCACCACAGGTTTCTCCTAATACAATAGTGTAGTTGTAGGGTAATAAAACAAGGTAATTTAACAAAATGAGGCCCCTGTGAAACTTCGAGTTGTTATATACACATACAAAATAGTTTATTGTCTCAATAAAATAACTTTACATGAGCCGTGTTTGGAGCCTACTTTTAGGAAAACAATGCCTGTATTAGAATATAACTATAGTTGTACACATATAAACTAGTGTTGTATGGTAATTTTAGGAATGCGGTGTCATGTGTAATGTAGGTATACAGGATGATTTTTTAGTCAGCATCCAAATTTTGATATATTAATCATTGGCGAAAATCATTGAATACGTGTTCTTTCTTTTTGTATCACTCAATACAAAAATGTTGAGATATCTCGTCACAAAGTTATTTATAAAAAGTTGATGAATCTGGACACCGCGCTGGGATGTGTCGCTCAGTTGTAGCGGGGCGGGGCGGGGGGTAAGCGGGGTGCGCTCTACCCGTTTCATGCGCCGGCAAGTGTAGTATTATTAACGTTTAGCTTGGTGACCACGCAGAGCGGATAATTCTTATGATAAAATGATTTAATATGAAAATTTAACGGATCGATTTTTTTTCAAAAATGGGGTTAGTGATTGATACCTAATGCCTAGGACCCGGGTACGTTCTTAAACTACGTCCAGCCACCGAAGGACGGGCAGCAGCGTCCTTTGTAAACTTTCGGTGACCTTACTGCGATCCCCAAGCCGCCTGCCAAGCGTGGGGATTATGGCAACCCCCCCCCCCATTATGATTGACAACAATAGCACACGGCCCCCAGTCCCCGGCAGCTCCGCTATTCCTGGTCTGGGTAGCGGATCGGGTAACGGCGGAGCAGGGGGTGCTAAGAATCCCCGGCAGGTGCCCCGCTACCACCCCCAACGGACTTTGGCCCTGGCAACACACAACATCCGCTCACTGAGGACCGATGAGAATATTATCGAGCTGGAGGAAGAATTGAGCAAAATGCGTTGGGATATCTTGGGATTATCTGAAGTCCGAAGAGAGGGTCAGGATACGATAGTTCTAGATTCCGGCAACATGCTTTTCTACCGGGAAGGAGACCGTAAATCCCAGGGTGGTGTTGGATTTCTCGTCCGCAGGTCCCTCATCAACAACGTTGTGAAAGTCGACAGTGTGTCGAGTAGGGTAGCATACCTTATACTCAGAATAACCAACCGGTATTCGTTGAAGGTCATACAGGTATATGCGCCGACCTCGACACTTTCTGATGATGAAGTAGAGGCATTGTATGAGGAGATATCCGAGGCCATACATACCTCCGAAATATACTTCACCGTTGTTATGGGGGACTTCAACGCAAAGGTGGGCGCACGGAATGGCGATGCGTTGAGAGTGGGGCCATTTGGGTACGGGCAGCGAAACCATAGGGGCCAGCGACTGGTCGACTTCATGGAAAAGGAAGAACTTCATTTAATGAACTCCTACTTCCAGAAGCGGCCATCCAGGAGGTGGACGTGGATGAGCCCCGATGGTACTACCAGAAATGAGATCGACTTCATCATGACGACCAAGAAGCGAATATTCAGTGATGTCTCAGTGATCGCCAAGGTGAAAACCGGTAGCGATCACCGAATCGTCAGAGGCACATTGAATATCAATGTGAAGCTTGAAAGGTCGCGTCTGGTGAAGTCCACGCTCCGACCTGGTCCTGCCCACATCCAGAACCCCGAAGACTTTCAAATCAAACTGCACAATCGCTTCCAGTGCCTAACCGAATGCGAAACTGTGGACGAGATTAACAATGGGTTGGTGGAAACTGTCCAAGCTGTGGGGTCCAAGTTCTTTAAGACCCCGCGCCGCAATAAGCCTCAAAAGCTCTCGAACGGAACCATCAAGTTGATGCAAGACCGGGCCGAGATGAGGCTGCAATCTTCAGCTGACATGTCGGAGTATGGCAAACTCAATAGACAAATCTCTAAATCAATGCGACGTGACCTGCGTGCCTATAGTGCGGCACGGATCAAAGAGGCAATCGAGCGGAACCAGGGCTCAAAAGTCTTCGCAAAGAATTCGTCTATTGGGCAAAGCCAAATGACAAAGCTGAAGATTAACGACGGCAGCATCATTTCGACGAAGCCGGAGATCCTGAGAGAGCTTGAGAGGTTTTACGGACAGTTGTACACATCAACACGACAACCCAGTGTCGGTACAGTTCGAGACGCAAGAGCTAAACTGACTCGACACTACACTGAGGATATCCCGGACATCAGCCTGTACGAGATTAGAATGGCTCTAAAACATCTAAAGAATAACAAGGCGCCGGGTGAAGACGGAATCACAACAGAACTTCTGAGAGCGGGTGGAAAACCGGTACTTCTAGTCCTCCAGAAGTTATTTAATTCCGTCATACTCGAAGGTACTACGCCAGAAGCATGGCACAGGAGTGTGGTTGTTCTTTTCTTCAAAAAGGGTGACAACACCTTGTTGAAGAACTACAGGCCAATTTCACTTCTGAGCCATGTATACAAGCTGTTCTCAAGAGTCATTACGAACCGTCTCGAACGCAGGTTTGATGACTTCCAGCCTCCCGAACAAGCCGGTTTCCGAAAAGGTTTTAGTACTATAGACCACATACACACGCTCCGCCAGATTATACAGAAGACAGAGGAGTATAATCGGCCATTATGTTTAGCGTTTGTGGACTATGAAAAGGCCTTCGATTCAATCGAAACCTGGGCAGTATTGCAGTCCCTCCAACGATGTCATATCGACTATAGGTATATCGAAGTGTTGAAGTGTTTGTATAGAAACGCCACCATGTCCATCCGACTTCAGGAGACGTTATTTCTCCGAAACTGTTCACGAACGCGTTGGAGGACGTTTTCAAGCTCTTGGAATGGAACGGATTCGGCATCAACATCAACGGCGAATACATCACTCACCTTCGTTTTGCCGATGATATAGTCATCATGGCAGAATCGTTGGAGCACCTCAATGCTATGCTCAGCGACCTCAGTATCGTTTCCCAACGGGTCGGCCTTAAAATGAACATGGACAAGACGAAAGTCATGTCGAATGTCCATGTGGCACCCGTACCGGTTGTTGTTGGGAATGATACTCTCGAAGTTGTAGACCATTACACTTACCTTGGACAGATTGTTCAGTTAGGTAGGTCCAACTTCGAGAAAGAGGTCGCCCGAAGAATCCAACTCGGATGGGCAGCGTTTGGGAAGCTACGTGATATCTTCTCATCGAAAATCCCACAGTGTCTCAAGACAAGGGTGTTTAACCAGTGTGTGTTGCCAGTGATGACATATGGCTCTGAAACGTGGTCTCTAACTGCTGGCCTTTTAGAGAGACTAAGAGTCACTCAACGAGCGATGGAAAGAGCTATGCTCGGAGTTTCTTTGCGGGATAAAATCCGGAACATGGATATCCGGCGAAGAACCAAAGTCACCGACATAGCTCATAAAGTTTGCAAGTTGAAGTGGCAATGAGCAGGCCACATCGCTCGTAGAACTGACAACCGATGGGGAAGAAAAGTTCTCGAGTGGCGACCACGGACCGGAAGACGCAGCGTAGGTAGGCCTCCCACTAGGTGGACCGACGACATCGTGAGGGTCGCGGGCAACCGATGGATGCAAGTGGCGAATTGTCGTTCGGCGTGGCGGTCTAAGGGGGAGGCCTATGTTCAGCAGTGGACGTTTTCCGGCTGATGATGATGATGATGACCTAATGCCTAGAAAAATTTTGGACGGTGGTAAAAAAGTCTTCCTGTATGTAACTGTATATAAATTTCTTGTCCACAGAGCACGTGGTGGACATCTGCCTATGGCTGGGCTACGTGTCGTCTACCATAAACCCCATCATCTACACCGTGTTCAACAGAACCTTCCGAGCTGCCTTCCTCAGGCTGCTGAAGTGCCATTGTACCAGGTAAGGATGGAGAAGTTGAAGTGGTGCTAAATAGCTATTCGACTGAAAAAATTTAATTAACCCGTCTCAGTTAAGTAATTAAAAAATAACGTGTGGCACTCGGTGACTGCCGCGGTAAAGCTATTGCATAGCATTTTTTATCAACTTATGCAATTATAATTATTTATTTATTTATTACACCAATTTATTACTGTACTAATTAGGCTATGGTTAGCCACATCAATCAAGTGAAACGTCAAGAAACGTTCTCCTCCTCCTCCTCCCTCTCCCTCTCCCTCTCCCTCTCCCTCTCCCTCTCCCGCTCCCTCTCCCTCTCCCTCTCCCTCTCCCTCTCCCTCTCCCTCTCCCTGTGATAATAATATTAGTATTTTTTTCTTTAGTCACGTAAACCAGATTTGACAGAGATAATTGTATGACGGTTGTAAAATTGGAAATACGTCACAACTTGGTACTATTCTTACTAAGTTCTCTCTCGAGTTAATATTATTATAATACTTTTATTTGTGGTTACAAAATACTTGGTAGCCAAAAATTATTATTGTATCTATAGGTAAAACTGCGACCATGGTCCTCATCCCGAAAGCCCCACCACAACTCCTATTCCTCTACTTTATGTTTCTCCCATAAATATCAATATTTGTAGTATGATTGAGTCAAACCACACCTTTTATTACTTATTTCTCTTAAAACATAGAATAACTAACCACTACTACAATATCTTTCAAAATGCTTCAAATTCAATTAAAATAAAATCTATCTCCCTGTTTAAAAAAACAACTTTGCTACATTGATTTTTAAACTCTTTTCTCTGGCGTGTATCCAAAACAGTGTGTGATCCGACGACGTAACTTTGTCGTGCGGTTTTCTCAGACCTGTATTTGTTGACACTAGCAAGTTCAAGTTTGCTGTCGTGTTACCGAATGGTGTAAGGTAGAGAAATATTTGGGATGATACATTTTCTATATAGAAAAATGTTATCGTTGATAAGGCCTTTTTTTTTTTTTTTTAGGGTGGCAAAATCATCAAATGAGTCCTCCCGCCCTGGGTGGGGCGGGAGGGACTGTCAGACTCTTACTGACTAAAATCCACCCGTGTTCCGTCGGATGCCCTTTACGTTCCGGGGCCACGGTATCCTGGATTAAGAAAAATCCGCGACCCCGGCAGGCATTTGGCCCCATAAGGGGCCCCGTCGGTGACGCGTGTAACACGACGCGCCACCGACCCGGGCTTGGTCCTTGGTCGGACGGCGAGCATACCCATTACTCACCGTCCGCAAGCCCGCTCCGCCGCTGTGCCCTCTGCTGTTCAGAGGGACACGCGTTGGAGCGTCCACCCGACAGGCTATTTGCATACGTGCAAAGAAACCCCTTAGGCACACAGTGCCTAAGGAGAGTTTTTGCCCGCATCCCAGGGTGCACCGGCCCGAAAAACTGGTCTTGCCCCCGGACGTATCCGAGAGGGAACTCCAGTCCACGGGCGCACGTGGAGGTTTCCTGCCTTAGCACCCCATCGTTGATAAGGCCTTGACATAATTAGATTTATTGTCTTCAGTTCTAAGTTCCCATTCTTCTAGCGATACGTATATTAACGATGAATCCCATTTGCTATTTCAATTGAACGCCATTACCTCTTCATGTTTTATGTGTTTTCACTTATTTATGTAAAATAGAATCTTGTTTTTAAATCCATTGTCAAACCTGATACCAATATTCTTAGAGAATTACTATTTTCCCTAATGGTCAGATCACACCAAAACAAAACGCGACGCGACGTGACGCGACGGGCGACGGTACGTTATTGGAAATGTGGGATTTTGAGTCGTTAATGGGTGCGTCCCCACAGAGCGCGCAGCCTCGCGAGGCATTTTCTGCGCGAAGTACCTCGTTTGGTGTGGACGTGTCTCGGGCGAGAGAACTGACAGCGCTGCCGCGGTCGAGCAACCGAGTGCCCGAGCCATCCAGTGTCGGCTTTTGTTTTGCTTGCGTATATTGTTTCGTGCCTCGGTCGAAAAACAATAGACGCGTCCACACAGAGTGAGCAGCCTCGCTTGTCAGTTTCGGGAGCGCGCTCTGTGTGGACGCACCTAATAAAAAACAAACAAACAAACAAGAAAAGTGAGTGTATAAAAACGTGGGAAAAATGCACGCGGCGCTGCGCTGCGTGGTGTCGTCGGTGTAATGTACTTATATTTTTAACCGACTTCAAAAAAAGGAGGAGGTTCTCAATTCGTTGGAATCTTTTTTTATGTATGTTCCCCGATTTCTCGAAGACGCCTGGACCGATTTGGAAAATTTTTCTTTTGTTTGAAAGGGTATACTTCCCAAGTGGACCCATCGGTGGCAAAAAAGGCATTGAAGTGAAAAAAACAAAGGCACCGACTTCTGAAAGAAAAGTTATTTTGTAGGTTATTTTACCCTTTTTACCGACTTCAAAAAAAAGGAGGTTATCAATTCGACCCGTATGTATGTAATATTATCAGAACTGCCCAGTTTTCATATATGTTAGTCTATATCAGCGTCTGAACAAATGTGCCAAATTTCATAAGTGTATGTATGTATGTATGTATGTTTTTATGTTTGTGCACGCATATCTCCGGAACTATAAGTTCGATTTAAGTAATTCTCTTTTTGTTGTACTAGGTATTGTTCAACTTAGGGTACACTGCAAGTTTCATCAAAATCGGTTCAGTAGTTTTAGAGATATGGATTTTTTTATGTTGTGACGGATTACAAGATTAGTGCATATTATGTAAGAAAATTTTGTATTTTACAAGAATTTGGGTTGAATATGCAATAAATAAACTAAAAAGGGTAAAATAAAAACTTTTTTTTTAAAAAAAGTACCGACTTCAAAACAAATACAAAAAAGTTTAAAATAACTTTTCTTTCGGAAGTCGGTGGCTTTGTTTTGTTGTGTCATTGACTATTGCCACCGACTTCCGAAAGAAAAGTTATTTTATTAAACTTTTTTGTATATGTTTTGAAGTCGGTACTTTTTTTAAAAAAAGTTTTTTTTATGTATGTACTCCTATTACTCCGAGGTTTCTAGCCCGATTAGTGTGATTCTTTTTTTGTTCGATGCAGTATACCTACTTGCCATTTGGTCCCATAATAAATTTCCAATTTGGTTCAGTACTTTTTTTATTTTGTGAGCATTTTTTTTGATTACCGCTATGTGGATGATGTAATTATCTTTATTTTTTGTGTATTTGTTACGCGATTACTCCGTCAATTGTGGACCGATATTCAAAATTCTTATTTTGTTCGAAAGAAGATACTTCTGTTGTGGTCCCATAGTCACCAAGTCAGGATTTGTTGATTGGATCCTGGAGAAACCGAGGGCAACCCTCAAATTTTAATGGGGCACACATTGTTTTTCTAAAATCTTATGAAGTAATTTAAGTACTTGCGTATGGTAATCATCATCTTATGTAGCTGAGCTGATGATGAAAGGTACAACTCCTTAACAGTAAGGAGAGGGCATCGATTGATTTCACATATCTCCGGAACTGCAAGTCCGATTTAAGTTTTTTTTTTTGTACTAGGGTTCGTTCAACTTAGAGAATACTGTAAGTTTCATCAAAATTGGATAAGTAGTTTTTGTGATAGGGAATTTTATTAGCTTATTGTGTACATGAGCGATGTTAATACCGGTGTGCTACGGATTACAAATTTCTAGTGTACATGTAAGAAAATGATGTATTTAACAAGAATTTGGGTTGAATATAAATTAAAAATAGTAAAGTAAAAAACTATTTTAAAAAAATAACCTCCTTCAAAAACAACCACAAAAAAGTGTAAAATAAGCTACAAAATAACTTTTCTTTCGGAAGTCGGTGGCAAAAAACAACGAAATAAAAAAACAAAGCCACCGACTTCCGAAAGAAAAGTTATTTTGTAGGTTATTTTACCCTTTTTGTGGTTGTTTTTGAAGGCAGTTATTTTTTGAAAAAAGTTTTTATTTTGGGCTCCACTAAAATGTGCGCGCAGCGTCGCGTCTCGATGTGAATTGACCCTAAGTATCAGCACCAGTTTTCCTCCACATTACAAAGAAAATAATTATAATTAATTTACAGAACAAAAAAATAAACCATGAAATACATTTCTAAACAGATAATTAGCAATCAAAAGAGCCTTTTCATTACATAAAGAAAAAAACGTTTTAGCTGTATTCACAGCTCACGTTTAGCAACAAAGGACATTAATTCTTGCGTGAACCCGCTACAATTTTAATTAAGTAAAACAATAAGTTGTCTGTGCATGATTAAAACAACACAGAATATGAATTCAAGTACACTTAAAGGTGTCTACACACCAAAGCCGCCGGCCCGCCGGCACAAGCCGGCGGGCTAGGCCGGCGGCCTGATTGAACAATGCTAATCATGCCGCCGGCCGTCAAAATCATGCCGCCGGCCTAGCCCGCCGGCTTGTGCCGGCGGGCCGGCGGCTTTGGTGTGTAGACACCTTTAGGCTTTAGATATTTGTTTATCATAAATTTATAACATAGCGCAAAGTTTGTTTTACTAGTTTAAAACAAGCTGATGCGAATGTTTTAAAATACGAATATGTCTAAGTGTATTTCAACGAATGTTGTACAATTTTGTACAGAATGTTAAGTAAAAATTCCATTTCCTGCAATTTTAGTTTAAATTACCGTGTATTCGAATTAGGGCAATAACGGTGAACTCGAGTTTTCATTATTATGAGTACGTTTTCTATTTTTAAGTAAGGAGACCCCATGACTTAGTAATTATGATTAAATGACATTTGATCATTAATACACGCACAATTATTGTAGTAGTAATAAGTAATATATTCCACAACTATCATCACACAACGCCATCTAGTCCCAAGCTAAGCAGAGTTTGTGTTAAGGGTACTAGACAACTGATAAACATATACTTATATATTTCTAAATATATAAATATTATATATAAATTACACCCAGACACAGAACAAATAATCGTGCTCACAAACATTTGTCCTGGATGGAAATCGAAACCACGACCTCCGGCATAGCAGTTAGGGTCACTAACCACTAGACCAACAGGCCTGTCGAAAAGTAGTAGACAAATGTGGACACACAAATAACGAATGCTCACGTGTGCGGCACAAAATAATCCAGGTGTGCGCTAAGATTTCTAGAATGTGGATGCATAATTCGACAAGACCGAACATTTCTGCCGCACGCACCGATGGAATATCCTCATATTCTAATCAACCTCTTTTGTTCCCAGACGTGGCCGCTGTACGCGCTACCGTTCAACAGGCTCAACCCGTGGAGCGTCCCAACTGTGTGCCAGATCAGCTTTACCTCTAGCCATATCATTAAGACCATCAGGTCTAGCAAACGCATCACCAGCTGCACCAGACACCACCGAAACAGTATTAATAGAACAACCCATAGGAGATTTTAATATTAGGTATTAAATTAAGATAAGCTAAAATTGTATACCACGAACGCACCGCTGCATAACCAAAACGATCGTCGCGCAAACTCGCGACTGTCTTGTTCATTTTGTTTGTCCAGCGAACCTAAACGTGTAGTCTACAGGCGACGAACATCCATACGTGACATTCACCGCGGATTCGCGCGACCGTTCGCTTTATTTAGGAAATGGGTATAAATATTTGACTCGCAAAACAAACGTTTTGCGCGTTCGTGATTTACAATGACTCTAAGAGAATTTGATTGATTGGATGATAGATTTTGAACCAATGTTTTAAAGATTTTGTTTTTCAAATTGGAAATCTACTGCCAAAGTAATAAGGAATGTATTAGATGTGAAGTCTAATACGATTGTGTTTTATATCTAAGATGTAATTGACTATCTGAGTGCCAAAATAGAATTTTTCAAAACGTATAAATTATTGAGTCGTATCCTTCCATTTCCAATCTAAGGCTCTGGTTTAACTGGATCAAATACCACGATGAATGTAGGACGTTTTCCGACGACGCCGACGGTTATGTCAACTTACACAGAAAGAATTGGTCAAACGTGTACAAATGAATAGTGCGTGGAATCCTCATTAAAACAAATGAGACGTAATGACATTAGTCCCGGGATTTGCTTCAGTGTGATCAGAGCTTTATTGTCGATATTTATACACTAGTTTATTTAATAAGACCTCAGTTCATTATACCAGCTACTTAGCTACCTGTATGATTTAAGAAATGATAACAAAAATAAAATAAAATACATTTTTTAACCGACTTCTTTTTAATATAGTCTCCGATACAACTTCAATAAACATTGTATTATAATTCCTGGTATTTGATTCTTTTTTATTTCGTTCTGTCAAAAACGAAATTATTATGAAATTCCTTGAATTATTGCTGGCCAGTGTTTGTTATTACGAAGAAAATGAAAATAAAATCTATATCTCGATAAGGAAATGAGGATTTTACTTTGTGTTAAATAATATTTCAAAAAGCCTCGTTGACAATATTTCTTTGTTATGTCAATCGATGTTTGAGCTTTTGCGAGAAGATGGATGTAAGTGACAATTGTTATTATTAGCTTTATTTTATTTTTTCTCAATGTTGTCTGTTGTATTGATAATTTCCTTTTTTTATATATACCTACATTTTTTTAGACTTCGTCTGTTACATTGTGTATTATCTAATAAATAAATAATAAATAATTGAAGCAATACCCGTGATGCTGATAAGAAATAGGGCCACAAATTCAAAAATTTTCACGATGAAAGATGTTTTCAGTTATAAAATGTTTTCTGATAAGGCTAAGCGCGTCATCATCAGCCTATAAACGTTCCCACTGCTGGGACACAGGCCTCCTCTCTGTGAGAGGGAATGGGCCGTAATCTACCACGCGGGCCCAGTGCGGATTGGTAGATGTCACATGTCTTCGAATTTTTGGTTCTAGGACATGCCTTTTCGTTTCCTCACGATGTTTTCCTTCACCGTTTCGAGAGCAGTGGTGTTGAAATAAATTACACAAAGTAATGCGCCTGACGGGGTTCGAACCCACGACCTACTACTCGTAAGTCGAGGCCGATACCACTGGGCCACCACTGCTCATCAATCGCGTATCTGCTACAAAATTTCATCTTTGTGAAATTAAATCGCTAAATACTTAGTCAAATCAAAATCAATCTATTTTCGCAGCGCTTTTGTTGTATATCACAGTTTGTAGTGTATCACAGATTTGCTCTATTTTGAGCTAGGATTTTTATTGGATCACTCTCATGTCGTCAGAAACGCAACTCGTCGCCACTCAGGATAGACTCGCAACCTGTAGTGTGCGTTAAATAAGTGTAGTGAATGAGGCCTGCCGCTAAACCGCTTCGTACACAACGCGATGCAAGTCTCGAATACCTTACGACTTTGTTATCCAAGCGACTATCGCAATAGAAATCCATAGAGGTTCATACACAGATACGCGTCTATGGATACTAAAGTCGTGAGGTATCGGAGACTTTTTTTTTTATCGTGGTAAAATCATCAAGTGAGTCCTCCCACCCGTATTGTCAGACTTTTACTGACTAAAATCCACGGTGTCCTTCAGTAGCCCTTTACGTTCCAGGGTCACGGTAATTAGATAAGTCCCGCGACCCCGGCAGGCTTTGCTTTGGCTCTAGAGGGGGGCCACGTCATCATGCTGACACTGTTTGAGGCGCGCATGGAACACAACGCGCCATCGACCCGGGCATGGTCCATGGTCAGACAGCGAGTCGCCCATTACTCGCCGCCCGCATGCCCGCGCCTACGGTGGCCGGAGATCGTCTGCTGACGTCTGTCGCCGTGGGCGTCTACCACTGCGGCTGGGGCGGAGGGAGGACGCTGTCCTCTCCCTCACGCGGCCCGCCTCCTCCTTCCGCAAAAGCATGACTGCTTCGCAGAAGGAGGCGAAGGTATAAAGTACGCGTTGCGTTGTGTACGAAGGCGCTAAGGGTAAAGTGGAAGGAACAGTCAGACTCGTACTGACTAAAGCGGTGTTCCTTCAATAGCCTTTTACGTTTTAGAGCCTATGCACACAACGTTTATTAAACGCGCTGTTGACGCCCGTTTGTAGCGATACAGACGCGATGCAAACGCGCGTTTGACGCTTTGTATCGCGACAACAAACTGCTCTGTTTGACAAAAGCGCGCAGCCGACGCGCGTTTCCAAAACGCGCGTCCACTGCGCGTTTAAAAAACGTGGTGTGCCCTTAGAATCACGATTACCTGCTTAAACAGTCCCGTTACAACTGGTGCACGCTTATCCTAGAGCGAAACCATCTATCTATTTGTTACATTACCAAAGACTTCGGTCTAATTGTCATAGCCAGGAAAAGACTTACCAGATGATGATCATGATTCCCAAATTTTTTGTTGAAGCTGTGACCAATGAATTGTATATAATTATTTAATAATTGCCATTGTCACAAACATTTTACTTGCGATTTTTTTTAGAAAAAAAAAATCAAAGAAAAATTCTTCAAGATAAATACATCTTACCAGAATAGCTTTGGTAAACAATTTTCATTGAAAAAGCCCACGTTTATCACTTGACCAATAAAGCAATAAAACCCCGCTTTACCGTATAATTCAGTAATATATTTTAAATTAAAATGTACAAGGTACGACGCTTACATCTCAGGTCCTATCACGAACGTGCGACAAAAACGTCACGTAATCTTGCACGATATTTTAATCGAAAATACGGCTCTCTGAAACTATTTTGATTTAAAGAGGTTTCTTTATCGTGATAAAATCATCAAATAATTCTCCCCAGGGTAGGACGGGAGGGATTTTCAGACTCGAACTGACTAAAATCCACCGTGTTTTTTCAATAGCTCTTTACGTTACAGGGTCACGGTTTAGTGATAAAACAGTCCCACGACCCCAGTAGGCATTTGCACTCTATAAGGGATTTAAATATTACTATAGTCACCGCCAAATAAGTCTGGAATAAAGGTCATTGATCCTAATAATGCATCGTTCGAATTTCATTATACCGTCGTTCTTATTTCAAAATAAAATATAAGGTCAAGGTCGCCTCTTACCACGATACGTTTGTTTTGATCGTGTTATGACATTTTCTTTACATTTTTTCGAATGGTTTTGAAATATTGGAATACATTGGTACACGGAGGTCAACGAATTTTATTCCACACTTAACTGGCGGAAACTATAGTCATTTAAACACAAACGGGTATTGTCTATTTTACAAAATAACTATTGCTGCTTTGCCTGCCAACAAAGTTGTTATATTTTAGAATAATCACGAAATTTATTTAAATAGAAATTAATACTGGGTCAAAAGGATAAAAAATGTAGGTATATACTAAATAAGTTCAAACTACCTGTATCTACACCTAACCAAATCTGGTTATGTACATAGATCATGAGCATAGGTCGGAATCTACTATATAAAAATAAGTCGGGTTTTCCTTCCTGACGCTATAACTCCAGAACGCACGAACCGATTTCCACGGTTTTGCATTTGTTGGAAAGGTCTCGGGCTCCGTGAGGTTTATAGCAAAGAAAATTCAGGGAAAAAAAAATTATTCTTCTTTTAATCACCAAACGAAATGTTACATACTTAAAACGAAGCCATCTGGTGGTGAAACGGAGTTCGCCGGGTTTGCTAGTTAGGTATAGTTATTAGTGTACTTATTACAGCGAAAGAATAAAGTGGGTATTCCCGAAATCCCGGAATTATTTTTAAAGAGCAGAAAAATCCCGTGATGTATTAAATAAAAAAAAATTACTTACACACAATTTATTTATCTAATTATCTCTGATTTTTTTATTATTTTTTTTTTTTTTGAAATACTGTTTTCCACACGAGATTGTCTATTAGAAATCTCGGGAAGATCCATATTAATATCAACATTTCGATGCAAGTACCAAAATAACTCTACCTAATTCCGACCTATGATCATGAGATATAGCCCACTGACAGACAAACCGATAGCGGAGGTATGTTAATAGGGTTCCGTAGGTTACTCTACGAATACGGAACCCAAAGAACCATGACATACTTTAAAGTACGTTTACTTCACGTGTTCGTAGGAGGCCCACTTGTTCGTTCGTTCTTGTATCGTCGGGAAATCTATTTGTTTCTACTGAAATTAATTATGAATTCAAATCCGAAACACGCCTAAAATATTTCATTTCGTGATACACCTGTTACATACTTAAATTAGTTTCGAGGGAAAATGTCCATGTTTTTGGAAACTAGAGAAAAATCTAGATCTGTGGAAAAAGGTAAAGATTTCTCGACCACTAATATGCATGAATATAATTATTATGAGCACTCACAAATTTTTGCGAAAATTTATTACTATGGGGCTGCGATCACCAAAAACTACCTCACATTTGTATAAATATTTCAACGAAGGTTTTCATGTTTAGAATTACGTCGTCGACCCCGAGCGCCGAACGCAACATTGTCAAAAAAGAACTGAAAAAGCCAACATCATGAAAAGTCTACAAAAAATCAGACCTACCGGATTCAACCCAAACTACCACTTTAGTCAGGCAACAAAGCAAATAAAAACATTTTTAATGACTTCTAACTAGTTTTGCGCCCTAACTAATATCTTGGCAACAACAACAATTTCCACAGCAACGGTTTATATATAAAAAAAAACAAATTGTTCGTCGTTAAATTCTTCCAGCAAGTCTTGAAGTATCGTTAATCGCTTAATTACTTCAGTTTTTCTCGCACGAGATTAATGGTCACTACAGACTTTCAGAGCCCTGCTCTTTGTTGTTTACCAATAGTTCTGAGCTAAATTTCTAGCCATTACAGCAGTTGCCGAGTGGTAACGCTCCTAACTTAGCAAGTATACTTACTATACTTATTCCATCGACGTTGAGCCCAAAACGGTGAAGGAAAACATCGTTAGGAAACCTGAAAATAACAACCGAACTATTGCCACTTCAATAAAATATGGAACTAAAAAAAACTTTGTTTTTCACCGGTTTTCAAGATAGTCAAGTAAGAGATATGTTTATCTCTCATTTAAGTACAATTTAGTATTCCTTTAAAACACCTAACATCATAATTTTCATTTTTTTATGTTTTTACAAATACTGGCCAATGTTTTTCTTTGAAAACATAAGAACCTCATCGAGAATGACTTTTGAAATTGGACATAATTATGAACCTAAATTATTATTTATGAAATAATAACAGTAACCACGGAATTATATTTTTACGAGTTATTAAAGAATCTATTATGTTTTTGAAATCGTTATACATGTTTTTTTTTACATACTAGTACAAATAACTTATAATATTTAATGCAAATTGTACAAAATACCTTTCTTTATTTATCGCAATTTTATTTCTAAAATAGATGTAAATTGAAATTACTCCACAAGTGATAAATTACAATTCCGATGTGTGTTTTATTACAATTTGTAATATTTATTTGACAATAATAACATGGGATTCCGAACACACTTGAACCATAAATCTCGAGACATTCTTTTATATAGGTATCTCATGTATTCCGTTCAGGACACAGGTCTTACAATTTTATTTCCGATTGAAACCGAAATTATATTTTCATTTCAACCGTGATTTGTAATCGTAATTCTCGTTTATTGGAATCGAAATTACTTTTACAAATTCAAAGTCATCTCTGAATTACTTTCATAATGCGATAATTTAAATGCCATTTGAGTATTACTTAAGAAAATGTCTAGAATAAGTGGGTTTTTGAAACAAATTCTGTGAATTTATAAGTAATAGCAATGATTTTATTCTACTTAAGTACTATAGATCATAGATAATTATGTGTATATGACTAATTTATTTCTCAAAAGATGTTCAATTACATATTTTTGTGGATGCATAAAATAAATGTTATGTAGAAATAAACGTTATTTTCGAATTACAATGTGTTTCATTATTTTCTCCCTCCTGGCACAATCGTACAACCAATCTTAGTTTTCTTGGGGTGTAAAATGTGTCCTCCCCGAGTGGAGCAAAAAAGACCATCAGGCTTGTGCTGAACAAAAACCACACTGTTCCGTCGGTTGCCTTTGCCTTCCAGGACAGCAGTAGCTTATTCTCTCACTCAACTAATACTTCTATAATCGCTTGGCTGTCAACCAGCAATTATAGAAGTATTAGTTGAGTTTTGACACTGAGTTTTGAAAGTTTAATTACAAAAATAATGGAACTTAATTACAATTTTAGCTATTACTGTGTTCTCGAAAAATCTGTTCATGATTATTACTCAATAATTAAGTTAATAATTGAATACAAAAGATAAAATAAATATGTATTCTTTTTAAAAGATACCTCGTGTGAAATTATTCCTTTTGTCAGAAACGGAACAAAGTTTTCACATAAACATTGCCAAACAACGCAAAATTCTCCAAATAGGAACAATGGAGAGAATTCACAATGTTCCGGACACAAGACGTTTTCCATGAAATCCTTTTGCGTGTTAATGCGTGTATTCATTTATTTTATCTACCAACACCAAGGAAAATACTTGCCTATAAAATTACCCTCGCAGGCAAAAATATGGAATCACTTACTTGCAAAATTGATCCGGTATAGCTCCTTAAGAGCGCTTATTCTGAAAGTTGGCAACGTCGCAAATAGTTGTCAAATATTAACAAGTTTTAATTAATTCAGCAATGTTACTGTATGGAAATAAAAAATATCGCTCTGTAGTGCACTAGAACATTGATATACATAGAAATGCAATTAAAACACTGAATTTGATGTTGTAACCGTTTCAGGTGTAAAAAAGCATTTTCCAAAACATTTTTTACACCTAAAACTATATACTCGGTGTTACGATAATAATTATTGCATTTCATAATAATTTTTTTAGTGCACTACAGAGCCATATTTGTTACTTTCATACAATTTACCAAATTAATTAAAACTTGTAAATATTTGACAGCTATTTGCGACGTTGTCAACTTTCTGGTTATGCGCCCTTAAATAATGGCGTGATTTGAATGAAATTAAAGTTATGTTTTTATACGCAATAACGCCTGCGTCGCGTCTTCGCAAAGATATTTTTAAAGAAACGAAAAGTTCAGTTGCGAGCAGGGTTCGATCCTGCGTCTTCTGGATAGGTACTCCAGACGCCTTAACCACTAGGCCACCGCAACCACTACTCACAAAGCTGAATTTCTCGTTCCCTTGTTTTTCGTTATTGCGTATAAAAACATAACTTTAGTTTAGAAGTCGCTATCTAATACAGCATCGATTTGATTGCAATATCAGACGTGTTGGTTGGTAAAGTAGTTTGATACACTACCAATAGATGGGGCAACGTGTAAACAGCGTTCGAAAAACAAGGGAACGAGAAATTCAGCTTTGTGAGTAGTGGTTGCGGTGGCCTAGTGGTTAAGGCGTCTGGAGTACCTATCCAGAAGACGCAGGATCGAACCCTGCTCGCAACTGAATTTTTCGTTTCTTTAAAAATATCTTTGAATGAAATTGTTATGAATTTAATTTTAACAATGAAATCTTTAGAACGGTACCATTTTTATTCTTTTTAACTAGATAATAAATACGAGTGCTCAAGCTCTCGCAGAATCGGAGCAAGTAGTGATTCCTTACTTTTTGCTCGCGAGTATAGATTAATTTATTGTTTCATACACTTTTTTGACATATTCGATTTTTTTATCGGTTTGCCTAAAGATTAGCCGTGCTCAATGTAGAAATAGTTACCAGTCGTATCATTTCTAAAAAATACGTTAGTAAAACAGGTCGATTGTCAAACGTCACGTGGCTGGCAGACCGGTATGGTTGGCGTTTTTTGACCGAGGCTTACGCTCAACACTGGACGGCAATTGGCTGAGGAGATGAAAAGAAGGATTTACTTAGGTACACCAATTTACATAAGAACAGTGATGGCCCAGTGGTATCGCCCCCAACTAACGAGCTGTAGGTAGTGGGATCGAACACAGCCAGCCGCAGTCGCTTGTGCAATTTATTTCATCACTACTGCTCTCAAAACGGTGAACGAATAACATCGATAGGAATTAGAACCAATAATTCGAAGGCATGTGACATCCACCAACCCACCCGGGGCCTGTGTCCCAGCACAGTGTTGTAGCGTTGAGCCACCTTCAGGGGTAGAGCAGGGCTAACAGGCCGTCCACTTAGATGCTGCTACACGCTGTGCCGAGGATCGTCAAAATTGGCGGCCACGAAGGCCAGGACCGCCATGGGTCCAGGGTTCAAGTCGCGCACCGTGATGTAGCCCACGGTGACATCGTCCTCCAAGAGGAAGCCGGAAAGGTTGTCGAAGCCGTAGTGGATGGCAAACTCGGTACTACTGGTGCGGTTGTTGCTCGATTTGGAGCTGTCGTACTTGTTGTGTAGTAGTTTTAAAAAACACAACGGAGTTTAAAAGTAATTTATTTAAACTATGAAAATAAAACAATACTGTAGAACATGCAGCTGGAGCCGTGGTATAAATTGCAGTGCCTAGAAAAGAATTGAAGGTGACGCAATGACAGAACGTACATATATTCGAAATATTAATTATTAAAACAATAAATAGATCTTAAAGTAAAGAGGTTGAAAGAACAGAAGAGGTTGGATACCTCTCTGTTACAGCGTTATAAGCTGATGGTGATGATAATGATTTATATGTGACAGTGATACTCTCGCAGGGACTCAATGTACCATATTTACCCCTATACTTGTACATTCCAAACTGCGAAGGTTGAATGACGCAAAAGTTAGAGGATAACAAGTTTATCCTCAAAGTTTTAACGTGTTTCATTACGAGGGCAACTTCATAACTGAGGCCATGGTTTTTATGAGGACAGGATAAATAATACAGTTAAGGATACGGAGCTTGTTTTCATTATTTAATTTGGATCATTCCACTGGGAGTACTGGTTAATCAGATGGATAACACAGTGTTGCAAAAAAAGGTAATAATAAAAAGTGTGAAAGTTTATTAAAATAGTTAATTCATTTGAATACGTTTTATACCAAGGATTGAGGAAAACACCGGATTATCTCGTAAGTATTAATAGGTAAAAGTAAAAATTTATTACACTGTTGGCGCTATGGCTCAGAGATTCTGTCGCAAATAACACCGTGACTTTTTAGTCGTCTTACAACGGCAGCCCAGTTCATGTATCGAATGACTACACGTTTATAATAAAATAAAAAAATAGGTATTTAAGAGATTTGAAAATTTTTATAATAAAGTTTTAATTCGTTATTACGACGCAAGCCGTAGTTAGAAACACCCTTGTCTCATAGAAAATGGAGATGGAATGATCTGCCCGACTATTGCCCTGGGTAGGTATGCTCTACAGCTTGATACGTAAACATTTTAACAGGGTGTTTCATGTTTCTAATGTACCTATTTAATCATAATAAAAATATTATTTAAGATTTAAAAAAAAACTCGCCTAGAGGTATTTTAGGTCGGATACATTAAGTGGACCACTTTTGTAAGACGATTAAAAAGTCACGGTGTATACATAGATGATTTTTGAGGAAAGAAAAATTCTGGATAAGTACTCCAGACGCCTTACGAATTAGGCTAACGCAACTCACACTCTGAAGCTGAATCATCTATTCCCTCGTTTGAACGTGTTCTGGATCCATTAAAACTACCGCCATCTCTTGAGATGGCGCTACGTTTCCAAAATGACGTTCAAACGATGGAAACCCACGATACAGCAGAAATGCAGCGGCTTTAGGGCAGACGCAGTGTCAAATTTTATCTTATCCCATTTGCACAAAGAAGAAAACGGAAAGGTAGCAAGTTATGCGGGTAGCATGCCGGTAGTTAGAATGTTTTGTCCTGTGAGTGAAACATCAAGTTATACAAAACCAGTTTATAGTGGTTTCGCTTTTTATGATCTTTCCGCACATTCAACAGTCAACTTATACTGGATTTGCATAGCTTGATGTGTAGCCGTGTGGACTAGCAAACCGCTAGTCGAAAGTTATTTCAAAGTTTAGCAGGTAGGGTTGTAATAAAACAACGTTTGTTTTGAGCAATGGTTACATGTTGCCAACTTATTTTGATGTGACTGAACATGGGGAATTTGGTCTTTTATTATTTAGGGACTGACATAAATGTAGGCCTATTTATGTACAGTGGAATAAGCGCAATTCGTCTCGAGTTCGCACTTGGTCCCAATTTCGTTTTGTAAACTACTCGCATGGGACCAACTGCGAATGGGACGAGTGGCAAATGGGACCAACTACGAATGAGTCGACCTGCGAATGACGAAGTGCGAAAGAGACGATGTGCTCATAATCCATCACAAACGGTGACAGTTCGTCCCATACATGACAAGCGGTGTTGACAAACTAAACCCTTAATCAGTCGCACCAAAAAAGTTACGTCAACGTCAGCGTGGGGCGTGTGATTGATCGTGGGTCTTTCCGTCACCTTGGAACGCAAAAGACGACCTTAACGAACAGGGTAGACTTTAAGGTCTATTTTATAATTATTTAATAATTAAGCAGAATAATAAACAAGGTTAATTCTTGTTTACGTAAACCTCATTACGAATCATTGTTGGTGTCACCATTGTTTCTCATATTAGCACCAATTTAGGATTAGGTTTAACAAGAACTAAGTTAGCATAGTGTAGGATATACCTGCCCTACCTACTCTGTTTACTCGTTCCTTCAATTTCAAGGCCCGCGACCGTTCTTGTTGATGTGTTTTCCGGGCTAAGTGCCAAATATTTTGGTTCCACTTAGGCCATTTGCGATGCCTCCTGAATAGATAACAAGGCTGAAGGTTTAAGTCGGTTCACCGTTTGGTCGTCCTATGCCATGCTGGTAACAGGATTAAAAGTATTTGAAATGGGTTGGAAAAGCTTCAACGCCGATCAAAAGCGAGCCTTTCAAAAAAAAACCCAGGTATTAAAGGTTTCTGTATGAAATATATTTTTCTTAACAATTAATATTTTGATACTTTATAATTTTGAGAATGTGTATGTCTAATCACACTTTGTAATTTTGAGAATGTGAGTGGCTACTTTACTGATCTGATTCCGAAAATGCTAGTTAACGTTGGCGTGGCGGTTGAATGCAGTCGTTGTCTGCGACGTAGAGCGGGACCAATTCCCGATACGCCCGCTTTTATGCTTGCAGTGTGTAGTACTGTCTGTTGAGCGCATTTCTCAGCTGTTCATTCACGCTTACTGTACATAATATGTAATCTCGAGTTTCGATCAAAACATAAGCAAAGCTGCAGCCAGTCACATATAAATCATGTAAACTTGTAATACTTATTCCATCAGCGCTTATTAAAAATACATCCAAATTGACATCGCGCAGCACAATCGCATTGGAAAGCTTTTAAACTGATTCAAATTAATTCGTAAGCCCTCGAGCGAGTTAAATTGCCGCCATATTGAGAGCTATCGTCCAGAGATTCAGAAAATTAGGTTAATAGTGGTGACCCGTCGGGCTAGCACGAACGTGCAGAGAAAATGCAACGTGAATTCGAAAATTTCAAATTTTGTAGACGTAACGTATTGACTCCTTGGTGGTTTGTGGCCAGTACAACATAAACTAACGAGGCAGAGAGTCTTAGGATTTCGGAAGAATAGTAGTATAAAATAGTTTTATTGAAACCAAAATTAGTAAGAGCAGTGGTAGTCTAGTACCTAGTATCGACTCCTACTTACGAATTTGTTGTTAGTTTCTTAGAGCTTGTCACAGCGACGCAAAACAATACGACTGATGGTAGCACGCACGCGAAGAACTAAACAAATGAAAGTGCACGGTTGAAGCAAGTCGCAATAGACTACTGACTCAAGGAACAAGTCGCGTCGTAAGTTGGGAAGGGTCGTCTCGCGTTCATGCTAGTACCACAGACTGGCCGACACAGGAACGAATTGCATGTAATTAAGACTCTGCCAGCGATAGTAACTAATGCATTTCTACAAGAGACAGAGGATTAATGGGGAAATTAATAATAGGATTATTTAATTTCTGCTTCTGATTAAAATGGAGTGTTCTTATCAAAATTTCTAAGAGTTAAAGTCAGTAAATGAAGAGGTCATTTCTTTTAGTATTATTCTCAAAGGATAGCCCGCTATTTTTTGTTATGTGATCAATTTTGTTGCAGGATCGAGAACAATTAAATACTTATAAAGCTCAAAGTCTCAAGTCGGTTCTAAGGTTACTTTTAGAACGAGAAGAACTTCTCATGGCAACAATTTTTTACTGAACTACAATATTTTTTATGAATTAACTAACTTTTTTTCTAAAAAAAATACATATTTATAGGCAAAAAGTTTATTAGTACCTACCAAAGTTTTGTGACATTTAAAATATTTAAATGACAAATTATTTTATTTGCTTTAGGAAATTGAGATTTAATTTTATTTAAAAGTCATTCAAATATTCCAAGATAATAGTTATTAATTTTGTATCTTTCTACTCATAAATTATTGAGGAATCTGTAACTACGAAGTTCATGCATAAAGGTCACGATTTCTGAAAGTTTCAGGGTCAGGTTCATTTTATCCTTGCATTATTGTATATTTTACACCACTAGGATTTTCTTAGTGATGTCTTTGCATTACCGTACTTTATAAAGGTTTATAAAATTGTGAGGAACAAATTGTAGTTATTTGGTTACAAAATTTCAAAAACAGTTCAAAATATCACGTCTGAAATTCCAACAGCGTAACAGTTGAAAAGTTTCATAACAAAACTTTTTCAACTTTTTTTACGATGCTTTTGATCTAAAAAAAAAAGATAAAATATTAGATAGAAAATCCCAATAAATTTGTAACTCCTCTCATTCCCTTTACCAATACTACAAATATGCACAATAAATTATATTATTAATCCTTTACCAAAAATCAATTGTTAAAACGACAACACCGGAGGTGACGAAGTTTAGGCCTAATAAAATGTAAATACTGTCTATATGCAAGTGAAACGAATGAAAACAAGAATTAAAATCCCTAATGACCTAAACTATAAGAATCCTTTATCACAGTCACAGAGTGAAATAAGAAGTATAGAAGAATACAGAAAGGATAATTTCAAAGCAGAAAAACAAAAACAAATTCTTCAAGAAAATAGGACCATTCCTCCAAGATTATTGTACCGCTTTTGCGCTAGAAAATGCTAACAAGGAAACGCAAGAAAAATGTTGGCAAGAATAACAGTAATTTTAACTCAACGTAGTCTGGGAACAAGTTAGCTCGTTATGGGAATTTATGACCTTTTAAAATTAAAACTACAGTCAAAAATGTACGCTTCTTAAGTTTTATTACCTGTCCGCTTTGAATTTGTAGGCTAAGCAAAGATACTCGTGTCACCTTAAGATTTAAGACTAATTTAATAAAAGTTATGTGTACGAATTAAAACATTCCTGAGATGGTACCTTATTAGAGCCGGTTAGAATTTTGGGAAAGACTTTTCTTTCATTCCACAATTTCATTCTTAAAACATTTTGTAGTCAACAACCTGGAATGAGTTAATAAATTCACACTTCTTTTACAGTATACCTACCTATAGTGCTATACTATTACGCTTATTAGTACTATTCACTCAAATGAACGCACACTATACGAAAATAAACTCATTTGTTTAATAAAGAATCATGCTTCTCAACGAAACACCACCGCGCTGTTCGAATTCCTAAATCTATAAAACGAAAATTCATTTTTACGAACAAGCAGAAAACACAGGTCTAAAGAATATGATGTCAGAGAATATTTGTAAAAAAATAGAGTTACTTATAATGGAAATAAAACATTTCGAAAATGTTTTGCGACAACTTTTTATTAATTGAGAATTTTCGTTAAAATAAGTTCAGTCATTTATCGGCTCATAACCTTGAAAATTGTTTACACAGCTGTTATCATTTTAATCTCAAACAATCGTAAATCTAAATATTAAATATTGTTAGTTTATTTCCAATCAATGATCGTTTAAAAATACAAAATAAACCCACAATATTTGCCTCTGAAGCCATTAAACAGTTATTATTGTTCAGTTCGATCCCTCATGATTGATAGCAATGAATCGGACGATCGGATAGCGTGTTGTTGTTTTGCAAATAACTCTCGACTTGTTTAACTTGAGCTCTGTATATTTAATAGAACCAGTGTTATGAACAAGAAAAATATTTTGTATTTTTTTTTTAATTTAAAGCGACTTGTATGACATTGACAGTTGAAATTTTGAAAGCAAAAGACGAGTTCCTGAGAATAGCGTGTACGAGCAAGCTACTGCACTCTTCAGAATTAAAATATTAGAATAGGTAAATCAATCGGTTATAAACTGCATTTAGAACAGAGTAGCAGATTATGGACAAACCCAGACCAGGTTAAAAAAAAACCTAACATTAAAAAATATATTTTTGGACGATTGCGGGCGTGCGGAATAATACTCGGCAATGTTTATAATAACGTTTGTATTGATATAAGCGCAAGCAAAGGTTTACAGGGGCGAAGATGAAGAAGAGATGAAGTATAGCGAGAGTTGAGAAGATTTAGAGTAAGGAAGAATATAAATCAAAGATCTAGGTGATAGCGAGAATGAAATATAGATTTACGATAGACTATAGCAATAACGCGGTAGCGAGCCAAAGCGGCGTGGATTCGCGATGGAGGCGTCTAGTTGACTGGCCGGTGGTCGGCGTCGTCTGCGGCTGCAGCGGGCTGCGGGAGGCGGTGCGGCGTGCGGAGTCCGGGGTGAGGTAAGCCAACAGGTTTCCGCGGCCGGGAGGCGCTCGCGCACGCCGACGAGGCGCGCGCCTTCGCGCCGGCATGAAGAAAAGGGTTAAGCAGAACTTGCGCTGTAACTATGAAATTTAATGTAAGTTTGTGGGTCAAGAATGTTGACGCCACAGTACCCCCTTACGAATAAAAGGGTCATATTAAGGCACAAATCGTTCAGGGAACCTGACTTTACGTCCTGAACGGGTAGTCAGTATTGGTTGCGTCTCCTGCGTATCGTGACTTTGTGCCTCCACATCCTCACGCCAGGTATACGCAGGCTTAACTCGGTCAATTGAAACTTTTACAGTTTTATTGTTGAGCACAATATCAATTGTCTTTGGACTTCTTGAAACGACCTTATGAGGGCCACTGTAAGGTGGTTCTAACGATCCTCGCAGCAAATCTTGGCGTAAAAACACGTGTGTAGCGGTACGTAAATCTTTGTGCTCAAATACTTTATGCTGCGCATGGTCGGATGCTGGTCGCGGTCGTAATTCGGACATTTTCTGTCGTAATTGACTGACAAAATCTGGGTAATCTACCTTGTAATTGGTTATGGTGAAAAACTCGCCAGGGACACGTAACTGCTCTCCAAACACCAATTCAGCTGATGAGCACTGCAGGTCCTCTTTGTATGCTGTGCGTAGTCCTAGGAGAACTATAGGAAGAGAGCTAACCCAATCCTTTGTACCATGCGTCATTATAGCAGCTTTGAGGGTGCGGTGTAGACGTTCAACCATGCCATTGCAGGCTGGGTGATACGCTGTCGTCCTCGCCAATTTGATTCCATATGTTTCTGCTAGATGTTGGAATAAGTGCGATTGAAATTGTCTACCTTGGTCCGTGATTACCTTCTTCGGGCAACCATACCGAGCGATCCACTCCGTCACGAACGCCTTCGCCACAGTCTCTGCTGTCATGTCAGGAAGCGGGATCACCTCAGGCCATCTGGTAAATATGTCGGTTATGGTAAGACAGTATTTAAAATTGGATGATACTGGAAGTGGGCCAATTAGGTCCATATTGACCTCTGCGAAACGAACATCTGGTATGTCAAATTTACCAAGAGGTGATGTAGTATGCCTTGTCACCTTTGACTTCTGACATGGAATACACTCTCTAACCCAAGCTCGAACATCTTTCCTAAGGGAAGGCCAAATATAACGCTCACTGACCATCTTGATGGATGCCCTTGCCCCGGGATGGCTTAGGCTGTGCAACGCTTCGAACACACGGCGTCTATGGGTAGCTGCTACAAAAGGTCTGTGTTTGGACAAAGAAACATCACAATAAATTTGTACTTTTGAATTTGGTACTTGCGCTAACTCCAGTTGCAGCGAGTGGTTACCCTTTAGAAGTTCTAGCAGCTCTGGATCATCACGCTGCGCAAGGGCAAGCTCAATGACGTCCACTGGCGCGGTAACTGCCTCGATTCGAGACAAAGCATCTGCCACCTGGTTGTCCTGCCCCGAAACGTGTTGTATGTCAGTGGTAAACTGCGAAATAAAATACAGTTGATTAATTTGTCGCGGTGAACCTTGTTGGTCTTTCTTTTTGAAAGCACTTATCAGCGGCTTATGATCGGTATAAACAGTGAAATTTCGTGCTTCTATCATGTGACGAAAGTGTTTGATGGCCTCATAAATTGCAAGGAGTTCGCGATCATAAGCGCTGTATTTTTGCTGTGTGGGGCTCATCTTCTTCGAGTAGAAGGCTAAAGGCTGCCAGACGTCATTTACTTTCTGCTGTAAAACGGCTCCTAAAGAAACATTGGACGCATCTACTACCAGAGCCAGTTGCGCATTCGTAACTGGGTGAACCAGCAAAGCTGCATTTGAAAGGCTACGCTTGCAGCGCTCAAAAAGTTCTAGTAACTGTGGAGTCCACTTCACTGGTTTTGATCCTTTCATACCTGGTCCTGCCAATAAATCATTAAGTGGGGCCTGTAGTTCAGCAGCGCCCTTCAAGAACCGCCTATAAAAATTGAGCATCCCTAAAAATCTTCTCAAGCATTTGATCGTCTGAGGTGGTGGGAAATTTTGTATGGCCTTTATTTTCTCCTCTAATGGGCGTACTCCTCCAGCTGAAACAGTGTAACCAAGAAAAGTTACCTCGGGCTGACCGAACTTGCACTTAGCCACATTGATGACTACGCCGTATTCTTGAAGGCGGGAAAACAGTTTGCGTAGATGTTCTTCGTGCTCCTGCGTATTTCTAGAAGCTACTAGAAGATCATCAATGTATGGGAAACAAAAATCCAGATCGCGTACCAAACCATCGATGAAACGCTGGAACGTCTGTGCAGCGTTTCTCAGCCCAAACGACATAAAGGGAAATTCAAACAAACCAAACGGTGTCGTGATGGCTGTCTTCTCAATATCCGCCGGATGTACTGGTATTTGTTGGTAAGCTTTGACCAAGTCTATGACAGAAAAGATGGTGCTTCCATGTAAGTGCTGTGAAAAATCTTCAATATGACGAACCGGGTATCTGTCAGGCACTGTCCTTGCATTCAGCGCTCGGTAATCGCCACAGGGTCTCCACGTGTCGTCATGCTTCGGCACCAGATGTAAAGGTGATGCCCAAGGTCCGCTGGAGCAACGAGCTGTTCCCTCCTTTACCATAGTTTGAAATTCAGCCTTGGCTATCTTCAAACGATCTGGTGCTAAACGTCGTGGCCTGCAGAACACGGGTGGGCCGGGGGTGGTATTAATAAAATGGACGGTAGAATGACGTACCTCCCTTGGTGCACCAGATGGACGTGAGATGTCTGGAAACTCTCGCAGCAGCTCGTGGTACCGAGAAGTACCGGTAACAGCTTTGATGCTGGGTAACTCGGTCTTCGCGACAGCTCCGCTAACAAAGAGGTTGGTCAAACCATCAATCAACCGATTATTGTAGCAATCCACTAAAAGATTATAATGCGAGAGAAAATCATACCCAATTATCGGTTTTGAGACATCTGCGACGACAAACTTCCAACTAAACTCCCTCCGTAGTCCTAAATTCAGCTGCAAATTAATATATCCGTATGTAGATATAACAGAATTATTAGCTGCGCTAAGGTCATAATTTACACGTGTCCGCTTTTCATTTAAATAATGGCGAGGGTAGACGCACAGATCGGAACCCGTATCAACAAGAAAATGTTTTCTAGATTGCAGATCGGTGATGAATAAACGGCTGGAAATACTGCAGCAATCGCTCGCCGTCATTAGCGACTGGCGTTGGCGTTTTCCGAAACGAAATTGCAAGGCTTGTTGCAGTGATGCGCTCTATTCCCAAATGTGTCATGGTACCAACATATATCGCGGTTGTCCGCCATTTTGTAAGTGCGGCCTCGTGAATTACTCCTTGAACGGGAAAATCGTCGGTTACGACTCCTATCTGGCCTACCTGCCCGTGTTCGTCGTTCTACCGTAGTGGTCAACTCATCAAATTTCCGCGTGAGACTGGCTATTTCAGTACGCATTACCTCAAGTAAGCTCCCATCAGAGGACGAAGTACTCGCGACCTGGGCCACCGGGTTCACCGGTGCTATCTCCAATACCCGGTCAGCCAGCTCCGCAACAGCTTCCAGTGACGTGGCAACCTGAGAAGCTATGATTGCCTGCAGACTGGTGGGCAGCCGGCTGGTCCAGATGGTGCGCACGAAATCCTCTGGCACCCCAGGGCCTGCCAGGCTCTGCAGGTGGCGAAGAAATGCGGACGGCTTGCGGTCCCCAAGCTCCTCGTGGATAAGGAGTTGTCGCACCTTCTTTTCCTGGGAAACTGACAAACGCCTAATTAGTTCGGATTTAAGCTTCTCATACCTATTGGATGCCGGGGGATTCTCTAAAATATCTTCTAGCTGGGCCGCGATGGCAGGCTCCAAGTTACTCACTACGGTATAATACTTAGTCGCATCAGACGTTATATTGGACAGGGCAAACTGGGCTTCAATTTGAGTGAACCATACATTTGGTTTCTCTTGCCAAAAAGGAGGAACGCGTACTCTAACCTTTGCTATCTCTGCTGATCCCAGTGCAGCAACCAGCGCTTCAGTCAATTCATCCGCCATCTCGCAATTACTTGCAGAATATTTTTTTTTTTCGACGTCAACGTGTCCTTCGCGAACCTTCCGGAAGCTTCTATGACGTCGTGCGGTCACGCGGTCGCGCTATACGTTAGCTACGCGGCGAATCACATCGGGGTCACCACTTTTGGACGATTGCGGGCGTGCGGAATAATACTCGGCAATGTTTATAATAACGTTTGTATTGATATAAGCGCAAGCAAAGGTTTACAGGGGCGAAGATGAAGAAGAGATGAAGTATAGCGAGAGTTGAGAAGATTTAGAGTAAGGAAGAATATAAATCAAAGATCTAGGTGATAGCGAGAATGAAATATAGATTTACGATAGACTATAGCAATAACGCGGTAGCGAGCCAAAGCGGCGTGGATTCGCGATGGAGGCGTCTAGTTGACTGGCCGGTGGTCGGCGTCGTCTGCGGCTGCAGCGGGCTGCGGGAGGCGGTGCGGCGTGCGGAGTCCGGGGTGAGGTAAGCCAACAGGTTTCCGCGGCCGGGAGGCGCTCGCGCACGCCGACGAGGCGCGCGCCTTCGCGCCGGCATGAAGAAAAGGGTTAAGCAGAACTTGCGCTGTAACTATGAAATTTAATGTAAGTTTGTGGGTCAAGAATGTTGACGCCACATATTAAAAGGTTTCCTATTACTTTAGAAAAAAAAGTGGTTCTATCTAAACTAATATTAAATTAAAACACTGACTTGACAAGAAAACTATTCTACACCGCTCAAAATTGAAATAAAACCTAAACACACATCCTGTATCGAAGCTCAACAAAAACTGGCCACCAGTAATAATCCGTTTGCAAATAGAAAAAAAAAGCTATCTAACATTTTTTACACAATAACTTTTTACTTCTATTGAAATAGACATATCGATATGAGTACCGCTAAGTGATTTGTAATTTATACTTTTTGAAATGTCAAACAAGGACTTTACTCAGTTTTTGAGAAATAATAAATTACTCCTACCTCAGCAGCCTAATCACGATGTAAGTATAGTTTGGTAATAATAAACTAGCTTATGCTCGTGGTTTCGCCCAAATGTAGCTTGATTAATATTCCACAGGATAATACTATGGGATTAAAATATATTGTGTTATGGAGTCTCTGTGCTCTGCCGTTTTTAATTTGCCAAACTGAACAACGAACAGAGCCAAACGTCGACATGAACATTTTCACAATTTTTCTAGCGAACGCTCTTGTCTATCATCGTCAAATAATTTTACTTTATAAAGATGTCAGACTTGACAGTCGGGTCGGCAAAAAGCTCGCCAGAACCCTCGTAAGAATGCTCGCTAAAACGCTCTCGTATTTTTTCTGTAATTTAACATTCGCAAGAAGTTAAGTTTATCAGCACCTTCACTTTTCATTATATTAATACAGCTTTTTCCACATCTTTAGGAGTTCCTAACAGTAATGGATAAGGTATTTAAATGGTCTTGCCTGATGGGTGTGTTGGGCTCAAAGAGATACATCTGTTATATCTGGAGTGCGTTCATACTAAGCGTGTTAGTTTTCATGGAGATTCAAGCTATCTGGAAAGTTATTAAAGCACTGGCGGGCTGGGCTATTGATACTGCAGGACAAAGTAAGTTATTTGAAAAATGTACGAAACAAACCACGAATCTGAAGGAAATGAGAGAGCCAAAATAATAATACAATCCATACTCATCATCATCCTATCTCAGTAAAAGGAGCATAATATGCTCCTTTTACTGAGATAAAATTCTCAAAAAGTGCCCCCTCACTAAATTTGCGTGTAATTCCCTATGTTAGTAATCATAGACATGTGAATTTATAGTTAATCAATTTAGCGACGTTAGTCACGATTTTGGGCTTGATTTGCATTGCCTACCCAAAAGAGCTTCTTGACTTACCAAATTCCTTTCATTATAAAAAAAAATCTCAATAAATGTTTGTTAAGTATCTATGGTTTTTAAACTTTAACAGAAAACTTAATTTCTTTCAGGAAGTGTCACAGCTAGATTAGCAGGCACCATTTTCTATACGATAGCAATCTTCTCTTTAATACTGGCATCGCTGCTCTTCAGATCGTGGAGTGATCTCGCTGCGTTTTGGGCGAAGGTTGAGAGAATCATGGCCGTCAAAGCACCAGCTGACAAGACCTTGAAGAAGAGAATGTATTTTGTGCTGGGTTTTATGACGGTATGCTCGATGTGTAAGTTTTAAGAACGTGTTAATCTGATTTCGACTCCATTATATTTATTTTGTGTAAGGTTAAATTAAAGACAGGAAACCTCCATGTGCGCCCGTGGACTGGAGTTCCCTCTCGGATACGTCCGGAGGGAAGACCAGTTTTTTTGGGCCGGTGCACCCTGGGATGCGGGCAAAAACTCTTCCTTAGGCACTGTGTGCCTAAGGGGTCTCTTTGCCCGTATGCGAATAGCCTGTCGGGTGGACGCTCCAACGCGTGTCCCTCTGAATAGCAGAGAACACAGCGGCGGAGCGGGCTTGCGGACGGTGAGTAATGGGTAAGCTCGCCGTCCAACCAAGGACCAAGCCCGGGTCGGTGGCGCGTCGTGTTTCACGCGCCGACCCAATGCCTGCTGAGGTCGCGGAATTTTTTTTAATCCAGGATACCGTGGCCCCGGAACGTAAAGGGCATCCGAAGGGACACGGGCGGATTTTAGTCAGTAAGAGTCTGACAGTCCCTTCCGCCCCACCCAGGGCGGGAGGACTCATTTGATGATTTTGCCACACAAAACAAAAAAAAAAGGTTAAATTAAAAGGCAATTTGAAAACTATAACGGCAGAGCCTACAATATAAAATAATTGCTAAATAACGCACGCAGTCACGGACTTCACTTGACCTAGCTTTAAAGAAAATGCTATCTTAGATCACACTTAGATGGAGCGTTACGATGACTGCGAGTGCCACCACACTGATTGGTTACGAATAACTTTTCCGCTGCCGTTTATTATTTTTTTGGTTTGATCCCGCGGTTTTTCAAAATGGTTACCGAAAACTGTAAATTCGCACAATTGAACTCATCAAATTCGTCCATTCCATGAATTACACCTTATTGTAACAAAAAAGAAGTAACTATAAAATAATTTTCAATTATAATTATAAAATTGAGCGCTCTCTCAACTGGATATAATTTATAATTATAAACATAATATACCTACTCGAATATGTATAAATGACAATAACATTTGGTTTCAACGTCTACCAAGAAACACAATACCAACACCAGCTTTACATACGTAAATATATACGTCCCGTGAACAAATATACGGACTGCCTTATTGATTTATTTATGTTAATTGTGTGTTACTTCTCTTATTTACATTTCAGTGGAGCATATTATGAGTATCATTTCTTCGATTGGATTGGACTGCCCGCCATCTTTGATTATTAAGAGATACGTTCTGATCTCACATGGATTTATGATTTTGAGGCGTAAGTATATATCTATGTAAAGATATTGTGAATAAGTATATCTCTAATTTGTATGGTGTGCATAATAAAGAGTATTCTAACTATATTATCATAGAATATTATGTTATTTTACTTGCTAAAGTATGGGAAGAATTGGCTAAATTATATCAGCCACACAGGTCGAGGTTGGACTGTGGATGGGTGGCCTATAACAGCGAATATCCCTTTTTAGTCTCAGCTGTCATAGATTTTTGATAACTGGTTACTATTAATCAGAAGTTAGAAAGTCTAAAAACCAATCATACGAAGAGGTATCGTAATACACAGTTACTGGAATGTGGTGGTCAGTTACACAGCCGCATCATGTACATAATATTATAAATAATACTGATATAATTTATCTGAATCCGGTTCAATTGAGACACTACCCCAACAAATGAAGAAGGCAGATGAAGGGTAATTGTATTAGTTTTAATCAGCTTTTCTTAGAGATCTATTCACCTCCACACAAAAAAACACAAATTCCTAATGGATAATAATCCAGCTCACAATTTATTAAGGGCCCGGGGTATCATGCTTTTTACCAACACTTCTCGTCTCTATTGACTGAAATAATATTAAAATAATTGTTTCAGATGAATACTCTGACTGGTACGCCTTACCTTTAGTTTTTATGAGTACCGTGGCCACTCTACTATGGAACTTCCAGGACCAACTGATAGTCCTCATCAGTATGGGTTTGACTTCGAGGTATCATCGCCTGAACCAGTGTCTCGCCAAGATGTGTGCGCTGGAGAGGAAGCAAATGGATCCTGATCAAGTACGGATATCATGAGTATTTATTTTTTCATTTAGTGTTGAAACTGTTCATTATACCAAATGAAATTACATAATAGTAGTTTATGAAACTGGTACATAATGAGGGGTATTATACACGAGTGTGAGTTTAAAAAACGAGCGAAGCGAGTTTTTTAAAAGTATCACACGAGTGTATTATACCTAGTTATGTACAGTTTCATACACTACTTTATCTACTTTCATTGAACACGAATTTATCAAATAAAAGATAAAGATTGACACAGTATTATGCCGCCAAAATTCCCGTTATCACCGCGCATGGGCCACAGCGCGAGCAGCCACAGATAAAAAATCAAATGGATGTATCTATGATCTGTAATCTGTATCGTAATGAAAAAAAAATTTATAAAATAATTTAAATTAAATTATGACACTATTTCTCTAACAAAATAATTTATTATAACATTATTTTGTTAGAGAAATAGTGTCATAATTTAATTTTTTAATTTCATTTCGATATACCGTGTGTAAAGTACGTCATTATAAACTCGTTTTGAGTTTTGTATTTTGAATTTAACGATATGAGAGTAGATAAAAAATATTATATAATTGGACCTTAATAGTAAAAATTATAAGAGCTTTTGTTATTAAGAGAAAACCATGCACACCATTTTATTGGTGGGGTTTTTCAGAACAGGCAGATGGGTATTACTTCTACCAGATGTATGAACGTAGACGAGGCAAAAGGCATGTGTGAGGATCGTTCCATGTGGCGTTCCGTAGTTTATACCTAACCCCTTGTACCAAAGCTCTGAATGCCATAAAACATCTGAAGAAACAGGATGATTTTAAGTCAGTGAGAGCCTTTTTCTTTCTTTTTTTTTTCGTGGTAAAATCATCAAATGAGTCCTCCCAGCCCCGGGCAGGGTGGGAGGGACTGTCAGACTTGTACTGACTAAAATCCACGGTGTCCTTCGGTAGCCCTTTTGTGTACCGGAGTCGCTGTATACGTATGTCCCGCGACAGTCAGTGAGAGCCTGACAGTCCGTTCTGCAACACTCAGTAACATTTGATAGATGATTTCACGCAACACTCAGTAATATTTGATAGATGATTTCACGCAACACTCAGTAACATTTGATAGATGATGGGAAATAGTCTTGAGGTATTACACTTGAGGCAACTTAGACGTAAGACATAAGATTTAACGCATATTACAGGTATATTTCAAGTACTTGAATTACACAGGTAATATAATTAGTTTCCACTTCAACGTCACCCTTGTCTTTATAATAAAGGTCTTCACCCATTTACGTTTTGCGTCAATTTTGTTTAGGTATACCTTGACAACAGATCTAAAACGTCACCAACCATTACCATCTGTCTACCTACGTGTTCATTGTTCGTTAATCACCTAATTGTGATCCTCGCTGTGAGGAACACCCGTTGTGGTGAAGCCTACCCCAGACGTTTCCATTTCTGTCTTCATAACCTACCAACCGTAATATAATTTAAATTTAGTCGCATGTTTAGGGGACCTTTCTATTCAGCTTTCACGGCTAAAATTAGTTTATGAATCTATTCAGGGATATACATATAGTATTCAAGTGAATGTTTCTCGAGCTAATAACCTGTCTTTGAATAGGTAACCGCACTTAGTAAATCGATAAAGGCCAACACCAATTTAAGCTCACCTTGATATATTGATTCTACAATTATATTTCTCCTAATTTAATTAATAATAATATTCCACAACTATCACACAACGCCATCTAGTCCCAAGCTAAGCAGAGCTTGTGTTATGGGTACTAGACAACTGATAAACATACTTATATATTTCTAAATACATACATATTATAGATAAATTACACCCAGACACAGAACAAAATGATCGTGCTCATCACAAAAACTTTTGTCCTGGATGGGAATCGAACCCACGACCTCCGGCATAGCAGTCAGGGTCACTAACCACTAGACCAACAGGCCTGTCCAATTAATAACCCATAAGTATTTAAATAAATGTTGTTAATATCCTATAAGTCATAATAACAGTGGTATTTCGAGGATAGATTGGTAGATTTTTTCGTCCAAATATTTCGAAAACATGCCACTTTTTATACTTCTAAATGAAAAATAAAACATCAAGAGGAAACAAGCATGTGTATTATTATTATAAGCCCACACAGGGCAAAGGCCTCCCTTCCCTCCTTCCACTTTTCGCGATCTTGTACGATTGTAGGCCAATCCTTTAAAATGAGTCTAGCTAATCCATAGCATGTGTAAGATCCCTAAATTCAAAAACATTTGTTATCCAGAAACCTGATAGGAAAATAGTTTATAATAGCACTCTCGCAAAAAGTGAAGAACACGTGTATGCCAAAGTGGGACCGCCTAAAACATGTTACACTTTGGTTTTTATTTCAACTTCGGAGTTCGAAATCGTATCGATTAACACCATTATTTATTGGCTTTGCAATTCTATACCAGGTTGACCTGCAACCAGATATCCAACCAATTTAGTTTCAAATTAAGCGTTTTAATTTACAACCTGGATTTTAGTGATAAATACGTAGACTTATCAGTCACTGCTGGTAATGGACCGCTTTGTGACGAATATGTCACTGAGCTCACAGCGCTTTGCATTTTGCACAAACTGCTGCTCAGTGAATCCGTAAGTTGAGTTTTAGTTTTTCTTTTTCTAAGTGTACGATCTGTGTAATCTGTACCTTTACGACGGGGCCCCCTTTAGAGGGCCAAAGCCTGCCAGTTTCGCGGGTCTTACCGAATTACCGTGACCATGGTACGTTAATGGCTATTGAAGGACACCGTGGATTTTAGTCAGTACGAGTTTGATAGTCCTTCCCACCCTGCCCTGGGTGGGAGGACTCATTTGATGATTTTACCACGATAAAGTCAAAAAAAGTGTACAGTCTGAGAACTGCTATAAGCAGAATTTCTTCGTCAAAACACTTTTGTAATAAAATCGTTGTAAATCACAATGACAGGTGGCAACTGTCATCAGCTGTTTTGATTAATTTAATAGAACGAAATTATAAATTAGAAGACGACACCGTTAAATATTTTCCGAACATTCTCTTTCACATATAAACAGGCCTGTTGGTCTAGTGGTTAGAGACCCTGACTGCTATGCCGGAGGACATCACCCAGGACAAATGTTTGTGTGATGAGCACGATCATTTGTTCTGTGTCTGGGTGTAATTTATCTATAATAATATTTATGTATTTTGAAATATATAAGTATGTTTATCAGTTGTCTAGTACCCACAACACAAGCTCTGCTTACCTTGGGACTAGATGGCGTTGTGTGATAGTTGTGAAATATTATTATTATTAATAATATACAAAACAGGTAGTGGAGTTAAGATAAGCCATCACTCCATGTAAATACTGGGCTGTACCTGAGGCTAGAAGCAGACCGTAACATAGTCGGGAAAAGGCAAAATGTTGGACGAGTTCTGGGGTAATAAATCATGACTTGTTTAATTCAAACTGGATTAAGAGACCCATAACTTATAATTTTCTATTATAACACAACAAATCTATCTTCAATTCTCATGTGAACTATATCATATTGAAACTTATCGCGCTCAGGGGAAATCATGTTGACTGCGGGTAGATCATACTGTGTCTATTCTAGTTCTTCAGACGTGGCTCCTATTGCTTTAGGGGTTAGTTGGAGTTCAAACTTTGTCTCTCGGATGTGCTCTAGAAAAATTGACTTTAAACTTTGGAAGAAATCTTTTCTTATAAAATGGAATTCCATTGTATCATATGGATGCGTATTGTAATTTGGTATAATAAGTATGTCTTACTAGCTGTAGCTCCGCACGCTACAACTCGAATATTATGCCACGGGAACATACATTCCTTTGTGCTAATCCCGGTTATAAACTATCTATGTAACTAGCACAGAGAGCAGTACTTAAGGTGATGCTTGGCAGACCGTATAGATTCCCAACTACCGAATTATATGCGGACTGTAGAGTACTTACTGTTAGACAGCTCTTTGTGCTCCAAGACACTCTCAGGGCCCATAGACAGTCGCCCTTGCCAGATCCTACCAAACGTAAAGCTAAATCTACGTACGCATCAGTATCTCACAAAACGACTTTTGCTAGCCGCCAGCTTTACGTGGTGAGTTCACTTATTTATAGAAAAATTAGCAAACGCTTCCAAATAAATAACTTAGGCAGACATGAACTAAAGACTAAACTAAAACATTGGCTGTATGACTAGGACTATTCTACTACCGAAGATCTAATTACCTATCCTATGTAGTCACGTAGTTAGAGATAGATACACGGATATTTCAATAAAATTTTTATCATATCTTATTCGTTTATGTGTAAGTACCTACATTACCGAACACACGAACACGGACGCACACGCATACACACACACACACATCACACACATCCTCACATACATCCCATCCACCCATCACTCCGTATCACACACTCACGCACACATTCATAATACACGTACATAAGAGTAACAATATACAGTACATAACTTTACCTCACACGTATAGCTCTTTTGTTAATGTTATTTCATCCATAATAATTAGTAATTAGGTTTCTTTTAGTTATTTTAAACAACACACATAGAAAGGTTTTATTGTAATTTTCGATGTAACAGTAGAAGACTGACTCCTAAGTCACAGGTTTCCCCTAGTTTAGGAGGCAGGGTTTCCTTAATTTAAGCTACCTTCATCTACCAGAATTTGTAACCTACTAGTACTTACCTCTGTAACAAAGGTTATCTGTGTCAATAAACTTATTTTTTTTTATGTACCAAAGTTCATTCGAATACGTGCAGTGGTTTTTGCGTGAAAGAGTAAGAAGCATCCATCCAAACAAAACATGAAATTACGTTTATAATATCAGTATTAGGAAGGATTAGTAGGATAGGATAGTAGGAAGTAGGATATTAGTAGGATAGGATATTTGAATAAAATACTCTTAATTTTATAAATGTAAGGAGCTTTCACTTTCCCCTAATCTTTATGTTCTAGAAGAATGAAGCAACAAAAGTGTACACTTGGCGAAAACTAAGAGAAGCTTACGTGAAGCAAGCTATGTTGGTCCGCAAGGTGGACGGTTCCATAGGAGGGATCATCATACTTTCCTGTTTCTGCAACTTCTACTTTATTTGCTTGCAACTGTTCTTGGGGATCACGTAAGTACCTTAATTATCATTATTTTATAATAGTATTTTTAACGGTTAGTCATCATCATCAGCCGGAAGACGTCCACTGCTGCATAGGTACGGTTAGTGACCAAATGAAACAGAAATCAAAACTCTAGCTGGATATAAGTTAGTAATTAAAATAAGGAAATTACGCAAAATGTTATCACTTACAATGAGTAACATCTCGTCTCAAACATAAAATCGTTTGCTGAGTGTATGATGTGCATTACTTTAGATATGCTGCTACCATTTTGCTAATTCTTTTGTTTTTGTTAGCGACGATAAAATATTATGAAAGTTTTAGAAATAAATACAACTGCAGACGTTTACATTTAATTCCATAATAATTATTATAAAAAAAAAAACAGTCCTTACACATCAAGAAAACTAGTGCCATTTCTCTTCCAAACAAAAACAAACAAAACTTCTATCAAAGTACTGAACACATTGTAAGCAGAAGAAAGTTCCAGCAGTTACAAACATTTCGTCGGTACTTAATCGATCATTAGGGCTTAACGGTGTAAGAAAAACATCCGTGTAAGTACCCTTATACGTTGTAATGGAACGTAACGTGTGTAATGCTTAGAACAGCTGTGGGCATTCATCACGTTTGATATATACCTTGTAATGTACGTACTTTGGGAAACGGCTTTTACTAGGTATATCTATACACCGTGTTCTTCACGTTATCCATAAACTTTAGCAAATACTTCTATGGCTTTTACAAATCAAATCCAACAAAGGAAGTAGTACTTAAAAAGGCTTCAAAGATATTTGTAATTTCATTTAATGAAATTTAATTGAGCTATGCAGTGAGAAAGTATCTTAATTTGGCCTATGTTGCCGCTTAGTGCAATTAAAATGATAAATCTATCAAATACTATTTGCATTTCATTTGTTTCAGCCCGCCAAATGTTATGAATGAAAATACGACGTTGCCAATTCGGATAAAGAGGCATGCATATCGGGTTATTTACGTCTAGGTATTTAGTTTGTATGAAAATTAACAAAAAATAAAAAATAAGAATTTATTAATGTGTCCATAATGAAAAATGCTTACTTCCGTGGTTTGAACATCTGGTCGAAGTTTATGTATATCGTCCGGAACACGGTGTATAATTAGTAAAGGTGCTTGTAAATACGCTGAGGTGTGCGTACGGTGAGTAATGGACGTCGTGTTCCACGCGCACCTCAAAGGCTGTCAGCAATCAAATGGGTCACGATAGAGAGCTAAACGCCAGCTGGTGTCGCAGAACTGACCAAATGGGAAACCATGACCCTGGAAATTAAAGGGCTATTGAAAGAACAGGTGGATTTAAGTCAGTACGAGTCTGACAGTCCTTCACACTCCACACAGGAGTTTACCATAATGGTGGCGAAGGTACAGGTTTTTCCAGAGTACCTGTTCTTTTTTAGTATTTCCAACCTGCTTCTACAAGATGATAAAGTGCAATCCTTAACGGATTAGACGCACCAATGTCACACACGGCGCCTGGCGCTCAACTCATAATAATACGCGTCGTGTGAAGTGAATATTTGCTGGTTTCTTATCATCAAACTTTTTGCACTCGAGACTGAAAAGCCTGGTGCTGTTATAAAAACCAACACGATATTTTGTATAAGGAAGTCCAAACATTATACCTACCTATGTATTTTTATCAATGTTCTTTAGGGAATACTGTATTTCAAATGGACCCAGATTTAGGCTTTTTCCAGTTTGATTTTAATTTTGTCCTCAGTCAAAGCCAATCCAGCGAGCCAATCAGAACAGCGTACTACTTCGTGTCACTGGCCTGGCTGTGTTTCAGGGTCATCAGCGTCGTGCTAGCAGCTTCTGACATCAACTCGCACTCCCGTCAGGCCCTCAAACATATCTACACGCATGATACTCATTGTTATAATGTTGAGGTACATTTTAAACACCATTTTGGGAAATATGATTGTGACTCGCCCTCAACAAATAATTCACCTGTAATATTTAATTAAGAGACACATCTTGTAAGCAGTGGGTTCGAAGCTTACCGCATACTAGAGTCAAGATAGTTATAAGACAGGCTTTTCTCTCATAGACTCGAAAGTCTGCTTACAAAATTAAACAGAAACCGTTGTATCTACGTAGTTAGCAAAATAGATGTATTGTATATATTATACTTACTGGAGAACCGTTTGATAATTCCTGCCAGCATTCCTAACTGATTTACACACCGTTTCCGTTTTGCACACCAAAAAATACATGTCTTCAGCTAAGCCTATGAGCTTAGCTGAAGACATGTATTTGAATTATTGTATTGACACGTATTATTTATTGAATGGTATGCCATTTAATAAATAATCGCAATTTTAATATTAATTCACTAAACTGCCATGGTCAACAGTCAAAATAGTAAAAGAAAAAATAAATAAATCAAATAAAAAAAATAGGATTATTGACATTTGATACAAAGAACATAAATAAGGGTTTCATTTTGCAGGTGGGGCGCCTTCAGGATCAACTCTCGAAGGACTATATCGCTCTCAGTGGAAAGGGATTCTTTTATTTGAGCAAAAGTATTTTACTGCAGGTCAAGTATTTTTATTTTCTTTCTTTAGAGTTAAATAAACCGCCTCTGGGAACGCCACAGACCTTAGATTTTTTCAGTCAAGGTTTCTTCACAAAGTTTTCCTTCACCGACGTCAGTATGTTTTTTTTTTATTTAGTAAATTTTAGGTTTGCGTTTGATAGTCAGCCACGTCAATCAAGTGAAACGTCAAGAAACGTTCTCCTCCTCCTCCCTCTCTCTCTCCCTCTCCCTCTCCTTCCCTCTCCCTCAAAAAAAGGTTAAAAAAATCTTAGTTACAATGCATTGAAAAAGATACACTATTTTGTGACACTTAAAATCGTGAAAATGTGATTGAGAAAAAAAAACCCATTAGTTCTTTGAAATGAAAGTGGGATTGAGAAAAAAAAACCCATTAGTTCTTTCGTGGAACTATTGAGTAGAACATAATTATGGGAACAATCCAGTTTTACTTGCCTGGGCTTGAACTCACTCCTTTACTGAAGAAATTTAAATAGGCGGCTGGACTGATTTTGAGGTATTCCACATTGGGCACCTAGCACCTGCGAAAAATGTTTGGAGGAGCTGTATGTGGAATAGTTAAGGTGACATAGGTCAGGTGCCATTTCAGCGGGTGCCCTATGTGGAATACCTCCTGATTTTACGATATAACTGATAAAATTCAGTGTCAATCCTAAAATCCGTTCAAAAGCATTTTTTTTATCACAACGGTGTGAATATAAAACCTAGTTCTTCTGGGCAAATTTTTCAACTTGTTTTGAAGAGAATTAATTAATTGGCAAAATTAGGGTGATTAATTACTAGACCTATTTTTTGGAGTCACAAGACTTTTTTTATCGTGGTAAAATTGGAGTCACAAGATTTACATAAAATGCGATAACAGAATATTTCGTAGTACAGGCTTAAGAACGCTAATAGAATTTCAATTTTACTTAAGGTGATCATTACTTAAACTACAAAGAAAGAAACGAGGTATCTGTTACCTTATTTAATTTTAATCCCTTGGGAGCGAGCCTATTGCCATGAATCGGGCAGAAAGCTGGACTCCATGGATGCTACTAATAAATTCCATATTGAAAAAATAACACTGCCCGACCTGGGAGAAGAGTTGGGGCCAATATAATAATCTATTTAATACTGCGAACGAAACAGACGAAAACGATCTGTAAACTCCAATAGATTTTCAACTTTACGCGCTGAAGTATAAATTTGAAAATGTATTAGTGACTGCTGAGCGATAACGATTGTCGTCTGCTGTCTGGCTATAGGGCCTGATGGTCAGAAGTCACGCTTGCAACCAATAGATCATCGAGGCACTCTTAAATCATAGAGAAATAAAAAGTACAAAAAAAAATTAACGGACTTCAAAAACAACCACTAAAATAACCAACAAAATAACTTTTCTATTGAAATCCGGTGGCTTTGTTTTTTATTTAATTGATTTTTTACTCCAGGCTTCCAAAAGAAAAAGGATAATGGATTTTTTTGGGACCAAATAGAAAGTATACTGCAATAAACAAAAAATAATCACACAAATCGGTCCAGAAACCTCGGAGTAATCGGTGTACATACATACAAAACCGACCGAATTGGGAACGCCCTTTTGAAGTCGGTTAAAAATTGTTTAATCTACTATATAAAAATAAGTCGGGTTTTCCTTCCTGACGCTATAACTCCAGAACGCACGAACCGATTTCCACGGTTTTGCATTCGTTGGAAAGGTCTCGGGCTCCTTGAGGTTTATAGCAAAGAAAATTCAGGAAAAAAAAAATTCTTCTTCTTTAATCACCAAACGAAATGTTACATAAAACGAAGCCATCTGGTGGCGAAACGGAGTTCGCCGGGTTTGCTAGTCGTTTATAAACTTGTTTTTACAGATGGCTGCTTCGATCATCACCTATGAACTCATGCTGATCCAGTTTGATGACAAAGGCACTGATCCCGTTCAGCTGAACCTGACTAAGAATGCTATTGGAATATAGAATTTGAACTCTACTTGTGTTTAAATAAAGAGCATCTATAAATTCCTCTTCAACGCTGTCAGTTGTTAATCTACCCAAGAGAATAACGGCGTTGCCATTTTGTTTGGCAATGTTGGCGTTTTCTGTTGCCAGAGGCTTAACTTCTGGCAATGAAAAAAGCCAGCCCTTGGGTCTCGAGAAGCGTTAACTAGTATTTTTTTTTTTGAAAGGCTCTTTAGTTGTAAAGTTTATTTTAAGATATTGAATTTTAATATTGTGAAATATAAACGGAAAATATTAAGAGACGATATTTAATTTTGCCTTTATTCCCTCGGCCCTCCTTTACAATACCTGTTTTTTCTAATAGGTATTAAAAAGCTAAAGAGTTTGTTTGTTTGCGCTAATTCTCAGAAACTTTTTGTTCGAACTATGACCAATAGAAAACCAAAGAGAACAGCTAGTAAGGATACTAAAAGGCTTTTTTAAGTGGTAAAATTATCAGATGCTATCAGCAGATAATAAGCTAATGACATTGACGACAGTTTAGTAGACAACGAAAACATCGTAGCGTACAGCTGTCCGACCATGGACCATGCCCGGGTCAACGGGGTTATGTTCCACGCGCGCCTTAAGAGGAAAGTATACCGGCTGCCATTAAAAAAAATAGGTATTTAGAAAAACTCGTGCTGTCGCTACCACACCTCCCCGACCCCCGATCGTGCGACAGAGAGCGTTGCAGCTCGCGACTGACTGTAAGTATTTTTTATATGAAATTTGTCTCTCGGGAAAAAACGTTTTAAAAAAACAAAGGTTTTACTTCAATGAACATTTTGTCATAAAAATAGTAACTCTTAGGCGCCTGTAACTTTCAAACTATTATAAATTTTGAAAGTTTAGTTCTTCTTCTAGTTCTAGTTTTTTACTGTGTCAGAAGCATTCTAAAAAATCATTGAGATAGGATAACATCTAGGGGCAGAAAAACGTTTTCTCTTTTAGTATGGACGAGCGCTCGGTAGACGATTGTCTTAAGAAGTCTCAGCATGATGACGGGGCCCTCGTCTAGAGGGCCAAAGCCTGCCAGGGTCTAAGGACTTATCTCATTACCGTGACCCCGGAACATAAAGGGCTATTGAAGGACACCGTGGATTTTAGTCAGTACGAGTCTGACAGTCCCTCCCGCCCTGAGTGGGAGGATTTTTGATGATTTTACCACGCTAAAAAAAAAAGGATACAACCTTATGTGCAGAACCGCGTCGAAGCTACAGTTTGGTATTCACTAAGCTACTGACAGCGACGAAAATTATAGTAGACAACGAGCTCGTCGTAGCGTACGTAACCATTGTGGAATGCATGAGAATGAAATTGTGAGAGCGATAATGCATGTCTTCGGTTGATGTCAACTGTTTCTATGAGAATTCTATGCTAAAAAAAGATAATACCTTATCCTTTCTTTATTCAAATGAAACGGAAACATAGAACCAAGGCGAAAGGCGTAACTTTAACATACTCGCACACCCACACTACAATAATTCTCTTATCACCGAAAAATTCTTGGCATAATTCTACATTTTGGCCGTAGCCGTACAGCATCCTTGAAGGATTAAATTGTATAGAAATTAAGAAGCGTTCCTTTTGATCGAACGAGGAACTCATTTTACTCATCATAATATTATAGTCAAAGTCCCGGTTTACTTTTTACGTAACAAAAATGTGAAATGTCGTGAAAGGCTTCCCGAATGACTTGAAATATCCCCCAGTCAGAAAATACTTAAAAAAATCTTGATATTTAATCATACTATTAAGGCTCGAACAGACACACGCGATTAATCGCGCTGCGACAACGAGCCAAGCTAATTTCCACTCTAAATGTACTGTACTGCGAATGGACCGCGACAAGTCGCCCCGCGCGATTAATTGTGTGTGTCTGCTCGAGGCTTTGTACTACCTGCCTACTGACATTCCAATAAAACAGCTTCCATTGTTTAGTTTTTAAACTATTAAAATGAAAGCAAATCAATCAACTGTTTCTATAAAAAATGCGCCTTATCAAATACTGCATTTCAGTGATCACACTCATATTATGTTCATAGAAAATTCTAGAATTTTCGATCCGATATGATTTATGATTATGACCTATGTCAACTATCATTGACTAAAGTTTTAAATCTCATATTCAGCAAGTCATCAAATAGTGAATTACCTGCACGATTTCACATGATTGATAAAAATAAATCGGACGATCAAATCGCGTGTGTTTTGTTTTGCAAATAGTCAACCAGTTTTAATTGGTCTGCAGAATAGTGAGTTGCGCTGGTTATGGAAAATTTACCATGTGATTTCTTTGTGCGATTAAAAAATCAACGAATTTCAAGTGACAATACTTCGAGAAGATGATGATTAAAATGGACCATGGAATAACCAGGATATTGAAGAATAGCATATCAACTATACCTGCTGATAGAAATAATAATTTTCTTTTTCTAATCAGCAAACAATGCAATAGATACCTAATCATTAATGTGCTAGAGCTCAAACTTAACTGGACGTCTATTTCAGAATTGAATTCAATTAAGCAGTATCAAAAATCTATTTCAATTTACACTCTAATTAGCACTTTCCGTGATACTTTGAAAGAACGGTAATAGATTTAAAAACACAAAGCGATTTTGATGAAATGTTTAATGTGATCAGTTTTCCTTGAAAATGCCTGGTAAAGAATTTAACCCGTTTTTAAATAAAAACTCTTTACTTTTACCTGAACAACCAATTCATGATGTAAGTTTATATTCATAATTAATAGAGTGACCATTCTTTTTCATAAAGTTGTATTTTCTCAACAAAATTGGTGGACACCATTGTTAGACAAAACCTCCGCAATACTGGTCGATTGATGTTTTACTGTCATACTCAAATAAAACATAATTTTAAATTCGGCTAGGCATATCCCAACCTAGCCAGACGCATAACTTTGTGTAGCTAATTTCATAACCACTGTTCTGAAAACATGTCCTAGGAAACCAGCATGTCCTAGTAACGAAAATTCGAAGACATGTGATACCTATAGCCAACTCCCTCTTTCAAATAGAGAAGAGGCCTTTGTACCAGCAGTGGGAACGCTATGGGTTGATTATACTATGCAAGTCACCTTCTTTCCAGCCATAATCGTCAAGGTCATTCATCGTTTCATAAAGCTTCCAAACATGATTAAATACGATTACTATTTTCTTCCGTCAGGACTTCCTGGATATCATGGAGAAGGTGTTCCGCTGGTCTTGCTTTTTCGGCGTGTTTGGATCCAGGAGACACATCAGCCTGGCGTGGAGCACACTTATACTGGGATCCTTGCTTGTCATTGAATTCCTGGCTATTTGGAAGGTTGTAAGAGCTCTTGCAGGAATTGCTAGAGATACGAGTGGACATCGTGAGTGTTTTGTTTTTAACTTGAGATAGAGCAGTATTTATTTGTTATGGTTTGTGTTAAATAACTATTTGAAGTGACAGAGCAATAAAAATGTATATTCTGTGTCTATCGGTTTAAGAATAAAAGAATAGAATTTAAGCCAGACGCTCACTAGTGACTTCTAGCCACGAAGACTTTTTATCTCCATTTCGCGAGTGCTATAAATATTATTTTTATGGGAATGCACTCATTATGGTGACAAATACCTAGTTTTCAGTGGCCTATACATTTGACAGGGAAACTAAAAATCTCCAATGAACGGCAGCTCTTAGTAGTTTTACACAAGGCTCAATACTCAATACATTTATTGCATTTCACAATGTGAACTTAGGTGGTAAGGATATACAGGCTGTGACTGTAGAGCGGCAAAATTAAGCTTGGCAAAATGTATGGCTCTGAAATTTGGATACAAACTGGAAGATTTAATGTCAATTGGACTTCCAACAATTTCATTAAGGACACCTACTTATAACGAAATTTAAAATATCATTGATTTCATGCAGGCAGTATAACAGCCCGACTAGCTGGCACCATCTTCTACTCCATAACAATACTGTCACTCCTCATGGCTTCACGTCTATGCTACAATTGGAGAAAGAGCATATCCTTAGCGTGGGCTAAAGTGGAACGTTCTGTTGGCGTGAAGATCCCGCATGATAGCGGTTTGAAGAGACGGATGCATTTCGTGGTTGGATTTATGACATTCTGCTCAATCTGTAAGTTAAATGGAATGGTAGGGGAGGTAAGCCCAAAACGGGTAGTCCGCCTAAAACGGGTATGCATGTTAATTTACGCGTTGTTAATTGCTAATGAGAATGTGTGCGTGCAGGACGTGTCGCCTCTCCCTATGAGGAGCCACGTCCTGCACGCACACATTCTCATTAGTAAGAACGACGCGTAAATGAACACGCATACCCGTTTTAGGCGGGCTACCTTTCTTGGGCTTACCTCCCCTACGTTGTAGTCAGCAAGACCTCTCTTCAGGTGGACCGCAGACATCGTGAGAGTCGCTTGCAACCGATGGATACAAGTGACGAATTGTGGTTCTGCGTGGCGGTCTAAGGGGGAAGCCTTTATTCAAAAAGCGAGTTGATGTCTTTAGAGGTATTTGTTCTGCAGTGGGCGTTTTCCGATTCCGATTGCTATTCGACCGATTCCACCTACAGGTGAAAATCAACGTTACCACAACGACATATGACATAAAACACGTTGCTATAAACGGATAGATGAAAAACAAAACACAATCGCCACTACGACGTCAAGACAATCGAATTGGAACACTACTTCTTATTAGCAAGGTTGATTTTCACTTGTAGCTGGAATTGGTCGAATCGCGTCGCATCGCGCCATGAGTAAAGTCCCTTAGTGAATGTCAAACTAGGCAAGATTTATTGACTGGTCACTTAATTGAAAAAAAAACTATTAAGACCTAATGTTTTATACTTTTTTTTTCAAGAATACCAACTTTTTTTAATAGGAGACAGTACAAATCAGCACGATCCATTGAAAATCGACTCTCTGACACCATATTTTTTTTTTATTTTCCAGTTGAACATGTTATAAGCATAGTAGCGTCAGTAGGATTGGACTGTCCGCCATCTTTAATTCTGAAACGATACGTTCTTGTCTCACATGGATTCATTTTTATGGGACGTAAGTGAAACCTTACATTTTATGTCAAAGTTTTAGGCTAAGTGTTGACCAAGGTACAAAGCGTAATAAACCGATTTGACCTTTAAAAGTCCTTGTCTCTGGATAAAACAGTTTTCTTTTTGATGAGCCCAAAACAAAGCCCCGATTCTTTTTTTTTTTGGTGAACACGTAGCCTAAATTTATCTTCTAGAACTAAACCTATCTCAAAACATTAAAGATTTTGAACTTCTTGAAATTGCAGAGGATTATTCTGAATGGTTTGGCCTTCCTCTAATGGCTGTTAGTACCATAGCGAGTCTGCTGTGGAACTTCCAGGATCTACTGATAGTTCTTATCAGTATTGGTCTGACATCCAGGTATTGTCGTCTGAACAAGTTTCTAGCCAAAACGTGTGAGGCAGATGAGTTGCAGATGGATATTAGTAAGGTAAGGATTTACTGTTTTAAACTCTGTTTGTAACTGCCTAGAGATGGAATTGGCATGTGATTGTTTCAACGTGTACGAAAAAGAATTAATCGTCACCGATCAACTAAATTTAATTATCCTCCTTCAGACTGGAACATCTGAAGGAGGAAATTTCGTAGTTTTTTTTTTTATGTGTAATGGGTTTGCTCTTGACCTTAGTCTAGGACAAGAGTGACTAAGACAAGGTCGACAATGGAGCGAGCTTACCCAGAAGAAGCCTGTTTACTCTAACTTTGAAGAGATAGGTTTTGTTAGCCGTTTTGAAGATCAGGGTCTATCTTTTTTTAACGCGGAAAAATCATCAAATGCGTCCTTCCACCCAAGGCAGGGCAGGAGGACTGTGAGACTTGTAGTGACTAAAATCCACGGTGTCCTTCAATATTTCTTTACGTTCTGGGGTCATGGCAGCTCGTTAGTCCCGCGATCCCAGCAGGTTTTGCTCCTGTAAGGGGGTCCCGTCATTGTGCTGACAGCTCTTTGAGGCTCGCGTGGAACTGGGCATAGTCCATGATCGGACAGTAAGTCACCCAGAAATCTGGCCCCTACGGTACAGCTTGAAAGAGGACAAGTGCAGCAAAAGACTACACTTCTGTATTGACTGATGAGTGCAGTTTGGTGGATGTCACATGTCTTCGAATTTTTGATTCTAAGACATGCCGGTTTCCTCACGATGTTTTCCTTCACCGTTTTGAGAGCAGAAGTGATGAAAAAATTACACAAAGTAATGCACCTGGCTGGGTTCGAACCCACGACCTACAACTCATGAGTCGGGGCCGATACCATTTGGCCACCGGGCCACCACTGCTCTAAAAACCAAACGAACCACCAGTTTTGCTCTGAACCAGTCAAAAATGATAATCGATCTATTCGTTTCAGAAATCTGAAGCAGTCAGAGTGTATACTTGGCGCAAATTAAGAGAGGCTTATGTGAAGCAAGCGATACTTGTGCGCAAAATAGACGTCGCCCTTGGAGGAATTATCATCCTGTCCTGCTCTTGCAACTTCTATTTCATCTGCTTGCAGATGTTCTTATGTATAAGGTTAGATCGTTTTTATATCGTGGTAAAATAAAATCATCAAATGAGTCCTGTCGACCGGGTAGCGGAAGTGACCCAAGTAACAAAATGTCTTGTAGTGGTTCTGGAGCCAATTCTATAACAGGCTAGTAAGAGTTTATAACCACGGAAAAGGGCCCCTCTTATACGTGTACTTTTGCTAATAAGTCAGGCCTGTAACGTAATCCGCGCTTCTTCTTCTTTACTATTACTCTACTTTTATATTACTAGCTTCTTCAAACATTACTGAATTTTTGTTGTGTTATGCGATTGTGGAGAAAATTTTTAATTTAATTTTTAAATTATATAAAATGTATTAACTAGTCTTGGAAGAAACCAATGTAGAACTAATTCACTTAAAATTGGCACATAAAATTGACTTTACACCCATAAAAGGTAACAAATACAAATGGTTCTAATTGCATTTAGTTCTATAAATTACAATAACTGGCGTATGATACTTATAGCAGATTTATAATTACTTCTTGTAGGCGATTTTAAGTCTAACTTACTGGATCAAGTTTTCTCAAGTGTATTTACACCTACGCAACACTTTTATAGACCATCTTAGCCTTTACTGCGCCTATAATTTCGTTCTATACACGACTTTATGTCAACTTATAATAACATGTGTACTATAAATCTAAACAATCCCCGTGTAACCTGTTATAAGCTTAGTGGTAAAACCTGGAACCGCTACGAGAGAGGTACTAGTGCCGTAAGCCTATAAGGTGGGGAACTTTGTTACTTGGGGACTGTCAAACTCATGCAGACTAAAATCCACGATATTTCTTCAATAGCCTTTTACGTTCCAGGGTCAGTTTTATTAAACTTTCTTTATTTTTCATAATAAACTTTGAATGAGTTAATAAGGGGAAGTTGAAAATGGCGCCTACTATTACAGAAAAAAATGAAAGGGAATCGTCTGTCTTGGTATGGACATGTGATGAGGAGGGATGACACTCATGTGACTAAGAGAGTGATGAGTATGAATGAGAGGAAGAGGAAGGCCAAAGAAAAGATGGATGGATTGTGTAAGGAATGATATGAAAGAAAAATGAGTAACTGATACTGTGACGTCTGATATGGGAGAATAGAAGAAAAACATGTTGCACCGACCCCAAGTAAAATGGGATAAAGGCAGGAAGATGCTGATTTTTTAATAAACTTTGTTCTTCTTGTTTCTAGCCAAGGCATGTCCAGTGATGCAATGACGGCGATCTACTATATAATATCATTAATATGGCTCTGTATCATAGTGGTGAGCGTAGTGCTAGCAGCAGCCGATGTCAACACGCACTCGAAAATAGCTCTTAAGTATCTATATACTTACGATAGTCATTGCTTTAATGTTGAGGCAAGTATTTTTATTTTACGTCTCTTTCATGAGCCCGTTCATCATTAATTTTGAAATGTTCGTATATCCTTCTCTATCTTCAATTCAAGTCCTATTAAAACCGATTCCGCCGTTTCAGAGATTACCCAGAACAAAAAATCAAACATCCACAAAAACATACAGTGTAAAAAACACAGTTATTTTGAAATCAGACACAGACAAAGTTATCGCATTTCTGAGCAAAAATGCATGAAGAATGCATTACAAACATACATCCATCCACACAAACATCGCATTTATAACAGTAGTAAGAAGTAAAATTACATCACCTATCTGTTCTCGCAACTGCACGCATTTATCTCACAATTCACGTACTCACACTTAAACACACAACCTCACCTACAAATCACATTCCCCAAAACTACCATAAAATAAACAAACAAGAAACACAATCTACCAAAAAACTACCACAAATGGTAGAAACTTCCAGCTTGTTAGGTCTTCCATCTACACACATCAAAAGTGTCTAGGGATCAACATATATTTTTGCAATAACTTTTCTCCTGATTGATATTAATTAAAATTTTCTTTAAGGATTCATCAAATAAAGCGTTTTCGTTTGTCACAGTAACGATAAACCAAGTCACCTTTGCATTAATAAAGAAATTTGCCATTTTCCTAATAAAGGGATTTTTGACATTTGAACCACTAACACAAAAGTTCGAAAAAAAGACTGAAATAACAGTTTTCTTTAAAATTTTATTGGGTAACTTAAACAATTAATAATCCGTGTTTCTACCGCGAACACTAACAACACAAGAACATCGGTTTGGCATACTCAAAATGAGTTCATCCAAATCACGCTGTGGAATGGCCGCCCATGTTCGTTGCAACAACAAAAAAAGGTCTTCTTGCGACTGGATACCCTCCATATTCGGCAGAGCTCTTCTCTGTAGCATATCCCATGCATGCTCAATCGGATTCAAGTCTGGCGACTGAGCAGGCCAGGGCAGGACATTGATGTTAGCTGCGGCGAGAGTCTGTCTTACAACTCTTGCGGTGTGCGGTCGTGCATTATCATGCATTAACTGAAATAAGGGACCGATTTGCACTTGTAGAGGAACGATGACGTCTGATACAATCGTCTCAGCATAAATTTGAGCGTTGAGGTTGCCTCTGATCCAAATCAACTCAGTTCTTCCGCCGATCCAAATACCCGCCCATACCATGATGGTTCCACCACTATAAGGATGGACTTCCTGGCAGGATTTTAATCGCTGTTGGCGTCCAGGGGTTCTCCAGTGTCGTATACGTCTTGTATCCGGTCTCATACCGAAACGAGACTCATCAGAAAAGCACACGAAACGCCATTGTTCTTCTGCCCAATTTCTGTGTTCAAGAGCCCATTGATATCGAATCCTACGATTGTGCATTGCTATAGGTGGTACCCGTAGCGGTCTTCGGGAATGAAGGTTCACTTCATGCAAGCGGTTTCTGACTGTTTGGTCGCTAATTAAGTTCCCTGAAGAGTGATGAAGCCTCACGGCTAACATCATGGCGGTTATTGTTGGAGCTCTTCGAGTTAAGATTTGAATGTATCGGTCTTGTCTCCGTGTGGTGCAGCGATACCGTCCTCCATGGCGCTCAGCCACGGTACCAGTGCTTCGGTAACGTGTCCAAAGTCGACTGATAACACTCTGACTTGTATTCAGAGCTAAAGCCACAGTACGTTGCCGGGAACCAGCTTCTATCATTCCCACGGCTCTGAGCATTTCTTCCCTGCTTAAATGACGTCGCCGCTCCATAATAACGTTGGTTTTAATCAGTAGTAGGGAAACAGTAGCACTAATAATGTCTTCAATGCGTTGTATGTTTTTATAGGGAAAATATTGACAGCTGATTTTCATCTTTTACTCGAATTTGATTCACAGTTCCTGATTCAAATTATGAAATGCACCAAAAAGGATCCATATAAATTTATAAAATCATAAATTTATTACAAAGCCACATCTCAATCTCAAGAAATCCGCATAAAAATGCTTGATCCCTAGACACTTTTGATGTGTGTATTTGGCTCACGTAACCGCAATTAGGACATCGTTTTGCAGGTGGAACGACTTCAAGACCAACTTACTAAGGATTTCGTCGCCCTCAGTGGAAAAGGCTTCTTCTATCTAAACAAAAATATTTTGTTACAGGTTGTATATTTACTATTTCTTTTCTAAATTCACCCCAAACCAATTTTACACCTAGTGATAAAGCTGATAAAGTTGAGAGCACAAAAATATTTAAAACAGGAGAAGTGGCAAGGGGGCGTGTCGGTGAAGCCGTGGTGTTGAGCGTTTCGCTCAGCTATCACTTGTACTACTTTATTCTTTTTTTCCTATATTACTCCGACTGTATTGTTTTTGCATTAAATACATTGCTCTTTTACAACCACCTCAGTCTATCACTGAGTGACTTGATAAGCAATGTAAAACTGACATAACGATACCTCACCAAGCCGTAATGTCGCATGCCGTTGTATTTGAGCGGGAGAGTCGTATCCGCCCCCCGTGTCGCGACAACACACAATGATAATTGTTTGTGTGAGTAAATTATACGGAAAAAGTACGCTGTAGTGTAAAGAATTAGGTTTATATTTAAATGACTGAGTTATCGATGGCGCGTGTGTGCAATTGTTGTATTGTTTTGACAGAATTGTGTGCGCAATATTAGCGTTATGGAGGGGCAATTGTGGTTTCATTGGATTTCTACACATTTTGAATTCCACGCCATATCTTGAGAGTGTTTGTTTTCTTTATATTTTTGTAAATGCTTTGCAGCTAATTTTAAAACATAATGTTGAGAATGACTCGAATTTCGTTTATTTTGAAAGTGTTTTCGTTTTTGATTAGGTGTTGAAAGAAAGTTAGATTGTATGATGAAAGAATAAGGTTAGGATTTGATCAAATGGTGGTTACAGTAGAACAACAGAAGATGGATCCTAACTCTAGGCTTAAAATATGTGTTTTTTTTTAGTTGTTTTTTGGGTAGTTCAAAAATTTTGTAAATTTTGTATGTAGTTATGTACAGATTAGATAATTAGAGATGGGGTGACTGTGCCTTTCGCCGACTGGCTGATATCGACTGCAAAGAGGCCAAATAGGCGGCCATAACGATCATTCTCGTCGACAGCGATCAAGGTATAATATTATAATCGATTTGGTTATAACACGGGTTAATGCATAGAGATAATATTTGTTATAAAATAAAATAGGTTACATAGTCTTCTAGGCAACCGTTTCACGTCATCGCTTACCGAGGGAGTGGTTAAACGTAAGACTAAATTTAAATAAATCGATAGAAAAAACTAATTGTTTTTTCTTCTTATTTTGCAGATGGTGGGTGCTTTAATAACTTACGAACTTGTACTGATTGAGTTTGACGATCACGGCAGTGATGAAATTCCGTTAAATGTAACAGCTGTTTAAATCAATATTTTTATGACTAAATAATATTATAAATTTCTCTTTTCTTTTCATTTTTTCCACGTCGTAAATGCCAGCCATATTATATTTTAAACTGAAAACGTATTTTGCAAAATATTTTCCTATTTTCACAATATAGTGTTTACGTTTACGAACATTTCAAGTCACCCACACAAACAGTCACATTCAGAGTTATTCTGAGTGTTTGTGCACGCACCCACGATACAAGAGAAATTCCTAGTGTGGAACAACGTTCTAAAAACTACCCGTAGATCTTACAAAATTACTTGTTCCGTGCAGGAATTGCTGAATGGATGGATGGATGTTGGATACTCTTTCACACCTGACTATTGAACAGATTTGGATGAAATGTAGTACCTACATCATCATCAGCCAGAAGACGTCCACTGCTGAACATAGGCCTTCCCCTTAGACCGCCACGCCGAACGAAAATTCGCCACTTGCATCCATCGGTTTTCCGCGACCCTCACGATGTCGTCGGTCCACCTAGTGGGAGGCCTGCCTACGCTGCGTCTTCCGGTCCGTGGTCGCCACTCGAGAACTTTTCTTCCCCATTGGTTGTCACTTCAACTTGCAAATTTTTATGAGCTATGTTGGGGACTCTGGTTTTTCGCCGAATATCCATGTTTCGGATTTTATCCCGCTAAGAAACTCCGAGCATAGCTCTTTCCATTGCTCGTTGAGTGACTCTTAGTCTCTCTAAAAGGCCAGCAGTCAAAGACCACGTTTCAGAGCCATATGTCATCACTGGCAACACACACTGGTTAAACACCCTCGTCTCGAGACACTGTGGGATTCTCCATGAGAAGATATCACATAGCTTCCCAAAAGCTGCTCATCCAAGTTGGATTCTTCGGGCGACTTCTTTGTCGAAGTTGGACCTACCTAACTGAACAATCTGTCCAATGTAGGTAAGTATAATGGTCTACAACTTCGAGAGTATCATTAGAGAAATGTAGTACACAGATAGTTTAATTATAACCTTCATCATCTCATCATCATCATAATGAGACTATCCCGGTATGATACGGCAGAGCAGTGGTGGCCTATGCCAGTGGTATCGGTCCCGACTTACAAGTTGTAGGTGGTCGGTTCGAACCCTGACCGCTATGGACAGAGACAGACCGGTATGGTTGGTGTTCTTTGGCAGAGGCTTACGTCCTGAGTGGACGGCAATTGGCTGAAGAGATGAAAAGAAAGATTTCGTACACCCATTTACATGCGAACGGTGGTGGTACAGTGGTATTGTCCCCCCCACTAACGAGGGTTAACTGAGGTCGTGGGTTCGAACCCAGTCAGGCGCATTACTTTATGTAATATACTCGTATTTCAACACCACTGCTCTCAAAACGTTGAAGGAAAACATCGTGGGGAAACCGGCATGTCCTAGAACCAAAAAAATCGAAGACTTGTGACATCTACTAACCCGCACTGGGCCCACGTGGTGGATTATGACCCACTTCCTCTCACAGAGAAGAAGCGTATGTCTCAGTAATGGGAACATTATAGTCTGATGATGAAAGTTCATGCAAGTAATGCCGTGGTCATTAGCTAGTGTTTATGCCAAAGGTGTTACCCACTAGAACTTCGGTTCATTATTTATACTAATAGTTAATGAACCAAGGGGTGAACATAGATTATTTAGCATAAATTAAGTTGTATATAAAATCCATAACTAATATGAATTTGAATGCAAAGTTCAATTAATCAAACCGTCAATTTACTAAATCATTATAACATTATCATTAGCCAGAACCATTAGCATGCAAAAGTGATATTAAATAAATAAGTAGGTACATAAAATTATATATTAAAACTAGTGTAAACTAATGAGAGATACAATCAACTAAACAAATAATCATAATTGTGGCTACACAAATAATAAACATGACATTTTATTAAATTGTTTCAAAGTAGCTTTTTGTGTTCGAGAACGAACAGTAGGTAATACACTCACACAATAATTACCCGTATTCACAAGACAATAGAGTTGGAAATGGCTTGAATATTTTATTGTACACAAAATTTTGTTAGACATTTCAATAATTGTCTCTGACATGCGATTCGGATGTGTAAAACAATAATTTTCATAATAAATGCTGGTTCTTCGGAACAAAGTACGTACAAAGTGTTTTATTGAAACAACAAAGTTAAAGTGAAAATACAATGGCTCAAAGTATCAATAATTTATATGGGGACCAAACGCTCTGTGAATCACTAGTATTTACGGAAGGTATTCGTTTTTCTGTAAGTACCTATATCTTATTTTTTAAGTCATTCTCTAGATCTTACTTGCCAGTTACTGTTCAGTTTCATCATCTGCCTAGGCTTTTCCCAAATAAGTTAGGGTCGGCTTCCAGTCAAATTGGATGTAGCAGAATATCAGTATTATACACAGAGCGACTGCTAATATCACAAGACAATCATGTCTGTAACTATAGATCAATCTTTATATAAAGAAGATCCTCATTCTGATATTGTATTTTGGGTCCTACTGTGTCAGATAAGCATCTGAAGTCAACCACATGATGATATCATCATCACTAGCAAACACTTAATACTTCACATAACCCTGTCTCCAATACTTACTCCACTTGATCCTCGAAACCCTTCATTCAGCTGTTACCGGTGCAATTTATCATCGCTAGGAGTCTGTTTGACCTTTTCTCCTTCCCAACCAAAACATCAAGCAAGCAGTGCACTTCGGGGGACTGTCTTTTGCAAAATAAACCCTCAAAAAGTACTGGTTTGGCCTATTTAATTGACTTTTGACTTTGATGACTTATCCTGAAGGTAGCATTTTGGTTATTGGACCTTTAGCCTGCTTTAAGGATTATTTTCAGCACATTCAGTGCTTTTAAAAAGGTTCCAATTCAATAAAGCGTGATCATTAAGTGCTGAACTCTTAACTACTAAAAATTTTAGTGTCGCCTTCCCAACATAAACTTTTATTACTTTTTACTCAATAAAACTCTTATTAAGAACTTAATTTTCAGCGGCACTTGATTCAGTGCTAGAGGATTAGTGAAGAATAAAATATGAAACGGAATTTAGTGAAGACATTTAACAAGAAGAAATATGACGTAAGATAATGTTTTTAATTATGTACAGTAAATATATCGGGGGGCACGCCGCCAAAGTCGAGCGCAAAGCAAACACTGCCGTACCATCCTTTACTGGAACCATTTCGCCGCATTTTCAGGCCCCTATTTGAGGACCTCTGGATAAGACTAGAACGCAGAAATTTTCGTCATCTAGTAAGCTATTAATCACATACTTAAAATCCAAAATTTCAATTCTGTAGGTCATTCAGTTCCGAAGTTAAGCGAAAGCAAAGTTTCGCATTTACGACAGACACTCACTCACTCATGATCATCAAAATAGAACTAGTACTTTGCTAGCTGAAATTTGGTACAGAGTTAGGGTTTAATGGCCACATAAATGGAAAACTATAAAAACTAGGATAATCGAAGATCTGGAGTACCTGGTGACCCTGATTAGAAAACACAAGAGCCCAACCAAACTATTAGAGATCGACATATACCGCCTTTACAAAAAATATTTAACTTGGTGGGCCGCTTCATTTGACGTCAAAAAGTAGTGGAATCCCACCAAAAACATTCTGTAAAAAACTAGGCAAAGTCTCGATAGAGCTGCTTATTTATCTCTAAAAAGTAATGAAATCTAGACAAAGTCATACCAAGTCTAAGGTTCCTTATTGCGGTTTCTTTATTATTATAGTTAATGTTGTGTGACTTGGCCGTTGGTTAGTGGTTACAAGTCAATATTTGTCATGGAGCTGCAGTTTTGTACCGTTGTGTACCCTTCAACGGCCAAGTCTCACAACATTACAGTATAATAATAAAGAAATCGCAGTAAGGAACCTTAGACTTGGCACGACTTTGTCTAGATTTCATTACGTTTTAGAGATAAATAAGCAGCTCTATCGAGACTTTTTTTTTGTTATCGTGGTAAAATCATCAAATGACTCCTCCCACCCCGGGCAGGGCGGGGGGGACTGTCAGACTTGTACTGACTAAAATCCACGGTGTCCTTCAATAGCCCTTTACGCTCCGGGGTCACGGTAATGAGATAAGTCCCGCGACCCCGGCAGGCTTTGGCCCTCTAGAGAGGGGGCCCCGTCATTATGCTGACGCTCTTTGAGGTGCGCGTGGAACACAACGCGCCGTTGACCCGAGCATGGTCCATGGTCGGGCTGCGAGTTGCCCTTTACTCGCCGCCCGCATGCCCGCGCCTACGGTGACCGGAGATCGTCTTGCGACGTCCGTCGCCGTGGGCGTCCAACACCACGGGTGGGGCGGAGGGAGGACATTGTCCTCTCCTTCACGCGGCCCGCCTCCTCCTTCGCGAGCATGACTGCTTCGCAGAAGGAGGCGACCGCTTCCCACTCCGTCTCGCCCCGCAGCATGCCAACCAATGCCGGGAGCGAGAGGTCTCCGCCTATCACCGCCGTGAGGACACGTCGGTGCTCTGCCCAAGCGGGGCAGTCTTGCACCGTATGCTCTACTGTGTCCAGGAACCTTAGACTTTTTTTTTTTTTTTTTTTTTTATCGTGGTAAAATCATCAAATGAGTCCTCCCACCCCGGGCAGGGCGGGAGGGACTGTCAGACTTGTACTGACTAAAATCCACGGTGTCCTTCAATAGCCCTTTATGTTCCGGGGTCACGGTAATGGTATAAGTCCCGCGACCCCGGCAGGCTTTGGCCCTCTACAGAGGGGGCCCCGTCATTACGCTGACGCTCTTTGAGGCGCGCGTGGAACACAACGCGCCGTCGACCCGGGCATGGTCCATGGTCGGGCTGCGAGTTGCCCTTTACTCGCCGCCCGCATGCCCGCGCCTACGGTGGCCGGAGATCGTCTTGCGACGTCCGACGCCGTGGGCGCCAACCACCGCGGGTGGGGCGGAGGGAGGACATTGCCCTCTCAGGAACCTTAGACTTGGCACGACTTTGTCTAGATTTCATTACTTTTTAGAGATAAATAAGCAGCTCTATCGAGACTTTGGCTAGTTTTTACAGAATGTTTTTGGTGGGTTTATACGAGTATTTAACTAATATGGTAAATGCTAAAGTTTGGACATGCGTTTCTCACTCAAACTCTTGATTTTAGGATAACCAGGCAAACAGTTGCAGTAACAAAGATTGTCAGTCGCTAACTTAACTCAGCCCAACACCCACCAAATTAATTCTAAATCGTAAATTGCCGGGGTGCTAAGACAGGAAACCTCCACGTGCGCCCGTGGACTGGAGTTCCTTCTCGGATACGTCCGGGGGGAGACCAGTTTTTCGGGCCGGTGCGCCCTGGGATGCGGGCAAAAACTCTTCTTAGGCACTGTGCCTAAGGGGTCTCTTTGCCCGTATGCGAATAGCCTGTCGGGTGGAGGCTCCAATGCGTGTCCCTCTGAATAGCAGAGGGCACAGCGGCGGAGCGGGCTTGCGGACAGTGAGTAATGGGTATGCTCACCGTCCGACCAAGGACCAAGCCCGGGTCGGTGGCGCGTCGTGTTTCACGCGTCACCGACGGGGCCCCTTATGGGGCCAAATGCCTGCTGGGGTCGCGGATTTTTCTTAATCCAGGATACCGTGGCCCCGGAACGTAAAGGGCATCAGAAGGAACACGGGTGGATTTTAGTCAGTAAGAGTCTGACAGTCCCTTCCGCCCCACCCAGGGCGGGAGGACTCATTTGATGATTTTGCCACCCCAAAAAAAAAAAAAACGTAAATTGCCATGATTGGAGAGAATCCTCTGTCAAAGAGGATCCATCAATTGCTACTAAGTATGGCAACAGAGTCTAACTGAGCTGAGAAGTTGACTTAAGAAGGGGCTTAAAATTTGAGTTAAGTAAGTTAACTAAATCTTTATTTTTTCAGGACTTTCTTCCAGTACTAAACAATGTGTTCCTTATAGCCCGATATTTCGGTATCTCAGGGTACGGCCTGACCCTGGCTTTTGCCTGGTGTCTGATACTGTTTGCGATGCTGTTGGCAACAAATTGTGTGGCCATCTGGAGGATTGTGACGCTGCTCGGTGGATGGTTGAAGAAATCTTCGGATAGTAAGTAAATTATTGGATTTTCAACGATCGATTCAGCGCCGAGAATTTAAATTGGGTTGCAACTTATAAAATAGAACGTACTTATTCCATGCTGATTCCTATCAATGTGCCACAACTAGCAAAATATAAGAACAAGAGGTAGCCTCAAAGTGCTGTTCAATAAATTGAATTGTCCGACAATATTAGTGCTTTAGTGTCCAAGGAGGCAAGATAAAGCCTTAATTTGGACTGCTATTCAATCACATCACGAGTTAGCTACTTTTGTGTGAATAGCTTTGTTTGTTCTTGAATGACTTAAAGTTGAAGTCGATATTTTTTCAGAGTTAATTCATTTCCCAACAAGTACAGTCGCCAGCACATCAAGCTACCACAATCTGTCAGAGTTCTGCGCTAGATTTTTAACTTTAACACGAAACAAGTTCACGTTCGATGGGGAAAATTTGGCAGATTCGGGTAGGTTGGTGCTGGCGTCTGTACTATAAGCTAAGTTTTATACCACAAAATTGAACGCTAAAACCCAGGTAAAATTTCTATACCAAAATATCCTTCTTTCAGATGGTCTGATTGGACGGCTCTCAGGTTTTATATTCTATGCCAACGCTTTAATGTCTCTTTTCCTATCATCAAAATTTGTACATTCATGGCGAAAACTGTCATCATACTGGTTGAGCATGGAGACTAATACAGCATTGGATTTCCCACCAGACCTTAAAATAAAGAAAAGGACTATTTTTATCACTGCATTAGTTGCTAGTATTGCTGTTAGTGAGTATCTTTTTCATTCTTAGTATTTTGTAACTATATCTTAAAAGTATTCATACTAATGAGGGTCACTAGGCCCTGTAAACAACTAATAAACGCTCGGCCCTAAAGACAAGTGGCTCAGTAGTTTTTAATAGATTTTTAATTTTATACCCAAGTACATAAAGTTGAAAATCGATTAAAGATTACAGAGCGTTTTCGTTCCGTTCCGTCAGTAGTCGCTTGGCGCTTGTCTAGGGAGTTTTGTTAAATTCCCAATGCAACAGGCCTATAGGTCAGAACTTTACTGCTTGCAGTAGAAACGATGACCGTTTAGACGTGCTCTCAACTAGAGATCGCGAAGATGACGATGATCTTCGCAAAGTAGCCGGTAGAAGCTGAATGAGAGTAGCTAGTGATCGATGGAACTGGCGTATGATTGGAGAGGCCTTTATCCAGCAGTGGAGGGCGGATGATGGACCTGAAGTGTGAATTTATGCCCGGAAACATAATTGACAGAATTGTGGTAACTATAAGTACTTTATCTGCCCAACAGGTTTTTGAAACCACTACACTGAAAAAAAAATCGGTAATACCAACCGATTTTTCGGTAATATTCACCGTTTTGGACAGTAAAAATAGAGCCTATTGTCCAAAGCAATAAAACTAACTGAAAAAAAAAACAGTTGAGTTATAACAGTAGATTTTACTGTGCATCTGCTACTGTTTTCTGGTCGGTTAATTTTACTGCTTGTTTTAGTTAACGTTAATGTTCAAACAATTGAAATAACTGTTTAGCTCTTTACTGTATAATAAATAAATAAATATTCCACAACTATCACACAACGCCATCTCGTCCTAAGCTAAGCAGAGCTTGTGTTATGGGTACTAGACAACTGATAAACATACTTATATATTTCTAAATACATACATATTATAGATAAATTACACCATTATTAATTAGTATGCTACAATAACTGTTCAGAAACAGTAAAAATAACTGCTACGATACCAGTAAAGCTCTGAAAACGGCAATACTTACAAGGAACTGTTTGTTTCAGTAGACTTTAATGTTCATACAGTTGAAATAACTGTTTAGCTCTTTACTGTTTTTGCCCATTTCAGTGCACTGTCCGTAATCAATTATTTTAACGTATAAATAAGTTCCCGGAACCGTTTTTTTATACTGTTCAAGAACAGTAGAAAGTCTCGTTTTATTTTTTTCAGTGTAAAAGTTTCATTTAGTAATCTTTTAAGTTAAATAAATAAAGATTTTTCTTCGAATTGATTTTCAGTTGAACACGCACTCAGTATGGTGTCAGCGACTGGCATCAATATCCCTCCGGAAGAATTCTTGTAAAGATATGTCACTATTTCTCACGGATTCCTACTTAAACCACGTAAGCTTTTTTTTGATAAAACTTTGAACCCCACTCAGAATTTTTCCTGTATTGTAGGAGCGTTTACGGACATGGAAACTCAAACTCCCAGACCCGTAACAACTACTTGCAGATCATACAAATATTTATTTATTCCGTGCGGGGATCGAACTCGCAACACGGTGCGCAGCTGTCGATCGCTGAGCCAGGCCTTTTTTCGAGCAGTGCCAACGTTGTAGGGTGATAATGATATGCTATGTACCTAAAACTTTAATTTCCTGAAAACTTTTCAGAGGACTACAATCTATGGTATGCCATACCGATCTTCATAGTCAGTAAGCTTGCGACTGCTCTATGGAACTTCCAAGATCTGATCATCATTCTCATTAGCATGGGTCTATCTTCCCGATACCATAGACTAAACATGTATGTGACCAGAGTAATCACCATAGAAAAACGTTTCGAGGTGAAAAAGAGGGTGAGTTTTATTTTGGCTCTGTCATACTCGCCGCTAGCAGTGAGAACCTGCCTAACAGACACAGTCCCATCCAATCACTTATTAACTCGCTAAGCAACAGACAGGCAGCTTCTCATTAACGTCTTCAACACAGAAACAATTAATATGCTTTGTGTGTTACGTTGTTTCAGTAGATAGATCCCTACTCGCCTCTTGCTAACCGCTAGCAGTGAGACCCTGCCTAACAGTCCAATTCATTCACTTATTAACTCGCTGAGACGATAAGCAACAGACAGGCAGCTTCTCATTAACGTCTTCAACACAGAAACAATTAATATGCTTTGTGTGTTACGTTGTTTCAGTAGATAGATCCCTACTCGCCTCTTGCTAACCGCTAGCAGTGAGACCCTGCCTAACAGTCCAATTCATTCACTTATTAACTCGCTGAGACGATAAGCAACAGACAGGCAGCTTCTCATTAACGTCTTCAACACAGAAACAATTAATATGCTTTGTGTGTTACGTTGTTTCAGTAGATAGATCCCTACTCGCCTCTTGCTAACCGCTAGCAGTGAGACCCTGCCTAACAGTCCAATTCATTCACTTATTAACTCGCTGAGACGATAAGCAACAGACAGGCAGCTTCTCATTAACGTCTTCAACATAGAAACAATTAGTATCCTTTGTGTATTACGTTGTTAACACTCCTTGTATAGTTCGTCCCTAATTGTGCGTTAGCACAATATCATTATGTTATGTTTGGGGAAAATGAATGATGACTGTTTGTTTGTGATAGTTATTACATTTGTACACATAGGTACACATGTATATGTTACTGTAAAAGCTCGAACTACGGTAAATGTTAAGATTTTCCAGTAAAACCTAAGATTTACCGACATGAGTTGGTAAATGTACCTATTTATTATAAAAGGACGACTTTTTCGGACTTTTACCATTCCAATTCAGTACATGCTAGGTTTTACCTATGTGGACTGGTAAATGTTGGTTTTAGGATTAAAACAATGACCTAGGTTTATCCTTCCTTCACAGGAGCAAGTCGACGGAGCCCCGCTTGGCGGTACTCCTACTTCTGCGTGGTTTAAAAAAACACAACCACGAAGAGGATGGCGCGGTCTTTCAGACTCCGCTATCCTCTTCTAACCTAAATTGTCCGAGTCGGGGTGCCAGCAAGTCCCGAGGTTAGACCTAGTTCTAACCGGCTAAACCTAGTTCTAACCGAAGGTAAGTAGGATACACCTAGGTTTAACCGCATGTGGTCGGTTACACCTAGGTTTAGCCGGTTGATTGATGATTTTTTCGACATTTACCGTTCCTTTAATGTAAATCCTAAGATTTACCAAGTGAATTATGGTAAAAGTTCGAATCGCAAACTTTTATGGACATTTAATATTCATAATCAGTAAATCTTAGGTTTTACTGGAAAATCTTAAGATTTACCGTATTTCGAGCTTTTACAGTAACATTATATACGTACAGGGTGCAAGTATAGCACACTAGTATTTTATAAATACAAAATATACGCTTGCTTACGTTGCTTCGTTGCCGTGTCGTTTGCAGTACGTGTAAAAAAGCCTTAGGATGACAATGCAATTTTTCTTAAGCTCAATTGGTCATTTTAAGGCACGATACTAGTAAATGTATCACTCGCATAACTATTTTTAAAACAGTCACAAGGGGAGAGTAGATCAAACGAAACAAAACAATGGAGGACCTCAATACGCATCCATTTCAAGGCTATCCGTTTAATAGGAGTCTGTGGCCCTGGAACGCAAAAAGAAACAAAATAACAGGGTGTATTTTTAATCGTAGTCAGTGAGAGTTTCACAATTCCTTCCACTCTAGGGCAGGAGGGCTCATAAATTTGATGATTTAAATAAAGGAAATGGGTTTCGAATATTTTTTGTGCTTCTTTCAGTTTGGCACCGACCTGTACTTACAAATCCAAGTGTGGCGTCGTCTTCGCGAGGCATACGTGCGTCAATCGATACTCGTACGCATGGTCGACCGCCATCTTGGATCCCTGATGTTGCTGTCAAATGCCAACAACTTGTACTTCATCTGTCTTCAGATTTATCTTGGGATACAGTGAGTATTTTTTTTAAACTATCCATAAGTTCTAACAGCCTTACTACAAAAACTTAAACATCTGTTGAACACTTGTCTAAAAAAAGTGTGACTGCAAAACGGGCCTTCTTTCAACGACATAATCTGACATTTTTTTAGACAAATGTTCAACAGACGTTTAAAAGTTTTTGTGGTACGACAGTAAGTATTTATAGTGTAGCTCCGATTGACGATCACTTTCGACCATAATTCAAACAGATTCGGAAGGTTTTTGTTTTTTTTTTTAGATTTCAAAATTATTTATTAGCTTTTGCAAAAAACTGGGTTATTTTAACACCCCCTTGTCTTCTTTAGTAGGTAATTATTTTTTTTAATCTTCTACAATTTAGTTCAAAATTCGTTTGTGGAATATTCTTATTCTTCTCTTATACTTTTCCGGGATGGCTGGAAAAAAATACCTGAAAAGCATTATTGGCTAGACTAATATATCCGCTTGACTAAAGTACGATTCTTCGTACAAATCTTTGCGTTATAATTGTTTTCATAACTGAACTTCTCGTAAATGATACGAACATAAATGAGGGTAATACCTAATAGCTACTGTAATAGTTATTATTTTCCTATTATCGATAATTAAGCTCTTTAGGCAAGTTAGTTTGTGATAATTGAAATCTACCACATTTTTTGTGTTACAAATAAATACACTATTAATCCAGTTACTTACAGCTGTTGAATTTTTTTTAATTGTTTTTAAAAATGTTACAGACAAAAACCAGTTGCAAATAAAAACGACTCGAAAATTCTTATAAAATTAAAAGCCCTCAAAATGAATTAAATAACAATTAACATTTAATTTGTAAAATAATATGACGGTTTCCAATTTTTTTCACTTCCATTATTCTGAAAACTATTTTCTAAATCTATATTACGAATCGTCGTTATGAAAAGACTGTGGTAAAGCCGATTTACTCAAATCATACAAGATTAACATCATCTTATTTGAAAATGAAATGCTGAAAATCCTTATTACATCTGGACTTTCACAGGTCTTGTAGATTTGTCTGACCCTTTATACTTTGGTAATTTAATTTGATCAAATGAAAAAGATGTCCAAAATTGGATAAGATTTGAGCGTTAAATCTTTAAAGGGTTTTTTTTGTATCATAAAGGATTAGAATGCTAAAATTTATAAAGAATATGAGTGGATATTATAAACCCAATATAGTTATTGGGTTTATAATATCCACTCATATTCTTTTGCACGCGGGTTCATTCGCCCGTTCGCCCCCGCTTTTCTGTCTCTGAAACAAAGTTCTCAAATCTCGGTACAATTCCCGAATTACACGCAGGTAACGCCAGTAATAACAGTTAGTCTTATTTAGATGTTCAAAAGTCTGAATAACGGTCCAATTTTGAATAAAATAACTTTAGGATTTGATTAAAAGTAAATAATTAGTTAGACTCCTTTATGAAACTTCAACATGAAAAGCCTAATTATGTCAAACTGTATTATGTCAAAATGTACTAAGCATGTCAAATGCCTAATTTTATGGATTTATTGTTTGGCCAGTACAAATTAATAACAAATAATTTAAAATTATGTCAATCTCTTATAATGAGGTTGTCACGACTAGCGACTGTCGGCAAACGAAATGAGGATCAAGTATAAAGGCTAATTTAAGAACACTTGACTATAATAAGGAAAATATTCCGAAGAAAAGTAGGCAGAAAATATTTAGTGATAATAAGCGTCTGGATCCACCTCCTATTGGTCTAGCCCAGGCAACAGCACCATAGGCTACATGTAACCTGCAGTGACGACTGAGCGAACCCACTTGCCTGTCTATGGTAGGCCTTACCAGGGCCTATAGCCAATCGGCAAGCGGTAATCGTTGACGCTTAGTACACGCTAATACATTTTCAACTTTATACTCCAGCGCATAAAGTTGGATATGTACTAAAGATTACAGATCGTTTTCATTTGTTTCGTTCACTATCGCTCAGCAGTCTTTAAAGCTATTGTCAAACAGACAGGCGAAGCGAACGCGATCCGAATCCTGGCATATAGAAAAGCGAAAACGTTCCGATAGTCTATGTGACAGGCTTCAAACAATTCCATACATTACAAACAAAAACGCTTCTCCTCGCATTCGCTTCGCCTGTCTGTTTGACAATAGCTTTAAAGACTGCTGAGCTATAAAACTGAAAAATAAATGTATTAATTATCGCTTGCCGTCTGGCTATAGGCACAGAGCCGCCTAAATTGCAATCACCATCTTGTCGAAATCTGTCGCCAAAAAGTTTTGACAGTGTTCCTTTGGTGCGCATGAGTTCCAGTTCCTAATGGAGGAGCAGCGGTAAATGAACAGACTCCTAAAAAAATATTGAAATCACATTTGGTTTCTTGGTCAGGCGCAAGTCGAATATTAAACAAATTGTTCAATATAAATATTGGAACCTACCTTCAATAATATTTTCAATTTCATATTATGCGGTTAAACCATTTTTCTACAGACATTAAAGTATTTAGCCTTCGCTTGGGACCAATATAACCTTCATAAATAGAACGTTCTATTAGATAATGCCATATTAAATTTAAAATAATAAAACAATTTATCAATAAAATTTTTTGAAACTTTCGATAAAAAGCAACAGTATTAGGTATTTTAATTAACTATATCTCGCGTTTTGCCCCGTTCTCGTCTCATCTAACTATGCATCTCCTGGCTAAACGATAGTTTTCCGACTTAAGCCTCCTGCAGACACACGCGATTAATCGCGCAGGGCGACATGTCGCGGTTCATTCGCAGTATTTTGAGAGTGGAAATTAACTTGGCTCGTCGCAGCGCGATTAATCGCGTTTGTCTGCAGGAGGCTTTATCTTGACAGTAATGTTACTGTCAAGATAAAGCCTCCTGCAGACAATTTTTTTCTATCTCACAGATAAGGGAAAAATAAAGTCAAACTTTCCAACATTACTTGTTAATTACGGTATCTTAATTAGGGTCGACGATAAAGGGCCTCAGAAGCTAAACAGAACAGAGTTAAAAGTAGCTCCTTTTCAAATAATTATACTGAGTTTTCAAAGTCAAGAAGGTACATTAAGGTCAACGCATAGAGGAAAACACTACACCAGGGTCGCCTTGCCTTTTTTAGCGAGGTAAAATCATCCAATGACTCTTCCCGTCCTGGGTGGAGTGGAAGGGGTTGTCGGACTCGTACGGAGTAAAATCCACGGTGTTCTTTCAATAGCAGTACCAGGGTCGGAAACGTAACGGGCTATTGAAATATCACCGTGGATTTTAGTCAGTACAAGTCTGACAGTCACTCCCGTACCACTCTGGTTGGCACATTTGATGATTTTACCACGTTAAAAAAGCTTCAGTAGGTTTAATGCCAAAGTCCAGTCTGCAACTCATTAAGCGTTGCTGATCCTTTGTAATTCTTATACGTGTCCGTTGACCTTAAAGAATACTTGCCAACTCAGCTACGCAAAGAGTATCTTGCGTCCTTCACTTAAGGTAAAGCGGCACTTCTAGCAATTTGGTTCTTTGTCTGAGCAGTACCTACTCAATGAACCTTGATTGGCAAGGTTTTTCTTAAGGCAGTTGGGGCTTTTCAGGGCTCTTGTAAGTACATTAAGAAATACTTGTTTGAGCCACTTTTCACTTCACTCTTTTTTGGCGCATGAATTTATAACCTTTTGTCCTTTCAGGAGTTTTCGCAGTAACTGTTTGAAAAGTACCTATAAATAAATAAGTAAATATCTGGATCAAATATTTAAAAAAAAATAATATCGGACAAAATAATAAACAATTCTTCTTGTGATTTATTGATATATTCACTTGAAGACAAAATTGACTTAGCATAATAATTATTGTAAGATATTGCGCTGTAGAACATATTTTTTTCTATGTCTACGAAAGTTCTCCTCGGCACAACGCGAGATAAAGTACAAAGCGTTCAAAACGCTTTCAATAGAACTGTAACAACGTTTTTAGAACTTTATCAATGACCATAATTTTGAACTACTGATAGAATTTACCTTTTATCTATGGCCCCTGAATTTTCGCTGAAGTATAGTATATTTTTCTTCGCAGCAAGAGCAGTGGAGGCACTATTAGCCGATGCTACTTCCTATTCTCACTGGGTTGGCTGATCTTCCGAGCCTGCAGCGTAGTCCTAGCTGCCTCCGACGTACATCTTCACTCGCAGAGAGCTCTGAAGACTCTGCATTCGTGTCCTAGTATTTCATATAATATTGAGGTAAGTATCTAGTTATGGAATAAGCAAGTTAAAGTGTCAATGTGCTGGCTATGGAGAATTCGGTGAAGCATAACGGTGGAGGTCTGGCCCTCCTTAGGAGGTTGCACCACCGTGTCCTCAGCGATAGACATCGACTCGACCTAATGATGCATTTCGACTGTTGAATATATGTCGTACTAGGGCTCCCACACATAAACACGATACGACGTCGCGTCGTACAACGATGTGGCGTGGTTTCACGATACGACGTCGCGTCGTAGAAATCTACGATGAGCATCGTTAGGGCTCCCACACATAAACACGATACGACGTCGCGTCGTGGAAATCTACGATACGACGTCGCGACGTGGAAATCCAAGTTACGACGTCGTGACTCACGATGCAATTCTGCGCAGTTGTTTTTAGAAATTCGAAGATGACGGATGGTATTGAATTCGATCATTTAATTACGCTAGTCGAGCAGCGTCCCGCACTATGGAACAGAATGCGTCTAGAGCGGTCCATTTTTCGGAATGAACTAAAACACCACCCCTACCATTCAAAACATCATTATATTTATATTGTTTTTGAACTGTAAACTTCACTACTGCTTTTCAGATGAAAAGGTTACAATATCAGCTAGCGCATGACTTCGTAGCTTTAACCGGTAAGGGCTTTTTCTCACTTCGGAGGGAACTTCTACTCGAAGTAAGTACAAACTTAATTTAAGTTATCATCACTAAAATCTTACACTCTCTCTTAACTTATTCTCCATTCCCGTACATAACATACATACGATACAGAACGCCACCTGCTACAAACCTTTCACTTAATCTTTTCGCATCGTCCACATTTCATATTTATATTCTGTTAGAATTCGGTACATTTTTTTTTTACTTTGTTCTATCGGCATCGATACGCAGGAGTCGTCTTGCTCCATTTTTAGGCCACACCTTTGCTTTCGGGCTAAATTAAGGCCAAGTGCAAGTCCATTTTTAGGGTTCCGTAGCCAAATGGCAAAAACGGAACCCTTATAGATTCGTCATGTCTGTCTGTCTGTCTGTCTGTCTGTCTGTCCGTGTATGTCACAGCCACTTTTTGTCGAAAGTATACGAGCTATCCTGTTGAAACTTGGTAGAAAGATGTATTATGTGAACCGCATTAGGATTTTCACACAAAAATCAAAACAAAACAAATGTTGGGGGTGCCCCCCATACTTAGAATTGAAACTCAAAAAAATTTTTTTCACCAAACCCATACGTGTCGGGTATCTATGAATAGGTCTTTAAAAATGATATTGAGGTTACTAACATCATTTTTTTCTAAACTGAACAGTTTGCGCGAGAGACACTTCCAAAGTGGTAAAAAGTGTGTCCCCCCCCCAGTAACTTCTAAAATAAGAGAATGATAAAACTAAAAAAAATATATAATGTAGACCTCAACCAAAACTACCAACGAAAATTGGTTTGGATGAGATACAGTTAGCAGTTTTTGAGATATAGTACATTTTCAAAAACCGCAAATATAACTTTGCCATTCATACAAATACTATGAAAAACAAAGTTATTTTTATTGTTTGTGTATATTACTTACTAATCTCAATATAATTATATCTCTAATCTATGCTAGCTGCTACGGAACCCTTCATGGGCGAGTCCAACTCGCACTTGGCCGGTTTTTTTTTACTGGTCATACAAGCTAATGTTCGCGAGTAGTATGCACCCGGCCTTTCTGAAAAACCTCAGGTAGGTCTCACACACATTCACTTCATAAATAGGGTGGTTTACTGCTTAAATACATTGAAAATCTTTAATCCGTCAATTTGAGTATTGACAATCTACCTTTCGGACTATTTTTTTTAGTACAATAGCCTATTCTCTCCACATAATTAAGGTATATTGTAAGATTTCCCCTTTTTGCATTAGAGTTTTAATATCACCAATTGTTTTTTTCTTTGATTTCAGGTAGCCGCTACTATTTTGAAGTATGAGTTAGTTTTAATACAATACGATAGTTAGTTGTCTCGTAAACCGATGTTACTTTATTGTTTTCAGTACTTTTTACTTACTACCTTTTACTTATTGGTTTATCGTCGTGTCGATGAAAAATTACATAGCTGGAAAGGCCTGTTGTCGAAAGTCACGAAGATGAAAGTTTATGTGCTCAAACCCACTGCCAGCCTAGCGCGGTGGCTGCGGCGGCGTGCGCGGAAATATTAAACATAATAATATGAAATCGCCGCTCGTGGCCACACTAAAGTGACAAAGTCCTCAAACACACTGCCAGCCTAGCGCGGTGGCGGCGGCGTGCGCGGAAATATTAAACATAATAATATGAAATCGCCGCTCGTGGCCACACTAAAGTGACAAAGTCCTCAAACACACTGCCAGCCTAGCGCGGTGGCGGCGGCGTGCGCGGAAATATTAAACATAATAATATGAAATCGCCGCTCGTGGCCACACTAAAGTGACAAAGTCCTCAAACACACTGCGAGCCTAGCGCGGTGGCGGCGGCGTGCGCGGAAATATTAAACATAATAATATGAAATCGCCGCTCGTGGCCACACTAAAGTGACAAAGTCCTCAAACACACTGCGAGCCTAGCGCGGTGGCGGCGGCGTGCGCGGAAATATTAAACATAATAATATGAAATCGCCGCTCGTGGCCACACTGAAGTGACAAAGTCCTCAAACACACTGCGAGCCTAGCGCGGTGGCGGCGGCGGGCGCGGAAATATTGAACCTATGAAATCGCCGCTCGTGGCCACACTGAAGTGACTAATCTGCATGGCGCTGCCGATTGGATCAAATTGGCAGTTCGTCCATATACACCATACACCATACTGCCTATCGTCCAATCGGCATCACTGCTGCCGATTTGAAGTTTGATCATGCCGATTTGATCCAATCGGAAGGATCAAATCGGCATGATCAAGCCTATCAAATTTAACTGTCATGCCAATTTGATGGATTCCACGCCCACACACGGTCAATTCTAACTGATCCAATCACTGGTAGCGTCATGCCGATTGGACGATAGACAGTATGGTGTATGGCTACCATTAGGCGTTGCTAGGCAACAACAAATATATCGGGCGGGTGGCATGTGTAGCAAACCATTTCGGTCTTATAGTCAGCGCCATCTAGTTATCAGGACATTTTTTTTTTTTTTTTGCGTGGTAAAATCATCAAATGAGTCCTCCCACCCCGGGCAGGGCGGGAGGGACTGTCAAACTTGTACTGACTAAAATCCACGGTGTCCTTCGATAGCCCTTTATGTTCCGGGGTCACGGTAATGGTATAAGTCCCGCGACCCAGGCAGGCTTTGGCCCTCTAGAGAGGGGGCCCCGTCATTATGCTGACGCTCTTTGAGGCGCGCGTGGAACACAACGCGCCGTCGACCCGGGCATGGTCCATGGTCGGGCTGCGAGTTGCCCTTTACTCGCCGCCCGCATGCCCGCGCCTACGGTGGCCGGAGATCGTCTTGCGACGTCCGTCGCCGTGGGCGCCAACCACCGCGGGTGGGGCGGAGGGAGGACATTGTCCTCTCTCTCTCGCGGCGCGCCTCCTCCTTCGCGAGCATTACTGCTTCGCAGAAGGAGGCGACCGCTTCCCACTCCGTCTCGCCCCGCAGCATGGCCGCAACCAATGCCGGGCGCGAGAGGTCTCCGCCTATCGCCGCCGTGAGGACACGTCGGTGCTCTGCCCAAGCGGGGCAGTCTTGCACCGTATGCTCTACTGTGTCCTCCGGGCGATCTTCGCAGTGGTGACACCCAGGCGTTTCCTCCTTTCTCCTTAGACACAGGTACCTCCCGAAACATCCGTGTCCGGTGAGGACCTGCGTCATGCGGTAGGTCAGGACGCCGTGACTCCTATCCAGCCACTCCTCAAAGAGGGGTCTTACCGCCGCGATTGCGGCGTGCCCGGCCGTCGGTAGCGACAGTCGTCCCCTCCATACTGCTCTGAGATCGCGAGTTATCAGGACATGCACTAAAATACTACCGTAGGACGTAATTGTAAATATTTAAATTATTTATTTTTTACTGTACTTGACTAGAATCACGTAGAATGATTGATAAAATTTAGTTGTATACAAACCTAAACAACCTATAAAACATTTTAAAATGAATTTATTTAAACAAGATTTATAGAAACTACTTTGTACCACCGGTTTGCAGCACCTGAAGTCGCCGCAACAAACGCAAATGCTTGATCGGCAGTGTGGACACCGATCGCACCTGCCGCCGCGCCGCCGCGCCGCCATGCTAGGCTTCCAGTGTGGACGCGAAAATGTCCGTAGGTGAAAGACTTTGTAAGGGAAACGAAAATAAATAAATCGTCTTGTCGATGAATAGTCCAATGATGAATCGATCTGATAACGGTTGCAGAACCGTAAACTAAAAATAAAGAAAACTTTGTATTTAATTGTCAGCTTTTGTTGCAATTTTAAACGGTTAAAGGCTCGAACAGACACATGCGATTAATCGCGCTGCGACAACGAGCCAAGCTAATTTCCACTCTAAATGTACTGCGAATGGACCGCGACAAGTCGCCCCGCGCGATTAATCGTGTGTGTCTGCTCGAGGCTTAAATTAAATTAAATAAGTTCAAGATATTAAACGTTTTTTTTAATACAAAAATGTTTTTTTTTCTATTTATCCCTATTTTAAGGTTTTTTCACGTTAGGAAGAACCTCCTTCGTCTGCTCCTCCTCCTCCTCCTCCACCTCCTCTTCCTACTTCTCCTTATATTAACCTCTTCCGGCCAATCGGTTATCTCATGTCTCTGTTTCATGTGCGTGTGAACTGAGGGACCAAACTGGAATACGCAAAATCAAAATCGTAGGATTAAGTCGTAGATTTAAAACAATTGTAGAACAAATCTGGGAATTTGTAAACAAATATACTACTCAAAACAAAATAAGGGCCACCTGGTTTTTATCGATTTATTAAATAATGTTTAAATATTACTAGTTACAATGACTGAATCTAATTAATATTAATGGTTTTAGATGGAAATACACAAAAATTAAATATGTATTCCAATAAATCGTTAAAATAAACCAAATTGAATGAAAAGTGAGGAATTGCAGGAATGTATCAAGTTACATGAAACATAAAAAAATCAATAAAATAACGTCTTTAATGTTCCAAAGTGTTCTTTTAAGCTTCTCTTTTAACTCTATTCTCTCTGTTCTGCTCATTTTATGGGAAGTGGAATGGTCTGGATTAAATACCGAACATTTTCTTTTGGGATACTCTACCAGCAAGTTTTCAGACAATTTATGAGATCCAGCTGTGTGTTGATGGGAATTTTACTTTCTTTTTCACTCTTCTTTAATTTATCTCTTAAATGCTCAATAGAACTCAGGTAAAAACCCTGAGTGTCCACTGTAATATCGTAATTCGAGCGTAAGGGAATGTGTGCACTGTTAGTCGCGTCATGTTCGCTCGAGCATTATCCTGCTTCAAGAAGAACTCAGGTATTCCTTGCTGTGCGAATGGGATAATATGGAGTTGCACCACATTCTCTACGCAATTTTGAGGAGTTACAGCACCCTCATTAAGAAGTGCGAGCTCAGTTTTGCGTGATAGAGATAACCGCCCCAGAGCATAACTCAGAACTCGCCAGAACAGTCGGTTTTTAAAGTGCAAGGATCTGAAACCTATTGTTTACATCTTCTCTACACTCTTATGAATCAGTTTTTATTGAAAAAAAATAACCCACCAGTCATCAATAAAAAGCAATGAAGCCCAGTCAAAACAGTTCAATAAATTTTCTCCTTCGCAAATGTTTCACGATTTGCACCATACGCTGCAGTTAACTGGAGGCGAACCAAGCATCTTCTTGAGTATTGTTAGTCTTTATGGAGTCGATTCGGAATAGTGTAGCCAATTATAGGGGTGCCTGTAGCTCGACGCAATGGAGTTTGTACGGTCCGCGCAGTAGATTTTCGCTCTATTTGCGCGGTTAAACAAACTTAATGGTCTTCTTGGGATTTACTAACTTACTTTCTTCCTTGATCACGGCGTCTGGTGATATTACCCGTCTTTTAAGACCAGTTTCAATCATTTTGAACCACTAGTTGGGAATATTCCACCATTAAACCTACCTCTTTTGGCTACGGGCCCCCTGGATTAAGATGACACCCCAAGTGGCTGTTTTTGCGTCCACATGTCTCTGAATACATGACATTATGAGATTTAAAGATCATTATAGCCTGCTTGCTGTATTAGTCGAAGAAAACTCCGTTAGAAGTTTGAAAATTAAAAAAACACCGTACCGTAAATTCTAAGTAATCTCAAATATCTAATTAAAAAAAAGTTATTAATTTCCAATTATGCAGTAGAAACAATATTAATACTTGAAAGAAACCATAACAATATATTTAGTATTTATTATGTACCCAGAATAAGAGCAATACTTGTTTAAAATGCAATTTCAAAAGTGGCCCTTATTTTGTTTTGACGAGTATATATTAAAAACTACAGCCCTTAAAGTGTGGTCCCTCAGTCCTCACAGACCATCAGCCATATCTCGAAAAGTATTGGATAAATTAAGGTTTTATGACTACAGACATTTAGTAAAGAAATTGTAAAGATATTTACTGAATAACAAATCACAAAGCATCAAAGGTAAAAAATATATAACGACTAAACTGTGGTCCCTCAATCCTCATAAGAAAAATAAATAGTTTAGTGAATATTACCTAGTAAATTGGTGAAGCGTCAATGTTTTTTCAATACAAAATAAAATAATAATATTTTAGGATTTTTCCACATAATATAATATGTTAGTAGTTCAAATTAAATATTTTAAGTTGTCTATTGATGAATCCTCGGACAAATACATTTTGCATCAGCAACGCCCTCGTATCGAAACTTTCTTGAGTTTTTCGCAACATGACCATAGATGGCATGAGTGAGACCGGCTCTGTTCCCGTCGCCATAAGAAAAGACACTGTGTGTCCTGTGCTCCGCTTTTAAAAATTCCGTTTTTGGTGAATTCTTGAATATACTTGTAAAATAAATGGACCTGCATCTGCTATTCATTGAGAACTTATAGTGCAGTGTTTATTTTTGGAGTTTTAACCATTCCACCGGTGGATTTAAGAAGATTTTGCTCGCCGGCCGGCAGCTATACCTACAAGCCATCACGCGCGCATGAACGAGGCTGACCATCTCCCTGGGTCTGAGTGGGATCTCTGGATTGTCAAGGTACGTGGGCCTGTTTTGCTGCTAATAATAATATTTGGTATTGGTTTCTCGAGGATTCACCAATGGAAAAATTAGTCTATTTTTGAGGTCCGCCATTACACTTTTACATAGGTTCTTATTTCAATTTTTCTCACATCTTTCACAAAGGTGCAGGCTATTTACACGCCTCACCATATTTATTGGTCCTTCGAGCCGGATAAATATCCAGTACAGCTATATTTTTTGCGTATTTGTTTGGTAAAAATCATATAGGTTCAATAACCCACAATAGGTATTTATTTACGTAAACTTTCGGTAAATTGCCTGTTTAACGCAGCTTAATAAATTGACAATAGATTTTACGTATTTGTTGGTAAATCTGTTCAATTATTTATTAGCTTACATAGAACTACATTACGTATTTATTGGTAAAAGTTCATTCTATGTAGGTATCCGCATTTAAAAATTCGCTTTGTTCTGAAGTAAATAAGTAGGTAGTCACCAACTCATCTCGGCTTTGTGCGTATTAAGTAATAATTAGATAGATACCTAGGTACTCATAGTTGGTAGGTGCGTTATTATTGCAAACCGCCTGGTAGGTATTTATTCTGTTATTGTCTTCGTTTGATAATTAACAAAATGACGGATAAACAACTGAAGCCGGAAGATTTATTAACTATTCTTCATGAAAAGAAAGGATTGTTATTTAAACGCATTAATCGATTGTATGATTTATCAAGAAATATATCGTCGTTCGATTCGAGGAAAAATGAGAGTTTTATGACTGAGTCAGAGACAATTGATGACATTCGAGATAAATTTGAATCTTTTGTCGATCAAATTAATCAAATAAACATTAGTTTAAAACCTGGTTCAAGTGCCGACTACGCTTGTTTAGAATCCTTTGAAGATTTGTATATTCATATTAAACGTGTTAGGAATAAAATAAACAGTAATCAATCGCCACCAACACCCAGTAGTGACTCAAAGACTTTTTTTGAACCGCTTAAAATAAAGTTGCCTCCTATCGCGCTGCCATCTTTCGACGGGAAAACTGAGAATTGGCCGGTTTTCTACGAGTCGTTTAAGTCAAATATCCATGATAATGATCAGCTGACTGATTCGCAGCGTGTGCAGTACTTGGTAGGTAGGCTTACACACAACGCATTGAAGGTTACCGCTGGAATTGTGCCTACGGGTGATACTTACAAGTTTTTATGGGATAGTTTAGTTAAAAAATATCAAGAGAAGCGCTCACTAGGTACGCATTATTTAAATAACATATTGGATTTAAAAAGTTGTTCATATAACGCTAATAGTCTCGATTCTTTCATAGAAACATTTAGTGCGTCTATTTCTGCCTTGAAACAACTTGGGATTACGGATCTTGCTGATTTTATTCTTTTGCACTGCGCAATGAGAAAAATCGATGCACAGACTACTCAATCGTTTGAACTTACCATTCGAGATGTTGAAATTCCCACAACGAAATTATTGATAAGCTTCGTTCAAGACCAGGCAAAGATATTAGCACGCTCGAATTTGTATCATTCTAACGCGAGAAACTTTAGTAGAAACCCCGCTTCCGCTCCTCGCGAGTCACGCACACAGACAAAAGCGTTTGTTGTGAGCGAGTCAGCTGACTCGTCCGCTTGTTTACCCGCGATCGCGGTTCCATGCTGCGCTTATTGTAATGATAACGCTCATGTTCATTTGTATAACTGCGCTAAGTTTAAATCCGCGTTGACTCCTAGAACAAGGTTCGAGTTTATTAAATCCAAACGTGGGTGCGCGAATTGTCTAAGCACATTGCACGGTTTAAGTAACTGCAAGTCAACTTCAGTCTGTGACTTATGTAAAAAACGCCATCATACACTATTACACTTTGAGAAAGAAAATAAACCGCAAACAGCTGATGTTAAAATGACGAATTGCAATGTAGTCGTGGCGTCGCCTCCCGCGCCGCTGTCCTCCCCGCCTCCCTCGCTCCTTTCGAACCCCGGTACGTCTTTGGTGCCGCGCTCTTACGTTCAGTGCGATAAGGTCGATATTTCCGCACGGGTGATTGCGTCTGATTCGTGTGATGTGACGCCAGTGTCTTCGGATCACAGCTCGGCCGTGTTGTTGGCAGCTGATGCAGCGAAAGCTAAGGCGATAGTGCTGTTATCGACAGCTCAGGTTTATGCGCGAGCTAAAAATGACAGTGCGGGTCACAAAACATTAGTGAGGTGCTTAATTGATAATGGGTCGCAGAATAATTTGATAACTACAGCCTGTTGTAGAAAACTTAATTTACTGATAATTCCTTTGAGTAATTCTTTTGTTAAAGGAGTTGGTTCTGTATCGCGACCGATAATAGGTTACGTACATTTAGATATCGAGTCTCGCGTATATCCGGATCAAAAATATACTATTCACGCGTTCGTAGTTGAGTGCATTACGGACCAGCTACCATCGCACCATGTTAAGTGGGATAGCCATATAGACTTCCACGCGCTTCCGCTCGCAGATTTAAGCTGGAATATTCCAGGGGATATTGACCTAGTGTTGGGCGCTCAGCTGTTTCCGTACATTTTCTTGGGGAATAGGGTCGATCTTGGTTCACGCGCCCCACCTGCTTTATTGACCACATTCGGGTATATCTTTATGGGTGATTTTCCGCATAATAGTGATAATTTAAATTTACCTAACTCTTCTTTCACAGCATTGGCTCTCAATGATTTATTACAAAAGTTTTGGGAATTGGAAGAAGTGGATAATAAACGTTTTTTCTCTCCTGAGGAAACCGAATGTGAGAATATTTTTTCCTCGACCGTGTCACGAGACGATGTGGGACGTTATACCGTCGCGTTACCTTTCAGAAAGGATCCCGCCGAGTTGGGTAACTCCCGCACCGCCGCGTACCGTCGACTTATTGCTCTTGAAAGGAAATTCCGCCAATCGCCGATGTTGCGGAAAAATTATAACGCAGTGATCAAAGAGTATATGGACAACGGTTACTTAAGTCAGGTCGACGAATCTGCCGTTTCCGATGACGGGTACTATATCCCTCATCACGCTGTCGTTCGGCCAGACAAACCGATGCCGCGCATTGTATTGGATGCTAGTGCTAAAACTCATACAGGGTTATCTTTAAATGATGTACTCCATATTGGTCCAAATTTACAAACAGATTTGTTTATTCTTTTAATAAATTTTAGAATATTTCCCATCGCTATAAATGCTGATATTAAACAAATGTATTTACGCGTTGGTGTACCCGTTGACCAGCGTAAATACCTACGCATTTTGTTTCGATTCAATGAGAACGAACCTGTGTTAATTTTCGCTTTTAATCGCTTACCTTTCGGGCTTAAGTCGAGTCCTTACATAGCTATGCGCACTGTGCGACAGTTGGCCTCTGACAGTCCGCATTATCCCGAAGCTGCTAAAGTAGCAGAGACAAGTCTCTACATGGACGATCTGGTGTATTCTGTGAATAATGAAGACACCGCCATGCAGCTATCGCATGATCTTATAAAGATGTTTAAATCGGGCGATTTTGACCTTGTTAAATGGTGTAGCAATTCACCCGTTCTTTTAAACAGTCTTCCCGACTCGCATCGCAAGTCCCTTGATTTTCACGCTGGGAGTGATGTGTCTAAGGTTCTCGGCCTTTCGTGGGAACCTTCTCAGGATAATTTCTTCTTCACTTCCGCACAAGTAGCTGAGAAATGTACTAAGAGAAATATACTCTCGATAGTCGCACGCTTATTTGATGTTCTCGGTTTGGTCGCCCCCGTGATATTTTATGCCAAGTTGCTCATCAAAGAGTTATGGCTGAGCAATATTGGTTGGGATGATCCCGCTCCTGACGACATTTTTAAACGTTTTTCCATTCTCATGCAAGAGTTTCCATTGCTGGATACATTACGCATACCACGCCACGTGGGCGTTACCGATGATTGTTCCGTTCGTATAGTCGCGTTTGCTGATGCTAGTATGGGTGGGTACGGATGTGTGATTTATATACACTCTACTGGTCCATCCGGTGTCATAGTCCGCTTACTTTGTGCGAAATCAAAGGTTTCACCTACCAAGGTTACAACTCTTGCACGTCTGGAGCTATGTGCCGCCGTGCTCATGTCAAAATTAGTAAAAACTGTTCGTGATACTTACGCTTTACGTATTCCTATTGCAGGAATTTACGCCTTTTCGGATTCCACGATAGCCTTATCTTGGATACATTCTCCTCCGCACCGCTGGTCAGTCTTTGTCAGCAATAGAGTCGCTCAATGTCAGGAGAACTTGGGTTCTCAACATTTTTACCATGTGGCAGGTGTTGAGAATCCAAGCGACTGTCTGTCTCGTGGGATTCTTCCTTCTCAATTAGTGTCACATGAACTTTGGTGGAACGGCCCCTCTTGGCTTCGTTGTGCTCCTGAGGATTGGCCCGTCAAACCGTTCTCTCCTATTAATTGTGGGGAACTTCCCGAGCACAAGGCAAATGTCTTAACAGTGACCACGCAAGTAGAACAACCTCTTCTATATCAACTTGCTCAACGTACCTCATCATGGGATAAATTGTTGCGCATTGTTTCCTATATATTGAAATTCGCTAGACCAAAGGTTCATTGTGAACCTCGTTCTATTCAGGGCTTGTCAGCTGCGGAACGAGCGATAGTCTGTGCTGTGCAATCTGTTCATTTTGCAAACGACATTAAGCTCATCAAATCTGGGAAATTGCTTCCAAAGAAACTACAAAGTTTAGCTGTCTTTCTAGATGAAGAGGGAATATTACGCATCGGCGGAAGGCTTTCGAAGTCTCATCTTCCATTTGACGCTAAGCATCCTTTTTTACTTCCTAAACATGACCATATTGTGGACCTAGTAATTCGTCATTACCATGTGATGAATTGTCACACTGGACCGGGACTACTCATGTCTATTCTAAGACAGCGATTTTGGATACTAGATGCCAGGACTGTCATTAGGTCCAAGTTGCGACAATGCAACACATGTTTTCGGGTAAATCCGACGCATCCCATTCCAATGATGGCAGACCTACCTGAATACCGAGTATCGGAAGCAAAGGCGTTTGTCCACACTGGAGTGGATTATGCTGGTCCCATCCGCATAACCCTCACTCGTCGCAGAGGCCAACACGCCCAGAAGGCGTATATCTGTTTATTCGTGTGCTTAGTAACCAAAGCCGTCCATGTAGAGTTGGTCGCTGATTTAACCTCTGATGCCTTTTTAGCCGCGTTTAAACGTTTTATCTCGCGTCGAGGGCCAGTATCTTGTCTCTATTCGGACAATGCTACAAATTTCGTTGGCGCTAAGGCCCAACTAGATGAACTTTATAGATTCTTAATAAATTCAAGTTTCAATTCATCTCTTTTACATGAGTTGTCAACACGCCGCATAATGTGGAAAATGATCCCACCTCGCTCCCCACATTTTGGCGCCATGTGGGAAACGAATGTTAAAACGTTAAAAACGCACCTTTATCGCGTGATCGGAAGTCAGCTTCTCACTTATGAGGAGTTACAAACTGTACTCATTCAAATAGAGTGCATTATGAACTCGCGCCCTCTGAGCGTTTTGTCTTCCGATCCCCATCCCGAAGTTATTACTCCCGCTCACTTTTTAATGTCGACTCCATTGCAGTACTTGCCGGCAGCCGATTTGTCTGGTCAGCGCATTAATTTGTCGCAGCGCAAACAGTTGTTAGATGGTATGGTCCAATCCTTCTGGAAGAAATGGCACCTAGAGTATCTGCATACGCTGCAAGTCAGACAAAAATGGGCAACTCCTGACAAACCCGTAGAAGTTGGAACTGTCGTACTTGTGGGACAGGACAATTCAGCTCCTCTAAGTTGGCCATTAGGAGTTATAACTGAAGTTTATAAAGGCACGGATAATGTCAGTCGTGTTGCAATGGTAAAGACGAAGTTCGGTAATTTTAAACGTGCCGTCGCTAAATTATATCCTATTCCAACGCAATAAACATTAACTCTTATATAATACTCGTAGTCTTTAAGGTTTAGGAAATACATTAAATAACTTATATCGTTTGTTTCTCGCATTCAGTCATAAAACTTAGATTTTCTTTGATCAAAATGTAGGTCAGTAAATACTTATAATTTTTCACTTTTCCTTTTGAAAGTACTTGCGTCCTTCCAAAGCCCCCGAGCATGGTGAAGCGTCAATGTTTTTTCAATACAAAATAAAATAATAATATTTTAGGATTTTTCCACATAATATAATATGTTAGTAGTTCAAATTAAATATTTTAAGTTGTCTATTGATGAATCCTCGGACAAATACATTTTGCATCAGCAACGCCCTCGTATCGAAACTTTCTTGAGTTTTTCGCAACATGACCATAGATGGCATGAGTGAGACCGGCTCTGTTCCCGTCGCCATAAGAAAAGACACTGTGTGTCCTGTGCTCCGCTTTTAAAAATTCCGTTTTTGGTGAATTCTTGAATATACTTGTAAAATAAATGGACCTGCATCTGCTATTCATTGAGAACTTATAGTGCAGTGTTTATTTTTGGAGTTTTAACCATTCCACCGGTGGATTTAAGAAGATTTTGCTCGCCGGCCGGCAGCTATACCTACAAGCCATCACGCGCGCATGAACGAGGCTGACCATCTCCCTGGGTCTGAGTGGGATCTCTGGATTGTCAAGGTACGTGGGCCTGTTTTGCTGCTAATAATAATATTTGGTATTGGTTTCTCGAGGATTCACCAATGGAAAAATTAGTCTATTTTTGAGGTCCGCCATTACACTTTTACATAGGTTCTTATTTCAATTTTTCTCACATCTTTCACAAAGGTGCAGGCTATTTACACGCCTCACCATAAATCTTTCTTTTTCCACATGAAGTTTTAGTAAGACTCTTAAAACATTTTGTAAAAAAGAAATGAAAAAAAATATCGACGCAATTTGAAGATAGCGAATAATAAAACTGGTCCCTCAATCCTCACCGCTACTGACATAAGTGTATGTATTAGCTGCTAGACGAGAGGATTATCTGAAAGTCTAGTGTACTTAACTTTTAGTAAAAAGTCTCTACTAAATAACAGGTACCTAAAATTGTGTATTTCTTACCCCTTAGCTGAATTAATATATTTTTTTAAATCATATAACAATGGATAGAGTAGTGTGACCACACAATGAAACAAAATGTAGACAGTACTATAATACTTTATTTAATATAGTATTAGACGAAACGAAAACAAGGTTGTACGGTTAATTTAAAGTTAGATATTGGCGTATGTGTATTTAATAAAAAGTAGATTACAAAATTAACAAATCACTTTTTATTTAAGTAATTTAGTTTTGGATGGAGCTTAATGAATGTAATGAATAAATATTTTAAATAAATATTTTTTGATATGAATGAATATTTTTTGATCAGTACTTTCAATCATTTTGAGATGTTCATCATTATAACAAAAGAAACGCTCATTCATAAAACAGTGACATCGGTAATGACCAACACCCCCTGAAATTAATGCTGGAATGAATTCAGATGCCCATGATTTTGTTGTTTACCGTTATGGTAGTTTTTTTAAAGTTAATTTCTTTCAGTGCCATTCAAATCAAATGATATTATTTTTGAAAGCTCGTAATTATAACTAAGTTGGTCATCACAACCGACACATGTCCATGTCATGTCCTTGTCTAATGTTTGTTTTCTATTGTTGATGTCAAGTGTAGCTTATTCTCAGTTTTCTATTTTATTAATCCATATAAACACTATGCGTACGTAAAAATCGCTGAGCTGATACACATTAAATGTACAATAAAAAATGAAGGTAGTTTAATTTAATGTTACTTCAAAAGTTTGGTATCAGCTTGCTAATAAACTTAGTTATGTATTAAAAAACCGGCCAAGTGCGAGTTGGACTCGCCCATGAAGGGTTCCGTAGCAGCAAGCATAGATTAGAGATATAATTATATTGAGATTAGTAAGTAATATACACAAACAATAAAAATAACTTTGTTTTTCATAGTATTTGTATGAATGGCAAAGTTATATTTGCGGTTTTTGAAAATGTACTATATCTCAAAAACTGCTAACTGTATCTCATCCAAACCAATTTTCGTTGGTAGTTTTGGTTGAGGTCTACATTATATATTTTTTTTAGTTTTATCATTCTCTTATTTTAGAAGTTACTGGGGGGGGGACACACTTTTTACCACTTTGGAAGTGTCTCTCGCGCAAACTGTTCAGTTTAGAAAAAAATGATGTTAGTAACCTCAATATCATTTTTAAAGACCTATTCATAGATACCCCACACGTATGGGTTTGGTGAAAAATTTTTTTTTGAGTTTCAATTCTAAGTATGGGGGGCACCCCCAAAATTTGTTTTGTTTTGATTTTTGTGTGAAAATCCTAATGCGGTTCACATAATACATCTATCTACCAAGTTTCAACAGGATAGCTCTTATACTTTCGACAAAAAGTGGCTGTGACATACACGGACAGACAGACAGACAGACAGACATGACGAATCTATAAGGGTTCCGTTTTTGCCATTTGGCTACGGAACCCTAAAAAAGGAAATGTTATAAAAAAAACCTAGGACTGCATAATCTTCCTTTATCTACCGATATCACTATTATAAGAACGATAGTTTCTTTTGCTATGATGATCAATACTTCAAAATTATTGGATGTAGGTACTGACAAAAGTATTATAATAAGTGGTTAATTAATTTTGCAAACCACTTTTTTAGGGTTCCGTAGCCAAATGGCAAAAGCGGAACCCTTATAGATTCGTCATGTCTGTCTGTCTGTCTGTCTGTCCGTGTATGTCACAGCCACTTTTTGTCGAAAGTATAAGAGCTATCCTGTTGAAACTTGGTAGAAAGATGTATTATGTGAACCTCATTAGGATTTTCACACAAAAATCAAAACAAAACAAATTTTGGGGGTGCCCCCCATACTTAGAATTGAAACTCAAAAAAAATTTTTTCACCAAACCCATACGTGTGGGGTATCTATGAATAGGTCTTTAAAAATGATATTGAGGTTACTAACATCATTTTTTTCTAAACTGAACAGTTTGCGCGAGAGACACTTCCAAAGTGGTAAAAAGTGTGTCCCCCCCCCCGTAACTTCTAAAATAAGAGAATGATAAAACTAAAAAAAAAATATAATGTAGACCTCAACCAAAACTACCAACGAAAATTGGTTTGGATGAGATACAGTTAGCAGTTTTTGAGATATAGTACATTTTCAAAAACCGCAAATATAACTTTGCCATTCATACAAATACTATGAAAAACAAAGTTATTTTTATTGTTTGTGTATATTACTTACTAATCTCAATATAATTATATCTCTAATCTATGCTTGCTGCTACGGAACCCTTCATGGGCGAGTCCAACTCGCACTTGGCCGGTTTTATTAAATACACATACGCCACGGACCACGCCCGGCTCGACGGCGCGTTGTGTTCCACGAAGAGGGTCAGCATAATAAGGGCCACCCCTTAGAGGGCCAAAGCTTGCCGGGGTCGCGGGACTTATGAATTACCGTGACTCCGTAATGTAAAGGGCTATTGAAGGGCACCGTGGATTTTATTCAGTACGAGTCTGACGATTTTACCACAAAAAAAATACACATAGGTACGCTACATGTAATAAGTCTAACATTAAATTGTAAATAATCCTTGTTTTCGTTTCGTCTAATAGTATATTAAATAAAGTATAATAGTACTGTCTACATTTTGTTTAATTGTGTGGTCACACTACTCTATCCCTTGTCATACGATTTAAAAAAATATATTATCTCAGCTAAGAGGTAAGAAATACACAATTTTAGGTACCTATTATTTAGTAGAGACTTTTTACTAAAAGTTAAGTACACTAGACTTTCTGATAATCCTCTCGTCTAGCAGCTAATACATGCACTTATGTCAGTAGCGGTGAGGATTGAGGGACCAGTTTTATTATTCGCTATCTGCAAATTGCGTCGATATTTTTTTTTCATTTCTTTTTTACAAAATGTTTTAAGACTCTTACTAAAACTTCATGTGGAAAAAGAAAGATTTACTAGGTAATATTCACTAAACTATTTATTTTTCTTATGAGGATTGAGGGACCACAGTTTAGTCGCTATATATTTTTTACCTTTGATGCTTTGTGATCTGTTATTCAGTAAATATCTTTACAATTTCTTTACTAAATGTCTGTAGTCACAAAACCTTAATTTATCCAATACTTTTCGAGATATGGCTGATAGTCTGTGAGGACTGAGGGACCACACTTTAAGGGCTGTAGTTTTTAATATATTTTTTTACAAATTCCCAGATTTGTTCTACAATTGTTTTAAGTCTACGACTAAATCCTACGATTTTTATTTTGCGTATTCCAGTTTGGTCCCTCAGTTCACACGCACATTCTGTTTCTACTAATTTAGATACAACTTTGTCGTCTAATTTCAAGATTTGTTTGATTTTCATCACAGCCAGGAAACGAAGTGTACAGTTTAATAAAACATGACATCCAACAATGTTCCAACGTTGTGTATGAACGAACAAACAATGCGGGTATTGTATTAAAAACAAAAAGTATCCGATTCTCGTCACTATCCAATTCAGAACAGTTTCGGATCAAATATTTGAAGCTATTTCGAATAAAGGCTTTTAAACGTTACGGAGTGGATGTCGGATTATAAGCAATTTTTGGCAAGTTCAACTAGTTTGTAAAAAAATATAATATGATCACGAAACATAACTTAATGAACAGGGTTATTGGTAACATAATAACAACTTCCCAGGACTAAGCATTTTGCTATTGCGGTCTTGCACCGCAGCCTTACATGTCCATTGCGTTCCAGGGCCACGTCACTCTTTTAAGGCCGTCCCACGACCCGGGTTGTTAGTCTTACCATCCTAGTGTAGCGATCATCAAACAAGGTTATTAATGATCACCTCAAAAAATCTGTCCTTGTTACACCTTGACCGATTTTCATCATTAAGATCCTGAGCACGTTTCCAAGCTGTAGAAAATATCGGCACTTTCAATATTTTCTCCACATGATAAGTAATCCTTTTGGGATTTCTCCAATGTTCTGTACTCTTGTCACGTTTCTTGCGTATTCCTTGAGGAGGCGTTTACGAGTCATTATTGGTATAAGTGCCTGTAAATGTATAGTGAGCAAGACTGTGTTCACACTTGACACGACCACCGATTACGATCCCCTCGTTGCTCTCAGGAATCTTATCAGTTTGCATAAAAATCCTGAGAGCAGCGAGCGATTCATGGGTAAATAGCGATTATATCGCATGAATTGACCGGCAAGGTTAAGAAACTGCCGAAATCTGCAGTCCATCGATGGATGTTACATGTCTACCGTGCTGCTGAAAGAATGTTAAGCAGTTGGAGATTGGAGATCTTCCTTACTTCAAAAGAACATTAGCAGTGGATCTCAGGGGGACTGTCTGCGGCTGAAAAGGACCACATCTCTGGAATGCAAAGGGTATGCAAAAGAACAGATGTGATTTTTGTCTGACAGTCACTCCCGTCTTGGCCTGGGTGGGAGGATTAATATTTTATGATGATTTTACCACGTAAAAAAAACGAGCCTGAGAGTATCTTCCACCCGAAGTACGGTCAAATACGTAAAATTTGTGACAAGACCCTGGGTGTCATTCATAGATCTTTAATTGTTAAAGATTACGCCACGAATAGGTATTTTGCACTTTTTAATCATGTGTTTGAAAGTTTGACACCAATTTTGCTAACAGGGTATCTGGTCATCCACTGGGTGGTGTGTATTTTGTGTTATATTTTTGCCTACCTTCACTATATTTCCCTGTGTACATGTTATATGATATTGTTTACACAATATTTTTGTTTGCATTCAGTCTAGGCAGAGCCTACGGGCATTATTACTTTTTTGGTGTTGTCATTATTGTTATTACAGGACCTTAATTATATGCAGTGTAAACACACAGTAAATGGTCTTTATTTTCTTGCTGTGTTTTTATTTGACTGTTTAATTCTCAGACGATTAGATAGTACTTATTCCTATGTTTCACCAGTTTTGTCTAATAGCGGCCATACACCATACTGCCTATCGTACAATCGGCATGACGATCGATTTGATCAAATTGGCAGTTCGTCCATATACACCATACACCATACTGCCTATCGTCCAATCGGCATGACGATCGATTTGATCAAACTTCAAATCGGCAGCAGTGATGCCAGCTTAGCAACTTTATAGCTAGATCTAGCTATTATTCGGTGACCGACAGCTACAATTTTATAAAAGTTGTGGCTTAACTTTTTAGCTACTGTTTTACCGACTTGTTTTTTTACCGGTCTATCCCACTGGTGGGAATCAGTTGGTAATACAAGTGAAGGTCGGAAAACATTTGCTTATCGTTAAGCAAATGTTTTCCGACCTTCAAGCGATTTTCGACCTTATTGACGTTTATGCAAACACCGGATTTTAATGAAGGAGCAATGTTAGCTAACGAGAATGTGAGAAAAAACAAACTAAATTTTAAATGTCAATAAGGTCGAAAATCGCTTGAACCAGTTTTTTCCACTCCACTCCACTGTAAAAAGTGTCGTGACAATTTTTTCCGCCTAGCCCCCTTTCGCAACGCGCCATAAGGAACTTCGTTCCAAAAAAATAAACGTTTCGAATTGAGAACCTCCTCCTTTTTTTTACGTCGGTTAAAAAGTAGCTACCGAATATTAGCTAGATCTAGCTATAAAGTTGCTAAGTTGGTATCACTGCTGCCGATTTGAAGTTTGATCATTCCGATTTGATCAAATCGATTTGATCAAATCGATTTGATCAAATCGATTTGATCAAATCGGCATGATCATGCCAATTTGATGGATTCCACGCCCACACACGGTCAAATCTAACTGATCAAATTGGCAGCGTCATGCCGATTGTACGATAGGCAGTATGGTGTATGGCCGCTATAAAACAATAGGCAGAAATCAAGACTAAGTGACTGCTCCAGAGTTTCTCATAAATCTTAATAAACACAATGACATTGCCAAAACCTAGACCAATTTTTTGTTGACAATTGACAGGCCTGTTGGTCTAGTGGTTAGTGACCCTGACTGCTATGCCGGAGGTCGTGGGTTCGATTCCCACCCAGGACAAATGTTTGTGTGATAAACACGATCATTTGTTCTGTGTCTGGGTGTAATTTATCTATAATATGTAAATATAATATCTATTATAATAACTATTATTATTATAATATGTATGTTTATCAGTTGTCTAGTACCCATAACACAAGCTCTGCTTAGCTTGGGACTAGATGGCATCGTGGAATAAAAAAAAAATGAAATCAGGAATCAACGAAGGGAATCAATCTCTTTTCTTTCTTTTTCCTTTTTTGCACTAACAGAAAGATGACACAACTGTTTTTTTTTTATGTTTAGTCTCAACTAGCAACCCACCTGGCTTCGCATAGAATACTAAACCCTGTTTTGAATTACATTTTTTATTGAGGAAAACCGCATTAAAAGCCGACTTTGTTGTGTATGTAGAGATACAACTTCCCTAGACTCAGCCATCTTTTAATATCCTTGAAGTCTAGACTAAAAAAAGATTATCTTCCGGGATCCAGATATAATGGAAAGTAGTCTAGTAGAACAACAATACAAAGCAGACAAAGAAGTTCTTTGCGAGCACTCTGCAAACAAATGAGGAGCGCCTCATTAGATCCTTTGTTTCAAGTATTGGATAGCTTTTGAATGAGATAGGTTTATTGGTAGGAAGTACAGCTAGGAGAAAATAATCTGCCTGGAGTATGGATAAAAATTACTAGCTTTCTCCCGGAGTTTCGATCGCGCTATTTTAGAATTGGGCTATCAATCCGGCAACACGTGTTGCCATCAATAATAATCATAGGAACGTTGTTGTTTTTCTCGGGAACAATTTATCTTTTCAAGAAGATCCTGTCAAAGTATGTGCGAAATTTCAGGATTATTGATACAAACAAACATATTTTCGCATTTATAATATTAGTAAGGAAGTCCCTCTTTCAGAGAGGAGGCCTGTGTCCCAGCAGTGGGAACATTTATAGGCTGATGATGATGAAGGAAGTAAGGAATAAACATTTTCATCAAAATGTCTTACTAGTAAGCTTTCGAGCTGTAGCGAAGTTTTCAAAGTATTATTTTGGCCATCTATCGAGCACAGCAGGATTTAGTTTATAGCTAAAGCCAAGCTAAAGCCACAGCAGAAAAGTTAACAAAATATAATTTAAATAAATTCAACGTTATTAATTTTATATACTTCTCAAACACAGTTTGTTAAATATTAATTTATTAAGTTGGCTTAAACTAATTATTTGACTTAAAGTTAGGTATAAACAGGGTGGTCCAGGCCTAATGGATAAAAATTTTTTTTAGGTAGTCCGTTTAGGGACCTATTTGTACCCGACAGGAAAATTAAAAAAAAGTTTTTTCTTTTTTTTTTGTAAGATTTTTAAAAAAAATTAATAAGTGTTTACGAAAAATCTGTCGATTTCAAGGAAAGTAATTATTCTTGCATTGATATGAAATTAAATGCACTTCAAATTTGCAGATCAGTCTGATTTTTTTTTTCTTTCTGAGAGATTGCAATGTCTAAGTAAGCACCTAAAATAAAAATATAATATAATTTTTCATTCTAAAAGTAAATAAAAATCATGAAAACATCAAAAGTGGTGATATTTCAAAAATTACAAAAAAAAATATTTTGTAAGCGGGTGACAAGATTTTTTTCCTGGCAGGTGCAAATGCGAGTGTAAAAACATTCAGTAATTTTTGTGTACAATTTCGTGTCTTCCCATTTTTTTTAGTTCTTTTTATATGTAAAAAGAAAAAATGAACCAAGAAAAAAGGGATAACACGGAATTGTACATTATTCCGAAAACTTTGGTAAGTTATTATTAAAACCTCAACGTTTAACTTTGCAATAAAGTCATGCGAGTCTCTTGGTAGTGATGGGTAGCTATAGCCATAACTAGCCAAATACCGGCTATGAGCAAAATAGCCACGGCTATGATATCCGCCAACACGATAGCTAGCTATCGGCTACTGGTTGGCTAGATAACTGACAGGTTATGATATAGCCGCTCGTAACCGCGTAACCGCGTAGCCGCTCGTAGCCGCGTAGCCGCCACGGAGTATAGCTAACTGCTACGTTTTATAGCCGTCCCGGTATTCGGTAGCCGGGTAGCTAGAGTAGCCAAAATAGCCGATAGCTGTGTGCGCGCTCACTGCGCTACGCGTGTACGATCTTCATTGGTATCGTCGATCTTTTTCTCACAACATTCACAAAATAGATTAGACAAAGAAAGAGCATTATACTTAGTAATTTCGTTCGTTTAATGAACGAACTTATGAAATACGATGATTAGAAAGCTGGTTAGTTATACCAACTCTAAAATTTTTATTTATTTTAAACCTGACGGGGTTTAAAATAAATAAAAAATGTATAGTTAGTATTTTGGTTGTGTGAGAGGAAATCATTTCTTTTTGATTTAGGATCGACTTCAGATCGGGCAGTTGATGTTGCATTATTTAAGTCCTACGTAGCTACACCGGCGCCGCTTCGTTGCGCCGCTAGTTACTAAACGCTATTGTTCAATAGCCAAGTAGCCAAATAGCTGGCTAGCTAGCTGGCTATTACACCACAAATAGCCGGTTAGCTAAGCTATTGAAATTTCGGCTAGTTACCCATCTCTATCTCTTGGATTCAAAGATATTTGCATTTTATTGTACATACCCCAGTTCGACAAATCAAAAAACTAAAATGGCCGTAATTCGCGAGGTGTTGGCGTAAGAATTTTTTTAAAGCAGTTTTGCCGATGAAAATGAGTCTATAATATTCCCTTCAAGAATCGCTAGTTCGTGTCCGGACACACTGTATATTCTGGTCAAAGCAAATTAGAAGAGAAGAAACTTAAACCACACAAAAATAGATGATCTGCAAATCTAAGCATGTAATCACATAATATTATTAATATCTACTACTCGTATTATATTAATACACAGTGTTCCCAGGATAATAATAATAATTGAGCGGGATAAGACGCTATAAGAAGCTCCCCCAATTCCTTCATTCAATCTGTGAACCTGTTGGATTCATAGTGTACCCAAAATGTACAGGGACGAATTTTACAAGGGGTGAAAAGACTGTTTGATAAAAACAGAATAAATCCTATTGAATAATGTAAGGGGCGGTATGTGTACGTATTGTTACGTCAACCGTATCCCATTATGGAAGTTCGTAGAAGTCCAAAACTGTTTATAGGACATTCTAAACTATTTCGATAATGTTTTGAAAATATTATACTACTACCACTACTATACTTACTACCACTGCCAGTGGGTCTAATTAAACGGGGTAGCGGCGAGACGACTGCCCCTGGCTGGGGGTCTTACATTCAAGGCACATCACAGGATTGTTCAGAGAAGCACACAAGTTCTTCTAAAAAATACAAAAAAGAAAGAAACTAGTTGGTCTGAATTTTAAGTATGAATGCAAGTGCAATTAACTTAGGATCTACATATTGCGAATACTACAAAAAGAAACGAGGAAAAAATGGAGTCATATAATTAAAATGCTTGTATTTTAGAAAAAAAATCGATGAGAAAAATTCACATTTAATTTTTTTATCGAAGCGAGCGAGCGGGCGAGTATCATTTAGTCGTTGCAGCGTACAGACGTGCTCGTTAGCAATATTTAATTAATACTTTTATAATTGTGACCTACTTGCGTAATACATGTCAGCAATGTTGTTTACTGTGTAGTTTAGTGAATGATGGACACGAAATAGTGAACTTTTAAATAAACAAAATGGATAACAGCCCCTCCAGTCCCAAGGGACCAGTGCACTCCACCGCCTCGCCTTCGCAGTCGTCGTCGCAAAACCGAGCCCCCAGGTCAGACACAGCCGAGTTTATCGTATCTACACCTGAAATTCAAAGATGGATGGCTACAATCGAGCAGCACCTTAATGAAGTTTGCTCTATTGCCACGGATGGAAAATTAAACTCGGAGCAGAAAATGAAGATTTCAAATCTATGCCGTAAAATAGGTTCTGGTACATCGCAGATGGCAGTCATGTATCAGTCTCTGAAACAAAAAACCATTTACGCAGAACAGGAAATAAATATTCTTCACGAACAGCGGAGCCTGGCAGATCATATTTCGGACCTCAAGCAGACAATGTCGCAGAGCACTAAATCTACAGGAACGACTTCTTTTGCCGATATGGTAAAAAGAGGAAATAATGACTTTGTTCGACCTAATCATTTGAGTACCATTGCCATTTATCCCAATGATGGACTCAAAACAAGCGACGAAACGAAAGAACTTGTGCAAAAAATCATTCGACCCGAGCAAATGAAGCTGCAGGTACGTGGTGTGAGAAAAATAAAAAATGGAGGCGTAATCATCAGTACCGAGACAAAACAAGACGCCGATAAACTGAAGAACGCAGTTCAGCTGTCTACATCTGAACTTACCGCTGACGAACCCAACAAGCGCAAACCCCGGATCGTGGTTGTAGGTGTGCCGAGTTCAATGGCTGAAAATGAGGTTTTCAGCTGCATTTTCGAACAAAATTTAGTAGACTCGTTACCAGAACTGACACTAGAATCCTTCTTGGCCGCGACAAAATTAAGCCACAAATCTGGTAAAAGAGACACTGCGACTTGCAATTATATAATTGAAGTTTCAGCCAAAATACGAAAAGCGCTCATGCTTCAATCACGAGTCTTCATTAATTGGTCGTCCTGTCCTGTCAGGGACTTTACATTAGTAACGAGGTGCTACAAATGCCAACAGTATGGCCATGTAGCCAAATCATGCAGAGAGGTGAATTCTACGTGCGGTCACTGCGGGGAAGCAGGTCATATGATGTCCGAATGCACGAAGAAATCTGACGCACCCAAATGCGCGACTTGTTCACGTTTTAAAAAACCCAGTGACCACAAAACGGGAGACGCTGAATGCCCAGCTAGGAAAATAGCAGAGCACAGATACATAAATTCAATCGATTACGAAAGTACCTAGTATGTCATGTCATACTAAGGCCAGTCATCCATAAGATATTGTTGCTAACTCATCAATACTTATACGAGACCACTGTGTACTGCGTTTGTCCTACTTACCATTATTTTTGTCGCTGCATGGGTAATTTATTTATTTACTCGACCACTAAAATGTGACATGACGATAATTTTTGTCTCTTTAAACAATTCTGCTGACAACTTATTTTTGTATAATAGTGAAGTTACATAATAATTATATAGAATATTATATTTGACGTGTATGGCCCTTATTTTGTTTTTGTCTCGGTTATGATAGGATTTAGGTAGTTTAAGTAGGTTAGTACCTAGTATAATATAAATTTCATAATTGTTTCACTATTTTAAATATTGTTAACAATAATACAATTCCATAGTCCAACTAGTTATTATAAATATTAGCTCTAGTGCGCCTGTGATACAGGTATTAATTTAACCTAGTACAGGCATCAAACATTTTAGACTAAAATTATTTTATATACCTTTTGTTGTATTGTACCATTTTTTGAATGCTGAATAAAATTTATTATTATTATTATTATTATTTTGTCGTCTAATTGCCAAATAATCCATATTAAAATTGCCAAATCCAGCCCTGTCAATCTAATATGACACGATATCCAACTACTCTTAGGTAAATCATTTTCCTATCACACGGCTTTGAAAGATGAGATTAGCCCTAATAACCTTGAAAGGGCTGGAAATATTGCTTGCGTTTCACCAAAGCATTTTTTCTATTTCCTTTGACAACTATTGACTATGCCAATGTTATTTTCTTGAGCAAATCATACTAGTAAAAGGCTTTTTGTATATCCTTCCTCGAGGTTACTTAAGAAGAAATATTTGGAACTTCATCTGGGTGAAACTCGACAAATGAGGCCCATTTACAAGCTGAAGAAATCACCACATATTATTATGTCTTGTGTACATTGCGGACTATTAATGGGCAAATTAATGCAGTAGTCAAACTTACATGCAACTTCGCATGCAATTTCTTTCATGGTTAAAATGAGGCTTTATCCCACGGTAGCGTAATATAGGGTTAAATTGTTTCCTATCCCTTCATATATATATATTGACTGGCCTGTTGGTCTAGTGGTTAGTGACCCTGACTGCTATGCCGGAGGTCGTGGGTTCGATTCCCACCCAGGACAAATGTTTGTGTGATGAGCACGATCATTTGTTCTGTGTCTGGGTGTAATTTATCTATAATTTGTATGTATTTAGAAATATATAAGTATGTTTATCAGTTGTCTAGTACCCATAACACAAGCTCTGCTTAGCTTGGGACTAGATGGCGTTGTGCGATAGTTGTGGAATATTATTATATTATTATTATTATTATATCCCAGACTAGGTATCACTGAGTCAAGATCTGTACTTAAGTGATTGAGTAACAAACTTCATCAATCCATTCATCCTCACAAACTTTCGCATTAGTAATATTAGTTAGAATTTAGATACTATATGTAATAGTCTAGAAAGTTCCGTGCTGGGAGCATGTAAAAAGTACCTACCTTTACTGATAAATCAGATTATTAATTCATTTTTATATTGCCCCACTGCTGAGCAAAGGCCCTTCCCATAATCTTCCAATCAAACTAATGAAAGGTTATGGTATAGACCTTTGCTCAAAGCTACAAATAGAAACCTACACTGAAAAAAAAATCGGTAATACCAACCGATTTTTCGGTAATATTCACCGTTTTGTACAGTAAAAATAGAGCCTATTGTCCAAAGCAGTAAAACTAACTGAAAAAAAAACAGTTGAGTTATAACAGTAGATTTTACTGTGCATCTGCTACTGTTTTCTGGTCGGTTATTTTTACTGCTTGTTTTAGTTAACGTTAATGTTCAAACAATTGAAATAACTGTTTAGCTCTTTACTGTATGCTACAATAACTGTTAACAGAAGCAGTAAAAATAACTGCTACAATACCAGTAAAGCTCTGAAAACGGCAATACTTACAAGAAACTGTTTGTTTCAGTAGACTTTAGTGTTCATACAGTTGAAATAACTGTTTAGCTCTTTACTGTTTTTGCCCATTTCAGTGCACTGTCCGTAATCAATTATTTTAACGTATAAATAAGTTCCCGGAACCGTTTTTTTTTTTACTGTTCAAGAACAGTAGAAAGTCTCGTTTATTTTTTTTCAGTGTAATAGCTTTCTCTTGGCTAATCTCGCAAAAACACGTCTAAATCGTCACCCTTGTGTTTATTCCCATCGACATCGAGGTCCTTCTTCTGGCATCCACTACGCTAAAGCTCTACCTAGGCCATCGACTTTCGTACAATCTATAAACATGGTCCGTCTAATCCCACTTCAACACACTTTACAGTTTTATTGCCCACATCAGCGATTCCAGTTTTGAAGCGTATTGGACGTTCCTAGATTATAATTATACTGGGTGTAAAGGACAGCCCTCCGCAAACTTTCAGGGCTTGCTCAGTAGACGAAACTGAACAAACTTCCACAATTATTTTTGGAAATGAAAAAAAAAATCAGCCTCACCATAGAAAATTATAACACAGACAGTTTGTATGGAGAGGCTGATTTTTCTTTTCATTTCCTGAAAAAAAAATTGTGGAAGATTGTTCAGTTTCGTCTACTGAGCAAGCCCTGAGAGTTTGTGGAGGGCTGTCCCTTACACCCAGTATAGGCAATAAAAAAAATAAGCTCATATTTTCGCTGAAATATCCAGAAAGCTCTTTATTTTTCCACAAATTATAAACTTAATCAGCGTCTGCAGTTGGTGTGATTCCTGTAAACTGCATCAGCACCAACTCATAGGTAACTATAGTGCCAGCGATCTGAAACAAAACAGAAGTTTCACAAGAATACAGGGCAAAAATTGGGAATTTGAACACCTTTTACATATGTGCCGCCACAATGCGATTCTCCCCTAGAAAAAAGATAACCATCTGTTGAACAAAAACTAAATTAAAAAGCCACATCAAGATGTAGGCGCCAAGCAATTACTATAACCGACCTTTAAATTAAATTAGGAGCTGTATTAATTACTAGAATTAATATAAGCAAGATAATAATAATAATTATTATCGCTTCCTGCGCTCGGTTCTAAACAAAGGAATCTCATAACAGTAAAACCGCACGGTGTCTAAATCAACTGTGATTTTGATTGTTAGGGATGTTCAGATCGGGGTTGTGGGACTAACGAGCTACCGTGAATCCCGGACCGTAAAGGGCTATTGAAGGACACCGTGGATTTTAGTCAGTACAAGTCTGACAGTCCCTCCCAATCAGCCCTGGGTGGGAGGACTCATTCGTTGATTTCACCACGTAAAATTTTTTTTTGAAAGGTATGTTTCAGATCAAGGAGTTTCAACCTTGGAGCACAGTACAGTTTAGCTGAACATGAATACGAGTATATTTCTAGGCACCGCCGTTTTCCCGTTCACAGAGAAGATGCCTGTGTCCCAGCAGTGGGAATATTATAAGCTACGCTTTTGCCCGTAACTTCATTTTAGTGGAGTCACGGTTCGAATCCTGCACGGACCAAATATTTGTATAATCTACAAGTGGTTGTTTTTTTCTATCTACTATGTGTTTGCTCTTGGCCTAAGACTAGGTCAGGGGTGACAAAAACCCAACCCAGAAGAAGCCTGTTCACTCTACCTTTGAAGAGATAGTAGTAGAAAGAGAGTTTTTCTGAGTCTGGGTGTTTGTTTATGTGAGTTTTAATATTTGCCAACGCACACGTAAAGTTCTTGGTATGGGGCGACGTTTCTTAAAAAACAGTACCGATAAATACAAGTGTATCTAAGTTTATCTTGGATATGACATCGGTAAAGGAAAATATCGAAAATATCGATTACTGCTAATAGAAAACATTTCCTCCTTCTGAAGGCTGGGTTAAGAACCCATTTAGGTATTGTTACTGAAAACATGCGCTAATAACTTAAAACATCCGTTCCTAATACCTCTCACCATCTGCTGAAACAGTCAGTGCGAACAACCCTAAGTCTCAAGTCAGGGCTGGCTCGAGGAGACGCAGCGGAGCATCGCAAATCCGATGTTATTATTTAATTACCAACTCCCTCAGAGAACTGAAGACGGTAACTTGTGGGAAATGGACAAGTTATAAGAGAAATAGCTTCTTATTAACTTAAGTAAAACTTCTATTGATGAAATGATAATAATAGTATACGTCTATTCGTCTATTTCAGCTTGTATAGCAAATGTAGTGTTCCGTTTTTTTTTTTTTAAATTAGTTCATCCGTAATCATGGCACTTGTAAGTGCAAGTTTTTCAATAGTCTCAACGTTCACTTTCACAATAAAGTCATTTGCATGTATTTAGGTAGGTCTCTTGGATTCAAAGATGTGCATTTCATTGTACAGTACATACATCAGTTCGACCGATTAAAAAACTAAAATAGCCTCCATTCGCAAGGTTGATGATGATTGATTAATTTTGTTGAAACTAAAAAAAGTATAATAATATAATATCTCCATTAATTCATTTTTCTTTCTATCACCCTTGCCGTCGCGTCGCAATCAAAACGCTTTGACAAACAGCGAGCTCTTTGTAACCGCAACTTGCGGTATGCCCTTTGTAGCAACTTCTTTCATTTGTTTTCCCCACAATCACTGTCCCAGCTGTTTTCTCATAACTTACGTCCAATAGAGAACAACATCAGTCTTTGGTATGAGTCCGGAGACGCCACAACAAGTTCATTTGATAAAATTATATGAAAGCGAGGTGTAGCGTTACACATCATAATTATTTACGTTTTAATTTAGTGGGTTACATTATTCTATTTACTCATTTGATGATTTTACCACGCTAAAAAGTAAAAAAAGTATTAGGAACCGAAACCGCGGTAGTAAGCTAGTTGTACCTAGTAATAAACAGTCAGTCAGTAGGTACCTATAGTGTGTTTAGCAAATGTTTGTTTAGATATTAATTACATCAGTATGTTTCTATGTCTAATAGAAACATAATACTGATGTAATTATCTAATTTAATGTTTGTCGATACTTGCGGGACTATCTTATCAGGTAACCGTGACCCTGGAACGTAAAGGGCTATTGAAGGGCCTTGCGTGGGAGGACTCATAATTATGATGACTTTATCATGATAAAATAAAACAAAAGCACTCAGATTTAATGTCATGCTTAGAAAGAGAGCTGCATCAATGATGAGTCGTGTCCGCGGCAGTAGCAACAGCATTCTCAGTGTTGGTTGTGGCAAGTCGTTTTGACTGCCCAATAACGAAGCATTTTATTAAGTTGCACTGCATAAAATAGAAGAATGGCGCTCCCACTATTATATATGTTTTCGTTGCTCGCCCCTTATTGTGTTAGGTACTATTTGGCCCCAGTAGATTGATTGGTGTATTCTATTTTAGTTTTTATGTCAATATAATATGATATTATTATTTTTAATGATTTATTGTTATTTTAAATTAATTTGAATTATCTTATATTAATTTTAGACATTATTAATTTTTCTACGATTAATTGTTGTTTTATATTGATTTGATTTATTTAATATTAATTTAAAATTTCTAGTGGCTGAGTTTACTTTAGTGAAATTGAATTGCTGTCTTACTAACATTATTTTAAAATCATTAATACTAACACAATTATGGATACTTGTGTCTGAAGTAAATAAATAAGTAAATTAAAAATCTAAAGTACACTTTCCGCTGCGGTTCTGGTTCGGTTATAAATATTTACAATTACTTGATCCGGGTCTTTGGGCGTTTGTGAGTTTATATAATGTTTGCAAACGCACCCACGACACAGGAAAAATGTCTAATATAGAGTAACGATTTCTCTTTAAAAAAAAGTATTAGCGACTAGTAAGAAGTCGGTTAAAACGGGTCTACAGTAAATGGAGTAATAAAAGCTAATACACAAAAAGTAGGTCTTACCGTCAACACTAATCCGCGCTTGACATGGAAGAACTGAAGGCCTGTCAGCCCAACCGTGTCGCCATGTATCTGATCCAGAAACCTTTCCACCTGCAATAGTAAGTAACTTTACTGATAGCGTTACCACAAAATGAAACGAAAAAGTTCAATGCGAGATTCACTTTTTTTTTATCCAGCTGGCCAGAGCTTCCCCAATTTCTTCTAGATACCATTTTCTTCAGCTATTTTAATCCAGCCCTCGAAATACCGGAGTCTCGGGACTAATCCGAGTTCGCGGAACTAATGAGTAACCGCGGCCCCGGAACGTAAAAAGCTATTGAAGAACATCTTGGATTTTTGTCAGTACAAGGCTGACAGACCCTCCCGGCCTGGCTTGGGTGGGAAGACTCATTCGATGATTTTGACAAGTAAAAAAAAGCCCTCAAAACACAAGTCCTCTGTAAGTGTGCTGTGCCCAGGAACCCTCTTTGTAGATGCTGTTGCACTCACTTTCACGTTATGGTCATTTAACAGGATAATATTCGACAAAAACTGTGTGTACCAATCCTGAACAACCATGTATGTAATACTGTCCCTAGTGATACAATAGGCATCTATTGTATAACTAGGGACAGTATTTTTGTTTTGTTTTTATAAATCTCTGTACAGGGTGTAAGAGACATCGACGCACAAACGGATACCATGGGTCCAGGACATGATTCTGGACCCCCCCCGTGTTGGAATTATTCGTCGGATTTTTCCTAATTTTCAAAATTTAAAAAAAAAATAAAAAAAAAGAGTTTTTTTTTACTTTAGACTGTTTATAATCGTTATTCTTACCTAACCCAATGAGATTTTTAATTAAAAAAAGTAATTAATTCACTACTTTCAATAAAGTAGCAATGTAAATAAAACTAGAAAATAATGGTGTCTTCTTAGATGTTTATAATGAAAGGTCATCGTATACCTAAATACTGTGTCCAGTACCACAATACCTGTAGTACTTTAAGCGCGGTTCACTAAAAAAAAACATTAAAAAATAAAAAAATAGGAATAAAACCGACGAAAAATTCCAACACGCCCCCGTGTTGGAATTTTTCAGCGGATACCATGGATCCAGAATCATGTCCTGGACCCATGGTATCCGTTTGTGCGTCGATGTCTCGTACACCCTGTATAATACACTTAATTCGTACATAAATATTAATTATGTACGAATTAAGTGTATGTTTAATAATATGCTCGGGCCCACTTTTTAAGAATAAATAAGAAGTGAGCTTCGTTTACAATTATTTTGTAACGCGGCTGTATTTATTTTATGATAACTCCTTGTTTTGGGTTTAAAAATCATGAAATGAGTCCTCCCGCCCTAGATGGCGCGAAAGGGACTGTCAAACACTTATTGACTAATATAACTATCCATCCAATGCCCTTTGCATTTCAGAGCTGCACTGCCTTTTGAAGACCGTCCCGTGACCCAAAACAATCTTGCTACCCAACACAATCCCGTGACCCAAGACAGCCCCGTTCTCAAGACAGCCCCGCTACTCAAGACAGCCCCGCTACTCAAGACAGTCCCGTGACCCAAGACAGTCACGCGTCCCAAGCCAGTCTCGCGACCCAAGACAGTAATTGGTCCTTTCAATGTTTTTTTTTGTTTTTAATGGAAAGATCATAATATTTTGTTTCTTAACAAACTGTTTTTAGTTCATTTTTTTTTGCTCTCATTAAGAAGTTATATTAAATTCAAAATCGTTATTTGAACTCCGAGCCGAAAACACGCCGACATCGTGACAATGCCCAACGGAGTGGTGTGACGTCACTATAATATCAATCTCTATAATAGTACGTGTTCCAACTTTGAAATTGATAATGTAGAAGCCGGTTGACATATTTCTAAGGAAATTCTTTGAAATAGTGACGTCACAACGGAGGCGAGCAATTGGGGCGCGTTTGTGTTCACGTCAATTTTGTTCGAATTTTATCACTTTTAAATTGGTCATAATTAATTATTGATGAAAAAGAATCAAGATTTTTTTCTCTTCCATAAATGATCTAATTTGTAGTGGATTTTAATTACGTAAAAATTTTTTTTTTTCTAAATTCAAATATCTAATTGGTGGCCCTTTTGCACATTTTTGTACTATGTCATAAGCTTCTTACTCAATAGATTTCCAGTTTGGAAAAGTTTCGTAAGTACATGTTTGTTTGCCGTAGGTACTTTTCTGTGGTGAAATGAATTTGGTAAAAATAAACAAGTTTGGGCTAGTAACAGATTTGGGAAGTTTTGCGGGACTCGTCTAGTTAGCTTTCATACAACATTATTTACTCTCTACTGAAAAGTAGTGTAAATAAACATACTTGAGTCTCTTTCTGAGGTTAAAATTATGAAATTTCTTTGAAAACGGGAGATGCATTAAGACAATCGTCTACCGAGCGCTCGTCCATACTAAAAGAGAAAACGTTTTCCTGCCCCAAGATGCTATCCTATCTCAATGATTTTTTAGAAAGCTTCTGACACAGTAAAAAACTAGGTTTATAGGTTTTCATTTTTTCAAACTTTATAATAGTTTGAAAGTTACAGGCGCCTAAGTGTTACTATTTCAAGACAAAATCTTCATTGAAGTAAAACCTTTGTATTTTAAAAATAAAGAAGTTTTAGAAAAAAAGCAAAACCTACAAACCTAGAATGTAATATGCTGAAACGATTGACGCCAGAATCTAAGAGATTGGTCGTGATTTAGTATGTGAAAAACGTTTTCTCCCCAGAGGCAAATTTCATATAAAAAAATACTTAGTCAGTCGCGAACTGCAACGCCCTCTATCGCACGATCGGAGGTCGGGGAGGTGTGGTAGCGACAGCACGAGTTTTTCTAAATACCTATTTTTTTTTAAATGGCAGCCGGTATACTATCCTCTTAAGTTTAAATTTGAATAGTTTTACAAGCGTGATTTCAAAATGTTGGCATTGTGCTACCTACTACTTGAAAGTATCAGAAAGTAGTCATAGTGCGAAATAGGCATAAAACCATTACAGCTTACCAGTCAGCAGTCAAGCAGTCTTGCCAAGAGGCAGGCGGTCCATTTAAATTACTGATATTCAATTGCATCTAGTTCGAAGCCGACTCCAAAAAGCTTGGCAGACGGCTAGCCAGTTTGATTGTATGTAAATTGAAAGAAAACTATTTTCTTCAGCCAAAAGAAGGCTATATAGTCGGGTTTTTCTCACCTCAACACAGTAATTAGTAGAAGACACATCATACAGGGCATGAGCCGGCTCCAAGCTAGCGGCATGAACTTTAGCAGCAGTCAGAGACACGGCCAGTGACCTCACCACCAGGAATGCAAAGGAATACACGAAGTAGATCGAGTGCTCGTAACCACCGAAGAATCTGCAATGCAAAATCAGACTATAATTGTCCCTGCCTCCCACAGCTGGGATACAGAAGGGATTAAGTGTCAGGGAGTGGGCCATATAGGAGTGGGTCTTACAAACATAATCGATCATATCATCACACTACTCGCGTCGCGGTCGTCCTCTACGATGCATTAGGCCACGTGTAACAACATCACCTATCGTGTCCAATAATGGAGTGTGGTACTTATAACTCCATCCGTACATTTTGCACCGTTTATGCTGCGCTTCAACCCTTGCTGGCAAATTATTAGTGACCTTTGCGAAGGTTAGGCCGGCTAAAATGAACTACTACTATACGACAAGTTTTGTTTTTAATGGGCTCTTTTGCAGGATTAGGTCTTCCGAGCTTTCTAGCCCAACTCCCAATCTGGCTCATTGATAGATATAAATATATTTAAACTTATGTCTACCGCAACCCTATGTTTTGTGCTGTTGGTAGTATCTTTACTCTGAGATTCTGTAGTTTATAATATTGGTGTTACCTCTTATCTGGTGTTGAATCAGGTCTGCATCTTGGTGTTTCTTTTATTCCCCCTCTGTAATAGGTTATCAAATATTTATCATTTAAATACTTAACAGAAAATTTTAAATATTATACACACATGCCCCATATAGTAAACCCAGAAAAGCTATCCACTGTTGCTCAAAAGTATATCAGTTTTGGATAGTTTACTCACGCCAGGGTATGCAGCAACTGAGAGCAGACGAAGAACAGGTTACTGGCGAAGGATATGAAGACCACGCCTCCTATGATCTTGTCCACTTCCCGCACCAGATGAACTGATCTATTGTAGTCCTCACGCATCGTGCGCCAGAATGATGATGGTGAGTTCTGGTCGAAAGAAAAACAAGAATCTTTGCAGCAGTAAGTATTTGTACGAACAGGTAGCGTCCAGCGGAGCGTTTAGCGAAGCGTCCTAACGATGAAAGAACCTTTGACGATTGCCTGGTGTACAAACCTCTACGAGTCGGCTCAGACCGAAACGTGACGCTGCGCGCACATTTCAATAGAGCTATTCAAAATCGAACTCTATTTCTTACACGAAAAGATACACCTGTCACAAACCGGCGCGGCGCAGCGCGGCGCCGCGCTGCATTTTAATAGCGACTCAAAATCTAACCTTATTTACGACAAGAAAAGATACACATTTGAAGTATCACGTCGCTTCGCGTCGCGTCTCGGTCTGAACTGACCGTAAGGATTTGTATTGAGATAGAACAGTATCTTGTAATGTGTATGTGTCTACTTACAGTCTATGTCACCTCACCATTATTAGTCTACTCACAAGTATTTTTAATGTATTTTTATAGGCACACTGACAGTCCACCGGCAACTTTCAGTAAACTTTTTGAGATTCAAATTTCTAAATAACTTGAAACCACGTGTTTAGTCAATTTGGTTGATAAGTACATTCGAAGTTTCAAGAAAATCGTATGAAATTTAACCATTTAGGGATGAATTTCGTAAAGCCCATTCTTAGTGCACACTTACGTGGCCACGTCATGCTTCTAAACCCAGCGATTGCTATGCGTTGATCAATCCGTCAGTCAGCCAGTCAGTTTGCTTCTTTTCTCTAAACAGATTATTACGATTAAAAAACACACACCTTATCTTTAGCTGCAATAATCCTTTGATTGACCTGGTTGAGCCTCGACGTCAAGTACATACTCATGCAGATGACGAACACATCAGTGAAGTTCCAGTTGAAAGTGCATTGGAAATTGGAGAACTATAAAATACAAGTTATTTTTTTATTAATTTCTATTGACACATAACACCAAAATATGCTTACAAATTTATCAAGTAAGTGTAGAATTAGTTCAGCCGAGCTTAATCTGAAAATGAACCTTATTTGCTTAAAATTAATGATCTTATTCATATGAGTTTTTTTAGATTAAGTTTTAATGAGCTAAAGCAGAATTCGCTTTTAAGATTTAGACTTTAAGTCAATTCTTAACAAAAATACTTTTAGGCTGACAACACACTTCGATTTAAAAATTCTGTGACACAGGGAATGTATGAAGCAACACAAACTGCAAGTCAAAATCGAAATGCAAATCAGCCTAATGGATTACATTTATCTAGCCCGCGATTGGGTTGCAATCATGTATTTTAAATAGGATGGTATTTAAAAGTACCTCAATTTATTCCCATGTTCCACCAAATATACTGAATGTGCACCAAAATATGTTAATTAAAATATGTCATAACGAGCAATGATATTATAAGTAAAAAGGTGTAGATACGTTATACGCGCTCAGAAAGAACACGCTCAAATGTGGTTGATTCACAAACCTTGACCTCAGTGCGACGTTGCCGGCGTCAACGGATGCACGTCACGTAAACAGAGTGAATCAAAAGTAAAAGAGACTCAAAACCATTGAAAATGAAATGAGACATTGTACAAATTATACAAGCAAGACTTCTAAAAGTCAAGCAATCACATATCATTCGTAAATATACTATTTTTCTTAATATTTTCCCAAAATAATAAAACATTACGTTTCTATATTAATGGCGTCGTAAAAGAAAGAGTGCAACAACAAATTCTCTTTCTCTATCTCTCTATGATGCCAACGAGCGCTGATTGGCACTGACAACATCTAGCTGTCACTTTTTTCTTATTGGTTTTATCACGCTATCCTTTTTACTTGTAGTGAAATGTAATGTGTGAATAAAAAGTGTGTATGTGTGCAGCCTCTCGCCGCGGAGCATTTTTTTCTGTTGTTTTGTAAGTGTATAACATATCTATGACTTTATAATATCATTGATAACGAGCATCTATTTAACAACTGACACCAATTAATGTCCAATGTAGCTTTATTAGTAAAGTAGCAGGTCGACGGAGCCCCGAGCTCGCTTCGCTCGCTCTTAGAACTGCAGTCCATCATCAAATTTTGTGTAACATTCAGGAATATTTGGTGCACGATCAGTATTTTTGGTGAACACAAAAATATTATCCTTTTAAAAAACTCACTTGGGCCAAAAATCCAACGAAATCGTTGTAAGTGAAGAAAAGGAATAGCCATGCAAAACTGCGCCTCATAAAACTCTCATATATGGGACTGTCAGGGTCACAGTCCAAGGTCGATGAGATGCCAGCGAACTCTGAGAAACTGTGCTCCACTGGAAAAGAAAGAATTTGTTGAAACTACTTCTAGTAGCCGACTGGGTAAACGCCTCCCCATAACTCTCAATGTATTCGAGTGCTACATCAGACCAGCCATCGCCGTGTGTGTCCAAGCAATTTCACCACTTAATATCTTTATGCATTTTGATCTTGCATAAATTATAGACACAGTGGAGCCTGAAGACGGACGAGGCCGCGAAAATAATAAGTAAAAACCGGCCAAGTGCGAGTTGAACTCGCCCATGAAGGGTTCCGTAGTAGCAAGCACAGATTAGGGGTATAATTATATGTATTGAGATTAGTAAGGCATATACACAAACAATAAAAATAACTTTGTTTTTCATAGTGGTTGTATGAATGGCAAAGTTATATTTGCGGTTTTTGAAAATGTACTATATCTCAAAAACTGCTAACTATATCTCATTCAAACCAATTTTCGTTGGAAGTTTTTGTTAAGGCCTATATTATATATATATATATTTTTTTCGGTTTTATCATTCTCTTATTTTAGAAGTTACATAATTTTTTGAGTTTCAATTATACCTAAGTATGGGGGTACCCCCTTTGTTTTGTTTTTATTTTTGTGTGAAAATCCTAATGCGGTTCACATAATATATCTACCTACCAAGTTTCAACAGGAAGTTTCAACTTATACTTACTTTCGACAAAAAGTGGCTGTGACATACGGACGGACAGACAGACAGACAGACATACATGACGAATCTATAAGGGTTCCGTTTTTTGCCATTTGGCTACGGAACCCTAAAAAGGATATGCGGGATGCTTTTGCCCAGCAGTGGCACATAAAGGCTAAAAAAACTTACTGAGAGCCAATGATAGTATCACGATACAAGCTATATTGAACTTCCTTGCTAATTTCATGTCAGTATTAGGATCCACCGATTCCACCTTAGCTATGAGCAGACATAGCTTCGGCCATTTCGTTGCGATTCGTAAAAATAATGACGAAGTTATAAAACCGAAACTGTAGAAGAGTAATGCAGCTGAAAAAGGAAAAAAAAAATATTATTTATTAAAGGAATAAAGCCTCCTGCAGACACACGCGATTAATCGCGCGGGGCGACATGTCGCGGTCCATTCGCAGTATTTTTAGAGTGGAAATTAGCTTGGCTCGTTGTCGCAGCGCGATTAATCGCGTGTGTCTACAGGAGGCTTTAAGCTTTGCATAAAATTAAATAAGATTAGAAATTGTAATGTTGAATAAAATAATGTTTATATTTCATTAAAAATATGTCACACTGAAGCAAATTATCTTTCATGCATGTTAATGAGGAATAAACTTAAATATAAATCTTAAGTTTATTTTGATACTAGCTTCTGCCCGCGACTTCGTACGCGGATCCTGTTGCTTATGCCAGCGACAACGGGGTCGTCAAAATCGAAGATCTGAAAAGTGTGATACCCAATTCCAAGAGCCCGGGTAATAAAAAGAAAAAAGTCAATGAACCACTCATTGTTTTTTTTTTACTTACTTGCAGTATCCACTGTGGATGAGGATTCTTTAAATAAGCTCAGAAAAAGCACAAAAGCCATAGTGAACTGTCCCAACATAGATAAGTATGTATATAGACAACGCCATGATATGAATTTGAATCTGCAACAAGAAACGTACATAATACAGTTCGGCATGAATCTTTTGGCGTTTGAATGACTTTGTCAGGCGGGCGCTATTGGTGAACATTAGTAAAATTTTGTGTGGAAATTGTATTGTAAAAACAAGGTGGTCACGTCAGTTCCGACTCTGACCACGAGGCAAAAGAACCATGCTTCCGTATGGTTTTTTTAGTGAACAACGATTTACAATAATCACACACAAAAGTGGTTTTAAAAACAGACAGGAAAAGTGTTACGCATCACACGCTGTGCCAAATTAAAATGGTTTATTACTTTGCTTTTATTAAGTATTTGTTTTTCTTTCAAATAAAGTATTAATTATTATCAGATTAAATAACAATTTATTATTAGTATAAACATTTACCGTCTTACCACAAGAAAGGTCTAAAAAAATGTAACTACAATCCGACCTTTATATCAACGAGAAAAGTTTTTGACGTTGCAGCTTTTTTATACAAGTGTTCAACAGATGTTTAACTTTATTGTGTTTTTTTGCTTATTTTACAAAAAAAAAACCGTCTGTCACATTTTTCAGTTTCAGTTCATACTCATACTTCACATAGTTAGCATCCAATTCGAGAAAAAACACCAAAGTACCAAAATACCGAATAAAGTAGTACTACTTCATTACTACTTTAAGCTCATAAGCTCCTTTCACACATAATCCTTCTTTCGGTGAGATCAGTGGGCCGTAATCCAGCTCGCAAGCCCACTTACACAGGGTTCAGTTTTTTTTTTATCCAGTTAATGCTTTAAAGTGAAAAGTCTTTCCAAGACCTCTCGCCCCGATCACATCTCTACTTATCTACTTAATATTATAAAGCTGAAGAATCTGTTCGTTTGTTTGTGTTCAACACACGAATATCAGGAACTATCAGTTCGAATTGAAAAAATTATGTTTGTGTTGGATAGCCCATTTATCTAAGAAAGCTATAGGCTATTATACTCGTAACATCACGCTACTATCAATAGGAGCCAGCAACTGGGGTGAAACAGCGGGAAACACCCAGTTATAAATAATCCTGTAAAATTTTTTATGACTATGTAAGGCCGAGACTCCACCAAAGCTGTGTCGAGCTGAATCGAGACGTGTTTTGAACAACCAATAGAATTGCGTTATTGACACAGCTCCACTCCGCACAGCTTCAGTGGAGACCGTTGGGCTGGCTGTGTAATATTTTTGTATGGTGAGACGTGAGATGTGAGCGGCGTGCTGTGAGACGTGTGCTGTGAGAAGTTTGCTGCGAGCGGCGTGCTGTGAGACGTGTGATGCGAGCGGCGTGCTGTGAGACGTATGCTGCGAGAAGGGACACGATATCGAATCCGATACTTTACTCATATTGCTTTTGATTCGATACTAGTATTCAATTCGATACTTAGTACCAGGGTTGGCATGATTAAAAAAGTTGTTTTAAAACAAAAAACATTAGAAGTTTTTTTTTTTTTTCATTGATAAGTTTTGTGTTAATATTTCATTACAAACGGCGAATTTGAAAAGCACTCAACGCCTCGCACCCGAGCTGAAAAACGTCTCTTCTCGCACAGCACACAGCACACCGCACACAGCACGCGTCTCACAGCACACGTCTAACAGCACACGTCTCACCGCACACAGCTTTGGTGGAGTCACCCGAGCTGAGAAACAGCTCTTCGCGCACAGCACACAGCACACGTCTCAGCTTTGGTGAAGTCTCGGCCTAAAACTCACTCACTGCCAACTCATATAAAACTGCATGTCGCTAGAACGAAGTATATTTTTACACAAACTTACTATCGCGTAGAACTTTATAAAGATTTATTAGGACATTCTGCGGACTGCGGACTGCATAGAATAGCAATTCTAACGACACTATAATTTACGAATCTGTCAGTTGTAAAAGTTATACGAGGGTTTTAAGTACTTTTAAATAAAAAATAATTGCATTAGGTGCGTCCACACAGAGCGCGCAGCCTCGCGAGGCATTTGCTGCGCGAGGAGACTGACAAACCAGGCTGCTCACTCTGTGTGGACTCGTCTATTGTTTTTCGACCGAGGCACGAAACAATTTACGCGAGCAAAACAAAAGCCGACACTGGATGACTCGGGCGCTCGGTCGCTCAACCGCGGCAGCGCTGTCACTTGCCTCGCCCGAGACACGTCCACACCAACCGAGCTGCTTCGCGCGGAAAATGCCTCGCGAGGCTGCGCGCTCTGTGGGGACGCACCTATTGAATAAATATCCGCGAAATGGGTAGAGGTTCTCTTATTATTATTGGGACATAATTAAATAACCAATGCTGAGATAGCAATATTTCAAAAAATATGTACCTATATAAACATTTTTATACGTATATATATTTAGAAAAATGGCAATATTCTCATGAAACAAAATAATTTTATGATAACCACATTATAATATTTATTATAAAAAAGTAAATTGGTTGCTTTAAACTCACCAGATAGCTCATCTCTATAATAATAAACTATAAAAAAGACCTCAAGAAAATAAACTAGACTCCGTAACAAAAGAAATGTGCTCAATAAAACGTCGAAAATATTTATACAACTACATACTTGATATTACTGTTTGCTTTTAGTCCATTACAAATAAATTCAAAATGAAATATTCATACACTCTTGATTGCGACTGTACTTCAAAGAATTGATGAGCCAATTTCTCTTTGTAAAAATATAGATGGCTGATCTATTTTTTTTAAGTTAACCTTTTTTTTAAACAAAAGTTGCCCTACACTAGGAATTTCTCCTGTGACGTGGGTGCGTTTACAAGAACTCACATTCACAAACGCCCAAACCCGGAAAAAGTACTTGTAGATCATACAAATATTTGCTCCATGTGGGAATCGAACCCGCGACACGCAGCGCAGCAGTCCAACTGCTCAGCCACTGCGCTAAACGTGCCGTCACTACTTTAAAATGTGTGTCTTTTTTTTAATAAAACTATGTATTTATTCAGTTTTTTTTTATCCTGTATAGTGTCTTCTTGAAATTGGTTTAAAACCCCATTTAGACTTGAAGGAACTTGCATGGAAGTTTGACTACATTGCATTTGTTTGATCAACTGAATTCATTGTACATTAAAAGTCTGCAATTTAGTCAAACTTGCATTGCTAAATAAGGCTTGAAGCATAGGTAAGGTTAAGCCCAAGGGGGGCACCCGCGGTGGTTGGCGCCCACGGCAACGGACGTCGCAAGACGATCTCCGGCCACCGTAGGCGCGGGCATGCGGGCGGCGAGTAAAGGGCAACTCGCAGCCCGACCATGGACCATGCCCGGGTCGACGGCGCGTTGTGTTCCACGCGCGCCTCAAAGAGCGTCAGCATAATGACGGGGCCCCCTCTCTAGAGGGCCAAAGCCTGCCGGGGTCGCGGGACTTATCTCATCACCGTGACCCCGGAACATAAAGGGCTATTGAAGGACACCGTGGATTTTAGTCAGTACAAGTCTGACAGTCCCTCCCGCCCTGCCCGGGGTGGGAGGACTCATTTGATGATTTAACCACGATAAAAAAAAAAAAATAGCCCAAGGCGGCAGTAACGCAATTTTGTGGAAGCTGGAGCTTGTTGTAGAGATCGTAGTGTAGGCAAAGGCAAAAAGGGCCGTTCTGAAACTATTTTCGTGAAAATTATATTTCAATTATAGGAAGAGAGCACGATTAGATAGAAAGAGAGCAATATTTTTTTATTGGAAGATAAATGTTCTAACTAATTTTGATGAAATTAAATTAACAATAAATATACTTATGCAACACTTTACGTCTTATTATGTCGTCTTGCTAGGCTTCGTCGCTACCTGACTAATCAGTTAAAGTGCCGCCGGTTCGCGCGCGAGACCGCGACAGGAGACCGCGACAGTACTTAACATTAGGCAATGTATGAGCGGCAGTTCGCGAGCGAGACAGCGACAGGATACAGATACGGTAGCAATCTTCGGTCGCGGTCTCCTGTCCTGGTCACCTGTCTTGGTCTCCTGTTGCGGTCTCGCGCGCGAATCGGCGGCACATTTAAGCCTCCTGCAGACACACGTGATTAATCGCGCTGCGACAACGAGCCAAGCTAATTTCCACTCTGAAAATACTGGGAATGGACCGCGACATGTCGCCCCTCGCGATTAATCGCGTGTGTCTGCAGGAGGCTTTAAACAGCCGCTAAAAACACAGAGGTCGTTGTCGCTTTCAGAGCTCAGTCATTGTGGCCAATTTATGTGAGGAGCATATTGGTATTTATGGAAACCCAACATAAGATTATTATACGTCAGTAAAAAATATATATTTATAAAAATATGTATGAACCAAGTCACCTTAATTTAAAAGCATCATTCTCAAAGATGCCCTGAACTGGGTTCAGTCCGAAGCACTGCCCAACAGTCAAGGTCACCTTCATAGCAGACTGGAAGGTCACACGCGGTTTCTCCTTCTCAGGCACCACATGTTCTTGGTACCGAACTTGTACTGGGTCTGAAAAGAACAGGTATCGTTATTTCTAATCTAAATATATAAAACTCAAAGGTGACTGATATAGTGATCTATCAACACACAGCCCAAACCACTGGACGGATCGGGCTGAAATTTGGCATGCAGGTAGATGTTATAACGTAGGCATCCGCTAAGAAAGGATTTTGATCAATTCTACCCCCAAGGGGATTAAATAGGGGATGAAAGTTTGTATGAAACTTTGTAAATTTTAATCCGATCGGGCTGAGACTTTGCATGCATAAAGCTACTATGATTTAGGCATTCCCTAAGAAAGGATTTTGATAAATTCCACCCCTCTAAGGGTTTAAAATAGGGGATGAAAGTTTGTATGAAACTTAGTCAATTTTTAACTGATCGGGCTGAGACTGCATGCATAAAGCTACTAAGACGTAGGCGTCCCATAAGAAAGGAATTTGATAAATTCCACCCCTAAGGGGATAAAATAGAGGATGAAAGTTTGTATGAAACTTTGTCAATTTTAAATCGATCGGGCCGAGACTGTTTTTTTTTTAGGTGGTAACATCATCAAATGAGTCCTCCCGCCCTGGGTGGGGCGGAAGGGACTGTCAGACTCTTACTGACTAAAATCCACCCGTGTTCCTTCGGATGCCCTTTACGTTCCGGGGCCACGGTATCCTGTGTTAAGAAGAACCCATGACCCCAGTAGGCATGTGGCCCCATAAGGGGCCCCGTCTGTTTGCTGACAACTCCGCGAAGGCACGCGCGAAACACGACACGACGCGCCACCGACCCGCGCTTGTTCCTTGCTCGGACGGCGAGCTACCCATTACTCACCGTCCGCAAGCCCGCTCCGCCGCTGTGCCCTTTGCTAATCAGGGGGACACGCGTTAGAGCGTCCACACGACAGGCTATTCGCATACGGGCAAAGAGACCCCTTAGGCACACAGTGCCTAAAGAAGAGTTTTTGCCCGCATCCCAGGGTGCACCGGTCCGAAAAACTGGTCTTCCCCACGAACGTAACCGAGAGGGAACTCCAGTCCACGGGCGCACGTGGAGGTTTCCTGTCTTAGCATCCATCGGGCTGAGACTTTGCATGCATAAAGCTACTATGAAGTGGGCATCCCCTAAGAAAGGATTTTGATAAATTCCACCCCTAAGGGGATAAAATAGGGGATGAAAGTTTGTAGAAATCTTCTTAGATTTTGGACGGATCGAGCTGAAATTTGGCATGCAGGTAGATGTTATGACTCAGATCATCCGCTTAGAAAGGATTTCGATCAATTCTAATACCAAGGGGATAAAATAGGGGATGAAATTTTGTATGAAACTTTGTCAATTTTAAATCGATCGGGCTGAGACTTTGCATGCACAAAGGTGCTATGACGTAGGCATCCCCTAAGAAAGGATTTTCATAAATTACACCCCTAAGAGGATAAAATAGGGGATGAAATTTTGTATTAATCTTCTTAGATTTTCGACTGATTACGCGAGCGAAGCCGCGGGCAAAAGCTAGTCTTAAATAAACCCATTAACTTCATTACTAGTCCTAAAAAACCGGTAACATTAGTACCTGTCCAAAAACAAATTGTATCATCAGTACTAATGCAATAAGAACCGATAGTTTAACTACTAGTCCAAAAGAAAACAGATATCATTAGAACTAGTCCAAAAAACCTTGTATCATTAGTTCTAATCCAGAAAGAACAGGTAACTTTAGTACCTGTCCAAAAATAACAGGTATTATCAATGCTAGTCTGAAAAGAACAGCTAACACACAGGTACAATTTTAATAATGATTTTTTTTATTTCTATATTCTTTGCTTTTGAATTCATCACATTTTTTATACATTCTTGACCAAGTGGGTGACCAATGTTAATTAATTGGTTCTAAACTACTAACTATTTGTACTTTGCCCCACACCAGCAATTTCTCCCACCTACCATACCTATTACAATTTGATATGTTTAAAAGGAATTTACAAGGTTGGTCAAAGTTTTCATTGGCCAAATACTTAATTATACGCTTCGTACGTAAGATTGTATACAGTTTTATGTCTTTTCTCTAGGTCTAATCTAGGGTATGTTTCGGGATTGCCCAACTAGTTTACTAATGCATACTAATACCTACTAATGTTAGGGTTAGAGAGGTGTTGTTGGATAAAGGCTGAATCTGCGTTAGGTACTTTTCAATTGGAGGTAATAAACAAACCTATAAGTATAAGTATTGCTTCTTATCAATATCGGAGAAAAAAAACGTTAAAGTTTTTACCCAATTATGCCTAATCTTTTCTTTCAAAGATGTCTATATTTTGATCATACGATTTTTGTGAAAATACATGAATAAACGTGTGTCTCAATTTCGAGCTAGTGTCTCATTTTTTTAATATTTCACTTTCAAACTATCTACTTCTTCAGATGGCTTGTGTGCACAGTGGCTAAGCAATCGTATCGTGGGTCTCCGATTTCCGCAAGGAACAAAAATATTTGAATAGGCTACAGGTAGTTCTTTTTTATTTTATTTTTTTACCGACTTAAAAAAAAGGAGGTTATTAATTCGACCCGTATGTATGTAATATTATCAGAACAGCCCAGTTTTCATATATGTTAGTCTATATCAGCGTCTGAACAAATGTGCCAAATTTCACAAGTGTATGTATGTATGTATGTTTCTATGTTTGTGCACGCATATCTCCGAAACTACAAGTTTGATTTAAGTAATTTTGTTGTACTAGGTATTGTTCAACTTAGGGTACACTGCAAGTTTCATCAAAATCGGTTCAGTAGTTTTAGAGATATGGATTTTTTTTACGTTGTGACGGATTACAAGATTAGTGCATATGTAAGAAAATTTTGTATTTTAGAATGAAACGAACACTTTTCTGAAAACCTCATCAAAATTGGTTCAGACAAACGCGAAATATTAGCGGCCAAACATACAAATGTACAGATCGAACTGAGAACCAATTTTTTTAAAGTCGGTTAGAAACAAAAAAGAACGTTCAACCTATCCTTTAAATAAAAGATAATTCAATCAAGTTTCCTCATTTTTCAATTAAGTGAATGCAAGGTTTTCGTATCAAGGAAGCCCATTTAACTTGTTTGCTTAAATCCTTCACTTAGTATTTAAGCTCAGATCTTTTATACTAAGTCCCGGATTAGTTGAAACCGGATAGGAAGTTTCTTAAAGTTTACTAATTATGTAAAGTGAAGTTTTGTTTGTAGCACCATTAATAATATATTTTGGAATGTAACTTTGTAATCTAATTTGACCTTTTAGTTGTCCTAGTAACAACTCAAATTTTAGTCCTCTTAATACCTAGATGTAATTATTTAATCAAACTTAATTACTCAAAGGTTTTAGTATCTTAAAATGTTTCCAAATTCTTCAGAATCTTAAATTATTTTGATTAAAACCGACCGCAATGCGAAATTATTTAAAATTAATGGCAGTAATGGCGTAAGCATTGGCATATAAATAATCAGCCTATATAATTATATCATATTTTATTGAATCAAGTATCCAGGACTCAAATTATTTTGTTAGTAAAACAGAAAACTTATTCTATATTAGGGACTTCCACAAATAAAATTATTAAAATATAACAAAACAATACAATAAAACTATAGGTACAATAAGATACAATTAAATTATACAATGAAATACAATTAAATCATAAATTAAATGAAACAGTCAAATAAAAAGTATGATGTTTCCCACTGATGGGAAACTGACGTCAAGGTGCGAAGGGAATAAAAATAAGATCTTTTGATCGATTGAAAGAAGTCTAAAGGGAAGTGTCAAAAGGATAAGGTTATCCACAATTAACAAATCTTTGTCAAAAGATAAACTTTTCAGGTAAGGTCCCACTATTTCGTTTAATACTCTTGTTGTCGTCTAGAAGTAAAACTTTTTACTGGGGAAATAAAATTAACGGAAAATTTCGGTCAAGACAAAAATACGATTGAAATAAAAAAGTTTCGACTGTAACAGATTTATTATGATATCCTTGAGGGTGAAATATTTACGAACTTTATTGAATTAACGGCATGTTTACTCTTTCATTTAAGACTGTCATGATCGCTTAGATATCACGTAATAGGTACATTTATTGTGGGACCTGACGATAAAACTTTTTACTAGACCAGGGTTTCTCAAACTTTCGGCTCCACGAACCCCTGTTAAAATTTCCAGATGACAGCGAACCCCTAAATAATTGAATCCCCCCCCCCCCAAAGAAAATACTAATAAAATTGACTGTTGAAGAAAATAAGGTTTTTATTTGAATAAAAGGTAACAAATAAAGTGCCAAAATAAATAATATTCGTGTGATGGGTGTGCTAGTTTCTTGTCGCAAATGGATTTAATTTTAGAAGTATTTTTGGACAATTTTTACCTTAAATCTGATTCGGTATCAAGTTGATTTCTGTATTTAATTTTTATTATGATCTGGTGTCAAATCCCACTCTCAAATAAGTATGTTGCCTGCATGCCTGGCAGTTATCAAGCCACCATTACGTAAATCTTGTCGCGAACCCCCTGCCGTCGAATGGCGACCCCTAGGGGTTCGCGAACCCCACTTTGAGAAACCCTGTACTAGACATTTCAAACAGCTTCACTGTTTTTTGTACGTGTTTTACTTAAGCTCAGTAAAACAAATAAATAATTTAGAAGATATTGTGTATGTGGAATTGTGGATAAACTTTTAAGGATAGTCAAGAATTCCTGCAGACGTGAAACCATAGAAATGTAAATATTGCAAAGTAGCCACCACTAAGAGCGGTTCAAGACCTGCTATCAAACCATTAAAAGTGCCATGAAATTGATTCCGAAGATCACAAACGAAACATTTTTAAATCTACACTTTTTGAAGGCTATTTATAAAATGATTGTTGTACATAAGATTAAGTCCCTTAAAGCGCCCACTTTTCGTAGTATTTTGTGTCACTTGCCTTCAACAATTTAACTATGTCAAGGAAACTTTGGAAGACCTGCATACACGTATATGTAATTTTTTTTCCTGCCTCTTTTTTTATGTGGTAAAATCATCAAATGACTCCTCCCGCCCTGGGTGGGGTGGAAGGGACTGTCAGACTCTTACTGACTAAAATCCGCCCGTGTTCCTTCGGATGGCCTTTACGTTCCGGGGCCACGGTATCCTGTGTTAAGAAAAACCCGCGACTCCAGCAGGCATTTGGCCTCATAAGGGGCCCCGTCAGTTTGCTGACAACTCCTGATAGAATATTGTTAATACCTCTTTTTTATACTTTAACTTTTTTTTTCCCCTATAATTTAGCCCCATTACAGCTAACGTTTGCTAACGCTTTGTTTTTTTTATTATGTCTTATGGTAATTTGTGGAAAATGTTGTGGGTAATATATTTGTTAACTTTAATATTAAGACAACACTATTTACCCTTAATGTGCTACTGTTTGTTTTCCCAAATATAATAAATAACGGGCATGCGTAGGGTTGCCAACTTTTATTAGAAAAAATAGAGTACATCTGATTTCATAGGAGGTAAATAAAGAGAGAAAGTAAAAAGAAGAAAAAAAATAAAAAGAAAAGAGTATTATTTATTTTAAACTTTTAACAAGGTATTTTTTTTGTACTTTTTACAGAACTTAACATTTTTGCATTGTTTTTAAAGAATTGTATGAATTCTATGACAAAACATTCTAACTCTAAATTTATATAGATCAAGAGCAAATTTATCAATTTCAATGAAGCTCTATTTCTCTCTTCCCTTTACTTCACATTCGTGATCGAACAGAAAAGACTCTTTCAAGGCTGAAGTGGCGGGAACAGAGAGTTTATAGCTAATATTTTTTACAAACAAACTAAGGACATTTTTTGGAAACAAATTTAATAAATTTTTAGTGGCTGCATTCAGAAACATCCCAATGTGGCTTGGGGAATTGGGGATACCAACAAATTAACAGTAAATGGTCGACTTTTCTGTTTATGATAATGGATTTGCATAAGGGCGCTCTCTCACCGCGAGCAATCACCTGTAATGTAACGTTACAGATTCGAACATTCGAAGACAATAGAGCATCAAATCGCGCACTTTTATGTTACATTACAGGTGAATGCTCGCGGTGAGGGGAGCGCCTTAATATTACATGACTGGCTCTAGTATAGTAAACATTGTGTAAAAAAGAGTATTTTAGCGTACTCTATTAGTCTTATAGATCATAGAGTAAGCCTATATGATATAGAGTACAATACTCTATTTTAGAGTACGGTTGGCAACCCTAGGCGCATGCCTTTACTCCTTCTTTACTCTTCTTCTTTACTGCCTTTACTCGCCGCCCGCATGGGCGGCGAGTAAAGGGCAACTCGCTGCCCGACCATGGACCATGCCCGGGTCCACGGCGCGTTGTGTTCCACGCGCGCCTCAAAGAGCGTCAGCATAATGACGGGGCCCCCTCTCTAGAGGGCCAAAGCCTGCCAGGGTCGCGGGACTTATCTCATCACCGTGACCCCGGAACAAAAAGGGCTATTGAAGGACACCGTGGATTTTAGTCAGTACAAGTCTGACAGTCCCTCCCGCCCTGCCCGGGGTGGGAGGACTCATTTGATGATTTTACCACGATAAAAGAAAAGACAACACTGTTTACCCTTAATGTGCTACTATTTGTTTTCCCAAAAATAATAAATAAATATAAACTTTAAAAGAAAAAAATAATTATTTAATTATGCACCTATATCATTCATAGCAGGGTAAAAGCCACCCTACTCTCCGTCCACCTTACGCGATCCAGTGCGACTGTAAACCAGTGCTCTAAAATAAGTCAAAAATGCAAGTACCTACGCGTATCCTTTAGCACTAGGTTAGGAGAAAAACACGATTTGGGTTACAGTTACCTGATGAGGCAGTCTCGCGACCACGACAGTCTGTGCTAGTACCTCGAAACTTGCTGCCATTGACAAATAACGCTTACTTCTATCACAACATTAACTTAAGCTTAAAAAGCACAAAAAATACTCACAATTCCAATCGTTCTTATACTTTTTAAACTTGTCCAGAGAGTAGAGATCCATAGTGCAGGCCGGCGCAATCCTGCCCCATGTTCTGTACAAGTAATTGACCGTGTTTACTCCGCCGACGCCGATGCTTGAGATAACGGTAGTCCATCCATTGTGCATTAGGGTTCTGTAGAGCAATCACTATTTTATTATAGCAGTTATTGCTGCAGTAATAAGGGTTATGAAGTTTTAAAGTGGACTTGTAATCTTTTTTATGGAGAGAGGTTAATCCTTTGTCGTACAGGATGATTTTTTATTATTAAATTGGCTATTTGACAGCATAATTAAATTATAAATTAAGTTAGTCCTTCATTTAGAGTTTTGAAAAATGCCGGATACGTATTTCTTTTGTTAAATCAATTAATATTTAACAAAATATAAAGCATAAAAACTCGAGAGAGGACGCTCGTGACGTCAGAATCAATAAAAATTGTGCTAAGTTGTGACGTATTGCCAATTTTGAAAGCATCGTAGCTCCTTCAATTTCGGTTTACGTAACAAAAAAATATACTGGTTGAATATTTTTTTCATAATCTAACGGACTAATGGCTGATTTTAATAGTCAGATAACTTTTATCTGAAAATAAAAATGGCGGTTTGACAGCTCATCTATAGAAAATAATATTTTCTGTCAAACCGCTATTTTTATATCTCAGATAAAAGTTATGTGACTATTGAAAAATCAGCATTAAGTAGAATTTTCAGTCTTATAGCCAATTATGAAAAAATGCTAAGTCAGGTTGTTGAATTTAATTACACAATGTTATAAACAAAGTTTGAATTGTTAGTGACAGTGGCGACTATTTTAAAATGACAAGCTATTTTCCAATTTCACAAATGCACGGGCACTCAGGAATCCCTCTTTACATTGACTAATCTCACTAATATAGCGAGCCTGTTGAAAAGCTTAGAAAACTGTTTTAAATGTTACTTTCAACAGACTTCTAATTCAGATATTATGTAGGTAAGAGGTGTTCGCACATAATTATTACAAAATGATATATTCTTTTTATTTATTTTTCTATTCATCGCTCGTAGAACTGACAACCGATGGGGAAGAAAAGTTCTCGAGTGGTGACCACAGACCGGAAGACACAGCGTAGGTAGGCCTCCCACTAGGTGGACCGACGACATCGTGAGGGTCGCGGGCAACCGATGGATGCAAGTGGCGAATTGTCGTTCGGCGTGGCGGTCTAAGGGGGAGGCCTATGTTCAGCAGTGGACGTCTTCCGGCTGATGATGATGATGATGATTTATTCATTTTAAATGTAAAATGTAACTGCAAAACACTGATCGAAGCAATTATTCCTAATTTGGATCCGTGTCAATTTTTTCCAGGTTTTTTTTTATAAAAACACCTATTGAAGCCTATGTGAAATTAAGTATTTTGATTTAGATGCTTGAAAATCAAAGTATTTATTTTAATTTCACCACTATAATGAAGATTTAGTCCCGGTCGCAATGCACCAAATTGTTAAAGTACTGTAGTTATATCCATTTCAAAAATTACAAAGAAACTACATGGACAACTTTCTTAAATCAAAATATTATCACAGAATTTGGGTAGCTTCTTATTAGCATTCAAGCTTAGACTCAGTACCTTATTGTTGACTGAAAACAAAGAAGTCTTAATTGAAAACTTTAATCTTGATTAGAAGTCACTATAAACAACAAAGTTAAGACATTGACAATATTTTCTCTATATTTTACTTAAAATAAATGTTGTTATTTTGCCAGAAAATGTCTATTGCGATATACAATTTTTTTCACAAAGTTGTATTCCTTACTTTGACATATAAACACAACATAATATAGAGTAACCTTTTATGTAGTGCGGGGTATGTGTTAAGTTCTATTTCAGTTATAGAAAACATTTCCCTAAATACCTTTTTTATTTAGTTTAAGCTTTTTGGAAATGTACAATTTTTTACTAAGTGGTTGAACTAAGTGGAGCGGAAGAAACTTGATTTGCCCAAAATCAACCTTTTTTTCAGTTGACCTTCGCGTTTCAGGGCCGCAGCGCCCTCATAAGAAAGTCTGGTGATCCCGGTAGGTCTGTACGTCTCATGCGCATCCGGGAAATCAAGGGCAAAGCCTGCCGGGGTCGCAGGACTGACGAATTAACATGACCCCGGAACGTAACGGGCTATTGAAGGACACCGTGGATTTTAGTCAGTACAAGTCTGACAGTCCCTGCCCTGGGAGAACTCATTTAATTTTGATGATTTTACCATGAAAAAAAAGGTATTACATACTAAACTTTCAGCACTACATTAAAGATAACCCTGTATATAAACCAAAACACTTGAGTTTTACAATTTCCCTACAGCCGGTTGAAGCACTGTTTTTCTCTCATGCTATTATTTCCAGAAAGTTGTTGTACAATTGCGAAGCCTTCAGAAAATTAACGAAAAAAATATCAAAAGATTCCTCCAGAAAAATTATTTCAATTTGGTAAGTCAGAATGATTAATTTAAAAAAAAATCATGGACATTTAAAACTGATAAATAAATTGCTGAAATCTCCGATCACCAATAAATAATTAGATACACGGTCGCCTTAAAAAGTTCCTTGGCAATGCTTGGCGCTTAAAGCGCATCACACACGGCTAAGATACGATAATATTTTATCTTAAGATACCATATCTAATATGTATGCCAAACAGAATGGTTTTTAGCTAGACAAATCTGACAGTCTTTTCCACCCAAAGCAAGAGGACTGATTTAAAGACTTTAAAAGAAGCATATAAAAAGAAATGACGTATGCCAGTTTTGCCAGTGTCATACCGTTTTGAATCTTCAGTTGAAACCTCTACTGACGATTTTTCTTTGACAAAAACTTTTCCCTGATTTTTATATCTTTCCACAATTAATTCTTTCAACTTCATTGCCTTAGGAATATTGTTACTTTATAAAAAATCTGTGAAAATCAACAAACGATGTGATCACCCTATCGTATTACAATAAAATTTACATTTCAAACCAAAATACATATCGAAAACAAAATGCAATAGGTAGGTAAGAAAATTTGAAAACAAAAGACAATAATTGGCTTATCTGTGGTTCAAAAGCAAACGCAGATTAAAAAAAAATACAGCCAATTAAATAAAATTGTCTATTGCGATAGTTTTTTGTTTCACAAAACTGTTATTTATTTAAAGCTATCGAGCACTAATGGTTTTTAAATGTTCTGCATATTTAAATGGAGCTATTTCATATCGTTGTTTTTATTTGTTATTAGTTCTAATGGCTATTCATTTTAAGTTGACATTATTGCGATTTGGAGTAATAACTGGCAGGTTGCCATTTTGATAAAAAAAATTAAAGCTCATTTATTCATAAAGAATTATTACTGTATTCCTTCATTCATCACTAGCTTGCCCGCGGTTGCGGTCGCCTTTTTAAGGTTTTAGTGAATTAGACATGAGTGCGGAGCAAATGGCTTAACGTAGGTACTTTCAGAGATACAGGTCACCCATCATCGAACCAACATGGAAAGAGTACCTAAACCTTGGGTTGATATCTATCTCTGCACGAAAATTCACCAATATCGGTGCAGCGATTTAGGCATATCAAACAACTCACTAACATGTTTTTAATGTTAATGAAATATTTTTTTAGGAAGCCTAAAGAGCTTCTAAATTAAAGAGATAAGCCTCCTGCAGACACACGCGATTAATCGCGCTGCGACAACGAGCCAAGCTAATCTCCACTCTAAAAATACTGCGAATGGACCGGGACATGTCGCCCCGCGCGATTAATCGCGTGTGTCTGCAGGAGGCTATACTCTTCATGAAGATAATTCTAGAGAACCGGTGCCATAAAACATTTCCCTAGAAACATAAATTATTAAAAAATAAATAAACCCGATATCCGGTCATAAAGTTAATTCATAATTAAAGTTATCAAGTACTTGTGTAATTAAACAGAATTATGTGTGTAGACAGCGTTCAACTTTGTTGTAACTTTCTTGTTGAGTCTTGCTGTAAATTAGGGAAATGAGTTATCGTATTCATACTGCTATAAACGGTCTCTACCGCGAGCTCGTCTACGACCTTGTAATCGATTTTCAACTTTTTAATCTGAAACATTAAACTGAAATACTAAAAAAAAAATTAAGCGCCTGCAAAAACAACCACAATAAAATGGTAAAATAACCTACAAAATAACTTTTATTTCGGAAGTTGGTGGCAAAAAGACAACGTAATAAAAAAAAGAAAAACAAATCCACCGATTTCCGAAAAAAAAGTTATATTTTTTAAAGTTTTTTATTTTACTCTTTTTAGTTTTTATTCAACCCAAATTCTTGTTAAATACATCATTTTCTTACATGTGCACTAGAATTTTGTAATCCGTAGCACACCGTATTAACATCGCTCATGTACACAATAAGCTAATAAAATTCCCTATCACAAAAACTACTTAACCAATTTTGATGAAACTTACATTATTCCCTAAGTTAAACAATCCCTAGTATAGGTACAACAAAAATGAGAAAGGAGATATGTGAAATCAGTCGATGCCTACTCCTTACTGTTAAGGAGTTGTACCTTCCATCATCAGCTTAGCTACATATGATGATGATTACCATACGCAAGTACCTACTTAAATTACTTCATAAGATTCAGAAAAACGATTTGTGGGTCCATAAAGTTTCCCTCGATTTCTCCAGGATCCAATCATCAGATCCTGACTTGATGACTATGGGACCACTACAGAAGTAACTTCTTTCGAACCGAAAAAGAATTTTGAAAATCGGTCCACAATTGGCGGAGTAATCGCGTAACAAATACACAATACACAAAAAATGCTCACAAAATAAAAAGTACTGAACCAAATTGGATGAAATTTTTATGGGACCAAATGGCAAGTATACTGCATCGAACAAAGAATAACACTGATCGGACTAGAAACCTCGAAGTAATCGGTGTACATACATAAAAAAACCTCCTTTTTTTGAAGTCGGTCAAAAATTCACGGACATTTAAGGATAAACCGTTGCTTCAGCGGTGCGGCGAGAAGAGAATAGCACTAGTGTACAGACGCCAGCACATCAATCTACCTCAATCTGTATGTGAATTTCTTTAAAACATTTTCAATCTTATCACAATAGAGGAAGGTTAATGTTCGATTGGTAAAATTCGGGTAGGTTGACCTGCTGGCGTCTGTACGTCAAAAAAGGTAATAAATACTGCGCAAAAATTGTTGCTGGGAAATTACTTTTATAAGTGACTAAAATAACATTTCACGGTTGGCCTCATTTGAGCATAATATACAAATATTTTGTATTTCGCTTTTCTTTAGTACCATCTAGGGTACCAGAAAGCCTGCCGGGTTCGCAGACTGCCTTACTAGGTAACCGTGACATAAACCGTAAATGGCTATTGAAGGAAACCGTGGATATAAGTCAGTACAAGTCTGACAGTCCCTCCCGTCCTGCCCTGGCTGGGAGGAATCATTTGATGATTTTACCACGTAAAAAAAAGGGTACCAGAAAAGAGATTTGGGTGTTTTCGGATAGCTGTGAGCTGTGATTACTTTGTCTGTGCTGAGATACAATTCAATTTTCTAAAAAATATAATTATGTTACTTTAAAAAAACTTACATTCAAAACACAGCAGTCAGCAATAACATCAAGTCGATAACTGACCTACAATCTGCACCTATCGATAACTGCGGAAATGACAATGTTGATGTTCGCCTGTAATTTGTTTAGCACGCCACGTGTCTATTGGATAAACTTTGTTTTACATGGAAAAGGCCGATGCTTGTTTGTTTACCTACATTTGTTTGTTTAGTCAGGAGTATAGGCAACAAGAAATACATCGGTAGAGGCTTGTTAGAATAACATATGGGGTAGTAATAAATCGAACTTCTTGTAAGAAACAGTGTGGCTGTCGCCACTACTTCCACCCACAAGAGTTTTTGTTCTATACTGATTTGTAAAGTAGCAGACCTGTGATATTACTGGTATACATAAACTGTATGATAGATTCAAAGGTTTGACAGGTCATATCTTAATTTATGTGGCCTTTGTAGTACAGACTGCAATTATATATTAAGGTATTAAAGTCAGGTATGAACATCGGGTTTTGGTGGTTTTAAAATCATAGACTACAGGCCCATGTCCAAAATGGATGGGTCATATGAACCACCAGGTGAGGTATATAGGACGATATAAGAGCATAAGATATTAAGATTCAGCACTATGCCGTCACTTGTAAGCTGTCCAATTTCCTCTTTTTCCGTGATCCGGGGGTTGCAACCCTCGATTTTTCCCCTTGTTGCATGATTTTTGTACGGCGTTGCGGAATAATGGATTAGAAGCTGTATTGAAACAGTATAAAACTGATGCCGTACAGAATGAAATGACCAAATTTACCCTGGAAATTGTAAAAAAAAAAATACTGAGTTGGTGGCGCACCATTTTTTTACGGCACTGCGCTCTTTCTTATTATTTTTCATCGATGGTAAAAATGTCGTACAAAAATACTATAATGATTTGGTCTTGTACTGACTCTACCTGCACTTTTGAATTCTCACCAGCTCTCAGTTGGACAGCTTACCAGTGACGGCATATTGCTGAATCTTATTATTTTATGCTCTTATATCATCCTATACCTATACGTCACCTGGTGGTTCATATGACCCATCCATTTTGGACATGGGCCTGTAGTCTATCAGGTGAGTTTTATTATAATGTAGATAAAGCGTCTAGTAGATGTAGAAGCCTATGCCGACGTTCCTATAGTGAAGCCTTATGCTGACATAACATGACCACTGTCTCTCGTCAATCCATGTGACCCAAGAATTCCATCTGTTAACAAAAAAGTTTATAATTAGCAAACTGTTTTGACTAAAAAACAAAAAAGGAACAATTCAAAGCACCAATTTGTACTTAAAAGAAAATCATCACTCAGTTAACTCTTACAAAATTAAATCAACTATCAAGTAACAAAACTTACCTATAACGATCTACGAACAATTTCCCACCCGGAAAACGCTCCATACCAATTTTCTGGAATACAATTCCAAAAGTTCTTCAAAGCAATTTAGTTTAGTGCCAGAACCAACTGAGAAATACTTCTGTTGTTAAAATGAATGATGTTGTTGATAAATAGCTGCACGTTCTAACTGGCTCCTTCCCAGTGAAATGTGAAATAATAAACGGTTGGTTTACTAACATTGTTGAATGATCAACACCCATTTTCTTTGGTTTGAGGTAATGGACTGCGATTGCGAATCGGAAAGGATTTACTTTATTTAAATTTTGAAGTCAATTTTTTTTTTTACAAAAGTATTTTTTTAAAATATTAGGAAGTTCATAGATACCTACAGTTAATAATATGAATTTACCGAGTGTACTGTATGTTTACTGGAATGATGTTGTGGCTTCTAATGAGGTTAATTTCTTACTACGAATACTTACTTCCGTTCTATAACATAAGTAATAATAATAATAATATTTATTTGGAACAGTTTAGATCTACACAAAAACAATATAGAACGGTGATAGCTACAAAAGTATAAAACTGCGGCGCAGCTATCAACGCCCAAAAATATAAACTATTTGACAGTTATTTTGTGCCAGAATAAATCTTATAAAATGAATGATATGTTAAATAATAACAATAAAATGCATTAGTGGAAAAAAAATAAAATCAAAATTACAATTAAAATTACATTAAAAATAGTATTAGGTACAAGGTCACAAGTTAATGAAATCAATTCCAAAGCGACGAAAGTTATCATCGACACACAATACAACGCAACAACAGCAATGTACTCAACAAACTCAGAGCAAAATAAAATATTTTAGACGTAACTCACACTTGACCTCGTTTGTAACGACCCTAAAGTATTTTATTGAGATATTTGCCAAATTGTCTAGCATAAAGTATGTTGTAAAATTTATCTTTATTAGGTCGTAGGCTATCATTCTTGAGAGTACTCGTATTAGGTAACGTCATTGACAGACCTGTTGGTCTAGTGGTCAGTGACCCTGACTGCTATGCCGGAGGTCGTGGGTTCGATTCCCACCTTGGACAAATTGTTTGTGTGATGAGCACGATCATTTGTTCTGTGTCTGGGTGTAATTTATCTATAATGTACATATTTAGGGCTTGGGTGCATATGGGGCCCCACCAAGATCCTCGGGGCCCAAGTCAACCTCACCTGCCCGTTGGTGCACCTGCCGTACAGCGGACGAGGCTCTGGCGCTGGCTTTCCCTTTTAGGGTTGAGAGGTCAGACGGCAGTCGCTCCTGTAAAAGCCAAAATTAGCCAATCGTAATGAAAAAGAGAAAAAGGAAATTTGCCACAGATAGGGCGCCGCCGCAAAACGGCGCGCAGGAGTTTCGCCCGACTCCTGTGGCAAGTGGGCGAGGGCTACCGTGTCGGGGGTGGGCACGGTTAAAGACGTTAGCCCCAACCCGAAGAATCCGCTTCGCCAGCCTCAACGTTGGCACGCTGACCGGACGCGCGCGGGAACTGGCCGATGTACTTCTTAGGCGAAGGGTGGCCGTGGCGTTCCTGCAGGAGACTCGGTGGAAAGGCAGCAGGTCCCGGCTCATTGGGAATGGCTACAAGCTGATCTACACGGGTGTAGCCAGTGGGGAGAACGGGGTGGCCGTTGTACTCTCGGAGGAATTTCAGGATGCAGTTCTGGAGGTGAAGCGCTATAGTGATCGGCTTATGGTAGTGGGAGTGCTTATTGATGGGGTTGTAACCCACTTGATAAGCGCCTACGCGCCGCAGGTCGGTTGCAGCGACGCTGAAAAGGCTGCATTCTGGGACCAACTCGGTGGGGTGCTTCGTGACATCCCGTTGTCACAGGGAATCGTTCTGGGTGGTGATCTGAACGGTCATGTGGGTGACAGGTGCGAGGAATTTGAGCGTGTTCACGGTGGTTTTGGATACGGTACCCGTAACGCAGAAGGAGAGAATATTCTTCAAACGTGTGCGGCGGCCGACCTTGCCATCGTGAATACGTATTTCAAAAAGAAATCCGAACACTTGATCACCTACAAGAGCGGGAGGCACGCTACCCAAATCGATTTCTTACTCACGCGGCGGCACCATATCAGCAAGGTAGCCAACTGCAAGGTCATACCCGGTGAGAGTCTTACTGCTCAACACCGCCTCCTTGTTATGGATTTTCGCGTCAAGCCTAGGGATAAGTATATTGAGCGCCGAGAACGCCAAATACGGTGGTGGCGACTAGATGAAACCACGTCCCAGTCGTTTGCTTCGGCCATTGGCAATAAGTGTGATGGTACCGATGGCGAACCTGTGCAAAGCCACTGGGACAGGATTCAGGCTGCCATCACTGAAGCGGCAAAATCGGTGCTCGGCTTGTCCAGGGGCGGTCGCAAGTGTGACAAGGAAACTTGGTGGTGGGACGACACAGTCCAGAGGGAGATCAGAGTGAAGAAAGCTCTCTTCAAAACGTGGCAAGCGTCCAAATGTCTCGAAGACCGCGACGCATACCGAGCTGCAAAACGTGCCACTAAAAGAGCCGTCGCCAGAGCCAGACGAGACCACTTACAGCCACTTTACGATAAGTTGGAATCGTCTGAGGGGCAAAAGCTCATATATAAGTTGGCACGTTCCAGGGTCAAAGCGGCACTGGATATCACAAAGTGCCGCTGTGTAAGAGACCCTGAAGGCAAACTGTTATGCGAAGACCTCGCGGTGAAGGAGAGATGGCGCTCGTATTTCCACGAGCTGCTGAACAAGCAGCATAAAGAGGTGCTGCCACCGGATCTCCCTCCAAATCAGGGACTGGTGCCCCCGGTAACTCACGAGGAAGTACATGTGGCTCTTCGTTGCATGAAGAACCGGAAAGCTGTCGGAGCCGATGGAGTTCCTATTGAAGCCTGGAAGGCGATGGGTCCTCGTGGTGTGGGCATCTTAACCCACCTTTTTAACGGCATGCTCCTCACCGGAAAGATCCCGAGCCAATGGAGAGTGAGTATTATCACTCCAGTCTTCAAAGGCAAGGGAACGGTGCAGGAGTGTGGTGGTTATCGTGGTATTAAGGTTATGTCCCACACCATGAAGCTCTTCGAGCGGGTGATTGACTCTCGGATCCGACAGGAGTGTACGGTCTCGGGGTGTCAATATGGGTTTCGTCCGGGGCATGGCGCCATGGATCCCATTTTTGCCCTAAGGGTTGTCATGGAGAAGTACAGATCGAAGAACACGCCTCTGCATCTTCTGTTCTTAGATATGCAGAAGGCCTTCGACTGTGTCCCTCGTCAGGTGATCTGGTGGGCATTAAGATCCAAAGGAGTACCCGAGACCTATGTTGACATCATCCGGGATATGTACCGAGACTCCGGTTCTATAGTTCGGACCGCGGTTGGCGATACGAAACCCTTCCCCGTCACCGTCGGAGTTCACCAGGGCTCTGTCCTCAGTCCGTTTTTGTTCAGCGTGGTGTTAGATGTGCTGTCCACTCACATCAGGGACTTTCATGAGCAGCCGCCATGGCTGCTCATGTATGCCGATGACATCGCGCTGGCGGACTCGGACGGGGGGCGCCTGGTACAACGTGTGACAGCATGGAAGGAGTCGCTGGAAAACGGTGGTTTGAAAATTAATGCGGCGAAGACCGAGTACCTGGCCTGCAATACCACAAATGCTGCTCCTGTTCGCATTGGCGAAGACACAGTCGAGCGCACGGAACAGGTCAGATACTTGGGATCGGTGCTCCACGAGTCCGGGGACGTCGATAGCGACGTCAAGTCACGTATCTCGGCCGCCTGGGCAAAATGGCGCGAGGTGGCGGGGGTTATCTGTGACCCAAAAATGCCGGTTAAGCTCAAAGGACAGGTCTATAAGACCATCATTAGACCTGTCCTTTTGTATGGCAGTGAAGCGTGGCCTATACTTGAGCGACATAAGCAGAACCTGCGTGTCACGGAAATGAATATGCTGCGCTGGATGTGCGGAGTCTCGCGGAAGGACCGCATTAAAAACTCCCGCATCCGCGGCAGCCTTCATGTCCGTGACATAGCAGATAAACTGCAAGAAAGTCGCCTACGCTGGTATGGCCACGTTCTGCGAAAACCGGCAGATTACGTGGGAAACAAATGCCTTGCCATGCCGCCCCCGCCGGGGCCAGGGAAACGAGGAAGGCCTAAGAAACGTTGGCTTGACGTCGTAAGGGACGATATGCGTGCTAATGGGCTCACGGCAGGAGATGCACAAGACCGTGCGAAGTGGAGGCGTCTAGGTAGGAAGGCGGACCCCGGGCACCGAGGTGGAAGCCAAGGTAGCAACCGGGATTAACGCCCTGAGGATGATGATGATGTACATATTTAGGGCTGATTTTTCAATAGTCAGATAACTTTTATCGGAGGAATAAAGAGAGCGATTTGACATATTTTCTATAGATAAGCTGTCAAACCGCCATTTTTATTCCCCAGATAAAAGTTATCTGAATATTGAAAAATCAGCCCTTAGAAATTATATAAGTATGTTTATCAGTTGCCTAGTACCCATAACACAAGCTCTGTTTAGCTGGGCACTAGATGGTGTTGTGTGATAGTCGTGGAATATTATTATTTACTCTTTTTTACAGCTCTATAAAACTTTTTTTTTGCGTGGTAAAATCATCAAATGAGTCCTCCCATCCAGGGCAGGGCGGGATGGACTGTCAGACTTTTACTGACTAAAATCCACGGTGTCCTTCATTAGCCCTTTACGTTCCAGGGTCACTGTAATGGAATAAGTCCCACGATCCCGGCAGGCTTTGGCTCTCTAGAGGGGGGCCCCGTCATCTTGCTGACGCTCTTTGAGGCGCGCGTGGAACACAACGCGTCGTCGACCCGGGCGTGGTCCACGGTCGGCGGCGAGTAATGGGCATCTCGCCGCCCGTATGCCCGCGCCTATGGTGGCCGGAGATCGTCTTGCGACGTCCGACGCAGTGGGCGTCTACCACTGCGGCTGGGGCGGAGGGAGGACGCTGTCCTCTCCTTCTCACGGCCCGCCTCCTCCTTCGCGAGCATGACTCCTTCGCAGAAGGTGGCGACCGCTTCCCACTTCGTCTCGCCCCGCAGCATGGCCGCGACAAATGTCGCGCGCGAGAAGCTCTAAAAAAAACTTAAGTAAAATAAATGAAAATATATAAATATAATTATGCAATATGCTCAATTACTCAGATACAGAAATCATCCGTCTAAATTTTTCTAAATATTATGTTAGGGTCGACTTCCAGTCGAACCACACACACATACAGCTGAATATCAGTATTTTACATGGAGCGATTGCCTATCTGACCTCCATAACCAAGTATCTGGGTAGGTAATAATACAATGAATTCTGAATTTAGATTTCATTGTTAAGTTAAGTGACGAATTAATTAAGCCTTTTTAACTATCAAAACGCTATCCTGAAAACATGGTAACGATAGCCGTCTGTTCATAACTGCTGTGGACTTCTAACCCGCTTAACATATTCATAGGTTAGAAAACTATAAGACAGACAGAGTTACAAAACAGTTAAACTCCTTAACAAATAAACAGTAGAAACACAAAATCATTAAGGTATTTATGTACCCTTCAAACTATATTATTTAAACGTAAACATAAACACTGGTTTAGTCTGAATTATACTAAAAACACAAGATTAACATCAGTGCTTGACATTGACTTATTTATTTGAAACAATCGAATTAAGCTTTATTTAGTTCTTATAGACACTTTATGGTCGACACTAAACAGAACGACGAACTTTAAGGTTCAAAAATCTCTCGGTATAATATTTAAAAAAAAAATTAAAACAAAAAAATTATGTAACTTTAACTTTATTTATGGCACCTTATTTTAATATCAAAAAGACATGGTTCAGTTTCGTCGAACATTCTCTAGAAGAGTATTTCAACATGATTTGGATATTCAAGTTCGTGAAAACTGGTATGAAAAAATATCCTTTAAGACTTTGGGGAAAAAAGAAAGAAGGGAACGGTCCTTATACGTATACAAAAGAATTAAAACCTTATTTCTTTCAGCCGAACTATGAAAGTTCACGAGCTGACGGTGAAGAGAACAGGTCAACCTTGTGGCCTGCATGCTTGCCTGCGTCATGCTATGCGCCAGGCTAGATGGACAGGGTTCTTTCCTGTTCAGGGTCTTGGGCAGAATAGTGCTGATGGGACGAGGTAGGTAACACATCTCTCGCCTCTATGATACGTAGGTAATGTGCAAGATGACTGAGAAAATCTATTTAGTCCATAAATTATCTTTTTTTGGTTATGTAAGTCAGAATTGATAAAGATACAAGTACGACGGTTTTAAATTTAAAATAAGTCACTCCTACATAATTATTATTCTTAGTAGTTATGGCGTCACGAGCCCCGAAACTCAAGTTTTGATGCGTTTTATCATTGTCAAAATAAATTAATTGAAAAAATATACATGTCAATTATAAATCTCAAAACTCATTATTTGGCAAGTTTTGAATCAAACTTTTGATCTAAATTCAAATGTGTGCTTCTTAATTCCTGATCTTTGTAAAAAAAACTTGAACTAAACTATTAAATTAATCAAGTTTTATTTTTGTTAACATCTATTCTAATTTCAGGTTCAAGATAAAGTGTTACTACTGCATTTACTACATTGCCACAGTGATAGGACAAGTGGTGATGTCTTGCTTTGCTATACTATTTTTCTTTCAAACTGATGTTGATTTAAGTACTATATGTAAGTATTATAATATAGCACACTGTAAAAATAGATTAGATTATATGCATAAAATGGTCCTGACTGGCTGGCAACCACTCACATAAGTCCGGCCTCTAAAAATGTAGTTTTTCATTTTTTTTAAACTGTGTCACAGTGCGTAGTCGTTGGCATAAAATACTGAAAAGCTTGTAGTAGTTGTAGAAAAAAAGAGATTTGAGAGCAATTGCCAGTACTTTAGACCCCCAGAGTTTGTAAAACTTGTAGCAACAAAATTTGAAATAAACCTGCGATGTACTAGACCTAATAAACGTTACTGAATAGATACATTGATAAAATAATTCTTTATTGTACACCAAAACCACTGTTTGACAATCTTGCTAAGCTACTCCGAATTCCCAAAATGAGAACTTTCGATAATTATTCTTGTGTTGTGCGTGCGAAGTCGAAAGTTTTCGACCAATGTGTGTTACCAGTGATGACCTATGGCGCCGAAACGTGGTCCTTTTTAGGCCTCATTAGTAAGCTCAGTATAGTCCAACGAGCTATGGAGAGGGCTATGCTCGGAGTCTCTCTGCGCGATCGATTCAGAAATGAGGAGATTCGTAGACGAACCAAAGTTACCGACATAGCCCAACGAATTAGCAAGTTGAAATGGCAGTGGCAGGCCATATAACACGCAGAACTGATGGCCGATGGGGCCGTAAAGTTCTCGAATGGTGACCACGCACTGGCAAGCGCAGCGTAGGACGTCCACCCACTAGGTGGGCAGACGATCTTATAAAATAAAATAAAATAAAAATAAAATACTCTTTATTTCGGACATGTAACATCCATAGTGGGTTAGTAAACAATTAAGAATCTTATAACTATGTTAGTAATGATAAAACAACCAAAAAAAAAATTAATTAATTAAATCAAAACAAAATTGATGCAAATTACATTAAATCAAATCAAATCAATATTAAAATTAATTAAGTCAAGTTTAAAACTCAAATTAAATTAAAATCAAATCAAAATCAAACCAAGTTAAAATTACTTAAATCAAAATTAAATTGAAATTATAAAATTAGATCAGAATTACATTAAATTAAAATCAAAATTAAATTAAACCAAAATTAAAATAAATTAAATTAAAATTAAATGTTACAATTTTGTGACCAGCTGGCTAGGAGGGATACATCTTCTTATAAGGTCACAAATTATGGGAGAATCGTACCTCCCTGCTATGATGTTCATAATTGAGTTGGAGCTCCCCCGCAATCTGCAGAGCAGTGAGGCAGATTTTTGCCTGATAATGGCATGAAATCCATCAACGCAACACTCTGTAAACATGCCAGACGCACTGCAGAAGCGGGGCAACCCCAACAGCATCCTGAACCCATTATTATATTGTACTCTTAGGGCGCTGATGGTCCGCTGAGTATAGTTGTTCCACAAGCTGCACGTGTAGAACACCTGACAGTAAGCCTTAAATAAACAAATTTTAACTTGTTTACTACATCGCGCAAACCTGCGAGCCAACATATTACATCGGACCGCCAGCGCCCTACGCTCTCATTCAATATCAACCTGGTCACTGAGATCAACAGTCAAATAATGACCCAGGTATTTGAACTGGTAGACCCGTTTAAGTTCAGTCTTATTTAGCTTTATTACAGGCACGGATTCTGGACATTTGCCACCGTCCGCCGCAAAGACCATGAACTCACACTTTGCTGCATTATAGATGAGGGTTACCTATCATAAGATCGAAAAATGTTTGACCGAATTTCATTTGACCTAAAACTTTTCAACTATTATCGTTTGGTTTTTTTTTACTTCATCGAAGTCACGTTTGCCACTGTTTCAGTTAACCTATTATCTATTCGTTTTTTTTCGTTACTCCAACACTTCATTTGGCCGAAAAACTTTTTACCAATGTTACATTTACTCGAAATGACGGTTGTTCGAAGTATTATGTTTCCAAACATTCATTATACCACTGTTTTAATTGCCATATTTTCATTTCACCAAACACCTAGAAATTTGTGCACACTAATTATTGCTGTTAGATTTTTAGCAGGCGCCATTGAAATGTAGGTAGACAATACAAAACAATTGTACAAAAGTCATATACGATAATATAACTCTGACGGGTATTGTATTATCATTAATGACATTTGCATCATTAATTACATAGTTGGACTATAAAGGTGAAACCGCACTAGGCGGAACTGCACTGCAGCGGAACTGCGCAACACGACGCTTTTCTCTGCCACGCAGTTCGGTTGCAGTGTAGTTCCGTTGCCGCTTAGTGCGTGATGTCTCGTATAATTTCATATAAATAATATTTTGACGCGTCGTGTCGCGCAGTTCCGCCTAGTGCGGTTTCACCTCTAGGAGTGTTCTGGCTAGCACGTGTGTCCGAATCTTTTTGCGGATTTTGTGTGATTCTTGATACTCTTTTGTTATTGTGTTGTTCTTGTGTTTGTAAAAAGGTTTGTATTGTGATACACTTGCATACAGCATAAAAACAGATATGCAACATGCAAACAAGCACCACAAATCATGCAAGCAAGCAGGCAGCATGCAAGCAAGCATGCAGCATGCAAGCAAGCTTGCAGCGTGCAAGCAAGCATGCAGCATGCAACATTCAGCAAACACGCAGCATTCAAGCAAGCATGCAACATGCAACAAGCATTGTTTCTGTCATGGCTCCGGCGCTGTGGGGTTTTGGGTGGCCCCACGCGAGTTTATCGTCGCAGATGATTTGAACGCTCACCACCGCAGCTTCGGTTTACTGGCCGGCTTCGCCGGCCAGCCTCAGCCGCGGCGGCGGCTGTTCCAACCACCTGCTCCTCAGCTCGCGGGCCACCCCACCCCTTCGCGCCTACGCGATTTTAAATTACACTCTAGGGGTAGGGCAGACAAGACTACGTAAAGTCGGCTTTGCAGCATTTCGTTTCCGCCACACAGTTTTGTAGCACAATATATTGAATTTTTATGACAGTAATTTAATTTTTCGGTAAAATGTTATTTCGGTATGGTGAAAATATGGCAAATAAATCATTTGGCAATTGAAAAAAGCGTAAAAGAAGCTTCGGCCAAGAGTAAAAAGTTATTTTGTTAATCGGCGGAACATACTTCGGTAAAATAATACTTATGGCTAATGATACTTCGATGAACTGAAAATATGTCAAATAATGCATATAGCAAAAGAGATGTCAGTCAATAGTTTTCGGTGTAATGAAATTCGAACAAACAAAATTCGGTAAATTGATCGGTTCCCATAGATGAGGCCATGCGCCTGAGCGTAAGACTCACAAGAAGTTAATAGCTCTCTGAGCGCCCTGATCGTTGGGCTCAGCAGCACCATGTCGTCCGCGTAACTAATGTTGTTGACACTGACGTCATCAATACGACAGCCGATCTTCTTACTGCTGAGCTCAACGATCAGATCATTAATGTAGAGGTTAAAAAGCTTTGGTGAAGTTATCCCCCCTTGCCTCACCCCGCATTCCAGACCATATGGTACAGAGAGACTATCAGCCCATCTCACACTGTTGATCTGGTTGTAATACCAAAACTGGAGGATACGCAACAGTTCAGCTGGCACTTTTCTCTCCCGTAGTTTTTTCCACATGACATCATATGACACCAGGTCAAAAGCACGGGAGAGGTCTAAAAAACAAGCATAAACAGATGTTCGACGCTTGGTATAATATTGCACCGTATGCTTGAGGGCAAGAATGGCGCTTTCGGTGCTCAGGTTACTACGAAACCCAAATTGCGCATCGTGTATATTAAGCATACTATCCAAATGCGTATCCAGCTGGCTATCCAGCACCTTCCCAATAATCGTAGCCAGGGAGATGGGTCGATAGTTGCACTTATCAGCCACATCGCCCGTTTTGTTCTTTAAAATAGGCACAACAATAGTTCGCATAAGGTCCTTGGGGAGGTACGAGTGACACATACACAGCGAATAAAACATAGCCAGTACTCTGCACATGTGAGGACCAGCGTGCTGCAAGTGCTCAATGCTCAGCCCGTCGTGACCTGGGGACTTTCCTCTAGTCATTCTTTTTATTGTGTTGGACACTTGTTTAGCGGAAAAACGAACAAGATCAGTATCATGACAGAATCCGTCATCGAGCACTCGCTGCGGTGAACCCATCGGTGAAGCCACCTTAAAATGATCCACAAACATACTGGCAATGCTGTCCGGCTGATCAGCACCCCCGACACTCACAGGAAGACCAGGCTTAACATCAAGCTTTTTTATCGCCTTCCAAAACTTCTGAAAATTGTTATTTTTATGGTGAGAAGTAATGATATCTAATTTAATTTGTTCTTGATGGTTCTGACACCACTTTAATTTGCTTTTAAATATCTTACGCGTAGAACACATGTCGTCATAGATTGGACCCGATGTTGGTTTATTATTCCACAACCATAACTGATACTTAAGCCTGGCCTTCCCGTGGGCATCACGTACATGCTTATTCCACCCGACAACACGGCCACCATGTCTTTTTGACCGGGTTTCACATTTACTTAGTATAGCAGCTTCCGACAAAATCGACACAATATTGGCATACATATCGTCAAGAACCTGCCTATGCTTCATATTATCACAATGTTTATTACCACAGGAGATTGCCACAGGATCGCGACACCACCATACGGCCGCCCTCTCAGTAATCCTGCTGAGGTGTCAACAGCTGACTTTCCTGTGTACTCGAATTCGCTGTGAATTTGCCCAAGATAGGGTATATCGTTAGGAAGCAGCCATGTTTCCTGGAGGGCAACAATGTCAGCTGACTGACACAGGGAATGAACTGCCTCAACAGATCGCTTTACAGATTTGCAATTAAAACTTATAAATTTTCTCCTCTGATTATTGCTACTATCCATTATTTATTGTGTCAATGTTTGCTTAATTTTGCCAGCTTTTGTCTTGTATGCATCATTCATAAAACGTCTAAAGGTTATTCCGGCGGGCCATAACTCATTATCTAAAAACAGTTCTAGTTTCGTTTTAGGCACATATAACTTGTAGGAGTTGTATCTCTTTTCTGTTTTTCTATTAATTTTAAACAGAGTTACATCTTCTTGTGTGCTTTCCTTAATATAAGAAATTATGTCACTCTCATTCGTGGTTTTGCACACATTAGATATAAACAATGGTACCTTGATGATCGCTGCCTTAAATTTCCCCTCTGGACCTAAATACGCTTTTCCCATCTTTTCACGAAATAAGGGCTTCTTGTGCTTCTTATTTGCAACAACATTCCATTTTTCCCCTACTACTTTCTCACAGTCATTACTCGCTTTCAGTATATCTGCCATCGACTTACGCTTATTACCTTGCGATGCAGGCGAAATATTAGTGGGAACGTTCGAGTTAATGAGGTTTGAGCTTGCGGTAGGGGTACTGCATTGTTCATTCAATCGGCTATCGTCGTCAGTGACTCGTTGTTGTGAGTCACCGATGTGGCCGGGTCGCTGCGGGAGCGAGATAGCCTCGTCGCACTGATTTATGTTAACCGTCAAGCTCGCACCAACAGCTGATAGCTTCGAATCGTTAACGGTCACTGGAGTAAAAAGTTTTTGCTGTCCACCCGCATACTTCGGAAAATAATCACTAATAATCGATTGTGACCTGGATTTCGGGGATTTATCATTGCTTTTTGAAACTGAATGCTGTTGTAAGGCCATTGGACCACTGTCAAAATTGTGCATGTCTTCAATAAATGCGCCTCGCCTTCTATTAACAAAGTCAAAGTTATTGTGTACAATTGACGCACTCTTTAGATTGTCTAAATCAGTTCTTAATTCCAACAGTTGAGACTTTGTTGCATAGTCGTTCTTTAAAACTTTGATGTCCGCTTGTAACACGAGAATATCCTTCAATAGTTTCGTCGCGTCTATATGGTCGAACGTAACCGGAGGTAGTTTTTGTAAATCACGCGCAACGAAGATAGGAACTATCTCTGGATCAGTTACCTTTAGAAGGCATATAATATGCTCGATGTCCCGTGCACTTTTTCCTTTACTTTTACGAATTTTTCGCTTTGAGTTCGGAACTGAATCAAAAAGCAATGTCTTTGCTTTCACAATTTCACTGTCTGCAAACGTATCACTGCATAACCGAGTGAGGGAAACCTCATCCATAACATCGGCCTTGTTTTGTATAAACGCTAATAGCTCATTTATAACTATATTACAATTTGCACATTTGACAATATCTGACGCCATTGCACTAAAAAATACGCTAGTAGTACGTGTGCTCACTTTCGCGCGCGAACGTAGACTGATGAAGGCCACAGGATCACGCTGGATGCAGGCCGCTCACAACCGGTCCTATTGGAAGTCTAAAGGGGAGGCCTATGTTCAGCAGTGGACGTCTTACGGCTGATTATGATGATGATGTGCGTGCATTTACAAACATTCTAACACATCTGCATTAACAGTCAGTAAAGTTTTTACAGTTTTCTATATTGCTACACTACTTTACCACTTTGTATGTTCCAGCCAACATGATATTTTACATAACGGGTCTCATTTCGGCATTCTTACTTCTAAATTTGGCCCAACAATGGCCCAAACTGATGACGAAAGCAACGGAAACCGAACAAAGTTTGACTAAATTGAAATTGAAGAACAAAACGGTTTTGCAAACCACCGTGATTGCTTACGTATTCATGGCTCTCGCTTTGGGTATGTCGAAATTGTTTATTTTAATTCGGTACCTTTCTGTATTGTTTTATTAATAACCGAAACAACCTTCTTTGAAACTTTGGACGTTTCCTGAAACAGATTTCTTGACTTCTTTTCTTCTTTCGTAACCGTAATTTTACAGTATTCGGGCTCTGGATTCGATTTCCATGTTGAGTATTATTTTACTAGAAAATTCTCTTTCGCTGCTTGGGAAATTGGATATCAGTTGACTCAGAATAATATGCTCAGTCTCTGAATTATGAGCTCACATATGTAAAAATAACTGGCAAAATGTAGACTTGTGAAAAACAGATTGAGGGTGACTGGAAACATGAATCTAAATCACAACTTTTGCATGATCTAATTCTACAGTACTTTTACAGTTATTAATCTTATGACTGGGACTGTGGCACCATAATTCAGTAGTGTTTTATTTTTTTTGTCTTTTGAAAATTCAAAAGTGACTATAACTGGCCTAGGTACAGACGCCAGAACATCAACCTATCTCTATCTGTCAATTTTTTTTAAATAGATTTTCAAACTTATCACAATAGTAGAAGGTTAATGTTCGATTGGCAAAATTGCTGGCGTCTGTACTTGAAATAATTCTGTTTTGTTTTTTTATTTAAAAATATTATTATATAAAAAATATACAGATAGAAAATATTGATTATAATTATTTCTTTCACAGTTGAACATATCCTATGCACGAGTTTTAACTTCAAATTCGTATTGAACTGCCTGGAAGAAGCTGGTATAACCTCCAATGTGCTGGAGTACTACGTCATTCATAGAATGCCTTATGTTTTCAACTATGTACCCTACAGCTTATTCAGCGCTCTTGTGTTTGAGGTGTTTAGTCATTGCATTTTTTTTTCAGATGATTTGAGCTATTTTGTGATTGCTAAAAATAGTTTTTTTGTCATTTTTTTGAGTACCGCACCAAATTCACATCTATTTAATTAAGTTCAGGACTTATTTGTTGTAGCCTACATTTTTTCCCACCGATGGGCAAAAGAATCCCTTTTCTCCTTCCAAATCTCTCTATTTTGGGCAATCTGTAGCCATTTCCGGAGTTACTTCAAATGATTGTTTTTTTTTTTTTTGAAAAGCAAAATACGAGTACCTATATTCCTATTTAGTTTGAATTCTGCAAAGAAAATTATACCGGTTTGGATGACAACCAATTCACATTATTCTCATCTTTGTATCGTATATTTTAAAATTCATAATTGCCTCTCTTTTTCAGTACTTGTGCCTCCAATCCACTTTTCTTTGGAGTTTTAGCGATATGATGATCACCTGTTTCAGCATTTACATTACAGCATACTTTCGGGATTTAAACGCAGTTATAGCTGCTAACTCTAAAAAGAGGAAGGCAAGTACCTAGAAACAATTTTATAATTCTGTGATAGATTTGTCATTATCATCTTTATCAACTTTGGTAAAGTTTTTCCTACATACTGCTTATAATGGCGCCGACTACTGTATTCTGTCGGTGCGCAAGAGTTTCCTTAGCTCCCTGGCTAGATTGAGGCCAGAGAAATCCTTTTTTTTTACTGCTTTTCTAAAGAACAAGGCATTCACTTAGTCAATCCTGGTTGACACCATCAGCCGTTTTTTGTTCACGGCTAAACGATACGTTATGGTAACAAAGTTTCTTTTTTTCAAATCCCAGGATGGAATCCCTTGGTCAGTACTACGAGTTCACTATTCAAACTTAGTGAAGCTAGTGAAAGAGATAGATGTTCATATCAGCTCCTTCATTCTGATCTCTTTCTTTACTGATCTCTTCTACATCTGTTTGCAGCTCTTCAATTCTTTGCAGTAAGTCATATTTTTCAATGTTTTGATATATGTTTTGTTTTACTGATTCTTGTATATTTAGATCTCACTTATCAATGTTTTACCTGATTCTTGTTTTAACTCCACAAATATTTATTACTTAAATCATAAACCATTTCTTTTCTAAAATATTTAAGATGGGTTTACTGTTGATGTTAGTATTAGTCAGAGGTGACAAAGACAAAGTCGACGTTGGAGCGAGCTTACCCAGAAGAAGCCTGTTCACACTAACTTTTAAGAGATTAAGGTTGTATGTGTTCGGTAATAAAAAGGCAGACAGAGCACTCATTTGCTGATCACATTATAAAAGACGTTCGGAAACGCTTAATTAAACTAAATCATTAGATACAATTAAAAAAAATCCTTCTCAACGCTGTGAGCTGGTAATGTGCCCAAGAGACTGGCGGCGTTGCCACGTTATAAAAGTTGTTAGGTTTAACGCAATTTCAATTTTATTTTCCTAGGTGAAAAGTCCACATCAAATAATTATAGTTTTACTAATAACTTTTGCTCACAATTTAATTATTTTTTTCAGTCGGAATCACGTCAGTTTTAAATATTGCAACGAAGAACAAACCAAACAGTAAGTACCTTTACTTATAATACTTCAATAAACAATAACAATCATTGAGGACAAAAGCAATTTAAGGATAAGGTTTGTTTTAGTCAAAGGCCCTACCATGGGGTGCTAAGACAGGAAACCTCCACGTGCGCCCGTGGACTGGAGTTCCCTCTCGGATACGTCCGGGGGGAAGACCAGTTTTTCGGGCCGGTGCACCCTGGGATGAGGGCAAAAACTCTTCCCCCCTTAGGCACACAGTGCCTTCTTTGCCCGTATGCGAATAGCCTGTCGGGTGGACGCTCCAACGCGTGTCCCTCTGAACAGCAGAGGGCACAGCGGCGGAGCGGGCTTGCGGACGGTGAGTAATGGGTATGCTCGCCGTCCGACCAAGGACTAAGCCCGGGTCGGTGGCGCATCGTGTTTCACGCGTCACCGACGGGGCCCCTTATGGGGCAAAATGCCTGTTGGGGTCGCGGATTTTCTTAATCCAGGATACCGTGGCCCCGGAACGTAAAGGGCATCCGAAGGAACACGGGTGGATTTTAGTGAGTAAGAGTCTGACAGTCCCTTCCGTCCCACCCAGGGCGGGAGGACTCATTTGATGATTTTGCCACCCAAAAAAAAAAAGGCCCTACCATGAAATCTATGATTTCGCCGCACAGCGTAGGTACTTAAAGTATTACGACGTATATTGAAAATATTATTAAAAAGAGCCTATAGTGTACCTATAAACGAATAACTAATTTTAACCATCAAATTAACGTTTACTTTACATCATATAAAATGTGAAAACTCGTGAAAACCTCAGTATATACGAGTACATATCTCATTGGTCTTTCCGCTTCACTTTGACTCGTTTAATGATATGTCCACATTGTCCGCCCCAAAGAAATAATGATTATTTTGATATAGTATATTTAAAGAGAAAATAACTCTTTACAAAATTACACGTGCGTTGTCCTGTTTCTACTTGATCAAAGAAGGTTATTCAATAGAAATACAATCACATTGTTATTTCAACTCTCAGTTTTTCAACCTTTTTGCTCTCTGGTTGGTCTAGTGGTCGAATGTGCGACTGTCTGACATGAGATACTGGGTTAAATTCCCAGGTCGGATCAAGTGTTACTTAGGTTTTATCTACTAGATTTGAGCCCTGTTAATGGCAATACGCTCGCCCTCGTTAAAATGAACTTTAAACATAATAGGCTATTTGACTAAAACTTCTAATTAATCCGTCAGTTAGATTATCAAATAATATTTGACCCGTATTTTTTCTTTTTTTACGCAAACCAAAATTGACGGAGATAATTTGATGCTTTCAAAATTGCCAATACGTCGCACAATTTAGTAAATTTTTTATTGAATTCTGACGTCACGAGCCCCCAGTCTCGAGTCTTGATGTGTTATATCTTGGTAAATATTCATTGATTTTACATAACTACTCGTATGTAAGGCCATGTATCAGGGAAGGTATAGTCTATAATATAACATCACATTACGACCACTGAGAGCCGAGCAGCGGGTAAGAAAAAATATGTGTCCGTTATTTTTCAAAACTCTAAATAACGGACTTATTAGATTTATGATTTATTGATACTGTCAAATAGCCTGTGGGTGTACTTACTATCAGGTATTTTTAGGTAGACCTCTACCTAATCCTTTGGAGGTTTCTACTATTAGGTACTCCACTGCCTAGCTCCTTACAGGCGTAATTTTATTTTACAAATATTCACCAACAACGCCCACCGTTTAATGTCATTAAAGCGCTGAAAGATCTTTGTTGAATTCATAATGCCACAAGTGTCAACAGCAGCTTTGACACTTAATTGACTACGGCGCTGGCATGATTACCAACTTATCTTACGATGGATAAAGGCTTCGTGCCTGTAATTGTTAAAAAAATGGCCACAGTTTGAGATGTAGGTATATCTCACACTGTGGCCATTGACAATTGAAAGCCGACCAATTGGTCGCCTCAACTTACAACAGATAAGTAATTAGTATGGTAATAATAAAATGACACCAGCTTATCGTAGTTCCCCCTTTTTTTAAATCCCTCCATATTGTTCATTCCATGGTGTTGCAACATCTGAAAGCCAAAATCCACAGTGACAATCACCAGAAAAGCGCCGAGGCAATCAAGTTACACGAAGTTCCGGTTTCTTTTTGTTAAATGATGTGTCCCAATACGGTTACCTACATCATAAAAAATACAATGTAGCTTAATACTAAAGCTTAATGAGTAATTCTATTTTAAATGAATTTGCTAGGGAGACTACTGGTTCTGGAAAATGAATTAAACTGTATTCATCAAAAAATTAGAAAAGAAAATCGTAGACTTAGAAGAAGAGAGTAGGAAAAAAATCTTAGGTTAAAAAGATATCGGCTTTTATTGGTCGTGGCGTGATGTTACCTTTCTCGATAAACAGAATATCCAAAACTATTTTATTTTCATTCCAGTAGGTTCTGAGATAAGCAAGTTTAACCAAAGTCTTCAACTTTAATAATAAAAAAAAAATACATGTTGCACTCGGAGACTGCCGCGGTGAAGCTATTGCATAACATTTTATTTTATTTTAAAAGAATAAAATTCGCCTACCACGTATATTTAACGAGAATAAAATTTATTTAAAATGTTTGTGGTGAACTACTGTAATAAAGAACTTCTTTGTTGTAGGAGAATTTTATAAGTAGGTTTCATTGTTGTGTAAACTTCTTTTGTAGTTGGCCGTTTAGAATCAGTAAGAAAAAGTAAATTGTTTTTATGACGGATATTTTTATGATTGCCGAACTGAAACGATGTTAGACGATGCGTGGTGTCAGGTATTTTCCCTAGGTTTTTGGAAATTTTTTGATTCGGTCGCCGCGCCGCGCTCAGAGCCCGCGACAAAAGCTATGCAATAGCTTAATAACATAAGTATATGCTGAAATCACTAACCCGTGTTTACCAAGCAAGCTTTACTTTATTATAAACTTTTTTCAGGGCCCTGTCATCTCCATACTACCTCCTGTACTACTTGTATTCATTCATCTTCTTGGTCCTTCGAGCTCTGATGCTGTCTCTTTTTGCCTCTAACGTGCACTGTGCTGGTCTAGAGCCTGCATATTCAATATATGATATACCTTCATCGGTGTATGATATTGAGGTGAGATTGGTCCCATTTTTACGCCTTTACTTTTTTTAAATACACTATAAATAAACTGAAAAAATCTATTACTGTCGTCTGAAATTGGTGACCTGCATATAAACACCCTAAAAACCTGGCTGACAACATCAATTAAAATAGTGTCCTTCGAGCCGGATGACAACAAGAATTGCTTTCAAAAACAATTATTTTGATTATCATAATTTTAAGTTATCCGTTATTAAATTAATAAAACAGAACTGAATGATACCTCGACCAAAATATTTTTGGATTGTGTCATCATCAAATGAGTCGTAGGGTGGGAGGACTCATTTGATGATTTTACCAAAAGGAAAAAAAAGGTTGAAACCTAAACAAAAATTTCTAGCAAATTACTTAATTGATTTTACTAATCTTTTGCTTTCTTCTTAGGCTCGGCGGTTTCAGTTGCAACTTCATCACACTAATGTTGGCTTGAGTGGAAAATTATTTTACGTAACAAGGAAAATGATCCTGCAAGTAAGTTAATCACTAGGATTCGGCAAAAGTTTTTGGCCCTAGAGAGTATGTTAAGCTTCAGAGAAAACGTGACCCCTTTTTTAGTGACATCACTACCAAAGGGAGTGAGATTTCTCTGAAGCTGAATATACTCGTACCTTACATCCTTATTGAAGCTTTTACGCGCGAATCGCTGCACCCATTTTGATAATTTTTGGTACAGAGATAGACACGACCTGGAATGGGATTGGAAGTTAGAATTTATAAATTAACTACCACAGAACTGAGCTTTTTGCTTTCAATATGGTGAAGGAAAATATGTAAATTAAAGTAGAGAATTCGACATGTGACATCTAACAATGCCCAGCACTAAGCGGACAATAGTGACAATGCAATAGACTACTTATCTTGTGCAATAGAATACTTTTTTCTTTATTTAAAATAGTATTTGATGAAAATAAAATTAAACAATTTTATATAATTTTTCAGGTAATTGGCACAATAATAACTTACGAAATAGTATTACTACAGTACTCTGTAACGCCAAAAACCTTTTATAACAGTACAACCGTGTCCACTATAGTTGAGAATGTTACTAGTTTGTACGGACAGATTTAATGTTTTCAAAAATAAATGTTGTTTACTTTTATTGTTGTTATCTTTCATTTTAGAAAAAATCCTTTAACTCTTTAAAATCAATGACACGAGCCGTCAAAGTCTAAGAAAATAATTACGAGTTGTTTAATTTCTTTTGTTTGATTTTTTCTGTGCAGAAGATGTGCGGTGGTGTCTACGACTACGTTGCTACGTGGCTACGGCGTAGACGTATTACTAGTTTCTATACACATTTCAATGCGTTCAGTTTATATTAAACCAGATTATACTTTTTTCAAGTTACTATAACCATAATTATAATAATGTAGGCATCATTGTTTGCGGCGGTATCTACGGCTACGATGCTACGCGGCTACGGTGTAGGCCGTGTAGTGAAATATTTTCTTTCGGTTATCTTGTATAATAACTTATGGCACCACTTGTACGATCCAAATTGATTATCAAATTCTGAATTCACGCAAATGAAGCCAAGCGCAAAATCTAGATAATGATCTACATAGGTGTCATTGTTTGCTTAGCTGGATCTAATATTACTGTTCCTAGAATTTCAATACAAAGACGATGAAGTCTACATTGCTGTCTATAATTGGTATTCGACGTACGTCATACGCGAGTAATGAACCCATACAAACATTGACGACCAACTTCAGATGCATTTTGATTAAACTTGCAGGTTAAGGTAGACTCAGTAAAAGAGAATAGTGATGGATCCCTAAAAAGGTGTGATTTTTATTGAATTGAAAACTTCTTTAGAGGTGTTGTACACTTTTTTTGTAATGGGTAAAAAATGTAAAACTCGCGTCAAGGCCACGTGAGCCTGATCGAAAAAGCGTAAGAAAGCGCCATCTATCGCTCTTAGCGTGAACCACGTAGAATGAAAATTCGTAAGACGAGGCAAACGATAGCTTGCATTTTAATCGTGCAACGCCATCTATCGAGCATATATGAAAACATTTATGATTTGACACCTGTACAACACTAACAAGATGTAACAAAATTCGTTAATTTCATATCCGTACCACCCCTGTTTTAAAATATGGCACAGCAATAAAAAAGTTTTCACTTCTACCGGTACTCCCGGAGTGCAACCCGTCGTTTTTTTTTATTTAATCAGCACGGCTTACAAAATAGTGAATCAAAAAAAACATTGTAATTAAACTGGTATATCACTGATCCAAAAAATAAATAAATGCGACATTCATCAAGACGCGAAGTGGAGGCTTGTGTCCCAGCAGTGTATTAGATATTGTAGACATTCGTGACAATAAAGGATGGATCACAAATGGCTCAAAAATAAGACGAAAGAGTGCCTGCATACCAAGCTCTTTTGTTGACTGTACACAACCGCAGGTGGGGAGCGTTATTACACCTTGTGACGTTTAATATATCTACTATGAAACTAGGAGTTATTCAACTGGAAGTTTCTACACTTAATGAGTTTCTGGAGGCGTTAATTAATTTTGGTAAATTAATTCAATAGAAACTTAGTGAATGGAGTAAGTTTAATTCACCATCTTTTCTGCATTGAAATCACACTTTTTTTTTTTTTATCGTGCTAAAATCATCAAATGAGTCCTCCCACCCCGGGCAGGGCGGGAGGGACTGTCAGACTTGTACTGACTAAAATCCACGGTGTCCTTCAATAGCCCTTTATATTCCGGGGTCACGGTAATGAGATAAGTCCCGCGACCCCGGCAGGCTTTGGCCTTCTAGAGGGGGGCCCCGTTATCTTGCTGACGCTCTTCGAGGCGCGCGTGGAACACAACGCGCCGTCGACCCGGGCATGGTCCATGGTCGGGCAGCGAGTTGCCCTTTACTCGCCGCCCGCATGCCCGCGCCTACGGTGGCCGGAGATCGTCTTGCGACGTCCGTCGCCGTGGGCGTCCACCACTGCGGTTGGGGCGGAGGGAGGACACTGTCCTCTCTCTCACGCGGCCCGCCTCCTCCTTCGCGAGCATTACTGCTTCGCAGAAGGATGCGACCGCTTCCCACTCCGTCTCGCCCCGCAGCATGGCCGCAACCAATGCCGGGCGCGAGAGGTCTCCGCCTATCGCCGCCGTGAGGACACGTCGGTGCTCTGCCCAAGCGGGGCAGTCTTGCACCGTATGCTCTACTGTGTCCTCCGGGCGATCTTCGCAGTAGTGACACCCAGGCGTTTCCTCCTTTCTCCTTAGACACAGGTACCTCCCGAAACTTCCGTGTCCGGTGAGGACCTGCGTCATGCGGTAGGTCAGGACGCCGTGACGCCTATCCAGCCACTCCTCAAAGAGGGGTCTTACCGCCGCGATTGCGGCGTGCCCGATTGAAATCACACTTAACTGAAAATTCCAAAGAGTATGATAGTTACGTAGTAGTAGAGCGATATCTTATTGAATAACTGTCAAAAATATGTTTCCATTATCAAATAATAAAAATTTTGTTCAGCTACAACTAATAACGCAAAAAAATAGGTAGTGTGAAGAAACCAAACATGCTTGCAAACAATAAAATAAGTGACTGAAATACCTGCTACATACAGTCGAATTTACAACCTAATCCTTTTTTGTTTGGAGGAAGGTGCGATCTTTCTTGCGGCCCATCCCGAGCAACGGCATGCGGCACCACAGGCTACCTATAACCTGCAGATATTTACAGAGCTCCGTCCTCGTGCAGGACTTTCAATGTCTTCTGGCAGCTCGCTACATGTTATCTATGCTCCTGGAAACGAAGTCCCATGAAAAAAAAATTAAACAAAATGCATTATCATTTTACAATGTACTATTACTACGCAGTTCCATTAGAATTTTCATTTACGACATCTTTATTCCTCACAATATCTACATTATAAGGTATTAAAAAATTAACTGCAAGAATTCCGTGTACGTACTCGGTATCAAAAACCAAGTATATTCCAAAAAAATTTTTTTCAAGCATTTCTTTTTCACCGTATTAATGAATTTGATTGCTGTTTGAGTTCGTTCACCCGTGTGTAGCGTTCACAGCTGATTCCAACTTTCCCATCACATTTTGCAGACTTTGGACTGGCAATTCATCGAAATACTTACAAATAACTTATTTTATCGGCCATATTAATAGGTCAAAAGAAAAATGCTTGAAAAAAACATTATTAATATTGAAAAAAAAAAAATTTTTTTTTTTGAAAAAAAAGCTCTATTAAAAGATTTTTTTTAAAGTACTTGGTTATTGATACCGAGTACGCACACGAAATTCCTGCAGTTAATTTTTTTAACACCCTATATACTTGAGCACGATGCGACATCATAATAAAATCTGCAGTATGAACGATGAATTTTGGTTTTACTCGATATTCACTTTATTGCCTTTCATTTCTCATTCGGCACACACATTAAAGCTCATATATTTTGTGCAGTATCCCTCTTTATTACAATTACGTAATAAAATACAATTTTTCATAGACTTCGCCGGTTTATAGGCAAGAGTTAGTGTCGTAACAAATAAGTCAGTAAAGTTACAATGTTTTGCTGAACAGCAGCGGTTTTCAAACTTCCACTGTGTATTTATTTCTACTTGCCTAGTTTTCTGAACGCATGATATGAGAACAGACAAAGTTATTTCAATATATTCTATAATTCGAAATGGTATTTTTTCCCTGTTACGATACGACCCGTAACGGACTAATGCACAAAATTATTTTTGTTCTATTTTTCAAACACCACCATGTTTACGACTTTAGATCAATTAGACTTTTTTTTAATCTTTCTTCGTTTATTCTTCCGCCTACAAAACCCATTTTTACGGTAGCATGTCTACGGTACGAGATAAATGGCGAAGCACTGTTAAACGGACCACCCTTGATTTGACGACCACGATCACTCTATCAAGAGTGTAGCGAAAATCAGAAAAGAGTTTTCTACACAAGATTTAAGTTATAAGAGAGTTGCAGGTGAAGACTGAACTTTAAAAATTGTGCAAAATATTATTTATTTATTTTACTATTTATGTACACACAAAATACAACACAGGATAACAAAAACATAGAACTCAGTACAAGGGTACTGCTTATTTCTATATAGAAATTTCTGCCAGCAGACCCGCGAGAGGAGAAAAGAAAAAGAAATGTAGACTATAGTGTGTGAGAGGAGGAATAAAAAAAACCGGCCAAGTGCGAGTTGGACTCGCCCATGAAGGGTTCCGTAGCAGCAAGCACAGATTAGAGATATAATTATATTGAGATTGGTAAGTAATATACACAAACAATAAAAATAACTTTGTTTTTCATAGTATTTGTATGAGTGGCAAAGTTATATTTGCGGTTTTTGAAAATGTACTATATCCCAAAAACTGCTAACTGTATCTCATCCAAACCAATTTTCGTTGGTAGTTTTGGTTGAGGTCTACATTATATATTTTTTTTAGTTTTATCATTCTCTTATTTTAGAAGTTACGGGGGGGGGGACACACTTTTTACCACTTTGGAAGTGTCTCTCGCGCAAACTGTTCAGTTTAGAAAAAAATGATGTTAGTAACCTCAATATCATTTTTAAAGACCTATTCACAGATACCCCACACGTATGGGTTTGGTGAAAAATTTTTTTTTGAGTTTCAATTCTAAGTATGGGGGGCACCCCCAAAATTTGTTTTGTTTTGATTTTTGTGTGAAAATCCTAATGCGGTTCACATAATACATCTTTTTACCAAGTTTCAACAGGATAGCTCTTATACTTTCGACAAAAAGTGGCTGTGACATACACGGACAGACAGACAGACATGACGAATCTATAAGGGTTCCGTTTTTGCCATTTGGCTACGGAACCCTAAAAACCGTCAAAAAGTGGATGCTAACCCAATCTAACCTAACCTATAACATACATAATAATAAATAAATATTAATACTTTTACATACACTTATATAAATATACACCGTGTTCCGGACGATATACATAAACTTCGACCAGATGTTCAAACCACGGAAGTAAGCATTTTTCATTATGGACACAGTAATAAATTCTTATTTTTTATTTTTTGTTAATTTTCATACAAACTAAATAGCTAGACGTAAATAACCCGATATGCATGCCTCTTTATCCGAATTGGCAACGTCGTATTTTCATTCATAACATTTGGCGGGCTGAAACAAATGAAATGCAAATAGTATTTGATAGATTTCAAATTAAGATACTTTCTCACTGCATAGCTCAATTAAATTTCATTAAATGAAATTACAAATATCTTTGTAACGAAGCCTTTTTAAGTACTACTTCCTTTGTTGGATTTGATTTGTAAAAGCCATAGAAGTATTTGCTAAAGTTTATGGATAACGTGAAGAACACGGTGTATAGGTACCTAATGCAAAAAATAAATATAGGTATATATATAATAAATAAATTAAAAAAAAATTAAATTAAAATTAAAATTTGTTTATTTCGTTACCAGAAAAAAAAAAAAACATGTTAGTGATTGGAGCCTCCTTGTAAGCAAAAAATGCCTGTATTAGGAGACTCCGCTCTTTCACAGCAAGTAAAAACAGTAACAAAAACAAATTTAAGAGAAGTAAAAATAAAAACAAAATAAAATTAAAATAAACACGTGTGTGTGTGTGTGTGTGTGTGTGTGTGTGTGTGTGTGTGTGTATATGTGTGTGTTGAAAGAAGCAAGTGAGTTAAATTATGCGTTGCAATAGTGCCTCAGTGTCGTCATAAGGTAATGGTTTAATCCAATCAATAAGATTTTTTTTACATACATGTTCTTGTTTATTGTATAAGTATATCTCTCTGTTTAACCTATTATATAGTTGAGCTGAACGTACATTGTATTGTATAGCAGCGAATTTAGTTTTAGTTTGTGGGATTTGAGCAATAATGTCTTTTCGTCTTTTAGAAATGATGTTAATATCGTAAGGAAGTGTCTTATGTTTTTTTACGACCGTTAATATAATGTACAGTTTACGAACAGAAAGCAGACCGCTAATCTGGTATAGACTGTCAGTAGGGTATCTTCTCTTTTTGAAATACATAATTTTGATTAGTGCTCGTTGTCCTCGTTCAACGTCTATAAATCTTGATTTTGCCGCACCGCCCCATATGGGAATACAGTAGACCAAAACTGATTGCACAAGTGCCACATAAACTTCATTAAGAAGATTTCTATTAGGGCCTACTTTTTTATTTATATTTGTAGGGAGGACATGTCGTAATGTTTTAAATATCCAACCCAGTTTCCTAACTCTTCCCGTGACATGCTCAAGGTGAGCATACCATGATAGTTTTTGGTCTATCATGACGCCTAAATATTTAATCTGTGAGACTTTAGTAATTGCAGGGCAACTACAGTTATTTTTTGAAACTTCATCACAAGAGTGTATATGGACGCTAAATGTTTCATTTGGTTGTGAACGATTCGTGATGGTAAAACAAATGTAGTTAGTTTTAACTGTGTTTAGTGTCAGAAGGTTGTCATTGAGCCAGTTCGTTATTTGGACCATACCCGATTCTGCCTTGAGTTTGACATCGGACCAGCTATTCCCGGAAAACACAACAGCTGTGTCATCGGCGTAAGAAAAAATTCTTGCGCTATTGACTTTTAGGTTGCAAAGATCGTTAATATACGTTAAAAATAAAGTGGGGCCCAGTACGCTTCCCTGGGGCACGCCGAATGATATATCCGCATCATCACTAACATATGCTCCTATCTTAACCTTCTGTTTTCTATTAGACAGGTAATCTTTGAAAAAATTAAGACTGGTTCCTCTTATTCCAGCTCTTTCCAGTTTGGTCACAAGGGTGGGAACAGAAACGGTGTCAAAAGCCTTTTTCAGATCCAGAAATACCGTCAGGCATTTCTTCCCTGCATCGAGATGCTCAGTTACTAATGAGCTGAGGGCAGCAACTGCGTCTTCAGTGGATACTCCCTGTCTAAAACCAAATTGTGTTGATGATATTATTTTGAATTTATTTAAGTAGTTTATGAGTCTCGTATTAGTTAGTTTTTCTATAATCTTAGACAGGGCTGGTAGGACCGAGATAGGTCTGTAGTTATTGACATCATCTCTGCTCCCCCCCTTGTGTACCGGTGTAATAATGTATTTTTTCAATGGGTCTGGGAAAATGCCATTTTTAAAACAAAGGTTAGCCAGGTGGGCAATGATGGGAACCACTTCTTTGCAAACATATTTAAGAAAACTAGTAGATATTTTGTCCCATCCTGGGGCACTGGACGATTTCAGGCTCATCAAAATACTCTCAACTTCCATTGGGTCCGTGTCCAATAGTACAAAAGAATTAGATTGTGCAGGGGAAATGTTAGGACGGTCAGAGGGTATTTCATTACTCCTGGGTTGAATTTGTTCAGCTAATTCTCTACCAATTTTCACAAAGTACTCGTTTACAAAGTGGAGACGGTTTGATACTTAACAAAGCTGCACTTTGGCTGTTTACTTGATTTGAATAAGTGATTGATTTTATGTTTTTCCAGAGTAACTTAGAGTTTTTGATTGATTTAGTGAGTAATTCTCTTTCATATTTTCTTTTTATTCTTTTAATGATATTATTACAAAAATTTCTGTACCTACAGTATGTGATTTTTAATATTGCATTATGCGGATCAGAACGAGAGTTTTTCTGTAGTTTATTGCGATTTTTAATACAGCGTAGTATTCCTGGGGTGATCCAGGGTTTAATTATACGTTTACTGTTAATATATATATATATATTTATATATATATAAATATATATATATTTATAAATAAATTACAATTGTGATGATAAATAATGCTCTTTTAATCTGATTTTAAATAGTGAAATTGTAGTTAAGTCACGGATGCTAGGCGGAAGTGAGTTCCACAGCTTTACAGCATGGGCGGAGAAGGAATATGAATAGTAACTGGATTTATGAGGAGGGGATTTAAGTAGGGATCTGAGGTGCGACCTGCAAGGTGCGTCGCTAGGACGGGCGTAACTAAATCGTTCTCGCAGATAAGAGGGATAGGAAGGGTTGTGAAGGATGTTGAAAAGGAGACAAAGGATACGAGTGTTCCTGCGAAGGCGGATTGGGAGCCACTTGAGTACCTTGCGAAAGTGGGAGACGTGATCATATTTACGGAGACCGAAAACAAATCGAATACATAAATTTTGCAAGCGCTCAAGTTTGTTTAACAGCTCCTCAGTAGCATCCAAATAGCAGGCATCGGCATAGTCTATGATCGGCTGAACAAGAGTTTGAGCCAAAGAAATTTTAGTCTTCAAGGGCAAGACACTCTGGAGACGTTTCAGCGAATGCAAGGAAAAGTGTACCTTACGACTGACTTCGTTGACCTGAGCCCGCCATGAGAGATTGGAATCAATGATTACACCCAAATCTTTGGCAGTATCTGTGTAGTCGATACACACACCGTCGAGATATAAAGGCGGCAGAGATGCAACAAGACCCGCACTACGGACAAATCGGCTGCCTATGATCATGGCCTGCGATTTAGATGGGTTAATTCGCAGGCCAAATGACTTAGCCCAGGCATTGATATTGGCCAGGTCTAGATTCATGGCACCAATGGCAGACGCCGCATCTGCTGCAGTAAAATGACGATAAAGCTGCAGATCATCCGCATAAAGATGGAAACTAGAAGAGATTACTTTCGTAACCATATTAATAAAAATTGAGAAAAGATGAGGAGAGAGAACGCCACCCTGAGGAACGCCCTCAGTAAGGCTACACCAATCAGAGAGATTCTCTTCTAGGCGAACACACTGAGAACGTCCCCGAAGATAAGAATCAAACCAGGCTAAAGCGGAAGAAGAGAAATTTAGAGATTTAAGGATACCAAGCAAAATGTCGAAATCCACCGAGTTGAAGGCACTACTAAAGTCAAGCAACACGAGAACAGTAAGTGACCTATTCTCCATTGCCCAGCGGATATCGTCAGTTACCTTTAAAAGCGCAGTTACTGTGCTGTGACCCGAACGGAAACCAGATTGAAAGGGGGAAATTAAGGAGTTTGACGTCAAAAAAAAATGTTAATTGTTTATGGACTAAGTGCTCAAAAACTTTAGAAAGAAATGGGAGAATAGAGATGGGCCTAAAATCAGATAGCGAGGATGGATTACTGGTTTTGGGTAAAGGTATAACGTGAGCCTGCTTCCAAGCCGAAGGAAAAGAACTACATGAAAAGGAATGATTAAATAAGTTAGTGAGAACAGCAAGTAAGGAGGGAAGGATGAGAGTAACCATTCTAGAACTCAACTTATCGTTACCGACTGCTGATGAAGTGATAGCAAGAACAGATTTCTTGACGTCAACTTCAGAAACATTGCTTAGAGTGAAAGGAGAACAAGGTGGGAGTGACAAATTAGATAGACTATCCAGAGTCATAGCTTTAACACAAGGATCGAGAGAAAAGGGAAGGGAAGAAAAATGTTTATTGAGGTCGTTGAGGTCCACATCCTTGCACTGATTGGTAGAAGTTTTGCCAATGCCTACCGACTTCAGGAATTTCCAAACATCTGAAGAACTGCGGTTGTCGAGTTGGTCGTGGAAATAGCGTCTCTTAGCATCTTTACACAGATGATTGCAGCGGTTACGCAGCGATTTATAATAACAGAGATTCAGTTCTGATGGTCTGCGCTTATATCTACTGTTAGCCTTATCCCTGCGAGCCATTAGTTCTTTAATTTGCGATGTAATCCATGGTGCAGGGTTATATTTTACTTTGATACGCCGAATGGGAGCATGTCGGTCGAACAAGTTGAGGATTGATGAGTTAAAATAACCCACTTTCTCATCAATACAATCCTTCTCCAATAAAGGGGACCAGTCAAGAGAGTTGGCATCACGCTGCAATGCCTCCAGATCTATGCCTTTGAAGTTGCGGAGATATAAAAGCTGGGGCTTACGTTTTGGAACACGAATGCGATAAGATACGTAAATAAGATCGTGGTATGAAAATGAAGCACTAAGTTGACCATGAAAAGAAACATTATTGGGGGAAGAGATAATCATGAGATCTAGAAGAGAAGGAGAACAATTAGGAAAATAGTGAGTAGCAGAGAGAGGTAAAACTTGAAGATTAAAAGAAGACAATATTGAGAGAAGTTTGGTAGAGCGAAAGTCATTTTTAATCAGGCAAGTATTAAAATCACCCATCAAAACAACATGCTCATATAAGGGACAAAGATCACTAAGGGTGGACTCAAGGGAATCAAAGTAGTCAACATGAAGATTTGGACTGTAAAGGACTGCCAGCAACACTTTGGTGTGGTGAACTAATATCTCTAAAAACAAGTACTCAGCCGATCCAGAATATAGCGAAGGAGATGAACTGACTACCCTGTAGGGTAAATCAGCACGCAAATAAATTGCAACACCTCCTCCACCTTTGCCAGTCCTATCATTGCGGATCAAGACGAAGCCAGGGAGAGAATAATGTGTAGATAGGAGAGATGGCTTCAGAAAAGACTCCGAAATTAATAGAGCATCCAAATGAGCACTGCTAAATGATGCCAGAAGATCAGAATAGTGACCAGGAACACTCTGAGCATTAATGTGCGCAATATGCAGATTTTTAGGGTCATTAGTATTGTGTCGTTATAGTGGTATTCCAAATTTTAAATAAAAGTGAATTATCAAAAATCCTACCATGTAGGTTTGTCAATCAAAATCTTTGAACCGTTGAAAAATTAATGGTCGTACCTAAAGGACACACTGAAAGAATATAAATGATGATACTGTTCGAAGTCCTCCATGCGTTTCTAAAAGATTGAGTAACGCTGGTACTTGGATCAAGTAAAAATGCTGTAAAAATGTTTCCATTGTTATCTACAACCTAATTCATCTTCATGCTACTTTACTTTAGAGCGTGAGTATAGCTATGAACTAACTACAATGTATGTAGATAGATTTAAGCAGTAAATTGTTCTGTAATAATATTGACAGAATTTCTGTCATGGCGCCCAATTTTATTGGAAACTAGCCATCAATGCAGGAGATAAATTATTAGTTTAGTGCACAGTTTTGTGCATAGCTGAGTCAAATCGAGAATTCATAAATTTATAATCGCGACACGAACTTCGATCTTAAAACAAAAATATTCTTAGCGCTAAATGCAAGAAATTATCTTGTTTGAAACTGTCATCCTAATCATTAGAACCGTGCCAAAATATGCGAAGTTTTGTATATAGAAGATAATCAAACTACTCGAATAGTAGTATTCGTAGTAGTAGTTAATAGTAGTGTGAGTACTATGTACTTCAGAGCTGTGATTCACTAGGCACCTACGTCTCTTGTTGACTTGAATGACCCTGGCAGTTGAGAGTGTGTCATGCTCACTCAAATGTCTCGCCGATGGTGGCGCGTGTGTCGGATCATTTAGCTCCCTTCAAAATGGTTGAGCTGAATGGTGCTGATATATGTGTCATGTTCGTGAACGGGCGCTGTCAGTTGGGACTGGCCATCTCTTAGCTGCCACGGTTTATTTTCATTAACGATTTTTTTTCTCTGAATTGTCGTTGTTTTAAATTTTACTATGTTCACTTTTAACTTGCTACATCGTTCTCACATAATGTACCATCTAAGAATGAATGATGTAACAAAGATTCTGTAATAATTTTGGCGATTTAAAAAGAGTGTCCATGGAGTTTCTTGCCCGTTCTTCTCCATATAGATCTACTTCTTGGAACGGGCATCTACGGTACTTTCACAGTTTTTATGTCTTTGACAATTCAAAAGTGCCTGTAACTGGCTTATTTGAAATAAATGATTTTGATTTTGAGTACTAACTATAATACAAAACTTGATAGCTTAATTTCTTTGTCAATGATATAAATGTCGATCAAAATTAATGACAAGAGCTACCACCAACTTACCAAAAACGTATTTAAATAAGACAATTTGTCGATCCGATCAACTTTATTATCAACGGACTCATCAATATTGAACTTGAAAATTAACATGTTTACAACTCAATTTTCAAGCCTAATATTAAAAGTCGATCAATCAAGTTGTTGACAAAGAATAATATTCATTTTGAAGGAAAAATTAATAGTCTTCAACTATTTGTAAACAACTTTACGAACTTGGCGTGATATTGAGAACATTGAATGTCACGAAACTTTAACAGCCGTTACTGTTAGTCAAAAGTTCAAAAGTCTGAACCAGTCTTACTGAGGAGTATTATATTACCCAGTTACTGGGTTGAAGAGTACACATACGCTGCTCTAATATTTTAAAAACACCCTATCGAACCTGACCTGTCCAAGTCGGTGTTCCCCAAGTTGCGAGCTCGCTTCGCTCGCTCTTGGATCCTGACTCCTAATAATAAAAACAATCCTAAAGGCAAACAAACAGTCAAAGTCTAGAGGATACACCTCGCAACTCCACGCCGACACAGGCTTAAATAACACTCTAGGAGTACGGTAGACAAAACTACGTGGAGCCGGTTTTGCAGCAATTCGTTTCTGTTACTGACTTTGTAGAATGAGAAACGAAATACCGATTTTCAATATTCCGAAAAAATCAGTTTAAGTAGGTATTTGGAATATTGAAAACCGGAATTTCGTTTTTCGGAATGAGAACTCATCGAGCATTACATTTTTCGAATATGTGAAAATTAGAAAACGATATACGACTTTCGGTTGAATAAATTTCGTGATTCCTAATAATAAGTAGATATTGTAATTTTAGGTATTATATTCGGAGTTTTGAAAATCGGAATATTGAAATTCGGAATAAAATATTTCGGAGTATTTGGGTGTTCCCATTTCCTACATTGATCTATCATAATTCTGTACCTCGATCCAGAAAAGAAGATATGCTGTTGGTCATCCCACCTTTAAATAAATACTCGTAAAACAACTTTCATCAACAGTTTTCCCTCAAAAAACAACGCTTCAATATACAATTACATTTCAGAATCGCCGTCTCAGCAGCAATTAAAAAACTCGTTGTCCATTTTAAGTACATTTCGGGAAGTCCTCGGCTGTAAGCATTTTGAAGAGTGAAATTCCCCTTTCGAGCCTTTTAAACTTAGTCGCAAATTACTGCGGAAATAACACGGCCTGCCATCTCCAGACTAATAAAATAAAATTGTAATTTTGCTGAGTTATATAGACCCTGTTTCATTATGGAGGGGAAATGGAGTTTGATGGTAGGTGTGTTAGATGAAATAAAAATAAAACTCGAATTAACTTCTTTAAAATAATTATAAAGCCGCGTTTCCACTAGGCAACATTTGGCGCGCGACACATAACGCTCAACATGTACAGCCCCGCTGCTTGTTGTGCAGCGTTGGTGCTGGCGCGCAACATGACGAGACAACATTTGTTTAAAGAGCATCGTTAGTTGAGCATCAATTGTTGTCGAGTGGAGATGTGACGCGCAACACAAGTTCCTCTGGCGACATGTTGTCGACGACTGACGTAAAGTAGTAGATGTGCCGACAGACAACATTGTTCAACAAAAGTTCCGCGCTGACTTTCAAAATGTTGGGCAACTTGTTGTGCAACATGTTGGGCGGCAATAGTTGCCTAGTGGATTCCCGGCTTAAGTGTTACCTCACGTTATACGTGGAAGACCGCAGGGTGTCGTGAAATGGAACCCTATTGGGTTCTCGGGTTCTGCGCAAGCGCTTGTAGAGGCCCAACACTCGGTTACCGGACATACCGGACATGTTTTTGTACTAATACCACAGTCATCATCATCAGCCTTTTAAATGTTCCCACTGCTGGGACACAGGCCTCCTCTCTGTGAGAGGGTGCAGGCCGTAATCTACCACGCGGGCCCAGTGCGGATTGGTAGATGTCACATGTCTTCGAATTTTTGGTTCTAGGACATGCCGGTTTCCTCACGATGTTTTCCTTCACCGTTTTGAGAGCAGTGGTGATGAAATAAATTACACAAAGTAATGCGCCTGACTGGGTTCGAACCCACGACCTACAACTCGTAAGTCGAGGCCGATACCACTAGGCCACCACTGCTCTCCACAATAATACCACAATACTAATACCACAGTAATACCACATAATATGATAATTATGAAAACATGTCATTATACAGTCCACGTTTTTATTCTAAGTCCCAATCGAGCCTGATCATTGGCGCTTCGGGCCGAATGGAGTGAGGTGAGTCAAAAGATTTTAAATCCACTCACGACACAGGAGATAGGTATACATTGGGCAGGGCGAAGTTTAAATAAAATAGTAAGCAATAAACATAAGTACCGGATATAAGTTTGGTACCTAGTGCGGAAATATCTAACCTTCAATACAGGGTACGACAATAATACCGATGAAATCCATCCTAACACAATATTTCCTAACTTTCTTCTCTGGACAGCTCCAGTCAAGTTCATCCAGCTTCTTCGATCGTCAAACCAGCTCCGAGTTCAATGAGTGAGATTATCGGCGCGGTCGAGTATCGTGTTAGAATCGCCTTATTAAATACTTGCTCGTCATTTCCAAATTGGAAAGAAATGAATATCACACTGTTTGATATATCGATATGTTTGTGTTGCAAAGAAAACAAATCGAGACTGACGTGGTCTGTGATGCGCGAATGACGTTTTCGCTTGTTAGCATATTTTATTAAAGCTGGCTGCAGCTCATGGTGACAATGTGAAATGTAAATGCTTGTGTAAAGTGTTTCATCATCATCATCTCAGCCATAAGACGTCCACTGCTGAACATAGGCCTCCCCTTTAGATCACCACATATATACCGGTTGGAAGCGACCTGCATCCAGCGTCTTCCGGCGGCCTTTATAAGGTCGTCTGTCCATCTAGTTGGTGGACGTCCTACGCTGCGCTTGTTAGTCCGTGGTCTCCACTCTAGTACTTTTCGACCCCATCGGACATCTGCTCTGCGAGCAATATGGCCTGCCCATTGCCACTTCAGTAAAGTGGTTAGTAAAGTGTTTGGAAATATAAAATTGTTTATTGATGTTTTGTACTATTTCTCGCTGTGAAGGCGAAGTAAATAAAAGGAGATGTGTGAGGTAAAACTTTGTGTGTTTATTGATCCAAACCCACTTAGACTATCTTACAATATTGTGAGGGCGACTGACTGAGACCAAGTCGGGTTGCGCACTGTCTCCCCGATCGCGTGGCGTCGCCTCGTATATCGAAACCGCTGCGTTGGCATAATTGCAACTTTGTGTCACCACAGTATTCCCCCCCTATTTTTATAATTTGTTAAAATTATACAAAAATTGGGAGCATAATTCCCTTGGATCTGCTTAGTACCTTATAAGAGTGGCGACATGATATCCTTAGTTTCTACTTATTAAACATAATACATACACGTTACATGTTTACACACTAGGTTTTGCTTATCAGCAATGTCTGACTCCAGATCAGAAGGTTGCGTGTTCAAATCACGTCGGGGTCACCACTTTTGTACTATTTCTCGCTGTGAAGGCGAAGTAAATAAAAGGAGATGTGTGAGGTAAAACTTTGTGTGTTTATTGATCCAAACCCACTTAGACTATCTTACAATATTGTGAGGGCGACTGACTGAGACCAAGTCGGATTGCGCACTGTCTCCCCGATCGCGTGGCGTCGCCTCGTATATCGAAACCGCTGCGTTGGCATAATTGCAACTTTGTGTCACCACAGATGAAATGTTGGAGGGACGATTTTTCAAACATTTTATTTGCTGGAAAGACGATACGATGGAAAATACAAATCAGTATTCTTCATAGAGTAGTATATAATTACAGTTACTAATGGTTATTTATAGTGTATTTATGTTTTTTTTTATTAAGGTTTCTACGATAACTAAACGATAACTAAAGGAATAAGGTAGATTTCATTAGTAGAAGTAATAGTCCGAAAGTTCCTTCCGGTTTACGCAGGCACAAGCATAGACACTTTGATGTAAAATATGCAATACACACCGCATTTCATGACAGGCCTGTTGGTCTAGTGGTTAGTGACCCTGACTGCTATGCCGGAGGTCGTGGGTTCGATTCCCACCCAGGACAAATGTTTGTGTGATGAGCACGATCATTTGTTCTGTGTCTGGGTGTAATTTATCTATAATATGTATGTATTTAGAAATATATAAGTATGTTTATCAGTTGTCTAGTACCCATAACACAAGCTCTGCTTAGCTTGGGACTAGATGGCGTTGTGTCATAGTAGTGGAATATAAAAAAAAAATTATAACTTGTAACTTAACTACTGGAAAAATTAAAGTAGCATATTCAATATAATTATACTTGTGAGAATCTTATCTTTATCTTTGTGAGAATGAACACCGTAGGCTGTAATAAACGGCGTGGGTCATAGTCAAGTTTCCATTCCAATTTCCGTTTCTAAACAAGGAAACACCATGAAACTAACCAATGTCAATATTATATTCATACCCTCCAAAACTATACAGAAAAAATTCACAACTACCCGCCACATCAAAATGCACGTAGATCACATCAATACGGGCCGAAGTCCAAAGTCCGGACTACATTTACATTTCAATATCAAACGGCAGAGTTTATGCTAATGCGTACCTTGAATGAGCCTCGAATATTGCCATAGAGTCCAGGCCTCGTTATGACACTTGTAGTTTACATTGTGGTAGGTGAAGCAACGGAAGCTATATATTTTGCTTAGAAATTAGCATGGCTTTGAAGTTGGGGAATTAAATTAGGGTTGTTTTTGGGATGACGCTTTGGATGTTAGACGTGTTGTGTTATGCATAATGGTTGTCCAGTGGCCGAAATTTGACCAAAATTCATTTTTATTAGGGTTTACTGTCAATCGGCCTCGACATACGAGTTGTAGGTCGTGGGTTCGAACCCCGTCAGGCGCATTACTTTGTGTAATATATTTCAACACCACTGCTCTTAAAACGGTGAAGGAAAACATCGGGAGGAAACCGGCATGTCCTAGAACCAAAAATTCGAAGACATGTGACATCTACCAATCCGCACTGGGCCCGCGTGGTAGATTATGGCCCACTCCCTCTCACAGAGAGGAGGCCTGTGTCCCAGCAGTGGGAACATTTATAGGCTGATGGTGGTGGTGGTTACTGTCAAAGACTACTATAGTTGGTGCCAGTTAAGATGTCAATAGCGGACATTCACCTTTACCTAATAAGTCCTCGTATAATGACATAAGATCAGAATTAGCATTTTTCTGTGATATGATAGTGTTTACTTGTGAGTCTTACAGATAAAAATAATATAAAATCTTAGGTATAGGTAAAACATGTTTACCATTTTGAAATCTTATGAATACTTAGATACTTATATCCTTACAATATACTTACTAATTTATTCGGTATTTTATAAACATGCTTATTCTGATCTTATGTCGTTATACAAGGACTTATTAGGTAGGGGTCAATGTACGCTATTGACATCTTAACTGGCACCAACTATAGTACTAAAGTTCGGCCGTTCAGAGAATGCGTTCCTGACACCTATCAGTTAGTCACTTATTTGACACTCAGTTTGGGACAAAATTATAACATTCATTGATTATTGATAATAATAATGTTGTTTTAATGCTCATCAATGGTTAAAACGGTAAACAACCAGCAAAAATATTTTTATTGTAACTGCAACGCCATTACAAAGTTACATCGTCAGTTCAATCACGACGTGTCAGGATCGCATTCTCTGAACGGCCGAACTTTAAACGATGTTTAGAGTACGTGTGTCAAACGGTCAAACGCATAGTAGAATCCGCGCCAACACTCTGACTGAGTTGCATTCCTTTAGACGCGGTGCTAATGTCTATGTCATTACATCAAATTGAATTACAAAAACGTACTACCTCGAATTTTCCGCAAGTCAAGTGGCGGCGCGGTCTCAAGTGAGTGTAATGCTGTTTTTGAACTAAGAGAGAAAATACAAAAACAGCAACCCGGGACTATTCTTTCCGTAGTGCTAGACACTAATAAAAGTAGTACCAAATTGTTTGGTTAGTACTTTGATCCAGACCAGACGAAAACTAAACAGCTGATGGAACATGTTTTTTATAAAGTTATATCTCACGAGAAATTACCCGTGGCTTCACACGCTGCTTGAATATTATCCCACGGGAACGCTACATCGAGATAAAAGGTAATCTGTGTGTCCAGGTCATAAACTACTTGTGTCCCTTTCATACAGATCTGTATAGCAGTTGCGTGAAAGATTAACAATATCCATACATCCAGCCTCACGCAAGAAAATTTTGAGACTACATCATAGACAAAAAATATAGGAGAAGAGCTTGGCGGACAGTCTTAAAAGGGCACTGCGGCCCTGAAACACTTAAAGCAACTGTAGCAGTTGGTTGGTTTTTAGACAATCAAGTTTGACACTCCCTCCCGCTACGCCCAGGATACTCATTTTATGATTTTCGAACCTCAGCAAAAAAAAAGGTGAAAGTCACAATTGTCAAACTATTTTTCGTCGTATTATTTTCATTTTGTGGGTAAACTACGAAGGGATGTTTCGTTTGCCGAAGATTGTGTTTATATTCGCTGAGTAAGGGTGTTATTGGGTATCGTGAAAAAGACCTACTTGTGTGGTTTACCCCTTTTTTATTTGGGTGTCGGGTAAGCAGTAACGGTGGTAGCATGAGAGTTTTACTTTTCGGTGTTAGTTTGGTTTATGATAAAAAAAAAAATTTACTGTTAAATAGTTTTTATCGCGTTATAAAAATATTCTATCTAATTTTGATTCATATTGTGTTCAATATGTGCAGAATTTACTGCACATATTGAACAGATTATACTGTAAAAAATAAAGCATTCTGAACCAAATAACTTTTTTTAAATACTTCATAAAATTACATAAATTATTAAAAAAAGCTTGACACAATACAGAATTCAAAAAAAAAAACTGAAAAACGATTCATTCATCACATTTACAAAAATACAATTAAAACATACCAATCATTTTTAAAACACGTGTTGTATGCATCGGGGTACACGAGTTCTCTATTAATAATCGTTAAGTTATTCGATTATTCGCATTCGGTATTCGATTATCAATCATCGAGTATTTTACGAATATTTTAACGTCATGCTCATTGTTCCTCGTTTCGATGGCCATGATCTGATGCGTCGAGAATTCAGTACCTACAAATAATAAAGTGTCCGGAAAGATGAAAACTTCAGTCAATAAATTTTTATAAAAGTCGAACTTATGTCTTGAGTAAACGGTTTATTTCACTTTACCCAGATGAATAAAGTAGGCACTTTGTTGTCTTTATTTCGATGATGATATCGAAAGACAAAGACGTTCCCTCGCTGCTAAAAGAAACATGCTGGCAAGACGATTTGCGAAATGCTCTGACCAAGTAAAAATAACCCTGTTCAACGCATACTTCGCTGGGTGCGAAGTACTAGGTGGGGGTAGTACTATTCGATTGGAGCGCCCATGGTGGCGAAAAGTAAAACTAATGTGGGATTGTCTAAGAGCACATTCACCTTTGCCAACTATTAAAAACGCGCTAATCTCAGGAAATTCTGGTTCGATTTGAATAATTCTTTTTGTGTTGGATAGTCCATTTATCGAGAAAGGCTATAGGCTATATAGCATCACGCTATGACCAATAGGAGCACAGCAGCAATGAAACATGTTGTCAAATCGGGAAATTCTTATTAAGAGCTTCCGTTGCGTGCGCTGCGTAAACGGTTTATATTACGCAAAAATTATGTATGACGGAATTTTTCCTCATGAAACGTTCCAAAATAAAGTCCGCGACAGCATATATCTATCTTTTAAGGTTAACTCACCATAACCTTTTTTATGGAAATCAAATTGGTTTTAAAATAATACATTACTTGCGACGGTATTTTTATGACCATAATATTAATCCTAACCCAAAAAAATACGTTAATCATTACAAACATTTAATTTTGAACAAAATTTCCCTTGACATCATTTGATTTCAATGAATATCTGACGAGATATCGTAGTTTCTTCAACGGCAGGTGATGGGGAGCAGTCGGAATACGACGGCTCCGTCTCAGAGTTCATTGAACTCTGTCATCTGTCAATTTCGAATCAATTTGTCAGACATATCTGTACGTAATTTTTATAATCGCGTTATTCCGCCAGAAAAACATAGGTCACAGCAGTTGTTGTGTTGTAAACTGCAAGAATACTAGCAGAAATAGTAAATTTAAATTTTATTGATTCCCAAGCGGTTCTTGGAAAGATGAGCAATGCAGGAGATGGTTAGCTGCCGGGAAGAGAAAAAAGTAAATAATATAATAATCATCATTTTAATCCTGTATTTGACATTTTTCTTATAGAATACATTTTGCCTATGTTTATTTAATTTTATTCAGAGCTGATGGATCGCCATGGAATCCAAAACCATGTGTTTTGTAAAGAAATCTGATTTCCATTAGAACGGTCAGAGCCGTCAACAGTGCAAACGCTAGGTGGCGCTAAAGTCGTGCACGGTGCCAATACACCTGCGCCCTATGATATAAGTATACGAAGCGTGCTTCCAACACGCTGCGTGTTCAATATAACAACGCATTCTGATGCATTCTGGGGCTGCCATGGCGGTGTAGTGCGTCCGGCATTTTTGCAGAGAACAGGGTAGATGACTTTTACGCTGTCATGAGAAAGGCACGGGCCTCCTTCATGAGCCGAATACATCAGTCTGACAATGGAATATTGAAGGCCATATACGAGGTAAACTATTTCTTCGCATATGGCAATCAATATTCCAGCTAGAAAACTGAATATAATTTAATTTAATAATGAATGTAAATTTTAAGTTAATTAAATTTATTATATTATTAATTCCAATTGATAATAATAATTTTGTGATAATTTTTGTAATCCCTTAAATAATTTTATTATCTCTCAAATTGTCATTGTTGTGTCGTGTCAATTGTCGTTGCTATGGGTACATGCCTGAAATAAAATACTATTTATTTATTTATTTCACATGGAAAAAGTTCCACCTCGGTGATAACGCCCAGGTGAAATAATTTGATGTAAGCGGAGACCTTTATTCACCTCGGAAGTAATTCACCCAGGTGAAAAGCGACTTTTTTTATTTGTACTGTGAAAAAATTAAATGAACAAACACCTTATAAGAAATCATTCTGTTTGGTAGATAGATTGATGATCTCTATTTTTTAAAATAAGACAAAACAAAATACTTTACTGCTCTAATTCTCTCTGAAAACCATTCTAATCCCATGCTGTCGTTTTTATGTTTCACGGTCCTCTCAGTACTAAAGCCACTGACTTTTTGCAGTTATTCGTGTTAGGGCATCAGGTTATTTTATCACATTATTTTAAACTTATAATTTTTACCAACAATGTTGCGGTCGGCTTCTGTTCTAGCCGGATGTTGCTGAATCCCAGTATCCTAAAACGGGTCGTTGATTTCGGTCCACTGCCTATTTTTTTTAAGGCAAGATCTTGGCTTCAATCTAGTCCAGAATTTTTTTTTTACATTGCCCAACACTATAGTCACCGCCAAATAAGTCTGGAATAAAGGTCATTGATCCTAATAATTCATCGTTCGAATTTCATACTACCATCATTCGGATTTCAAAATAAAATATTAGGTCAAGATCGCCTCTTACCACGATACGTTTGTTTTCATCGTGACACGACACTTTCTTTACATTTTTTCGAATGGTTTTGAAATATTGCAATACATGGTACACGGGGGTCAACGAATTTTATTCCACACTTATCTGGCGGAAACTATAGTAATTCCTCTTGTATTGTGGGTGTACTTACAAACATAAAAACTCACAAACACACAGACCGGGAAGAACTTCTTGCAGATCATACGTATTTGTTTCGTACGGGGATCGAACCTGCAACACGCTCCGCAGCAGTCTACTTAATATGGAGTAAGTTTACCCAGAACGAACTGGAACTGTTGCGCACCGACTGAATATAATAAAATCTGTTTTGTGCCGTACTCCAACAGGATGGTGGCACAGATTACATAATGGTGGTCACGAGACAGGTGGCGTTAATGAAGCACCACCAACCACCACCAGTGGGATCGCTAAAGCCTCCTGCAGACACACGCGATTAATCGCGCTGCGACAACGAGCCAAGCTAATTTCCACTCTAAATGTACTGCGAATGGACCGCGACATGTCGCCCCGCGCGATTAATCGCGTGTATCTGCAGGAGGCTTAAGCCGTCATTTACAGGTAACCTGTGGTGACGTTACCCAACAATGATATTATAAGTCATAGATATGTTATACACGTACAAAACAACAGAAAAAAGCGTACCGCGCAGAGAGGCAGCACACATACACACTTTTTATTCACACACATTACATTTCACTACAAGTAAAAAGGATAGCTTGATAAAACCAATACGAAAAAAAGTGACAGCTAGATGGTGACGCTCTCTCTTTTATCTCACTCGCACTCTCACTCGCACTCTTTCTTTTACGACGCCATATTTTAGAAACGTAATGTTTTATTTGTGAAAATATTAAGATAAATAATATATTTACGAATGATAAGTGATTCTTTGACTTTTAGAAGTCTTGCTAGTATAATTTGTACAATATCTCATCACACACGACGGCATTTTCGGTGGTTTTGAGTCACTTTTACTTTTGACTCACTCTGTAGTACGTGAAGTGCATCCGTTGTCGCTGGCAACGTCGGACTGAGGTCAAGGTTTGTGAATCAACCACATTTGAGCGCGTCTGTTTTTGAGCGCGTATAACGTATCTACACCTATTTTACTTATAATATCATTGTTACCCAAGGGGACCGATCCCACACGACTGCTTAAGATCTACCAACGGTTTAAAAAGACAACGTGCTAAGAAAAGGTACGGAGGAATCCCGCACCACGGATCGATCTAGCCTAGGTCGATCCGTGGTTGCGGGAGTACAGCTTATCCTTGAAAATTGATCTTTTGCGGCTGTTGATCTGTAGCCACGACCTGCTCGAAAATGATAAACATTACTGTCCCTTAGTCATAAAATATTTTTACATGTAATGAACCACCTGTACTCGTACATCACCTTTTACACCATGTCCCAAAACTTTAATTCAAAAATCACCCTTCTATTATTTTAGAAGAGACAGCATAATAAAATATTCATATTTTGATGACACACATTAATCATTTGATTTGAGTGACACGAAAACACGAGGGGTACAAAATTGTAGGTTTAGGGTCACATTAAACAGTTGTAACAACTTTGTTTTTCAGTACTTACAAGGTACTTACAATGAAAGGTACTGGATTTGGTGGCCAGCGTTTTGGTATGATACATTTTTTTTTCTTTTGTTAAATATTGAACTAATTCATTCGTTAGAGTCATCAACTTGAATCAGCATTATAGCTGAAGTCCTTCTGACGCCTAGTCCTACGGAAAATTCGTGGTAAATTTAAATTTAAAAAATTGTGCGAAGGAGGAGGCGGGCCGCGTGAGAGAGAGGACAATGTCCTCCCTCCGCCCCAGCCGCGACCATGGGGTCGACGGCGCGTTGTGTTCCACGCGCGCCTCAAAGAGCCCCCCCCTCTCTAGAGGGCCAAAGCCTGCCGGGGTCGCGGGACTTATATCATTACCGTGACCCCGGGACATAAAGGGCTACTGAAGGACACCGTGGATTTTAGTCAGTACAAGTCTGACAGTCCCTCCCGCCCTGCCCGGGGTGGGAGGACTCATTTGATGATTTTACCACGATAAAAAAAAAAATAATAATAATAATTTAAAAAATTGTAGAACCACGAATTTTCCGTAGGACTTCAGTTGTAACGCGGCCTCTAGATGGACTGTCCTCGAGAAGCTGTCAAAGAGAAACGCAAGCAGCTAAGTACGCAGGAACTGGTATGTGTATTGTGTACCTACGCACGCACTAGTACCGTGTGTACGTGATAGTGTATGTCCATCAAGTTTATCACATCATGTCGTTTCGTATGCCGCATACCTGATGGTAAACTGGATCGTGTATTGCTGGCACAAGTAGAACGGCCCAAAACGTGGAGTAAAATTTGAATAATTCTAAAACCTTTTTTTTAGTTTTAGAACATAGTATCTATAGATGATTCTAGTTACGTAAAAACTAAGCCCATAGATTTTTAGGATTATTAATTAAAAACCCATTTGAATTTACGTTACGCGTTGGGGCGAAAATGAAGGTAAAACCGAAAAACTAGACAAATCGTGGACTCGAATCGTGATCAACAAGAAAAAAAAAAGATTTCGAAATAGTTTGCTTTTAAAATCTGCAATCAAATTCTAAACCAAACATTTTCAAACGAAAGATCTTTCCAGACCAAAAAAGGCCAATTTAAATGGTTTATTTTATTTACAGAACTTTCAAAGGAATTAGAAACTATCAATTTTAGAGTTCTTCAAGAGAATTATTCGGTTGAGTAAGTATGAAACGAATAGTTTTTTTTTCTTTTTACTTAGACATTTTTTACTATGTTATTTATATGTTGGTTTTTCAGTAGAACTAAAGAAGGGAGTGCTAAACATTGGATTTCAAATGATAGTAAGTATATTTTACATTGGTGATTTGAGCTCACCGTCTCTGACAAGTAGACCGAACAGACAAGTGGTGACTCACGGAAATTCAGACCTTAATAAAACATTTTATTTCAGTCAAATCAGATGATGACGGGAAAAACAAAGCAAAAGATCAGTTCCAATCGTTCCAGCAAGCAATGAAAATACTTATCATGTGGGGCCAATGCATTGGAGTGAATCCCGTGATGGGAATACTACAAAAAGATGTATCGAAATTAAGGTAAAGCCACCACGATACGGGTAAATACGTCAAAGTCTTCCATCTGGCATCTGTCATTTGAATTACGTTTAGGAAATAAAGCAATAACATTTTTTTTTTAAACTGATTACATTTTTTTTAACTTAAGTGCCTGCATGTTTTCGAATTTGTGCATGACGTCACAATATGGCACCCTTACAGTTTTACCCTTAACGTGATGGCATAGAATACACACGAAAGAATAAAAAAATAAAAATAATTTAATAAAAACAAGATCTTTTGAGAACCGTGGCATTTGAGATAAAACTTTTATAGAAAAAAATTAAAGAAGGAAAAGCGATTAGGTGCGTCCATTCAAAGCGAGCAGCCTCCTTTGGTAATGTCGTTCTAACTCAATCATAATTATAAGTCACTGCAACGCATCTATCCTTCCTGCTTCCAAACCTAACAGAAAAGTAGAAATTCATGGAAAATTCTTGGTCAGGCATGGCCCACGAATGTGACCAGGATCTTACCACTTCTGCCGAGGACAACCTTGAAAAAACCGATGGGCAATTAATGTTGTTATTAGTTTTATATGTGTCATCATCACCAGCCAAAAGACGTCCGCTGCTGAACAAAGGCCTCTGAATTAAGTTACCACGCCCGCCGAATAACTATCCACTATTTTTCATCCATAGGTTGACCACGATTCTAATGGTCGGTCCATCTAGTGGGAGAGGGTAAGGCAGGACGCAAACGTTGAACACTTTTGTGTCTTGTGACGAATAAGTAATATCTATAGAACCAGTAAGAAATCGTGCACTCCGTGCGCATACCTAAAAAATTGTTTGTGTCTAGTTAGTTCCACTTAATACACACTCATGAACTACGGTTTCCTCTTATGGTGTGCAGTGCCGGCAACAAAGTGTCTACGTTTGCACAGCGCCTAAATAAGAGACCAAAAACATGATTGGCAAGATATTTTTAAACTTACAAAAATACTGTATATTTCAGATTCACGAGATTATCATTTAAGTTTTTGTTTGCCTTATTAATGGGCATTTCTCAAACCATGGCAACAATGTTATGTCTTTACAGACTGTTCAGGAATCCTTCTTCAATAAGTGCGTTGGGTAAGTGGTTTAAGATTCTATGCTTTGTCGTTATCATCATAATTATCCCCGGTCTAAAATTCATATTTGTATACCTACATTATACGAGTAAGTTACAAAATATTTTGATTTTGTTACACAAAATTATATACATAAAGCCTGGATTTCATTTACATTGATATCGGTCGCAGACGAATTTACACTCGTAGTTGCATTTTTCTTTCCACAAAAATGATAAGATTATAGTAATAATAATGGTTGAAATAATAATATTTTTCATACGTTTTAATAAGTTTAACTTCTCCATTATTCCTCAGCTTTCGTAACATTCTACTCAACTTGTTGCCTTACCACCATCTTGTTCATGCGGATCGCTCCAAAATGGCCGGCGCTGATGAAAGAGCTAATGTACTGCAAACTGGATGAATATATTCACCCTAACATTGTTAAGAGGTGCACTATAGCCTGTTTCATTTTTATGGGAATGGCTGTCAGTAAGTACTTCTATAAGGAAAAAAGTACATGACTTTTTTATGTAGTTTTTCCTACCTTTACCCTAAACGAAATTGGAAGGAACTATGATCTAGATTCTTAGACTAGACTGGTTTATATCTTCTGCATAAACCAATAAAAAAAAAAACCAATATTTCTTTGCTTCAGACGGAATTTTCAGGAGATATACAATGTATGAAACCTACCTTCGAATTATTTATTTTTATCGTTGCACACACAAGAATCTGTTCCTGTTAAAATGAGTAGGTACAGACGCCAGCACATAAAGCTACCCAAATCTGTCAAATGTTATATATTCAATCAGATATTCAACTCTAGCACAGCAAAAGAAAGTTCATGTTCGATTGGTAAAATTTGACAGATGGGGGAAAGTTGATGTGCTGATGCCTGTGCCTTACATAAACAAACAGCCAGCCTCAGAATAAAAACATGAAGATCATTCAAAAAAATATATACATATATAGCAAAACAGCAGACGACAGCAGACGACAATCGTTATCGCTCAGCAGTCACTAACACATTTTCAACTTTATACCCAGGCGCGTAAAGTTGAAAATCTATTAAAGACTTCTGAGCGATAACAAACGAAACAAACGAAAACGATCTGTAAACTCCAATAGATTTTCAACTTTATGCGCTGGGGTATAAATTTGAAAATTATAGTGACTGCTGAGCGATAACGATTGCCGTCTGCTGTCGTCTGCTGTTTGGCTATAGGGCCTGGAACACGCAGTGCGCCAACTGTGACGCCTTAATAAAACTTAATTTTCAGTGGAACACGTCATGTCGATAGTATCAAGGATCTCAAATATTCTAGAATGTTCTAATGAAGTGCCTAATGTTGGCGAAGTATTTGTCAAGGTGACATCTCCGTGGCTTTATGATTTGAATGTACCTTATGTCGAAGCAATAGGGGTTATTGTTCAGGTATGTTTTCTAGTCCACTATGTATCTACTATACCATCACCATCTTTCAGCCCTTGTTGAGTGTTACTTGAGATCAGTGCCATTTTTCTTCCATTCTCTCTTGTAAACAGTTACGCTATTCGTTTTATCTTTCATGTCATAGTAACGTGGCTATTTTCTAATGAGAGACAAAAAAAGATCACAATTAATTAAGCTGCCTCTGGGAACCCAGCAGGTTTCTGTCTTGCCTTAAATTTTGATTTATTTATTTGATTACATAAGGGGTGTACGGGTTTTCGAAATTATTTAATTATTTTACCGATGGCAGTGAAATCCAAGGTAAACTAAGGAAGTTAATATACCTACACACATCCAACAATACAGTCGAACTGAGAACCTCCTCCTTTTTTGATGTCGGTTAAAAAAGGAACAACTGCCTGCAGGTCACCCAAATATTTGTTCAGTGCGGGCAGCTAACCCGCAACACGCAGTCAATCGAGAAACCACTGCGCCAACTATTAAATTATTACATGTTTTAATTGTTCCAGTACCTGAATTTAGTTGCAACGGCAACTTGGAACTACGTAGACGTCTTCATTGTGTGCATGAGTTTATATTTGGCTTCCATATTAGAGCAAATCAGTAAGAAGATTATTTTGACGGCTAACAAAGTATGTAAAGTATCTAAATATCCTTATCTATTTATAGAATTATACTTTTCATTTTTAATTGTGTTTAAAATATTCCAGAATGTTGATATTGCTCTGAACTTTTTGAGCTGAAATAAGACAAGTTAATTGAATAAATTAAAAATTATAAAAAAGTCTCAATGCATGACAAATGAGCTCGTGAAACAGCTGAACTGATACTGATAAAATATGTATATAGGTAATTGTATATGTCGGTAACAGACACAACAGAAAAAAAATACAACTTTATAAAACAAGAATAACAACAGAACAATTTCAAAAAATGAAGTCAAAGAAACATTGCTAGAAAACCTATTCCACGAAAAAATTGCGTCATTCAAATCGATTTTTCCGTTTAGGACCTACGGAACCACAGACAAACAAACTCACACATAGCAGTCAAACCTATAACACTACTTATTGGGCAGTCGTAAAAAAAGCGCCATTTTGTTCCAGAACTATGTACCTGCAACGACATGGGGAGAGTTAAGGGAGGACTACACTCGCGCGACTAACTTAGTCAAAAGATTCGACGATGTATTTAGCGGCATTGTGCTGGTATCATTCGCAAATAACTTGTTTTTCATATGTATGCAGCTTTATAATGTCCTTGCGTAAGTGTGTTCTATGCCTAATATTTATACGTCATAAAAGTCACGCCCAGGGTCTCTTCGCACAGTTTATTTGTATTTTGTTCTAGGGCTAATAGTTCTATCATCTGGCAATAGATGGCCTATCTGTCCCAATATCAAACATATTGAAATATAAATAAATAAAAAAAAACAACATCAGAATAGACGAGTCTGGATTGATATCCTGAAACATACTCTCAAAATTCCATCGTTAGCAAGCAACTTATTGCGGGAAAATTCGCGGCGGCGGTCCAGGAGTCCCAGGTGGTCCCGGCGGTCCAAATGGCCCCGGTGGTCCCTCTACAGGCGGAAACTACCCAGGACAACCAGGACGACCCGGCCGGCACACCTGGAGGGCCTGGTGGCCCATGGACGCGGCGGCGGCGCCGGCGGTCCTGCGTTCAGTAAACACAGTCTAGTGATTGCACGACTCTAGTTTTGGGTTTTCTATCTAAAATTCCTTAATCATAATTTAGAAGAGCATTGCTGATGACTCTCCCCTAAAACATAAGAAACGCAGTTGTGGGTACACTTGCTTTTACACTGTAGATAATAATATGCTTGTTATATTCTGTAAAAAATATAATAATAATAATCAGTGTTTTAGGAATGGCATCAGATTTACGAAACTCTTCAATAGACTGTGCCCTGGACATGAAAACAGGTGGGTTTCCAAACATTTATGAAAATTATGATACATACAATACAATAACGGACATAATTATAATTATTCTTCGATTCAGAATTTGAATTAACTTAGCGTAGACAAATGATCACCTACTCATACTATCATAATTATAAACTTAGAAAAGGATCATCATCATCATCATCTCAGCCATAAGACGTCCACTGCTGAACATAGGCCTCTCCTTTAGATCTCCACATATACCGGTTGGAAGCGACCTGCAACCAGCGTCTTCCGGCACCGAAACGTGGTCTTTCACTATCGGCCTCATCTCAAAGCTCAAAGTCGCTCAACGAGCTATGGAGAGGGCTATGCTCGTTGTTTCTCTACGTGATCGAATCCGAAATGAGGAGATCCGTAGACGAACTAAAGTCACCGATATAGCCCACTGGATTAGCAAGCGGCCATATTGCTCGCAGAGCAGATGGCCGATCATGTTTGCTCCATCTGCCGTCTGTCCATCTACAGACGTGGCCGGCCCACTCCCACTTCAGCATGCTGATTCTACGCGCAGTGTCGGTTACTTTGGTTTTCTGGCGAATGACTTCGTTACAAATTCTATCCACCAGAACAATTTCGAGCATTGCTCTCTGTATTGCACGCTGAGCAACCTTAAATTTGTGAACCAGGCGGATGGTAAGTGTTCAGATGCTGGCCACTGAAAAAAAAGAAGTAAGAATGACGATAAATATCCTGTTGAAGTTCCAATAATAATTTCCTAACTCGGCAGTTGTCCCATATTTTCTCCATAAAGGGCCACATTTAAAATACAACATAACGTTTAGTTATTACAGTTCATTCCGGCTCGCCGCGTACCCCGCTTACTTGACGTACTCGACAGTTTACCTCTGCGTCCGCTTCCTCACGGTGGCGCTAGTGTCGTCCAGTGTGAACACATCCTCATTGCTGCCTCTTCCTGTATTGTATACTGTGCCTACGACTTCGTATAGTAAAGAGGTTAGTTTTTATCGTAATATTCGATATTTTAGAATCTGAGGCCTTTTTTTTTTATCGTGGTAAAATCATCAAATGAGTCCTCCCACCCCGGGCAGGGCGGGAGGGACTGTCAGACTTGTACTGACTAAAATCCACGGTGTCCTTCAATAGCCCTTTACATTCCGGGGTCACGGTAATGAGATAAGTCCCGTGACCCCGGCAGGCTTCGGCCCTCTAGAGGGGGGCCCCGTCATCTTGCTGACGCTCTTAGAATCTGAGGCCTTAGCCCCTTTCGAACCCAAGGCGACGCAAGTCTCCGATACGTTACGACTTTGGTTTCCAAGTCACTATCCCGATACAATTCCATAGAGATTCGTATACAGGCACGCGTCAATGTATGACAAAGTAGTAAGGTATCGTAGACTGGCATTGCCTAGTGTACAAAAGGGCTCATAACGTCCGTTCAAGACTTTTTCGCTTTGCTTAAGAATAACATGGTATCATGTTATTCTTAAGCAAAGCGAAAAAAATATTGTTAAACAGTTAAAATTATTGTTCGCCATTTGAAATTTATAAAAACGATAATATGTTTATGTATGTGCTCTTTTTATAGAGCTGATATTATTATACACTTTAATTGCGCTGTCTTAAAATTGTAAACTAAGTTTACCGTAAGCTAAAGCTAACCTGGTGTGACACAGAATGTTGAGCATAAACGATACTCCTTTTTGTTTTTGGTTTGTTATTCAGGTAGAGAGGTTCCAGAACCAAATCAACGGCGATACCGTGGCACTCAGCGGTCTGCACTTCTTTTACATCACTAGAGATCTGGTGCTTACTGTAAGTACTAGAGGACCTGGCCCTATAGCCAAACAGCAAACGACAGCAGACGACAATCGCTATCGCTCAGCAGTCACAAATACATTTTCAACTTTATACACTAGCGCATAAAGTTGAAAATTTATTAAAGACTGCTGAACGATAAAAACGAAACAAACGATAACGATCTGTAAACTCCAATAGATTTTCAACTTTACGCGCTGGGGTATAAAGTTGAAAAAGTACTAGTGACTGATTGCTGAGCGAAAAGGTTGTCGTCTGCTGTTTGGCTAAAGGATCTGTACCCTTAGCACGAGTTTTCACTCTTTTACTTTACAGCGTCTTTTCAGTATTTACAGCGTTTGATGTATGAAAAAATGGAACAGCGCCTCTGGTGTGCGAAGAAGGAACTAATTTTTTCCTTGAAAATTGTCAATTTGAAATTGTCAAAGTTCCAGTTTACGTCTCAAATACTGAAAACTCGTGCTAGGGGTACTGGTATGACTTTTCACGTTTTTGCGAAGTAAAGTAAACGGGAACTTTGAAGTTAATTAGATGGAACAAAAAAACAAGTTCCTCGTTCGTACACTATAGGTGCTTTATTCTATAATAAACGCAGTAAATACTTTAAGTACGCTGTAAATAAAATACTGAAATCTTGTGATAAAGTTTCAGTATACAAAGACAAAGAAAAATTCTAAACATTTTTTTTTGCTTTTTTAATGCTTTGCTTTAATAATTTTCTCCTGTATAGTGTGAAGTGATTTTTACAAATATTTGATAAATTTAAGAAATATCTGCAATACGATGTCAAAGTGATTAGTAATTTATTTATTTAACTGTACCTAAAAAGCCTTTTCTGCTTTACCGATACAATAAAGAGGGCAGTAATCAATGAAAAAATAAAACACTTTTTCTGAAATCCTAGAGGGCAGTAATTAATGAAAAAATAAAACACTTTTTCTGAAATCCTAGAGGGCAGTAATTAATGAAAAAATAAAACACTTTTTCTGAAATCCTAGAGGGCAGTAATTAATGAAAAAATAAAACACTTTTTCTGAAATCCTAATTTTATTTTTATGCCTATAAATTTATTTGAATGCCATTTATTTCTTAAATGTAAATAATTCTGATTAATATTGCTAAGCAATTAAGTGATTCAATTTATTTTCACTAACCATTATTTTGATTGAAAACAAATATGTATCTAACTTTAAAAATAACAGTTTAATAAATAGTATAGGCATCATCAATTTCAATAAACTTTTAGAATTATTTAGAAATAACGAATAAATAAAATACTGCCCTAATTTCAAACGTCAGAATCCTTAATTTGAATTATTAATAATCCTGAAAATAAAATATGAAAATGATGGCCAATTTTATCTTCATTGAGAAGGAAGCGAGAATATTTCGAAGTATTTTAAAAGCTCAAAATACCTACGGAATTTAATTATGCTCTTCAACAAAATAATTATTAGGAGACAGGAAATTAACTTGGTAAAATATTCATAATTAATGAAATAATGATGTCTTGGGAAATTCAGTTAATTTTCAGTTAATTTAATGGGGACGAAAAATGTTTTAGGTAGATTTTATTGTCATCAGTGGTTTCACAGACAATGATAATAATTGTCAGTACCTCCCACCTACAAAAAGGAGGTTTGTCAAAACAGTGTACCTAGGTAGGGAGGTAATATTTTTTGTAAATATTATAATCATCCATCGACCCGCATTGGGATGATATTCAAGTTGTTGTTGTTGGAAAAAATGTCTGTTAGCGGCAATGAGGTTACCGCAGCCTTAAAATACAAAGAGCAGTGGTGGCCCAGTGGTTTCGGCCCCGACGTATGAGTTTATGGTCATGGGTGCGAAACCAGCCAGATGCATTACTTTGTGTAATTTATTTCATCACTACTGCTCTCTAAACGGTGAAGAAAAACATCGTGAGAAAACCGGCATTTCTTGAAACAAAAATTCAAAGACATATGACATCTACTAACACGCTTGGTTGATTACTTATTGGCTCAGTCCCAGGGCCAGGAGGCCTGTGTCCCAGCCATGGGAATATTATAAGCTGATGATGATAAAACAGCAACAGCACTCCCCTGATAATTCTTTCCCCTCCATCCAGGGTGAAATTAATTCAACCTCAAAACAAAAGTGCGGAGCATTCTCAACCTTTTCCGTGGGGGAGTACAGTTTGATTTTGCTTATCATCATCAAAGAAGTATATTTGTGGCTAATCTATTAGGTTCATCATCATCACAATAATTATCATGTAGTACCTTCACATGAAATATGTATGAGTATAATTTGATGCTTTTGTCTTTGTTCCAGGTCGCAGGAACCATAGTGACGTATGAGCTGGTACTTCTACAATTCAGCACTGACGACGATTCGTCTTAGAATCAAACAGTCAAAACAATCGTTCTAATGTTAATCGATTAACTTTTAATTAATAAAGTATCAATTTTACTTTCAAAACACATTGTAATCACTCTAATTTTGAATTACCATCAAATTCTAATTTCAATTAAAAGTTTAATAACTTCTTTAATCGAATATTGTTTTTAAAAAAGTAAACGGCACAAAGAAACTCGATAAGTTCTACAGATTTTAAAAAAGTTATTTTCATAAACAATAAAAAGTAATATAATAAAATTGAATTTCAAATTGAATGTTGGTGTTCATATTGTTGGCATGTTGTTGCCGACTGCCTTTAGTTTACTTTGCATAATAATTGGTAAGATTCTACGTTGTGTTTTAATAAATATTTATTTGTGGCAGACAATTGTACGGACACCAGCACATCAACCTACCTCAATCTGTCAATTTTCTTTAATAGATTTTCAACCTTATCACAATTGAGGAAGGTATATTCGATTGGTAAAATTTGACAGATTCGGGTAGGTTGTCCTGCTGGCGTCTGTCTTCTTCTTCATCTTCATGTCACTGGCACGACGGTATTTATATTTTATTGGCCCGGAACTCCGCCATCTCTACCGCGTTGTCGGTAGTAGCGAAGAGATCTGTTTGGCTGCATGTTTTTGGGCTAGGAGGGCAATATGAGGTGAAGCATGGTTTGTGACGCAGCTCCACATCCGCATCCCACTGCCGTTAAAATATGATAGCCACTTTAACAGGCTGAAGTATCATCTTCCCACCTGGGTCCGGAGGCAGGGATTTAGGAATTTGTCAATGGCACGCAATGGTCTGGCGTCTGTACTCTCCCTCAACATTCTTGAGAATCTTGGCAATACAACGTGGTAGTTATATTTCTGAATCAATACAAAATAATTAAAAATCTATGCTAAACTAAATCAATATCAAAACCTAGAAATGAAAATTTTAGTTTTTAGTTAAAGTTTTGACACAGTCGTAAAAATATTGGCACGGGCAAACGGTTAATCTGAAACTTTTTTAACATATTTTATCCCACTATTGGGCAAAGATCTCACCATCCACTGTTCCCTTTGTGCAGCTTTCTCAGGAAAGTTTATCTGAAATTTAACGTAGCAAAAACGCCCGTATCTCCACGTTGTAATGCTCATATTTCTTCTTTCTTCTAATTGAAAGGAAATCGCAGTAAGACGCTCTAGAAATTGCGGTCAGATAATTTTCAAATACGCGCCTCTTTCTCTTTATTGCGTATTTTAGATTATAGAGACAGGTGAAGGTGGATAGGCTATTTGACAGTATTAATATAATTATCACAAATCTAATTAGTCCGGCATTTAGAGTTTTGAGAAATAACGGACCCTTTTTTTTCTTTTGTAAATTCAATGAACATTTACCAAGATATAACGCATCGAAACTCGAGAGTGGGGGCTGGTGACGTCAGAATTCAGTAGAAATTGTACTAAATTGTGACGTATTACCAATTTTGAAAGCGTTGTATCTCCGTCAATTTTGGCAGTCGTACAAAAAGAAAAAATACGAGGCGACTGTTTTTTGATAATCTTACTGACGGACTAAAGTTTTTTTTTTCAAATAGCCTATTATGTGCTATGTTTCAAAATTGATCTTTCGATGCGCTTCGATTCTACACTAGTATGAATTGGCTTTTAAATATATTAAATATGTAGTATTAAATTAGTGCTTCAAATATTGTCAAAAATAACTATGTTACTATATTTGTGTAATAATTTCAAATGATTTTACGAGGAACGAGAATAAGAAAGATTTAAAACACATTTCTTTCCTCGGCTGTGTTATAAGAAGAGTCATGTTTTTGCATAAATCATGAAAACGAAATGCGGGCGAAAAAGCCATGGTCAAAGATTATTATTTTCGTAGGAGTAATACATATTAATACCTATGGTTATCTTTCCAAAAAATAGCCCTAGCATCACCAGCACAAAATATAGCAGATCTCATCAAGAAGAACTCTACAGCTAGCTCGGTCTGTAACTCTGTGTGCGATGACCTGCCCGAGGATGACCTGGAACCTGTCTGTATGATGTTCAGCCGCTACAAGAAGGGCTTCCAGTACTTCGTCAACATGTGCCACGCTAGGAGGGCGGTGTGTAAGGAGAATTTAGGTATGTAAAATTTAAATACTAAAAATAAGTTAAAAAAGACCATACACAAAACCTTTGGATTTTGTACCAATAACATGTAAAAAAATGTTAAAATAGTCAATAACTCGAATCAAGTAGCTGCTGTAGCCAATAAATGCAATTTTGATGAAATCACAAATAACCTCGTAATCTTCAACTTCAGAAAATGTAACGAATCAGAGGCCTTATCATGAGTTTTCACTTATTGTGACGTAAAGTAAACTGGAACTTTGACATTTAATTTCAAGGCAAAAATTAGTTCCTTCTTCGTACAGAGGCGCTGTTCCATTTTTCCAGACTAGAAACGCTGTAAATACTGGAAAGGCGCTGTAAAGTAAAATAGTGAAAACTCATGAAAACTCGTGGTTTTACGATGTATTAAAAATCTATCCATATTAAGGTAGTTTTTTACTCCCAACTAATATGTCTTGTAGTGTGTCTCTCTAGACGTCAGGCCGAGATGACACGAAGAGTAAGCGATGAGCACCGACCATAGCCAAGCGTTAGCCCGTTTGTTCACAACGCGACGGAAGACTCCGATACCTTACGACTTTGGTATCCAAACGACTAACGCAATACTGAGGCCTCTGCCTCGAATCTTGCGGGCAGCGGGGTGGCAGCGGCGGCGGCGCGGGAGTGGCAGGATCTTATGCGTAAAATCAATGATATTATAAGTCATAGATATGTTATACACGTACAAAACAACAGAAAAAAGCGTACCGCGCAGAGAGGCAGCACACAAACACACTTTTTATTCACACACATTACATTTCACTACAAGTAAAAAAGATAGCTTGATAAAACCAATATGAAAAAAAGTGACAGCTAGATGGTGACGCTCTCTCTTTTATCTCACTCGCACTCTCACTCGCACTCTTTCTTTTACGACGCCATATTATAGAAACGTAATGTTTTATTTGTGAAAATATTAAGATAAATAATATATTTACGAATGATAAGTGATTCTTTGACTTTTAGAAGTCTTGCTTGTATAATTTGTACAATATCTCATCACACACGACGGCATTTTCGGTGGTTTTGAGTCACTTTTACTTTTGACTCACTCTGTAGTACGTGAAGTGCATCCGTTGTCGCTGGCAACGTCGGACTGAGGTCAAGGTTTGTGAATCAACCACATTTGAGCGCGTCTGTTTTGAGCGCGTATAACGTATCTACACCTTTTTTATTTATAATATCATTGCGTAAAATCAAATGCCCTCGAAAACAGCGGCACGGCAGCGGGGCGGGAGCGGGCAGCGAGCGGTGTACTTATGTCAAGCGGTGACAGCCCGCGCGTTCTTTTGCCCACAATAAATCGAGCGGTAGGAATAAATTTGAATCAAAAAGATGTTGCCGCCATTGTTCAGACATTTCCTTCGCGAATAAAAACAATTAATATCTCGACGACACAATCACGAACACAACACTACGCGGCTATAGTGACGCGCGATCTGCCCGCTAGTTTCGAGAACGGGTCTGCGATGCCCGCACCGCTCCCGCGCCGCCGCCGCTACCGCCCCGCTGCCCGCAAGATTCGCGGCAGAGGCCTAACACAGAGGTACGCACAGGCACGCGTCAATGGATACCAAAATCGTTAGGCGCGGGACATATAGAAAAGATGTAAGACGCAGACGGGGCGGAGACATATGTCTCTTCGGCGTCTCTTTCATACAAAATGTATAGAAGCGTCGCGAACGTGAACACACAGAAGAGACGCGTGGCGGGCGCGACTCTCATACATTTTCGCCCGTCCGCGACGCGTGCTCGTCTTACGTCTTTTCTTTGTGGCCCGCGCCTTAGGTACAAATACCGGCACGGTTCTTGAGCAAAACAAATAAAACGCACAAAACAACGAATCCCGAGTGACGGCTATCACGCGATGCGCTACGGCACGCTACGCGCGGGCCATTCACTACACTTTCCCCGCCCCCTTCTTCACTTCATCTACCTAATAACTCACTTCTGCGCAGGTGAAGGTCAGCGCTCAAGATCCATGCCGGTATCTGTATAGGAGACTTGCGTCGCCTTGTGAACGAAGGACCTTACCATACACAGTATACACAATCTCGCACTGCTTCGCTATTTCTCAACTAAAATGTAATGCCACCTCACATATTACGCAGGATCAGTCAATAACGTGTATTTTCGTTCTGAAATTCACAAAAGTAAAAACGCCGTCAAAACCACAATGATACCTACTTTTTTCTGAAACAATTTAAATCTCATAGCAACTCGTAAGTAAGTAGGTACCTATCCATAAATACGTCATCTTAACTCCCACTGTTAAGCGCTAAACTCAATGCCAAGTGGTTCTCACTGTGAAGCACTTAAAAATTCATTGTGTTAAGAAACTGTTTGAGAGCTCAAGAGCCCTACAAAAGTCAAATCAGCAAAACTTTTGCTCAGAATGAAAAGTTGAAAAGGTGAATTTGAAAAGAAAAGGGGAGTGCTCCAAAATTACCTTTGGTGGCGTCGATTTGGCAGAATTTCAAGTGTTAAATATGAAGGTTTGGTTTAGAAATATGAATTTTATAGAACTGGCCCGCGGCTGTAAGCAAACGTTCATTTAGAAAGAAGAAAGAAAGAAAATTGCGTTTATTGGCACTAAAACTTAAAACAATACAAATAAAGTAATAAAGAGAGTAGGTAGTAAAATAAAAAATAGAGGAAATAAAACTTAAAAAAAAATGAATGTCAAAGGGCCTCAGCTCAGCATAATGCCAGATGGCAACACAAAGTTTGCCACGTGACGCTGATTTAAAATTTAACAATAAAAGAGTTTCACTTCAAGTTTTAGCTGCATAACGTAAACAACGTCAAGTTAGTGTAGCTTCGAGTGTGCAGTGTATGTCAAGTTAATCAAACAGTAAATGACATCATGCGCTGGTAGCGCTATCTGAACCGAGCTTTGCGTGAAACCTCCCATTGATTTACTTAAAACTATTTTTGACTTCGAGACACTTGACTTCGTCTATTTTCATAAAATGATACTGTTAATTTTCTTTTAGACAGTACTTTTTGGAATGAAAAGGATTTTCAGGACGATCGGTTCAGTGGTCTGCGTGAAATTGTTACTAACAAACTTACTTTTGCATTTATGAAATTATAAATTTGGAATTACTATTACATTATAGTAGTTTATGAAACTGTCACATAATTGAGTATGAAATTGAATATGGAATATTGGAATTGTGTATCGTTGGCGTTAGACGTACTCCCAAAGCGCGCGCAGCCACAGATAATAAAATAAATTCATGTATCTATGATCTGTAATCCGTATCGTAATGAAAAAAAAATTTATTATAACATTATTTTGTTAGAGAAATAGTGTCATAATTTAATTTTTTAATTTCATTTCGATATACTGTGTGTAAAGTACGTCATTATAAACTCGTTTTGAGTTTTGTATTTTGAATTTAACGATATGAGAGTAGATAAACACTATTTTTGATCACATTCTATAGCCTAAACTAATTCAAAATTTCATAGTTAGTTATCTTTGAAAGACGCAGTCACTTTTATTGGAGTATTAATAATTTATTTAGAAGTTACTGGAGTAATGAGTGTAATGAGTAACTTCTACGGCTGATCCAATTATTCTAGAATAGCTATAATGTGGAAAAAGTCTCATTTACCTAAGTAAATTATTATTATTATTATTACTATCTAAGTAGATACTTATTATTAGTTTGAAATACATGAATAAAGTTTTGGACAAGTACAATTAAACACGAAGGTATGTGCAGTATATAAAACAGAAAATAATAAAACAAATGAGAATGTGAAACGTTCCCTATTAGGGTTCCTTAGCCTACAAGGAACCCTCCTAGGTTCGCCGGTCGGTCTGTCCGTCTGCCCGTCCGCAGCTTAGCCACTAGCTCAGAGATCTGAAAATATAAGTTAAGCTTTTACAATTCAACCTAGACTATTGAACCGTTTACTTAGTGTGTTCTGAAAGGTGCTTGGCACATATTGTTTTTTTTTTAAACGGTACTATCTGACATTGTAACATTTTTTAAGTGCGAATCTCGGTCGCCCACGTACTTAATTATTATATCGCTACTCAATTTACTTGTACCCTAGTCTTATTGAAAACAGATTTAAACCTTGTATCCCTATTTATATATAACACAAACATATAATCCTTAATCCCGCCCAATTTAGCATCACAACACATTAAGTAGTATTATAAGCCTAGTTTACGCTCTCACAATACATGGTGTTAATGGATTACGCCGTGTTCGCACTGAGGCGGCATCTGCATGCATTGGTGTAGTGTAATCCGGGGGTTATAGGTTGTGGGTGTGTACTGGCCTTATTCGATCTTAGGGTTGTTAGTTTTGAAGAATGGGTTCACAAGGACGCAGAGCAAGATTGCCTATAAATAGGTTTGTTTGCTACTTTTTTACACCTAAATCACTGAACCAAGCATCTTGAAATTTTTATTATTTATGTTGTCATGAGCACAAAAATTATTCTTATGATAATAACGTGTCGCCAAATTGATTGTGAAATTCTTAAGTAACGCGAATCTGCGCGCCGATTTGTTTTGTATCACTTCTATATGCTGTTTTAAATTTCATCATTATACAAAATGTCAATTAACCAATCTATTACGATCATACTACTGGAACATAGGTGTTTCTTCCCTTTGCCAAGATTTTACTCCGACAAAAATAGGCTGAACCATTTTGAGTGAACTGTAGGTACTCAATTGTTAATTTAACGAAGAAAATTATAATGATTAGGTTTCATACGATAGAAAAAGAACAGGCAAAGCTTAGTAAGAAAGCAGAGGAAACATATATAAAATAATTAATTATGTGTCTTTATTCTTTTCACAGTGCTACACATTGTACATCCGAGCCGATGCAAAATGACCAACCAATTCTTCTTGCCAGTCGTATAAAGGAGCGCGGTCGAACACCCGGTCGATGCACGCAGAGAAATGTATATGTCACCGTAAAATTGTAAATACTGTTAGATTACCTATAATCTATCTCGCGAGATTGTAAACTGTCAAAAGATTGTGAACTCAACGTAATGCTTACAATTTAATGTATTATTATTCGGTAGATTGTAATCTATCCGATCTAATGGCCTTTCTTCTTTTTCTTTAATTCTTCTATAGAATCTGATATTATACGAATAAAAGAAACTGAGGGCTTATCGCAAGATTTTTGTGTTTTATTCACAGCGTACTTAAAGAATTTATTGCTTTTATTGTATGGGAAGTTGAAAAACGCCTCTATTGGATTTAAAATGAGCAAATATTTTTACACCAAATTAACGTCAAACATCACAAAAACTGGAAAGGTCATGATAGTGCCTCTATACACAACTCCCGCTGCATTCACCTTCACACAAATACATGGACAGGGAAACGAACATACAGAAATACATATAAGGAAGTGTACTTCAGAAGTTCGTGCATAAATTACCGGTACTATCTTCAATGTTTAGCCGTTCTTGTCTAGGTCGCTCCTTAGATGGTGATCAATCATTTTGTATCGAATTTCTTCATGTCTTTGTGCAGGATCCGGTAAGACTGGAAGTCGATGTCAATATAAGACCCTTTTGTTCACAACCAATGCGACGCAAGTCTCCGATATCTTAAGACTTTGGTATCTAGAAAGGAATATCGCAATACAAATCCATAGAGGTTCTTACACAGGCACGCGTCTTGGATGGATACCAAAGTCGTAATGTATTGGAGACTTGCATTGCGTTTTTTACGAAGGGGATAATTGGTTATGATCGGTAGATAAGTTAAGGTCTATAGCCGCAGCCGTTTCCGCAAATTGTCCGTTCCCGGTAAAGCAATCTTTAGCAACCTTGAGCCAAAAAACATCTATGATCTCAGCAATTCTTACATAATAAAAGAAAAGAAATAAAGAATTAGTCAAATTGGGTTATTAATTTTCCTTAAAAAATCCCTTACACAGAGTTTTCTACCCCTTTTCTCTTAATTGTCTGGATAATGAGATAGCCAGCAAACGCAAACGTCCGGACGAACAGAAAGGTATTATTTGAATTTGTTTTGCATTTCTACAATTCTTTGCTGTAGTTTTCAAGAAGACTTTTTTAAGAGGTCTTAAAATTTTAAAGCTAAAAATTTTATCAGCAATCTGATAATGGGTGGAGGCCAGTAGTACCACGGTTAAAAAAATTACCCGTGGTGCTAACAAGCAATGTAGTGCACGAGTTTGTGGCTGGCTGTTGAACAGGGGTTCGATTTCCTCACGTCATCATCATCATCATCAGCCTATAAATGTTCCCACTGCTGGGACACGGGCCTCCTCTCTGAGAGAGGGGGAGGGGGCTATAATCAACCACGCGGGCCCAGTTAGGGTTGGTGGATGTCACATGTCTTCGACTTTTAGGGTTCCGTAGCCAAATGGCAAAAACGGAACCCTTATAGATTCGTCATGTCTGTCTGTCTGTCCGTCTGTCTGTCTGCCCGTCCGTATGTCACAGCCACTTTTCTTCTGAAGTATGAAAGCTATCCTGTTGAAACTTGGTAAGTAGGTGTATTATGTGAACCGCATTAGGAATTTTACACAAAAATAAAAACAAAACAAATTTTGGGGTTACCCCCATTCTTAGAATTGAAACTCAAAAAAAAAATTCACCAAACCCATACGTGTCTATGGATAGGTCTTCAAAAAAAATGATATTGAGGTTACTCATATAATTTTTTTCTAAACCAACCAGTTGTCGCGAAAGACACTTCCAAAGTGGTAAAATGTGCCCCCCCCCCTGTAACTTCTAAAATAAGAGAATGATAAAACTAAAAAAAACATATTATAATGTAAACCTTAACAAACACTTCCAAGGAAAATTGGTTTCGATGATATAAAGTTAGCAGTTTTTGAGATATAGTACATTTTCAAAAACCGCAAATATAATTTTGCCATTCATACAAACACTATGTAAAACAAAGTTATTTTTATTGTTTGTGTATATTACCTACTTACTAATCTCAATATAATTATATCCCTAATCTATGCTAGCTACTACGGAACCCTTCATGGGCGAGTCCAACTCGCACTTGGCCGGTTTTTTGGTTCTAGGACATGCCGGTTTCCTCACGATGTATTCCTTTACCGTTTTGAGAGCAGTGGTGATGAAAAAAATTGCACAAAGAAATGCGCCTGGCTGGATTCGAACCCACGACCTACAACTTGTAAGTCGGGGCCGATACCACTGGGCCACCACTGCTCCCCGTATTTCCTCATGACCAAATATTTTTATGGTCTTCAGGTAGTTGTTCTGGATATTGCTGTTCGTGTAAAATTTGTAAACGCACCCATGACACAGGAAAGTTCCGAGTATGGTAGAAAGTTTTTTAAAAAGAAAAAAAACACGTTTTTTAAAAGAATTTTCATTCCAAGTACTGTTTTATTTTCTTTAGAAAAAATATGCTTAAGCGAATGCTATCTTTATTCTAACCTTTTGAAATCACTTGCTTGTATTTCAAATCACAGCGCGACTTTCATAGACAAAATTGCTAAGCAAATATTCATTTATGGTAATTCCCTCCTTTTGATGTTTTAGAATTTTGTCACTAGTATCAATATGTTATGGAAGTCAGAAGTAAATTATTCAGGGTAAGTTTTAAAATGGACTCGAGTCGAGATTCATGTCCATTTCAATTGTCTAACTACTGTCTTGCTGTACCCCGCGGGGGGAAACCTCACTGCTCACTACACACACACACTGTTGGCCGTATCGTGATTTTATTTAGCCTATTCCTACTATAGGCTAAATAAAACCATGCTATAGGGCCTATAGCTTAGACTATAGGCTAAATAAAACCATGCTATAGGGCCTATAGCTTATACTATAGGCTAAATAAAACCATGCTATAGGGCCTATAGCCTTCCTCGATAAATAGACTTTCCGAAAATATTTTTCATTTCAGTAGTTCCTGAGAAAACCGCGTTCAAGCCAACAAACTCTTTCGCTTTATAATATGATTAATGGTTGGATGTTTATTACTCATGTTCAAACGGCTGAACGAAACTAGATGAATTTTAGATTAGAGATAGGTTATAGTCTGAAATAACACATAGGACACCGTTCATTCCATAATATTACATAATACTACAACATGTAAGTAATTAATTAATTTAGGATTAGTAAGAAACTGATTGAGGCGTTCATTAGAGGAGTGGTGGCTCAGTGATACAGATCCCGATTTACAAGTTGAAGGTTGTGGATTCGAACCCAGCCTGTGCTCAGAAATGTCATGGCATGTTTTAGAACGGTCTGTTGTAAACTTACCACAAATTTAATTCGCCACAAAAAAGTAACTATTATAAATTAGCTGAAGATTTTTGTTTTTTTAATTGTGATTATTTTAAATTCGCCACATTTCTTATTTTTGCACAGATAGCAGAACAATTAATTAATAAAATCAAGCACAAAACTACCGAATACATGTGGTATCTGAACAGAAAGTACTAGGAGAACAGGATCAATACTTTTTTTCGTGGAGAGTTAATTTTGTGGCGAATTTACAACCCTTCGAAGTCATGTTGTGACACCTATCAACCCCCACTGGGTGTGGTAGATCTTGCAAAGTGGAGGCCTGTGTCCCAGCAGACGAAACATTAGAGGCTTTATTGTTTATGAGACGTTCATTTATACAGAGTTACTTTGTTTACCTTTCCGCTTCTATTAGCAATATTTCTCCTCTAAACGGGCCACGCTCCTCATATTAAGGCCTGTGCCCCTATTAATATTTATACACACATAATTATATTCCGCTAAGGACACGCGCCAAACTGATGTGTAATATTATTCCCGGTATTTGCGCAGAAAAAGGGAAAACAGGCAAATAATTAAGATTTTTCGTGTTCACGGAAGGTTCCTACATAAATTGAGTGTTTTTCAAGAAAATCACGAAGAAGAAAAACATATTTGCTTACGCTTGCTTACGCTAGTTATTCTGCATTCCCAATTTATTATACTTTTTGTTTTCAACCGACTTCAATAAAAGTAGGTTCTCTATTCGACATAAACATACATCAGATATACGAGTACGTCAGATAGACATACATAAACATACATACATACAAACATATATAGACATACATACAAACATACATAGGTCTATGTATGTATGTATGTTTGTATGTACCTATGTATGTTTGTCCGCAATTATCTCGCGTTTGGCTGAACGGATTTTAATAAGGTTTTAATATATACCTAACACTAATAAATATCCCGTGACTTTGCCCGCGTGGATCCGTTTTTTTGCTTACTTGGATTGTAGATTTTCAAATTATATGAAGATTTTTGTTGAATATCTAAACTAAAAAAAGAAAAAACTTAAAAAAAAGGGAACACGCAACTTTCGGAAGTCGGTGGCCATAGTCAATGAAATAAAAAATAAAGCAACCGACTTCCGAAAGAAAAGTTATTTTACAGTTTTTTTGTGTTTGGTTTTGAAGTCGGTTCCCTATTTTTTTCAAAAAGGATTTTTTTTTACTTTGCCCCACACCTGTATCGTGGGTCCGTTTACAAACATAGAAACTCACAAACACAAACACCCAGACCCGGAACTACTTGCAGATCATACAAATATTTGTGCCGTGCGGGGACCGAACCCGCGACACGCTGCGAAGCAGTCGATCGCTCAGCAACTGCGCCAACCGTAAAATAATGGAAGGAAATTGATTGGTTTAAGGTATGAAAAAGATATTTTTAAAGAAACGAAAGAAGAAATCTTTGCGAAGACGCGACGCAGGCGTGATTGCGTATATAAAATATAACTTTAGGTTAGAAGTCGTTATCTAATACAACATTGATTTGATTGCAATATCAGACATGTTTGTTGGTAAGTAGTTTGAAACACAACCAATAGATGGCGCAACGTGTAAACAGCGTTCAAAAAACAAGGAAACGAGAAATTCAGCTTTGTGAGTAGTGGTTGCGATGGCTTAGTGGTTAAAGCGTCTGGAGTACCTACCTATCCAGAAGACGCAGGTTCGAACCCTGCTCGCAACTGAAATATAACTTAAGGTATGAAGGTTTCAAAATGACCCAAATACTTCTTTCAGACCGAAAAAAATCGCATCTTTAAATACTTCGCTCAAAACCACTTTTACTCAACCATGTCAGCATTTCAGTGTTAGGAGATAATTGAAAAGTATTAAGCAAGTTTTCAGAGTAAAAAAATGCAAACAGGTCTTATACCTTAAATTGTTATGAATCCACAGCCTACTCGGGTCCATAAAGCCTCCTGCAGACACACGCGATTAATCGCGCTGCGACAACGAGCCAAGCTAATTTCCACTCTAAAAATACTGCGAATGGACCGCGACATGTCGCCCCGCGCGATTAATTGCGTGTGTCTGCAGGAGGCTTAACGACTGTTCCACTATTATTATCAACTAGTAACTAGTAACAGTAGGCATATTGTATTTATACTACACTAAGCACTAATACAGCGTACTAACTCACTATACCACTAATAGCAACTAATGAACCATGATACGGTGCTGTTAAGTAACTAATGCAGTTACCTATCAGAGCTGCATCATCGTAGAATTATGATTCTACGATGGGATTGGACCGTATATGCCATAGAGCATGGACCAAGCATTATCTGCTTGTTATCACCAAACTTTCTAAAAAATCATCTCTCTCTTTTCTATTAACCGTATAGTTCGGTACCGGGTCCGAAACGGCCGCGACAAGTAAACCTACGCTGGCTCAGTAGTGGGTCCGAAATGGGCAGACGTTGTAGTCATACGACATCCTCATTAAAAAATAAAAAATTGAATATTCTCTGCGTTAAATCCTATGAGTGCGCATTAATTAAGAATGTTAAATAAAAATCTGATTTGTTCACGCCATTAAAACTTCTACATTTACAACGCATTTTCTTAATTTACCATTACAAAATCCAAAAGTGTAAATACGATTTACGCCATTTTGATGGCAGTGCTGGGTTGGGCTAAAAATCATAAAAAATGTGGTTTCCGGATATCCAAGGTATCACTATAGAAGGGATGAATAACTCGTAATTTAGTATTGTAACGAATTCATACGTAATTCAACTTAAATTAGCAGTGGTAATGAAGAATTTGATATCTGTACTCGAAGTTTCGCGCCACTTGTGTTTGTTTACATTTTTATTTTTCACTAGGATCACACACACACGCTTATACTCAATAACAATTACGATAAATATCATGCCAAATTTTATGAATTACGTAAAAAAGCCCAGATCTTAGCTTAATTCTCTAATACAGGGCCCAAAACACGAATTTTTCATTACCACTACTCAATTTGGATTCGTAATCGACAACCATGTTATTTTTTTTAATCGTAATGATGTGTGAAAGCGAGTATTCTAATCGATTCCATAATTGAATTTTTTGTCAACTCGAGTGAAATAAATAAGGAATTTAAGAAATCGATTCATAAAAATTAAATCCATTGTATTCGTTTTTAAAGCTATAAAATAATTTTACGTGCATTGTAATTACCAAAAAACAAAAATAGACAAAGGAACAATGTCAGTAATAAATATTTGAATGCGCGCCAATTTATTAATTCCAAAATTTGAATTAGGAATGCGCTCGCTGATGTACTCGCTATTCAAAATAATAACATTTTAATTTATTAGTTATTTTTTAATGTACAGACGCCAGGCAGATCAACCTACCCCAATCTGTCAAATTTTACCAATCGAACATTGACCTTCCAATATTGTGATAAGTTTGAAAATCTATTAAAGTTTGTCAGATTGAGGTAGGTTGATGCCAGCACATCAACCTACCTCAATCTGTCAAATTTCTTCAATAGATTTTCAACCTTATCACAATAGTGGAAGGTTAATGTTCGATTGGTAAATTTTGACAGATTTGGGTAAGTTGACCTGTGCTGGCATGCATACAGATCAATACCGACGATTCGTCAGTATCGACACCAGTATAATAATATTTTTATTTAGGTATTTGTTATGGATACTTTAGATGTGATGCTGTCGCGACTTAACTTCAGTAAACACACTGTTATAGTTTAAAATCTTTTGATGATTCTCTTCCCGGGTGGAGCCGAAGGAGAAGTCAGAGACTATTATTAACTAAAAATACCCTGTTCCTTTACATGGCTTTTGCGTTCCAGGACCGCAGTACCCTTTCAATGGTTTCAATACAATTCCGTGAGCCCGGCACGCGTTTGGCACTGTTATGGCCTCGTCAGTTCGCTGTTAGTTCCTTGAAGGTCGCTTGGAACACGACGCGCATTCGTCTCAGGCCTAGTCCTTGATCGGACGGTGAGTTACCCAATACTCGTCGTTCGCAAGCCCGCAACTACAATCGCAAAAATTAAGTCTGCGTCTTTAGATTTTTGTAAAATCAATTTGCTTGTCAGGAATCGAGGTTGTAAATTAAAATAAGAACACACTATACACTATTCGATAGGGCCGTTGTTAAGGATCAAATTCGGTGAAGTATTAATCAATAATTTAGTCATCGTACGCAGATCAAAATTCGCGCCAATTTACTTAAAGTTCGAATTTCAAAAATTTCGTTATGTATTTGTACCGCGAGGTGATTATAAAAATTTGAAATGAGAACACGATGTAGTAGTGAGCTATGGCCATTAACTAAAGTTTGAATTTTAAAAAACCTTTTGCCATACGTTTGTCGCATGTAATTACTTCACATAACATTGATGGTTTGATTGCTGGAAATTAATATGTCAATTTAATTTTTATGCTGTAATTTTATTTTTTATCAAAATCAGTCACGAAACTCTTTCAGTATTTTTCGCTATTCCTCATAGATTCTAATTTAGCCATTCACGCCCAGTTGGAAATTGATTTTGTTTATTACTGCAAGGAATCATTTGGAAGTACTCTCATCTCTTACTCCAGCATTTGATCCGTACCCGGTGTTTGTCTTTCCACGTTTTTAGGGTTCCGTACGTCCGAATACAAAAACGGAACCCTTACAGGATCACTCGTGTGTCCGTCTGTCTGTCGCTTACAGTCAATTATCTCCGAATCTACTAAACCGATTGGGTTGAAATTTGGTACACATATCAATTCCTGTGACCCAAGCACAGAGGTGTGACGTGAATGGATGAAATCTGTATGTGGGAGGTAATTTTTGGGGGGGAAGGGGAAAATGAAAAAAAAAGTTTTGAAAACTGCATCGTGTGACATATCAAATGAAATGTCTTGTTGAGACAATCTTAAATGTATTTTTTTTTGTAATTTTAAAATAAATAGTTTCCAAGTTATTCAAGAAAATAGACGAAATTTGACCATTCCCCCCCCTTATCTCCGAAACTACTGAACCTAATTTTTTTTTTTAATACAGAAATTAGTTTTCTACTTATAGATTATAGGAAAACCTATAAGAAGTCCATGATATTAAAATAACATGGTAAATCACTCAATATTGTGCGTACCAATTTGGGCCAGATTTAAAAAAAAACGTGATAGGTAACATCGTACGGAACCCTCTTCACGCGAGTCCAACTCGCACTTGGCCGGTTTTTAGATTCGTTTTTAGGGTTCCGTAGCCAAATGGCAAAAACGGAACCCTTATAGATTCGTCATGTCTGTCTGTCTGTCTGTCTGTCTGTCTGTCTGTCTGTCTGTCTGTCTGTCCGTGTATGTCACAGCCACTTTTTGTCGAAAGTATAAGAGCTATCCTGTTGAAACTTGGTAGAAAGATGTATTATGTGAACCGCATTAGGATTTTCACACAAAAATCAAAACAAAACAAATTTTGGGGGTGCCCCCCATACTTAGAATTGAAACTCAAAAAAAAAATTTTCACCAAACCCATACGTGTGGGGTATCTATGAATAGGTCTTTAAAAATGATATTGAGGTTACTAACATCATTTTTTTCTAAACTGAACAGTTTCCGCGAGAGACACGTCCAAAGTGGTAAAAAGTGTGTCCCCCCCCCCCGTAACTTCTAAAATAAGAGAATGATAAAACTAAAAAAAATATATAATGTAGACCTCAACCAAAACTACCAACGAAAATTGGTTTGGATGAGATGCAGTTAGCAGTTTTTGAGATATAGTACATTTTCAAAAACCGCAAATATAACTTTGCCATTCATACAAATACTATGAAAAACAAAGTTATTTTTATTGTTTGTGTATATTACTTACTAATCTCAATATAATTATATCTCTAATCTATGCTTGCTGCTACGGAACCCTTCATGGGCGAGTCCAACTCGCACTTGGCCGGTTTTTTATAGTGAAATAATCAGATAAATTGAAATTAAGTATCGAAGACACAGTATAGGTAAAATTATATGGTTGAATTTAAATTTAGAAGACACACACACGTTTGGCCTCCATTGAAATACCGATATTTATTTCCATCGAAATCATGACTTAAAAATTAAATAATTTATTGTGTAATAAAAAAATCATCAAACGAAATAATACTCAAAATATTATAAAAAATAATCTTCAGGTTCAGTTTCATAGATATATTGCATGGACTAAGCTAACTATAGTCAAATAAGCAGATAAATCGGTCCATGCTCTATGTCTTGTTTTACTTTTTTTTCCATGTTCGATTATATTGCGAGTATCGATTAGGCTGAATGAACCTTTTTAATCGTTATAATGAACATCGGGATTACGGCAGCACTAAGAAGTGTCATGTTGCAACATAGTTTTTGGTAATTTTTATCAAGACTTTGTTTCGTTATTATTATGAAATTATGTATGAACACTGGCAAATGTAATAATGCATGTAGTAAGTTACTTTATTTATTTCACTGTATAACCGTTTTTTATCACGTGGGAAGCTTGTTTATGTACATATTTTCAGCACATCTAAATTATCTAGTTTTTGGAATGATGTAGCATTTAGTATGTTACACACATTTTACAGTAGAATCACGCAGTTTTAGTGACCTCAACACGTTCTTAGAGATATTGTTCACAAACTTATCGTATGAAATAGCTGTAGCAATATAATTTTGATTGAAAATCGGATGCTGAAAATGTACAAAAAATCTTGAGTGTCGTCTTAAATTTCGAATCACCCGGTCGATTCAGCTGATGTGTCATGTGTCAAAATGTTGTCGTGCAGAGTGGTTAAACAAATACTCGTAGATAATGTCGATATTAGTAATGTTACTGAAAGAGATAGATACTCCACTAATTATTTTTCTCTCTTTCTAGAGATTATGACAATTTTATTTGACATTTGGCAAGTCAAGGCTCAGTCCACGCCCTATGTCTATGGACCAGACTTTATTATTTTAACTCGTAGAGCGGAAAGGACTGAACATATTGCAATGTGAAGACAAAAACAACCACAAAAAAGGGTAAAATAACCTACAAAATAACTTTTCTTTCAGAAGTCGGTGCCTTTATTTTTTTTTCATTTCATTGTCTTTTTTGCCACAGACTTCTGAAAGAAGTTATTTTGTAGGTTATTTTACCCTTTTTTGTGGTTGTTTTTGAAGGCGGTTACATTCTTTTTAAAAACGTTTTTTATTTTACTCTTTTTAGTTTAAATATTCAACTCAAATTCATTCTCTTACATGTATGTGCACTAAAATTTTGTAATCCGTAGCATCGGTAACAACATCGCCCAAGTGCACAATAAGCTAATAAAACTCCCTATCTCAAAAACTACTGAACCGATTTTGATGAAACTTGCATTATTCCATAAGTTAAACAATACCTAGTACAACAAAAAAAGAATTACTTAAATCGGACTTGTAGTTCCGGAGATTTGCGAACACAAACTAAATCAGTCGATGCCTACTCCAAGCCGTTGAGGAGTTGTACCTTCCATCATCAGCTCACCCACCTGAGATGATGATTATCAGATGCAAATCCTTAAACAGCTTTAGAAAATATATGAAAATGGTACTATGTGCCTATAAAATTTGAAGGTTGCCCTCGATTTCCCTGGGATCCCATCATCAGATCCTGACCTGATGATCATGGGACCATTTGGGAAGTATACCCTTTCAAACAAAAGAAAAAAATTCCAAATCGGTCCAGGCGTCTTCGAGAAATCGGGGAACATACCTAAAAAAAAAAAGATTCCGACGAATTGAGAACCTGCTCCTTTTTTTGAAGTCGGTTAAAAAGTGAGACAAATAGAACGAAGGAAATAAAAGAAACAGAAGAAACCCACACGATATTTTCGCTCACCACTTTGAAAGCTGTGTGGAAAAACTAATTCGACTGACTGGGTAGTCCACGACCTACATTCAGAAGACGTAGTCATTGGTCAACACTGCTTTTTCATGACCACTTGAAGAGTAACTACACTTTCTTGAAGTCTAACTGAATTACAATGATGTTATATTATAAATAACATCAGCACCACTTTGGTATCAACTTCAAACTAATTTAATTGCACCTAATTCCTTTACCTTATAATTCAACATTATTTGTACGTATAGGAAACAAAATAATCGCCCACACAATTCCAGCTCTCTTATTGAAATTGTTGGCAACTTTCCAAACTGGATCGCTGGGAAGGGAAAAGCCTCAACAAAACAAATATATGAATACTTAACAGATTAAAATTCTTTCTTTTACGAAGTAAGCATCTATTTATTCAGTAAAAAGGAATGCTTATGGGGTCGAAAAACATTAAAGTGTGGTGTTCTTTGATGCTTCTCTAAATAAAGACAGTTATTTTTGAAGAACTTTGGGAATGCAGAGTTACGTGAATAATTTGTCGCTTGAATGAAATTGACAGGCGGAACATGTCGGTGAACATTCGCAAAATTATATGGAAATAGCTTTAGCGGCTTCGAACGGATTTGAATGAAAGATACACAAATATAACCTACATTTGAATTTTTTGCTAGATTGTAAAATCATCAAATGTTCGTTTCACCTTGGGGTGGAAGGGACAGTCAGACTCGTGCTGACTAAAATCTACAATGTTCTTTCAATTGCTCTTTACATTCCGCGATCCCAGCACATGTCTGGCCCTCTATGGGGGCCCCGTCTGATTGTTGACAGCTCTGAGACGCAAGTGGAACAGGACGCGCCATTGACTCTGACATAGTCCATGTTTGGAAGACGAGCCACATATTACTCGTCGTCTGCATGCTCTAGATTTACGTATTGAATTCTTAACCCAGTATAACCTTTCCCTTAGATAATCACCGAGCATCACACCGAGATTTTCAGCTAGTTTTGTAATATACTAAAAAATATCCACTACTTTCAATCAGCTGGGATTTCATAATCAGTAATGGACTCCCACAAAAGTCATCTCTGCTTACCTCCCAAGAGATAAACACCCTGCTATATTGAAGAGAAATATCCATTTAACAAATTGCTACAACATTATAATAATTTTACGCCCACGGCAGTGAGGGACACTGCTTTTAAAATAATAACTGAATGTTGACAGACCGAGAAATATTATTTTAAAATGTCTTATCGAAGCAGCAGTGAATTTAATGAAATCTGTGTTTACGGTAATTAACATAAAGGTTTTAAAAATAATTTGAAAACAAAAATTAACCAATCAACTCAACCAACGCTCTCTGTAAATTGAAACTAATGGTCGTTAGTTACTGGGTTGTGGAGGTCCGATAAGCAGTCGCTCAATGTAAAATACTGATATTCAGCTGAATCTTAGTTATTTATGATACTAGTGCGGTAAGTTGATTTTTACAAACGAGTCTTACCATAGTCACGAGTTTGTAAATACCAATTTCTGCACGAGTGTCATACAATGTTTTTCAACACATTTGCGAGAAAACAGTACAATATATGTATAATTAAACAAGTCGCAACAATTTTTGAAGTTTCTAATATGAAATTGGCGCGAATTTGCAAATGGCGCCACATGCACGTGGTGAAAATTTGAACTACATCTTTCGTCTCATTTACTCTTTAGTATTATAGTGAGACAACGTATTGAGTAAAAGCGCTTCCAAGGAGGTTCGATCAGTCAGGTTGTTTATTCTCATAATTTTAAACTCTTTGGTGGAATTATTATATTTTTTTATGGAATTAAAAAAAAACCGTAAAGGGTTGCCGTAAAATAGGTACACATAATGAGAGTACCTACCTATTTTACCGCATGTTCCGTAGTATGGTGCGTAATTTTTAATTTTCGAACAATGTATACAGGCTTTGTAAATGCATTTTTCAAGCAAATGTGTTGAAAATATCTTTACGAGAGTGCGCAAATTGTATGCAGGTTTTACTTGTATGCAAGTGACGATGTTCTCAATCACATCATGCCTAAAATGGTTGCGCGTTCAATTTGCACGTCACTTGAAACAAAATGTACAAGTTCAAACTACCTACTTGTAACTTATGCAGGTTTGTTCAAGTTGTTACATACAATTTGCAACTTGTATAGAAGTAACTTGTCTAATTGAAACGCGCCTTTAATGTGTGAAGATCAAAATAGTGATGAATAAGCAAATGTCAAGGCAATATAAAATGTGATACTCAATAGATGCGTCCACACAGAGCGCGCAGCCTCGCGAGGCATTTGCTGCGCGAGGAAACTGACAAGCGAGGCTGCACACTCTGTGTGGACGCGGCTTGTTTTTCAACCGAGGCACGAAACAATATACGCGAGCAAAAATATAAAAATATATACCTAATTAGTAGATGACTTTTTTTATCGTGGTAAAATCATCAAATGAGTCCTCCTACTCAGGGCGGCGCGGGAAGGACTGTTAGACTTGTACTGACTTAACTCCACGGTGATCCTGTGATAGCCCTTGGGACCTTGGTAGATGCTTGTGCACTGCGTGTCGCAGATTTTTACGTAAAACACTGTTTTTAGGGTTCCGTACGTCCGAATACAAAAACGGAACCCTTATAGGATCACTCGTGTGTCCGTCTGTCTGTCGCTAACAGTCAATTATCTCCGAATCTACTAGACCGATTAAGTTGAAATTTGGTACACATATCAATTCCTGTGACCCAAGCACAGAGGTGTGACGTGAATAGATGATATCTGTATATGGGAGGTAATTTTTGGAGGGAAGGGAAAAATTAAAAAAAAAATGAAAACTGCATCGTGTGACATATCAAATGAAAGGTCTTGTTGAGAAGATCTTAAATGTATTTTTTTGTAATTTTAAAATAAATAGTTTCCAAGTTATTCAAAATAAACGAAAATTGACCATTCCCCAAGGGGCCTTATCTCCGAAACTACTGAACTTAAAATTTTGAAATAAATGCAGAAATTAGTTTTCTACTTATAAATTATAGGAAAACCCATAAGAAGTCGATGATATTAAAATAACATGGTAAATCACTCAATATTGTGCGTATGGTAAATCACACAATTTTTTTTTATTATTAAACGACTTGTATAGCTCTGTCTCTTTCCCACAGCCTAAATTGGATCGCGTTAGAGTTCGTGGTTAATGCCCCTGGCAAACAAAACAAAAAACGCAATTTTGAGTAAAATCACGTAACACAATCATTAAGTCATGTAAATCAAGGTGCAGGAAACTTTACTAATTACGTTTTTTAGGAAACAATTAAGTTTTTTAGGAATCGCTTTAATTGTTGCCCATCGCAAGATCAATATTCGAGTAGAAAGTTCTAGATTAGGGGAAGTTTTATTTGAAACTTTACAATGAGTTTTGGAAGATTTTTTAAGCAAGACATTGCCCCTTTTTTATCGTGGTAAAATCATCAAATGAGTCCTCCCACCCCGGGCAGGGCGGGAGGGACTGTCAGACTTGTACTGACTAAAATCCACGGTGTCCTTCAATAGCCCTTTATGTTCCGGGGTCACGATAATGAGATAAGTCCCGCGACCCCGGCAGGCTTTGGCCCTCTAGAGCCCCGTAAGACATTGCCCCTTATTAGGAAAAACCGACAAGTGCGAGTTGGACTGGCGTGAAGAGAATTCCGTACGATTTATTTTTTGCCTACCTATAATTTTAACCGCAAGTACTAGATGAATTGAAATTTATGAATAATTGAAGATTGGTACGCACAATATTGAATGATTTACCATGTTATTTTAATAATCCAACTCGGATGGGCAGTGTTTGGGAAGCTACGTGATATCTTCTCATCGAGAATCCCACAGTGTCTCATTACAAGGGTGTTTAACCAGTGTGTGTTGCCAGTGATGACATATGGCTCTGAAACGTGGTCTCTGACTGCCGGCCTTTTAGAGAGACTAAGAGTCACTCAACGAGCAATGGAAAGAGCTATGCTCGGAATTTCTTTGCGGGATAAAATCCGGAACATGGAAATTCGGCGAAGAACCAAAGTCACCGACATAGCTCGTAAAATTTTCAAGTTGAAGTGGCAATGGACAGGCCACATCGCTCGTAGAACTGACAACCAATGGGAAAGAAAAGTTCTCGAGTGGCGGCCACGGACCGGAAGACGCAGCGTAGGCAGGCCTCCCACTAGGTGGACCGACGACATCGTGAGGGTCGCGGGCAACCGATGGATGCAAGTGGCGAATTGTCGTTCAGCGTGGCGGTCTAAGGGGAAGGCCTATGTTCAGCAGTGGACGTCTTCCGGCTGATGATGGTGATGATGACTCAAAATGAAATAAAATAAAAAGCACCAAAAGTCTATCATAGCAAAGGTCATCGGGCGGAATCCGACCCGGTCACGGACATGAATAAAAATGGTCTTGAATGAAAGCGCATAATTCACTTAATAATATACAATTTTTTTTTTTTTGTAATCCATGGGAAAACAAAGTTATAGCCAAAAATATATTTATACAAAAAATCTCCGTTCGTTGTCTTTCCTCTTAATTTGTACGTTTTCAGATTACCTATCTTTTGTTTTTTATTATCGACTAGATACATAGTTTACAAGCCACTCAACCTGATTTTTACAGTTTGTTTGGAATATCTTTGTTAATAAACTTAATCCCTGTTACATCGCAGAAAACACATACTTTCAGAATTGTTTTTGTGTTGTTAGGCATAAAACACTTGACAAAAATGCACTTACCCTAAGATACATTAACTCAAGAATTTGTGTATAATGTAATGTAATGCATTTTTTTTAATAAACCTCGTGAGATTGAATCGAACATTTAAACTGTCAAGGTAATAATTATTGTCTTGCCAGCTCACAGAAGAAGCTTTATAGCATAGATAATAGTGGAGGCAAGACTACAAATATCTAAGTTAAGACTACTGTCGGGCACGCCGCAATCTCGGTGGTAAGACCCCTCTTTTAGAAGTGGCTGGAAAGGCGTCACGGCGTCCTGACCTACCGCATGACGCAGGTCCTCACCGGACACGGAAGTTTCGGGACCTCCCGAAACCAGGCGTTTCTTCCCTCCCTATTCAACACAGGTACCTACCTGAGTCGAATAGGGAAGGAAGAAACGCCTGGGTGTCACCACTGCGAAGATCGCCCGGAGGACACAGTGGAGCATACGGTGCAGGACTGCCCCTCTTGGGCAGAGCACCACCGTGTCCTCACGGCAGCGATAGGCGGAGACCTCTCGCGCGCGGCATTGGTCGAGGCCATGCTGCGGGGCGAAACGGAGTGGGTAGCGGAAGCCTCCTTCTTCGAAGCAGTTATGCTCGTGAAGGAGGAGGCGGGCCGTGAGAGAGAGAGGACAGCGTCCTCCCTCCGCCCCAGCCGCAGTGGTAGACGCCCACGGCGTCGGACGTCGCAAGACGATCTCCGGCCACCGTAGGTGCGGGCATGCGGGCGGCGAGTAATGGGCAACTCGCCGCCCGGCAATGGACCATGCCCGGGTCGACCGCGCGTTGTGTTCCACGCGCGCCTCAAAGAGCGTCAGCAAGATGACGGAAAAGCCTGCCGGGGTCACGGGACTTATTCCATTACCGTGACCCTGGAACGTAAAGGGCTATTAAAGGACACCGTGGATTTTAGTCAGTACGAGTCTGACAGTCCCTCCCGTCCCGCCCTGGGCGGGAGGACTCATTTGATGATTAAACCACGATAAAAAAAAAGTTAAGCTTCACAAAAGAAGGTGAATGACTGCTTCCCATTTCCCCTCACCCAGCAGAATGGATTGAACTAGCGCCGGGCGCGAGAATTTGCCACTGCCAATCGTGCACATAATTGTTCTCCTTCTAAGCCGGGTAGACCTTCATGTCCACCTTCTTCCTTCGCATTTTTTAAAGGCATATTAACATTTTAATATTAGATCGGAGATTATATTTCATGGTTAGTCATAGATAATATTCCACATGTGCTAACATCTAGATTCTAGGAGGAGAATTGAACAATTGACGATGCAGATGCCAATAATTCACGGTTAATTACAATGTGTCGATGGTTAATAGAGGTCAGAAATGATCGATTTCAAGAAGATTATAATATAATTATTTCGACGCCCTATATATGTATATCGATTTGTTGTTGGTATATCCTGCGCTATACTGCGAAACTGCATTGCTTACGCCGAATAAATATTGTAAAATATGAATACATATTTAAGATCAATTTTCTCAAAATTCCCTCATCCCACAAGAATGCGACCCTTACCATGATAAAGAAGACACATTTAGCTATATATCCTTACATTTTCATTTATGTCCGCCGTGGGTTTTTTTCCCATACATTTCGCCCGTTTACCTTTAGCTCTTATTAATCTTAACAAAGATCTCAAAAAATGAATAATATGTTTTTTAATTGATCAAGTCATCCCGAAAACAAGTAAAAAAAAAATGAACGGCAGTAATCCTTCCGGCTTTTGGTGCATTCAACGATGCCCTTTCGGCCCACTACGATATTGGCCTTGGGTTTCAGTGCCCCTAGAAAATCCCCCCCAACAAAACAAGCGAAAACGTTGTTTCTTTAACGAGCAAGTTCTTATTTTTGAGTATTTTTTACTTTGAAAGCACTAGATAGGGAAAAGTAGTGTAATTAGCGTATTCTTTGAAAAGAACTTTGGCCGGGAAGCACTAACAAGTAACAGTGAATGCACTTCTGTTGTTATTTGAAAGAAACCAGTCCTTTGTTCAGAAGTTAAGACAGTTATTTTTGTTATTTATTTTTGTACCAACGAACTTGGGAGTTTGTAGAACGCTGTTATAGTCAACTGAATGCGCTATTGTATCTTTTAAGTGTTTTATTATTTAGGTAAATTCATTATTTTCCGGAATATGTTGTCATTTCACAGACTTCACCAACATATTAAGTTTATACAGATACATTTGTTTTTACTTCTTATTTCCTCATGTGGTTGTAGACCCGGGTCACGAAACTGTCTAAACAAGGTACCGTGGCCCTGGAGCGTAAAAGGCAACCGAAGGGACACGACAAACTTATTATTTTGATGACTTTCCAACTAGAAAAAAATGAAATCAAGGCAGTTGACCCTCGAGTTGAGTTTCATTTTATTTATTTGGGAAATCAAACAGTGTAACATTACGATAAATTAATTTCTATTGATATGCGTCACGTTTAATTCTCTTACATTACCATTTTTATTTAACCTCGAATTCACCTCCATAAAGCCAAAATTTTAGTCTAAGTTTAAAATTTTAAGAAATTTTCTAACCTTCTAAGATTTTTACAATGTTACAAAAATTCTCTCCTCTCTACTTGGAAACGGCTACCACACAAAGGAAAAGCGTCCAAACCTTATATGCGCAAATTATGCAAATGAAATAATACAAGCTGCTGGAGAACACTCCGCTGAGGGCGAATAATCTCGCGGACATGCTCCCCAGAAAGTAACTCAGACGTATTGCGCGCTGGAAAATAGTTGGGACTTGCATTAAGAAATATAACAGATATTTGGATGTGGTAGTAATGGTAAATATAAATTTGTTAGTGTGTAGTAGACTGCTAGTCAACATCCACTGCGGATGGACTACACCCGACCATATTATAATAATATATTATAAAGTTGCTACGATGCGCTTTTGGATCAGCAAGGCTACGGTACTTGCTGCTACGCTGGTGTGGTACTCACCGTTTGCTCGACACTTTTTGGGGCTACACTCTGCTACGCATAGTAACTGCAATAAGCTAGACGCTACGTTAATTACTGCTATGCGCTACAGCACTGCAGTCTGCTTGCTGCTACGCATCGCTACGCGTCACTACGATTGCCGCTACGCGTCGCTACGCTTACTGCTACGCGTCGCTACGCTTGCTGCTACTTATAGCTACCCATAGCAACAGCACTGCTACGGCTTGTCAGTGTCATTTGTCAGCGCAGTGCCTGATCGATTGTCAGCTCTTTTGTGCAAGGTACGATTGCCGCACCGATCTTTAAATACGTATACGACATCCAGGTCAGCATTTCTGTGTGTAGGGATAATTGGAGTAGTATTGAGCAAAATTTCAGCGCGCCTCAAGCACTTTTCCAAAATTTCAAGTAGCTCTAAGCCACAGGCATAATTCATAATATTATAATTCTTTTACAAAAAATAAATTCTTGTAATAAACAGTCATATTTCACATAAGTGCCATCTCCAATGCCACATTTTCTCAGATCTGAGCAGAAACCAAGCCAGAGCAGCTTTGAGGCGGGCGCCGAATGGAATTGGGAGCTTATCACAGCTTGAGTAGAACCCGATAGCGTGTGAACCGACACCTAGATGCAACCTACTTATACGGTTTATAAAAGACTCTGAAATAGTAAACTTAGGCATAAACCGAAGTTATTTGGAGGGTTGAACTTGAATAATGTGTAAAATTTTGCCTTTTATAAAATGTGTGAAAATTTTAATAATATAAAACCTTAGGCTCGCGCCGCCTTTTTTTTTGGCTTTCGTTGCCTTATTAGCAGCATTTACTCCTGTAACGTGGATGCGTTTACAAATCCACAAAGTGCGAGACCAGGCACAATGACCCGAAGGCTTTAGCCTCATGACCTTAGAGGGCCAAAGCCTGCCGTGGTAACAGGTCTGTCTTATCAGATAACCGTGGCTCCGGAACGTAAAGTGCTATTGAAGGACACGGCGGATTTTAGTCAGTAAAAGTTTGACAGTTCCTCCGGCCACTATAGTGAAACAATATACAATACAGGTTCTTGTTATTACAGGGATTATCCGGCGTAATGTTGAGACGACCAATTGATCGGTTTTCAATTGTCAAAATAATTGTTAAAAAAAGGCCACAGTTAGAGATTTATTACTAAAATAGATTTTCAGTTTAAGTACTTAACATATTTTAATTAGCTCAATTATGATTTAATCAATAATACCGCGTTTTCATTAAAAAATCTATCCATTGGTGATAGACACTTGAAATAGATTTCACTAACAAAAACTGTTCCCTTGAACCCCAACAAAAACTAAATTATACCAAGAAGAAGATCTTGAATAAATTGAAATTCCAAGCTCTGATTAAAGAGAACTTTCATGAGATCGTATCAGACAAGTTTTAACGTTACCAGTTAACTCATTTGCAAATAATTCTTGGGATGAGTTTGGCTTAAAGACAGCTTTACTGTGAATTGAAATAAAGTCTTAAGACGTATACGCCGAATGACACTTCATACAAATTTTTGTCTTTATTTTAGAAATGACGGAACCGGTTTTAACGGATCTTCATAAGCAGGATACATAAGTCTAATGTTTCTCATATTTAATTATAATATTATAATATTGTTAACGTTTTCTAATTTTATATTATTTAACTAATGTAAAGCACGCCGCCGCCGCCTCATTTATTTATGTTAATAATTAGTTATCAGATGATATTTTCAAAATGTCTTAATAAACAAAGATAATAGAAAATCTTTGTTTCAATGGAAAATTTAAAGTCGGTCTAATTTAGCTATATATACCTAACCTTTTTTTTTCTCTAATAACATTTTAATCAAAATCAGTATTTTATTTGCTATTTATTACTTTTGTTTTTTTTTTCGGCTTGTGTAATTTGCCTGTAATTTCAAATGTAAACTTAAAAGTTAGTATGAAATGCCATTCAGTGTACCTACACGCTCTTAATGGACTTAAAGATTACATTTGAAGAAAGGGTGTTAATCTCACTTAAAGTGCTTTTGTTTAATGTTAACCAAGAAAACTTATAGGTACTTACTGCTCGCTAATACTTAGTTGCTTTGTTTTTAGTAGTCTTAAAAGTTCTAGTCCCTATTTGTAGAGGCTAAATCCAAGATATAAGAAAAATAAACCAAGTTAATGGTTTTAACTTTAGGGGTCTTTGGAACTTAACTGTCTTTAACTGTGGAATGCAATCGCATCTAGATCAAATTAGTTACTCGTATAAGTACTCGTAGCTGTCTTAGCAGACATAAAATAAATTAAAAAAAATAAAAATTTTGATGAAGGTTAAAATCTTATCAAAAAAAAAACACATTATTTCGAATGAACTTCCTGCGACAGTTACAAAACCATTAAAAATAATACAATATTTATGTATTTTTCGACACACTATTTATTTGTTCGAAAAACCTTTAAAATATGTTATCCAAATTAAACTTAACATACCTATTACAAATTAATTAAATCAAGGAGATTAAACACCAAATAAAAATACGGTATCCATCAAAAGTTGAAAAATGCAGTAATCTATTTTGTACCACGGTATGATTTGTTTTGAGAATAGAAAGGGCCTTGGCAATGTCAACCATAAATCGCTAGGAGGAAGATATAAATCTATTTGGTGAACCACTGCGATGTATAGTGACCATACTTTGAGGTGAAAACATGGGACATACGTGAGTACTTTAGTTTTTGTTACGAGTTGCAAATTATCGTGAGCCGGAGCAGTAATGTTGACTCTCCAAACATCACTTTTATAATCGTAAAAAACTGATCTACAATAATAAATTACTTAAGTAAATAAAAACATTTGTCTTCGAATGACTATTGTATGCTTTCAATCATTAATCATTTAATTGAGGTTCTAAAATAAAATGTGTATTCTTCTACATTCTTCTAATCTTATAATAAAAAAACTAGCGGTCCGTCTCGACTTCCCACGGGTGGACTTATCTTTTATAGCAATAAATATAGGCCATAGCCTATGTTACTCAGGATGAATGTAGCTTTCTAATGGTTATTTTTTTTTAATCGGCACAGTAGTTTTTGAGTTTATTCATTAAAAAACCGGCCAAATGTGAGTCGGACTCGCCCATAAAGGGTTCCGTAGCAGCAAGTAACCTAATATAAAAGTTCTTGTAGTTGGTTGTAACTTTCAAAGGTAAATTGCGGTTTATGATTTATGACGTATTAAAAAAAAACTAATTACTTGATCTCGTTCAAACTAATTTTCGCTAGTAGTTTCCATGGTAATGTACATGATACATTTTTTTAGTTTTATCATTCTCTTATTTTAGAAGTTACAGGGGGGGGACACATTTTACAACTTTGGAACTGTCTCTCGCGCAAACTGTTCAGTTTAGAAAAAAAATGATATTAGTAACCTCAATATCATTTTTAAAGACCTATACATAGATACCCTACACGTATGGGTTTGGTGAAAAAAAAATTGAATTTGAATTCTAAGTATAGGGAACCCCAAAATTTGGTATTTTTTGTATGAAAATCCTAATGTGGTTCACATAATACATCTACTTACCAAATTTCAACAGGATAGCTCATAAGCTTTCGACAAAAAGTGGCTGTGACATACGGACGGACAGACAGACAGACAGACAGACATGACGAATCTATAAGGGTTCCGTTTTTTGCCATTTGGCTACGGAACCCTAAAAACGTACACACAGACAAAAATACAAATCTTTCCTCTTAAGGGCGCATAACCAGAAAGTTGGCAACGTCGCAATTAGCTGTCAAATATTTACAAGTTTTAATTAATTTGGTAAATTTACTGTATGAAAATAAGAAATATGGCTCTGTAGTGCACTAAAAAATTGATTAGGGAATGCAATAATTAATATCGTAACACCGAATATATAATTTTAGATGTAAAAAAAGTATTTGGAAACTTTCTAAATGCTTTCTTTACACCTGAAACGGTTACAACATCAAATTCAGTGTTTTAATTGCATTCCTATATAAATGTTTTAGTGCACTACATATCAGGGGCCTTACCACGAGCTCTTAATGCGATCTATTTTAGGCTGTGGAAAAAAAGACAGAGCAATAAAAGTCGTCTAGCGCCATCTCTTTTCCACAGCCTAAACTGAATCGCGTTAAGAGTTCATGGTAGGCCACCAGAGCCATAGTTCTTATTTCCATGCAGTAACATTGCAAAATTAATTAAAACTTGTTAATATTTCACAACTAAGTATTTGCGTCGTTGCCAACTTTCAGAATATGCGCTCTTAATCATATTATTAGTGTAGACACTGTCTGTTACGTTTTGACGTTTGATTCACATAAAAATACCGTAAAACGCGACATAGTATATCTATGGACATGGTAAATATTTTCGTAAGCATTCTTGTGAAATAATTTCAGATGCAGACAAAGCCACGGTCTTACAGTAGTATAATAATACTCTAAACGTAAAATTACAATAAATTATAACACACATGACATACCTACCATACATTTACAACTAAGAACCAAAACGTTTAAACGTATATAAACTAGTTTGAAAACTAGTCCCTAATCGTTGTCTCGACCTCACCCAAATGTGGATTTGATTTATGTTCGTGCTTAAATCTATCTGAGAGGTAACAGCCCTCAATATTATAATTCCACTCAAATTACTCCAATTACGTCACAAACCTGAGAACGGCATTTGACATTGAACGATAAATATAATCTATTTATCGTTAATTCGTACGACAACACACCGACTCTGGACGTCTTCAAATTAGACGATAACGGTAACGTCACGACACTGAAATATCGTCCGCTCTCTGTCTTTTCCCATAGAAATGTATGAAACTACCGATGTCGTTATTGTTATTGTTTCATATAAAATGGCCTCATTGCTGACAAAGGTCGATCGAGCTGTAGTTACGTGTGAATACGAGTCGCTACAGCTTTTTGCAGTTGCGTCACATGAGTAAATCGTTGTGGTTGTGTTTTGTTTACCGCTCAAAAAACGTGAGTCATTGCGTCGACGCAATGTTGTATTTCCAATGCGGTCAGTATCACCCACGCAGTCGATCAACATCATAAGCATTTACCCAACTATCTTGGAGTCAGCCAGTCGAACCGGGTTCGGATGAATATCAGTATTTTACATGGAGCGACTACTTATACGTATCTGACCACCACAACCCTAAAACTGGCTAAAAAAAACGATGCCCCTTCTTATTAATACACCCATGCTGTCGATAATTACGAAAGTGCGGGTCGTGTGAATAAAAGTTTTTTTTTTAGTATATAACTAGCTTCTGCCCGCGACTTCGTACGCGTATCCTGTTACTTATATGTATTTCGCCAAAATCGAAGGTTTGAAAAATCTGATGCCCAAATCCAAGAGCCCGGGTGAAATAATTAACGGGAGTTTTGGCCCGTATAGTTAAATTTTTATTCATTATTCGTCGTCATTGAAAATCAGTCCTAAACTTTTACCGCCTTCACTGCTCCTTCTAACCTAACCTATCCGAGTCGGGGTGCCCCCAATTAAACAACTAAAAATAAACATGTATGTAACAACATTGTTTTGGGTTTTCATTAAATATTTTATGGTTTCCCTATTTTCACGATATGGTCAAACGTGGGTGACCAAATCGCTAAAAGTTTATCGTTTAATGATTTGGTTACCATTAATTGGCCACTTCATGAAACGTGAACATTTCACGAAATGGTCAACCATTTCATGAAATGATCAATTCAGCGATTTAGCCACGACATAGATATAATATGCGCGCACCGTCATTATCGCGTTGTTGTCGTTGTCGTGTCGTTGCGGTACATGTACCTAATACATATAACCTTAACGAGGACCGTGAAAAAAAATCATCGTCAGGTGGTAACCTTCTTTGTGCTGCCACTTGACATTATGCTGAGCTGAGGCCCTTTTGGATATAAAGGTTTTTTTTTAGTTGTAAGTAAAAGTTAAGTTTAATGTTTCTCTATTATTTATTTATAGTCTATTGACAGTCACTGGTCGGCAGACTTCTTGAGCAACTGACTGTAACTACATGTAAGAACATCTGTGATGTTCTCACTGTTTAAATAATGCTGAAGAAATCTATCGGTGCAAAACATTTTTCTTTGATTAAACTCTTGAATTTTTCTATGATAAGCCATTTTTCGGATGGCAATTGAGATTGGAATTGCCAGGTGTTCAAGTTCTCACAAGAGATATTATCACGTTATTGGAGGATTTATATTACCACCAATAAATCAGATTTATGATTATGATAGTGAGGATTTGACCCCAGCTTAGATATAAAGGTAATATAACGTCTGTAATCAATGTAGGGATGGACTGAGGCAGTAGTATTAATAGTTAGTTATGTATAAAAGCCGCTTTTTACATATAAATCATAAAACCTGTCATCAGGTGAAAAAAAGAATAAAATACTTTTTCCAGCTTGGAAATTGACCCTAAGACTAACAAGGACGACATCACGATAAGCATTAAAATTTTTGTTTACAAGATTCGTATTACCTATACTGCATGACAAAAAAATACCTACTCAAAAGTATTTTTTTCTAATACAGTTGTTGGCTGAATGATCGACTGCATTTATTTATAAAGCAACATTTATTTTATAATGAGTTTTCTTTTTTATAAGTTACATATTGAAAGTGGCGCCTGTTACAGAAAAAATGAAAGGGAACCGTCTGTCTTGGTATGGACATATGATGAGGAGGGATGATACTCATCTGACTAAGAGAGTGATGAGTATGAATGTAGATGGATGGAGAGGAAGAGGAAGGCCGAACATACTCGTAGATGGATAGATTCTCTAATGAATTATATGAAAGAAAAAGGAGTAAATAAAACTGTGACGTCTGATAGGGGAAAATAGAAGAAAAGAACGTGTTGCGCCGACCCCAAGTAAAATGGTATAAGAACAGGAAGATGATGATATTCTACAATAAACTAAAATTCATACTAAAACTACTCTGAATATACCAGGCTCTCATAAAAGAGAAAGTATTACACCAAACATTTTAACAAACGAAAATTCTTACCATGAGTGACGGCGCCGGCCGTCTATTGTCTGAACTACAGCCTCCCGTGAGAGCTTTATATGACATACTGGAGTTTACGTAACTTTACATAATGTTACAACGGGACTAACACAAATGTGGATAGTTTCAACTTAACAGGGGGATATGCCGACCTGGGTTACTCCATTATTTATTAAAAGTAGTTGTAAGTTTGTATACATCAAATGGTATAAGCCATTATAACTGCACGTTTGGAATTAAGCTAAAGTAGTTACTGCTTGAAAAAAATATGGATCTATCGAAAACGTCCCAAAAGCTCCCATGTTATGGTCGCCATTAAATTTATAAACATGATTATATTACTGTAGGTAATAATAAAAACATTTTAATAATTTGATTTGATTTGCGATACGAGGAACAAGGTATAAAGTTCCCCAACACTCCATTGAATAGGGCGCACGTCTGACCAGATATGGGGTTGTGTTGGATTTTTTCTATGTTCTATTATATAGTCGCAAAGAACATTAATTTCACCATACAGGATTTTGATTTTAGTTTTGCTTGTTCCATAGATGTCATAAGCAATTTGTTAACAACTCAAATAATATCTGCTACACTATTTTTTTTATTTCAATAAATAACGCGAACCACTTAACTGTTTTTAAATAGTTTAAACTAGGTTTTTATTAGGATTACCAAACTAGTTACAAACTAAACTGTAACCCAAATTCGAAGTTACAAGCAACTTACCAACCTAATACAGCCTATTGAACAGTTTATTAGAGCTATATCCACGTAGATTAGAATTTTAACGTCTGTAGACTTTAAAAAGATAAATAAAAAAAAATCTCTTAACTTCAAGATTTCTCACCTCTCAGAGCACTCATAAATTTTTATTAAATTCCAAAATTGAGTTCTAGTGGGCTTTCAAACTATTGAAGCTTTTATTTTTGGTATCGTTATAAAATCATCAAAAGAGTCCTCCCACCCAGGGCAGGGCGGGAGGGATTGTCAGACTCGTACTGACTAAAATCCACGGTGTCCTTCAATAGCCCTTTATGTTCCGGGGTCACGGTAGTGAGATAAGTCCCGCGACCCCGACAGGTTTTGGCCCTCAAGAGGGGGGCCCCGTCATTATGCTGACACTCTTTGAGGCTCGCGTGGAACAGAACGCACCGTCGACCCGGGCATGGTCCATGGTCGGACAGCGAGTCGCCCATTACTCGTCTCCCGCATGCCCGCGCCCACGTTGGCCGGAGATCGTCTGCCGAACTATGGGAGCTTGAATAAAATTCTTTGTCACTTGTGAAAAATAATAGATTCCACCTGGGAATGTTCCTAAGCCGAGAGCCTTGGTTTAAGTATTACTGACTACTATAAACTTTCCCGGTGTCTAAACGTGACGTGAAAATGTGAAATAGATGTTTTACTGCAGACTAAAATAATTTAAAGATACGACTCTTTCTAGATACTTGTACAAAAAACAACAATATCTTTTGAAAGGATCATTTATAATGGAAGCAGCGAGTTTTTTTTTTTCACGAGTTTTCACTATTTTACTTTACAGCGTCTTTACAGTATTTACAGCGTTTCATGTACCTATGGAAAAATGGAACAGCGCCTCTGGTGTACGAAGAAGGAATTATTGTTTTCCTTGAAATTAATGTCAAAGTTCCAGTTTACTTTACGTCAAAATAACTGAAAATTCATGAAAAGGCCTCAGAAGTGGACTTGGCATGCAGTGATAGTTGAACCTATCGCACACAACTTCCAGCGCGCTACAAACTTGACGGTAAAACTGGGTCGTGTATGGCTGACATCAGAAAAAGGAATAAATAAGTTGGAGTCATTGCTAAGTTGTTAAAAGAAAATATTTTTAGAAAAACCAAAGAAAACAGATCAAGCAAAAACAAATGACTGTCGTATCTATTACTATTCACACTTACTCTTTGTCCGAGACTTCTCGTAAACCGTGGAAAATGAGGCAGGACTCCAACATTGTAACACGAATTATATAATTTTATCTTAAAGTATTGTCTCAGTGGTACAGTCAGCCACATCAACTAGGGTAGGGGTACACACCGCGTACAGTTTTGAACCCGTGCTGGGTTCAAAAACTGTACGCGGTTTGTACCCTAGTGCATAAAGAGTACAAAGGGGTGTCATGAGACCAGCTTGCCGCCCAATCAAGAAGCAGCCCCGTCATGCACCTCAAGGAAGTCTTCCTGCTAGTATTAGTAGTAAGCTAGTATTGACTAGCTAATGGCGCTGAATCAAAACACTAAACCTGCAAGTCGCTCCTTGCGGTGCTCCACATCGCTGTCAGTGTGGCGAAGCAGTCGACTGCCTCGGGCACCATGGCCTTTCCTGCAGCAAAAGTGCGGGTCGGTTAGCACGGCACGCTAGCTTAAATGACATTATCCGTCGTGCTCTTGTCATCGCCGGGGTGCCAGCTGTTTTAGAACCCAATGGCTTGGCACGCGACGATGGGAAGAGACCAGATGGGATGACTATAATGCCATGGAAGTTGGGTAGACCTTTGGTGTGGGATGCAACATGTGTCGACACCCTTGCGCCATCCCATCTTCGCGGTACGGCGTGCTGTGCTGGTGCGGCTGCTGCAAGTGCTGAAAACCTCAAACGGCGTAAATACAATGGCTTGACTAGCAGCTATGTATTTGAGCCGTTTGGGGTTGAAACACTAGGGCCATGGGGTCCGAGTGCTCACCAAGTTTTTAAAGAGCTTGCTAAACGAATAGTCGACTCTTCGCGTGACCAGAAGGCTGGCCTATTTCTTGGTCAAAGAATTAGCATTGCCATCCAACGTGGCAAAGCTGCCAGCGTTCTGGGCACTTATCCCGTTGACAGCGATGTGGATGAATTTTTTGATGCTCTTTGTTAGTTTTAGTAATTATTTTTAGGTTTGTTAATTAAGTTTTTTAATGTACAGTTACCTAATTGAATTAAAAACAGTACGCCACGATCTGAATAAGTTTGAAAACCTCTGAACTAGAGTTTACAAATACGTCTGACTAAGTTTTGAAAATATTACAAAATAAATTGAAATAAGTTTGGCTTAATATAAGAATTATTATTTAATTGTGTCAGTGTCAGGTGGCGTATAGTTCTGACGTTGTGCATTTTTCAATGTCATGTTTTCGTATTCCAAAAAAAAATTAAAGTTTTTCCCATTTCCAAATGTTTTTCATTTTGCAGCTCCTTAATTTAAACAAGTTGTTAAAGTTTCACTATCAATCAAAATCATACTTGAAAAGTACAGATAAAAATATTCTGACTATACGTGTACCTACGTCTTATAAGGCTCAATCTAATGAATTGAAATATAATGGCAGCCGTTCGGACATTAAAACGGCAAATTAGTTGAATAAAATGTCTTCCTTCGCTTTGAAGTTACAGTAATTATTATAACTTTATATCACAACTTTTCACAGATATGTATTATTATTTAAAAACGTAACGAAAAACGTTATTTTTACGCGGCTTTTAGACCCAATTTCACCAAACTCTTTCTAACCAGACATTAGCTAATAAGCTGTTAAAATTAACAGCGCTATTATAATATTATGTGTCCCATGGTGAAAATTTAACAGACCATTGCTAGATCAAACATTATTTGAATGACACACGAAAACATTCATTCACAATATAAATCAACCAAAACAAAATGATGACAAACTCTACGATGCAATAAACAACTGCACTACTTTTCCGTTTGGCTGGTTGATATGTCAACAATACAGCAAATTAAAAAAAAAATGAGTTTGAGGTTTTTTGTTCCGTTGTGTAGAGTTTCTATAGTGTTAAAGTAATATTTAGTTACTAACAGTTCTAACTTTTTTGGGTGTAAACTAGAACATCATCAAATGAGTCCTCCCCTCCTGGGTGGAACAGAAGAAACTGTCAGAATCGTACTGGCAAACAATTATGCTGTTCTTTCGGTTTTTCTTTGCGTTCCAGGGCCGCTATATCGAGTTTAGACAGTTCAGCGACCCTGGCAAGCGTTTCGTTTTGCATGAATTCCGTCAGTTTGCTGCCAGTTCCTAGAAACACGCGTGGAACACAACGTGCCATCGACTTGGGCTACCCATTACAAGCAAACCCGCGCCTACGGTGCCTGGAAATGGCCCATGATCCCCGACGCGACGCCCTGAGGTGGAGACGGCGTGATGGAGAATTATCTCTCACTCACACATTCCACCTCCTCTTTCACTAGCTTTACTGCTTCGCAGAAAGCCAGAAAACATTTTTTCAGACCATGTCATGGAGCGACGGGAAATGGGAAGCCAGCTTTCGTCACCACCTTGTCCACGCAGTGGTGACACCCGAATGACCGAGCCTATTTTGTCATCGACTCCGACACAGGAACCTCTCGAAACAACTGTGTCTGGTAAGGACAAGCGTCAGGCGGAAGGAGAGGGCGCCGTGATCCTCGAACCACTCCTGAACAGGGGTCCTGTCAATTGCGGCGAATCTGATAACTAATATGTAGTTTCTCGCGTACTGGCCATCAGTAAATATCTCCATATAGTCTTAAATTAAAAACTATCTTGGCATCTTGACAGTACTAATCGTCTGTTACCAATGTAACGGATTCATGAAGCAGTCATTAAAATTAACAGCCGATCAAGGAAATTAAAGTACCGTTTGCAAGTGGTGGAACACTCATTAACCTTATAACAGTCGGTTAATACATGTAACAGGGCATTTACTAACAAACAGAGTTTGGTGAATCTGGCCCACTGAACCGATCATCCTGTTTCGTTGTCTAGTGAGAAATCGGCTTAGGACCCTAATCTCATCCAGAAAAAAGTAGGAACAAAGGCCGCGTATCAAGACTTTTCCAGATTTTGTATCGTAAAGCAAACGAGAACGTTGAGGTTAATTTGATGAAAAAAAAAATGATTCGTACATTAAAAGCTCTTTGTCATTTTTCCATACAATAAACGAAGTAAATCAGGACTATCTCAGCAGATAGTCGTGACCGTGGAACGTAAAAGGCTATCAAAGGACCGTTAATTGCCTAAAAGCGTCCGTTGATTGTCAAAACCTAAGCCGCGACCAATAGCCAGTGAAACATAAAACGTAACTATAAATTGATTCTTCTACTCCTCTGGGTTCCAAATAAACTTCAAAGAAATGCTCTAAATTCAAACTAGTCTTGAGAAAGTTACTCGTGCGTCCAAAACCAAAATATAGTGGTCAAAGTTGGTCCTTAGAGCATCGCGGTACGTATATCAACAGTTATATAATAGTTTATTGCCTTTATCTCTCTTTGAGGCGCAGATTCCCCTAATTTTCTGTACAATGAGTTACAGGAGAGAATAATCTTTAGTATTATTCACATAATATTATCAAGCGCGGCTTTTACCTTGAAAATTGATCGTTATCATTTAGTTACGAGCCCTTTAATATCATAATTATGCTATTTTACCTAAAAAACAGGATCCTATTACTAAAACTTCGCTCGTCCATTTGTCTGTCCGTCTGCTCATGAATCGTGATAGTTAGACAGCTGACATTTTCACTAAATGATGACAGAAATACTTCTGTTGCCGCTATAACAACAAATACTAAAAAAAAAATAGAGGCTCCCGTAATCTCTTATAACAAACGTGATTTGTTTGCATTCGTTTTAAGGACAATGGTATGGAACCCTTCTTGCGCGAGTCCTACTCGCACTTGGCGGTTTTTAATACTCCAATATTTTTGCTCACACCATACTGAGACATAAGCCGTTAGAAATCAAAACTCCTCGTCACATCACAATCTTACCGAATCAAGAAACTCACGTAATTACAGAAGTAAATTGGATTTATTAATTCAGATGGTTCAAGCTTTGAGGTTTCGGTACGTGGCCTTAATTACCACTTAACTGCGTCGCCTATGGCAGTCTTATGGGATGGAAACACCCTGCCAGACTTGATAGCCTACGGTCTGGATGTGCTCTGATTACTGTAAGTGCATTGGGTCCAAAATTATTTTTTACACAGTATGCGATGTCAAATTTGTGCAGAAAAAAATAGAGAAGTAGTTTAGAACATGCTGCAGACAGAAAGATTTACTCATTCACGTGTAAATGCAATTGGTCATCTTTAGAAAAAAGAAGACATCCACTGCTGAACAGAGCCTTAACTCTTAGACCACTACGCTGAACGATGATATACATAATCCGTCACTTGCATCCATTGGTTGCCCGAAACTCTCACGATGATAACGGTCCACCTAGTGGGAGACCTGTTAACGTCGCGTCTTTCGATTCAAGGTCGCCACTCGAGAACTTTTCTTTCCTAGCCATCATAAAGACTCAGATTGGTTTTATTTGATGACAGAAGAAGATTGGGATCATGATCCAGGTTCAGATATATTATAATTATTATTTTCCGGAATAAATAATTGTTTAGTTTGATGCAAATTGTGTCACTTAAAACAGTCTCCGGGACTTGAGAATATTCTTTTACGCTAGAAATGTAATACTTATGAGCCGATGGCCTATCCGCTGATGAAAGCAGTAATATCTGTAATTTTTAAAAATCTGTAATACACACAGCAATGCTACCCAGGGATTTCATAGGGTAAAATCACTCTTGGGTTTGATTGTAAAATTGGTCGTTAATCAGTTTATTTTACACTAGCTGACCCGTGCCCACTTCGTTGGGCGGTAAGAAACTCAAGATATCTTTATAATTTATAGCCTATAGCACCCACGAATAATGTAGCTTTCGACCAGTGAAACTATTTTTAAAATCGGTTCATTACTTCCTGAGATTACCCCCTACATACAAACAAATTTTATCACTTTATAATATTAAGTATAGACATAGCTATAAAGTTAGTTATCTAACAGTATTAAACCGAACGACGTCATTCACATCACATCAGCACCTTTAAAATATTCTCAATCCAACTTAGAGGCGAATCCAACGTCTTTACCGGGAACGTGCGGCTGCCATTAACCATGCTAATACAAATGGCCACTTTAATTACTGTCGTCATTTCAGGTTGTGTCTCTATACTCATAATTTATTTTGGCTCTATTTAAAATAGTTTTTGGTAATATTTATTGCTACTTTTGTAACTGTTCTTTTGGTTAATGAATTTAGACCGTATAGCTGTTTTTATGGGTCCTATTTATAAATTGACAACTTTTCAATAGAGACTGTCTAAGTTTCTATTTGATTCTTACTCTGGTAATACCATATCTTTCTTTATAATTAAAAACACACCCATACATAGCCCTAAATAAATAACATTACCTAACAACATAACAACCAGTAAAAGTAAAAATTCTCGGAACAAAATAAATAAAGTAAGACCTCCATTCTCCTGTTTTGATCAGTTTACTGTTTAGCAAACTTAAGAAAAGTCTAGACACTGTATAAAGGGACCCCGGCGGGTCAATATTGACCCTCTAATACTTACATTTGTATACAAAGACTAACTTGTTTACAACAACAAAAGAAAGAAAAAGGGGCTTACCGACAGAATGAAAACTCTTGAGCACAATTCTCGAGTTTGATAAACCGATAAGGATTGGAAAGGATTTTAAAACCGAGAGGTGTTTACGCGTTAATTTTTACTCAGAGGGGAATTCTATATTACAGCAATAAGAGCCAAAGTTATTCTGTGAAAATAAATCGATTGCTAGCAGGACTTGAACTTGCGACGTTCTAATTCGGTGCATCAAGCCAACCAACTTGGCCAATACAGCTGTCCCGACTCCCGATGTGTTCTCAGAACTTATGAATTCAGAAATAATAAGGAGTAGGGTTCACTCAAAAGTTTAGATTTTCTTCCGTAGCTTCGTACAATATCGAACTTTTGATTCCACTGTTAAGGTCGTGTTGAATTTTTCGTCAAATTTTTTTTTCCGCTAAAATGCTTTATAAATTGCAACGTGTCAATGCGAAAAAAAAATAGTTTTTGTCTGTCTGTCTACCTGTATGTATGTCTGTGCACGTAGGTAATCACGGAAAAAACTACTGCATGAAACATAATGCCGTTTCACCGATGTGAAGGTTTAACTTAAAGTATAGGCTTCATTGTACTACAGGAAAATACAACTGCCTCTACAAAAATATGTAGGCACATAATGAATACACAAGTTGATTAAGTCTGAATATTTCCCAGTCAACCGAGAACACATAATTTTATTAAATTTCCCAATCAACCGAGGCCAAAGTATAAAGACGGGAAGTAAGTTATCTTCATACAAACGCACCGCGCGCGGCTTGTATGTGTGCGCCATAGTATCTATGCGTCGCGTCGCCGCACGCACACTTAACAAAATCTCGACTCAATCCGAGGTGCGCCAGTCGGGGCTAACCCGGCTAACATTGTACGAGGTTCGCGTCACGGCTTTTCGGCACCGCTAAATGAATGAAAAATGTGTAATAATCGCAGGAGAACGTATTGTGTGATTCAATAGACATGTTTTCATTACTAAAAAATACTACATTATGCCGATTAAAAAAAAAACAAAAAACTGATTAGTATACAACGTGTAACATAATTAACGCTAACCCTTTATGGATATAAATACAACTTCCCGACCCTAGTGACCCTTACCAATTTATAGGCACTGAATTAAAATTTTGCTAAAAGTTACAACCCTAAGACAGTAGGCAATTGTATCGCGGATTGGGCCGGAGATAGCCTACTTCCCCTCCTTATACTATGCCGAAGCTTTGTGAAAGACTCCTGAATTTCTTGGCTTACAACATATTTTCAAACTCTGTCTCAAAGTTTATCGATAAAACATAAAAATACATGTACCCAGTACACATTGCTTATGTAAATAAATTCCTTTAGTACTACATACCTGCTCGTTATGGAAGTTTGTTACAATTTATTCCAGAACTTTCCAGTCTCGAGCAAGACTTGACTTGTTTGCTCTGTATGAACTTCAATTCAACTTTAAGCAGCTTATGTAGAATTAGGAATAATTGTGTTAATCCTTCACCTAGAAAAGTGGATATAATGGACTGGAAAAAAGATCAGAAAGTTAGTATTGTACCTAGTTTTAAGCAGTTTTAACAGTCATGTACTAAATATCTCGCAATATTAGAGACGTTAGAGATATCACAAGATTTCTGTGTTTTATTTACATCAAATATTGAAGTATTTACAGCATTATTGTGTGGATAGGTATCGAAAAAGCGCCCCTGTCCGAACGAGGAACGATTTATTTTTTCCGTCAAATTAACGTCAAGATTCCGGTTTACCCTAAGTCACAAAACTTGAAAAGTCATGTTAGTACTTCTGGTTGTGGCATTAAAAGTAAATTAAGTCATACCACTAGATTTTGCTCGTGTCTTCGTTCGCGTTAATTTAGACATTAATTCAGATCATATTTGTGGTGCCATCTGTTATCATAAACATTATTGTTGTTTTTCACAGGAACAGTACCCTGAGCACGAATTTTCAGTATTTGAGACGTAAAGTAAACTGGAACTTTGACAACTTCAAATTGACAATTTTCAAGGAAAAAATTAATTCCTTCGCACATCAGAGGCGCTGTTCCAGTTTTTCATACAAGAAACGCTGTAAATACTAAAAAATACGCTGTAAAGTAAAATAGTGAAAACTCGTGCTAAGGGTACTGTACCCTGAGCACGAGTTTTCACTCTTTAAGAGTGAAAACTCGTGCTCAGGGTACAGTACCCTTAGCACGAGTTTTCACTATTTTACTTTACAGCGTATTTTTTAGTATTTACAGCGTTTCTTGTATGAAAAACTGGAACAGCGCCTCTGGTGTGCGAAGGAGGAACTAATTTTTTCCTTGAAAATTGTCAATTTGAAATTGTCAAAGTTCCAGTTTACTTTACGTCTCAAATACTGAAAACTCGTGCTAAGGGTACAGTATGTTTTTAGGGATAAAAGATACTCTATAGGTACTTGAAAACATATGTGCAAAAAGGATGATCGTCTGATCGGTTACTGTGGTTTGCGTTAAAGAACAAAGTTGATACCATTTTTTTTTAAGGAGTATATACAAATGCGTCCTCTTACCCTGGGCGAGGCGTAATGGTCTGTCAGACTTGAACTGACTAAAATCCACGGTGTCCTTCAACAGCCTCTTACATTCCGGGGCCACGGTCAGAATTAGGCAGAGTTATTCACGTACTTACACTGATTTCATACAGCGAAAGAATAAATTGGATATTATGTCCCAAATCCCGTAATTACTTTTAAAGAGCAGAAAAATCTCGTGTTTTATTCAACAAAAAGTTAACTTATTTTTACACAATTTATTTGTTCAATCTCTCTGATATTATTTATTTGCAAAACTGTTTTGCATACGAGATTGTCTATTAGAAATCCCGGGAAGATCCATATTAATATCAACATTTCGATGCAAGTACTAAAACCAGTCTACCTAATTCCGACCTCTGCTGATAAGACAGTCCCACGACCCCGTATTTATACCGTAAAATGGTTTTTTGTTAGGTATTTTGCGCTGAGTGTACAATGCAAAACAAGACACTAGAACATTTCTTGCCTTTCCTACTAGCTAGAAAATCAACATTTCTTTTACTCAACTTTCCGCTCAATTTCAAGTGTTTTATTTAAAGAATAATTTATTCCTTTCACGAACAAAGCTGGCTGCGTGCAACACTTGCTTAAAAGCTATTTGTTATTTAATAATGTGCAACTGCACATAAATAACAGACAGGAACAAAAATGCCTGAAGAATTCGTAATTTTCAAGATTTTTGAAACACAAGTGGGTGGGTATGTGGTGCCAGGGTCTTCCGACCTTTTCCATGAAATAATTAATGGCAAAAGGGCCATGTTTTATCGGATTTTCCCCAGTAGCCGCCGTAATCTGAATTTTGTGGACGATTTTTGGTAATAGGGTCTCGTATATAACCATCCCTAGTTTCAGATGTTTCTAAATTAACCCTAGACAACCAGGCCCTTAATAAATGAGGACAACGTCAGAAAAGGCATCGTTAAAATTCCGAGTAACTCTTTTAGGCACGACGTGTTTGTTTTAAAAAGAAGGTTTAATTTAATTTATTCAAATGACATTACGACTTTAAGGGCTGACTTTTCAATAGTCACATAACTTTTATCTGAGAAATTAAAATGGCGGTTTGACAGCTTATCTATAGAAAATATGTAAAACCGCTATTTTTATTCCTCATGATAAAAGTTATATGACTATTGAAAAATCAGCCCTAAAAGAAAAAAAATGCCAAAATAGAACCTTCCTCCTTGAGGGGCCTGTAGTAATCATTGATATATAATACAAGTAGGTTTCTGGAGGAATTTATTATCTCTTTTACTTTTAAAATCAACCTATAATTATACTTGGGTAAAAGGTAGTACTCACGACTACACATCAAGCTATTATACAAATCAGCTTATCGTGGTCTCGCTTTGTATGATCTTTCCGCACTTTCACGGATCAGCTTATACTGGTTTTGTAAAGCTTGACGCATACAAGAGATAAGTCATGTTCTATCAGTTTGTCAGTTTCCATCGCAATTCTTTCGTTTTAGAAAAGATGTGTTCTGTAAAAATAGAGATCCGCCAATCAAATCGACGAAGGGTTCTGTCAAAGTTTCTAAGTTTCAAAGTTCTGTCAAAGTTTGACTGGCCTGTTGGTCTAGTGGTTAGTGACCCTGACTGCTATGCCAGAGGTCGTGGGTTCGATTCCCACCCTGGACAAATGTTTGTGTGATGAGCACGATCATTTGTTCTGTGTCTGGGTGTAATTTATCTATAATAATATGTATGTATTTAGAAATATATAAGTATGTTTATCAGTTGTCTAGTACCCATAACACAAGCTCTGCTTAGCTTGGGACTAGATGGCGTTGTGTGATAGTTGTGGAATATTATAAAGTAGTGATTTTCAAAGGTTTGTGTCAAAATACTGGATAAGCCCTCTCGTACAAAAGGCGACGCAAGTCTCCGATACCTTACGACTTTGGTATCCATTGATGTGTGCCTGTGTAGGAACCTCTAAGGATTTGCATTGTGAGAGTCACCTGATACCAAAGTTGTAATGTATCGGAAACTTGCATCGCCTTGTGTACGAAGGGGCTAACCATATATATATTAGGTTGGGGAAAAAGTCTTTTCGCATTATAGTATGTATGAACTTGTAATAAAATCTCTTTGGCTATACTATTTGTATCTGGCTGGTTTCGGTATCATTGAAAGTTTAAATTTTAAAGAACATAATTCCAAATTCAAATTAGGAAAAGGTGTGATTTTCATTTGTTTTTCGTACCATCAAGATGAGTGAATCTAATGAAGAAATTCGATACATTTTAAAATTTTACTACAAAAAAGGTAAAAATGCAACGCAAGCCGCGAAAAAAATTTGCGATGTTTATGGACCTAGTGTAGTGTCTGTGAGAGTAGCACAAATTTGGTTTAAGCGTTTTCAATCCGGAAATTTTGATGTCAAAGATGCACGTCGCTCTGGTCGCCCTATTACGGATAAAATGGATGCCATTTTTGAAAAAGTGGAGCAAGATCGGCATACCAGTAGTTACGACGTAGCTGAAGAACTGGAAATTGACCACAAAACAGTTTTGGCGCATTTGAAAAAAACTGGGTACACAAAAAAGCTCGACATTTGGGTACCTCACGAGCTCACTGAAAGAAACCTAATGAACCGTGTACTCATTTGTGATTCTTTATTACGACGTAATGAAACCGAACCATTTTTGAAGAAGCTGATAACTGGTGATGAAAAGTGGATCACGTATGACAAGAACGTGCGAAAAAGGTCGTGGTCAAAGGCCGGTCAGGCTTCACAGACTGTGGCGAAACCCGGGTTAACTCGCAACAAGGTGATGCTGTGTGTGGTGGGATTGGAAGGGCATTATTCATTATGAGCTGTTACCACCAGGCAGGACCATCGATTCTGAACTCTACTGCGAACAACTGATGAGATTAAAGCAAGAAGTTGAAAGAAAGCGGCCGGAATTAATCAACAGAAGGGGTGTGGTTTTTCATCATGATAACGCTAGACCTCACACATCTTTAGCCACCCAACAAAAATTAAGAGAGTTTGGCTGGGAGGTGTTAATGCATCCGCCGTATAGTCCTGACCTTGCACCTTCAGATTTCCACCTGTTTCGGTCTCTTCAGAATTCTTTAGGCAGTGTCAGGTTAACATCACGAGAGGACTGCCAAAACCACTTGTCGCGGTATTTTGACCAGAAGTCCCAAAATTTCTATAGCAATGGGATCATGTCCCTACCTACAAGATGGCAAAAAGTTATCGAACAAAATGGTACCTACATACTTTAGTTAAATGTAAATAAACTTTATTAAAAAATGTTTTGAATTTTCTTAAAAAATGCGAAGAAACTTTTTCCCCAACCTATTATTAAAGAAGGAGATATGGCGTGGAATTCAAAATGTTTAGAAAACCGGTGAAGTCACAATTGCCCCTCCATGACGCTAATATTGCACACACAGTTCTGTCAAAACAGTACTACGAACAACTGCAAACACGCGCCATCGATAATAAATATAAACCTAAATCTTTACACTACAGCGTACTTTTTCCGTATGATTTACTCACACTAAAACAATTATCATTGTGTGCTGACGCGACACGGGGGCGGATACGATCACTCTCGCGCTCAAATGCAATGGACGCTCCATGCGACATTACGGCTTGGTGAGGTATCGTTATGTCAGTTTTACATTGCTTGTCCAGTCACTCTGTAATAGACTGAGATGGTTGTAAAAGAGCAATGTATTTAATGCAAAAACAATACAGTCGGAGTAATATAGGAAAACAAAAATAAAGTAAAACAAGTCAATAGCTGAGCGAAACGCTCAGCACCACGTGGTTGCCGACACGCCCCCTTATCACTTCTCCTGTTTTTAATATTTCTGTGGGGCTAACACTCGTGAGGTCCGCTTAACCACAAACCCGCTCGGTTGACCGGTGCCACCAAAAATTCATCCATCCACACACTCAAAATGCGAAAGTGTGAATATTTGTATGGATGGATGTTTGTTACTCAACAACGACTTTATAACCTGGATAAATATTACATACAATAAATCCTGGTTTATGATCTCATGGGATAATTTTCAAGGTATACCCTGGCAACAACTAAACACATCAGAATGACAGAAAGATCTTGATCAATTTTGGCTTATAAATAGTTTAGAATCTGGAATAACACATAGAATATAATTTACTCGGACTTAATGTTCCTGTGGGAACATTTTTGTTTTACACGACGGGCGAAGCTAGACGTCTTACATTTTTTTTTAGCGTGGTAAAATCATCAAATGTGCTCTCCTATCCCAGAGCAGGGCGGGAGGGACTGTCAGACTCGTACTTACTAAAATCCACGGTGTCCTTCACTAGCCCTTTACGTTCCGGGGTCACGGTAATTCATTAGTCCCGCGACCCCGGCAGGCTTTGGCCCTCTATAGAGGACCCCGTCACAATGCTGACACTCTTTGAGGCGTGGGTGGAACACAACGCGCCGTCACCGCGTCGACCCGTGTATGGTCCATGGTCGGACAGCGAGTCGCCCGTTACTCGCCGCCCGCATGCCCGCTCCTACGGTGGCCGGTTTCGTCTGGCGACGTCCGTCGCCGTGGGCGTCTACCACTGCGGGTGGGCTGAAGGGAAGACGCTGTCCTCTCCCTCACGCGACGCGCTTCCTCCTTCGCAAGCATGACTTCTTCGCAGAAGGAGACGACCGCTTCCCACTCCGTCTCGCCCCGCACTCCGTCTCCGCCTATCACCGTCGTGAGGACACGGAGGTGCTCTACCCAAGCGGGGCATTACTGCACCGTATGCTCCACCGTGTCCTCCGGGCGATCTTCGCAGCGGTGACACCCAGACGTTTCCTCCTTTCTCCTCAGACTCATGTACCTCCCGAAACATCCGTGTCCGGTGAGGACTTGCGTCAGGCGGAAGGTCAGGACATCGTGACCCCTATCCAGCCACTCCTCAAAGAGGGGTCTTACCGCGCCCCATCAATTGCGGCGAGCTTAAACGTCTTACATAGCAAAGATTTATGGCTTAGTTCATTAACCAACATTTGAAGTTCCTACCTCACTAAACTGGCACTATCCAGATACTTATCTCAACAATGCATGTATCGCGTGCTAACGTAAATAGCTCGCGTTGTTTTAAATTTGTTTAAACCGTTGTTGTTGGAACAAACAACTATTAAACATGTTGTTGTGTTTGTTGGACACATGTCATGCAACTTGTTCAGCTGTAAATGACGTGTTTTGGCAGAATTTTCAGCGTTTATATTAATGTTAATGTAGGTCTGTTTTATTTAGAAAGCCGAGATCAATAGCTTTACTTGCTTTTCGAGGCACGCTTTGGTAGATGGCTACCCATCTACGGATTAAACTCGATAAACGCGGCTTATCTTTGTAGATCGCCTTTATTATTGAGATAATTAAATCACAACAAAAAAGAATTGACCAAAACTAAACTTAAAACAGTATCTCATTCAATTTGTAGGAAAACTTATGTGTCCATGTTGCTGCAAAACCAATGAATTTATCAACTACATCATCTTTATCTTTACACTAGCTTCTGCCCGCGGTTTCACCCGCGTCATGTTAGGGGTTTGGCCTTATGGTGCCGTCCTCATTTTTGTTCCCTTGAGGATCGCGTGGAACACGACGCATCGTGACTCGGGCCTTGGCCTTGGTTCGATTCTGATGCCAAATCAACTTTTTTTTTCGAATTTTTCTATGTGTTTTTTTGTTTTGACCTATCTCCGAAACTACTGAAAAGTTGTCGATCAAATTTCCCTCAAATATTCCTAATAATATGCTTCTGTTAATAAGCTATACAATTATTACGCTATTTTCCCTTGGAGATAAGCAATTTTGAATTATGTTGTTTTTTGTGTAGTATGTTTCGAGTTGGAATCTAAACCACTGGATAATAGTTATTCAATTTTTTCTCAAATATTCCTTAAACTGCTCTTCAATTAATAGGGTATGTATAATAACGCTATTCCCCTTGGGGGATTAGCAACGTTATAATATGTTGATTTTCAGTCATTGTTGACATTTGTATAAGAACCGCTATTTGAATACTACTCTTAGCGAGCCAGCTAGTCTGGTTAGTATCCTGCTTGCCTTTCGTGCAATGGGTCTTAGGATCAAATCATGCATTTTTCCATTTAACTTTTTGCGTTTCTTTTTTTTTTGTTTTTATTTATCCTGAGAGTTTCAAATAATTACAATTTTATGCATACTTTTATTTCAATATTATTCGCAATTTTATTTTAAACTTTTTTTTTCAATAGTTCTCTATGATAATATTATCTACGCTGATTTAAATTGTAGGAAGTAAGTTGGATATTTTTTTGAACTGTAATTGTTTAGAGGTGTAGGTGAGGTAATGGTAATGATTCAGAAACACTCAAATCTTTTTGTTATTTTGTGTTTATGTATGTTTTAAATTGGTGCTTAAACCAGTGCATACATTCTGTTTTAAAGGACAACAAGTTTTACTCATCGAATCAAATAATAAGTTATTTTTTAGGTATCACGCGGTATGCTAAAGGGGGAAGAGCAATGCTATCGTACGTTCAATTTCGTTAACAAATTGCAGCGATACTGTAAATCGACAAAAATGATAGTCTAATGTTTAAGACAAACACGGATCTTTGAAATTAATGTCGCTCAAACAAGGACGTTTCCAATTTCCTATGCAAACTATGTACCTAGAACATTATTGATCTAAACTAATATTATAAATGCAAGTATGTTTGTTTGTTTGCCTTTTCACGCAAACTACCTACTGAATCGATCGTCCCAAAATTTTGCAGATACGTTGTCAGCGGATATAGGGTATCTTTCATCCCGAAAAACAGAAGAGAACTGTTGCCGGGAAAAAAATACGTTCATATTCCAGATGGCGCCACTTACACGATCCGTATTGTTTCTCAAATTCAAAATTAACGCAAGCGAAGCCGCGGGATGGGGTGCTAAGACAGGAAACCTCCACGTGCGCCCGTGGACTGGAGTTCCCTCTCGGATACGTCCGGGGGGAAGACCAGTTTTTCGGGCCGGTGCGCCCTGGGATGCGGGCAAAAACTCTCCTTAGGCACTGTGTGCCTAAGGGGTTTCTTTGCCCGTATGCAAATAGCCTGTCGGGTGGACGCTCCAACGCGTGTCCCTCTGAACAGCAGAGGGCACAGCGGCGGAGCGGGCTTGCGGACGGTGAGTAATGGGAATGCTCGCCGTCCGACCAAGGACCAAGCCCGGGTCGGTGGCGCGTCGTGTTTCACGCGTCACCGACGGGGCCCCTTATGGGGCCAAATGCCTGCCGGGGTCGCGGACTTTTCTTAATCCAGGATACCGTGGCCCCGGAACGTAAAGGGCATCCGACGGAACACGGGTGGATTTTAGTCAGTAAGAGTCTGACAGTCCCTCCCGCCCCACCCAGGGCGGGAGGACTCATTTGATGATTTTGCCACCCTAAAAAAAAAAAAAAAAAAAAAAAAAAAAAAAAAAAAAAAAAAAAAAAAAAAAAAAAAGCGAAGCCGCGGGTAAATACTAGTTGAAAATAAAGTCATAAAAAGTTTACAACATAATACAAGAAAATATAATCAAAACGAACGTCGTAACATTCAAATTAAAAAAAAGGTGAATTGTCAATTTGTATTTTCCTTTCGAAGTTTCCGTCACATTTTTTTATAAAATACGTCTGACTGACACCACTGTTAATTTGTGTCTGACCGATCCGTTTCAACATTCAAATTAAGCGAACATCAACACGTGATAATTATTTGTAACTGCCTTCACGTTCCATTTACAAAAAAATGGTTCATATTTTTTTCTTACATTTTTATTTTTCATTACATGTTGCTTTAGTTTATTGCCAGTTGCAAGATTTTTATTACACTGATAACAATCATATGGTAATCGGTAATCTAAGACGGAGAGAAGTAAGACCATTGAATCCGTACTTTAGTCCATATAGTAGAAGAAGATACGGTGCTGATGCACAGACAAACTTGAATTATAGGAGGACTAAAGATATAAGAGAAAAAGAAGATGTAGCTGACCGCAGATTCGAGGTAAATGGTGTTTTTCAATATAACTTACTAGTGCCGGATATTCGGTTGAAATATTTGATTAGGTCTACCACTTTTATTATAATACGACACGAAACTAATATTAATACGTATTGTATTTTTAGTTACATGATAATGAACATAAGATTTGTAAAAGGTTATTTTAAGAATTAGGAGTAAGAGTATTTTTAAAGAGTGAGTGTAGCGAGCTCAGGAACTTGGGGCATCCCAACATGGACACCATGGGTAGGTTAGGTTCTAAAAGAGTGATGACAGCCACAAGAAGTGACCGAAGCGTGCTGACGAAGCCTCTATCATCCCCTTCCTGTTAAATCCCTTTAGAACCTGAACATAGAAATAGAAGCCCCGCTGCATGGGTTTCTACAACATTTCATGAAATAAAAGGTGTTACGAGTATATTATCAGCCTATTGCCGTCCACTGCTGAACATAGGCCTCCCCCAAAGAGCGCCAATTTGGTGTTATTAGTTGAAAAAATATATACGAATCTAAAGTCACACAATATTTCCAATAACAGTCCCTAGAATAGGCAAAAACAGGTGTTGTAAAGTACTGTTCGCAAAACACATATAATATGTGCTTACCTATGTTAGAAAATAAGTTGAAATACACCGCGCCAACCCTAAATAAATTGGTATAAGGGCAGAAGAGTGATGATGTTGTTAGTAAATACTTATGAACTGTATCTGCTGTATTGAAGTGTTATATTAATTGAGTGATTGAACTATACAAGCCATACTTTATTTTTTAGTTTACTACCAAAATAATGGTTGTGCAAAGTTAATTTAGCTGCGCACAGCTTAAATGAAAAACTCTTACATTTTTGGTTCATGTAATTTTATAATTCTCTTTAACCTCGGTCAATTAACCTTGATCGTTAAATCTCAAACAGTGGCCATTTTTTTAACAATTGTTTTGACAATTGAAAGCCGACCAATTGGTCGCCTCAACATTACACCGGTTAACACGGATTTGGGTGCTCGAATAACTGAACTCGAATACAAACACCCGATGCATTTACGTACATAATACACTAAGCCTAAGTTGATTCCCCTTAGATGGCCAAAGGCTGCCTGGGTCGCGGGACTAACGAATTACTGTGACCCCGGAACGTAAAGGGCTATTGTAGGACGCCGTGGATTTTAGTCAGTACAAGTCTGACAGTCCCTCCCGCCCTGCCCTGGGAGAGAGGATTCCTTTACCGCGCTAAAAGAAAAAAAAGACTAAGTTGATAAAAATTAAACCACGAAACCGGACATGATTTTCCAAAGATGGCGTACGTTTACACATTTAAATAAAATATAATATAAAATTAATTTTAAATTATAATTTTTCCATTCCAGTTATCAGAAGCACAGCTACGGGAAGAAAAACTGAATAATATAGAAAATTTGGAAAGTCTGCACAACGAACTAAGATGGATGGCTTTGGATGACGAAGATCGGATTGGTACAACATATATTACAATAATCAGTAGACAGTAAAATACGGGTTTGTTCGGACAGGGCCAAGTACTACACTTTTGGGGGCGACTGTCTCATTATTGATAGAAAGAGTTATAAAGCGGTGCATCATTTGAAGAAGTACACCGCGTATTCGCTGTCCTATTCTAGGTTAAATTGTCGTAGCAAGTTTGGTATCTCACGCGAAGAGGAGAGATATGTATCTCATGCAGAGAGATTCGTATCTCACGTGTTAAGTTTGAAAACTTAGTAGTCCAGCGATTGGATTATCACGTATGTTCTTATGAAAAACAGGTCAGCAGAAATTTAATTGTTCTTCCATTTACAGATCAACAACGAAACGTGATGATAATCGGGCAACGATAATTTAAAAAGTTAACTTTTATACGAATATTAGATTTTATAAAAAGTTGCAATATTTATGATTTTTATTTCACAGACTGATTGATAATATTTTTTCCTATCTATTGATAAAGAAAATAACAATTTGGGGTTATACACTATACAGCCCATGGAGTAAGGGAAATTATTTGAAAAAAATATTACGGCAAAGTCAAATCATTTATTTCAATTAGGCCATCAAAGAGGCACTTTTGAACTACGATTATTAAAATTAAAGGAAATAGGATGGGATTGACTCTACACCATCCGTACTAGAAAGAGTTAAATATCTCATTTAAGTTCTAATGATAGTGTCAGCGACCATATAAGTTTACTCGTATATACGTATTGATGTAGCCTCTACTATGAAATCCAGACTTCCATAGTGATGACCAGTCAACTTCTGTGTGCACACAGGTCACTACAGACGTATTCTGGAAGTCAATCGTCATCACACGACGTCTCAGCGGCCACCTGGCAGCCAGTCAGTGCCGGTGAATGCCTTTACCTTTATATCTCTAGAGAAAACTTACTAGTCATTATGGAGAGAGAATAATAAGAATTGTAAATTAAATACCCTTTTAATAAAGATTTTAAATGTAAAAGTTCCTAATACTAGCTCAGTGGCACGGCATGATAAAAATACTATGAAATTCAGTGCGTTGTATCCCTGCTGTATGCGGATCGCGGAGTTTTTTTTCTCGTGTCGCGGTCTCGAGACCGCGACACTACTTAACATTAGGCAATGTTTAGGTGCCGGTTCGTGCGCGAGACCGCGACAGGAGACCGCGACACTTCTTTAGTGTCGCGGTCTCCTGTCGCGGTCTCGCGCGCCAACCGGCACCTTAATATTCCACGCTTTGTACGTATCCGAGGGATGTCCACCATGTAACCATGGCGCATTGCCGTATGTCTTGTAGTCCGACGATGAGAAGAACCAGGCGGGATCAAGTCATGAAGTTCCACACACTCTCCGAAATATAATATAACCGATGAAATACCGACAGGCTGGCAACTCGGCGTCGATATTGAAGGCATCGTAGCCAATGATCTAAGCCTCTTGGTCCGTTTGTCAATCGACTCAATAAGTGCATCCAGTTGGTATTTGGCTGACCCATCCCAGAGGTGAGAGCAGTATTCCATGAATAACCGAACTTGCACCTCTGCACCTTTGTCCTACCCTATCCGCTAGCGAAGTCGCGTTTACAGTTGGTTGAAAAGGTGTGTGTTATACTATTTTTACTTTTACGGACATTTAACCTCACATACTTGAGATTTAGTATTTGTAAAAACAATAACAAATACTAAATCTGTTTCATCACCACCTACAGAACTTCTAGAAACTGGTACAGATGACCGTACGGCCATAAATTCAGTGAACAATTATTTTGTAAACCTAGGCTCTAGCTTAGCAACTAACTTCCGACATCATAGTACAAACTGGTCAAATAATTCTAACTAAGCATCAACACTAAATTCTATATGTATTTTAGAAACCGACAACTCTGAAGTGCAACGAATTTTATTCAACCTGAAAACAGATTCGGCAACAGGTATTGACGGTATTTCGACCAAAATCTTGAAAGCTGCATACAAGACCCTAGTCCCTTACATCACACATATTTGTAATCTTACAATATCCACGGGTATCTTTCCAGACGCTTTTAAGATAGCTTTAGTTCACCCAATCTTTAAAGGCGGGGACAGAGGCAATGTAAGCAATTATAGACCCATTTCAGTTTTACCAAATTTGTCTAAAATTCTAGAAAAGATTTTGAATAACCGTTTGCTTGCCTATCTAAGAGCCAATAATATTTTGTCAGAAAACCAATTCGGCTTTAGAACCGGTATTTCGACGGAAGATGCGGTTCTCTGAAAAAGTAGCTAAGCACATGGATAGGAATGAGAAATGTCTAGGTATCTTTCTAGATAAATCCAAGGCGTTTGACACAGTCTCTACCACAATACTTTTATCGAAACTTGAGCGCATCGGTATACGTGTCACTGCATTGGATATTTTCACGAGTTATCTTGCAAATAGATATCAGCATGTCAAAATCGGTGAAGGCGTGAGTGGCATATATATTATATATATATTGAATACGGTGTTCCCCAAGGCAGCATTTTGGGTCCGACGCTTTTTCTAATCTATATTAACGACCTGTGTTCGCTGTCTGTCCCAAACTGCTCCTTGTTTACTTATGCTGATGACACCGCCTTACTAATATATGGTGATGATTGGACAAAGGCTGAACAAAATGCTCAAATAGCCCTGGATGAGGTTATGGATTGGCTTTCGAACAACTTGTTAACTCTCAATGCTGATAAAACAAAAGTACTGTCCTTCTCGATTAGCAATCAGTCTCAACCAATCAATAACCTCACTGTCAAGGCCCATAACTGTCCACTACGCCTTAGCAATAGATCATGTATGTGCCCGGCGCTAACATTCGTACCTAACATAAAGTACTTAGGAGTGTTGATCGATAAGCATTTAAATTGGTATAACCATATTGACAACTTAGTGGCCAGAACACGGAAACTCATCTATATTTTCAAAAAACTACGTCACTCGGCTGACCTAGACACCATTATGACAGTGTACTTTACACTATGTCAATCATCATCATCATCATCTCAGCCATAGGACGTCCACTGCTGAACATAGGCCTCCCCTTTAGATCTCCACATATACCGGTTGGAAGCGACCTGCATCCAGCGTCTTCCGGCGACCTTTACAAGGTCGTCTGTCCACCTCGTTGGTGGACGTCCTACGCTGCGCTTGCTAGTCCGCGGTCTCCACTCTAGCACTTTTCGACCCCATCGGCCATCTGCTCTGCGAGCAATATGGCCTGCCCATTGCCACTTCAGCTTGCTAATCCGGTGGGCTATATCGGTGACTTTAGTTCGTCTACGGATCTCCTCATTTCGGATTCGATCACGTAGAGAAACACCGAGCATAGCCCTCTCCATAGCTCGCTGAGCGACTTTGAGCTTTGAGATGAGGCCGATAGTGAAAGACCACGTTTCGGTGCCGTAAGTCATCACTGCTAATATATTGTGTACCCGCGTGGGGCGGTGCCTACAAGACACACTTTCTCAAATTAGAAAGAGCTCAAAGAGCCGTTCTTAAAGTTACGTGTTGCAGGCCTTACAGGTACCCCACAGCGGAGCTCTACAGGGAATGCAAAGTATTGTCAATCAGAGGACTTTTTGTGCTTCACTGTATCCTAAGAAAACATAGATTCCCAATACAAAAAACACATAAACGCCGAGCTGATATAGTGTTTCCGACAATCCAGCACCATACAACCTTTATAAGACATCAGTTTGCTTACCTTGGTGGAAATCTATATAATAGAGTAAATAGATTGCTCAAAATACACACGCTCAATCTGTACCAATGCAGAATTAAACTGAAAGTTTGGTTAATGAATCTAAGCTATGTAGAAATAGAGAATCTATTAATCACCTCAAATTAGCAAGACAAGTACTTTTACACTCACAAACACACCCTCACTCAACTACACACGCAACACACACACAAAAACACAAACACACTTACACACACGCACGTACACAAACTCACATGCATGCACTCACGCACACCCACACACACACACACACACATACGGATTCACATAACCACATCCATACTGTTGTGATTGCAGCTATCTACGCAGTCAATTCCCAACATACTAATGTGAATATGTATTATTAGAGGAACTGACTCCCAAGTCACAGACAATAAGCCTAGTTTGGGAGCCAGGGAACATGTTACTGTGTATATTGTATGTTATGAATAAAGTATTATTATTATTATTACATACGACTTCCGTGCGGTAATCGAATCCTGACACGTAGCTCAGCAATCCAACCAGTCTGGCACTGCACCAGCCGTAACGCCGAGATGTGCTTAGGTGATAAGGACCAGTTGTTTAATCAACAGTTGAACAAATTATAATCCAACACTTTTTTACAAATGTTTAAAATATGTATAGGATTTAACAAATAGTTCGTTTAACTACTAAAATAAGCCACTCTAAATCGAATTCCTCCAGAAAACACACCCATGTTAGAAAGAAGACGGCTATCATAACAGAGGTCTTAAAAACCTATAACCAATATATAAGGCTACATACTTTGCAGTTATGACTCTATTGTTCAGGAGCCTGCAATAATCCTCAATGCGAAGACGCGAGCACGGATGCCATCTGGATCAGATTTGTGGTTTAAAATTAATCGTTAAAGATGTCCTGTAAACCGATAGTCCTTATTATTAATAAAGATAGGTTCATTTTCATTTTATTTTTCTCCTATAACAAAAGTAAGCCAATAGTTTGGTTCACTGTAGTTAGATTGAGGTCTCCACTTCGGTTCGCAACCTCGTTTTTGGTTCGGTTCGGTTGGCAGTTATGTTTGACTCTAGCTGTAGTACATACTTAGTTTACAGCGTATGTAACACTTATTTCTTCTTTCAGCCAATATAAGAACGTCTTCTAAAAATATAGGAATAGAACATAAGATCAGTTTTACCAGTGTATAGTAAGACGGAATATTTCTTCGAGGACTCGACAGAATTTGGCTTCGCGATAGGTTTGGACCAGCCTTTCCCAAAGTGGGCGATAACACCCCCTTGTGGGCACAGCAGGCCTAAAAGGGGAGCCGTAAGAGACCCAGAAAAAAAAATGGGGGAGTTGTGTAGAACTGTAGAGGCTTCGGGGACCGATTTGTAATTTCATCTAGCTAGAAGGACTCAGACACCGACAGCTCTCGAGTCTACAACTTTTGAACATCAAGTAATATTAATTAAGAGATTGCTCAAACTCGGTTCGATATTTCTCTCCGCGTATTCATGTATCTGTCCTGTTTTATTCAATAAATAGAAGAAAAACCATATCAATCGGTCGCTCCGTTTCGAAATGAAAGAAGCCACAAACAAACAAATAAAAAGGCAATAGACACACTTTCGCATTTTAATACAAGTATTCCTAGATAGGTAATTTTCGTAGATAGGTAATAGACCGCGGGCAATCATGTATTAACAAGTTTTCGTTAAATAAACCAATTTGTGCATTCCTGTGTCATTCGGCTGATTCATGGAATACTTGTTCTTACTTTTTGAGTACAAATTGAGCGTCGAATGAGATAAACTAGTTAATGCATTTTTGTCTAATTACTGTCGGTGCGTGCTGCTTATGCAATCCCATACAGGGTGTTAAGGACATCGACGTTCAAACGGATACCATGGGTCCAGGACATGATTCTGGACCCCCCGTGTTGGAATTTTTAGTCAGTTATTTCCTATTTTTGTTTATTTTTATAAGTTTGTTTTTTAGGGTTCCGTAGCCAAATGGCAAAAATGGAACCCTTATAGATTCGTCATGTCTGTCTGTCTGTCCGTCCGTATGTCACAGCCACTTTTTGTTAAAGTTTAAGAGCTATCCTGTTTAAAATTTGGTAGGTAGATGTATTATGTGAACCGCATTAGGATTTTCACACAAAAATAAAAACAAATTTTGGGGGTGCCCCCCATACTTAGAATTGAAACTCAAAATTTTTTTTTCCCCAATCCCATACGTGAGGGGTATTTATGAATAGGTCTTTAAAAATGATATTGAGGTTACTAACATCATTTTTTTCTAAACTGAACAGTTTGCACGAGAGACACTTCCAAAGTGGTAAAAAGTGTGTCCCGGGCCCCTGTAACTTCTAAAATAAGAGGATGATAAAACTAAAAAAATATAGGTATAATGTAGACCTCAACAAAAACTTCAACGAAAATTGGTTTGGATGAGATACAGTTAGCAGTTTTTGAGATATAATACATTTTCAAAAACCGCAAATATAACTTTGCCATTCATACAAACACTATGAAAAACAAAGTTATTTTTATTGTTTGTGTATATTACTTACTAATCTCAATATAATTATATCCCTAATCTATGCTTGCTACTACGGAACCCTTCATGGGCGAGTCCAACTCAACAACGTTTATCTTTCTGAATAATTCGTCGATGTTAATGCTATTTAATTATGACAATTAAAAGGTACATAAAAATAATATATTTTTATTTATGTTTTCAATTTGTACAGTAAGTTTCCGATTTTCATCAATCATTGTCAAATAAATAATTCAATTGTTAACCAAAATCGTAAAATGTACTCAAGAATAAATAACATAGTAAATATCTTACTATTAGATACAAAACAAACAATAGTAATTTAGAGGTGAAACGATAATAATCCTCGGTCCAGTCTGGGGTTGGAACGTAATTTATAGAGCGGTCACGCGATCATATAGTACTTAAAATTATAGGCGACAATAAATTGTAGGATTTCACTTATTTGTAGGCATTTCGAAGGTTTTTGTTAAAGTGTTTTTACTAGGAAATTGTAATATAAAATATTACAATATTATATGTATAAGTAAAGATATTTTTACATTTTATGATAGGCACACAAAAAAACGGTTGAACTGAGTCCTAGCATAAATTCTACATACTTGGTCACATATCGTACTTAAAGTTTTAAAATCCACGGTGTCCTTCAATAGCCCTTTATGTTCCGGGGTCACGGTAATGAGATAAGTCCCGTGACCCCGGCAGGCTTTGGCCCTCTAGAGGGGGGCCCCGTCATCATGCTGACGCTCTTTGAGGCGTGCGTGGAACACAACGCGCCGTCGACCCGGGCATGGTCCATGTTCGGACAGCGAGTTGCCTTTTACTCGCCGCCTGCACGCCCGCGAAGTTTGCAGACCCCACTGCAATAAAGTTTGTTAAAAATTATCAGTTGAGTCAAATACCCGATTGTCAAAATGGAATCGTACTATAGGGTTTTCATTCTTAACAGTTCCGTTCCAAGTTTTCGTTGCCCCACACTAGGAATTGCTCATGTAGGTATCGTGGACGCAAAAATACTCACATAGGTACACAAACAACAAGACCCGGAACAACTACTCGTAGAACCCACGACATACAGCGCAGCAGTCAATATCTTAGTCGCTGCGCCAACCATACATTTTTCGCCTTTTACGTATACAGTCAGCAAAACAGGTATGCAGCCAGCAATTTTCAAAATGGATTTTCTGTAAACTATTTGCATGTTTTACGCTGTACCTATGTATGTATTTTTTAGCTGTAGGCTACATGCAGCCAAAGAGTTTGATATGCAGACACGTTAAAAATTAATAGCTCAACATTGGAAAACCATTTGAAAATTGCTACCCACATACCTGTTTTGCTAATTGTACAAGGAAAAGGGTAAAAATGTATCTTATCAATGATAAGTAAGCAATGAATGATTAAAATTAAAATATGTAATATACCTACGAATTTATATAAATCATCAAAGAAATATCTAGTTATTAGGAAACTTCGATCAATAATACCTCTACATTAAGAATCAGGAACAAAAATGAGTCGCATAAGTGGCCACAATTGCACACACGTACATCTACATTTCTTAGAAAAATGTTCAATAGTTTTAACAACCTCAATTTATTATAAACCTTAACACTCGAACATAAAGTTTAATTTTCATTGCCAAATGTGTTTATTTAAGTCCCTTAGTTAGAGTAGAGTGAAACGTAAACAAAAATCAAATGACGTTTGCAGATAAAAAGTCATGAGTAAGTACAAAAGTATTTATTCTAAATTGAAACTTATCGTCTAAGTAAATGTTAGAGCAGTGGTGGCCCAGTGGTATCGGCCCCGACTTACGAGTTGTAGGTCGTGGGTTCGAATCCAGCCAGGCGCATTACTTTGTGTAATATAATTCATCACCACTGCTCTCAAAACGGTGAAGGAAAACATCGTGAGGAAACCGGCATGTCCTAGACCCAAAATTTCGAAGACATGTGACATCCACCAACCCGCACTGGGCCCGCGTGGTGGATTACGGCCCACTCCCTCTCTCAGAGAGGAGGCCTGTGTCCCAGCAGTGGGAACATTTATAGGCTGATGATGATGATGAAGTAAATGTTAACAATTTCGTTTCGTACTTAGTCTATTATGGATCTAGAATAGTTGTTTTGTTTGAATATTGTTCTCTGTTCTAGACCAACCGATGTTTGTTACAATAGTTGGTGCGTTATGTCAAACATGAACATTGGTCAAACAATCCCGATGTGAGGTAAATGATTTATTTTTACTGAAAAAAAAGATATTCGTTCCGAAAACTTAGCGTTTCGGTGGTTATTCGTACAGTTTTTGAACGCACACTGCGGCATGTCGATGTTTAACCGTTGGCTATGATTGGCTAAAACTAATTTGAAATACCGTCACAAAAGTGTTTGTGGCGGTATTTTTCGGCCTGTTTTTGAAGCGCGTATCGGGAATCTAGTAGGTACTATTATTGATCGAAGTTAGGAAACTTATAAGAGTAAGGAAGTAGGTATCGAAACACAGGAAGCTCCAAAAACAGATAATCAATACTTACCTAATTTGAAAGTTTCTCATAATTTATCTTTTGATCTACGGTCCAGCAACTCTGATTAAAGTCGCGATCAATAAACTTTTCAAAGTAGAAACACAAATCAACACAAACTTGCTATCACTCATCTTAGGGCCTATGCACACCACGTTTTCTAAACGCGCCGTCGACGCACGTTTTAGAAACGTTTCAGGGTCTCAGTTATTTATTTAGACAGTCCCGCGAACCCGGTAGGCATCTGTCTCTATGAAGGTCCCGTTAGGTTTCGCAACCCTAGCGATGCAATGCTGAATTGCATTTTTAAAAACCGGGCTCGCTCATCGTTCACCTATCATCCTGGGTAATTTACTGTATTATTATTGTGAAACTTTAATTTAACTTTTAGTAGTAATAGCAGCCTCCTTCTACGAAGCAGTCATCCTCACGAAGGAGGAGGCAAGCCGCTTGTGGGAGAGGACAGCATCCTCCCTCCGCCTCAGCTGCAGGGGTAGACGCCCACGGCGACGGACGCCGCAAGACAATCTCCGGCCACCGTAGGCGCTGGCATGCGGGCGGCGAGTAATGGGAGACTCGCTTCACGGCCATGGACCATGCCCGGGTCGACGGCGTGATGTGTTCCACGCGCGTCTCAAAGAGTGTCAGCATAATGACGGGGACCCCCTCTAGAGGGCCAATGCCTGCGGGGGTCACGGGACTTATCGAATTACCGTGACCCTGGAACGTAAAGGGCTATCGAAGGACACCGTGGATTGTAGTCAGTACGAGTCCGACAGTCCCTCCCGCCCTGCCCTGGGTAAGAGGACTCATTTGATGATTTTAACACGATAAAAAAAGTAATAATAGCAGTACAACCTAAATTGAACACGTAAGGTTAGAAAGAGATGGTGGGGTCCCGAAAACTGCGCCACCCTCTTCATGGTTACTATTTAAAATTCAGAAATAGGAGCCCCGCGCCACTATACTCCATCGATAATGAACTGTTTCGTATCCACTCACCGTTTCTATTGTTCAGTCGTCTACGAGTCATACCAAAATGGGGGAAAAAATTTAATTTCTATAGAAATAACTTTATCTATTCTTCATCATCATCATCATCACCAGCCGGAAAACGTCCACTGCTGAACATAGGCCTCCCCCTTAGACCGCCACGCCGAACGACAATTCGCCACTTGCATTCATCGGTTGCCCGCGACCCTCACGATGTCGTCGGTCCACCTAGTGGGAGGCCTACCTACGCTGCGTCTTCCGGTCCTTGGTCTTTCTATCTATTCTTGATAGTATAGAAATAGAAAGAAATATAAAATATTCATGCTACGCGTGCATAGGAAAAACATCAAATAACTCGAGTTTAGGTGACATGAATGTCATGCAATGTTTACAAATATACGTTGAGCTTTACTTGATCCGATAATTTTATCAATTTCGATGTCAACCGAAGGTTCTAATTTATTAACTCCGTAATGTACACACTGTTAAATAGTAACCTACATACTTTCACGTCAAGGGGACCGATTAAACAACGCCGGTATTAGTTAACAGGTAACTAGTGATCATAATCTGTAGTTAACTTGAATTACGTCAGTTTGTCAGTCTAATTATTATTGATCATTTTATAATTAAATTATACGTGTGTGGTTCCGCATATCGTAATTTATAGATATTTATAATACTCCAACACATACATTTTTAAAGATCATTTCCTTTTTGATGGATAGTAGAGCTGAAATAGGATGTTTGTCAATGCATTTGCAATCCAAGAGATTAATTTTATTTATAATCATGGTACAGACGCCAGCATATCAAACTAATCCAATCTAAAATTAGATTAATTTCATCTAATCTCTTAGATTAAATTAATGTACTAGTATTATATTTATATTAATTAATCGCCTCGTCAATAACAATGTTTTAAACATTCATGTTAATAAAATGTTTAAAACACCAGTAAACGAAATAATTATTATCTATCGTAAATAATAATTTAATTTATAGTTGATTCAATAAAACAAATCCTACAGCCAGGTATCTTATCACCAAGATCTCTTTAAAATAAAGTGGCCATCCACTTCAAAAACACATTAATCAACCTACACAAAACGGGGTGAAAAAACATCCAAGTTTCAAATACCGTACGGATCCCTAACGCGTCGTCACGACACACAAACAGGCAGTCCATTAGCGACCGTTCTATGACACTAGTAAACACTAGTTGGTTGAAACACGAGTGTCCATCGAGACTGGTTTCCAACATGGGACAAACAACTTTTAGGAGGAACATGTCGTTCTGGATACCTGTTAAAAGTAAGTACTATTTTAATTACCCCAAGATTTTTTACAAAAAACTGATGGGAGAAAAAAAATGGGGTGAAAAACAACAAATGAGTCCTGCCCTGGATGAAGTGGAAAATGGAAGGAACTGTCAGACTTATAAAAACCACCCTATTTCTTTCTATACCCTTTGCGTTGAAGATCAGACAGACCCTGGTTACTTCAAGGGGGCCCTGGGCACGCCACGATCGCGGCTGTAAGACCCCTCTTTGAGGAGTGGCTGGAGAGACGTCACGGCGTCCTCACCTACCGCTTGACACAGGTCCTCATCGGACACGGAAGTTTCGGAAGGTTCCTGTGTCTGTTTGAGAAGGAAGAAACACCTGGGTGTCACCACTGCGAGGATCGATAGCCGGCGTGGATCCTTGATCTAAGTCTGCTCTACTAAGTCAAAGAGATACGAGTTGTCTATGAAAATCTGGGGACTGCAGCCCTATAAGTATTCCACTGCTGGGTAGCCTACACATAGCCATAGCCTTATCAAACCATGACACTCCGCCCGCATGAACTTCCACGAGTCTATTTATATTGGAACAAACCCACCACACTATTCCCAAACTACTGCAACCCCTGAAAGCCAGAATCAACAGTGGCAACCACCAAAAATGCGCCGAGACAATGAAGCTCGACGTGTCGCGGAGAATGAAATTACTTGCCTTGGATCCTGCAACGAAATTAATCAGAAATAAAAATGTCTGTAATTAATGCTGAATTTGTTTTAATTAAAAAAAGTATATATTAGGAAGGAAGAAGGGAAAGGAAAGAAGGGGAAGGGAAGAAGGGGAATGAAAATTAGGTTTTTTTAAATCTATCATATCATTTTATAGTGTCACTTCTGGGCAACGGTCTTCCCGCTATTTTCCTTGTACAGTTTCATCTGACAATCTTGTACAAACACATTTTAGACATTTTGGTAGATTCTTAAATTGGAAACTACTTATATGAACCTTGGAGAGATTTTCAAACGGGCATTATTGTAAAATTGAGATATATTATTTTATTTAAAGACTGTGCTTTGAAAGACTTATCCAAAATATTATGCTAAAACTTTTATTTCGTTAATTAATCTTCATTAAGACTGCAAAAATATTTTTAAAATTTTATGCACAATTATGCCTTCCACCTATTGTCAAGAGCACAGTCATTAATCATAGAAAAATAAATTACAAGAATCATTAAAAAGGAATTTGTTGAACTGCTACTAGAATTGATAGATACAATCAAGACATGACATCTATAAATCAACAAAACACTCAAAGGTTAAAACAACAAGTTTATAAAACAATAAATGACGTGTCAGTATTGATACCAACCCTTTCGTGCAACTTTAGAAATAGCACGCCATTGCCACTGTGTAACATAATTCCCAGTAGACTGACTTTCCCAATAGATTGTCTTTACTTTTTGACACTTATGAACTCACTGGAAAATTTATCGCGTTGATTTTTTGTCACCCAAGCAAATGTACTGGCAGCGAGAAACTATTTGCTACCATAATTACCGCACTCGCATAATTATATTGTCGTAGCACTCGATGTGGAAGCAAAATGTCACCAGTGTTCGGTTGGCCTAAACAGTCTAAATTTGAAATTAATGTCAAATAAAATTGGTGACTCAGAAGAAATCAACGAATTAAATCAACTACAGTGTAACGGAGAATCTAATTAAAATGATACTAAAGTTCATGCAAGTCATCAGAAATAATTTCGAAAAACTCCGACTAAGTTTGAGGAATGCGAAAAATTATGTGACTAGTAAGTAAATGCGTAACTTTATGCTTCTACTTTTCTAACAGTCAATTAATTAATTGACTCCCTAATATTGTATTCAAAGTAAGCTTAACTTATAAGAAAAACAAAAATCTTTTAAGCGATTGTCTCGGCGACTATCAAATCTTGATCCACTGTAACAAATTACGTATCCTGGCCCTATAGCCACACAGCAGACGACAATCGTTATCGCTCAGCAGTAACTAATACATTTTCAACTTTAATTAGTGACGTAATTATTATTTAATTAGTGAGCTGTTTGGCTATAGGGCCTGTACACTGTGCCTACAGATATCGCGGTACGACAAAAAAAATTGAGAGTCTCTTCCGCTGTACCTAAGGTCTCATTTGATAATTTTATGTCCCAAAAAGAAAACCCTGGAAACTGTGGTATCCCCAATCCCTTTCCCAAAACAGCACCTACAATTTCGGCTTCTAATAACATGTTATATAACAGAACACTCAGCTTGTGTTTACAAAAACAAAACATGTTTTCCTATGCTAAGTACAGGTGGAAAACCACTTCGGGTGTAAAACAACATTACCATAATGTTTTGACTATCTAAAGGATGCTAAAATGATATGACAGTCTTGAAATTCAATATTAAGAAGGATTATCTAGAAAATACTATTTGGACAAGACGGTAGTGACATACGGAAAATAGACACGAACATTTTCCTATTTTCCACCTACGACCGAAGGGAAACGGCAATGTGCAGTGTGCTCTGTGGTTTTAGACGTTCAACATGCCACTTATTTTAGTGAGCTGCAGTAGTACGTATTTTTTTAGTTCACAATATTCCGTTTTCTATCCGTGCGACCACTCCCTACCACGAACCCGCGCGTCTTCCTTTCAGTATTAAGGGTCAGTTCAGACCGAGACGCGAAGCGACGCGACGATGCGTGAAGAGGCCTGTCATTTCAGGCTGCGTCGCGCTACGCCTCGCGGCGCCGCGATGCGCCTCGCTGCGCCGCGAGACGCATCGCAACGTCGCGAGGCGCATCCAGACGCCGCGCGGTGCAGCAGAACGTGTCTAGATTTTACACGTGCTGCCGCCCCGCCCCGCGTCCTCCCGCAGTCCCATTTGCAAATAGCGGCCTCAGCTATATAGTCCAGAAGCTAGAGGTAGTTGAGTATGCAAAATCCGAGTGACGGCAACTATGACCGAATTCATAAACATAACATTATTATGCGCTTTATATGTCCCGGAAAAAGCTGTGATCTGATTTTTCTATAAATTATTACGGAAGTTATCACTAAAATGATTTTAAATCATGTACTCAATACATTCCGTTTACGATTAAGAGAAGAGGGCGAAAAAAATGAACCAAAAAATTGACCGGTAAGTTCTACATTGTTATTCTTTGACCTTTTCTTAACTTAAATCGGTTGGTGAAATTCGTTACTCACAATTATGCATACTTAGTCACCTCTAGCTCCCGGTCTTCACCTCGCATCGTGGAGCGGCCACGAGCGGCGCCGCGCTGCGCCGCGCAACGTCGTGAGGCCTTGAGAGGCGCAGCGCAGCACCGCTGCTTTGAGATGCGTCGCGCTGCGCAGCGAGGCGTCGCGCGGCGCATCGCGGCGCATCGCTGCGCATCTCAACGTATTCTAAATTCTCACAACGAAATGTGTATCTTTTGGTGTAGAAAATAAAGTCGTATTTTGAATGGCTCTTAAAAGTGTGCGTGCATCGTCGCGTCGCTTCGCGTCTCGGTCTGAACTGACCCTAACGGAACCTATGCAGTTCGTTCCACTATCTCCTTCGTACATCGTCACTGTGTCCTTCGTGCGGTGCCTCGTATGATTATTTATTAATTATGTTATTATTTCAGAGAACAAGATAGACATAGCCAAGCCAAAAACTCAGAAGAGCGTCACAACGTTCTCTCAGGCACTAAGAGCAACCCTCTTCATTGGCCAGGCATTCTCCCTGCTCCCCTTTGTCGGTGTGTTCACCAATGTCGCCAGTAATGTCAAGTGAGTTCAACCTTGCTGTAAACGTATTTAAGTCCTTTTGAATATGCATACCTTGTGGCGTAAGAGTGAGAAATTGATGATAAAGGTCATGGGACAGAGTTAAAACTGATAAAGATTGTGTTTGCATCATCAGCCGAAAAGATCAAGAAAGAGCTAAGAGCTAGGAGTTTCCTTGCCCAAGAGTCATCGACAAAAGCTCTTATATGCAAGTTGAAAAGGCAATGGGCAGGCCACGTCACACTAGAACCAACTAATAATAATCGATGGGGAAGAAAACTTCTCGAATGGCGACCACGAAGTGGTGTTTCGGGGAGAAGTGAACTATATTCAGCAACTGACGTCTTTGATTGTGATGATAATATCAGTCTATTACATTTCGATTGCCTGGAACAGGACTTTCCTCTGTGAGATGTAATAGACGATAATCCACCATGCGAATTTCAGTGCTGGATAAATATTCTCTTAGTTTCCATCTTCACCATTTTGAGACTAGAGGTGATACAAAAAAACAGCCCGCCTAGTTAAGGAACTCTTGGTCTTTGGTTGGTCCTTCAGTCATTAATTTTAATTGAGATTGTATGATATCTGGATACGTACCTAATGATATGGACTCAATAAGTTCTGGTGGAGTTGGTTACTCTTATTATGATTTTGTTTTAGGTTTGTGAAAACATCATGGAAATGTGTGTATTCGTTACTGTCACTCATCGGCCAAATATTTATGGCAGTGCTCTGTATAAACAAACTGGCCAACTCTCATGTCTCCCTCAGTGCGACTTGTAAGTAAAGCATATCTTTTTAGCGTTCCGTACCCAAACAGTAAATCGCGACCCTATCAATAAAATTATGCAGTCCGCCCGTCTGTCTGTCTGCCTGTCTGCCACCACGTTTTATCTCATGAACCATGATAGTTAGATTGTTGACACAAATCGGCTAGGCTACAAGGTTACCCAGAACACGACTGTTCACTATAACTTTGAAGAGATTAGGGTTGTATTAATTCGGAAACACACACCCAGCCAGAGAATTTCACTGTTTTGCTGTACACATTAAAAAACACGTTTGGAAACGCCTGCTGATACATGAGACTCACAACTGGTGGAATGTTGGTGTAGAATAGGTAATGCCTCTTTGGAAAAAATGAAGCTTATTGTTATTTTTCGTCATACAATAACACTTTATCTTTCCAGCGCCAGTAATCTTCTACGTAACAACCTGCTTGACGATGACAATGTTCTTCCAAGTTGCCCGGCGCTGGCCGCAGCTGGTGCAACACATCGCTAAGGCTGAGGACTTGGATCCCAACTTTGATTGCAGCCTCACCAGGAAGTGCAACATCACTTGTGCTGTTGTACTGATGCTAGCTTTGTGTAAGTAAATGCAGTGGCGTAGCGAGACCGAACCTAGGAGGTGGCAAGACGCATCTGCGAGGCACTTTTTTTAGGACGAAAAATATAAATCGCCTCCGCTGCTCGTGCGAGGCCCCCTTGTAAGATGAATTGATTCACCCTAGGCATCTATACCAATTGTGATCGTCGGCGACATCAGCATTGTGAGGCCTCTTAGGTTCTTTCAGTTCCCATTCATCGGACACCACAAGTATGCTTATATAATTATAGGTCACGTTAATTTCTTAGTAGAAGTAGAATCGCCGTTTTCAAGATTTTTTTTTCACGCGAGGCACTTCGCCCCCACCTTTTTTTTATCGTGGTAAAATCATCAAATGAGTCCTCCCACCCATGGCAGGGCGAGAGGGACTGTCAGACTTGTATTGACTAAAATCGGTGTCCTTCAGTAGCCCTTTGTGTACCGGGGCCGCGGTATACATGTGTCCTGCGACCCCGGCAGGCCTTGGCCCTCTAAGGGGGGGGGGGGGGCGTCATTATGCTGACGCTCTTTGAGGCGCGCGTAGAACACAATGCGCGGTCGACCCGGGCATTGTCCATGGCTGCCCCTACGGTGGCCGGAGATCGCCTTGCGACGTCTGTCCCCGTGGGCGTCTACCACTGCGGCGTGGGTGAGGGGTGGACGCTGGCCTCTCCCTCGCGCGTCCCGCCTCCTCCTTCGCGAGCATGACTGCTTCACAGAAGGAGGCGACCGCTTCCCACTCCGTCTCGCCCCGCAGCATGGCCGTAACCAATACCGGGTGCGAGAGGTCGTCACCTATCGCCTGCGTGAGGACACGGCGGTGCCCAAGCGGGGCAGTCCTGCACCGTATGCTCCACCATGTCCTCCGGACGATCCTCGCAGTGGTGACACCCGGGCGTTTCCTCCTTCCTCATCAGACACATGTACCTTCCGAAACTTCCGTGTCCGGTGACGACCTGCGTCATGCGGTAGGTCAGGACGCTGTGACGCCTATCCAGCCCCTCCTCAAAGAAAGGTTTTACCGCCGCGATTGCGGCGTGCCCGACTTTGCCCCTACCTAGCTACGCCACTGAGTAAATATTTAGCATTGGGGTGATGGCATCGGGTCGCGGGACTGTCCGGAGCTGTCTAAAAGGGGCACCGTAGCCCTAAAACGCAAATGATAATCAAATAACATATAGGATTTTTAGTCAGTGAAAGCGTATTTGCTGCGATAAATCGATCACAGCGCGAAATATTCTGTAAAAAAATTTTTGTTATGCTAGATCACCTTTTATAGTCATGATGATAGTGATGATGATGTTTTTATTGCAGTGGAACATATCTTGTCTCTCCTCTCAGCATTTGCCGGGGCTAAAGCGTGTTACGCTGACCTGAACACGTATGAAGGATTTGTAACACACTTCTACCCTTGGGTCTTCAACTGTCTACCTTACTCCATGGTATTGGGTGTTATTACTCAGGTAAAGTAAACCTTTATCAAATATTCATAATATTCGTGGATTTGGTGTATTCATTTTATAGATTTCAACTATATTTTCAAGGGACTGACTTAGCAGGATACCAAGGCGCTAGAACAGACGAGCATCTGACGGAACAGGATGTCTATTCAGCCCGCAAGAGTCTGACAGTACTTTCCGCTGAATCTGCTGATGGTGGATGATATGCATGCCCAAAAAAAAAGTTTGAATCAGATGACACGACTCGAGAGTTGGAGACACATATGACTATTTGCTTTTCTAGCAGTTCTAGTAAACGGCATATTGTTTCAGTTCCTCCACTTCCAATCCACATTCATATGGAACTTCTCCGACTTGTTCGTGATCTGCATGAGTTACTACTTGACTTCAAGACTGGACCAGGTGAACAAAAAGCTGCTGGCTGCACAAGGCAAGGTGTAGTGAGAACGCTTTAATTATACCTGTTACTGTACCAGTAGCCATAACAGGACTTTTACGTTTTTGTGACATAAAGTGAACGAGAATTTTGACATTAATTTGGTAGAAAACAAACGATCCTCGTTCGTACCCTAGAGGCGCTTTTTCAGTTTTCGATACAATAAATGCATTACTGAGGATATCCCGGACATCAGCCTGTACGAGATTAGAATGGCTCTTAAACAGCTAAAGAATAACAAGGCGCCGGGTGAAGACGGAATCACAACAGAACTTCTGAGAGCGGGTGGAAAACCGGTACTTCTGGTCCTCCAGAAGTTATTTAATTCCGTCATACTCGAAGGTACTACGCCAGAAGCATGGCACAGGAGTGTGGTTGTTCTTTTCTTCAAAAAGGGTGACAACACCTTGTTGAAGAACTACAGGCCAATCTCACTTCTGAGCCATGTATACAAGCTGTTCTCAAGAGTCATTACGAACCGTCTCGAACGCAGGTTTGATGACTTCCAGCCTCCCGAACAAGCCGGTTTCCGAAAAGGTTTTAGTACTGTAGACCACATACACACGCTCCGCCAGATTATACAGAAGACAGAGGAGTATAATCGGCCATTATGTTTGGCGTTTGTGGACTATGAAAAGGCCTTCGATTCAATCGAAACCTGGGCAGTATTGCAGTCCCTCCAACGATGTCATATCGACTATAGGTATATCGAAGTGTGAAGTCGGATGGACATGGTGGCGTTTCTATACAAAATAGAAACGCCACCATGTCCATCCGACTTCAGGAAGAGAGCACGAAACCAATCCAATTGCAGAAAGGCGTGAGACAGGGAGACGTTATTTCTCCGAAACTGTTCACGAACGCTTTGGAGGACGTTTTCAAGCTCTTGGAATGGAACGGATTCGGCATCAACATCAATGGCGAATACATCACTCACCTTCGTTTTGCCGATGATATAGTCATCATGGCAGAATCGTTGGAGCACCTCAATGCTATGCTCAGCGACCTCAGTATCGTTTCCCAACGGGTCGGCCTTAAAATGAACATGGACAAGACGAAAGTCATGTCGAATGTCCATGTGGCACCCGTACCGGTTGTTGTTGGGAATGATACTCTCGAAGTTGTAGACCATTACACTTACCTTGGACAGATTGTTCAGTTAGGTAGGTCCAACTTCGAGAAAGAGGTCGCCCGAAGAATCCAACTCGGATGGGCAGCGTTTGGGAAGCTACGTGATATCTTCTCATCGAAAATCCCATAGTGTCTCAAGACAAGGGTGTTTAACCAGTGTGTGTTGCCAGTGATGACATATGGCTCTGAAACGTGGTCTCTAACTGCTGGCCTTTTAGAGAGACTAAGAGTCACTCAACGAGCGATGGAAAGAGCTATGCTCGGAGTTTCTTTGCGGGATAAAATCCGGAACATGGATATCCGGCGAAGAACCAAAGTCACCGACATAGCTCATAAAGTTTGCAAGTTGAAGTGGCAATGGGCAGGCCACATCGCTCGTAGAACTGACAACCGATGGGGAAGAAAAGTTCTCGAGTGGCGACCACGGACCGGAAGACGCAGCGTAGGTAGGCCTCCCACTAGGTGGACCGACGACATCGTGAGGGTCGCGGGCAACCGATGGATGCAAGTGGCGAATTGTCGTTCGGCGTGGCGGTCTAAGGGGGAGGCCTATGTTCAGCAGTGGACGTTTTCCGGCTGATGATGATGATGATGATGATGAAATGCATTAAATACTCCAAGCACTCTGTAATGTACTCTGTATGATATATTTGGACGTCCGAAACAGCTCGATTAGCGTAGTAGCCGAGCGATCAATGTGTCGCTTATGCGATTCCCGCACGGAGTTTTGTAAGTTGAAAAGTTTTTAGACGCACCCACCACACAGGAGCAATTCCTAGTATGGGGTAACAATTTAACAAAAACAAAATAGGTATACGAATACGAATATGGAGTTTTTATGAGGGCTTAGGTTATTAATTTGTTCTACGCATACACCAACCTCAACTGGTTTTTGGTCCACTTCTTCTTGTCACAGAGAGGAAAACATAAGGGAACAGTGTATAATACGGGGACGCGGTAGCGCAAGCGCCAACAGGACGCCATTTGTTAATGGCCGCTTGCAAATGACGTTCTGATGGCGCTTGTGATACGTTAGTGTTGTGTTAAGTATGCCTTAAGTGTGTATGTCCCCATTACACCTCGCGTCCCCGTCTTATACACTGTTCCCCTTCTGTATTCCAGTAGTGGAAATTTTGATTCGAAAATTCGAAAAATCGTTATTTGTACGTTTGAAAATTAAATAAATATTCATTTTTCATAATCACAAATTGCATTACTTGAAACACAATGTGGGTAAGGGTATGTAAACACACTCAGACTGCACCGGTGCAGCCGCGGGCACATTCCTACAGTAGCCGAATAAAAACAAATGAAAGAAATTTCATAGAGTAGGCCACAAAACACAATGATACGACTTATGACCCAAACCAAAAATGTAAAATATTGTAAAAATTATATAAACACTGCCGCATATTTCTCGACAATGATTCTGCCAGACACTTTAAAGCTCTGAAACAATAACGTGATTTAAATTATTGTGTGTTTAGCTAGTCAGAAAACAAACAAGCTTTGGCGGCCCTGGAATCTTGGATTAATCAGACAGGAGGAAACAAATAACTCATGCACATTTTGTCTCTTAACACAAATCGCCGTGGCGGTTACAAGCCGCATCGCGTGAGGTCGTGAACGGAGCCTAAATGCAAACTCGGCATACCAGAACTCGGGCAATAATATAATTATGCGAACCGCAGTGCATTGGTGTACTTTCTGAACAAAGGCAAAAATGCAGCGCAAAAATTTGTGTAATCTACGTAAAAAGAATGCGAATTTGCCGTTCGTGCAGATGTTGATTCTGTGAATACAAGGTAGCTGCTTATTTAACACGATAACTGGATTTTATTTGAGAACTTTTTAGTTAAGAAACCTCAATAGAGATTGCTTTTGAGGATGCTTTTGAAACACTTTCAACATATATTTATCAGAGAAATTAATAATCCTAATATTATCAGGATTCAGTCAGTCAGTCAATCAATAATCTAGTTAGAATTAATAATGGGTTCTCCATTGCGGACAGGCCGTTGCATAGAACAAACGAACAACTATCTACAAAGCACTTATTTTCAGGAGAAAATAACGTGTTCTCGAAAAATAGGTGTAGTTGGTGTTTTGTCTTCATCTTTATAATAGCCGACAAAATACTCCGATAGTTAGACATTATTCTAAGATATTTTTTTAATGTAACCTACTTCTAAAAAAAACAACCACTAAAAAGGGTAAAATAACCTACCAAATAATTACTCTTCTTTCGGAAGTCGGTGGCTTTGCTTTTTTATTTCATTGATAATTTTTCGATCTTCCTCTTCTTCTTCATTGACTTCCGAAAGAAGAGTAATTATTTGGTAATAACCTACCAAATAATTACTCTTCTTTCGGAAGTAAATGAATTACCCTTTTTAGTGGTTTTTTTTATAAGTCCGTTACATTAAAAAAAAAGGTTATTTACCCTTTTTTTTGTTTAAATATTCAACCCTAATTCTTGTCAAATACATAATTTTCTTACAATATGCACTAGAATTTTATTATCCTTAGCACCGGTTATAACATCGCCTATGTACACAATAAACAAGAACACCAAAATAAATGATTTTTTTATGGGACCAAATGGCAGGTATACTGCATTGAAGAATAACCCATATAGGTCATTAGTATAAATGAATTAAGTCCAAATACAAGATAGCTGCTATAAACCTTAAGTCCCCTATAAGTCTTTATCATCAGAACCCTAATGACAGTTACAACCCATCTAGGTGTAAAGTTTTATCAATATAAATGAATTAAGTCCAAACACAAGGTAGCTACTGTAAACCGTTGAGGAATTCCCTGAATGTCCTTCGTCTTCATCATCAGACCCCTAATAACAGTGACAACTCATCTAGGTGTAAATTTCTTATCAATACAAATTAATCAAGCTCAAACACAAGATAGCTGCTGTGAATCGTTGAGGAGTTCCCTCGACTGTCTCTCGGCTCCATCGTCAGATATACTCCAGACCTTTATTAAATTGTATTGTTTTGAAATACCTAATGAAAAAAAATTACGAAATCAGTTTACGCCTACTCCTCACTGTTAAGGAGTTGTACCTTCCATCATCAGCTCAGCTACATGAGATGATGATTACTATACGCAAGTACTTAAATTACTTCATTTAAGTAAATATTTGCGAAAAACGATGAGTGTTTCCCTCGATTTCTCCAGGATCCAGTCATTAGATATTGAAATGGTGACAAAGGAACCACACGGGAAGCACCAGCTTTCAAATAAAAAAAGAATCATGAAAATCGGTTCACCCAGTCGCAAGTTATGAGGTAAGAAACATAAAAAATAAATTTAAAAAAAATACAGTCGAATTGATAACCTCCTCCTTTTTTTTTTGAAGTCGGTTAAAGAGGAAAAAAAATATAACAAGATAAAATTAAAAATTCTGAATTCAAATAGGTATGTAAATAGAAAATTTCAATTATCCTTTATTTTCTTTGCTGCCGTAAAATTTTCAGATTCAGCTTAAATAAATAAAGCCTCGCCCAGACGACACAAGTCAAGACCAATGCACTTGCCTCGTAATGAAGTTGCAGTCAGACACAGACGGTATAATACTCTTATAGCTTAGCGAAGTTTCTCGGTGAATGTAAATGAGTGGTTACCTCGCCAGGGGGCGCTGTTCCCACGGCAAGTTTTTGACTTTCAGAAGTTCTTTAGTTACTTTAAGGCTGTATAGTACCTCAGTATAATCTTACTCGCTCGCACTTGCACCAACCACGCACTATTGCTTGCTCTTTCTTATAGCTGTCTACACGCAAATCTATTTATTTTACGGCGAAAAAAAAGAAAATTCAAAAAAATAAGTAATTTAAGACCTGCTTTATATGTAGTTAGTTCAGTTAGTATAAAAAGTTTCACGATCTAATTTTATAGTTATTTATGATACTAGTGCGGTAAGTTGGTTTTTACAAACGAGTAGACGAATGTAAGCCCGAGATGAACTCGAGGGCTTACCATAGTCACGAGTTTGTAAATACCAATTTCTCTACGTGTGTCATACAATGTTTTTCAACACATTTGCGAGAAAACAGTACAAATATGTAATTAAACAAACTGTATTTAAAAGTTTCTAATATGAAAATGGCGCGAATTTGCAAATGGCGCCACATGCACGTGGTGAAAAATAGAACTACATCTTACGTCTCATTTACTCTTTAGTATTAAAATGAGACAACGTATTGAGAAAAAACGCTTCCAAGGAGGTTCGATCAGTCAGTTTGTTTTTTCTCATAATGTGAAACTCTTTGGTGGAGTTCTTATTTTTTTTAATGGAAATTAAAAAAAAACCGTAAAGAAAACGCACGGTGCTATACAACGGGGCGTGCTGTAAAATAGGTACTTAGGTGAGAGTACCTATTTTACCGCACGTTCCGTTGTATGGTGCGTAATTTTTAACTTTCGAACAATGTATACACTTATACAGGCTTTGTAAACGCATTTTTCGAGCAAATGTGTTGAAAAGTATTTTATGATTGCCAGCGGTTTATTGTTCGATTTAGAGGTAACTTTGGATTTTTTTTCTATCGAGAAAATTTTATGGAATCGTGTTTTCGCCAAACATAAGACCTAACATTAATCCTCAACTTTACCATTTATTTATTTCAAAATTAATGCTGCAGTATTTTCGACGTATCACAGGATTCTGCTAAGCCATTTGAGGTAGTATGGGCTCGTTGCTCTTAAAGGTCGCGGGACTAACGAATTATCGTGACCCCGGAACGTAAAGGGCTTTGAAGGACACCGTGGATTTTAGTCAGTACAAGTCTGACAGACCTTTCTGTCCTGCCCTGGGTGGGAGGACTCATTTGATGATCGTATCACGCTAAAAAAAGAGTTGCTCATAAATGTGAAACAAATGATATTTATGTTGCTCATAAATGTGAAATAAATTATATTGAGATAAAAAAATGTGAAATGATTATAAAACACAATGTGGATGATAACAAAAATGCGGCTATGCCCAGTTTTCGTCTAAAAACTAAACTAGCGCACATAATAATTCAAAACATTCCTTGATCATAATTTCAGCCTATTGCAGTCCACTGCCAGATATAGGCCTCACCAAATGACCGCAGAAGCGCACGATATCCCGCTTTTTTCATCCAGACACAGCCAGCTACCTTCATCAGGTCCATTTTGCTGAGTGGCGTCCCACACTACGTTTACCCACGCGCGGTTTTTATTCCAATCGTCGAAATTCGACAGACATGACCGGCCAACCGCTACTTCAAGATAATATTAGGTTGGGCGCAAGCCGCGAAAAAAATTTGCGATGTTTATGGACCTAGTGTAGTGTCTGTGAGAGTAGCACAAATTTGGTTTAAGCGTTTTCAATCCGGAAATTTTGATGTCAAAGATGCACGTCGCTCTGGTCGCCCTATTACGGATAAAATGGATGCCATTTTTGAAAAAGTGGAGCAAGATCGGCATATCAGTAGTTACGACGTAGCTGAAGAACTGGAAATTGACCACAAAACAGTTTTGGCGCATTTGAAAAAAACTGGGTACACAAAAAAGCTCGACATTTGGGTACCTCACGAGCTCACTGAAAGAAACCTAATGAACCGTGTACTCATTTGTGATTCTTTATTACGACGTAATGAAACCGAACCATTTTTGAAGAAGCTGATAACTGGTGATGAAAAGTGGATCACGTATGACAAGAACGTGCGAAAAAGGTCGTGGTCAAAGGCCGGTCAGGCTTCACAGACTGTGGCGAAACCCGGGTTAACTCGCAACAAGGTGATGCTGTGTGTGTGGTGGGATTGGAAGGGCATTATTCATTATGAGCTGTTACCACCAGCCAGGACCATCGATTCTGAACTCTACTGCGAACAACTGATGAGATTAAAGCAAGAAGTTGAAAGAAAGCGGCCGGAATTAATCAACAGAAGGGGTGTGGTTTTTCATCATGATAACGCTAGACCTCACACATCTTTAGCCACCCAACAAAAATTAAGAGAGTTTGGCTGGGAGGTGTTAATGCATCCGCCGTATAGTCCTGACCTTGCACCTTCAGATTTCCACCTGTTTCGGTCTCTTCAGAATTCTTTAGGCAGTGTCAGGTTAACATCACGAGAGGACTGCCAAAACCACTTGTCGCGGTATTTTGACCAGAAGTCCCAAAATTTCTATAGCAATGGGATCATGTCCCTACCTACAAGATGGCAAAAAGTTATCGAACAAAATGGTACCTACATACTTTAGTTAAATGTAAATAAACTTTATTAAAAAATGTTTTGAATTTTCTTAAAAAATGCGAAGAAACTTTTTCCCCAACCTATTATCATATAACATCATCAATTCAACAAGTCATCTAGCTATTATTTTAACTATTGTGCTCGCATATACTGTAGAGTCCACACGACGTCAAGTACGCTTTTCAACCACTTACAAAACTTCGTAAGGAAACTGTCACAAAAACATAACCCTCCTGCTAGCGCAGAAATCAAAAAATCTTAAACAAGTTGGTAACGTCAATCAACACTGGTAAATTATACCCCACTTCTCCCCATGGAGAGAAGACTTGTATGTCCAATACTGGGTATTGGGCACTTTGTAGGCTGATCATGATTCATGACTGTTCAATTCCAGTATTTACCGGAGATCTTCTGGAGAGTAACCCGGGAGGACTACTGCAGAGCTACTCAGATCGTACGCAAGGTCGATGGTGTCATCAGCGGTGTGGTCTTCATATCCTTCGCAAATAACCTGTTCTTCATCTGTTTGCAGCTGTTCAATACTTTAGAGTAAGCTATGAGATAAACTTATTTTGAAGTAAATGTTAGGTACGTTCACACAGAGCGAGCAGCCTCGCGAGGAAACTGCCTCGAGAGGCTGCTCGCTGTGTGTGGACGCGCCTATTTTTTCTCGACCGAGGCACGAAACAATTTCCGAGAGCAAAACAAAAAGCCGACACTGGATGGCTCGGGCGCTCAGTCGCTCGCCCGCGGCAGCACGCGCACTTACCTCGGCCGAGGAGTCCACACTAACCGAGCTGCTTCGCGCGGCAAATGCCTCGAGAGGCTGCCCCCTCTGTGTGGACGCACCTAATGAATCAGCAGCACTTTTTGTGCAACTATAGGTAAAAGTTTGCGGGACTGTTTAAGTGTTCTAGGGCCACGTATTGGCCTTGGTCCTGGAACAGAGAGGGCAATCCAAGAAACAGGGTGGATTTTTAGTCAATAATAGTCTGACAGTCCTTTCCACACCACATAGGGCGGTAGATAATAATTTTACTTCCAGAATCTGTTGTTAACTGTTGTTGTAGATATCTTTGCACTGTTTTTTCTGTGGTATCTACTGCTACAAATTCATCATCTTCCTGCCCTTATCCCATTTTACTTGTGGTCGGCGCAACACGTTTTTTTCTTCCATTCTCCCCTATCAGACGTCACCGTATCATTTACTCCTTTTTCATTCATATCATTCCTTAGACAATCCATCCATCTTTTCTTTGGCCTTCCTCTTCCTCTCCATCCATCAACATTCGTACTCATCACTCTCTTAGTCACGTGAGTCTCATCCCTCCTCATCACATGTCCATACCAAGACAGACGATTCCCTTTCATTTTTTCTGTAACAGGCGTCACTTTCAAACTTCCCCTTATAAACTCATTCCTTACTTTATCCATTCTTGTCACTTCACACATCCATCTCAACATCCTCATCTCCGCTACATGCAATCGTTTCTCATCCATCTTTTTCACAGCCCAGCATTCCGATCCATACAATACGACAGGTCTAATCACGGATTTGTATATTTTCCCCTTTTACTTGAGGGGCATCCTACTGCTACAGATTGTTAATTTATTTTTAAGATAATAGTTACATAAATATTACCACTTTTACAGGGATGGCTTAAAGGGTACCGGAGAATGCACTGGTAACAAAGCCAAAAAGTAAGTATCCTCACTATAATACCATAAGTGCGAACGTTTGCGTGGAAGGAGGGATGTTTGTTACTCAATCAGTTAGGTTTTGATGTTTGGCTCACATACCTAGGATACCGTTCATTCTGATACTACGTTCCTGTGAGAGAATTCGGGCAGAACCTTTGGAAACAGCTTGTATTATCACACAAAGTAAGTAGTCATACCTACACCATCGTGGGTCGCTCCAAATGAGTGTACATTCTTTTTACAACAAAATAAGTCCTAAGGTTACAACCATATAGCTAACCTAGATGAACTACCTACTACTCCAACTTCTAATTTGGCCATCTTAGTGTATTGAATCGCTCTAAAAAAACAAAAACCGGCCAAGTGAGAGTTGGACTCGCCCATGACGGGTTCCGTAGTCGCAAGCATAGATTAGGGATATAATTATATTGAGATTAGTAAGTAATATACACAAACAATAAAATAACTTTGTTTTTCATAGTGTTTGTATGAATGGCAAAGTTATATTTGCGGTTTTTGAAAATGTACTACATCTCAAAAACTGCTAACTATATCTCATCCAAACTAATTTTCATTGGAAGTTTTTGTTGAGGTCTACATTATATTTTTTTTTTAGTTTTATCATTCTCTTATTATAGAAGTTACAGGGGGGGACACATTTTACCACTTTGGAAGTGTCTCTCGCGCAAACTGTTCAGTTTAGAAAAAAAATGATCTTAGTAACCTCAATATCATTTTTAAATACCTATCAATAGATACCCCAGACGAACGGGTTTGATGAAAAAAAAATTTGCGTTTCAATTCTATGAGGGGTAACCCCAATTTTTTTTTTTTTGGGTGAAAATCCTAATGCGGTTCACATCTACTTACCAAGTTTCAACAGGATAGCTCCCATACTTTCGAAGAAAAGTGGCTGTGATACGGACGGACAGACAGACAGACATGACGAATCTATAAGGGTTCCGTTGTTGCCATTTGGCTACGGAACCCTAAAAACTGACATTTTAAGTGCACATCTCATACTGTTGGAGGTTTCATAAGTTTCTCAAATTCTCATACACAGAATCGTCGTCTCCAAATCCGGTCCTCTGGGAGGTCACGAAGCAGCAACATACTTCCTCTTCTCCTTGGTCTACCTACTCTCCCGGTCGGTGGCAGTGTCCCTGATAGCTTCACAAGTGAACAGCGCGTCTGCTGTGCCGGCACCAGTGCTTTATGATGTGCCTTCACCGGTTTATTGTGTTGAGGTAAGACTACTTTTTTTATAGTGGTAAAATCATCAAGGACGGGGCGGGAGGGACTGTCAGCCTCGTACTGACTAAAATTCACGGTGTCCTTCAATAGCCCTTTACGTTCCGGGGTCACGGTAACTCATAAGTCCCGCGACCCCAGCAGGCTTTGGCCCTCTAGAGAGAGCCCGTCATTATGCTGACACTCTTTGAGGCGCGCGTGGAACACAACGCGCCGTCGACCCGGGCGGGCGGGTGGTATGGTCCATGGACAGCGAGTCGCCCATTACTCGCCGCCCGCATGCGCCTGCGATGGCCGGAAATCGTCTGCCGGAGGTACGAGTAAGACCACTGGACTTATTTTTAACGAGTTGGTCCAAAAATCGCACTGCAGTGTGCTGCCGAGTTCGAAATCATACCTTTATAATACAGTAGTTTACTGCATAAATAAATTGAAATCTGATTATTCTGCCAGATAGAGTAGGTATTTAAAAATGATGAACAAATACCTTTGTATTTTTTTTTTTGAACCAATAAATATTGACAAAGATAAAACGCTTCGAATTTGCAGAGTGGGGACTTGTGACGCCTGTAAAATTACGCTGACACTTGGCTTGCCTAACATAGACACTGATGAAAATGAAAAAAAAAACGAGATAAAACTCAAACAATATGAAGGCATTGTTTTTTAACTTTAGCACATCTGTTTCCAGGTGCAGAGGTTTTTAGATCAAGTTAACGGAGACAAAGTGGCGTTAAGTGGTCTACAGTTCTTCTCGGTAACCAGAGGATTACTTTTAACTGTAAGTTTAATGTTGTTCGTACATTTTGGAGGCGGTTCTTTGAAGCTAAAGCTACGGTTAGTTAGATTTCTAACAAACTGTAACTTTTGCTTTAAAACGGAATACTGTATTATATGATAAAGAGGCTTTTCAAGCACTTAAAATAAATTTAAGTTATGTTTAAATTCTTTGCGACCAGGGGGGGTATTACAACGTCTTAAAACCAGGCTTGTTCCGGCGAGTGAAAGTGACAGAGCTATACAAGTCGTCTAGCGCCATCTCGTTCACTCACAGGAATAAGCCTGGTTTTAAGACGTTGTAATACCCCCCCTGATATCAAAAACCCAACTGAATCTTGAGCTGAGCTGATGATATCGCTAATGGACGCTATCACTATGTACATGAACATTCTTTTTTTTTAATGGCTCAATTGACACAGATGGCAGCACGGCCTAATGTAGCCTCAGCCTTACGACTATTATAAATACGATTCATCATCATCATCAACCTATAAATGTTCCCACTGCTGTAACACAGGCCTCCTCTCTGTGAGAGGGAGTAGGCCGTAATCTACCACGCGGGCCCAGTGCGGATTGGTAGATGTCACATATCTTCGAATATTTGGTTCTAGGACATGCCGGTTCCTCACTATGTTTTCCTTCACCGTTTTGAGAGCAGTGGTGTTGAAATAAATTACACAAAGTAATGCGCCTGGCGGGGTTCGAACCCACGACCTACAACTCGTAAGTCGAGGTCGATACCACTGAGCCACCACTGCTCAGTCGAGGCCGATACCACTAGGCCACCAATGCTCTTACTAACTTATAAATACGAAAAAAAAAACGAAACTACACTGCACTTATAAATACGATTAGAAACTATTTAATCATCATCATCTTCCTGCCCTTATCCCATTCTACTTGTGGTCGGCGCAACACGTTTTTTTCTTCCATTCTCCCCTATCAGACGTCACAGTATCATTTACTCCTTTTTCATTCATATCATTCCTTATACAATCCATCCATCTTTTCTTTGGCCTTCCTCTTCCTCTCCATCCACCAACATTCATACCCATCACTCTCTTAGTCACATGATTCTCATCAAACTATTTATTGAAAAAAAAGAATAGAAAATTAAACATAACTAACATAAGGTAAATTTTACTATATTACACTATATTGTCGATAAACAACCAAACGGCCAGGTGGTCACTGTAGCTTACGGATGCCTGACACCATAGGTATTGCCTACATGGTACAAACCCTGCAGAAACTTTTTACACCTTTCAAGAGCCCCATATTGTATGTAGTTCATAGGGGAAATTTCGGTAGTTACTATACACAGAAGTGTATAATAAAATAACTACCGAAATTGAAAGCTAAGAGACAAAGGGTAAGTACGAAGCTAGGAGTAGCTTCTTATCTACCCTTTGTCAGCTTAATGTTATGAAAGCACATAAACCAATCATCGCTTTTCTTCGTCCACAGGTAGCGGGCACCATAGTGACGTACGAGCTAGTGATGTTCCAGTTCAACTCATCGACACCGACGTTGAACATAACTTCGTCGACTTTAGCTGTAGTACCTACTTTGTCGACTACTACACTGTCTTCTTGAGAATTGATGTTTTATTTCGAACCCTATTTGACAGCATATTACACTACATTTGTCAAAAATCTCATCTTTCCTACTAATATTATAAACGTGAAAGATTGTTTGGATTGTAACTCTTTCACGTAAAAACCACTGAACGGATTTGGACGAAATTTGATAGAGGAACAGTGTATAAGACGGGGACACGAGGTATGGTGGGAAATCACACACCTAAGGCAAACTTAACACAAAACTAACGTATCGCAAGCCATTTGCGTCTGGCCGCTTGCAAATGACGTCCTGATGGCGCTTGCGCTACGTTAGTGTTTTTTTTTAGGTGGTAAAATCATCAAATGAGTCCTCCTGACCTGGGTGGGGCGGAAGGGACTGTCAGACTCTTACTGACTAAAATCCACCCGTATTCCTTCGGATGCCCTTTACGTTCTGGGGCCACGGTATCCTGTGTTTTAAGAAAAACCCGCGACCCCAGCAGGCATTTGGCCCCATAAGGGGCCCCGTCAGTTTGCTGACAACTCCCCGAAGGCACGCGCGAAACACGACACGACGCGCCACCGACCCGGGCTTGGTCCTTAGTCGGACGGCGAGCTACCCATTACTCACCGTCCGCAAGCCCGCTCCGCCGCTGTGCCCTCTGCTAATCAGAGGGACACGCGTTGGAGCGTCCACACGACAGGTTATTCGCATACGGGCAAAGAGACCCCTTAAGCACACGTTTTTGCCCGCATCCCAGGGTGCACCGGCCCGAAAAACTGGTCTTCCCCCCGGATGTATCCGAGAGGGAACTCCAGTCCACGGACGCACGTGGAGGTTTCCTGTCTTAGCACCTCGCTACGTTAGTGGTGTGTTAAGTATGCCTAAAGAGTGTATGTCTCCATTATACCTCGCGATTATTAACGTCCCCGTCTTATACACTGTTCCCCTACACAAATACATTATAACCTGGATTAACACAAAAGATAGTTTTTACTCCGATTTTATGTTCCCGTGGAATAATTCCGATTTGTAGCGGACGGAGCCGCTCGCAATAGCTAGTTAAATATAACAAAGAGACAATGGCATACTAATAAAAAAGTAGTGTCCCGTTTGCAATTATCAACTGCCTGAAGTTCCATTAAATCTCTGTCTCGTAAGAGAGGAAAGCTTCAAAATTTGTCCATTCGTTGAAGAGCTACGGTGCCACAGAAACGGAGAACTCCCACACAAACACGATACGACGTCGCGTCGTACAACGATGTGGCGTGGTTTCACGATACGACGTCGCGTCGTAGAAATCTACGATGAGCATCGTTACAATGGGGTGGTGTTTTAGTTCATTCCGAAAAATGGACCGCTCTAGACTCTTTCTGTCCCATAGTACGGGACGCTGCTCGACTAGCGTAATTAAATGATCGACTTCAATACCATCCGTCATCTTTGAATTTCGAAAAACACCTACGCAGGATTGCATCGTGAGTCACAACGTCGTATCGTAGATATCCACGAAGCGACGTCGTATCGTAGATTTCCACGACGCGACATCGTATCGTGTTTATGTGTGGGAGCCCTTACACTAGCATTTTTTTCTGTGTCGTGGAAGCATTTACAAACATATTAACTCACACAAACGCCCAGACCCAGAACAACTACTTGTAGATAGATCATACAAATATTTGTTCCGTACGGGAATCGAACCCGTGAGACGCAGCGCAGCAGTCCAATCGGCCAGCCACTGCACCAAATATGCCGTCAATTTTATTGTAACCTTGCTCCATGCATCGGGGGCTAATCAATGGGTATCTAATAATTTAATAAAATAAAACCAATACTAAACAACATTTTTCATCATCATCATTTCAGCCTGGATCACGAACTGCCGGGATATGCTTCCCCCTTTCACTGCCACACATCCTCGGTTCTGAAAAAAATAAAATAAAAGGAAAACAAACTTAACATTCCTTTCAAAGCACAACACAAGAAACATAAAGATAAAACAAATAAGCTAATAGCAATTCAGCCAATATGTATGACGAAAAAAAAATTCGATCCTTTAATACTCTTTGGAATAGATTTACAATAGAACGGCCTATTTTCAGAAAAGCCGGCTAAAACAATAGGTACAGCTAGCAACAACAGGTGGTCTCATCAGCAAGATTTATTTTGCTACCATTACTTTATCCAAGTACCAAGTACCAGGTATTCATAAAGCGGGCGCAAGTAATCTTGATATTATTTATAGTGTGCTATTACGTTTTCTTAGATAGGTACTTGGATGGGTCTATAAAATTGAGTCTAGACATGAGGAGGCAGGTATTAGGCTATTACTTACAGCCTGTGTGATTCTCTCAGAATTGGTATGAAATTGTTGCTATTGTCATCACTTTTCATCGTTGTGAGAACACTGGGGGAGGTTATTTCCTAAGGAGTTGGTAAATTCACCAATGACTTTTGTAAAAAAAATCAAAACACACTGTAGTTTATTGATATCTGATTTTATTTAATCATATTTTATAATATCTGATCTTATAATTATGGTCACGGTAGCACTCTCGACGCGTGGTATTTTGAAACGCGCCGCGAAAACGTTCAATACACCGCGCGTTGAAGTTACGGATCGGATGCCTTCACACGGGGCGCGTTGTTGCGCGAGCAGGCGCGGTGTGACTCTCTGTATAACGCGTCGTATGAAGTATGCTTTGAGCTGGATCCAATGACGTTTTCAAATTAAGACGAAAAGTTGTAACGACACTTTTTGCTATAGTAAGCTATTGTAAGCCGTGCGGCGGTTTTTCTGCCTGTCTCTCTCTCTCTCTTATAGAAAGCAAGCCAGATATTTTCGTTTCGTCTTTCTATTTCGTATTGAACAGTGTGGTGTCGCGACGATTATTTATTTTTGTTGAGTGTATACAGCAACTTCGTTCCATCCGGGTGTCCCTTGACACCTCTCAAGTTTTTTTTACAGTGGTCTTTTTGAATGCCCTTCAAGCAACACAAATAGTGAAAAACCGGCCAAGTGCGAGTTGGACTCGCCCATGAAGGGTTCCGTAGTAGCAAGCATAGATAAGGGATATAATTATATTGAGGTTAGTAAGTAGTATACACAAACAATAAAATAACTTTGTTTTTCATAGTGTTTGTATGAATGGTACTCAAATATTTTTTTGAGTTTCAATTCTAAGTATAGGGGGTAACCCCAAAATTTGTTTTTTTTTTATTTTTGTGTGAAAATCTTAATGCGGTTCACATAATACATCGACTTACCAAGTTTCAACAGGATAGCTCTCATACTTTCGAAGAAAAGTGACTGTGACATACGGACGGACAGACAGACAGACATGACGAATCTATAAGGGTTCCGTTTTTGTCATTTGGCTACGGAACCCTAAAAATTACGGACACATCTTAAATCTGAAACTGCTTGCGTGTGTATCAATATATTGCCAAAAAAGAATTCTTACCATTTTCCAAGAACGATTCCAAATTTTAAAGCGATTTAGGTACAAAGCAAAACATGCGTCAAAGCTTAGAAGCGAGGCACAAAACCTTTTCACTTGTCTAACAAAAATATTCCTTAAAAGAACGGATTCATAAAGTGATGTAAGTAATAGCTCGTCGTCTTGTCGGCCATTACTCCTCCTGAAATATACGAACAATAAAATTTACATCTAGCTACCACACCGGTACTTACGTAAAGTGTGTTCAGAACAAATATTTTGCGTTGTTCTGGCTTTTCTGAGGGTTTACTTTTGTTTTAAAAACATTTTTTGCATAACTTTCTTGGCTTTGTGTTTTTACTGGTAGGTACAATGATATTATAAGTAAAAAGGTGTAGATACGTTATATGCGCTCAGAAAGAACACGCACAAAGTGGTTGATTCACAAACCTTGACCTCAGTGCGACGTTGCCGGCGTCAACGGATGCACGTCACGTAAACAGAGTGAATCAAAAGTAAAAGTGACTCAAAACCATTGAAAATGAAATGAGACATTGTACAAATTATACAAGCAAGACTTCTAAAAGTCAAGCAATCACATATCATTCGTAAATATACTATTTTTCTTAATATTTTCCCAAAATAATAAAACATTACGTTTCTATATTAATGGCGTCGCGTCGTAAAAGGAAGAGTGCGACAACAAATTCTCTTTCTCTATCTCTCTATGATGCCAACGTGCGCTGATTGGCACTGACAACATCTAGCTGTCACTTTTTTTCATATTGGTTTTATCACGCTATCCTTTTTACTTGTAGTGAAATGTAATGTGTGAATAAAAAGTGTGTATGTGTGCAGCCTCTCGCCGCGGAGCATTTTTTTCTGTTGTTTTGTAAGTGTAATAACATATCTATGACTTTATAATATCATTGGGTAGGTACTAAATGCAAGGAATGCAGTCTTACCAAGATTAATATTAGTAACTGGGTTTTGGAAACCAGATTAAACGAGGAATGTCTAGGTTAGTACCTAGGTTGGTTAAGTTTTGTACCTAACCTGGTATTCCACTGCAAAGTTGCACACTGTTAGTAAGGATCAGAAAATAATAAAATGCAATGAAAGAATGTAGATTAATATAAAGAGCAAACTAAACTTGTTACTAATATTATACCTAAATGTGAAAGTTTGTGAGCATAATATTATGATTGTGTATTTGTTACTCTTTCACTCAAAAACTAAAGAACGGCTTTGGATATTTGGTAAACAGATTTTTAATACACATTATTTTTATCCCCATTTTATGCTTTATTATTACGCCACTAAGTTTTGATCAGTAGTTAAGTAAACTATTTAGTTAAAATCCCATATTTTTTTCCACAAATGGTAAAAAGCTGTACTTATAGTATTTTAACTTTGTTACTTTAACTAATGACTAAACAACTGCCCTTAAGTAATATTAAGAAAGGATAGCACTTTTCTTTCGACACAATAAAATCTAATAATGTAGTTCATTTCACCGACAGACAAAATAATCAGTGCCAATACAGACACAACTTCATCAAAGTAAACAAAAGCTGGAGTAAAAGCAAGCTCTAACAATACTTCTATCGACCAATTGCTCAAACAATAGCAATTATTTAAGTGCCGCACTGGTTTAAACTAAGGATGCTTTAAACCCGTCCGGGTCTACAAAGTGGTTCAACCGACATTATTTGTTCAATTAAAGCGATGCACTCAACGCATTGTTTGTGATAGTGCACACTAGGTATTATGGAACCTTCTTGAAAGTACATCATGGAATACAAAAGGCAAACGAAAGAATAGGTTGATTTTTTTGTCAATAAAAGACTGAACGTCATTTCCATTTCATCCAGAGTTAGGAGTCTTTGGATCATCATCATCATATCAGCCGTAAGACGTCCACTGCTAAACATAGGCCTCCCCTATAGCCTACCAATAAGACCGGTTGTAAACGGCTTGCATCCAGCGTGATCCTGTGGTTTTCATAAGATAAGTAGTCTGTCCACCTTGTGGGTGGACGTCCTATGCTGCTTGCTGGTGCGTGGTTTCCATTCGAGAACCTTACGGCCTGAGCCATCAGTCATTGGATGAGCCAAAAAAAATAATTGTGGACGGACTATGATTGTGGTCAGATTTGTACTGATTAAAACCCACCCTATTCTTGCATGCCGTTTACGTTAAGGAACCGTGGTGCACTTTTAAGACAGTTCCAGGACCGTGAATACCTTTCGTAAGCCCTCCCCCCCTCCCCCCTATTTCTGGGTGCTATTAATTTCTTATTTTTAAGTGATTAATAGGATCGGACAGTAAGGAAAGGGTAAAGCTTTTATCCTGATGGTTTGAAACTTCCCAAGAGACTACTAAAAAAACCGGCCAAGTGCGAGTTGGATTCCTATGAAGGGTTCCGTAGTAGCAAGGATAGATTAGGGATATAATTATATTGAGATTAGTAATATACACAAACAATAAAAATATCTTTGTTTTTCATAGTGTTTGTATGAATAGCTAAGTTATATTTGCGGTTTTTGAAAATGTACTATATCTCAAAAACTGCTAACTGCATCTCATCCAAACCAATTTCCGTTGGAAGTTTTTGTTGAGGTCTACATTATATATTTTTTTTGTTTTATATGATATTAGTAACCTCAATATAATTTTTAAAGACCTATCCATAGATATCCCCACGTATGGGTTCGGTGAAAAAAATTTTTTTTGAGTTTCATTTCTAAGTATGGGGGGTACCCCCAAAATTTGTTTTGTTTTTATTTTTGTGTGAAAATCCTAATGCGATTCACATAATACATCTACCTACCAAGTTTCAACAGAATAGTTCTTATAATTTCGACAAAAAGTGGCTGTGACACACAGACGGACAGACAGACAAACAGACAGACAGACAGACAGCCATGACGAATCTATAAGGGTTCCGTTTTTTCCATTTGGCTACGGAACCCTAAAAAAGGGATAGTACTAAGGCTTAAGTAAATATGAAGTCAAACCACAAGATCAAAATCCCGAATTACAGAACCTTACTCAATACTCAAGCATTACTTAAAACTAGTAGTTTCAAGCCATTTGATTGGTAGAAATAAGCGTTTGAGTCTTGAGTGAGAGTCAAGGTTAAATAACAGCCCAGCTCTGCACTCAAGAATTCGTAGAAACCCTTAGCTTATACTAAGAACAAAGAATTTTTATTTTCAGACTAATTTTACATCTTCAAATTCAGGCTAAGCGCTCCCCTGTTTTATGACATTCCTGTGTAATACGCGACTACGCGAATTCTTTCAGCGTACCGCCATTATTTAAGGTCTGAGTACGCAACGAAGCAAAACCGTTTTGTTTTATTAAAATTATGCTTGACGTGAAAATGCTTTTGGCGTCCTTGAGGATCAAAGAGACATTTTGTGTAATTTTCAAGGGGGTTAGAGAAAAAAAACAGGTAGCTTTTCTCATGTCATCATCATCAGCCTTTTAAATGTTCCCACAGCTGGGACACAGGCCTCCTCTCTGTGAGAGGGAGCAGGCTGTAATCGTGTCTTCGAATTTTTGGTTCTAGGACATGCCGGTTTCCTCACGATGTTTTCCTTCACCGTTTTAAGAGCAGTGGTGTTGAAATAAATTACACAAAGTAATGCGCCAGGCTGGGTTCGAACCCACGACCTTGCACTCATAAGTCGAGGCCGATACCACTGGGCCACCACTGCTCTCTTTCACTTTCTCATGTAATAATCTGTAATCGTGTGTAGGTAGGTACTGTCCACTTTTTTTATTAAATGTTGTCAGTCTAAGAATTTCTCCAGTTTTACCCAGAACAACTACTTGTGGAGCTTATGAATATTTGACCGTGCGGGAATCAGAACAGCGACACGCAGCGCAGTAATTGATCACTAAGCCATTGCGCCAACTTTGCCATCAAATCCCGCATCCTGACCAACGCAGACGGTTACTTTCTACAAAAGACCATTTCAAACGAGAACCTACATGGTCCTCAAATGATCGCACCACAACAACATCTGGATTTTCTTCAATCAATACATCTTCACACTAGATACCCTTTTTTTCTGTTTTTTTTTTTAGCATGGTAAAATCATCAAATGTGTCCTGCCTCCCAGGGCAGGGCCGGAGGGACTGTCAGATTTGTACTGACTAAAAATCTCTCTTTGCGCGCGTGGATCACAACGCGCCGTCGACCCGGGCATGGCCCATGGTCGGGCGCATGTCCGTCCGTCGCCGTGGGCACCTACCATTGCGGCTGGGGCGGAGGGAGGACGCTGTCCTCTCCCTCTCGCGGCCCGCCTCCTCCTTCGCGAGCATGACTGCTTCGCAGAAGGAGTCGACCGCTTCCCGCTCCGTCTCGCCCCGCAGCATGGCCTCGACCAATGCCGGGCGCGAGAGGTCTCCGCCTATCGCTGCCGTGAGGACACGGCGGTGCTCTGCCCACACTATAATTATACCCTTACAAACCTATAGAGCAAGGGTTCCCAAACTTATTTTGTCTACTGCCGATTTTGAGAATAAATTAATTTTTAGCGCCCCCCTTTTTTCAGCTACTTAAAACCACTATAACTTCAAATTAAATTAATTAATTGTTGTGAACTATATTTACTTGCTAAAACATGATTGCCCGCGGTCTATTATCTACGAAAATTACCTATCTAGGAATACAAAATACTATTCAAATGCGAAAGTGTGTCTATTGCCTTTTTGTTTCTTTGTCTATACTTTCATTTCGAAACGGAGCGACGACCGATTGACACGATTTTTCTTCTATTTATTGAATAAAAAAACAGGACAGATACATGAACTTTGACGACACGATTGGCTCAGTGGCTGAGCGATCGGCTGCTGCGCAGGGTGTCGCGGGCTCGATCCCCGCAAGGAACAAATATTTTTATTGTATGATCTACAAATAATTGTTTCGGGTCTGGATGTTTGTGTGTGTGAGTTTCTATGTTTGTAAACGCACACACGATACAGGAAAAAAATCCTAGTGTGGGGTAACGTATTGAAAAAAAAAATACACGGAGAGAAATATCGAACCGAGTTTGAGCAATCTCTTTTTTAATATTAGTTGATGTTCACAAGTTGTAGCCGAGACTCGAGACCTGAGTCGGTGTCTAAGAATCCTCCTAGCTAGATGAAATTACAAATCGCCCCCGAAGCCTCTACACAACGCCCCCACGCCTCTTTATTTCTGGCTCTCTCCTTTTTTTTTTTGGGTCTCATACCGCCCCCTTAAGGACTGCAGCGCCCACAAGGGCGCCCACTTTGGGAAAGGCTGCTTTAGAGAATAGTCACCCATCTGTATTAATGTGAATCAAGATGGGTAGGATCACAACGTAGGATACCTACCTATATAGTTTACAATATTCTGTAGTACCAGTATTAGAATAAGGAGGAAGAGAGGTAACGTAAGGTGGAGACAGGCAATTGTTACCATACACAACCTCGCACGTTGCTACTTGCGTCGATCGACACACGCGCGTCACTTGTTTTCTTCAAGTGAGATCACTTCCTAATTGACAGATTAAAACCACGTCTTTCATTTGTTTTTTTAACGCAAGGACTAAGAGCGGATACACATTGGGCGTTTTGAAACGCGCGCTTTGAGAACCCCGAATTCTATTGAAGTGTACACATGCAAGCGCGCGCTGCTGGTCAAGCGCGCGTTTATATTTTTTCGCTAGAACGCGCGTTGCTCGGGCGTCAGCTGCGCGCTTTGAGATACATGAGTGGCCATTGTTGTACATGTCAACGCGCGCTTTTGTGTAGAGAGGACGCATTTTGATACTGATTTCTTTATAGCGCGTGCGCTGAACGCCGTGCAAGCGTGGTGTGTGTACGCGACCAACGCGCGCTCAACGCAACGCCGAGCGCCTAGTATGTACTAGCTCTAATTGTCGTTTGAACACGTATAATTCATAGCCAAGAGTCACTGTGACGCATCTTGCGAATTACGTGAATTAAACACACGTTATACGCGCATGCTTCCACAAGTTGTGTCGCAAATGGTATGGCCTGAGGTCGTGAAAGGAGACGATAGAAACAGAGTGATTTTAACCTCAAGACTATTAACGGGAGACCCAAACAATCAACATAGTTTGCATAGCACACGAAACTAAACCAACATTGTATGTTTGTCCGTCATTGTCAAAAGACAACATCTATTTGGACTGTATAGATGGCGTAGGGATACAGAGTCAGGTGACCGAGACAAGAGACTGAGACGGAAATCGAGACCATTAATTGGCTATAAGTAATGCCTCCTCTCTCTCGGTCTAGCTCGCAAACTGATGCTTAAAATCATTTTACACGCTGCAAGAAATGCTAGTTGCACACAAGTTTGACTAAATCGTGAAACGGTCATTGACTTCAGTTGATCAAAAACCGCAATGTAATCAAACTAGCATGCAACTCGAATGCAATTTCTTACATCGTCTAAATGAGGCTTTGTCTATACATTGCTTAAGCCAATTAACAACGGTCACGATCTCCCCGTCTCAGTCTCTTGTCTTTATGGCGACGCGAACCTCTACCTTACAACCTCCTCAACTCATGACGCGACGCAAAGCAATTCCACTGCTTTGCGTCGCAGAAAAACTAAAAGTGTAAATCATCCTTACTGCCGGGGTCGCGGGACTAACGAGTTATAGAGACCCCGGAACGTAAAGGGTTATTGAAGGACACCGTGGATTTTAGTCAGTACAGTCCCACCTGCCCTGCCCTGGGTGGGAGGACTCACTTAAAGATTTTACCACCCTAAAAAAAAAGAACATCCTTACTACTTTTAGTTTGTTTCGGGTATTCAGTATCTAGTCACCAAGGAAAGATGGAATCTCGCTTTCTATAAAATCATCCACTTAACATGGGCCCCCAATTTTAATATGATTCATGCTACTCCGAAATCATTGTCATCAAATGTGATAAGCGAACGCGATTCAGAATATTGAAATGGAAACGTTGATATTATTCCAATGGCAGATCCAGAAATTTGCAATCGTAACATTATCCAAATTATAAGGTCGGAAGATACGGGATGAAATTTTAACCTCACCTTCTAAGAAATTTAAATTTAAAGGGCATCGCGTAGGGCGAAGACCATGAAGGAGGTGGTGGAGCGAACTACCAATTTAAACGAAACCTTTCGTTGAAACTGCTGGTTATTTTATACATTTTCAACTTTATGGCCAAAAGCATAAAGTTATCGTTAATCGTCTAAGGGCTGTAAAAAGTTCACATAGGGTCGCTTAATGTAAGAGAAGTGGAGGAAGGCTCTTGTCCAGTAGGGACTAGGGAGATAGAACAGGCAAAAAAAAATCTCTAATTCCAATAATGATCACCTCCTTAATTGTGGCGATATACGTCTGTGGAGTAGAGACCAAGTATGGGCAAGCATAGTGTTGTACGTCCCCAAACTATATGGACCAACGTCCTTACGAAGGTGGCTGGGACAGAATGGATGCAGTAAACGGAAGACACCCTGTCTTCCGACTGGCGCAGCCTGGGAGAAATGTCCAGCTGTGAACTGCGACAGGTTGATTTGAGTTGATTAAACTTAAAATGAAGTAAGTACACGCAGAGAAATGTATACGAGAACTTCTGGTTGCAACCGTGAGAGCAAGACTCACTAGTTGACTTTACAACATTTCTAGTAATAAATACTAAGTCCTTGTTATCTCTACTACTTACTTAGTATTTATTACTAGAAATGTTGTAAAGTCAACTAGTGAGTCTTGCTCTCACGGTTGCAACCAGAAGTTCTCGTAAAGGTAGCCAGACATTATCTGCGTGGAAGCACGTTTAAAAGTGCCTCTTTGATGGCCTAATAACTTTGAAAATGGACCAAACTGAACACAATAAATACAATAAGAACTAAGAACCACACAAACTACTTATAAACAAAATAAAATAAAACGCTCGACGTTATAACATTCCGTATATTTCGATTCTTGATATCTACCATTACCTGGAACCTTGAAGAACGTCAACCAAATGGAAACTGATTTAATAATGAATTGCCATGCAGTTCGCCTTGATTAATTTTGTTTTGTACAGAAAATTACAGGAGTAATATATATATATATATATATATATATAAATAGGAGAGAGAGAGAGAGAATAAGCCACCGACAAAAGCTATTTTTTTTTCTTTTTTTGGATACTATGTACACTTGTAACATGAGCAAATAAACGTTTTTCCTTATTTCTTTATAGTAATCCATAAATACCTCTCTCGTAAATACATAGTTAAAAAACTTGTCTACTTTCAAGAGCACTATTTAATATTTTTATCATAACTACTAAGAATTTTCTACCCGCCTTAATATCCAATTAAGGGCGAGGTTTACTTCAATATTTTGCACCTTATTAAACTTTCTACTAAACGGATCAAAAAAGTAATTGAAGGTGTAGGCCGGGGATATCTAGAGTAACGATACTAAAACAGTTTTTAAAATATTTCAATGAATATTTTTCTTGCAGTTTACTATGGGATTTATTTATTTTGCAGCTGTATCTGAGTTGTAGCTCGTGGCTAAATAATTAGATAGACGCACATTCCATCTTCCCGGTTAAGCCGCGCTTGCCGTGGTTGATCTGTGGATGGGTGACCTTCCTTCATAGCGAGTTTCCTCTGTGTCACGGAAAGCAAGTAAAGCCGTTGGTCCCGACTGTCTTTAGACCGTTGACATTCGTTACTGTTAGTCAGAAGCTTTTAAGTCTGACAACCAGTCATACCATGTAGGGTATCGCATGACTGATTAGTATGTATGATACCTGGATTTATTACTTTGGCTCTAACATTATTGTATATGTATGAACTGCCATTTACACCACATCTAGCAAAGTTTTGTTTGAAACTGATTGAAGAATTTAACTGTTTATCTATTCAGAACTAGAGTCAACATTCGACCTTGACCATGACCGTCTGTGACCGTAAAACGTCCGACCTTCTAAAGTCTACTAAAGCTTGAACTTTGTCAACATCCTGTCTACATCCTTTGAGCAAATTCAGGAAAATCCTTGAAGAATTTCCGCTTAGGGTCTTTTAGATAAATTTTATATAATCCCTGCTCACCATTGCTTTCTTTATATCTATTTTAATTCATTAATAAAAAATAACGTTTACGTTAATTTAATTAAAACTAAGTCAATCAATTTTTATTTAAAAATAATTTATAAATTATTGGCTTTAAATCTGGTCTCAGTTTGTATTGTTGCCTGGGTCGCGGGACTGTCTCTTCAGGTAACCGTGACCTTGGAACGTAAAGAGCTATTGAAAGATCACCGTGGATTTTAGTCAGTACAAATCACACAGTCCCTCCCGTGGGTGATACGATGATTTTACCACGATAAAAAAAGTGTGTGTATTGTTATATTCGCTAGTACAGGTCTTCTTTTCAGTCGCTACACTCTTGGCAGAGTGGTCGTGGTCGTCACATCAGGGGTGGTGGCTCGCTTCACAATTCGCCGCCATTCCTCTCGCACCGCTGCCTTCCTGGTACATTCGTGTAGGGGACCATTCAATGCAGCCTTGGCCTGGTCTGTCCAACGCATTGGTGATCTGCCTCGAGCTCTGATGCCATTCACTTTGCCCTTCACCACAAGGCGTTTCACAGACGAGTCTCCTCGCCGAAAAACAAGTCCGAAGTAAGTGAGGATACGACTCTGAACGATGGAAGATAGACGCTGTTTGACGCCGAGTTCGCTTAATATGGAAACATTAAATTTGTTCGGAATTGGTTCCATGATATGCCATGTATTCTCCTCCAGCACCACTTTTCCAAAACGTCGATCTTCTTTTTCTCACTTTCTCTAAGTGTCCATGTCTCCGCTCCGTAGAGAAATATAATTTTAAAAAAATGTTTATTTCGATTACATAAATGACTACACAATTATTTGGAGACCACCTTGTAAGCAAGAAGATGCTTGTGATAGGTGAACTCCGCTCTTCCATTACAGTAAACAAGTATGCAAAAGAACTTAGAAAAAGATGAGAGAAATATGGGAAACACTAATGCCCTGACAAGTCGTACTTTTGTGATGTTTCTATTTCTCCATATTTTCCCGACCCTGTCCATGGCTGATCTTGTGATAGCCATTCGTCGCTTGATTTCATATGCGCACCCACCGTTGTTGGAAATTAGTGCACCAAGTTAGATATAGGCCGGAACAACGTCGCAACTCGCAATATCAGTTACTTCTGGCGATATTAGTCAGTACAAGTACGGAACCTTTTTTTCTGCGTGAAAAGACACACACTTGGCCAGTTTTTTTTTTTTCATAAATAAAGCAGACAATGGACGCGATACTGGAGTGTAGACAAAATTACAATCGTTACTGTTGATCGTAATCATTATGGATACGGTAAGAGCCTATTAAATACAGTAGTAAAGAATAGGGTTATATTGTACCATAGAGAAGCATAAAGAGGTGATTTCAAATAATATAAATAGGTTTTGATGCTTTTGTTGCGTGACCTAAGGGAGTAACTACAACGTATTGGGTTCTATTTTTTATAAGCTTTTTTTTTGTACACGACTGCTGAAAAGTAGTGTTATATTTTAGATTTCATGTTTTTGAGTTCCTTTATCTACCGTTACTTGTGAACACCTTAGCTGATTTTGATGATTTAGTACCTTTACAACCGTAAGTTATACCGGGTAGGCTGGTAAAAATAAATTCATAAAAAAATATGAGGCTTGAAGTTAAAATTTGAATTCAGTACCGTCATAAGTACCGTCCGTATTATGACGGATTACAAGCACCGCACAGGCTTTTTCATTATTATCGTAAAAATAACGTTTTCATATCGTTTCAGAAAACTGTCTATAGCTCTCAGAAGAAAATCTGAAATTATTTTTAAAACTCGTTAGGTATGCATCGTCGGGCCAGATAATGGCTAAGCTCAGATTTTTCAACCACTTTACTACATATTTTATGATAAGCTATAAAAAAGTGTCTATAAAGTTTTGTAGCACCTACAATTTATATCAAGATTGACCTTAATAAATTAGGTCACTTAAGTCATTATGAGGGCACGTAAATTGAATAAATATATTATTAGTCAGCCTATGGAAGAATAGGTTCGTAGTGAAACGAAAACTAGAGATATCGTAAGTTTTTAAACGAAAATATTTATGTCATTTTACAGCTACCGTCAGACATGTACCCTGAGCACGAGTTTTCAGTATTTGAGACGTAAAGTAAACTGGAACTTTGACAACTTCAAATTGACAATTTTCAAGGAAAAAATTAGTTCCTTCTTCGTACACCAGCGGCGCTGTTCCATTTTTCCATACAAGAAACGCTGTAAATACTGGAAAAACGCTGTAAAGTAAAAGAGTGAAAACTCGTGCTAAGGGTACTGGTCATCAGAGCTGCCAACGATCAAATAACATGAATTTATACGTTCAAAATTTTTAAAATAATTTAGTGTCCACTGCTGGGCCCCAGGCACCCTCTCGGGTTTGAGAGAAAATGCAACCCTTAAAAAAATAGTCAACACTGCTGTTCTCATGAAAACTGCCTCATGGATAGTGTTGCCAGATGTCCCGATTTGCGCGGGACGTCCCGATTTTCAGGGGTCTGGGGACGCATCTCGATTTGGACCTGATCGGGACTCTAAATGTCCCGATTAATCAAAATTATAAAAATGAACCTATTTTTTGCGCTACGTAATTTTTTTAACACGGAACGCCATCTATTGGCTTTGGTTATGTCGCAGGGAGATGAGGATATCAGTGATTTCACGAAATCCCGGGAGATGTGGAATATTCTTGTTTATTACGTCTTCTTACTAAAAGTATCTAGTGATATGACAAAATACTAATATAAAGTCAGAGATATGTCATTTCACTAAACTAAATGTAGTGAAATAAAGAATACTGTTGATGATACACTCGAGAGCAATGAATCCGGGTCACTTAAAGAATCCTAAAAATCTCGGAAACTAAAAATGCTAGGTTAATGCAATAAATTGTATTTAATAGACAATGTAATACTCCTTAAATGAAGGTATTAAAACTTTTTAGTTATTGTAAAGTTATATCATAAAAAAATCAAATTTGAAAAAGGGCCACTTTCGAAGATGGAACTACGAAATTACAGCATTTGGTTTTGCTTTTGTTTGTAATCTGTCATTTATGTGGGTACATAAACCATGTTGATAGTGCTCGATATTCATTATTCAAGCTGAAATTATGTCGCTTACGCCTGAAGAATGCACCAGAATACTTACAATGCTGGAAACCGGCCGGAGTCAGCGCGATACAGCCAGGACTGTCGGTGTGTCGCTGTCAACAGTACAAAGAGTTCTCCGACGTTACGAAGAAACTGGTTCTAACCTACGCAGACCAGGAACGGGCAGAACCAGGTGTACCACAGCACGAGAAGACCGATACTTGGTGAACACCATGCTTCGAAATCGCTTTCTCACAGGAACTGAACTCACCAATCAGTTTCGACGCCTCGGACGAAGTAACCCAAGTGCATGGACAGTAAGACGTCGGCTTGCTGAATCTAACTTAAAACCCCTTAGACCTGCAAACGGCCCTAAACTGGAGCGTGGGCATCGTATTTCAAGACTAAGATATGCCCAGAGCCACGTAAATTGGAGTATTGAAGATTGGTCAAAAGTTATGTTCTCCGACGAATCAAAATTTATGCTCTACAAGCACGATGGAAGACACAGAGTGTATCGAAGACCAGGGGAAAGATTCAAGCAAGCATGCATCGAAGAAAAAGTAGCCTACGGTGGTGGGTCTGTACTTGTGTGGGCCGGAATTTCTTCTTTCACAGAGCTTCTTTCACAGAGCTGGTGATCATAGAAAACGGCTCTTTAACTAGCGTAAGATATGTGGAAGAAATCCTCAATGATCACGTTGGTCCATTTATGGTCAATTTAGGTGAGGATGCTATATTTATGCATGACAATGCCCGACCCCATACAGGTAGGATTGTGAATGACTACCTTCAAGAGATGAACATTACTCGTATGGAGTGGCCAGCGCGCAGCCCGGATATCAACCCGATCGAGCATGCTTGGGACGAGCTAGGCAGATGCGTAAAACAACGAAACCCTCCCCCAATCACGCTTCGTGAGCTCAAAATTGCTCTCACAGAGGAATGGGAGAATATTCCCCAAAATCGTATAAGGAACTTGGTGTACAGCAAGCCAAACCGCGTAAACGCAGTAATGGAAGCACGAGGAGGCAATACGAAGTATTAAAATTCAAGAAAATCGTAATAAAGTTCAAAAATTTCATGTTTCCTATTTTTGTTTTAAGGAGAGATCAGCAGTTTTTTCTTTATGTAATTTTGTGTTAATAAAATGTATGGTGACTCATATTTTTTTTACTTTCATTTAAGGAGTATTACATTGTCTATTAAATACAATTTATTGCATTAACCTATCATTTTTAGTTTCCGAGATTTTTAACATTCTTTAAGTGACCCGGATTCATTGCTCTCGAGTGTATTTCTGTCTACAGTGTTTAAAGGAATCTAACCAAACCGTACCTCGGGGTGCCAATGAAATCCGTTTTCTTCTCGTTCAAATGCACAAGTTCAGCTGGTATTTAAGTAGGAGTGTACGAAACGGGGTACGGAGATTATAATAAATGTCGTTAAAGCGACTGGGGGCACCCCGACTCGTACAGGTTAGGTTAGAACGGCGGAGTCTGGAATACCCCGCCATCCCCTAAAGTACGATTTTATTTTATAATTTCTACTAGTCTAGCAAGACTGATTACTTGTTATGTAAGATTAAATATACTTAAAACCCCTTGTTTTTAAGCTATTGCATAGCTTTTATCGCGGACTCTGAGCGTGGCGACCGAATCAAGAAATTCCGCAACGAAAACACCTAACGAAAAAAACCTAACAAAAATACCTAACACCCCGCATCGTCTAACGTCGTTTCAGTTCGGGAGACTTCGGCAATCATAAAAATATCCGTCATAAAGACAATTTACTTTTTCTTGCTGATTCTAAACGGCCAGCTACCAAAGGAGGTTTTCACAATGAAACCTACTTATAAAATTCTCCTACAACAAAGCAGAATGGCGCAGTGGATGCGTGTTGGACCCATAACCTGTTGAAAATTTTGACACAGTTTGGAAGTGAGACCTGGGAATCCTGTATAGAAAAGACCCACTGATATCTTCATTATAATTTATTTTTCTTTATTACAGTAGTACACCACAAACATTGTCGTTAAATAGTCGCGGTAGGCGATTATTTTTTCTTGTTTTTTTCTTTAAATTGCTATGCAATAGCTTTACCGCGGCACTCCCCGAGAGGCACACGTATTTTTTTTTTTCGTTTACTGTCCCGATTAGCAACCCTAAATCCCGATTTTTTTGACCTCATGTACCGATTTACAACAAATCGGACCTGGCAACACTACTCATGGATCCTATACTCGTTACATTGCTTTTACAACAGGCTAAGCCCCTATTACACGGGACTTAATCATACCTGACAAAATTAAAACATTGCCTAATGGTTTAGGGATTAATTTACAATATACATAAAGCCTTTTAGTGACAACCGTCCTAAGGAAACATACAACATTTGAAACCAATTTCATAACATAACATTTTACAAAATACAAAATAATAATCTCAAAAATTCTTCCCCTACTTAATCCAATCTGTCATACAATGTAATACGTAACAAGCGACAGGCGCATTTTCACAAAAATATTTTTAATTTACGCGGAGGAATCTGTCGCGTACTCGCGTATGATAAGCCGATTTGGAAACGAGAATTTACGAGATCATTTTCATTTATTTACATTTTTATGAACACTGTTAACAAGATTTAAGGTTCTGTTTCGAAGGCGACTGCAATAGGAAACCGCAGCAGCACCGTCGCCGTAGCCTTAATACCGATCTACGAGTATATGACTAATCAAAGAGATTTAAGATGTTAGAAAGGCGGTCAGAAGTCACAACGGGCAAAAAAGCAAAATTGGGATCCCGTTTCATTTTCACAATGCAGTTAACTCTAAACAATAAAAAAAAACTAATAAACTAGGATGTTTTTACAAGTAGATTAAGATTTTGTACGTGTCCCTCTATCAGCTATTTATTTTGATTATAATTATATTCATATCAAATTTTATTAAATGTATCAAAACGTTGTCGGGCTGCAAAGTCATTAAAGTTATCTTAGATTAGAGCTATTTAAAAACAGTCGTGGAGTCGCCGTCGTGCCGCTACGTTCTGTCGTTGCGTTGTGACGTTGTCGCCTGCAGTTTGCAGTTGCGGCCGACATCGGAACACCACCTTTATTTCTTATTGTGACAATATGAAATGACTTATTCCGTCCTAGTCCTATTTATGAGATTTTGAATGAAGTCATGAGAAGTTGAAATGGAAATGTGGATACATATTTATAGACAATCAATTTTGGAAATTAGCTGGTTAGACAGCAGCATCTCAAAAATATGGTTATGAATTATATTGTTAGCTTTAGATCTCTCTCTGTGTATTATTATAAAAAAAATATCTGTGACAATGTGTGTCTAAGATTCTTTTCCCAAACAATTAGTAAATTGCCAATTGCTCTAAACAACTAACTAATAATGACATGACTTACCCGTGATGAACCTTTTTAAGTAGAAAATTCATTTTAAAATAATACAGTATGAGTAAAAAATCAAACATAATTCTTACCCATTTAGCTGGGCCATTAAAGTATTTGAGCAGAAAAGCGTTGCCCCACAGCCCCAGGTATCCGGTTCATTAGTTAGACGTGAAAAATGTCTGCCCACAGCAATGCAGGGTTAAAGGTGAAAAACTGCAGTACTCGTTACTTTAATGATGTTACAGTGAGGGGTTAAGTTTCCGAGGTGAAGGAAAATTGTGATACAGATTTACTTTATGGAGTACTAGTTTTTCTCTGCGCCTTCACTCGCGTGAACTTAGAATTTGTCAATTAATTTGAGTTGTATTCTGCTTGTTATAATTTAATGCAATCATGTTTCAAAAGACGCATGGCGTCATTTTTTTCATAAATGAAGTAACATTTATGTGGTTTTCCTTGGGACATGATATTTTTGGGATGAAAGTCCCTATATTCGTTGATGTATACCTGAAAACGTAAGATTATAAACAGGATGATCGAACATTGAGGATTTTTATACTTTATTTGTTTCAGCCAATGGCACAACACTACTCCAGGGAAAATTAAAAAAAAAATGATCAGGTTTCGAATCTGAAAATTTTATTGGAAAAACAACACATTTACTGTGAATTTGGTTCGGAATGCTACCTTCTTATAAGTCAATTTTCAAAAAAAAACTTAAGACGCGGACTGACTACGATTTTAATCGCTTATGACCGCGTAAACTATTGTCACCACTATGGAGCGTCAATAAAATTGAAAATTGAAAAAATGACATTTGTGTTGAAATGTGACGTAAGCTGCGAATGGGCATTTATTTTACTGCTTTTCTTTAGATTATTTAAAATGTAGACATAAAATTAAATAATGGTTCGGTTAAAGTTTTAAAAAAATGGAAAACCTACTAAATTCTTAAAAAAAAAAACTGTTGTTATCGCTGGAAATACAGAGATCTTCGACGTCAAAGTTTATTTTTGTGCTACAACTTCCCAATTTTTATTGGGAATATCAAACTCTTATTTATTATTCTGTTCGGTTTAAATTCTTCTTTATACCCTTCTCTGTTCACTGTATTTTTCGCGTTGCTTATTTTTATTACATTACGTCATACTCGACGTTCTAAGAAACCAATTTTTGGGAATATGAGATAAGACCGCGCCTTAAGGCGCGGTCTTATCATAAGTAAGAAGAGAAAGAGAAAGAATCATCAGAATCATCAGAAAGAAAAAAGAGAAAGAATCATAAATAAGAATTTAGTAGGTTTTCCATTTTTTTAAAACTTTAACCGAACCATTATTTAATTTTATGTCTATATTTTAAATAATCTAAAGAAAAGCAGTAAAATAAATGCCCATTCGCAGCTTACGTCACATTTCAACACAAATGTCATTTTTTCAATTTTCAATCTTATTGACGCTCCATAGTGGTGACAATAGTTTACGCGGTCATAAGCGATTAAAATCGTAGTCAGTCCGCGTCTTAAGAACCACAAAATCGCCATTTATCTATCTGTTAAACTGTAGCAACACCAGTTCATATGTCACAATAGTTCCAAGGAGCTGAAAAATAAGATATTGATAAATTAATGCCAGAAAAACTAGACTCGACAAATGTTTGCAAAAGCCAAAAAATAATCCCCTTAACTTCTAAGAATATTTAAGGGCCTACATAAATGGCAATCCCTTTTCAAGTGTTTCATATTTCTACAGGGCGTCTCTGAAAGTCTGGATCAAATCGAATAGAGGCATGGGCGAGGTCAAAAGAATTATCCTTTACCACTTCACAATCTAAAAATTACCCTTTTCTTAAATTCTTAGCGTCTTTCTACAAAAAAGTTAAACATCAGTTGGACGCTTGTCTAAAAAAGTGTAAGGGCGCGTTCACACGACACGCGCACGCTCAGCGCACGCCACCCGCGTCCAACTCGCATTGAAATTTGTTAAATAAGAATTTGAGTCTTACAATCCATCAATAGATCTCAAATTGCATTTAACGAGATCTACACGCGCACGCCAAGCGCACGCCCCGCGCCCGCCTCGCGCCCGCCTCGCGCCAACCCTGCCCACGCTCTGCACCCACCCTGCGTACGCCTTGCGCCCGCGCTATGGCTAGTGTTGTGTTATTTAAGCCACTATGCCTAGTGAACGAAGTAGTCCAGTCACTAGTAGTACAAGTGGGCGCGAGGCGTGCGCGAGGCGGGTGCAGCGCGTGTGCGGGTTTAAGGCGGGCCCAACGCGTGCGCGGGTGCTGTGCGTGATCGGCGCGTGTCATCTGAATACGCCCTAACTGCAAAACGACTTTTACATCAACATGAAATGTTTTGACGTCGACAGTTTTTTTAGACAAGTGTTCAACAGATGAAACAACTGTGAACTGCAAAACGGCACGTGACGTTGATAAAAGGGTAATTTTGCAGTTACCCTTTTTTTAGACAAGTGTTTAACAGATGTTTAACTTTTTTGTGGTATGACGGCTTGTTTCTTCATCAATAACCAAAATAATACAATTTACCCCATACTTACAGTTAAAATCATAGTCCTTGTGACATAAAAGAAGTCTAGTCCACTCATGGCAACTTTCAAGTGGTTTATCTGAGCAATAAATCGCTCCACCTGCAATAATTTTGTCCAATGTCACACGAGTTTCAACAAACATAAATCATGTTGTGTACACGGCAAAATAGTTGTGTGAGTGAATGAAAAATAACTAAGTGTTTCGAGACTTCGGGCACGCCGCAATCGCGGCGGTAAGACCCCTCTTTGAGGAGTGGCTGAATAGGCGTCACGGCGTCCTGACCTACTGCATGACGCAGGTCCGATGAGGAGGGAAGAAACGTCTGGGTGTCACCACTGCGAGAATCGCCCGGAAGACACGGTGGAGCATACGGTGCAGGACTGCCCCGCTTGGGCAGAACACCGCCGTGCCCTCACGGCGGCGATAGGCGGAGACCTCTCGCGCCCGGCATTTGTCGAGGATTCGGCGAGTGGGAAGCGGCCGGCTCCTTCTGCGAAGCAGTCATGCTTGCGAAGGAGGAGGCGGGCCGCGTGAGGGAGAGGACAGCGTACTCCCTCCGCCCCAGCCGCAGTGGTAAACGCCCGTGGCGACGGACGTCGCAAGACGATCTCCGGCCACCGCACAGTGTTTTAGAAACCCCCAAATTCGGATATGACTACATTAATGCCATGAGTCTATTGCGTTTCTTATTTCAAATCCAAGAGTAAAACTCCCATGTGCGCAATTTACTTCGTTTATGAGAAAAAAATGTTAAAGTTGCAAATTTTTAACTCCCAAATAAAAAAATATTTTGGTGTGTAAACTTATAGCTGACTAGCAAACCCGGCGAACTCCGTTTCGCCACCAGATGGCTTCGTTTTATGTAAAATTTCGTGTGGTGATTAAAAGAAGAAGATTTTTTTTTCCTGAATTTTCTTTGCTATAAACCTCACGGAGCCCGAGACCTTTCCAACGAATGCAAAACCGTGGAAATCGGTTCGTGCGTTCTGGAGTTAAAGCGTCAGGAAGGAAAACCCGACTTATTTTTATATAGTAGATTAAATTCATCGCTTTAAGCCACATATTTTGTATTTTATTTCATCCCTTTAACAGTTCCAGAGATTATAATTATTTTTCATCTTTCATTAGATATTATAGCCCTCATACACGGTATTTTTTTACCCATGTGACTAAGAAAGTGATGAGTATGAATGTTGATGGATGGAGAGGAAGAGGAAGGCCAAAGAAAAGATGGATAGATTGTCTAAGGAATGATATGAAAGAAAAAGGAGTAAATGATACTGTGACGTCTGATAGGGGAGAATGGAAGAAGAAAACGTGTTGCGCCGATCCCAAGTAGAATGGGATAAGGGCAGGAAGAAGAAAGACACGGTATTTTTTTTCTATGGCGCGGGCATGCGGGCGGCGAGTAATGGGCGACTCGCTGTCCGACCATGGACCATGCCCGGGTCGACGACGGCGCGTTGTGTTCCACGCGCGCCTCAAAGAATGTCAGCATAATGACGGGGCCCCCCTCTAGAGGGCCAAAGCCTGCCGGGGTCGCGGGACTTATGAATTACCGTGACCCCGGAACGTAAACGGCTATTGAAGGACACCGTGGATTTTAGTCAGTACGAGTCTGACAGTCCCTCCCGCCATGCCCTGGACGACAGGTATTCGTTTAGTAATATTTTTGGCAAGTTTGCCGTATATGATTACTTCCCAGCATTTGATCCTTATTAGCAACACTATCGAATGGTGTAATAATACAGAGTGTGATTTTTTTTCGAAATCTGTTGGTTCGATTCCTGGCCAGGATTATTGATTTTTCTAAAATCCAATGATGCAGTTTTAGTTTTCATCAAAATCGGCCTCGAGACTCTTTTTAATATTTTTCGATATTTCTCATAGTTTCGGTTTCACGCTCAATTGAAAATTCATCCTGTATACCTACAATGTTTTCTACGGTGCATCCACACCGCCGATAACATTTGTGGAGCAACAAAAGGCAACACGGTAACATTCGGCAACATTCGGTAACTTTTGTGGCTCCTTGTTACTATTTGTTGATTGTTACTCATCCACACCGCAGTAACATCCGACAACAAATGTTGCCGTGTTACTGTATGTCGAGTAACGTTGCTCGACAATCGGCAACATTGTTAGATAATGGGGTAACATTGTTACCGAATGTTGAGCAACGTTACTCGACTTACAGTAACACGTCAACACTTAGTAACATTAAATAACGTTTTGTTGGCGGATGTTACCGAATTTTGAGCAACGTTACTCGACTTACAGTAACACGTCAACACTTAGTAACATTTTGTTGGCGGATGTTACCGAGCAACATTAATTGGAAACGTTGAGCTACAAATGTTACCGGCGGTGTGGATGCACCGTAAGTAGCACCATACTGCGATGCTGAAATCGGCGGCGCATATGATGTTTTTTCTCTGGTGGTCGCGACCAAAATTGTTTACTTATTCCTACTAAGTACTCTTTTATCTGTTGAGATCAACTGATTTGATAGACTGTTATTATTTGAGACGATCAATACTGTTGGAGACATTAATTTGACAGCTAATCTATTGATCAAAGCCTTGATTAGGCGTCCAGAAACTATGTGACAGGCACTGTTTAGAACTTTCCAAATGGCTTTCATGGCTACTCTGATGCTATTATTATTTTATTGCTATTGTCTGGCAGTATTTATTAAGGAATTATGCAACATCATGACGCAATAGTAGCTGTCTGGTTTGGTCCTGGGTTCTTCATGCTAATTGATTCTATCTACTGCGAAATTTTCCAGTAAAGACGCTGACTCATTGGGAGCATTCTGCTGTAATTTAAAGTTACATATTCGAGCATTATGTCAGTGAGGGAGGAAAAACGCGCATTACAATCCGCACCTTGTAATGATACATTAGTAACATCAATGCTTTTTCGCCCCCTCCCCGCTGACTTAGTAGCGAACGGACGTGTTTTTGTTACCTCTGACAAAATATTTTTTATAAGTGTTTATAATATAGTTTTCATCACAAATTATTGCTTTAGAGTGAACAAAACAGAAACTGAACCGAACTTTAGCAAAATATTACGTGAAAAAACAGTGCAAGTGAACATTATTCGTTTGGTAAAAATTGTAACGAATTTGCAAAGTGATAACTTTTGTTTAGAGTGACTGTGTCTACCTTCAAAAACAATTTGCTATCAATCTTTTTTGTCAAAATTACGAAGAGATTCACATACCATACGATAATTTGGAGACTCGATATTGTACAGTGGTAGCCCGTGTGCGAACTACGCCGACTTACGTTCACGGTGTCTCGAGTTCAAATCTGCTCAGGACGAAGCACTTTTTGGATTTTAGAAAATTTTGTATAACATTTTCTAACGAATAAAAACAGGCTCCTACGCAAATTAATAGTGTATATAATTACTTGCTAAGCTTGTAAGAATCGGAGATCACGTGTGTTTGCCTCAATTCAAAAGCGCTAGCGACTAGCGGGTGCGCATAAATTTGGAGACTTCAATTAGCAGTATACCTCCTTGATATTCATAATATCGTATACCTATACCTAATACCATGTCTGCAGTTAAATTGAATAAATCAATGTCAGACCCAAACATCGACGATAGAGACATGGAATGTACGCCGCCTAATTTTACAGCTTTACGAAATAAAAGAAGGAGGGAAGAGGACTTGCCTACAGAATTCTGCGAGTTCAAGGAATATATCCAAAGGAATATATAAGGAGAATCCCACAGTGTCTCAAGACAAGGGTGTTTAACCAGTGTGTGTTGCCAGTGATGACATATGGCTCTGAAACGTGGTCTCTGACTGCTGGCCTTTTAGAGAGACTAAGAGTCACTCAACGAGCGATGGAAAGAGCTATGCTCGGAGTTTCTTTGCGGGATAAAATCCGGAACATGGATATTCGGCGAAGAACCAAAGTCACCGACATAGCTCATAAAATTTGCAAGTTGAAGTGGCAATGGGCAGGCCACATCGCTCGTAGAACTGACAACCGATGGGGAAGAAAAGTTCTCGAGTGGCGACCACGGACCGGAAGACGCAGCGTAGGTAGGCCTCCCACTAGGTGGACCGACGACATCGTGAGGGTCGCGGGCAACCGATGGATGCAAGTGGCGAATTGTCGTTCGGCGTGGCGGTCTAAGGGGGAGGCCTATGTTCAGCAGTGGACGTTTTCCGGCTGATGATGATGATGATGATGAAGGAATATATGAAGGAGTTATTCAATTCTTTCATGGCTACACAGCAAAAGGAGCTCAAAGAAATCAGTAATAACCTGAAGGAACTTCAGCTGACAAATAATAATATAGAAACATCTATCCAGCGACTATCTACTCAGCATGATGAATTCCAAAAAAGGATCGAGTCACTTGAATTACAAGTCAAAAAGGACAGGGACTATATAAATGTGCTTGAGGGAAAAATAGAGGACTTACAAAGAGACAATCGGAAATCGTGTATCGAAATAAAAAATGTTCCAAAAACTGCCAGGGAAACTCAAGATGACCTCATCAACATGGTTTTATGCCTCGCAAAGAATATAAACCTCGATTTGGTTCCGCGTGATATTAAAGATATACATAGGATCCAGGGAAGGAAAGTAGGGGTAAAAAATACCCCCATCATTATTGAACTGGCCTCATCAATTCTAAAATCTGATTTACTACAAAAAACAAAGTCGTACAATATTAAAAATAAAACTAAACTGCAAGCAAAGCATCTTGGATGCACCAGTAATGGGGATACTCCTGTGTTTATATCAGAACAACTAACGGCCAAGGGAGCCCGACTTCACTTCTTGGCCCGGGATTTAGTAAAAATGAAGAAATACAAATACTGCTGGACTAAATTTGGACAAGTCTATGTAAAGCAAGATGAAAACACGCAGGGTATTTTGATAAATAATGAAGCACAGGTTCATCACCTGCAGCAAGCCATGTGACTAAATACGGTCAAAATGCCTTATACTCGTATTTATTGTTTAAAACTTTTATTTTTTGCATGTACTACTTTTAACATATTATTTTATATTTTTGCTATGATAGCACTTAGTAACAGCTTTAGTTTAACGTGTAAAATACTTATATTATGTAAGAATGATCAGCTGAACCATAACACAACAACATTAACATCTAACACTCCACACAAACATTACTCTATTCAACTTACTCAAAGCTTACACTCACCAGCCTCACAAAAACCTTATTTAGCTAAGTTATTACTCTTAATTTTACTTATATTTGCAATCTTAATACGATATTGTACAAACGTTTTTAATAAGTTATACTCGAGACCTAATTATATGCAACAACTTTTGTTATTCATTACCGAATATGGATAATAATCTTACTACACTAAGAGAATTGGACAATATTGAAATAGCAAATTCAGTTGGTATTGATATTGAACAAATAAGTAACTACATACAACAAGATAACTCGAATTTTACTGTTTTGACACAAAATATTAGGAGCATTTATAGCAACATTGATGACTTACAGGTAAACTTGTCGCGATTGACCCATGACCCAGATGTATTAATCCTAACAGAATGCAGACTTAATTACAAGAGACAACTGCCGTTGTTAAATAATTATAACTCTTATTATACAGTAAATCAGCTTAATCAAAATGATGGCGTGGTTGCTTATGTTAAAAATAATCAGGTCCCAAGAGTAACCGAAGTGAAATTAACTCATGCATCTGCAATACAGGTGTCTGTTTCGGACCACACCATTATTGGCATATACCGTTCACCTTCAAATGCTTGCGCAAATAATTTTATTGACTCCTTAAACCTTCATCTTGACTCTATTAAAACACACAAAAACATTGTAATTGTAGGCGATATAAACATTAATCTTTTACCAAAGGACACGGAGATATCTCAGCAACGCAGTAATAGGTTGAATTATTTGAATATGCTGGCAGGGCATGGCCTCCTTCCGGGGCATTGTCTACCTACCAGGCAGCTCAGCTGCCTCGATCATGTCATACTGAAGATTGATAAATGTTGTAACTCTGCCTTCGTAGCTGTTTTGAACACTTCTGTCACAGATCATGCTATGGTACTGTTAAACTTAACCCACACAGTGAATATCAAAAGTTGCGATAAATATAAAACAGTTATAGACTTTAAAAGCGCTTACAATGACCTCATAAATACGGACATAGCATTTAGTGATACTTTGGAAAACCCAGACATCATGGCGGATAAATTGACGGACGTGATCAGGACTTCTTTACTTTCAAATACTAAGGTTAAATTAGTCTCAGGAAATAGGCGAATCCTGAAACCATGGATTAATGTGGGTGCACTTCGATGTATTAGACTGCGAAACAAAATGCAGTTACAGTCAAAGAAAGAACCATTCAATATCATACTTAAAATTACATTTAAACGTTTCCGCAATTTTTGTTCGAATCTCATTAAGAAACTTAAGAGACAATTCCAGAGAAATCAAATTGCTGATTCAATAAATAACCCAAAGCAACTATGGCTAAAAATTAATGAAATCTCTCAATTTAAAGCACCCAGATCCTCAAATAGTTGTCTCTTAAATATCATGCCACATCCTTTAGACTCACTTAATCGTGTCAATCAGTTTTTCGTTGAAATTGGCAAAACCTTAGCTGAGGAAATTGTTGCTAGTAGTGTTGTTACCAATAATATATCTGGGTCACATTCTCAGGTCTCCTCGTTCGTGTTGCTTGATACTGACCCACAGGAAGTGGATGGTATACTCATGAGTCTAGATTCCACGAGCGCTCCTGGTTGGGATGGTATTCCTACCGGATTCCTCAAATTGTCCAGAGACTTTGTCGTTCCACTAATAAGTCGGCTAGCTAATTTGTGCTTTGCTAAGGGAGTTTTTCCTGCTGCTTTTAAACGATCAGTGGTAACCCCTGTGCACAAGGGTGGGGATACAAGCGACGTCAACAACTACAGACCCATATCCGTCTTGTCCAGTATGTCAAAAATAATAGAAAAATTATTAAACAATAGACTTGTTTCTTATTTAAATAAAAATAATATTTTATCCAACTCACAATACGGGTTTAGACAGGGTCGCTCCACTCAGGACGCTGTGTTGGCACTAACTTCTGAAATAGTGGTTAACGTTGATAGAGGAGATAAATGCTTAGCAGTGTTTTTAGACTTAAAAAAGGCATTTGACACCGTTTCTGTTCCCATCCTTCTGCACAGGCTTGAAGCTATCGGCATAAGAGGTATGGCTCTCTCAATCCTGGAAAGTTACCTACAAAATCGAAGACAACAAGTAAAAATAAATAACCTCGTAAGCGAAGAAGTAAATGTAGTATACGGAGTCCCGCAGGGAAGTGTACTCGGCCCGACACTGTTCTTAATATACATAAATGATCTGTGTAACATTGAGATCAGTGGCGGGCGAGTTGTTTCTTATGCGGATGATACCGCAATTGTTTTTTCGGGGTTGTCATGGGCTGCTGTTCAGGCTAACGCAGAGAGAAGTCTAGCTATAATAGCTAGCTGGCTAAACAATAATTTGCTAACGCTAAACATCTCCAAAAGTAATTTCATTTGTTTCACGCCGAATCAAAGGTCCCAACCAGGAGATGACTTCGGAATCGTCATACATGGGTGTGCCAACACGCTAGACTGCAATTGCCAGAAAATTGTGCAAGTTCGAACTACGAAATACTTGGGGATAACTATGGACCAAAGATTATCGTGGCACTCCCACATTGAAGTTATTATGTCTAGGGTTAGAAAACTTATTTGGGTGTTTAAAAGTTTGCGCCATGTAATGACAGCGCAGCTATTAAATAAGGTATATGTGGCCCTAGCACAATCTGTAATAATTTACTGTATCTCTGTTTGGGGAGGTGCCACCAAGACCAAATTTCTGGACCTAGAGAGAGCCCAGAGAGCACTCATAAAGGTTATGTACTTCAAGCCTTATCGATACCCCACGGAAAGTCTCTACAAGATTAGCAATCTCTTGACAGTCAGAAAGCTATATATACTAAACATAACCCTAAAAATGCATAAGAAACTACCCTATAAGCCTACAAATATGCGTAAAAGACGCAAAGACATTGTGGCTTATTCGCCAATGGTGCGCACTGTATTTGCTAGGCGTCAGTACTCTACACAGTCCAGTTACATTTACAATAAAGTAAATCTAAAACTAGACATATTCCCTATGTTGATCCACGACTGTAAAAAAACATTAGTAAAATGGTTAAATACATTAACGTATGCGGACACAGAAGCCATACTAGTTAGAATTAGCTAAATATGTGTATAATAAGAAAACATTCAACATCAGGTATTCATTCACAATTATTCAACAAACATATAAAACCCCCGAACACAAAACACACATTCACACACAAAATCCATTCATACACCTAAAGCTGTTTCTTTCTCCTTACTTAAAATTTAAAAATTTCATTTTATTGTAACAAAACTTTACATTATATAAAATTGTCACTGGGAGGTAGCGAGGTAGCCCCAATACAAGTATTATTTTATAACTTTCTGGGGTTAACTCTTCATTTGTAATGCTGTATAGTGTAAGAGTTGCAATAAAAACATTTTTAATTTAATTAATTTAATTTAATGCTCTATGTGTTCAGCAGGCAGGGACGCATACGTCCCGGCTGATGAAGGAACACCAGTTCCCAATAAAACGCTCGATTGTGTTTGTTCTATGAGTTTAAAGTAAGAATAGGAATCCTTGGCAACATATTGTGACTACATTAGAACCTTTTCTAATATTAACACGCTCATATATAATAATAATATTCCACAACTATCACACAACGCCATCTAGTCCCAAGCTAAGCAGAGCCTGTGTTATGGGTACTAGACAACTGATAAACATACCTACTTATATATTTCTAAATAAATACATATTATAGATAAATTACACCCAGACACAGAACAAATGATCGTGCTCATCACACAAACATTTGTCCTGGGTGGGAATCGAACCCACGACCTCTGTCATAGCAGTCAGGGTCACTAACCACTAGACCAACAGGTCTATACTTATAAACAACAGTCAATCTTTATTTTTCTGGTATAAATAACATTTACAAAAACAAACATTCAAAAACCATTATAACATAACATTAAACATTTTTAAAAATAATTTGCACAAAATGTTTATTTGACGTTTACTTATTTGCTAAATGCATAGAACCTTATAGCCGTAACACACATATGCAACATTTTTTTTTATTATTATAAAAAATGTTGCGTTTTACAGAGCGTGTCTTATTTAAAAAAATAATTGACTGTCTATCAGCCCTGAGTTTCTATTTATATCGATTCATTTCAATAGGTTCAAGCCTCCTGCAGACACACGCGATTAATCGCGACAACGAGCCAAGCTAATTTCTACTCTAAAAATACTGCGAATGGACCGCGACATGTCGCCCCGCGCGATTAATCGCGTGTGTCTGCAGGAGGCTTCACTCTCTTTATAAACAAATTTATTTTATTGCCTTACTCTTCAAGCAAATTTATTTTATTGCCTTACTTCTTAGGCATTTTTGTCTCTTTTATGAAGTCACTTACCTCGACGTGAAACCTGGTGCTAGGTATTCCGTACAATATATACACGGGAGCAATAGAGTTGGAGTGTATCCTGGCAGCTAGCAGCAGTACAAGTAGAGTTCGTAGCAAGAGAAATGAGAAAGAGTAGGTGAAGTATATCGAATGTTCCACACCGTTTAAAGCCCTGTGGAAAAAGTAAACTTAGAATCATGAACGTTCACCTTTTAAGCGCTTGGCTAAATATCAATTGCCGTGCCCCTAGCGCGCGGCTACGAATCGGTGAAATACAAGCTCCTTTCTTTCTGCTCCTCTTTTTTTTTTCGTAGCAAAATCATCAAATGAGTCCTCCCGCCCAGGGTGGGGCGCGAGGGTCACTCATTACTCGCCGCCCGCATGCCCGCGCCTACGGTGGCCGGAGATCGTCTTGCGACGTCCGTTGCCGTGGGCGTCTCCCGCGGCGGCTGGGTCGTGAGGTGGACGCTGTCCTCTCCCTCACGCGCTCCGCCTCCTCCTTTGCTAGCATTACTGCTTCGCAGAAGGAGGCGACCGCTTCCCATTCCGTCTCGCCCCGCAGCATGGCCTAAACCAATGCCGGGCGCGAGAGGTCGCCGCCTATCGCCCCCGTGAGAACACGGCGGAGCTCTGCCCAAGCGGGGCAGTCCTGCACCGTATGCTCCACCGTGTTTTCTGCTCCTCTTAAGCTCCGATTTGTAAAATATCATGGTATACAATAAAAAGTATTCTATCTGTCTATCTACATATAAATAGAGAGAAATAGAATAGATGCAATAAAATCGAACAAAACAACAAAAATCGTGAATATTCTCTGTCGGATATATACGACTCTGGCAAAATGGGCCCGAAAATATTTGTCGGATAAATCCGACGTTGGCGGTTAAGGTTATTTTTCGTTGACTGTTGAAAGATTATTTATATTACTTTAGCAGGAGTAACTCGGAGACGGGACTGTGTTGTCGCGGGACTGTCTTGACAGGGAACATAAAGAGATATTGATGGAACATGATTCCGCTCCACACAGGGTAGGAAGAGTCATTGGATGACTTTACCACTTATAAAGCAGGAATAGCTCATGAATTTTCACATTTCACACAGTGAATAGCACAAAAACGTAATCGGCTTTATTACAAAACGTGGTTTAACTTAGACCAAGCTTTAAATCAAAAATCAATTTTTGAATTTCGAACTTTATTCCAACTGCTATAAAATTCTAAAATGCACATTGACAACTTAGACCGGGATCTAAACTAGGTTTTTGTATTAATAACTTTACGACAGTAGAAATAAAGTTTGAAATTCAAAAATTCATTTTTGATTTAAAGCTTGGTCTAAGTTAAACCACGTTTTGTAATAAAGCCGAAAAAGTTTAAGACGTTTAATCATAACGTACCTTTTCTCGCTCAACATCCACATACAAAGAGGATGGTTTAAGTATTCCTTGTTAAGAGCCGCACTGAAATAGATAAAATTATATTTTGTAAAACGTTAATACGTTGATATTCCAACTACACAACAACATATACAACCGCGCATTTTATGTTATATGCCGCAGTGTTAAGATTGATTTTCACTTGTAGTTGGAATCGGTGGAATCGCGTCGCATCGCGCCACGGGTAAGCTACCTTACGTAACCACCTACTCAAATGCTCGCAAACGAATGCTCGGTATGAATGTTCGCTGTAAGGACGCTTTCTCACAGAATACCTAATTTAATAGTTTAAACAAACTCACTTAACATCGTCGGAATCCATGAACGTGCAAGTTATAAAATGTCCGGTCTGTGTCCGACTGTAGAAGAAACAACATCAAATTAGGCCCAAAGACCTTAGAATCTAAAACGCCTTAACAAACATTAAACATGCTCCTGGATTTGCAACATTAAGATCTGCAGAGAGAGTTTAAAATCCAACGGTTGCCTGATGTCTTTTACGGCTTTTTGAATTTTTACAGGCGTTACAGTGGACTAAGCAAATAGTATGACCTGCCCTTTGATCACACTCTGTAAAATTGTTCAAAGTTAGTTAACACACTATTTTAGTGTTATTTTGTTGTAATTAATTAAACTGTAAGATGAAAAGGCTCATGTTGGTGTAGAGTTTTAGAGCTTAGGTTCCCAACGAGGACGGTCTCCACCCTAGTGGGCACTGGGGCGTTTTGTGGGACGGTAGGTGCAAAAACAAATGGGGTTACTAAACTGTACCTCTACTTTTCTAAAAAAAACTATTTTTTCTAGACTTAGGAACTTGTAGCACAAAATTCAAATGCTAAAATTAAAAAATATCTTTATTTTTAAAGGATTTGTAAAGTTTATATTAATTTAAATGTAAATAATATAAAATGCGAGAAGTTCGTTCAGTTCCTCTTTGTGTAAACTTCGAAAACGACCAACATAATCAGCTACCCATGTATAGTCAACAAAAGAGATATCTACGACAGGTAAACATTTTTAAAACATGTTATCATTTCGTTTTACAATAAAAAAATGCCAAAAACACTAAAATTGAGTGTACGCAGCATTTTGTAAATGGTATTTTTCAATCATCTTTAGTTGCACAATTAAAATTATTTTAAAGAAATTGGACCGCTTTCTGCAAAAATTATTCAACCCACAACCTCGACATTTTCGAGTTATTGTGACCTATGGAATCCAAATAAGGTCTATTTTAACATATCAAAGACTCAGAACTCTATGTCAATAATTGACGAAAATCCGTATGATCCAACCCACAGCTATTATGGCGAACACCATTTTTCATAATGCATGAGTGTTTCAAGCTATTAGAATCATTTTTGCGTTTTCTTGATTGCCCTGATATGTGTAATTTTTTTTTTGCTATATTGATTCAAACCAATTGAAATATTTATATTTTTATACTATATGGGAAATATTTAAAAAAGTAATTGTATGTAAACTTGTTCAAAAACCATTTTATCTCAATTCCTAATAATCCGACTACAGAACTGAATCAGACCACATGAATATTTATCTAATAGGAAAACAAAAAAATGTAATTCTTAAAAACTATTCACGGTGGTATCTAAAATTGACATTAATATCTTGGCTTTAAAGTTAACAGAATACTACGTTTAAGCCGAAAACCTTAATTAAGTAGCCATTTATTTTTATCCAACTTCAATAAAAGGAGGAGGTTCTCGAATTCGGTTGTTGTGCGTTTGTTCGCGCATAGCTCCGTTGCTTGCCAACCGATTTGAAAAAATATTTTTGTTGGAAAGGGTATACTTCCCAAATAGTCCCATGAGAATTAAATTTCATCGAAATAGAACAAGTGGTTTTTGAAACATCAACAAAATTTTAAATTTCATTCACTTGGTTCAGTACCGTACTATGTATGAATGAGCATTTTTCGCTTATTGTGTACGTGAACGATGTTACTACGAGCGGTAGTAACATCGTCCAGGTAGACAAAGATTAGGTACAAAATTCTAGTCTAGTGCACGTGTAAGAAAATTAAATAAAACAAAAATAAGAAACATTTTTGAGTCTCTATTTTCCCACGTTTTTATACACTCACTTTTCTTGTTTGTTTGTTTGTTTGTTTGTCGTTCCGGTTGGACTTTTGCAACTCAATTTTGAGGCACTTCCCGATAAGCTAGCAGGCTGAAATTTTGCACACGCTCTAAGTTCTGATGACAATGCATGACTAGCTAAGAAACGTCATAACGAATCCAATATGGCGGCCTCCCGAAGATGGCAGACTGGCTGTTTGAAATCCACCCCTATGATATGGGTATCAAATGAAAGGGTTTGCTGTCAGGAATACGAAAAAAATAGTCACGTGACTTAAATCCAATATGGCGGACGTCCAAGATGGCAGACAGGCTATTTGAAATGCACACCTATGATATGGATATCAAATGAAAGGGTTTGTTGTCAGAAGTACGAAAAAAATAGTCACGTGACATGAATCCAATATGGCGGACGTCCAAGATGGCAGACTGGCTGTTAGAAATCCACCCCCATGATATGGGTATCAAATGAAAGGGTTTGCTGTCAGGAATACGAAAAAAATAGTCATGTGACTTAAATCTAATATGGCAGACGTCCAAGATGGCGGACAGGCTTTGAGGCACTTCCCGATAAGCTAGCAGGCAGAAATTTTCAGGGTAGCTTCAAACCCGATAAATAAAGATAAAAATAATAAAATAATTAATAGATTTAAAAAATCTAAAAACCCACGTTTTTAAATGTCCTAAAAATAAGAAAATAACCCTACGGGGCTGAGAGAGGGGCCACTCAAAACGTGGGGGCGTATCTTTGCAAGTTACACCCACGATCTATACACGTCATGTAAATTATATCCCAAAAATAATCCCTTAAATAATATACGCCCCCACGTTTTGAGTGGTCCCTCTCTCAGCCCCGTAGGGTTATTTTCTTATTTTTAGGACATTTAAAAACGTGGGTTTTTAGATTTTTTAAATCTATTAATTTTTGTAATTTTTGCAACATTTTTGCAATTTTGATTTCGCACCTTATAGAGCAAATTCCATACAAAATTTATTTTGTAATAATGATCCACGCACATGTTTTCTTGAACATCTACTAAACTATTAAATTTTATTTATTAAATACATGCCTGTAAATTAGTTTAGTACACTTAGAATATCATAAAATTAAAAATACATTAGCATTACAAAGCCAGAGAAATACCGCAACAAAAGTTTAAACTCAAATATCTCGAAATGACGTTTCTGTGGGTTGGATCATATTTGCAGAAAGCGGTCCAAGTGATGACTGCATAGATAGCTCTTTTACTGACTGTAAACTAGCAAGAATTTAGATATGGTGTCTATGTTCTTGTAACAAATGTACAGTAACATTTAAATTAACCTGAGGCTATAAAATAGCTGTGTACAGATCCAGTAGAGGTTGCTTCCGAACGAGGTCAGGATGTAGATACCGAACTGACCATTAATCAGCCGCACGAGACGGACGATCTTCAAGTACTGGGTGCGGAACTCGTGACACGAGAAATGCTCCTGTGAGAATTAAATACAAGAAATAAATACAAGGTATTTTTATGTAGTACGGATATTTTTTCTGTGGTTCAATTTCAGTAGGTGAGAGAACACATTTCCATTGATAACTATTTTTTATATGTTTTTTTTTAATATGCCTTCTCTGTCCGTTAGGGTGGAGTGAACTTAGAAGAATTTTTTTTTTTAGAATTTCACTTTTCCTGTGTCATTAATCGATGACCGTACATAAAAGCTTTATTCATGCTAAAAATCAAAACCCTACGACTTCATTTTGAGGTGGCGCGCTATGAGGGTAACTTGAAAAAAAGAACAATTTTAAAGTCTAACGTGTACCTGCACGTCAATGTTATTGTGTGTCTATATGTAATAAAACTTATATTTAACGTTACTTTAAAGGGTTAACTTGTTCGTCCTTGCATAGTTTTCTCAAACTTTCTCATTTGAGTGGTAACGACAAGTGTAAAAAAAGTCTGATTATTCGTTAAAAAATGCCAAAAACTCGAAAACACTTGCGATGCCCCTTGTTTGGCGATCCAATAAAACTAAGTGTTAATGTGTTACCAAGTTATTGTGATATTATAAAAAAATATTTGTGGTTAATAAATGACTTACTGTAACTGAATAATGGTTAAGATCCTGCAGTGAAAGGTTGTGTGAAATGATAGCCGCTGACATTGTAAAAAATTGGAACAAGGCTTTAATTCCCATTATAAGTCATCAACAACTAGTTACCAGATTAATTTCCTATTATAATAAATACAAGAATGTGAAGAAATTACGCAATGAAAAGAAAAAGCAAATGTTCTACGAAGAAACTGAATCAAAATTATTTGACATCGATACTTGTAAATGTCAATCCAGAGAAGTTTGTAAATGTGTGATTGAAGTCCCTATTGCGGAAGAAACCTTTTAGAAAGACCAAAGAAATTAACGAAAAATGTATATTTGGGTCTGTTGATAGTGTCTACTAAATCTATCTGCCGTAAAGAGACAAGGAAGAGAAAGTATAATGAGTTTTCAGTAAAAGCCAGTAGTATCCCAAGTACTTCTTCTGATCTAGTTCTTAATTGGTCTTTTAGTAGTTCGTCCATCGCAGCATCAGAAAATGTGATTTTTAGAACAGAAATAACGGCTCAATGACCATTAAATATAGTGACGTAGTTTCAAGCGTGATTTCCTCAGGTGGCAAATTATTTGAAATTGAAAAGTAACCTTGCCACACTCAAGCAGTAGAACGAAGCGTCAAGCTCGTTACTGAGGCTTCTTCATCTGTTTGTGGGCCAGAGGCAAGAGATGGATTCATTCGCACGAGGATAAAGGCAAAGCAAGACATACCAAATATTTGACACAAAATCCCAATTTTTTAAGCAAAAAGAAGAGTCTGTAGCTTCAGCTTCCGAATGTTAAAATGCTTTTATTTAATATATTTTGTATATTTATAAGTACAATACTTAATTTCAAGCTTCAATATTTTCATTTTGATGAATAGTTTGTCTCAAATAACAACTTTACTAAAAACAATTTTTGTTATTTTCTTATCTTTTAAATTCGATGCGACACCTTAAGATGTAAACGTAAGAACTTGAAATTTTATTTTTGTTTTTCTAAGAATGTCGATCATCCATTGGTCATACAGGAGTAACAAAGTTTTAAATATTTTTTTTTTCACTCCACCCTACTGTCCGTCTGTCAGCGAGCTGTAACTTATGATCCGTAATAGGTAGACAGCTGAAGTTTTCACAGAATGTGTATTTCTGTTGCCGCTATAACAACAATTACAAATTAATAGTTCAGAAGCCTTCATCCAACTCGCACTTGGCCGGGTTTTTGAAAACTTAACCCAATTTCCAAAGACAAAAAAGAATGTCTTTATTATAAAAATTCTAATCACTAACAGCGCTGGCGGAATATCTGAATTAATTTGTTCGTTTGTTTTCATCTTTCTAGCGAAGATGGGGTAAGTGATTCATTATAATATTACCGTAATGGGTTTTATTACCTTCATGATTTTGTGGAATAACCGTAATTTGTCGATTATCACTAAGTTATCACGCAGCGCCGGTCGTCCGCGCGGTAGAGTGGTGAAATGAATTTCACGTCGGATTGTTTGGTGTGAATGTCGTTGATGCCGAGCACACATGAACCGCACGACCGCGCGGACGAGTGTCGGTTACCGCCTCTCCGCGCGGCGCACTGCCCATTCATTCACATTACTATCTCCGCCTTACCACGCTGATGACGGTGTTGTCATCATGATCCCATCTCTCTCTTGTAGTTGTGGGGGTTCGATACTCATATAACAATTACGAGAATAACACCTAGGCAATGTTACAGATCTATATTATGTTCTTGGTTCTATCTATGGTTTACACAATATGTAAAGCTGACAATAACAGGGAAATGAAATTTAGGTAACTTTTTGAGAGAAAGAAGATGTTAGCACTATCAATTTTTTTTTAATGTCCTTGGTCGTGCTTACATATACGAAAATCGGAAACATATAATTTCGTTTCTGCATTATAAATTTATTGTTGTCCTTGACATTCTTAGATTACAAGTTTATTCTCAAAAGCCAAGTAGAGTATTTTTGGCAAAATAATAATAAAATAACATAAACAAGTGCACGTCACAGGAAACGCACCCGGTTCCGTTGGCAGCGCGCCATCTTGGAAACTATCTCTCGATTATTAGTTTCAAAAACAAAATTGGAGGGAATGAAATTTTCTTTTATGGAGCTGGTTTTTGTATCGAAACATAACGCAGCCTTTTTAGATGACATTTTATTTAGAGAAATAGATGCAAGAGAATGTTAAGAACTTAATTTGCATGCGAATATACAACTACCTTCTCAATCACTTATAATAATTGTGAAGATGAAATTCCACCTGTGTTCATAAACACGAACAAACTGTGCGCGTATGTAGATACATTGTGCAAGCACATTGCTGAACTCAGTTCAGTGATAATGTTCACGCACAAATATGCTACAGTGTGCATGAACAAAAGTTACACAAGGCTTGCCGGTTGTCTCAGAGGCTAAACGCGATACCAGCTTAGTACGAGCACTGCTGATGTGCGCGAACAAATGGTGTCACACACTATTTTGGTGGAATACAATCATAATGTACATAATGAGTCAGGTACCTGTTCCACAGCTTTCTTCAAGAGTTCGTTGTGAATAAGAAAATGTTCCGTCAAGTAAATACTAATCACCATTATAAGTAGATCGTTGAGACTCCATATGAATGTCGACTGGATGTTGAAAAGCTGTAACAGTATAATTTTTAAACAGCGTTTCTTTAAAATATCACCTTTATTTTCTTGAGACAAAGGCTCGCGGGCACTTACAAAATGTGTATACTTATTGAAATGTAATCCCCTGTTTCCTTTTTTTTTTTTGTTATATTCGTAGTATGGTGCCTTATAGACCACAAGGTATACTTATTCGTACTTGCAATCGAGCGGATGAGTATTTCAGGCCTAACATTCATTCGAACATGATTTGGACGCAAACATGCTCAAAATGTTGTTCGACACCTTTGCAACCGGACCGTAGCCTATTTTTTTGACCCATTGGCAAGGCCTGTGCCTCGAATTTTGCGGTGAGCGGAGCGCCAGCGACTGCGACGCGGGCAACGCAGCAAAACCAGCGGGTAGATCACAGCGGTGTAACACTACACCGCCGTGATCGCCGTGTCGTCGAGATTTTGTTTTTGTTTCCGAACGAAATATCTGAACAAATGCAACAATATGACCACAATATGACTGTGTGACTCAAATTGATTTCTAACGCTTCATTTATTGTGGGCAAAAGTAGATTTGCACTATCAATGCAGACGCACGGGGGTCACCATTCGACTGCATTCATGTTCGCTGCTTTCGAGGGCAGGTCTATTTGATTATAATACATAAAATCCTGCCGCTTCTGCGCCATCGCAAACTTCGAGGCAGAGGCCTAACCGTCACACTGAAATGACATTGTTGAACGACAGCTTGACCTTACGTAAAATATGTTAATAATAAATAATATAATAATAATATTGCACAACTATTACACAACGCCATCTAGTCCCAAGCTAAGCAGAGCTTGTGTTATGGGTACTAGACAACTGATAAACATACTTATATATTTCTAAATACATACATATTATAGATAAATTACACCCAGACACAGAACAAATGATCGTGCTCATCACACAAACATTTGTCCTGGGTGGGAATCGAACCCACGACCTCCTGCATAGCAGTCAGGGTCACTAACCACTAGACCAACAGACCAGTCAATGTTATCAGCTCCTCTTTTTTTTTTATAAACAAAAACGATTTCAGGGACATTTTACAAGTATGAAAAATGACAAAATAACAGTATAAAGGAGAACATAAACAAAGATTTTCGCGACCTAAGTTGGCTAGATTATACAGTATGTTCTTTTGTAGAATAAATCGTTCACTTTCACTGTGTTTATCAATTTTTGTGGTTGTTATGGAGCATTGCCACCCAATGTGGCATAGCTCCCAACTTTTTAGGCACTTTCGCCTTTGAAAGCGAAGCGGATGAATTCTTTTGACGCTCTTTTATCTTTTTCTACTTTTACAATACTACATGTAAATATTATATAAGATCTTGTGTAATTTCTGAGAAGGTGAAATATTGTAACCATTTACCTCACTAAGAACTCCCTTCCATACAGTAAACGGGGTGTAGTCAAAGATCCAGGGCATATTAAAATGAAAATAATTCTCTGCAACATTGTTGATATCACAAGCGCATGCCACTTTCAATCCGTAAAACACTGATAGAAGATGTTCAACTGAAAGTAATTAAAATAAAGCAAATATAACAACTAATAAAATCATCAGCATAATTTAATAATATTGGCTTAAAATCAGCAACGGTATGACTACGGAACCGTAGTTTCGTAGCACAGAGCTACGCCGCGTAGCACTACGTGTAACTTGCTACGACACGTCACGATTTGCGACTTTTCCTGTTTTGCGGTGCATCCACACCGCCGGTAACATTTGTGGAGCAACAAAAGGCAACACGGTAACATTCGGCAACATTCGGTAACTTTTGTGGCTCCTTGTTACTATTTGTTCATTGTTACTCATCCACACCGCAGTAACATCCGACAATAAATGTTGCCGTGTTACTGTATGTCGAGTAACGTTGCTCGACAATCGGTAACATTGTTACCAAATGTTGAGCAAAGTTACTCGACTTACAGTAACACGTCAACACTTAGTAACATTAAATAACATTTTGTTGGCGGATGTTACCGAATGTTGAGCAACGTTACTCGACTTACAGTAACACGTCAACACTTAGTAACATTAAATAACATTTTGTTGGCTGATGTTACCGAGTAACATTTGGAAACGATGAGCTACAAATGTTACCGGCGGTGTGGATGCACCGTTGGATTGATTTGCGGTAAATAAAATATTTGATTGATTTTTACGCATTAAATGCATTTTAAACCATAAGTCGAAAGATAATATCTTTCGATAATAAATAACTCTTTTGAAGTATTGTGACTACCTTTCTTTACCCACCAAAAACTATGATAAATAGAGAATATTTTCATGTGTACAAATGTGGAAACTCATTATTTTGAATCAAACATAATACCGTGAGAGGACACACAGGTGTGTTCTCCTCATAGATCAGATTAGATGAATGAGAGTAATGAGACAAATGAAAATAGGCCATAATGTAAATAAATCTTCTTATACATAAAAATCAATTGCTGTTCGTTAGTCTCGCTAAAACTCGAGAACGGCTGGACCGATTTGGCTGATTTTGGTCTTAAATTATTTGTGGAAGTCCAGGGAAGGTTTATAAGGTAAAATTCTGAGGCGGTACGAAGTATGCTGGGTCAGCTAGTAAAATATAAAATACTAGCGACCCGCCCCGGCTTCGCACGGGTGCAATCTCTACAACATACGAGTATAAACCGTCTTCTTGAATCACTCTATCTATTAGGCGCCATCTCCACGAGCGAGGAAAACGCTGCGAGTCCGTCCTTCTGTCGTCGGAGAATCTCCACGACGAGCGTTTATTCGCCAGCGTATCGTCACGGAAACGCCGCGCGCGCGCGACGACTCGCAACGGAATCGCCGCGCGCCCGCGACGAGTCGTTGTGCTTTGTTAAATAGTTATGTTAGTGTATAATAATAATAGTTTTGTTTTGTTTCGCTACTGGTAACGCGTTCGTCGCGGGCGCGCGGCGGTACGCCCGACTAATGTCACATATTGCCATTCGTCGTATCGCCGCGATAATATCGCCGTGTGGAGACGCGTTCATAGAGAGTGTATGGAAATACGTGGCACGACGATAATATCACCGCGATTCTCTCGCTCGTGGAGATTACGCCTTAAAGAAAACCGCATCAAATCTGTGGCGTAGTTTTAAAGATCTAAGTATACATAGCGACAGACATCGGGAAGCGACTTTGTTTTATACTATTAGTGATATCCAAAATAGTCGCAACCATTACAGCTGAGTATGAGGTCCTAGGTACGATTGCTAGGTCGGGTATAGTTTTACTTTGTGTTTTCTTTAGGAATGAGGCTTCACATCATGGCCACCTGGCTCTCGAACACCATCGTGTCGAATCGGCAAAAATGCCACAGCTTGCAATGTTATTCTTAAAAGCGTAGAATCTTCTTCTTTTTTGGTTTACTTAGCAAAAGAAAAAATAAGCGTCAAACATATTTTGATAACCCAGGCCTGCAATGGTTTTCGTCTTTGAAAGCTGAGTAACGTTTTCTACAGTTTCAGATGTGCTGATTACGAGAAAAACAATAAAAAAATTCCATGACGTCAGGATTCTTTGATATTGAATACTTGATTTTGTTGAAAAATGTCGGAGCGCCATACATTTTAAAATTTATAAAAGGTCAGCAGCATAATTTTTATTGCATTTTATTAGTGTAAGGGGACATAGAAATTAATCGAAATCAGTAATTTGTTAATTACTACATAATGAGTGTAAGTAATTCGCATTTTTCTTAAATTCGCACATTGATTACTTCCCAGAAAATCTATGAGTCGTTAGCGAAGAACAAGGCGAAAGATTTCACAAAGATTTAAAAGAGCTTGAAGTCCGGTATCAAGGAAGATAAAATACTAGCATGATGGCGGACTATTGTTGGTTATTTGAAGCGCGACGATCCAAACCAAAAATTTAAGCGGAAACGGCACAACTGAAGCTTCCAGAAAAAAAGCACCAGGTTCTACAAATAACATGTAATTTAGACTAAAATACGATTATTAATTCGAGTCAGTAAAATGACATTTCCAATGTTCCTGGTTTGTTTCATTTTGTATGTATCAGTGACAGTTGCACTTGTCATTTTACTGACTCGAATTAATAATCAAACTATAGTAATAAGTTGTTATTATATATTAGAAGTTTTTTAAGTTAAAAGTAATGTACTTTTTTAAATATATATTTTTTATATGTTAACTTGTGTTTTTTCCCTATTTTCTATCTGTACCTTGTTTGAAAAATCTGGAGGTGATGGAGAAAAATCAAGTACATATTCGTAATCAACGCACCAAAATACCCTAGACTCAGCTATCAAATTCCCGAAGGAAGTTATGACCCTCATTTTGCAGGCCTGTATAATTAATCTAACAGACGATCTGACTTTTTCATTCATCAGCAGCCTGTATTCGTCCACTCTGGACATAGGTGTCACCCATGCTGGACAATACAGGCCACTGAGCCCTGTCCTGAGGTTTTCTCATCCAGTCCCTGACGACCGCCATTTACAGGTCGAATTTTCAGTGGACTACCCAATTGCATGATGCATGCCATTTTCAACAATCCGTAGAACACTGATTGCATGATGTGTTAATAATTAGTACCTAAGTACATTTATTATTTACCCGGGCTCTATTGGACATCAGACGTTTCAGATCTTCGATTTTGACGACTCCGTTGTCGCTGGCATAAGCAACAGGATCCGCGAACGAAGTCGCGGACGGTACGGAAGCGGGCAGAAGCTAGTGTGTTAATAATTAGTAAGTACAAACCTATGGCGGCAGCTAAAATGAAGATGGTAGTAACATTGCTCATGGCTCCAACATTACGAGTAAACGGTGGTAGTTTACTCTCAATAGCCTCCACCTTTGACACCAGCGTGGGCCACGATCGGCCAATGTGCATTAGTATTAGAGATGATATGAGGCTGGATGTGTAGAATATTATATTAGCTGAAAGAAAATGCAGTTGGAAGTTTTAGCAATAGATCAGATTTTAAGCAGTATTCTACTAAAACCACTTAAAATCTCATCTAACAATTATAAGAATCACGTCAAATTTATTCAACAATATTGCTAATCTTATGATTGTTATTTATTTAAGATCATAGCTACCGTAGTCTGTTAGTACTTGAATACTTGCAAAGAAAAAACCTAAAAACACGAAATTGGGAATACCACAACTTCTGAATACCTGAATCAACAGGGCGACCACCAGAAAAGCGCCGAGACAATGAAATTCCAGAGAAATTTAACTGTCTTGGATTCCACAACAACATTAACAACAACAGCAATAACTTACTAATATTAGCCAAAGAAATCCCGTTCATGATGAGCCAGCAGAAAGTCATGATGAACATCAGCACCTGACCGAAGAGACTGATCGCGTAGAATAACGTGTAGGGCGAGCGGAGCGTGAACCTGTGGAAGCAAGAGATGTCGTGATGAGACACTTGACTATGCTTATAAACTATGAACAGACATGCGCTGGCGTCATATTGTGACGTCATAACTGTCGAATCGTCAAAGTTAGGTAGGGACAGATAAAAAGTTGTTATGATACCTAAAGAAAAAATGTTTTATTAACAATATTTCAAGCAGAATCGAGGTTTATTCGGAAGGTCTAAATATCAAAATAATAGTTGTCCATTCCAAAGCATACATCTCACAGATGAAGAAGAACGCGTAAGAAATTCCAAAGACAATCTTGGAAACTCGTTCACTGTACAATACACACGTAGACCCAATTTGATACTGAAAATAAATCCAAATCATTAATCCAATACGGATAAGGATGAATAAACGGAACTGACGTACGAATATTATTGTAAGTCCCAATGGGGCACCATCTTAATAAGCTTGTAATATGATTTACTAGCTGTTGTTCCCAGCGGTTGCACCCGCTACAACACTAAAATTATACCACGGGAGGATAAAATCGGAACAAAAACTATCGTATGCGTTATTCCAGGTTATAAACTATTTGTGTACCAAATTTTATTCAAATCAGTTATGTGGTTTTTGCGTGAAAGACTAATAAACATCCATTCAAACAAATTTTCACGTTTAGGTATAATATTATTAGGATAGTAGGATTGCTTGCATTTTCCTGTGGATTGCTTGCATTTTCCTGTGGCTTCGTCCACGAGTAAGGAAAATTATCTCACGAGAATATGTCAATTATTCTCGTTATGAAGTAGTAGTAGTGGCTTCTAAATTGATTCAACTATTTTTGCGTGAAATATAATATACAGGGTGTTAGGGACATCGACGCACAAACGGATACCATGGGTCCAGGACATGATTCTGGACCCCCCCGTGTTGGAATTTTTCGTCGGATTTTTCCTAATTTATAAATTAAAACAAAAATTGGAGTTTTTTTTTACTTTAGCCTGTTCATAATCGTTATTCTTACCTAACCCAATGAGATTTTTAATAAAAAGTACCGAATTAATTCACTACTTTCACTAAAAGAAGCAATGTAAATAAAACTAGAAATAGTGTCTTCTTAGATGTTTATAATGAAAGGTCATCGTATACCTAAATACTGTGCCCAGTACCACAGTACCTGTAGTACTTTAAACGCGGCTCACTATAAAAAAAAAACAAACTTGTAAAAATAACAAAAATAGGAAAAACCCGACGAAAAATTCCAACACGGGGGTGTCCAGAATCATGTCCTGGACCCATGGTATCCGTTTGTGCGTCGATGTCCCTAACACCCTGTTTATACACGATCCAGTTTACCGTCAAGTTTGCAGTACGCTGGCAGGGCGAGGCGGGAGGAACTGTCAGACTCGTACTGACTATAAAATCCACGGTGTCTTTCAATAGCCGGGCGTGCTGTAACTATTGGTAATCAGAGTGCATGACAAGTCTACTTCTGTTGTACACCGTCAAGATGACTGCTTCACGCTTCCAGCGGCCCTAGATTTCCGCATTTTACCGTACAGCGTACTTGAAAATATGTACGGCGTTTATTTTACTGAAAATTAATAAGCGAAGTACGAAGGAGGAACTAATTGTTTTCCATCAATTGAACGTCAAAGTTCCTGTTTACTTAATGCCACAAAAACGTGAACAGTCGTGCTAGGGCTTCGGTTCGGCGCTTCTAGAGTGTTGCAAAGTTGACGAATAACTTGATCGTGTATGGCTTACATAACAAATATCCATCGATCGTTTCTTCCATCTATCCACCGTCAAAAATTTTCCCATTTATAATTTCAGTAAGATACTAATAAAGAGCGAATGAACGGGTAAAAATATACAAACAAAGAGCTAGAAAATGTTTTGGCCTTCCAATTAAAATCTCTTCTTAATCCTAAAACTACCGCAAAGCTTTTAAGATTATATTTAAGTCCTATAAAGAATCCACTGAGCACTTTGATTTTGAACCCAACGAGATAATCTTGTAGTCTCCTATAGAACAATCTTGAACTCTCGCTTGAACAAAGTGTATAGACTATCGTCATACAATCCCGGATGACACCGATGCGGAGGAGTACTTTGACGAGTCCTATTGTCTTTCTGTTTTCTAAAATTATATATTATTTAAGTTTAGTTTCAGTATAGTCACTTTTGTAAATATTTAGTTTGGAATATTTTTAGTTTAAGTTGAGAAAGTTATGTAAGTACATAGGTATTTAAATCAAAATTAAAGAAAATTTTCAATTGTTAATGCGCTAGAAATTCGAAGTCTAGAAGGACATTAATTCTAAATGTGCTCCTTCTCCGGGAGCATTCTCATTTACTGTGTAAGGGACTAATATTATCTTCTTAATGTTATTTTCAGATTTAATTATATTGTTTGTTAAGGAGCTTGCAAGTATTACAAAACCGTGCATGACGTCACAATGTAGCGGCATCACGTCATAGTATGTATTGACGTGTTTGGAAATTAAATTGCGAAGACAGTGTTCCTCATACATTTGTAATTTATTTAATTACTCATAAGGCTTAGTTAGAAGTATCTCAGGTGCTGAAATTGTCATAGTGAAGTGAGGTACGTTAACTTATAATATAATATAGTAAACTCGTGAGATTGCGAAGTGTAATGTTATTAAACCATACGTCGTTGAGTGACTGTAATGGTGTAATGTTTATTTAGTTGCTGTGCGTGCTTTGAAAATGTATATCTTGTTGTACGAGTATTTGAGTTTCAATTAAGAATAGGACAACCTTGACACCATATTGTGACTTTATAGATTCAGACTCTTAAATGTTTCATCTATCTACTTACGCGCTCTTTAATTTTTAATCATTCAAAATTGCGGCAGGTCTCTCTTTTTTAATTAAGATTTTAAAAATCATCAGATGAAAGACTCTTTAGGCGCGGGATAGCGCCCAGTTTGTTCGATGAAAGACCGGTCCAGTTAGGTTTAGATCATGTATTGCAGATTCCACAGAATTGCCTTATGAATAACTGACACACAGTATAACACGGTACAATGACGGTCATAGGAATATATTTCTAATATCCTCGTTACAATAACGTGGGTTATTTACAATAATATAATACTTTGTGATTCCTTGAAATTCGACCTGTATAAGACCGGTAACGACCTGTCTGGTGAGCGGTGTGTCGGGGCATAGACAAACATAACCATAGTGTTGTCACTATGGGTTATGTTTGTAATACCACAGATAATGTGGCAATAAATTAGTTCGCCACACCACCCCCCTACGGAGAAAAAAAGGGTATATACAAAAACAAAAACACAAATTACAACTATAAATCTAATATGTCCCTAAATCTAACTCGTCTGCCAGTTCTGGTGGTGACAGTAGCAGGAGGTGGTGGAGTAGTAGGAGCTGGAGAAGATGAGGGTGCTGGAACGGATGGACACTGCGGAACAGGAGTCTGTTCGGAAGGAAGTGCTTGAACAGGGACTGATACTGGTGGTAAGGAAGATGCTTCGACGTCCAGGTAAGCTGGTTTAACACGGTCTATGCTAACCGTAGCCTCTCTTCCATTCATGTCCAAAGTAAGGGTTTTATCCCTTCTCCTCAGGATACGATATGGGCCAGTGTAAGGAGGTTGCAGAGGCCGTCGAACAGTATCGTCGCGGAGCAGAACGTGAGTCGCAGTCGCCAAGTCTTTAAATACAAATGATGACGGGCGAGTGTGTCGTGAGGCTGGTATTGGGCGTAAAACTTCCATCCGACTTCTCAGTTCCGTGATGAAATCTGCGACGTCGTTTGGGCTCCTGGGTTCATCCGCTGGCACGATTAGTTCTCCAGGAAGGCGGAGAGGTTCCCCATAGACCAGTTCAGCAGATGAGGTGTTCAAGTCCTCTTTGAGCGCGGTCCTCATGCCAAGTAGTACTAAAGGGAGTGCCTTGCTCCATGTTTGGGAATGGCACATTAAAGAAGCTTTTAGCTGGCGGTGCATGCGTTCTACCATGCCATTTGCGCACGGGTGGTAGCTGGTTGTGCGAATCCGCTTTGTTGCGCACACGTTCATGAGGCGCCGAAACAAAGTGGATTCGAACTGACGACCTTGATCGGTCGTTATAGTGCTTGGTACCCCAAAACGGGATATCCAACCAGTTACCAGCGTGTCTGCGACTTCTTCCGCCGTGATGGATGACATAGGCCACGCTTCGGGCCATCGCGTGAATCTGTCAACCGCGGTAAGGCAATATGTGTAATTGTTTGAGTGCGGCAGTGGACCTATGATATCGATATGAATATGACTGAATCTACTTGAAGGGCTACGGAAAGGTATTAAAGGCGCAGAGGTGTGCCTAGTGATCTTAGTGCGCTGGCACTGTATGCATGACTTTGCCCATTTTCGGCAGTCTACGTTCATTTGCGGCTCGCTCAGCCACCAAACGTAAGGATGCCCTCACGCCTGGGTGACTGAGACCATGCAGTCGATCGAAAGCTGTTCGACGAAAGGGTAAGGTGAGATATGGGCGAGGTCTACCCGTTGATGTGTCACAGATTATGAATGTGTTGGTTCCGGGGATAACGACTTTTTCCAACTTCATGGAAGAAGATGAAAACATCTCCTTGAGCTCCTCGTCATTTTGTTGAGACTCCGCAAGAGCTTGGCAGTCCTCCTCCAAAGAAATGGATTCAATCCGTGACATGGCGTCTGCTACTACATTGTCAGCGCCTTTAATGTATTGTATATCGGTAGTGAATTGACTGATAAAAGTTAACTGATTGAGTTGTGTTGGAGGTAGTTTTTCGCGTCGCTGAACGAAGGCGTAAACTAGTGGCTTGTGATCAGTAAATATTGTTGCGTGTTGCACTTCTAGTATGTGCCGAAAGTGTTGAACGCTCTCGTACACAGCTAGAAGTTCCCTATAATATGCAGGCCACTCACTCTGTTTGCTAGTTAGCTTTTTACTGAAGTATGCGAGGGGTTGCCAGTCGTTGTCGACTTTCTGTTGTAAGCAAGCGCCAATGTGCATGCTGGACGCATCGGTGAAAAGGCCCAATGGGACACCACATTTTGGGTGCGACAAAGTAGTAACATCGGTCAGACTCTTCTTGCAATCATTAAAACATTGTTCGAGCTCGGGTGTCCATGGAAATGGTTTTGCGCCCTTGCTGTTTGTTGCAGCGACTGCGTCAATTAATGGAGCCTGGTACTTGGCGGCGTTGGGCAAGAATCTGCGGTAGTAGTTTACCATGCCCAGGAATCTACGCACGCCTTGTACTGTCTTGGGGAGAGGAAAATCCATCAGTGCACGGATGCGATCTTCGGGTGGGTATGTGCCTGCGGCGTTAATGCGGTAACCCAAAAAGGTAACTTCGGCTGCGCCAAGAACGCACTTTGCTGGGTTGATGACCACTCCATACTCGTGCAGTCGACGGAACAGGAGCCTGAGGTGTTCAGCATGCTCTCTCGGGTCTCTTGAGTAAACAAGGATGTCATCCACGTACGCAAAACAGAAGCTAAATCCCCGCACCACTTCGTCAATAAACCTCTGAAAAGTCTGCCCAGCGTTTCGCAGGCCAAACGTCATGTAAGGGAATTCAAACAGGCCAAAAGGTGTAATTATGGCTGTTTTACAAATATCGTCGGGGTTTACAGGAATTTGCTGATAGGCTTTAACTAAATCTAGAGTGCTGAATACTGAGCATCCGGAAAGGTTCTGGCAGAAATCCCCTACATGACGGACGGGGTAGCGGTCCGGAATGGTGCGGGCATTAAGCGCTCGAAAGTCCCCACATGGGCGGTAAGTGTCGTCCTTTTTAGGTGCGAGATGCAGTGGAGAGGACCATGCGCTGCTAGAAGGTCTAGCAGTACCTACTCGAACCATCTCTTCAAATGCCTTTTGAGCTTCCCGAAGTTTTTGTGGAGCGAGGCGACGCGGTCGCGCTGACACTGGTGGACCATCCGTGGTGTTGATGAAATGCACCGTGGAGTGCTTCGGTTCTGTAGGAGCGCCAGGAGGTCGTGAAATACTGGGGAACTCGGCCAAAATGTGTGCATAGGGGGAGTCAGGTGATTGGATGACCTTGATGCTGGGTTGGTCTATTGACGATAATTCCGTCACAGTAGACAACCCAGTTTTATTGTCCCTTAATTTCCCGAGAGCACAGTCTGGTAGCAGATGATAATGGGCTAAAAAATCAGAGCCGATTATTGGAGTTCCGACCTCTGCAACTATAAATTTCCACACAAAGTCACGTCTTAATCCTAAATTTAGTTTAAGCTCTACAACACCGAAAGTATTTATTTTGGAACCGTTTGCTGCTATAAGATCATAAGGTAGTGGCTGCTTGTTACCCCGAGTGTCAGAGAACCGTCTAGGAAGGCACGATAGATCGGATCCGGTGTCGATTAAAAATCGTCGGCCCGAATATCGATCTGTTACGAACAGACGGCGACTTGCTAGGGAGCAGTCAGTGGTCGCCATTACTGACTGCTGTTGGAGTTTCCCTGAGGGGCAGAGTTAGACCAAGTGCAGGGTTGAAAACATTTGGTTGCCTTAGAAGCAAACCGGTCATGGTACCAGCATAGTTGGTTGCTGTGAGAGCGTGCTGCGGATCGAGAACGACTGCGACTGCGGTTATTGGTACCACGGTGGTTATTGCTTGCGGTTAATTGAGTAACTAATTGTGTAAGGTCCGCAACTTGCTTCTGGAGCATACTTATTTGCTCTCTAGTGTCATTGCTTGTAGATGGTGCAGCCCTACTAGCTGCAATTTGTACCGGTTGGGAGCTGATTTCTTGTAGCTTGTCTGCTAAATCGCCCAGATCTTCAAGGGATGACAGGCTTTGTGCCACCAAAATCCCTTGGATGTGTTGAGGTAACCGATTCATCCAGATCGTCTTTAGGAGCTGCTCGGTAAAGGATGAACCTGCAAGAGCCCTGAGGTGACGCAGGAATGATGAGGGCTTTCTATCCCCCATCTCCTCTTTTTCCAAGAGCCGCTTAATTTTCTCATCATAAGAAACTGAGAAGCGAGATATAAGTGCTTTTTTCAGAGTGGAGTAAGGTTGCTCCTTAGGTGGTTCTATAATTATGTCTTCGACTTCAATTGCAGATTTTGTGTCGAGTTGACTGATGGCATGGTAATATTTTGTTGTCTCCTGTGTGATGCTGTTAATATGAAACTGTGCCTCTAAACTAGCAAACCAAAGACCAGGCCGGTCAGGCCAGAAGGGAGGAACACGGATAGATACTCTATTTATTAAAACATTTTGAGAGCTGGATGTACAAGCGTTAGCTGACTGTCCACCACCAGTTTCGACCTCAGGATCTAGGAAAATATCTTTTCCCTCAGTAGCCATCGTGTTAATAATTGAAAATATTAGCAATAACAAACACGAACACACAATAATTTGTTACAGCATTAATTAATATAATGTAGCGCAGCAAACAATATAACAGTTTAATCACAGACAACCTTAGCAATAACAAACACAAACGCAAAATGTTTGTTACAGAATTAATTAATAACATGTAGCGCAGCAAACCATATACCAAATTAATGACCGACAACAGGCAACTTGCACATTCAAAATAATTATAAAACGAACAGTGCTAAAATTATACATGCAGCCTACAGGTAAAAATGTGACATAATATGTAAATAATAGGTATGTAAAACTAAAAGAGTAAAGTTTCTGGATATTTTGTAAAAAAAAATATATATATAGGGTTGTAGCAGCATAACACGATTATCATTTAGATCACACCAATTATGCAAAATTATGAAATATTAATATTGTGTAAAAACAGAGCACAATAAGTTATAAATTACTTAAATATTAATTTCTCCGTTCAAGCGTTACATTTATTAGAAGTTTCTGCCCAAATAGTTCCAAATAAAAACCCGTTGAAGTACTGTTGTCATTGAGGGCAAGCTCTATTATAGTCCACAATATAGTCCATGCAAAAGTTCAGTTCAAACTTACAGGTTTTGATGTCGGGTCAATTTTCAATATCTGTGACATCCGTTGAGGATAATGACGCCCGATCTTTTACTACTAGTGCAACCATCCACTGACAAAAAATAAAAATATAAATTATTTTCATTACATCTAACTTAAATGAAATTAAAACAATTTATATTTTGGTTTTTTGTCAGTGGATGGTTGCACTAGTAGTAAAAGATCGGGCGTCATTATCCTCAACGGATGTCACAGATATTGAAAATTGACCCTGTCTCACCGTTCTGTATTGACGCAAAACGCTTTAACTCCGTCCCTGAAACGCGGCTGGTTGACGTTTGCAGACGATGACGTAGTGTCAAATGTCAAACTCCGCGCGCTAACTTCCAGTTTCTCCGAAAATCCGCACGTGAAAAAGTGGCGTTAGTATCGCGGAGAAAATTTTATTTTGGAGTTTATTGTTGAAAGTTTATTTTTGGGAAACTTTACACCATTTGCACTGAAATACACTAAAACACACTGGTTGCACTTTTGGAACTGTTGTGTTAGCCGGCAAACTCGCGTAATAGCTGGCGAGTTGGTAGACAGCTGTCGCTTCCACGGTGAGAGCGAGCTCGATGCGCTGGTCTGGTCTTCCTGTTACCGACGTCCTACGCCGATGATGATGATCTTCGCACGTCGGTCGTCGTCGGGGTCACCAATTTAGGCGCGGGATAGCGCCCAGTTTGTTCGATGAAAGACCGGTCCAGTTAGGTTTAGATCATGTATTGCAGATTCCACAGAATTGCCTTATGAATAACTGACACACAGTATAACACGGTACAATGACGGTCATAGGAATATATTTCTAATATCCTCGTTACAATAACGTGGGTTATTTACAATAATATAATACTTTGTGATTCCTTGAAATTCGACCTGTATAAGACCGGTAACGACCTGTCTGGTGAGCGGTGTGTCGGGGCATAGACAAACATAACCATAGTGTTGTCACTATGGGTTATGTTTGTAATACCACAGATAATGTGGCAATAAATTAGTTCGCCACAACTCATTTGATGATTTGCCGCCCTGGTTGGGTCGGAATATTAAAGAACTTGACCGGCTAAAAATTGACCTGACGGATACCTACAATTTTCATGTGAATACTTTATTCATAAACAGTACAATAATGTCGTAAATCACTACATATACAGGGTGGTCCAGGCCAAATGGATAAACATTTTTTTAGGTAGTCCGTTTAGGGACCTATTTGTACCCGCCAGGAAAAAAATCGCTTGTCACCCGCTTATATGATATGATTTTTTTGTAATTTTTGAAATATCACCACTGAAAAATTATAAATTATATTTTTATTTTAGGTGCTTACTTAGACATTGCACTCTTTCGGAAAGAAAAAAAATCAGACTGATCTGCAAATTTGAAGTGCATTTAATTTCATATAATAATTACTTTCCTTGAAATCGACAGATTTTTCGTAAACTCTAATTGAAAAATTTAAAAAAAATCTAAAAAAAACTTTTTTTTTATTGTTAATGACTTTATTGTTAATGAATATTTATTGTTAATGACTTAGTACACATAAAAAATATCTGTGACGGCTTTCTTATCGTTTCTGTGAGATTTCGTGTAACAGAAGTGTGTAAACGACAGTGGAACAGGATTGGTCAAATCAGATAGCGCGTGCGATGGTAGAGTGAGCCGTCAGATGATAGCCACTATTGTCGAGATCGGCCATGTTATTAGGTGCGTCTACACAGAGCGCGCAGCCTCGCGACGCATTTGCTGCGCGAGGAAACTGACAAGCGAGGCTGCTCACTCTGTGTGGACGCGTCTTTGTTTTTCGACCGAGGCACGAAACAATATACGCGAGCAAAACAAAAGCCGACACTGGATGGCTCGGGCGCTCAGTCGATCGACCGCCGCAGCGCTGTCACTTGCCTCGCCCGAGACACGTCCACACCAACCGAGCTGCTTCGCGCGGAAAATGCTTCGCGAGGCTGCGCGCTCTGTGGGGACGCACCTATTTAATGTTGCCCCATACTATGAATTTCCCCCTGTAGGTATCGTGGGTGCGTTTACAAACACAGAAACCCACAAACACCCAGACCGAACAACTACTTGCAGATCATACAAATATTTGTTCCGTGCGGGGATAGAACCCGCGACACGCTGCGCAGCAGTCGATCGCTCAGCCATTGCACCAACCGTGTCGTTATTAGTAGATGGGTAAGCAAGGTTAAGTAACGCTTGTCTTGGTCTATCTTTGGATGGGTCATCAAAGTTCAGATTTTACCGAGATTTTGGCTGGGGCTAAGTCTTTCGTCTCAAAGTCAAAGTCGAAGTCGTGTTGCTTAAGCATATAATATTATGTTAATATCGTCTTACCTCAACTTATGACTCGTGGGACTGGTCAGGCCAGTAAGTGGTAGCAGTCCCATCACTCGACTACAGAACAGAGTCCCCCGTATGGTACCGTGGAGGCCACACATCTCTCTTTTATTGAGGTGGTGTTTATTCTGCATGTGGAACGTCTTCAGGAATAACCTTGAACGCATGGTTGTGGAGTCTGTTGGGGAAATGGAAATAAATTATTCGTGTGATGGACAGTTCAATGATGAATTGATCTGGGAAACGGTTGCGGAATCTTGTTTTACTAGTCTGTGGAGAATGTCACCAAACTCATCGATGTTAAATAATAGGCTTTAGGCAATAAGAGAATTATCATTTTTACCTGATTCTTTAGTAAACGGTGAAGCGTTGATTGAAATTTAGGAAGCCACCTCCCAAACCCGCATATTTTTTTTTGGTATAGGTACCTCAAAAGAAAAGACCCCGTTCCTTCAAATGCCCTTTTCATTCCAGGGCCGCGGTATTCTACTCAGCCTTTTCCGCGACCATAGCCAGCATTTGCACACTTGTCGCCTCTTTAAATAAAATTAAAATTATTATAATCAAGTAGCCTCATACTTACAAAATCAAATAAGTCGGCCGGAAAATCACCGTTTGACGACAAACGCCACCAAAGATCTACAAGCCAACCATAAAATATTTAGGTACAAAGGTACCATACGTCCCCACACTGAATCTTTAAACACTAACACAAACAAACATGGTACCTGTCAAATATCTGACAGCGCGGGAAAAGTATTTTCATAGACAACATAGAACATGAAATGTCAGACGAAGTGTCGCTGGTTCAAGTGATTTGGATAAACAATTCATGGTGACATGTTTCTTCGGGTTACATTTCTGAAAATACTTCTGTATTTTTATTGAAATAACCTTGATTCTACGTGCCTTCGTTGGTTGAGTAGACAGTGAATGTCATTATTGATATTGTTGAGTGTTTTTTTTACATGAGGTGACTCATCCGACCTCTAGGTCAAACATAAAAGTCAATTTATCAACTTAAAGCATAGAACATGAGACATTTACCTACCTATTTAGAGAAAATAACGATCAACTTAAACATGAACGTTACCATTATTATTAAAATAGAAACTAGGTCTCTCGTTGGGTGCCTCGTTGGTCTTTGCTGAGTATGGACTATGGAGTCTTCGATTCGATTCTCTTGTCGGGCAAGCGTTATTGGTAAATTTATAGAGTTCTATAATTATAGAACCAGGCGTTCCTAAACAATATTTAGTTTTAATTCCATGATAATATTCCAGGCTTCGATGCAGGATGGAGTAATATTGAAATGAGATTTTGTTCAAAGCTATATAGGTATGTTTAGTTCGTGAAATGTGTCTACGCTATGAAGCCAAACACGTGCTGAGCACAACCCAAACAACTCTACTCGTGCTGTCAAGTGTAGTCAAAAACCAACAATAGGCGAAGCACAGTCGAGCACGTACAAAACTCTCAAAGTGCGCTCGTTCGACGCTTGTAAGCTCCTTCGTACACTAGGCGACGCAACTCTCCGATACCTTACGACTTCGGTATCCAGGTGACTATCGCAATATATAATATAAATCCATAGTGGTTCATACACAAGCACACGTCAACGCTAGACTTGAGTCGCCGAAAGTACGAAGGGGCTTTATCAGTCCACCCTACACGAATTTATGCTCGACTCGCCTTTGCTTATATTCCATACCTATGCCTAACCCGGGAATAACAGATGCGATAATAATATGTTTCTGTCTTCAACTTTATCTTAACTTTCGACATTACAACCAAAATTCATTTGTTCAGTAAACAAGCAACAATATACTTAATACATATCTATATTCTAAACACAACATGAAAAAGTTTGGAAACAAACGCGAGGTTAAGCCCGCTTTGTTTCAGTCTCCGGCGACATCATGCGTTCACTGGAAATAACGCAGATAAATAATCTAGTCACGAAGTACACGTGACTTGGTAAGGCAAGGCTCGACTGAAAGCGGGTAGGTAGGTCCTTCGCGATATACTTATACAGTGACTCTAGCTCCTGGTAAACCGTACGCCACTTGGCCACGAGCTAAATAGCATCATGTTTTGTTGCTTGAATGCATGAATATTCATTAATTAACAAGCTATGGTTAGTTCCGACTCCACGTACAAATTAAAATAAGTAATGTGAAAATAATAATTCAGCATTGATTATACATATAATTGTTTTTCAGACAAGGAACAACTGTTTTTTAGCAAGGACCCCCTCCTTGCTAGCATCTTATCCATGATACGTCTCGAAACAAATGAAACACACCTGTGTCGCATGATGCAAGTTGCGCATAATATCGCGATAATCCCGCTGTACGCGTTCAGTCGAACCGGGCCCTGACCTCATGAGTACTCTCCAGTGGGTCACAAGTTTGGGAGTGTAATGTTATGAGTTGAATGCTACTTAAGAGCGTTTTGCTTGCACCAGCATCGAGGAATAACGCTGAAGTATGTAGAAGATTGTGCTCGAGAATCCTCGGGTGCTATAAGGGTTGTTTTTTTTTCATATTTCTAATATCTAATTATTATTTATTAAATACAAACTTTTCCCGAGTAATAACAAGCACAAGTTTCATATAAATCTATACTAATAATAATAAAGCAGAAGAATTTGTTTTTTTGGTTGGTTGAATGCGCTAATCTCAGGAACTACTTACTGGTTGGAATTGAGAAATTATTTTTGTGTTGGATAGTCCATTTATCGAAGAAGACTAAGACTATATAACATCACGCGATCACTAATAGGAGCGAAGCAGCCATGAGAAAATTAAATGTATAAAATCGGGAAAATGTCTTCCTTTTTTAACCGAATTCAAAAAAGGAGGAGGTTATCAATTCGATGGTATGTTTTTTTTTTGTTACGCGATTACTGCGTCAATTGTGGACCGAAACTTTTTAAAAAGAAACGTAATCGCCTGAATTTGTGGCCCTAGAAAACTAATACTCGTACTTACAAGCGGCCGCACCTGCGAGCTGCGGTTTTTTCCCGCGACTTATTTTATAACCGTGATTTGCTACAAAAAAAAGTAACCGCCTTCAAAAACAACCACAAAAAAAGGGTAAAATAACCTACAAAATAACTTTTCTTTCGGAAGTCGGTGGCAAAAAAGACAATGAAATAGCCTGCTGGGTACCTAACTATGTCACAATTGCGGCCATAAGATCCCTCTTTGAGGAGTGGTTGGAGAGGCGCTACGGCGTCCTCTCCTTCAACCTGACGCAAGTCCTCCCGGGCATGGTTGTTTCGGAAGGTACCTCAGGGGTTCGGTAGCAGGCGAGGGGAATGGGGAGCAGTCGGAACACGTGAGGGAAAAGACATCCTCTACCTCTCGCCCCAGCCATCGTAGAAGACGCCCAGGTCGTCGGAAACCGCGGAGCATATTCCTGCCGCTTACGGACGGGAAGTAATGGGTAGCTTGCCGCCCAACCAAGAACAAGGCTAGAGTCACGGCGCGTCGTGTTGCCCGCGCTCCTCGAGGTAACTGATGGGGAGGGGACTATACGGCCAAAAACCTAACATGACGCGCGTGAAATCGCGGACAGAAGCTCGTACTTTATATTTTTTTACTCTGAAATGACATTCCCTGATACTGCCAGAATTTCACGCGGGCAATGCCACGGTCGGTCGGAAGCTCGTCTTCCATAAAGAAAAGGATTATTATATTATGCCGCGCCGCCGTGAGCCGTTGCTAATAAAATGGCGGTTCCTTTGTTACATGCGGCGTGAAGCTTTGATGTTTAAGGAGTTTATTGCTAGCTCTTGCAAGGATTAGGTCATATGCCTTCTGAGTTGCGGGTTGAGAGTTTGATTCTCGTAGCGTATTTAGTTCTTAAGTACCTAGAAGTTTTCAGGATCTTCTATATTCTAGATATCTACCTAAATCAGAAAAAAAACGTAGGAAGTTTTTTACTGCATATGTTGGCGTAGTTTACCGTAAGCTTCTGTAAGGCGTTTATATTTTACTCAAAATTTTGCGAGAGGTAAACTTAGTACCTACAACTATTGTTTATTAGGCCTGCTTATCTATAAGTAAAGTTAAGTTTTGTAGTTTCTGCCCACCACCCCAGGGGAAAAGCGCGTGAGTCAATACGTTTAAGTTTATTTTAGTTTCTCTTAGTCTTACACATAAAATATACCTACTAATACGAGTCCAATTGAGAACCTAGCTTCCCCTTTCGCGAAAAGGACGAACAAAGAGGCAAGGATTAACAGCATGTTTGTAGCAGAATATCTAGTAATATGCGCAGATCTACAATGACCTTGATAAATAATGTCAATGCTGGGACCTTCAACAAATCGCAGCTGAAAGGTTAAACTCTGCAATGTAAGTACATATTATGAAAATGAACGATGAGACTTGGCTGTACAAACATATTGCACGATAAAGACAACCTCGAGCTTTCAAGGTGAATATTAATATCTAAGTACGAACCTACATAGACATAGTTTATTTATATAGAACCTTATTGTTCTAGCTGTGTTGAATCTTCAGGCGTTAGAAATGGATCATACGAGTAAGATTGCTTATTTTATATTTCAGTAGGTACCTATTATTCAAGGTATGCCAACGTGAAATCGAGCGTAGTATTCTGGGCGTCAAACTATCAGACCGCGTACGCAACACTACACTGCGCTCCAAAACACTGCTGACGTTGATCAAAAGGCCGCTGCACTGAAATGGGTTTGGGCCGGCCACGTCTGCCGCATGCCCAATGAGCTGTGGGCCAAAATAACCAGTTTGTGGAGCCCTGACACAGCCAGAAGGCGTCGCGGCAGACCTCGTAGAAGATGGCGGGACGAGCTTGACAAAACCAATGACCAGTGGTCCACTTTGGCCCTGGATCGTGAAAACTCGAAGTCATGGGGAGAGGCCTTTGCCCAGCAGTGGGATGATGTAGGCTATCAGTATCAGTAGTAGAGGTACTTATTAGTACCATATGCATATAGTATGAGCTATGGAAAGGACTATGCTTGGCGTTCCTCTGCGGGATCGAATTCTCAATGAGGTGATTCGGCAGCCTAGAAAACGAATGTGATTAATATGGTCCACAGAAGAAGCAAGCTAAAGTGGCAATAAGCCGGTCGTATTGGTCGTAGAAACTATGACTGTTGGTGTTGGGGTAGACGTGTTTTCGAGTGGAGACTGCGAATCGGCAAACGTAGGGTGGGATGTCTTCAGGCTATGTGGATCGATGATTTCACAATGTGGCCGGTAAAACCTAGATGAGAAGTGCCCGTGATCGAGTGACATGACGTGCAATTGGAGAGGCCTATGTCCAGCAGTGGACTGCTTTAAGCTGATGATGAGTACCAAGCTCTGAAGCTTGAAAGTTTGAAACCCGTTTTATTCGGGATGAAGTCAGATGTTACGAACAGAGTTTCAGCTTATAAATGTCTTGATTCCAATGTAGGTACTACGTTGTGGGTGGCGTTTGGCCAGCCGCGCCCCGGCCGCAGGCACAGGATTGGTTTGCGGGGCCAGACGAGGACAGGCGGAAGGATCAGGGGCCCGTGCTGGCTAACTTTTCGGTAAGCGACTCAGAATCTAACTTTATTTACTACACGAAATGATATAAATAAGCCGCGTCGCGCCCCGTCTTGGTGTGTACTGGCCCTAAACGTAAATTAAAAATCAGATATTTAGAGCTGATTTTTCAATAGTCGGATAACATTTATCTGAGGAATAAAAATGGCGGTTTGACAGCTTATCTATAGAAAATTTGTCAAACTACTATTTTTATTCCTCAGATAAGTTATCTGACTATTGAAAAATCAGCCCTTAGATAAATAGACCATCCAACACAAAAAGAATTTCTCTATTTGAACCGCGCATTAGCGCATTCCACCAAAACAACCGCTTCAGCTTTATTATATCAGTATACCTACCTAGATGAGAGAATTTAATTAGAAATGTCAAAACAGCAGTCCATTTAAAGGGTGAAATCGAAATCATGGGCAATATTTTAATCTAAGGCTCTACTCACGATGCTGATTGCATTACGACTTATAAATCGCAAATCTAAAATATTATTAATGCACTTATAGACACCTTTAAAAATGTAGTATGTCACATTGCAAAGGCTTATTATTGCAAATAAACACTAAAAATAATTAAAAAAATAATCATAAACCCCAAAAGTCCTAAGGTATCATAATTTTTAAGCGCAGTACACTGCACGCGGAACGAAAAGTAAACAAACATCAAATAATATTAAGCGAAGAATATACATGCATTAATAGTGTTTTTGAGTTCCGTAATACGATTAGTATCGTTAGTAATGCCCGAGTTTAAAATATTGCTCATTGATAAAATTTCACCCTGTATAAGTACTTGAAACTAGCCACCTAGGGCCCTTCCGGCCCAATCCGACTCTGGCGGTTTGTGCATGTTTTAATGTAGGTAAATATGTTTTTAACTCCCACGTCTCACGTCACGCCCGAAGCAAGCATGTTGCTCAATTGGGTCAATCAGGTTAATTTAAACACGCTCCTACATTTCTGCTCCTCGAATTTATCCCCAGGCCAAAATTCTGGTGGTAGAATTAACTTTATTTTCAATTCATTATTTTAGTAGGCGGGGGTGAATCGTGACATAACTTTGAAAGGGATTTATTTATTCATTGAATTTATATGTTGCCTATGAGATCTATATTTAAGCATAATTATGTTAATTTATTTATTATTTATTTATTAATCACATCATCGACCGAGGACCGATGAGAAGATTATCGAGCTGGAGGAAGAATTGAGCAAAATGCGTTGGGATATCTTGGGATTATCTGAAGTCCGAAGAGAGGGTCAGGATACGATAGTTCTAGATTCCGGCAACATGCTTTTCTACCGGGAAGGAGACCGTAAATCCCAGGGTGGTGTTGGATTTCTCGTCCGCAGGTCCCTCATCAACAACGTTGTGAAAGTCGACAGTGTGTCGAGTAGGGTAGCATACCTTATACTCAGAATAACCAACCGGTATTCGTTGAAGGTCATACAGGTATATGCACCGACCTCGACACATTCTGATGATGAAGTAGAGGCATTGTATGAGGAGATATCCGAGGCCATACATACCTCCGAAACATACTTCACCGTTGTTATGGGGGACTTCAACGCGAAGGTGGGCGCACGGAATGGCGATGAGTCGAGAGTGGGGCCATTTGGGTACGGGCAGCGAAACCATAGAGGCCAGCGACTGGTCGACTTCATGGAAAAGGAAGAACTTCATTTAATGAACTCCTACTTCCAGAAGCGGCCATCCAGGAGGTGGACGTGGATGAGCCCCGATGGTACTACCAGAAATGAGATCGACTTCATCATGACGACCAAGAAGCGAATATTCAGTGATGTCTCTGTGATCGCCAAGGTGAAAACCGGTAGCGATCACCGAATCGTCAGAGGCACATTGAATATCAATGTGAAGCTTGAAAGGTCTCGTCTGGTGAAGTCCACGCTCCGACCTGGTCCTGCCCACATCCAGAAACCCGAAGACTTTCAACTCGAACTGCACAATCGCTTCCAGTGCCTAACCGAATGCGAAACTGTGGACGAGATTAACAATGGGTTGATGGAAACTGTCCAAGCTGTGGGGTCCAAGTTCTTTAAGACCCCGCGCCGCAATAAGCCTCAAAAGCTCTCGAATGGAACCATCAAGTTGATGCAAGACCGGGCCGAGATGAGGCTGCAATCTTCAGCTGACATGTCGGAATATGGCAAACTCAATAGACGAATCTCTAAATCAATGCGACGTGACCTGCGTGCCTATAGTGCGGCACGGATCAAAGAGGCAATCGAGCGGAACCAGGGCTCAAAAGTCTTCGCAAAGAATTCGTCTATTGGGCAAAGCCAAATGACAAAGCTGAAGATTAACGACGGCAGCATTATTTCGACGAAGCCGGAGATCCTGAGAGAGCTTGAGAGGTTTTACGGACAGTTATACACATCAACACGACAACCCAGTGTCAGTACAGTTCGAGACGCAAGAGCTAAACTGACTCGACACTACACTGAGGATATCCCGGACATCAGCCTGTACGAGATTAGAATGGCTCTTAAACAGCTAAAGAATAACAAGGCGCCGGGTGAAGACGGAATCACAACAGAACTTCTGAGAGCGGGTGGAAAACCGGTACTTCTGGTCCTCCAGAAGTTATTTAATTCCGTCATACTCGAAGGTACTACGCCAGAAGCATGGCACAGGAGTGTGGTTGTTCTTTTCTTCAAAAAGGGTGACAACACCTTGTTGAAGAACTACAGGCCAATCTCACTTCTGAGCCATGTATACAAGCTGTTCTCAAGAGTCATTACGAACCGTCTCGAACGCAGGTTTGATGACTTCCAGCCTCCCGAACAAGCCGGTTTCCGAAAAGGTTTTAGTACTGTAGACCACATACACACGCTCCGCCAGATTATACAGAAGACAGAGGAGTATAATCGGCCATTATGTTTGGCGTTTGTGGACTATGAAAAGGCCTTCGATTGTATCGAAACCTGGGCAGTATTGCAGTCCCTCCAACGATGTCATATCGACTATAGGTATATCGAAGTGTTGAAGTGTTTGTATAGAAACGCCACCATGTCCATCCGACTTCAGGAAGAGAGCACGAAACCAATCCAATTGCAGAAAGGCGTGAGACAGGGAGACGTTATTTCTCCGAAACTGTTCACGAACGCTTTGGAGGACGTTTTCAAGCTCTTGGAATGGAACGGATTCGGCATCAACATCAATGGCGAATACATCACTCACCTTCGTTTTGCCGATGATATAGTCATCATGGCAGAATCGTTGGAGCACCTCAATGCTATGCTCAGCGACCTCAGTATCGTTTCCCAACGGGTCGGCCTTAAAATGAACATGGACAAGACGAAAGTCATGTCGAATGTCCATGTGGCACCCGTACCGGTTGTTGTTGGTAATGATACTCTCGAAGTTGTAGACCATTACACTTACCTTGGACAGATTGTTCAGTTAGGTAGGTCCAACTTCGAGAAAGAGGTCGCCCGAAGAATCCAACTCGGATGGGCAGCGTTTGGGAAGCTACGTGATATCTTCTCATCGAAAATCCCACAGTGTCTCAAGACAAGGGTGTTTAACCAGTGTGTGTTGCCAGTGATGACATATGGCTCTGAAACGTGGTCTCTAACTGCTGGCCTTTTAGAGAGACTAAGAGTCACTCAACGAGCGATGGAAAGAGCTATGCTCGGAGTTTCTTTGCGGGATAAAATCCGGAACATGGATATCCGGCGAAGAACCAAAGTCACCGACATAGCTCATAAAGTTTGCAAGTTGAAGTGGCAATGGGCAGGCCACATCGCTCGTAGAACTGACAACCGATGGGGAAGAAAAGTTCTCGAGTGGCGACCACGGACCGGAAGACGCAGCGTAGGTAGGCCTCCCACTAGGTGGACCGACGACATCGTGAGGGTCGCGGGCAACCGATGGATGCAAGTGGCGAATTGTCGTTCGGCGTGGCGGTCTAAGGGGGAGGCCTATGTTCAGCAGTGGACGTTTTCCGGCTGATGATGATGATGATGAATCACATCATCACTATCATTACAGGATTTTCCTAATTCAATAGTGTGGCCGCAAAATTACAGTTTTAATTACTACCTATAACATAAAATGTACATTGTAGTTTTTGTGAACTCACTCAGAGAACAAGTAAAAATATCAATATTTTCTGCTACGTCATTAAGTACACGTAAGGTACGCGTCATTGGGGCTTTACTCAGTAGATTGGTCCTACCACTGGGGACCGCCAATAGACGTGGTCTCCGCCTTCTCAATACATAGTTGTCGGGCACACACAGGTTTATTTCTTTCAAGATACCTGGGTTTGAAGTCTTGCCACGCAATAATTTAAAAACTTAAGTAGCAAGAGATATGCCCCTCCTTGTTTCCAATTTATTGTATCCCACCATGCCTATAACAAACAAAGTTGGATACGTCAATGGATAAAATGGATATACACCATACAACCTTAGATACAGAAATCTAGTTTTATTTTGTATACGCTCCAGCATGAGACTATATTTAGCTTCATGTGGAGCCCATATGATTGCGTTGCATTCGAGCTGACTTCTTACCAAAGCATTGTACAAAGAAGTAAGCGCAGTGATGCTTGTAAAGCCCTCTGCTCTTCTCAGGACAAAACCTAGGCTCCTATAGGCTTTTTTACAAACATTAACGATGTGATTACGAAATGCTAGGTCCGAGTCAAGGCGAACTCCTAAATCGCGCACCGTTTCCACTCTATTAACTAACGTGTTGTCCACTCTGTAGTCATACTTCTTGGGTATTTTCATCCTACTAAAAGTTATTACTGAACACTTTGACGTATTGAATACTAACTTATTCTTCTTTCCCCACTCGACTACCCTGTCTATGTCCTCCTGCAAGCGCTCAAAGTCGTTTTGTTCTTTCACAGCAAGTAGTAGTTTTAGATCGTCAGCAAACAAAAGGCACTTGGCATTCCTGACGACCTCGGGTAAGTCATTTACCATCAGTATAAATTGAAGTGGCCCTAAATTACTGCCCTGACTTACTCCTGACCTCGTAAAATAAGGTTCAGATTTGTACCCGGCATATTCCACATACTGCTTTCTGTTACTCATATGATCAGCGAAGAACTTCAGCAATTTAGGAGTGCATCCGAATGCTGCTAGCTTCGTCAATAAAATGTCATTGTCTACCAAATCAAAAGCTTTTTTGAAGTCAAAGTATGCAGCATCGACCTGCACTCCCAAATCAACGCTAGGAACCACATATGTCATAAAATTCAGCAGGTTTGTAGTCGTACTACGAGCCGGCCTAAACCCATGCTGTGAATCTGACAAAGTTACTGAAACCTGGTTTAAGACACAATGATGAATTACTGACTCAAACACTTTCGCTGGTACCGACAGCACCGCCACCGGCCTATACCCACTAACTTCACTCCCTGCTTCACCTTTAGGTACTGGTATTACGCGTGTTATTTTCCAACGTTCCGGAAAGTATGCCTGTTCAAAACATGCATTATAGACGTGTGATAGTGGTTTCGCTAAATAATGCCTGCAGTCTCTAATAACAAATGGTGGGATGCCATCAGGTCCCGCCGAACGCTTAGGTTTGAGTTTATTTAGCGCCTCCCATACCTGACTCCTATCAATGGTCCCTATATGTACTCGGAAACTACTTGCGCTACTCTCGCACTCTCGCGCTTAATAAAACAGAATACTTGTAAGTTACATAGGTACTTCTTAACAATCCTAATCCTAAATCCTAAATCTATATCTACCAATACTGTTCGAATTTAAAAACTGTCCGGTTAGGAAAAGTGTATGCATGAAGAGCTGGTATTTTACATACATACATACATACATATTCACGCCTTCTTCCCATGGGGGTACTGGGGTAGGCAGAAACTACAGAGCGCCACCTGCTACGATCCTTACATATTACGGTCAGTTCACACCGAGACGCGACGCGGCGCAACGATACTACAAATGTTTATCTTTTCGTGTAGTAAATTAAGTTAGATTTTGAGTAACTATTATAAATAAGCGCGGCTCCGCGCTGCGTTGCGAAAGGAACAAATTGGTTTTGTCAAGGAAGGTCTTTTCGTGTAGGAAATAGGGTTACATTTTGAGTAGCTCTATTGAAATGTGCGCGCAGCGTCACGTCTCGGTCTGAGCTGACCCAGGGTATTGTAAAGTTAATAAATGAAACAAAAGTGAATAAATTAGTTATTATCATTGTAATTCTCCACAATTGCTGATGGTGACTTTACTGGAGACGGTGCCACTTTTGCTGCCGTATTTCTCCATCTTCTTCACGACGTCGAGCCCAGATATCACGTGGCCAAACACCACATGCTTACCGTCTAACCAGTCTGTTCTGAAATTTAAATTATAGCTTTTAAAATAAGGTTCGAACCCAGCGACCCAGCTAATTTGCATTACTATGTATAATTTATTTCATGACTGCTGCTCTTAAAACGATGAAAGAAACTAGCGTGAGGAAACCGATATGGCCAAGAAATATGTGACCAACTTAGGTGATATTTACCCACACACACGAGAGGTCTGTGTCTTTGCACTGGGAAGGCTGATTATGCCTATTATGATGTAACGCTTGCCCTAATCCAAGTATTGCCGAGGCCAATATGTAGTTACAGTACTTATTTATTCAAGTATCTTTGTAGTTTCTTCTTTATATTAAAAAATTACTACGCCAATTTACAGAAAAGCAGCACAGCTGAACGTACATTTTCATCATAAATACCAATAGATGGCACAGCAAACGCAAATATTTCTGTAATTAGTACCAACCCTAACTAACAGATGGCGCTGTAAAGTACTGACAAAGAAAACAAGAATTTTTTTACGATTCTTATTACTAACCAACTAGCGCTTGAAATACAATCTTATTTCATTTAAAAAATGTTTTCTGCGCTTCTCCATATAAACCTAAACTTTGCTACATCCGTCCACTGGAATAGCGTACAAAGGGATCCAATGTTTTTTTTATTCAAATTTTTACAGGGTCTTTAATATTACTTTGTTTTGCTTTGAAAATAGCACTAATGGCAGTCACTTCACGTATTAATAATTATATAAATAAAATGCTTACTTGGCAGTACACAAAAAGAACTGTGACCCATTACTGTTGGGCCCTGAGTTCGCCATGCTGAGTATACCGGGCCCCGTGTGTCGTAACGTAAAGTTCTCGTCTTCGAATTTACGGCCGTATATTGACTTGCCGCCAGTTCCGTTGTGGTTCGTGAAGTCCCCTCCTTGACACATCTGGATGAAAGCTGGTTAAGGATAATTTTATTACGAAAATATTAAAGTTTTGTATCTAATAAAGTTAATGAAACATTTTATAAAATACATAACTTAATACCAAATTAATAATAAATGACTTAATTATTATAAAACTAAACTATTACAAAGCAAAAAAAGTCATGTTCGATGCTGTCAGCTGGTGTCCAAGAGATTGGCGGCGTTGCCTCTCTGTGTGGCATTGCTTAGACTGGGGAGGGTTAAGATTTAGGAGAAATTCCATAATTATGAATAGTTCAGAGATTAGATCACGGTCTGTGCCGATTTGTATTTATTTGTGTATGTTCATTATGAATAAACTCAAAAATTACTGAGCAAATTTAAAAAAAATTTTTCAACATTAGGAAGCTACATTCACCCTGAGTAACATAGGCCACCCATGCGAAGTCCGGACGGGCCGCTAGTATTTTATATTTTACTAGCTGTTTCCCGTGGTTCCACCCCCAACTGCTCGGGTCTTATAAGTCGTAGCAATATTTTATAGCCTATAGCCTTCCTCGATAAATGGACTATCCAAACAAAATAATTTTTCATTTCAAACTACTGGTTCCTGAGATCAGCGCATTCAACCAAACAAACTCTTCAGGCTTATAACATTATAATATAGATACTAATTAACAATTAATTGATGCTTGCAAAATGCTTATATTTATATGCTTATATTATAGACACTAAAGTTCATTGTTCACATGTGAGACATATCCATAAAACAATTTATTGAAAAGGATACAAAATCAGGTATAATCCTATGAAAACAGCTCCCCTGATACCCAAATCCTTTTTCATGTGTGCACAAACATCTGAAGTTCTCCGCAGTTTTGGGAACAATATCTGCTCTCAGCATCATAATTACTCGGCCCAGTGATTGTTTGCCAACGCTGATGTCAAAGTAAACTTGAGGGTTACGCTTCTCTGTAGGCTTCACAGGTAGCTGAAAATGATGAGAAAAAAGTTTGTTGAAATGAGGTTGACAATCAGAACTTAATTAATGATTAAAGAAAGAGAAAACAATCCCATAAAATCGATCCCTATCTTTCATTTCCTTATCTGTTTGAATATTTTTTAATGATTATGTTAAATGTTATGAAATTCTAAAGGAAGGAGGAGGAGGTTTGGTTGATGATATTTACAGACTTAGGAGGCAGGTGAAATATGAATTTGTCAAACCATAGTTTGAAATATTTTTGCATTGGAGTTGTTACATTACTTGCTGACTGAATATGTCACATTATTAGCTTCTGATGGCCTACTAGATTTATACACTTTGAACTCAAAATGGCTATGAAAATGGTGTATTTCTTATTATTTAGCAATAGGCTTGCCTTTGACTATTAGTTGTGGATCATTAATTCTTGAAAGATATACTAATAGTACTACTGATTGCAGTATTTTCTTTTGTGCGATTGTCTTTCATGACAACATCTTTATCATATTTTTGCATTGGAGTGGTTACATTATCTACTTTGGGCCCTTTTTTGTAAAAATTAAATTATTTGCTTAGGCCTACTAGATTTACAAACACTTTAACTCTATGAAACTAAGTTGTTTTTTTTTATTTAGTCATAGGTTTGTATTTAACCATTACTTCTAGATCATTAGGTACTTGAAAGTTTAATACTCACACTACTACTCTCAGTGGTTTCCTTTATACCATCCTCTTTCATGACAACATCTTTATCTTTATCTTTGACAACCGGCAATGTTTCTCCTGCATGTTTCTGCAGCCAAGTGTCCTCAGACCAGACCGGTCGAGTGGAACCTTCTTTGATGCGCTGTGGTGCGGCTATGTTCACTCTGATTGTGCGACCAAAGAGTTCCGAGTCATTCTGTAACGTTCAGTGAATAAAGTTAGGTTATGTTGATATTAATGTTGGTAAATGGGTTTTTTTAGATCTTAATTGAGAAATTAAAGCACTAAAAATTACCTAGGAACGGCTTATTTAAGAATATTTACCGAATAACGTACAAATAAAACAGAATCTTACCATACATTATGTAAAAAACATAAACAATGCCCGGACATTTGTTGATAGAATTCGATCGTTATTTGCGCAAGGAACAAATTGAAATATACTCACCATATTGTCTATAGCCGCTGCAGCATCTTCAGCATTCTCAAATTCAATAAAGGCAAAGCCCCTATGTTTTTCAGTTTCATAATCTAAAGGTATTTGAACATCAACTAAATCCCCAAACGGAACGAACGCAGCGTTTAGAACTTTCTCGTCAACCTCCTCTGCTAAACCACCGACGTATATAGTACGCTTAGAATTAGGTTTACTAGACATTATTGTAGAAATCAAGTTTACCGGTTAACAATATTTATTGTTGATTATAATAATAACCTCAATACTTTAGTCGAAATTGATCTGACGTTGTTGACACTTGTTTGTTGACACTTGACATTAGTTAGTGACATTTCTTCGGATAGTGTTGTCCATGTGTTGTCTAATGTTGAGTGTTTGAAGCTTTGGAAGTTAGTCCTCTACGTATTCGGTAGATCTGCTCACAAATGCCGGTAGTTATGTACCTACCCAAAATCGATAGGATGCACTAAAGTCAAAACATTTCATTTCAATCTGGACTATGCATTAGTCACCTATACTATATCTAAACACACTGGCGGACTAAGACTTTTTGAGGCCCGGGGCGATCTTTAATTTTAGATTTACTGAATTAAACAAATGCAGGTATAAACAAAAATTGTAATCAATATTCTACGTTACAGCTTTACAAATAAAAAACAAGCAGTGACACTACAAGTGATTAAAATTAATTACGTCATCAAAATCCAAAACTGACGCTGCTTTTCTTTCAATCGACAAAATAGCCAACTTAGCCAAGCTAGCAAGTCGTTCTTCAGTCATGGTCGATCGTAGATAATTTTTGAAAATTAAAAGTTTTGAAAAGCTTCTTTCGCACGACGCCACTGATACACTAATTGTTAGGAAATAAGTACTGAAGTATCAGACATAATTATGTTGGGTAGGGATTCGGTAAAGTCCCATCTAATAATAATAATAAATAAATTCAAATAAATTTGTAGAAAAGTGGTGTCTGTACAATGTAAATATATAAAAAAAGTAGGATGGGCTGTTATTTTATCGATGCCGAACCCGAAATTGTAATTAATTTTTTTTTGTCTGTCTGTTTATCTGTGTGTTTGTGCACGCTTATCTTCGGAACTACTGGACGGATTTGAATGATTTTTTTTTGTTGTATAGGTATTAAGTCCGATTAACATATAGGCTATAATTTATCTTGGAAACTTAAACACCTGATGCAGAACCGCAACAGACCTGCTAAACTAAAAGAGATACAAAAATGGTGCCATAGCAAAAATTGTTCCACGTGATGAGCATTTTCTGCTGAGAGAATAAATTTGAAGATCTGGAACACCTGGTGTGGAACTCCAAGAGCCCAGCTTAACTAAAACATATAAAGGAATGACGTCTTAGCAAGAGTTGTTCAGCCTGATGAGCACTCTCTGTTGACGTATAAAAATTGAAGATCTGGAACACTTGATGTGGAACTCCAAGAGCCCAGCTAAACTATAACATTTATAGGAATGACGTCTTATGCCCGGTTTCTGGTGTCCTTTTGTCGACAGTTTATCAATTCAATAGCGCTATTGGTTAGATAAACTACAAAAATGGGTTTCTGAACACCGCAAAGTAAGATAAACTCCACATAAACTAAGTTCAAGTTGACTGACCAATCTTCGCCGTTTGTCGGTTCGATAACTATATTACGAGGTTGAATTTTTTTGTTCTGACCTTTTTTTACAAAGGGTGGCCAAACATCTGGGATCAATACCCAGTACTTATGATTTTCATTTTAAACAAAATTGAATCATAGTGTTATATAAATAAAGCCCACTTCTTTCCCTTTATTATTTTTTACTGTTATTGGCAGTTATTTGTCCACACAAAAAAGATGCAGATGATGATTAAAATAAAATGTAGTACTTCTTTGAACAATCACCTGTATTAGAAACAAAAAAAAACACTAGGTATACCCACAGTTTAGTAGTATACCTAAGTTTTTGAACTGGCATGATCACTACACTATAATCAGAACTATTAACCATCTTTATTACTTATTTTTATTATACCATAATTCAGTATTGTTGATTATGGGTGAACTGTTTCAAATCAACTTGGCAAATAACCCGTTTTAATTTCTAAAAAAATACATTACTTTCAGTTTTCAGTTGTAAAGTAACTACCTGTGACACTGGTACTTTCCTTTTTTTATTGAATATAATGTGTCCAAATGCTGGGTAAAGGGCTTATATTACTCTTCTAAAAGTATTTTATACATAAAACTAGTTTTAACGACGAATTGTAGTAATAAAATCCATTTTATACTCTATTTATTAAACAGACCCATCTAGTGACAAATTTTGGAACTGGCTATTGGTCTCATAGTTATGTTATCGGTCCGTGTGACATCAGAAACGCAGCTACAGTTAAGCTAAGTTTAACTGACCAATAACTTTGTTGAAGCAATAGTTATTGAGAGGATAACTGGTGACACCAGAAACCGGGCATTAGCAAGAGTTATTCAGCCTGATGAGCACTCTCTGTAGAGGTATAAAAATTGAAGATCTGGATTAAACATAAAAAGTGGTAATTTACTTTTGAACGGTAAAAAGATTACAGATCAGAAGATACACCATCAAGAGGCCAAAGGAGGGCGCGCCGACGTAATTAATGTGTATATTGCATTGTCTGATTGCTAAAGTGTTTCGTTTTGCACGGTAGCTTTAATTTTATGTTTACTTTTAACCACTGTCGGTATTTGTAACGGTTTGTGTCCTTTAGTTCACCTTCACATTAATTTTTGTCCAGTAGTTGTATTATGTCTTTTTTTTTAATAATTAGTGTCGGTATATTTATTTCTTTTGTTTCAACTTTCAATGTTAAAATGATAGGTAAGTAAGATGCATTGAGATGAAGTTATATGGAGATGCCCCGATGTTCTATACATACATTTTGCTTATACAAATATGAGTCAAACATGAGACAGAGAGTGGAATATTGGTTTGTCTCTTTCTTTCTAATGCAGTAATCATATTTGACAAAAGAGACAACAATATTTCGGTTGTTGCTCAAAATGGAATATTTTGTTGGGATATTTCCCGCAGTTACAGAAACGTGCCCATTTCGCCATTTTATGTGCCAAGTTTCGTGGTAGTTCTGCTGTCAAACAGTTGTTTACTTTTTGTTGAATTTAGATTTTTGAGTAAATTACGGAGTGTTTTCTTTTATAAGTGCGTGTTACCATTAAGAAACAGTAATTCAACATGCCTGGATGTTCCATTGTGTCTTGTCATGCCAGAAAAAAGAAAAATCAGCCTGAATTGACTTTGTACAGGTTAGTAACAGGTTTTCATGCAAAACTACATGAAATAGAACAATTTCGGTAAAGAAATCGCTATGTGACCTTGTTTTCATGGTTAGAGTATTAATATTTGGGTTTATTTCCGTCCTACAGACAATATTTTTCATTTCTTATTTTCGTTCGTTTGTTTACAATAATAATAGTGTTGTACCGTTACTGTAATAGTTCCCGATACTAGTCCTTTGTTACACTGAAACTGTTACCAAATGATATAGGTATTGATAAAAAAAAAATACTAATCATTTATAGGTTTCCCAAAAATGAAAGATTGAAGAAAAAATGGTTGGACTCTATCGGTGACGAAAAACTTTGTCCTCGAAGTAAAGACTGGCTTATGTGTTCACTTCACTTTGAAGAAAAATGTTTTAACAGAACACTTGATGTTATTAGGTTACATGAGAACTCTGTACCTACAATATTTTCGGTAAGTGTGTATTAAAATGATTGTTAAATAACAGCCTGGTTTTTTAGCCTAAGTTATATGGAGAGTAATGCATATTTCATTTTTTTTTCAGACATCCAACAAAAAACTACTTCCAGAGTCATTTGTATTCTGTGAAACAAGCAACACTCGAGAATCTGATGTTTCTTGTACATCTATTGTAATAAAGGAACCATCTACCGTAATAGATGAACCATCTAGTGTAATGGAGGCACCATTGCAGTTGACCCATCACTTTGTGGGAACAGTGCACAAAGAGGTATGTAAATGTTGAATTTTTAACCGTTTTCTGACAAACAGACGGCAGCACATCAAGCGCCGCAATTGTCAAAGACTTGTTAACTGTCACTTGAAAATAACTTTTAGCAATAAAATGCAATATGCAAATTATTTTTTAACAGTGCATAATTAAGTTATTGGTTAATAGTGCTGATACATTTGGCATGTTCGTGAAAAGGCGCTGTCAGATGGGACTGGTCATCTCTTAGCTGCCACGGTCTATTTTAATTTTTCATTAATTTTTTTTTAATATTAACTGTACACTTAACTTGCTACGTTGAGTGTAAAAAGAGTGTCCATGGAGTTTCTTGTCCGTTCTTTTCCATAGAGACCTTCGCTCTGGAATGGGCACCTACGGTACTTTCACAGTTATTATGTCTTGTGACTACAACTGTAGCACCATAACAATTTTGTACTGATTTATTTTTATGTCTTTTGACCATTCAAAAGTGCCTGTAATTATTGGCCAAGTTGAAATAAATTTGATTTGATTTAACTATTTATCTTTTTTATTACAGGTTTTACAAACTGGAAGATTAAAGCCTTTAAAGAAAAATATGTCAAGCAACAGAAAACAATTAAACGCCTCAATGAAAGAATACGAAGGAAAAAAAATTGCTGATTTGAAGGCTGTTGTGATAGAAGACTTGGCGGGACCAAAAGACTTTTTAAAAAGACAAATTAACAAGTCCAAAGGTTTACCTGTACAATCCGAATTAATCGTCAAATTTTAAATTAACGCTAACACATAAATATATGTACAATATTTAATTACAAGCAATAGCGCAAATGTGAAAATTTATATTTTTTTTTACGTAACTACATGGATTATAATTCAATCATGGTATCTAGTCGTAATACTATTATGTTATCCTAAAAGTACTAGGGATACTAGTATCCATACTCGTTACAGTAACACTATGTTTCTTGATTGGCACAACCCTAGCATTGGCCGCCATTTTATGTGCCACGGCGAACTTGTAGGTATCCACGTTTTTGGTGTAGGTATTTCCAGTCCATAGGATTATAATGTCTATGGTAAGATGTATCTATACTTGTCAATGTCACTGTCAACTGTCAAGTCCTTCATTCTCAAGCATTTGCGTTCCGTTTTACTGGTGGTAATAGTTTTCTGCGTGCATACCAGTTGATTTTTGTTTTTGTGAATTTGTTATAGTTCGTGTGTTTTAACTTTTTTTTTTTTATTGGTTTACTTGTATAATTTATTCTGATGCACTAGTGAGTTAGGGTGGTTGTATTTTAGAACAATCAGCCGTATATTAATTGTAGTTTTTTGTTAGTATTGTATTTTATTTTGGTTATATATTTTATTTATTTATGAATATCCCTATTGACTTAGACGACAGTTTTTTCTCTTGCTCTTCTTCAACTTGCAGCTTTTTTAGTGTGGACAGTGAGCCTCCCATTCATACTTTGCATGACAACATTTCCTCTCTTTTTTCCAATGATCCTAAAAATCTCCATATAGCCCACATTAATGCTCAAAGTGTTCCTGGCCATTATTCTGATCTTCTGGCATCATTTAGTAGCGTACATCTCGATGCACTGCTAATATCGGAAACATTTCTTAAGCCCTCCCTCCTTTCTACGCACTACGCACTTCCTGGTTTTGTTCTAGTCAGAAATGACAGAATTGGCAAGGGTGGTGGTGGTGTTGGCATTTATTTACGCGCCGATATTCCCTACACAATTGTCCATTCATCTCCATCGCTGTATTCTGGATCGGCTGAATCATTGTTTCTTGAGATTACCTTAAACCATTCCAAAGTATTGCTTGCTGTTTTCTACTCTCCAAACCTTCACATTAACTATTTTGATTCCTTAGAGGCTACACTTAATAATCTCTGCCCATCGTACGAGCATGTTATTATTATGGGCGATTTTAATACTTGTTTAATCAAAAATGATTCCCGTGCCCTTAAACTCCGTTCACTTTTATCCTCCATTAATCTTGAAATTTTACCTCTTTCTGCGACCCATAACTTCCCAAATTGCACGCCTTCTCTTCTTGACCTAATGATTGTTTCTTCACCTCACAATGTTGCTGAGTTTGGGCAGCTCACTGCAACCTTTTCGTATCACGATCTTATCTATCTTTCCTATCGTATCCGACCACCTAAACGTAAACCACGTTTCTGCGTTCTACGTAGTTTTAACAGCATGGATCTGGAAGCTTTGAGACGTGACGCTGGTGATATTGATTGGACTCCTGTTTTCGAAAGCGATAGTATTGATGATAAGGTGAACTGCTTCAATGCTAAGGTATTGAATTTATATGACGTACATGCTCCTCGCCGGCGAATAAAAATCAAGCATAATCCTGCGCCTTGGATGACAAATGACATCAAGGATGCAATTGCTCATAAGCATAAAGCCAAGAGTAGGTACAGACGTAGACCTACGGAACATAACCTCACTCGTTTCAAAGCTTCACGAAACCGCTGCAATCGTCTGTGTCGAGATGCAAAGAGACGTTATTTCCATGAATCTCTCATTGACCGCAATTCCTCAGATGTCTGGAAATTCTTGAAATCTGTTGGTGTTGGCAAATCTCCTACGAATGCCTGTAAAGATGTGGACTTGTCCGCTCTTAATAGGCACTTTTCTATTCCACCTGTGACACTTCCACCTAATGTCAAAGCTTCTACCTTGCATGAGCTCTCTAACTTGCCTTTACCAAATTGTTCTCTTTTCAATTTCAGCCCAGTCTCTGAGGACACTGTTAAAAAATCTCTTCTCTCTATTTCATCCTCTGCTGTGGGTCATGACAATTTGTGTTCAAGAATGATAATACCTATTATTTATCAATTGCTCCCCATTCTTACCCATATTTTTAATTTCTCTTTATACTCTAATATATTTCCTAAAGCCTGGAAACAGGCTCATATAATACCGCTTCCTAAAATCAATAATCCATCTTCCTTATCCCACTTCAGACCTATCTCCATTCTTCCTTTCCTTTCTAAAGTTCTTGAACACATTGTTCATGGCCAAATTTCCGAATTTCTATCATCTAATGCTCTTATTTCCACTTTCCAATCCGGTTTCCGTGCTGGACATAGTACGGTCACTGCACTCTTGAAGGTCACTGACGATATCCGCTGGGCTATGGACAACAAATCTCTTACTTTGTTAGTTTTACTTGACTTTAGTTGTGCGTTCAACTCAGTGGATTTCGACATACTTCTTGGGATCCTTCAATCTTTGAACTTTTCTTCCTCTGTGTTAGCCTGGTTAGACTCATATCTTCGAGGTCGCTCTCAGTGTATCCGTCAAGAAGAGATCTTTTCTGATTGGTGTGATCTCACTGCGGGTGTTCCTCAGGGTGGCGTTCTCTCTCCTCTCCTTTTCTCTATCTTCATTAACACTGTTATTAAGGCTATTGACTGTAACTTCCATCTTTACGCAGACGATTTGCAGCTTTATCGACATTTCTCTCTGGCCGATGCAGATTTAGTTGTCAATGCCATGAATCGTGACCTGGAAAGTATCAATGAATGGGCTAAGTCTTTCGGCTTACTGATCAACCCTTCTAAGACCCAGGCCATAATCATAGGCAGTAGACACTTTCGTGCAGCACTCGATATTTCATCATTAACACCGCTATCCCTTGGCGGCACGGTCATAAAATATTCTGATTCTGCTCGGAACCTTGGAGTCTACATTGACAGCAATCTTTCTTGGCAGGCTCAGGTGAGTGAGGTTAGTCGTAAGGTGCATTTTTCTTTTCACTCTCTTAAATCGTTACAAACTTTCTTGCCTTTTAAAACTAAGGTATACCTAGCTCAAACTCTGATTCAGCCAATCATCGATTACGCCGATGCCTGTTATTTGGATGCCACTGAGGAGCTCTTGAACAAGCTCGAGCGCTTGCAAAACCTTTGCATTCGTTTCGTTTTTGGGCTAAGAAAGTACGACCATGTTACTCAATACCGAAAGGATCTCAAATGGCTCCCCATTCGTCTTCGCAGGAACACTCGAATATTATGTCTCCTCTTCAACATCCTTCATAACCCTGCTTATCCTTCCTACCTACGCGAGCGTTTTTCTTTTACCCGTCCTCCTGATGCTCTGTGCAGATCCCACCTTAAGCATCACCTCAATTTCCCATCCCATAAAACTGACTTTTTTTCCTACTCCTTTTCCGTTCATGCAGTACGTTTGTGGAACTCACTTCCACCTAAAATACTTGACTCCAAAACTGTTTCCGTTTTTAAAAAGCAAGTCAAAGATCACTACCTCTCCTCTGTAATTTAACAGATTTATGTATTAGGTTTATTTTTAAAATATATATTGTATAAATATATTTTATATGTTTATTTTTAGTATGTATGTTTATATTTTATTCATTTTTTGTACACTGTGTCTACGTTTTGCTGTCTGTCTCTCTTCTGTCGTTGGTCTGCTGGAAGAGATTTCTTAATGAAATAAGCAGTGCCTTTGTGCTCTTTTATTCAAATGTTGTTTCTTGTTTTTGTGTGTTCTGTGTACATAAATAAATAAAATAAATAAATAAGATTAAACATGATCTCGCACATGCCCCAATTCAATTTGATCCACAACTTTCAAATAATAAAAAAATACCTTAAATCCTTAGACAGAAAATTTTCTGACTGAAATGTGAGTAGCTGAGTAGGCTAGGTACACCACTCAGACTACTTTTTTCATTTGGGGTTTGTTTTGTTACTTGGTTTTTGAGATCAAAATATTAAAGATAACATTTTTCAAATCTTAACCGTCTACCAAAAGGACGTAGTCATCAATTCATCTGAGCATCTTCTATGTAGAATGACTTTTCTTTGGTATTAAGTATTTTATTAATTAAAGTGTTCCGTAATTACGTAGGTCAACCAATCTGCCTTGTCTTTTCGGAGGTTTTTTTCACAGATTTCGGGTATTTTTAATGCAGTATCTTAATAACCTTGTTCCATTGAAACCGTTTTAGACTCTGAGACACATGGTCCTACGACGTACCGTTTCTGAGTAATGGGCCTCCGAATTTTATTTTAATAAAACGTTCATATAGTTAATAACCAGTCAGTTCCCAACTTATAGTGGGTAGACTTTTTATTTAACTAATATTAAGCGGGCGGTTAGACCTTACGCGTAAAATTAGTTTAATAAAACAAGTCTATACTTATAAAATCATAGGCCGACCAGGTTTTAAATAAATTAAAAAAGTGTAAAAAATAATAAATTAAAAATGTCGTAGCAAAGAAATAACCAGATAAATCTATCAGCAGTGTTGTAAAACGTTGATATAATTAAAGGGATGCGGGCGCGTTAATATTCATGAGTGTCTGGAGATCGAGCTATAGGTACTTATTAAACTAGAACTGACGGCGATAGCCGCTGGCAAAAGCTAGTTTTGAATATAATTTTTATACTGTGATAATACCTATACGTGATAGTTCCAACAAAGCAATAGGAGACGAGACAAGATGTAGTGTAGAGTGGACTATTTATGTTTAGACTATTTTCCTTTTTGTGTGATTGCGATAGCAGTAATCTAGTTTGATTTGCTGTCATTTATTGAAGAGTTCTCTCCATTTCTCCATGATTTCGTCTTCAGATCCTGAACTGATTATCAGAGGACCCTGGGAAGACCTTTCAAAAGAAGAATTTTCCAAAACAGTTCAGGCGTCTTTAAAGAATCAAATATCTAACAAACGTACAGTCGAATTGACAACTTTTTTGAAGTCCGTTAAAAATGTTCGTAAGAGAATCCGTGAATCCACAACTAAATTCGATAATATTTATATATTTTCTAATTCTGGACAGGAATACTTACAAGCAAACTATAATTCAAGACCAAGGATAAATAATTCAGAAAATCATTCCAGGAAAATCGGTAGCCATTCACTACCGGCTACCGGTAAAGATACCAGTACCTTTGTCAATAATTTAGATTAGCTTACAAACTAAACTCCCTTGTAATCGGGAACATAAAGTTTGTTTGTAAATGGTCACAGATTGCAATTGCAACAACTACTGGTTCTGCCAATGTTGGTACATTGAGGATTGTTCCCCGGTTTTGGGGAAAATATTGTTGTACTATAAAGTTGGGGTGAATGCTCCAGGGTAGCCCGCGAAATTCAAATTTTCGTACGTTTTTTTGCAATTTGCAAGCCAGTGCTAGGTTGTATGTTGATGGAATGACTTTTTACTTATGTTGTTTTTTTTGTTCCTGCAGCTTTATTAACTTGGAGGGTTGTATTGGTGATTTTGATGATAATCATTCTGTAACTACATACGTCTTACAGCCGCGAATAATATTTTAATCAACATACAACCTAGCACTGGCCTGCAAATTGCAAAAAACGCAAGAATTTTTGAATTTCGCGGGCTGGTTGGAGCATTCCCCTTAAATTCCTTAGTTACAGACGCCAGCACATCAACCTACCTCAATCTGACAAATTTCTTTAAAAGATTTTCAACCTTATCACAATACTGGAAGGACAGACAGATAGATGACAGATTGGGGTAGGTTGACCTGCTGTCGTCTACTAGCGATTCCTGAAAGAAACGAACATTTTAAATAGAATGCGATTATTTTATTACTTGTTTATAAAAAAAAATCTACAGACAAAATACTGTCAAGACAAATCAAGCGAGTCTAAATGGCGTTAGTCATCGCCTCATTACAGAGTTCCTATAGATACTTCCTATGGCCACCTTCCGGTTCCATGATTTAGATTTGACAACCAGACTACAGATAATTGAAGTACAATTCACTGTACAATAACGTCATCAGTTGAAGCACGGGACCCAAAATCGAAATTGGTAGTCTCCGTGCTCCACCCAGTTGAAGAAAGTAGTTGGAGCACGGGTCCGCCCCCAATAAATTCAGTTTAGAGGAGATTCAGAAAATTGAACTGGCAACACTGAGTTACGATAGCGATTGCTTCGCGGTCGTGTGATTGCTATGTAATGAATTATTTAGCTTTGTACAATTCGATTGATTGTTTATTACGTCTTGCTATGTGATCGAGGGGTGTATACATTATAAAGCATGTTTTATATGGATGTCTGCCAGGTGACAGTCAGGATAGTAGAATTGCTTTTCGAATTAAAACAAGGATGTCCACTAGCCATCACTAGTTCTAACCATAGATTTTTTTCAAAGTTTTTTTTTCCCTTTTTAGTTTAGATATTCATCGCAAATTCTTGCCATAAATGTTAATTTTCTTAAATGCTTTTATCCGTAGGTAAGTTTATTACTTAGGTACATCATCCACACAGCAATAAGCAGAAAAAAGCTCACTACCTAAATGAAATCTACTGAAATGAATTGTGAGTTGGTTTTTTTATGGGACAAAACGACAAGTATACGCCATCGAATAAAAAAGAATCACACAAATCGAACCAGAAACCTCGAAGTAATCGGTGCATATACATACCTAAACAGATCGAGAGAATTGAGAACCTCCTCCTTTTTGAAGTGAAATCGGTTAAAAATGGTTTCAGTTTTGTTTTATCTTAGTCTATAAGTAGATTACACTCTTTGTTCGCTAACTAGCTAATTTAATCTGGTCCTTGTCGAGTTAAAAAAAATATTTTTTTTAGAAAAAAAGTTCAGCATTTTAGAACGTTGGCGCCTCAACTGTGCTTGTATGACTTATTCTACCTACACCTCGTTATGTTTTATTTTTATTATTTTACATCTCGTTATACCTTATTATCACCTATTCGCCTATTAATTATGCGTCGTGTTCATATCACCAAGGTGTCACCAACTCATCATTTTCTTAATGGTTTACAACTCGCAAACCGATTTGATTCTTTTTATTTGTGACTTAAGTTATAATTTAGTTCAATTATCTTTCTGTGCGAGACCTCCACTAATTTTATCTGTCTAATTGTCTATCTTATTAATTTTCAACACAAGTACTATCGCCCAATGTATATACTTACCACCGTAAAGACTATTTCTGCTTGCAGAGTTATAACTTTCACTTCCTAGGCCCTTTGTTTTGACCATTCATCCTATTCATAAAAAAGGGTCATCCATTTCATAAAAAGGTGGCCAGTTCATAGATGTGGGATACTGCGCACGCGATTTTGTTTTAAAAGTGAGCAGAGATTACATTGTTCGATAGTACGTACCTACTCGTAGGTGCATTTTTAAATGCATAATTTTAATGCTTAGAGTACATGATTTATCATGTACTCTAAGCATTAAAGTAATGTGGGAAATAGTCTCCAACATTATTTATACGCATATTAAGATTAAATTGACTAAATTGAATTTCAGATTTAAAAACTACCCGTACAATTTATTTAAAAATATATTCATCAAGACGTCTTTTTGCTACTCACACGAGTCATAAACACCGATGGAACATTACTCATCGCATTTTCATTTCCAGCAGAGCACATAACATCCAAGTTAGCAATAAACATAATTATAGCGCAAATAGGTGTAAAAACTGCATCAAGCGAGTCTATTTACAAAAACGCTAGCAATTGCCTCGACTTCGCAGAGCAAAGCTTTAAACTGGTTTGGCACGTCTAAAAAAAGAAAATTGTAAGTATTTAAATGTAAGAAAGACATCTCGTCGTTTATTTATGTCGAAGTTTTGTACAAGCGATGCGATTTTTGGGATTTAAATCCTGAGCAAATTGTGTGCACTCTTCCTTTTCGACGGCGAAGACGGTTTAAAATTCGACGTATTTACTACCTACTGAAAGTTTCTAAATTCTGGCATATAAGGCTAGAATATTTAACCTTTTAACCGCCAACGTCGGATATATCCGACAAATATTTTCGGGCCCATTTCGCCAGAGTCGGATATATCCAATGACGTATTATATATAGACACGCCATGAACGAACATCGCGGCGCTTAAAAACGGCAACAATACTAGAACTACTTAATCGCGTGAAGAAAGAGAAAGAAAATATGACACCGTAGGTACGGCGGGAGGGAGACGCAACTACGCGCAATTTTTTGTTGCCATTTTAGAGTGCGGACAACGTATCTATAGTTTATTAACCGACTTCAAAAAAAGGAGGAGGTTCTCAATTCGTCGGAATCTTTTTTTTTTTTTTTTTTATGTATGTTCCCCGATTTCTCGAAGACGCCTGGACCGATTTGGAAATTTTTTCTTTTGTTTGAAAGGGTATACTTTCCAATTGGTCCCATGATCATCAGGTCAGGATCTGATGATGGAATCCCAGGGAAATCGAGGGCAACCTTCAAATTTTATAGGCACATAGTACCATTTTCATATATTTTCTAAAGCTGTTCAAGTATTTGCATCTGATAATCATCATCTCAGGTGGATGAGCTGATGATGGAAGGTACAACTCCTCAACGGCTTGGAGTAGGCATCGACAGATTTAGTTTGAGTTCGCATATCTCTGGAACTACAAGTCCGATTTAAGTAATTCTTTTTTTGTTGTACTAAGTATTGTTTAACTTACGGAATACTGCAAGTTTCATCAAAATCGGTTCAGTAGTTTTTGAGATAGGGAATTTTATTAGCTTAAGTGCACAAACTTGAGAGAGAATGATTTATTTGACAAGAATTTGAGTTGAATATTTAAACTAAAAAGAGTAAAATAAAAAACTTTTTCAAAAAAAATGTAACCGCCTTCAAAAACAACCACAAAAAAGGGTAAAATAACCTACAAAATAACTTTTCTTTCAGAAGTCGGTGGCAAAAAAACAATGAAATGAAAAAAAAACAAAGGCACCGACTTCTGAAAGAAAAGTTATTTTGTAGGTTATTTTACCCTTTTTTGTGGTTGTTTTTGAAGGCGGTTACATTTTTTTTGAAAAAGTTTTTTTATATCATTGGATATATCCGACTAAAATACCACAAGAGTATTGTACAGACGCCAGCACATCAACCTACCACAATCTGCCAAATTTCTTCAATAGATTTTCAACCTTATCACAATAGTGGAAGGTTAATGTTCGATTGGTAAAATCTGACAGTTTCGGGTAGGTTGACCTGCTGGCGTCTGTACATCCGTCTTTGTTGTAGGAATTTGATTTTCAACCTTTTTTTTTTACTGTGCTTGGCGCTGGGGGCACGACAATGAGGAAGGCAACTGCCAAAGAACGATGCTTAAGATTGTTCCAAAAGAACTGTCATATCAAAGGAATTTTCTGAAGAAAAAAAAACGATTTATTGATGTAAAATGACTAGATGTTGTGCAATAGGCTGGTAAAAATGATGGAACATACAAATTTCCGACAGTTCACACTATCAAGAAATAATGGGTAGCTGCTGTGACTGCTGTGAGATCAAAAATTGTATTATCAATAAGGAAAACCTATAATAATAAACAAATATCTACCCTTGCGAAGCCGGGACAGGCTGTTAGTTAAATTTATTAATGAAATTCTATGATTATACCATAACTACCTAAACAATCGAATACACCTTTCAAAATAATATCAACTTTTTGGAGGTTAAGTATTGCATCGCTCTTTATATCATTAAATGGTTCGTCTGGTGGAACAATTATCACCGGGTCCGAGATTAGCGATAGTTGCGGTGTTAGGAAGTTAAAATTCTTATCATATTGCTCGAATCTAGTCGAGAAAATAGATGTAAAATTACACACACAAAACTTGATGATATTTGTCCAATATCTACAAAATTTTCTGTAACTGCTGGCTGATATCGGCATAAAAAATGTGCTGCCATTAGCTAATGTCATAGATGAAAAAGAAAATAAGTTTTATGGCATCCCTCAATTTTTAGACGTCGAGTGGCCAGTCACAGTTTTAAATATAAAAAATTAACAACACTAAAAAGTTTAGCTTATTGTTGTAAAGTCTAGTACAGCTATAACAGCTGTCAAATCGTTTCAAAGTTTCCGGGAAAATAAAACACCATTGTCGAGTTTGTATTAATGTGTTTTTAAATTCATTATTTAAGTTTATTTTTTTTATGTTTGCTGTACAGTGCCCGGCACGGTTCTTGAGCGCTCGTCGGAAGAGTGGGGATCGCTTTGCGCATCGTACACTTATCGACAAATGAAACGCACAATAAAACAAATAAAACGCACAAAACAACGAATCCCGAGTGGCGGCTATGACGCGATGCGCTACGGCACGCTACGCGGGCCAATCACTACACTTTCCCCGCCCCCGTTCCTCACTTCATCTACCAAAGGGACCTAATAACTCACTTCTGCGCAGGTGAAGGTCAGCGCTCAAGATCCATGCCGGTAATTGTAACGATAGTTTTAAAAGCTGTTATAAATAATACTGATTTTAAATTTCAAAATTCAAATCTTTAGCAATTTTTATTTTTGTTGAAATGCAATTTCCATATCTAACTATTTTTGGCATTATTGTGTCAATGAAAATTAATGCGATCTAGCGTAAAATAAAAAAAAAACTGCACATATCCGGGTTGGCAAACGCACCGAAATGTTTGATATTATATTGAAAATTAATTTGTACGAAGCAATTCTTTTGGTAACCGTACTTTTGAAGTGTCAGTAATTATTGACTGATGAAAAGCATAGACACTCTTTTTCTTAGTTGGATCGTATAATAAAAATCCAATGTAATTTAGGTAACTTACAATCTGTTTGTGCTAGAGTTATGGCGTGGTCGCGAGACTTATTTCATTACCGTGACCCCGGAACATAAAAGGCTATTGAAGGACACCGTGGATTTTAGTCAGTACGAGTCTGACAGTCCCTTCCGCCCTGCCCTGGGTAGGTGGACTCATTTGATGATTTTACCACGATAAAAAACCGGCCAAGTGCGAGTTGGACTCGCCCATGAAGGGTTCCGTAGTAGCAAGCATAGATTAGGGTTATAATTATATTGAGATTAGTAAGTAATATACACAAACAATAAAAATAACTTTGTTTTTCATAGTGTTTGTATGAATGGCAAAGTTATATTTGCGGTTTTTGAAAATGTTCTATATCTCAAAAACCGCTAACTGTATCTCATCCAAACCAATTTTCGTTAGAAGTTTTTGTTGAGGTCTACATTATATATTTTTTTTAGTTTTATCATTCTCTTATTTTAGAAGTTACAGGGGGGACACACACATTTTACCACTTTGGAAGTGTCTCTCGCGCAAACTGTTCAGTTTAGAAAAAAATTATATCAGTAACCTCAATATCATTTTTAATGACCTATCCATAGATGGGGTATCTATGGATAGGTCATTAAAAATGATATTGACCAAACACGTGTGGGTTTGGTGGAAAAAAACATTTTGAGTTTCGATTCTAAGTATGGGGGGCACCCCCAAAAATGTTTTTTTTATTTTTGTGTAAAAATCCTAATGCGGTTTACATAATACATCTACCTACCAAGTTTCAACAGGATAGCTCCTATACTTTCGACAAAAAGTGGCTGTGACATACGGACGGACAGACAGACAGACAGACATGACGAATCTATAAGGGTTCCGTTTTTGCCATTTGGCTACGGAACCCTAAAAAAGAGAGTCATGGCGTGGACTCTACGCAGTCGAACAAATCTATCGCGTCGCTTGCAATACCACAAAGCCGTGTCAACCATGTTTGTTATCTATTTGTCACCTCGCTATTGATTTGACCCTAGTTGACCGTAAAAAGCAAATGCGCCTAAAAACCCATGAATTGTAACTGTTGCGAGCAAAAACGCAACAAAAAAACAAGAAGAACTGTTTTGTATCGAAGATGTTTTCGAAATGTTAGGAATTTACAAGAAGTTTGTTGATTTTGTTCCAGTTAAGATCGTTAGAAGACGGAAGACGCACCGTAGGCAGGCCTCCCACTAGGTGGACCGACGACATCGTGAGGGTCGCGGGCAACCGATGGATGCAAGTGGCGAATTGTCGTTCGGCGTGGCGGTCTAAGGGGGAGGCCTATATTCAGCAGTGGACGTCTTCCGGCTGATGATGACGATAATGATGAAGCTCGTTATAAATTTTCGGCGCTTGTATCACAAGCACCAAAAGAATCATATCAGAAAAATCAGAAATTGATCGATATCATAATAATTGATATCGATCAATTTCTGACAAATATCGCGCCCGTAATCCCTAAGCGGAGGTGCAATAGATTAGGTTCCTGCATCAGTATATTGCAAGTCCGTCAGTAAGAATTTTGGAAAATAATGGCCACGTATTTTTTCTATTATTAAATCAGTTAATATCCACAAAGACAAACCGTATCAAAACTAGAGAGTGGCTTGTGACGTCAGAATGCACAAAAAATGACACCACGACATGACGTATTGTGAATACCGTCAATTTTGGTTTAAATTATATTTTAAATGAAAAACAATAAAAGAACAGGGTAGTAGGGTAGCAGTGGTGGCCCAGTGGTATTGGCCTCGACTTACGAATAGTAGGTCGTGGGTTCGAACCCTGTCAGGCGCATTACTTTGTGTAATTTATTTCAACACCTACTGCTCTCAAAACGGTGAAGGAAAACATCTTGAAGAAACCGGCATGTCCTAGAACCAAAAATTCGAAGACATGTGACATCTACCAATCCGCACTGGGACCGCGTGGTAGATTACGGCCCACTCCCTCTCACAAGAGAGGAGGCCTGTGTCCCAGCAGTGGGAACATTTATAGGCTGATGATGTATGTACCTATGTATGATGGGATAGGCAAGTCGTCAACATTTAAGTACAGGAGATACGAAAAGGAGTTGATTAAACAAGGGAAATGATTTCTAATGCTAAGGTCAGGCAACTGTCGTTAACCGGAGTTTTAATTATTGGTTGTAAACCTACAGCAGTTATTCAGAAGTGAGGAATTCCGGGCCAACTTAGAACTTTAGAACTTACGAGTGGTTGTTATAATTTGAATTATAATTAGCTTAGCTTTACACTAACTCTTTCGCGTTGTTATAATAGTGGTATTTGAATTTCAACCGACTTTAGAAACAAACCAAGTGCGAGTCGCAATCGCGCAGCAAAGATTCCGTACCATCTATAAAAACGGCAAAAGAATCTGCTTGTTGTTGGGAGCCCCCTTACGCTACTTAACCCTGCCATAGAGGAGACTGTTATCACAATTTCAGCTTATTGTAGTCCACTACTGGATATAAACCTCTACCGGCGAGCGCCACAGCCATAGAAGCACAGCCATTTATTGTATAAAGAAGGCTACAGCTTACGATATCCCGGTTTTTTCATCAGCCATTGGTCCCTCTTGCCGGATTGCATCGAGGAGGCTGTGATCAGTCGTAAATATGGAGTCCAGTCAAACTGTATTGCTGAAGTCATACGAGGCTCATGCGGGTATCTGAGATGGTCTTTTGAGAAAGTAAGACAGATTTGAGTGGACCTGTCCAGTCAGTGCAAGCATTTGTAAGTTACCGAATATGGCATGGCAATGGCATTACACGACCTTTTGTATCGAGACAGGTAAGGTAAGTACTACGGGTAACTTAGGGCCAGATCGTCGTCGCCCCCTTACTAGTAATTAGTGCGCAGGCGCCGAGGCGTCCAGGCGCCACCTAGCGCTATGAGGACGTAGACACGATACACCTATTAAGGAGGTGGGCTTAGACAGATAAAATGTCACACCCTAGACTATAAAGGGGATTCAAAGGAACAGGAATTTTTAGTCAGAAGCTGTCTTACTAAAAAAGTTAAACATCTGTTGAACACTGGTCTAAAAAAACCGTATAACTGCAAAACGACCCTTACATCAATGTAAAAAGTATACAGTTGACAAATTTTTTGACAAGACGTGTTCACATGGTTATGTGTAACTTTTTTTGGTAAGGCGGTAACCGTTTTACCACTGCTGTTACACTTTTTTAGGCAAGTTTTCAACAGATGTTTTACTTCTTTTGTAGTAAGACGGTAAGAGTCTGATAGTACATACTATCTTAACCATTTAAAAAGTCTCTCAATTTAATTAACACGGCTTGTTTCCTGTAAACTATCAACATAATTGGTATCAATTAAGGAAACCTAATTAGCAATCTATGTACATATCTGGATGTCCTGTGTTTATAACATTAGTTTTATCCCGGGGCCGGTACTATAAAAATGTAACAAGTTTACCTAGACACCTGAGCTGGTCTCCTTTGCTAAGTAAAAGAGGTCTGAGTAAGTTGGGAGGGTGAACTTGAACTTTATACATACGGTGTTTCGGTTAATCAAGCAACAATTAATGCAGTTGCTGTATTGGGGGTATTAATAGTTTTATGAGTACATAACGTTATATTACTTAATTTAATATTGAGATGCTGATTCAATAATTAATTGGGTTTTTGCCTACTCGATCGTGTAATCATTTGGGAAATTGGATTGCATGCTGCAATTCTGATATCAATTTAATTACCTTGTAGAAGATGGCGGGATGAGCTGGATAAAACTAATGATCAATGGTCCACTTTGGCCCTGGATCACAAAAGCTGGAGATCATGAGGAGAGGCCTTTGCCCCGATAAAAAGCGGTTGTAAATCTAACTTAATTATAGACCCATCTCGCTCTTGAGCCATGTTTATAAGTTGTTTTCGAGGGTCATCACGAACCGTCTCGAACGCAGGTTTGATGACTTCCAGCCTCCTGAACAAGCCGGTTTCCGAAAAGGCTACAGTACCATAGACCACACATACACACGCTGCGGCAAGTTATACAGAAGACCGAAGAGTATAACTTGCCCTAATGTTTAGCGTTTGTGGACTATGAGAAAGCCTTTGATTCGGTGGAGACATGGGCAGTGCTTGAATCTCTCCAACGATGCCGGATTGACTATCGGTACATCGAAGTGCTTAGGTGCTTGTACAATAATGCCACTATGTCGGTCCGAGTACAGGAGCAGAGTTCGAAGGCGATTCCTTTGAAAAGAGGCGTAAGACAGAGAGATGTGATATCTCCGAAACTGTTTACTGCCACTTTGGAAAACGCCTTCAAGCTCCTGGAATGGCAAGGACTCGGCATCAATATTAATGGCGAGTACATCACCCACCTTCGATTTGCCGACGATATTGTTGTCATGGCAAAATCGATGGAAGATCTCAGCACGATGCTCGGCGACCTCAATCGAGTTTCCCAACAGGTGGGTCTTAAAATGAACATGGGCAAGACAAAGGTAATGTGCAATGGCCATGTTGTGCCCACCCCATTGTCGGTTGGGAACTCGGTTCTAGAAGTTGTTGACTCGTATGTCTACCTGGGACAAACCGTCGCACTAGGTAGGTCCAACTTCAAGAAGGAGGTCAACCGCCGAATCCAACTCGGCTGGGCAGCGTTCGGGAAACTGCGTAACGTTTTCTCGTCCAAAATACCTCAGTGCCTCAAGTCGAAAGTTTTCGACCAATGTGTGTTACCAGTGATGACGTATGGTGCCGAAACGTAGTCCTTTACTGTAGGCCTCATTAGTAAGCTCAGTATAGTCCAACGAGCTATGGAGAGGGCTATGCTTGGAGTCTCTCTGCGCGATCGACTCAGAAATGAGGAGATTCGTAGACGAACCAAAGTTACCGACATAGCCCAACGAATTAGCAAGTTGAAATGGCAGTGGGCAGGCCATATAGCACGTAGAAATGATGGCCGATGGGGCCGTAAGGTTCTCGAATGGAGACCACGCACCGGCAAGCGCAGCGTAGGACGTCCACCCGCTAGGTGGGCAAACGATCTTATGAAGGCCACAGGATCACGCTGGATGCAGGCCGCTTACAACCGGTCCTATTGGAAGTCTAAAGGGGAGGCCTATGTTCAGCAGTGGACGTCTTACTGCTGATATGATGATGATGATGAAATCTAACTTAACTTTATAGACTATTTTTAAGATAATCCTGTCACATTATGTCCAAACTTTTGCAACTCCTAAACCCAGAATCAAGAGTGGCGCGCACCAGAATGCAGCGAAGACCATTGAAGCGAGGCGACTTGGCAAACAACTGGGCTCAAATTCGGATTTCGTGACTACTACGGAGAAATTCATGATGGAAAACCCAACAATACAGCACGACGCGAAAATAAAGTCCAAGACCTCTTACTGGAAAGTCGTAAGCACTGACATCCCTAAAAACCTTTCATCATCTGCTTAGCCTGTTCCCAGCTATGTTGTAGTCGACTTCCAGTTGAACCAGATGCAGCTGAATCAGTATTTTACATGGAGCTACTGCCAATCTGACCTCCACAACCCGTAACTGGGTGATAAGATAGCCCTTGAACATGACTGTTTATCGGACTTTCGGGCTTCTGACTAACAATATAATAAAGACTGTCAAAGATTTACAAATGACAGCCGAGATCAACGGCTTTTTTTTGCGTGGTAAAATCATCAAAAGAGTCCTCCCGCCCAGGGTGGAGCGGGAGGGACTGTCAGACTTGTACTGACCAATATCCACGGTGATCCTTCAATAGCACGTACCAGGGTCACGGTAACCAGGTGAGACAGTCCCGCGACAGATCAACGGCTTTACGTGCTTTCCGAGACACGGAGTAAACCAGCTTTGACAGATGCTCATTCATCCCCAGACCTACCTCGACAAGTCGATATGAAACTTTAACCGTCTTACCACAAAAAGATAAACAACTGTTGAACGCTTGTCGTAAAAAAAGTGTAACTGCAAAACGACCCTTATATTAACGTGAAATGTCGAAAACGTTTTGACGTTAACAGTTTTTTACCGACTTCAAAAAAAAGGAGGTTATTTAGACAAGTCTTCAACATTATGTTTATTTTTTTTTTTGTAATACGATGAAGCTTTAAAAATGCTGGCTATCCTAGTCATCAGTATGTCCCTCCAAGAAAGCTAGTATATAAAACGAGTACAGCTTGATGTTTCGCGTATACTCGCTCCCCACAAGGTCAAGTGCGAGCGTCCGAGTCATTGCTCTTCGCGTGCGCATCGCATAGTTGCGTCTGCGCAGCTATTAGTGCCCGGTGTTCCACGGAGCGAGGTGAGTCTAAGCTCTGCAGGCTTTTTCAAGTTTATTTATAGATTTTAGATGGGATTTTTTTTTTTGGTCTATGAAAAATATGGTTATTAATGTTAATATGGTTTTAATTTGCTATTAAACATGATGGAGAAATTAAATTGTAGTAAACTTTTTCAAAAGCTCTTTGTTATGATTAATTTCATTTAAAATTATTTTCTTTGAATTAAGTACTAATAGGAGTTTAATTCATAAGTAAAAAGAATTTTAAAGGAATTTTGAAAAAAAAAATCTGTAAGTAAACATTAAAATATTTGAAAAATTGTGTTATTACGATTCCGTATTATTAAAAAACAAGCTTAGTCGTAAATCTCTCTCTTTTCATTGATCTTTATAAATTTTAAACCGATAAACCCTATATTTTTACTTCTAGCACCTAGTTTGTAACCTTGCAAATAAATGCGTTTGAATTACCTGATTATAATTATATCATACGGCCCTAATGTAAATTCTAAGTTAGAATAAACAAACTTATTTTATACTGGGTAAGCTTACTCCATCGTTGACTTTGTCAGTTCTGACCTAGAGTCAAGAGCACAGCCATATCAAATGAAAAAAATTTAGACGCAATTTTCATAAAAATCAAAAAACATGGTAGTTATGGTCATACCACAAATATTTTTATCACTTCAATAATTTTTATTTTCAAAAAACAAAAAAATAAGAATGGGATGCCCTTTTTGCCTTATTGTGTTGAGGATTACGTTTAACAAAAAAAAACATACTTTGTCCAAATTAACTGTAAGCAAATCTATATCATCTCGTTATTGTTATTATCATATTATTATTGTTTATTAAAGAGCTTGTAAGTAGGTAGGTACCTATTTGAAAAGAAAAGCGTGCATGAGATCACAACATGGCGCCAAGGTCATCCTATTCTTAGTTCAAACGCATAGGATTAACTTAACTAAACTAACACCACAGTAGCATTTTACATCGCGGATGTTAACAATAATAGAGTTAAAACCCTTCTTTGATCCCTGTGGTACATTTAGAGGGACTTTTATTAGTCCTTTATTTAGATTTTACTGTCCTGCGCGATTTACGAGGGTTGACGAACAATAAAACTGCTAGGTTTACTCAAATGATGTAAAAGGTTTACTATTAAGCCTCGAGCAGACACACACGATTAATCGCGCGGGGCGACTTGTCGCGGTCCATTCGCAGTACATTTAGAGTGGAAATTAGCTTGGCTCGTTGTCGCAGCGCGATTAATCGCGGGTGTCTGTTCGAGCCTTTACGGGTTTCAGTTTGTTCAGGCTTCAGTGGTTATTCTTTTATGTTTATCGTCTTACTATCGCTTCTGTGGAAGTTTATGAAATGTAACCGAAGTATTAAACGACAGTGGAACAGGATTGGTCAAATTAAATAGTCATCAAATAGAGCAAGGAGTCCAATAGGCTATTTGACAGTATTAATATATCACAAATCTAATTAGTCCGGCATTTAGAGTTTTGAGAAATAACGGACACGTGTTTTTTTTTCTTTTGTAAATTCAATGAACATTTACCAAGATATAACGCATCGAAACTCGAGAGTGGGGGCTGGTGACGTCAGAATTCAGTAGAAATTGTACCAAATTGTGACGTATTGCCAATTTTGAAAGCGTTGTATCTCCGTCAATTTTGGCAGTCGTACAAAAAGAAAAAAATATGAGGCGAATATTTTTTGATAATCTTACTGACGGACTAAAGTTTTTTTTTTTTGTCAAATAGCCTATTGTCCAAGGAGTGTATGGTCTATGGTAGCCACTCTTGTCGAGGTCTCTCTTTAGATGGGTCATCAAGGAATTAAGTAACTTTTGCTGAGGTCTATCTGTAGATAAGTTTATTGTTTCAAAGTTGAAGTTGCTCACTATCGAGTTTAGATGACAGATGTTACGTCTACCGTCTACCATTAGGTTAACTCGATTTTTTTATGTGGTTTTTATTCAGCTTGACTCTTTGCAATTCGTGTCTTTCAAATCTTCGGAATCCTAATTTGTTTTTTTTTTCCCACGTTTTTATACACTCACTTTTCTTGTTTGTTTGTTTATTTGTTTGTTTGTTTGTTTGTCGTCCCGGTTGGACTTTTGCAACTCAATTTTGAGGCACTTCCCGATAAGCTAGCAGGCTGAAATTTTGCACACGCTCTGAGTTCTGATGACAATGCATGACTAGCTAAGAAACGTCATAACAAATCCAATATGGCGGCCTCCCCAAGATGGCGGACTGGCTGTTTGAAATCCACCCCTATGATATGGGTATCAAATGAAAGGGTTTGCTGTCAGGAGTACGAAAAAAATAATCACGTGACTTAAATCCAACATGGCGGACGTCCAAGATGGCAGACAGGCTATTTGAAATGCACCCCTAAGATATGGATATCAAATGAAAGGGTTTGCTGTCAGGAGTACGAAAAAAATAGTCACGAGACTTAAATCTAAAATGGCGGACGTCCAAGATGGCAGACTGGCTGTTTGAAATCCACCCCCATGATATGGGTATCAAATGAAAGGGTTTGCTGTCAGGAATACGAAAAATATAGTCATGTGACTTAAATCCAATATGGCGGACGTCCAAGATGGCGGACAGGCTTTGAGGCACTTCCCGATAAGCTAGCAGGCTGAAATTTTCAGGGTAGCTTAAAACCCGATGAACAAAGATAAAAATAATAAAATAATTAATAGATTTTAAAAAATCTATAAACCCACGTTTTTAAATGTCCTAAAAATAAGAAAATAACCCTACGGGGCTGAGAGAGGGGCCACTCAAAACGTGGGGGCGTATCTTTGCAAGTTACACCCACGATCTATTACTACACGTCATGTAAATTATATCCCATAAATAATCCCTTAAATAATATACGCCCACACGTTTTGAGTGGCCCCTCTCTCAGCCCCGTAGGGTTATTTTCTTATTTTTAGGACATTTAAAAAAGTGGGTTTTTAGATTTTTTAAAATCTATTAATTATTTTAAACGTTGCCCTTTACTAGAAAATTCTCCTGTGTCGCGGGTGCGTTTACAAACATATAAACTCACATACACAAACACCCAGACCCGGAACAACTACTTGCAGATCATACAAATATTTGTTCCGTGCGGGAATCGAACCCGCGACACTTTGCACAGCAGTCGATCATCAGCCATTGGCTAACCGTATCCTCGATTGATATAGAATATTAATTACTGGCGTAAGAAACTAAAATTATGAATAGTTTAATATCTACCTACCGATCAACGACGTGTTAATTTTGCAAGTCAACTTTATAATAATTTAAGTTTACTATCGAGTTCACGCTCATTTGAATTTAAGCCGACAGGTCAAAATTATCTTTACAGTTAACTAACGAAATGAATGTTACCTAACTATATAACAAGGTAGTTAATAGCCAATAGTCTACTGTTCAGAAAAACAAAAATAATAATATCTACTTAGATATAATAATTCGAAGCTTCGATATTTCATACAAACTATAAAGTCTTTACTTTATGAAATAAAAAACAAACCAACCGCATTGAGAACCTCCTCCTTTTTTCGGTTAATGAACCGATCTCATTGAAACTTCATACTCATTTTTGAACTGAAGTTCTAGTTTTTGACCGATTTTTAATATTTTTTATACAAACGGAAATTTCTAATTAGGTATCATTTTAATTTTTTTAAATCTATACATATCTATGTATAATCCTATCTTTATATATAAATCATATAATCATTTCGATCTAAATATCCTATATAATTATGTATGTTATGTTTTATTTAAATAGGTTCAGTCAAATCGAAGATTTGTATGAAATGCCGCACCACTAATACGCTCTGTTTATTTGAGAATTAAATATAATTTCGGAAATATGTATATTATGTCAATACCTACATATATTGCGTATTATTATATCTTCAGATGTCAGTTTTGTAATTTATTAAATATCGTAAGTAAAATTGAGAATCTTGTTAACTGTGCAATAAATATTATCAGTACCCTGAGCACGAGTTTTCAGTATTTGAGACGTAAAGTAAACTGGAACTTTGACAATGTCAAATTGACAATTTACAAGGAAAAATTAGTTCCTTCTTCGCATACCAGAGGCGCTGTTCCATTTTTTCATACAAGAAACGCTGTAAATACCTACTGAAAAGACGCTGTAAAGTAAAAGAGTGAAAACTCGTGCTAAGGGTACAGGTCGTTTAAGGGTCCCCAAATACATCAGTTTTCCTGATCAGGAATCTTGATCCGTTTTCTATACGAACACAGTGAATTCTTACAAGTGTGTGTGCATGTTTTGTGTGTGTTGTTCACATTTCATCGTATTTCATTCATCATTTCGAATTCCGTTCGGAATTCCTGATCAGGAAATATTGTTTTTTCTCTCTCACGATCAAATGGTCTGTCTTGCATAAATACTGCCAAGTTTTTTTGTTTTTAACCGTTGCGGTCAAACTCATAAAAAATATTTTCTCTGAGTGCGCTATTACAGCAATAATAAACTTAGGTACCTGCACAGGTTGATGAGCATGTGAGTTATAGATATTATGATCTAACTATTTCTTTAACTCCTTTCCTCGTCTGAAAGAAACATCAATTATGTCTGTTCACAGTTAGAAACATGAGTTATGCCTGTTCACAACTAGGGCCAGTTGTTTGATCCGAAGTTAGAATATGACTTGGGGTTCCGTAGGGTAACGCAAATAGTTCGTTAACTTTACGTGATACCTAATATACAAACTTGAGTCTTGGATATATTATTGCTTGCATTGATAGTGTTCAGCTTAAAAACTTATACGCTTCTTATTTGTGTAAAGAAAATAAACAACTCGCGCTGAGACAACAGTATCCCCAAACCGAATCGCATTGCAATCCCTACATCATTCTTAAAAAAAAACTTCGCTAAATAGTTCACTCGTTCTTCGCTCACACTATAAAGGTGCATTTACACCGATCGGAAGCCGTCGCAGTAATTACGTCATTTTTTTATCCGCCATCTGCAATTAAATGGATGCTTATCTTAGTACGGAGTACCGCTTGTTATAATCGCAAAAAAATACATCGGTGGGTAACGACTTTATAACATGAATGGTTCAAAGACACTAGTCTTGAACTTTTTTTTAATGTGCGGGTGTGTGAGCGAGGCAAGCTTTTGAAAGTGAATTTATTTGTACGTACGCTTGACTAACTAATAAGTGGATATGATAAAAATATTATGCTTTTACGGTATGCATAAACCTGCCTTTTCTTTTTTTAGGGTGGCAAAATCATCAAATGAGTCCTCCCGCCCTGGGCGGGGCGGGAGGGACTGTCAGACTTTTACTGACTAAAATCCACCCGTGTTCCGTCGGATGCCCTTTACGTTCCGGGGCCACGGTGTCCTGGATTAAGAAAAATCCGCGACCCCGGTAGGCATTTGGCCCCATAAGGGGCCCCGTCGGTGACGCGTGAAACACGACACGCCACCGACCCGGGCTTGGTCCTTAGTCGGACGGCGAGCATACCCATTACTCACCGTCCGCAAGCCTGCTCCACCGCTGTGCCCTCTGCTGTTCAGAGGGACACGCGTTGGAGCGTCCACCCGACAGGCTATTTGCATACGGGCAAAGAAACCCCTTAGGCACACAGTGCCTAAGGAGAGTTTTTGCCCGCATCCCAGGGTGCACCGGCCCGAAAAACTGGTCTTCCCCCCGGACGTATCCGAGAGGGAACTCCAGTCCACGGGCGCACGTGGAGGTTTCCTGTCTTAGCACCCCATGCATAAACCTGCCTTGCCGCAAAATTTTGACATGATGCTCGCTATTCTAACACTTGTACACTATTAGGCGAAAATTAATTTGCACAAATTATTTTATGAAGAACATAATGTTCAAGTGATAGTTGACAGATCGAGGTCATTGGCGTTTCCGTTCGTATTCGTATCGTAGCCGTAGACGCATAGTGCATTAATATCATTGAAACTGATCCACACTACATTAGAAACATTTTCTTTTGTTTTGTTTTCTGCTTATTTGGTGTATAAAAATCAGTGCCTGGCATACTGAAAATCTTTTTTTAGATTTTTATCAAGCTTTTTTACCGACTTCAAAAAAAAGGAGGTTATCAATTCGACCCGTATGTATGTAATATTATCAGAACTGCCCAGTTTTCATATATGTTAGTCTATATCAGCGTCTGAACAAATGTGCCAAATTTCATAAGTGTATGCATGTATGTTTTTATGTTTGTGCACGCATATCTCCGGAACTATAAGTTCGATTTAAGTAATTCTTTTTTTGTTGTACTAGGTATTGTTCAACTTAGGGTACACTGCAAGTTTCATCAAAATCGGTTCAGTAGTTTTAGAGATATGGATTTTTTTATGTTGTGACGGATTACAAGATTAGTGCATATGTAAGAAAATTTTACAAGAATTTGGGTTGAATATGTAATAAATAAACTAAAAAAAGGGTAAAATAAAAACTTTTTTAAAAAAAAAGTACCGACTTCAAAACAAATACAAAAAAGTTTAAAATAACTTTTCTTTCGGAAGTCGGTGGCTTTATTTTGTTGTGTCATTGACTATTGCCACCGACTTCCGAAAGAAAAGTTATTTTAAACTTTTTTGTATTTGTTTTGAAGTCGATACTTTTTTTTAAAAAAGTTTTGATTTTCTTTCTATTGATTAAGAGAAAATGACAGGATTATTGAAGAAAATTGAAAGCCATTCTATTGATTTACCTCAGGCAGCAATGCCATTGTCTTTACACCTTCATTTAAAGCCCTTATCTTTGAATTATTGAATTGCGTATTGTAATATTATGAAATAACAAAACTCGACGTAGTTGAGTCAACCATTGTTCAAAGTAAAATGTACAAAACCTTTCTTTATGGACATTTCATTTGGCCACAAAGCATTCATTTTGATTTCAGCAGACAATTTCATAAATTAACAACTATATTCATTCGCCAGTTTACAGCTAGATAACCTCCAATTAAATACGGAGGAGTGGAAAGGTACAGTTAAAGTTTATGTTGAGAAGGAGCGATGAAAACTAATATTTTAACAAATACATTAAATTAATAAAATAGTACATTACCTACAGTACCCAGCGTTTGAAACACACTGAAAGTCAAATTAATGTATTATAAAAGGTAGTATAAAACGGTTAGAGGTTAAATCTAATTCAAACTAGGTACAGACGCCAGCACATCAACCTACCACAAATTGTCAAATTTCTTTAATGGATTTTCAACCTTATCACAATCGAGGAAGGTTAATGTTCGATTGCCGAAATTTTACACATTCGGGTAGGTTGACCTGCTGGCGTCTGTACTTTTAATTCACTGTTAGCGTAGATTAACTAATCGGAGTATTTATAAATATGTGGGTTATATTTATTTCAAACAAATTATTGAAAATTATCACTGGAATCCTTCGATCATATAAAACAACTAGATACACAATCAGCGACAAAAAACGTCCTCACCAAAAGAACGACCAAATCAGAGATCGGTCATCCTTTTGGTTTAGTACTGTACCTCGAGCACGAATCACTTTCGAAAAAGTATTCGTATCGTCTTGGAAAGCATTTTGTATGGGAACTTGAACAGCGCCTCTGGTGAGCGTAAATTGAACTAATTTTAGGAGCACGAACAAAAATACGTAAATTTCGTATCGTCTTCGTATTTAATTCGAAACGTAACTTGAGCCTTTTGTATGAAAATAGGTAGCACGAAGGCATAAAATGAAGGATAGTTTCGTAATTGTCGAAGGCTGGCTTACGAGTTTCTCGAATATTTACTCACTTCAAATTTGACAGTGAGAAAACTTTCGTCAAGTTTATTATTGAGCATAAAATTATAATTTAAGTGATTGTGTTGATATATTTTGTCAAAAAATGAATGTGTGCTCCAATATTTATTATAATAATATGATATCTTTCTATTTATGCTGCCATAATTCACAAAAAATAAGCACTTGACATGATGACATGACAGGATTACATAGATCTTTTAGCAACCGTACCTATCATGTTGCTTCTCAATCATTGCTCGATACTAGGGATGCATCGATACGCCATTTCGCCGATACGATACCGATACCGATATTCTTATAAAAATATCGGCGATACCGATACCGATACCGATACGCTTATTTGTGAATTAAAAGTAATAAATAAATCACAAGTCATTTTTTTTATAAATATAAAATGTAGTGACATAGGTTGATATAAGATAATTATACCTATAAATTTTTGTAATTAAAATTTTTGTAATTAATAAGATTTTTGTTTAAAAAACAAAGTAATCTTATTTTTTTCGGAGAAAGGCGCGCTTTCGCCAGTCTGTTTGAAAAAGACCTGCGCTGGAAAATAGTCTCTCAGATGCGTCAGAACTCACTTGGAATCTAAAGTACTTCTGCTCATTTTTAGGGTTCCGTAGCCAAATGGCAAAAACGGAACCCTTATATATTCGTCATGTCTGTCTGTCTGTCCGTCCGTATGTCACAGCCACTTTATGTCGAAAGTATAAGAGCTATCCTGTTGAAACTTGGTAAGTATTATTTTTATTTTTATACAATTTGACGTGGGTTACTTTGTGACTTCGATTTTTTGTTATTTTTTATTTTTACAATTTGACGTGTTCTATTCAATTTATTTTTAATTTTATAATTTGTGTACTTTAGCATTGTGAATGCGAGGACGAATGTGGGGAAGTTTTGTTTTTGACTTATAATAATTTTACTGTCTGACAATTTGAGTACTTTAAGCGGCCTACCCAAATGTCCTTTCTTTGGTATTGTTCGTCGTGTCGTTGAGCTCCTTGTGTTCTGAGTCGAGCTACACGATAACCGACAAATGCTTGCACTGACTGGACAGGTCCACTCAAATCTGTTGGTTCTTTCCTCAAAAGACCATCTCAGACACCCGCATGGTCCTCGTATGACCTGAGCAAAACAATGTCTGGACTTTAAAAGAGACTGTGACCTCTGAGTTTGTTTCGGCTGTTTCTTCTCAGAGTAGTCAGGTACGAAACACCGGCCTCATCTAGCTTTAAAATATTGGTTATGACGTGTAAAAGTGTTTTTTTATGACCAACTTACAAAATAAATATCATTTATCATCATTTATCATTTAAGTACCTAAATGTGCCATGTGAACCGCATTAGGATTTTCACACAAAAATAAAAACAAAACAAATTTTGGGGGTGGCCCCATACTTAGAATTGAAATTCTTTTTTTTTTTCACCAAACCCATACGTGTGGGGTATCTATCGATAGGACTTTAAAAATGATATTGAGGTTACTAATTTAATTTTTTTCTAAACTGAACAGTTTGCGCGAGAGACACTTCCAAATGTGTGTCCCCCCCCTGTAACTTCTAAAATAAGAGAATGATAAAACTAAAAAAATATATAATGTAGACCTCAACAAAAACTACCAACGAAAATTGGCTTGGAAGAGATATAGTACATTTTCAAAAACCGCAAATATAACTTTGCCATTCATACAAACACTATGAAAAACAAAGTTATTTTTATTGTTTGTGTATATTACTTACTAATCTCAATATAATTATATCCCTAATCTATGCTTGCTACTACGGAACCCTTCATGGGCGAGTCCAACTCGCACTTGGCCGTTTTTTTTTCCAGTTTGGTTATAAGACATCATTTCCCCAGAAAACGAATAGATCTGCATCTCTCGATAGATTGGGAGACCTTAGGTATCTCTCGACTTCTTCTTTGAGAGAATTATAGCTCAGAGTAGACAGGGGCTCATCTTCCTACAAACACTCCAAAGCCCGCCAGTCATAGGCATCTCAGAACTTATAGTTGCAGTACCTAGTGGGTTTCCCCGGGCATGGTTCGTGCCTCGTTTACAACGAACTAGACGAGACAACACGCTCGTTTACACTACATTTTTAAATTAAAAAGTATCGTTGAATCGGTCATAAAATATCGTCGATACCGATATATCGGCTAACCCGAAATATCGCCGATATATCGGTATCGGTATCGGTATCGGATGCATCGCTACTCGATACATTGATTGATATTATTGTCATTATTATAATAAAATAAATAAAATCATCAAACACAGAACATTCATAAAGTTTTTCTTTATTTTTACAATACATTTTTCATTAAATACCATAACAAAATATGCTCCTTAGCCTATTATCGTCTCCTGGCCGCACTTAGGTACTCTGTGTTATTCAATATCGGTCTAGCAATATAACGTGAAAGAACAAACAAACTCATATTCGCATTGACTAATAAGGATTTAAAACATTCACACTTAAAAATACAAAATAAACATTTTGTTATGGACCACAGTTCAATGTATTAGTTATGTTGAATTAGTTAGTTAGGACCTCAAAGATACGAATTTCTTCATAATGCAAGCCTTATCGTGAAGTACTGTCTTCAATTCAAGCTCTTCGCCGAATTCCCAAACGAGAGCCTCGTCTCATCATTGAATATCGTGGGGGACCTTCTGTTCAACCGGTTAACAGACCTTCTTGATCAGGGTGTCAATTACTTATTTACTCCAGTAAGAATACTTCCGTTTAGTTATCTCAGTTTACTGGAATAGCTTACAGAAAAAAATAACGAACTATAACAACAAAATCATTGAATATTGATTTGAAACCTCTTGACAGCGGACAGATTTGACAATATAGACATTAGGTATGACACAAGCTTTTTTTCTAAATCAAATTTTTTTCATGGCTTTTTATTTGTGCCAGTATGACAGACGTTCGTTTAGGAACGCAGTCAAATCAAACACAACGTTTTAGTAATTATTTTAATTATTATCTAACGGAATATTAACTGTTTCTGCAGTTCCTTTGTATTGCGTCATAAATTGAACAGTATTACAATTTTAAATGCCTTTAGGGCATTTAAAATCACTAATTTTCTAACAAAAATCCAGTTTCTGAACGAAACATTCATCCTTATTTACGTTAGTATGACGTCACCAACGTTTTCGTATCGCGCCCTCGGTACTAATTCGAAAGTGCTTCGTGCTTCCGACTTTCGTTGTATGCCGTTATTGTATCGACGGTACGATACGGTGGCGAGACGAAACCTTCAAATATTCGTGCTAGGGGTACTGTTCTAACGCTCGGAACGTAAACATGCCTCTGTGCTCGTTTAAAAAGTGCAAAAATCACTCTTCCAGGACCGAAAAAAAGGATCTAATTTCATTTTTTCAGTAAGTACTAACATTACCAATATATAATAACTATCACTGTACTATAAATTCTGATATTTCGTTAAGAAATCGCCGTAAAACATTTATTTTAAAATTGACGAATTTATCAGCCGGGTTTATAAAGCACCTAAATTGAAAAGACTTTTACTAAACGTACAGTTCGTAGTGTCGCATGGCTACTTGATTTAGTCGGGTAACATGTGTTGATTCGAGTCGCGGTCGTAAAATTTAATAAGTTTTTATGACCGTTCTAAATCCAACTTTAATTCATTTGAATAAGGTTTAATTTCTTTTGGTATAATATGTTGGCCAGTTATGTTTCTTTCTGTTTTCTTTCTCTTTCTATTTTACGACCTACGTGAGGACAGTTTTTAGTTCGTTTTTGTACGGGATTGTGTATCTAGTTGTTATTAATGATCGAAGCTGGAATCATCTCAACAGTATTTTTTGCTGTTTATTTTTTACGAAGAACTAAACGCTCAATTATAAACGAATAATTTTAATGACCTCGTAAAACAACAAAACTTTTCGAGAAGAAAACATTTTTTTTTTTGTATTTTCGTACTGTCTATTATACTTATTGTCCGCTAATTATTTTTTGTTTGACAGTGCGTTAATTGAGACGAGGCTTATTAACGTACATTATTTTTTGCGCTTATCTCCAAGTAACGGGTGCAAAATTTTAAGTAGTTGCGTTTTAAACAACGGTTATAATCATTTGACTTGGGCCTACCGTTTCTCGCGTGTGAATAAAGTAAACATTAAACTGTACTTTACATAAAATCAGGTCAAACCGAATTGTTATGTACTGTAAATACGTTATTTATTAACTTGAGAAGGAAAACGTATTAATATTACCTATAGATATTATAAATGCGAAAGTGAATTTGTTAGTTTATTTATTTATTTACTATGCGATCATTGATCAACTAAGAATAGGATGACCTAGGCGCCATGTTGTGATAAAAACTTTTGACAGAAAGACTTTGTGAAAATTATTCCCTAAATAATTATTATAAGTAGGTACCATTATTATAAAGGTGTAAAGTTTTGACGTCAAAGTAGTCAAAAATTGTCATTCTATCTCTAGTAATATAAGTATATCTGCGGATCTAAAACCGACACTTTAGTTAGCAAAGGTATTAGTTTTTTACTATATTGCAAATTGTTTTCTTTTTTTTATCAATTACTAGCTTCTGCCCGCGACTTCGTCCGCGTAGATTTTGGATTCCGAAAAACCCAAATATCGTACGGAACCCTATTTTTTTCCAAAATAAAATTTAGCCTATGTTACTCGTGGATAATGTAGCTTACGAATGGTGAAAGAATTTTTTAAATCGGTCCAGTAGTTTTTGAGCCTATTCATTACAAACAAACAAACAAAGTTTTCCTCTTTATAATATTAGTACCTATAGATCTACTCTCTATTGCTAGAGAGCCGAGCAATAGAATAGAACATTCCATTTTAAGATTTTTTTCGCAATTTCGTTAGCAACAATTTTAATGAATTTAAACAAACATGAATTACTCGTAGAGTCGTAGGCATATTGAATTTTTGCTTAATACAGCCTAAACCACCCAAAAATTATGATAACAGTATTCGCAACTTTAATTACTCGAATCAAATCGTAGGATCGATAAAATTGAATGAATGGGTACAGTTACCGAACCCATACAAATATTATGATACCTTTCACTCGATAATGGTTATGCATCATTCACAGTCGCGATTCGATAAGAGCTATAATTCTTTGATGAACTTTGATTCTCGTCTTGTGTCGTTATGGCTAGTTATATTATAGTAACTGTATTCGATCAAGGATATGGATTTTAAGTTTCTTCGTATGTTTGAGTTCTTATGAAACAACTAGTTATTGCCAATATCCGGCATTACCCGCTAGTAACTCTCCGCCGGTGTCTTTTGTGTTATTCCAGACATCAAGATCCCTGCAGTTGTTCTGACGTGATAGTCACAAACAACCATCCATCTAAATTTTCGCATATAAATGCGAAAATTTAGATGGATGGTTGTTTTAAAAATATAATATAAAATATTACTAAACTATTCTATGGATATATGCCAAGATACAAAACCGGCCAAGTGCGAGTTGGACTCGCCTATGAAGGGTTCCGTAGTAGCAAGCATAGATTAGGGATATAATTATGCATGAATGGCAAAGTTATATTTGCGGTTTTTGAAAATGTACTATATCTCAAAAACTGCTAACTGTATTTCATCCAAACCAATTTTCGTTGGAAGTTTTTGTTGAGATCTACAATTTTTTTTTTTTAGTTTTATCATTCTCTTATTTTAGAAGTTACAGGGGGGGGACACACATTTTACCACTTTGGAAGTGTCTCTCGCGCAAACTGTTCAGTTTAGAAAAAAATGAAATTAGTAACCTCAATATAATTTTTAAAGACCTATCCATAGATACCCCACACGTATGGGTTTGGTGAAAAAAAAATTTTGAGTTTCAATTCCAAGTATGGGGGGCACCCCCAAAGTTTGTTTTGTTTTTATTTTTGTGTGAAAATCCTAATGCGGTTCACATAATACATCTTGTTACCAAGTTTCAACAGGATAGCTCTTATACTTTCGATAAAAAGTGGCTGTGACATACGGACGGACAGACAGACAGACAGACATGACGAATCTATAAGGGTTCCGTTTTTGCCATTTGGCTACGGAACCCTAAAAACCACAGTGCCCAGTTTTTTAAAAATCCCGGGACGGGGGATTCATAATGATAATGCTACAAACTAAACAAAAGCACTTTACCACCTTCAGTTACAACTATCATAGCAAGTTTTGCCATCCACTTACAGAACCCTTGAACAAACGCCATACACTTGCGTGTTACGCTGTACTCTCGTAAGGTCGCCTTAAAAGTGGTATCAAAACAACGGGCCAACAGTTATGTAGCAAGTCAACTCATTGTTAGTTCGGTGTTACACGGTCGATGGGACCGTTAGCGTGAACTTGAAGAACAGCTGGGAGAATGATGAATGAGAAACTCAGCCTAACATAAACCATTCAATCAATCGTGTTAATTTTTTTATGTGTATCTCCGTGCAAGGACGGGACAAATATCTTAATGGAGAATATGGGAAAAGAGGCCCGAATATAAAAAAAATCCTCTATTGGAATAGGCCAATAAGAAAGTCATTGTTTTCCGCACTGCGTATTACGAACGTGAGGCTTCAATTATAATCTAAATTCAGAACTTTAACTCCTGCACGCGTAGCATGGCGATTCTATCTCCATTCTACCAAGAATTTATTTCATCGTTATTTCTTTACAAATCGACAGTTTTTTTGCACAAATATGACACCATTCATACTCTATTGAAGAAAAGAACGTTTATTTTCTATATTTTTTTACATTATCATGCTTAAAACGCTTTTTTTTTTTTTTTTTTTTTTTTTTTTTTTTTCGTGGTAAAATCATCAAATGAGTCCTCCCACCCCGGGCAGGGCGGGAGGGACTGTCAGACTTGTACTGACTAAAATCCACGGTGTCCTTCAATAGCCCGTTATGTCCCGGGGTCACGGTAATGAGATAAGTCCCGCAACCCCGGCAGGCTTTGGCCCTCTAGAGGGGGGCCCCGTCATCATGCTGACACTCCTTGAGGCGCGCGTGGAACACAACGCGCCGTCGACCCGGGCATGGTCCATGGTCGGGTGGCGAGTTGCCCTTTACTCGCCGCCCGCATGCCCGCGCCTACGGTGGCCGGAAATCGTCCCGCGACGTCCGACGCCGTGGGCGTCTACCACTGCGGCTGGGGCGGAGGGAGGACGCTGTCCTCTCTCTCTCGCGGCTCGCCTCCTCCTTCACGAGCATAACTGCTTCGCAGAAGGAGGCGACCGCTTCCCACTCCGTCTCGCCCCGCAGCATGGCCTCGACCAATGCCGGGCGCGAGAGGTCTCCGCCTATCGCCGCCGAGAGGACACGGCGGTGCTCTGCCCAAGCGGGGCAGTCCTGCACCGTATGCTCCACCGTGTCCTCCGGGCGATCTTCGCAGTGGTGACACCCGGGCGTCTCTTCCCTCCTTATCAGACACAGGAACCTCCCGAAACTTCCGTGTCCGGTGAGGACCTGCGTCATGCGGTAAGTCAGGACGCCGTGACGTCTTTCCAGCCACTCCTCAAAGAGGGGTCTTACCGCCGCGATTGCGGCGTGCCCGGACCTCGGTTGCGACAGTCGTCCCCTCCATACTGCCCTGAGATCGCACCGGAGCTCTTCCCGCCGCGCCTCGACTTCTCGGGGCAGCGGGGTTACACCCCGGCGCTGCGCCTCCACGCGCCACTCATAGACGCGCTGGAGGGCAGTCGCCTCCAGATCCCAGGGCAGTAATCCGGCAAGGAGGTTGGCTGATTCGCCGGCTATCGTGCGGTATCCCCGGATCATCCGGATAGCCATGACCCTCTGGCATGCGACCAACTTTAGTGGTCGCGTCCGGATGCTCAAGGCCCACACGGGGGCCCCGTAGAGGGCCATGGACCGCACGATACCGGCGTACAGCCTACGGCAGGAGGCGTTTGGCCCGCCGAGATTGGGCAGGAGTCGCCTGAGGGCGCCTGCTGCCCGGTTCAGCCTTGGGGCCATGCTTAAAACGCTAAAAATATTTCTACGTTCTGTCATTTTGGCTATTCTTCCGTCGACAAAACCCCTTTCTACGGCGCCATGCTACGCGTGCTGCGCTCCGACGACGGAATACAGTAAAGACTTTTTGCCGGTGACCTTGACAGAATATCAGTCACGAGGTAGGCTACCCTGGTGAAGCTTAGCACTGCCAGTGGGATTGCTCAGTTGTCACCACAGGATACAAGTAGCCTGCGGTGCCGTTGCCCGGTGAACCGCTAGGAGGTAGATCCCACCACCTTTGCCCTACAACCACTAAACACGACCTCACCTGAAGGCAACACACAAACCTACTTATTGATTTACGACATCATTAATCACAATCTACAGATAACTGTTTAATGTATTAAACCATCATCACGATTCGATTAAGATCCCGATTAGATTATTTACTGCCTAGCTTGTAGGCTGGGGGCTATGCAGCATTATATCTTATTTATTAGCCGCCTGGCTGGTGGATAGCGGTGTGGTCTTTGGTAAGGAGTACTAAGGACGTCGTATTTGAGTAATTGGGAACATGACTGAGTAATGATAAAGATTATTTTGCCAGTTATTTCCAGATTGTGTGGATTGTCGTGGTTCTCTTCAAAATACAAGTGAAAATAAACTTAACACGTCTGATTTAAAAACAACCAATAAAAAACTACAGAATTGTCAGTTAAGTGATAGAATAAAGCGAATTCCTCGTGAATATTTTAATGTAAATAAACTCCAATAACAACCACATAATTAAATTCAGTCAAAATATTGACAAACAGCAAAACAATACCGAACATTAACAGGGCGTACACATTGAGCATTTTCAAACGCATGCTTTACTAACGCGCCTTTAACAATTAACTGACCATTTTGCAAACAAGGAACGAATGCGTAAAACTTAAAATATCCACTAACACCGTTTCTAACCCGGTAATCGAGGCCAGAAACTCTCGCTCCACAGCTGTGCTTACGCCCACAGAACCAGAGGGGCGGTTCTTTAACTGTTCTTAACAATACAGATAAATACAGTTATTTAAAATAATAATGGTAATTTTTAATATTTTAGTAAGAAGCATAATTTTACGGCAATGGTTGTTTTATGCTCTTAATAATACCTAATTATTAATTATTTGACATCGCCAACCATTTACTCTGTCATTTTCGTTTTGGTTTTTCTTGTTTTTGTCGCCAATTTTTAAAATGACGAGCTAAATGGGCCGCTTACGCGATACGGCATTTTATTCGTCGGCTCATCGCAAATATAAAAGAAAACTTTCTTCACTATTGATTCTTGTGTATCATAAACAATAACCTATGTTACCAGTCTACAAGCACCTCATTTTGACGTTTTCAATTTCATTCATTCATTTTATTTCAATTTTTATTTTAGTTTATTTTTTTGGTGGAATCTACAAATCTTTGATGTTTAACACGGGGCGTTTACATTGTAATAATGTTTAGAATAATCGGCTCAAATTAATTTAAGTTCAATTTTTTCCTTGACCAGTCTAAACGCACCTTTACAAAACACAAACTCACAATGTTGCCATAACAATAATATATTTCTTACGATAAGGCATAGTCTACATTCTACATCTACCGTGATAAAGATAAAGATTATACTATCTGGTGAACACTATTCACAATTCACACCTAAACAGTACTAACATATCAGATTCCAGGTCTATAAGGTCAGACAGCAGTTATAGGAAACTGGTGGCCTACCAAGTCTTTAGGCTGTGGGAAAGAGACAGGGCTATACAAGTCGTCTAGCGCCATCTCGTTCACAGCGGAACAATTCACGCTTTATGACGTCATAGTAGGCCACCTGAGCACCTTACCAGTGGAAGCTGAAGTAAACATACAGCTATGTTATTCTCTAAGATCGTCGTCGACGAGCTCGTCGACGGTACAGCTTGACTTTAATAGATTTTCAACTTTATAGTCTAGTCTGTAAAATGGAAAATTAACAAAAAGTACGGTAACAAACGTCAAAACTAAACATCAACATCGTCAACGGGAATAATTAATTTAAAATTACAAATAAATCTCAATAATATTACAAAACGATCAGGTTAAATTAATAGTCAATAAAAATATAAAATGATGTCTCATTAATTCGTTTTTAATAACGAACGAAGAAGGCAGGCGTCAGTTAATTTAAAAAATAAATAAAAAATACAAGCCAATTTAAGTTCCAAGCCAGTACTAGCATCTAGTGATGCAAAGGAAGCTTAGTTCAGTTGTGGTTCAGTGCTTATATCATGCATCGTTGATTAGATAAACATCGTTGATTGAATCTAATGGTTTTGCTGATCAGATCGTATAAATTACAGGTCGTGTACCTGCCTTTATGATCATTAATCATTTTAACAGGAGGTCTAAAAGGCTTCTTTATCAGAATTATAATTTTTATTAGTATGTTATATAATTATGTATACCTACAATAATTTAATTATGATTCTTTTTTTTAGATTTAGCTTTAAACATCCTTCAGTCTAGTCAGAAGTTATTATTATTATGATTACTGCAGTCAGGGCTTTTAGCCAAAAAAACAATGGGGAAGGTCGATCAAAGCTAATTGTAGATGGCGCCACCATAGGTAAGTCCTAATCCGACCAATGAGGTAGTATTATTTTGAAGTAACTATAAGATTTGAGCCAATGACGATGCTTGGAACAAGCTATGCTAGCGCCATTAGTTCCCCAGTTGCCATCCCCATTAAATTGAAACGTTACGAGTACTTTTATCTTAATACTTTATGACAAAATGTCAATAATAATGGCCTGATTCCAAGACATTGGTCTATAATGAGCCTGAACAGCGTTAGATCTGAGCACTTATCTCACCACAAGCAGAACAAAATAACTAAACTATGCTGGTTGATACAGTGGACCTAGTGAACTATAAAGAGATGATTATTTTGTTCCGGAGCTCAAATATTGAAAGAACACTGGCAAATCACTAATCAGCAACTTGGAACATGATGTACAGTCAATAAAAGAGATATGTATCCAGACGGCAAGTTTTAAACTGTTTTCTAATGTGCGTATCAACCTTCTTGACTATATGCAACGTACAACCAAAGAATACATACAGCATATGGCATGCATAATCTATATATATAAAAGAACAGGGTTTTTTATTAAGACTCGACTACAGCCGAAACCGCTAAATGCAGTAACTTGAATTTTGGACAGCAGTTGCAGTCTACCATGTAGGGAAGCAATAAGACGGGATTTTGCAAAAATCCTCCTCTAAGGGGGTGAAAAGGGGTGAAAACGTTTGTATGAAAAATCTTATTCCTTGGGTTTATAAATTTTAAACTTGCCACGAATAGGAAAACAAGTAAATAAAAAAGATTGGTACAATTATTTTTTTTAAACTACCCTCCATTGGTAATCTAGACGATGTTAAAGTTTGTATGGGAAAATCATAACGCGTGAGGTGATTTATGTGAATATCAGTATTTATATACTACATCAGAAATAATTAAACACATGTTTTTGGATTTTTCGAAAATCAACCCCCAAGTAAGTGAAAAGGGGTATTCAAGTTTAAAGGGGAGGATTTCTAACCGCTAAGCGTATAACCTGAATTTTGGTCGGTAGTTGCAATTTATTATGTAGGTGAGCACTAAGAAGGGATTTTGCGAAAATCCACCTATAAGGGGGTGAAAAGGGGTGAAAACCTTTAGAGGTAAAATCTTATCCCTTAGGTTTATAAACTTGAAACTTGGTACGAGTACGAGTGTAAGTAAATAAAAAAGATGGGCATTATTAGTTTTTTAAAACTACCCTCCATTGGTAATCTAGACGATGTTAAAGTTTGTATGGGAAAATCATAACGCGCTAACCGATAAATTTGAAACTCAGTTTGTAGAAATTAGATCAGAAATAATCAAACACGTCTATTTGGGTTTTTCGAAAATCACCCCCTAAGTTGGTGAAAAGGGGTGATTAAGTTTTAAGGGAAGGATTTTACTGCTTGCTTCGATAAACTTGGCATAAATAGTCACTCAACCGAATAAAGGACGCGTTTATCTATATTTCAAAAATCAACCCCTAGCGGGGTGGAAATCGAAAAATTAGTTTGTATGAAATTTTTTATTTGTTCTGGTTAGAACCTTGAAGCAAAACCAAAACTGATTCAACGTAATTAGTTTTCTCTTGAAAGGGTTGTAGATGGGTTATTTATTGGGCTTAATTTTGAAAACCTACAATCAAATGAAGTCACAATGGTACAGACTCTTCAATGTAAAAGTTTTTTTTTTAAAGTTACTTTGTTAGTTGGATACATTTTTAGATTTACCAAAATTATCATATATGGAGGGTGACTGGATATTTAAATTCGCTGAGTTTGAAGTTAGAAACCCGCGCAGACGAAGTCGCGGGCGAAGTGCTCGTTGCATATAGACAGAAAAACCGTTTAAAACTTGCTTGCAACAAACATGAGAGGGATTGAGGTTTTAGGTCCAAGATATGGGTAATGGGTATATCGGCTCTACTATGATTATCTGATTATTTCTTAATTTGTTAATTTTCTGACTTCACGTGGGCAACGCCGCGGGCATTTGTACTTATAAGAGTTCATCATCATCATCATCATCAGCCGGAAGACGTCCACTGCTGAACATAGGCCTCCCCCTTAGACCGCCACGCCGAACGACAATTCGCCACTTGCATCCATCGGTTGCCCGCGACCCTCACGATGTCATCGGTCCACCTAGTGGGAGGCCTACCTACGCTGCGTCTTCTGGTCCGTGGTCGCCACTCGAGAACTTTTCTTCCCCATCGGTTGTCAGTTCTACGAGCGATGTGGCCTGCCCATTGCCACTTCAACTTGCAAACTTTATGAGCTATGTTGGTGACTCTGGTTCTTCGCCGAATATCCATGTTCCGGATTTTATCCCACAAAGAAACTCCGAGCATAGCTCTTTCCATCGCTCGTTGAGTGATAAGAGTTGCTCTATCAAAATCTAATATCTTAGTCTTGAAATAATCTAACTTACAAGCATATTTGATAGTAATCTATCCGACTTACAACCATCTTACGAGTAGATCAGATTCTGATCCCAATCTCATACAGATCACTATAATCACCATTTACGCAACGATCACGAACTAAAAAACTCGCAAATTCTCATTTAACGAGATCACGAGGAGCTCCTACCATATAATTTACACTAGTCATGTCTACTGGCTTTGCCCGTAACATACAATCACTCACACCAATTTGTCGGACTGACCATAATTTCGAAACACCGCAAAAAAGCCATCGTAATATCACAGTTCAATGATTTAGAATATGGGATACTACTAGGTGTTCTGGTTATGAACTAGGTCTTAGGGATCATCTAAAAGCCATGTCACAAACGATAAACGCAAACGCTGAGTAGGCTCTAATATATTTTCAACTTTATGTGCTTAGGTATAACGTCGAAGATCTAGTGAAGATTTCTTATCGTTTTCGATCTTTCCTGTCGCTAACGCTTACATATCTTAAATAGATTTTCAACTTTAGGCTCTAGGCTATAAAGTTGAAAATCTATTGTAGAGTACAGAGCGTTAACGATTATCTGATGGATGAGAGAGTCCCGCGACCCAACACTGACCATGTGGGATCGAGTCTTATTGTTTGATGACATTAACCTGTTGACCATGAAGAAAGATACCTTTAGGGATTAACAAGCTAAATGATAAATGTTATTTATTTTGCAAATTGGTTTGGACAAACTCTTTTACTCTGACTACTCTTAGAAAACAACAGCCGAAACAAACTCAGAGGTCACAGTCTCTTTTAAAGTCCAGACATTTTGTATTGACAAAATCTTAAAAGAATCATGCAGGTGTCCGAGATGGTTTTTGAAGAAAGAACCACCCTGTTTGAGTGGACCTGTCCAGTCAGTGCAAGCATTTGTCGGTAATAACGTAGCTCTCGTAGATCCATCTCTAACGCTATTAGAAGTCCTGACTTTAAGCAGAGCCACAAGTACCTACATGATGATGTTGTGTTCCAACTGATTTCGGCGAAGGCGATTGCTTTATTAACAGGCCTAGGCCTGTGTCCTGTGTAGTGTAACTTTCATCCAAATCCGCTCAACAGTTTTGTGCGAAAGGTAAACGAATGTGTATCCATCCTTAAGCTTCCTGCAGACACACGCGATTAATCGCGCTGCGACAACGAGCCAAGCTAATTTCCACTCTAAAAATACTGCGAACGGACCGCGACATGTCGCCCCGCGCGATGAATCGCGTGTGTCTGCAGGAGGCTTTATATTTTCATTTCATTTATAACAATAAAACAAGCTTTTACAATAAAAGAAGCTAGCTGCCAGATTTCAGTAGGTACACTTTACATGGGTCGACGGCGTGTTGTGTTCCACGGCGCCTCAAAGAGCGTCAACAAGATGACGGGGCCCCCCCTCTAGAGGGCCAAAGCCTGTCGGGGTCGCGGGTGTTATTCCAATACCGTCACCCTGGAACGTAAAGAGCTAATGAAGGACACCGTGGGTTTTAGTCAGTCCAAGTCTGACAGTCTCTCCCGCCCTGCCCTGGGCGGGGAGGACTCATTTGATGATTTTACCACACAAAAAAAAGGTACACTTTACATAATGGTATTGTTAAATTTATATTTACGACTACTTTCTACAATAACCAGCCAGTTATAATCAGCTCCTGGTAATACTCAAATTGAAAATCACTAGCCACCGCTTTCAATAACTTTGTACAGTTAACCACGAAAAAAACACAACATCATCAATATAACAATTTAATATTCGCTACACCACAACTTAAATACCTACCAACATAATGATAATAGATAAAAATTCAAATTACGCCGTCACAAAACGGCAATAAGTACAAAAAATCGATGATTGCCCATCATATTTTTTTTAAATTACGTACTTATACTGGTTGTATACTTATGCGAGGGCATTGGCCTTGTGGCCTTGCTCGGAGGTATGCACAAGGCACTATAGTACCATCGGTAAACTTGCGTAATGAGCATTTCCACTGGAGGTAGGATGGACGATCGGAATCTCACTGAGAACCTCGATTAGTCGATGTAAATGGGGCTAGATTAGTGGTGTACGCGTGTAGTTTGTGGAGTGCATGCGTTTTTATAGCACAGTTTAGCTTGCTAATGAGATGTGGAACAGGATTGGTCAAATCAAATAGGGCACGCGGAAGCGTGCAGTGTGATTTGATAAAACGCGCGCGGTGGGTTAACTGTCAAATGGTAGCTACTTCTGCGGAGGTGTGTCTTTGAATTGTCGAGAGAGAATAAGCAACGATTGTTTATTACCAAGGTGAGATGACAGATGTTATTTGGCATACAAGCATAAACAGCCTAAAATTTTCCTCCTCTCTGTTAGAGAGAATGGGGAATTCACCAGTTTCACCACGAGGGCCTAGTGCACAGAGTCACATATCTTCGAATTTTTGGTTTTAGTACATGCCGGTTTCCTTATGATGTTTTCCATCACCGTTTTGAGAGCAGTGGTAATGAAATAAATTACTCAAAGTAATGCGCCTGCCTGTGTTCGAACTCACGACCTACACTGGGCAACCACTTGTTATTTACTAGAGGAATTATTCCATAAAGCTTCCAGTAAACCATAAGTCCTAATGGCATAATCCCTGACTAACCAACTATATAATTTAACATTTCAAACAAGTTGTTTCTTAAGAAGAAAAGTATGACTTAGCTGATCCAATCAGTATGGATGCCCACGATAAGACTTTATCTTAAACGGTGATCGAGCAAGGTGCGAGTCACTGTGCCTGCATAATATTCGCTTCGTAATCGAGTGTATGATAATGTATGGAGTTGTATGAGACGCTGTTAGAATGCCTATACATTCTATGTCGATGAACAGCTAGAGTCTATCTACTTTTCAAGCCACGAATATGCTGATACTTGTTTTTTGATATATGTTTCTGATTTCGTGAAATGTAACGGAAGTGTGTAAACGGAAGTGGAACAGGATTGGCCAAATTACAGCAAGCGCTAATTGGTCAAATCAAATTGAGAGTATAGTGAGCCATCACAGACGGTAGCAACTCTTGCAAAATTCTGTCATTGGATTGTTAACCAAAGTTTAAGCAAAACTTCTCTAGGGCTATCTTCTGATGGGTCACCTAACAGCTCCGAGATCTGTCTGTGGATAAGTCTAATGTGTCAAAGTCGAAGTTGTGTTACTTATTACCAAGTTGAGATGTCAGATATTCCACATGAAGCAAGTACTGTAAGGCATGCTTGATTTTTCTTCTTCTCGAATACAATCTTCTTGATTGCTCCTTCTCATATAGATCTGTGAAAATTAAAGAAACATGAGGATTCCAATCGGATTGCCTATTTTTAGCACTCTTTTAATTATCTTGGTGGCATCAATCTTAAGTGAGTCAGGAGCTATTTTACTACTCCATTTGTGGCATAATCGAATCTAAAAACTTTTGATTTTTGCCCCATTAGACGGCCACTGCTAGGGCCGTATACCGTGCAGCTTGAAAATCTAGCTCAATTTTCACGCTTGAGTCACCCCCTACATAAACCCATAGATACCGTCAGATCGATAAGACGATATCTGATGATAAGTGAGCTTGCAACAACTTATAAACGAGGTGCGACTAACTGTATGCAACATCATAAGCTTTGCTCGTAGATCATATAGCGAGATAAGAAGATATGCATTTATTGAATTTTATTGTAACTGGCTGTATCGCCTGGCTTGGCTTGTTCGTACTTTTAAATTAGTAACAACTAGCTCGGCTCCTATTGCTGATAGCGTGATGTTACATAGCATATAGCCTTCCTCGATAAATGGACTATCCAATAAAAAAATATTTTTTCAAATAGAACCAGTAGTTTCTGAGATTAGCGTGTTCAAACAAACAAACTCTTCAGCTTTACAGTATTAGTATGGATATTATGGTAATGGGCACTTTGTATTGCTTCCTCATAAATTGGGAAGGCCTAATTGATTAGGAGTAAGACATATCAACAGAATACAAAAAAAAATATGACAGTGATATTTTCGAGAAACGTGTAAGGTATGATGGGAATATTTTCATCAAAACTGAAACATTGAGCTGAATAGAAAAATGAAATGAAATGATATTTATTTTTGCAAGTAGTTTAATATCAACACTTTTACACGTCGTCCTTTCGTCTGACTACTCTGAGAAGAAACAGCCGGAACAAACTCAGAGGTCACTGTCTCTTATAAAGTCCAGACATTAAATTGGTAAGTAGTCATATGAGGGCCATAAAGGTTAACGTCTGAGATGGTCTTTTGAAGAAAAAACCACACAGATTTGAGTGGACCTGTCCAGTCAGTTCAAGTATTTGTCAGTTATCGTGTAGCTCGACTCATAATTCAAGGAGCTCGACGTAACGACGAACAATACCAAAGAAAGGACATATTTTGTGTAGGCCGTATAAGTTATTCAAATTATCAGACAAATAAAAAATATAAATAAACTGGAAAAAAATAAGCGTGTCCCACATATTATGTCCTCGCTAATGTCAGGTTGTATAAAAAAAAATGTCAGATTGTAATTTAAATGGATTAGGTATCCAAATTAGACTGCAGTTATTTTTAGACTTTCGTCAGTTTTAGCATCCTGGAGGTCGATCAAGAAAGATTATCACAATTTATGCTCTACTAGCTTATGCCCGCGTCGTTGTCCGCGTGAAGTTCGATAATTATCCCACGGGAACTTCATACAGGGATAAAAAGTATATCTGTACAATATAATTATTATTATATTTTATCCACATCCGTTAAGAAACAGTCACAAACATCAATCCTCACAAGTTTTCGTATCATAGTATGAAGGAAAACATTTACACCAAGTTTCTAAAAGCTAAATAGCCTTATTACCCATAAAATATTTTTTTTTCTGGGTGTCAAAGCGACCATAGAAATAAATCTTTCTATTTCCATACATTTAATCACCATTTCAGTCACTAATAACTTCACTTCATAATGTGCACTTTACCGTAATCGTCTTCAACGTTACCTATTAGCAATACAGTTTAACGGTTTTCTATTAGTACCAATAGAAAATTCCCATTAGGAATTCCCATACAAGTCTCAGTCAGAACTTTTTATTGTGGGAACGTCGAGCCTTGTCGACCAGGATGTTGGGCCTAACTGTCAACCGTAATGACTTGAAATTCTGTAGCCAGTAATTTTATGTATAGTTCCATCAATAAATATGAAGGAATGACGAGGAAGCGCGCCCATTGGCTAATGGTGTGTCAGATAAGGAAGATAGAATGGGTATGCGCATGCGCATGCTGTGCAGAATTCCACTGTTCAGTCACTGAAACTGTGTAGGCTGTGGTCGTTATAGTAAATTCTGAATTTTAATTGGTTGGTTTAAATTGTGACACAGTTATCGGAAACAATGGAATAGTAAAATAGTCTCTAGTTACTCTTGTGTTTGTTAAACCTGCTATTCTATTCGACGAGTTCCTTGTCGAGAAAGAACCTTGAGATATCAAACTGTATCTTTAGTGAAAGACGATGAGAAAGATAAGTTAAGAACGGCCAATATATGCTCTGATGAATATTTTTTCGAATTATAATTATTTTACATGTCAAACCTCATCTCGGTGTATCTTCAAATATTTTCTCTAGAAACACACGCTCATAATAAAAACTTAAAAAAATGTACATACCGCCTTCAAAAACAACCACGAAAAAGGGTAAAATAACCGACAAAATAACTTTTCTTTAGGAAGTCGGTGGCTCTGATTTTTTTTATTTCATCGTCTTTTTTTTCACCTAATTACTTCCGAAAGAAAGTTATTTATAGGTTATTTTACCCTTTTTACCCGACTGCGCCAAAAGGAGGGTTATGTTTTTCGAGTGTTTTGTGGTTGTTTTTGAAGGCGGTACCTACGTACATTTTTTTTTTAAACGTTTTTATTTTACTATTTTTATTTTAAACATTCAACCCAAATTCTTGTCAAATACATCATTTTCTTACATGTGCACTATGAATTTTGTAATCCGTAGCACCGGTAATACCATGCATCGCTCATGTCACAGTAAACTAATAAACTTCCCTATCTCAAAAACTGAACCGATTTTGATGAAACTTGCAGTATTCCCTAAGTTGAACAATGCCTAGTACAAGAAATAAAAAAGTATTACTAAAATCGGATTTGTAGTTCCGGAGATATGCGAACACAAACATAATTTACTTTATATTAAGGGTTGTAGCTTTCATCATCAGCTCAGCTACATGAGATGATGATCCCCATACGCAAGTACTAAAATTACTTCATAAGATTTGCGAAAAACGATGTGTGGGCCTATAAAATTTGAAGGTTGCCCTCTTTTCTCCAGGATCCAATCATCAGATCCTGACTTGGTGACTATGGGACAACTTCAGAAGTGTCTCTTTCGAACAAAAAAATAATATTGAAAATCGATCCACAGGCGGAGTAATCGCGTAACAAACACACAAAAAAACACCGTCGAATTGATAACCTCCTCCTTTTTTGAAGTCGGCTAAAAAGAAAAGTAAACAAATTGTTTTCTGTATTGTGAATTAAAATGTTTGTAAAAGCACCCAAAATACATGAGTTTCAAAAGTGGCAGTGTCTTTCAAACTAGCCTGCCATCCATTTTTTACTGCAAGAAGGCTTCATTTTCTAAACTAAATCGTTACTTTAGAAAATGAAGCCTTCTGATTGGAGATTTCTAAGGGAGTAACTGGGACTACTCACTACTTGCACCCATCTTTACTTTCAAAACCAAACGGTGCCTATTCACTGTTGCCATTAATGAGGCGCTCACAAAAAGGTTGAATATAATTATACTTCATATAATTATCTCGAGTGTTACCTATGTGTTAATATAGGCTCCATCATTTACAGTTAGCCGTTTAACACGTTATAACTGTGAGTTGTGTGTTTTTGTTCGTAATGCCGAGATTGCGCGGGCGTGAGGCGGTTTCAATTTCCTCTTATGCAGCACTTAGACAGAAAATATTATGATATTAAATGTAATTACTTATTGCGTGCAAATCCACCACAAACTCATTTTTGTTTATAAAGGTGATGATGCAAGTAAGATTCTGAAGACTCAAAAGACACTCGTCTTTCTAAAACGCCATTTTTTTTGCGTGGTAAAATCATCAAATGAGCCCACACTGTCAGACTTGTACTGACTAAAATCCACGGTGATCCTTCAGTAGCCCTTTACGTACCAGGATCACGGTTACCAGGTGAGACAGTCCCGCGACCCTGGCAAGCTTTGGCCCTCTTAGATTGCTGACAGCTCTTTTAGGCGCGCGTGGAACACAATGCGCCGTCGACCCGGGCATGGTTCATGATCAGGCGGCAAGTCACCCATGACTCACCGCCCGCATGCCCGCGCTTCTAAAACGCCTTCAACTGAATTGTTGAGCCAATAGATTTATTAGGAACATAGTATTCAAGCTTCTTCTCCAGTCAGAGACCGCATTGCGCTGCAGTGGGATGATTAAGGCTGTCAGTAGATTTTAAATCTGATGATAAGCAATGATGTGGTCGCCGTTGAAGCACACTTGTCTGGAAATAACGTATTCATTCTTGACTTAAAGATCCCAAGGTTGCAGCCATCAGGAAACACAGATAGTAACCCAAGGAGCACCACAAGCTGTATAAATGCTGTATTTTAGTTTATTTACACCACAGGCTGTGTAGTGCGGTTGTACAAGGGCTGTATAAGCGCTTATACAGCCATTCTTGTACAGCCTAATGCGTTATTATGGCTGTACAGTAGCTGTAGAAGTAAGAATAGGCTGTAGTATAGCTGCAGTGGAACTGTAGAGTGGTGTAAAAGGAAAGCACAGGAATAAAGTAATCCTGTTATAAAGAAAACAGTTCTTAATCGGTTTTTTAAGAGAATTACAAAGGGACAATTTGTGAAAGTTGCCAACAATTTCTATTTGAGATACAATAAATGACGACCGATTAATATTCAATTCAAAATTATAAATCAAGTAATGATCTTGGACTTTCTGTGTGATAATATTTTGTAGATTCAACGTGCCGATTTAATTTTATTGTGAAATTGTGTATATTTTTCTGTCAAAATATTCACGCGCCCGCAATATAATAGAGATAATAACTAAAATGGGTAATAAGTTAATGGTTTAGAGGTTAGAATAATTTAATATCCTTGAAAATACTGAATATCGTCATTATTTTAGCAGAAAAATTATGATAGCAACTGTGACAAATGTCAAATATCGTTTGATTTCTATTAAGTTTTGTTTTTATTTATTCAAAAATAGCGTTGTCGCCATTTTGTATATTAAAAAGATTAAAGCTGTACTACAGAATTAACTTATTCTTATGGTGTTTTATCATCACAGAATTTATAAAACTCTAACACTTACAAGGGTGTACAATAGAATATTTGACAGTATCAATAAATTATAAATCTAATAAGTCCGTTATTTAGAGTTTTGAAAAATAACGAACACACATTTTTTCTTATGTAAAATCAATGAATATTTACCAAGATATAACACATCAAGACTCGAGATTGGGGGCTCGTGACGTCAGAATTCAGTAAAAAATATACTAAATTGTGACGTATTGGCAATTTTGAAAGCATCATATCCCCGTCAATTTTGGTTTGCATAAAAAAAAAATACGGGTCAAATATTATTTGATAATCTAACTGACGGATTAATTAGATTTTTTTTGTCAAATAGCCTATTACGCAATAATAATAAGTTTTAGAAAGGAGTTTGCTTATAACTTATACAGAATCAAGTATAGAGTGATACCATATTAACAATTTAAGCTGTAGTAAGCAAGATCACATGTCACACTGCAATACAGCCACTGTGCAGCTTGAAGTGTAAACATTAGTAACAATTAGTAAAGTGTCAAAGAATTCTTAGAGTTTTATAGTAGAGTTTTAATATTCCGTTTAAACACCTTTAGTTTACGCGGATCCTTTTATAAAAATTTAGTAGAGCTTGAGCTGTACAATAACTGGTAAATCAACCTTATAAATAAAGAATCTTTTTTGACACCCTTGTACGTCTCCAAAAGAACTCTAAGTTCTACAAGGGCTGCATATTTGATGTCAGTAACGCTAAAGTGCTCCTTGGGAAGTTTCTCACGCTTCTCCGAAGTTGATTGTCATCACGGTCTCTATGCTCCTGAACAAACAATCATCACCAGAGGTCGGAATTAGGTAAATATTCATGTACTTACACTGATTTCATACAGCGAAAAAATAAAGTGGATATTTTAAAAAATCGTGATTTATTATATGAAAATAAATTGCTTGTCTAATCTATCTCTGAGGTTGTTATTATTATTTATTTGTAATACAATTGGTCCTTTCAATGATTTTTTTTTGTCTTTAATGGAAAGATCATATTATATTTATTTCCTAACAAACTGTTTTTAGTATTTTTTTTTGTTTGCTCTTATTATAAAGTTATATTAAATTCAAAATCATTAATTGAACGAGCCGAAAACACGTCGACAGTGACCGACGGGGCGGTGTGACGTCTTTATGACAATTTCTATATACCTACGTGTTCCAACTTTGAAATTGTTATCGTAGAAGCCAATTGACACGGTGCTAAGGAAATTTTTTGTCATAATGACGTCACAACCGAGGCGAGCAATTGGGGCACGTTTGTGTTCACGTCGATTTTGTTCAATTTATTTCACTTTTAAATTGGTCATAATTAATTATCAAAAAAGAATTAAGATTTTTTCTCTTCTATGAATGTTCTTATTTGTGGTGGACTTACTAATTAAATTTAATAAAAAAATTGCTCAATTCAAATACCTAATTGGCCACATGGGATTCCAATCAGAAAAATAAGAAGATAATTTCTTTCTTACCTAATTTCAACCTATGATCATTACCAGAATGAAGCTTTCGTAATTCCTACAGTGGTGAGTTTTGCATACAGTCTACATTTGTAACTCGTAAAGACTATCAGAATCTGTCGACCAAGCAATATTTATCCTATAAACTCCAAATAAGAACAAATCTAAATTGCCTTTAAAACAAGCCTACTTCACAGGCAAGTTAACGGTTACTATCAAGAGTAAGTTATGTTCACAGTTAACCGATGGATTTATTAACTTAACGCCCACTAGCTTTCTTTGGTTAACTTGCTCGTAAGAGTGTACTTATTGCCTTTGAATCATGTTGAATCTTAAAAAGCAATATTTATTTTAAGAGGTACTGATGCTGGTCGAGGTTTCTGGATTATCTTCAAAAAGCCAAATATGAAGGTACAACTAAAAAAAACAGCTTAACTTCTGAGGAAGTTATAGTATATTTTGAATTAAATAAACAGAGCACATAACTACAGCAAAAATAAACATAGTATATCAAGACACGATAAAGTAATTAAAATACAGTTCATTCGCATATTTTCTCACGACGGGAAAGAGTTACGTAGCGGAAAATTATTGGTATAAAAACATGCAACAGGAATACATCTCTCAAAAGCTCAACCGAGCGAATCCGAAGAACTTCACTAGTGTAATTACTAGAATATAAGTTCTTTGATCTTTTCCTGTTTCTAGAAACGTAAACGTCAAACAGATTTTACTGTAAATTATAGAATCAGGCGTTGCTTTGAGGAAATCCATGACATTAAGGGCGCATAACCAGAAAGTTGGCAACGTCGCAAATAGCTGTCAAATATTTACAAGTTTTAATTAATTTGGTAAATTTACTGTATGAAAATAAGAAATATGGCTTTGTAGTGCACTCAAAAATTGATTTGGGAATGCAATAATTAATATCGTAACACCGAATATATGGTTTTAGATGTAAAAAAGTATTTGGAAATATTTGGAAACTTTCCAAATACTTTTTTTACACCTGAAACGGTTACAACATCAAATTCAGTGTTTTAATTGCATTTCTATATCAATGTTCTAGTGCACTACAGAGAGATATTTCTTATTTCCATGCAGTAACATTGATAAATTAATTAAAACTTGTTAATATTTCACAACTATTTGCGACGTTGCCAACTTTTAGAATAAGCCCTCTTAATGTTATGAAAAATTTCTAGTTTTAATTCCGCGACAAAAATGCAAGCTTGGATGCAGGATGCAGTGAACATGCATTTTCCTGCATATGCATATGCATGAGATGGCCCTTGGAACATTGAAGCGTCAACAAGTCATTTCCTCCTTATAGTGTGTAAAAATTTAACCTTTTTATAAGTCGTGATTTTACATCACGAAAACTGTCCCTACTGATATCTCCTTAGCAGAAAATTGTAAACAAAAACATAATGTGACTCTTTTTTTTTTTTTTTTTTTTTTTTTTCGTGGTAAAATCATCAAATGAGTCCTCCCACCCCGGGCAGGGCGGGAGGGACTGTCAGACTTGTACTGACTAAAATCCACGGTGTCCTTCAATAGCCCGTTATGTCCCGGGGTCACGGTAATGAGATAAGTCCCGCAACCCCGGCAGGCTTTGGCCCTCTAGAGGGGGGCCCCGTCATCATGCTGACACTCCTTGAGGCGCGCGTGGAACACAACGCGCCGTCGACCCGGGCATGGTCCATGGTCGGGTGGCGAGTTGCCCTTTACTCGCCGCCCGCATGCCCGCGCCTACGGTGGCCGGAAATCGTCCCGCGACGTCCGACGCCGTGGGCGTCTACCACTGCGGCTGGGGCGGAGGGAGGACGCTGTCCTCTCTCTCTCGCGGCTCGCCTCCTCCTTCACGAGCATAACTGCTTCGCAGAAGGAGGCGACCGCTTCCCACTCCGTCTCGCCCCGCAGCATGGCCTCGACCAATGCCGGGCGCGAGAGGTCTCCGCCTATCGCCGCCGAGAGGACACGGCGGTGCTCTGCCCAAGCGGGGCAGTCCTGCACCGTATGCTCCACCGTGTCCTCCGGGCGATCTTCGCAGTGGTGACACCCGGGCGTCTCTTCCCTCCTTATCAGACACAGGAACCTCCCGAAACTTCCGTGTCCGGTGAGGACCTGCGTCATGCGGTAAGTCAGGACGCCGTGACGTCTTTCCAGCCACTCCTCAAAGAGGGGTCTTACCGCCGCGATTGCGGCGTGCCCGGACCTCGGTTGCGACAGTCGTCCCCTCCATACTGCCCTGAGATCGCACCGGAGCTCTTCCCGCCGCGCCTCGACTTCTCGGGGCAGCGGGGTTACACCCCGGCGCTGCGCCTCCACGCGCCACTCATAGACGCGCTGGAGGGCAGTCGCCTCCAGATCCCAGGGCAGTAATCCGGCAAGGAGGTTGGCTGATTCGCCGGCTATCGTGCGGTATCCCCGGATCATCCGGATAGCCATGACCCTCTGGCATGCGACCAACTTTAGTGGTCGCGTCCGGATGCTCAAGGCCCACACGGGGGCCCCGTAGAGGGCCATGGACCGCACGATACCGGCGTACAGCCTACGGCAGGAGGCGTTTGGCCCGCCGAGATTGGGCAGGAGTCGCCTGAGGGCGCCTGCTGCCCGGTTCAGCCTTGGGGCCAAACTCAGGAAATGCTCCCTGAAGTTCCACCGGCTGTCGAGGACGAGTCCCAGGTACTTCATCGTCCTCCCGACGCCGATGCGAACCCCCTCCACCGTTATGTGGGACTCGGACCGTGGCGCGTTCAGACGACCATGAAAAGACATGGCCTCTGTTTTGTGCAGCGCCACTTCGAGTCCCAGCTGCCGGATCCTTTCAACGACTGTCGCAACCGCTTGCGTCGCCTTGTCGGCCGCCGCCTGATGCGACTCTCCCTCCGCCAGGACGAGCGTGTCGTCAGCGTAACATATTACGCTGACGCCGTCAGGGAGGTCGCCGATAATGTGACTCTTAGGGCCTCTTAGCCAAGTCACAGGCCAAGTTGAGTATCGACATTAAGAGGTATCAGAAAAACGCAAGAAAAATGATCATATAAGTCAATCTTGCCGATTAAGTGTCAATAATGGTGCTTTTGTTTGTTTCACAGGTAGGTACTACTACAAAATGAGGACTCAAGTATTTTTAGGTTTCCTCATCTGGGCGTCTGCCCAAGCCTTGGACAGCGGAGACAACAAATTCATGAAGGATTATGCTATGTTAAAGGTAAAATAAATAGTTTCTAATGTAAAAATATACGATAAACTGGAAAATAAAAGAAATAAAAGCTCAGAAGAAATTAATAACTTGAACAAAACTCAAAAAGTATTCGCAGCCGGTAGGATTCGAACCTACGCTCCCAGAGGGAATCTGATTTCTAGTCAGACGCCTTAACCGCTCGGCCACGGCTGCTCATGTCGTATCAGTCGAAATTTACGTTCACTTACAACTAAATAAGATATTTTATACAATGCATGCAATCAAATGCTTTTGTTTTCATTAGCCATTTTAAATTACGTCCTATTTTGTAACATTTGCAAATTGTTTTATTTCAGTGTACCTAACCGAAGTTATTTTCAGTTCTGTACCCTTAGCACGAGTTTTCACTCTTTTACTTTACAGCTTCTTTCCAGTATTTACAGCGTTTCTTGTATGAAAACATGGAACAGCGCCTCTGGTGTGCGAAGAGGGAACTAATTTTTTCCTTGAAAATTGTCAATTTGAAATTGTCAAAGTTCCAGTTTACTTTACGTCTCAAATACTGAAAACTCGTGCCAAGGGTACTTAATTGTTAAGTCTGAGTAAAAATAATTTCACAGATCTACGAAAGCTGCTTCGGTACGCAACTTTTGAAACAAATAACCAAAGAGCTTAAAGATGCCTACGCAAAATGTTCAACAGCGCCACCTATGAAGGAACCGTTGAACTCGCACATACCGCCACTGTTCCTCAGCAAACTACCGCCTGGGTTCTCCATGGACCCGAACTCGCAAACCATAACTAAACCGCTAGATGGCGCTATTCACAATAAAGATGATGAAGGAAATATTCAAGATCAAGGACAACAAACACAGAAACAAACAATGGGTGGTGTGTTAACATTCAGACCGCACGGAGTGAATGTAAGTAAAATAAAAAATAAAATGTACTTTAGAAAGAATACAAAAAGAGAAACGATGCCTCCTGTGAGGATTGAACTCACGACCCCTGGTTTACGAGACCAGTGCTCTACCACTGAGCTAAAGAGGCTATGATGAAGGTCGCGAAATATTGCACCGTATGCCAAAATGCCGTAAACGAATTACTTTTTTTTTGAAACGGTAAGCATAGGTCATCGAGGTCATTGATATTATCAGCTTAGTTTAGAATATTATGTATCTATAAGTTTTTTTTAGATAGTTAACTATTTTAAAAACACTTGTAAGAGTTTATTGTTAACTTTATTTACGATTTTTTTATATGATGTAGGTATTCTTACGTCTATTTACATACGTCACGCTGTACTCATTCATTTCTAGGAGTGTGAACTAACCGTATCTAATCTAATACAGGCAGCGATAACACAGTTGAATAAATAAACTTATTTATAACACTCGGTTAAAAACCACATGATTGTATGAGTTATGTAACTTATGTATGAGTCATATTTTTATTTGTATGATGTAATAATTTAGTTGGTCTTTGTGAGTACCTATCCGAGGTTTCAGAAGAGAAGATACTTATTATTGTACTTACTTACAATGGTACATAATACATAAAGAGGTTCTATATATATACGAGTATCTCGCCTCCTTTCTATATGGGGTAGGCAGAAACGTAGTACGGTAGTACTTACCAACTATTTGTCATGGGTTTTTTGTTGGTAAAAAATAATTAAAGAATAATCTTTATGGATTTTCTTACCTACTTATAATCACAGTTTTAATAATCAAATTATTAAAATAAATAAACAAAAAATAATTTCAATTAATATACAAAAAAAGAATTTCGATTTTTCAAATTGATCGCAAAGTTTTTTTGATGTGTGTAGCATCAAAAAAACTTTGCGATCAATTTGAAAAATCGAAATTCTTTTTTTGTTACGATAGATTATATGTATTTTGATTTCTTCGTTTTAAATTATTTATTAAAAATATAGATTTAAAATTTTAAAATAAAAAACAATAAAACAGTTCAATTTTTCCTTAAAATTAAAAAAAGAGTACCTGCCTATCAGCTAGTGATCACTAACTTTTTTGGTGTTTAAATATTTAAATGTAGTATTTTAAATATCACAATCAGTAACAAGTCTTCTTTGAACTTCAGAAAAGACTTTAGTCACTAATCAATGTACAGACAGCAGCATCACGATGTAGTTACCCCTTCGAAAGGATCTACGTTATCAAGGGGTTAACAACATCTTGATGCTGCTGTATGTACAGACGCCTGAACATCAACACGGTAATATTATCCTACAGTAGCGTAACTGGGCCGCATGATGGAATTAAATACCTACAGCCGCGTGGTACGTAAACATGCGTTAGGGCTGCCCGTCTCCAGCGTTATAATTACATTTGCCTAGTTTTGTGTTTCTATTTAGTTTTGTGATTTTAAATATACTTTTTTTATATAAACAAATAAAATACTTTTTTAGCGTGGTAAAATCATCAAATGAGTCCTCCCACCCCGGGCAGGGCGGGAGGGACTGGCAGACTTGTACTGACTAAAATCCACGGTGTCCTTAAATAGCCCTTTATGTTCCGGGGTCACGGTAACGAGATAAGTCCCGCGACCCCGGCAGGCTTTGGCCCTCTAGAGTGGGGCCCCGTCATTATGCTGACGCTCTTTGAGGCACGCGTGGAACACAACGCGCCGTCGACCCGGGCATGGTCCATGGTCAGACAGCGAGTTGCCCTTTACTCGCCGCCCGCATGCCCGCAAATACTTTGTATATACATATTGAATAGGAAGTGTTCAATAAAAATGCGTGTTTTTTTATTTATAGAATTAAAAAAAAAAAACATGTTTCTGTTTGAAAAACAAATCGGGCTTATAAAGCGACTGAAAAATATTTGCGCCTCGACTGAGTCGTACGAAATGCTTTATTATTAAATTTTAAAGTATAATAAATCCGCATTCTAATATAGCTTAATTAAAAATTGTTTTGGGGAACATGGAACAAGGTGGAGAACGCGCGAGCCCTAGATATACTGTAATCTAAGTTCCTAGATTAATATTCATGTGATGTATAGTTTGTGTAGTACACTGAATATACGTTGATAGTACACCGTACCAGTGAGCTTCATTTCCGTGTCCGCCGACAATCTCACCCCGCCGTTACACCACGTCTATACTTTGAATTATACAAACTAACAAAACACACATGCACCGAAGTTTTAACACAAGCGTAAGTAGGTACGTACCGTATCATGATTCATTCAGAACCGCCTATAACTACCTATTTCACTCGTCTCAATAACTAACTTTCCTTTACTCTATTCACTTTAATATTTATTAATCCAAAGACCTTTTTTTTTCGTGAGATAAAAGGAAATACGAGTACTTATCCATTAAAAAGACACACATTATGTACCTACCTACTAGTAAGTAAAATTATTTTATAGTCTTACTTTTCAGAGTTTCCAGGTAAATAAAATGTGTCTGGATGCGTTATTGACGAATTCATACAACCAAAAACAGCACAATATTTCCTACTCGTCATATTAAATAAGTACTTGAACTGATTTTTAGTGAAAATATCGCGCGGTTATTGTTAAAAAAACAACACACCGTCCGTTCGTCACTGCGGTACAGCCGTGACTGTCTGCGCCCCGAGCGCACCCCGACATCGAGGCGCGTAGGTATAGCTCGCGTTTCGTCCATTTGTATGAAGTTGGAGTAAGATTTTCAACTTTATCACAATAGCGAAAGGCTATAGGTAAAATTAGATAGATTCGGGTAGGTTGACAATTGACATGCTGACGTATAAAACATACAAACAAGGTGTTGATTTTTATGTGACAGGCTTGTTGGTCTAGTGGTTAGTGACCCGGACTGCTATGCCGGAGGTCGTGGGTTCGATTCCCACCCAGGACAAATGTTTGTGTGATGAGCACGATCATTTGCTCTGTGTCTGGGTGTAATTTATCTATAATATTTATGTATTTAAAAATATATAAGTATGTTTATCAGTTGTCTAGTACCCATAACACAAGCTCTGCTTAGCTTGGGACTAGATGGCGTTGTGTGATAGTTGTGGAATATTATTATTATTGTATTATTATTATGTAGGTGTACTACGTGTGAAAGAGAAAACTATAATCGATGCTTTTTCTATAAGTTTTAGATACCGACCCTCTCTAATCGATATTCTTATCCCCACAGGGTCCATTCCCGCAGCCGCAGTCAGCAATCCCACCGTACGTGATCCCAGCACAGTTCCGTCCCTACAACGCGAATCCATACTACCAGATGCCGTACAGCGCTCCTGTGTTCTACCCCCCGAATATCCCCTACAACCCCTACCTCGCCCAACAACAGTACCAGCAACCATTCTATCAACAACAACAGCAACCTTTCTTTGGAAATAATCGGATGTCGGTGAGTTTGTACTTTTTTGTGTGTGTAAAATCGTGGAGCGGAAGGAACTGTCAGACTCCATCTTTTTTTAACATCTGTTATCCCACTATTGGGAAAAGGTCTCCTCCATAGCCTCGGCATCTTATACCTCAAAACTGATACACACTAAAATCCACCCTATTTCTTCAATAGCCTTTTGCGTTCCAGGGTTACGTAAATCTGCTTAGACAGTGTCACCCTCCCGCCCTGAATGGAACGGATGGGACTGTCAGACTCATACTGACTATAATTATTGGTGCCAGTTAAGATGTCAATAGCGGACATTGACCCCTACCTAATAATAAGTCCTCGTATAATGACATAAGATCAGAATTAGCCTTTTTATAAAATACCGAATAAATTAGTAAGTATATTGTAAGGATATAAGTATCTACGAGTAAGTATGTATTCATAAGATATCAAAATGGTAAAAATATTTCACCTATACCTAAGATTTTATATTATTTTTATCTTTAAGACTCACAAGTAAACACTATCATATCACAGAAAAATGCTAATTCTGATCTTATGTCATTATACGAGGACTTATTAGGTAAAGGTCAATGTCCGCTATTGACATCTTAACTGGCACCAACTATAAAGTTATCGGTGTTCCTTCAATAGCCCTTTACGTCCCAGGGTCAGGGTTACCTGGTTAGCGATCCCGCGACCTCACCCTTTTCCTTGCATTCCAACGCTCCGGTAACTCTTTTGAACAATCCTTGGCAAGGCAATTCAAATACTAGAATTATAAAGAAGTAGGCACTAGCTTCTAAGGACAAGCCAAGCTTCTATATAGGCATAAAAGTACCGCCTCCAAATATAACCCTTATGTCTTTCACCGCCAGCGCCACCTAGGTCTCCGCGCCCGTCTCGGTATTAACGCCCGCGCACAAGCAAGCCAGAACGTGACCTGCGTCATGCAAGAACTGGGCTACATCGATAGCAACATGGAACCCAATTACGACCAGATCACGCAGAGAATCAACAGCTTGCCGGTTTCCAGTGAGCTGAAGAGCGACATACAAGAGGGACTGCACTTCTGTCAGAAATTCTCGGTAAGTCTGTCAAAGTGACGCAAGTGCTGAGCTGTTGACAACTACGGCCATAACACGCAAAAAATCAACAGCTTAATACTGTCCAGTAAGCAGAAGAGCGGCACACAAAAGGGTTTACACTTCTGTCAGAAGTTTTTGGTAAGTTTGTCAAAGTGACGCAAATGCTGAGCTTCATCATAGACACAGAAAGCTTCGAAATATGAAGCCCGCAAGAAGACTTGGGTTGTAGTGGAAAGATGGGTTGAAAAAGAGACTTAGATAATTCGGAGACTGAATCCATTAATAATGCCAGGAATATGTACCTACCACACATACCCATATCTAAACCAAAACTATGTCATAATACATCTCTTTTATTGCAGCAATGCGTGCCCGAAGACAAGCGTGATATCGTACCGCGTCCACAGGAACAGATCAGAGCCATCTTCTTCTTCCGTTGTTACAAGGTACTGCTTCTATTCACTGGTAATATTACCAACTAGCTTCCGCCCGCGACTCCGTCCGCGCGGATGTCGGTCTTCGCGTGGATGGTTTATTTCTCCATTTTAAGTAACTCTGACAATGACATCTTTATCTATTGGACCCAAATACGGCTAAGCCTAAGCCGGCTAATTAAGGAGATCCCTCTATTGAGCTACTGCTGTTGAGCTCGCGTTCTGTAGTAAGTATTTTTTTCATAGTAATTCCGACCTTGTATTTACAAATAACTGATCGGAACAGTAATCAAAAAGGTCGCGCTGAAAAACACGGTTTAAAATTACACGCATACAATATTAATTCCACGGACGACCGGACCGCTCGCCACACTGGACACGTCCGCTCGCATCAAAATTCAGAATTTATATGCATCGCGCGGCGCGGAACGCGGCTCCTTATATAGGAGTCGGGGAGGCGTGGCCCGCGTGTGCTGCAAACGGTTCAAGCCAAATCCGACTTTCGGCGCTACAGGTTACGGCGCTGAATCCACTGCGGGTAATGCAACGTGTGTTCGCGGTTCTACAGAACAACGTCTATGAATAAAACTGAAAAATAAGATTTTTTTTCTACGTATTTTTTCAGGATAAAAAGTATCCTATTTTATGCCCAGGATAATAAGGTATAATTATACCAAGTTTCATCGAAATCGAACCGTTAGTTTTCACGTGATGCCTGCACATACAGACATACAGACAGACAGACAGACAGACAGACAGACAGACAGACAGACAGACAAAAATTTTTTTAATCACATATTTGGGTTTGGTATCGATCCAGCAACACCCCCCGCTATTTATTTTTTCAATATTTTCAATGTACAGAATTGACCCTTCTACAGATTTATTATATGTATAGATTGTCAAAGAAGCTGCGTCAGACAGACAGACGGATAGACAGGCGAACAGTCGTGGTGAAAGTAAAAGAGTTCCTTTAGTTGCTAAGAAACCCGAAAATTCAGCGAGTCAAATTAATCTGCGGATTAAGTTTCACATCACATCACATCATCAGCATATAATGATCCCACTGCTGGGACACAGGCCTCCTCTCTGCGGTGCGGGTTGGTAGATGTCACATGTCTTCGAATTTTTGGTTCTAGGACATGCCGGTTTCCTCACGATGTTTTCCTTCACCGTTTTGAGAACAGTGGTGATGAAATAAATTACACAAAGTAATGCGCCTGGCGGGGTACGAACCCACGACCTACAACTCGTAAGTCGGGACCGATACCACTAGGCCACCACTGCTCTGATTAAGTTTGCAAGGTCAAAATTAATGAAACAATGTCCACCTGGCGAAGAGTCGTCAATTCCTAGAGCTTAGTTGAAGAAGTGATAGAAAATCATTCGTTTGTTTTCAGCACAAGAAGTTGGAGGCGTGCATCATGAAGGACATCAATGAGCATTTCAACAAGGAGTACATGTTCGACTCCGACACCGATTTCGCGTAAGTTCACGAACTTTAATTAGAATCCTTCAATAATAGTGTAACCTCAGATAATAGATACATAGAATACTCACAAAATAGGTATTTAATAGAACTAGTATGTAGTCTTATAGCTAAAAGCTCTCTTTTCGCAACAACCTTGAGTTTAGAGAAGCAAGCACATCATTATATGATAACAGAACGTTGTAAACCACCATCTGAATCAACCAAATTGTTTTATTGTAAGCACTGAAAAAAAAACAATTAAAATGACACCAGACCTCCTCTCTGTAAAGAATCTTTTCTTTATTTTTTTAGTCATCTGACTAGGACACTTGCTTAATGAATGAAGGATAGATAAACATAATACCTACGATTTTGTTAAACTAACTAAAATTCTATTTTTCCTCAGCCTCTCCCGATCAGCCCGCTCGATTCGCGACGTCCCTCTCCGAGACCCCAGCATCGAGGCCCTGGAGGAGATGGAAGTCTACCTCTATGACTACCTCAGCGGAGGAGGAGGCTTCGACTTCGACTTATACATCTAAGACTGAGCCTTAATATATTAGTCTAGTTCAGTCATTCCTAGTTTGTATGTAGGGTAATGTGACGTCTTTTTTAAGGTTAGGTTTTAAGGTTAGAAAGTGATAAATCTTAAGCTTAATAGATAAAGATGGAATTCGGTTGTTTAAATCTTAAAGTTCCTTAACAAATTAATGAAGTATTTAAATGATTGATAAAACTAAATGAGGAATATGTTGTAGACTCAATAGAAATACGTAAACATATTATTAACTTTGGAAAATATGTGTTTTGTATATTTTTGATTACAATAGATTGTTGGTAAAACCATTTGATCAATTGAAATTCGGTACGATTTTCTACAACGTATTTATAAACTATTTGCAAGTATTATTCCAATTGCGATTTATTTTGCGTTATTGCTAAATAATTAATTACAAATTCGTAGGTGGTTTCTAATACGACTCTTTAACCTTCTTTAAGTATTTTAATTTTATTTCGACGTCAAAGGAACTAGTAACAATAAAATATGAAATTCAAATTACCTGACCTAATGTAGGATTAGGTAACGTAAATATATAAATATTTTGAATGAGGTATTTATAGAAGCTCAAAAACTCAAACAATTGGATTTATTCAAAATTTTAAACGGAAAAAAATGCTCATGAAATATTTATTGTATTTATTACACTTAAGGTATTGTCTAATATAATAACAATCTAAAATTAAGGTTGCCCTTATACGTACCTAGTAATTATTTAAAAATCGAAACGTTTGGTTATTTCTGAGACCAAACAAAAACTAACACTTATTTCGAAGAAAATAGATAATATTGAATATTAGCCCGGACTTCAATTTCGGTATTATTTTACATTTATTTAGTTAAATATTCGCCATCGAATACATTTAAAATAAGTTTCTATTAGTTTTAAGAATTTCTTAATGAATATCTTTGGCGTAGGGTAAACCGGGATGTTTGCTGCTCACGTAACTACAACAACAAGGAATAATTTGAGGAAGCATAAAATAATTAACAAAATGTCTTGAAAAAAACAAATTCTGACCAACCTTTGAGGGTAAAACAGGAATGTCGAAAAAGTAATCATCATCATCAGCCCTCAATGTTCCCACTGTTGGGACACAGGCCTCCTTTCTTTGAGAGGGAGTGGGCCATAATCCACCACGCGAAAAAGTAATGTAAATAATATATTTTGAAAACGAAAATTTAATCATCATCACCATCATCAGTCATGTACTTATCAGTATTTTATTATTCGTAGATCAGAAAGATCGAACTTTAATTATAAGCGTACAGTACCTACATCCATGACAAAGCAATCATAGAGATATTTGACCATATTTACCTGTTCAATAATTTATGTAGGCCGCCTATCTTTAAATCACTGAATATCACTAAAATATTATAATCTGTGGTAGATTGGTAGCTGAATATGAATATAAGCGATGTTGTAAAAACGTTATGTTGGTAGCAAACTTGGGTTCTTGTCAATTAGGCACGCTAGTTCGAGCCTTCTTGATGACGACTGATTTAGGTTAAGTTTAAGGTAAAAGGCACAGATGGGTCAATCTTCAATATTTGAGACATCCGTTGAGGATAATGACGCCCGATCTTTTACTACTAGTGCAACCATCCACTGACAAAAAACCAAAAAAAAACAAAATATAAATTATTTTATTTCATTTAAGTTAGATGTAATTAAAATAATTTATATTTTTGTTTTTTGTCAGTGGATGATTGCACTAGTAGTAAAAGATCGGGCGTCATTATCCTCAACGAATGTCTCAAATATTGAAGATTGACCCAGTTGCTATCTTGTATTTAAATAATTATTTGTATGTTTTAATTTTAGCCCATTAATGTTTTTTCGGTGATTGACTATAAAATAGTTAGTATTCTAATAAAATAAAATAATCATATTATTTTATTTTTTTAACCTATTGACGTTTTTGGCAAATGATTGATGCATTTACTAGATTTAAGGGTTAGTGTTAAGATATACTTAGGTAATATTTTGAGATAAGATAAATGTAAAATCAAAATGACAACTGATTAAAACAATAAAAAAGGAAAAATCTTTAATTTATCTCCAGTTTAATAAACAAATACCAGAAGCAAGAAAAAATATAGCTCGTCGCAACCACATAAAATATAATAAAAAAAAACTTACCTATCTTACTTTCTTATGTCCGAAAAATGAAACAAGACATCAATAATACGGTGACATTTAATTCGGGCTGTCATATATTTTTTCCGCATTTTGACGCAGACACGGCCAGTTATGAACTGGCAGACAAAAAGCATTATTCTATAAATATTATATGTATCTACTGAAAGGGCACGCGTGCTGGCCAAAGTACAAAGGGCAACTAAAGGTGACTGTCTATCAAATATCGAACCGACATGCACAATAATTTTCTTGTCAGCATTGCGTCAAATTTTGTAAAATTGGCCTTTAATTTTTAATTCTTCGTTTCTTGTTATTGATTTTTTTTTTGTTAGAAACTATTTGTCGTGACACGTGTATTTGTATTTTTTGTTAGGGCATGAAGAAATAATGTTGACGTCTTTTTAACTACGCTTATTCGTCTGAGTGAAGTAGTTGATGCCCACTTAGCTCTATTATAGGGACAATATAGGAAAAAACTAACATGAAATGAAGACGTTCTAATGCCTAATGATAATGTACGCTTTCTTTCTGTTTGATATCACACAGGTAAAAGACACATAACATGTACATATTTGACAGATGTCATACACGAAAAAGAAAAAAAGCCATCTGTTTGGTGAAATCTAAAACCCTTTTGTGGTAACCATCGGTTTCGGAGAAAGGTCCAGAATATTTTTTGCCAATATCTCTCGATGAGCATAAAAAAGTAGCATTATATTTGTCCGTGAACGGATTCTTGAACAAAACTTTCACCGGGGGTCCATTATTGGAGTGCTCAATTTTTTCTCTGTGAAAAAATTGTTACCTGTCGCCTTTGAAAGAGGTTGATGGGAATATGGAGCAAGTACCTTTAGTTACTATGCAAAAAATATCTGTTCTCATAGTGATTCATTTAACTTTGCGCGAATTTGAGTTGTCTCGTTTCCATATTTGTTAGGTACAATTACAAAGCATGAAGTTTCATAGTTATTTTTAGATTCACTAATTAATTATCCTCATAATATGCTATAGCTGCCTATTAGTAACGTACTTTAAATAAAAAATGAAGGTATTATTTAGATATTTTGTCCTTTTATGTTGTTGCTTCCAATTTAAGATGAGTAGGCATTGGTCGCTTTAGGTATTTTGTTGACAGGTGACTGGTACAGAATGCCTTGTGGCATTAAGTCCGCCTATGTAGTACCATTGATGTGTACATGAAATATAAATAAATATTCTGGAACATACTGTTTTATATACCTACCTACATACATATATGGAACTTTTAGTCAATTAATCTCTTTGTTACCATGCCTACTTCAATTTCCTGTAACTTCCTCAACGTATTTAATTTAAATTCATAATAAGTTAAAATTAAAACCTAAAAGCTCTGAGTTTGCTTCTTACTTTACCTTTAATAACAATTTTATTACTGCTTCCAAAAATAATGTTTTAAAATAATGACCTAGAAGAAATTACCTAGATACTGAAAAAAAATTGGCAAAACTGATTTATGACGGTATTAGGATCCCTACTCAGCCTTGACGGTTACTTTCTTCAAAGGAAAACATTATAATAGTAAAATCATTTGTTTACCGAAAATAGAGCAAAAATACCAGAAAGCTGTTATGATCATAAAAGAGTTGGAGATAATACCCTGAAACAAAAGGCTTGTACAGTTATTTTTCACTGTTTTTATAACCCGTTTTTATACCCGTTTTGGTTATTTATGGCTGGGATTATTTTTAGAAATGGGCCAACTATGACTGACAGAATAGCCGACAAACCGACTAGTTGGCCAAGCTGGTCACTGTTACCAATGGATCTTCGTTTCGCAATTAGTAAGCGTATGTATTCAATCGCAAGAGCTCTGCGTTTATTGAAATGCAAAGTGCTTGAAAGATTCTATTAATAAATTCTGGGATACCTAACTTCCGCCATTTTCCTTAGTGTTTAGTTGGTAACTGGTATTACTACAAAGAAGTATTGTATCAAGCTAAATCTTTAAACTGTCACATATCCGAGATATAAACTTTTGAAACCTAAAATCAATTCACCGAAGTATCTTCATCTGCATCCTTAATTTTATTACCACGCATGCAACCTGTATAAATCATAGATATGGCATCAAAACAAGTACCTATGCAATGCAAACAAATGCAATAGATAAAATCTGCCTATTTCTGTCTTCTATGTACTCCTAGATCATTATTATATTTTGTTTCCCTAATTGGTTATGCAGCTTGAACTTAAGTACAACTCATTTTTCATTAAAATCTCAAATACCAAATAATACCACATTGTCACCTACTTATAATGTAAAAATATCAATGCTCTTCAAAAATCTCTTTTGTACAAAAATAGATACCCTTTGATATTGTGAAATATTGAGAATTCCATTTCATTTGTTAAAAACATACATATGTTCTGACGCAGATGTGTTCGCAAATAAACACTTATTTCATTAACAAAGGCTTTTAGAAAGCATATACACTCAACCCGTCCGTGAAACGCACCTTTAGCGACCGATGGGGTACAAATGGACAGTTGTCGGAATTGCATGCAAATAAAAAGTTCTTGAATAAAAACATTTCAAGGATTTAGAAGAAAATTACAAAACAAGGAAGAATATTAATTTTTGAGCATGTTAAAATGCAGAGGTTCTCTGAAAAAAAAAATTTAGTATTCATTTAAACATAATAAATCAAAACTTAACTAACTACCTATATGTATACAACATTATTTTTAGTATATGCGAAACCTGAATATATTGGAATCGAATCAGTAACTGATTCGATTCCAATAATTTTTACACCATGTTATATTTTTTTTTCAAAAATATTTTAATAAAGTTTTATTACCAGTTAATTACAATACAATCACCGTACAGTTAGGTACCTATTGCCAAACTATTATCACGAGTGTATAACACAGGAGACGCGGTTTACACGGGTGTACCGCGAAATGAGCATGTTTTTGAACGGACAACCAGGTAATATACAAGCTTATAACTTTGTGATTTTTTATGATACGGTTTTAAAATTTTATACATAGATTCTTTACACATAAATATTAGACAGGTGTATCGACTTTCGCATAAACAAAAAATAATGTTGTATAGTTAAATACCAACATTACCTATCACTTTCCAGGTGTGATGTGATAAACTTTAAAATTAAAGTATATATTATTTAAAAAAAAACATCAAAAATTAAAAATCGCATCTTATTTTCAACAACTGATCTATTCACCCTTCAACAAAATATAGAACACCTTTCCAGGTAAACAAATAGAGAAAGATTTTTGTCAAATAATCGCCTGCGCAAGTGTTATGTCAGAATACAATGAAAGAGTCGCAAAAAATAGAAAGATGGGAAGGATTGATGTAAACGGGGTTTTAGGTTAGTGGGCCTTATGGATTTTATGTCGATTATCTATGCTAGAAATAACATCCGCAGATCCGCAAGGTGCTCATATTTTGAAAAAAAATATCTTAAGATCCCTTTCCTGGGATGACAATAATTGGGACTTGCACCCTATTTTACAATAGGTATTATTTATTTGGTACTATGTAAAATAATATTTTTAATACCAAAAACAATGAACTTGAACTATTGTATGTAAAATCGTCATTGCAAAGTTGAATGGAAACGTTTACATGACTATTTAAATAGCACTCGGCCCTGAACGAATGGGTAATAAATTATGAATAAAATACAGGCCATGATAATGTTTGTTTTTTTTTTAAACTGGTAATATGTAGTAGTTTTTGAGATTGTCCATTACAAAGAGACATACAAGAAATCCAATCTTTACTCTTTATAATATTACCTATTTAGGATATTTTTTCAAATCACTATTTGAAAACGATTGAGACCTAATAAGCGCTCATGTACACGACGTCGCGACCACGCCTCTAGGCTGTGTAAGGCGCGTCGCTCACTGGTAAGTCGAAGCGGCGACGGCGACGTCGCGTCAGCGGCGGGTCGGCGTCGCAGCACGCGTGCACTGCCATTCATTTGTAAAGAAAACCTTGTTGCGGTGTGCCTCTTATGCGCCCGCGCCTCAACTGCACCTCGACTGTTAAACGTGTGAGCGACCCGCCTATACGGTCGCCAACGACCATTTATATCTAGACGCCTCATGCACGATCTGACTAACGAAAATTATTCTGCCAAGTCGCTGAGGTACGACGTAAGCGAGGGGGACGGGGTACTGCGTTCTGATTGGCTAACGGGGACGGTGTACTGCGTTCTGATTGGCTAACTCCAGGTCAGTGCGACAAGGGGCGCTCACAGGAGTGGTCGAGTCACGACGGTTATAAGACTTTTTTACCTATTAGGATTAGGAGTCTAGATATAAATGGTCGTTGACGGTCGCTAACGCGCCGCCACCGCGCCGCCGCCGCGCCGCCGCCGCGCCGCCACCGCGATGCCAATTCGATAGTGTTTGATTTATCTAAAAAAGGAGGTTTCTCATTTCGGCCGTAATGTTGGGAAAAGGCTAGGCAAAGAAGTTATTTCATATTATTTACCTCCACTCGATTTCTTTGGTCTTCCATCATCAAACCCTAATTTCCATATCATGGGACCACCTTTGACATATATACGGCATATATACGGCCGAAATGAGAAACCTCCTTTTTTAGATAAATAAAACACTGGCGTCGTGTACATGAGCGCTAAGGCCTCACGGACTGCTCAGGCAGTCACAACTTGCAGTCCCTACTGACTAATTCAAGCCGATCGTGTTGTGATTGTCCGGCCGAAGACTCGTTTGCTAAGCAGTCGAAAGCAGTGAAGGAGTTGATATTGACTGCTTTAAACAGAGGCCTTATTACTAGTTTTCACGTTTTTGTTGCGTAAACGAGGACTTTGACGTTAATTTGGTGGATCAAATTAGTTCCCACTCAATTCGATTCAAATTATTTATTCATCGTTCGTACGCAAGGCCCTTTTTATTTTCCCTTCAATTTACGTCAGAATACTTCAAGTATGTTGTAGTACGGCGAAATACGGAGAATAAATGATAAAGTGTCCGCGTATGTACGGCCCTGAATCAAAAAATTACTAAGAAAATCTACAAACAAACGTTCTTCTCATTAAACCGCTTCCTAAATCCTAACACACGCCTTTTCAAAGAAATCGTTCGAAGTGCGAACAACATCCTATACGGAACTAACAAGAGTGTGAAACAGTGTCGCAAAAAGTTTCCTACTCTCAAGTGTCCACGTGCTACGGTATCCCACGGGTGCCTCCTGCCGATGTTAGGCATTTCCTGAGGACCAGACCTAATTAGGACGGTTCACGACATTTGTACGTCTGTAATGAATGGAATGATCAATGATCACCCCAGATGCTTCTGGGGTTGAGGGCAGATGGACTTCGAAGGTGTATGTATGTAGGGTGGGTGGAAATTTTGATTGGGGTGTCGGTAATTTTAGTTTTAGTGACTGCTGTTTGAATTAACGGTGATTTTTTGGTGGCAAGGTTAGTTTCTGGTAACAGTATCTCTCATTGATGTTTGATTAAGATAGTAAATAACTGTTTTCAGTGCCGAATTTACACAACTGATTTTTTTTATAATAATGGTATTTTCTACGGCCCCGCACGTGTGAAACCCGGCCGGCACTCACTGACTTATTCTCTCGTAAAAAATATTATCGAACAATGAGTAAAAAAAGTAAAAATGTTTTGGAATACTTTAATATTAGAAACATTGCTTTCGTAAGGAGACGAGAGTCTTTGATCGATAATTATTTACCCATACTTATACCTTGCGAACTCTCTTACAAAACTCGGAACTCCATACAAACTTCCGTACCAAAAAAGCTGCGACTTTTTTCTCAACATCCCACCTATATATCACGTCAAACTTTAATATGAGAACTATCGAAAAGTTCCGGGACCTCTCCCAGGGGTCAAATAAGTCACTATATTATCTTAGGCCACTTGGCTTATTCCCAAAACAATCGTAATATTATACGCAATAAGAAAAACATAAGTTCCGCAGGAATTAGTTGTCATAAATGCTAAATAAATTGATGGCTGGAATCTTTTATTTGTATGGAATTGGATCTCGTTACTGTTTATGGCCTAGTCTAGTCTTGTGGACTTCTTTTTTATATCCTTTGGCCTTGTTTTTTCTGTAAGAATATGTATTTTATAAACTCGAATGAGTAATGTGAACCTGTGAAAGAAATAATCAGAGGGCTTTCTTAAAAGTCTGTTTTTTTTGCCATTCGAAGTAAATAGTGTAGAGATGTAAGTAGACATTAATGTGCTATCTTACATTCTGAGTTTTCATGTAATTAATAAATCCGTCTAGCGCGATGGTTTCCAGTGATTGCTATATTCATGATAGCTAAAATATAATAGAAAACTGCTTTCATTAAAATTAACTACCTATTTAAACTTTCATTCTAAAAAAGTAAGTAGGTATGTGAGCTTTCTTGAAACCCATAAAACATAATAAACTGCTTCCACATTGTATCATTTTCAGCTAACTATAAAACTTTCTTGGAGCCAAAAAACAAACGGACATTACAGCTTCAAGATGTCCCTAACCAAACATTCTTAAAAAAATGTCCCAAAACATTTGAAACCCGACACTTGCCGAACTTACCCGAGCTCTACAAAAAGGTTTCATCGGCAAAGAGGCGCGGCCATAGACTACATTTTCGATGATTTATGGTGCAAATTAACGAGTACGTATCCTCATTCCAGAGCGTCATTTCCTGGTAGAACGCACTGCTACTCAGCTGAGCGCGGGAAAAAATAACAGCAAACATTCTTAGCGAAAGCTTTTTGCTTGTTTGTAAGATTTTTGGGCTTCTAGGTCCTCGTTTATCTTTTTGCAGGATAGTTTTTTTGTTTTTGTTGTTTTCAGCAGTTTTTACAGCCTCTGTTTGTTGTTTGATCCAATTGTTCGTAATCTTGTTACTTCAGTAATATCAATTCAACTACATAAACATTGCTATACACAATTCCATAAATATTTAAAAAGCTTTGTACAAGAACAACTAAAAACAAAACCATTCCTGTAGGGTAATTCAAGTTTAGGCATCTATGGTGAACTCATTTCGGTGTTATGGTTTTACGAAATGCGGTAAATATCCAGTGGAAATTCGGATACAGGAAAATGACTTATATAAAACAGTAGGTAGGTATAACCGCAAAAAAAAAAAACAAAAATATGTATTGGGTGTTATTATTGTCACTTGATTTTATAATATCTTTTCCTCGATCATGCATCCTCACTTTCCGCATACAGCCACTTTAGTGTACCACAAAACCAAAATTGATTCCTATTCCTCGAAGAACATGACTTTCGCAGCCCACAACTGGACTGAAGAATCTCCCAAGTTGCCTTTTTTATTTTATTTTTTACTCAGGGTTAGCTCTTGGCGTCAAATTAGCCCAGAAGAAAAGATGAGACGTAAGATGAAGTGAGCTAACGGAGTCCCTTCTAAGTAGAACTTGTCCACACCGTCAGAGGCCTGTGACCCAGCAGTGGGAACATTATGGTGATGTAAGTTATCAACATACCTTGTGGGTTCAACACTAAATTCCTTTTCTAAGTTAATTTTGTTTCAATTCACCCCAGCATTTCTTTTCACCCAGTTTTGCTACCACCAAAAACCTATACCTCATCATCATCTTAATCAATGGTAGGTAGTACATCTCTCCGACTCAACTAATTAACAATAACAAGCGGATCGGCACGGCGGCATCCGCATACCGTTCGGCTCGTGTTACGATATTTTTTGTCGGAAAATATAAAAAGTTCGGTAAAAAGTTGACTACATGCGGTAGAGGAACAAGTGCAACCGCCCTACGGTGGTGACCAAAGAGTAAATACGGAGATGTGGCAGTATATGAAATTAGGCAACTTATTTGATACTGTATTGCACACTGTACAAATCACTGTGGGCTTAACTTGTATTGCAAAAATGAAATGATGACGTTAGTTCAAGTTAAATACCTTAATTCTTAGGTACATGGATGCCCAAATGTAGAGGATTCTTCCTTAAATTACTTTCATGCGAACCATTCTATTCGTATTTAATTTATTGTATTTATCGACGCAGAAGGGGATCGGGAGAGCAGGAGCGTGTGTGGGCGTGTTGATGAAAGTGGTTATCATCATCGTTTCTTCATACAGGTTCCATCAGTTCCATGGGATCAGTCAGTGGGTACTCGGGCAAGCCAGTAAAACGTAGGTTTAGTTACAAATCACAGACACGTATATTCGTTAAGTTCACAGGATATTCACAATGCGGATTTACTTGAGATAATTTAACAATTAGGTTTGTACGGTGAACGTGACAGTTTCGATCGTCCGCTCGCAACCAAGTCTGTAGCGGGAATCCTCGCGTCATCCCCGTCATCCAAATTCAAAAATCGACTCTGTCCACGTGTTTAGGCGGGAGAACAATAGCGCCATCACACGGCGTTCACTGTACAACTCGATTAACCAATCAGAATTAAGTGACAGGTTTACCAATATTAAGAAATTTAAGGATAGAATTCTTATTTTGATAATGTTGTCATCTGGAATTTCAAATTTTGAATTGCTTGCGACTGCTCGCGACGACACGGCCAGACTGACGATTCACACGTCCTCGTGTGTATCTGTAACAAATGTCTCATTTGTAGCAAATATCTTGCTCGGCCTAACCTGACAAGAAGGTACACATAACACAGTCAAAAGATGCCTCAGGAGTAAACGTGAACAGAATTAAACTTCAATCAATTGTACAGTGAATATACAAGCACACAACTGAAACCACACTAATATGACCCGGCTGCTCGGCAGCGTAGTCTCACAGAGACCCAAACAATAGTCTCGCAGAGACCCATAGTCTTATACAGACCCAATCTATAGTCTTACAGACCCAAACAATAGTCTCACAGAGACCCATAGTCTTATTCAGACCCAATCAATAGTCACACAGACCCATAGTCTTATAGACCCAAACAATAGTCTCACAGAGACCCATAGTCTTATTCAGACCCAATCAATAGTCTCACAGAGACCCATAGTCTTATAGACCCAAATAATAGTCTCTCAGAGACCCATAGTCTTATACAGACCCAATCTATAGTCTTACAGACCCAAACAATAGTCTCAAAGAGACCCATAGTCTTATTCAGACCCAATCAATAGTCACACAGACCCATAGTCTTATAGACCCAAACAATAGTCTCACAGAGACCCAGCCACCATACATCTAGCCGCACATTGCGCCCTGAACGACTCATATAGAATCGCAGTTACAACTACGACCAGACTGTACAGTTTGATAAAAAAAAGGTAGTCAGTCATTTTAGTGTGCATCATATTCAAACAACAGCGGAAGTGATTTCACTATTTCAATCTCCATTGGATTCTATATCAACAACCAGTACATACGGAACTTCACATTGAGGCATCTTTCTAAGACGATCGAATACTTAAAGTTTCTCTTATTGTCAATCATTTCGAGGCATAACAATAGCCTTCATGTAATTCAAAATTGAACTTTATATCCTTTCGAAACTAATTTTCTTTTATTTCGTAACCATGTCAACTAGATTTAATATGGCTTATTTAGCCCATTCATTGTCAACATGGAATATAAACTTTGTTCGATATTGTGGGCCGCGTGCTCTCTCGTTTTAGAAAATAATACCACGCCTGTAATCACTGATGGGCTGAGCAAAGGTTTACTTTCATTATGCCAATTATGTTTTAAAGTCTCATGTCATAAGAGTCGCGCCTATTGCCAATATTGCCATGAACTTGGCACAAATCCAGCCTACATGGCTGCCACTGAAAAATGCCTAATAGAAAAACCCATAAACACAACTCGACCTGGGAACCGAACCCCGGACTTCACGTTCAGCAGTCGCGCTAGGACCACTGGACCAACATGGTAGTCGTTTTAGAAATACTATACGTCAACTAATGTCAACAGTTAAAGGATAAACAATGCGTGCTGCATCTTTTAAACGAAATTTCATATTGTCTGTAGTTGCGTAATTAATGGTAAACTATCAATAAACCCAAACGAAAACTCAAGTGATATACGCACAAGACTATTTAAAAGTTGGCGAAATTTTGTTTTTTTTTAATTACCCTCAAATTATTTCTGTCATTGTGGTAGAAAAACGTTTCTACCCATTATCACTACAAACATTTAAACCCACAAACAACCAAACCCGGTACAATTGGCATTCATACAAAAATCTGTTACATACGGGAACCAAACCCGCCGCGAGACGCACCGCAGCCACCAATTGCTGCGTTAAGCCACTGCGTCAACCGTGGCGCTTGAAACGGTATCACTCAAATCATAATTTAAAATATTAGAGCCTATCATTATGTTATGTGCCATCAACTCATCTGGAACTATGAGAACTAATTATATTGTAAACAATGCCCATTAATATCAACATCTCTCTACAATAACATAAGCGTTACCAACTTTCTTTATCGTATTTCAACATTGAATCGCTCTGCTAAAAACTCATTCGCCTTACTTTGTTTTACGAGAGAACACTCAGCACCACTATTAACGAGATAAAATGTCTACGACTCACCGGATCGTATCAGCCTACGTCCACCTTGGACTTGGCAGTAGTTGTCACGTCGCTCCCGTGCCGCGCCGCGCCGCCTCAGTGCCAGCGGGTCGCGCGCTGCCGCCGACTCCGTGTCGCTGTTGCCGCTGCACCGCCACACCACCATCGCCACTGGCGCGCCGCGCGCCGCCCGCGCTGACGCCGCCGTGCCTCCGCACAGCCGCCATCGTGCCGGCCCGCCGTTGCTGCTGGTCGCTGCCTACTGCGTTGCTCCTCTCCTGATAGCTCATTGCGATGTGGCCCCGTATTTCGAAGTAAATGCTAGTACTCCTTCTTTCATTTGTAATTCTGTGAGGCTGTCCATTGTTCACCGTCAAGCTCCAAGAATGTGGATCAATGTCTGGTAGGTCTGGGTTGAACTCTGGTAGATTGATAGAGGCTTCGTTGATCTTCGTATGGTTTTCAATCGGTCTTGCAGTCGTATTCTGGTTTTGCTACTTGAAGCTGCCGCCAATACATATCGTTGCTAGGCGCCCGAGCTGATCCCACTTCTGATATCGACGCAGAAGGGGATCGGGAGAGCAGGAGCGTGTGTGGGCGTGTTGATGAAAGTGGTTATCATCATCGTTTCTTCATACAGGTTCCATCAGTTCCATGGGATCAGTCAGTGGGTACTCGGGCAAGCCAGTAAAACGTAGGTTTAGTTACAAATCACAGACACGTATATTCGTTAAGTTCACAGGATATTCACAATGCGGATTTACTTGAGATAATTTAACAATTAGGTTTGTACGGTGAACGTGACAGTTTCGATCGTCCGCTCGCAACCAAGTCTGTAGCGGGAATCCTCGCGTCATCCCCGTCATCCAAATTCAAAAATCGACTCTGTCCACGTGTTTAGGCGGGAGAACAATAGCGCCATCACACGGCGTTCACTGTACAACTCGATTAACCAATCAGAATTAAGTGACAGGTTTACCAATATTAAGAAATTTAAGGATAGAATTCTTATTTTGATAATGTTGTCATCTGGAATTTCAAATTTTGAATTGCTTGCGACTGCTCGCGACGACATATTTTTATATTGAATATTATTGTTTACTTAAAGCTCAGGGAGGACATATCAGTAAACACATTATTTGTCAAATAATTACTCAATAGAAATCAATAATTAATCACTTAGAATATTATACGATTGAGCATAAATACATAAAATATACCTACAATAAATGTAGTTGCAAAAACGTAGGTGTTAAAGACGCTACGAGAGGTGCTACGAAAGCGCTACGCAAGAATCTGCGAGAGCACTCCGCGCTACGATCCCGCGTAGCCGTCTTCGTAGAGCTAAGAGACAGGAAGGCACAAAATGAATATAGCCCGAGTCCAAACAAGTCTACTTGTCTATGACAAAAGTGAAGTGATTCATTAGGCAGGTGGTTCGTCTTCATTGCTTGTGTCGGAGATAGTTTACCGTTTAAATGACTATTTGAGGCGGGAACTAAAAAGTCGTACGTTATCTCTAAGCTATTGGCTGTGTAAGTTGATTAGATTAAAGAAGTTATACGGGCGGGGGGGTAAAGATGTCAAAACATAATAAGTGGACCTAGTCTTTAAGACATTTGAAGGGTTTTTTAAATCGTTCTAGTTGTTTTGGTTAGCTGTAGGATTAACTATTAACTCGTTTTTTTTTGCAGGTGATAAAATCACTTTGAGGCGCGCGTGGAATACTACGCGTCGTCGACCCAGTTGCCCATTACTCGCCGCCCGCATGCCCGTGTCCGGAGATCGTCCCACGACGTCTGTCGCTGCGGGCGTCTACCACTGCGGCTGGGGCGGAGGGAGGACGCTGTCCTCTCCCTCTCGCGGCCGGCTTGGCCGCCCCTAATATCAGCCGCCCTAGGCCCGGGCCTACTGGGCCTTAGGGGAAATCCGCCCCTGAGCGGAAGGGAATGTCAGGACTGTCAGGGGACTGTCTCTTACTGCCTAAGTTCTTTCAGTAGCCCTTTACATTCTAAGTTCATGGTAACTGACCACTCCTTTCATATAATCAGCCTAAATTGTTCCCACTGCTAAACCTCTCCACCACCACCGCCACTCTATCACTACCGCTACTCCTTCAGTGAAGTTTATTTAACAAACCCCGTAACTTCTTAGTATACACCTATATGTTCGACAGGCCTGTTGGTCTAGTGGTTAGTGACCCTGACTGCTATGCCGGAGGTCGTGGTTTCGATTCCCACCCAGGACAAATGTTTGTGTGATGAGCACGATCATTTTTTCTGTGTCTGGGTGTAATTTATTTATAATATGTATGTATTTACAAATATATGAGTATGTTTATCAGTTGTCTAGTACCCATAACACAAGCTCTGCTTAGCTTCGGACTAGATGGCGTTGTGTGATAGTTGTGGAATATTATATTATTATGTATGACGGCCTCACCCGCTACCACTTCAAATTATGCCACGGGAAGTTATAATCATGATAAAAACTAAGCCATATGTGTTATAAACTGTGTACCAACTTTCATCTAAATCCGTTCAGTGGTTTTTGCGTCAATGATTAACAAACATCCATCCATACAAACTTTCACCTTTTTAATATTAGTACTGGAAGCAGGATAAGGCTGAGGCCGCACTACGATTTTTTTCAGCAAGCGATTAATCGCTACAACAGCGACACCGCTGGAGACGCACACACCACGATTAAAAATCGCGAAACGACTCTACCGAACGGTCTATCGGATACTGACCAAAAAACCGCCAGTGCGTGCACGTCTACTAAGTTCATAGATTACAGTTTTGCCGCGGCTTTTACCCGCGAGCATTTTGCAGCAAATCATGGTTTTAAAATCAGCCTCGCGGAAAACACCGCAGGTGCGGCCGCTTGTATTAGCTTTCTAGGGGCACAAATTCACGCGATTAAAAACCACAGCGGTTTAACCGTAGTGCGGCCTAGGCCTTATAGAATCTTAGGGGGTCTTATTAGATATCTGCTTCCTTTTTAGATTGCAGTGAACTATTCTTTAATTAAACAATGTATACCAATTCCCATGACACCATTCACACATTACTTCAATAACTCCTTTGATCAAAACCTCATGAAACTCATGTTGATATTTTTAAAACTAAAAATAATCAAAAGCCAAAGAAACATTTGCGTACATCTCTACAAGGAACTTTCAACCTTAACACTCAAAAAACTCGGTTCAAATTTAATTGCCAGTTTTAAGGAACCACATTGGTATCATCAGTTGGAAGTACGCATGTAGACATTGAACCTTAAAGAATCAGGAAGAAAGTTTAAATTTAATTGGCAGTTTTAAGTAACACCACGATTTTGTCAGTTTGAAAGTATGCAAGTGCAGACGTGGTCTGTCAGCGTTACGAGTGGTCTGACCCTCGTCAGACTTCGATGAGGTCTCACGTCTTCAGGCACTTGTCTGCACTGAGAAGGAATGTTTTGAGAATCTAGTATGGAATGCCTGTGTTTAGAAGACTTCAGCACTACGTTGTTTTTTCGTTTTGGAGATTTAGTTTTTTCGTTTAAAAACTGAAATGACGAGTTAGTAATATTCAACCTATCTTTAACATCAAGATTTAGTGTAATAGGTTTGTATTTAATTTTTATTTGTAACAATAACAGACACACCTTATGAGTGGTAAAATCTTCAAATGAGTCCTCCAGCCCTCAGTGCAGAAGAGCCTATCAGAATCTTACTGTCTAAAAATCCAGCCAGTTTCTCTGAAGGACTCTGGAACTCAAAGAGCATCTGAATGCCTTCACAGACGATACCGCGACCCCGGCAACATTCAATGTATCCTAGAGTTTCGAGATTGTTCTTTATTTTACTGCATACACGTTTCTTTGCATTAGCGCACTCAATAAATCACTAAAACCGACAGAAACCAAAGCCATAATTTCATTACCACTAAAAAGAAGCGTTCCAAATACGAAAAAGCGCCGGTGGTCTTAAAAAAAGCGGCGCTCTCTCTTTAGTCTATGCTCAGAATTGGCATGGAGCATAGACAATAGTCGATTTTTTATCGCGACACATCTGCAACCGGACACCGAGGTCCAGTAGACGATAACATTCCACTATTTTTCACCACAATGACTACTAACTACATAAATCTTTCCAGTGAATTTACAATTATTTTAGGACTGTTTTTTTTTTGTTTAGTCGATCATTGATCGTCCACCCTCGCATCAGAGACCATTGTTGGTTAAAAAGAGTGAATTTTTTCTGGTCATTTTGGGGGCCATTGTAAAAAGATGTCTCTCAAATGTCCCCCTTATGTTTAATGGCGCAGCTGAGGTTATTTCTGTTATTTCGGACGTTGGACATCGTAAGAAAGTGTGGATTACAAGGTAAAAATGAGATACTTATCTAGGCTTAATGGTGTGTAAAAATTAGGCGATTTATTCATTGTTGTATGGCTACCTAAGTGAATTAGTTCTTTATTGCTGGTCCGTTACTTTACACAATATGTAGGCTCTAAGAAGTTTTAATAATTAATATTTTTTATCTGGACATTAGTTGAGTACTTTTCGACTTTACAACAAACGAATAATTATGAGTTACTTCTCTGAAACTACAAAATTAACTCAGTTTTTTGCAGAGAAAAACACAATAGAAATAATTACGTATGCAGGCTAAAAAGGGGCACTGAGTGACACTTTCGAAATTCGGGTGGTCCGTCCGTTTGCACTGACCATCAACTAAAGTGTCCCATAAACAAAACTAACACATTTATTTCTTAGCGGTAACGCGTAGGTGGCGAGATTCGGGCAGAGATATGACAATTTGCAGCCTACCACAGATAACAAATTGCTAAATACTTTGACAGATGAAGATTAATAGGTGCGAAAACAATGCAACTGTGTAGTAAACTTAACGTTATAACTTCCTTCTGTTTTTACTAAATTGTTGATTTCGTACTTTTATTTGTATGAGTCGATATTAGTTATTATTGATTTAGAACAGGTATACGTATACTCATAAATGCATCGATTTTGTTACTGCGTGTAAACTCTTATGTAAAACTAGCTTCCGCCCGCGACTCCGTCCGCGCGGATGTCGGTCTTCGCGTGGATGGTTTATTTCTCCATTTTGAGTAACTCTGACAATGACATCTTATAAATATCTATTGGACCCAAATACGGCTAAGCCTATAATAATTAAGGAGATCCCTCTATTGAGCTACTGCTGTTGAGCTCGCGTTCTGTAGTAAGTATTTTTTTCATAGTAATTCCGACCTTGTATTTACAAATAACTGATCGGAACAGTAATCAAAAAGGTCGAGCTGAAAAGCACGGTTTAAAATGACACGCATACAATATTAATTCCACGGACAACCGCTCGCCACACTGGACACGTCCGCTCGCATCAAAATTCAGAATTTATATGCATCGCGCGGCGCGGAACGCGGCTCCTTATATAGGAGTCGGGGAGGCGTGGCCCACGTGTGCCGCAAACGGTTCAAGCCAAATCCGACTTTCGGCGCTACAGGTTACGGCGCTAAATCCACTGCGGGTAATGCAACGTGTGTTCGCGGTTCTACAGAACAACGTCTATGAATAAAACAGATTTTTTTTCTACGTATTTTTCCAGGATAAAAAGTATCCTATTTTATGCCCAGGATAATAAGGTATAATTATACCAAGTTTCATCGAAATCGAACCGTTAGTTTTCACGTGATGCCTGCACATACAGACAGACAGACAGACAGACAAAAATTTTTTTAATCACATATTTGGGTTTGGTATCGATCCAGCAACACCCCCCGCTATTTATTTTTTCAATATTTTCAATGTACAGAATTGACCCTTCTACAGATTTATTATATGTATAGATATAATTAAAATAATAACTTCTCTATACTGGGTGTAAGGGACTGCCCTCCGCAAACTTTCAGGGCTTGCTCAGTAGATGAAACTGAACAATCTTCAGCCTCACCATAGAAAATTATTTGGACAGTTTGTATGGAGAGATTGATTTTTTATTAATTTCCAGAAAAATGAAATGTGGAAGACTGTTCAGTTTCGTCTACTGAGCAAGCCCTGAAAGTTTGCGGAGGGCTGTCCCTTACACCCAGTATGTGTGTTGCTGACTGGGTATTTAGTGATTTTTAACATCTATAGTACCTATCTATGTTAAAAACTGTATATTTATACATTCATTCCCTTTTTGAATTATTTCGGGCTTTCTGTGTACATTGAGGCAGAGGTTTATCATTAAAATCTATAATTACAGTTACCCCAACGATTTGTTATCACAAATCACGACGCCATTACAAAAACTCGGGCTCGTTCACATCGATACTTAATTTAATTAACATTTGCCCGCATATTTTCAACATGATGTCTGTGTTGATGAAAAAACCATTTCTCACACAACGTATGGACATTTAATGTATGGAGGTATGTAGTTAGTTAAGTATTAATTACATACTCGTTTCTGGTTTCGTCACCTCATCAGATTTCGCAATGTATGGAAATATTTTTTAATGATCCGGTAAAGAGTAATAACCGGAATGTTGACTAATAAATGACATATTTTAATAGTAGATACGTAAATACAGTCAATCATTGTTTTTTCAGTATTGGTACTAAGTTGAGCATCTTTAAGATTTGATAATAAAATTAAACTAAATTGAAAGTCCAGCAACCCGCACTGGGCCCGCGTGGTGGATTATGGCCCTCTCCCTCTCACAGAGAGGAGGCCTGTGTCTCAGCAGTGGGAACATTATAGGCTGATGGCTGATGATGAAAGTCCATGAAACAAAATTAAAATCTGTTCTATCTATATAAATGACAGGTGTATCGAACCGCCTCCTTTTCTATGCTATGCCCAGTTTTTTTTTTCTAAAACCTCATGTCACTTCATGCCAATAGTAAAGGCGGTAACAACGTCGCATTCGAAATTCAAACAGCAGCTGAGGATCGAAATAAATAAGGCGGCAGTGACACGCGCGCTCTCCCTCCCTTTTATAATTATTACATTTTATTTTTAAATTGTTTTTTCTACTCCACAAGGATTCCCCTCCGTGTTTACGGTACCAAAACAATGTCCCCTCGTACCTAATGGCTCCATTCGGCCGTGCGTTGTTTTAAATTGGATACGGGTCCATAATAATAAATTGTCGGTCTCAACCCAGCTTTAGAGCGTGTGAGTAATGATAATTAAATTGATCCTTGTTTTTCTCTCTTTATGTTTTAAATTGATATTTACTTTCACATTCTTTTGGCCGTAATTTCATGATTAACATGTATTTTAATGGATATCGATAAATATGTGAGACCTTTCTTTTGCGTTGTCTATAATTTATGTCATAATCATAAAGTATACGCAAGAATGTTAATTGAGTGCTTCAGTAAAGAATTTATTTAAATGCAATTCAATCAGATTTAACCTAACATAAACTTAACGAAAAGGAAATTCTACCATAACGAAATCTGTAAAAAATATTTGTGGCTACACGCAGCTCTACAATTTTCTACACTATGAGGTCTGGCATATAATCCATTTTTAACCGACTTCAAAAAAAGGAGGAGGTTCTCAATTCGTCGGAATCTTTCTTTTTTTTTTTTTTATGTATGTTCCCCGATTTCTCGAAGACGCCTGGACCGATTTGGAAAATTTTTCTTTTGTTTGAAAGGGTATACTTTCCAATTGGTCCCATGATCATCAGGTCAGGATCTGATGATGGAATCCTAGGGAAATCGAGGGCAACCTTCAAATTTTATAGGCACATAGTACCATTTTCATATATTTTCTAAAGCTGTTCAAGTATTTGCATCTGATAATCATCATTTCAGATGGATGAGCTGATGATGGAAGGTACAACTCCTCAACGGCTTGGAGTAGGCATTGACTGATTTAGTTTGTGTTCGCATATCTCTGGAACTACAAGTCCGATTTAAGTAATTCTTTTTTTGTTGTACTAAGTATTGTTTAACTTACGGAATACTGCAAGTTTCATCAAAATCGGTTCAGTAGTTTTTGAGATAGGGAATTTTATTAGCTTATTGTGCACTTGAGAGAGAATGATTTATTTGACAAGAATTTGAGTTGAATATTTAAACTAAAAAGAGTAAAATAAAAAACTTTTTCAAAAAAAATGTAACCGCCTTCAAAAACAACCACGAAAAAGGGTAAAATAACCTACAAAATAACTTTTCTTTCAGAAGTCGGTGACAAAAAAACAATGAAATGAAAAAAAAAACAAAGGCACCGACTTCTGAAAGAAAAGTTATTTTGTAGGTTATTTTACCCTTTTTCGTGGTTGTTTTTGAAGGCGGTTACATTTTTTCTCAGATAGAATCACTAACCTATATTTGCGAATACTACCATACTCAGCCACAAAGCGCACGCACTCGAAAGAACGGAAGCCGGTAACTTGAACTTGTAACAGGTAAACAATATCTAGAAACTCGATACTGACTGCGGGGCGAGGACACGCGACCGACCTAAAATAGCGCCCACAAAACGCCACATTGACAAATCTTACGGCCTCGGTGAACTAACACACGCTGGGTGTTATTAAAATCCCCAGTAACTCCGTTAATATATCAACCGCGTTCACTCCCCTTAGTCGGAAGGGAGACCTCTCTATTTTTAAAATACTTCCCCACCGTTCATTTTATATTTTTTCCCTGAGCGCGCTTATTTTTACGCAAAGCAACCATTTTAAAATGAGCCCCAATCTGATGCACTTTTAACCCTCATTCGCCATTTTTACATTTCAAAGCAAGGGGCGCAGTGGTTCATTTTAAAATGGGCGAAATTTTAATAATAAGTTGCAGCCGCTACCGTATGTAACATACGGCGCGCGTGCTTTCCTTATTTGAATTTGAATGGTGGAACGCGTGCGCGCGCAGCACGCGTCTTTAACTTTTTTATTGGGGAGCTCAACCAATCAGATGAGGTTTTATTTGTAAAAAAGTAAGGGGAGTTTTTTATTTATGGTTTGTACATAGAGTATGTGTTAGTTTTTTATTGGGAGGCGTGTGTTTTGGGGAGGTGTTTATACATTTGAATTGAAAGATTGGAAATTACTTTCGAGGCCTAGAAAACGTAATTATAATTTGCAACACACAATTTTAGTAATATATCAATAGTGATCCTTGCAATACTGAACACACATGTCTCCATAACACATTCCAGATACAACTAAAAAATTCGCAACATTTTCTTTTCAGGAATTTTGATACTCGTGAAAGAAAGCTTTCAGGTACGCTTAGCTATAGAAATTATATTGTTACAAAACATATAAAAATGAAACTTTCTCTACGAGTAGACGAGGCCTCCTCCATTACGAATATATCATAACAATCAGAAATATACGACATTATATTATTCCCTTAATCCAGTTATTTTCCGGCCAACAAATACTTCTTATGGATAATTGATTTCCAAATATTAAGTTACTGGCAGTATGTTTGCTTGCCTATGCTTCGACTTCGTGAAAAGAAAATGATATATTTTTGTGTTTGCCTTAGATATGGCTCTGTTTATTCTCGTGTTTGGTAACTTAGCTAGATAAATTAGGTAGTTGTTGTGTTAGCAATTATGTTAACAGGTAAAGGTGAATCTTTTATTATGATGTTTGGTGACAAAATTGCTCTTATTCAGAGGCTTCATTAGCCTTTTCCGAATTACGAGTATGTTCAGTAAGCCTTCAATAACATACGGTCATTCTACTACTTAAGATATCAATGACACTAGCATTACATCAATAGCGGACCTAATCGTTAATAATATAAATAAATAAATAAAACTTCCATCCAGGCAACCACTATCGATGTCAAGAGAAGAGTGAACTCAGCTGATTCTCTAGTCAGAACACTTGAACGGGGGACCCCCACATGGACTCCACAGACATTCAGCTTCACAGACTTAATTTGGGTCCTAAATTAAGTTGCCAGGGAAAAAAATATCCAGAATTTCTTTACTATTTAACATTTCATTGTTTACTGACAATAGGATTTTGACTAAAGAAATCTAATCCGATAGTTAGATATTCAAAAAATGTTTCACATGTTTTTTCATTGTTACGTAAACCAAAATTGCTAATAGGCATGCAAGTACAGTTTTTAGGGTTCCGTAGCCAAATGGCAAAAACGGAACCCTTATAGATTCGTCATGTCTGTCTGTCTGTCTGTCTGTCTGTCCGTGTATGTCACAGCCACTTTTTGTCAAAAGTATAAGAGCTATCCTGTTGAAACTTGGTAGAAAGATGTATTAAGTGAACCGCATTAGGATTTTCACACAAAAATCAAAACAAAACAAATTTTAGGGGTGCCCCCATACATTGAATTGAAACTCAAAAAAAATATTTTCACCAAACCCATACGTGTGGGGTATCTATGAATAGGTCTTTAAAAATGATATTGAGGTTACTAACATCATTTTTTTCTAAACTGAACAGTTTGCGCGAGAGACACTTCCAAAGTGGTAAAAAGTGTGTCCCCCCCCCCGTAACTTCTAAAATAAGAGAATGATAAAACTAAAAAAAATATATAATGTAGACCTCAACCAAAACTACCAACGAAAATTGGTTTGGATGAGATACAGTTAGCAGTTTTTGAGATATAGTACATTTTCAAAAACCGCAAATATAACTTTGCCATTCATACAAATACTATGAAAAACAAAGTTATTTTTATTGTTTGTGTATATTACTTACTAATCTGAATATAATTATATCTCTAATCTATGCTTGCTGCTACGGAACCCTTCATGGGCGAGTCCAACTCGCACTTGGCCGGTTTTTTACTTGATTTGGACGTCACGTGCCCCTACTCTTGAATTTGGATGCGTTATACATAGATAATATCTTTGTAAATATGCATTGATTTATTTTAGAATACGTATCCATTGTTTTTTAAACACAAACTGAAGGACTTATTAGATCAGCTATTTATTGATGCTGTAAACTTGCGCAGTGTTAATTAAATTTTATTATAATAATTTATTTGATCTCTCATAATATTATTTTATTTTTTAGCAATTACAGTGAAAAGTATAATGTAACATACTGCTCACAGCGCTAAAAACTCATACACCTCGGTTTCTATTAACTGCCTCGCTGATGCTCGTATAATGAAAAATGGTCCTTCTAAAACAATCTTCTATACATTTTGGGCTTAATGTAGCTAGAAAAATTTTATCAATTAATCAGCCTACGATTTCCCTGTAGGTATTTGAATACAGCCAAATCAACACATTGACACATAAAATTTACTATTTCTAATTCCAAACTCATATACATACATGTGGAATATTATATTATTATTATTATATTATTATTATTATGTGGAATATTATATTATACATAATATTTCCATATAATTATGTTAAAAGTATACCCAGAGTCACGTAATACCACCAGTATTAAAAAAAAAAAACAATACCAATGTGCTCATTTTATACAAATGTAAGCGGTAACCCAAAAATTCAAAATTCTTACGTTTTGTGGTTCTGCGGTGTGGTGGTGGCATGACCATAGTATTATATTATCTGTGCCGATAGTGTGGTTAAGGTATTATGAGGCATCAGGCACGATGGTAACCGAAGTCTTCGGAGGGGTTCACAAATGGCCATAACCTGGATATTTACAAAAAAACCAGTCAATCCTTTCGCTTTACAATGTTTCCTTCAAAATGCTTATTGAGTCTCCATTTTTGCAAGATTTACATTGCATTTACGTTGCCAGATTTTCGAAACTCTGTCTCAAACAAAATGGCAGCAGCACTCAGAAAGGCGAACCAATCCATATTTGTACAAAGAAAATAAATCCTAAAGAAACCTAAGATTCAAAAGCAAATATAGATTTCGTTTCCCATAAAAATATTGATGCAGCTTTTAGCAATGGTCGGGGAGAGGGCGGTCCCCGTTGCCATGGAGACGGGCGACCCTCCGAGGGGAAAAAACGGGTAAAAATTGCGGGAGCGAACGAACGCTGATTTTTTATGGCATCGTACATTTTTTCTCGGGAGCGCGGCGACGCCGGGCCTGTTCGTGTGGGCGTGAGGTGCTCTACAGCGTGTTGCGAAAATGAGGCAGATATCAAATTAATTTTGTCGAATTTAAAATGATGTCCCGATTGAATATTTTTGACGTAGGGACGGCATTTTATGCATCACGTATTTGCAGGTATAACTTTACTTGTAATACACGCGATAATAAACAGTACGAATGCAATTAACTCTTAGAGAGAGAGAGAGAGATTCTCCCAGATAAAAGTTTCACCTAAGACCGAAATAGATTAGTACCTAAATGTATTTTAGATTCCAGCAAGTTAAACGTGACTATCATGATACAACTCTTGACGACAACTGACATCAAGCCGCAGAAATATTTCTATAATCTGCAATTTTTTCCACCATTTAGCTACGACATCCATGGGGCCGATCGACGTAGTGGACACAGAGCAAGAAAATTTTACTTCGCTATAATTTTTTACTTCTTGAGAAATCTGCCCAGAAGTTGAAACTGATTAAAGTTCATGAACCGTCGTCCAAAACATCATTATAACGGATTCTGTGTTTTGTTTTATTCAATAACACAGGTGCGTATTAACGCAAGCCAAGCAAGGTTTTCTACGCATACCTACTCAGACAAAAACTTCAAAATATTCGCGTAAATATTTACTAGTAACCCAAAAAAAAAAAAAAGAGCAGTGGTGGCCCAGTGGTATCGGCCTCGACTTACGAGTAGTAGGTCGTGGGTTCGAACCCCGTCAGGCGCATTACTTTGTGTAATTTATTTCAACACCACTGCTCTCAAAACGGTGAAGGAAAACATCGTGAGGAAACCGGCATGTCCTAGAACCAAAAATACGAAGACATGTGACATCTACCAATCCGCACTGGGCCCGCGTGGTAGATTACGGCCCACTCCCTCTCACAGAGAGGAGGCCTGTGTCCCAGCAGTGGGAACATAGATAGGCTGATGATGAACCCAAAAAAAAAAACGCCGTCAATCAAATTCTGCAGTATGTACATTCATTGATTTTTAATTTATGTTAATCCGGTACTTAATTACTTTACATTGTTTTTCAAGAAATAATTTAAGCAACACTCATAAATGTTTCATCCTTCTATATAAGCAAGCAATTGGCTGTTATTTGCACTAATATTTATTGGAATAGATTTAAAAAAATATCTACTTAACATTAATTTATACCCCTTCTTTCAGCCGTTGACAGGTCCACGATTAATCGTTTTCCTGTTTTTACGCAATTTCCGTCAAAAACAGATTGAAAAAAAAAAACACGGTGATATCTCGCCGCACCTGGTACAAGCTGGGTATATAATACAGATGAGGCTGAATGTTGATTATTAAATGATATTTAATTTTGAAAAAGAAAACAAAATACTAAAACTAAATTTTTATTAAGGTACAAAAGGCTTCTTCTCAAAAAAAATTGATAAGTACGAAAGACACATTATCAAAAAATACTTATATAAATTGATGAACGTCACGCGGTCGGTATAATTTTACAGACGTTATGACGTCACAAGCCTCCATTCCGGAATTTGGAAGCTTTTTTTGTCAATATCCATTGATTTCAAAAAAAAAAACTTTAACTGACGGACTGAACGGACTTTCAATTTATTTACGCAGTGCCTAAACTACCCTATTATACAAAAAAATCTATTCCATTCCACTAACGATCAAAGACCGATCCATTCATTTCTAATTCCCATCCGCCTTCACTAGAATCGACTGAGTACGTATCCATGGAAAAAGAAAAGCGATTTAATTTTTTTGAACACCCTATACGTTGTCCGAAACTCTCCATGGAGTGCTAAATCGTGTTTCGTATGTGTGAGTGTTGAGAGTGGAGGCTGCAAATATTATAAGTATGGATTTTATGCCCCTCTCGCTCGTACACACGACGTCTCCCTCCCACGCCGAAGGAAAAAAATATTCTCGGAGGGAATCTAAAATTATGAGCGCGAAGGAAAGTTTCATGCGTTTATATGAAAAGGGAATGTTGGAGCGAATCGGTTCATAAATCTTGTGATGTAGAAGGTAGTCGATCGTTATTTCGCTTCGGTGAAATTGTCGTAGCAAGCAGTTTTACTTTCGTTCGAGTTGATGAACGAGCGGGGAAAATGATCTTTTAATGATTTATTATGTTTTCGTCGAGTTAACCGCGTCTTTGCTACGCCGTAGGCCTACGGCGTAGCAAATGGTGCCAGTTGAAATGTATGCAATCGACTGCTACGTAAGTAAAATATTTAATCAGTATATTTTCCCACTTGGAAAAATAAACAGTAATCATGATAATAGAATCTGCTGTGTATTATTTGTTTATTCAATATATCGGAATATCGTGATCTGCCTAGCCTTTTCCCAACTATGTTGAGGTCGGTTTCCAGTCGAACTGAATGCAACTTGGAGCGACGCCTACTTGACCTCCACAACCCAGTTACTGGGAAATACGATAGCCTTTGGTAAGACTGGTTGTCAGATTTTCGTGCTTCTTACTTACAATAACTATTGTCAAATGAGAGCCGGGACCCTGCTATGATAGAAGATGGTCACCCATCCATAATCCAGCCTATGGAAGCGCAGTTTGACCTGGAATACTAACCTGTGCGGTTGTTATTTATCCACGAGCTCCTCTTTATATCAATTATGAGTTACTTCTCTGAAACTACAAAATTAACTCAGTTTTTTGCAGAGAAAAACACAAAAGAAATAATTACGTATGCAGGCTAAAAAGGGGCACTGACACTGAGTGACACTTTCGAAATTCGGTTGGTCCGTCCGTTTGCACTGACCTTTATAACAATAAATTCAGCAAAGAAATACAAACATATTATATGTAGATATTTCATATATAGTATATAACAGTATCGAAACATTAATTTGCAGTTCACACGATACTTCTAGGGGTGATATGCGTCTGTCAATAAAAGGGTGCAATCCGGACTGACAACTCTTTTGTCCGTTACCCCTTTCGCTAAGTCACTTTAGCGATTGAAAAAACTCCCCCCTGTATATAAAGTATTATGTGACAATGAGCAACTATGATCATCATAGTCGGATAAGGTCTGGGGGCCTAGAAAAATGGTAAACCCTTTCAAACCGTTTCGTGTTTCTACAACAATTTTTTGACGTAAATTTTTCGGTAACCTACTCGTACCATTCTTTCGGACAGGCCTGTTGGTCTAGTGATTAGTGACCCTGATTGCTATGCCGGAGGTCGTGGGTTCGATTCCCACCCAGGACAAATGTTTGTGTGATGAGCACGATCATTTGTTCTGTGTCTGGGTGTAATTTATCTATAGTATTTATGTATTTAGAAATATATAAGTATGTTTATCAGTTGTCTACCCATAACACAAGCTCTGCTTAGCTTTGGACTAGATGGCGTTGTGTGATTGTTGTGAAATATTATTATTAATATATTATTATTCTAGGCCGAGCGAAAAAGTCTATGACGTCGGGGATATGGTGCCTTGTTTTACGTGGTATAATCATCCAATAAGTCCTCCCACCCAGGGTAAAGCGAAAGGGACTGTCAGAGTCGTACATACTTAAATCCACGATGTTCCTTTGATAGCCTTGACGTACCTTTATCACGGTTACCTGCAGTGGCGGTTCCTTCATACAAGCCCAAAAGCCCGGCATGCCTTATTAAAAATGCTCGACAGAGGACAGAGAATCATAATCAAACCCGAACTATTTAAAAGTTCGCGCGCTTAATTGTTATCAAAATAACACAAACTATCCACGCCACACACTTTACATCGCAATTGTTCGCGCGCAGTTTCGTATTTGCAACATCTATATATAGCTATCTCGCTTACACGTACCGGCTTTTACCGGGCTTTCAAATACTATCTCTGTCCCTTTCGCGCCTAAAGCGTTGTGCCGTATAACGAGTTAGAACCTTGTGCGTCTACAAATCGATCAGTATGGAAGATTTAAGCCGTGCATGCGTATGAAGTTGCACGCGTATGCGTGACCTTGCACTGTTACTCTGCGTAAGTAGCTCACTTCAGTTTCATTTGCTTGAGTGGGGAAAGCTTTGTTGTTAAAGTTTTTTGTGTGTTTTGTTAGATTTTCTCAGTGATACAATTGTTTTGGTGACTTACCTGCAACAATGGAGGTAATTGTACCTTGTGAGGATTTAAAATGCGTTCAAGTTTTGATTGGCGAAGATAAGGTAAAATCTTTAAACTTTGCTCAGAAAAAAAAAAACAGTTTATTTCTTCCCGACGCCGACGCCTAATCTGTGTATTTCTCAGACTAGTAAATCGCATAAAAGAATATTTCATATGTGTATAAATCATGCAATAGAATTCAAGAGGTTAGTTTATTTATTTCAGCCCTTCAGGCTTTGTGTAATTTTTTTAGTAATAGTACAAAACGAGCTGCTTTTTACGATACTCATTGCAGCAAAAAAATCGTTGGACATACATGTCGCGAGTCGTAAACACGGTTTTTGAACAAAAAAGTAAACTTATTGAGTTGTTTTCTGATCTGTGCGACAACCCACAGAACTGGGACGGGGATACGATTTTAGCTATTGAAAAACAGTTGTTGGTAGAATTAAAACGATCACCAACATTTTACTCTGATGTAATTACCTAAATCATTTCTTAAGAAAGATAGACGATTCCAATTAGAATATAAATAATTTATTTAAATTCCTTATTACATTCTATCTAGCTATTTTTTAACTTTCGTTTTGTAACTTTCTGTTTTGTTTTTTTTTTTGTCTGTAACCTGTTAGTCCTGTTACAAAACAAGCAACTAGGTACTTACCATAACTTTGAATTCACTTTTAATTTATTGTACCTAACCAGTAGTTAATGAGAAAATTGCGATGATACATACGTAGGTACCTACATACTCAGTCGAAAACTGAACTTTCTTTTTTTGAAATCGGTTTAAATTTTATTGGGCTTGCCTTATTTTGAAACCCTAGGCCCGCCACTGGTTACCTGATAAGACACTCCCGCGACCTAGGATAGAGCCTTTTTTTTAGCGTGGCATAATCATCAAATGAGTCCTCCCGCCCCCAGGGCGGGACAGAAGGGACTGTCAGACTTGTACTGACTAAAATCCACGGTATTCCTTCAATAGCCCTTTATGTACCAGTGTCACGGTTACCGAGTGAGACAATCCCGCGACCCCGGCAGGCTTTGGCCCTCTTAGAGGGCCCCGTCAGTTTGCTGACAGCTCTTTGAGGCGCGCGTGGAACACAACGCGCCGTCGACCCGGGCATGGTCCATGTTCAGACGGCGAGTCACCCATTACTCGCCGCCCGCATGCCCGCGAGGATAGAGAGCCTCAAATGGAGTTATGCAGGTCATCTGGCTAAACGCGTAGGGGGAACCAGGGCCGCCTAAAAGTCCGCTCGATTGACGTTATCGTCAAGATCGCGGGGACAAGATGGATGGGGGACGAACAGAACGAGGTTTAGCAAAGAAATGGAGGAGGCCCATGCCTACCAATGGGTGATCACAGGCTAAAATGATAATGATGATCAAAGATTTTCTTTGGAAAGAAAAATTCGAACCGCGTGCGGGATTCGAAAGTGCGACCTTCGGATTCAGTACATCCGAAGCTCATTTCCAAACGAGCTACCGTGGTTCTTACCTGCAGCGGCGAATTCTTAATTCTATTTCTAACGTCTCAAGGTGACGTTTGAAGCGCGGGCATGCGGGTGGCGAGTAATGGGTGACTCGCCGTCCGATTATGGACCATGCCCGGGTCGACGGCGCGTTATGTTCCACGCGCGCCTCAAAGAGCTGTCAGCAAACTGACAGAGCCCCCTAAGAGGGCCAGAGCCTGCCGGGGTCGCGGGATTGTCTCACTCGGTAACCGTGACCCTGGTACATAAAGGGCTATTGAAGGAACACCGTGAATTTTAGTCACTCGAATCTGACAGTCCCTCCCGCCCTGCCCTGGGTGGGAGGACTCATTTGATGATTTTGCCACGATAAAAAAAGGTGACGTTTGAAATCTATATACATAATAATAAATCTGTAGAAGGGTCAATTCTGTACATTGAAAATATTGAAAAAATAAATAGTGGGGGGTGTTGCTGGATCGATACCAAACCCAAATATGTGATTAAAAAAAATTTTGTCTGTCTGTATATGCAGGCATCACGTGAAAACTAACGATTCGATTTCGATGAAACTTGGTATAATTATACCTTATTATCCTGGGCATTAAATGGGATACTTTTTATCCTGGAAACATACGTACGTTTTATTCATAGACGTTGTTCTGTAGAACCGCGAACACACGTTGCATTACCCGCAGTGGATTCAGCGCCGTAACCTGTAGCGCCGAAAGTCGAATTTGGCTTGAACCGTTTGCGGCACACGCGGGCCACGCCTCCCCGACTCCTATATAAGGAGCCGCGTTCCGCGCCGCGCGATGCATATAAATTCTGAATTTTGATGCGAGCGGACGTGTCCATTGTGGCGAGCAGTCGTTCGTGGAATTAATATTGTATGCGTGTAATTTTAAACCGTGCTTTTCAGCGCGACCTTTTTGATTACTGTTCCGATCAGTTATTTGTAAATACAAGGTCGGAATTAATATGAAAAAAATACTTACTACAGAACGCGAGCTCAACAGCAGTAGCTCAATAGAGGGATCTCTTTAATTATTATAGGCTTAGCCGTATTTGGGTCCAATAGATATTTATAAGATGTCATTGTCAGAGTTACTCAAAATGGAGAAATAAACCATCCACGCGAAGACCGACATCCGCGCGGACGGAGTCGCGGGCGGAAGCTAGTGGAAAATAAAATCTTTGAAAATTCGCTACGCATGCGTTAATGCGTTTAATATTTATAAGATGATGATGATGTCAATTCAATACATTTCTGTCTATTTTATCAGCGTTACCGCTAAAAGTATGGCACTTTGCCTAAGCATACCACAGAATGATGATGCTACGGATACGAGAAGAGAAAACTTCTTATACCTTCTTACAATTATTAAGCGAACAGAAGAGTATGTTTGGCACAGTTAAAGTTTATGTAGAGAACGAGCGCAGGAAGCTAATATTTGCCTAGTTATAAATACATCGAGTTAGGTGGGATCTATCGTAGTTCACTGATGAAGATAAGGCCGTTCTAAGTTGCACCACACCACATCAACATCCAGGCTGTTTCAGCTACTTTAAAAGAGGATTTTGAAATATTGGAGTTAGTTTCATATCTTCAACATTAGTCTATATTTCTAACAGTGAACTGTAACATATGTGTGGCTGACTCTGAAATTACGAGTATGAGTGTTGGACCACTATAACACATGATATAGAAAAATAACGCAACATTAGATTTTCAGCCTTCAAAGTATAGCCGAGCGTTTAAAATCCAACAACGCTCTTTTATTTAGACATAGTTACCTATACTTACTCGCTCATTTAAAATATTGTTAAAGCGACAATCTGTATTTTCTTTCAAGGACAAAAAACAATAATTAACATACAATTGGTCGAATTATTTGCAGTTATTTGCAAAACATACAATATAAACAGTAGGTGTTTATTGTGTGGTAAGTTAGAGCTTACAAAATGTCACAAATATATATAATAGAATGTTAATGATAAATATTAATTACTTGATTTTCATTGAAACAAAATCTTTCAAGGCAATATTACTGAAAATCTTTTTTTATTTTTATTTTTGAAATACTATTTTTGCTTCAATTAAATACAGTCTACAATACGCCTAAAAGTAATCTCGTCACCCACCAGTTCACATCTTAACGAATCCTCATCCCAAAATTCAATCGTATTTTCGTATTCCACCTACGCACACAAAGCTCTCTAAAATACCATAGACAACATTTGCAATTCCAATTCACACTGGCAGCTCCACGATTCGCCAAAAAAGAAAAAATCGATACCATCCCCGAAGTTCGGAACCCTTCGAGAGAACTGTCACAAAAAACCGAGGGGGGCAACATGGAGCACATTTAATAAATCGAGGGAAAGGGTTGTGTCCCCCCCCACCCCCTGTCAAACAACCATGTTTTATTCATGACGCGTTCAAACCGAATCAGAATTGTATCGGAGATTGGGATCAAATCTTTTTGTTATTTACTCATTGATGGCTATTTACCATGGCTTGATTTGGGAGTTTGTTAGTATATGGTGGGTTATGTGGGCCTTGGAATTACATAAGCATAGTAAAGTTGGAATAAAATTAAAATATACACACTTTCAATTACAAGATAATTAAGGAGTGGCATTCACCAAAGAGAAAAAAAGTTTACAGATGTGCCGATTAATCACCGGATGGCCGGTAAAGTTTTACTTTAAATAATAAATAATTAATCGGCGTTATAGTTTATTTTATTATGTAATATTTTGAATGGCTTCTTTCTTTAATCCTGAACAATTTAACTTTACAATTGTAATTTTAACTACTAACAGAATAAAAATGGACGTTGTACTTAATTAATATTGTGTTAATTATGTATTTCTGAATTTCATCATCAATAACCTACTTAAGTAAGTTTATTTATTAATGGTTACACACTTTTTTTTAGCGTGGTAAAATCATCAAATGACGGAAACATTTGATGATTTTACCACGCTACCCAGGGCAGGGCAGAAGGGACTGTCAGACTTGTACTGACTAAAATCCTCGGTGTTCTTCAATAGCCCTTTACGTTCCGGGGCCACGGTTACTCGTTAGTCCCGCGACCCCGGCAGGCTTTGGTCCTCTAGAGGGGGGCCCCGTCATCATGCTGACACTCTTTGAGGCGCGCGTGGAACACAACGCGCCGCCGTCGCGTCGACCCGGGCATGGTCCATGGTCGGGCGGCGAGTTGCCCATTACTCGCCGTCCGCATGCCCGCGCCTATGGTGGCCGGAGATCGTTTTGCGACGTCCGACGCCGTGAGGACACGGCGGTGCTCTGCCCAACTGGGGCAGTCCTGCACCGTATGCTCTACTGTGTGTCAATAACCTACTTAAGTTTATTTATTAATGGTTATACAGTTCTTCTGAGACTGTCAGACTTGTACTGACTAAAATCCTCGGTGTTCTTCAATAGCCCTTTACGTTCCAGGGCCACGTTTACTCGTTAGTCCCGCGACCCCGGCAGGCTTTGGCCCTCTAAGGGGGATTCCCCGTCATTTTGCTGATAGCTCGCCTTGTGACAGATGGACAAACAAACAGATGGACGGACAGCAGATTCTAGAAATAAGGTCCCGTTTAATCCATATCATTTGCGTACGGAACCCTAAATGCTTGTCAATATCTAGTTTTTCTACTTGCATACAATTTGTTTCTTACATGTAAATAACAATTGACCCAGTGTATTTCCTGTCATTGTAAAACTTAAGTCGTTAGTATATTTTTTCATTGTTTATTTTTGCATTTATAAATAATTATTCATTCGGATGTCAATGTAATGAATTGACGTATTTTTTAAGGAATAGTGACGTCAATTATCTTCATTGAAACTATTGTAATTACTATTACATACAACGTGTAACACTAAATGCGCAAAACCTCTCGTGGGGTAACTCAGCCCATGTTACTAAGCATTGGAAATTCGCAAAATAAAAATTGGATTTTCATACACAATGAGGAATTGGTCGGTACGAAAAATCATTTTTTTGCGAATTTCCAAAAGTCTTAGAACAAACATTGTCCAGTAACATGGGCTGAGTTACCCCACGAGAGGTTATGCGCATTTGTTGTTACACGTTGTATAACTATTGATTAGATACTCTAATTTTGTCTACCATCAAGAAGCTATTGCCAGCTGCTTCGCCGGCTACACTTCGAAAATTTTGAATTTATCCCACGGGTAGATAAAATCGGGATAAAATCTATCCTATGTGTAAATCCAGGTTACCTATAACTGTCTGTGAACCGAATTCCATTCAAATCCGTTATGTTGTTTTTGCGTGAAATCTATCCGTCCATCCATTCGCCTATAAATGTTCCCACTGCTGGGACACAGGCCTCCTCTATGTGAGAGGGAGTGGGCCATAATCCACCACACCAGTGGGACCAGTGCGGGTTTCTGGACGTCACATGTCTTCGAATTTTTGGTTCTAGGACATGCCGGTTTCCTCACGATGTTTCTTCACCATTTTGAGAGCTACAACTCGTAAGTCGGGGCTGATACCACTGGGCTTTGATTCAGTAAGGAAAAAATAAAATCATATATTTTTTAATATGTTAAAACAACATCACACAGTAGAGCAGCATAGAGTCCGCGCCACCTTTTGACTTCGCTATAGTGTCTATTATCATTACATCAAATTGCATTTAAAATGTGGTACCTTGAATTTTCCGCGAGTAAAAGGCAACTCGCTGTCCGACCATGGACCATACCCGGGTCGACGGCGCGTTGTGTTTCACGCGCGCCTCAAAGATCGTCAGCATGATGACGGGGCCCCCCTCTAGAGGGCCAAAGCCTGCCGGGGTCACGGGACTTATCTCATTACAGTGACCCCGGAACTTAAGGGCTATTGAAGGACAGCGTGGATTTTAGTCAGTACAAGTCTGACAGTACCTCCCGCCCTGCCCTGGGTGGGAGGGACTCATTTGATGATTTTACCACGATAAAAAAAAATAAGCTCATGAGTGGTGGTGCGGACTCTATGCATTCTATTTATTGATTTTTTTTAACAATAAAATAGGTAATATCGCGTGATGGATAAAAAGGTTAATTACGTTTTCCTACGATTTAATTTTCCTTAAAAACTAGGTTGGCAGATACAATACATAAAATGTTGTTAGGTTTATAAATAAAAAAATATGTAATTAACTTCATTAAATACAGAAAACAGTTCATTGTAAACAAAAACATAAATAACATTTTCCTTCAATTGTTAAACAAAGGTCACGGTAATTTGTTGTTTTAATTAAACTATGGGAACAATATAGTTATGGTTTCTGTTAATTATAATTGACAATGTTCCTTGTAATACTAATTTCATCTTTTGTTTAAAACTCAATTGATTCTAACTAAAAGGCATTTTAGAGATAAAAACAATTTACTTTATTATTGTCCATGAAAATTGATACTTAAATAGGCTTACAAAAAATGAAATATTCTATCTTTTAAATTAATGTTGATATCAGCAGACTTCATGGTCTTCATGTCTTTACGTATAGCCGGACTGCGTCATTTTGTGTATTTGTAAAAATCCTCACTCAACATTATTTCCCTTAACTTTTTAGTGTCCTGCACCAAGAAAAGGACAATTCAGTTCTAAAATAACACACAAAAAAAATATTATCCGTCATTACTGGGTAATTCTCAAAATTGCAGGTGCTAAGTTTGTCCATCGATCAAATGTGGCATTTACCGTCGATTCCTTTGCCAACGATAAAACGATACAAAATGGACATTCCTAATCTGGCTTGTCCTTTTTAAAAAAATAACAAAAGAGTTTCATGTAAAAAGATTGCTTTTGTGAATTGGCAACACCACCTAGAAGTTCCAATAATATTAAACGTTCCTATTACCATTGGATACGTTTCAATTTGGCTTGGTAAACGATTTGGGAGTGATTTAACCTATCAGAAGCTACACTTGCCAACTAAAAAATGTGCCAAATATAAAAAAGGACATCGATCTTGCGTTTTCTGGCAGTTAAACACTTCTTACTTATCATTTCTACGTGCTTTATGCTTTGCATTGAGTATTGGTAGCTTTATTTATTACACGTTTAAGGTACCTTACCTTTACCTTCCTTTTTATGAAACGGAATGAAAAGGTAACAGTCACCAATGCATTGTTATTTCTAGAGTCGTTCATAGTTGCAAAATATGCTTAAAAATTGAGGTATTCCATATTGGGCACCGCTGAAATATATGGCACCTGAACTATTCCACATACATCAACATTTTTCCCAGACTTCAGGTGTCCAATGTGGAATACCTCTAAAAATTCTGTCCTGTTATATTGATGTTTTAAGTAAGAATCCAAAATTAAGACTTCTCGAAAATTCTCACCGAAATTAAAGTTAACGACGTCAAAAAGAAAAATGGCTGTATGGACAGTCAATGCAACCGTTGTTCAGTTCCGCACATTTCCCGCCCGGAATGGACAAAATGTCGGAAACTTACACATATTGTGTAATAAATCGTGCACGTCAAGGGGTATTTTTGAGCCATTTTTAATTTATCTGCCCCCGGCCATTATTTTACAGCGAGGGGTCAAGCACAATGACTTGCCATTTGGGTTTCATTCCCTGAGTGCGTTTTATTGCCGTTTCTAAATTTCGGAATACCATATTTTATTTATGCACACAAAGTGTGCACTCAATACTTGCCTCAAAGGAAAAGTGTTGCATTTGCTGATGTTTTTTCATTTAACAAATCTCTAGTTTGTTGTCTAAAACAATACTAAAAGGTTTGTCACCTTTGACATAAACACAAAAAAAAATAAACATTCACTCAGGTTTTTTTGCTGAAGTTATGTTATTACGAATACAGCAAATAACTAATTTACATTAAATTAGTCATTGAAAATTAACCATACGTAGTTTTAACTGTTCGAATGTAAAATATACATAAATAAACGTCCTCAATTGTCCTCTTAGTTCTTTTTGTTTTGTATGTGGTGTCTTATTTTGTTATTGTTATTTCTATTTTGCAATTTTAACGTTCAAGGCTTTGGGACCTGAATAAATTACATTTAGAAAAAATCTGACAATGAATATTAAATAATACTTATCTAAGAAACCAACGAAAATTGATATTACACAAATATTACAAGGTAGCTTAGCAAAACAGAAAAGGTTAAATAATATTTTTGTACGTAACTAATGACAATGATGTCCAAAGTTCGCTTATATGGGTATTGAAAAAAAATACTAGGATTCCATTATTGTAATGACACAGAATTGTAAATCTTTCGAAATCCTCGTAGGACTGAGTCGATCACGAGTGAATCGGAGCGGTCGCAAATTGGTGCTAAGCCAGCTAGGGTCACGGACAAAGGCACGGTCACACATATTGACACCCCAACAATGCCCAGGGGTCACTTTTATTTGTTGCAGAAACTTAATTTATAATCTTTTCACACACGCCATTAAGAAGATTACCAAAATCTACCCTTTTTCCTTAATAACAATTGTACATTGTTACATTTTGTGAAATAAAATAAAATAAAATAAATGTAACCGTAGGACTATTGTCCGATGACCGTTGGTGTTCGATTTTTGACACATTTTCGATTTTGGAAAGAACTCCTTGTGTTCGATCGTTTGATTTATGTAGTAAAGTGAGGATTATTTGAAATTGTATCGTTAAGGACATGGGAGACTGTTTAGGCCATGGGTCAATGGTGTCAATAGTGTTGAGATATAAATTATATAACGGTCACAAGGTCGCACACTTCTTAAGTTCACAGAGGTTAGCGGTTTAAGATACTGGCTGGTCTCCTTTTTTTTTTTCTTCGTATACGTACTTACTTATTTCCGTTGACAGTTTTTATTTTTTCCTCAGTAAATACATAAAGTACTTAATTACTACATTACAATACTAAATTGAATAGAAGTAATTGATAATTTAATTCTTCCTTATGTACCTTTAACTGATTGTAAAATGTTGCTAAACGTCATACTATTTACCTTGGTTGAAATTAGATTAGAGAAGTGTTCACATAATGAAAAGATTGTGAGAGAAGAGTGTAGTTTTTTTCTATGATTTTCGTATTCTACAAACTTGAATACAGGTGTAGGTGTAAGAGTCGGAAACAAAACTAAAATCTAATTGACTTCAAACTCATAGACATTTATTAATTTTCACAAAAAAATGTTAACAATTACGTAAGTAACCCAGTACAGATACTATTACTAAATCTAATTCTCATCAGGAAATTCTGCACATTAAATTTCAAATTAATTAATAATAATTATAAAATTAATTAATTGAGAAAAAAATTGCTGCAATTTCGATTACAGCACTTTCTTTAGTTAGTAGAAGTAAAATTAATTTAGAATCCATTGACTGTTAATCATTATTTTTAATACCCAATGTTTAGATAAATGACCCAAAACTAAATACAATAGTGTCACATCACTGATGCTTTCATTTTACAATGTGACAACAATGTCAAGGGTGTTACATTTTTGCAAAAATTCAATAAATACTTTGACCCCTCGACCATTTTGACCCCATGGTCCAGGGACAATGGAAGCCAGACGTCTTGGGGCAACTGATCCGTAATAATAACTCCAATTACAATGGTTATTGAGATAACATAAATTATACCAAATTTTACAATGGTACCTATTGCACAAAGGTCACAGGGAAATAAATCGTTCATGGCCCAACGGTTAAATTAGTATGTATCTGTGCACTTTGTAAATGTTTGCGTCGTTGTGCAATATGGGTTATGCATCAAATGTTCTCTTGAATCGTCCAAACTGGAAAAAAGTGCAAAAAGTTTAAATAAGCACATCATTTAAAATTATTTCCTTAACCCTAACTTTGCCTATGTTGAGGACGGTAATTTGATCAATGTTCTTTGTACAAATCAGTACCTAAGTATGTACTAATAATTATGTTATTCCATCCAAATAACTACACTTTTCCACACACATGTAAAAAAATACAATAACGCACAAAAAGGTACCCAATAAAAAGTCGACACGCGTAAACATCCCCTAATCAATTGGTATTAACGCGATACATCAATAAAAAGTTTTTAAAAAACGTGAGAGAGATCGGTATCTTTACAAAAAGTAACCCTCGTTTTGCTGAGGTGGGTAAAAAATACCCCAGCGCTCGCATCAAAACGCTTAGGGGTAAAAAACCTGCCGTGGTTTTTTATAAACCTGATCTTACAAACCACCCTTATATTTAACGTGAATCGGCTTTTTTCATTCATGATATAAGTGTTTTTATCTACTAATCGCGTTTTTTCTGCTTTTTGTGTATCTTTGACTTTAGGGTGTAACAATATAAAACGTGTACGTGTAGATCATTGTGGGGTTAACTAGCTCTTTTTGACACCTAATGTTATTTTTTTCATTGTTTTGTATTAATTGTACCTACTATTGAATAATCATAATATCCACAAATAACGATCTGAATAATTTGTGTTGACCTCGAAATACTAAAAACATTTGTAAAATTTTAATTCGGTTTCATTATTTAACATCGTTAACAAAAACTTTCCGTTTCTTCTTTTAACACAAAAGATATTTAGCATTCACTTTCGTATTGTTTTGTGCAAAGTCCTTCTAGGAACTCGGCAAATCTGCTACCGGGTTTGCGACATCGATTCTTTTACAAAAATATTGAATAATAAGAATCTCAGACTGTAGCGAATTCTCAAGGATAAAAAATATCTTAAGCTTTTGCTTTCATGTTTCTGCAGCTACTGGAGTTTTTTCTAAACAGACGAATCCTAATTTGCATATTGTCTGCCATTCTTAAGATAAAAAAGAATTTAAAAAGATCGTTTCAGGTTTTTAATCTTACACTTACATAAACAGTCTGCAAAAATATCGGGTTCCAAAAACGTTGATTTCTTCGGTGACAGCTTTCGAGAACCAATACTTTTGCGTTTTTTTTTTCCACATTCGGAAGAGGAAGCACGGCAGCTGCGTCTCGTGCCGGCTAGGACTTGTGCCTGTGCCAGTTTTTGCACGCTCAACTACAACACGACGATTTTTTTTCCTTTTTTTGTTTTTCGAACGTTACTGGTACCTATTTTTTTAAACTTCAAAAGAAGACGTTACAACTCGGATGCTTACTAAGAAAATATTTGACATTAAGTTCTTTTCTGTAACATGTGTTATCGATATAGAATCTACTACCTTGTGTTGACAAATCCAAATAGCTTTTTAAATAAAAGAGGTGAAAATTATTAACATATTTTTGTTCTATGTTAGTCTGGCAGACTGATATTTAAAAAAAAATATATATGATCTTTTAAAATAAGTTTCAGTTCGTGTTATACAAGGAAGTGAAACCCAAAAAATTAAAATTAAACAATAAAATATCACCTAAAGGTGCAAATGACGCCACAATGCTTCGCCAATTTGGGCTACTGAATGGGCAAGCCATTGATTTATGGATGGCCGGCAGCTGAGTTCACTGATACCATTCGCCATAGTTTAGAAGCAAAAAATTGCAGTAAAACGACATTCACTTTCATAGGTCAGTTTGTTTGAAATGTTATATAGGGCGATCGTTTTGAAAAATAGCTATAGATTAAACAGCTTAGTTACCTGTAACCATAAAATAGTTTTTCAAATAATATTTATATGTATATCCTTTAATGCACATTTTTTTACGATTCTAAAACCCAGTTTAACATAAACAGCCTTATAACCTTAAGACATAACTTAAATAAATAATCCACATTTTTAAATAAAAACATGTTTGAATCCGTTCACCGATTCGCAATCCACTAAAGCCTAGTTTTTATACCTGTACCGTTTTACGACCCACCACATAAACATCAGCCTATAGCGAATAAAACGTGAACAATACGGGGCGGTTCGCAAAACGGTGCGGTCCAAAAGACCCCGTACCCGCTGGCCGCTGTCCGAAACAATCGCGAGCATTGCAGGGTTGCAATAAATTATTTTATTTTAGCACAAAACGCTTTTACGGCCACTCTCACTTTTTGCTACTAGTTTTTTGCTTCCGGGTCGAAGCGAAGCGAATAAGGACACGTGGCTGTTGTTAACTTTTAACTTAAGTTTAGTGTAGCGTTCATAATAAGCAGTTAGTGAGGTCTCATTTTTTAGCAAAGTTTTTAATTTTATGCATAAAGTTTGGCTTAGTTTCTTTGGAATTCGGGTCAGATAACTTTCTTAGATGAAACTTGAAATTAAAGGCCCTACCTAGCACTAGTGCGTGCGCTAAACGTACCAGAGTAAATAATTCGATTTTGAAATAGAAAATAGTAAGGTACTCTTTTCCTATGTATTTACTTAATGTTATAGATTTATCAATATGTTCGAGGATGATTGTGTTGATGAATGATTGTGCTTTTCGCTGCCAAAAATTAGGATATGAAATGCTAAAGGACACTTGTAATATCGATAAGCTGTGCTAGCGACTCAGATACTGTTAAATGGTATGTACTGTTGGATACTAGTGGTAAATGGTAGCACAAACTATCTGAATAACCGGAATGTTTTGAGTATTTATGATACTTTGCCTCATGAGAGTATTTCATTGTCCGATCATGGACCATGCCAGGGTCGACTGCGCGTCGTGTTCCACGCGCACCTCACAGAGCTTTCAGCAATCTAAGTGTCTAAACACACTATGCCGAAGTTACGCGACCGAAGTTCGGCGGCTGATTTCACGTTCCGACGTATTTGGCTGATATGACACACCATAAGTGCCGAACTTACGCGGCAGAAATTCGGCGCGGGCGGCTCCCTGCTCTCGCCCGCCCCCGGATTTTCGTCGGTAATCGAACCGAACTTCGGTCGCATATAATGTGTGGTCACAGAATAATTTCCCGCTGAACTTACGCCCGACCGAAGTTACACTGTACACTATGACGCGACGTAATTTCGGCATAGAGTGTCGTCAGTAATTCAAATAGCATTGCAGGCGTAATTGTGCCGAACTTCAGTCGCGTAACTTCGGCATAGTGTGTTTAGACACTAATGGTGAACGGTCTGTCTTATCTGGTCAGTACGAGATTGACAGCTCCCGTCCCGTCCATAGCGGGAGGACTAAGCAATTTTTTTAACGTCCTTACAAAAAAAGAAAAAAACAACGAACCTTTGTAATGACTCACTTTTGTAATAAGTCACTCGGCCAGTTACTAAACGCAATCTACTATATTATTAAACAGTCTGCTTCAGATAATGTGGGTAAATAACACAAATTAATGTCTGGACATTATATTAGATATGTTAAAATAAAAGTAAATAAGTGTGATAGATTGTGGGTTTAGCACTAAGAGTCACGTAGACGTTTTTTGGGGTTGTAAAATCATCAAATGAGTCCGCCCTGTGTGGATCGGAAAGGACTGTTAGAAACTTACGAAAAGCCCAAACCAGCCCTTTAGTTGCCATTTCAGTTTGTCCCTCTGCGTTCCAGAAACACGGTGTCCTTTTAAGACAGAACTACAACAAGTCACTTTACACCAAAAATGGGTTGTAGGACTAAAATAACTTAACAATTATTGTGCTTCTGATTATAAACCTTATAATACCTTGGAGAAAGTCCACAGTCTTTGATCAGAGGAAAAATAACGACGTGTGACATTTTGATTGTAGAATTTGTGATAATGATGATTGAAACGTCAAAAATGTAGTAGGTATATTAGACAAAAACTATCAAAAAGTTTAAACATTTAATATTGAACGTAAGTTTCAAAGAATAGAAAAAGAAAGAAAAAAGAGGTAGAGTAAAAATGACACAAAATAACCGATGATACATATGTGTATAGTATCATTTCATGCTTTAGTATCGAAATATCATTGCATTAATAATAAGTTCTTTACGCAGGCATTCGTTGAAAATGATGATAAACAAACATTTTTGACGCATAGACACAATTTTCTCGCTACACAACTACCTACGCCATTACGAATAGCAAGCATTAACATAATCATTCTGAAATCTTTCATAAATATTAAAAACCACTTTCTCTTCTCTTCAAAGCTACGAAATCTTGGCAAAAGCACTCAAAAGATTCATTTTACGGTGGTATAGTTCAAGTCATTCATATAGGTTGGGCAGAGAGGACATTAGGAGGGTGGGAGGCAGCCGGAGGGAGCGGCCCTCCGCCCGGGATAGATTTGAAGGTACAATCATTTTTTATGCGAGGGGAAATAATGCTGGACAGGGCGGGGACACACTCAGAATAGTCAATATAACCTGAGAGATTATTTTCGTGACGTGTTTCTTAAAGCTAGATCCAGATATAGAGAAGGACGATTTTCCACTGCATAAAGTAAAATAAATAAAATGAACAACAAAAAGTGGTTAAGTTGCAAAGATGCACTCCGAGAAGACAGGCAAAGCTTTTTCTTTGGTGCAAGAAAGAGCTAGCCCTCTGCGCGTGTAGCATAAATTGACGGAAGAATTGATAGAATGTAGAAAAAATACTATCTTCATAAGAATGTAAAAAAAAGTTCACTGGTCATGCCATACTTGGACATAGTAAATATGTCGAATTAAATAAAAATAACTTCGTCTATTCATGGTGGAATAGATATAGAATTGATCACGCAACGCATGTGTCGTCAAAGTGTCGACAAGACTAGGCGAGGCACTCTTACAAAGATTGTTCTATAATAATATACTATCGCCACATAACCACAATTTAAAAAAGGGTATAATAAAAACATGTTTCTATAAATAAACGAAAAAATGTGAAATACATTAGTTTACTCAATAATTACATTACACCTAACCACAAGAATGCTAACCCGTTTTAAATGAACCTAATTGTGTTTTATTGTAAATTAAAATAACTGGGCTTTAAAATAACAAGACGAAAATATAATTTTTCCTTTAGCCTTGTAGATACTATATGCGTACACAATAAGAATGATTACGTCAAAGACCTCCATATATATATGTCAACAGTCACTTGAAAATTACAAAAAAAAAACTTTGGCCAATTAATTTTCCATATTTTTCTTACATTATTATGTTTTTAATATTATTTTCATGATTGCTTATTTAAGAGCGTGGACGTGTTAATTAAAATTAACAGTCATTAAATACTTCTACGTTTGGCTTAGCTTTCGTCTTCGCTATCGCTTTTCTAACAATTTTGCACTTTTTAGAAAAGCTTGTACGACGTTGCAATATGTCGCCATTACAGCATTAGGTACCCATTTCGTGGTCGCATATTAAATAGTACATATTTTATTTATTATAGTAAATATTTTAGACATATTTAATTCCAGACGTCTAATTTACTATCCTGAATTTATCATTAGATTATAGTAAAGCAAACTCGACTTACGAGTTGTAGGTCGTGGGTTCGAACCCCGTCAGGCGCATTACTTTGTGTAATTTATTTCAACACCACTGCTCTCAAAACGGTGAAGGAAAACATCGTGAGGAAACCGGCATGTCCTAGAACCAAAACTTCGAAGACATGTGACATCTACCAACCCGCACTGGGCCCGCGTGGTAGATTACGGCCCACTCCCTCTCACAGAGAGGAGGCCTGTGTCCCAGCAGTGGGAACATTTATAGGCTGATGATGATGATGATGAAACTCGTGGTTTAAATCACGTAGCGTTTAATTTTTATAATTACTAACTATTTAGGTACCTAATAACAATGTATCAGATCTGATTTTAATTAAAATATACTAGTTAAAATAATTATTTAATCACATTTTCATTTGTGATCACTGATCACCTAAAATCAACGATTGATGATCATTTCTTAAATAGCTGTGACGAGAAGTTGATTTTATGAAAAATTTGCGAAGAAAATGATTGAATGAGTAAAACGTGATCATGAAGTAATTGCTTTACTAGTTCGTAAGAAAGTCATTTAAAAAGGCGCAAATTACTAACGTTAATTTAAATTACTTGTACTGTGATGGATAGTGTAAAATAATCAAGCAAGTATCTGTATTCATGTTTAATGCAGTTTTTTTAGAATAAATTCACATGTAAAGTCCCAGATGGCCGAGAGGTTTGCACCTCACTTCTAATGCGGTTACGAGGTTGTGACTTCAAACCCGGGCATTTACCAATGTGTGTAAATAACCTCACAAATAAACTCGCTTCATAAATTATGATAAATTATATTTTTACCCTGAAAAAAAAACACATTATGTTACAACATGATTTTAAACAAGATGAGGCCGGTATTTCGTTCCTGACTCTCTGAAAAGAAACCGCAACAAACTCAGAGGCCACAGTCTCCTTAAAAGTCCGAATGATTTAAAATGCTTCCACATAATTATTTCCTTATTTGCTTTCCAGTGAATGTGGACGCCTTCACTGCAAAGATAGGCTATATCAGTCACCTGAGGGCACACCAGCGATGTTCTCAATAGGAAGATCGCGATCCTAGTCGCTGTGGTCGAAATCGGTCAGAATCATAATAAACATAATTATTCCCTTGTGCTCAGTGCATCCCCAGCTCAAAGCAAAGCCCTGCCCTCTGTAATAAAGAGCGTGTCTCGAAACTGCCATAAAGGCTGGACGCATTACTTTTTACTCGCTGCGATAAGAACGTTCGGACTTGGACATACGAGCGGACGCGTATGTGGAGCTAACGGCTATGTAGCGGTGGATACTGGGTATATAAGAATCGATTTATTTTTTGTCGAGTAGGTTCTTTTTTTTATTTTTTTATTCTGAAAGTCTCGAGGTTTGGTTTTATTTGTGAACTTGGAAGAGCTGATAGGAAATTAAATAACATGTTTAAATTAACAAAGATTTTTTTAATCAAAAAACGATGTTTTCATTTAACTTACAATAGTGTCTATCGTATTTTCAGTTTAATTTCTGTCTTAAGGCGTATTTGAACACAAATTAAAAAAAAAAAAACATAATGATATCAAGCCCAATAATTTCGTGCTCACAATAACTATAATAATTGTGGGCTACAACAGAAAATTGGCAATCCAGCATTGAGCTGAGGCCAGTTTTGTATTTTTAGTTATTTTGGTGTTTTAGTAGACACGACAACAAGCACATCGCTTTTTTTAAGTTAAAAAATAATTAAAGCAATATATTTTCCAAATTTTACAATTTTTTTCTACAAGTCCAAAAGGTCTACGGTATAGTATGCACGCAGCCTTCCCACTCACCAGACCAGCGCATATCTACGCGAGTGTACTGACCGGAAAATGAGAATAATCTTCTCGTCGCCATCGAGGGTAGTTATTGCCAAAATATTGGATACCGCGCTCCTGTGCGAACCGTTATCTGAATTTTAGTGGTCTCTCTTTTTCCTTGGAGTGAAAGCTGGTACAACTCTATTATTTCCCAGATTTTCTAGGTATTAAAATTTCGCAGGAAATCTTGGACTTCCGTAAGTATAGTTAGCACGCGGGCATGCGGGCGGCGAGTAATGGGCAACTCGCCGCCCGACCATGGACCATGTCCGGGTCGACGGCGCGTTGTGTTCCACGCGCGCCTCAAAGAGCTGTCAGCAATCTAACGGGGCCCCCCTCTAGAGGGCCAAACCCTGCCGGGGTCGCGGGACTCATTCCATTACCGTGACCCTAGAACGTAAAGGGCAAATGAAGGACACCGTGGATTTTAGTTAGTACAAGTCTGACAGTCCCTCCGGCCCTGCCTTGGGCGGGAGGACTCATTCGATGATTTTACCACGCTAAAAAAAAAGTATAGTTAGCAACTTTAACCATCTTGCTCCAAAAACTATAAAAAAAAACCAAAGAATTTTAGGATATTACCTTCAAAAAGACAAGACCAGTTCACACTTACACATTATCCCATTTGAAATTGTATATCTTATTTATTTTTGCCGTTTTTAAAGTAGGTACCTACATTTTTGCAAGAAAATAAATTTACTAAAACCAATAATAATTTGAAAGTATAAGAACGATACCTAATAAACAGATAAAAATATCGTCTAAGACAGATTTGGTAGATGTAATTATGCAAGTAAGAAATACCAATATTGAGATTTATAATTTGAAGATAAAATGGTGGGAAACAAAGCAATCAATAACACAAGTAGGTACAATACAATACATGCATTTCTTAGCATTAATAATTATAGTAACAAAAACATCGTGACCCTTAAATGTTAGTTTAAAATTATTGACTTTAGTTGACGCCATCGCTATCACATACAAACATTATTATTTTTACTGTTTAATATGTAAATGGCGATGAGTAAATAAAAAAATGGGTTAAAATTGATTATTTATGTACATATTCCTGTCGGAAGCGATGGAGGCATTTGTGTGTATTATTATACATACCTAGTCTTATAATAATGTAATAAGTAAAGTTAAAATAGTTAAAATGGGTTAAGTAATGCTGCCCAACGACTGATTCAATTAGCTTTTATAACCGACTTAAAAAAGGGTGACTTTTGGTGATACATAGTGATGTGATCTCTTTTACAATAAGTACATAACCGCTTCTATAGCGGCCGAGCGCTGCATAAGGGAATAGTCTTTAGGGTGGTAAGAGATTACATTGGCCGATGGTACATATTTATTTATGTGGCCAACAATTCGCCATGGGTTTGCACTGTTTTAATTTCAATTAAACTAACATTGCTACAGAACAATCGTCAAAGAAAGTTCCTGCATACAGCGCTTTAACTTTCACTTCTCTTGTCCTTTGTTTGGTTTATTCACAAAAAGAGAGGTCAGAAATCTGTGATTATTTACAGAGCTTGAAGCTTTTGTTTGCTCGAAATAATGTATAGTGCTCATCTAAAGTCATCGAGAGGACAGAGGATGTATGATACTGAACTCTCACTCACTAGAAAAGAGGTTTTTATTGTTTTTTCATGAGCAAGCATTAGCCAAGCCTTTCTGCCATTAAATATGTTGAACTTGGGCAGAGTCGGACTAGGCCGGAAAGGTAGGTGGCTGACTGGCTCCCCACAAGCACTGTTGCTAGCTTCAAGATAGATTCAATCAAAGCTATAGTTTTATGTTTCGAGGATAGCCTATTCAGCTTCAACCATCAACAACGAACTATCTGATCTAGTTTACATTTAGTTTGCAAGAACGAGGACATAATTACATTGCGTAGGCCCCTGATCCTACCTACCACTAATGACTTGAGGCAAGCCACGCAAGTCAAATCCGTGAGGGACCAGTACAAGCTGGGACCCGGCTACTGCGAAACGCCACCTCGACTATATGGCAAATCCGACCCTGGACTCAATCAAATATCAGCAACTTAAATTGATCTGTTCATACGAACTCCACAATTAAAAAAAAAAAAAAATATAATTGTGTCAAATAATTCGTTTACAATTCTTGTGTTCGGAATATTCTTTTAGACAAATAATGCCTGTAGTAGAAGACTTCGCCCCTCCCTATTTTGTATAGCGTACAATACAAAACATTGATAGGGCTAGTTTTGCTGAACTTTTTATATGACTTGGACTAATGAATTCTCTACAGGAAAGAAGTGATCGAACATTCCTATTTTACAAATATCTAGAATAATTATCAAATCACATACGCATGACGTGATAACACAGTTTCCATTATTTTGTAATTAGCTGAGGTTTGTTTAAGATACCGTTGTTTGTCGGCGTCGCCAACTGTGACTCACATTAAAAATAACTAAGTATAGCTATTAAGTAACCCTTTCGATAAAGAACATGTTTTATTTTTAAAAAAAGTATTTTTATATTTCTTATTCGTTTTTAATTGACCTTTTTTGTCTAGTGAAATACAGATAAATTCTAACCCTTAAAGGAAAATAGTTGTATTTTCTTTCTTATTCGCTAATCTCTCTAAAACTCAGCATAGACGGGTCAACCGATTATATTTTTGATCATTAGCTTTGTAACTGGCCAGACCGGGCACAGGTTTGTGTAAAATAAAATTTGAAATACATAAAAATGAAATCTACATTAGTAAATTGCCTTAAGTGGTTATTAGTACGAGCTCGTTAAATATGTCAACAGCAAAGCAGACCGCGATGTGTCGGGTTAGGTAACATACTAATGAACACACACTAATTTTTTAATAACGACTTTTTTCTTTTATTTCGCCGACTACGCTTTATTATTGCTTACCCCATTACAGCCTATTATCATTAAGATTAATTTGCCGACAAATAAATAGCCGTAGGTTTATAGATAACTGGATTTTTATAAAAACCAATAGAACAAAGAGGACCTGTTATTTTTTTTTATTAATCCTTTGTTGTGCCGAAAAACAAAAACAGTTATATCGGTGTGAATTCGTAAGCTTTTTTCGAAACCAGTTCCTTCATATTTTATTTAGATATATTAAATATATTATTTCGCAGCATCATCATTGTAAAAATAATAGTTTTATCCACTGGAAATCTGATGAATCCATCAGACAGATTATTAAAAATAATCCCATTCTTTGCCTTTAAAATTAACACTGATTTTTAGTGCAATCAGACATCACGAATCCTCCCAAGTTTTGATGCGTTTCATCTTGGTCAATATTAATTGATCACAAAAACAAAAAATGGTTAGTAAAAATAAAACAAAAACCATTCATTTTCAATAGTGTACGTCACTATTTAACACACGTAAAATATATTTGCAAACTATTGATGCTGGAAAATATCTTGCACATATCTTAATTTCCATATAATGAAATAGGCTATTTTCCAGCATAAAGCTATTTTCCATCAATCAGGTAAAAATTATGATAGCAGTATCATGATTACCTGATGCTGGTACTTTCACACAAGCCTTAAAGCTTGGCTTGTCTTTATAACCTACTACTCTCCATAATTTAAAGCCTCTGAACAGTGTAAGTACTAAGTTAAGTACTTGACTTATAGGCTAACTCTATCTTGCCATATTGTTAACCCTAGAGTGCGCTAGCTAGTATGTGAATCATGGGCGTAGTCACGGTGGGGCAGAGTGGGGCGCTCGCCCCACTCTGACTCTAACCTGTAAGGTACCTAACCAAACCTTAAAAACTAAATTATCTAGGTACTTACTATGATACTTACCTAATATCCGTAAAAAATGTTTACACTTGACAGTCATCTGTTGACACAAAAATAAAAAAAAACATTCATGGCGTTGTGTGATAGTTGTGAAATATTATTATTATTATTCAAAATCAAAATATTTTATTTTACATGGGCCTCAATGGGCACTTATAAAACGTCGAGAAAAAAAAAATTGACACGGTTCGGGTTGGTCGTTTCCATGGAGAAGAACCGGCAAGAAACTCCATGGTTACTCTTTTAAAATATTTGCTTTTACAATGTCATTGTTACAGTTTGGAATACATAAACACGAGAGAACATCGTAGGCATGATAAGAAGAGGGAACTTCTTACCAAAAGCTAAACAAAAAAAAAAGTATATAATAATATATACGTAATAAAGTAGACGATTAACATAAAATGGGCATCTGGGAATTTACTTATTTCGATTGATTGCATTATTTTAGATTGCTGCCCCACCCTGATCCATGGATGGCTACGCCCATGATCTGAATAACATAATTATTGTCATAATAAAATTAAATGGCTTTCTGACTCCTTTTCAGTCATGGCTGCCAAGAAGTATCAGCCATCTATTTAGATAAGAGTATAAGGCCCAAAGGCCAAACACAGAGGCCCTCTCTCTTTCCTTATTTTTATAGTGGCATGAGATGATAATCCGATACGCAGGAGAGAGGCGCGGGACTTACATTTTTTTTTGAGCTTTTAGATAGATACCTACATGGGTTTGTTACTGACAGCGTCCAAACTGCGGGCTTCTACTTACTGTCATTTTATTTTAATAAATATTCCGGACATTATAACCATAGGTCGGAATCAGGAGTAGAGATTCATGACTTACACTGGTTTCATACAGCGAAAGAATAAAGTAGATATGCCCGTAAAATGCCAGAAAAATCCCGTGATTTATTAAAAAAAGTTATTTACTTTTACACAATTTATTTGTATATTCTATCTCTGATGTTTTTAATTATTATTATTTATTTGTAATACTGTTTTCCACACGAGATTGTCTATTAGAAATTCCGGGAAGATCCATATTAATATCAATATTTCGATGCGAATAGTAGATCTCTACCTAATTCCGACCTCTGATTATAACTAATCAGAGGTCGGAATTAGGTAGAGTTTAGTATAAATATTTTGTGCCCAAATGTGTTAACATTTGGCCACAAAATATTTATACTCGCGTTTCTTTATGTATTTTTTTCAAAAAACCTTTTTTGCATCGGTGTAGTAACGACGGAAAAATCTGAACGTATTTGGATATTTGCCTCATCCATAGCACACTCCATACTATAATAAACTTACATGCTACAAAAAAACAGTACCTACGAGTATACATATACAGAAAATACGATAGGTAAACCTATTAGGTAGGGCGGTCAACAATAATTGAGCACCTAGATTATAGGCACCTAGTTGTAAAATTTAACTTAATTACGCATTACCTGTTAGTGGTCACTTGATAAATATTAATACCTATAATAGAGGAAAAGACGGTAAATTCGTCGAAAAATTTACAAATTTCACATTTAACTAAAACTATTTACATATTTAAATAAATCAATGTCTTCAAGTCTATCAATTGACAAACTGTCATTTCGTTTTATTAATTAAAAGCACTGAAGCAATTTAGTATGTATTTATAAATAGAAATGCTAGTTTTCTATGTCACCCTACTATCTCCACAGTAAAAAATCCCGCTAAACAAAAATGGAAAACCGTTTTTAATTGGTTGCTCAATAAAGAAAAAAAAATGAACGGCGTTCCTTTTTTAATCTGCTCTCTGCTATTGGTTGGCGTGCGACGTAAAAAGCTCAACGCCCCTTCAACGAAGCGACTGCGACCTCGAGTTTTTTATGTTCTACTTTTTTACTATACAAAAAGTGACGTAGAAATTTAGAGGGTTGGGGGAATGATAGGTGCACATAGGGGGTTAAAGTTTTTAGTTATACTGTATTTATACATATAGTAGGTGAGGTAGGGTTTTAACTTCATAATCAACATGTTGTTATTTTACGACTAATGATATACAAACAATCCATTTAACACTCGCCGTCAAATATTTTATTGTCTTACTTATTAAATGGGGTAAACATACATAAAAATCACATTATAACCGTAAATATTAAGTGATACAATACCAAAACAATCTAATTTCCCTACACGCAGTTTTATCGGCCAATAATACCCGATATAATACGGCTAGGCTTTATTACAATAACAACTGGCAAAATACGCGGGGTTGCTTATTTTTTATTATTAATATCGCATAAACAATAACTTAATAACTTGATCCCCACCCACAGAAGCTTGCGTCTTATTGGCGGAGAGAAATAGGCTGTGGGGGCTCGAAAGGGACGGAGGTATCCATCGCGTGTTACCGTCCCGCTCCCACACGAAACACGTCGCCTTCAAACATAGAATACATTTATCGATGTTTGGAGCATAAAAATTGACAGATTTTTTTCAGTTCATTGTGAGAAGTGGCGTCGGGCAGACGTGTCCCGACAGTCGCATCGAAGGGTTGTCTCAAAAAACGCTCAAGGTTTTTTCGTGTGTATGAAAATTATTTATCAGTGAATTTAAGGACTAAAGTGAACTTTATTGGATTTTTATTAATGAAATATCTGTTGTGCTGTGTGTTCTGAAACTTTCTAAGTTATAGTTACGGTAAGTTTTACAATTTTTTGATTATTTTTTTTTCAGATTACCTATATTTTTTTGAAAATCGTCCTTCACTTAACCTCATGCGGTTAGTTAAGTGCACCTGTGACCTGTAAAATAATTTTACGCCAATTAAGTATTTTGATTAACTATAAACTTACTACTTAGGTTTAATAACTTTTGTCAAATTAGTGCTTCATTTTAATAAAAGTGTAACTGGTTAAAATTATCTGACCTTAAACTACAGTTAAACAAAAGCAATTACAATTTGAACTAATTAATTTTGATTTCAGTTTCTATCAAACCTATATTATAATCTCACACTTCCTCTATCATAATGATTAATCATCGTATCCGTGTTGTAATATAGGTACTATTTAGGTATCGTAAAATCAGGGATATTGAAAAAAAGCTTTATAAACTAATTTCCTCTACAATTGTCCTTAAATATTTATAAATACTTATTACTTAGTTGTCTGATATACCTACCTAAAACCATGTTTTGCGGAATATACTTACATCTATATGTTAGGAAACTCAAAACGACAAAATAATATGATAATTTGCAAATTTTCCTTCTTATGCAAGACTGATAAACGAGGTTTTGTTTAAATTAAGGAAAATGTTGCAAATTATTTGTTGTAAAATGTTCATTATTTATGCGGTACATTCCTCATTCTTATTGTAGACTGTCGAAAATGCATTAGTCAATGCTATTAGCATTATCCTCTGTGTGACCTTAGCGCATAACTCTAGTTTTTATCATATTCAAAAAGTAGGTTCTTATGTGTTTAATTTTACCCGCAAAAACTTCAAACCGCAATCTTTCAGCTATTGTTGTTAACCAACCTATAATTCCTTGATTTACAATTAATAGTATACCTAAATCATAGTAATTCAATAGTTTATGTTTACAAACAAATATTATGTAGGAGTATGTAATCACAACGGAAATTGTAATTACGACATACAATATAAAGAAAGGTCTCGTAATTAAGTAGTACTTAATCGCGTAACTCTGCAAAAAAGGTTTAGCAAATACGCATTCTAAAAATTTATGATGCCACCGTACGTGACTGTTTGTTCCGCATTTTTTTACATTTGCTTGCGAAGCAATTTTCTGTGTACTTTAGTTACTTCGCAATTGAGTAACTTCGCAAAAAAATGCTTTGCATAATTTTAATTAAATACTTTATCCCTCAGGTATGATCAGTTGCGCGTCCCCCGCTGGCATGCCGCCTGCGCACCACTCTACACATCCCCAAGCTTGGGGATCACTACTACAGCCTCCCACAGTGGTATGTATCTTCAACTTTCTACTGCTTTTTAATAATTTACAGTAATTTAATTATTTTTACAAATATCATAGCTTTAAACGGCAATGTTCTACAACAAGTTCCCTTCTTTATAGAAATCTGAACCAATGGAAGACGGAAGCTTTCTCAAAGACCAAACCAGCGGCTTCTACTCGGAGGGCTTCCACAGCGCGTCGCCCTCCTCCTCCAGCAAGGACTCGAACGGACACTCGCCGCGCAGCGTCGGCAGTTCCGGAGAACCTTCCCCGTTCTACGACACCATGTCACTCAAAGCCAAAGCTAACCTCGGCATGCACTTGGACGCATTCCGCAATGGCTTGCCGTACAGCCTGCTCACACCGCCCGGCTTTGAACCACGCAACAATGACGGACGCGAGCCCTCACCCGGTTATGAAACATCTTACTCACCGAGAAACATAGCGCCCCCTGCACACGTGTCCACACCCTTAGCACGTGCCGACGCTACCCCGCCGAAATCACCCCCAAGAACACCTTCATCTCCCGATAGGGATCATGACAGGAGGTCATTTGAACGCTACCATGACTCTGGGTACGACGTAGGACAAAAAACTGACGGTGACGAGGGCCGCGACGTCTCCGGTGATGAAGACTTTGACGACGAGCCAGGCCTCCGCGTTCCCGCAGTCAACTCACACGGCAAAGTTAAAACTTTCAAATGCAAGCAATGCGAGTTTGTGGCTGTCACAAAGCTGAGCTTCTGGGAACATAGCAAAGAACACATCAAACCTGAAAAGATGTTATGTTGTAGAAAGTGTCCGTTCGTAACAGAGTACAAGCATCACCTGGAATACCACATGAGGAATCACCTCGGATCCAAACCATTCCAGTGCACGCAGTGCTCATACTCGTGCGTCAACAAGTCGATGCTGAACTCTCACCTAAAGTCCCACTCCAACGTGTACCAGTACCGCTGCGCTGACTGCAACTACGCGACCAAATACTGCCACTCTTTGAAGCTGCACTTACGCAAGTACCAGCACAACCCTGCAATGGTACTTAACCCTGACGGCACACCTAACCCGTTGCCTATCATTGATGTCTACGGCACTCGGCGCGGACCTAAACAAAAGCCGCTATCCAAGATGTTTGATCACCAGTCGCCGATGAATAACAACAACCAACCGCAGCCACCCCCGCCGTCGCATCCTATCTTTGGCAACCATTTCCCCGTCAACCTCCCCTACCTCCCGCCACTACTACCTCACTCATTCTTATTCCCTCCGAACAACAACTACGAACACCGGACCTCACCCAAACTACCTGAAATGCAGTCTGAGAAAAGTCAGACGATGTCTCCTCCGCCTTCGCTGCTGCACCAGCGCCTCGCGTACACTGAGAGGCCACTCGACAGTGGCACGACGCCACCGCCTGCTAAGTCACCTGCGAGCTTACCACAAACGCCGACCACTCCTCGAGAGGTTGCTTCGGCGGCCGGCAACGACGCGCTCGATCTCACGAACACCAAGACCAGCGAAGCAGGTACGCCACCGCCCAGCACAGAGCGAGCGACGCCTGTCACCCCGACCACCGCCCTCAAAAACCGACGGAAAGGTCGCGCCTTCAAACTACAACCAGCGGCGTTGCGACTTCAGCACGAGGACGAGAAGACAAAGGATATGGAAATTTCCGATTCCGAGTCGGAAGGGTCCGTGGAAGCTCCTGCCTCCACTCAGTCGTACTCATGCCAGTATTGTGACATCACGTTCGGAGATCTAACAATGCACACCATCCATATGGGTTTCCATGGTTACAATGATCCGTTTATGTGTAACAAGTGTGGGGAGCGCAGTGCCGACCGCGTCGCGTTCTTCATCCACCTGGGCCGAGCACAGCATGCCTAGCTCACACGTGAGGCTCGCAACGCTTGTGGTAGAGGCTTCATGTTAGAGACAAGTAAATTATTGTAGAGTATATTTATTAAGGCCAAAGACTTTGTATTGTATTTGTAATTTGAACTAAAGTTAATTGGAGAAGGTTTTCAGTGACTAACCTTTTCACGATTCACTTTTGACTGTAACTTGTTTAAATAGTGTTAACTTTAATTTCTCTTAAATTGTAAATAGATAGGTATATTTATGCTTACCCACACGTTTTAGTCATAGTCTTATGTATGTTATAAGGTTGTATTGTCACCCTGTGTTTGAGTAGACTTAGAGGAGACGTAGTTACGAGTGACCAATGTATAAACAAGACTGTATCTCTCGATTAAGTACAAAACAGTTCATAATACAAGATTTTAGTTTAATTTAGTTTTTAGTAATAACTGTTTAGAGTTAATAGGACTTACTTAAGTATAGTAAGACCTAGTTTCTCTAATTAATTGTATCTAATTGTAACAGCTTCGTAAATACAGAAGAGTTTTCATGAAAAAGTGAATAACATTTTTATCCTTAGCCTGAAATAACAAGTCATTGTTATTTTCAGTTCTATAAATAACTATAACTTGGTCTTTATTTGCGAGGTTTTACATTTAGAAAAACATTTAGTTTTAACATTATGTACATTAACGACCACAACGGTGAAGTTACCTATTAGTCATATAGCGTTCTACTAGTTATATAATATAAAAAATTAACACTAACAATTTAATGTAAATTATAATAATATTGAATCAGAGTGTATTTATAATGTATGAAGAAAGATTTTATTTTATTTATTTATCCTTATTGTGTATGTAGTTTGTATGGGAGTCGTAATTTGGTGTATTGTCGCATATTTATTTCAATATTGTTTCGTAATTTTGTTAAAATGTGTGTTGCAACCTGACCTTGCTTGGTTAACACAATTATGTTGATTCAACGAAAAAAACACTGACATGTTTTAAAAGTGTTTGACCTGTAACATCGGCATTATTTATTATTCTTATTACGAGTCTGTCGCTCTGCAGGGCATAGATCTCTTCGTCTTTGAGGAAGAGCACTCTTTCTCTTCTCTATTTTTCAGCCCATTCTGACTCGACACGCCATCTTTATTCGGTTAATACATTTAATTTAAAAAAGTTTGAGTCCCGTTCAAGCAGAAAACCCATTAAATTTTATATTCATTATTCAGTTGCAACATTACATCGCAAAACCATTGTAAACCTGTACAGTTTTCCGAACCTTTAATTGTAATAAGAAAACGAAATAAATTATGAAACATCAAGTGTAAATTGTTGTTGAATAATTTTGTGTGCTGGATACGTAATAAAATTGAAAGTTTTATCTTATTCTCTTTGTTTTAATTGCAATTCAATCATGATCATTTAGTAGCCTTTATGGCAATTAAGGTGTCGACTCGGCAAAGGAAAATAGAAATACATATTATTCATGAGCAAAAATATAGAATCACTAACTCCGATTCCACACGATCTTGAGCACCTACCTGTTAACTTTACATTGTTACCAAATTCATTCAAATCACCGCATCATTTATAAGCTATCCCGCATCAATTTCACGTAGGTGTTTCCATACTTTTGATCGCAAGTGTAGAATATCTCTACAAAAATATTACCAGTGATTTACTATTTGGCGTAATATTAATAGCTGCATAGGTCGATCTTCCCTCGAAGACCGGTTAAACCTTTTAAGCCACGCTTGCCCAGAGTGATCTGTGGATGGGTGACCACCCATCATGGTGAGTTTCCTGCGTGCCTCAGAAAGCACACAAAGCCGTTTGGCCTACCTGTCATTAGTCGAAGCTCGACAGTCTGAAAACCAATCTTACCCAAGGGCTATCGTATATCGTTTTACTGTAGTATAATACTGATATTCAACTGAATCTGGTTCGACTGGGAGCCGACCCCAACATAGTAGAGAAAAGGCTAATTTCCAGCGTTTATGAGCAGAAAAAATAAATAATTGCTCATAAAAAATATTAAATAAAAAGCCCTATTTAGCATTAGCTAAAAACGAAATTGAAAAACGAAAAGCAATTAAAAAAAAACAGATAGCTGTAGGTAATTGAGTTTGTGAAATTTTCGGCTTTTGTACCGCATAACTGATAGGGACCCATTGCAAAAGTAAGCGAGCCTATTGCCATGAACCACTTTTAAGAGGTGTGTATAATTCCTCCCATCATGAATGTTGTATGAGTCTCAATCTCAAGTGTTTATGAACACAAAGAGGTGACGATTGATCTTTCTATCAATTAATTGTCTTGGGAATATAAACAATTAAAGTATTTTACGGATGTGTGGCGGGAGAAATGGTAACAAACCTAAAAAAAATAAAAAAAATTGTATTTTTGGTTCTAATTTAATTATATTAATTTTTATATATCAGATTATCCATAGTGGTTAGTAACATAAGGAGCTTAAATTCTATATTAGTAGGTACACAAATTAAATATAAATAACAATTACACTATAGAATAATTAAATTAATGAAACTCAAAAACTACTGACAGGATTGAATTGTTAAGTAAAAAGAAATCCGTTTATCAAATTCATTTTAGCTTTTTTGATTAAAAAATTTAGAGTTAGGTAGGGTAGGTAAAGAAAGAAAGAAAGAAAAAAAATATTTAGCGCAAAGGTGGTCCCTTTCGAAGACACACACATTTAAAATAAAATAAAATACACAGAAAAAACTTAAATCTAATACAAAAAAAAAATTGTGATTCACGGCTGCGCCAAATAGGCCCAATTCAGCAAAATGTCGTTACAGTTTAAGTTAAGTGACGGCTGAAAATTGTGATAAATGGTGTGCTATAACAATAGAGGTACATTTGTTTCAACGAGTCACATTTAATTACAATCAATATAATATTACTACTAAGGATGCATCGATACGTCTTTTCGCCGATACGATACCGATACTCTTACAAAAATATCGGCGATACCGATACCGATACGCTTATTGTGAATAAAAAAATTACGATAAAATAAATAAATCACAAGTCAGATTATTTTTTCATTAATATAAAAAGAAGAGACATAGGTTGATATTAGATAATTATACATTTTATTTTAGGAATTAAAAGATTTTTGATTAAAAAACTTATTTTTTTCGGAGTTAGGCCATTTCGCAAGTCTGTTTGGCAAAGGTTTTCCCGGGCATAGTTCGTGGCTCGTTTGCAACTAAATAGATGAGACAACACGCTCGTTTACACTACATTTTTAAAATTAAAAACTCGAATCGGTCATAAAAATATCGTCAATACAGATATATCGGCTAACCCGAAATATCGCCGATATATCGGCTAACCCGAAATTATCGCCGATATATCGGTATCGGTATCGGATGCATCGCTAATTATTACCCCACAAACTTAATTACAGGAAGAATTCCCATAAAAATAAGTGTCCATGCTTTTTTATCCTGTTGGATATGCGGATATTTTTTTTTTTTTTATAAACAAATATTCGTTTCCAAATTATATCCTCATTCCTTTCCTGTACATCCTTTTAATCCTTATCTTTATCCTTTTTTAGGGTTCCGTAGCCAAATGGCAAAAACGGAACCCTTATAGATTCATCATGTCTGTCTGTCTATCCGTCCGTATGTCACAGCCACTTTTTGTCGAAAGTATAAGAGCTATTCTGTTGAAACTTGGTAGGTAGATGTATTATGTGAACCGCATTAGGATTTTCACACAAAAATAAAAACAAAACAATTTTTGGGGGTGCCCCCCATACTTAGAATTGAAATTCAAATTAAAAAAAAAAAAACTTTTTTTTCTGGATCATATCTAGAAACCCAGTGCACCCAGGAGCAGTGGTGGCCCAGTGGTATCGGCCCCGACTTACGAGTTGTAGATCGTGGGTTCGAATACGGCCAGGCGCATTACTTTGTGTAATTTATTTCATCACCACTGCTCTCAAAACGGTGAAGGAAAACATCGTGTGGAAACCGGCATGTCCTAGAACCAAAAATTCGAAGACATGTGACATCCACCAACCCGCACTGGGCCCGCGTGGTAGATTATGGCCCACTCCCTCTCTCAGAGAGGAGGCCTGTGTCCTAGTAGTGGGAACATTTATAGGCTGATGATGATCTAGAAACCTAGTAACAGAGATATAAAGGTTAAAGTAGGTAGACCAGTACGACACTGATGAATTACATTGTACTTTTTTTTTGTACATGGTATTTTTCGTCCATTTAACAAAAAACAATTGAATAAATGGGATTAAAAATTCGGTTCGAATATAGGTATTTCGCAAATTACAACAAAAACTAAATTAGGGTCATGATGACTGGACAATGATGTCATGATTTTAATAAATAATTATGCATTTGTTTAATACTCAGTTCTTATGTTAGTACCTTTTCAATATTAATTTCCTTTTTAAAATTTTATTATACCTACTTACTATTTATCTAACTCATAAATAACATTTTTAATAATTAAAATATTTAAAAAGAAAGTCATAAAATTTAAAAAATAGTATCTGGTATAACTTTCAAGTTACCGACAGCCAGGGCTCTAGTGCTCAATTTCCTAACATTCCGCATCAAAATATACTGCTTTCTGGATCAGACCTTTGATCCAACTTCTTAACAAAAACCTCCTTAGAAGTTGGTCCTCCAGTTAATACTTTATACTTTTTAAAATCATCAAATGAGTCCTCCCACCCCGGGCAGGGCGGGAGAGACTGTCAGACTTGTACTGACTAAAATCCACAGTGTCCTTCAATAGCCCTTTATGTTCCGGGGTCACGGTAATGAGATAAGTCCCACGACCCCGGCAGGCTTTGGCCCTCTAGAGAGGGGACCCCGTCATATGCTGACGCTCTTTGAGGCGCGCGTGGAACACAACCCGCCGTCGACCCGGGCATGGTCCATGGTCGGGCAGCGAGTTGCCCTTTACTCGCCGTCCGCATGCCCGCGCCTACGGTGGCCGAAGATCGTCTTGCGAATACTTTATTTATACTTAGATATCAGTATCACCTGGAGATAAATCCACATTAATATTTCCAAAACTCTATAGTCATTAAACAATACACCAATCTTGTTAAAATTAATGCTTTTTCGTGATTTTTTCTTGCAACTGAATTTTTAAACCGATTCCCAACTGATTTAACACCCACTTTTGCACCCACTTTTTCTGTCTCTTTCTTTCATACACTATCGCCGGCATAGTAAATTCAAAAAGAATTGTCGGTTAAAAGAAAATAATCTATTGCTAATGATATTTCAACCTGCAACCATCTGATTCAGTACCAACATCAGAAGCTCTTTCCAACCACGCCACCGTAATTCATGCGCCTCCATTAATTCTGGAGATCAATACATAATAAAATTATAATATAATTATTATATTATAATTTTATTATGTATTGATCTCCAGAATTTGAATAAATGGGAGATCAATACATAATAAAATTATAATATAATTATTATATTATAATTTTATTATGTATTGATCTCCAGAATTTGTATCCAGAATTTTTTCAGAATTTATTTGTATCCAGAATAGGAATTTTGTTTTCTTTTTTTTTCATTCACTTCATTTTATTAAAGCATTTTTAAACATCGAATTTATTTCTTTTAAATTCTCAAGACCAGTGTTTTTCAACCTGAGGGTCAGCCTCTCTAGGGGTTTCGAAGCTTCTTTAAAGGAGTTGTAAAATGTTGGGAAAACTACTGCAGTAAAAAAAAAATTAAAAAGATAATATTAGGAAAAATATTAAATAAAGGACATAATCATTTGTATTTTGGGTAGGAGGGCGCGAAATATTTTTTATACTAAGATCCGAGTTCACCAACAGATGTTTAAATTTTTAACCGATGTTTAAACCTTAAAGGCCTGTTTAACAATATTTTGCTGTTCACCAAGCACTAACCATCGTTTAAGATTGTTGAACGCCAAATTTACTTAAACGAAGTAGCGGACATAGTTAAACCATTGGTTATTTGCTCCCCAACGTTATTTCATTCGTTTTGAGGAGATAAAAATAATAATGCAAGACGCTTCGAACAACATTTTTGAAGAGAATAATGTGTTATATGATTTAAGAAGCTATTGAGTGAATTTTACGTGCACCCCGTTTAATTCAAGTACAGCGCAATTATTTCGAGGAAGAGGACGAGAAAGCTTTCGGTACAAGATTCTGTTTATACAAATATTATTGCCTTGGAATTGCTTGATTGAATTGACAGTAATTTGGATTAATAGTAAATAAATTCCTGCATCAACTTTCACTTTCTTGGTTTCTTCCTTTTGTTTTGCACATTCATCCCATTTATATAAAAAAAATCACCCTATTCATAAAAAGGTGGCTCGCTCGCAGATGTGGAATCGTCGACAAAGTAGGGACTTCATCTCATATTATGCTGCCATTTTTGGGTGTCAGTCGCGTAAAAGCAAACTTAAGCAGATACATGACCATTTTAACAAAGTAATGTTATACCATTCAATCATTTACGACCCATTCGTTCAAAAAACGCTTGTTTTATTAACCGTTCCTTACAAATGGATGATGAACATTAAAAAACGCGGTTCGTTTAAACAACTGTTAAACGTTAACGGGGCGGTTACGTAATTAATAGTTACGTTGTAGTTTGTGAACTCGGGCCTAAAGGGGCCGTGTCATGAAAAAGGTTGAAAAACACTGCTCTAGACGAATACGTATGAGCAAGTTCTTACGTATTCGTCTTCAGAATTTTGGCGCCATATTGACAGTAAATAATTAGCACTTACATGCACCATACATTTGTAAAGAATAGTCTTTAAAACAATTAAATAACAAATACATATTATTAGCACAAACAACTGGTACAATAAGTTATTTTTGCACATAAAAATAATATAATAGGTATGACTTTTTAACAATGGATGCAAAAGACGAAAATACCTCGTAGCGATACTAAATTGAGCTCACATGTGTTACCTATTTTAGGAAAAACATTACTGTTTTAGTAAATTATAAATTAATTACTTAAGTTATGTTCAATGCACATTTGTTTTGGAATAAAATATAGTCTCTACAGGCCATCTGAAGGTTGTCAGGAAGATACCACTATCAGCGATAGAACCGCCGCCATGTGCAACCACCAAATTCGCAATATTCTTTCTTTTTCTTTTATTAAAAAAACCGGCCAAGTGCGAGTTGGACTCGCCCATGAAGGGTTCCGTAGTAGCAAGCATAGATTAGGGATATAATTATATTGAGATTAGTAAGTAATATACACAAACAATAAAAATAACTTTGTTTTTCATAGTGTTTGTATGAACGACGGTGGACGCCATCATGCGCGTGAGAGCCCTCACGACGGGGGATGCAGTAGCCCGGGGCAGGGTCGTCTTGGCGGTGTCTTTGGACATCACCAATGCCTTTAACACCCTGCCCTGGAGTTGCATCAGGGAGGCACTCCGGTATCACCGGGTGCCGACCTACCTCCGTCGCATAGTCGAGGCTTATCTGGTACCCCGGTCACCGGGGAGAGTGGAACCGGCGAGAGATGTCGTGCGGTGTTCCACAGGGTTCGGTCTTGGGGCCGCCCCTGTGGAACATCGGATACGATTGGGTGCTGCGCGGCGACCTCCCTGACGGCGTCAGCGTAATATGTTACGCCGACGACACGCTCGTCCTGGCGGAGGGAGAGTCGCACCAGGCGGCGGCCGACCTGGCGACGCAAGCGGTCGCGACAGTCGTTGGAAGGATCCGGCAGTTGGGACTCGACGTGGCGCTCCACAAAACAGAGGCCATGTGTTTTCATGGCCGTCTGAACGCGCCACGGTCAGAGTCCCACATAACGGTGGGAGGGGTTCGCATCGGCGTCGGGAGGACGATGAAGTACCTGGGACTCGTCCTCGACGGCCGGTGGAACTTCAAGGAGCACTTCCTGCGTTTGGCCCCAAGGCTGAACCGGGCAGCAGGCGCCCTCAGGCGACTCCTGCCCAACCTCAGCGGGCCAAACGCCTCCTGCCGGAGGCTGTACGCCGGTATCGTGCGGTCCATGGCCCTCTACGGGGCCCCCGTGTGGGCCCTGAGCATGCGGACGCGACCAGCGAGGCTGGTCGCATGCCAGAGGGTCATGGCTATCCGGATGATCCGAGGATACCGCACGATCGCCGGCGAATCTGCCAACCTCCTTGCCGGATTACTGCCCTGGGATCTGGAGGCGACCGCCCTCCAGCGCGTATATGAGTGGCGCGTGGAGGCGCGGCGCCGGGGAGAATTCCCGCTGCCCCGACAAGTCGAGGCGCGGCGGGAAGAGGTCCGGCGCGATCTCAGGGCAGTATGGAGGGAACGACTGTCGCAACCGAGGTTCGGGCACGCCGCAATCGCGGCGGTAAGACCCCTCTTTGAGGAGTGGCTGGAAAGGCGTCACGGCGTCCTGACCTATCGGATGACGCAGGTCCTCACCGGACACGGATGTTTCGGGAGGTACCTGTGTCGGATGGGGAAGGAAGAAACGCCGGGGTGTCACCATTGCGAAGATCGCCCGGAGGACACAGTAGAGCATACGGTGCAAGACTGCCCCGCTTGGGCAGAGCACCGCCGTGTCCTCACGGCAGCGATAGGCGGAGACCTCTCGCGCCCGGCATTGGTCGAGGCCATGCTGCGGGGCGAGACGGAGTGGGAAGCGGTCGCCTCCTTCTGCGAAGCAGTAATGCTCGTTAAGGAGGAGGCGGGCCGTGAGAGAGAGAGGACAGCGTCCTCCCTCCGCCCCACCCGCAATGGTAGACGCCCACGGCGTCGGACGTCGCAAGACGATCTCCGGCCACCGTAGGCGCGGGCATGCGGGCGGCGAGTAAAGGGCAACTCGCCGCCCGGACATGGACCATGCCCGGGTCGACGGCGCGTTGTGTTCCACTCGCGCCTCAAAGAGCGTCAGCACGATGACGGGGCCCCGCCCAAGAGGGCCAAAGCCTGCCGGGGTCGCGGGACTTATCTCATTACCGTGACCCCGGAACACAAAGGGCTATTGAAGGACACCGTGGATTTTAGTCAGTACAAGTCTGACAGTCCCTCCCGCCCTGCCCGGGGTGGGAGGACTCATTTGATGATTCTACCACGCTAAAAAAAAAAAAAAAAAAGTGTTTGTATGAATGGCAAAGTTATATTTGCGGTTTTTGAAAATGTACTATATCTCAAAAACTGCTAACTGTATCTCATCCAAACCAATTTTCGTTGGAAGTTTTCTTTGAGGTCTACATTATACATTTTTTTTAGTGTTATCATTCTCTTATTTTAGAAGTTACAGGGGGGGACACATTTTACCACTTTGGATGTGTCTCTCGTGCAAACTGTTCAGTTTAGAAAAAAATGATATTAGTAACCTCAATATCATTTTTAAAGACTTATTCATAGATACCCCACACGGATGGGTTTGGTGAAAAAAAAATTTTTGAGTGTCCATTCTAAGTATGGGGGGCACCCCCAAAATTTGTTTTGTTTTTATTTTTGTGTGAAAATCTTAATGCGGTTCACATAATACATCTACCTACCAAGTTTCAACAGGATAGCTCTTATTCTTTCGACAAAAAGTGGCTGTGACATACGGACGGACAGACAGACAGACATGACGAATCTATAAGGGTTCCGTTTTTGCCATTTGGCTACGGAACCCTAAAAACGTTGCCCCACACTAGGAATTTCTCCTGTATCGTGGGTGCGTTTACAAACATATAAACTCACATACATAAACACCCAGACCCGGAACAACTACTTGTAGATCATACAAATATTTGGTCCGTGCGTACAACAATACTTTTTTTTTAAATTATTTTGCAGGAGTTCAAAATAATTAAAAAAAAATTAAAGTTAACAGTTTTTATTTTGAACCATTATGATAATATTCACATTAATTTCGAGGAGTGCTCAATTTGAGAAGTGCACAATTTGCGAAGTGCACAATCTACGTCAAACCCCGGGAATCGAACCCGCGACACGCAGCGCAGCAGTCCAATTGCTCAGCCACTGCGCTAATCGTGTCGTCAATATTGTAAAACCATTAGCATTTTAAGTTGTTTAACAAATTTAGTGTACGATAAAGTACATCTATACGCCATTTTTAGGGTTCCGTAGCCAATTGGCAAAAACGGAACCCTTATAGATTCGTCATGTCTGTCTGTCTGTCCGTCCGTATGTCACAGCCACTTTTTGTCGAAAGTATAAGATCTATCCTGTTGAAACTTGGTAGGTAGATGTATTATGTGAACCGCATTAGGATTTTTACACAAAAATAGAAACAAAACAAATTTTGGGGGTGCCCCCCATACTTAGAATTGACACTCAAATTTTTTTTTTTTCACCGAACCCATACGTGTGGGGTATCTGTGGATAGGTCTTTAGAAATTATATTGAGGTTACTAATATCATTTTTTTCTAAACAGAACAGTTTGCAAGAGAGACACTTCCTAAGTGGTAAAATGTGTGTCCCCCCCCTGTAACTTCTAAAATAAGAGAATGATAAAACTGAAAAAAAATATATAATGTAGTGCTTAACAAAAACTTCCAACGAAAATTGGTTTAGATGAGATCCAGTTAGCAGTTTTTGAGATATAGTACATTTTCAAAAACCGCAAATATAACTTTGCCATTAATACAAACACTATGAAAAACAAAGTTATTTTTATTGATTGTGTATATTACTTACTAATCTCAATATAATTATATCCCTAATCCATGCTTGCTACTACGGAACCCTTCATGGGCGAGTCCAGCTCGCACTTGGCCGGTTTTATACCCTGTTTTAGATAGATAAATCCGAATTCGAGACTGAAGTCTGAAATCTTTCAAAAGATTCAGGTGTAAGCTTTCCTGTGCCAACCTCATCCAAAATTTACCCGCAAAGGCAAAAATTTTGGATGAGGTTTGTTTGAGGACAAACCTGGACAAATGGAGAAATTCTGGATTATTTTATTGCCTCCCGCAATAAAATAATCATCTATAATAATAATATTATTAAGCTGAAGAGTTTGTTGGTTTGGTGGAACGCGCTAACCTCGGGAACTACTGCTTGGAATTGAAAAATAATTATTATTGTGTTGGATAGAGGGTACATGGCTTTCACATTATTGATTTCAAATAATGATTTCAAATATTATTATTATTATTATTTTTAAAAAGAGTAAGTATGGAGTTTCTTGGCCATTCTTCTCCACGCAAACCTCACCCCATCCATTATCCTTTAATTTTAGTATTCGACGTATAAAAGTGCTTCTTTGATGGCATAATTGAAATAAATGGTTTGACTTTGATATTCCATTTATCGGGGAAGGCTACAATTACCGGCATGGATCTTGAGCGCTGACCTTCACCTGCGCAAAAGTTAAGTTATAGATGAAGTGGGGAACGGGGGAGGGGAAGGTGTAGTGATTGGCCCGCGTAGCGTGTCGTAGCGCATCGCGTCATAGCCGCCACTCGGGATTCGTTGTTTTGTGCGTTTTATTTGTCGATAAGTGTACGATGCGCAAAGCGATCCCCACTCTTACGCCGAGCGCTCAAGACCCGTGCCGGTATTTGTATAAGGCTATAAAACATCACGCTACCACCGATAGGAGCCGAGTAGCGGTGGTGAAACCACGGGGAACAGGAAGTAGGTACTTACTTTAATAAATGAATTTCTGATGAATGCTGTCATAAAACAAAATAATACACTTTTAAAATTTACTTGTCCGGGGACTTTCTTGCCCGTTCTTCTCCATACAGTACCCTTAGTACGAGTTTTCAGTATTTGAGACGTAAAGTAAACTGGAACTTTGACAATTTCAAATTGACAATTTTCAAGGAAAAAATTAGTTCCTTCTTCGCACACCAGAGGCGCTGCTCCATTTTTTCATACAAGAAACGCTGTAAATACTGAAAAGACGCTGTAAAGTAAAAGAGTGAAAACTCGTGCTGAGGGTACAGATCTACGCTTTGGAACGGGCACCTACAGCACTTTCACAACATTGAGACTGCGACTATAGCACCATAACTATTTTTATAAAAGTTATTTTTTTGGTTTTTTGACAATTCATAACTGGCCTGCTTGAAATAAATTAATTGAACTGAAAGAAAACTCGAAAGCAATCCGCCTCAGCATAATGTTAAACGAAATAGTTGTTGCAAAAAAAAAAAAAATGGTGTCGGTAACCAACAGGGCCCACTGTCGGCCACATGTGACACGTCGCAAGTAGAAAATAAGAGATAACGTATTCTTTTGTTTCTAACTTAATTGTTATTTATGAAGCGGCTATTTTTTACGAAACAATACTATTTTTATGTCACCGTTACGGGTAAAAACTGCACATGAATATGTATTAGGTATACCTACGTTACATGTAAGTACAACGATTTCCGAATAACTATCGGCTGTAGCCCCGTATATTAGTGTGTAATACGCCTGATTGTTTTGTCGAAAACTCATGGAAAACGTAAGTTCAGTTAGGAATTTTGTCTCTGGTCTCTGCAACAAAGACGCTATTTTTGGTTTCAAGTTTAAAATTAGAATGAATGAGTTATTTTTTTTATAGGTAGCAGATGTATGGACGTGGAGGAAGCAAAAGGATTAGTGGTAGTATCCAATCGGTAAAGTTTTAAAAATCGAAGCTCGAAGCAGTTGACGTCCAGCTCTAACGAATGCGTTCTTTTCATTTTCCAAAAAACGGAACCCTAATAGATTCGTCATGTCTGTCTGTCTGTCCGTACGTATGTCACAGCCACTTTTCTTCGAAAATATAAGAACTATCCTGTTAAAACTTGGTAAGTAGATGTATTATGTGAACTGCATTAGGATTTTCACACAATAATAAAAAAATAACAAATTTTGGGGGTTCCCCATACCTACTTAGAATTGAAACTCATTTTTTTTAACCAAACCCATACGTGTGGGGTATCTATGGATAGGTCTTTACAAATGATATCGAGGTTACTAATATTTTTTTTCTTAACTGAACATTTTTGACATCGCGAATGCGAATGCGGATGCGAATATTCAATACCAATATTCGCGAATGCGAATACGTTGGGTAATTTAAAACATAATAAAGGAAACACTTTTTAATGATCAAACATTAAAACTTATTTTTAAATTTTGAATTTAGAACTTAGATTTACCTACTTCCTGTCTGTAACGAGAAAGGAAAAAGTATATACCTAAGAGTAGCTCTATAAAATATGAACCTGACCCTGCTATCCTAGCAGCGTCATATTTTTATTGATGTTTGTTATTGATTTGATGAACATTAATGAATGGCGAGATAATGGCAGACTGAATAAAAGATGATGGGAGAGGAAGACGAAAGATAAGAATGAATAGAGTGTGTGGAAGAATCGTACCAAATATTGGTATTTTTTGGTCGTTAGTATTCGCAAAAAATTCGCATGAATTTTGCGAATGCGACTACGAATGCGAATGTCTAAAAATATGCGAATATACAGGGTGTCCAGTAATGAATGGATAACCTTGGAATGGGTCATAGTAGAACTAAAGGCGATTCAGAAAAAAATACGAAAAAAAATCAATACCTAGTATTTCCTAAGATATGTCACTTTTAAAAATATTGATAATTTTTGGTACCCTACTTTACATTCTTGCACACCACGACCACAAATTGATGAATTCCATCATTTTTTTACTGTTAAAATAATCTACATTAACTGAGCTGATAGATGAGCAGTAAATAGTAACACTGTTAATACACGGCTTCTCAAAAAATTAACTCGAATTAGTGCTTTAGTGAAAAAAATTAGAAAAAATTTCGTTATGACAAAGTTTAAGCAGCCATAGCATGAAAAAAACGTATGGCAACACACGTGACCAATAATTTTTAAATAATGTGTACTTAATGCAGATTTTGAAATGGTATTACTTATCATTGTACCTAATGTAAATAATGAATTATTGCTAATTGTGTTTGAAAGGAGAGAAAATTGCTGCAGAGAAAAGTTTGAAATATTCAGGTATTCCAGGTAAACCCCACACATTTTAAGAATTTCACCGAAGTAAAAAAAAGTCTCATCTTCTAGACGCTTAGAATGACACCTATTTCAAATCTGTTGGATACCTTCACCTAGGTTGATTAGCAAATTTCTCTCCTTTCAAACACAAATAGCAATTATTCATTATCTTCAATAGGTACAATGACGAAAAAAACGTATGGCAACCCAAGTGACCAATAATTTTTAAATGATATGCACTTAATGCAGATTTCAAAATGGTATTATTCATCACTGTACCTATTGAAAATAATGAGTAATTGCTATTTGTGTTTGAAAGGAGAGAAATTGGCTTACCTAACCTAACCTGAGTGAAGGTGGGTGAAGGTATCCAACAGATTTGAAATAGGTGTCATTCGAAGCGTCTAGAAGATGAGACTTTTTTTTTCTTCGGTGAAATTCTTAAAATGTGTGGGGTTTACCTGGACTACCTGAATATTTCAAACTTTTCTCAGCAGTAATTTTCTCTCCTTTCAAACTCAATTAGCAATAATTCATTATTTACATTAGGTACAATGATAAGTAATACCTTTTTGAAATTTGCATTAAATGCATATTATTTTAAAATTATTGGTCACCTGTGTTGCCATACGTTTTTTTCATGCTATGGTTGCTTAAACTTTGTCTCAATGAAAATTTTTCTCAATTTTTTCACTAAAGTACTAATTCGAGTTCATTTTTTAAAAAGCTGTTTAGTAGCAGTGTTACTATTTACTGCTCGTCTGTTAGCTCAGTTAATTTAGATTATTTTGTCAATAAAAAAATGATGGAATTCATAAATTTGTGGCCGTGGTGTGCAAGAATGTAAAGTAGGGTACCAAAAATTTTCAATATTCTTAAAAGTGACATATCTTAGAAAATACTCGGTATTGATTTTTTTTTGTATTTTTTTCTGAATCGCCTTTAGTTCTACTATGACCCATTCCTAGGTTATCCATTCATTACTGGACACCCTGTATAATGTGAATGCAAATGCGAATATTAATGACATCTCTATTAGGTTCATCATAATATGTATGTAATTGACATACTTTTGCAAACAATTTTGTACAGTGTCACTTGATTGCCGGGAATCTTAAATTGTTCTATGTGTTTTGTATTCTATAAAGTAGGTCATATCTTACGAGGGATTTTATTCACCATAATTATTTTTTAAACTAGCTAGCTTTTGCCAGCAGCTTCGCCCGTTTAGCAGTCGAAAATCTACGGGAACGTGAAACCGTGTTCTACTCATACGAACAAAAACGATTCAAACAACTAATTTAAGTATAAGTGTAAGAGACATCGACGCACAAACGGATACCATGGGTCCAGGACATGATTCTGGACCCCCCCCCCGTGTTGGAATTTTTCGTCGGATTTTTCCTAATTTTCTAAATTTTCATAAAAAAAATTGTGTTTTTTTTTTTACTTTAGCCTGTTCATAATCGTTATTCTTACCTAACCCAATGAGATTTTTAATAAAAAAAGTAATTAATTCACTACTTTCACTAAAAGTAGCAATGTAAATAAAGCTAGAAATAGTGTCTTCTTAGATGTTTATAATGAAAGGTCATCGTATACCTAAATACTGTGCCCAGTACCACATTACCTGTAGTACTTTAAGCGCGGCTCACTATTAAAAAAAAAAAAAAACTTATAAAAATAGGAAAAATTTGACGAAAAATTCCAACACGGGGGGGTCCAGAATCATGTCCTGGACCCATGGTATATCCGTTTGTCCTGTCATGGTATATCCGATGTCTCTTACACCCTGTATATTATGTAAAATAACTTTCAGAAAAAAATACTGTACTTGTTTTATCGTTCTTATGTTTCGCTCAAAAAATACAAGGTACATTTACTTTACTCAAATGGTGCCTTTTTAAGTTTATTCACGTGTATTTTTTTCAGTTCTAATTATTCTACATGTTTCAATGACATGTTTTTACACTGAAACTCCAAAAACAGTCTGAGGTGACATTATATTTTAGTTTGTGGAAAATAAACTGAAAAAGTTGTACTTGAATTTTAAAATAAAATAATAAGAACCTACTATGCAACGAAAAGGTCAATGACCTCCATCTGTTACGTAAAAAAATTATTTTGTGTAAATTCATTTTCATTAATACTCAACATAATCTTGTTAATTTTATAATTATATTTTCTTTATTTTAGAGTCAATTTTTGTAACGATATTTTATAGAACATAAATACAATAAGCATAAATGAACTTTATGCTTATTGTAAGACACTGTGTGTCTTCAGAAGAATTCTCGCCCATTCATGGAAAATTCGCAGTTAGAATCTCTTATATAATTTATACATTACACAATTGATATAAAGTTCATTATGCATTGCCTTTCTTTAAAAAAAAACCGGCCAAGTGCGAGTCGGACTCGCCCATAAAGGGTTCCGTAGCAGCAAATTACATAATATATGAGTTCTTGTAGTTGGTTGTAACTTTGAAAGGTAAATGTGGTTTACGATTTATGACGTATTAAAAAAACTATTATACTTGATCTCGTTCAAATCAATTTTCGCTTGAAGTTTGCATGGTAATGTTCATCATAATATTGTTTTAAATTTTATCATTATCTTATTTTAAAAGTTACAGGGGGGACACACATTTTACCATTTTGGAAGTGTCTCTCGCGCAAATACTGTTCAGTTTAGAAAGAAATGATATTAGTAATAGTAACCTCATCATTTTTAAAGACCTATCCATAGATACCCCACACGTATGGGCTTGATGATTTTTTTTTTCAATTCTATGTAGGATTGTAGGTATGGGGAACCCCTAAAGTTTTTTTTTGTGTGAAAATCCTAATGCGGTTCACATAATTACATCTACTTACCAAGTTTCAACAGGTTAGCTCTTGTACTCTCGAAAAAACGTGGCTGTGACACACGGACGGACAGATAGACAGACATGACGAATCTATAAGGTTCTGTTTTTTGCCATTTGGCTACGGAACCCTAAAAAATAGCTAAGGTACTTTCCATTGGCTTTTGGAATTGAGCCTTCCTTTTGATTCGTGGTAGGCAAACCGATGCCTATTGCGAGTACGCACGTGACCTTATTTACACATTACCAGTAAGGCCTCTTTATCGACTCAATACCACCTGAAAAATAATTAAAAAACTGTAAAATAAAACATATTCACGGTAGTATCAAACTGGTTCCGTACCGCCACAACGAATTTCCCGAAACGAGTACTTATCAGTATCACCAAGCTATTTATACCCGTCTTAATTTAGACTCGCTTTAATTACCGCATTTGTTCCAATACTGTAGAATATATTTAGTGTTTCAACATTTATATGTTCCAATATGTAGGTATAGTCATGTTTTACTGGTTATTTTCGTCGTGTTGATGATGCCTTAATAGTAGATATAGGTAGCCAAGGGCTGTAAGGCATCAATTGCAGCCCGAGATTTTTAGGCGCCCTCGCTGCGCTCGTGCGCCTATAGTTCGAGGGTGCAATTGATACTTACACCCGAGCTAACTACTCTGCTTTACATCTCGATTGTGAGGTAAGTAGAAAAAAACCGGCATTACAAGAATAATTTAAAGTAAAACTTTTCTATTCCCGCCTTTTTTCATCTTTTTTGTATTTATTTTTTTCAAGAACGAAATTGAGCTACAACGTTCTATATTTAAAATTGATGACTATAATAGTCATCAATTTTATAACTCATACCAAGACAAGGCTGAATAGCGAAGCGACCTCTTTTGTCATTGGGCTGAATGCATGATGTCTATTGCCAGTATGATGGTTAGATGTACGCGAACTTTTTGAAAGAGTGAAGAGTTATTTTTTATTACTTACCGCCCTAGGGCTTTTCTAGCTACATTATTACCCTAGAGCGCTAATTGCTTACCTACAAGCCCCATTTGGGGGTAATAAGGACCTACTTACCGAATATGAGAGATGTAAACAATAATTAAATAAGATTCTACCAATACTCTGCCACATTTCAGCATCATCTTCTTGCCCTTATCCCATTTTACTTGTGGTCGGCGCAACACGTTTTCTTTTTCCATTCTAACCTATCAGACGTCACAGTATCATTTACTCCTGTTTCTTTCATATCATTCCTTATACAATACATCCATCTTTTCTTTGGCCTTCCTCTGCCATATTCACGGCGTGCCGATGCCGGTGGAATTACACAAAGTAAAAATGAGGAGGTGGGCCATTGTTTGTGATGAGGCTGCGCAGTCGCACCCTACTTCATCAGTATACACCCACCGGACTTCGTTGTACTTCATCATCAGCCTATAAATATTCCCACTGCTGGGACACAGGCCTCCTCTCTGGGAGAGGGGGTAAGCCATAATCCACCACGCGGGCCCAGTGCGGGTTGGTACGTTGTACTTTGCAGGCGACCAACCTAACATCGTAATCGGTTCAAGGTTTTCCAGGTGGGCCGTGGTAGTTGGTAGCCTGCTGGGAGCTTCTCTGCAGGCTCAGCGTAGTGATCTAAGAAGAAGAAGATATCTGAGGAGCTACAGCTTTTTCGGTTGTTATGTCATATATATTATTAACTTTACCTGTAAGGTAAGTGAATATATTATTCTACTTCCTTAGAGGACAGCGGCTACAGGCATGATGTCATCTTAGTGAATCTAAGCTCCATTAGTAAAATATCATTCAAATTTAGATTTGGCTTACTTACAAATAATACACTCGAGAGCAATGAATCCGGGTCACTTAAAGAATGTTAAAAATCTCGGAAACTAAAAATGATAGGTCAATGCAATAAATTGTATTTAATAGACAATGTAATACTCCTTAAATGAAAGTAAAAAAAATATGAGTCACCATACATTTTATTAACACAAAATTACATAAAGAAAAAAACTGCTGATCTCTCCTTAAAACAAAAATAGGAAACATGAAATTTTTGAACTTTATTACGATTTTCTTGAATTTTAATACTTCGTATTGCCTCCTCGTGCTTCCATTACTGCGTTTACGCGGTTTGGCATGCTGTACACCAAGTTCCTTATACGATTTTGGGGAATATTCTCCCATTCCTCTGTGAGAGCAATTTTGAGCTCACGAAGCGTGATTGGGGGAGGGTTTCGTTGTTTTACGCATCTGCCTAGCTCGTCCCAAGCATGCTCGATCGGGTTGATATCCGGGCTGCGCGTTGGCCACTCCATACGAGTAATGTTCATCTCTTGAAGGTAGTCATTCACAATCCTACCTGTATGAGGTCGGGCATTGTCATGCATAAATATAGCATCCTCACCTAAATTGACCATAAATGGACCAACGTGATCATTGAGGATTTCTTCCACATATCTTACGCTAGTTAAAGAGCCGTTTTCTATGATCACCAGCTCTGTGCGACTTTCAGAAGAAATTCCGGCCCACACAAGTACAGACCCACCACCGTAGGCTACTTTTTCTTCGATGCATGCTTGCTTGAATCTTTCCCCTGGTCTTCGATACACTCTGTGTCTTCCATCGTGCTTGTAGAGCATAAATTTTGATTCGTCGGAGAACATAACTTTTGACCAATCTTCAATACTCCAATTTACGTGGCTCTGGGCATATCTGTCTGTCAGTCTTGAAATACGATGCCCACGCTCCAGTTTAGGGCCGTTTGCAGGTCTAAGGGGTTTTAAGTTAGACTCAGCAAGCCGACGTCTTACTGTCCATGCACTTGGGTTACTTCCTCCGAGGCGTCGAAACTGATTGGTGAGTTCAGTTCCTGTGAGAAAACGATTTCGAAGCATGGTGTTCACCAAGTATCAGTCTTCTCGTGCTGTGGTACACCTGGTTCTGCCCGTTCCTGGTCTGCGTAGGTTAGAACCAGTTTCTTCGTAACGTTGGAGAACTCTTTGTACTGTTGACAGCGACACACCGACAGTCCTGGCTGTATCGCGCTGACTCCGGCCGGTTTCCAGCATTGTAAGTATTCTGGTGCATTCTTCAGGCGTAAGCGACATAATTTCAGCTTGAATAATGAATATAGAGCACTATCAACATGGTTTATGTACCCACATAAATGACAGATTACAAACAAAAGCAAAACCAAATGCTGTAATTTCGTAGTTCCATCTTCGAAAGTGGCCCTTTTTCAAATTTTTTTTTTAATGATATAACTTTACAATAACTAAGAAGTTTTAATACCTTCATTTAAGGAGTATTACATTGTCTATTAAATACAATTTATTGCATTAACCTAGCATTTTTAGTTTCCGAGATTTTTAGGATTCTTTAAGTGACCCGGATTCATTGCTCTCGAGTGTATAAAAATACACACAACAATATTTACAAACGTTGCTAAAATATGCTTTATCGTTAAGTACTCAAACAATACCTACAAAACTGACATTTATTTAAAATACCTATTCCAAATTCAAACTTTGACTTTACGAAAAAAGTATCTATGACTTTGACGTCAATACTGTCTGTTGATGCTAGAAACATTACAAAAAAATACTGTGTTTAAAAAAACAGATAGAAGAACACCTTCGAACTGGCTGTATGTATGGCATGGAAAATTTTATCACACATGATTGTGTCCCCGAAAAATAATGTGTTACGTGCGTAATTACTATTTACCTAGTTTTTTTTCCATTTACAAATTCTTTTACGCACGTTAGTAGATGTCATACAGATTTGTATTTAGAAAAAATTGGGTGACAGATTAAAAAAACAGATGTATGTTACTCCTAAGTAATTACTCAGAACGAGATATTTCCCGTACGATATTATCTGTAATTTGTGCAGCTTTTTAAACAAAAAAAATACTAACTTCGTCTTTATAAGGCTGTGGCACAACTATGGAACTTACGATCTCAATTCTCATATTTATTTGTGAAAAACTTAAACATTTCAATGTCTGCAACTTCGACTGAAATCTATGCAAATTAATTCATGTCTGCCCCAACTTCAACATATAGCAAACATTTTATTTCCACACTTGCAAAATCGTCACGGTAGGCTCCATATAATAATCTTTGCAATATCAAGAAGCGTAGAGTCACCCACATTGTCACCTGACCCAAATCCAGCGGATGTTGCAGTTTTCACAATGAAAAGACCGTTTTTCGAAAAAAATGTGCTTAAAAAGAATTCGGCTTAACTCCATACGAGTGGTATGAGAACAAAAAACTGTGGAGTTGATCGCAAAATATTTGTTTCATGTTTTAAACAAATATTTTTATCAACGGGTATAAATAAATGGAAAGCATGCATTGGTGTATGTTACGTGATATCGGAAAACAGAACATGCAAGTCGATTAAGTGTTTTTCCGTGAGAAAAGACAGTTCGATAGAGCCAAAAAAACAAGTATACACCGTGACTTTTTAGTCGTCTTACAAAAGTCGTCCACTTAATGTATCCGACCTAAAATACCTCTAGGCGAGTTTAATTTTTTTTTAAATCGTTAATAATAATTTTTATTTTTAATAAATAGGTACATTAGAAATATGAAACACCCTGTTAAAATGTTTACGTAACAATCTGTAGAGTATACCTACCCAGCACAATAGTCGGGTAGATCATTCCATTTCCATTTTCTATGATACAAGGGCGTTTTTAACTACGCCTTGCGTCATAATAACCAATTAAAGATTTATTATTAATTTTTTCAAAACTCTTAAATACACATTTTTTTATTATAAACGTGTTCTAGTCATTGGATACATGAACTGGGCTGCTTTTGTAAGACGACTAAAAAGTCACGGTGTATATGTAAATTGGTATTTTTATCCAAACATAGTATTGTTATTTCGTTTAAGAACAAAAACGTGGATCAGGTCTTTTTCAGGTCCTGGCTCACCCTAAAAACAAATTACATAGTTATTCTAATGTAAAAAAATGAAGAACCAAAAGTAACTTCAGCGGAATGTAAAAAACGTCTCTATATAACTTGTGTTCCAAAATCGTTTCTCAATAAATCCATGAATCGGTGTGTGGATGGAATAATGTGGTGCTTTTTTGCCAGGTTCGTGCCACGCAGGTGCTGATTCGATGGCAACCAGTAAAAAAACCCTAAAGGACCTGCGTAAAACGCACTTCTACGTTATAATGGTCATTGGGTACAAAAGATTTTGGTAACTTATGTGTAACATATCGGAGTTTACCATTCAGTATTTTTGAAGTAGGTACTATGCATTGAAATCCATTTGTCCGCGAATTTGGCTGTCCTTTTTTCCTGTGTATTGCCCGCACATTTTTAAACACCGAATTCCGGAGACCAACCGTAATTTTAAAAAAATGCCAAGCTATTTTGTGTTTTTTAAAAAACGACTCCCTTATATTTAATTTAATAAGTCCATTAATCTTTAAGACCATTTATCATGACTACAAGAGGCGGCGCCAAAGTTTCTATGGATACCTTTTAAGCTCACAATCGACCTCTAATTTGTGATTTTTCACACACTCCCCAACAATTTTCGCATCAAATTTTTAAAAAATCGTTTTCAGTGATTGATCGAGTTTAGTACCAAAAAAAAGATTAACTGATTTTATGTTTTAGGTACATTTTTTTAAAGTTGTAGATACTCGTAGATAGGTAAGTTAAGTACTTATGTTGTTTTTTTTTTGTTTTAGCTTTACCTTTAACAAAAACTTTGCACTTACCTTTTGACACGAAAATTAAGCCTCCGACACACGCGTTTAATCGCGCGGGGCGACATGTTGCGGTCCATTCGCAGTATTTTTAGAGTGGAAATTAGCTTGGCTCGTTGTCGCAGCGCGATTAATCGCGTGTGTCTGCAGGAGGCTTTACGTTGAAGGAGGAGTATGGAAAGTAGTACAGAAAGCTATATTTATGAAATTCATATGAATTATGATCTCAACCACTGGGTGGCCACTAGTATTATGTTCGAAAAATGTTATTTTTTTACCGAATTTTCCTCGTTTAAATTAGCTGATTAAAACATTAAATAGGCACATAAAGTAGCTGAATAAAAAACTTACCAGTCTCTTAATAATGTACCAATTCATAATATTTCAAATTATAATTATAAATTGTATCTATTATAATATAAATACATACAGATAATAAAGTGTATTTTAAAATAATTTACACTGAATATCGTTTTTAATACAACCTTTGCCCGTAGGTAGGTACAGGAAACTCACAAGGACGTCTGCACTTCAAGAGTCTAACTAAATAATTTTGTGAATTACAATAATAATTGTTTTAATTATGTATAAATTATGCATTTAAATTTTGTACCTATGTACAAAATTTAAATGCATATTATTGAAACATAAGTATTTCTTTGGGAATAGTAATAAAGTAGATTTTAGATTAGGTAACGTATCTTTTTAATATTAATAAAATAAACTACGATTTTTATCTTATTTTAGTAACTTGTTTGTAACTTTATTTACCTACATTTATTAGTAATTAAGTATTTTTAATAGAATAAAATTAATAATACATTAGAACACACATAAAGAAATGTTCAAAATTATCTGACGGTTTTGCACATTTTTTTTTATTCTGTAATTATTGCTACCATATGGCCACTGACCACATACGGCCTTCTCGGTAAAAATAAAAAGTAATATTGCAAAAGTAAAAACTGCAATAGGGGGCGTCACTAGGGCGGCACGCTCCCTAACCTCAAAACGCGCGATTTTTTCCACAAAGACCAATCTTTTTTTCTTTTAAATCTATCTTTTTCCAAAGAAGCCAGCTGTTGTTTGATGACCACTCGTACTGTCCGATTTTTTGTTCATACGGAACGGTCTATGTTAAACGATACTATGATTGGAGTGGATTGAACGTAAGTATAATGTACCAGGTGCTTTTCAAGACTCACCGTTACTTGAGATTAGAGGCTTTTTTTATTTCTTGCTAATAAAGCTTCAGTCCAGTAAGTTTCATGCTGATTAGGGAATTCATGGAGAATTGTGGTTCAGCTGCTTTAGTTTAAAAATACCAAAAAAATAAAATTTAAACGAAACCGATTTAAAAATTCATGCCAGTAGGTACTTTCGAGACTATCTACTCTTAGATAAGGTACTCTTACTACTATTTGACGAAGACAATTAATATGTCCCGGTGATATGATGGTAAGTAAATAGGAAATCGCGAGGGTAGGTATATTGCTGCAATTACATCATTAAAAGACTAAAGAATTATCCCATAACTAGTTAGCACTCTATTCATTACTAAATCGCAAATCCTTTTTTTTTTTAATTCTTGTTTTAAGACCTCAAAAAGCTCGTATAATCCTAAATATTCATTCGCATCACGTGGCCACCAGCCAGCCAGGTGCGCCTTTATATCACTTCTTATACAAAATAACTAAAAATAGTTCGAACAGCATGCAAAAATATATTTTTTGTCACAAAGCTTATAAAAACGGGTTCCTAATCCCCAAAACAAGAAGAACGAATACGTTGGGGATGTTATTAGAATAAAAATCGATTTGCCGGTTCTAGGAAGCGAGGCACTTGCTTAATCTGTGGCGTGTAGACAGTATTATTTTTCGACACGTGTTCTGTGTTCGCTCTTTCATTTTTTATGTTTTAAGAAAATTAATTCGTGTCCTCGGATTTGGGTACGACAGTTTCTCGATTGGATATCACCCACCATGTGTCCATGTGCCTTCAATTTCTGGTTTTCAGTGGCAAATCTGTTCATCCTTTTCAAATCCGTTAAATAAATAAAACATCTCTCATCAACATAATTTAAATTTATTTTTAAAGACATCTAGATCTACATAATACAAGATAGAACTCAGGTTATAAACAGTAAACTCATTCCACAATTGAGTTCAAGCAAAACATTTCACAAATTCACCGACCCGTAGTACCGACTGCCATCAGCTTCTTACCACGTTTCGTACTAAAGGACCAACGTATCTACCTCGCAATCGACACTCACCACAAACCCACTGGGGATTAAAGGAATAAAGAATTTTAACAATAAAACATTGCAACAACTGCTTATCTTTGATTATTATCATCTCATAACTTATTCCAAACGACAGGTAACACAGTGTTATCAGTAATCACAGAAAAAAGAATAATTTTATCAGTTTTTAAAAGATTTTTAATCCTTCGTCTTTGTAAGGATGCTATTTTGAGTCGTTATGCAAACTCAGCAGAAACCATTTTTAAGTAATTTTGGACATAGCATTAGTTATTCCAGGAAAATTCTAGATTTAAGGAAAAATGTGTCCTGTTGTCATTACGTCCATTTTTCCGTTGGGCCTCTGCTATTTTTAGAATGATGTTAAAAGGTCCAAAGCTTAATAATCAACCCTCTCTTATCAAAGGGTTTTGTGTTAACCTGGGTGTAACTAGCTTAGCTTGTATGATGTTAAATACTGGCATATTGTTTAACTAGCTGTTCCCCTTGGGTTCAACCTCCCTGCCCGGCTACTGTTGGTCGAAGCGTGATGTTATATAGCTTATAGCCTTCCTCGATAATCCAGTAGTTCCTGAGATTAACGCTTTTAACCAAACAAAGAAACAAACTTTTCAGCTTTATAATATTAGTTTGGATAGTTGCAATTACAAAAAAATTGCAAAATCTCAACTCTCTTGATTTGCATTAATGACTTAGGTAAGAATGAATACTGAACACGCTACCATAAAAGACGAATGTTACCCTAATTCAAAAAACCTTCAAGCCTCCTGCAGACACACGCGATTAATCGCGCGGGGCGACATGTCGCGGTCCATTCGCAGTATTTTTAGAGTGGAAATTAGCTTGGCTCGTTGTCGCAGCGCGATTAATCGCGTGTGTCTGCAGGAGGCTTTACAGCTTGCTTCAAAATATTATGTATCAGAGATAAAACATTTAATTACTCTGCCTATAGAACATCTAAAAAAATGTTTCAGTAAATGTATTTCGTATCACATAGCCTTATAGTCTCCCGTCCCTATCTCCCCCAGTCTTAGTAGCGGTAATAGATGCACTGATTGGAAATTCAAATGAGACTGGCCGAATTTATGGCCCTCCGCCCTCGCAGTGAAGGAGGGCCCTCTTTTTACTCACTCTGAAACACGAGGATCGATGTTAGAGGAACTTTTATGAGTAACCTTCGCTTTGTTTTGGAGGGAAATTGTGATCGCTCAAGGAGATTATGCCTGTAGAATGGACAATGGCAGAAAAATAGTTGACAAAAGTGTTTTTGTCTACAAAAATCTTAAATTCAAAATGAGTTTAATTATTTTTCTATGATTTTTCGAATAAATATCTATTTTATTTAAGGCCACAGTAAAAAATATAAATTTTTGGGACTATCAAATAACTTTTACACCTTTTACACTATCTAAATGTTGCCATTTACTATATTTATTTAATTTTCGTGTAAACTTGTAAAACCACCAAAATAACACACAAAATACAAAACGGATTTTTGAAACTGTCAGCAATAATAAAAGTCAATTTTCGAAAAAACGTTCCTTCAAAGAAGTTCTTTAAATAATTAAACATTATCGCAATCATAATCAACGTAACAATTCCATTAAATGTTATGGCAACACTAGCTAAAATAAAATGTCAATGTCACATCGCGACCTGTTATTGATGCTCTTGCGCTTTGCGTGTTGTTTTTGCTATTTTCTTATTTATCTTTGAATTACGTTGCTTATGAACTGATTTTCCCTTCGGTTTGGTTGACTTATACGTGCCTAAAGGATTCTGATCTTGCCCTGAGTGACTGTTCTACTGCCCCTTTGGACTCCGATTTCCGACATAAGACATTATAACATAAAAAGTTTAAATATTTATATCTTTTTTTTGGAGCCCTGTCAAGACATAATTCTTGAACAAAGTTATTCAGGGTCTGAAGCTTAACATTTTAAGATATTTTTGACATGTAGACACTAGCATTTCTTCTCACCTATTTTAATGTATGAAAGGCTGCCATTGTTCTTTTCTACGAGAAAACTGGAAAAAGTATAGGTAGTAGGATTGATATAAATATTTCTAAATTACTGAAGGGTGAATTGAAAAGTAAGTAATGGTAGAGAGAGGCCCTACTATGTCCTACTATTTACGGATTAAAAAAAACAGTGGTAACAATTATTATTTTAGATGAATCCCTGTCAAGCGATGTCGGGATTATTTATTTAAAAGAAAGTTTTTATTGTAAAAAGCAAGGAAAGGAAATGCAAAAACGCGAGTACCTGCCCCGCACTGTCCCTTTACAGCCACATGCGCATTCCATTTTTAAATGTTATTCCAGTGATTGCCACATCAAAAAAATATATCTTTCATAAACTATCCATCTCTGCCATGCGAAAAAATCCTTTGTCATATCACGAACTTCTTTGTACAGTTATAGAGAATAACGCGAAATATGCTCCAAATTTTAATCCTTTTATGTTACGCTTGTATTTTGATTTTGTAACAAAACTTTAAGATTTCTAAGGACCACTCGCTTGATTAAATAAAGTAAATGTGACAACTTTGTACAACATTAATGCATTTAGGTAAGTAGATGATAATATCTGCTAAATAGTAACGACATACTTGATCGCATTTCTTTTTCTTATACATATTTACGTATGTATTTGTAGTCCATAGCAATGACGCACATGGCAATTGCAACTGCATGTTTCTCTAAAGTCACATGGCCCTGCAGCATTGAGAAAACACTAAAATGACGGGTTTTTTTTTTTATTTTCAACAAGTATTTTGAGAAATAAATGCATATTCCAACAAAATTTAAATATCGTTGAAGACGGCTGGTCAAAACTAAACAATGCTTTAAACCAGTAAAAGACACCATCCGTTTTCTATTGATTTGCATTTTATTATTTCAACTCTTTGTCATTTAGTGGACGTGGACGAAATAAAACGTAGTTAACCCGTCAATAGCTACGGGAACAAAATGCAAATCTTCATGTTTGAATATGCAAATACATTACTTTACATCTTACAACAAAAGACGGCACCCGACGTCGTGGACCGTCGTAAAAAGCTTAGAAAATACACAAAGAGATTGTTCTAAATATTGCCGAGGTAACGGTAAGGGCGGCCGACATCGATAAAAAAAGGGTTGGACATCAAAAGCGGACAGTTTTTGCAATAGAAAATCCTTTTAACTTGATTAATGGACAATGGAATTAATTTTTCAAGACACTGTTTAGTTAGGCCGTGTTTTTAGAATAACGGCCAAAGACTTTCATGTGCCCGACCGGTATTTTGCCAAAAAATCCAACGTGGATGAAATGAACAGGATTTAACTGTTTCACTTGTAAATTAAAGTTTGCCGACGTCTATGCTTAATTTTTTAACAGATAATCCTGTTATCATATTTGCCGATTTCTATACCATAAATAACATTGTTTTAAACACCATTTTAATACTTTTCTAACAATAAACTGAAATTAAGTTTCCAAATTAACACTATCATTATAATTTAAAACAGGATAATTATCTATTCCTTCACCATCTTTATTAATTTGTTTTGTTTTTTTATATTTCGGCAATAGTGCAATGCCATGATTAAATGAATGAATAAAATTTTCTATTTTCAAAAATAAGGCCAATATTTTTTTTATTGGAGTTGAAATTTCGTACCCAATGTGCATGAGTGATGTTACGAATATTCGCATTCGAAAATATTCACATGTTTTTTGATATTCGCATTCGCATCCGCATAAATCAATGCGAATGTTTGCGAATATTTCTGAAAAACTATTTTTTAATTTACTACTATGATTTGAATATGGAAACTATATGCAACGGAATAGTCTTGAAGTAGACTAACTAAATTGAATAGACAGAACTATTCAATTTAGTTAGTCCAATTTTATTAAAATATTAACAGAATCGCAAATAAAATGACAAAATTCCTTTTTATCGTAATAAAATCATCAAATGAGTCCTAGCACCCAGTTATATTAAAAAATCTACTACATAATTGTGCATATTTATGAGAAAAAAGAGCTTGACAATGTCTATTCATATTAAAAAATATAATCAACATTATCTAAGTCAAATAAGTTTTATTACAATAAATGCATTTTTATGCTTAGCAAATTGTAAGTAAAAAACAAGATAAAAATTTGATTGCCCTGTTGGTCCATCTGTCCAGGTCGACCAGTCTTATTGGGTTTCCTTCAGGATTTTTTTAGTAACAGTAAACGGCGCTGGATATATGCTCATTTGATGGCAATAGGCTCGCCCCATACCTATCACATGGTATGTAGAAACATTACTCGCGGAATTTAGGTGTACAATTAGGTACACCTCTTCCTAACCCTTCAGGAATAACAGGCGTGACGTTGCATCAGTTTCTTTTTTTAGAAAACAATAAAATATTTAAAATTATTTTTATGAGTTCTTTGTCCATGCCTGTTCCGGTGATGTGTATAAAAAAAATCCAGCTCCAGCTAAACTTGTTAAATAAATTTTGTGTTGAATGAATGAAATTACATTCATTCAACTAAATTGGCCAATGTTCGGTTTACATGTCTGACATGAAATGTTAAACCTATCTATCATTTTGCGTGCGTTTTATTTGAAAGTCCATATTCGCGTTCGCGAATATTGAAATTGAATATTCGTATGCGCATTCGCATTCGCGAATGTCAAAAATCAGACATTCGCAACATCACTAGTGCATGTTGGAATGGGAACACCAAACAACTCGAAGGACCAAATATCGTCAGTGTTACATCCATCCATTCCAAAATTACTAATATGTAAGAAAAAAAACAAAACCAAATGAAATGAATGCGATTCTAAATTACTCAATTAGTTCCATTTTCAATATTCATTTGAGTATAACAATCCGTCAGTTACGTCACTAAATACCACATTATGTTAAAAACTGACAACTAAATACCAGTATGTATTTCTTACCGTAACTCCCAAAGCCGTGACCCTAAGATCTTTCAAATTAAAGAGGGTCGCATACAATACCGGAAGCGTGCACACTTGACATTTACGCCCTGTGGTTAAAAACTCGCACGCGAACGTCAAAAAACGTTCCCATTGTTTATTTATAACTTTTTAAACGCACTGCGCCCCTAATATAAGGTGTGTTGTAGTTCCCTTTGCGGTTTTTTCAATTTTTTGTCGAAAAAAACGAGCACGCGTGTTATTGTAATTTGATGACGTGATTAGACGCTTGAACCGTTGTTATTGTGGTTTTTTAAATGCGTTTTTTAAAATTAGAGTGATTATGGATAATGATAACTGCTGGCGTGTGTTGTTTTAGTTTTTTTTTTCAATTAAGAACTTTTTTAAGTTCTTTACTCATTAGTAGGGGATAATGATGGTGTTAAAGAGGTGTGATTTTTTTATGAGTTTTAATCGTTAAAATATTGCTTATTAAAAAAGGTAACGATTTTTATTATTTTATTCATTGTGTTCGTGTGCGATTTCATTAAAAGTTGCTTGTCATGTAAGTCCACATCTGCTTGATAGGTCATTACATTAAATAAGAATTAAAATTAATGAAATACAATGTCTCATACCTACGACCTACAACATACAAAGATATAGGCTTTCTTTAGCAGAATACGCGATCAACGTCAACCTTACTATCTGGAATTGCTCTTATATGCTCAATTTATGAACACCATTAATGTTTTCTGGGTGGCATTACCGATCTGTAATAACGACACCACCATAAACTTGTGGTACCTACATTGTACTGGTTTTTTTACCGACAACCATAAAAAATATAAAAAAGGGACATACACTTTTTAAACCCCGCCCATACTACCGCCAACTCTAATCTTTGGGGTGTAAAAAGCTCCCCTTTGTAAAAGCACGGGTAATTAGGATTACATTAAAAATAGGGGACTTTTTACTAGTTTTTTTTTTTCCTTTAAATACCTTGTTAAAAGATAATAATGTATTTAGTTATTTACCTAGGTATGCAAACACTCATTAACGGAATTCTTCTTGTCTGGAAAAATGTTCGGGCAGAAAAGTAAATATAAAAAGTGTGTTGCTGACGTCTTTCTCGAAAATAATAACCTTGTCTTGAGACCAGCTCAAAGCAGTTATCGTTGGTCAAAAGAGTCCTAGGTTTTAACCGTCTCGATTAAAACCTAGGACTCTATCTACTATTTACTCTAGCTCAATCCCCAGTTTCTTTTTTAATTCGTTAAAAAATAATGGCGTAAAAAGGTGACAGAATGAGGTACTTATTTTCTAATTTTATAATAGCAATAGATTACAAAATCTTGATGCAATCACTTAACTAAGCACAAGTACCAATTATTAATGAAACAAAAAAAAGAAACTAGCATTAAGAAGGTGTTGTAATATTTTAACCCAATTATTTGTGTAATTAAAAAACTTGAAATACAATCTATGGCACTCTATGGCATGTTACCGCCGCCTTGTTGATCGTTTAGTAATCTTTTCTTTGTCGTTAGTGATGTTACCCGCTCTTTTTTCGTTTTACTATTAAGGAGCAATTTTTAATATGATACGCAATTTAATTAGAGTGATAGTTTGCTATTTATTAGTATACAAATGCATAGTTTTCGTGCATTTGTTTGCTTAAAATTGTACATTCTATTCTTTGGAATAAAGACTGAAATGTACAATACTCTTAGTGGTAAAAGAAAAATTCATTTATCTTATATTCTCAACTATCACTTTTTAAGAAATTCATAGGAATTTAAAGAAAACCAAAGAAGGACAGACAGTGATTACTTTCTTGATTTTCACTTTACCAATAGTAAATACTTTCAGCATTCCACTTTTTCTGAAAAACAAAGAAGAATGGAAGGTTCTTGAAGTGGCGTTTGTTCTCCAGAACGATTTTACTGGGTGAAAAGAACAGCAATTTTGTATAGGTATAACTGTTATGTAGCCTACAAATAAAAATGGATGATTGCTACGCAGATGGCATCATGAAAATTGTGTTTTACATACCTAATAATAGGATATGACATCTGCCCTAATTGTGTTTACTGTTCATTACTCTCAAATAAATAAAAAATTCATAAATCTACGATGATTCTTCTTGCTTTATAAATAACTATATGTTTATTAATATTTCTAAAACAATAAACCACTTAAACCTACCAGCTGTTCCATTGTCTGTGTAAATTCAAATCGCCTACCTACATAATTGAGCCTTCCATTTTTTATTTTAGAAGATAATCTGAAGGCAATTTTACGAGTAATAAAATATCTTCATCTGTAGATCTGTATCTTAGCTGCACATTTTCCAAGCACTCGACACTAACCAAAATCAAGATGTAACCGATCCCAAATTGTAATCCGCCGTTACGTTCATCCTTTTGTTCAGAAACGGTCGGTCAGTCAACAGTGCCTCTTCGCCTTTGTCCCACTTTTTCGACTTCGGCCCACAATGCGTAATAATCTCCAAAAAGTGACCCCAAAGAGTGCTCAGGATTGTGCCCCTGAATGCGGACCAAAGGACCATAGCCCTGACACAGCAGCGGTCTGCACAAAAAAATATAATCGTCTATTTGTACAGAATTCTGATACACGACATACAGCGTGTTGTTTTTTCACTGATTAATGCCACCTTCTACAATATCAATATGTGACGCAAAAACTTTATTACGTTTTTTCGAAAATTAAGCGTACGGAGGAGTATTTTTGGCTATGAGTAAATTAATTTAAAAAAAAAAAGACATTACTCACACTGCCATGCATTTGATTCACACACATTGTACATAAATATTCTTTTGTTTATGGTTAAAATCTGTGGTCACACTGAGAAGAATAAATATATCAAACAATCATAACAAATATTATATAACAGAATTTAACAAGTAGGCTGACCACAAATCCACTATAGTTACCTACATTTAAATGATTAAGTAGGTTCCTAAGCTGTGTTTGCGTTTCATTCGTTCTCTTTTGTTTTTTTACTTGAAACCATATAACAAACTAACTTTATTCGTTCACCTGATACAACAATAATTTTATTATTATTCTACCTGAGTAGATATTTTATTTAAAAAAAAACTGAACACTTGTTTTTCAGCCTATCTTGAAAAGGTTATATTTAAATGATAATGACGTAACAATAATGTCTTATTTATAAAGGGGTTTGCAACTTTTTGGCATCAAATTTTTTTTTCTTTCGCCAGTAATGAAATTTTGGTCATTAGTAGACCACAACCTAAGAAGTCTGTAAAAAATAATAAAAAAATTCTAAACCGTAACCAACCAGAGATATGGCGGTTTGTATTTTGTTCTAATCTGGATTTATTTTTTGTAGGAATCCATAGATTTTTTGTCGTACTAGCTTTTGCCCGCGGCTTTGCCCACCCCAACCGCCTTTATGTATAGCCCACAATCGTGTCTAGAGACCCATCTATCTCTGTATCAAAATTCATCAACATCGTTCCAGCCATTTTGACGTAAAAACGGAACAGACTTATAGACTTAATTTCGTGTTTGTAATACTAGTAGGTTAACGAGGAATAATGATTGGTTTGTTTATAATAATGTTAAGAAGATCTTATCTTTTAACCGACTTCAAAAAAGTAGGAGGTTCACAATTCGTCGGAACATTTTTTCATGTATGTTCCCTTATTTTTCAATGACGCCTGGGCCGATTTGGGTAATTCTTCTTTTGTTTGAAAGGGTATCATAACAGATGGTCCTATGGTTACTAAGGTCATGTCGGAATCTTGGAGAAATCGAGGAAACTCTTCAATAAATGACAGCAAGTCATCTGCGATTGCTGCTATCGCATATGTATGCATTGTTTACGCAAACATACAACATAATATTACGCCTGTACCCACTAAAAAGGGTAAAACAAAATCGTCTTGTGTCTAACGTTGAAAAATACACAAAAAGTGAGTTCTCCCTCCCTAGGTGGAGCAGAAGAGACTGTCAGACTCGTACGGACTAAAATCCACCGTGACTTCCATTTCCAATCCAAGTGGAATATGACGCGCCGTCGCGTCGACTCACCCATTACTCGCCGTTCGCATGCCCGCGCCTATCATCATCATCATCATCATCTCAGCCATAGGACGTCCACTGCTGAACATAGGCCTCCCCTTTAGATCTCCACGTATACTGGTTGGAAGCGACCTGGCGCCGCGCCATAGTGGCCGGAAATCGCTTCACATCGTTCAACACCCCAGGCGTCTCCCGCTGCGGCTGGGGTGGAGTCTGTCCTCTCCCTCACGCATTTCGACTCTTCCTTCACTAGCATAACTGCTTCGCAGCAGAAGGTGGCTGTTTCTCATTTCATTTCACCCCGCAGCGTAGCCTCAACCAATGCCAGGCGGGAGAGGTCGCCACAACCTACCGCCTCCGTAAGTAACTAAGGACATAGCGTAGCTCTGTGCAAGCGGGGCAGATCTCCAACGTGCTACGGCCAGAGTCCCAAATAACAGCGGGAGGGGTTAATATCGGCGTCGGGTTGATAAAGTACCTGGGACTCGTCCTCGACAGCCGGTAGAAATTCAGGGAGCATTTCCTGCGTTTGGTCCCAAAGCTGAACCGAGCAGCGGCCGACTTCAAGCAGCTTCTGCCCAATCTCGGCGGGCCAAACACCTCCTGCCGGAGGATTTAGGTATGCCGTTGTCATGCGGTCCATGGCCCTCTACGGGGCTCCGGTGCATGCGGACGCGACCGGAAAAACTGGCTGCGTGCCAGAGGGTCATAGCCATTTGGATGATCCGGGTATACCACACGATCGCCGGCTAATCGGTCAACCTAATTGCCGGATTGCCACCTTGGGATCTGGAGGCGATGGTTCTCTGGCGCGTCTACGAGTGGCGCGCGGAGGCGCAACGCCGGGCGGATCTCCGCTGCCTCGACAAGTCGAGGCACTGCGAGAAGAGCTCGATCTAAGGGCGGTATTGAGGGACCGACTGTCGCAACCGAGGTTCGGGCACGCCGCAATTGCGGTGGTAAGACCCCTCTTTGAGAAGTGGCTGGAGAAGCGTCACGGCGTCCTCACCTTCCGATCGCCGCAATCGGAAGGACCGGACACAGGAGTTTCAGGAGGTTACTGTGTCTCTGTGTCTGATAGGGAAAGAAGAAACGTCTGGGTGTCACTACTGCGAGAATCGCTCGGAGGACTAGATGAAACGGTGCAGGACTGCCCCGCTTTGGCGGAGTACCGCCCTGTCCTCAAGGAAGCGATAGGTGGCGACATTTCACGTCCGGCATTATTGCGAGGCGAGACTGAATGGGAAGCGGTCGTCTTCTTCTTCGAAGCAGTTATGCTAACGAAGGGCGCCGTGAGGGGGAGTAATGCGCGACTCGCCGTCCGATCATGGACCATGCCCGGGTCGACGGCGAGTCTTGTTCCACGCGCGTCTCAAAGAGCTGTCAGCAATCTGACGGGGCCCCCCTCAGAGGGCCAAAGCCTTTTGGAGTCGTAGGACCGTCTTATCAGGTAACTGTGGCCCCGGAACGTAAAGGGCTATTGAAGGACACCATGAATTTTAGTCAGTATAAGTCTGACAGTCCCTCTCGTTCTGCTCGGGTGGGAGGACTCATTGGATGATTTTACAACGTAAAAAAATCGAGAACCAAGCGCCTGTCGGGACCACGGAACTGCCCTGCACTGGGTGGATTTTAGTACGAGTCTGACAATCCTTTCCGCTTCAGCCATAAAGGAAGAACTCATTTATTTTTTTACAACTTCAAAACGAAAAACAAAACTTTTAGAGAAAAAATAGTTATTATTGGAAGTCGCCACAACAAGTCACCAGTCAGTTCCAATAATAACTTGTCCATTCAAAAGTTATTTTAGGTTGTTTTACACTTTTTTTTTTTGAAGTTTCATATTTTTTCAAAAAGCCTTTTTTTATTTTAGCCTTTTTAGTGGGTACAGACATCTTTTTTTAGCGTGATAAAATCATCAAATGAGTCCTCCCACCCAGGGCAGGGCGGGAGGGACTGACAGACTCGTACTAACTAAAATCCACGGTCCTCCTTCAATTGCCCTTTATGTTCCGGGGTCACGATAATGAGATAAGTCCCGCGACCCCGGCAGGCTTTGGCCCTCTAGAGGGGGGCCCCGTTATCATGCTGACACTCTTTGAGGCGCGCGTGGAACACAACGTGCCGTCGACCCAGGCATGATCCATGGTCGGACAGCGAGTCGCCCATTACTCGCCGCCCGCATGCCCGCGCCTTCGTTGGCCGGCGATCGTCTTGCAACGTCCGTCGCCGTGGTGGGCGTCTACCACTGCGGCTGGGGTGGAGGGAGGACGCTGTCCTCTCCCTCACGCAGCGCGCCTCCTTCGCGAGCATTACTGCTTCGCAGAGGCGACGGCTTCCCACTCTGTTTCGCCCCGCAGCATGGCCTCGACCAATGCCTGGCGCGAGAGGTCTCCGTCTATCGCCGCCCTGAGGACACGGCGGTGCTCTGCCCAAGCGGGGCAGTCCTGCACCGTATGCTCCACCGTGTTCTCCGGGTGATCCTCGCAGTGGTGACACCCAGACGTTTCCTCCTTTCTCCTAAGACACAGGTACCTCCCGAAACAGCCGTGTCCGGTGAGGACCTGCGTCAGGCGGAAGGTCAGGACGCCGTGACGCCTATCCAGCCACTCCTCAAAGAGGGGTCTTACCGCCACGATTGCGGCGTGCCCGGACCTCGGTTGCGACAGTTGTCCCCTCCATACTGATCTGATATTGCGCTGGAGCTCTTCCCGCCTAGTGGGTACAAACATAGTATATTTTTTTCAGATTGCGTAAATAATGCTTAGATATCCGTTGATTTGCTGTGATTTTTATAGAGAGTTCCCTAGGTTTCTTCAACATCCCGTCATGATATCCTGACCTGATTATCATGGGATCATCTGTGATGTAAATGTTTTTTAAACAAAAGAAGAATTTTCCAAATCTGTCTAGGCGTCATTGAAAAATCGCGTAACATAAATAACGAAAGGTTACGACGAATTGGGAAACTCCTCCTTTTTTTCGAAGTCGGTTGAGAAACAAAAACCAAGTGTAAAATATCATTTTTGTAGAAAATCGGTGACTTTGTTTCTTATTTCCTTGATTTTTTTCGCCGCCGACTTCTGAAAGAAGAGTTATTTTACATTTATTTTGTTTTTAGTATCCAGTTATATTTTGTTTTTTTTAGTAGGTACAGGTGCTGTCATTTATTGAAGAGGTCCCACGATTTTGTCCAAGATCGGGTCATGAGATCCTGACCAAGTAAACATGGGACGTTATTGAAGAGATTCCTCGTTTTCTCCAAGATTCCGTCATGACCTAGTAACCATGGGACCATCTGTTAAGATACCCTTTCAAACAAAAGAAGAATTACCCAAATCCCTCCAGGCGTCATTAAGAAATCTGGGAACATACGTGAAACAAATGTTCCGACGAATTGTGAACCTCCTACTTTTTTGAAGTCGGTTAAAAGATAAGATCTTCTTAACATTATTATAAACAAACCAATCATTATTCCTCGTTAACCAACTAGTATTACAAACACGAAATTAAGTCTATAAGTCTGTTCCGTTTTTACGTCAAAATGGCTGGACCGATGTTGATGAATTTTGATACAGAGATAGATGGGTCTCTAGACACGGTTGTGGGCTATACATAAAGGCGGTTGGGGTGGGCAAAGCCGCGGGCAATAGCTAGTACGTCAAAAAATCTATGGATTCCTACAAAAAATAACTCCAGATTAGAACAAAATACAAACCGCCATATCTCTGGTTGGTTACGGTTTGGAATTTTTTTATTATTTTTTACGGACTTCTTAGGTTGTGGTCTACTAATGACCAAAATTTCATTACTGGCGAAAGAAAAAAAAAATTGATGCCAAGGTCCGTACTAAAAGTTGCAAACCCCTTTATGTTTTTTCAAGTGTACAGTATGACGTGTGTAGCACAAAATAAATTCAATACGCTATTAATAACAATATTACATATTTTGTTAGAAGAAACCGATCAATGTATCTAAAGATCACGTGAACTATAATAGCTATTCTCACTTAGCTTTTCATTCAAACATCTGTATAATTCTTTTGAAATCTATTCAATACTTTTGAAAAATACTGAATTTTTAATTAAAAAACAAATTACCTAAAATGATGACTTTATCAGAAAAGTAATACCTACTTATTGATTGCAATGAAATTCGTAAAATGGATGGGTAATTGATACTTATAATATACTAGCGACCCGTCCCGGCTTCGCACGGGTACAATCTCTACTATATTAGGAATAATTAGCAATAAATTAAAATTGCGACTATAATTTGAGATTTAAACTATCCTATCTCTCAAGTTGGATCGAACTGCACATGGTGTGCGAATTTTATTATAATCGGTTAAGTGGTTTAGGAGTCCATTGAGGACAAACATTGTGACACGAGATTTATATATATTAAGATTTTTATCGCAATTTGTATACTGCTAAAATGACGTTTTTAAACTTCCTTTCAACCACTTAAAACTTTTTTTTATTCTTATTCACCTAGCCAGTAAAGAGAAACACCCTATAGAGTGACATATGCCCATAGTGCTCTATGGCAGCAGCTTGTCCCATCACATAATAGCATAAAGGATGGACGCACGCCGGCCGCGCGCCAATCTCGCACCTGCTTATAGGAATGTAGACCCTACTGCAATCGAATTTAGTACCTAGGTACTAGTATAAATAGTAATTTAGCAAAGATCATTTTTATTTAAAGTTCGTTTAGCACTGCATCGATAGATTAACTAACTTAGGTCGCTAACGCTATCATTAGAGTTTAAAATAGAATAGAATAGAAAAAGGTTTGTTCGATATTGGACACACACACACAGAAATAATAAAAAATTAAAATCAATAAGAATTTTGCTGAGCATGTCCACACCAAAAGGGTTACCAACTCAACATTTGCTGGGCGGTTGTGGAAGATATCAATATCAGCTATGAGACCACCGTTGACCACCTAACATAATTGGTTCTTAGTTATTCAATTTATGGGAAAATGAAGGACTTGTGCTATAAAAAAAAATCAAATTAAAACATGATGAAGCAAATAAGTTCAAAAATAGAAAGTAAATTACCGAAACCACAAAAATGCACCTCTGGCTAACCCTCCGGGTGTTATGTAACCTTATAATCTTGTAATCTATCTAATTATGTAATCTAAAGTATGATCTGCAAGAAGTTTTTCCGGGTCTGGGTGTTTGTGTATGTGAGTTTTCTATGTTTGTAAACGCACCCACGATACAGGAACAATTCCTAGTGTGGGCAAAGTTTAAAAAAAATTGAATGAAGTTAATCAGCATTTGGGTAGAGACAATAATCATGTTCCAGACAAATGGGGACTCAAAACCGAATCGATCAGATCAAATTAAATTCGAGGTTGCTTGGTTCTAAATCGTCTATGCCTTTTGTAACAGCCAAACATTTGTAATTACTACAAACATTTAAAAATGCAACCTACACCTACGTTTTATTAACCATTCTATAAAAAATGTACTTATAGTATTTTTAACATAAATACCGATCAAACGACTTGTACCAAATTAATATTTAATCAAGTTGCCGTCTTTATACCTTATTTCTGGTTAATTGAATATTCATAAAGGTCTATGCTCTTAATATTGACGTCAATTGATAATTTTTTCTTGAACAATAAAAAAAAACATGGTAAAATTCACGTAGAAGCAGATTTTACCCACAAAAACAGAATAGAAGCCAAAGAAAAATCAGCGTCTCACTTTTTTCTACTACTTCATCACACTAATTACAACCGTCAGCAAAAATAAGTCTGGAGCCAAAAACTTAATGAGAATCCAAACTAGTGCAGAAAATATCAAGGGTATATGAGAGCGAGCTTATAACATAGCGCGAGGTGGATCAATATCGCGCGCCGTTTCATCACGTCGATGGGAAAAAAGAGGAAAAAAAATACATAACTTTTTAGGGGCGGCCGTCCCCCCCGTCTGCCGACCCGCCCGCTCCAGTGCCACCTACCGAAATATATAAAAAAATATATCGACGCGAGCTTCAGCGCGTGCTTACAATACTCTATAAAATATCGTATCAAATTTATATAATGGGAAGTGCCTTTGTTGGCACGAGGGAAGAGGAAAAAAACTTATTCGGATAAAGGAGCCGGACATTAGGGCTGTTTTGATGGATTTAGGGAAGTGAACCTCGGATATTACTTAACGATCTGCGGGATGTGTGGACTCGTGGCCGTTGTGGCTGTATACCGATACCTACCTATAGGTGAAGTCAAAGTGATTTCTCTGATTAATTTTTAAATAGGGATTTCTAAAATTTTAAATTTTGTAAAAAAACTGGGAATATGACGCTAATGAAGATGAAAAGTAAGTTAGTACGGTATAAAAGCCAAAAGTACCTAATGATGATTCTAAAAAAAACAGAACTGCGGTCTCTAAGGATACAACTTCGATTGCAGCGCTGCCCCAACAAAATACTACAGTTGGTAGCTGTAGTTTCGACATTACAGAGCCTAAATCATCGTTCTACAAGAAATATTAAGTTAAATAGGTAGAATTTCAGTAACTCTTTGTAAGTACCTACCGACTTTACTTGCTGTTGTTTTTTTTGGTTTTGAGAGGTAAAAAATAATGGATAAAAAGAAGTGGAAATCGTGGGACCTTAATCCTTACTTTTTTGTTTAGAGACCTAATAACTACCTACCTATCGCAAGAATAGGTAAGATATGGTAGGTAAGTACTAATATTCTGGGAAAAATAAATTACTTATAGTAGTTAATAAATATTTCTACTTTAGTCTGGGGCAACCCTTACAGCAATAGGAACCCCGAGATTTCAACTAAGTACAGAAAAATGTCGGAACAAAAGTTATTAAAACGTTAAACTTCTTCACGGAATGACCTTTCAAACTCATAAAGCAAACAGGAACACATAAGTGCTTATATTTTCAGTATTTTATTGTACCTTAGTGTGCGATACGTAAGTATTAGATTTCTAGCTTTTCTTTGAACCCAGTGTTGGAACGTTACAAGGTTTCATAACCGGGCGATGGCGCTGTGTAAAAGTTTTGTATTTTCAACGTTGCGCGTTGGGTGGAAGCCAGCCATCGAGATTAACTTTGATGTAATGATTTCTCACTGAAGTATAAGCAGAGATTAGCCAGTTTTTATATCAGTCTATTTAGAAGCCATTAATCTCTTGGTTGCTGTGTCATGGGGAAATTAGGTTGTGATGGCACGGAAAAAAAAACGCGCCAAATCGTGGTCGACGAATTAATCGAAATATTTGTGGCAGAAAATACATCATATTGGTGGAAAATTACATAAGTATGTCGGATATTATGAAATCAAAAGTATTTTAAAATAAATAATGGGTAGGTATGTCGCTCTTATAGGAAGGAAAACCTCAAATATGATTTTCTGTACTTAATTGTAACAAACAATACTTAAATCCTAAATTAGCATTTGGTTGTTCGAAAACATATTGTGCTGTTTAGTACCAAGGTATTAATCATCTTATTGGTACTTAACGTATTAACATTTAAATGTAATAAGTTGACAGATACAATTTCTTTTCTCTTTCATGTGTTTAGGGGTTTTTATCAATGCCGTTATGACAAACCCCATCACGACGGATTAACATTAATAAATAAATATCATACTAAATACCCGATAACTCTGATTTGAAGATAATAAATGCTAAGATAATACAGTAAAGTAACAAAAAGTGGCAGTACCTAAGGGTAGAAAAACATTTATTTTTATGGTGAAGTTACCTCAACTTTAGTGGCACCATTGCCTAAACACTGTATACCTGGACATTGTGTACCTAATTAGGTAAGTACCTAATACATGTTCAACCCAGTACCTATAGTTTATGGTTATTTGAATTTTTATTTTATTTGTGGCTGTCAACTTTTTCACAAATAAGTTTATGGCAGCCAAAAATAACCTAATACAGTAAGCATTAGTAGTACCTAAGTATTAATTATATGTACATAAAATACGAGATAAGGAGCATCCTATTTATGTCAACATTACCTAATGTATGTTATGTTAGTACCATTACTACATAGGTCCTAATTTTACGACATGCTCTTAGAACGAAGTAAAGCAACGAACGATATGACAATGTAAGTATTATAAAATATAGGTTGTAAACAGATAACTTCATGGGATTCCTGGAAACACTTTTTATGGTGGGTACTTTTAGCTTATCAGAAAAAATTAGATCGAAGAATCACCAATCGATGATAGAAATAAAAAGAAAGAATGGGATCGTGTTTTCTTTAGGTACTTAGGTACAACATAATTTACGGGTATAATTATATCTAATTTAGTTACGGTAACGGTAACTCCGTATGAAGTTCCTCATAATTATGTTAAAATGACAGAATTCAAGGTTGCTACATTGGTTGCTACTGAGGAATTACTAATTGAAAAGTTCATGTTCAACCTGGAATCGAACCCCACTAGAATTAGAATAACATCGTTTATAAAGACTTGACTTAAAGGTCCGAAATTCCGAATGACAAGGTCATTAAAATCCAAAAAAAAACATCGTTTATATCAGGAAGTAGGTAGTACTTTAAAAAGTTAAATAACATTGACTTTTTGTCTATGGAGTATTTTGTTTAAAACACCTGTTGTAATAATTGAATAGGTACCTACATGCTTATGTATGTCTCATAATTATTAGGTATAGTAAATAAAATTAAAAATGAAAATTTTCCTATGTTAACTTTGATGAATACTTACGTAGTACACTGACGGTTATTGTCGTGTAGGTTTAATGAATCGAATGAACTTTAACAGGGAATGACTGACAATTCAGCTGACTGGTAACCGAGGGTCTAACGGAAACAGGCATCACACGACAATGGCTATCGAAACTTAAAATACATTGTAATGTCGAAAAAAATATCAACATCTGGCCATTGTGCGGGTCGCGGGGGAGTCGCTGTGAAATAAATAAATAAATAACAAAACGTCGCCACCGCACGCGTCATTATTCAAGTGCGATTGACAGCCACTTCCATGGCGCGGGGTCGCCGCGGCCTCAATAATACGCCTACTTATTGCCGCTGAGCAATGCGTGGCTACCGCGCGGAACGTAGTTGATGCTTGAAGTTAAAATACGAATGTAGAACCTCTACAGGTCACGTCTTCGACCAACTTCTAGTCGTAAGTATGAAATGTTGTTACGAATTAAAACTGTTTATTAAACAATAATATTGTAACGCATCATGAAACTCTAATAGAGCTGTCAACTGTCCACGTCATAAAATTTAAGTTGACAACCCGCCTTTTTACTTGTTATAACCACACTCTGCTAATGGTGTTCTTAATTTCCATTGTACTTTAATAATTACAATATACAGTTGATTTAATACGGAATCCGTTTTTCCTTTAATAAGAAATAACTCACAATAAATGTTATAAGAGGAATCATTCGTTAGGCTCGATTATACTTTATCCAACTCCAAATAATAAAAACATCTCACCGCTTTACGTAGTGTTTCTGTTTTATTACTGGAGTCTAAGCTCCTTCGTACACGAGACGACGCAAGTCTCCTTACCTTAAGTCTTTGGCATCCATTGACGCTTGCCTGTGTACAAATCTGAATAGATTTGCACTGCGATAATCACCTGTATATCAAAGTTTACGACTTTGTATCGGACAATTGCGTCGCCTTGTATACGAAAGGCCTCACTCTTGATTCTTGATTTGAGATCAAACCAAGGATAAAATTGACGATAAAGTGAGCTTACCCAGAAAAAGCCTGGTTCACCGAATCATTGAAAAGATGGTTTTACGCTTTCGGATACACCAGGATCCATAGACAGAGAGAGAGTACAACCCCTGCTGTTATGCTGCACATACCTAAGTATTTTAAAAGACACTTGAACTTGGCCTAAGGCGTGTGACTAAGTTGAAATGCATTAGAGGCATTCAGCTTTGTGTAATGACAGAATCTCTTACATTTCAATAACAGCAATTCTGTTTGGCTCGCGACATACTACTAAAAGCTTGTCTTAAGAGTAAGACAATCTTTTAGGAGTATGCATAACGAACGAAACGGAGAGGTAGGTGTTAACTACCTTTGTAAGTTTAACGTTTTGATATGAATATTCCTTCAAAATAACAATCCCAATTTTTTTATTCAAAGCTGTATAGAAAGTATCAAGACTCTGTATACTATTGTATTGAACAAGGATTTTTCTAAGACGTGTGCTATCGTATTGAACAACGGTGGCGAATCGCAAACTTCATGAATAAATATAAATTCGATATTCTTTTTGAATGAAAACGTCGAATAAAAAGGTGATTTATCATAAACGTCGCGAGCATTCAATAGAGGATAGTCTTTTATAACTTTTAAATAAACATCGTTTTTGGGATGACGTACAAAATGGCGCGTAGCGAATCCTTTTTTTTTTTTCTTCTTTTTTTAAATGTTTTTAGTGGGACAAGGGATGCTAATGAGTGGAGGACACCCACGCTATGATGACGAAGCGTTTTCTTTTCAAAGTGTGGACAATGTTTGCGAATCTTTGGACCATGTGGATTTTGGTTATTGCTATTTGTTACACCTAGCTGTTTTTCGCTTCATAAAGTGAAAGAGTATAATAACCACGTACACAGAGTAACTAAGGATAAAGTTTTTTTGACAAGACTTTCAGGAGCTTTCAGGTTTCCTCATAGACATGACATAAATGGACGTTACGGCACAGATAATATGAAGTCGAGTCGAGACGAAGTAACTCATAATCTTCGTCAATGTAGAAAAGGTTCAGAGCAACAACCAGCTCGCTATGATTAAAATAGCAATACCTAAGATTCTCAAGAGTTCAGGCGCACGACGAACAGTTCTCAAACTTTTTGACTAGGTAAGTAAGTACTTACTTCTTTTTTTGTTAAAAGGACAACAATTTATCTTTTTGGAAATAGGACAAGTTGGTGTAGAAAATTTCTGCTACCTACATAAAGTTCCTGTCTGGTCTGGGTACTAATCGTAGACCCTACAACTCGTAAGGTACCTTACGAGTTGTAGGTCACAAGTAACGAAGCAGACAAGACACCGTTGTTCTTCAGAAGTCGACAGGGACCCGAAAAAATCAAAGCTTTCTTTTTAAGCTCGCTCTTCAATGAAAATATGGCCTGTGTCAGGTCATATTTTTATTGTCATAATGTAAATTATTCAATTTCCTATCTATGACAACGTAATAGTTATACAGAAATCGTCATAAACTTTATTAGTAAGCGGGATTACAAGGCCCACAAAATATGTATAAAAGAAGGTGCTATTATGATTAGGCCATACACAAAACTGATAAAATCCAACGAATCACGCAAAAAAAAATCATAATAAAAACCAACATACATAGCTTGTTAGGTAAAGGGGCTTTTACACCTTCCTAAATTCAGGATCCGATATTTAGGACGTCCTGAATTCTGAAAAGTGTAATCGCATTTAGGATGTGTAGCATCCTAATTAGGACACGATTTCTAAAATAAAGTCCGCGAGAGTATATATATCTATCTTCTAAGACTAAGTCACCATATAACCATTTTTATGGAAATCTAAACCACTTTCTTATCCAAGGAGGGTAGGCACCGGGGTCGCGGGACTTATCTCATTACCGTGACCCCGGGACATAACGGGCTATTGAAGGACACCGTGGATTTTAGTCAGTACAAGTCTGACAGTCCCTCCCGCCCTGCCCGGGGTGGGAGGACTCATTTGATGATTTTACCACGCTAAAAAAGATAAAAAAAAAAAAGGAGGGTAGGCAAATACTGTAGAACGTTGGCTACGATCGCGATCCTTACATACTCCCAGTTTTAAAGTTATGCATTATTTGCGTAGGTATTTTCATTAACATGATATTAATCCTTATTAAAAATAAATACGTTAATCATCACAAGCATTTAATTTTGAATAAAATTGCCCTTGACATCGTTTGATTTCAATGAATATCTTAGGAGATAATCATAGTTTCAAAATAATACCACAACAACATAATGACTGCCTGAGCATGTCATGTCATAATTAATTGCGGAGGTCAGTGGCGGCCTTAGGGGGGGGCGAACCGGGCAACCGCCCGGGGCCTCGCGCAACAAACCAAGCAAAAAAAAAAGTTATATTTAATTTAAAACTTTTGATTTTGACCCTAACTACTTATTAAGGCTTTAACATAATGTTAAATTAAATAAGATTTTAGTTTTAGGACAAATCGTAAACATCGATTTTTACCCGACTGCGCGACGCAAAGGAGGGTAATGTGTTTATCAGTCTATGTATGTATGTTTGTTTCTATGTGGCGTTCTAGAGACCAAATGCGTAGGCCGATTTTGATAATTCTTACGTCAATCGATTCGTCTTAACCTTGCGAGTGTCACTAAAGACATAACAGTAATCAAAATTCACCACAGCGACAACCAGACGCCATATTGTCAAAATGAAAAAAACAAAAGTCGATGAACTATGTCAAGTGGGGTGTCGTTGAATAGGTATTTTAAAATCACCTTTAGGTTTTTTTTACCATTTTTCATTTTAAATAATAGTTTAGGATATATAACGATTTAAAGTTGTTTGACAAAACAATCATTCTCGCAATTTTTTAATTATTGATTTAAGTTTTTATTTCAAGTATAAACGATATACAGACAAAAAAATACAGTGAACAATGAATCGTAACTAAAAAGTATAAAATAAAAAAGTAATAATTTAAAGAAAAACAAAAAACCCGACTGCGTAAAAACTAATTTTTAAAAATACGTGAAAAAATCAACTTAAATAAAAACTAAAAAGAAAGAAACAAGCCCAACAGAACAGCAGGAAGAAGCAGAACAGAACGACTCACAGTCGGGGCCCATTCAAATTTTACCAATCAAATCTTCCCAAGGGGCCCCGACTGTGAGTCGTTCTGTTCTGCTTCTTCCTGCTGTTCTGTTGGGCTTGTTTCTTTCTTTTTAGTTTTTATTTAAGTTGATTTTTTCACGTATTTTTAAAAATTAGTTTTTACGCAGTCGGGTTTTTTGTTTTTCTTTAATTTTTTTTTTTTTTAAATCTTTTAATTAGTACAATAATTTTGTCGCCCGAACGTCCGGGTTAGTTATCCTGAAGTTCAGATTTTTTGCAGACTTGTCTGATGTTGGCCTAATGAATAATCCAAGTTTGAGACCTGTACCCTGAGCACGAGTTTTCAGTATTTGAGACGTAAAGTAAACTGGAACTTTGACAACTTCAAATTGACAATTTTCAAGGAAAAAATTAGTTCCTTCTTCGTACACCAGCGGCGCTGTTCCATTTTTCCATACAAGAAACGCTGTAAATACTGGAAAGACGCTATAAAGTAAAAGAGTGAAAACTCGTGCTAAGGGTACTGAAGCACCTAATGTTACTTTGTAAAAAAAAATTAAAAAACCCGGTCTTTTTTGAATTTTTTGCGTTTATGACGCTAAAGGACTAGTGTTATTGATACTAACTTTTCAGAACGGTTTTAAAGATGCCTTTTGCTATAATATGAGATTCGAATTATATCTGTCGACCCAGTAGTTTCCGAGAGCTTTTCAAAATTAATATTTTTTCGAACTTCGTAATTACTTGCAATATTTAAGACACCACTCGAGCTATTCTAGCGGTATCTTAAATGACGTATTTTTTTACAACAAATGTGGAAAAGCAAAGCATCAGATATCATGTCATCAGTTGGGATGTTTTCGAACTTTGTAACTTTTTAGTTTATCTTATATATTTTGGGTTTATCTCGGAAACTATTAGGTCTACAGAGGTATTTTTAGTCATTCTTCATCTACATCAGCCTATAATGTTCCCACGGCTGGAACACAGACCTCCTTCCTGTAAGACGGGGGCCATACCCACCACGCGGGCCCAGTGCGGATTAGTAGATATCAAATTTCTTTAAATTTTCGGATTATGTTTTCTTTCACCGTGAGGACACGGCGGCGGTGTTTTGCTCAAGCGGTGCAGTCCTGCACCGTATGCTTTACCGTATCCTCCAGGCAATCCTCACACACAGTGGTGACACCCAGGTGTTTCTTCTTTCCCTATTCGACACAGGAACCTTGACAGAAACTTCCGTGTCCGGTGAGGACCTGCGTTAAGCCGAAGGTGAGGACGCCGTGGTGCATATCCAGCCACTCTTCAAAGAGGGGTCTTACCGCTGCAATTGCGGCGTGCCCGAGCAAATTAGTCTACTTTAGAAAAGAGATACGATAATAAGAGAAGATATCTACTATCAAAAACTGGCCCTTTAGGGTTCGTATCGCCAAAGTCTAGATAGAGAAAAACCTCCGGTTCCAATGGGGATTTTGAAGAAGCGATGTTGGAATACATGACATCTGTTGCTTTGCCTCTTCCACATTTTTGACCTCTTTAGACTCTTTAATACCTCTTTATACCCCTAATAGTTTCCGAGATAAACTCCTTTAAACTTTTTTAATTTTTTCCAAATACTTACAACTAGTTCGAAAACATGATCGTAGTAAAAAAAATATCGTTGATTTGAGATACCGCTAGTTGCTCGAGAGGTGTATAAACAATTGCCTGAAATAGCGAAGTTCGAAAAAAATATGAATTTTGAAAAGCTCTATCTCGGAAGCTTTTGGGTCTACAGAAACCATTTTAGTCTCATATTGTAGTAAGTTTCATGAAACTAGTCATAATCGCGGTTATAGGTAATCGCCAAAAATTCCAAAATTAGTGTTTTTTCGATTTTTGACTAAGTTGCTTTCGTTGTTCGACGTCTCAAACCTGGATTATATTTTGAGCCAACATCATAAACAAGCCTGCAAAAAACTACTAGATTTAACACAAACACGGATGTTCAAAGTTTCTGTACTAAATGTAGAAATGGTATAAAACTCTTTTTTTTTTAATTTAATTGTATAACTTTAGCATTTCTTCTCAAACATGACAAATACCTAAACCAAACAACCAGACCTACTTTCGCATCACATAACTTTTCTTGAAGGAAAAAGGGCCTCGCAAAGACCTGTCGCCCGGGGCCTCGCAATGGGTAAAGCCGCCTCTGGCGGAGGTAAGATCCCTCTTTGAAGAGTGGTTGGAGAGGTGCTAGGCCGTCCTCATTCCGTTTTTTCCGAATCCCGTTCTTCTTCAAGCAATGCAAAAAGGTTATGCAAAAGCAATGCATTTCAACTTTTGTGTCTACAACATGTCTGTTTCCGTAATATTTCGCGTACACACTGACCGCCCGTCGCCGCGCTCTTCGCTCAAATAACTCGTTGCGTGAACTCGGCCCAACGGCGAATCCAGGGGGCGGTCATGGGGGTCATGACCCCCCCCTGGGCGACAGGCTGGGTCATAGGCGACCACTGCAATTTTATCTAATTTTATTTAAAAACAAAAACAAATTATAGGTACGCGAAAGACGCACATAATCATAATAATGCAATTCTGTGTTGTTATTGGTTAATGGTTATATGTATAGTTATATGCACAGAATATTAAATGTTCTGTGGTTATATGTATAGTGCTATCGAATAAAATTATTCAAGTTTGCCGCGCAGCGTGGCCGCTGTGCTTATTGTCCTATCGCGCCGCATGGCGGGGGTGCACCAGCGAGCGGCACAAGGCAACCCCTCTCCGCGCGCCCGCAAGTTTTAGTTGTTCTTCAGTGTGCACCAATAAAAATATATAATTTTCACCTCACACGCTTGGAAAGACTCTGTTCCTCATTCAAAATCTGAGCGCTAAACTCCATTTTGTGCTCTAGCGCGGAAAGCGTTTTTAAAATTCGAACACTTCTTGTACTCAATTATTTTCAACACTGTCAGGCGAGTCGGCCCCACTGCATTTCCTTAGTGAGGTGAAAAGTTGTGTGTTGCGCTCGGCAGCAAAGTTATTCTGCGTCTCGTACCTTTGAAAACTTCGCTACGCTCAGGATTCTATATTTGAACCGCTCGCTTCACTCGCGGTTCAATCTTAGGATCCTTCGCTCGCTCAGTTTTCAATTTAAGTACCCGCGCTAAAATCAACATTGCAGCCTTGCATAATAAATACAGTAACTATTGTTTACAAATAGCATTATTTACTAGATTTTTCCGGTGACTCTGACCGCGACGGTAACTTCGCTGCAGTGGAGGACTCATGAAATCTTATCCGTTTAGCGGTTTCAACGTGAAAAATTGACAAATAAACTTTCACATTCCTTGAGAGTACATATTAAGTATAGTTATATCTGATTGCCAGCGAATCGGCCAACCTCCTTGCCGGATTGCTGCCTAGTATTGCTGAATAGTACGTGGTGGCGCAGCGCCGAGGCGAATCCCCGCTGCCTCGAGTAGTCGAGGCACGGCGGGAAGAGCTCCGGCGCGATCTCAGGGTAGTTTGGAGGGAACGACTATCGCAACGGACCTCCGGGCACGCCGCAATCGCGGCGGTAGGACCCCTCTTCGAGGAGTGGCTGAATAGGCGTCACGGCGTCCTCACCTTCCGCTTGACACAGGTCCTCACCGGACACGGAAGTTTTGCGAGGTACCTGTGTCGGAAAAGGAGGGAAGAGACGCCGGGGTGTCACCACTACGAAGGTCGCCCGGAGGACACAGTAGAGCATAGCTTGGGCAGAGCACCGTCGTGTCCTCACGACGGCGGAGACCTCTCGCGTCCGGTATTGGGCGAGGCCATGCTGCGGGGCGAGACGGAGTGGGAAGCGGTCGCCTCCTTCTGCGAAGCAGTCATGCTCGCGAAGGAGGAGGCGGGCCGCTTGAGGGAGAGGACAGCGTCCTCCCTCCACCCCAGCCGCAGTGGTAGACGCCCACGGCGACGGACGTCGGCAGATGATTTCCGGCCACCGTAGGCGCGGTCATGCGGGCGGCGAGTAATGGGCGACTCGCTGTCCGACCATGGACCATTATGTTCCACGCGCACCTCAAAAAGCGCCAGCATAATGACGGGCCCTCCTTTAGAGGGCCAAAGCCACGATCACGATAAAAAAAAAAGTATAGTTATATCTATCCGAACTACTTAGACTACGGAGACAAGCTGTCTGCGACATGGTGACCCCCCCTGAAATAAAAGCTGGATCCGCCCTTGACTCGGCCTAGCTCCGCACAGTCCGCTCGCTCGCTCCGCACACAGTCCGCTCGGTCCGCTCGGCGCTCCGCATCAATGGACAGACACAGTCCGCAACTCCGCTCCGCAATACTCGTTCGCTCTGCTCCGCCAGCTCGCTCCGCGTCAATGGACAGGCAGCCTTAAAATTACTTTAGGAGTAAAACATTATTAAGCGGGAATATAAGGCTGCCTGTCCATTGGCTGGTGGAGCGGACTTCTTATGCAATCCTATTGGTTAATATTTCCTCGTTTCTCCGCTCCGCCAGCTCGCTCCGCTTCAATGGACAGGCAGCCTAAATGTTGTTGGTAAAAGCTATTAGGAATTCTGTGGTAAAAGTTAAATATCGAATTCGTAGAAAGAAACGTTTTTCAAATGCGTTTCGTTACACGTGAGAAGTGCACAAAGTGTTATAATATAAGTTTTACGGTTTTACCCGATTGTATGTTTTTTATTATAAATAATTCTTAAACTAAAGTTTATTAAATCAAGCATAATTTATTTTTATTAGTCTTGGAAAATTCCTTAGACAATACTGAAATCAATGCTTTAGTTTGTCCCCAAAAATGCTGCGTGTTCTGAAGCAAGATGCATGAGTTGATAGTTTCGATGACGTTCCGAATGTTCCGATTTTGACAGTGACACCTATTCGCCGCAGTCAAACCGTGACTTTCAAAAATTGTTTTAGCTGAATAATTCAGTTTTTACTGTAAAATATTGTAAGTATTATCTTACACTTATTTCTTTTAACTGCATTATTAATATCAGGTACTATAATACATAATTTATAAGGATAACCTTTCCAAAATGACGCTACAACAAACAATCATAAAATCCTACTCACAATACACGCTATCATCGTTCATCATCATTAGAGCATTCTAATTAACTATTTATATGCCTTTTTCAGAAATATGGCGGCGTCAGTAGTCAACGCTTACAATGATCCGTGCATTCCTGAATGGATGAACGCTCCTCATAGTACGGGTACTTCGATCATGGCCTGTGAGTTCAACGGTGGCGTGGTGATCGGCGCCGACTCGCGCACCACCACGGGCGCCTACATCGCTAACAGAGTGACGGATAAACTGACGAGGATCACTGATCACATCTACTGCTGCAGGTCTGGATCAGCGGCTGATACACAAGCTATTGCTGATATTGTCACTTATCACTTGAGTGAGTATAGCACTGTCTTATTTAAATATTAAATAAAATGATATGGCAAAGCTTTCTCAGCCTGCATTGTTAAATCTCCCATAAAACTGAGAAGAAAATCTGAACAAAGAGCTCTATTTTATAAAAATTAATGTGGTTATTAAAGCCATAGATCCTCGACAAAGATTGCACATTGATGTAGGTAAATCAGCTATCGACTACACTGACTTTCCAAACTGTTTAGCAGCTTAGTAGCAAATTCACACTGAGCTAAAATAACTAGTAAAGTTATTGTGCTGCAGCAATCATCATTATGGTTCTTGGGAATGAAGAACAAGGGTATATAAGCTTCCCAAAAATCTGTTGATGAGGGAGGATTGTCAAACCAGGGGCTGATACTTGACAAATGTAGTAAATTTTTATTTCTTTCAACTTTGAACAATGTATGATTTCATCATTATAATTTTTTCTCATACATTTGCTGAACTCTTCATCATCCTGTTAGACTGGAAGCTGATGCCAACATAATAAGGAAAACTTTAGGAAAGCTAAGCATTATAAGCTCGAGAACGTCTGTTAACCGAACAACCGCTTATCCAAACTACTACGCCCACCCAACACGTGTTTACTATGGCCCGTATTTCAGAATGTCACCAAATACTCAAGTATTACTTAAAACTAGATTCAAGGCATTTAATTGATTGTTAGTTTTGAGTTATACTTGTAAAACTGGTGGATGCTTTGCTTCACTACTGAATCATCGCCGCAAGATTGCATGCTTGTCGGTCTTCTATAGATTTTACTTCGGCTCCCTTCTACCATCAGACTTCTAACTACTGCTCACCAATTCGCACTATGCCTTTACAATCTTCCTTCATAATGCACACAGCAAAGGAGTGGAACTCTCTTCCTGTGTCGTTAAAAAGTTAAAGTTTTGTCTCTGTCACCTTTGACCTGGACTAGCTAGAGTCAAGTCGGATAATCGACGCTCTACTATACTATTGTTTACAGATTTCCACAAGATGGAGCTTGGCGAGCCCCCACTAGTTCACACTGCTGCCGCCATATTCCGTGAGCTTTGCTACAACTACCGTGACTCCTTGGTCGCTGGTATCCTGGTTGCAGGCTGGGATAAGAAGAATGGAGGTAATGATTAAAATATTTGTTCATGGGATCTTATAGATTAACTGTAAGTTTATTCAAATTGAGAAATCAATTCATTCTCATACCTTTTTTTTTTCAAATATGTTGCCACACAAAGAATTTTTCCTGTATCATGGTGTGTTTACAAACATGCAAAGTCCCCAAACCTGGGACAAAGCAGTTGAAAGGTCAACTACTGTGCCAACTGTATCGTCATAATGATGGCCACAAGTGATTTCAACAGTCCATCAATGTTACTCACTTGTAACACATTCATCCATCCATGGTAACATTTTGAATAAAGCACTGCACAAAATACTATACTTGGAGACATCATTTCCAACATAGTATTTATAAGATAGAATCTGTCAGGACTTTAAAATAAATAACTTTGTTGGATCAAGTGAGCTTCTGAATGTTACAGAATAGCACTGACCTACTTTTACTATAAGACTAATTTTGCTGACAAATAAACTTCTTTTTACAGGACAAATCTACTCAGTCCCAATTGGTGGTATGGTACAGCGTCAAGCTGTATCCATTGGTGGGTCAGGTTCAACCTACGTTTATGGATATGTGGATGCTAACTTCAAGCCCAACATGAGCAAGCAGGAAGCTATCAAGTTCGTCACCAACACACTGACGCTGGCCATCCTTCGTGATGGCTCGTCTGGTGGTGTGGTCAGGCTCGGAGTCATCACGGAAGCCGGCGTTGAACGCTCTGTCATTCTCGGGGACCAACTGCCCAAATTCTATGAGGGCTAATTTTCTTTTTGTATTCTATTTTGTAAGGTAATAAAATTTAAAAAAAGGTTTGTTCTTTAATTTTCACCTTTGGATTAGAATATCAAAATGTTTTTCATCATCCTGGTCAACCACCATTGGATGGTACAATTTCCATAAAGGTATATCTTGGTTCAGAGCAGTGGTGGCCCAGTGGTATCGGCCTCGACTTACGAGTAGTAGGTCGTGGGTTCGAACCCCGTCAGGCGCATTACTTTGTGTAATTTATTTCAACACCACTGCTCTCAAAACGGTGAGGAAAACATCGTGAGGAAACCGGCATGTCCTAGAACCAAAAAATTCGAAGACATTTGACATCTACCAATCCGCACTGGGCCCGCGTGGTAGATTACGGCCTGTTCCCTCTCATAGAGAGGAGACCTGTGTCCCAGCAGTGGGAACATTTATAGGTTGATGATGATGATATCTTGGTTTGATTGTTTGTTTAATCAATATTGTTAAAGTTATATCAAAGTCCCATCAATCTCATATACTTACGCAAAAAAAGTTGCAAAGTGAAAGTTTTCAAAAGTAATACCCTATTTGCATTTTCAAATAGTAATGAGATTTTAATTAAAAAAAAACTTTAGTCTTAAAAGTATTTCTTGTTAAATATACTTTATTTCTTACTTTGGTTTCATGTTACATGAGATATTACATACACAGGAATATAAACATTTTATCTGTATCTACTTCAAAATCATAATTTACTTTGAATAACAATGCAATGCATAAATGAGTACCTGTATAAAGTTTTACCTCCTACTGTTTAAATTCATGAAAATTGTATGCTTATCACATCTATGAGCTATCCTAGGGTAGTTCCATGGTGGGTTTGTTTAGGTGATAGTTCCTAGCTCTTCCATGGTGTCGAGATCTCGCATCAGCATCTGTACCGTCTGTTTGGTGCGCGGGAAGTAGTCCGCTGTCTCGTCATCTTCAAACGATGGGTCCTGAGATTCTAGTTCTGGAAATGGTACAAAATCAATTTTAATGTACCAGTCCGATAACATATCCTACTAATATTATTATTGGATGGATGGATGTTTGTTCCTCTTTCACGCAAAAACCACAGAACAGATTTGGATGAAGTTTGGTACACAAATATTTATCCCGATTTTCCCGTGAGAATTATCTCACGGGAAAATCGGGATAAAAACTATCCTGTATCGAGTTGTAGCGGGTGGAACCGCTGGCAAAAACTAGTTACTCATAAAATTACGCCAATATTGACAAAGTATTTAAGGCGGATACAATATGCAAGAAATGCGGACACGCACGGCATTCACCGCATATTTTGCAAAGTACGGACGTTCATATTCAACATCAAAGAAACAATACACGCAGCTCAATAATCCAATTCATACAAATTGGGTTTACTTAGAAAGTAACTAACAGGCTAGTTTTGGGGTAATAACTGGACTACACTTGCTATTTTTAGCTGTTTCATTACGGTAAGAGGAAATTGGTGTTTTACCTGCAACCTGTGCCTCGATGGAGTCAAGCCTGGCGTCTATAAGTGCCTGGCAACGTTGTAGGTGCTTCAACAGTTGTCGGCGACACGCCGCGTTCTCTATGGGCGCCTCGGGCTGTGGGGCTGAGATTACGGTACGCTGGGCCTCTTGTTCTGGAAATTTATTAGTGGGTGGTTAGCATATAGTTCAACAAAACTCAAAAGATAGAAGTAGGATTGAATAAGCATGAGGAAATATTCTGTTAAGGAAGGATATGGAATTTGGCACCCTAAGTTGTCACCAGCAGTAGTTTTTTTTTTCTTATTTTCCTTAGCCTGTACTGTCCCACTGCTGAGTAAAGGCCTCCGTAATTCCTTCCAGCACGCGTAGCATGACGCCGCCGCCGTAGAAACGGGTTTTGTCGACGGGAGAATAGACAAAATGACAGAACGGAAAAGATTTTTATTAATTATGCATAGCAATGTTTAAAATATAGAAAAGATATGTTTCTATTCTTTAATGTTGTAAGAATCGTGTCATACTTGTGCAAAAAAACAGTCGATTTCTATAGAAATAACAATGAAATAACTTTGTCTTTTCTTGGTAGAATAGAGATAGAATCGAATATTTCTTGCGTTATTTCTATACAAATCGACTGTTTATTTTTGCATAAATATGACACCATTCGTACACTATTGAAGAATAGAACGTTTATTTTCTATATTTTTTACATTACCATGCTTAAAACGCTAAAAATATTTCTACGTTCTGTCATTTTGTCTTTTCTTCCGTCGACAAAACCCCTTTCTACGGCGCCATGCTACGCCTGCAGGAACTCTTTTCCTGGGCCGCTTTGAACCAGCCCTCATGGTATGCGTCCAGGTCGACTCGCCACTTTTTTTCCGGGCCGGCCTCGGCGGCGCAGTTCACCTCCTGGCACCAGTTGTGTGGAGATCTTTGCCCAGCTGTCCTCTTGCATGCGACGAAGTGATCATCATCTGCATAGCCTTATCCCAACTATATTGTGGTTGGCTCCCAGTCGAACTAGATACAGCTGAATATCAGTATTTTACATGGAGCGACTGCCTATAGGACCTCCACAAGCCAGTGACGGTAATACAATACCGCATGGTAAGGCTGGTTGTCAGACTTGTGAGCTTCTGACTAACAGTAACGACTATCAAAGATCTACAAATGACAGCCGGGACCAACAGCTTTACGTGGTTTCCGAGACACGGAGGAAAATCGCTATGACAGATGGTCACCCATCCACAGACCAACCTCGGCAAGCGAGGCTTAACACGGATGATCGGCCTGTGCGGCTGTAATTATTTAGCCACGAGCTCATTCTTTTATTTTTCGAGGTAACAAGAAAAGATAGTATTGAAAGAAAATAACTAAACTAGTAATTACAGCATACCTTGTACAGACTTGGCAAGTCGTTCCAGCTCAGACGTGCTTATATGTAAATCCAATGATGCAGCGCTCGGACTGGACAACAAACCACTCAGCAGGGACTGGGAACCGAGCGGAGTCTCCCTTTGCGTGTCCCTGGAGAACGCAGAACATAAAGACATGTTTAGAGGTTATTCGTCGTGTAACTGACATAAACTTCACTCATTCAGATAACGAGTCCTAAGTAAGCCGTAGCGCAGATTCACTAGTTTAACCTTATAAGCGCGCAGCTACTAATAAGTGAAATAAAAACTCTTCTCTTTCTGCTTCTATTAAGCTCCGATTTGTAAAATATCATGGTGTACATAAAAGTATTCTATCTGTCTATCTACATAAATAGGGAGATATAGAATATTTAGATGCAATAAAACCAAACAAATCAATACTCTCTGTCGCACAAATACGACACGGGCGATAGGGGTACGGAAATATTTGTCACATATATACGACTCGCGCGGTTAAAACGTTAATTTTAAAGAATAGCACCACTTAAGGCCAGTGGAACACCCACTGGTCTAAACTACCTACCTAACAAATCTGTAAATATTCTAGACAAGCGTGTTTCACCGTTAACCCATATCATCGCTTATCATCAGACGAGATGGTCAAATGCGAGCCTATCTTTTTTTTTTCATTGTGTTAGTTACCAACACTTCAGTCTAAAGTAAACTACACCAACCTGTCATGTTCCTGCTCGTCAAAGGTTGGGGTCCGTATGTCCATCGGCAAGTCCTTCACATCTTCAGGCCGTAAAGGCTGGTTCTCCTTGTCCATGTTATGGATCATGATGTTCAGGTCAGAGTAGTCAGAGTTCAGCTTCTCCTGTGTGTACTGGATCTCTACTTGCTCCCAGTCTTTGGCCCACAGGTAGAGCTTCGGATGGTCTTTCTTGCTGTGGGTGGTATAAAAGAATTTATCTACTCTCATATCGTTAAATTCAAAATACAAAACTCAAAACGAGTTTATAATGACTTTACACACAGTATATCGAAATGAAATTAAAAATAGTAGTTTATGAAACTGTCACATAATGAGGGGTATTATACACGAGTGTGAGTTTAAAAAACGAGCGAAGCGAGTTTTTTAAAAGTATCACACGAGTGTATAATACCTAGTTATGTGCAGTTTCATACACTACTTTATCTACTCTCATTGAACACGAATATAATTATCAAAAAATAAATATTGTTAATAAGTGTTCATTTTGTATTTATAATTGAGTATGAAATTGAATAATATGGAATTGTGTATCGTTGGCGTTAGACGTACTCCCAAAGCGCGCGCAGCCACAGATAATAAAATAAATTCATGTATCTATGATCTGTAATCCGTATCGTAATGAAAAAAAAAATTATTATAACATTATTTTGTTAGAGAAATAGTGTCATAATTTAATTTTTTAATTTCATTTCGATATACTGTGTGTAAAGTACGTCATTATAAACTCGTTTTGAGTTTTGTATTTTGAATTTAACGATATGAGAGTAGATAAATTAAATTATGACACTATTTCTCTAACAAAATGTTATAATAATTTTTTTTTTCATTACGATACAGATTACAGATCATAGATACATCCATTTGATTTTTTATCTATGGCTGCGCGCGCTGTGGCCCATGCGCGGTGATAACGGGAATTTTGGCGCCATTAATACTGTGTCAATTTTTATCTTTTATTTGATAAATTCGTGTTCAATGAAAGTAGATAAAGTAGTGTATGAAACTGTACATAACTAGGTATTATACACTCGTGTGATACTTTTAAAAAACTCGCTTCGCTCGTTTTTTAAACTCACACTCGTGTCTAATACCTCTCATTATGTACCAGTTTCATAAACTACTATTAGAACGTGTTTTCTCATAATAATTCTCAAAATAATATCATCAAATGAGTCCACCCACCCTGGCAGCATCATTCTTACCGAAACACACCTGTTCCTTTGGTTATTTTTTGCGTTTCAGGGTTATGGTATCCTGCTTAGACAGTTCTACGAGTGTTTTAAGGGACTTCCGTGTCAGATAAGGTTATCATTGGTATTTAATAATGCTATAGTTTGATGCTTTGAAGAGCCAAGACTGCGTTAAGAGGGTACTCGCCTCGGAATTCGTCACAGGCGAACTCGTAGCGCTTTTGTATAGAACTACAAAGGCGTCTGTGTAATACAGCGTCAGCCCGAAATACGAGGGGCATTTAACTACAGCATTGTACAGACGCCAGCAGGTCAACTACCCGAATATGTCAAATTTTACCAATCGAATATTAACCTTCTACTATTGTGATAAGATTGAGGTAGGTTGATGTGCTGGCATCTATATCTGGGCCTTCACAACAGTTTGTTACTCAAACTAGTTACACTAAATTAAAACCAGGATACTAAAGGTGGACGCACACTTGTCGAACGAAGCGAATTTTAGAATTCTGTTTATGAAATCTCATGTAACCTCGCACACTTATCCGCGCCGAATCCGCCGAAACGAACGAAAGGATTTTTAGATTTCTTATACAGAATTCTAAAATTCGACTCCTTCGGCGCGTTCGGTTCGGATAAATGTGCGTCCACCTTAAATTGAGTTACGCCGATTCCAATACCCAAATTGAAAGGAAAGTAAAAATGAAAACTCACGTAGCCACATAGTATTTGACCCTGAGCGCATGCAGCGCGTCCTCGATCCTCAGCAGGTTGCCGGCCACCTCGTGCGAGCGACGGAGCGTCTCACAGGGCTTGCCGGCCGGCAGGAGGCCCTCGTACATGCGGTCCTGATCGTGCAGGAAACGCTGAGACCGACGACCGCGCCGAGGGTTCAGGCAGATGCTGCATGTATATTTTTCTGGCACCTGGGTGATGTGACAAGATAGCGATTAGGTTAGGAGTAACTCTTACAAAGTAAATTTTAGAAGTGGGTGCGAATGGCCAAATCCAAAACTATGCTTTATTATAGAAGCTTAAAATTTTAATGAAATCTAAAACGTATTATTAGATTTTTGGTACCAGAAATACCTAAAACTAATTGATTAAAAATAAAACAATTATGATATGATCCGATAATCATCATCATCATCATCTGCCTAGCTTTTTCCCAACTATGTTAGGGTCGGCTTCCAATCAAACCGGATGCAGATGAATATCAGTATTTTACATGAAGCGACTATCTGTCGGACCTCCAAAACTCAGTAATTGGGTAATACGATACCCATGGTAAGACCAGTTGTCAGACTTTAGAGCTTCTGACTAACAGTAACGACTGTCAAAGATCTACAAATGACAGCCGGGACCAATGGCTTTACGTGCTTGCCGAGGCACGGAGGAAACTCGCTATGACAGATGGTCACCCATCCACAGACCAAACTCGGCAAGCGCGGCTTAACCTGGAAGATTGGTCTGAGCGGCTGTTATTATTTAGCCACGAGCTCCTCAGATATGATCCGATACTGTCACTAATCAAATCAAATTCTGGGAAACCCCATGCAGCAAAATATAGAACTGATAAATAAATGGGCTATAGTACACTCACATCACACTCCCTCTGTATGTTGTGGCACATGGCGTGTTGCCAACACAGACACAGCTCGCACTGCACCATAAGTCCGTCCTCCTCGCGGAACCCACAGTGGCAGTTGATGATCTCTTCACGTTTCATGTGCACTATTTTTATCCTCTCGCCATCTGTAACCAAGGATACAGTTAGCTTATTTTGCTACATGATCAAATTAACATTAGCCAAGGTTTCAAATAATTCAACTTACTCTCAGTAAACATATACATATTAGCTTCCTTAGTCTCCTCATTAGACTCTGAAGAAATGGGGGCCGTTTTGGAATCAACCTTAGAGTCCGGTGTTCCAGACCTGGGGAAACTGGAGCGAGTCTCAAAGTCAGAGTTAACCCCCCCGTACCAGTCCTCTTCTTCACTAGCAGGCCTTTTGGCTGCCAACGCGAACGTCTTGCGTCGCTTCTCGCCTTTACGTTTCTTCTCAAACACAGGTTTGGTCACTGTATGCGTTGATATGGCACTCTCGAAGTCTAAAGGAATGTCTAAAGCAGGTATTTGAATGATGGGCTCCATGGGTTCTCTGTCCTCCACATCTATCTCTTCGTTCATAGGGTCTGGTATGACCGACTCGGGTTCTGGTCTTCTTACGGGTAGAAGAACTCTCGGCCGCTTCACAGGTTTGTTGATGAGAGCCTGCCGCAGTTTGGGTGAGTCTTGACTCCTGGGCACAGATGCACTACCGCCATCTTTGACCGGCGTAAGGGGTGTAGTGTCCACTTGTAATTCAGCTTGAAGATCTTTTATTTCTGGATCTTTTATTGGTTTGGGTTCTTCACGTTTTGGTGGTCGAGGAATTTTAACCTTGATAATCTTGCTGTCTTCTTTAACGCGAGGAGTTTCCATCCCTACTGGCTTAGTTCTTGCGTATGCTAGGTCCAGCACTTTCGGAGTCGCTCCCATCATCTTCCTAAGTTCTCTGTGATAGTGCTTAATGTGCATCTGTAGTAGCGTGTTGTTTCTGAAGTTTTTGAAGCACCCCTCGGCCGGACATCGAAGAAGGTTCTCAATAATTTGGACTTTCAATGAGCCAACATATACTGGAACAGATAAGAAATCATCAAGGTGAGAAAACCAAACAAAAATTCAATGATTCAAAACAATTAAATTTCACATACCATATCCATCTTCTAATGGCGGCACATCAAACGCTTCAGGAGGAATACTGTCAGTAAGACTTATACCTCCTGGCGACGGCACGGAGTCTTCTGATGCAACATGCTATGGTAAATAGGATTATATTAGAGTTTTTTATTAATACTGAAATCTACATAATCAAGAGAACAACAAGAGAATCAATAGATCGTTGATGTAACGAAAGACAGCATTATTTTCTGTGGACCATGAGCGCACGGGGAAAATTATTTTTATCGAAAAAGCCACAAAGTCATGGGCCTTTTCCATGTAGACGAATGATTCAGGCTAAAAATAAACTTACATCCTTCGGCGTTTTCATCCTGATAGTTATTCTTGGTATCTTTTCCTTCGGTTTGCCATCTCTGTCCCTCTTCTTGAGAGTCAGCTTCCTTCTCTTGACGAGTGGCGAGGTGCTGCTGAGTGTTCCCGGGGCCAGCGGGGCGGCGCCCGGGGCTCCGTCCGGTGTGTGGGTGATCCAGCCGAGGCGCCGCGCCAGCTTCAGGTGTGCGCCGAAGTCTGTTAGCGCGTGTTCGTAGCCTTGTGCGATAAGTTCTGGATTTTTTTCTAAGTATACGCGCATTTCGTGCTTGGTGTGGAACCTTCGGTTGTCGGGGCTGCAAACAGGGAAAGTAACAAAGACTTGCTTCAAAAATGACACAGATGCAAGTGAATTTATAGAACTTACGACTAATAGAACATGTAGAATAAGAAATGGTGTGGAAGAAAATTGACCGAATATACCTGACTAACACGACGTCCCACTTTCCCGCAGAATGTCCAAAGCTCCTACGAACCATGTGTTTGGTCCAGCCCTCTGGTAATCTTTTGTCTTCAACCTGGATCAAAAAGAAGCATATCTTCATTGTATAATCTAAAATCATTATAAAGCTAGGAAAGAAAAAACCGGATATTTGCATTAGAAAGTTAGGAAAGAAGGTCTGCCATGTAAAGGTGCACAGACTGTGGTCCAATACTACACATTTTTAAAAGAATTTCGAGGAAAAAGAAGACCTACACTCAGAATTATTATGGCTAAAGGTTGAAGAAGAAATAAAGTATGACAATGTACCTGCACACTCCTCCTGGGCAGCGGCGCCGGAGCCCCGGGCTCCACGCGCGGCTCACTGTCCACCTCGCTGACGGCCCCGACAGGCTGGCCATTGACCCAGTGGCAGCACCACTCGCCCGGCAGCAGGAAGCTCTCCGGCATGGCCGCGCCCTTGCCCATCTCGTGACCCTTCAGCATCTGCTCCCGCATCTGGTCCATCTGCTTCTTCATCAATTCCAGCTCACTCTTCACCTTCTCCACTTGGATTTTCACTTTCTTCTCCCGTAATATCCGCAACTTCTTAGCCTTCTTTGTCTTTGGCAACTTCTTACTTTTATCTTTCACTTCTGTCACTTGCTCGCTACCCGTTAATTCTTCTTTAACTTCTACTTTTGGTTCAAGTTTAATTACTGGAGACATCGGTATTTTTTCCTTTCGTTCTATCTTGGGCGAGCCAATATTTTCGTTGTTAAGCCCATCCTCTAGTTTGTTGATGGCCTCTTTGATTCTGTCAATGACTTCCTCATGTGTGCCGTCATCTGGTTTCTCGAACTGTTCGAGTTTCACTTCTTCGTCTAGGACCTAGTTACGAAAAAATTCATCATATAAATTTATTTCGTTACAATAAGTAATTTACTAAAGCTTACAGTTTAAAGTGCGCATTTATATGAGCTGCACCACGCAATATGGTGTTTTGCAAGTAAGCCGCGTATAATTGATACGTACATTAGTACTAGTGGAGTGCCGTAAGGTTTATACCTCAGAATCTAGGACCAGTCAATGAATCTTCATATAAATTATTGAAATGTATTTTTAACACCATACAGAAAAATGTTAAAAAAAAATTTGCCTGATCTCAATTTTTTTAATATTTTTTTCATACAAATTGACTGAACGAAAAAAATTGACAATTCTTGCCAATTTTTTTTATAATGCTGTTTGATTTAGTTTCATGTAAGGATCATTTCATTGTATGGGAAGGAAAATGTCTGTGCAACAGAAGTGGGTCAAATCTAATGAAATACTGACCACTACTAATACACTTTGTGCTGTAAAATATTTTGGTAAATTTGACTAACTTCCACCGTCCCGATTTTTTTCTTCCGATACAATGATACTGAGTCGAATTGCATTAAAAAAATTGGCCCGTTTCACTCATTTTTGTGGCCAACTCATACTTGACCAAAAAAATATAAATGCTAAAATTGTCAACATCAAAAAATAGTTAAAGGTTTCCAAGAAAGTTTTCTCTTATCTCTTATGGATCCTGATTTCTCCTCTTTTGGCCAATTTAAAAGAGAGTCTCTGTATAATAAAAAAAAAAAAAAATTAAGATTGTCAATTTTTTTTTACATTTTTCTTTAATGCTGTTAACAAGACATTTCAAAAAATGATGTGAAGATTCATTGACTGGCCTTGGATTCCGAGGTTTTACTATTTTTACGCCTTACGGCACTCCACTAAACCACTTACTTGCTTATTACCAATGGCTGGCTATAACAAAAATGTAGAGATTTACATGAGAAACAATACAAGATGCATTACCGAAGTTATAAGAAACAAAATGATAACTTACTGGGTCAAGTTCACCTCTCAGGTCTTCCAACTGAATCAGGTCATCATTATCTATTGTAGTGGGAGGTTCTTCAGGTTTTGTCTCAGTCACTTCTACATTTGTCACATAAGACCTTTCTTTTACTTCCTCTTTTAATTGTTCTTGGATATGTTCCCCTTTCTCTTTTAGAAGTAGCTCTTTTTTCTCTTCTTTTACTTCTTCTGCTTTCTGTTCTTGAACTTGTTTTTGTTTTCCATCTTGTACTTGTTCTGCTGTCTCTTCTTGGACTTGTTCTACTTTCTCTTCTACCTTCACTTTCAAAGCTGGTTCCTCTTGGATAACTGTACCAATGATCGAAGCTACGGCATCTACGTTAATTATGTTATGATTAGAAATAAAACCACAGGAGTCAGAAATATAATATAATAATATTCCACAACTATCACACAACGCCATCTAGTCCCAAGCTAAGCAGAGCTAGCGTTATGGGTACTAGACAACTGATAAACATACTTATATATTTCTAAATACATAAATATTATAGATAAATTACACCCAGACACAGAACAAATGATGTGATCATCACACAAACATTTGTCCTGGGTGGGAATCGGACCCACGACCTCCGGTATAGAAGTCAGGGTCACTAACCACTAGACCAACAGGCCTGTCAGAAATAAAAAGAGTATAGAAATTAAGCTGCACTCACCAGGCAATTCAGTCTTTATCTCAGTCTTCACTTCACTCTCAAGCTTCAACTTGACCACTTTCTCTCTTCTCTTCTTCAGAATCCTTGGTTTCCTGGGCTCTGTCCTCACGGGCTTTTCCTTTTGAACGATTAGCTTACGCGACTTCTTCTGTCCTATGTTGAATATTTCTTTGATGTTTAGTTTGCGTTTCATTTCGCGACGTTCACTTTTGGATCCTAAGTAGTCTCGCGTGGGATCAAAGAGGTGTGTGTGGAAGGCAGGTGAAGGGAACTGTGTGTTTGTTTGTGGGGTCGTGTTGCTAGGGCCCGCACCGTACGTGAGGGGGGCCGATGTCGCGTCTACTTCGCCAGACTTTGTACGCAGTTTATGGAGCCTAGTCGTATTACACGTCCAATGGCAACCGTCGTCGAATACTATTTCGAAATTGCCTGTCAAAAAAATAATAAAGAAAATATTAAAAAGAAAAAGTGGGCGTGCAGACGACAATCGAATTTATCTAGTTCATTTTACAATATTTTGATGGAAACAAAAACAGATAAAACGCATTTCAAAGTAGATATCACAACTCACCATCCCCCAAATCTCTGAGAATAGTTGCAATGAAGCGTCTATTATCGCGCCATCTCGCGAGGCATCGCTCACCCACCGCATAGCTTAGCTTAATCTTCTCTTCTACCTTTACTTCCTTGGGTTCTTCTTTCAGATTGGCTATAGGTATGGTATCAGTGAGGCTCTCCTCGGAGCTAGGGCCTGGCTTCACTGTGGAAATAGTTGACACACTACTGGCACTGGACGCACTGGCCGGCCGTAGTCGTGGACTGCTCACGCTTATCCATTCGTCAAGTCTGCAATAATCGTTTTTGTTTGCAATGGTAGCCATCTTTTATTTCATTACGCGATAAATAAAGTTCCAAGAAAAAGCATTTTTTTTTTGTCACAGTACCTCCTAACAAACTGCTGAATGTTTTTGCAATATTTAAAAGTATTTGCTATTTAAAATAAAAACTAATGAATAAAAGTTCCCTTTTCTTTCTAAGATCTAAAGTCTCAAGAAACCAAAGCTGTAGCCTGTATAGAAACATTCTGGAAACTATATATGAAAAACCTATGAAATGTAGTCAGGAAATCACTTTAATATAATTTGATCATTTGTTTTGCAAACAGAATAAATTATGTAACAACATACCTGCGTTTTTCACGTAATGTTTTATTGCGTGTATTGTACGAGAACGACATTTTATTACGGAAAAAAAATATGAAAAGAGTAATGTCACTTTTTCTTTTTTTAAGTTGGTGTTTTTTTTTTATGGCCAGCCAGTATTTTTTTTTAAGAAAAGTTTTAATTTAAGGTTTGTTTGGTTTTATTTTCAAATGCACATTTTCATTTTGACAAAGATTTCGCGCAACGTAAATCATTACGGCTATTTGTGATAATGTGAATAGGCAGAGATGCTGGAAATGATATAATTTGTCAAAGTGAAACTCACTGAGGGAAGCTTTAGGATGATCGTATAGTACTCACTTTTTTACATCAATATAATGTACAAGCACCTCCATATCCTCATAGTCAACTTCTATGATTTCTGCAGAATGCCATTCTTCCTCAAAGTCTTTAACCTCCACCTTAGAGCCAATAGACAGTGCCGAACTGTTGTTTCCTAAGTGAGATGATAAAAGGACATAAGAATGATTAAACTAGCTTCTGCAAGTTACTTCATCTGCACAGAATGCAAAATTGTAAATTAAGACTATCCTGTGTTAATCCAGATCTAATCTATGCTGAAACGGTTAGTTAATGTTTCATACCTCGGTCAGCAGGGCTAAAAATCTTCTTTTTAGCAACATCTTTCTTCTGAGCAATCTGTAGCTCAGACTTATTAAGAATCATATCTATCATACTGCTGGCCACACATAATGGTTCCTGACTTGGTTTGTTCCCTTCAGAGTCATTACTTTTGTCAGCATTCTGAATATCTGCTTCTTTCTGTTCCTGTATCTCTTTCTCTTGTGCTTCGATAAATTTCTTTATAGCATCCACATTCTCAACTTCACAATCTTTGCTAAAACCTTCCACTGGGGCAGTTATGTCTTCCATCTCTTCATCAGTGTCAGAATCCCATGGAAATATTGATGGGATTGCGTCTGTAATCAACTGTGTCATCAGTAACAGTTTTAAATTGTATCTCTTTAACATGCAACAACTATGCAGTGGTTTCTACGAGTGCATCCTGGAAGAACATATAATGGATTATGTAACTAACATTTAATAGTTCATTATAAAATTCATATGTCTACTGACAGCAATAACAAAAAGTATGACAGAAAATCAAAAAGATCCAATGTAAAGCAATTTTTTTTCTAAACAATAAATAAGTTTTACATTCAAATATTGTCTATAATAGCAAAGTGTACTTTTAGCCAATACAATAAGATAGACAAAAGACACAGATACACTGCTCTTTGAGTGTTTTTTGAAGTAGCAACTAAAACTACAGTACCATTCAATTCAGAAATAAGAAAGATCTAAGTGGCTACACAGAAAAATTAAGAATACAAATCATAATAAACTTAAAACAAGTATATCAATAACCCATTCAAGCAATACGGACATTCTACTAGAATACCTGTTTTCAATTTGTATTTAGAGTCCTTGAAACTTTGGAAATCAGTTTTACAGAAATGCCGCGAGCACACAAACTTGGGTAACTCTGTGTCTGTGTGTTTGTTATGTGTTACGGATATCCAAAGGTTACGTAATGCAACATTTTTTGGGAACTTGTGGTACGTGACACCTTTGTCCTCCTTTCTCGTGGAACATGACTTACAGTCATCAATGCAACACTTTTTAACAGCCATCCTAATGTTAATATATTATGATGTATTAACAATTTATTAAGTGCTTATTGGTGAAAGTCAATAGATAAGACACAGAAAGAAAGAGAGAGAGATAGTTCGTACGAAAGTGTATTTGTTTAACTCAGGTTTAATCTAAAGTCTGTAATAGGTATTAAGCATCACTATTTACTATTGTGCTTTCATTAGTAACGCACTACACTCATATAGTTGACATTAGAAATTCTGCTCCATTTCTCTAATCTACTAGGTACAAGTTAATGTTACTGCAAAAAGTAAAAGTTAATGTTACTGTGTTTTGAGCAATCTTTAAAAATTAGGTAGGTAAATAGTCAGTGTGTGGGAAGTTAATATTGTTGTGTTGTAGTCAGTCATTCTTCTCCATAGAGATCTATGATTTACAATGGGCAAATACAGTACCTTTACAAATTATTATGCCTTAAATTTTGACTGGAATGAGTAAAGTCTGTAATGTTCAAATTGAAAGAAATTCTTTGAGTTTGATATAGACACATTATCACAGTTGAATTCTCAGATTTTGATTCACTGTTTTATTAGTACATAAATGTAAGCCTGTCTTATCCCACTGTGAAGCAAAGACCTCTCTATTTGTTTACATAGTAATAAAACATTATTCTTGATAATATAGACCATGGTGTAACAATATACAGTAAGGAGTTGAACTGAAAATATCCAAAACAAGATTACGAGAAACTAGTCAGACTGGAATTATTGCACAATATAACCTCAAAAGAATTAGCCTAAAACTGCCAAGAAAAAAGAGTCTAATCCTAGATCCCATCAAAATGATTCAGAAATATCTAAGCAACTAATATTATTTCTAAATTGTGCACCCTCAGACCCAAGGCACCCAAAAGTTACGAATGGCAAACCCAATCAAATCCAAGCAAGCTTGCAGAACTACTCGAAATTAGTTTCTTTTTTTGACAAAAATAATAATAAAAAGAGGATATGAACTCCACACAGTGGAAGCAGCTAGATATAAAATTAAATGTTATTGAGTTATTGTTATTGGTAAACACAAACGACATTATTTTCATTTCAAAATCCGAATACAAACCTGATAGTCACAGTGTATTACTATGTATCAACCCAGTTTCATTATTTACACGTAATTCGTCGGAATCTTCAACATATTCCAAGGAATTTATGTAGAAAAACCCATTAATTTAATTCACAAAGCACAAATAATATGTAATAAAAGTTGACTGACTACCTATGCAAAATAATAAGTACTCAACGCAAATCACAGACACAAAATGTACTAGAGTGACTGATTGATTGACCTCACCATAGAGCTATAGAATATAGAACTTTTTTAGGTTGTTTACTAGTGTTGGACCCATAAATATTAAGGAATCCGACTGATACGAATATTTAGTTTTTGCTAGTTTTAAGATATTAGGTCCACATTAGGACCGCACTAGGCGGAACTGCACCGCAGCGGAACTGAGCGACAAACGTGTCAAAATATTATTTATACGAAATTATACCAGACAAAACGCACTAAGCGGCAACGGAACTGCACTGCAACAACCAGTGCGGTCCTAACTTTATGGCTTTAAACACGACAGACAAGAATTAATAATAAGTAAATAATATTTGCCAGAGGCGTCTTTACCTATAGTGCAGGGTGTGCGGCGCACGCGGGCGCCGGGTCTAAGGGGGCGCCGAGCGCCCTCTAATGCGACACCTCCAAAGATGCGTCGATCGATGGCTCAGGCGCAAAATGTCGCTTTCGCAAAATGTCTCCTGGTAGTAAAATGTCTCTTTCGCAAAATGTCGTTTTCTCATAATGTCGCTTTCCCAGAATGACTCCTTTTTAAAAGGGCTCAGGCGTTAAATGTCGTTTTCGCAAAATGTTTCCTGGTAGTAAAATGCCCCTTTCGCAAAATGTCGCTTTCCCAGAATTACTCCTTCTTAAAAGATCACTTTCTCACAAAGCCTCTTTCGCAGAATATCTCTTTCGCAAAATGTCGCGTTAGTAACTTAGAAAAAAGATGGCCAGTTTTAAAAGGTTGTTTTTTTTTTTATTTATTAGTCTTGGTTGATTCTGTTCTTACGAATTTCGATTTTTCGAGTGAAATCAGTAATAAAATAATATGTACTTTTATTATGAATCCTTTACAAGATCTGCTATAGTGGTAGTATTTGAAACATCTATACATAATTATTTATAATAAGCCTTTTCAATGTGACATACTGCATTTCTAAAGGTGTCCCTAATTGCATTAATAACATTTTTGATTTGCGATTTATTAGCTGTAATGCAATTAGTATCGTGAGTAGAGCCTTAGATTAAAATATTGCCCATGATTTCGATGTCACCCTGTATAAAAAAATAATACCACTCTAGCAGATCTTGTAAAGGACTTTTTTTTTATTTCACTCGAAAAATCGAATTTACAATGTTGCCATATAATATTGACAAGAACCAGAACAGAATCAACCAAGACTAAGAAATTGAAAAAAAAAACAACCTTTCTTTTAAACCTGGCTAACTTTTTTCTAGGTTACTAACGCGACATTTTGCGAAAGAGATATTCTGCTAAAGAGGCATTGTGAAAAAGCGACCTTTTAAGGAGTCATTCTGTGAAAGCGATATTATGAAAAAGCGACATTTTGCGAAAAGACATTTTACTATCAGGAAACATTTTGCGAAAGCGACATTTAACGGCTGAGCCCTTTTAAGAAGGAGTCATTCTGAGAAAGCGACATTATGAGAAAACGACATTTTGCGAAAGAGACATTTTACTACCAGGAGACATTTTGCGAAAGCGAATTTTGCGCCTGAGCCATTTTAAAATTTCACCATTTGCATACGAATTTCCGATTGAAAATATAACTGTTACGAGTAGTATTCCATTTTGACCTCGCTCCTACTAGACTAGAGGGCGCCAGGGTACTGGTTGCACACGGGCGCCACAAGGGCTAGAGACGCCTCTGATATTTGCAATACTTATTTCTCTAAACAATGAGATGGCCGGCCCAGAAAAAGGTGACTAACGGAATTGGGGAGGATTTTGCCCAAAAGTGTGACAGTACAGGCCAAGAATTTCCTCAACTTTGCATTAAACATTGGTGTCATGGTATTTTTTAGTATTTTTTAACTTGACAATATCATTGACAATTTAATCTATCTATCGAAATTCAGCATAATAATTATGTTTTCATCATCCCAAAAACTTGGTTATATTTTATTGTCTTTGGACCATTATAAAATCGATAACTCGCAACACTAAAAAACCATATTATTTTTGCGGTCATCACCGGTACTAACTTAGCATCACTGTTAAGTAAGAAAGAGATAGACTATAGCATTCCTTTCAAGTGTGACTAGGAAAACGCCAATTTACAGTTTTAAGCAGAAGGCTGTCAACTATATTTATTAACTTTGGCCTGAAATCGAGACTGACGTTTGACCTTTATTTATTTTGACGTTTGCCAACTACAACAATGAGTGTACGTGAAACTGTTTTGTAAGGAGAAAGCTTAGAGAATCTCATCAACAAAATTGATAAAATTGAGATTTACTTGGAGTAAAATGGATTTAGCGAAGTCTCTATTTAGTTCACGCGATCATGAGGGTTACGTGGGACGTGAAGACCATGAACGTAAAATAAGTGCTGCATTAGCTGACGACGACCCAGAAGATATGATCGATGCGATACGAGGACTGAATATTGCCGATGAGCTTCTTCCAGCACCTGGTGGACCATTTTCAGCACTTACGCCTAGTATGGTACCTCAAGACATAATGGCTAAATTGGCGCAACCAGAATCTGAAGGTCACGGTGGTGGGCTCCCGGATTATCGATTTGACGAATTTGGATTTTGTGTTGAAGAAGAAGATGGACCAGAACCAAGCTCGAATAAATTATTAGCATATGCATTTGTAGAAGATGACCAGCACCGTCTTCAGTGGGAATTTTACAGCAAAGAAATCAATTTTTCTGAAGGAGAAGGAAAACTAGAAAAAACAGACAAGCTGCAGAAAATGGTGAAAGATGGTGTGCCACACTCTCTGCGCCCTCAGGTTTGGATGCATTTATGTGGTGCAAATAAAAAAAGAGCTGCTACTGAAATAACATACCATGAGATTGTAAGAGCGTCAAGTGATGATGGATTGGTAACAAGTAAACAAATTGAAAAGGATTTGGTGCAAATATTACCTAATAATGTTTGCTTCTCACACCCAACAAGCACTGGCGTACCAAGATTGCGAAGAATACTGAGAGCATTAGCATGGCTTTATCCTGACATTGGATACTGTCAGGGTACTGGAATGATTGCTGCATCTCTGCTGCTGTTAATGGAAGAAGAAGATGCATTTTGGATTATGTGTACAACAGTAGAAGACTTGCTACCAGCATCATATTATTCTTCAACCTTAATAGGAATCCAAGCAGACCAAAAAGTGTTAAGAAGCCTGATTTCAACATATTTGCCTGGCATTGATCAGGTTTTAAATGCCCATGATATTGAACTCTCTCTGATAACAATGCATTGGTTTTTGACATTGTATGCTAATGTTGTTCATATGAAGATTCTTCTCAGAGTTTGGGATTTGTTCTTTTTGGACGGCTCTTTAGTCCTATTTAAGGTAACCTTGGCTATGTTGAAAATTAGAGAGAACAGATTCACAGAAATATCCAATTCTGCACAAATCTTTAATGCTCTATCTGACATTCCTGGTGAAATTGACGATGTTGAACTTTTGATCAAAACAATTGACGAAGTTTGCGGGGACACTTTAAGTCCCACTTTGATTGACACTCATCGAAGAAGACATCTGGCATATCTGATGGCTGATCAGGGAGCTCTCGTAGGTAATCCTAGTGCTGTACCTAACTTACCTAAACAACAACTTCAGAGACGTCAGATAAAGAAAAGTAAGTCAGTAATACAAACAATACTTTTCGGGGAAGATAGTAACAACGAAGATGCTGTTTCGAAGAATGTTAAGCAGACTGAAATTTTAGTTGATCTCAGAGAAGCAATTTTACAAGTTGCTCGTCACTTCTTAGCTCTTGAACCACAACTAGCCTCCGAGGTTCAGTTGACTGCAGACTACACAATGCAAAGCCATGCGGCTGATAGAGAAAGATATGTCAATGTGTCAAGAAGTAAAAGGAGGCGAGCTAAAGCACTTTTAGATTTTGAAAGAAGGGATGGAGATGAGTTAGGTTTTAGGAAAAATGACGTCATTGAAGTGATCAGTTCAAGAGATGAACACTGTTGGATTGGAGAGTTGAATGGTCTAAGGGGTTGGTTTCCAGCACGATTTGTTAAGCTGCTAGATGAAAAAGGCGTTAAGTATAGCAGAGCTGGAGACGACTCCGTCACAGAAAAAGCCGCTCATTTAGTCAGAGGAGTTTTAGCTCCGGCTTTCAAAAGAGTACTCCTACATGGTATTAAACGTCCTAGTTTCTTGGACGGCCCATGCCATCCGTGGCTTTTTATAGAAGAAGCGTCATCACGAGAAGTTGAAAAAGACTTTAATTCCGTCTATAGCCGTTTAGTACTGTGCAAGACCTATCGTTTGGATGAAGACGGTAAAGTTCTGACACCTGAAGAATTATTATACAGATGTGTCCAAGCAATTAACTTGTCACACGATAACGCTCATGCGCAAATGGACGTTAAATTGCGTACTCTAATTTGTATGGGCTTGAATGAAGAAGCTTTGCATTTATGGCTGGAAGTATTGTGCTCTTGTGTAGATGTGGTCCAGAAATGGTATCATCCCTGGTCGTTTATTAATTCTCCAGGATGGGTACAAATTAAATGTGAATTAAGAATTCTTTCGCAATTTGGGTTTAATTTAAATCCGGATTGGGAACTTCCATTAAAGAAAGATACACAAAATCAGCCTTTAAAAGAAGGAGTGAGAGACATGCTCGTAAAACATCATTTATTTTCATGGGACTTATAATTATTGTGCATATTTCACGTAGTTTTAAAGCTTAAATAATTGTAATTTCTATTAATGCTACCAAAATTATTAAAATGTAAATAATTTAAATTGGACCTGTGCACTGTTTGCCTAATCTATCAAATTTACTATTTGACGCTTATTTCAAAAGTTAAATAAATATATCCTAATACAGTTATTAATTTCACCTCTGTCTTTTATTTCGTTTAAGTTTAGTTCTGTATATATTTTAATCACTTATTTAATAATAGTTTTCGTTAGTTAGAACATGTTCTACAATTACTTTTTGTTCACCTAAGGGCAGTGTAGGGTGTAGTTAACTACTTTTTGCAATCTGATTACTAACTACTATTAAAAGTAGCTAACTACATGTAGTTATGATTACATGTAGTTATGATTACTTTTGCCAAAAGTAATCTAACTACATGTAAGGACCCTGTCATTGTGCTGGCACTCTTTGAGCGCGGGAGGTACCTGTGTCGGATGAGGAGGAAGAAACGTCTGGGTGTCACCGCTGCGAGGATCGCCCGGAGGACACGGTGGAGTATACGGTGCAGGACTGCCCCGCTTGGACAGAGCACCGTCGTGTCTTCACGACGGCGATAGGCGGAGATTTCTCGCGCTCGGCATTGGTGGAGGCCATGCTGCGGAACGAGACGGAGTGGGAAGCGGTCGCCGCCAATGGCGACAGACGTCGCCAGACGATCTCCGGCCACCGTAGACGCGGGCATGCGGGCGGTGAGTAATGGGCGACTCGCTGTCCGACCATGGACCATGCCCGGGTCGCAAATTTACAAAGGCTATACTATTTTAGTCACGAGCCAGACTCTAATAGATGAGCTTTTTTTTACTCAACAATACCTAATCTATCTCAGTAAAAAACTTTACTCAAATAGATTAGCATTCCATTTGAGTAAATTTTTTAACTGAGATAGATTAGGTATTGTCGACTAATATACAGAAACAAAAGCTCATCTATTAGAGTCTGACGAGTGACTAAAATACACACATCAAAAGTGTCTAGGGATCAAGCATTTTTATGCGGATTTCTTGAGATTGAGATGTGGCTTTGTAATAAATTTATGATTTTATAAATTTATATGGATCCTTTTTGGTGCATTTCATAATTTGAATCAGGAACTGTGAATCAAATTCGAGTAAAAGATGAAAATCAGCTGTCAATATTTTCCCTATAAAAACATACAACGCATTGAAGACATTATTAGTGCTACTGTTTCCCTACTACTGATTAAAACCAACGTTATTATGGAGCGGCGACGTCATTTAAGCAGGGAAGAAATGCTCAGAGCCGTGGGAATGATAGAAGCTGGTTCCCGGCAACGTACTGTGGCTTTAGCTCTGAATACAAGTCAGAGTGTTATCAGTCGACTTTGGACACGTTACCGAAGCACTGGTACCGTGGCTGAGCGCCATGGAGGACGGTATCGCTGCACCACACGGAGACAAGACCGATACATTCAAATCTTAACTCGAAGAGCTCCAACAATAACCGCCATGATGTTAGCCGTGAGGCTTCATCACTCTTCAGGGAACTTAATTAGCGACCAAACAGTCGGAAACCGCTTTCATGAAGTGAACCTTCATTCCCGAAGACCGCTACGGGTACCACCTATAGCAATGCACAATTGTAGGATTCGATATCAATGGGCTCTTGAACACAGAAATTGGGCAGAAGAACAATGGCGTTTCGTGTGCTTTTCTGATGAGTCTCGTTTCGGTATGAGACCGGATACAAGACGTATACGACACTGGAGAACCCCTGGACGCCAACAGCGATTAAAATCCTGCCAGGAAGTCCATCCTTATAGTGGTGGAACCATCATGGTATGGGCGGGTATTTGGATCGGCGGAAGAACTGAGTTGATTTGGATCAGAGGCAACCTCAACGCTCAAATTTATGCTGAGACGATTGTATCAGACGTCATCGTTCCTCTACAAGTGCAAATCGGTCCCTTATTTCAGTTAATGCATGATAATGCACGACCGCACACCGCAAGAGTTGTAAGACAGACTCTCGCCGCAGCTAACATCAATGTCCTGCCCTGGCCTGCTCAGTCGCCAGACTTGAATCCGATTGAGCATGCATGGGATATGCTACAGAGAAGAGCTCTGCCGAATATGGAGGGTATCCAGTCGCAAGAAGACCTTTTTTTGTTGTTGCAACGAACATGGGCGGCCATTCCACAGCGTGATTTGGATGAACTCATTTTGAGTATGCCAAACCGATGTTCTTGTGTTGTTAGTGTTCGCGGTAGAAACACGGATTATTAATTGTTTAAGTTACCCAATAAAATTTTAAAGAAAACTGTTATTTCAGTCTTTTTTTCGAACTTTTGTGTTAGTGGTTCAAATGTCAAAAATCCCTTTATTAGGAAAATGGCAAATTTCTTTATTAATGCAAAGGTGACTTGGTTTATCGTTACTGTGACAAACGAAAACACTTTATTTGATGAATCCTTAAAGAAAATTTTAATTAATATCAATCAGGAGAAAAGTTATTGCAAAAATATATGTTGATCCCTAGACACTTTTGATGTGTGTAGTATAGGCTATGTAAATTCGCGCCTGGCTCAACGCCGCGTTGTGTTTCACGCGTGCCTCAAAGAGTGTCAACATTATGACGGGGCCCCCCTTTAGAGGGTAAAAGCCTGCTGGGGTCGCGAGACTCACGAATTACCGTGACCCCGGGTAAAGAGCTATTGAAGGACACCGTGGATTTTAGGCAGTACGAATCTGACAGTCTCTACCGCTCTGCCCTCGGTGGGACTCATTTCATAATTTTACCATGCTAAAAAAAAACTAACAAAACGAGCCCAAACTCGACACACCTAGTTTGATCCATCGAGGAGTTCCAGAAGCAGTCACCGAAGTAGACCTTCAGGTCACTATCAAGTCCGGAGGTGAGGTCACCTCATAACTAACAATACGAGCCCAAACTCGACACATCTTGTTCGATCCGTCGAGGAGTTCCAGTAGGAGTCACAGAAGTAGACCTTCAGGTCACTCCATCAAGTTAGGAGGTAAGGTCACCTCATAACTAACAAAACGAGCCCAAACTTGGCCCATTTAGTTCGATCCGTCGAGGAGTTCCAGTAGCAATCACCGAAGTAGACCTTCAGGTCACTCCATCAAGTCAGGAGGCAAGGTCACATCATAACTAACAGAACGAGCCCAAACTTGGCACATCTAATACCATCCGTCGAGGAGTCCCAGTAGGAGTCATAGTAGACCTTCAGGTCACTCCATCAAGGCCGGAGGTAAGGTCACATCATAACTAACAAAATAAGACCAAACTCGGCACATCTACTTCGATCCGTCGAGGAGTTCCAGTAGCAATCACCGAAGTAGACCTTCAGGTCACTCCATCAAGTTCAGAGGTAAGGTCACCTCATAACTAACAAAACGAGCTCAAACTCGAGACATCTAGTTCGATCCGTCGGGGAGTTCCAATAAGACTCACAGAAGTAGACCTTTAGGTCACTCCATCAATTCAGGAGGTAAGGTCACCTCATAACTAACAAAACAAGCTCAAACTCGACACATCTAGTTCGATCCGTCGAGGAGTTCCAGTAGGAGTCACAGAAGTAGACCTTCAGGTCACTCCATCAAGTCCTGAGGTAAGGTCACATCATAACTAACAAAATGAGCCCAAACTCGGCAAGTCTAGTCCGATCCGTCGAGGAGTTCCAGTAGAAGTCATAGACGTACACCTTCAGGTCACTCCATGAAGTCCGGAGGTAAGATCTCATCATAACCAACAAAACGAGCCCAAACTCGGCACATTTAATTCGATCCGTCGATGATTCGAGTTCCAGTAGCAATCACCGAAGTAGACCTTCAGGTCACTCCATCAAGTCAGGAGGTAAGGTCACCTCATAACTTACAAAACGAGCACAAACTCGGCGCATCTAGTTCGATCCGTCGCCGAGTTCCAGTAGGAGTCCCAGAAGTAGACCTTCAGGTCACTCCATCAAGTCAGGTGGTAAGGTCACTTCATAACTACCAAAACGAGCTCAAACTCGACACATCTAGTTCGATCCGTCGAGGAGTTCCAGTAGGAGTAACAGAAGTGGACCTTCAGGTCACTCCATCAAGTCCGGAGGTAAGATCTCATCATAACTAACAAAACAAGACCAAGCTCGGCACATCTACTTCGATCCGTCGAAGAGTTCCAGTAGCAGTCACCGTTAACATTCAGGTCACTCCATCAAAACCGGAGGCAAGATCTCATTATGACAGTTTACCAGTCTGACAGAGTCTGACAGTTTGACATAGTCTGACAGTTTATCATTGTGACAGTCTGACAGAGTCTGACAGTCTGACAGAGTCTGTCTCTGTATTTGACCCTGAGTCTGACTTTATTTGACTCTTAACCTGACGGCGAGTAATGGATGATTCGTTGTCCGACCATGGACCACAATCTTTGAGGCGCGCGTGGAACACAACGTGCCATCGACCCGGGGATGGCACGTTGTGTTCCACGCGCGCCTCAAAGAGTGTCAGCACAATGACGGAACCCCTTTAAGAGGGCTATACCCAGCCGGGGTCGCGGGACTAAACAGGAACCTTGACCTCGGAACATAAAGGGCTATTGAAGGATGCCGTGGATTTTAGTCAGTGCAAGTCTGACAGTCCCTCCTGCCCTGCCCTGGGTTGGAGGACTCACTTGAGTTAGATTACTTTTGGCAAAAGTAGTTACTTTTTTCTAATCTGATTACTAACTACGATTAGACTACATGTAGTTATAACTACTTTTGCCAAAAGTAATCTAACTACTAACTACATTTTGTAGTTAGTAATCTAGGAGGAGTAAATGATACTGTGACGCCTGATAGGGGAGAATGGAAGAAGAAAACGTGTTGCGCCGACCCCAAGTAGAATGGGATAAGGGCAGGAAGAAGAAGAATCTAACTACATTTTTCGATTACTTAATGTAGTTAGTAATCATGATTACTAACCACAAAATGTAATCGTGGTTATTAATCAGTAGTGTGTCAGTAGTTAGATTACAAAATGCCCAACTCTGCCTAACGGAAAGAAAAAAGTAACCTCGTCGTTATTTGGAGCCGATAGGAGTCGAAACGTTTGTAACTTGATAACGTCTGTGATAACGTTATTGGTGTTAGCGTTAAAGTTACTAAAGGTTTTTTTATTTACTGGTAACACTGAATGTTGCGTTCCAGCACTTTATTGATTTAAAAAAAAAGTTTTGATTTCTCAAGTTTTTGTTCATTCATTGTGCCTTTGTCAAAGTGAGGTGCAAGACTATTCATGCTACAAGTTACAAAAATGAACATAAAATCCTGGACCACGTTTTTGACAGCAACATGACAGATGCAAAGGCTTTGACAGGCCGATACTTCTCTGTTTCTCTTCCAAACCAAGAAGTCAAACGTGCTTGTTCTCTGAGAGCTAAGGCCTGTTGGCGACTTGCACGTCTTATAATTAAAAATGGCATCAAAGGCTGAATTAGCTTGCGTTTACTCCGCTCTCATCCTCGTTGATGATGACGTTGCCGTAACTGTAAGTATTTACGTGTTTTTATCATAATTTTTGTGTTAGGTTAGAATCTCGTCATGAGATGATCCGCTTTCATCTTGCACATTTCTATGTAAACTTGTCATAAAACCATTTAAAACGTTTATATACATGTTACTCTATTAGTGAAAACTTATATTTCAGTCAAAATCATTGTAATTGTCTTGGCGCGAATTCCCATACTGACGTTGTTATTGTTTCGTAGGGTGAGAAGATCTCCACCATCCTGAAGGCGGCCAACGTTGATGTTGAGCCCTACTGGCCTGGTCTGTTCGCGAAGGCGCTGGAAGGCATCAACGTGCGCGACCTGATCACGAATATCGGATCAGGCGTAGGAGCCGCGCCGTCCGCCGGCGCTGCCCCCGCCGCCGCCGCCGCGGCCCCTGCTGCCGAGGCCAAGGAGGAGAAGAAAGAGGAAGAACCTGAGGAGTCTGACGACGACATGGGCTTCGGTAAGAATTTTTCAAAATTGTGATGTGTTGAATCTATTACTATAAAATATATTTCATGACTGGCCAAATGTTGGATAAAAAAAACATTGATTTTAGAGGTGCTTCAACTGCATTTCTCTTTTTATGGATTCAAAATGAAAGTGTGTTTTTATGTGGATACCTATGTTTGTCCAGTGTGAAAGTAGTAATAGTAAACAGTGACAAGTATTACATGCCTCAGCATGGCATTATTTAGAAACTGAACAATAAAATCAATGATGTTTGCATGTATTAGCTTCAGAATCTAATGATTGAAGAAATTTTTCCTGAGATAATTCATGCACTAAAAAAACCTTTACATTTGATAAATCCACCCTAATTCAATGTTTTCATTGTTTCAGGTCTCTTTGACTAAAAAGCTTTATAACGAAGCTACGATATTCCATTGTAAGCTTTATGAAGCTTATTTAGTTGTAAGGATTAAATGACTTTATAATAAAGTTTTTTTAAACTTAAGTTTGGGTTTTCTTTATTAAGGTTTGACCTATTAATATGACCTTCTGATCTCAAATTATACAATTTAATTTTCTTATATTGTGGGCACAGCACTTTGACACATAACAGATGAAAAACGAAGGAGTCTGCCTGTGTCTGTATTTCTGAATGCATACTACTCTAATATCTTCAAAGTAGAGCGAACAGGCTTCTGGGTAAGTTTGCTCTATTGTCGAGTTTATCACCCCTGACCTAGACTACTCGAGATTACGCTTGACTCTAAAATGTGTGAAGGAAGTCATATAATTCTATGATACTATTATGGTGAACATAACTCGTGGTGGGTCCATTAGCCACAGATAGTCAAGGCACTTCCCTAGACCTTGACAACATTTTCATTGCCCAGTTATTTCTTTCCTGTATCATGGGTGTGTTTACAAACATTTATGGAAACTTATAAACAGCCAGACCGAAAAGTACCTATAGATCATACGAATATGTATTCCATGCGGGAAACGAACCTGCAACACAGCCTAGCAAGCGCTCAACCTCTGCGCCAACAGTGCCATCTACACTAGTATTATTACAGAGGAAAGATTTTTTTTTTGTGTGAATGTGTATGTGAAAAAATTTGTTCGCCATTAGAAAGGCCACTACGATCAATAGGAAACCGACCCACGGTTGACTGACTGGTGACAGGACTGTCAAACTCGTATTAAAATCCACGGTGTTCCTTGAAAAGCTCTACGTTTCAGGGTCACAGTAACTACCTGATAAAACAGCCCCGCGACCGAAATAAGATGGCTTACATTGAATTAAAGATAATTTGACCGGAGCAGTACTAATGAGTATTCTGTGCCAAAAAAAACGTAGGTTCTCAGTTCGACCTGTATGTAGGTATGTATGTTTGTCCGCGATTATCTCGCGTTTGGCTGAACCGATTTTGATGCGGTTTTCAGAAAAGTGTTCATTACATTCTGGAGAAGGTTTTAGTATACAACACTAATGGATATCCTGTGAGGTTGCCCGCGTGGATCCGTTTTTAACAGACTTCAAAAAAAAAAGTAGGTTCTCAGTTCGACCTGTATGTATGTTTGTCCGCGATTATCTCGCGTTTGGCTGAACCGATTTTGATGCGGTTTTCAGGAAAGTGTTCATTACATTCTGGAGAAGGTTTTAGTATATAGGTAACACTAATGGATATCCCGTGACGTTGCCCGCGTGGATCCGTTTTTGCTTTCTTGGATTGTAGATTTTCAGTGACCATTGCATGTTTGTCCGCGATTATCTCGCGTTTGGCTGAACCGATTTTAATGCGGTTTTCAGAAAAGTATTTGTTACTTTCTGGGGAAGGTTTTAGTATATAGGTAACAATAATGGATATCTCGTGAAGTTGCCCGTACAGATCAGTTTTTGTTGCTTACTAGGATTGCAGATTTTCAAAGACGCCGATTACCTATTATGAAGATTTTGTTGAATTTCTAAACTAAAAAGGGAAAAATAAAAAACTTTGAAAAAAAGGGAACCGACTTCAAAAACAAACACAAAAAAACTGTAAAATAACTTTTCTTTCGGAAGTCGGTGGCCATAGTCAATGAAATAAAAAACAAAGCCACCAACTTCCGAAAGAAAAGTTATTTTACAGTTTTTTTGTGTACCTACCTATGGTTTTGAAGTCGGTTCCCTTTTTTTTTTTAATTTAAACTGCCTTAGGGTACCTTTACACACCAGAGATGTGTTATGCAGCTATGCTGTGAGAATGTAAAAGCTGAGCTACGAAACTATGTAACCGTTTCCACTGATGATTGCTTACCCACTGCGCCAACCAGTAGTATCTTCTAGTATCCGAAACTGATTACTGTATGCGACTTTCTACCACACACTTTTGAAGTTCATTATACCCAACAGCTCACTTTACACAAGGACTAAGTTCTTGTTTTTAAATTACATACCTATTTGTATAGGTACTAAAACTGCATCAATAATTTTCTCCCATAAATTATTCTGACGAAGGAAAGCCCTTCAATAAAAATACAAAAGTAAAACTACAACATAATTTATTTATTTTAAGCTATTAAACAATATCACTTTTCTAACACTATCCCCACATAGCTCTCTGAACACCGGAGAGTTTGTTGTAGTCGGCCAGGTGTCTCCACACTATACGGCTCATGCGCCATTCCTTCACAATACCTCTGGGCCTGGAAATTCAAACGAAGGCTTAATTCCTTATACTTTTAGAGGGCCAAAGCCGGCTGGGGTCGCGAGTCTAACGAATTACCGTGACCCCAGAAGGTAAAAAGCTATTGAAAGAAACAGAATTTTAGTCAGTACAAGTCTGACAGTCCCTCCTGCTCTGCCCTGGGTGGGAGGACTCACTTGATGATTTCATCATGCTAAAAAAAATCCTTAAACTTATAAGTTACATATTACATATGTAATTATAATTATTTATGATTGCTGTAGGGCTAATTATTGGACAATCAAGTCACAAGAACAAGGTTCAAATAAGGTTTTCTGCTCTTTATCATGCACCAGCAGTTTCTGCTTGCATAGATCTAGTTAAACAAATTATTTCCAGTGCTATTCTGATAAATCTGTTTTTTTTCTATACCATGAAGGGTGACCTTCATTCACTCCAAGCATACAGTTAACCTGATGGAAAGCAATCACTGTAGCCTGCAACAACAGTGGTTTCGCTTGCAACTTGCAAGATTGCAATTTTTTGATGATAAGAAGAAAGTAGTCTCATTAAATAGGTAATTAAGCTCAGTAGTTTTTGCATGAAAGAAGAACACATCCATGTATCCTCAAAGATTCGCTATTTTTATAAGTAGTATAATGTTTTACAAACCTTGATGTAACAACGCATCTGTTGTTGATTCTGAGTGGTATAGCATTCATTTCAAACTTGTTTATGTCTTTATCAGCTAGTTCTCTAATTTCAACAGGAAGAACATCATTTTTCCTCATGGCATTGATTCGAGTTCTTTCAAGAAAGTTTTCCGCGCTCATTCGACGCCTTTTCACGTCTCGAATCATGTGCCAGTTTGCCCATTTGTTTCTCACTTGTTGGAACTGCAAAATTTAAACTTCTTTAAGATATTTGGTGAAAAAGAAAGAGACCCGTGTTAAATATTTGAAAAACTATGCAGATTAATGAGATGGTAACGTCCAAATACATAATGAATAACGAACCCCGAAGCCAGCGACATTTTGAGACTTCCAGACATATTTTGCGAGACCAGATATATTTAAATTCATTGTTGTTTTTCTTATTATTTTTTTTTATCTAGAAGTGTATTTTAGGTTATTGTGCACTGTATAAATCTCGTTTGATTTGATTCTTTGATTTGATTTGATTAATGATTAGACGACAGAAGATTGACAGTGACACCTGACACTTGTCAACAGAGGGCTAGAGTCGTCCCAGCGTTTGTAAGGTTAATATTTAGTCGATTCTTACACGTACATTCACTATTGGGATAAAATCGGTGACAGGGTGCGTTTAAGTACGCCGGCGAAATTTTCGCCGGATAAAAATTAAACTAGCGAGGGTGCGCTGAACGGAGTCATAGGTTTCTGTCAATGTTAGCTGTCAAATTTTTTTTTTTGTCTGTAACAGTGGTATTTATTCAGTTCTAATATAATACATACTATATTTAAAAACTAAAATTAAAAGTAAAATATTTACAAAAATAACTAAACTAAAACTAAAATAATAATAAAAAAAAACAATTATAGGGCGTCAAAAAACTCATCCACATCGCTGTCAATGGGGAAAGTGCCCAGAACGCTGGCAGCATTGCCACGTTGGATGGCAATGCTGATCCTTTGACCAAGAAATAGGCCAGCCCTCTGGTCACACGAGGCGTCGACTATGCGCTTGGCGATGTCTTTGAAAACGTCTGAGCTGTCAAATTCAATTGACAGCTCAGTTTATCAAACAAATAACAATTCAATTCAAATTAACAGTCCGAATATTATATTGTAATCTCCGTAAAATTAGGATTTAACTTGTGATCTCGATATTATTACACAGTAAAAATGAACCGGAACATGAAAAATCAATTTGCCTGTGTAATATTAATTATATCCATGATCCACAAATAATATTCACCGAGACGATGAATTGGGTACTCTCTAAAATAAAAATATTCGTTTTTACGGCGCGAATCGAACATTAACAAGAAAACTCAATGTCAATCTGACAGCAGGATAAAATTTAGCGAGGTAAAAAGGTCGCTAAAATTTATCCTAGTCAGGCGAAAACTTATACCACCACCGGACGACCGTGAACGGGGCAGATTAAATTTTAGTCAGTTTAATTTTTCACCTCGCGGTGTGCTTGAACGGGGTGTTTGACGTTTAGTCAGTATAAATTTTAACCTGGATAATCGACTTAAACCCATTGAGATGAAGTTATATGGAGATGCCCCGATGTTCTATACATACATTTTGCTTATACAAATATGAGTCAAACATGAGACAGAGAGTGAAATATTGGTTTGTCTCTTTCTTTCTAATGCAGTAATCATATTTGACAAAAGAGACAACAATATTTCGGTTGTTGCTCAAAATGGAATATTTTGTTGGGATATGTCCCACAGTTACAGAAACGTGCCCATTTCGCCATTTTATGTGCCAAGTTTCGTGGTAGTTCTGCTGTCAAACAGTTGTTTACTTTTTGTTGAATTTAGATTTTTGAGTAAATTACGGAGTGTTTTCTTTTAAAAGTGCGTGTTACCATTAAGAAACAGTAATTCAACATGCCTGGATGTTCCATTGTGTCTTGTCATGCCAGGAAAAAGAAAAATCAGCCTGAATTGACTTTGTACAGGTTAGTAACACGTTTTCATGCAAAACTACATGAAATAGAACAATTTCGGTAAAGAAATCGCTATGTGACCTTGTTTTCATGGTTAGAGTATTAATATTTGGGTTTATTTCCGTCCTACAGACAATATTTTTCATTTCTTATTTTCGTTTGTTTGTTTACAATAATAATAGTGTTGTACCGTTGCTGTAATAGTTCCCGATACTAGTCCTTCGTTACACTGAAACTGTTACCAAATGATATATTGATACAAATATACTAATCATTTATAGGTTTCCCAAAAAATGAAAGATTGAAGAAAAAATGGTTGGACTCTATCGGTGACGAAAAATTTGTCCTCGAAGTAAAGACCGGCTTATGTGTTCACTTAACTTTGAAGAAAAATGTTTTAACAGAACACTTGATGTTATTAGGTTACATGAGAACTCTGTACCTACAATATTTTCGGTAAGTGTGTATTAAAATGATTGTTAAATAACAGCCTGGTTTTTTAGCCTAAGTTATATGGATAGTAATGCATATTTCATTTTTTTTTCAGACATCCAACAAAAAACAACTTCCAGAGTCATTTGTATTCTGTGAAACAAGCAACACTCAAGAATCTGATGTTTCTTGTACATCTACTGTAATAAAGGAACCATCTACCGTAATAGATGAACCATCTAGTGTAATGGAGGCACCATTGCAGTTGACCCATCAATTTGTGGGAACAGTCCACAAAGAGGTATGTAGATGTTGAATTTTTAACCGTTTTCTGACAAACAGACGGCAGCACATCAAGCGCCGCAATCTGTCAAAGACTTGTCAACTGTCACTTGAAAATAACTTTTAGCAATAAAATGCAATATGCAAATTATTTTTAACGGTGCATTGTTAAGTTATTGGTTAATAGTGCTGATACATTTGGCATGTTCGTGAAAAGGCGCTGTCAGATGGGACTGATCATCGCTTAGCTGTACACTTAACTTGCTACGTTGAGTGTAAAAAGAGTATCCATGGAGTTTCTTGTCCGTTCTTTTCCATAAAGATCTTCGATCTGGAATGGGCACCTACGGTATTTTCACAGTTATTATGTCTTGTGACTAGAACTGTAGCACCATAACAATTTTGTACTGATTTATTTTTATGTCTTTTGACCATTCAAAAGTGCCTGTAATTATTGGCCTAGTTGAAATAAAATTGATTTGATTTAACTATTTATCTTTTCTATTACAGGTTTTACAAACTGGAAAATATAAACCTTTTAAGAAAAATATGTCAAGCAACAGAAAACAATTAAACGCCTCAATAATAATAATAATTGGTGATTTGAAGGCTGTTGTGATAGAAAACTTGGCGGGACCAAAATACTTTAAAAAAAAAAGAAATTAAAAAGTCCAAAGGTTTACCTGTACAATCCGAATTAATCGTCAAATTTTAAATTAACGCTAACACATAAATATATGTATAATATTTAATTGTGAAAATTTACATTTTTTTTACGTAACTACATGGATTATAATTCAATCATGGTATCTAGTCGTAATACTATTATGTAATCCTAAAAGTACTAGGGATACTAGTATCCATACTCGTTACAGTAACACTATGTTTCTTGATTGGCACAACCCTAGCATTGGCCGCCATTTTATGTGCCCGGCGAACTTGTAGGTATCCACGTTTTTGGTGTAGGTATTTCCAGTCCATAGGATTATAAGTCTATGCTTAAACCTACGCACCCCTGGTGACAGTGTTTGACGTTCGGTCCGTGACGTATAATGATCAATCATCAAACATGTTTTGACAAGTTTTAATTTGAAAAGGCGGTCGCCGGTCACTATTTCGAAGATACAAATAAACAAAAGGTAAACAACGAAAGCATGAGTTCAAAAAGACTTTCATCTCAACGAAGCAATGCCAGTCAAAGCAAGAAATCCAAAGTGTCGGACATTAACACTACGTATCTCCGCGTTTCTCTGCGTGATAGTGGGCTTCTTTTGAAACATCCACCGGAAAAGTGCATCGTCTCTCATGAAATAGTTCACACTGTTCGCAATATCAAGAAAAACTTGGAAAAGCATTTTGACTATCCACGAAACTTATCTGATCTTTTCACAAATTTGGAGAATGAATGCAAAGATTTGAATGTTTTCAAACATTATTTGTTTCCAAATATTGTGAGGATATCTGAAGATGAAGAGTTCCCGGTAAGCGATAGTGTTATAAAAATACTTCTGAGTGTTCCGGTTTTGCAAAACAAACTAACAGATTATGTATTTGAGAAAGCTATTGACTTAGCAGCTGAATCAAAGTGCGGGCCATGGATTCAAATGATACTCAAATGTTTCTCGTCTTTAGACAGCATTGTCAATACAGACAAAATGTCCACAAATTTAATCAACCTTTTAGATGTTGCATCTGAGAAAATGGTCAAGTTGGAAATAATAACTGCTATTCCAGACATTATCGGAGATCAAGAGCATGACAATATTGCCACAGAAATGAGCAGAATTTTAAGTGAAGATCATGAATTAATTCCTGCTATATTAGACTGTCTATCTTACTTGTGCTTATCGGATGATCAGTATGAGAGATTACAGAAAAAAACACTTAATCTCCTTATGAGTCTTTCAAAGTGTAATTATTTCTCAAATTTTGTTAAATTTCTGTTAATGCCAGGAAGAATGAGTGACAATGCTTATTTAGAAGCAGTCCAAGGCTTGAGGAATGCTCTAGGATGGTCCTCATCACTTTCTCAAGCTCAGGAAGTTGCCACAAGTCAAGTGCTCACTGCCACAGCTATAAGAAATACTATGGTGTCATCAAAAGTTATTGGCAATTCATGGCTAAAGGCAATATCTTTATGTAAAGTGCACACAGATCATAAGCCAATTGATTTCATTTTACTTCTTATTGCTTATTCAACATCTGAAGAGAAACAGAGACAAGTAGAAAATTTGATTAGAAAGCAAATCAAACTTAATATTCTAAAAGAAGAGTTACTAGAAGATGTATTCAAGAAATTCAAACCAATACTTAAAGAATATTTAAGGCATTTGATTGATCTTTCCAATTCCCTGTTGAAGACCAAAATGGACCCGGCTGTAGAGTCATTTGCTTCTTATATGTACTCTCTTATGTTTGCAGAACTAGAGGAATGTTGTCCAACAATTGTTGCAGAACTGTTGCAGCTGGGGTTGGATTCCAAACAGTGTGTTATGGGTATTTTGCTTGTCTTAAACAATGTTGCATCAAAAGACATGTCCCTTTTGAAACCTCAGAGTGTTCAAATGCTTACACTATTAGATAGAATGGATGACATGCCTTTGGATGAAGTAAGAGCAGTTATGAATTTACTATGTGGCTTGGCCTACAGTTATGAAAACTCAGTTATAAGAGATGATTTACATATGATTATAAGAAAAGAACTAGGTTCATCTAATCCAAGAATAAAAGTTCAAGGTATCTTAGCTGCCATTCATGCTGTCAAGTACTTGATGGTCGCAAACTCTGAAGATGATGATCAGACTAGGGAAATGCCAGATGATGTGAGCTATGGATCTGTTACTCATTTATCAGAAGGAGATCTTCGTGAGGCAGCCCAAATTATAGAACTAATAAGCCGGAGTACGAGACAATTTCCAGATATGATTGCATTCTTCTATGATGAATTATCTAAAGTAATTTTTTCTGCAACATTTATAAATAAAAACTTTTTGTCATGGCTCACCGATGCAGTGACTAATGACTTGCAACAAAACTTTATAGTAGATTCAATAGAAGTGGATAGAATTGGTGATATAAAGTTGACCATGCAGTATTGTCTCAATGCAGACAGTGAAATGGATGAAGTTATTGCTATCAACATTGGAAGCATGACCATAGTTTCAAATTCTGAAGTGTATATTGGTATTCTGTCTCCCCTTTTTCAACTTGTTCAGACTTTGCATTTCAAGCAACATGAAGGAAACTTATCTAGCATAGATGCACTATTAGGATGTCCAGTTGTGATGCCTAAGTTTGACATTGACATGGTTGAGGATATGGATTCAGTGACAATAAGTAATATCTTGGATTGTTTAGTCCATTGCATTAATTGGTTCAGAGAATTACTCAACGCTTTTGCTACTCAAGATGATAATGACTTGAAGGCTAAGACATTAAAAAGGGTGTTACAGATTGAGGAGTTAGAAACTTTTGTTAAAGAAATCCTCATTAAAACCAAGATTTCTTACAAACCACCCATTTGTACCTTCAATGTTAACAAGTACACTGGTGAACAACTTGAAAGAAAGCCTGTAAAAGTACAAACTGTTAAACAAAAAACCACAAAAAAGCCAGCACCAGATGACACAGTGCTACCTGAAACGGCGCGCTCTCAAGCAACGCAGAATAATATCTCTGTAAAAAGCAGCCTTGAAATAAGTCACAATATGCCCCTCAGACAATTAAGTCTAAACCTACTCCATTTAATTAAAACTGATATGACTGAAGAGAAAGAGTCTGAAACAGAGCTAACAGTAAAAACTTTAACCTTCTTACTAAAGTGTGTTAACAGTAACATTGAGAATGTTTTAATTTCTAAAATCAAAAGAAAAACATTTCTTACTAAGCAGGAAATTGCTGTGTATGATGCTGCCAAAGCTGAACAATGTGCAAAGACAGTCAGTGAAGTATTACCACAACTGGTTGAGCATTTGAAATTCATTACTTTATGCATAGAAAAGTTAACAACTGAGAATACACAAGTAGATAATGAAATTATGTACACCTCAGATTTGATCAATCTCCTGACATGCCTGGATTGCATTTACAACTTGTGGACCGTATATTTTAAGTGGATAGGTTTTAAGAATCAGCAGCACAGTGCCTTGCTAAAGAGTTCACTGAGAACTTTGGCAAATCCAAATACTGCTACAGTATCACTGAAAGAATTACTGATAGCTGCTGCTCAGTACTTACAGAAACATGAAAAATATTGTTTGCAATTATCAACCGCAGTGTCACTCATAGAATTCCTGAAAAGCATTCAAAACTTCTCTGACAATAGAATCATACTTAATATTTTAAAAACATTAGCACAAAACTTTTTGTCACGGCAGTGGAAAACCCCCGAAGGTATATTGGAAAAGGGGCTACACTTTAATCAAAGTGTAGATCGATTGGCTTCTATTTATTTCATAAATAACGAAGTGCTTGCACTGAAAAATTTGACTTTGCAACTTACCGAAGATATAAAGTTGCTGCAAACAAGCAAAAACACACTACGAACGTTTAAGTGCATATCCAAGAGTAATTTCCCCATCTTGTATAGAAATCTCGGTACAGCACTTCACGAAGCAACCAAAACTCGCTTAGAGAAAGGAATGACAAACTCAGAACATTTGAATCTGTGGAAAGACGTTGCAACAATAATGAAAAACATGTCTGAAATTGCAAAAACTCTCGAGAACAGAAATAACTTAGCAGCATTTTTCAAGAAATCTATTCCAGTCCTCAAACTTTTTATGTCACAAGGAATCCCTATTTTGGAAATTCAGTTTAAAACGGAGAATCAAGAAGTGTTGGAAATTTTGAAAATTCTTCAGCAATCCACACGATTCTTGCAGACTTTATGTTGTCATTCAAGGTTGAAGAAAGATACTGTTCTGATGAGTAAGGTCCCACACATGAGACAACTACTTGAAACTCTGATTTACAAAGTAAAGGCTGTCTTGGCTGCAAATAATTGTTCAGAAGCATTTTGGATGGGTAATCTGAAAAATAAGGATATTCACGGCGAAGTAATTGCTTCTCAACAGAGCATTGCAAGTGAAGAATCCGTTGAAGATTGTGATGAACAGTTGCCGGAAGATGAAGACAGTGACGATACAGATGATGAAATGCTTAATCCTGATTCTAGAAGTCTAAGTGATATTGTTTGAAATTTATTATACCTAATATAAGAATTTAAATTCATTTGTTGATAAAAAGCCTTTTATTGCACCCAACCTACCCAACACTCGCATATAAACTTGCAGATTCGCTCTCGGACCGTTTTTAACATGTTAAAATCATCAAATGAGTCCTCCCACCCAGCTGTACCTACAGGACGGGAGGGAGGGACTGACAGATTTGTAAGTACCTACTAACAGTACTAATTTGTATAAAATCCACCGTATCCTTCAATAGCCCTTTACGTTCCGGGGCTACGGTTACCTGATAAGATAGTCCCGATTATTTTTTTTGACCTCATGGAAACAATTACATCATAATAATATGTTGTCAGGATACCCTTTGACGAGTTGGCCCCAAGGGCTTTACCCAATTTTTGGGAGTGTTTAGGCACGTTGAAAACTAGACACAGAAATGCAGCAAATGAGTATATTTTATGGCATATTGAATTTTAGAAAATATTGTTGGGCCTGTCGAGGTGTAAATCCCAATCATCTGACCTGACAGCCAGGTCTGCATTTGTTTAGAAAGAAAAAAGAGAAATATTTGAAGAGAAGTAGGTATTTGGCGAAGTTTTCAGCGAGCCTGAAACATTATCCCAAAAATTGCATGTAGAGCCAACAAGTAGAGGAGAGATGATGCTTGCTGATAGCAAGGTCATGTTAGTCGTCCGTTATGAAAATGTGTAAGCAATGATAGAGATTGGATTCGTCAAATGAATTTGTTTAGAGGAACTGGTAGAAACTTAATAAAATCCCTACATTTTTCCAGACTACATATTTAGGGCAGAGTCACCGAAATGGCAGCGGCCGCCCGGCCGCTGGCGGCCTCGCGCGACCTTTTCAAGCGATACTGGTCTTTTAAGTATGTAGTTAAAGTTTAAAATTATTTCACACTGAAAGTGCTCGCCGCGTTGCTGCCGGCCGATGCATTCCGGTGTGACTCGCGACCCTGGGCAGAATCACGCCGCGCGCCTCATGATGGTGTATCCGCCTGCGGCGACGCGAGCGACTGCGCGCTCCTCACCCCCGCCGCAACATTAGTACTCACTAATAACCAATTTCACTCCAAACACACGAGTTACCTTGCCGAATGTAAAAACTAAACTCAAGATACCAGGCGCGCGGGGTCTGGAGGTCGCGCGAGGCCGCCAGCGGCGACGCTGCCATTTCGGCCCTAATAGTCGGGAGTCAGATAATAATTATTGGTACAAAGCATTTTCCCAGGGAATATTAAATAAGATGGGTGTGACCAAACTAATGCAGAGCTCACCGAGGTTTGAGAGACCAAGGCTTATTACAAAGAAAAGAATGCGAGACATTAGATATGTAACACACATCATAAGCGATTATTGCGAGGCTCGGTGGAGGTGATGAAAAAAACCACAAAGTAGTGTGAAGTCATATTTATTGAAGTAGGCTTAGTACAATCTCTGGGGCGGGCCCATTGTGGACTTCATATGAAGTGAGCGCACATTCTGCCAGTGCTTCTTCAGCAGAGATACCAAGAAGTTGATGGACAAGTGCACGTTCTGGGCGAGCTCATCAGGGGTCATGTCCACGTGGCCAACCGCCACTGACAGGCACAACACCTGGAATACACAAAAGACAATTATTAGACTGTGAACATGAAACAAGTTAGATTTCCTAATAATTATGACCTTCCCAGATGAAAATCTAGTAAAAAAATTGAATTATACAAAATTAAAAATTGGATTTTTATCACATTAGTACATTCTAGGAGAGTACCCCACATTCCTCTTCTATACAAAATTAAATTTTATTTAGTGAGGCTCCAGAGGCCTTATTTTATTTACAGAGTACTTGAAGTTTGTTATATGGCAAGAAGTAAAAGCACTTCTCATGTATGAGAAAAAATTAACAAAGTTCCAGTTTATGTCTCAAAAACGGGAACTCATGATAGGGTCTCAGGTGTACAATTACAATAACTGTTCAGACTAGTTTCTGCAACCATTGAGATGCATTTCCCTGATACATACCTTCTTCATCTGGAACTTGATGGTAGCTTTGACTTCATCGATCTTCTGTGTCATGGACTCCTGGTGGGAGAGGAGACCAGGGAACTTGCCGGCCTTGTTGAGACCGGGTCCCAGCAGACGTGGGATCTGCTTGATGAGGGATTCTGATGCAAGGAAAGCATCATATCTGAAAAATAAGTTGAAAACATAGTTATTATAGGCAAGTTTCATTGATATCAGGTTAGAATCTACATTTTAAGGCGATGACAAGAGCTAATGTACCTTTCGCTCGCACGTTTCGACATTTTGAAAGATATAAAATCACTGATCCCATTTTTGAAAAATTGCAATCAACCATTTTGTGTGCAATCACATTGCACAGTTTAGTAAAAAAAAACATTTTAATGGATACAAGTTTACCTACTCAAAAGTTTGCATAAGTACTAAAACTAGTAAAGCAAACTTTTGAGTAGGTAAACTTGTATTGATTAAAATGTTTTTTCTTGTTCTTTGTTCTGTTCTAAACTAATTAAATGGCCACACTATCTCATTTTCTATTTTTATTAACTTAGCGGTGTTTGCAAGTGGGCTACTCAACTAGCAAAATACAGTAGGACACATTAACATAGGTCTCGTGGACTAAATAGAGCAGATGGGTGTAATCCACAGAACATACTAATTTAAATAAAAATAATACTCACTTCTTGGCTAGTTTCTTGACAAGCTTCTTGTTCTTGTTAAGTTTTTTGAGTGCCTCAGCGTCCATGCAGGGTACGTTTAGGCTCTTGGACTCATCACAGTGCTGCTGGTCACCCAGTATACACACCTGCATTTTGGGGCGGGGAATGTACTTGAGCCTGAAAAGTTAAATTGAGGTTAGAATCTGACACATGGGGAGTTTATAGAAAGAAATAGAGGAGTGTATCAGTAGTAAAATATTCATCAATATCAACAGATAATACATGCAATTTTTAACATCACTTGCATAAACTTTTGCTATACCATTAAAATTTCATTGAACTGTGGTGTTATTTCAATTTTACCACTAACACATTCAGTGAGGCATACCTGGGCCCGTGTTTTCAACATCTTAAGCTACATCGGTAAGCCGAGGCTTACCTACCCGATATTTAAAGACTCTGGGTCGAGTCCCGTCAGTTTTCACCGACTCCCTGTCCAGATTCATCTTGGTGGAACTTATAAAAACATCGTGTACCACTAAAATGCTCTTTCCAGGTAAACATACTTGACGGTGCCTGAGAAACGCTTGTCCTTCTGTGGGTCATAGTTCTTCAGACCAATTTGGAGTTCTACAGTCTCCAAAAAGTTACGTTTCTTGTCCTTCGACGACTGGAGGACGGCATTTACGCACTCGTAAAGCGTATCACGCGATACTTTAGACCTAGAATGAGAATATAACACATCAGATTCATGCTAAGAATACGAGGTTAGAAGACAAGTGAAGCCGGATGAAATATTGAAAAATCAAGTGCAAACCAAGTCATATTACATGATTTATGGAGATTGCAAGAGACACGCTAAATTAAAAAGTATTGATTTCATGAATTAATGCAGATTACTTACGACATAGTGGAAGATTAGTCCTCCCTTCACGTTGTCAACGAAATGAAAGAAAAGAAGGATTTTGTTTGACTTTGACAGTTCAATCTGTTCAATGCATGGACGTATTAAACAATCTGGACTGAGTACTCATGCCGAAAAACGTGCCAGCTGAGAGAGCTAATTTGGAGGTAACCGTCTCTTTCTAGTAGGGTGACCATAAGATTCTGGATCAAGATTTTTCCCGCTATAACTTGGCTGAATTATTTCGATATTTTTTCGACAGGACACACTGTTTTGGAGATTTAAACAAAAGGAGAAGTAAGTGTTCCTTACTTGAGAAAATATATTATTAGAGAAAAATATATTATTGCAATTGAAGTCAACTGGAGTTCCAGTACCTTGACTGTGAGTCTCAAGATCATGAACCAGACCTATAAAATCACTTGACCATGACCATAATTTCCACTCGACCTTGACCTTCGAGGTATATAAATAATGCCCTCGGGATCATTTGATTTTAATTTCAGTCATTTTACCTTATCTCTAAGGACCACCTATGTTCACAAAATGACTAAATGAATTTGAATTTGGACATTTGACCTTAACGTTACTAACTTCACGAGGATCGCGGATCATGAGTTCATGACTTTCGGATTTGACTTTTACCTCAAGATCAATGACCCCATGCTGTTTCACCACCCTACTATTCGAACTTCTCATATGATCCCGAAGGTTTGATTAGGCGATTATTGATTAAAGTGGAGAATTTATTAAAGTATTTTCATTGTACCCAGTTTAGTACCCACAGACCGCAAAAACACGTTTTTTTGTATTTGAGCCTCCCTTAAATATTTGCTTTAATGTAATGATTTTTTTTTATAGAGAATATATAACTCAATACTTTGTGAATAAGTATTTCAAACGTCTACTTGTTGCCGTTATCAAGTAAACAAGACCAAATAACGCAGGGCCCGCTTTTTTATCGTGGCAAATTCATCAAGTAGGTCCTCCCATCCCAGACGGGACGTGAAGGGGCTCTCAGACTTGTACTGACTAAACACTGTTTTACACTTTCACGGTTTGTCTCTAAATTTAAAATGTCACTTACGGGATATCTTCCGTGGGAGTCAACCCGCGATCATGGCGCTTGCAACAGCGTCGAAATATCGGGAACTCAAACAAAAATATATTCACGGAAGATATCCCGTAAGTGACATTTTAAATTTTGTACTGACTAAAATCCACGGTGTTTCATAAATAACCCTTTACGTTCCGGATCAACTGATAAGACAGTCCCGCAACCCCGGCAGGCAAATGCCCTGTAAGAGGGGCCCCGTCAGATTGCTCACATTGCTGTTTGAGGCGCGTATGGACCACGCCGCGCTGTCGATCTAGGCATGATCAATGCGGACGGGCGCGGGTATTAGAGCCCCCTTAAATATGATTTTTTTCTATTGTTTAAGTTTGTTATAGCGGCAACAAGAATGAATCATCTGTGAAAATTTTAACTGTCTAACCATCACAGTTCATAAATACAGCTTAGTGACAGACAGACAGACGGACAGCGAAGTCTAAATAATAGAGTTTCGTTTGGCTTGAAATGGAGTCTCCATACATCATTTTTGTCACGTCCAACTAAAAATTAAACTAACCTATAAACTATTGCAATAATGTGATAATTACTCGTAGGTTACGAACAAATTATATTTTCCATATTTTCGTTAGTTTTCATGGCAAAGTCATGAAAGAATAAGTAAATTTGTCTTCAAAACTTCTGAAGTATTGTCACACTAATCAACGTTAGGTAACAAAATCTTAAATATTCCTTACCTGTGAAATGATTTGCCACAACCAACATTATGAATCACTTCTATATGTCTTAATACATCATGTTTTACTATTTTCAAAATAAAAATAGAAGATACCTGTAGTTAAAACGTATTTATAATTATGGTTTACAAAAAAGCCGCCATTTATAATTCATACGTCAAATTCAGTGTTGTCAGAATAATTACGTAATTACTATCACATAGTCATACAATAAATATAACTTTACAAAACACACGCTCCTATCAGGAAAGTGAAGCTGAAGCACCCACCTGCACCATGGATGAATTCGGATATCCGGATGGCAATGCGACGAAGGGACCGGGCGTTTCGGAAGTTTAAAAAGGATAGATCGGAGGATAAGTGGATCCTTTTCAAAACTGCTCGCAATCGCTGCAATCAGATGATACGCAACGCAAAACGCCGACATATTCTTGATAATGTCACCTCTGCTTCTCCTGCTGATATTTGGAAGTTCCTTGGAACTCTAGGTATCGGTAGATCGCGGCATTCAGACCTTCCTAACACAATTGGCTTAGACGATCTAAATCTACACTTCTCCACTGTTGGGCCACACTTGATAGTTCAGCTAAACTTCAAACCTTGGATTACCTTAATGGTCTGACGCGACCCAATATTAGTCCCTTTACCTTCAACCCAGTCGATCCGGGAGAGATCAAGAAGATCATCCTATCCATAAAATCCAAAGCAGTAGGTTGCGATAACATCAGTCGTCATATGATTGTGACGGCTCTTGATCAGCTCCTACCTGCAATTACTCATATCGTCAATTACTCCCTTTATTCCGGTGTTTTCCCTTCCCTGTGGCGGAAAGCCCATGTTCGTCCACTTCCGAAAATCCCTAATCCCACTCTTCCCAGTCATTTTCGTCCAATTTCCATTCTCCCCTTTTTATCAAAAGTACTTGAGGCCTGTGTACACAAACAATTCTCCTCCTTTATTTACCAGAACTTCCTCATCAGTCCTTTCCAATCTGGGTTCCCCCCTGATTGTCTATCTGCCCCCGTATTGTCTAACTGGTGTACAACTGTGGCGATAGGTTGCTTAATCTTGACACCTCTAATTTTATCGATATTGTAGTCTGGTGTTATCGACTGTTACGCGACTAAGTTGAGGAGTACCTCAAGAGCATTAGAATAGTTGGTTTTATAGAGTATTTTATATTTTTGAGGTTTATATGCAACTGACAGGTAAAATTCGCGCTAAGAATGGGGAAGTTAAATGTCAAAGTGTCTGTCACAACGGTCACAACAAAGAAGTTTTCTGTGAAAAAAACGATTTATCATGATTAAATATTGTGTAAAAGGCTGTAAAAATGTTGGAACACACATTTCGATAATTCAAACTATTAAGAAATAATGGGTAGCTGCTGTGACTGCTGTGAGAACAAAAATTGTATTATCACTAACGAAAAGTTATATAAACAAATAACCACCCTTGCGAAGCCGGGACAGGCCGTTGGTTGAGTTTATTAATGAAATTCTATGATTATACCATAACTAAACAATCGAATACACCTTTCAAAATAATATCTACTTTTCTATCGGAGGTTAAGTACCAGTATTGCATCGCTCTCTAAATCATAAAATGGTTCGTCTGGTGGAAGAATTATCACCTGTAGCGAGGTTTGTGGTGTTAAGAAATTAAATATATTGTGATATTTCTCTAATCTAAATAGAAAAAAGAAGGGGTAAAATTACTGACATATAACATGATATTTTATTTTTATCAAAATAGAAAGTCAGAAGCAGTATTATATTCTTGGTATAAGAGAGGACAGGTAAAACATACTTTATCTTAAAAATTTGAACATCAACTATAAGTAATTATGGATTTAATACAGTAAAATAAAATGTATAACCACTCAATTATATCACTTTTTTTCCTCTTACAGTTGCATCGCGGCGTCTTAATTCAGCTTGTGGTTTTGCGTTGAAGATTAACCTTTCATGTCACTCAGCCGTTGAACTCAAGCCCAAGTTAAAAAAGAATTTATAATTAAAGGTAAGTTCACAAATCATCTAAATAAAAATAGACTCCCCTTAGGACGACCCACTGACCCTCGCATGCTTATTGTTAAAAACATAACTATGTTAAAGAAAAACAATCTAAAAGTTTTAGCATAGCTTACTTACCATAAATGCACCTTAACAATGGTTGTATGACATTAACATTGTGTTTTTAGTTTTGCGAAGTACCTAATGCGAGCTTAAAGCCAAAACCAAAAACAAAGCTGCAGATTCCAGGAGGTCTGCAGCTGCTACTGGTGGAGGCCCAAGCAAAATCAAAATTATCTATAGAATTTGGGACCTATTTATATCTTAGTTCTTTTTCTTTTCTCATTCATCTTACTATTAAACTTTGCTATCATTTTCACATTTAAGTATTTTTTTATGTGTTTGTTTGTAAGTCAAATCATTGGATATTGTGTGTTTGTAATAAAAAATAAATACTTTACAGATACCATCTGTTGATAAGGACACGCCAGAGCCTTTGGCTGACGAAATTAGGCTTGCAGACTCGGTATCCTCCTGTCCTGTTTCTATACCAGCATCAGACGACTCTACCAGTGACCCTATGGAAGAAGAATGGCTTGATAGTCAGTCCCTGAGAACCACGCCTACTCCCTCCGTTGATTTACGCGCTTAAGATGAGTCAAGTAAGTATTTCAGAGAATCAATCAATAATCATAAAAATCAATGCCACCTTATGTTGTAATTTTATGACTCAAGAACGGGCTCACTTATCCAAACCAAATGTTTAGGCTTTGTTCGAACTATTTAGTAGATGGTTTATGTGAAGTTTAAACAAAATTGGTCAAGCGGTTCTTCATTTATCAGTTTTTGTATACGTAGCGAAGCACGTACGGGCCGCTAGTATAGTATATTTTAAACATTTCGTTGCAAGTACTAAAATAACTCTACCTAATTCCGACCTCTGTTTATTATATATATTCTGATCAATCACATGACTTGTCTTTGAGAATAAAACGTGTTACAAATGAAAACCAAGTTGAAGATCATGATAATTCATAAATAAATATTTCTAGGACCCAGACAAGCTCTACCATCCACTGGGCCGCGTCCAGTCAGAAGGTTGAGTAGACAATGTAGGTATAATATTCTATTTGTTAGTTTACAACAGCCATTTTACTAAAACAGAAGTCAATTGTAAAATTAATTATTTATATTCATTACAGTTCCTGAAAATACGCCTCAGTGGGCTTACGAAATTGAGAGACGTCGTGTTGTTGCAGAGGAGCAACAGGCAGCCGCAATGGAGGGGCTGGCTGTCGCAGTGGCTGCAGAAACAAATGGGGTGACAAGCAGCTGCTACAGAAGCTTTAGTAGACGTTGTCAGGGCCATGAACCAAAAATAACAAGCCTTTTATTTTGATTCATGATGTAAGGATATTGAGGAGCCACTATTCGTATCCTAATCTGTATTCTTAATCAGTAGTAAGTTTAGTTCAGTAGTAAGTAATGCTACAAAATTATGCCAAATTGTGAAAAGCTTTACTCCACAGTGTTCCTAGTTTTGATTCTCCTCCCAAACAAAATTGAAACAGATTGAGGTGCCACTTTTATGTTCGTATAACTACTGGCCCTATAGACAAACAACAGACGACAATCGTTATCGCTCAGCAGTCTTTTTCAACTTTATACAGCTTGTAGAGTTGAAAATCTATTGGAGTTTACAGATTGTTTTTGTTTCTTTCGTCATCTTTCAGCAGCCTTTAATAGATTTCCAACTTTATGCGCTAGTGTATATAGTTGAAAATGTATAAGTGACTGCTGAGCGATAACGATTATCGTCTGCCTGTTTATCTATAGGGCCAGAACTATTACACTACAAAATCAATGATTGTTTCAACAATTTTTTAAACTTACTACAAAATAAATTAACTTAATCAAGATCCAAAAAGTGGATCCTCAATCCAAATTGTGATTATGTCTAGTTTTAATAATATTTTTCTTCTTTTCTCTGTAGCTTGTTTATTACACATTTGTGTTAGTTTTATACTACTTAGGTCATAATCTTTGTTATTAATTTGCATGCCATTGTTTAGGCAGAATGTGTCCTGCCCTAAAATATGTGGTGCCACAAGCTAAAATAATGTTCGTTCAACTATTATCGTTCAGGGGCAGAATGTCCAATTCTCAAAGTCCCAAAATCTTCAATTCCCAATTCGAGACATTTGATAATCTGTATTTTGATGAATCTTTTGTAGATAATTTAAATTCATAATCTTTATTTGCATAAAATGTGGTAAACAAAAGGTGTGATATCATATTTTAGGGCAGGACACATTCTGCAATAACAATAGCATGCAAAATAACAAAGATTATTACATAAGTGGTTTAAAACTAACAACTGTGTGTGTAATAAACAAGTTACACAGAAAAGAAGAAAAATATTACTAAAACTAGACATAATCACACACAATGTATTTTCTAATTATACCATAATCAAGATCATGATTTTTATAATTACATATTGAAACAAATATCCAAGTAGCTTAATATTACCAATTTTGTCTTACCTTTGTTTTATAAAACTTAGGTGTTTGTTTGAGTTCATAATTATAATACATAATATATTTTAAATAATAATAAATTATTCGTAATATTGTAGTCTTTTGATAGTGATTGTTGTAAAAAAAACGTGATTTAGACTTTTATATAAACCAAATTTTAATTCCTTAGCATAAAATGTCAGCAGGCCTGTTGGTCTAGTGGTTAGTGACCTTGTCTGCTATGCCGGAGGTCGTGGGTTCGATTCCCACCCAGGACAAATGTTTGTGTGATGAGTACGATCATTTATTCTGTCTCTGGGTGTAATTATTATGTATGTATTTAGAAATATATAAGTATGTTTATCAGTTGTCTAGTACCCATAACACAAGCTCTGCTTAGCTTGGGACTAGATGGCGTTGTGTGATAGAACTTGTGGAATATTATTATTATTCTGATGCCAAATCATCATTTTTTTCGATATTTTTATTTTGATATTCTTTGAGTTGGCTGGCGCCTGGACTACTGAAAAATTTTCGATCAAATTGTCCTCAAATAATCATAGAAATATGCTTCTGTTGATAGGTTATGTATTATTACGCTATGTAGCGTGGTTGATAAGCAATTTTGTTTTGTATAGCTGGCGCCTAAACCACTGAACAATAGTTCTTAATTTTTTTTTTATTATAATAGATTATTTTGTTATATAGGGTTTTTGTAAATAAAAGTATTTATTATATATTTTAAAAATTGGCTTTAATTTCATTTCATTCATTCCAATCAAAGCTTGTTTCTCAATTTAAATAATGAAGCTACAGTCCCAGACACAAGACATAATAACTGTGAAAGTACTGGTAGTTGTCCATTCCAAAGCGTAGATCTATGGAGAAAGTTTTTATTTATTTTTTGTAAAAATATTAAAAAATGTAATTTATAAGTAAAAAATTATAATAAAGAAACAGTACTTATACAATATACTTAGGCTATGCAGCTTTAAAATAATGAGATTGAATTTATACAATGCAAAACACCTAGATAATTGATAAAGAACAATTTACAAGATTGTGAAAAAACAACATTGCAGATGATAATAATAGTACTCAAACAATATACTTAGGCTATGCAGCTATATAATGAGATTGAATTTATACAATGCAAAATGTCCTTCAGCAGGACAACCTAAGCTTATACTAATAAAATACCTAGTTGTACAATCTTCAGCAGCTCCAACAATAGTATTTAATGCTATATAAATGTTTCTCACTTTGCAATGTAATTCCATGTAATATTCTTCAGGTGAACCGGGAGCTGTGCCCAAGATAGGTGTCATCATCCATGGGCGCTGTGCATATCCAGAATCACCTGAAATATAATATTTGCTTTATTTCATATTTCCCATTCAACATAACGGTCTGCACAATAGATCTATCTTTTTTAGTTCTACCATTCTAACTGCATTGATATGATTAATCAATCACTTTTGGTAATTTATGCCAAAATAATCTATTTAAATGCCAATGTAAATGATATAGTTACCTACCTAATAGCCAACAGCTCTGGCGATTCCTTTGCAGTCTCTCCAAATAAGTCTTGAAGGAACATTAATTCGAAACATAAGAATCATGAGCAGCGCCACCAAATGACGCATTTACATGTAGAATATTGAGATGTGCATCACAAATCTGAAACAATTTTTTTTACTCAATATATAAAGATGGTATATACATTTAAACACAATTATTAAACTTCTTATTACTCACCAATAAAACATTCAGAGAATTATAATTTTTTCTATTAAAATATGTTTCTTTATGATCATTAAGCCTAATTATAGCCACATGAGTACCATCTATGCACCCAATAATGCCTGGAAAGTGCAATCTTTCCATAAACCTGAAATCAACCATACATATTAAAAATTAAAATTGAATTCCTTATAGATATTTATTAAATTAGTTTATTGAACAAATAAAAAACACATAGGTTAAAAGGTTTACAAAATTAAATAGAACAAACTAACTCCTAAGTAAAAATATACTCTTGTATCTCAGGAGCCACAGTACCTGTGAAAATGAAATGTTATCAACAGAGTCAGTAATTACAATAGGTGATCATTGATGCATATAGACAAAGAGAGACTGACTGAGAGACTAATTTCAAAGTTTTGAATATGAGCTTCTTTGTACATGTAGATAATGCCTCTATGTGGGTGCTCTAAGTTAGTTTTTCATCAATGTAAACACCTAGTTGACACTAGGGACTATGGACAGTGACTTTTGCCAAACTATACAAATGCATTCAATAGTTTTCACATGAAAAATTAACAAACATCCATTTATCCATCCAAACAAACTTTCACTTTTATAATATTATTAGTAGGATAATTAGTAGAGAGCCACTTCCATTGCAATCCGGTTAGTATTATTATACAATAAGTGCAGTGTCATCGGCGTAGGTGAATCTTTTCAATAGAGATAGACATTTAGATAATACTTATTAAAGGCACATAAATATTTTATAAACTTACTGTGTCATGATGACTTGTCTCTCTACCTGAGACATGGGAAATTTTATGTGGTCAACAGTACTTCCCGGACATTGAGTGCATCAGTAACCTGTTGTAAACACTTACTAAATGTTGGCTGGGACATATTAAACAAGTAGGAGGGTACTGATATTACGTTGGTAAGATCCATTTGCATAAAAAATGAAGCCAAAATCTGCAACAAACAATAAAAATAGGATGACTTACATGATCATACTCTTTCAAACAAGTTGGGAACAAAACTAAATAAACGTGCTATAGAAATAAATATTTACTTTTAGTTCATTGCGAACAGCTGTTTTTCGTAAAGGTTGTGGTAAATACGGGCGAAGTTCTTCTCAAACCTGTTGAAACGCAGCTTTGTTCAATCGAAAATTTGCCATAAATTCCTTCTCTGGCAACTGCAACGGGTCACTTAGGTCACGTAGGCGTCTTCTCTCCAGTCGTAGACGAAGTCGTTTCCTCTCTTCATTCAGCAAATCCCAGCAATACCATACGCGCCATTCTCCAAAATGTTTCGCAAAACAAGCAAAACAATGCCCGCGATGAAAAAAATATTTGCATATTGTGCATAGACTTATAGGTATGACTACTGTATGGCCAATTTTATTCAGCTATTGCTCAGTCCATCTTTTATATCTACGGCACAGACCGCTCGACCGGTGGCTAGCTTAAAACACTGCTCATGAGCAGTGTCTTAGACGATTGCCACTTTCCACCCGTTGGTTATAAATTTGATGTTGAACAATCGGAATGCAGCGAAATGAACGCATCAAATAGCTGTCAAAGGCATGTCAAAGGGTCAACTTCAATAAACCTATTAAATTTAAATGTTGCCTTTATGCAAATATTCTAACGCTCTAGAGGCACTTCTCAACTTAGTCGCATAACAGTCGATAAAATATAGAGGTGTCCAGTAACTATCCACTTATGCCACAGTTTCCCACCAGTTAGACAATCGCCCTGCTGGTGGGCAACTGTAGCGATAGGTTGCTTAATCTTGACACCTCTAATTTTATCGATATTGTAGTCTGGTGTTATCGACTGTTACGCGGCTAAGTTGAGGAGTACCTCAAGAGCATTAGAATAGTTGGTTTTATGGATTATTTTATATTTTGTAGTTTATATGCAACTGACAGGTAAAATTCGCGCTAAGAATGGGGAAGTTAAATGTCAAAGTGTCTGTCACAACGGTCACAACAAAGAAGTTTTCTGTGAAAAAAAACGATTTATCATGATTAAATATTGTGTAAAAGGCTGTAAAAATGTTGGAACACACATTTCGATAATTCAAACTATTAAGAAATAATGGGTAGCTGCTGTGACTGCTGTGAGAACAAAAATTGTATTATCACTAACGAAAAGTTATATAAACAAATAACCACCCTTGCGAAGCCGGGACAGGCCGTTGGTTGAGTTTATTAATGAAATTCTATGATTATACCATAACTAAACAATCGAATACACCTTTCACAATAATATCTACTTTTCTATTGGAGGTTAAGTACCAGTATTGCATCGCTCTTTAAATCATGAAATGGTTCGTCTGGTGGAAGAATTATCACCTGTAGCGAGGTTTGTGATGTTAAGAAATTAAATATATTGTGATATTTCTCTAATCCAAATAGAAAAAAGAAGGGGTAAAATTACTGACATCTAACATGATAGGTATTTAATTTTTATCAAAATAGAAAGTCAGAAGCAGTATTATATTCTTGGTAGAGGAGAGGACAGGTAAAACATACTTTATCTCAAAAATTTAAACATCAACTACAAGTAATTATGGATTTAATACAGTAAAATAAAATGTATAACCACTCAATTATTAAATCACTTTTTTTCCTCTTACAGTTGCACCGCGGCGTCTTAATTCAGCTTGTGGTTTTACATTGAAGATTAACCTTTCATGTCACTCAGCTGTTGAACTCAAGCCCAAGTTAAAAAAGAATTTATAATTAAAGGTAAGTTCACAAATCATCTAAATAAAAATAGACTCCCCTTAGGACGACCCACTGACCCTCGCATGTTTATTGTTAAAAACATAACTATATTAAAGAAAAACAATCTAAAAGTTTTAGCATAGCTTACTTACCATAAATGCACCTTAACAATGGTTGTATGACATTAACATTGTGTTTTTAGTTTTGCGAAGTACCTAATGCGAGCTTAAAGCCAAAATCAAAAACAAAGCTGCAGATTCCAGGAGGTCTGCAGCTGCTACTGGTGGAGGCCCAAACAAAATCAAAATTATCTATAGAATTTGGGACCTATTTATATCTTAGTTCTTTTTCTTTTCTCATTCATCTTACTATTAAACTTTGCTATCATTTTCACATTTAAGTATTTTTTTATGTGTTTGTTATTTGTTTGTAAGTCAAATCATTGGATATTGTGTGTTTGTAATAAAAAATAAATACTTTACAGATACCATCTGTTGATAAGGACACGCCAGAGCCTATGGCTGACGAAATTAGGCTTGCAGACTCGGTATCCTCCTGTCCTGTTTCTATACCAGCATCAGACGACTCTACCAGTGACCCTATGGAAGAAGAATGGCTTGATAGTCAGTCCCTGAGAACCATGCCCACTCCCTCCGCTGATGTACGCGCTTAAGATGAGTCAAGTAAGTATTTCAGAGAATCAATCAATAATCATAAAAATCAATGCCACCTTATGTTGTAATTTTATGACTCAAGAACGGGCTCACTTATCCAAACCAAATGTTTAGGCTTTGTTCGAACTATTTAGTAGATGGTTTATGTGAAGTTTAAACAAAATTGGTCAAGCGGTTCTTCATTTATCAGTTTTTGTATACGTAGCGAAGCACGTACGGGCCGCTAGTATAGTATATTTTAAACATTTCGTTACAAGTACTAAAATAACTCTACCTAATTCCGACCTCTGTTTATTATATATATTGTGATCAATGACTTGTCTTTGAGAATAAAACATGTTACAAATGAAAACCAAGTTGAAGATTATGATAATTCATAAATAAATATTTCTAGGACCCAGACAAGCTCTACCATCCACTGGGCCGCGTCCAGGCAGAAGGTTGAGTAGACAATGTAGGTATAATATTCTATTTGTTAGTTTACAACAGCCATTTTACTAAAACAGAAGTCAATTGTAAAATTAATTATTTATATTCATTACAGTTCCTGAAAATACGCCTCAGTGGGCTTACGAAATTGAGAGACGTCGTGTTGCTGCAGAGGAGCAACAGGCAGCCGCAATGGAGGGGCTGGCTGTCGCAGTGGCTGCAGAAACAGATGGGGCGACAAGCAGCTGCTACAGAAGCTTTAGTAGACGTTGTCAGGGCCATGAACCAAAAATAACAAGCCTTTTATTTTGATTCATGATGTAAGGATATTGAGGAGCTACTATTCGTATCCTAATAGGTATTCTTAATCAGTAGTAAGTTTAGTTCAGTAGTAAGTAATGCTACAAAATTATGCCAAATTGTGAAAAGCTTTACTCCAGTGTTCCTAGTTTTGATTCTCCTCCCAAACAAAATCGAAACAGATTGAGGTGCCACTTTTATGTTCGTATAACTACTGGCCCTATAGACAATCAACAGACACACAGATAACGATTATCGTCTGCCTGTTTATCTATAGGGCCAGAACTATTACACTACAAAATCGATGATTGTTTCAATATTTTTTTAAACTTACTACAAAATATATTAACTTAATCAAGATCCAAAAAGTGGATCCTCAATCCAAATTGTGATTATGTCTAGTTTTAATAATATTTTTCTTCTTTTCTCTGTAGCTTGTTTATTACACATTTGTGTTAGTTTTATACTACTTAGGTCATAATCTTTGTTATTAATTTGCATGCCATTATTAAGGCAGAATATGTCCTGCCTTAAAATATGTGGTGCTACAAGCTAAAATAATGTTCATTCAACTATTATCGTTCAGGGGCAGAATGTCCAATTCTCAAAGTCCCAAAATCTTCAATTCCCAATTCGAGACATTTGATAATCTGTATTTTGATGTATCTTTTGTTTTAATCTTGTGTTTAAATTTTTTTTTTTTTTTCTCTTTATTTTTTAAGGAAGGTTTGATCAGACATGATCATGCCACCTTCATTGGCCTTACATAAAACATTCTACTATCTACGCTTAATTGCTAAGGTTACTAATTTATACAAAAACTGGGCCTCCTCCGACATAGGACGGGCTAAAATCATATTACATACTCCTATTTCTCGCAGATCTAAACCGTATTTGAGCACAAAATTGACCCTTTCAACCTCGTTCCGGGCACATTCCACCAACACATGGTAAACATCCTCCACTACTCCACACTCCGTGCAATTTGGTGAGTGGGATTTACCCATCATAAAAGCGAAATTGTTAAGTGGAATGTGTCCAGACCGTAGTCTTAGGGCAGCCACTATATCTGATCTACATAATCCAGAGTCAGCGAACCACGGAGAACGCGGAAGACTAGGTTGGATGGTTTTATACCAGATACCCTTAGACAATGACCTCTCGTCAAAATGCTCCCTCCAAATCTCTGTGCACTTATTTCTGACCAAATACAAACAATCTGTAAAAACGGGTAAGTAGGAGGAAGGTACTCCATCAAAGCTAGCTTCCCTGGCCAGACGGTCCGCTTCCTCATTCCCTGTTATTCCCACATGTGAGGGTACCCATTGAATTTTAACTATTTTATTTGCTAACTTCAGTTTACGAAGCATTTTCAAAATTTCATAGGCTATCGGTAGGCCTCGAAAATTCGAGGTACATCGAGCCAGGTGGTAAATAGCACTTTTGGAATCAGTGAAAATTACATAGTTCCCGGCCATGAAGGAATCAATATAGGAAATTGCCTCTGTTATGGCTATCAGCTCAGTATACATAATGGAAATATTAGTGTTAATAGACAATTGGATGGAGCCATTTGTCTGAGGATCATAAAGCGCCACACCAATTCTGCCACCTTGATTTTTTGAGCCATCTGTGTACAGTCTATAGAAATCTGAATATGTTTTAATCAGGTATTCATTACAAATCTGCTGCAATTCGCACGGTTTATAATGGTGCTTCGGTTTACAAATAGTCTTAATACCTGGTTCTAATACTAAAGACACATCTATACCACTAACCCATATGTCTAGTGAATAAAATTCTAATATTGTTGTAGAATAAACTACTGTGTTTTTATAGCTTTCGTGGATTAAAACTAAAAGTTGTTTTTTCTTACCCCTCCAATATGAGTTACGACTTTCCTGACTCAACTTTTCTAAAATGGGAAGAATTTCATTGTCCATAAACGATTTGCATCTAAACCAATACTTGCCAGCAAGGTAATATCTACGAGTACACAGTGGCTGAAGGTGGAGTTCACATTCCATGACATGAATTGCGGTGTGTACGAGCTACGCTGTACATTGACCTTAGGTGTAGTTGGTACGTTATACTCAGTAATGCATTATCATCAATATTGTATAAGTGTGCATTTCTAACATAATAAATAATGATGTTAACTATTTATAATTTAGTAGCAATTAAACCTTTATACCAATCGGTTGTCTACTCATTCAACATAACAAACATCAACATCAACATAACAAATTCACTGTTGGGACTTACGCCCCAACATTTGGTCCTTCGAGCAACTAAGTGTTGTGTGATTTACATCTTTTACGATCGCGAATCGGTTGGACTGGTCTCTCACAAGCGAGTCGCCCCAGTAACCAATTGAGAAGGCGCATATCGTAGAGGGGAAAAGTTGCACAACACAAGGAAACCAGGAGTGTGGAACGAACGTCTACGCTCGCAACAGAAGAGTTCATCTTGAAGTCAACAAGAAAACAACAACATGTCGTCAGCTGATTTATACCAGAATCAGAACGAACTCTACGACAGCATAAAGAAGATCGGGATAAACATCAAGAAAGATGGTTGGGACAGAAAAAACCCCGACTATTTCAAACGCCGTATGGCAATGTTGGAAAATTTGTGGTCAGATTTCCAATTCAATCATGACCGATTGTCTACGGAAAAAAGTGTAAGTCATCCCTACTTTGCGAATGACTGCTATAGTGTAACGCTGCAGTGCTACAATGAAGTAAAGGAGCTTATTCTTCAACAACACCAACAACTCACGACTCTCGCTCGTTCACCAAGGGAGCAAGCAGTACAAACAAAAACACTGGGAGGCGCAACCCAACAAACAGGGGAAGGTACTTCCCATCAAACAAAACAGGAACAAGAAACCTTGAAGGGTGAGGCGGACGAACAACCTAGGCATGCCATTCAAGATAGAGAACCATCACCTCCTCCTCAGCAAGAACAACAAAACTGTGTGAAAAAGGATACGGGGTCCAACAGCAAGCTGGACGACATGATGCGCAAACAAACAGCAAATTTCAAAGCCTTCATGAGAGCAGTTGCAAACATACACGTGGAGTTTCTATCCGAAAAATGGGAATTTCAAGACGCTCTGCAAACACTACAGACGCGCTGGTCAGCAATTGACAACCTCCACTGGGAGATAGAGTGTGAAACCAACGGAGAGAAGATGGTAATGTACGAAGAACGCTACACAAGGTATGAAAACCAGTTTTATGAACTGAAAAAGGCTTTGAATACAAAAATGTGGTCCGGCGCTCATCGTGAGAAAACAACACCGAAGTTAGAGATACCAGTCTTTCACGGTAACTACAACCAGTGGATCCCATTTAAAGACCTTTTCACAGAAGCAATACACAACAACAGTTCCCTTTCTCCTGCTCAGAAGATGCAGTTTCTGAAGAGTAAAGTGCAAGGAGAAGCAGAACGCTTGATTCAACACCTGCAGATAAGTTCGGATAATTACCTCGTGTGTTGGGATATCCTCAATCACCGATATAATAATGAAAAACTTATCTTCACATCGCACATCAACAGACTTTTCAATCTACCAAACATGCAACAACAATCAATGGCCCAAATAAAGAAAATCCATGACGTCAGCATAGAATGCTTACATGCGATAAGGAATTTAGGAGTGAATATTGACACTTGGGATCCAATTCTTGTACATATTTTAACTCAGAAATTAGACGCAGACACACATTCTGAGTACAATGACTCGCTGAAGAATTGCCGAAACCTACCAATTCTGAAAGATCTGTTAGATTTCCTAGAAGCGAAGTTTACATCGTTGGAAACATCACGTCGCAAACAAGAAAACATTCAAAAACCGAATACAACATCGAGTTCTCATCAAAATCAAGCTAAAAAACAATACAGCAGTAATCAAGCAACTAGCAACAAGAGAATTACGAAATCTTTTCATGCGTCAACATATCGTTGCCCTCTTTGCGACGACGAACATGGCCTGTACAATTGTACAAAGTTTTTAGAAATGCCGAATCAAGTAAAACTTAGCACAGTAACAAAAATGAACCTTTGCGTAAATTGCCTGTTCAGCCACAACGGAAAAACATGTACGTCAACTCACCGATGTCGCAAGTGCGCTGGTCAACATAATACATTGCTACACGATGCATGTATTAAAAACAAAACAGAAAAACAAACAAGTTCTTCTCATGTATCAAAGGATGATGATACTTCGGAGATTTTACTAGCGACCGCCGTAGTAAACATAGAAACAACTGATGGGACCCAAATCAAGTTGCGAGCTCTCATCGATCAAGGGTCTCAAATTTCTTTGATCACGGAACATGCCGCTCAACTTCTCGGAGTCAAGCGCGAGAGATGCAAAGGAGTCATCTTTGGAGTTGGACAGAAGGAAAACCACTGCAAAGGAATGACAACAATTACCTGCAGTTCTGTCTACAACGACTTCAAGTTCCAAACATCTGTCTACATTATGAACAACTTGATCAAGAACTTGCCCAATAAGACCTTCGCAAAACCATCCTGGTCCCACATACAAAACATCCATTTAGCAGACCCAGAGTTCTACAAGAGCCGTCAGGTGGATTTACTATTTGGAGCAGACATTTATTCGCAAATTATGCTAGGTGGAATAATAAAAGGCGATGACGTCACTCAACCCATCGCACAACAAACTCACCTAGGTTGGCTTTTATGCGGTACCGTCAAAACCTTTCACTGCAATGTGGTCATAAATAACCTGGAAGATATCAAACAGTTCTGGGAAACCGAAGACATCACGGATCAACCCAAACTATCGGTGGAAAATGAATCTTGCATTGAATTCTACAACAAAACTACGCAACGCTTGGAAAATGGGAAATATGAAGTCAGACTGCCAATGAAGAATGAATTTGAGAGCAAACTGGGATCATCAAAGCCAATGGCGATCGCTCAATTCAAAACATTAGAAAGAAAGTTGGAAAAACAAAAACATTTAGCCAAGGCGTATAAAGACTTCATGGCTGAATATATTGATCTAGGTCATATGAAGCAATCAACAGTCAGCAACAATACAAACGAGTGTTACCTACCTCACCACGGCGTGCAACGCGCTGAATCAACAACAACAAAGTACAGAGTGGTGTTCAATGCGTCAGCGAAAACATCAACAGGATGCAGTCTGAACGACCTCATGTACAAAGGTCCCAATCTACAACAGGACCTACAAACATTATTAATGAAATGGAGGCAATACAAATATGCGTTTACAGCGGACATTGAGAAAATGTTTCGTGCTATTTGGGTGGCCCCTGCAGACCAACAATTACAACAGATTGTGTGGCGGGAAGCTCTGGAAGAACCTATCCGCTCATATCAACTAACAACCGTAACATACGGTACCAAGGCAGCACCGTTCTTAGCCATGATGACGCTCAGGAGATTGGCGAATGATGAACGTGAACAGTTCCCTGAGGCAGCAAAAGTGCTGGAAGAATCATTCTACATGGATGACCTCGTGCATGGAACACATACAATCGAACAAGGAAAGAAATTAATAGCTGACCTAAAACAATTGTTAAAAAATGGAGGATTTAACCTGCGCAAATGGTCAGCAAACAATCAAGAACTTTTAGAAGATATCTCCGAACAACAAAACATCGACAAAATTGTCTTCAACTTCAAAACTGAAAATACATTGAAAACGTTAGGCTTGTGCTGGAACTCAAAGGAGGACAAATTCACCTTTCGTTGCACAATTTCGAACATAAACAAGAAACAAACCAAACGCAGCCTACTAGCCGAAATATCTAAACTATTTGACCCACTTGGCTGGCTGGCTCCCGTATCAACAAAATTGAAATTATTATTTCAAAAACTATGGGATGGAAACTTAAAATGGGACGACGAAGTGTCCGACGATATACATGCGGAGTGGTGCAAGATACAAGCGGACGTAAGCGCGATAAACGCTTGCGAAATACCTAGATGGCTTAACTGTGGGGAAAAGCAAACAATGGAGCTACATGGGTTTAGCGATGCCTCTCTTGATGCATACGCCTGTGTCATCTACGCACGGGTCCACTCATCAACAATACTTGTAGCCGCAAAGTCAAAGATAGTACCACACCGAAAAACAACAACATTACCTAGGCTGGAATTGAATGGAGCGCACCTTTTATCACAACTAATGCGCAAAGTCAAACAGTCATTGAATCAATATGAAGTACACGTCTACGGCTGGACTGACTCCATGGTGGTCCTGGGTTGGTTACAAGGAGACCCATCCCGCTGGAAAGCCTACGTGGAAAACAGAGTACGAAGTATTACTGACGTCATACCAAGATCGTCATGGAACTACGTCAAAACCAAAGAAAATCCCGCTGACGCAGCAAGCAGAGGCCAATACGCTAGTCAGCTGAAAGAAAACAAACTGTGGTGGCAAGGTCCTGGGTGGCTTTCAACATTTGAATTGAAGAACCTGGTCAAGAAGGTCTATACATCAAATCAAGATGTAAAAACAACGGCAAAGAAACAAGTTAATTCAGCCCAAAACAACACAGAAACAACCGACATTATTGAAAATTTATTGCAAAAACATAGCTCTATCAATCGTGTCATTCGAATAGTCGCATGGATACACAGAGCATTGAACTTAACACTTAGAACATTGAACCCAAAACATCGTGAATTACCAAGTTACCTTACGTTGCAAGAACTGAATAATGCAACTAAGGCGATTGTCAACTCTTATCAAGAACAAAGTGGCAGAAGCCTCAGCATAACTTGAAGATTGGTGACTTGGTTGTGGTCCATGACGACCAGCGGCCTGCTGGAAAATGGTTAATGGGCAGAGTAACAGACCTACATGCAGGAGACGACGGATATGTTCGTGTCGTCACCCTGAAAACAAGAAACGGCACCATGAAGAGACCTATAACAAAGTTGTCTATTTTACCAATAGACGGCGAGGAAAACTTAAAACAATCCAAGACCGACAAAGAAAACAAAAATCAAACAAACGAGAATACAGCAAAACGTCAGCAAACTGCAGTTACAAGCAAAATCAACTTTATCGGATTAGTGATGACCCTGCTATACCTACTGAGTCCAGCAACTGCGGCAACAAATACAACAAACTTTAGCGAATTGCAACAAGGCTTATACTTCGATAAAACAAGCAATATGAAATTGATTCGCGACGAGTGGAAGATAGTTGTTTACTACGACGTCAAACCCTACTGGCATGGTACAGCAGTGTTCAACAAATTCAACGATCATCTTGAAAACATATGTTCAACTATAAAACAAAAAACTCAATGCGAAATAATTGCATTACAACTGCGTCACGCGTTCGGGGAACTCGAACACTACAATCATATGTTGCTGAATCCGCAAGGTCGGGTGAATATGAGAAGTAAACGCGGCCTTATCAACGGTGTCGGGTCGATCGCACGTTCCCTGTTCGGAGTATTGGATGACCAATTCGCCGAACAATACCAACGGGATATTGAACTCATCAAACAAAATGAAAAACATCTGGCTCTATTATCTAAAAATCAGACATCTATAATAGAAGCCGAATATAATATACTTAGGAGATCGGAAGAAACCATTGAAAAACAATACAAGTTATTCAATCAACATCTGCTAAACCTAGACAAGATAACCAGCAACCTTCAGCATGAGATTGAGTCTCAAGAATTATCAATCGAGTTTGTGATGACCGCTATCTCTGCGAACAGCTTTATGGAACATCTAAGAAACGTACAAGAGATTCTGTTGGACACCGTAACAAACATTTACAATGGCAAAATGAACTTACACCTCATTGCGCCCGAACAACTAAAGGACGAACTGAACGTGATATCAAGTCAGCTGTCAAAGGATGTAGCACTTCCCATCACCAACATCCAAGAAGATCTGTTTCACTTGTATCATCTTCTACAAGTGAAGGCGAAAATGTCAGAAAGGTATCTCATCATTGAGGTACGGATGCCGTTAATTAGCCGAGAACACTATGAAGTTTACAACATCATACCTGTCCCAAAAAGACTCGGTGAAGAGATGGTCACCCTACTGCCCATTGCAGAAGTGCTAGCAATCAACATACATAAGGATTCTTATGTCCCAATGAGTGTAACTGACCTACACGAATGCATGCACCTCGACAGTACGACTCTGTTGTGCCACATGAAAACACCAGTATACCACATGAAGTCTGACGAGAGTCTCTGCAAGAGGAACAAAGGTGCACCTGACTGTAAAACCAAAAGGGAGACCTGTCGAAACATATGGTCGGCACTTAGCAACATAAACAGCTACCTATACTTTTATTGTCACGTTAGCAAAATACGCGTCATATGTGGGAATCAGATTTCAACTGAAACACTTAGCAACGCAGGTGTAATAACACTCGGAAGTGACTGCACTATTAACAGTGAGAACTTTACTGTTCATGCCCAAAGACAATCAATGGACACAATTAAGGCCCAAGTCGAGGAAATCACAATGGAAATTCCTCCAATCAATCGGATCATCAATCTTTCCGTACCAGTTTCAAAACTTGAACCAGACAGTGAGACTTTTCTGGATCACAGCACATTACTGCAAAATCTGGGAAAACAAATAGAACAGATGAAAGCCGCAAAAGCAGAAGACATTCTGTCAGATCGAGCAACATACCATGATGTCCACCAATATGTCGTGATATATATATTGACAGCAGCAGCAGCGATAGCAGGCGCGATATATGCCTACCACCGACTGAAGAAACATTGCAGGAATCAACAGACACCTGAGGCACCACCTGTACCAAATCCAGCACCTCGAAGGAGGTCAACTGCAAGCATCGTGGACAACGTTGTATTTGACGTCACAGACAACAGCAGTGTAGCGCACTTATCAAGTGCACGCACCCTGAACAAAGCGACGTCACCTTAGTATAAGACTTTAATGACATTCTTTCCTTTACATTTCATATTTTTAAACAATTTTATTTCACATTTTTTTGTAACATTTCTTTTTTTTGATCTTATTTTTCACATTTAATTATTTTGAATTATATTCCTTTCTTTTCAATTTTATATTATAACACAACATTTTCAATTGTTACATTTTGTGAGGGGGCAATATGTACGAGCTACGCTGTACATTGACCTTAGGTGTAGTTGGTACGTTATACTCAGTAATGCATTATCATCAATATTGTATAAGTGTGCATTTCTAACATAATAAATAATGATGTTAACTATTTATAATTTAGTAGCAATTAAACCTTTATACCAATCGGTTGTCTACTCATTCAACATAACAAACATCAACATCAACATAACAAATTCACTGTTGGGACTTACGCCCCAACACGGTGCTTCTAATGAAACTCCCAATTATACGCATGCATTGGTTTTGTATTCTGTCCAGTTTTGTCAAATGTGTCTTACAACTACTATCATACAGCGCGCTAGCGTAATCCAACCTACTTCGTATCATGGATATATCGACACCTGCAATTTAAAACATCGTAACTCATTTTTCCCTACTTTTCAGTAGAGCGAATCAAAGATTTAAAAAATTCTTACTCTGTTCCTATAAGTCCTAGGGACCTCCAACTTTGTAAATACAAGTAAAAAGGTATAATCAACATTCCAGTATGACTAATACGTTGTTTACTTATGTATTTCATATATTTTTGTGACTTACAATGATATTTCACGAAAAACGATTTTCCAAATTACTATTGTAACTCAGACATACAATGCAAATTAGTACAATTATAACTATATTCACCAAAAAAATAATTGTAAGTCTGAGTTACAATGCACAATATTTTTTTTTCTATTATTGGAGTTACCATAAAAAAAAATGAAATAATTAGCAATGTTTTTATTATTATAATTATAAAATATCGAAATTAAGCATAAGCTAATCAGCCTTTACAATTAGGTTCACAAAGCTTGTAAGTTTTACAAAGAAAAGTAATGTAAACATATTTTTAAAATATTTTAATCAACTTTTTGAGGACACACAGTTCCCATACATAGTAGCATTAGTCTTTTAATGTATTTGGATAAAGGGGGAAAAATTGTCTTTTGTGAGTGAGGCACAAAAGACAATTTCCTCCACTTATATCCAAATATAATAAAGCAAATCCAAATACGAGTACAATAAGAGAATAAAGCAAGCCATCGCTCTGTCACAAATTGTGACAGAGCGATGGCATGCTTACGAAGTACTACGGCTACGCCGTGGGGCGCCGGCTTAGAATTGTGTTTCCCCAAATCATCCCGTGGGTGTCGTAAGAGGCTACTAAGGGACAAACCGGAGGTCGGGCAGCAGCGTCCTCCGTGTACTGCACATCCTCACTGCGATTGCCAACCCGTCTGCCAAGCGTGGCGATTTAAGGCAAATTGCCCCCTAATAATGATTAAAACCACAGAAACCAGTCCCCGGCAGCTTCGCTATCCCTGGCGCGGGTAGCGGTCAAGGTAACGGCGGAGCAAGGGGTGCGAAGAATCTCCGGAAGAGATCCGGCTACCCACCCCCACGACGACTGGTTCTGGTAACTCACAACATACGCACATTGAGGACTGACGAAAAGATCTGCGAGCTGGAAGAGGAGCTGAGCAAGTTACACTTGGACAGTGTACGTTACTCCAGCAAGAAAGTATCTCCTAGAGATATATGAGTAGAACGTATAGTTTGTGCCTTATCTGCTGTAAATGTGCCCCCACATAAAAAATGTGTGCCCCCTGTCGTTTTGAAAAAAAAGCGAAAAAACGATTCTTGCTGGGGTAACGTTTTTCTAGCAGGAAAATTCTAAACGAGTGATCGGAGAGAGAAAAATTGTGCATGGCCAGAGAGCTTATATGTGTGCCAAAATGTGCCCCCAAAAATAAAATCTGTGCCCCTTCAGATTTCCGAGATATTGCGTTTCCTGCTGGAGTAACGTTTTGATGAATCGTATATCTCTAAAACCGTAGCATGTGCCCCTGAAGAATAAACATACACGAGTAGCTCTTAATGTGTGCCCGTTTGTGCCCCAATTAGATTTAAGAAAATATTTATAGTTTTCAAGTTATCGCGGTTTTATGAAAACCCAAAAAAACATCGCAGCGCCTAAATGAGACAAGGCATAAGTTCGCTGAAAACTGTATTCGGTCCTTCTTGACGCTAATAATAACCATACAAAGTTTCAAAACGGTTCATGCATGCGTTTTTGAATAATCTTGCTAAAAGTCAAAACGATGGTGTCATAACTTTGACGGCAAAATACAAGGAACTGGTTCAATCTCAGATGTGTAGGTGTAAACCAAAATCATGTGCCTTTAGTCAAAAATATATGGTGAAAATATTGAGCTTGGAATGTTTCGCATTAAGTAAATATAAACAAAAAACCAAAATATGTAAACAACGGCTGGTTATCCGACCAAATTTGAATGACTACTAAAAAGCGACGGATTCATACATATCGATGACCTTCTTTACTTTACTCACTAACCGGTTCACACGTGTTGTGCCTGAGTACACTGAAGTAGAAAAGTAATAAATAATAAAATAAAGTTGTTATTGGATTATGTTCTATTAGCTGTTTCTATGACTTTATACATGATTAAGTACATTATAAATAGTAGCATAAGTGCTATTCCAAGGTAAGCTATCTTCTCCATTCTAAATTTAATTAAAATACATCCAGTAATTTATGTGTGAACGAAAGAAATACATCCAGATATTTGCCATTTGCCAGGTGTTTGACCCAAAATTTGATTGGTCCCAATGTAAAAAAAAAATAGTTCATGAAATGTATGATGAATACCTAAGTACTACTAAAAAGAGGTAGCTCTTTTTTGTATTAAATAAAAAGCCCGTATTTGTCTTTATATATATATTTATTGATAAGCCGTAGGTTAGATAAATTAACAGTAAGTTTTTCATCATTAAGGGGAATGCTCCAACCAGCCCGCGAAATTCAAAATTTCTTGCGTTTTTTAAGTCATCACTGGTAACACACATTGATTGAAGACTTTCGTCTTGAGGCATTGAGGTATGTCGGACGAAAAGACATTGCGTAGCTTCCCGAACGCTGCCCAACCGAGTTGGATTCGGCGGTTGACCTCTTTCTCGAAGTTGGACCTACCTAATTGGACTACTTGTCCTAAATAGATATATGAGTCAAGTGCTAGGTTTTATGTTGATTAAAATATTATTCGCGGCTGTAAGACGTATGCAGTTACAGAATTATAATCAACAAAATCATCAATACAACGCTCTAAGTTCACAAAGCTCTAGGAATGACTTTTTATGTTATTTTTTTGTTCCTAGGCCTTTATGAACTTGGAGGGTTGTATTGGTGATTTTGATGATAATAATTCTGTTACTACATACGTCTTACAGCCGCGAATAATATTTTAATCAACATACAACCTAGCACTGGCCTGCAAATTGCAAAAAAACGCAAGAAATTTTGAATTTCGCGGGCTGGTTGGAGCATTTCCCTTAACTAAATAAATTTTGGTAACTACAGTTTTGAGAGTTGTATTTCGTGTATACCTATAGTCAACCGCACAATGATCTGTGTTGCAACAACGTGTTTCCATTTTGTATGTCGTATTACGTACCTATCAGGGATTTATTAAAGCTGATGTAGTGTCACATAATTTTGATTTGATGGCGTTTTAGATATATAAGTGTCATTCCACAGTCAGGTGATAATGTTGTTATGTATATGGGATAAATATGTTTATTTATAGCCAAATACCATCAGAAAATTTGTACACATTCGATGTTTACAGTTATATCTTTATGCGGTTTACTATACTAACACACTTTATCTGAATCTATGTATAAGTAAATTACTCGTAAGAGAATTATTTATCTGTGATTTCAAATTTAATATTTTTTTACACAATACTAAACTTATACTTAATACTGATCTGTGATTTTTTTGTGATGCGAATTAACTAATTATAAGCTAGACTTAGATGAAAAACTGATCTGTGATTTAAATAATAATGACTACACAACGTGCAAATTATTTCTAATATTTATACGTAGGAAATTTGATCTATGATTTGATGTAATAATTACTTTAAGAATTAAAATTAAGGGAAGGAAAATAATAATTTACACATCAACAAGCTGTTTCATTAATATAGTCACAAGGTGCATTTAATATATTTTTTAATTAGCCCCTAAAACTTTTGAACGCAACTGTACTGACAACAGCTTAGGTATAATACGTCCAATAAAGAAGGTCATCGATATGTATGAATCCGTCGCTTTTTAGTAGTCATTCAAATTTGGTCGGATAACCAGCCGTTGTTTACATATTTTGGTTTTTTGTTTATATTTACTTAATGCGAAACATTCCAAGCTCAATATTTTCACCATATATTTTTGACTAAAGGCACATAATTTTGGTTTACACCTACACATCTGAGATTGAGCCAGTTCCTTGTATTTTGCCGTCAAAGTTATGACACCATCGTTTTGACTTTTAGCAAGATTATTCAAAAACGCATGCATGAACAGTTTTGAAACTTTGTATGGTTATTATTAGCGTCAAGAAGGACCGAATACAGTTTTCAGCGAACTTATGCTTTGTCTCATTTAGGCGCTGCGATGTTTTTTCGGGTTTTCATAAAACCGCGATAACTTGAAAACTATAAATATTTTCTTAAATCTAATTGGGGCACAAAGGGGCACACATTAAGAGCTACTCGGGTATGTTTATTCTACAGGGGCACATGCTATGGTTTTAGAGATATACGATTCATCAAAACGTTACTCCAGCAGGAAACGCAATATCTCGGAAATCTGAAGGGGCACAGATTTTATTCTTGGGGGCACATTTTGGCACACATATAAGCTCTCTGGCCATGCACAATTTTTCTCTCTCCGATCACTCGTTTAGAATTTTCCTGCTAGAAAAACGTTACCCCAGCAAGAATCGTTTTTCCGCTTTTTTTTCAAAACGACAGGGGGCACACATTTTTTATGTGGGGGCACATTTACAGCAAATAAGGCACCAACTATACGTTCTACTCACATAACTCTAGGAGATACTTTCTTGCTGGAGTAACGTACACACTTGGACATTATAGGGTTATGCGAAATCCGTAGAGAGAGGAAGGACACCGTAACCCTGAATTTTGGTAACTTGCTCTACTACCGGGAGGGCGACCAACAGTCCCAAGGTGGTGTCGGGTTTCTCGTTCACAAGTCCCTCGTAAACAACATAATAACCATCGACAGTGTGTCGAGCAGGGTGGTATACCTAATACTCAGAATATCCAAAAGATATTCGCTGAAGGTCATTCAGGTATACGCACCGACCTCGTCACACTCCGATGATGAAGTGGAGACTATGTATGAGGACGTAAGTAGGGCCATACATAGTTCCAAAACCCCAGTTCCCTATTGTTATGGGGGACTTTAACGCAAAGTTGGGCAAGAAAAGCGGTGATGAGTTGATAGTGGGGCAATTTGGGTATGGGCAACGGAACCCTAGGGGACAGAGGCTGGCCGACTTTCTGGAGAAAGAGGAACTCTTCATGATGAACTCTTTCTTCCAGAAGCCGCCTCACAGGAAATGGTCCTGGTTGAGTCCCGATGGTTTTACAAGAAACGAGATAGACTTCTTCATGACCGACAAGAAACGGATATTCAGTGATGTCTCTGTGATTAATAGGGTAAAAACCGGTAGTGATCAACGAATCGTAAGAGGCTCGCTGAATATCAATGTTAAACTTGAAAGGTCCAGCCTGATGAAGTCTACGCTCCTACCTACTTGGCCCCACATTCAAAACCCCGAAAGCTTTCAACTCGAGCTCTCTAATCGCTTTGCTTGCCTTGAGAACTTAGCTTGAGTGGACGAGATCAACGACGGGCTAGTGGAAACTGTCCGCACGGCAGGGCCTAAGTTTTTTAGATACTGCCGTAAAGATAGACCTCAGAAATTGACCGAGCAAACCTTAAACCTCATGGCTGAACGACGCTTGCTACAGTTGCAGTCTTCCGATGACACGAAGTCATATAGGCAGCTCAACAGACGTATATCTAAGTCCTTGCAACACGATCTGCGTCTCTTTAATACGAATCGTGTTAAAGAGACCACACAGCGAAACCATGGCTCCAAAGTGTTCGCAAAAGACAAGTCAATGTTTTATTTGAAAATATAATTATATTTTTAAGAATAATTCAACATTGTAACTCAATTTACAATGAAAGTTGATGAAATATTTCATATTTTATGTAAGAAATCTTACCGAAAAAAATTGCATCCTAAGTTACAATTATTGTTTTGTAAAATTATTAAAACTTACCACGGGCAAGTGTATGTAACTAAAGATACCTTTTTATCACTGTCAGTGGATGACTAGTTACAATTTTTTTACGCTGGCTAAAATCATAACGGTAGTGAATTGGGTTACGAGGGTGAGCGCAAACGATAGAGCATTTTTTTATTAGTTAGGCTGTGTTTATAACTCATTTTCGCTAAAAAGTGAGTTACGATGTTTTAAATTGCAGGTGTCGATATACACTCGTCTCAACACAATCGGATGCATTCCCCAGCCCGCGCCTGCCACGGCTTTAAATATATTTAATAATCTCAGACTTTTAGCACTCAATTCATTTATGTGTTTAGCCCAGCGCAAGGATCTGTCTAACCATAGTCCCAAATATTTTACGTTGTCAACGACATCCAACTTTATCCCGTTTATAAATATATCAACGAATTCTCTGCGAAAACCTCTCTTAAAAACACATATTTTGCTCTTGGTAGATGAAATATTTAACCCAATATTGAGAAGTAAGTTAACGAATTTGTTGAGAGCTTCCTGAATTTGTATCGTTCCTTCTCGCTTAGTATTACAGTTTAAATAAATTGTAAAATCATCTGCGTATTGTGAAATACAGACATTATTGATACTGTTGCAAATTTCTATGGTAGCTAAATTAAAAAGTAGTGGGGAACAAGGGTCACCTTGAGCCAAGCCGCGGCACGTATGTCTACAACTTGAATTCGAATCTACCTGCATTCTTAAACATCTTTCTTTAAGAAAATTCCACAAATACCTACATATTAAAGAACTAACTCCTAACTGTTGCATAATGTTTACTAAACTTTTTATATCGACGTTATTGTATGCATTCTCGATATCTATAAAGGCGGCTATACACATTTGGTTATGAGAAAAACCGGATTGAATGGTTGACACCAAGCTTGTTAGATTGTCTTAAGTTGACCGATGTTTTCTAAAGCCAGTTGTTTTGCAAGACAAAAGGTTATTCTTCTCAAGGTACCACTCCAGGCGTTTAATTAAAATATTGTGAAAAGTTTTACACACGCATGATATCATTGCTATAGGTCGCAGAGATCCAGAATCTTGGGGATTACTATTTGGTTTTGGAATTGGTATTATAGTAATATCTCGCCATTGTGTAGGAACAAAGCTTTGTGTGTAGAATTCGTTATATAATTTTAACAATATGTTTTTCGCATTATTAGGCAAGTTGTAAATCATTGAATACGATATTCTGTCGTTACCCGGCGACGTGTCTTTAAGGCGTATACAACTATCCAGTTCCTGTCTGGTTATTAAACTATCCAAAGAAGTTTTATTAGGTGCAAATACAGGGTCATCGGGACGAGCATAATCGGGTGTCAAACTACTCAATAGATTATTTGCATTTTCCTTGTCGACGTGAGCGCGTGGCACGTTATAACCCTTTAGCCACCTCAGTTTGCGCCACATTTGGCTTTGAGTGATTTTGCCATCTAATGAAGAACAAAACTCCTGCCAAGATTTGTCTCGAGCCTGACGTATTAATTTTTGAGATATTCGTATTTTATCTTGTAATTGGATCAAATTATTAGGATTAGGGTTACGTCTGAATTTCGAAAGTGCTAGACGTCTTTCAGCCACACATTTGGACAGGGATGTGTTTCAATATGGTTTAGGTGAAAATTGACTGCTCGGATTACGGTTAATTTTGTAAACTGGTATAAAGCGGTCTGCTGCTATGTTAACGTACTTTATAAATGTATCATATGATTTTTGAGGGTCCTCCACACAAATTAAAAAATTGTCAAACATGTTTTCTAGTAAGTTTCGATATGAGCTCCAGTCTGCTTTTTTAAAATTACGTCGCAAAATAATGTTATTAAGATCCCTGTCCAAGTGTGTAACTACCCTAATAATAAGATGATCGCTGCCTAAGTTTTCGTTAGTAGTAGCCCAGTTCAACCTTATCGCGATGTCATGTGTAGCTAACGTTATATCTGGCGAAGATGTTTGTAGCAGATTGTTGACTAATCTAACACGAGTGTAACTGTTAGAATCGTTTAAAATGACAAACTTACTTTCCAAGAGAGCATCGTGTATTTGTGAACCTCTTGTGTCCGTTTTATATGACCAGTTCGTGTGGTGAGCATTAAAGTCGCCTAAAATTAAAGATTTTTTATCAACATTGCTAAATAGATGCTCCCAGTCCGACTGATTGGTGCGTACTGACGGTGCACAATATATGGAAAATATATATTCAATAAATTGGCAATTATGTACTTTAACCTTTATCACTTCTATACCCGGGTTACTACTGTCAAAACCAAGTAAACAAGCTTCTACTGACCTGTGTATCAGAATTGCTACACCGCCGTACGAATCGTGCCTGTCTTTACGAAATATTTTATAGTTATTAATCTTATAATTACTCTCTGATTCCAGCCACGTTTCACTGAGTGCTGCAATGTGAATTTTGTCTTGTGTTAGAATTTGTTCTAAGGCTAATGACTTAGGGCGAACACTTTGTGCATTCCATTGCATGATATTAAGTTTTATAATATGATTATTACTCATTAAGACCAAAATAATCTAAAATTAGCTTCAGTATTGGCCAGTCTGAGATGTTTTCAACTAATACTAAAATTACCCATTGAACACAGCATTTAATACCACTTTGCATTTTTTGTTGTATTGTTTCTCCTTTCAAAAATAAAATCTCTTTCAGTCTGTTTATAAGCTCACCGAACTGAACTTCTCTCTTCTTCTTACTTTCATCTTCCTCTGCAAGTTCTTGGCTATCCATCACGTCTACTTGTATCCACGTCTCATGCTCAATTGGTTTTTCAGTTTGTTTTGTTTTATGTGGCTTAGTCTGTGGTTTCTTAGCCGTCTTATATAGAATGTCCTCCCTAGGTTGCTGCGATGTAAGTTCTGCGAGAGGTTTCTGTAAAACGGCCGAAAAAGACAACTTTCCAGCCTGAGAACTCGACCTGTCTTTTTGTTCTGTCGTTGTAGTGATACCGTCTATTGGTTTGATTTCCTTAAATGGAACATACATGGTCAATGCACGTCGATATGTGCAATTGAATTCAGCCATTATCTCCCTTAATCTCTTCTCCTTTAGGTATGATGGACAAGATCGCACTAAGGCCATATGTTGTCCATTACAATTGGGGCATTTAAATGAAGTCGTCTCACAATTATTGTGATTATCACCACATTTTGGACATATGACCTTCGTTGATGGGCATCTTTGTGTGGAATGACCTAGCTTCCAACAGCGTGAGCATTGGGTTACAGGAAATATGTACTGCTCAACTCGAATACGTAATCCATCTACAGCTATAAATGCCGGACGGAATGAGCCCTTAAAACAAAGGCGCACTGACTCACTAGGTTTCCAACCCTCCCCCTCTGAATTTCTGCGCATGAGTCTTTGGACGGATATCAGTTCTGCTGGTTCCGTACACTCAATACGCTTTAGCATTTCGTCCTCCGTCAGATCTATTTCAATGTCTCTGATGACTCCATAAGAAAAATTCACTTCCATGGCTCTCTGAACTCTCCAGCCTCTTTCTATTATCTTCTTACTTTTTTCAAGTACCTCTACACTGTCCTCATTCTTCATATCTACTCTTATCTTGTACGGGTTAATATACCTAATCTTTTCAATGTTCGATATTCCTTCTTCTTTAAATATCTTGGCCAGTGCAAACTGTTTCGGCATTTTTTCTTGAGATGAAATATAGATTTCAATTTCTTCCCTTTTGTATTTCTTGCCTTTGCTCCCTCTAACCTCTGTCCACCCCTCTTCATCTTCCGCTCGGTTTCTTTTAATTGGTCTACGATCTTCATCAATTTCATAATCTTCCTGTGATTTCTCCTGTTGGTATTGTTCCTCGTCTTCCATTTCTTTCTCCAAGAATCCACTCATCTCGACTGCTGTGTTTAATAGCTCGTGTTCGGTAATGATCTCCTCCATTGCTGTTATTGCCGCGACCGGTGCCCGAAGGTAAAACCTATCGGTACCCACAGGTGGTCAGCGGCGCGACGCGGGACGCCGCAAGTTTCGACGTAAACAAACCAATTAGCTAATGTACGCGCTACGCGGGCACCTCGCACGAATACCGACACGAGACTGTGTTTAAATTTAATTTAATAATCTTTATTTGCATAAAATCTGGTAAACATAAGTTTTTATTTGGATATTGTTTGAGTTGGCTGGCGCCTGAACTACTGAAAATTTTTCGATCAAATTGTCCTCAAATAATCATAGAAATATGCTTCTGTTGATAGGTTATGTATTATTACGCTATGTAGCGTGGTTGATAAGCAATTTTGTTTTGTATAGCTGGCGCCTAAACCACTGAACAATAGTTCTTAATTTTTTTTTTTATTCTAATAGATTATTTTGTTATATATATAGGGTTTTTGTAAATAAAAGTATTTATTATATATTTTAAAAATTGGCTTTAATTTCATTTCATTCATTCCAATCAAAGCTTGTTTCTCAATTTAAATAATGAAGCTACAGTCCCAGACACAAGACTTATTAACTGTGAAAGTACTGGTAGTTGTCCATTCCAAAGTGTAGATCTATGGAGAATGTTTTTATTTCTTTTTTAAAAATATTTAAAAATGTAATTTAAAGTAAAAAAAAAGAATAAAGAAACAGTACTTATACAATATACTTAGGCTATGCAGCTTTGAAATAATGAGATTGAATTTATACAATGCAAAACACCTAGAAAAAGAACAATTAACAAGATTGTGAAAAAACAACATTGCAGATGATAATAATAATAGAACTCAAACAATATACTTAGGCTATGCAGCTATACAATGAGAATTGAATTTATACAAAGCAAAATGTCCTTCAGCAGGACAACCTAAGCTTATACTAATAAAATACCTAGTTGTACAATCTTCAGCAGCTCCAACAATAGTATTTAATGCTATCTCATCTGTCCGAGTGAAGCAAAATTACATATTCCTAGAATTCCAGAGTCTTTGTACTAGTATATCCCTAGTGTTTCGAGGATTGGCGATGTTGTGTAGAACAGTGCATGCATTCACTATCTTAGCTGCTGTAACAGGGTCATAGAGTGGTACCCTGTATGCTAGCAAACACCGCCAGCATGCTTTGAGAACACCAATGCAACACCCAACAGTGTTTCTCACTTTGCAATGTAATTCCGTGTAATATTCTTCAGGTGAACCGGGAGCTGTGCCCAAGATAGGTGTCATCATCCATGGGCGCTGTGCATATCCAGAATCACCTGAAATATAATATTTGCTTTATTTCATATTTCCATAACGGTCTGCACAATAGATCTATCTTTTTTAGTTCTACCATTCTAACTGCATTGATATGATTAATCAATCACTTTTGGTAATTTATGCCAAAATAATCTATTTAAATGCCAATGTAAATGATATAGTTACCTACCTAATAGCCAACAGCTCTGGCGATTCCTTTGCAGTCTCTCCAAATAAGTCTTGAAGGAACATTAATTCGAAACATAAGAATCATGAGCAGCGCCACCAAATGACGCATTTACATGTGGAATGTTGAGATGTGTCAAAGTCAAAGATCTTGTGCATCACAAATCTGAAACAATTTTTTTTACTCAATATATAAAGATGGTATATACATTTAAACACAATTACTAAACTTTTTATTACTCACCAATAAAACATTCAGAGAATGATATTTTTTTCTATTAAAATATGTTTCTTCATGATCATTAGGCCTAATTATAGCCACATGAGTACCATCTATGCACCCAATAATGCCTGGAAAGTGCAATCTTTCCATAAACCTGAAATCAACCATACATATTAAAAATTAAAATTGAATTCCTTATAGATATTTATTAAATTAGTTTATTGAACAAATAAAAAACACATAGGTTAAAAGGTTTACAAAATTAAATAGAAAAAACCGGCCAAGTGCGAGTTGGACTCGCCCATGAAGGGTTCCGTAGCAGCAAGCATAGATTAGAGATATAATTATATTGAGATTAGTAAGTAATATATACTAACAATAAAAATAACTTTGTTTTTCATAGTATTTGTATGAATGGCAAAGTTATATTTGCGGTTTTTGAAAATGTACTATATCTCAAAAACTGCTAACTGTATCTCCTCCAAACCAATTTTCGTTGGTAGTTTTGGTTGAGGTCTATATTATATATTTTTTTTACTTTTATCATTCTCTTATTGTAGAAGTTACGGGGGGGGGGACCAACTTTTTACCACTTTGGAAGTGTCTCTCGCGCAAACTGTTCAGTTTAGAAAAAAATGATGTTAGTAACCTCAATATCATTTTTAAAGACCTATTCATAGATACCCCACACGTACGGGTTTGGTGAAAATTTTTTTTGAGTTTCAATTCTAAGTATGGGGGGCACCCCCAAAATTTGTATGGTTTTGATTTTTGTGTGAAAATCCTAGTGCGGTTCACATAATACATCTTTCTACCAAGTTTCAACAGGATAGCTCTTATACTTTCGACAAAAAGTGGCTGTGACATACACGGACAGACAGACAGACAGACAGACATGACGAATCTATAAGGGTTCCGTTTTTGCCATTTGGCTACGGAACCCTAAAAACTAACTCCTAAGTAAAAAGATACTCTTGTATCTCAGGAGCCACAGTACCTGTGAAAATGAAATGCTATCAACAGAGTCAGTAATTACAATAGGTGATTATTGATGCATATAGACTCTGAGAGACTAATTTCAAAGTTTTGAATATGAGCTTCTTTGTACATGTAGATAATGCCTCTATATGGGTGCTCTAGGTTAGTTTTTCATCAATGTAAACACCTAGTTGACACTAGGAACTATGGACAGCGACTTTTGCCAAACTATACAAATGCATTCAATAGTTTTCACATGAAAAATTAACAAACATCCATTTATCCATCCAAACAAACTTTCACTTTTATAATATTATTAGTAGGATAATTAGTATAGAGCCACTTCCATTGCAATCCGGTTAGTATTATTATACAATAAGTGCAGTGTCATCAGCGTAGGTGAATATTTTCAATAGAGATAGACATTTAGATAATACTTACTAAAGGCACATAAATATTTTATAAACTTACTGTGTCATGATGACTTGTCTCTCTACCTGAGAAATGGGAAATTTTATGTGGTCAACAGTACTTCCCGGACATTGAGTGCATCAGTAACCTGTTGTAAACACTTACTAAATGTTGGCTGGGACATTTAAACAAGTAGGAGGTACCGATATTACGTTGGTAAGATCCATTTGCATAAAATTTAATGAAGCCAAAATCTGCAACAAACAATAAAAATAGGATGACTTACATTATCATACTCTTTCAAACAAGTTGGGAACAAAACTAAATAAACGTGCTATAGAAATAAATAATTACTTTTAGTTCATTGCGAACAGCTGTTTTTCGTAAAGGTTGTGGTAAATACGGACAAAGTTCTTCCAATTGTTCTGTGAGTTCTTCTCAAACCTGTTGAAACGCAGCTTTGTTCAATCGAAAATTTGCCATAAATTCCTTCTCTGGCAACTGCAACGGGTCACTTAGGTCACGTAGGCGTTTTCTCTCCAGTCGTAGACGAAGTCGTTTCCTCTCTTCTTCATTCAGCAAATCCCAGCAATACCATACGCGCCATTCTCCAAAATGTTTCGCAAAACAATGCCCGCGATGAAAAAAATATTTGCATATTGTGCATAGACTTATAGGTATGACTACTGTATGGCCAATTTTATTCAGCTATTGCTCAGTCCATCTTTTATATCTACGGCAGAGACCGCTCGACCGGTGGCTAGCTTAAAACACTGCTCATGAGCAGTGTCTTAGATGATTCCCACTTTCCACCCGTTGGCAGGCCTGTCTCACTCCGCGGTGTAGGCATAAAACTGCAAGTAGTTGCGGGGCCATTATGTCGTGGCCCATTCACTACGGCTGCCACGCGCCACCCGTTGTGCACGCGCTCCGTCTCCTTTATATTTTTGTTACGTTACGTGTAGTTACGCACAAGTTTCTTGCTTTAGGTGCTTTTGGGAAATTAATAAAACAATATTATTATGAAGAAAAAAAATAAAGTACTTACATATTTAGTAATGATGAACAAAATTATCTCCCTGCTTGTGAAGTATGGGTTTAATTGATCATGATTAGGTAGGTTACAAGTTTGGAAATGAGGCGAGATACTAAGTGGAGGGGGGGGTGAGCCTACTAGACGACCAAGATAAAAAGACGACACTCTCACTCACCTTAAGCTGAGTACTAAGAATTAAGATCGGTAGAAGTAGAAAGATGTTTGCGTTGTTGTTTAAAAGTTCTAACTCAGAAAATGGCCACACTACGCATTCAAGGTCAGCTATTGTAATTCGCTGCGCGCCTTTTTTACCTACCTACAAAGACACGCAACGCGGGGTCTGTGACAGTATGCGATAGTAATTGGTCGGTTACTAGGTTGAGTGCAAAATAATAAGGACTGGCTATTTTGCCATAAACGATAAAAATCTTTTAAATATTATTCTTTTTTTTTTTTGTAAGACGTAATGTTCAAAAATATAACAATAATAGGTAGAAAAGATAATATTATTAAAAATATCATTCCTCACGTAAGGTGCCGCAGGTACCTACTATTAACATTCTGTGCTAACAATCAATAATGTAGGTATGTAGTAATCGATGACAAAAAGTAATTTAACAAATGCATACAATACGCATAGGTTCCTACCTATTTCTGCCTAAACTCGCAAGTCGCAACCCTATTGGGCTTGACCCATAGTAACCTTTTAATGTCGTTGGCGTCAGATAAACCAAAATAAACTCTCGCGCGTAATCATTCAGTACATTTTTGCTTGCGCACGGGAAGTTTAGGCTATTATAAAAGTAGGTGGGCGGTACGGCTGCCAGTTAAAATGTACTTTATTCTCTCGTATATAGATTTTACATTTGTTTATTTTTTTTTTGGAGTGGGACTTCTGTTGTACTATTAAGTATTCTGTGCCGTTGGTTATAAATTTGATGTTGAACAAACGGAATGCAGCGAAATGAACGCATCAAATAGCTGTCAAAGGCATGTCAAAAGGTAAATTTCAATAAACCTATTAAATTTAAATGTTCCCTTTATGCAAATATTCTAACGCTCTAGAGGCACTCCTCAACTTAGTCGCATAACAGTCGATAAAATATAGAGGTGTCCAGTAACTATCCACCTATGCCACAGTTTCCCACCAGTTAGACAATCGCCCTGCAGGCCCGGGCACAGTACTGTCACAGCTCTCCTTAAAGTGACTGACGACATTAGGCGGGGTATGGAGGACACTAAGGTTACCGTTTTAGTGCTGATCGATTTTTCCAATGCGTTCAATGCCGTCAGTCACGAAGTCCTTTTGTCCATCCTCTCCTATCTTATGGTCTCTCACGATGTATTAGACTGGTTTTCATCCTATCTTCGGGGGCGTCAGCAGTCAGTTCTCGCTGGTGACACTTCATCCAGCTGGTTTGACCTTGAAGCAGGCGTCCCTCAAGGCGGTATTTTATCTCCACTTCTGTTCTCTATCTTTATAGACCTTATAACTTCCGAGCTTCAGTGTGCGTATCATCTTTATGCTGACGACTTGCAGCTTTATTGTCAGGCAAGTGTTGACAACGTATCCGATGTGATTGAGGAGCTGAACAGGAATTTAAAAGCGGTGAAGAACTGCGGGCTTATTCGCTATCTCTAATGACAGTTGAGAATGATGATCACCGAGTATAGTTTCCAACTTTCAACTGTCAAAACTGACATTTCGTATTCCCTAACTTCCCTAAAGTCGGGTAATAACTAGTGCAAGAACAATTTCAAGTCGATAAGCACCGCTAGCTTTAGTTATTCACTGAACGATCACGTGACATAGAAGCGTTACTGAATACCAAAACACCGGAATGTTCGGTTGGTCACTGAGCTCGCTTCAGTGTTGATCACTTTCATCTGTCAAAATTAGCGAATAAGCCCGCTGGTCTGATCGATTCGGGGTGGCAGTTAACCCAGGCAAGTGTCAGGCTATCATTATAGGGAGCCCCTACAGCTTGCGAAGACTGAGTGGGTTAACTGTGCCTCCGCTTATCTTTGATGGTGCTGTCATCCCGTTCAGCTCTGATGTCAAGGATTTGGGTATGCATGTTGACACTTGCCTTGATTGGCGTAAGCAGGTCGCGACTGTGAGCAAAAAAGTAACTGGAACGCTGCGGTCCCTTTATCGGTTGAAAAATATTCTCCCATCTCACGTAAAGGCAATGCTCGTTCAATCCCTTATCTTCCCCATAATTGATTATGGTGATGTGTGTTACTATGACCTGAATGCAGATTTACTCAATAAACTTGACCGACTTCTGAATAACTGCATTCGATTCGTCTTTAATCTCCGAAAATATGATCACGTCTCCGAACACAGGTCCCTTTTAAAGTGGCTGCCCATTCACCAGCGTAGAGCGTTAAGGGCCTTGACCACCTTGTTTTCTCTTCTTTATAAATCCACTTCTCCGTCCTATCTGACTACTCACTTCCAATATTTATGTTCTGCGCATAGCAAAAATCTTCGATCTTGTAATAATCGTCTTCTACGATGTCCCTCTCACCGTTCTGGCTTTCTTAAATCTTCTTTCCCAATCCAGGCAGTTTTCCTATGGAACGCGCTTCCTCGGAATATCAGGACGGTATCCAGTCAGTTCACTTTCAAGTTGAAAGCTCGTGAGTATATTACTAAGAAGCTGGCAGATTCATCTCAAAGTTAACTGGTTGTTAGTTTCCACTTTATTTCTCTATACTGTTTATGTATGTATGTATGTATTATATGTATTGTATGTATATATGTATGTATGTATTGTATATATGTAGTAATTTATATTCATTTTCTTATTGAGTACTTTTATAGTATGTTGCACCTACTTGTCTTTGTCTCTGCATCACCCTAAGGTAGACTGGAAGATAATGCCCAAGGCATTAAGTCCGCCGCTGTACATGTTTTTTTGTGCAGAAAGCTTAAATAAATAAATAAAATAATGATTACTATTTTCTATGTAGGTATTATAAAACGATGGTAAAATACATTTCTAAACAATCTCACAAACTTATTTAACTTGTAGCTTAAATAAATTAAGTAAGCCCCAAACTATAAAATTTTCTACCATTTCTACCAATGCTTATCTCCCGGCAATTGTGGAAAAGAGATAGCGACCTTCAAAGTTAACCTCTCATTTCTCTCGTTAGTTTTGCCAGACAAAAAAGGAAATCTAATATGTGAAAAATAAGATTAATTTTTGTGTAGCAAAAAACTTGAAGAACACGATCTAGATAATATAATATATCTATGGTTCAATGCAATGTTTTTTTAGGGTTACGTAGCCAAATGGCAAAAACGGAACCCTTATAGATTCGTCATGTCTGTCTGTCTGTCCGTCCGTATGTCACAGCCACTTTTTGTCGAAAGTATAAGAGCTATCCTGTTGAAAATTGGTACAGGTAGATGTATTATATGACCCGCATTAGGATTTTCACACAAAAATAAAAACAAAACAAATTTTTTTTTCACCAAACCCATACGTGTGGGGTGATATGTCTTTAAAACTGATATTGAGGTTACTCATATCATTTTTTTCTAAACTGAACAGTTTGCACGAGAGACACTTCAAAGTGGTAAAATGTGTGTGTAACTTCTAAAATAAGAGATCGATAAAAATAAAAAAAATATATACACACATCAAAAGTGTCTAGGGATCAACATATATTTTTGCAATAACTTTTCTCCTGATTGATATTAATTAAAATTTTCTTTAAGGATTCATCAAATAAAGTGTTTTCGTTTGTCACAGTAACGATAAACCAAGTCACCTTTGCATTAATAAAGAAATTTGCCATTTTCCTAATAAAGGGATTTTTGACATTTGAACCACTAACACAAAAGTTCGAAAAAAAGACTGAAATAACAGTTTTCTTTAAAATTTTATTGGGTAACTTAAACAATTAATAATCCGTGTTTCTACCGCGAACACTAACAACACAAGAACATCGGTTTGGCATACTCAAAATGAGTTCATCCAAATCACGCTGTGGAATGGCCGCCCATGTTCGTTGCAACAACAAAAAAAGGTCTTCTTGCGACTGGATACCCTCCATATTCGGCAGAGCTCTTCTCTGTAGCATATCCCATGCATGCTCAATCGGATTCAAGTCTGGCGACTGAGCAGGCCAGGGCAGGACATTGATGTTAGCTGCGGCGAGAGTCTGTCTTACAACTCTTGCGGTGTGCGGTCGTGCATTATCATGCATTAACTGAAATAAGGGACCGATTTGCACTTGTAGAGGAACGATGACGTCTGATACAATCGTCTCAGCATAAATTTGAGCGTTGAGGTTGCCTCTGATCCAAATCAACTCAGTTCTTCCGCCGATCCAAATACCCGCCCATACCATGATGGTTCCACCACTATAAGGATGGACTTCCTGGCAGGATTTTAATCGCTGTTGGCGTCCAGGGGTTCTCCAGTGTCGTATACGTCTTGTATCCGGTCTCATACCGAAACGAGACTCATCAGAAAAGCACACGAAACGCCATTGTTCTTCTGCCCAATTTCTGTATTCAAGAGCCCATTGATATCGAATCCTACGATTGTGCATTGCTATAGGTGGTACCCGTAGCGGTCTTCGGGAATGAAGGTTCACTTCATGCAAGCGGTTTCTGACTGTTTGGTCGCTAATTAAGTTCCCTGAAGAGTGATGAAGCCTCACGGCTAACATCATGGCGGTTATTGTTGGAGCTCTTCGAGTTAAGATTTGAATGTATCGGTCTTGTCTCCGTGTGTTGCAGCGATACCGTCCTCCATGGCGCTCAGCCACGGTACCAGTGCTTCGGTAACGTGTCCAAAGTCGACTGATAACACTCTGACTTGTATTCAGAGCTAAAGCCACAGTACGTTGCCGGGAACCAGCTTCTATCATTCCCACGGCTCTGAGCATTTCTTCCCTGCTTAAATGACGTCGCCGCTCCATAATAACGTTGGTTTTAATCAGTAGTAGGGAAACAGTAGCACTAATAATGTCTTCAATGCGTTGTATGTTTTTATAGGGAAAATATTGACAGCTGATTTTCATCTTTTACTCGAATTTGATTCACAGTTCCTGATTCAAATTATGAAATGCACCAAAAAGGATCCATATAAATTTATAAAATCATAAATTTATTACAAAGCCACATCTCAATCTCAAGAAATCCGCATAAAAATGCTTGATCCCTAGACACTTTTGATGTGTGTATAATGTAGACCTCAACAAAAACTTCCAACGAAAATTGGTTTGGATGAGATACAGTTAGCAGTTTTGGAGATATAGTACATTTTCAAAAACCGCAAATATAACTTTGCCATTCATACAAACACTATGAAAAACAAAGTTATTTTTTTTGTTTGTGTATATTACATACTAATCTCAATATAATTGTATTCCTAATCTATGCTCGCTACTACGGAACACTTCATGGGCGAGTCCAACTCGCACTTGGCTGGTTTTTTTTTTAAATGTTGTGGCCATGCCACTGGCTTGGTTACGAGACCTTAAAGCCAAGTCTTTAATTGAAAAATCTTCATTTAATTAAAGTTTTGAAAGTTAACACTTGATTTGTGCACTAAACACTTCCACAACTGTTTTTAATAAATTTAAATTCGGCATAAAACACTTTTCAACTTTTGGAATATCGTCAGGTGTGTTCCAGTGTTGCCAGGTTTGAAATCTAGCGGATGGTAGAATTCTACTAATACCGGATCCACACGCTTGGCAAACAAACCTTGACAGGTCTTCACAAATACAAACGTGTGGATAGAGCGTTTGGCTTGGCTTGCGAGCGCTTGCAAGCGCTTGGAGGCAATCCGATCGACTGTCGGTTTTTTGACACAAATCAAAGGGAGTTTGCCGCAAGCGTTTGCGAAGCGTCCACACGTTTGTGCGCCCCTCAGTCTAGTTCGTCTAGTTTATGCTCTGCTGGCGAACGGACGTCTGTTATGCTTTTTGCTTACTGTTTGAAAATGATTAAAAATCTTTGAATGCAGTTCAATTTGTTTTTAAAACGATGACTGCGGGGACTGCGGTGCGGCTTGGTCTGCGTTCACCTTTAAAGTATACCCGGTATAAGTATGTTTATAGTAGTATTTTTTTTAAATAAATAAATTTAAAAAAGTATACCGTGGTCTGAGATACGTTTTAAACAACTTTATGCTACTTTTTTTTTAGCGTGGTAATATCATCAAATGAGTCCTCCCACCCCGGGCAGGGCGGGAGGGACTGTCAGACTCGTACTGACTAAAAAACAACCACAAAAAAGGGTAAAATAACCTACAAAATAACTTTTCTTTCAGATGTCGGTGCCTTTGTTTTTTTTTCATTTCATTGTTTTTTTGCCACCGACTTCTGAAAGAAAAGTTATTTTGTAGGTTATTTTACCCTTTTTTGTGGTTGTTTTTGAAGGCGGTTACATTTTTTTTGAAAAAGTTTTTTATTTTACTCTTTTTAGTTTAAATATTCAACTCAAATTCTTGTCAAATAAATCATTCTCTCTCAAGTGCACAATAAGCTAATAAAATTCCCTATCTCAAAAACTACTGAACCGATTTTGATGAAACTTGCAGTATTCCGTAAGTTGAACAATACTTAGTACAACAAAAAAAGAATTACTTAAATCGGACTTGTAGTTCCAGAGATATGCGAACACAAACTAAATCAGTCGATGCCTACTCCAAGCCGTTGAGGAGTTGTACCTTCCATCATCAGCTCATCCACCTGAGATGATGATTATCAGATGCAAATACTTGAACAGCTTTAGAAAATATATGAAAATGGTACTATGTGCCTATAAAATTTGAAGGTTGCCCTCGATTTCCCTGGGATTCCATCATCAGAACCTGACCTGATGATCATGGGACCAATTGGAAAGTATACCCTTTCAAACAAAACAAAAATTTTCCAAATCGGTCCAGGCGTCTTCGAGAAATCGGGGAACATACATAAAAAAAAAAAAAAAAAAAAAAAAAAAAAAAAGATTCCGACGAATTGAGAACCTCCTCCTTTTTTTGAAGTCGGTTAATTAAAAATCCACGGTGTCCTTCAATAGCCCTTTATATTCCGGGGTCACGGTAATGAGATAAGTCCCGCGACCCCGGCAGGCTTTGGCCCTCTAGAGGGGGCCCCGTCATCATGCTGACGCTCTTTGAGGCGCGCGTGGAAACAACGCGCCGGTCTAAAATCAAAGTATTATATAAAATATGTAAAATATATATATAAAATTCTCGTGTCACAGTTTTCGTTGCCATACTCCTCCGAAAACGGCTTGACCGATTTTGATGAAATTTTTTGTGCTTATCCGGTATCTATGAGAATCGGCCAACATCTATTTTTCATCCCCCTAAATGTTAGGGGTAGTCCACACCTAAATTTTTTTTAAATTATTTATATGGCAAAACAACGTTTGCCGGGTCTGCTAGTATTAGTATAGATATAGAATTATAGATATAGATTATATGAGTTGCTGGCCTCGGCCAAGCGGATAACAAAAATAAATTGTTCAATGTGTTTTGTTTACAAGTCAATTTATTAGGTCACTAGCAAACCCGGCGAACTCCGTTTCGCCACCAGATGGCTTCGTTTTATGTAACATTTCGTTTGGTGATTAAAAGAAGAAAAAAAATTATTTTTCTTGAATTTTCTTTGCTATAAACCTCACGGAGCCGAGACCTTTCCAACGAATGCAAAACCGTGGAAATCGGTTCGTGCGTTCTGGAGTTATAGCGTCAGGAAGGAAACCCGACTTATTTTTATATAGTAGACATCTAGCTATGTGTTATTCTGATTTATATAACCTATAGCGCTCCCCCGCGGCTCCGCCTGCGTTGATGTCGATTACCGTTACAAAAAGCCTAAGTTTGATCCCATGTGTTCAACTACCCTAAGGCGAGCTCAGCGAGCCCATTACACCCCGTCCGCAAGCGGTTGGATATGCCCCGCGATATCCAACGCCCTGGGCGTCGTCAACGGTGGCTGGGGCGAGAGGTGGAGGATGTCCTTTCCCTCACGCGTTCTGACTGCTCCCCATTCCTCTCGCCTGCCGCCGTATCCCTGAGATAGTTCCCGAAACAACCGTGCCCGGGAGGACTTGCGTCAGGTTGAAGGTGATGACGCCTAGCGCCTCTCCAACCACTCCTCAAAAAGGGATCTTTCAAAGATGTTATATAACAATGTTGTATAACATGTTATATGTTACATAGTCTGTACGATAGATATAGATTATATGAGTTGCTGGCCTCGGCCAAGCGGATAACAAAAATAAATTGTTCAATGTGTTTTGTTTACAAGTCAATTTATTAGGTCATTAAGATACAAATATTTGATTTTGTGTAACATACAACACATTTATCAAGTAATTTGAAATCAAAATAGAGTTGCATATTTATTGTTTCTCCGAACTTTGTCTAAAATCAAAGTATTCGGTGAGGATGGTTGTGGGAATCTTGGATTGGTTACATACCAATCGGTTTTCAATAATTCCGGGTCATGTTGCCACCAGCCATACTGAAACGATAAGGAATTTTCTCATTTACGTATTAAATAATCACAACATAATAAGTACCTAATGGAAGGGTTTAAAGGTAAATATTGTTAGCAATAATTAAGCACTCGTAAATGTGAATTACTGACTATGCATCGTACAGGGTGAATTTTTCAACTGGGCGTGGATGGCTATATCTGAAACTATGAGGAATATCGAAAAACGATGAATTAACAAGTCTCGAGGCCGATTTTGACGAAATCTAAAACGATAATCCTGGCCAAGGATCGAACCCGCTGATTTTCGGAAAAAAATACAGCTTGTATTATTACACCATTTCGATAGTGCCACTAATAAGGATCAAATTCTAATATTTGACGTCTCAACAATCCCACTGTATTCAGCAATACGAACATATTGAGTTGAACGAAAAATAGCATTGTTTCAAAGAAGGAACGGTTAACTTAAATTATGTTTCAAATAGGTAGTCATTGCCTTAAAAGTTTTATTACTTCCCAGATTTTTATCTTTATTAGCAACACTATCGAATGGTGTACTAATACACGACGCGGTGTGATTATTTTCAGCCAAGTCTCAAGCGGGCCCCGGGTCGACGGCGCGTTGTGTTCCACGCGCGCCTCAAAGAGGGTCAGCATAATGACGGGGCCCCCTCTCAGAGGGCCAAAGCCTGCCGGGGTCGCGCGACTTATCTCATTACCGTGACCCCGGAACATAAAGGGCTATTGAAGGACACCGTGGATTTTAGTCACAAGTCTAACAGTCCCTCCCGCCCTGCCCGGGGTGGGAGGACTCATTTGATGATTTTACCACGCTAAAAAAGTCTCAAGCGGGCGGAGTCATTCGTTGAATACACAGACTATTTATAGATATTATGGTTGTATAATGATGATCACGAGTGTGCCGCTAGCAAAATTATGGAATCACTTTGAATTGATCCGGGATAGCTCCAATAATGGTGTACCTAATTTAAATGAATTTGGTATCAATATAAATGACATGGCCAGTTTCTGCCTAGTTACTCAGTGACATGTACAGCTTACATGCCTAGTTATAAATACATAAAAATATAAATATAAATTACTAAATGATTTACGTTTCCGTACAACTTCCGAAAAAATATTTCGACATAAATAGATGTTTTACGTTTCCGGCGTATCGGGGCAGCACGCTATTTCGGATAAACGTTCCATTCCCTGTTAAGCTAAAATATGAATGCTTTGTAAGAGTAATATTAAACATTATTCTGACTGTAAAATGATTATTCACTTTTGCAATTATAATAAAAACATTTTTGTAAATTATTCGAATGCTATGAAACATTTATTTTAAATTACTGAACTAATAACTTTTTTCCTGCAACAATGAAACGAAACGACATGACAGGTTCGACAATCGCTTGACATCCGTCATGTTTTTTGTTTGACAATTTGACATTCATTTCGTTTGTGTTCGCAGCTTGTGCGTGCGCTTATTTTTGTTAGTAAACTGTGCGATTATCTTTTCTCTATACCGACCATTGCTATTCTACACGGACTGATTCCATTGACCAACGATTATCTAGTGCTTTTAACATGGACTTGATTGTGCTTACGTTTCGGACATTGTCAACAATAATACAACAATGAGGTGTATTCATTGCGGTATAGCTACGGGACGGCTAAGAAGACATGTTAAATCTTCGTTAGACATGCCTTTCCAAACGATGCTTGTGGAATGGCTAACAATTCAGGTGTGTACTTAAAACTTATTATGAAAACCTACAAATAAAACACGTTATTTTATGTTATCTAAACAGTGCAGCGAATAGGCGTTCTTCCATTAACCGGCCCGGCCAGCACCGGCGCCAACGCCATGCCGGTGCCGGAGAAGCCAAAATGTATGCTTCGCTTTTGCACGTCTTGTTATATTACTACCTACATACATTTTTGTTTCCCCGGCACCGGCATGGCGATGGCGTCGGCGCCGGTGCCGGGCCGGCTAATGGAAAAACGCCCATTGATTTGTAGAAGAAATTATTACTTTGGTATATTTAATTAAACAATTGATTTTCACCTATTGATATTTAAAAAAGTATTTATTTAGAACCTTTTCATATTTTTTTTTTTTTTAATAGCCTATTCTGTGTCCCACTGCTGGGCAAAGGCCTCCCCTTTCTCCTTCCAAACCTCTCTATTTTGGGCAATTTCTGGCCATGTCTGCCCCGCGAACATAATCAGGTCGTCACACCACCTCCGCCGCGGTCGACCTCGACGGCGATGTCCTCCCTCAGGCGTCCAGTGAGTGACGATATTTGCCCACCTCTCCGACCGCATACGCTCAACGTGGCCCGCCCACTCCCACTTCAGCTTGGCTGTTTTTACTCCTACATCAGCTACTTTGGTAATGGAGCGCAGAGCGCTTTTCATATTACAATAGATAAAATGTAAATATATCTAAACTCTCATATTCTACTTTAATATTAACTCGCATGATTTCTGAAGACTTTGTAATACTGGGTTTAAACTTGAGAATATAATAACAAAATGGTTTCCCAATACCCGTCCATTGACAAGGGTCTCTTTATACCCACGCAAAATAATCTGGATAATATTGAGGTAAGAGCCCGAGTAGGTTCATGACCAATTGACGCTTTTTGTTAATTTCTAGGAAATCTGAAGTTACTGGATTATGTAACTTTTACAGTTAATTTTACAGCATATTATGTTCAAAATAAACCAAAATTGGTTACTGTACATGATTTTTTATATGCTAGGCAGAGTGCCCTAAGAAAATGGGCCATCTCCTTTAACAGTTAAACCTTTAAAATGGTACTATTTCAAAGGTTTAACTGTCTACTTTTATTTTATTTAACTATTTTTATTATTCTTATCTAATTAACAAGTAGGTATACAAGATCGCGCGGATCGGAGTACAGCTTGGCAAAAAACAGTAGAAAACCGGAAGTCGCCACTGTCTTCTCGCTACCAACACTGAATGATTTTATTTTATTTATTTTCACTTATTACGTTAGTTTTATGGCACAATAATAAATCTTACAAACCTGCGTCTTTGTTTACATCAAATATCAAATATTTTAAAACGTTGTCAGCAAATAAAAATATTAGTTCCGTTTCAAGACGTTCTTGCCAAGCTGTAGGTAAGTGATTCCGGTGATTCCATACTTGTGTTCGCTAGTACCTATAGCTATACTATTAATACTCTATACTCTATAGTGTTTCGTGCATGCTACATTTCAAACCCACACAGCTAGGTTTACTGGTTGAGCATTAATAATAATTATTATTTACCTCTAAATAAGTCGTAGGGGGGAATCTGTACACGTCACAAGGAAAAGGGGGTATCAGAACTCCTTTACGTTTCATCTTATTTAACCTTTCCGATGAGCCGTAAGCAAATCCATTAACTCTTCCTAGATAAAGATCAATTACTCTAATCACATCAACATCGGGGCGTTCTATCTGTAGAAATCGAATATGAAAGTAAAGTTATAAGCCGCAATTATATATTATTTACCCCACGCCGTGTGTCGCAACGCGTGGGTAAGCTATCGGTTACATACATTTAGTACTGGATTGATTACATTAGTCCCGTCCCGCGTGTCGCAGAGCCTGCTGACGCTACGCAGACCGAGCGATTTCGATCGGCGTGGGGTCAGTGGTGGGGGTTGTGACGCGTCAGCCCAGTCGGGTGTAGTGTAATAACGCGTGGGCACGCGCAGACAGCCGAGTGGTGACGTAGAATGGTGGACGTGTATTTAAAAATGTCAGACGAATAAATTGAAGTCGTGAGAAGCTATGAAATATTGTACAATCTCTTGAAGTATTTATTGGATATACCCAATATCTCTTTTTTTTTTCTTTCCTTTTTGAGTAGGCTTAACATGAGCAGGTATGCTACACTTTCTTCAAAATCCGTATCCGAGTCTGAAGAAAACATTGTAGACGTTTATTCCAAAGTCCACCACTGTACTGACTGAGACGAATTTTCGTGGGGCCGCGCGGCGACACGACACGCAAATGTAATAACCCGCCGTTGCGTCAGGCAGCGTGGCGACACGCGGCGTGGGCTAAATATAATTGCGGCTTTACTCCATGTTTAGGAAATGTAGGCAGATATAATAGAGATGCCGTGAATTTAAGGTTAATTTACGACCCTCTCGTAAATGAGACAAATATGCTCACACGGAAGTTAATGCAGGCACTACAATGATGCAGATCGGAATCTGTCACAGTCACCTTAAAAATGTTTTGAACCTCGCCGAAAATTCTGCAAAAAGTGACGGTGCCCTGTAACTCCGGGCACCGTCACTTTTGGTCCAACGTAGGCCAACGCCTGAACCAAGCGAGGGTAACACAGCTTGCCTAAGTAGCTACGTATGGAAAACGCCGAAAACGCCGCATCTTCACGCCACCACGGCGATATGTCACCGCCAGATGAAGCCTCAGTGAGATCATGCGGCCAATAAAAACGTCATGGATTGTGGCCTTGGAAACAACAGATATTTAAGAACGACGAGAAATAGCAAACGATTTAAGTTAAATATATTAAACGAATACCCTTTCTGGTAGAGTTGAATACTCCTTGACTTTTTTCATCAAAGGTTTAACATCATCTATACCGTGAGGGTCTTTGTATTTTTCTATCATCATATCTTTGATATAATTCTGAGGACCAAACATGGTAATACCGAAGAATTCCATGATTGAAAAAAGTAACAATTTCAGATATTTTAGAAATGTCTCGTAAAGTTTAATCAAAAAGCAAAATGATTAATCTGACTTTAGAATTTATGAGTTGTGTCCGTTGTGTCCATGTGTCAAATACAATGCGTTAACTACTGTCAATCACCAACTGATGGCGACAGGACGTGGAACCGAGGAACTCGTGGAACTATAAATACCATACATGATAGATAAACAAAAAATTGGGTACATTGAACAGGTGTATGTAAGGCTTCGTCCGTATGGCAAGTGGCTCGTTAGGCTGCAAGAGTTTATTTAATTTTCTACATTTCCTTTTGTTATACTTAGTGTCTCACCGTAATGTGTTGTTTCACTGAGACAACTGAGCTAAGCCATCTAAGCGATTAACTAACCTCTTGCCGCTAAGTGGTTTTTTTTTGTGGTTGACTTTAAAAACAACCCCGTAAAAAGAAACTAATTTAAAAAAAATATGTTTCGGAATTCGGAGCTTTGTTTTTTATAGACTAGTTTTAACACTCCTGTTCGCTATCCAAGTAACACTGAAAAAAAATAGCTAAAGTACTGTTCACAGCCGTAGATACAGAGCTTGGACGAAGCCTTCTCTTCATTATTCAAATTTCAATGAGAAATATTCGAGTTTAAACCACAAACTAGTTTATACAGTGTAAATGCGACTCACCACTAATCATTTGTCACTTGGAAAAATATAAAAAAGATGAAGATACGCCAAACGAAGTTGAAGATCATTTCCATCAAATATGAGCAAAACATGATTATGGCATAAAAGCCTTGAAGCCATGCCAAAACAAAAAAAATCTGTCAAGTGTCAAATAAACAGCGTTGCCAGACCGTACCAAAAAGTACGGTTTTCCGTACTATTCATCACACAATCGTACCACAACCGTACCTCAGTGTAGACCGTACCTTTTTCGTACCTTTTCTGCACTAGTGATTTATTTTTCACAACTAAGGAAAAAGAACCTATTTTGGAATTATACGGAATAACCTATTAAATACGTCAACTAATACTGCGGAGCGCGCCCGTCTGCTGGCTGTGGGGGAGTGGGAGTCGGGATTATGGCTTCAAGCACTCCCATCATCCACCATTGGTACCATGTTGGATGATGCTTCATTTCGGCTCGCTACAGGCATTCGCTTAGGCGCACCTTGTGTTGCTCCGCATCGTTGCCTCTGCGGTGAGACTGTCGACAACCTCGGGCATCATGGCCTGTCCTGCAGCCGGAGCGCAGGTCGCATAGCTCGTCACGCTAGCATCAACGACATTTTGCCTCTGCCGGCGTACGGTCAGCCAAGAAAGCCAGCGGTTTTAGAACCAAATGGCTTGGTACGTGACGATGGGAAAAGACCTGACGGGATGACGTTGGTGCCTTGGAAGGTGGTAGGCCTTTGGTGTGGGATGCTACTTGTGTCGATACCCTTGCGCCATCCCACGTTGCAAGCACGGCGGGCTGTGCTGGCGCTGCTGCTGCGGCTGCTGAGAACCTCAAACGGCGCAAATACTGTAGCCTTAACGGTTGCTACAGTTTTGAGCCGTTTGGGGTCGAAACGCTCGGGTCATGGGGTCCGAGTGCGCGTATCCTTTTTAAGGAGATATCTCGCCGACTGATCGACACTCCGCGTGACCAGAGGGCTGGTTCTTTCTTTGGTCAAAGAATAAGCATTGCCATCCAACGTGACAATGCTGCCAGTCTTCAGGGACACGTTCCCGGATGGCAGCGATGCGGAGGAGTTCTTTGACGCCTCTAAGACAGGAAAGCGGTGCTAAGACAGGAAACCTCCACGTGCGCCCGTGGACTGGAGTTCCCTCTCGGATACGTCCGGGGGGAAGACCAGTTTTTCGGGCCGGTGCACCCTGGGATGCAGGCAAAGACTCTCCTTAGGCACTGTGTGCCTAAGGGGTTTCTTTGCCCGTATGCAAATAGCCTGTCGGGTGGACGCTCCAACGCGTGTCCCTCTGAACAGCAGAGGGCACAGCGGCGGAGCGGGCTTGCGGACGGTGAGTAATGGGTATGCTCGCCGTCCAACCAAGGACCAAGCCCGGGTCGGTGGCGGCGCGTCGTGTTTCACGCGTCACCGACGGGGCCCCTTATGGGGCCAAATGCCTGCCGGGGTCGCGGATTTTTCTTAATCCAGGATACCGTGGCCCCGGAACGTAAAGGGCATCCGACGGAACACGGGTGGATTTTAGTCAGTAAGAGTCTGACAGTCTCCCTGGCAGTAGCCCTGGGTGGGGCGGGAGGACTCATTTGATGATTTTGCCACCCTTAAAAAAAAAGTGTCTCTATCCTTTTGTCTTTTTTTTTTGTAAAATATTTTAGTTTTAATTTTGTATCTTTTGTAAATATTTAGATTTCGTTGTGTATACGTAATTTAGGAATATAGTACGTCTACGTAATAATGTATATAAAACTTTCCAATTAAATTTGTCCTTTTGGAATGAAACAAAGCATATCTACAGACAGAATGACACTTCTCACATTATTGGAGCTTCAAGCATGTGTTAGGAAGTAATTTATTTATAAACTCGTGGTAAGTTAAATTATTATTTTACGATTACAGTCTGTCGAGAAACTAATAGAAAATAATGAGACTCATACTTTCTTCGACTTTCTGTCACATTTGGCACTACAATGTAGACACAAATTACTTAAATGGAATTTTCTTACTTCCTAAAACATTATTTTCATAATTTTTTGACAAACAGCTTGTTTTCGCTGTACAATATGAGTAGACTATAGCATTTTTCAAAATTCTAGCAAAAGAAGAAAAAAACGGATCTAGTTCTTGCAGAAGTATTTCGACCCAACCGTACCTTGAAGTCAAAAACCGTACCTTTTCAGAAAGCCAACCGTACTTTTTTGGGAAATCATACTGGCAACACTGCAAATAAAGTCCGTCCGTCTCACACAACATAAACATGACTTAAACCTACTTAAACGCACCCCGGGGTGCGTTTAAGTCAATTATCCAGTTAAGTCGACGAGTTCGAGTACTTAATTCATCGTCTTGGTGAATATTATTTGTGGATCATGGATATAATTAATATTACACCGGCAAATTGATTTTAAATGTTCTGGTCCATTTTTACTGTGTAATAATTTCGAGATCACAAGTTAAATCCTAACTTTACGGAGATTACAATCAAAATATTCGGACTATTATGTTGAATTGAATTGTTATTTGTTTGATAAACTGGCCTGTCAATTGAATTTGACAGCTAAATTGATAGAAACCTGTGACTCCGTTCAGCGAACCCCCGCTAGTTTAATTTTTATCCGGCGAAAATTTCGCCGGCGTACTTAAACGCACCCCGGCACAGACTTTACGTTTACTGTCATGTATTTTGTCAACTGTCAATCTCAGACGTCTGTTGAGTCAATACTGTCAATCTGTTTTCTGTTTCTCATGTTCACAATTTATTCGTGCATTACTCATATTTTTGAGTTCAAGGAGAAATCAGGAGGATTTAGAAATAATACTTGCAGCAAAGAAGTGTTATCTAAGCCGGTTTTTGGGATAAAGAATAATATTTGTAAGTGTGGAACACGCTAGTGTCGGGTAAGCAATTTCGTCTGTAAATACATTCTGATCGGATTCAAATCCATTACTATTGTTTATTTTTGCATCCTTTATCCTTTCATTGTAGAATTTGCACTTTTTTTGTACAGGTGTGTTCGCTTATTGAAAATATCTTCATAGATCAGGATCACAGATAGGCAGAATGGAGGAGGTAAGTTACATCTATTACTAATAATGCATTCATAATACATCATAAACATAATAATTTAATACTTTAAATGAATCTTTTATCCAGCTGAATTACTAACCACTGGCTTTTGTTTTTTTTTAATCATAAACAACTACATTGAAGGGTAATTATTACAAACTTACAAGTTCCTATTTCTCTAAATGATAACACAAATAAATAGGTGTAAAAAGTTATTAGTGAACATTTTTGACATTTATTTATTTATTTAAACATGTTTTGTTTAAAAAAATATAGTTGGAAGTCTCTGTTTCTGCAGCTCTGTGCTTGGTACACTATTTTCACTTCTTCTCTTCAATAATAAATATCATGCATGAGAAGCAATAGCATGTTGCTAGCAGTCTATATAACTTGAAATGGTACCCCTCTTTCTGTTGTCTGCATTAGAATGTATCTTTACTCTATGTTCTATTTAAAAAGTTAATGGAACTACAAAATAATTATATAAAAACCCAATAAGTCTGCCCAAACTAGGCCCTCCTAATAATCTGGGTCGCGGGACATACGTATACTGCGACTCCGGTACGCAAAAGGACTACAGAAGGACACCGTGGATTTTAGTCAGTACAAGTCTGACAGTCCCTCCCGCCCTGCCCGGGGCTGGGAGGACTCATTTGATGATTTTACCACAAAAAAAGGCCCTCCTAATCTACAGAAATACTTGGAACCACTAGACCAAAATCAGTCCTTTAAGTATTTGTACGTTAATTAAAAAAAAAAAATGTGGTTTCCAGCTAATAGTACGAGAACAGTCAAAAAGACAAATACCTCCAATGTTGAAGAAGGTATTACAGGAGGATGTTCGATTCACCAAGAAGGTTGTGGAGCTGGGGATGAAAACTACATGGACAAGATCCCTACGCAATAATTACAGACTCTTTGAGGTATGTATTAAGGAACTATGGCTCCTTTTTGAGCTATGAACACATTAAAGTTAGATTGAGGCATAAAGGTGATCAATATGTGCAAAATCAATGAAAATTCATCAACCTTTCCAAAGTATAACATTTTTCTACCAATCGAAAATGATAATTCGTTTTTGAGTAAAAAGTTGAAAATCTATTAAACAACACACAGATTAGGATATCTTAATGTGCTGGCACCTGTACTAGCGGAGTAGTTATGCTATGCCCCAACCTACTGCTATTATTTTTTCTGACAAGTAAAACAAATTATGGCAGCCAAGACTAATATAATTAAATGTAGTTAGAAAGAACATAGCCAGTAACATTATCTATTCTTGTTTGCAGGTGTCTTGCCATGGGATCGTCTGGTTGGCCGGCTGGCTCACTTTTATCTGGTTGTTCAACAACAAGGAACTTTATCAGTTGCAAGTCAACACACTCATAGGTATGCCAGCACTTTTATTGGACTTTTATACCTACAGAAATAGTACTATCTCGAGATTCATTTAAGTATTTATAGTGAGAGATGTGTAAAGGTAGAGACACAGTTATAACTGTGTGATATGTTATAATAGAAGCATATTCATACATGTTAGTCATATATTTTGGTATGGTCAGAAACACATTACACTGGATATTACAGCATTTTGTGATGAAATGGATATGCTGCTGATGCAACACCAACTCATTCGTTTGATTCTACATTATTTAAGCCCTTAGTGACTCATAAAATTATCACATACTAGCTGACCGGGCAAACTTCGTACCGCCTCACCTTTTAAACTTGCCCTGGACTTCCATAAGTAATTCAAAACCAAAATACCGGCAAACTTCGTACAGCCTCAGATTTTTTTTTAAATTAATTTACTCACCTTTTAAACCTTCCCTGGACTTCCAGAAGTAATTCAAGACCAAAATCAGCCAAATCGGTCCAGCCGTTCTCGAGTTTTAGCGAGACTAACGAACAGCAATTGATTTTTATATATAAGATTATTATTATTATGACATAGTCAGTTTAATGCTCTGCTGGCTCTATTTTTAATATGAATAATTTTATTAATGGTAATATAAGTCAATTACTAATATTATTGAGGATAGTTGTATGATATTAAAATGAGAATAATATAAGTTTCTTTACTGATGAACTGAAACAAATAATAACATGTATTTCCTTTTAATGAACTGTAAGCCAAGTTAATCACTAGGTCTCAGTTACTAGTCTGTAAAATAATGAATCAGATAGATAGATTTGTTGATTACGTCAACCTAGTAATGACTAGTTTTTTTTTGTCTCATAACATTTACATTATTGTTTGGTCGGCAATATAAATGATGACAGTAACCGCCAATGTCATCGCATCGGCGGTCGTCGACATGTATAGAATATTAATGTGGACAAATCCCACACGTACAGTCAGTGGCCTGCTTTACTTGACCCACTTTAGTTTTGCGTGGTAAAATCAACAAATGAGTCCTCACGCCCAGGGTGGGACGGGAGGGACTGTCAGACTTGTACTGACTAAGATCCACGGTGATCCTTCAATAGCCCTTTATGTACCAGTGACGGTTACCGGGTGAGACAGTCCCGGGACCACTTGACCCACTTTCCCACTTAATCTGCTGTATAAGATGGGTCATCTAGTGGGGTTGATCTGTGGTGTAGTGTATAGGCTTCCCTTGGAATGGAACTGACAGAATGCAACCAAAAACCATAATGTACCAGCCACAATTACTCTACAGTCCTTATAATTTAATCAGCCCTTAATACTTCAAATGAAACAGAAATAAAAGTATTATTTTGTATTTTCCGCAGCACTGATCTTGGACATCGTGGTGATAGCCGTTACCAAGGCGTTCGTGCGTCGACGTCGGCCAATCCCGATGAACAAGATGCTAGAAGTCGGGCCGGACAAGTTCTCCTTCCCTTCTGGACACGCCAGCCGTGCTTGTATGATCGTAACCATACTTCTGTTGAACGATGTTCCTATCTACTTCGTTCCCCCGTTACTAGCCTGGGTGGGTGCCGTGTGCCTCACGAGAGTACTTGCAGAAAGACACTACATCTTGGACGTAATATGTGGAGTCATGATTGGCATTCTAGAAGGAGGTCTAATGTATCTACTGTGGCTATCTCAAGGCACCTGCGCGTCTATCGTAGCATCGTTGTCTGATGAGAAGGTCGAAGGAGGAGAATATCATGTATAAATTGTAAATTATTATATTTTATCACTAAATAATGTTTCCTGTAATCGCAATCTACAAGAAATTTATCTAATTTCAGTGAAGTCAAGCGAAAAATGTTTTGATCAAGATAAAACCTAAAAACACCTTCATTTGATAATCTAGTTAGTATTCTAACTAGGTATCAAATGGAGGTGTTTTCATACAGTCTCATTTTCTCTAAGCGAATAAAATTCAAAGTTATTGATTTTTTTTATATCAATTAAGAAATGCAATTGTTCTGTAACCCTATCTACACATTGTGAATTCTGTGATGAGGTAATTTATTAAGTAATTAGTCAACTAATAAAAAAAAATTAAATTGTTTTTGTAAGTTAATGAACTTTAATGTATTCATCTGATGAATAAAGAGTGAGATAATCAAATTGTGTTATTTTGTGCCTAAGGGCCAAAAACACGCTGACGTGGGTGACTACTGTTAGCTATCGAATAACATTCATTTTAGTTTGGCTGCTATCGTCGCGATAGCGTGCGTACTTTACTCTTTGGCGTGCGTAATAATTCGCGGTAGACCCCATAGACCCCGGCTTCCCAACACTCGACTCTGGCAATAATGGCTAAGGCCGCTTGGCACATTCAAAAAAGAAGAAGAAGGCTGCGTACGCAAAATATAGTAGTTTCGCCTACTAAACAGGGTGCAATTGAATTTATGGGCATTATTTTAAACCAAGACACTACTCATGATACTAATTGCATTACGCAAATCAAAAGTGTTTTAAGTACCTAAATGCAAGTTAGTATTATTTTTGATGTTTGTTTACTTTTCGTAACGCGCTGTACTGCGCTCGAGATTTTGATACTTGAAAACTTATTGGGGTTTATGATGTATTTTTTTTAATTACTTTTAGTGTTTATTTGCATTAATAAGCCCTTTGCCATGAACCATGGCCGGGTCGACGGCGCGTTGTGTTCCACGCGCGCCTCAACAGAGTGTCAGCATAATGACGGGGTCCCCTCTAGAAGGCCAAAGCCTGTCGATGTCGGGGTCGCGGGACTTATCTCATTACCGTGACTCATTGACCGTGACCCTGGAACATAAAGGGCTATTGAAGGACACCGTGGATTTTAGTCAGTACGAGTCTGACAGTCCCTTCCGCCCTTGGGAGGACTCATTTGATGATTTTACCACGATAAAAAAAAAAAAAAGCATCACGCAGCCAATCAGTGGACTCGATCTGTCAAACTTCAAAGGTCACTGCGTTGTCTATGTTATACAGGGTGTCCAGTAATGAATGGATAACCTTGGAATGGGTCATAGTAGAACTAAGGGCGATTCAGAAAAAAATACAAAAAAAAATCAATACCGAGTATTTTCTAAGATATGTCACCTTTAAGAATATTGATAATTTTTGGAACCCTACTTTACATTCTTGCACACCACGACCATACATTTATGAATTCCATAATTTTTTTACTGTTAAAATAATCTACATTAACTGAGCTGATAGATGAGCAGTAAATAGTAACACTGTTAATACACGGCATTTCAAAAATGAACTCGAATTAGTGCTTTACTGAAAAAATTGAGAAAAAATTTCATTGTGACAAAGTTTAAGCAACCATAGCATGAAAAAAACGTATGGCAACACAGGTGCCCAATAATTTTATAATAATATGCACTTAATGCCAATTTTAAAATGGTATTACTTATCATTGTACCTAATGTAAATAATGAATTATTGCTAATTGAGTTTGAAAGGAGAGAAAATTGCTGCTGAGAAAAGTTTGAAAATTATTGGTCACCTGTGTTGCCATACGTTTTTTTCATGCTATGGTTGCTTAAACTTTGTCACAATGAAATTTTTTCTCTAAAGTACTAATAGCCCAGTCAACGAATGCTCAAAATAGGGTATAGAGGGAAAGTCTTGGAACACAATTTTTGACTTTGTAACTTTGTTTAGCCTAGTTAGGAGGTGAACATATGAAAAGTCCCTGCCCCTAGCCCTTGAGCTTTGGGAGGGGGGGGGGGGGAGTTTGAAGGTCCCATTTTTTGGTTTTTCGCTTATATCTCGGAATCTATGCGTCCTAGCGACATAGTACCAAAAATAAAAGCTGATTAAATTTGCTACAAGTTATACTAAATAAGCATTTCGATAACACAGATAAGTGGGTTGGGATTTTTCTAGAGGTTTTTTATTTGTTTTATTGAAGCAGTAAGGTTGTTAAAGCATGAGCTCGGGCACAATCCAAACTAAACAGTATAAAGTTGACCACAGATATCCAGTTTTATTAATAGTACATGGTTATTCAATGGGTGAAAGTTACTAATTGAACTCCCGAAACGGGGTTTAGCGCCCGTAACGTAGTGAGAGCGCTAATAGTTCGAGGGATTAAATAAGTAATTTACCTGAGGTAAAACCTGTTCGTTTCATTACGAATACAAGGAAAGTTAAAAGAACATTTTTTTTTTTATTTGGCAGCTGTCCGTTGAAAGCGATTCTCCCTAGGGCTGCAATGCATAGAGTCTGACACACGAAACATGAGCCTGGAAAATAGCGGCAAATTCAAAAAATCTACATCGTTCATCGTCATTTGATACTTCAATCGTCATTTGATACTTCAATCGTCATTTGATACTTGAATTTACATCATGGATTACTTAGTAATCCTGATGTAAATTCAAGTATCAAAATGTATTTTTCTTACTATCAGTGATACCAGATGTAGATTTTTTGAATTTGCCGCTATTTTCCAGGCTCATGTTTCGTGTGTCAGACTAACTTTCAAATCGCTCATCAGGCATGTAATGTGCTAGTTTCAGAGTATGAGTAATGAAAAAACTCTAAAGTGTTTTTTAAGTTTCTTTTTACGTTTTTTTAATGGATTTTCCAAGTAATTTTGAGTATTTTAGGGGTTTTTGACCTAGGCTTTAGAGCTTAGATAAAGAAATACCTAGATGGTTGTTTGGCGTAGCCACATGAGATAGAGAATGTTGACGTCACAAATGGGGACTTATCCCTAAAATCCGCGAAATGTTGTGGCTGGCTTTGAAAAAACTGGCTACGCGCTGAGAGATGGCGACAGCTATGCTCTGTCCCTTTTCTTCTTATGCGATTTGTCGATTTGTTTTTCTTTCTTGAGGGAAAGAGAAGGAATTATCCCGCGTTCTATATTTTTCTCTTTCTACGCCTTAGGGATAAATATTTCTGAGAGTTGGTAACACTGCTTGTAAACACAGCTTGTCAAAGTCAAACTGACATTCGGTCACATTCGGTGTTGTGACGTGTGTATTTTTGGCTACCTGTCCCGAATTTCTATGAAAATAAATTCAAATAATAAATTAAACAGTCGAGTGCCTGCATTCAAAGGTATGAAATTATTATATTAACTAGCTAGTATTATATATTCTGACAGGACCATGTTTTAATTTTGCAAGTAAACAAGTTTGGTCTATTGATAGACTATGATAATTTGTTTGATTTTGGACGTGGCATAGTTAAAGATCGTAATAATTCATAATATTCTATGTCGCTTTATTTTTTAGCATCACTATGAGGAAACTAAAAGGAGCAGTGAAAGAAACCGCGAGACAGAAGCGCGAGAGGAAGCAGGAATTTGCTCAAATGCGTCAACAAATTCATACGGTTGTTTTGCCTACATTCGCAGTAATATTCCTCTTAATTTGCGTATACGTGTACTTGAAAACGAGACCGACGTCGATGCAGTACGCGTAACAAATAGGTATAAGTTGCGTGAAAATTGTACATATTAAATTATACCTATATAGCTTACCATCAATGAATAAATGGTTTGGGAAATTAATTTAAACTATCTATAAGGTTGTGAGCTCAAGAAATGCAATGTATTATATATGACTATACTGAGTACTTATTGACACAGTATTTCTATTTTTAATAAAAAAAAAAGTGTGCTATAGGACATTCCACATTTACATTCGTCCACATATCAGCATTAATTTCTGACTAAATTAATGTAAATATTATAATAAAGTTATGAAAATATTATGTGTTTGTTTTAATATTATATTACTTTACTCTTGGGTTTTAATGGATACAATTCATGTTGATGTTAGAAAGGGCTGAGCACTTTAGGCCCTATAGAACAAATGGGTTCCTACACTATTTGGACCACCTTGTTTTGAGTGTAAATACAAAAAAATATTGATGGGTTCTGTGTAGCTAGTAAAATTCATTAGAATGTAGCATGCATAAGTCACAGCAATCAGGAAAAGTGTATGACCCCCACTGGCACAAAATAGAGGTATTCTATGATGCTCAAATTCTCAACTCACAGGCAATGGGTTATTTCCATGTGCTCCCCATTGGGAATGTCTCTGGTGCTTAAGCAGTACAAGCCCTAGAATCTATATAGTGTGACTTAATTTAGCAAATAGGTACCTCTGTGGCTTGTGCAACCCCAATAAATCAAACTAGTCATTTCTGTCAATAATTTATTTATTAAAAATAACATTTAATAGACTGGTCCTAAGGTCCTACCTTAATTATTTTATAATAAAATAATTGTGACTTTGTAACAAATATTTATATTATACATTTTTAGAAAGGAAAGGTCCTTTTTATTTTAATACCAACATATATTGATCTAAATAAATTCTCCACTAAATCTAAAACAAAGTAACATTCATACTATTCTTTTTCAAGGCCGAGTCTTAATAAAATATTCAACAATATGTGGTAGATAACAATAAAAGTGAAGTTTCATTTTCAACAATACAAGTAGATGCCATTTGTGTAAACTTTAGAACACAGTACTACCAGAAAATTAACAGAATATTTACTATTTAAAACCTTGAAGATTACATTTGTTCAATATGTTTTCAATTTGTTACATAATGGTCTAACTAAAGTGATAAAAAAAATGTCAGAGCGATTTTCAAGCGTCATTTCTACCATTAATTTATGTATCATTAGTGCTCACGCTATACAGGGTGAATTTTAAACTGGGCGTGGATGGCTATATCCGAAGCTATGAGGAATATCAAAAAACGTTGAAAGAAGTCTCGAGGCCGATTTTGACGACGAAAACTAAAACTGCATCATTGGATTTTAGAAAAATTAATAATTCTGGTCAGGAATCAATCCCGCTGATCATGTGATTTAAAAAAAAAAACACCCTGTATTATTACACCATTCGATAGTGTTGCTAATAAGGATCAAATTCTGGGAAGTTATCATAAACGGCAAATTTAAGAAAAACGTATAATTAAAAAAAAAAAAACAGATCAATCTTCAAGGCAATGACTGTATTCGAAACGTAAGTTAACCGTTTCTTCTTTGAAATAATGCTATTTTTTGTTCAACTCAATAATTTCGCATTGCTGAATACAGTGGGATTGTTGAGACGTCAAATACAGTGAAACATTGAAAAGAATGAAATTTTATAATTTCGAACAAATTATGGCTCAGTAGAAGTACCTAACATCGAAAAAATGCAATTTCATAAAAATCTGCTATTTCCTTAAGTTTTCCGTATATGATTACTTCCCAGAATTTGATCCTTACTAGAAACTCTATCGAATGATGTAATAATACAGGGTGTGATTTTTCTAAAATCCAATGATGCAGTTTTAGTTTTCGTCAAAATCGGCTTCGAAACTCCTTTCAACATTTTTTGATATTCCTCATAGTTTCGGATATAGTCATCCACGCCGTTGAAAATTTCACCCTGTATATCGTTATTAGCGTCAAGAAATAAATACCCTACATACTTGACTGTGTATACTCTACTATATGTACTAAAAAAACAACCTTACAATCTGTCATTAACATAGTATTGTACTTTTGTGTTAATATTGAGTATCTCCAAAAACTCAAGTACTTATGTCTTTTGACAAGTATCTAAAAATATCAAGATTGCACATTAGATTGAGATAACAATACATACATTCAAAAACTCACAGCCTGTGGTAAACCTAAAGTTATCAACTTATATATAAATAAGATAACATAACGCCTGTCGTCTCGGAAGGGCTAGGCAGAGCTGTACTTAATTGTACATCTAAAACTTTATTCCGAAATTCATAAATACGAATTTCAAAATACCGATTTCCATAATTCCGAATGGTTCAAAATTCCTAATATCTATACTCCGATATACTAAATAATATATACAGGGTGATTTGTAATTGAATGCGGTCCTTGAAATGGGTGATACTAGACCTAATTTGCAACAATTTTAATCCCGACAACATGGGGTCCAAACTGACTGGTTTTGGAGATATCGAACTTTAAAGATTTTTCGAAAAATTTCCACCTCTCCCTTCTTAAGTGCTTATTGTTAGAAAGTAACGATAGTCACCACTTAGAATACATACTTTTCTGATAGAATATGAACGACTGAATCTAGTGAATACAAGTTTGATATAAAACTAATCATATCTTGGGAAATTAAGTGTCATAAAGTTTCTGTTTTGAAGTTTTCTGAAAACATCCCTTGTCTTTCAAAACACATTTTTCAAAATAAAAATATGACACTTGATGTACAAATTACAGGAAAAACTTTCTTATCTCATTACTTATCTAAAATGGTGCCACAATACCCACTTTTAGTTAGTATCTTACCAGAAAATTAGGGTTGTTACTGACAAGGTAGTAAATCAACGAGAATCGGTTATTATGTTTTTTCGACATTACTTTTTTTTTCTGTGTTTTTTGTCCTAACTGTTATCTGATATTAGCTTTTTGAGTCAATACGCTAGATTTTGTTCGATCACATCAGGCGAAATCGGTCTTTATCTGAGGTATTTTCACCTGTCCTACCAGTAGGGTGACCTAACTATAATGCACGCCAGTTTAGTTTTTTTTTTGTGAAACCAGAGCTTACAAACATTCCATCATTGCACATCTACTTCAAGTAGCTGTTTCAAATGGAAGAAAATTGATGGTTTGACTATCTGGTCCATAGATAAAAATACTCCAGATGAAGACCGTTCTTGCCTGATATGATCGACCAGGATTTAGAGCATTGACTCAAAAAGCTAATATCAGATAGCAGTTTGGCCAAAAAACACAGAAAAAAAAGTTATGTCGAAAAAACATAATAACCGATTCTCATTGATTTACTACCTTGTCAGTAACAACCCTAATTTTCTAGTAAGATACTAACTAAAAGTTGGTATTGTGGCACCATTTTAGATAGGTAATGAGACAAGTAAGTTTTTCCTGTAATTTGTACACCAAGTGTCGTACATTTATTTTGAAAAATGTGTTTTGAAAGACAAGGGATGTTTTCAGAAAACTTCAAAACAGAAACTTTATGACACTTAATTTCCCAAGATATGATTAGTTTTATATAAAATTTGTATTCACTAGATTCAGTCGTTCATATTCTATCAGAAAAGTATGTATTCTAAGTGGTGACTATCGTTACTTTCTAACAATAAGCACTTAAGGAGGGAGAGGTAGAAATTTTTCGAAAAATCTTTAAAGTTCGATATCTCTAAAACCAGCCAGTTTAGACCCCATGTTGTCGGGGTTAAAATTGTTGCAAATAAGGTCTAGTATCACCCATTTCAAGGACCGCATCGAATTACAAATCACCCTGTATAATATATATATACTATAATACTCCGATTGATCATTATTCCTATTTCCATAATTCCGAAATTCCAATATTCCTAACGTTTATAATCACTATTTTCAAAATACCGAGTTTTAATAGACCGAATAACAAAAATTCCGAATGAACGATTTTCCGAAACATCAAAAACACGAATTCCGAATATTAAAATACCGGTTATAATTAGAAATTCGAAAATTAAATTAGGCTCGCTCTTGCATTCTTAGTCAAATTGCTAATTACCGCCTACCAAGGTAGCTCGACGGAGCCTTGTGAGCAAGGTCTATAGTAACCTTACACGAAGGAGATGGCGGGGTATATGATATTTGGAGTTTTGAAAATCGGAATATCGAAATTCGGAATAAAATATTTCGGAGTATTTGGGTGTTCCCGTATATCTCCTATTTAGGAGTCAGGGTGAATCCATCGAGGCTCTGCGTAGATGCGTACCGCTTAGAGCGGCGCAGAGATGTGTGTAAAGTTTGAAACTGAGTTATGCGGACGCCCGAGCAGTTCCATACAAAAGAGCCTCGTCGCCGCGTTGAAGGGAAGTAAATACCTTTAAAATATATTGGTTGGGTCATTTACATAAAAGTACAATTATTGTCAAGAACAATTTGAAGAAATTCCTTTTTCTTTGAAACAGTATTTAAGTTAGTTGGTGGAAGAAAAATGTAATTAATACGAAACGTAACTTATTCGTCGTTGTGTTCTAAACGTTTTTTTTTTAGCGTGGTTAAATCATCAAATGAGTCCTCCCGCCCAGGGCAGAGTGGGAGGGACTGTCAGACTTGTACTGACTAAAATCCACGGTGTCCTTCAATAGCCCTTTACGTTCCAAGGTCACGGTAATTGGATAAGTCGCGCGACCGTGTTCTAAACGCTTAACTTACTCACAAAAATGTCAATCAGACCCCATCGATGATCAAAAATCACAAGGTTTTTTATTTAGCGACAGCTTCACGTTAGGCAACTATCTCACTATGTCTATGGTTAAGTACAAAATTCAACTGTAACCATACCAGGTCATCAATACTGATTATTAACACTAATACTTCGTTTCTGCCGGCACATGTTGACCATCCAGCCGAGGAGCCAGAGCGAAGCGAGCAACAGGAACAGGCCGCTGATGGCGAAGTACTGGGAAGCTATGGGCAGCTTGAGGGTCTGGATCAGGACCAGGGTCAGGATGGACTGCAGGCCAGTCCCGATTAACGTGTTGATGCCGAAGATCAAGCCGAAACAGCTCTCGTCGCTTAACTGGCTCGCTATTTTTGCACTGGAATTATGAAAAAAGTACTTGAAATACATAAATTTTTAGTCTTTTATACGCATTAACGTAGCGCCTTTGAAATACATAATGTTACATTTATTGGGCTCATAATAAGGCGGCTCATTTGTAGTTTTTGTCGGAATTAGATTGTTTCTTTGGAATGGTCTAAAAAACTAAGTATAGGATCAAAACAAAATTATATATTATGTATTTTGATTTGACACCTACAATATTCTAATCAGATTAGCAATGTTTTCTTGTAATTAGAAATCACAACAACTCGTTCGTCCCTATCACCGATTAGATAAGACCGCCGTTTTACACATAGAATTAGCATTATTGTAGAACAGCCGTGTATTAATTTGTATAGACATTTTATCTAACTTCGGTTTACTGTTAATTCTGACAGGCCTGTTGCTACGCTACCTCATTATACAACATTGATTTGGCTGTAATGTCAACGTGTTGGGTGGAAGCAGTTAAACACTAATCCAAGAGATGGCGCCACGCTACCGTAAAGCGTTCAAACGAGGAATAGAGAATTTCAGCTTGCAGGTGTGGGTTGCAATGGCCTAGTTGGTAAGGCGTCTGGAGTACTTATCCAAAAGACGCGGGTTCGAATCCCACTTGTAACTGAATTTTTCTTTCCTCAAAAATCATTGATAATAGCCTTATCCACAAACAGACCTCGGCAAGAGTTGCTTAATTTTAGTGGCCCATCTAAAGCCAGAACTAGACAAGTGTAGCTTAACGTACCTTGTTCGCCAAATCTAAAGATAGACCTAGATAGTTACTAGACTGAGCGATCTCCGCACGGAACAAATATTTGTATGATCTGCAAGTAATCTGTTTCGGGTCTGGGTAGGTATGTGAGTTTTTACGTTTCAGCACCCACTATACAGAAAGAAATTCCTAGTGTGGGGCAACGGTATAAAAAACCGGCCAAGTGCGAGTTGAACTCGCCCATGAAGGGTTCCGTAGTAGCAAGCATAGATTAGGGATATAATTATATTGAGATTAGCAAGTAATATACACAAACAATAAAAATAACTTTGTTTTTCATAGTGTTTGTATGAATGGCAAAGTTATATTTGCGGTTTTTGAAAATGTACTATATCTCAAAAACTGCTAACTATATCTCTTCCAAACCAATTTTAGTTGGAGGTTTTTGTTGAAGTCTACATTATACTTATATTTTTTTTAGTTTTATCATTCTCTTATTTTAGAAGTTACAGGCGCCACCCCCTGTAACTTCTAAAATTTACCACTTTGGAAGTGTCTCTAGAAAAAAAATGATATTAGTAACCTTAACATCATTTTTAAAGACTTATCCATAGATACCCCACACGTATGGGTTTGGCGAAAAATTTATTTTTGAGTTTCAATTGTAAGTATGGGGGCACCCCCAAAAGTTTTGTATTTATTTTTGTGTGAAAATCCTAATGCGGTTCACATGATACATCTACTTACCAAGTTTCAACAGGATAGCTCTTATACTTTAGACAAAAAGTGGCTGTGACATACGGACGGACGGACAGACAGACATGACGAATCTATAAGGGTCCGTTTTTGCCATTTGGCTACGGAACCCTAAAAATACTGACGACTCACTCTATCACTGCATGCGCTATTTGATTTGACCAATTCCATACCACTCCTGTTTCCACACTTCCGTTACATTTCGCAAAGTTCACTCACCTCGCCAAAGTGATAGTATAATGAAACAGCATGCCCATGACGATGTAGCCAGCGTACGACACGAAGACGTTCGGTACGAAGGTGCCCACGAACACGGCCACGCCCTGCACGGCCGCCACGGGCGCGGGCACGCCCGACGACGAGTACACTGACGCGAGGAACGCGCCGCCCGCGCCTAGCAGCGTTTGTACCGCTTCTACTGCGCCGTTGTAGGCTACCTGGAAAATTTAAATACGCGAAAAATGTGTGAGTTTATCGGGTCTGTTAGGGACGAGATGCGAAGCAATTCGACCGATTCCAACTACAAGTGAAAATCATCTTTACCACTACGACATATGACATAAAACGTGCGGTGGTCTATGGGTATATAGATGAAAAACAAAACACGCTCGCCACGACGACGTCAAGTCAATCGAATTGCATCATTATATCGTAGTAGCAAGGACGATTTTCATTATTAGTTAGTAGAAATTGGAAATCTCATAAATCGCGCCATGGGGAAGCTCCCTTAGTTTATAATCTACATAATCACACCATCAAGTTGTGAACTGTTATAATGTCGGTATGGCTCTGAAACGTGGTCTCTGACTGCTGGCCTTTTAGAGAGACTAAGAGTCATTCAACGAGCGATGGAAAGAGCTATGCTCGGAGTTTCTTTGCGGGATAAAATCCGGAACATGGATATTCGGCGAAGAACCAGAATCACCGACATGGCTCATAAAATTTGCAAGTTGAAGTGGCAATGGGCAGGCCACATCGCTCGTAGAACTGACAACCGATGGGGAAGAAAAGTTCTCTCTTGGCGACCACGGACCGGAAGAAGCAGCGTAGGCAGGCCTCCCACTAGGTGGACCGACGACATCGTGAGGGTCGCGGGCAACCGATGGATGCAAGTGGCGAATTGTAGTTCGGCGTGGCGGTCTAAGGGGGAGGCCTATGTTCAGCAGTGGACGTCTTCCAGCTGATGATGATAATGTCGGTATGGTGATTTTAAATCGTGAAATTATGATCTCCCCGATTTTTTTTACTAAAACACTACCTCATTATTTTTACCAAGATAGGACAACGTTTTTCTTTCTCAATATTTACTGGTGACAATTTATTCACTTCACAATATAAATATTAGTTAAGGAAACCACAATGAAATGTTTAACGTAAACGTGGACTAAAACTTAAAGATTGTACTGTTTGCTTAGTGAAAACATTGCACATAAGCTTTATTTAACCATCCTAAGATAAACTGAGACGAGACGTAAACTGTTTGCCTGGCTAATGAAGTAAAATAGACATTTACTGATCCTTTGCAGACATCAAATGGCGTCGTTTATATACGGGGTTATTTGAAAAACACCTACAACCTCTTAAGAGGTCATTCCACTCATTATAATGAACAACTTTTACTATGGGACCAAACACGAAATCAGGTGTTCCCTACATTTTGACGAGTTCTGCGAACATAAAGTATGGAACAGCTGTTTTTTTTTCGTAATTTCAGGTTTGGCCCCATAGTAAAAGTTGTTCATTATAATAAGTGGAATGACCTCTTAAAAGGTTGTTGGTGTTTTTCAAATAACCTTGTATAAAAGCATACTAAAAATAACATGAAAAGAAAGTAATGTTTGTCTCTGTCCTGTAATTTGTTTGGCTTATCTAATTATAATGTTGCTACTGCTAGGTCACTGACCTCCTCTCTGTGAGAGGAAGTCGGCTATAATCCACCTCGCGGGCGGGTTGGTATATCACATGTCTTCGAAATTTTGGTTCTAGGACAAATGCTTCAGAACTGCTTTCCTTCACGGTTTTGAGAGCAGTGATGATTATTATCTAATATATAAAATTCTCGTGTCACAGTTTTCGTTGCCATACTCCTCCGAAACGGCTTGACCGATTTTGATGAAATTTTTTGTGCTTATCCGGTATCTATGAGAATCGGCCAACATCTATTTTTCATCCCCCTAAATGTTAGGGGTAGCCCAGCCCAAAAATTTTTTATTTTATTTTTTAGATAAAATTTTTAATTTATGGCAAAACAACGTTTGCCGGGTCAGCTAGTATTATTGTAAATTCATGACTCATTTAAAGTTATTCAGTATGCTAGAGTGCGCACCACGAAAGAAGCCCCGCGTATTTGTGGTACCTACTACATTTTTAAATGCAATTTGGCGTAATGACATAGACACTAGCGCCGCCACAAAAAGACTACAGTCTGTCACATACTCTATTTTTGGTAAAATACAGCATTTCTCACTTGTTATCAACTGAAATTTAAAAACAGAAGATAAAAAGTTTTAATTAGTTAGTGATTGCATAAATTACTGCATTTAAAACAAGGACACCCAGCTTATGTGGTAATCATCAGGTAATTAAGATTAGGTTGAACAACTGATTGTTTATAACGACGTTATCACGCTATTTATAACTGATAAGAGAAGAATTATTATTGACGTGACAGATGATTAATTTATAAACAAAAAATCCCAGACTTTTCAGCAGACTTATCTGATTTTTATTATTCCTAGTTTATGCATTTCAAGTGTGACGTTTATTGCATTGACATAAGTTTCAAATTGAGCTTTGTTTGGGATTATATTCAGTATGAAAAGATCTTTCGGAAAAGGCAATATTATGTAACAGTTCTCTTAGAAAAGACCGCAAAGCCAGGCTAGTTTTGAATTCCGTTTTTTTTACGTGGCAAAATCATCATATGAGTCCTCCCACCCAGGGCATGGTAGGAGAGACTGTCAGACTTGTACTGACTAAAATCCACGGTGTCCTTCAATAGCCCTTTACGTTCCGGGGTCACGGTAGCTCATAAGTCCCGCGACCCCGGCAGGCTTTAATTTTTTAATTCTGATAATATTTCTATGTCGGCTTTTATTCGAATGTCTATAATCGTAAAGCTGGCGAAAGACGTTCTTTGTGAACTGGCTGCAATTAGCGATTTAATTGATCACATTATTCTTTTCAGTCAATTATGAGTGACAGACCCTCCAAGACATACATTGAGGATTTCGTCATCGTGAAAAAGAGGTATAAGAGGTATATGGATAAGCTTCCTCTCTGACAGTCGGAGTAGGCTGTAATCCATTACGCGGGCTCAGTGCGGGTTGATATTTCGAAAATAAATATGTTTCTCACCGGCGAGTTACTCTCCTCCTGTATCTCCTTCCAGAGGAGCTGGACGTAGATCTGCGCCTGCACGAAGAGCGCCAGCGCCGCCGCGTACAGCGCTGACCACGCCAGCACCTTCGGCCGAGTGTACGCCGCGCGGGCGTGACGAGCTATCAACGTGGATGCCTCGATCACGTTGGAGCGAATACTACGCTGGAATATTTAAGGAATGTTGTTGTTAATTGGCTATTTGATTATCCAAACATCTTCATCATATCAGCCGTAAGACGTCCACTGCTGAACATAGGCCTCCCCTATAGACTTCTAATAAGACCGGTTGTAAGCGGCTTGCATCCAGCGGGATCCTGCGGCCTTAATAAGATCGTCTGGCCATCTTGTGGGCCAAACATCTTACTAATTATTATTTTAAATGTGACGGTGCATCCACACCGCCGGTAACATTAGCTCAACGTTTCCAAATGTTACTCGGTAACATCAGCCAACAAAATGTTATTTAATGTTACTAAGTGTTGACGTGTTACTGTAAGTCGAGTAACGTTGCTCAACATTCGGTAACAATGTTACCCCATTATCTAACAATATTACCGATTGTCGAGCAACGTTACTCGATATACAGTAACACGGCAACATTTGTTGTCGGATGTTACTGTGGTGTGGATATGAGTAACAATCAACAAATAGTAACAAGGAGCCACAAAAGTTACCGAATGTTACCGTGTTGCCTTTTGTTGCTCCACAAATGTTACCGGCGGTGTGGACGCACCTTGAGAGTTAATGAGTTCATGGACACATGTCTGTTACTAAGTTTTCACGTCGGAATGGCTGAACAGATTTTGCTGAAATAGGTTTACGTTTACAACAGTATTAGTTTATCGTGAGATAAATTGCGAAACCATTACACGCAGTTTGGCTGCCTTTAATTAATGAGCACCACAGCAAGCGCAAAGGACATACGAAGGAAGTGCTGTTTTTAGTCACTAAGAATCTTACAGCTCCTTCCTACGAGATCCCGAGGACTCAATTGATAATTTGTACACGATAAAAATATGGTTTTGATATAATAAGCTCCAGTGACATTTGAACTAGCACTCCGGAAGAACACTTCAGCATTCAAAATTGATAAATTTTAAGCTTACCCCAGTAGACGGCTGTTGCAGTTGTTTGTCGAGCGGTGGCGCCACGACGGAAGTCCTCCGGTGGAAGTAGATGCCGTACTGCACGGTTGGCAGCCAGAACGCCCAGAAAGTCGCCAGGATCTGAGCTGAGACATTCTAGTGTTACTCACGGGACAATCCTCAAACGAAAATAACTTAGTCACTATTATCTTCATATTGTTTTAAAGGCCTCCGATTTTCTTTCTCGGGTTACTTGTATTAGAAAATATTAATGATGTACGTTAACTTATTTGAATGATCATTTAAAATGCTAGATATCCATTTATTGTTTTAAATGGGTAGGTATATTCAGAAATAATGTATTGGATATATTATAATAAAACTTTTTAAAAAAAAGTACCGACTTCAAAACAAATACAAAAAAGTTTAAAATAACTTTTCTTTCGGAAGTCGGTGGCAATAGTCAATGACACAACAAAACAAAGCCACCGACTTCCGAAAGAAAAGTTATTTTAAACTTTTTTGTATTTGTTTTGAAGTCGGTACTTTTTTTTAAAAAGTTTTTATTTTACCCTTTTTAGTTTATTTATTTATTACATATTCAACCCAAATTCTTGTAAAATACAAAATTTTTCTTACATATGCACTAATCTTGTAATCCGTCACAACATAAAAAAATCCATATCTCTAAAACTACTGAACCGATTTTGATGAAACTTGCAGTGTACCCTAAGTTGAACAATACCTAGTACAACAAAGAAAGAATTACTTAAATCGAACTTATAGTTCCGGAGATATGCGTGCACAAACATAAAAACATACATACATACATACATACATACATACATACATACATACACTTATGAAATTTGGCACATTTGTTCAGACGCTGATATAGACTAACACATATGAAAACTGGGCAGTTCTGAGAATATTACATACATACATACATACACTTATGAAATTTGGCACATTTGTTCAGACGCTGATATAGACTAACATATATGAAAACTGGGCAGTTCTGATAATATTACATACATACGGGTCGAATTGATAACCTCCTTTTTTTTGAAGTCGGTAAAAAAAAAACTTGTTGACATTCGGCCAGCATTGTAGAAATATTTTAAGTTGTAATTTGTTTGTTGTAATTGTAAGTTGTTATTTTGTAAATATTATACGCATTAACGCAAGCGTCGCGAATTTTTTATTAAAGATTTTTTGGGAAGAAAAATTTGACCTGCGAGCAGGATTTGAACCTGCCCCCTGCGAAAAGTCACCTTGACGGTGCATCCACGCCGCCGGTAACATTTGTAGCTCAATGTTTCCAAATATTACTCGGTAACATCAGCCAACAAAATGTTACTAAGTGTTGACGTGTTACTGTAAGTCGAGTAACGTTGCTCAACATTCGGTAACAATGTTACCCCCATTATCTAACAATGTTATCGATTGTCGAGCAACGTTACTCGACATACAGTAACACGGCAACATTTGTTGTCGGATGTTACTGCGGTGTGGATGAGTAACAATCAACAAATAGTAACAAGGAGCCACAAAAGTTACCGAATGTTGCCGAATGTTACCGTGTTGCCTTTTGTTGCTCCACAAATGTTACCGGCGGTGTGGATGCACCGTGAGACGTAAGAAATGAATTGAAGATTTCGACGCGGTAGGCGTCAACCTCGATAGCTTGTTTGGAAAGAGCGACGGATGGACTGAATCCGGAGGTAGCAGTTTCAAATCCTGCTCGTGGTTCGAATTTTAATTTCCAAAGGAAAGCTATGTAAGTTGTTCACATACGGGTAGGCCAGTGATTGTGGGCTTCTATTTTCGTTTTCCTGCACGCCAGGTTTTTTTTTTAAATATTGGCAGCGCAGACAGGACTTTGACAATAGAGTACAGAGGGCAAGACGGGGTAGAACAAAGCTTCCGACTCAGCTCTAAATTCACACCCTACCGTTGTTCTATCAAGGTAGTTTGTGGGCTAAAAGGAGTAAATAAACGGCTGATATCTAGTGTATACCTGTGAACGTGATGTAGTTGAGGTCCCGATAGTCCATCAGTCCGAAGTGTGTGAGCAGTTGTGAAGAGACCCCCGACAGGAACCGGCCAGTGAGCGCCGCGATACGAGTGTAGGATGAGACGCGCGGGTACTTCGCCGGGTCCACCTGGAGAATTGTTTTTGTTCCGATGGTTAAACATGGAGTCTTCTCTCAAAATTTGAAATATCTTCATTGAACTGTCGATATCGTCTTCCATGCATCAGAAAGGTAATGTAAGGACATGTTAGCAAGTGCAGTGTTCGCCATTGGTGGTTACCCCCCTTGGAAGCACCTACGTTTCGTTACTGGGGCAACAAGTCGATGAAATCCACCGTGCAACATTATTCAAGAGCTACAGAACTAAAGTTTAATGTCTCATAAATTTCACTTGTAAGAATAGTCATAGTTTGTCCTTAAAAGAGTGAATATTATATTATAGAATATTTATGACGGCTATGTATAAAAACTGAAGCACGACGATTTTGCATACAGTACTAATCTAGTAATTTTATCTTTCGATCTTATCTTAATTTGCTTTTAATAGGTACCTACATAATACGAATAATAGCTATCGTTTGTTACATTATTTTCGTCAACCAAAATCGATATATCCGGTTTTAAACACGTGCTTTTGCGCTTTTAAATGCCAATACACCTGCTGGCATCTGGAGAGCAGACATCACTGATGGCATGAGACTAGGCGACAAAGTTTTGGAATACCAACTGACCGCATTTAATCTTAAGCGAACTAGTTTCTTTTTTATCTGTCTGAGAATGCATTAGAACAGCAGCATATAAATAGCTTACTTTGGCGTAAATATAGGTGTAATATGCGACTTCTGTTGCGATGTAGAGGCCATAGAAGAACTGCGACGCTTGCACCCATTCTAGACTTGTCGTCCATAGCAGAATGGCGTAAACAGCTATGCCGCTCAGCCCTGTAACAATAGAAAACATACCTGAAGAAAGCTTCTCGATTGAAAAATTGCACAATAACAATAGCTCTCGCCTGGTTTTCAACAATTTTGCTACTTAATCCTAATATTCTTAATTCTACCAAAATAGCGCGCGGCACATTGGTTCGCGCACAGAAGTATCCATTTCGTTTGTGTCTGCTTGAGTAAGTCCATCAGAGTAAACATTTCTGCCGTAGAGAGTCACACACCGTTGAAATGGCATCTCAAGAAATTAAAAGATTAGCGTATTTGTAAATACGCATTGCTTGCTATCCTCGCTAGCTGGGCAAGGAAGTGCAAACAATGTGCAATGAACATACGTGAATGCAGAAGGTTTCAAATGATAAGTCCTACCACAAACAAGTGTGTCAATATTCAACATTAACTCACATAGTCTTTTTACTGCTGGATCATTATTTCATTAACAAGGTCATAAAATATAACGTAGGTACTTAACTACGATGCTGGAAGGTATAAGGTAGGTATCAATCTATGGTTTCTTTGCGTAATAGTGACACAAAATGGTGTTACAACTTGTGACGGGCATGGGATGAACCTACACTGATGATCGCAAGTTTTATAATAAGTAAACATTCTGGAATGCATCATGGTGTTACAGAGTCATAAAATTTGCAAGTTGAAGTGGCAATGGGCAGGCCACATCGCTCGTAGAACTGACAACCGATGGAGAAGAAAAGTTCTCGAGTGGCGGCCACGGACCGGAAGACGCAGCGTAGGTAGGCCTCCCACTAGGTGGACCGACGACATCGTGAGGGTCGCGGGCAACCGATGGATGCAAGTGGCGAATTGTCGTTCGGCGTGGCGGTCTAAGGGGGAGGCCTATGTTCAGCAGTGGACGTCTTCCGGCTGATGATGATGTTACAGAGTCAGACTAGGTTAGAACGTTAGAATGGCCTGGGTGGCTCCAACAAGGCCGGGTTATCGCCGTTGAGAAATTTTCTAAGCTTGTTTCAGGGATGGCCTGCTCAGGCTTCAACTATTATTTGTTTTTTTTAGTTAAGATTTAGGTTGCAGAAGCAGCAGGTCTTAGCTCCTGCTCTAGGTGGACCCCAATAACTACAGGCCTCAGAAGCCAGACCCATCATAAGCCCGTGCAGTCTGGGGCCCAGCTGGCAAACGCCACATCGATTTAGCCAGTCCGACGTTGTGGTGGTGCATTTTGCTTAAAAGTTCGGCGATAAAGACGATTAGCGATTAAAGGCGATAGGGATTTGGTTTAATGTCATCACTATTCCACTGTTAATGTTGATATAAGGGCCTGATGCAGCATTATTAGTTGCCATCGAATAATCCACTACATTTATTACTGCCTTATCATTTTTCGCACAAACCATCAATCTTATTTATGTTTGGTGTCCTCATACTCCCATAGCTTTAGATTCTACGCAAAAATTGTAATTCTTGTATGATTCATAGTATTTCGGTACGTTCAATCAGTTTCATTTTCCGTATTTCAATACAATGATGTCGTTGTCGCATTGATTTAACGAAATGAATGACACTGGACTTGAGGCATGAATTGCAAAGATTCATAAATTGGTATTTATTAGCTGACTATTATGATCAATTACCTACCAGTCTGCATGAGCTCTGCTGATTTTTGCATACAAAAATAAGGAATGTGATACTTTATCCAAGGCCAGTGCCGGATGCGAAGATCGCCCGGAGGACACAGTAGAGCATACGGTGCAAGACTGCCCAGCTTGGGCAGAGCACCGACGTGTCCTCACGGCGGCGATAGGCGGAGACCTCTCGCGCCCGGCATTGGTTGCGGCCATGCTGCGGGACGAGACGGAGTGGGAAGCGGTCGCCTCCTTCTGCGAAGCAGTCATGCTCGCGAAGGAGGAGGCGGGCCGCGTGAGGGAGAGGACAATGTCCTCCCTCCGCCCCACCCGCAGTGGTGGACACCCACGGCGACGGACGTCGCAAGACGATCTCCGGCCACCGTAGGCGCGGGCATGCGGGCGGCGAGTAAAGGGCAACTCGCTGCCCGACCATGGACCATGCCCGGGTCGACGGCGCGTTGTGTTCCACGCGCGCCTCAAAGAGCGTCAGCAAGATGACGGGGCCCCCCTCTAGAGGGCCAAAGCCTGCCGGGGTCGCGGGACTTATACCATTACCGTGACCCCGGAACATAAAGGGCTATCGAAGGACACCGTGGATTTTAGTCAGTACAAGTCTGACAGTCCCTCCCGCCCTGCCCGGGGTGGGAGGACTCATTTGATGATTTTACCACGATAAAAAAAAAAAAAAAAAAAAAAGGCCAGTGCCGGATTAAGACTACTATCATTTATAGACTAGATACCCTGAGCAATCGAAGCCTTTGGTGCCCTATCCACGGTAGGTACCTAGTTTCTGTCTTTATTTTTTTTTAACAAATTCTTTTGTGATGACTGGGATGAGGAAGGTGTTATGTAGGGAGTACTTCGTTTAGTAAATAAAACAACTCTGTTTTACTTACTTACTAAACGAAGTATGTACTCCCTACAAAACACCTTAAAAAAAAATCGAGCTCGCTTGCACTTGCATGAGAAGTAAGGGAATGTAAGAGCGAGCGAAGCGAGCAAAATTTTTTTTTTTGCACCTTTGTTCTATCTTCTTATATGTATATAAAAACCAGTTGCTGTTCGTTAGTCTCGCTAAAACTCGAGAATGGCTGGATCGATTTGGCTAATTTTGGTCTTAAATTATTTGTGGAAGTCCAGGGAAGGTTTAAAAGGTGAGGCGGTACGAAGTTTGCCCGCTCAGCTAGTCTTCTTATATATAAAAATCAATTGCTGTTCGTTAGTCTCGCTAAAACTCGAGAACGGCTGGACCGATTTGGCTGATTTTGGTCTTGAATTGCTTCTGGAAGTCCAGGGAAGGTTTAAAAGGTCAGGCGGTACGAAGTTTGCCCGGTCAGCTAGTTAGTAATAAATTAATAAAATAAACAAGACTACGATGGAATAGTGAGCGAAACGAGCAAATTTAAGCATTCTTGGTCCGATAGATTTGCTTTTTATAAATAAATATAAATCCGGGACTGTCCAAGGCTAATGTGGCACATGGTTTTTGTCTAGACATTATTATTTCTTTTGGTTTAATTTATCTGCATACCAAATATTACAGAACCAGTTCAATGTCTGTGTTGCTATCTTATTGAATTTAATTTAGATCAAGAAAACACGTGCATGTATTCAGATGAGTAGGCCTCTTTGGGAGGTAAATTACAAAAGAAGATCTTTATGGTATTTCCTAACTTAAGATCTGTGCACAGACCAAGGAGGCTGATCTGTGTATGGGACCACGCGATGCGGGTACTTATAATATTATAGGCGTTATTAAATTCTGTTCTGTGATATGGACTATGGTACTGAAAATGAAATTTAGAAAGAAGCTTATAGGTTAGTATTCACTTAGAAGAAAAATAGGTAGGTATCTTGAATCTTTGCTTTTTTTACTTTCAAAGGCTTACAGTAAAAACCGGCCAAGTGCGAGTTGGACTCGCCCATGAAGGGTTCCGTAGTAGCAAGCATAGATTAGGGATATAATTGTATTGAGATTAGTAAGTAATATACACAAACAACAAAAATAACTTTGTTTTCCATAGTGTTTGTTTGAATGGCAAAGTTATATTTGCGGTTTTTTAAAATGTACTATATCTCAAAAACTGCTAACTGTATCTCATCCAAACCAATTTTCGTTGGAAGTTTTTGTTGAGGTCTACATTATATATTTTTTTTAGTTTTATCATTCTCTTATTTTAGAAGTTACGGGGGGGGGGACCAACTTTTTACCACTTTGGAAGTGTCTCTCGCGCAAACTGTTCAGTTTAGAAAAAAATGATATTAGTAACCTCAATATCATTTTTGAAGACCTATCCATAGATATCCCACACGTATGTGTTTGGTGAAAAAAAAATTTTTGAGTTTCAATTCCAAGTATGGGGGGCACCCCCAAAATTTGTTTTGTTTTTATTTTTGTGCGAAAATCCTAATGCGGTTCACATAATACATATACTTACCAAGTTTCAACAGGATAGCTCATATACTTTGGACAAAAAGTGGCTGTGACATACACGGACAGACAGACAGACAGACAGACATGACGAATCTATAAGGGTTCCGTTTTTGCCATTTGGCTACGGAACCCTAAAAACCAACTTATACATACTCAGTAAATGAATGGTATATTGTGATATCTTATCTTGTTTACGATACTTCGCAGTATATTCCCCGAATAGGTACAGGTACATAATATATCCCCATATAATCTTTTTGAAAAAAGTATCCTGAACATGGTTTCAAAGCTTTCGGTTTGTCGCACCGTGCGTGGGTGGGTAGTGCTACAAAAAGCGCGGGTATACCAAGGTACCAGGGTTAATAGATTTGGATGATATCTGGTTCAAAACAAAATACTCGATGGACTCAATGGCCTGGATTAAGATATTGATTCTCGCATTGGTACAGTCAGCATCAAAAGTTGCTGAACACATTCAGATTTTCAATATCGCTGTACACCGTAATATTATGTATTAATACGGTGTACAGCGATTTTAAAAATCTGAATGTGGTCAGCAACTTTTGGTCCTGACTGTACGTATAACTGCGTGCCTACCCGTGGAATAGTTTGCCTATGTTTATCATGAACTGGAATAAGTCTAAGTCTATTGACCTCTGAACGTTTTTTTCTAATACCTACATCAAATGTAGATTATTATAGCTGCTAGCTAGATAAATGCATTCTCTACTTTTGAGTGGGTCGTAGTTGGCAACTTTTTGTGAATAAACACGTTGAGTATTTTGTGACAGTATTAAAACTCCTTACGAATTGTGACGTAATAAACACGTGCCTTTGTCTCATGACCTGCATAAAAGGTGTGTTATATAAAATTATGATATAATTTAAGTAAGTACCTTACTATCAATATTGTTGGACTGTGTTAGGAATAAAATAGTTAATGAATAGGTACATTTTGAGCTTATATCGAGAGCCCTGTCCACAGGAGCGGAGGCTGCCAAACAGAGGAACAGAGAAATATTAACAAATCTCAGCTTAGTGGACGGGCAGCCTAGAGGGTATTTCGGCAATATAATTTCAGATTTTATGACACAATATTTTGTTGGTATTTTTTGGAGGTGTGGTCAAAAAAGTGACGAGTGAGTATGTAAACAGAATTGTATCGAGCTAATCAGGGCACAGTCTTACCTCATAAGTCACACAGTTCAGATGTAGACAAATATTTTAATGGATTGCATCAGTGGGTCTAAAACGACCATTTCTAGCAAAATTCCTAATGATGCACTTCGTGCTTTTCCAGCAACGTCACTGGCTATTCATTTATGATGTGATTCATTAGGAATATTGTTAATGGGCAGTTTTAGATCCACAGTCATCCAGTTGGATACTCCAGTAAAGGAACATCTTTTTTTTATGTTATTTAACAAAACTTTACTAGTTTTGCATGCAATAAGAATCATGATAAAAAAAAAACATTAAGATCACTTCAGCCAGTCTTCATGAAGTTGTGGGTTATGGCAAAACATCAAAAATGAAAAGTCAAATTGTTCTAGAAACTAAATTGGGACAATACACTATATTTTAGGACACTATATTTTACTTGGAGTCTCTCTGCGCGATCGACTCAGAAATGAGGAGATTCGTAGACGAACCATAGTTACCGACATAGCCCAACGAATTAGCAAGTTGAAATGGCAGTGGGCAGGCCATAATAATATAGCACGCAGAACTGATGGCTGATGGGGCCGTAAGGTTCTCGAATGGAGACCACGCACCGTCAAGCGGCGCAGCGTAGGACGTCCACCCGCTAGGTGGGCAGACGATCTTATGAAGGCCACAGGATCACGCTGGATGCAGGCCGCTTACAACCGGTCCTATTGGAAGTTTAAAGGGGAGGCCTATGTTCAGCAGTGGACGTCTTACGGCTGATATGATGATGATGATGACTATATTTTAGAACTAAAGATTTTTCCTAATTTCGTATAATAGACCAGTTTAACAAGAGATGAAAGATATTTGTCCAGAAATTTTATTTATCTAAATTAAGCACAACTTGAAGATTTAACATTTTGACCGCCACGTCAAAAAAACCACGACGTGCCCTCAGCGCCAAGCTAAGAATTCATACTTAAATACCTACAAAACAGTAGTGAGTTCGGAATGATATCGATAAAACTGACTATTCATTTTTAAACGACATGTTTTTTTTTAAATAAAAGGTAAAGTACCATAAATATAATATACAGGAGTTTTATTTTATCCCACTGTGTCCTTCTATAATGATCTGTGTCAAAATTTCGGCGCACTTTATCATTTAAATCCACAATTAAAACCAACAGTCGATATAATCAACACAATACGATCACAACACTATGTTCAATCATGAAGTACTTTTTTGTCATCATAAGATGACTGTGGCGTAGCTGGCACCGATTTTTTAAACTTGCTCGCCTCCGGACTAGAGGTGTGCAACCGTTATTTCTTAATAATATCGATTTTTATGGTTTCGTATTTATAATCACGACGGAACGGAGTAGTAGTATACGTTTGAGGTGAGAGGTTGTTTATTTGTAGTTTATGTGGGCAAACCTTTATCTTCACTACGGTTTGTCCAATTTAAATTTATGTGGTTTTCTGTAAAATGTTTGTAGTATAATAGCAGTGGGTTTTGGATAAGTAATAATATAGTAATGACTCAATAAAAACAGTGCCAAACAAAAAAGGTAAATTACATTTTGAGAAAAATCACGCATATTAGCCTTTTTAGGCTAGATAGTAATAAAATAAACAAATCGAAAAAAATAATATAAATTATAATACTGCGATACAATTAGTCACTTGTAGTAAAATATAGATGAAATAATAATAAAAACATAATGCAGGTATGCCTAATAGGTCTAATAAAACTTTTTAAACATATTTGTTTATAAAATTTGTAATTTCACTTTAAATCATAGCTCCATTTGGCACCTTATTCATTAATATTTGGTATAAACAAAGACAATACATAATTTACGTAATATTTTTTTTAGTATTTTAAGTTTGTATGTACGTAAGTTAAATTTACTTCAAAATCTTTTACAAATCCGCACTTTCTTCCATGATGTAAGTGTCATTGTCGACTCCTTGTAATATATTTATTAACTCCTCAGTAGGTACTCGTATTATTTTCACGCATCGTTATCATTAAAATTTAATAATAAAGGTGCACCTCTATTTAAATACTTTCCGCTTATGACGTCAGGGGATTGTCACGTATAGATGACAGTGGCGTTCCAGGCACAGACAATTTGACAGCGTGATGGGGATTATGGTCATTATGATTTATCGATTATCAACTGACACCGAGATTTTATGAGCAGATAAATGGCTCGGTATTAAAAACTTTCATGACTTCTCAATTATAAAGCTTCAATATCAACATTTGTATTTAAATTTTGTAGAATAACTTAAAGAAATTAACTGTAACGTAGGTTACCGGTCAGGTCGATATTCTTGTTACATTGCCTGTTAGCTACATCACTACTTGTCATCCTATCGTGACTGTGGCGTGGAGGGAACTATGTTTTTCGAACTTTAGAATTGGTTTAAGTTTTTGTCATCTTATGTAAATATAGATGAAATATAAAGAAAGGAGGTTTATTAATATAAATAAGAATGAGTCAAGGAACATAATTAGCAAAAGAAATAAAAAAATAAATGTTGTTTAATAAGATTTATTTGTGTTTAAAAGTCTGTCATGTAGTCGTGACAGTGGCGTGCTGGGCACTTTTTGGCTTGTCATCTATACATGACCGTGGCGGTCAAAAGGTTAATAAAAAAATATTTTGTTATGAAGTAGCCATGAAGATCCAACCAAATAGTTCTGTAATCAGTTAGACTGATAACATTGATCCCTCATTGCATTTGATTCTTATCATGAAGTCGAGGATAATTATCATGTAGAGTCAATATTATTTTTAATAACAGATATGTAACCTTCATGTAAATCTTTTCAAACTGCTTCTCTGTTAAAGGTATGTCATTTTCATCATCATCAGCCTTCAATGTTCCCACTGTTGGGACACAGGCCTCCTTTCTGTGATAAGGAGTGGGCCATAATCCACCACGCGGGCCCAATGTGAGTTGGCAGATGTATCTGTCTTCGAATTTGATGGTTCTAGGACATGCCGGTTTCCTCACTATGTTTTCCTTCACCGTTTTGAGAATGTCATTTTAAATTAAAGTAAATAATATTTTTTATTATTTATTTACAGCCATCATACATAAAATAGTTTATCTGTTATAGTTATTTGTTCTATAATGTATAGTTACCTACTCTTCTACACTTGTTATATAAATTATTCTATTCAATTAATCTGTCTGGACTATTAATAAATAAAGATGTTAACTACTATAGTTAAATGAAGTTAAAAGTTAAAGCCCAAATATGATCTGCTTTTGTGCTATTATTTGTTTTATCAGCAGATTTGTTACAGAATTTCAAGCATATTAATTTATATAAGAACAATAACATTTTACAGCAAGCACAAATTATAATAGTTTGATCAATTACTGTGGTCCATTACTATACAACAAAGAACTGTAAAATTAAGCTTGAAGAAAAATTTATTATTTCCACAACTTAATTATGAATAACTTTTAATTGATATTTTATGCACATTGTAGCATTCACCTACTAATATACTGATAATAAAATAAAAGCATTGAATCAATTTTATCCACCCGATTTTAATGAAACTGAAAGCTTTCTGCAGTGTAATCATTCAGATATTCAAGTTCCTAGCTCAAAAAGTCATGAAAATATTAAAAACATTATTTTGGTGGTTCAATGTCGATGACAAGTTTTTATCAACATATTGTAGCATATAATGAGCATATCATGGTTATCTTGTGAACATCTTAGGAATCTAGTTTGTAGGTCATAAACAAGTCAGCATGCTCACCTGATAGGATAATGACAGGCTTGAATCTCAGGAAATCTGTTACCAGGAATACAACAACAAGCAGTCCAAGGTAGGAGTAAGTTCCAATAGGATATACATCTCTGTTCAGTTGTTCTTCAGTTATATTCCTCCATTCTCCGAGGAGGAACTCCGACACGAACGGCTCGGAAGGTCGTATCTCTCTCAGCAGCCCGAAAGCGCACAAAATGAGCGTCACTTGAACCCACGGGAGCATTTTCAAACACTTTTATGTAATAAATTTGGAAAAAATTGTTCGAGCAACCTTGCCCTTGGCGTTGGTGAGCGGCCGTGCAATAAGCTCACGTGCCGCGTGCCGACTGATGAGGCGGCGCCCCTCTCCACTCGCTCCACGCATCTCTCACCGGTGTGTGCACGCCAGCATCAGTCCTTCGCGCCAAAACTTACGTAAAACATTACGACCACACTATTTCCGCTGTTTGCTTTTCAAATTCCTTTTAACTAAAATTTTAGGCACAGGTTTTGATAGCGACTTTCTTGAGTTGTGTTGAAATCTTGGATAAGACAACCAGAGCCTCTCCAAAATAATTTTGCAGGCGCACTTTTGTTACGATAAATAAATAAATATTCTTTTATCGAATAATTATGTCTTTTGTACTCTTTAAAATTCTATCATGATGAAAACCACTGGCCTCAAGAAGACGAACACAAACGTCACGCACGTCACTTTAACGTCATCATGGTCATCATCATATATATGCACGTCATTTGTCAAGTTTAAAAGGTCATTGGACTCATTGGCAGCCATGCACGTATTGGCAGCCAGTCGTTACGGGTCCCCACATACATCAGTTTTCCTGATCAGGAATCCTGATCCGTTTTCTATACGAACACAGTGAATTCTTACAAGTGTGTGTGCATGTTTTGTGTGTGTTGTTCATATTTCATCGTATTTCATTCATCATTTCGAATGGGGATGGCAACTCAAAGCTAATCGTAGATGTCGCTGCGATCGTTGTCTCATATATCAGATTACTGTATAGCTTGTACAAAAAACAAACACGTATTTTGTTATAAAAATTGAGTTTATTCTAAAAAACAAATATGGGAAATTATTCGTCAATGCAAGTGCATATACTAAATCCAGAACTAAGGCGCCGCGGAGCATCTACAAGAGGAAAAAAAGTGATTAGGTTGAGAGGCTAGAAATTTGATTCTACTACATTAAACACACATTTACTTGTAGTAAGGATTTAAAATTGTATTTTTTAAGTAGGTATTACATGTGCTAGCCTCTACAAAGAATATAGTACTGCTTCTGACATTCTATATTGAGAAAAATGTCATCAAGTTTTGTGTTTGTCTTCTTCATCTAATTTTACATCTATTTTATAGATTGGAGCAATATGATAAGAATTTTAACTTCCTAACACCACAACTATCACAAATCTCGGTCCCGGTGATAATTCTTCCACCAGACGAACCATTTCATGATATAAAGAGCGATGCAATATTTAGTATTACCTCCAATAGAAAGGTAGATATTATTTTGAAAGGTGTATTCGATTGTTTAGTTATGGTAAAATCATAGAATTTCATTAATAAATTCAACTAACGGCCTGTCCCGGCTTCGCAAGGGTAGATATTTGTTTATTATATAGCTTTTCTTTATTGATAATACATTTTTTGGTCTCACAGCAGTCATAGCAGCTACCCATTATTTATTGATAGTGTGAATTGTCGGAAATTTGTATGTTCCATCATTATTACAGCCTTTTACACAACATCTAGTCATTTTACATCAATAAAAGGCTTTTTTTCAGAAAATTCCTTTGATTTGACAGTTCTTTTGGGACACAGATGTCAATTTTCACTTTGACACTTGCCTTCCCCATTCCGTTCGGAATTCCTGATCAGGGAAACTGATGTATGTGGGGACCCTAAGTCACAGACGTAGTGTTGCCTGGTTCTTTTGGTTTTCTGGCCGTAGTAGGATGAATAGATGAGTTGGGCCTACTCACCTCAATAGGAAATAAGAATTGTGGGGAGCTGTTGCCTTTAGATGTGGGAATTTACATACGTTTTTTCTGAACGAATAACAGCTGATTGCAGCAGTTTGACAGTTGACAGCCAGCTGACACGTCCCTGTCAAGTCAATGTCAAACCGTGTGTTATGATTTGCCTGGCCGTGCTCGTCAGTAAATTATCCAAAATGTTTTAGTTCCCTATCAATCTTTTCATTTATTTCCATCTCAATTCACTTCTAATTAAATACTAATTGCATGCGTTGCTTGGATAAGTGCACAGTATTAATCGTATGAAATCAACTTGTGCAAAGATATAGGAGGAGAAAAGAAAGAATAAGCTCTTCAGTGTACAATGCCTGATAAGGAAACAATACTGAAATGTCGCCACTGTCCGAAGAGCTTCAAATATGAAAGTGAAAGAAGAAGACACGAGCAGAGCCACAGTCCTCAGTTCCAGTGCAAAGTTTGCAGCAAAAACTTTAGTTTCATGTGAGTTAGCACAATTTGTTCTCTTATCTCAGTTATTTGTGTCCAGTCAGTAAATCAATCGCCTCTATGACTCATATTATTATCTTGTTTTGACCTGTAAGGTGATAACAAAAAGTAATAGTTGTATTACACAATATTTTGGTAACATCACATTGATCACAACTTAGGTAAAAAACAATTACAAATTTTTTTTTGAAAAGAAACTATAATAATTACCACTACATTTACTTATAATAAATGGATGTTGATGAATGTTTTAAGATCTGCTCTGCGTCGCCATGAGAAGCAACATGAAAGAACTGGAAGTGTACAGTGTTCTGAGTGTGGGAGAGAGTTCCGCGATAACATACTTCTGAAGAGACACACCAAATATGCACATGGAGGTAAATATTATAGCAATTATCACAAAGTAAGCATCTAACAAATATTTACAAATCATACCCTTATTGCAAAAACTGATTATCTGCATTTTTAAACCAATTTTAGTTAAATATAGAAATCGAATCCTCAAGTCACGACGAAGCTACAGGTAAAACCCATTTTCGATCGAATTTTGATGCAGATAATCGGTTTTTGCAATAAGGGTACGAAATGGATTGTTAAAATTTGTAAGAAAAAAAGTATCTTACAAATTTTAACAAATGGATTGTTAAAATCTGTAAGATACTTGGATAATTAATAGAAAGACAATTATGCCAAAGGTCATATCACAGCCTGTATAGTTAAGGCTATCTTGCCAGAAATAATTTTGGAATGGATTACTAGAGTGTTACTGCACTTTATTATTTAACTATTGTATTCATCATCAGCTCATAATGTTCCCACTGCTGGGATACAGGCCTCCTTTCTCAGAGAAGGATTAGACCATAATTCACCACGCAGGCCCACTGAGAATTGGTAATGTTGCATACCTGCAAATTTTTGGTACTAGGACATGGCGGTTCCCTCACAATGTTTTCCTTCCCTGTTTTGAGAGTAGTGATATTGAAATAAATTACTCAATGTTATGCGCCTGGCAGGGTTTGAACCCACAACTCATTAGTCGTTCTTCGACTTGTTGGATTTAGTTTAATGCAAACATTCTGGAACTAGAGATTTGCATGAACAATCATAGTTGCAAAGTTCATTACTGAGATTTAGGTTGTAGGGTACATTACTGTGAAAGATTGCTCTTGCTACTTCGTTGTGGGGGCTTCTATTTATCTATTCAAGGTCTTAAGGGACCTAAAATGAAGATGACGGGGGATTCATCACTATAGTTTGATTATTAATTCGAGTCAGTAAAATGACAAGTGCAACTGTCACTGATACATACAAAATGAAACAAACCAGGAACATTGGACATGTCATTTTACTGACTCGAATTAATAATCGTATTTTAGTTTAACTACAAATTTTTGCACGCTATGCGACTTGTGAATTGCCATAAGCCTAAAGCCCGGTTTCCACTGCAAGCGGAGCGGACACATTAATGACTCAGCGGGTGAAAAGAGTAAAAATCAGCTCGCTCTGGCAACGCAAAAACGATTTGTTGGTGGAAATACAAGTATGCAGTTTGCGCTTGCGAGTTTAACGAAGTCATTAATGGGTCCGTTCCGCTCGCGGTGGAAACCGGGCTTAAGGCTGCTGCCTCGCGCTGCTCCCGCTCCGCCGCCGCCGCCGCCCCGCTGCCCGCAAGATTCGAGGCAGCGGCCTTACGCTCGATTTATTGTGGGCAAAACACTACAGCGTAGGCGCGCGGGCGGTCACCGCTTGTCAAAGTACACCGCTCGCTGCCCGTTCCCGCCCCGCTGCCGCGCCGCTGTTTTCGAGGGTCGGTCCATTTGATTATTATACGCATAACATCCTGTCGCTCCCGCTCCGCCGCCGCCGCCGCCCCGCTGCCCGCAAGATTCGAGGCAGCGGCCTTAGGAATAAATTTGAATCAAAAATATGTTGCCGCCATTGTTCAGACGTTCGCGAATAAAAACAAATATCTCGACGACAAAACAAACACAACATTACGCGGCTATAGTGACGCGCGATCTGCCCGCTAGTTTCGAGAACGGGTCTGCAACGGACGCGCCGCTCCCGTGTCGCCCCCGCCGCCGCGCCGCTTTCCGCAAGATTCGAGGCAGCAGCGGCCTAAAGCCTTATTTAGATGATGCAAGAACTCGCACGCGAGTTGTGTTACAAGTTACAACGAATTCAGATCAAATAAATACCGCAAACCGCAATGTAGTGAAACTCGCATGCGAGTTTTTGCTCCGTCTAAAGGTGGACGCACACCTATCAGAGCCGAACGCGGCGAAGGAATCGAAGGAATCGAATTTTAGAATTCTTTATATGAAATCTCATGAAACCTCGCACACTTATCCGCGCCGAGTCGTCCGAATCGGAAGAATTCGAATGACGTTATCAGATTCGGCGCGGTCGATTCCGGGGGGCGGGGCCTCTTCGATTCCTTCGGCGGGTTCGGCGCGGTCGACTCTTTCGGCGCGGTCGATTCCGGAGGTGGATTCCTTCGATTCCTTCGGCTCGTTCGGCTCTGATAGGTGTGCGTCCACCTTAAATGAGGTTTCAATCAACTGAAAAAACTCCGTTCATCATTCACTTGTCCCAAATGGATTATGGCACTCCTGATGGAAAGAAGGCTCAGGTTACATTAAACTTATCTATACCTCTATACTAATATTATAAAGCTGAAAAATTTTGTTTGGTTTAACCAACTAATCTCAGGAACTACTGGTGCAAATTGAAAAATTACTTTTGTGTTGGATAGTCTATTCATCGGGGAAGAAGCCGAAAAGCGGGTGAAACAGCGGGGAACAGTTAGTGTTAAGTAAACTTACAATAATTTGAAATAAACTATCATTTCCAGGAACATATACATGTACGAAATGCAGTGCAGTGTTCAGCAGTGAGCCGGCTCTCAACACACACATGAAGACACATAAGTCGCAGTCCGAGAGACGCTATCAATGCAGCTTCACCGGCTGCTCCAAGAAGTTCAACTTCCCTCATCATTTGAAGCATCACGAGCTTACACACACTAACACTAAGCAGCATTACTGTAAAATTTGTAATAAGGGTGAGTGTAATTTTGATTTCCTATACATATGTATATATCATACTGATTATAGGGTCAATTCCAACCCTATCATTTGATGCTTATATGGGCAACTCGCTGTCCGACCACCGCGTTGTGTTCCACGCGCGCCTGTCAGCATAATGTTGGGGGCCTTTTAGAGGGCCAAAGCCTGCCGGGGTCGGGGGCTTACCGAATTACCGTGACCCTGGAACGTAAAGGGCTGTTGAAGGACACCGTGGATTTTAGTCAGTACAGGTCTAACAGTCCCTCCCGCCCTGCCCTGGGTGGGAGGACACATTTGATTATATTATATTACCATGATAGAAAAAAAAAAACCTTTTGATGCTCAAAGCTGGTAACTACTGAGATAGAGGCTGTGTACAAAAAATGAATGTGATTGAGATCTTTTTAGTCTACCTACCTATTACTGATAGGTATCAGTAATAGGTAGGTAATAATAATAATATTATAATAATATTCCACAACTATCACACAACGCCATCTAGTCTCAAGCTAAGCAGAGCTTGTGTTATGGGTACTAGACAACTGATAAACATACCTATATATTTCTAAATACATACATATTATAGATAAAATACACCCAGACACAGAACAAATGACCGTGCTCATCACACAAACATTTGTCCTGGGTGGGAATCGAACCCACAACCTCTGGCATAGCAGTCAGGGTCACTAACCACTAGACCAACAGGCTACTCAAGCTAAAAAAGGTAGACTAAAAAGATCTTATATCATATATTCTGTCAGTTAGATTTGCGAAAGAAAATTGACCCATATTTCATTTTTGTTAGGTGATCCAAAATTAACAGGATTTTTTGTGTTGTCAATATCATCAAATGAGTCCTCTCAACCTGGATGAAGTAGAACGGATTGTCAGACTTACTGACTCAAAACCATCCTGTTCCTTAACATGTCCCGTCCCTTCCCTTTTAAGACAGTCTCGCAATCCTGGCAGAATTACACCTTCGCTTACCATCAGGCGAGATAGTGGTCAAACGCGAAACTATCTATAAATAATAAAAAAAACCGCCTCTCATATAATAATATACAGGCAGTACTTCTTGATATGGCTCGTATTGTGAGGAGGTTCTTGTCTCTGGAGCGACTGGAGCCCTAACCACCGGTAGCTTGGACCCTGCTCCCACACTGGTGGAACACTATTTTTTATATTTTTAAATGTTTTTAATTTTTGTTTTTTTTTTTGTATTTAATAATATTTAAAAATATAAAATAAAATGTAAAAAAAATGAATAAAGAGAATAATAATATAACATTCCACAACTATCACACAACGCCATCTAGTCCCAAGCTAAGCAGAGCTTGTGTTATGGGTACTAGACAACTGTTATTAGTTATTTATGCAACTGTTGTATAATCAGGGGTATTAAAACACGAATGTGGGTTTATATATATCACATGTGGGATAATAGTATCACATGAGTGTTTTAATACCTAATTATAACAGTTGCATACAAGGCTTTATCTACAATCATGATGTGAATCCTCTATAAAAGATTCTCATACCATAGGGTGTTGTACAGTGTTGTAAGAACTATGTAAATTCAAGAAAAGTCTAAGTAATTACGAAGCATGTAAAATAAACAAACCTTAATAAGTGAAAGAATTATTGTTCTTTTTTCAAAATTTTAGCGATCTGTACCCTGAGCACGAGTTTTCAGTATTTGAGACGTAAAGTAAACTGGAACTTTGACAACTTCAAATTGACAATTTTCAAGGAAAAAATTAGTTCCTACTTCGCACACCAGTGGCGCTGTTCCATTTTTTCATACAAGAAACGCTGTAAATACTGGAAAAACGCTGTAAAGTAAAAGAGTGAAAACTCGTGCTCAGGGTACTGGTGGTGAAAATGTCATTGCATGAGAATGTTCTTTTTTTGAAATTCAAAATATCACGCGTTTGGATGATATAATGATCATAATATCATTGAGTGTTTTAATAATGGCAATAAGCTAATTGTTATAGGTTCTTTTATAGAGGATTAATAGCATGATAGTAGATAAACATACTTATATATTTCTAAATACATAAATATTAAATATTATATAATAATAATTTCAAAATTGCAGGGTTTATACAGTCCCATCACTTGAAGTCCCACCTGAAGACGCACACAGCTGATACTTCACTGTACTGCTCATTTGCCGACTGCGGGAAGAAGTTTGCCACTGCTTACGCTAAGAAGAGACATCTGGCTAAACATCGTAAGTGTTTCAGTACCTATACACCGTGTTCTTCACGTTATCCATAAACTTTAGCAAATACTTCTATGGCTTTTACAAATCAAATCCAGCAAAGGAAGTAGTACTTAAAAAGGCTTCGTTACAAAGATATTTGTAATTTCATTTAATGAAATTTAATTGAGCTATGCAGTGAGAAAGTATCTTAATTTGAAATCTATCAAATACTATTTGCATTTCATTTGTTTCAGCCCGCCAAATGTTATGAATGACGTTGCCAATTCGGATAAAGAGGCATGCATATCGGGTTATTTACGTCTAGGTATTTAGTTTGTATGAAAATTAACAAAAAATAAAAAATAAGAATTTATTAATGTGTCCATAATGAAAAATGCTTACTTCCGTGGTTTGAACATCTGGTCGAAGTTTATGTATATCGTCCGGAACACGGTGTATTTAAAAAAAAAAAATCTGTTGAGAATATCTCTTTGTCTTCTCTACATTGTATTTGACTGTAGCTATAAAAACCCCCTATTAATATTTTAGAAATAAAAAAAAAAGTTTGACTGTAGCTAATGAATTATTATGAACTGAAAAGAAGATCAAACTAAAATTAAGGCACAATGCAAAATTCATGCTTGATATCATGAATTTCTAGAATTCTGTGGTACCTGCTAAATGGTCTTGTTCTATTTTGCTTTTGTTTTATTTTAGATACAGCGGACAGTGGAATATCATCAGATTCAAATTCAGCATGTGACTTGTCATGTTTGACAAAGAAGAAAACTGAATATGGTAAGTTCAGATTGCATTTTACTGAAAATATTTCATTCCATTTTTTTTGCATCTTATGCGCCTGCCAGACTATGCTCCTTGCGCTGCTCATCGCTATGCTCCTCGCGCTGCCGTGATTTGCCGCGATGTTGCCCTCTCTGCCCACACACTGCTCTACTCGCGCAATTAATCGCGACGCTCCTCACTTGTCATTTGCCTTGGTGAGACGATGGACGTTGAAACGGTGGCAGCGTGCGCGCTATGCATTTTTAGTATAGCTAATTATATTAATGTGGTAAAAAGAAATATACATCGTCGTCGTCGTCCTCGTCTTGCGCGAGCGCTCGATGCGGACTGCGACCGCGCGATTATGTGGCCAGCCACTCGCACTCGTATTGCCGGTCCTTTGACTCGCGCGCAAAAACCGACAAAATAGGGAGCAGTGGGCAGGACGAGGAGCATGACGTGTGGCATGACGAATAATGTTGCCACACTATGTCTCTGCCTCCTTTCCTCGTTACTTCCCATGCTACTCGTCGAGTGTGTGGCCGGCGCATTACATGTGCTCAAATTATTTATTAGCATTAGTTCTCATTATTTTTTTAATGAAAGCTTTCCCCCCTACTAGGATTTTTCCTGTGCGTTTACAAACATAAACTCACAAACTGCCGGACCCGGAACAATTACTTCTAACGCCCGAAATTAATATTCAATCTCAATCCAAATTCCGTTCCTTTGTTGTTAAGGGTTGCTTCTGATTGGACACCTTAAGCGCTCGTGTACACGACACCGCCGCCGTGCCGCCACCGCGCCGCCACCGCGATGCCATTCGCTAGTGTTTTATTTATTTAAAAAAGGAGGTTTCTCATTTCGGCCTTATATATGTTTTTTTTTGTTTGATCGCGGATAACTTCTTCGTTTATGAACCGGATTTGATGATTCTTTTTTTGTTGGAAAGAAGATATTTCAAAGGTGGTTCCATGATATGGAAATTAGGGTTTGATGATGGAAGACCAGGGAAATCGATGGAGCTAAATAATAAGAAATATCTTCTTTCCAACTAAAAAAGAATCATTAAAACCGGTTCATAAACGAAGAAGTTATCCGCGAACAAACATAAAAAAACATTACGGCCGAAATGAGAAACCTCCTTTTTTTGATATTTCAAGCACTAGCAAATTGGCATCGCGGTGGCGGCGCGGAGGCGGCGCGGAAGAGGTGCGGCGGCGGCGCGGTGGCGGCGCAGTAGCGACCGTGTACACAGCCTAGAGGCGCGGTGGCGGCGCGGCGGCGGCGTCGTGTACACGAGCGCTAAAGATTCCGATACGCAAAGTCGGTCGTTGATTGGTTACAGATAAAGATCCAACCGGAAGTACTCGCAGCGACCGACCGATATTATTTCATTTATTAAAGAGATATTATTTTTATTAATTTCCAGCGTTAATTATGCAAATATTTCTTCCGTGCGGGAATTGAACCTGCGACACGCAGCGCTTGTAGTGTGTTTGTCAACGGCTTACCTACTACGCATACCTTGCCGTCAAAGATTGCCATGGAATGTCATAATTATATTCTATTTTTTATTTTCAGATGCCATAACTTGTTCTTCATGTGGATTAACAGTCTCAAAGTCCCAATATGAAAAACATACGTTTAGTTGTATACAGAACATAAAAGAAGAATACATCTCCAAAGATTTACCTATTACTTTTGAAAGCAGTGGAATCGAAGATAATATCAAAGACACGCCAAATGAAAACATTGATGATGAAGAAGTCCCCAATTGTAAATCAGTATTAGGAAGTTGTATAATGATTGATAAAGGCGAAACATGCGTTTGTGCACAAATATCTAAGACTGTTGATGAAGAATACGATTTCACACCTATTGACAATAAACCCATAAACATGAGCAGAGTTGATAACAATGTGAGCAACTTCTGTGAAGGCTGCGAATGTTCTGAACGATGCAATGTTCCAAATAGAAGTACTGATGACTATCGGGACAGCACACCAGTAATAGAGTATAAAGCTGATGGCACTGTCAAATTAAAGGACATTTTCGAAATAGATATTCCTCCAGCTAAAACTATTAAGAAAGAAGTTGATAGTGTAAATACTGATGTCAAATTCATTCCGTACAACAGTTGTAAGGCTGTGCTGGGCAACTGTATCGTCAGTGGGAATGGAATGATGGGAGACGGATGTCTCTGTGCGAGGATGATCCTGGACGAGCAAATAACCGCTCAAGAGATTGATGATATCACGCCACGACCAAAAGATGAAATATTCTGTGATTAAATACAAAAAGATTTTATAACGTTAAATTGTTGTCTATGAAAAAGTTATGTAGTTTGTTGGTACTTAATAAAAAAAAAAAATATTTAATGCTATTTTCGTTGTGTAATGGGAACAAGAAACACTCTGATATAATTATTATTAACTTTATATTTATTTACAACATAATTCAATTATTTTACAATTCAACCATTTATACAAAATATTTATCTTAGTTAACAAGTACTAAATTAATTATTATTTTACAATCAGACCTCACTTCTGTGTAATATCACTAAGTTAATAAGTACGAATGGAATGTAGTTTATCTGCGAGTTATCACATACGGCATGGCAGACAATCACAAGAATATAACAAACGCCGTCTAACGGGTACGCCATTTTATTTCAAACTCGTTATAGCGTCCGATTCAAGAGTAATTTATTTAAAATAATAATAATATACATTTAGCTATGGTAACAATTACAAGATAGGACTGTCAGGTAATCCTCCTAAGAGCGAGGGCGTAATATTACAAGATCCAAGGTTTTTGTGTACCTTCATAGAGCATGAATCGCGTAAAATACTTAAAGTACATACGTTTTACCAGTTATTTATACATTTTTACGCAATCCATATAATTTTATATAGACAAAGCAATAAATAAATCTAAATCTTTCTTTCAAGACGATGACTCTTCCTAGTTTGACTAGTCTAATGAATAAAATTGTTCACGATACGAATAAAGGACGATACAATTAAAGGTACTGTAAGTAAGTTTCTGCGGACCGAAACCCAGTAAATTGAATTCATTAATAATACAATAATATTGCATTTACATTGGTGTAAAAGATTTTAGAATAATTTGTTCGAAGGTGTCAACGAAATCACAGGAAATGAAATAGCAACATTATAACTAATTGTGTGTGTTGAGTTACAATTGAGCGGCACGTACTACGCTTCATTATTAATTACTGAATCAAATTTGGTAGCTTCTAATGTCCTTTTATCACTTTTTGGCAAATCACTGATATCATTGAGCTCGGCATTGTTTTCACTTGGATGTTGCTCCAGTAGAACTTCTTTTTCTGCAATGGGAACAACACTAAGGAACCCACCGTCAGTGTTTAGCACTGATACGGATGTAGTCGTATCTACGTTGTTACTTCTTATAGTTGTCATTGTTGGAGTTTCTAGATCATCGGTGTCCAATAAAAATGTGGAAATGGGTATAGGCTCAGGTTTGGTCATTGTTGTATCGTTGTCGATAGTTTTGTTTAGCGTCGTAGAAGCCGTGGTAGCATTTCCGTTCATGAGCAATTCATTAAATGAAGTATCGTCTTCTGAGGCTGTCGGAATTTGCCGATTCTCTTCTTGTTTGGTATGGTTCGTGTCAGTTGCATTTTCTACTACAGGTAAGGTTTCGTTAGTAGATGATACAAGTTCTGACTGGTTTATGACCTCAGTATTCTCGTTTTGGGTCTCAGTAAGGTTATTCGGTTCCAGGTCGTGACCTTCTTGAAGTTTTTTGACTAAACTCTTGTTGTTTTCCACCTCTGGTAAGAAAGGATTCATTTCAGTTTCATGATCATCATACTCTGCTGATTGTGCATTTCCAGGTTTCGCTAATAGGACTGAATTATTACCGTGATGACTAGAAATCTCATAAATAGTTACGTTTAGATTATTTAATTTTCCGTCTGAATTTTCTGTTCCGGTCATTGAAATATCTCGAGCGGTTTCGTTAGTTGATACTGTAGTGGAAGGTGCATCAGTTGAAGAGGGTATTTGTTTTTCATCGATCATAACAGGGTGTTGGATTTCTGTAGTTACTTCTTCACTCTTTTTGGGCAATTCTTTGACAGTCAAATATTTATCAGAGTCCGACTCCTCCCAAACGGGGGCTGGTTCAGCCTTCGTTGCTGGTTCTTCAGTTATTAAATCATTAATACTGACTGCTGTCACAGCTTTAATCGCTTGAGATGAATTATTGGCTTCTGTCTCTTTGTGGTCCGGTACAGGGTCTTTAATGAACGTTTCAGCTACTCTATAAATATAATCGCTGACAGTAGTGGTTTCAACTGATACATTTGTGCTAACTATCGCTCCCGAATTGTTTTTTTCGGCGTCTACTACGTTCATCGTGACATTATTTGCTATTCCAGCTGATATTTCCTTGTTGACTCTTTTAAAACGAGTATCCTCATTTTCATAGTCTTGCACCATTCCGTATAGCGGTTCGTCTGGTTCCTGTTTGTTACTATTAGAGCCCATGTTACTCAAATAATCGGGCTCAAAATCATCTTTCACCTGGCCACGGTTCATTATTTCATCTATTTTGGTTATACTGGTTTCTGTTGTTTCATGTTTCGCCATCTTGTTCATAGCTTCATCGTAGTTTATTACAGTAACAGATTCTGACAGCCAATCAGAATCAGTAACACCTCCTGTGGTTGTACTCTCCGTTGTATCCTGTATGCCATTGTAATTGCTGGATGTTTTTGATTTATCTTCAATCGACTTAGAGGAACGGTTGTAAAGCATATTTATTGCATCAAAAGTAATATCCATTCCTTCTTCAGGTTCGTGTTCGGTAGAGGTTTCGTTATTTTGAGGATAAGGTTTTTTTTCTAAAACTTGTAATAGTTTATCTCCATCAGAGTTATCGTAGTGTTTACTGATTGAAAATTCTTTGATCGTTTCAGGTTCTGAGGTTGTTGTTTCAGTTGGTTCTGATTTGTTGGTTTCTATTGACTTGGCTTCTTCGATTATAGAAGTTATCATAGATCCCGTTTTAGATTCAGATGATTCTTCGTTTTCTGTTTCAGTTTCACCTGTGGTCCTTTCCAATTCGACGGTTGCTATTGTGTTGACAATTTTAGTAGTTGTTTCTGATGTTTCTTGGTTAGCGGGTAAAATTGAAATTGGCATTTTGTTTTCGTCCTCCATCGTTCTTGTTATTTCGGTATTCGGGGTAACAACATCTTTGCTGAGTACGTCGAGTGAATCGTTTTCGTTTACAGGGATTGTTCTTGCGGTAGTCGTTGTTTCAAATAAGAAATCTTCATCAAATGATTTGAACGACCTTTGCTCCGATTCATGCATAATTTTGTTAACATTATTATTAAATAGCTCTTCGAACTCTGTTTGGTTATGATCGACCGATTTTTCCGAATCCTGCCCTTGCTGTTCAAGCCAATCAGTTATTTCAGTAGTCGTGCGAATATCCTCGTCTGTATTGCTCTCATTGTTTTCATTTTTAGCACTTAAAATTGAAATGATTTCTGGTTTTGGTTCGTAAGATGGTTCATTTATAAGGTTTGGTTCAGATAAAGAAATTCTCCTGGTTGTCATTTCCTGAGTTTCGGTTTCTTCAACAGGTTTATATTCAAATTTTCCTTCATTAGTGTATAAAATTGATTTTTCTTCGGCGTTATCCGACTGCTCAATGTGATGCTCAGATAGTTGGTTATTATTCGCGACTGTGGTCATATTAGGTTCTTCTGTGACCGCATTAGATTCGTGTCTAGTTTCATGTCCTAGTGATTGCGAAATTTCTTTTTCAATAGATTGTGAAGCTTGTGTGTTAGTTTCGGAGTAAGATTCTGCCATTGGCACACTCGTCGGTTCAGGTTCAGGCTTAGGTTCGTCAGTTGGTTTGGATTGCTCTTCTTCTCGCGACATAAAGGCAGGATTCAATGCGATATGTTCTGGTGAAGGCGTTGTCGATGTAGTTTCTGACTCTGATGTTGGTTCTGGCTCTGATTTCGGTTCTGGAGAGGGTTCTGGTTCTGATGTTGGTACAGAAATTGATGGCGGTTCTGGTAGAGATTTAGGTTCTGATTCTAAATCGTACTTATGTACTTGTTCTGTGGTCGGTTCGGGAGATGGCTCAACAGCTGGTTGGGGTTCGGGCTCAGCAGCTGCTTGGAGTTCTGGCTCAGCAGCTGATTGGAGTTCCGTAGTCGGTTGGAGTTCTGGCACAGCAGTTGTTTGGGGCTCTGGCTCAGAAGTTGTTTGAGGTTCTGGCTCAACAGTTGGTTGAGGTTCTGGCTCAGCAGTTGGTTGGGGCTCTGGCTCAGCAATTGGTTGGGGCTCTGGCTCAGCTGTAGGTAGGGGCTCTGGTTCGGCTACCGGCTCTGGCTCAGCCTTGGGTTCAGACTCAAATTTGTGTTCAGGGTCAGGTGTAGGTTCAGGGTCGGATGTGGGTTCAGGTTCAGGTTTTGGTTCTGGTTCGGATGTGGGTTCTGGCTCAGGTTTTGGTTCTGGCTCAGATGTAGGTCCAGGTTCAGGTTGCGATTCTGGTTCAGAAACTGGGTTCTGTTCACTTGGTTTAGCTGTTTCCGACTCTTCTATCTTATTCGTTGAGTGACCAAAAATGTGTGAAAAGTTAACATCAGTTTCAGTTTCGGTGGTCGTCTCGGGCATTCTGTGATGAGTTTCTCTCCAATCGAAAGTATGCTCGTGGTGAACCGTTTCAGTGGCCGGGTTTTCTTCATCTGGAATCATTTTAGTAGTGACCGGATTGGCGTTTACTGTAAGAACTGTAAAGTCTCTCTCATTGGCGTCTTCAGGGTGCTTTTCATTTTCAGTGCCTAACAACGATATACATTGTTTAGGGTTAGCCATATCTATTATTTCACCGTATGGGCATGTGCATGTGAATTCAAGGGTAGTCTCATCGAAGACGCAGCCATGTTCGCAACCATTCTTGTTTATTTGACAGATATCTAGGACGGGTCTAGTCTGGAGTTTGTCTTCGGCAATATGATAAACGTTGATCATTCTGTTATTTCTCTTAAGGTAGGACTCCAGACCAGCCTCAAGTTTTTTAGCGTTCAACAAGTCTTCTGTTGGTTCAGTGTTCAGCTTGGGCTTCCAGTGAATTCTGTAGGTGACGATGACCGAGCCTTTTCTGTAAATAAAATAATGAAATCAGTATTATTACTTGATGTACCGTAGTTGTATTATTGTTCTTTATATTAATACTGACAAACGTACATATTTTGTTGTATGTATACAATCAATTTTTCATGGCCCCATTGATAGGACACAGGGTCTCCTTTCCATAAGACGGAGTCTACTGTCCACTACGCAGACAGTAGCTACCACAAGCAATAAAATAAATTGCATGATACGCGTTTAACATTAGATTTTAATGCTCAGAGCTCATACGCAAGAGCTATCGATTTAAAAATCATTATTATTTATGTCACTGCCACTGGGACATCACTCGTCTTATGGGATACTGCAGATCACCATTCGTAGGTGTTTTTTTATAAATGTTTAATTAGAAAACTTACTTGATCTCAATAACTTCAACTGTAATTTCGTTGTCTCCATTCTCGAGGCTGTTTCTGTCGAATAGTGCTCGTTTGATGCCGTCAGCGAAGTTGGAGACGAACTCTTTGTATTCGTCGCTCTCAGGGTCTTCCAGCGCTGGGCTAAACTCTTCGTTATCAATCTTCAGCTCACCTTCCACTGTTCTGGGCACTGTGGCATTAGACAAAAGAATCGTTAGGTAGTCCAGTCAAGTTAAACCGTAGGTATATATAAGTATGATTCTTTTACTGGGTTGTGAAAAAGAGCGACCTCTGGGGCCCAAAGGGAAATTGTGAGAGCTGGGCGAGTTTATTAATTTATTCTTCCGCTACCCCTAGACCGGAAAAATAAATTTTGATTTTCCGCACACCAAAATTAAGAAACATTGGATCTTATTAATTTAGTTAAGTTACATTAAAAAAAAACAATGCACTCACCATACATAGAAGAATCGACGGTTTCATCAGAAATGATAGAAGGTTCGTGACCCTCATCACTCTGTGGTTCTGGTCCGTGTTGGTGTTCCGTCGTTTCCATGCTGTGGTCGTGATCTTCACTGTGGTCGTGGTCCGCACTGTGGTCGTGGTCCGCACTGTGGTCGTGGTCCGCGCTATGGTCATGATCGTGTTCGTGGTCGTGGTGGACGTGACCGATGCCGCCCAACGCCCGCGCCGAGCTGACAGATGTGTTGTATTGCTCCAGAGGAGTTGGCGAGTTCGTGAATAGCACGCCAGCTGGAAATTAATTTGAGAATGTTTAATTATATTGAAGTTTGGTGAGTATGTAAAATGGTAATTTTGGACACAAATAATGTTGACAGTGTTGGCATATTGTTCGACGAATCGATGGAGTTGTAAGTAAAGGTTAAGTACTGCTGCGTTGGTATTCCCTCGATTATTAGTCTTGGATGTTAATTAGTTACTCGCCATTTAAGTATTTTATTAGGTATATATTTAAAATACATATTTTTTTCCTCAGGAGCTAACTAGGACAGGACACTAACTAGGAGTTACTGTCCTGTGTACTGGGTGCGCTCACAAACAATCAAATACACATATCACACAAACAAGCAGTCCTAGAACATCCACTACCGGGTCATACAAATATTTGTTCCATGCGAGATTCGAACCAGCGACACATAACGCAGCAGTCGATCGCTCAACCACTGTGTGAACTGTGCCGTCAAATATCGGTGCATATTAGCATCATCATCATCATATCAGCCGTAAGACGTCCACTGCTGAACATAGGCCTCCCCTTTAGACTTCCAATAGGACCGGTTGTAAGCGACCTGCATCCAGCGTGATCCTGTGGCCTTCTTACGATCGTCTGCCCACCTAGTGAGTGGACGTCCTACGCTGCGCTTGCCGGTGCGTGGTCTCCATTCGCATATTAGCGCAGTCGACCCACAATTCCCTTGGGAAAATAATTGACGGTAAATGGTTTCATGGGGAGAATCCTCAATTAAGAATTTATAACTGTCAACGTGCTGAAGAGATCACCTTTTTTAAGACAATTTCCTCTAGTTAGCATGATAAGTGTATTAGTGAACTTACTGGCTGCTAACACAATGATGGCGACTATGGCTGCGACGACAAGCCCCAGGAGCGTCCAACAAAGAGGTCGCTTGCAACCTCCTTTCTCGCCGCGTTTGTCTGCTGTTACATACAGCTTTTCACCTCTGTAAGCAACGAAAAGTTAAGTTTTAAAATAAGAAAACGAAAATACAGTTATTTTTTTAAGTAGAAGGTAGGGATGTAAATATGAAAAGCGAAAAATGTAGGGAAAAGGTTTTTCGTATTCGCTTTTTGCCTCATCCATTAAAATAATCGTTCGAATAAAACCACGTTATTAAATCACTTAAAATCTCCATAAAATTACACACGTTACAAGAAAAACGTGTCCGTAGTTTACTACTATCATGGCCGTTTTCATCAAAATTTTGAGCAAGACTTGCTTCACCAGCTAAACAAATAATTACCATAGCTTCTATAGGACGATGAAAAAAAAAAAACTATAGATAATTATCGGATTACAAAATAGATTGGGTAATTAAACGGTGAGTAAGTTCATCCACCGTACCGGAGGTTAGAACAAAACATGGTTAAATTGCATTACAATTTGCTAAAATTAATTATACGCACTCTTCGACATCTGAGTTATCATCGTGAAAGGTTAAAAGCCGTTCTGTGGGATTTTCCATGGTTTCCTTTGCCACTTCTAAACTGGATGAGAAGTGATTCAACTTTGGTCTGCTACCCGCCACATAAATGAACACTTACTAACTTTATTTTCGGAAGTTTATCGCAAATTGGCAGACGTTACGATCTACCCTCATATTTAAAGGTATTCGTTCAATTGAATGTTGCCAGTTTGTGGTAGTTAATTGTAGTTAGCGTTATTGTAAAACACATCTTATCCGATTAATAAATTATTTCATCCCAAGTAATGAGTTTTTGGTGAACCAGTTTTCTTACTCCCTTTGTAGAAAGTTCATTATTTAAGTACCTCGTTGAAATGTTAAATGTTTCGACTAATAGGTATTATAATTTGAGTAAGCTTTCTAGTCAGCACAGAAATAAATTGAACATCTTAGTTGTTAAAAGGTTACATGGTAAAACAGGCCCTGTAGCCATGTAACAAACGATAAACGCAAACGCTGAGTAGGCTTTAATAGATTTTCAACTTTATGTGCTTTGGTATAACGTTGAAGATCTAGTGAAGATTGCTTATCGTTTTCGATCTTTCCTGTCGCTAACGCTCAGAAATCTTAAGTAGATTTTCAACTTTAGGCTCTAGGCTATAAAGTTGAAAATCTATTGGGGAGTACCGAGCGTTTACGATTATCGTTTGCGACTTGTTGTGACTTGGCTAGGGGGGCTGGTCTCTTATTTTGATCAGCATTTTTTCAAAGGAAACAAGAGTTAACAGAATATTATTTTTATAGGATATAAGATTTTATATTTAGAATACATGTAAGTCATTATGATTTACAGTATCCAAAAAAAGTTTGTAATCAGCGGAGACAGAGTACAAAATTCAATGACAATACTCAAACAGCTACATGGTGGCCCTTTAAACTGATTTCGGATGCACCTATGCAAATATTAGGCTTGAGTTATTCGAAGGTCGGAAGCTAAGAGTCAGGGTGTGTCGCATGTCGCATTCCTGCCACGAAATGTTGCCTTATAAGAAATCGAATAGCTAACATAATTCAAACTAGGCAGGCAGTCAAGCGTCTTTGCCCATATTAGAATTAAGAAGATTTATGATCATAATTACATCTGTTTCTATGCATAGGCTGCCTATCAAAGTACCTAGCGTTTAGCAAAGTAAATGTAGTTTCAGAATGCGTACCTATTTGTAATAATTTATCGAGTTATCGAAACTAATCAAGCAAATCTCTAGTAAGAAAGACAGGTTAAAAATGACAGGATGTAAAGATATTTTTAAGGAACGAAATATTCAGCTGCGAGCAGGGTTCGAACGTGCGTCTTCTGGGTAGGTACTCAAGACGCCTTAACCAATTAGCCATCGCAACCACTACTCTCGAAGCTGAATTTCTCGTTCTCTTGTTTTTTGAACGAATGTATTGCGTAAAACAGCATAATCTTCCATGGAATAATTGTCTATGAATATACGCCCTGTGTTTACCAAGTTTATAAATGGCAACATCTAGTGCATAAATAGTGCCAGCCTGCCAGGTGCTAGGCTAAGCACAACTAGTTTTCTTCAATGACCACTGTGATATAAGCATCTTGTCTGGTATTCTTTCTAAGGCTATCTTGAAAGGTTTCTTATTTGTTGTTTTGTCAGTTGAACTAGGTATCTACTCATCTGTCCTTGATTTTTTGTTTATTACATAATCCGGTTATGATGAACTTTCTTGATTATTTATTTTATTGCTGATCTTTTTATTTTGCACACTACTTAGCGTTAGCTTAATGCAATTTCATTTTGTTTTTAATTCTTTTATTTACAATATGGCAACCCTGTCGGATCTTGTTCTTCATTTGCAAAACAGAAAAGATTTGATGCCTACCCTCTTTTATTTACCTCTAACATACGAGTATATCATTCTGTTATTATTCTTAAGAGTTTAATGTGGAACAAAAGTTTTCGCGACCTTGCAAAAGCAAACTTCACTTGTCCCATAAAAAATAAGTCTACGTTGTTTATTGCACATGGACATGCCATGCACTATGCTTCTCGCTCCCACAAAACGCGAGGCGACCTGCGTGGACCATAGACATGTTATAGAACAGTGAGACATGTCGGTTATTATAAAATCCGCCGGTGGTCGTCGTGGTCGCGAGGTGAGCTCGGTCGGCGGGTCGTCGCCCTGCGCTTTGTTCCCCGCGCCCGCGACCCGCGACCCGCGGCCAGCGCGCGCCTGCCGGGGCACACAGTCCTGCACCTTATGTCCCTTCGACCTTAGCGTTTGAAGTGAGACTCCTTTTTGCTTGGCAGGGTTTGTCACTTTCTAGCTAAGTTTTGGCGTCCTGTGTGAAAACGGTTCCAGTTGGTAGTGGGAGGTACTATATGCTTTCAGTTATTTGGCCATGGGCATTTGAACAACGATGCTTGATATATTATGGACTTTAAGTACCTCCGTATTACGAAGTGGGACTTAATCCACACTATAGTGTAGTAACCTAGAACACTAAAGTTGATAATGATCGTTTAATTTTCCAATTTTGGAAACGGCAATTAATCCGGCCGTAATTGGCGAATAGGCATTAAACCAAACTTAAAATGTCTAATGAGGCCAATTTTGTATATGTGCAGGCTTGTCAACAGTTGCGTAACTCCAAACATTAGTCCATATTCTAATGCGACTTTAAACAGCAATTAGCTAGTGCGAAACCCGTTTTGTCTCAGCCGAAAAGCCGTAAACAGCAGTGACTAGTGACCCACATTTGGCGCGTGTGTGATCATGATCAGCTATCAATCAGAGCACGAGCCATTGAGCAAGCCTCTGTCTATTCAGATCATGAATGGGCTCAAATATCAGTGTGTCGTTTGGAATTGCGCAACTTGGGAGAAAACTGTGTCGTATTGTTGTTTTGCTTTTTAATTTTACATTATTATGCATTTTCAACGTTTGAATATACAACAAGATTAGCAATAACACCACTGGAGTGTTGGGTGGGTGGTGGAGGTGGTGGTAGCTGTATCGATAATTCCATTGTATTTTATCCCAACACTACTAAACGGTTGTTATTGGTGTCTGTCTGTCTCGGTTCATGTTCTGCAATGCAGATTGCAAGGTTCTTTAAAACTATAGTATTGTGTACATATTACAATATTTGGTTGTCCACCACTGCATGTCATTTTGAGTACCGTTTTACCGGCAAAAGGGCGAGCTAAATTGTAAACGAAGTCATCTACGTATGGCTAGGTTTACCGTTAATTTTTGTAGTCTTACTTTTCTTCACTAACCGTTTTAGAAATTACGATCCCCTTTGTGTTTGTTTTAAAAGAACTAGTAGGTGATAAATCAGTCGGCAAAAATGGTTCGATTTAAATATGTCTGAGGAAGGTGCCTTCGATGGCATACCTAGTAAACGATGGCTTTATGAAATATCGTGTGGATTTATGAGGTTTTAAATTAAAATAACTTTTCATAAGTACACCGCGTGAGACAATTTTATTTTATTGACATTTGACAGTTCTACAAAACCATAGATTTTTTTTTTTTTTTTTTTTTTTAGCGTGGTAAAATCATCAAATGAGTCCTCCCACCCCGGGCAGGGCGGGAGGGACTGTCAGACTTGTACTGACTAAAATCCACGGTGTCCTTCAATAGCCTTTTATGTTCCGGGGTCACGGTAATGAGATAAGTCCCGCGACCCCGGCAGGCTTTGGCCCTCTTGGGCGGGGCCCCGTCATCGTGCTGACGCTCTTTGAGGCGCGCGTGTAACACAACGCGCCGTCGACCCGGGGTCACATATCACCCTTGAGATATTTATATTATTATTTCATGTTTTTATTAAAACTAACTCTATATAAAGAAGCCAAACCAGGGAATGCAAAATCTATCAAAAAATTAAAATTGGTCATTAGTGACTTTTTCTGATAATAAACCTAGGTATGTAAATACTGAAGCGACACTCAGATCATATGGGGAAAAAGGGAACTAATATATATGGTGTTGCCACGTATACACGTTCCATGCCCTTATGAGAAGGCGAAAATTTTTACATGGCTCACTTATCGTCTTCTGCGTGACCTGTCGATTGTTGATTACAGCCTGTGCCTGCCCAGCCTGCCCATCAATACCTGTAATTTACAGGCATTGATGGCAGGTTCTGAAGGTGTCAAACTCGTAGTCCACTTCTGGGCCGACCCAAAAAGATCTCTCGATTAGTCATCGGAACATAAGAAACATCAATATTCGTACCTAAGATTTTTAGGTTGCTTAAGAATTTCTAAACTTTTGAAGCAATTCAAGCATAAAACCACGTGACAATATGCGTCTGTCTGACTAAGGCGAGCTTTTGTCTTCATATAGGCCAGCCTGGTCACTGATCCGCTTTTGTTTTTCATCACAATAGACCAAAGTGGTCAACTAACAACTAATTGTGTGTGAGTCGAGTTCAGTGGCATCAAGTCTTAGAGAATTTAACAGTTGGAACCTATTTATTAAGCATGGATGTGTGACTCGTATTAAAATCCTGCAGACACACGCGACACGCGCGGGGCGACATGTCGCGGTCCATTCGCAGTATTTTTAGAGTGGAAATTAGCTTGGCTCGTTGTCGCAGCGCGATTAATCGCGTGTGTCTGCAGGAGGCTTAATTCATATTAATACTGTCACTTTTAAATTAAATATACCTACTCGCGAGCAAAGGTCAGAGTCACGCCGATTCCGCGCGATCTTAAGTACTTACTTAAAAAATGGTAGGTAGGCATTTTAAATGGTTCAGTGTTGACTTTTAATTAATACCAAATTCATTTAAATCACGCCATTATTTAAGGAGCTATCCCGGATCAATTCTACGTGAGTGTTTCCATACTTTTGCTCGCTAGTGTAGTAGGATTGAATTAAGATGTTCTATTGATTTCGTAAAGAGCCAAGAACTCGCATCTTCCAAGGGATATTTAAAGCCGGTTGAACTCTAAAATACACTCGAGAGCAATGAATCCGGGTCACTTAAAGAATGTTAAAAATCTCGGAAACTAAAAATGATAGGTTAATGCAATAAATTGTATTTAATAGACAATGTAATACTCCTTAAATGAAAGTAAAAAAAATATGAGTCACCATACATTTTATTAACACAAAATTACATAAAGAAAAAAACTACTGATCTCTCCTTAAAACAAAAATAGGAAACATGAAATTTTTGAACTTTATTACGATTTTCTTGAATTTTAATACTTCGTATTGCCTCCTCGTGCTTCCATTACTGCGTTTACGCGATTTGGCATGCTGTACACCAAGTTCCTTATACGATTTTGGGGAATATTCTCCCATTATTTTGAGCTCACGAAGCGTGATTGGGGGAGGGTTTCGTTGTTTTACGCGAGCATGCTTGAAGCAGCTTCGAGCATGCTTGGGACGAGCTAGGCAGATGCCTAGCTCGTCCCAAGCATGCTCGATCGGGTTGATATCCGGGCTGCGCGCTGGCCACTCCATACGAGTAATGTTCATCTCTTGAAGGTTCTTCGTAACGTCGGAGAACTCTTTGTACTGTTGACAGCGACACACCGACAGTCCTGGCTATATCGCGCTGACTCCGGCCGGTTTCCAGCATTGTAAGTATTCTGGTGCATTCTTCAGGCGTAAGCGACATAATTTCAGCTTGAATAATGAATATAGAGCACTATCAACATGGTTTATGTACCCACATAAATGACAGATTACAAACAAAAGCAAAACCAAATGCTGTAATTTCGTAGTTCCATCTTCGAAAGTGGCCCTTTTTTAAATTTGATTTTTTTATGATATAACTTTACAATAACTAAGAAGTTTTAATACTTTCATTTAAGGAGTATTACATTGTCTATTAAATACAATTTATTGCATTAACCTGGCATTTTTAGTTTCCGAGATTTTTAGGATTCTTTAAGTGACCCGGATTCATTGCTCTCGAGTGTAGTTTACAGAAACAAGTAAATTATGTCAATTTGAGTGGTCAAACTGGTTCTTATCAAATTTCCGACAAATATACCTTCATTATACTTGAATTTAAGCCACCATGTGAGGTCTATTTTATATTCCCCAAGGCGACTCCGGCGCATTTTCGGCCACTCTGCTCCCATACCCACGAACGTGGGCTGAATCGGTTATAAACACTATAATGAGTATCTGGTTAAATTAATTAAATATTTAACACATATCACTTGTTTTTACGGTTCATTTGTAAGTAAGAATGGGTTTTTAAGTTAACTGGCGTGTAAGAGCCTGAGTTTCTTTAGTATTTTGTGTCGCTGAATCGCCCAAATAGCTTATTTTGAAAATTGCAAAACATGGATAAAAGTTGATAAAATGACAAGTAATAAAGTTCTTTTGGAAATAATTGACGAAACGATTAAACTATTTATTTTACAATAGATTTATTGAAAAGAAATGAGGAAGCTTTTTACGTTGAAAAAGTTACTGAAATACGTTTTAAAAGATTAGGTATGTTGTCACATTGCTTTTTTAACAAAGATCTAAACCATTTAAGTCTGGTCGTTACACTTTTTTTTTGTCTACATCGTGAGTCACGAACTAATCGACTAAACAATAGACTCCTAGCGGATTTAAATTTAATTACTAAGTTAGTTACACTACTCAATGCTGAGGCGAAGGCTTTGAAATGCAATGCCAATGTTTTTGTCATGGGCCAAGTCCGCACTGAGCTCCATTTCGTATTGTTATGAATTTCTTTCAGGCAACGACACAATCTTTGTGGAACAAGTTTGAATATGCAACGGCTTCCTACAAACAATGACAAATAGCTACAGCTAACATGTTATTTTTTTTTTGTTTACAACTACTCCAGACTGTTTTGAAAACTTTCTGCCGGATTTTAAGTAACAAAAACAATGGTTGTGTAACCTTTTAGGCACGTAATTTGAAAGTCAAGTGAACTAATTGCTAAAAATTATAATAGGTAGGTATCGATAGCCTACATAATTTGTGTCGAAACATAATGACAAAGTTTTTAATAAAAAAAAAAAACAAGGGGAAACATAAGTATAAAACACCAAATTATAATGTTCTTATTATTTTGATTTGTATTTTATTCAAATAGGTAGGTAATATCAAAGTCTTCTTTTCCAACTTTATCTGAATTGACGTCAATTAATGCGCATCGGTTCATAAATTATTATTAACAACATAGGCACATAATGAACTATACTCTGTCATACACCACTGAGGAAAGTGTAAACGACAATAATTGGAAAGCAGCGTTTTATTAATGCAATCTTTGAGTAAACTTTCTAATTAACGATGAAATTGCTGAACACTAGACACTCAGGGACATTATCTTACCGAGATTAATGAAGAAGCTCGCTGCAGTTCACTTCGGACTAGTCTAAGTAAAAGTGATTAGAGCTGGGTCGTTAGTCGATTTCTTAATCGAGTAAGCAATTTATTCTTCTCCTGCACAACGTTAGCCAATGCTTTAAATTATGAATTCTTAAAAAAAAGAAAAATATATTCTCTATGGCTTTTCCGCAAGTAGTCAAAGGTCCAATAGCATGGTTCATAAATAAAGGAAGTGGTATCGGTGATATTTGAAAGACAGTCCCAGAACATTGCCTTTGGAAATCGTGTTGAAAAATCAAGATGGCGGCAAAAATTCCGCGCCAAAAGAACCATGCAACCATAAACAAAGAAAGCTTTAAAATAACTGAACATCCTTATGGCCCGTCCGTGAGTGACCGGCGAGCGCTGACAGAGAACATGTTGCATAATGTAAGAAGTCGTGATGTGCACTTCCTGTGTTCCGGTGTACCAACAATACCTACTCACCTGTCGTGGGATTAACATGTTCCGTTTAATATTTCGCCATTATTTTAACAGTGAAAGTAAACTTTGTAAAATACATTGTTTTGAAATAAAATCTTTTAAAAGATGTGTTGAGGGAAGTGGGTAGATGTCTAGTTCCTAAATGATTTAGGTGATGGCTTTTAAGAGGAATTTGTCCAAAGGCTAAAATTAAACGACGAACACCAATTTCATTCGTAGATAAAACTTAATATTTTGAGGTAAATTCAATGATGTTCTATTTTCATTGAAAGAGGACAAGTCTAGGATTGGCGCTAATGAGTCAGCCATCTTAATCTTTTTTTATTCAAATATAAATGCCAACAGGCATGTGTCACAACAAAATTACGCATTAAAATGTTTTAGATATGACCTTTGTCTACGTAACACGCGTGGGTAGACAAAGGTGGCCTAACTAAAATATGTATTTCAATCAGTCATAGCTTTAAAGAAGCTTTGAGACTATTGGAACATGAACAAAACACTTTTCCTTTTCGTGATAAAAAAGAATGGGTAAGGTAGAAGATCAAGAAAAACAAGATCTAAAAATAATACTAGTCTGATAACTATTTGAAAGAGCAAACTGTCACTACTTTGATTAAAAACTAGATTCTTATTGCTGTATTAGTTTGAAGCTTAGCTGTCTCCTCATTTATTTTTTTATAAATCTAGACTTTATGTTAACTTACATGGTAGATTTATGTAGATAATAATATCAGAGAGTTTATTGTGTAAAGAATAATTTTATTACTAAACCACTTGTTCAACTTCTTATGCAGCATAGCTTTTGTTAGATGTTTATGCTAGCAGCGTACGCTCTACGCTGTCAATATTCTCAACACACTATTCGAAACACTCCTTTTTTTGGCAGTCGTAGTCGTGTAAAACATGCACTAAGTTATGCGAACAATTTTATGCTAAAACAGAATATTACTCATTGATAATTAGTACGGCACTAAACGCGGGTTTCCGCTAAAGGTAACGACTCAATAAGGCACAATTATTAAATCTATTTCTGTTGATTTTTTACCTATAAGAAATCCAACTATACCAATTACTAAGGAAACAATCCGTTCAAAATTTTAAATAAACGTCTGTTCGAACTTTTTAGAATGTAAATTGTGTAGTGTGCGACCTTCGATCGTTTTTACCGTCTTCTGTACGAAATAACTTGGATTCGAAGTAAAAAAAATATTGATAACTTTAATCAGCAGGAGACGAATTTCGTATTGGAATTTTTGACTAAATTGCGTCCTTGATATCTAGTTTATAAGTATTTAATGGGTCATAAAAATTAAGCGCCATAAAATAACCTGAATTTTTGTCTTATTTTCGCACAACTGGAAATGTAACAATAAGGAAATATAGTTTTGTTAACAACCTATAAGCAGGACGAGTAACAATAAATATACCTACTTAACTTGTACTTCATAAGGTCTAGACATATTAATTGTTGGTTTCTCGAAACTTACCAGATTTCTTTACTTTGTAGGAAAAGGATATTGGTCGTTACGGGGTTTCCTAGAGAATTTCCTTCGGAATGGGAAGTGCTAATTGACGTGCAAATATCTTGAGTTATAACAACTAAAGTTAGTGGAAGTTACACGCAATCCCTTTGTTCCTTAATAAGTCACTCAACTTGAGATAAGTCATGTATTTAACTCGGGTGTGCTAAGTAATTATTTTATTGTTTGAACATACGGCTTATTATGGTGAGTCTTTTCATTAAGATGTAAGAATGTGTAATGCAGTAAGTCAGTAACGATGCAGCTTAGCTAGGTAACAAAATATTAAGAAGGGACAATGTAGCTGGTATTTGATTTGTATTTAATGAATATTATGAAATTAAAATAATTATCTATTTATTAAAACAGATGGTTTTGATTAAAAAATAAAATATTTTTTTTTACAAATTATTTGGACTTTCACCAAAATCATAAAATAAAAATCTGACCAAGTAATGGAATAAACTTTTAGGTATGTTATTTTATACATTTTGATAAGGGTATGGCTCATTAACAAGGGTTTAGTTAATTTTGATCAAGTTTCGTCTAAAATACGTTACCTACTAATTTGCAATTCAGAGGGGTACCATAATACGTGACGATTATACGCGATGGAATCCTGCGCAAGGTCAGATCTTTTAACAAATTAAATTGTTCTTATGTATTCAACGGCTTTTATCATTCCAAACTTGATTTTATCATTATAAATAACACGGTATTGTGGAATTTATGCCTAAGAATTTCGACATTTTGTTGTGTTTTGTAGCTTAATATTTTCGACCATTATTTCTTGTTTCATAAGGCTTAACTAGTAAATTTAAAATGAGATAGATTTGGTGAATGTTAAAATCAAACATTGAAATGTTAGTCAGGGATACTCAAGTGCTTGAATAAGTAATTCATTGAAGACCAAAATGATCTACAATCATTCATATAGGTTCCAAATTCGTGACATTATAGCACCGGTCTCGTTAATTCCCTACCTCCAAAAATATATCACATAATAGAAATTAAATACGATTTTTTTTTTATTAGAAATCATCACTTTTTTTTACGAAAACAAGATGCCATTTAATATTGGCAAAAGTAGGTACCTATCGGTGTCAAAACTGACTGACAATAGACAATGCGAATCTAAAGTAAATCAACTTGGACTGCGTTTTATGAGTAATTGAGTGACGTTTTGGTTCATTGCGCACGATTGCATAACGCTGACCGCATCGGACCGCGTTTTGTGGTAGACGGAATACCCGCTGGTTCACAAAACCATAGATATTAATTACCTTGCGATTTAGAAACTAATGAGTTTACTTATGTAGAGTTTTTTATGGACTGATAAGCCAAAATCATAAGATATTAGTGAGGAAAGGAATACAGTGGTCTAGATATCCTACATGCATGAAAATTTTGTAATAATTTGTCTATTCAGTTAAAATACTGCGTGTCGCCGTTAAAAAAGGAAGTTAATGAGATTTTGTTCCAAATATAGGCACTTTAAATTAACAGAAGTGAACCAAGCTTATATGATAATCTAGATTATTCTAGGTACCTAGTGCTTTTCTTTGTTGACACAAGGACATAAGTTGTCCACAACGTAATCTACAAGTGAAATGAGACCATTCTTGTGTAAATTAAGTACTTATGTACCTTACAAGTACAAAGCCAATTTACATAAAACGATTAGTTTTTTAACTAATTTAAACTATCAATTCTACCTATTTAAAAATCAAATATAAAACAAAAAATATTTAAATTGCCTAAAAACAAACAAATTATTCTAAATTGCATTCTAAATACAAATATTTAATTGTGTTTGTCATATTAAACTTTGTGTTTATATTCCGCGGAGGTCGCGGAGTGTGAACCTCTTTGCTGGGTTGCGCAAGCGCAGCGCATCGGCACGAACGCGTAATTGAACGGTTCATAGGATCTTGTAATGATGAATTACTTCATTTGTACGTTTTTTTCGTTCAAATATTTCTATTACCATATTTAGCTGTCAGGCCTTGGAACTGTGAATGAAACATTTCCGATCAGTACCAGCTATGACTGTAATTGTTATTTTTTTGACATTTCGTATCCATTTAAACTGTAAATGCATGTATGTATTAGTTTTTAACTTCAAGATTAACGTGTGATTTTATTCATTAGAAAAACATGTACCTAGGGACTTACAGGAAAAGCAATTCAAATATGGCGTAATATGCTGAAAAAAAAGATGTCCAAAAACAAAAAACAAAGCAATCAATTTTCCTGATGACGTGTTGCGATTTTGCGAATAGAAAATTCACTTGACTTTTTAGAACAAGCAAATACTAATTTAAATTTCACAGCTCGGTCGTGAACCCCTGGGCCATCTATTCAGGAGTTGTTCGAGGTGGTACTGATGCGGAAAGCAAGCCTGTGACCAATTGGAGACACGCTCCGTGAATCTTGAGTTTGAAGTCCTTTGTCAAGCCGATTGTAAAAAAGGCTGATGGCGAAAAACTTTAGCATTCTTTTACAATTGACGAAATTGGGATCTAATACTTTTAGCAGTTTAGCAATTTGGGTTGTGCAGCAATTTATTATTATTATATTATTTTTTAGGTGAATATGCTGCGCTGGATGTGTGGAGTCTCGCGGAAGGACCGCATTAAAAACTCCCGCATCCGCGGCAGCCTTCATGTCCGTGACATAGCAGATAAACTGCAAGAAAGTCGCCTACGCTGGTATGGCCACGTTTTGCGAAAACCTGCAGATTACGTGGGAAACAAATGCCTTGCCATGCCACCCCCGCCGGGGCCAGGGAAACGAGGAAGGCCTAAGAAACGTTGGCTTGACGTCGTAAGGGACGATATGCGTGCTAATGGGCTCACGGCAGGAGATGCACAAGACCGTGCGAAATGGAGGCGTTTAGGTAGGAAGGCGGACCCCGGGCACCGAGGTGGAAGCCAAGGTAGCAACCGGGATTAACGCCCTGAGGATGATGATGATGATGATGATGAGGTGAATATCATTCCATTATGTCTGACGAAGGTAGAAAATAAAACCTTAGGTTAGGTCATATAATGACCAGTACCATTTTAAGACCTAAACTATGGTTTTATATTTTTATAATTATTCTTCATCCATCATTATCATTACCTACTAAATAACTCATCCTTCAAGCAAATCCATTGGACAAAATTAAATACTTGAGAAAAAAATAGAGTGTTGAAGATCAATACAAACATAATGTGCTACTTCCAAGGTACGGCTAGACAGTTACAATTATTATTGTTTATTTATTGTACAATTGCAGAAGGCACACAACCATTAACCGTGACATTAAACTGACCACAGAGCTTAACAATCATTTAAGTGAGTAAGTTTATAGTCATAAACCATTAGGTAGGTACGATTATTGTTTAGCCCGTTCGAGATTATAATTTTTTTGACCAGCCCATCATCATAATCAGCCTTAAATGTTCCCACTGTTTAGACACAGGTCTCCTCTCTGTGATTATGTGGATTGGTAGATACAACTCGTAAATCGGGGCCGATATCATACGGCCACCACTGCACCGACAAACCATTTTTTTTTTGCGTGGTAAAATCATCAAATGAGTCCTCCCGCCCAGGGCGGGACAGGAGGGACTGTCACATTTGTACTGACTAAAATCCACGGTGTTCTTTCTATAGCTCTTTATGTACCAGGGTCACGGTTACCGAGTGAGATAATCCCGCGACCCCGGCAGGCTCTGGCCCTCTTAGGGGGTCCCGTCAGGTTGCTGACAGCTCTTTGAAACGCGCGTGGAACACAACGCGCCGTCGACCCGGGCATGGTCCATGATCGGACGGCGAGTCACCCATTACTCGCCGCCCGTATGCCCGCGCCTACGGTGGCCGGAGATCGTCTTGCGACGTCCGTTGCCGTGGGCGTCTCTCGCGGCGGCTGGGTCGTGAGGTGGACGCTGTCCTCTCCCTCACGCGTTCCGCCTCCTCCTTTGCTAGCATTACTGCTTCGCAGAAGGAGGCGACCGCTTCCCATTCCGTCTCGCCCCGCAGCATGGCCTCGACCAATGCCGGGCGCTAGAGGTCGCCGCCTATCGCCTCCGTGAGGACACGGCGGTGCTCTGCTCAAGCGGGGCAGTGCTGCACCGTATGCTCCACGGTGTCCTCTGGGCGATCTTCGCAGTGGTGACACCCAGGCGTTTCTTCCTTGCCCATACGACACAGGAAGCTCCCGAAACATCCGTGTCCGGTGAGGACTTGCGTCAGGCGGAAGGTGAGGACGCCGTGACGCCTCTCCAGCCACTCCTCAAAGAGGGGTCTTACCGCCGCGACTGCGGCGTGCCCGTGCACCGACAAGCCTGTGTTTATGAAAATGTAAGCTCTAATTATATACGTATATGTATTGTTAACAATAAACATTAACAGAACTCCTTTATTTAATTCCTTCTCCTTTTTAAAACGATCATTGACCTACGCCTGAAATTAATATTATATCTCAGTTCAAATCACTATCCGTTTTCGTTGACGACTGCTGATTGTACCTACATCTTTATGACTCGGCAAATTTGGTCGTTGATCGGTTATCTACCGACAAAGATCGGTATCAAACCTTGTTCTTTTTAAGGGTTACTGAAATATGAATAAAAATTGTCTCATTTAGAGTAAGTATACAACTTCACTGATTTCATCTACAAAACTATCTTCAGTGATAATCATGTAATAGTAAGTTCGGTGTTCGATCCGTCGAGGTCACTAATTCGCGTCGGGTTCGAGTTGGTACGGATCCATGCTCAACGGTACTTACTGATAACCATCTCTTCTTGCGTTAGCAAGTCAATCCACTAGGGATATTGAACTTTTGGTTAAAAAGCTTATGAGGTTCCCAACAAAGATTTTACTGTATACTTACCCAGGACATTTTTAACGCAATTTTTCCCAAAATCTACTGGTTTTACTATTAATCTTGATTACAGCTTTTCAAGAATGAAGTACTGACCTTCCTTCTGATACGTTTATTTTATTTTGCATCTGTTTTCTTGAGTAGACGCAACCGATACCGCCATTGATACTCGTACTCATAAAGTAACGGATCCCACACAAAAAAGGTTGAGTACCGCTGCATTTCAGCCACGGGCTTAATGCAGTTGTTTTTTTTTCTTTTTGTCTATGATAGTCAGCTTTTAATGGCCAGTTTTATGTTTATGATATGTTTAATTGTTTGCTGTCACTGTTTTTCTTTTCGAATAATGACGGCCATAGGTAGAACGATTTAGTCTCAAATAGACTTATACATTTGACTGAGACTCCCTCGTTTTTGCAAAAAGCTATCTTTAACTGGTGCTTGGCTTTATAATAGTGTTTGTGTTTATGAGATTTTTTAATACGTAGTCTACCTGCAGATTCTTTTTAAAGTCTTCAATTAAAAATGGTTTATGAACTGAAATTGTCTTTAGCCATAGGTAATGAAACCGTAATAGGTTCACATGAATTGGCCATTCATAAATGTGTACGATAATAAAAAATGCGGACATTCTACGACATAAAATGGCAAAAAGGAATAGACAAACCAAGCAGAGGCTCGTCCGATGCCGAATAAATTAGATATAGAACATAAAAACTGCTCGAGTAACGGTTACACGAGGAAAGTTAAGTACAGAAAAAGTTAAACGTAAATGCGATCTTTATGATTGAAATCAAAATTCTGACATCCTCATTTTTGTATGGTTCTCTGATAATGTAACAAATCGCATGACTTCATCTAATTTTTTCAATTACAGACAGTCCTGATTAGTAGACAGAGAACTTCGATGATTTGTTCTGTTTGTAGAGTCGAATACTTCTACCACAAAATGTGGTTACTCAAATCCAACCTTTACCAATAACGTAGATTTATCGATTCTATATTTGTGGTATTTGTACGGTACCTAGTACAATAGAACATTCACTAACCTCATATATTTCCTATGCTCGTTGACAGGCACGAAGTACTCGTCGTAAGGGTTAGTAGTATTCATGTCCACCTCCACATCTTTCTTCTTCGCACTGCCATTCTTCGGGGTGAGGTTGATAAGTTCTAAGTTCACTGCTTCCAAGGTTTTTGTCTCTCCATTCGGTTCTTTAGTATGCCCGTTCTGCTGTTGTGTTCCGTTCGAGGAGAATGAGTCGTTGTGGTTAGGGTCTGCTTCGTCATGTTGGTAGGCCTGGTTGTCGAAGGCACCAGGGGAGGACGGCGGCGAGGGAGGGCGGTGCTGCGGCCGCATGGGCTCGCGCGGCGACGCCGATCTGCTGTGACTATCCATTACTTTCGGAGCGGACTGACATCTGCAAACAAACGAGCACTGGTTAGTCAAGCGAACCTATCTCGGTACTGCGCTATTATCTCATTTGCAGCGCCTTAAGTGACGATTTACATATGTGGGTCATTAATGCGGACATTATGGGTGTTACCTACGTTAATATCTTCGGAATTACCCTAAGTATCGGCTATTATTTTAGAACAAATTGTTGATATTGTGCAGTAAACGTTTTCTTTGCATTTTATTCAAGTGCAGCTGACATTTTTAAATTGCTTGTCATTTGTGTAATGATTTCATGATGTACGATGTTTACATAACTGATAATCGTGTGAAAGGTCATACGCTACATTCTAATGCCAAATTGTACTGTGATCATTGTAGTAAATGGTCGTTCACTTTTGTTAAATGAACAATCGGAAGTTTTAAGGGTATTAAAGTTCAAGAACGCAGTTGCCGAAACTTTATAAGTACCCATATTGGCACATGATATGTCTGTGACAAATGTAACGTGACGTGACATTTCGGCGATATTGCTCAAGTTATTCAAATGGATGCGGAAGTAGGCTCTAATAAAAACCTACTGCGTGCCAAATTGGAATGTTACGAATAACGTGGAACCACTCGGTCACGGTCCACTGTCCGCTACAATGATAACCCTGGCGCTGCCACGCTGGTTGACGACTGCAGCAGAACATAATAATATTTCTGGACATTCGATTGTATAACTCAAGTAGGTTCATCACAATTTGGGGAATCTTTTTAAACGACGGATCTTCATTTCTAAATAAAAAATGAAGATCCGTCGTTTAAAAAGATTGCGCTGAATGAAATCTTCGATGAACTGATTAATTAGACAAATGATTTGTGGAGTTTTAATCTCTTGTTATTATTTATGCAACATTGCTTTAGTATACCTTATAATTATTAAATAAAATAAGTGATTAAAGTTAATAGGCACTACCTGCTATTAACACCATGTAACAATTAGCGGTTTATTTAAGCATAATAATGCGAACGATGAGATTTCTTCTGAATGAGAGCTTATTTTCTTGACCAATTCTTTTACTCTGGTCCCAAATATAAGCTTACTATGCTAGATTACAGTCGAAAATAACTTCCTCGATAGGAATCAAATTCAATTCTAATTTAAGTTTCGGAGAAAATTGAGCGTTGCAAATTATACCGCTACAGTGATTACAGCGCTTCGGTCTAATCAAAATGCCGTAGGCTTTCCCCACCTTTGATCCTAGACAGAACTGGATGCAATCTAGACTACAATGACAGCTTAATTTGACTGTTTGAAGCTTAACATATCTTCATTAGTTAATCTATCGTTAGACTGATCTGAAGTCTGAAAATTATCATCAGGATGTAGATACTTTTACTATAAGTCTGTTTTAAACGGTTAAAATATATACCCATCTCTTAAACTTTCATCATCATCAACATTGGCAGTTTTGTTTCACTAATTGCCAAGTGTACAACCCCTATTTTAACCGACTTAAAAAAAGGAGGTTATCAATTCGACCCGTATGTATGCAATATTTCCAGGATTGCCCAGTTTTCATATACCTATGTATGTTAGTCTATATCAGCGTCTGAACAAATGTGCGAAATTAGTATAGTAAGTGTACTCGTATGTTACATGTTTTTATGTTTGTGTTCGCATATCTCCGGAACTACAAGTCCGTTTTAAGTCATTCTTTTTTTGTTGTACTAGGTATTGTGCAACTTAGGGAATACTGCAAGTTTCATCAAAATCGGTTCAGTAGTTTTTGAGATAGGGAATTTTTTTATTAGCTTATTGTGTGCATGGGCGATGTTATTACCGGTGCTACGGGTTACAACATTCTAGTACACTTGTAAGAAGGTTATGTATTTGACAAGGAGTTGGGTTGTATATTTAAACTAAAAAGGGTAAAAAAAAACTTTTTCAAAAAAAAAAGTAACCGACGTTTATACCACATTTCCTTGCGCGAGTTTCTACCCGCAGTTTTAGGATTTTAATTAACTCTATTTGGCTATTGGTCTCAAACATGTAACCGAAGTCAATGGACTCATTTAAAAAAAAAATGTGGCGTATCAAAAAGACCAATGCGAGCTGGGTCAGCTTCAACCATAGCATTTGGTCATACAGTCGTGTGATAATCAAAACAGTCATGGACAGTTGCTTTAACCTTGCCCTTTGAAAGTGACGGACGAAGAATCGTCACTTTTATAAGGACACAGGCTATGTATCTGGTATTTATATCAGGGTAAACATACTTATATTTATTTGTACATATTTGAGTAGATGATTTAGAGTTGTTAGCCAGTGTTCAAATACCGAGAAGATGCATGAATGTGACAATGTGTGGGTATCAAAATAACGAGCCCACGATCAATGGTAGCTGAGAACAAGGCATTTGTCCTTAGTCCCAATACGCGAGGCTTCGAGGTTAGCCACCTCTTACTGAACTGTGCTCCTCCGCTCAGCGATAATTGTACCAGTTAGAGGTCGGGGTTCAGCTATGTTGAGAAAGGAGATGTTTATGTAACCTTTCGCATCTGCTAAATAGCGAGCAGAAGTGGTTTTTGCCTAAATTCGGAAGCAACACCTAAATTGCTTCGGAATTTAAGTAAATATCAGTTCTGTTCATTGTTTTTTTAGTGGATGAATGGAATGCTGATGTCATCACTGTGTTTTAAGACAGCGATGTTATTAATAACATTGATTCCTTCGTTGGTTGAGTCGATTGATTGCCCAGACGTAAACTAAAATTAAATCCAGCTAGGTTTAAGTTTTGTGTCAGATTTATCCGATAAAAGAGGCTAAAAATTAATTAACAAACTTAAATGTGACAGGGCAAGGAAGAAATAAATTTGAACATGTTAAAAAACAACGTTGTAAGTTATAATATAACAAGTCTTAATTAAGTAGGTATCGTAGAGATAGCACGTAGAGTTTTGATCAAGGTGCATATTTTGACGGTTAGGTCGACAGACAAGCGTAGTGGTGGACCGGTCGAAAACAATAGTTGTTTACAAATAGCTGTTGATGTTGTTGTTCGTAAAAATAAACTGGACATACTTGGTTACGATAACACTACAACGTGCATTATTGCACCAAGAAATTATAATAAAAATGAAGACGGGCAGAGAAGGAATAATCCAAACATCCGATTTACTTGGAACCGAAATATAAAAACATAGTTTAAAGATTTTTGGAAATTTTAGTTTAAAGTAGACGCAAGTCCGAAATCCTCGCGGACCAATTCATGGGCGGAGCGCCGGAGCGCTAGCAGCTAGTCAGCTCATAATGCACACATGCAACATAGGCCTCTTTTAAGTGGGTGTGAGTCCTATTGGTGGATGAGATGAGACATGTCTCCAAATGGCAAAATATGTATCACTTTTCTCACTATGTTTACTTTCACCGTGTTGGGGGCTGTTAAATCAAATTTCCCCGAATCTCTTCAACTTCTAAGTTCCAAGCTTACCCTTTTTCAATATTCATATTAATCTTAGGAAGCATTTTCAAAGATGACCTAATAGCAACAAACAGTCATGATTCTGTAGTACAAAGTAACCTTTTACTATAAGCTCTGTTTTGCTGGCATCTTCTGCAGTGTCGAAACTGTTAAACGCGTGACTTTAGCTAAGAGAATGCTCAATTAAATTTAATACTATCTTTTATGTAACTGATGTGAAGGTTTAGTTCTGGGTTTAAAACAAAAGCTTCTTTGAAATCTGTTGTTACAATTGTGTCATTGATTAATGAAATTTCTTCACGGTTGTTTTTCACTTTTGTAAATGATTTTACACTGTTTACCAATAACAACCATTGGTTCAGCTTCTATACGAAATATTCTTTTATTAGGATTAATAGAACCAGCGCAAAATTATCATTTCGCATTTCATTTAACATACTTTAGAATTCTAACATATTTCCGGACTCACTCATGGCTGGTGCCAACATCTTTTTCTCACCTTGTCCTTGGTGTGTTAGGTCTCTTCTTAACCGGAGAATCTAACACCAAAGATCTGGTATAATAGTACCGCGCATGCGTAGAGCGTGGCGTTCGAGGTGCCTTGCGGAACCTCTCGGCCCTCACCAGGTTGCCTCCTCCAGGCATCCTTCACTCACATAGCCACTACCTTTCACGAAAAATAAACATTTTGTACTTTTACACTCAAAATGTGGTTGTATGATCGTTTCTGTTGTAGAACTGACGTCCGCGCGGCTCGTGGTCCTCCGTATTCAGTTGACGAAGAAAACAATCTCGTAAACAATAATATTGTTCTGTTTCGCGAAATACGGGATGCTCTACATTTGTGTATTAATCAGTGCGGTGTTAAGCAGCATAATTTAATAGTATGCCTTGGTATTGAGCCGAATCCAGTGAATTTCTTCGTCTTGGTGTTCCGCAAGGATCGACATTTTTTTTTTTTTTTTTTTTTTTTGCGTGGTAAAATCATCAAATGAGTCCTCCCACCCCGGGCAGGGCGGGAGGGACTGTCAGACTTGTACTGACTAAAATCCACGGTGTCCTTCAATAGCCCTTTATGTTCCGGGGTCACGGTAATGAGATAAGTCCCGCGACCCCGGCAGGCTTTGGCCCTCTACAGAGGGGGCCCCGTCATTATGCTGACGCTCTTTGAGGCGCGCGTGGAACACAACGCGCCGTCGACCCGGGCATGGTCCATGGTCGGGCAGCGAGTTGCCCTTTACTCGCCGCCCGCATGCCCGCGCCTACGGTGGCCGGAGATCGTCTTGCGACGTCCGTCGCCGTGGGCGTCCACCACTGCGGGTGGGGCGGAGGGAGGACACTGTCCTCTCTCTCACGCGGCCCGCCTCCTCCTTCGCGAGCATGACTGCTTCGCAGAAGGAGGCGACCGCTTCCCACTCCGTCTCGCCCCGCAGCATGGCCGCGACCAATGCCGGGCGCGAGAGGTCTCCGCCTATCGCCGCCGTGAGGACACGTCGGTGCTCTGCCCAAGCGGGGCAGTCTTGCACCGTATGCTCTACTGTGTAGGATCGACATTTGGCCCTAAAGATTTGAGGAAATAAAAATTCAGCTGCGAGTGGGATTCGAACCACGTCTTCTGGATAAGTATTCCAGACGCCTTACCAATTAGGCTATCGCAACACACTCGTTGTAGTTGAATATTTCATTCCCCTGTTTGGACGCTTTACCTTTTAAAAATACCAAACAATTTATCAAGTTTTGTATTTGAAATAAGCAGTGCATTATGTCTTAGTAAATACAGTTAAAGCGCTTGAGTATTTTAGAACGTGTTTTAAATCAATGTCAAGGTAAAATGACTTGGAATGAACTGCTGACTCATACGTTCTTTGGTAAAGTCTGCTGCAATGTAAAGACAAGATCCGGATTTTTGCTGAAACGATCATCCACTTGCAGGCAAAAGAGAAAGAGAAAGTTAGTGGTTCACATGGTGGTTTGAAAGAACTGGAAGTCATGAAGCCTTAGTTCAGCTTTGGGATGAGGCAGGCTAAGTAATAGCAACGTGGCAGTTCAAAGAGCCAACGAAAAGATGATGAAGAGATGTGTAGACCAACGACCTAAAGAAGGTGGCTGGGTCAGAGTGGATATGATAGTGGAGGAGGCCAGGGTATTAAGCCACTAAGAGAGGTCCAGCAGTGGGTGTCCCTAGCCTGAGTTAATTGATTGTCATGTATATCTTAACACCCTGTATAAAAATATTTTCAACATCAATGACTTCATGCTAAAAGAATACACGACGCGCGTACAATGCGCTACCATTCAAAGAATAGGCTGATCACTGAACAAATTGACGTACAATGGCTTATTTACTATAAGACAGACATACCTTTGTTTTTAAAGCGATCATATCCATTATTTTCAGCGGTTTCACATAAACAATCTGGGATCTTTGGTGGTATGTGCATACCGTTTTGGATACGTTATTAGTCTATTCAAATAGTGTTCAGGTTTTTAATATCTTCTTGAGAATTTGAGCAAGCATTTTGAACGAGATTCTCACGCATTCTCTACATGAGGCCTTTGCCCGTGGTAAAATCATCAAATGAGTCCAGGGCAGGGCCGCCGGAGAGACTGTCACACTTTTACTGTCCTGGGTCTGTCTTGGGCTTGCACTGTCTTGGGACTGTCTCGGGTCGCGGGACAGTCTCGCGACCCGACCTTTGTCCTGCAGTGGGATAATATTCGATCGTATTATTTTCGTGTAATATATTTTATTTGGCTGAGGAGTCTGCTTCAACGGGATAGCATTTCTTAGCACCAAATAAACTAGCTACTTCATTCATTAAAACTTATTTACAAATCCAAATAGTATTATGATTAATACTCGTACGTAGGTAAAGTAAATCATGTCCGTACAACGTTGCAGGCGCGGCTGTTTTGCTGCATTGCAGGAATGTTAAGCACGCCGTTGTGAAAGGCCCAGCAGCCTTAGCAAATACTAGACTAACTGCATTTCAATCTATGACGTACGATGGCACCTGTTCACTTGGGCTAATTACTGTTGAAGAGTACTTAGTGAGGTCGTTGTCGTCATCTAGTTGTAGTTGCCAAGATTCTTTTTGTTTGGTTCTAATTGTTCAAATGTTTTTGGCGTCCTTTTGGTTTGATATTTCTCCGTTGACTGTGAATCTGCCACTGCTTTTAAATTGTCACTTATCTGTGTTTTAATTATGATTGAGGTTGATCTAATCTTTTATATTCACCAAGTACTCAATTTAGTACATTACTGTGGCAAGTTTTATCCCCTCTGATCGTTGCTACAGATTCGTGTTACTCAGCCATTTCGAAACTTTTGGCACGATATTCATTACCAACGTTGTGGCATAGACTATGAAGACGTACGCTTTGGTATGCATTAACAACAGATGCAGCCTTATTTTTACCTTCAAACAAACAGGGCAGATCTGTTGCAACCTCATGTCTTATTCAAACGTCCTAGTTTTTCATTCTTACAAGTAAATCAATACGTATGTATACGAATCACGTAAGTACTGTTCTACCTACGTCAGGGACACGTTGCAACTTGCACTTTCACGCATGCAACCGGTAGATTAGTCTCGCTATTACAAGCGGTTTCAATGTTAAAAGCCCGTGTTGAATTTTTAATAACAATACTTGTATCACTTTTATCAACGTAGCGGTCGTGATAACCTTCATTGTTGAAGATTTATGTTGCTCTTATGAGAAAATTTTGAAGCTTGGAAAGGGAGAGTGGGACCCTATTGTTTTTTTTCTTTCTATTTATTAATGTCATGAAAAGTGAGGTAAGAACTTTCTGTTATTGTTCTGTTATGTTGTATTACCTAATAAGTTAGTTGACGTTTTCTATTTGCTTAGCCTTTATTAGGAGTTTGTCGTTTAATTGTGTAACTTGCTTATTTTCTTTTGTCGCATCTGCGTTTAATGTTCTTTGCAATTTAAACTGTTGCAATTAAGACCAAATTAATTGAAGGCACGATTCGTTTTCGTCTATCCATTAAATGTCTATCTTGACGCTTTTAAAATATAACTTAATTACGTTTTTTCTGCCATGCTGTTCTTTATCCACTATTTTAGCTCTATTTGGTTATTGGTTACCTACTGTTTTTTTTGTTTTGTAAAAGAAATGCACATGTTTTAGGATAGGGATTACCCGGCATTCAAGGTTTTATAGTAAAACGATGACTATGGTATTTCATTTTATGTTGTTGTGCGTGTTCTGTTGTTCGCTTATTACAGTCAAACTGATGAACGTTAGATACCGAAGGCATTGTAGGGGTTCGTCATCGACATCGTTTTGTATTCCAGTTCAAAAAATCGTTCGAATTTTAAAATGCCATCGACTGTTTAAGCAACAGAAATAAAAGTTCTCTATCGTAAATAAATCTATTGGTTAATAAGTCATGCATAGGCAAATAAAGAAGAAACTCCAGTATTCTTTAAATATTTCATAAAACAAGTCCTTGAAATCGATACGGTAAATAATAGTAGATTTCCAATTTGTTTTAGCAGTTTCCTCATAGCCTAGGTGTTACAATTTCAGTTTAGTAATATAATCGCCTAAACGAATCTAAACCAAGGTTCTAAGTTCTAGTCTTTCAATCTTAAAACTTGATTAAAAATGTTTTACCTAGTTTTAAATATTTACAAACTGTATAAAATTATATTGTTTTCAGTGGCATAAGAAGACAGTTCCTTCAAAAGATTTATGAGATGATTCTTTCATTTTTAAATAATTGTTAGTAATAGTTGTTATAAATTTAACGATGTGAACCACTGTGTTTTATAAAATACCTCTAGTTTTAGTTCAATAACCCAAAATGCATGATCTAACGCAAACGAAAACAATTTTTAAAGACATCAAACCTAATATGAATGAAGCCTAGGAATTAGAAACTTATTGCTGGAAAAGGTTTGATGCGGAAGACGTCGGAGAGGATGATGTGGGGCAGCCTGGTAGACGCCTATGTCCAGAGATACTTCGATATGCTGGATCGGAACCCAACCTCCCTGAATGACTACTATTAAGGAGGGAGATGGGTTCCGGGAGTAAGTAACCTGATCAAAACTGGATACATTGTATCCTGGACAAACCTATCATCGGTTTTAATATAGGTAAATTTGTCAATCGTTCAGCGTTCATCACTAGAATGCCACGCGTTGGCCAACACCACCTAATTATAAAGCATGAAATTTACACCCTGTTTAACAAAAGATACTGCGTATTTGTGTCTTTACGAAATATCGACTTAAAATCACATTATGATACGGTTCTTTTTGACTTATTTTAATGGTAATGAGTGTTTGTTGTGTTCTTACGTCAGTCAGAATTTTTAGATGGTGATGAACTATTATAACTTCATGGCTAGGTCTTAGGTTGAGCACAAATCTTAAAAATCGAGCAAAGCGGTTCTTAAACTTTATGAAAACTGGCAACTCAGACTTTAAAAAAAATATAACCAGCATATTTGTGTAGGTATTCAGAACTTCAAATTATATTGTCTGATTCAAAAGCTGTAAAAAGTTTATCAATAAAAAAGGTTGTATCTTCTAAACTGCCAACTTATCTACGGATGCGAAATATCTTGATAAGTAAAACTTGCAGAGATTTTAATGATCATCATGACTATTCTCAGTGCAAATTACATTAAGGTGTACGTCCTCGGCTTACGTAATCTTAGGTCATTGACTGGTCAGTAAAAACTCAATCGTTTTTAATGAATTTTAATTTTCTGATGATAATTTGAAATATGTTTATTTTATCGAGTAAACAGGTATTAAGAAACTTTATGCTAACATGTGTGCATGCAATCTCGTTTTTTATTTTAATATTTAATACTTTGTTGATCAGTATTTCAATATCATTTTCTAAGCTGGAATATCAAAAGATTTTAATATGCAAATGCATATAACATTTGCATATTTGCATATTACATTAGAGAATTTACTGCAGTATCAAGGAATTATAATTGCATTTGAAGCTATATTAATGCATACTTATTACTTATCAGACTCTTGGCATCTACAACTTGGTATTAGATCTTGACTTAATGACAGTTAATCACATTTTCAAGATACTATAGTATCCATCTGTGGAATGCCTAGGCCTACAAATTATATTGGTCATCTTCATTTTGAATGTCTTAAATTCTAATGTTGGCAATATCTTTGAAATTGCGCTTTGAATACAGCGTAGAAATTTAGAGATGCAAGTTTGAGATAAAACTAGACATCAGCCATTTTTAACCGACTTCAAAAAAGGAGGAGGTTTATAAGGAGGTCCTTTACAATATTAATATTTAGCTGTTCTCCGTTTTATTCCTTTTGCTGGCTGGGGTATTATTGGATGTAGCGTGATGTTATACAACATTATTTTTAGTATATGCGAAACCCAAAATATAGTTTGTTCAGAATCAATAACTGATTCGATTCCAATAATTTTTACACCATGTTGTATATTTTTTTCAAAAATATTTTAATTATATTTTATTACAAGTTAATTATTACAATACATTCACCATACGGTTAGGTATCTATTGCTAAACTATTATCACGAATGTATGACACAGGAGACGCGGTTTACGCGGGTGTACCGAGAAATGAGCATGTTTTTGAACGGACAACCAGCTTAACTTATAATTTTGTGATTTTTTATGATACGGTTTTAAAATTTTGTACATAGATTCTTTACACAAAAATACTAGACAGGTGTATCGGTTTTCGCATAAACAAAAAATAATGTGGTATAGCGTATATTATCATTCCTCGATAAATAGACTGTCCAACATAACAATATTTTTTGAAGTGAGAACTTCTTTAGCGGCGTTGTAAACTTTTTTGTAATGGGTAAAAAATGTTAAACTCGCGTCAGAACACGTACCTTATCGAAAATTCGTAAGACGGATAGAGAGTAGACAGCCGGCGCGGCGTAGGAGAGGAAGTACCCCCTCTCTTTCTAAAGCGTGGCGAAAATGTAGGTATGCCTGCGCCTGCTGTTTCGATGCGCAAAGTTTTCACTTCTGCCGGCACTCCCGGAGTGCAACCCGTCGTTTTTTTTTAATTCAAACCAGTATTTCCTGAGATTAGCGCGTTCAACCAAACAAACACTTCAGCTTTTAAAGGACCCATAGATAGTATAGATAGATATTGTTACATTCTAAATACCTTTCGTAATATCCAAAAATAACAGCTACAGAAACATTTCAATTCACTGCATAATACCACAGTCCCCGTACCAAGTTGTTTTCGGATCTAGTGCATAAGTATTACCTAGTATTTTCTCTGTGCAGTTCCTTTGTGTCGGTGAAGTGAACCGTTCCGTATTATTTGCAGCCAGTGAAAGGTATGAGGTCACGAGACTGTGCCTGGCTGCCTGGCTTCTTTAGAGCTTAATGTTTTGTGGTAGATATTTATTAAATTCTTTGGACGCTGGTTGTTTCTAAATACCTATTTTGTATGAAAGTAACTTGTAATTGTAAATTAACCTCTCACATTTTGAGTTGAAGAGTCTCAAATTTTGATTTTAAATTGTCAATTTGAGTGAAACAATCTAATTGCCTACGTATAAAAACAATATTACAGGGTAGGTACTGCTACTGAAGTCACGAGCCCCCATTTTCGTTTTTATCTTTGTAAATTATTATTGATAAAAAAGTTGTTCATTATTTTTAACTGACAGGTTTGCAACTTTTTAATGAAATTGCGCCGCAAAACATAAAAATTAAATTTTTCTTTAAAAAATAACAAAACTCAAACCAGTCATTGGAACGATGAAACCACTAATAGAATCGTAGTCACTAAATTCACACTTGTCAGGTAATAAAGCCTTCTCAATGAACACTTACCTACCTGTCTATTGGTTCGTAAAAAAGCTCGATTGTGTGCGTCTGCGCATCCGGGTGTGACCGGAATCTTTAGAGTGACATCAGTGGCAAGCCGCTCTGTATACAGGATTCCTTTGTGAAAGTTCAAAGTGTGAACCGATATTTGTATTATTATACTACTTACCACAAGTAAGTTTTAAAAGGAGTTGAACGATCAACAATGTATTTTTTTGGTAAAGACTTATAATTAACGAGCGGCTTCCTCGGCTTCGCCCAGTTGTAATTTGAGACGCTAATAATGTAGATTTCTATAAGTAAAAGAATTTATAAAATCGGATAAGCAGTTTTTGAGTTTATCCATTACAAACAAACATTAAAAACAAAGATTTCTTAGATAATATTGGACTATCTACACCGTGTTCCGGACGATATACATAAACTTCGACCAGATGTTCAAACCACGGAAGTAAGCATTTTTCATTATGGACACATTAATAAATTCTTATTTTTTATTTTTTGTTAATTTTCATACAAACTAAATACCTAGACGTAAATAACCCGATATGCATGCCTCTTTATCCGAATTGGCAACGTCATTCATAACATTTGGCGGGCTGAAACAAATGAAATGCAAATAGTATTTGATAGATTTCAAATTAAGATACTTTCTCACTGCATAGCTCAATTAAATTTCATTAAATGAAATTACAAATATCTTTGTAACGAAGCCTTTTTAAGTACTACTTCCTTTGTTGGTTTTGATTTGTAAAAGCCATAGAAGTATTTGCTAAAGTTTATGGATAACGTGAAGAACACGGTGTATAATATAAAAATCAATTGCTGTTCGTTAGTCTCGCTAAAACCCGAAAACGGCTGGACCGATTTGGTTAATTTTGGTCTTGAATTACTTCTGGAAGTCCAGGGAAGGTTTAAAAGGTGAGGCGGTACGAAGTTTGCCCGGTCAGCTAGTTAGTAAATAAAAGAAACGACTGAGAGGATACAAGGATATAAGAAACGATAGAGAGGAGAATAGTATCTCAAAAAGTACCTACTATTGTTTTTTTTTAATTATGAATACGCTCGTCATATACAAAGTTTATTATATATCCAAAAAATCATTGCTGACCTTTTCAGGCAATTTAAAAAGTACCCACCATTCACAAACGACCTATTCACATAAATCCTTCAATTAAACACCTTGACATTGAAAAATTGCTCACAGACTCATTTATATTTTTCCAGCGAATCATTGAGGTTTTACTACAGTCATCTATAAGATCTGGAAATACCGACCAAGTGTAAAATGTAACAAAAGACGGTAGGAAAACCCGTTTATGAGTCAAAGGCAACCGGAAGACATTGGGGAAATCTTGCGTATAAAGATATTTTTTCCTGATCTTGATAATGTCCTAGACTTTGTTAAGGGTGAGGCAGTCGTTAATAAACAGGTTGTTAAGTACGACAGGTTGTTTGTGATAAGGAAAACTTAATATGTGTGATTTTAATGGTCTTTGGCATAATTGAAGCAGTTATGAAGTAAATTACTTAGATTAGGATCGTACGACAATAAATTATTTTGATAAGCATAGCACTGGCGGTTCCTTGGAGGTCTACTTTAGCAGCAAATTTTTATCGCAATTCATATTATGATTCTGCTAAAGCAACTATTTTAGATCATGAAGAATAACTTCTTGTAAGTACGATCGATGCGTAATGCGATACTAAAAATAAAATTGCCAAGTCATATTTATAAATGAAACCACCACACATGTTTCAGAATATCTAATGATAAACAAACACAGATTTTAATTAAAATAATTAAGCAACAAATGGATACATGTGTATTTAAATTACTTAACCACTATTTAATGAACGCAGTTCGAATTAAACATTCAGTAAATGATTGCTTATATGCAAATGGCAGAATTTATTGCAACATGTAAACTTGTAGCTTAGTTTATGATGAGTTTGACTAGTAAATGAATTAAATCTGTAAGTTATTAATAGACTTTAATGTAAAAAGAAGTTATCTTTATCTACTTACTCCACATTATTATATATTGCCGTTTTAATGAAACACGTGGCTTTGGAAGCACCAATTACGTATGTTTTCAGTTTCCCCCTACCATCTTGTTGAACTTTTAACACCTATTTGAACGTCATTAAAAAACTAGTCAAGCAATTAATTGAAAAAACCCGAAGGCGATGACATTTACGTCTTCGGAACATAACACCAATATTAAAGATGCACTCAACAATTTACCCAATCGCCCTTAAATACAGCCTTCGAACAACAATCGAAATTCCGCGCATGCTTCCCCAAGGCCGTAAGGTCTATATTGCCATGTGTTGTTTACAAATTGGCCCCATCAGAGATTCACAGCGTAGCAGTCACTCGGAGATATTAGGCAATTCCGATCATGTCTTGCGACATAACATCTACATACAATCGTGAATACCAGGTAACCACTTCTATTATGTTGGGTTCGATTTGCAAACTCGTGGTTTGAACTTAGTTTTCCCTTTTAGGGCGTCAGGCACTGATTATGTAGAGCAGAGCATAGTGTTGCTATATTGACAGCTGTCATATTTGGGCATAGACAAAGATATTTATGTCTTTTTTATGCGCTGATGCAGCCGACTCAGTCTTACTTTTCAGGCTGAAAAGAGGTGGTCATTGGGGCAGTAGAATTATCTAGATAAGTTGAACATAATAGTCGTCATTATGAATGGAGAGATTTCATACATGAGCGTGTCGTGCTGTTGATCTATAAAAATTAATAGATGAAGAACGCATAAAAACGAAAGTAACCAAATGTGATACAGTGGTTGCTTATTAGCAGTATAACGTGTCTATTAGAAGTCTGTGGTTCCACCATCATAATTATTGCAAATGAAATTATTTGTAGCGAAATTGAAGAGATCGTACTATGATTGGTGGTAAAACTTGAATTAATAGTCCTTACTGGCTAAGGCATACGAACCGACACAGGAGAAGCCGCTGGTAAGAGCTAGCATCAAATAATTTCACGTGCAGTTGTCTGTACAAAGATATCAATTGTTCGCTGTAGTACCTACTCATTTGCGCTAATTAATCCATATCTTTGCACCTATCAAACTATTTTGGCAAATGAATTGTTCACCGACCTTTAGTGTTAATGATGATAATAAATTGCTCTAAGCTAACGGTGGCAGTTAGTTTCCCAGGAGTGCGTGGGAGTTCACAATTGTTCACAATCGCCGCCCTCTAGCGGAGCACTTGCGAAGCTGACGTACGGCGCTTGCGCAATGAATTGAATTAAAGATTAGATGAGCTAAGCTTGCATACATTATGCGGTAAACTGATGATTTTGTTTTTCCTGGGTATTCCGGCTTAACTATAATTGAACATGTTTCATATTACATACTTAGTTCCGTATAGGTAAGTCAAATGAGATACATAGCAGTCAAATTGTTATTTCATCTTACGATAACTATGACAGAAATGTCGATGATGACAAAAGTGTCACGTTTATCAATATCGTTGTAGAAATATGAAAAGCTTTGAAAGCCATTACGAAATTGTCTTGGCGCTCTATCCTCGCCACTTCTTTTCGAAAAATAGTTCTTCCTATTGCTGAAGAAGTCAGCCATCTTGCTGGGTCACTCTGGTGCCTAGTTCCTGTACAGCACATTCACGCCTCAGCTTCTTGCCACTCCACCTCATGCAATGTTCTTCATATCTTGCCTATAAATGTCAAAGCTTTGGAATATTTCCGTCCTGCCTCAGAAAACACGTTACGGCGTTACAGGTAGTTAGTAGCCCGAAATACTGATAACCAGTCTTACCAAGAAGGATTGTATACCTATTTATTGGATGGTGGAGGTCAGATAGGCATTACGGAAAATATTAGTGCGTCCGACAGTTATAAAAATACAGGCAGGTGATGACTGTATGCTCCCACTCATCGCAGATATGACACATAATAAAGCCTACAGCAAGCGATGCAAGCAATTATTAGCTTTACAGTTGCCTACAGTCGCAGGCGCAGCTAAGAAAGCCGTTTATCTTAATCCATGAGACAATAGAGCTTTAACATGAGGCCGTGTGCTCTATGACTCATGAGTAAATTCACTATTCTTACATACTGTTCCACGAAGGTTTCATTATGATGTGTTTAAGTTTTATTCATGCTAAGCGTTTGGTACATGGTATTTATTAATTATTATTTATGTTTTTACAATTAGTAAATCGAAAATACTATCTTCCTGCCCTTGTCCCGTTTCATTTGAAGATGGTGACAGATTTATTTTCGATCAAAATTTCAAAATCTTGTAGATTTTTTGGAGTTGGACCCGTCTTCAACTGATTGCAGTACGGAGACTATCAATTTCGATTTTCATTTTTACTGCTTTATTCTTATTGTAGATTCTTCTTCTTTCATAGTCGTCATATATTAGCTAGCTTGTTGTCAAAGATTATTCAGAAGCTGAAACAATTATAACACTTTTCATCTCTCACAGTTAAACTACATTCACTACTAAAATTATCCTAGCAATTGCGGATGTCTGCGGTTCTTACGCATGTATACGTAAGTTGATCAGACAAATTACTGTGCGAACTTTACGCAAAGGTCGCCTGACTCAGAATCAGCAACTATTCACAACTCTCGCCTGCCTTCGTCAAGGCAGTCGGCAACCATTCCAACTATTTCCTTTATGTTATCCAACACGGTATTACAATATCAAATGTTATGGCTACTAGAAAATGTATTTAAATTAGTTAATTCCTGATCGTTTATTTTTCCTGAGAAATGAGAATAGTTCTTTGAGAATGAGAGTTTTGTTTGAGATATTGTCGTAATACTCATATTTACTTTTTTAATTTCTTGGTTGATTTTCATAACCACTTCACCATAATTAGTCAGTTTGTGAAATATTTCTGTTAAACTTAACACTGATGTCAAGTCTCCAGTATAGAGACGATTTCACCCTAACTTTCGTTTTAAAGTGTACTTTAGAAAGCCTTTTAAATTTAAATTAATCGATTCTTTTAAATTGTTATAATTTGAAAGCAAGTCTTGCCCCACGTTATAAATCTTAATTGAAATGCAACGTGAGTAGTGCAACTTTAATCCTAAATAATCGCAACAGCATCTCATCTCCAAGATACTAAAATGGCTGCAAAAAATCTAGCAAAAAGTTTGTCTGCAATTGTATTCTAAATCTTGCACAAAGCGTTACTGGCTGGCAGCCGTAGAAAAAAATAAAAAACAGAAAAAAGAACAAGTTTGAAAAACGAAGCTGACCTATTTGAAGCGTACAAAGCCCTCCATTTTGTTTGCGCGTGCTAGGTTATAGGTGAATCTTTGATAGAGTCCACGTGCTTGTTGCATTTTTGAGGATACTAGATTTTGCCTACGGTTGGTCATGGTCAGAAAGTATCCAACGGGACCGTTATAAATACAAACTATGAGACTTCGGAATAACTTCTATTAGAGAGAGGATTTTCGGAATTGAATCAGTAGTTGCGAAGATTAACCCCTACTTTCAAACATATAAAATTTTCTTCTTGATAATATTAGCATAGGTTAGGTACACGTGTATGTAAATCTATGCCCAGAAACAGCTCAATTCGGTATAAGGCATTTATTTGGAGTGGTGTTTCGCAAACGCGTCAAGTGTCTGTCGTGGCAGCGGTCGACCTCGCCGCGACTTTGGACAACCACTCGAAATTATACGAGTCGAACCTGAAATTAAATTAGGTTTACTTATGTTACGTGGAGTGGAGTGTAGGTAAGTGTGTTTACTGTACAGAAATAATATTATTCATGAAGTAATAATACACTGTCAAATATTATTTGAGTAGGTACAAAAAGTGTAGGTACGATCTACTACTTTTAGAGTTAGAGCATTTTACATTCAAGGACTACTTGGATTATTGGGTTGCGGGATTGTCTAAACCGGTAACCGTAAAGGGGTATTGAAGGAACACCGTGGATTTTAGTCAGTACGAGTCTGACAGTTTGAATCCAGGGTAGGTAGCTTGAACTTTTCAGGAAATCTTTATTACACTTACTACCTATCCGAGGTCTTTGATGGTGTCAGATCTGACTCGCTTTTTTAATCAACACGTTTTAAGTTTCCTGAAGTGGTTCTGGCAATTGTAAGATTTCCAAAAATGCAAAGAAGTAAAGCGTGACTTATTCGTTTTGGAACGTACCGTCGTTGTCGTCAAAATTATGTCGTGCAGTTGGCAACCTTGCACCGTGACAGCGTTGAAATATATCGAATTGTTTTATAAGTGAGCAGGAAGTCTGAACTGAATCATTGCTGAATCAGACAAAGATACAACCAGAAAGGTCTTTACTCAACTCTGGGTAGAACAAGACAAGGGTTATGGTTACTTTCGTAACCAGTACGCATGATGCTGTAGAAACCGGTTTTGACGACGGAATAATTGTAGAACTCACGGAATGTAGAAAGAATTCTATAGTCCTGGTGATGATTAAAAAGTAGAAAACATAGTTTAAAATTGTTAGGGTACCAAGCATAGAGATAGAATAATATCATGTTATGCGCAGTGGTGAAAATATTATGATCGTTTAGTTTTAATCATTATCACGGTTCATCAATTTTGTTCATTCTTAATTTAAGTTTACGAAATATTGTTGCTTTGTAATGTAGCTTTCACAACTTTTAAACGTTTTCAGCTTTTGTAATTAAACGAATGTCAAATAAATTATAATTATGATTTGTTAAGTAGGTATTGTTTTTGGTTGTTGTGGAATGAATGTGAATGTTTGTCTTTTACAGAATAATGGCTCCTAAATAACCAATTTGCCAAACTTAGTTTAGTAAATGAAAATGTGATAGTAATAATGAACTTTCTTATATTGTCTGTTCATTAACATTTTTTTCAATTTAAAAGTTTATTAAATGAATCTTGGAGTTTAAACTTTTTTTTGCTCTGTGTTTTTATTTTTTTTTCCTTAAGGCGCGGTGTTATCTCAATATTCCCAAAAATTGGTTTCTTAGAACGTCGAGTATGACGTAATGTAATAAAAATAAGCAACGCGAAAAATACAGTGAACAGAGAAGGGTATAAAGAAGAATTTAAACCGAACAGAATAATAAATAAGAGTTTGATATTCCCAATAAAAATTGGGAAGTTGTAGCACAAAAATAAACTTTGACGTCGAAGATCTCTGTATTTCCAGCGATAACAACAGTTTTTTTTAAGAATTTAGTAGGTTTTCCATTTTTTTTAAACTTTAACCAAACCATTATTTAATTTTATGTCTATATTTTAAATAATCTAAAGAAAAGCAGTAAAATAAATGCCCATTCGCAGCTTACGTCACATTTCAACACAAATATCATTTTTTCAATTTTCAATCTTATTGACGCTCCATAGTGGTGACAATAGTTTACGCGGTCATAAGTGATTAAAATCGTAGTCAGTCCGCGCCTTAAACGGTTTAGAAACACAGGAGCTTAGAGCATCTGTATCTTTTGAACAAAAATACGAACTTCCATGAATGTCTATCTGCTGCTGTCGTTAATAAGTTTCTAGAGAACTTAGACGATATCAGGAATTACACTATACTTTACAAACTTAACAAGTTTACAATTACAAGTAATTGCATTGCGTGGTAGAGTAGTGGGCAAATATTTGTGCAATAAAGTGACATTATTTATATCTAATGACTTTGGATTACCGTACTTAGGTCCACTTGGCGACGATGACTTCTAATTACGTTGTGCGTAATAATTGCCGAGACTTCCGTTAATTGACTATATACAAATAAGGATGATTGAGCTCCTTTTAAGATGTCTGTTTACATAATGACATACATCTTAATAATTTCTCCCATATTTGGCAGTGTGAGAATCAAACTGTATCGTCTCATTATTAGTTAGGTATCCATTTTAGTTCGTAAATATCCGCTGCTGGTTAAAGGCATCGCAATAACTGTTACCATTGTGAATGATTATTTTAATGGAAATACTAGGTGCTAGAATATCAGTCTTGTAAAACCAATCTTCTTCCATTTTATTTGCAACCGCAACAAATTAAAAAAAAACATGCAATTTATGGATTCGATCTTTGAAAAAACAGAATCTCTTTCGAAGCTTATTCCATTCTATTTTCAAATTAACAACGTCTGAGTGGTATACCGAGTGCGAAAACATTATTAGGTCTCTAACACTTAGTTTTATTGCAGTGCTTTTACTTCTGGCCAAAAACTACAGTTACCTAGAAATATCCGGTGTCTATGGTTGTGGATCGAATTACGCGGTATTTATTCGGACGGGACTGTCTGATTGATCACCGCCATTACGGAGTGGTCACGTAGTCGGAAACGATTCCGTGTCTCAACTCGTTTCGGGCGTAACTGTAGTGTGTGGTCACTGACCACAGGGCTGTCAGGGCGCTATGGGAATTGCTAATTGTCTATTAGGGAGCAGGGATGGGAGAGCCCCGACCAAAGACAGAAAGTGGTAACCCTAAAGTGACATAACAGATAGTAGCTATAAAAATTATATCTAAAAGGATGCTTTACTATGATTCAATTATTTTAAAACAGGATATGTCATAGCTGGGAGAAAGTGGTTGCATAGAAATTCCCGTTCCGCTGCCAGGTCACAGCCAGGCTTTGCATTAAGTGTTATGAATGCTTTCCTTGCCCAGAAAAACTTACACTGTTGAATTTAACAAATTCAGATAGTAATGTTTTCTATGTAGGTACCAGAAATCAAATCTAGCTATTCCTTTATCTAGTAGATCTAAGTGATTACTTGTCTACGCACAAGCGTTTAATTTCCTCATTCAATTAATCTCTCTTAGACAGTACTGACAACCATAGACGTCCAGCGACAGTAATGAGGAGAATAGAGGTAATCGAACCTTCTTGTGTGGGAGTGGCGCGAAATCGCGTCTGTTTAGACGCAATCATGTTTTATTGGGAAGTTAAAATGTGTTCCATCCAGTTTTACGACGGAACTCGACAGATAGAAGCAGATTTTATGACTTGCAGTGGGAAATGGGGCTGTAGAAATATAGGTTCGAAAGATATTGGTGGATTAAATAAGTATGTTACAGGTTTTTTAGTTTAGCTAGTTATTTTAGTGTGCTGTGAGAAAAATTATGAAGGAAATTGTTAGAAAATGAGGCTATTTTTACCGACTTCAAAAAAAAGGAGGTTATCAATTCGACCCGTATGTATGTAATATTATCAGAACTGCCCAGTTTTCATATATGTTAGTCTATATCAGCGTCTGAACAAATGTGCCAAATTTCATAAGTGTATGTATGTATGTATGTATGTATGTATGTATGTATGTATGTATGTATGTATGTATGTTTTTATGTTTGTGCACGCATATCTCCGGAACTATAAGTTCGATTTAAGTAATTCTTTTTTTGTTGTACTAGGTATTGTTCAACTTAGGGTACACTGCAAGTTTCATCAAAATCGGTTCAGTAGTTTTAGAGATATGGATTTTTTTATGTTGTGACGGATTACAAGATTAGTGCATATGTAAGAAAATTTTGTATTTTACAAGAATTTGGGTTGAATATGTAATAAATAAACTAAAAAGGGTAAAATAAAAACTTTTTTTAAAAAAAGTACCGACTTCAAAACAATTACAAAAAAGTTTAAAATAACTTTTCTTTCGGAAGTCGGTGGCTTTGTTTTGTTGTGTCATTGACTATTGCCACCGACTTCCGAAAGAAAAGTTATTTTAAACTTTTTTGTAATTGTTTTGAAGTCGGTACTTTTTTTAAAAAAAGTTTTTTAATTGTTAATATGTACAATTACTGAAAAAAATTAAAATACGATTAACAGCTGAGTGACCAATTCTCAAGACCTCAACCATGAGTATTAAAGTGAACGTAGTTCCGCCATTTAACATCTAATAACGCTAACAGACGTGCACTCATTGTGTTCCTGGTTTTACTTTTATCGGAAAAACACGTCAGATTCATAAATAGAACATTTTATTTTTTTAACAATATAAATGGCAATGATTGCAACTCTTTTTAGCGCTAGAAGGTAATTCTTTGTTTTAATGTAAAGATAATTTTAATTAAATCAATTGGAAGTTATAATCTAAAATGGTCATAATTAAGAAATTGTTAAGGCAGGTCGTAATAGTAAGTTATGGGTGACTAAGGAAGCTTAGCTATGGTATGTTGCTTTATTAATAGTTGTTCTACTTAGGGTAATATTTAATTGTATGTCAATGAGTAATATTTAATTTTATGTCAATAAAAAGTCAATTATAATATGACAGTTTATTCAACTGTAAGTATTTATGTAGGTCCTTAAGTACATAATTATGTCAATACAAGGTTGTTGAATATAATAAATTAACTCTTGTTTATTTCTGACTACTGTCCGTCCACGGCTTCGCCCATTTCAACTTTTTACAACTTATTACTTATCCAGAAAAATACTAATGTAATCTATATTTTGTTATGATTAAAACAAATGTCTTAATGGTTTCATCACATCTGTTGTTGTTTTCTTCACAAGCTTTTTTAACCCTTAATTTAATTTCGTTAAGTAGGTACTTATACTTAACGTTACATTCTATAGAAAAAATGTAGATGTCAAATATTAGACAAATAAGATTTGGGTAAGTATAATTTTGTGGTGGCCCAGTGGTATCGGCCTCGATTTACGAGTTGTAGGTCGTGGGTTCGAATCCCGTCAGGCGCATTACTTTGTGTAATTTATTTCAACACCACTGCTCTCAAAACGGTGAAGGAAAACATCGTGAGGAAACCGGCATGTCCTAGAACCAAAAATTCGAAGAGATGTGACATCTACCAATCCGCACTGGGCCCGCGTGGTAGATTACGGCGCACTCCCTCTCACCGAGAGAAGGCCTGTGTCCCAACAGTGGAAACATTTATAGGCTGATGATGAAGTATAATTTTAAGATCTACCACGGAACTCTGCCTACGATAATTACATTAGTAGTAGTATAGGCAGTATCTGTTAGAGGTTGTAAACCTATAAGCTTACTATAAACTACATCTTGTCTACTGCTTTACGTGTCCTAGCAACCGTAGTAACTTAAAAGTCTAAAAATAAAAATTATATTTTTCAGTTGCACTACAAATAAGTATTTTCTTCCTCCAACCTTATCCCAGTCTCTAATATGGTAGCAGAGCGTGAGGAATATCGTATTATAGTAAATAGATCAGAAGGGTTCAAATCAAACAAATAATCCTTAATATCAATCTAAAACTTATTTATTTGCTTAATTATCACGATTACATAAAAGACGCTTCAATATAATCGACCGCCGAAGAAAAAGTAACAACCAACAAACAGTTGACTAAAAATGATGACGTATGTGTCAAAAACAAACAAAGGCCATATTCTTCATAAAAGAGGTTTTATATTATTTTGATATAAAACCTCTTACAAAGTAAATTGTTGAAAACATCTTATCAAAAGCTAACAGTCGGCCATTCTGAAATAACAGAGTCCTCTCGTTAAGTTTTATTTACCAACTATCTATGTTACATTGCTAGAAATCTATATTTCAAGTAATTAACAACAAACGAATCTAATACTGAAACTTTTCTTGACTGACCATCAGATAAAGCAAATTATAAATAGGTAGGTAATAAATTTAATTTCCAGTAAGTCCATGAATGTAATAAATCTATATAGGTAACATGTGTAAAATAAACAAATCCTAACATTCATAACACAACACTATTTTGACTACATGAATAGATAACATTTTATATAAATTTATTACATTTGCTAATTAACTTAATAAACATTATTTGTTCGGCCATCTTATTCATTAATTGTTCCATCAATTAATACATTTAAAAAAAATAAAATTATAAAAATAATTCAAATTTTCAACATGTGTCACTTAATCTATGTCTATAACAAATTAATTATAACTTAATACGAAAGCGCTCCAATCCTTGGCCTAGGGCCTCCTTGCGCAATATAATCTTATTCCATAAAATCTAACACACTCATAATTGTCTTACGACTCCATTGTGTGTAGATTTTTCCAGTTCAATCAAAAATCATTATTAATTCCATAAGTTTAAGAATAAAATAATAGTAATCCATAAAATCTAACACACTCATAATTGTCTTACGACTCCATTGTGTGTAGATTTTTCCAGTTCAATCAAAAATCATTATTAATTCCATAAGTTTAAAAATAAAATAATAGTAATCCATAAAATCTAACACACTCATAATTGTCTTACGACTCCATTGTGTGTAGATTTTTCCAGTTCAATCAAAACTCATTATTAATAATTCCAAAAGTTTAAAAATATTATAATAGTAATCCATAAAATCTAACACACTCATAATTGTCTTACGACTCCATTGTGTGTAGATTTTTCCAGTTCAATCAAAAATCATTATTAATTCCATAAGTTTAAAAATAAAATAATAGTAATCCATTAAATCTAACACACTCATAATTGTCTTTCGACTCCATGACATCATGAACACTAAAACTATGATCATTTACAGTTTCGTTTTTAGAAGTCTTATTCTTATTAGCTACATCTATGTTAACGTTCAAATTACTATCCATGCTGCTAGTACATGATGACTGACTTACGTCGCGACGTCTTCGACTCGTCCTGTGGTGACGGGATTCCCGTCTCACCTCACCTCTGCTGTGCTGCCGCCGTCGCCGTCTCTCCCTCGATGTGCAGATCGGGAACGCGAGCGCGTTCCTTTTCTCCCACGCCGCGAGTCAGCCCGACGCCGCGACTCAGCCCGACGACTCCGGGACTCAGCCCGACGCCGCTTACGACGTTCAAGGCTCGTATAAGAACCCGCACGTCTCCTTGGCGTGCGACCTCTGGAACCTGCGCGGCTCAAGGAGCTCGAGCTGGTCCGCACAGAACGCGGCCGCCGCGTACTGGAACAGCTCCTCCTGCTCAAACGCCCCGCGCGGCCGCGACTGCGGCTACACGACGGCGTAGCTCCGCTATGTCTCAGCATTTTATTCAAGTCTGTAATCATTATTTTTTTTGTCTTTTTAATCATTTTTATAAGAACATAAAATGACGACTTCCTTCATGTGGAGGTAAGATAGATTACTTATTATTAAAATCAAAGACGAAAGATAGATTGTAATCTTTGATTATACAAACATAAATCTTCATAGTTCTTCAGTAATTATCACTTACCAATGCCTTTTAGATCTTAAAACTGACTTTCATAAAATTGACAATATTTAATATTGAAATGCAACTTACCGAGATTAGGCTTCTTACTTTACCTGTTCGTTTAATAATATCAATAATCCAACCAATCTAAATCCAATATACCTACGCTAGTGGACGTGATTAGAATATTAAGTAATATTCGTTCTTATCCCACTTCTGAACTATTATAGTAAATAGATCAGAAGGGTTCAAATCAAACAAATAATCCTTAATATCAATCTAAAACTTATTTATTTGCTTAATTATCACGATTACATAAAAGACGCTTCAATATAATCGACCGCCGAAGAAAAAGTAACAACCAACAAACAGTTGACTAAAAATGATGACGTATGTGTCAAAAACAAACAAAGGCCATATTCTTCATAAAAGAGGTTTTATATTATTTTGATATAAAACCTCTTACAAAGTAAATTGTTGAAAACATCTTATCAAAAGCTAACAATCGTGAGGAAGCAGGACGAGTATGATATAATTAATTACATTATCAAGTAATAATTACGAAATCGCGAAAATGAGTAACCAATCCATCGCAATTGAAAAACTCTCCGGGGTAAATAATTACGCTACCTGGAAATTTCAAATGAGGATGTTGCTTATTCATGAAGACTTATTTGAATGTGTCAACGAGGTTGATAAGAAAAATAAACCAGAATGCGAAGGAGTGTACTACGGTAGTGCGACAAACGGAAGTGCGATGAACGCTTGTGCGACATAACTGTACTGCGACACACGATAGTTCGAATGCACGCTTGTGCGACACACTGAAGGTCGACATCACGCTGGTGCGACAAACGATTTTGTCCACCCTCCAAACAAAATGGGAGTACCTGCTCTGGGTTCCTGGCACTCATCTATGTCTATATACGTAATATTTTAAGAATCTACCCTGGAGTTCTTGATTTATTTAGATTTTTATGTTGCCGACATTATTTTTGTTCATGCTTCTTTTTGACAGTTTTACCGTTTTTACACATTTTGTGATCACAATACATTTTAATGTTACAACATGTATTATACATCACAATACGGTTTGATTTTTTATTTGACTTTTATTTATAACTAGCTTCTGCCCGCGACTTCGTACGCGGATCCTGTTGCTTATGCCAGCGACAACGGAGTCGTCAAAATCGAAGATCTGAAACGTCTGATGTCCAATAGAGCCCGGGTAGATAATAAATGGGAGTACCGGCCAGTAGAGTCAGATTTTTAATGATATACCATCGTCATCGAAAATCAGTCCTAAAGTCTTACCGCCTTCACCGCGTGGAGGTACTCCCAGTTTATGTTATTTTGTAATTAATTGTACAGGGTGAATTTTTCAACTGGGCGTGGATGGCTATTTCCGAAACTATGAGGAATATCAAAAAGCGTTGAAAGGAGTCTCGAGGCTGATTTTGACGAAAACTAAAACTGCATCATTGGATTTTAGAAAAAATAATAATCCTGGCCAGGAATCGAACCCGCTGATTTTGGAAAAAAAATCACACCCTGTTTTATTACACTATTCGATAGTGTTGCTAATAAGGAGCAAATTCTGGGAAGTAATCATATACGCCAAACTTAAGGAAAACGTATAATTACAAAAAACTGATCAATCTTCAAGGCAATGACTATATTCGAAACATAAGTTAACCGTTTCTTCTTGGAAAAAATGCAATTTTTTGTTCAACTCAATAATTTCGTATTATTTGCTGAATACAGTGGGATTTTTGAGACGTCAAATCCAGTGAAACATTGAAAACAATGAAATTTTATAATTTCGAATTAATTATGGATCAGAAGAAGTAAAGTAACATAGAAAATAGCAATTTCATAAAAATCTGGAATTTCCTTAAGTTTGCCGTATATGATTACTTCCCAGAATTTGATACAGAGTGTGTTTTTTTTTCCAAAATCAGCGTGTTCGATTCATGGCCAGGATTATTAATTTTTTTTAAATCCAATGATGCAGTTTTAGTTTTCATCAAAATCGGCCTCAAGACTCCTTTCAACGTTTTTTGATATTCCTCGTAGTTTCGGAAATAGCCCTCTACGCCCAGTTGAAAAATTCACCCTGTATAGTGAAATTAGCAATAGCTTTGATTTCCACATCAGATGTTTCTGATCTTCGATGTTTATAAGTCAACAGGTAATACCCATCAGACCGACAACTTTTGCTAAGACGTTATTCCTATTTGTGTTATGGTGTAGCGGGGCTCTTGGAGTTCCACAACGGGTGTTCCAGATCTTCAATTTTTATACCTCAACAGAGAGTGCTCATCAGTCCGTACATACTACTTGTCTGTCGCACTACCGTGATGTCGCACTACAGTCGCACAATCGTTTGTCGCACCAGCGTGATGTCGACCTTCAGTGTGTCGCACAAGCGTGCATTCGAACTATCGTGTGTCGCAGTACAGTTATGTCGCACAAGCGTTCATCGCACTTCCGTTTGTAGCACTACCGTAGTACACTCTGCGAAGGAGTGTACTACGGTAGTGCGACAAACGGAAGTGCGATGAACGCTTGTGCGACATAACTGTACTGCGACACACGATAGTTCGAATGCACGCTTGTGCGACACACTGAAGGTCGACATCACGCTGGTGCGACAAACGATTTTGTCCACCCTCCAAACAAAATGGGAGTACCTGCTCTGGGTTCCTGGCACTCATCTATGTCTATATACGTAATATTTTAAGAATCTACCCTGGAGTTCTTGATTTATTTAGATTTTTATGTTGCCGACATTATTTTTGTTCATGCTTCTTTTTGACAGTTTTACCGTTTTTACACATTTTGTGATCACAATACATTTTAATGTTACAACATGTATTATACATCACAATACGGTTTGATTTTTTATTTGACTTTTATTTATAACTAGCTTCTGCCCGCGACTTCGTACGCGGATCCTGTTGCTTATGCCAGCGACAACGGAGTCGTCAAAATCGAAGATCTGAAACGTCTGATGTCCAATAGAGCCCGGGTAGATAATAAATGGGAGTACCGGCCAGTAGAGTCAGATTTTTAATGATATACCATCGTCATCGAAAATCAGTCCTAAAGTCTTACCGCCTTCACCGCGTGGAGGTACTCCCAGTTTATGTTATTTTGTAATTAATTGTACAGGGTGAATTTTTCAACTGGGCGTGGATGGCTATTTCCGAAACTATGAGGAATATCAAAAAGCGTTGAAAGGAGTCTCGAGGCTGATTTTGACGAAAACTAAAACTGCATCATTGGATTTTAGAAAAAATAATAATCCTGGCCAGGAATCGAACCCGCTGATTTTGGAAAAAAAATCACACCCTGTTTTATTACACTATTCGATAGTGTTGCTAATAAGGAGCAAATTCTGGGAAGTAATCATATACGCCAAACTTAAGGAAAACGTATAATTACAAAAAACTGATCAATCTTCAAGGCAATGACTATATTCGAAACATAAGTTAACCGTTTCTTCTTGGAAAAAATGCAATTTTTTGTTCAACTCAATAATTTCGTATTATTTGCTGAATACAGTGGGATTTTTGAGACGTCAAATCCAGTGAAACATTGAAAACAATGAAATTTTATAATTTCGAATTAATTATGGATCAGAAGAAGTAAAGTAACATAGAAAATAGCAATTTCATAAAAATCTGGAATTTCCTTAAGTTTGCCGTATATGATTACTTCCCAGAATTTGATACAGAGTGTGTTTTTTTTTCCAAAATCAGCGTGTTCGATTCATGGCCAGGATTATTAATTTTTTTTAAATCCAATGATGCAGTTTTAGTTTTCATCAAAATCGGCCTCGAGACTCCTTTCAACGTTTTTTGATATTCCTCGTAGTTTCGGAAATAGCCCTCTACGCCCAGTTGAAAAATTCACCCTGTATAGTGAAATTAGCAATAGCTTTGATTTCCACATCAGATGTTTCTGATCTTCGATGTTTATAAGTCAACAGGTAATACCCATCAGACCGACAACTTTTGCTAAGACGTTATTCCTATTTGTGTTATGGTGTAGCGGGGCTCTTGGAGTTCCACAACGGGTGTTCCAGATCTTCAATTTTTATACCTCAACAGAGAGTGCTCATCAGTCCGTACATACTACTTGTCTGTCGCACTACCGTGATGTCGCACTACAGTCGCACAATCGTTTGTCGCACCAGCGTGATGTCGACCTTCAGTGTGTCGCACAAGCGTGCATTCGAACTATCGTGTGTCGCAGTACAGTTATGTCGCACAAGCGTTCATCGCACTTCCGTTTGTCGCACTACCGTAGTACACTCGCTGTACACAAGAAGAAACAGGAAAAAGCTCTAGCACGAATCTGCCTCAGTGTTCAGCCATCTGTTTACTCCGTTGTCAGGAATTGCAATACTGCGTTTGATGCCTGGAAGAATATACAGAATTCGTTCGAGGACAAAGGTCTGTGTAGAAGATTAGGTCTTCTCAGAATGCTATTTAGCTTAAAGTTAGAGCAGTTTGAGAGTATGGAGGCGTATGTTACAAAAATTATAGATACAGCCCAACAACTGCAAGACATAAATGCTTCTTTGGAAGACGAGTTTGTTGCTATATTAATGCTTAGTGGGCTCCCCAAGCAGTTTGACCCACTCATTATGACGTTAGAGCATAGTAGCCTTTCTCTCTCAAGTGAACTGGTGAAAACTAAACTACTCCAGGAGGCACAGAGACGAGGTGACGCAGAAGCTATGGAACAGAATGCCCTAACGACTTCGACTTCGATCTCGAAGCGTCCCAAATGCTTTCGATGCAAAAAAAACGGTCATTACGCTAGAGATTGCAGACAGAAAGCTCCGCATAAGGATAAGTCATCTAGTTCCAGTTGTCAAGAGGAGGAGAAGGTTCAGAAAACTCCTGGTAGGACGACTATGTTGTCGGCTCTGACGGTAAAACTGGATCGAGATGTGTGGTACGTCGACAGTGGTGCAACTTGCCACATGACCAATAATAGAGACATTTTGCATGATTTTGTGTGTGATACGCCAAAAGAAATAAGCGTTGCGAACGGTGAAAAACTTTTTACATCGGGTCGTGGTAATGTGAAACTCTTTTTACAAAACCAATGGATAACTGTCAGTAATGTAGTTTTTATACCGAACTTGTCATGTAATCTGTTATCTGTCAGTATTTTGACACAAAAATGTTTTGAAGTAAAATTTATATCGATTTTTTGTAAAATTTACGAAAACGGAAAGGTAGTAGCTGTAGCAAAACGGGATGCATGCGGTCTTTATAAATTAGAAACCGGGGAGGCGTCTATAAATTCCGTTTCGCGCGAACACATTATGCCAGTAAGCGTCTCCTTGAATACCCAGGTAGAGGTTCAATCTCAGGGTTTATGGCATCGTCGGCTTGGACATCTGAATAGTCGCAGCATGAACCTACTCAAGAGTGGTATGGCGGCTGGTATCGACTATGATGTATCCACATATGAGCAATGTATCGCTTGTATTGAAGGTAAGGTTACTAATTTACCTTTCCCTAAGAAATCTTTTTCTCGTGCAAGTGTGGTGTTAGGACTGGTTCACACGGATGTGTGCGGCCCTATGCCAGTGAAATCTATAGGCGGTGCAAGATATTTGCTAACATTTATTGACGATTTTTCTAGGAAGACATTTTGTTATTCAATAGAATCGAAAGACAAAGTTTATGAGTATTTTTTGATTTTTAAAGCTCTTGTAGAGAACGAGACTAATAAAAAGATTAAAATCCTGAGAAGCGACAATGGTGGCGAGTACATCAATACGAGATTTAAGCAGTATTTGAGTAAGTGTGGCATCCGGCATCATACTACTGTTCCTCACTGTCCACAGCAAAATGCAGTTGCCGAACGCGCAAACCGAACAATTATGGAGGCGGTGCGCTGTATGCTTCTGGAAGCAGGTTTGGATCAACGGTTCTGGGCAGAGGCTGCGAACACTGCGGTGTACATTAAAAATCGCTCACCTACAAAGGCAGTTAGAGGTGCAACTCCAGAAGAAATTTACACGGGACATAAGGTAAACTTAGATAACTTACGTGTGTTTGGTTGTTTAGCATATGCTGTACAAAATAATCGTAATAAACTCGATCGCAAATCTAAACCTTACATATTCGCGGGATATTGTGAGAACACAAAAGGATACAGACTCTTGGATGTTGAGAGCTATAAGCTAACAATAGCGAGAAATGTTAAGTTCATTGAGAATCAATTCCTCAAGCATCTGAATTTCACTAAAGTAGAATCAGATGTGGTTATAGAACTTACGACTCCTTGTGTATCCGAAAATAGAACAGAGTCAGACCAAATTTCTGTTACGACTGATGATGCTAATGATAGTGAGGCTTCGACCAGTAGTTTGGTCACAGATCATCACTCAGATGCTACTTATGTTCCGGATGTTTCATTTGAGACAGATGACTCGAGAGCAGAATACGTGGAAGCTGATGAGAATTCCTTCCTGTGTGGTTTTTTGACGGGGGAAGCGTGTGGCAGTGATGATCCAAGAACAGTTGAAGAAGCGTTGAATAGTCCTGAAGCCAGGCAGTGGCGAGCTGCTATGAAAGACGAGTATCAGTCCTTTTTGGACAATAAGTGCTTTACCTTAACCGATTTGCCGAAAGGTGCAAAGCCAATAAAGACCAAATGGATATTTAAGAAGAAAAGAGGGCTTAACGGTGAATTATTACAATACAAAGCACGTCTAGTAGCAAAAGGATTTACACAAAAGTATGGAGTGGACTATTTTGAAACTTTTTCACCTGTAGTGAGATACGAAACCATAAGAATGTTATTAGCTTTGTCTATGGAGTACGACATGGAGATTGACCACATGGACGTAAAAACAGCTTTTCTAAACGGTGATTTAAAAGAAACCATTTTCATGGAAATACCAGAAGGTTTTGAAGAAGGTAGAGGCAATAATAAGGTGTATCGACTACGTAAAGCTGTGTATGGTCTAAAACAAGCGCCTAAATCATGGAATGAAAAGATCAATCATATTCTTGTCAACAAACTCAAGTTTAAGAGATTGGTCTCTGAACCATGTGTATATATAAACCGAAATGGCGACAAGTTTGTGATTATCGCATTGTATGTTGATGATTTAGTCATTTTTAGCAATTGTAATGTGGAAAAAACTAAAACTAAATCATTGCTGATGAAAGAATTCGTGATGAAAGATCTTGGTCCTGTAGAAAGAGTTCTAGGATTAAGAATCAGGAAAGAGAATGGCAAGATCACTCTAGATCAAAGTGCCTATATTAAAAAGATATTAGAGAAATATAAAATGCAAGACTGCAAATCTGTTGAAACTCCAATGCAGTGCCAAAAATTAAACAAAGCTGAAGAAAAAGATGACAGTTTGGAGTATCGAGAATTGATCGGTTGTCTTATGTATGTAGCGGTCTGTTCGCGTCCTGATATATGTCATGCTGTAAGCGTATTAAGTCAATTCAATAATTGTTTCTCCGATGTCCACTGGAAAGCAGCTAAACGTGTGTTGCGTTATCTTAAAGGTACAGTAGATTACTGCATTACCTATAAAAAAACTGGCTTATCTGTGACGGGTTTTGCTGATGCAGACTGGGCTTCTAATGAAATTGATAGACGTTCTTATACGGGATATGTTTTCAAAATTGGGAATTCTATTACTTGTTGGGAAAGTAGGAAACAGCGTACCGTTGCGTTATCAAGTACTGAGGCGGAGTACATGTCGCTCTCCGATGCTTGTAAAGAAGCACTGTTTATAAAAACTTTCTTGCATGAATGTATAGGTAGTAACATTGAAATAACTATTTTCAATGATAATCAGTCGGCCTTGAAATTGACTGAAATTAGTATGTTTCATGGTAGGTCAAAACATATAGACATACGTCATCATTTCGTCCGGGAGGCGGTCAGCAATGGTGCAGTAAAAATAAATTACATACCAACGTCCAAAATGACGGCGGATGTCTTAACTAAACCTTTGTCGGTAGAGAAACATAAGTATTTTGTAAACGAGTTAGGTTTGGCTACTGATGTATGTTTACAAGATAAGTTTAAGGGGCAGTGTTAGAGGTTGTAAACCTATAAGCTTACTATAAACTACATCTTGTCTACTGCTTTACGTGTCCTAGCAACCGTAGTAACTTAAAAGTCTAAAAAATAAAAATTATATTTTTCAGTTGCACTACAAATAAGTATTTTCTTCCTCCAACCTTATCCCAGTCTCTAATAGTATCAACTTATCATGAGTTACATAATCTGTGGTAGCACTTACAGAGATAAAGCTTAAAATCAAAGGGGTTGTGCGGGTCAGATGGTAGTCACAGTGTGAAAACCAGAAACGGACTTTATCGTAACTACATAAATACAGATACAATACAGCATCTAGGAAACCACATAGGTTTGTCTGTTCCTTTGTTTGGAAATTTTGAAACTACCAGACGGATTTAAAAATAACTTTTTCATTTGATGATAAAACAATTCTTCAGGAGGGATAGGCTGTTCAAAATTACGACACTTAGAAATCGAGCAGCAGTTGAAACCACGACCAGCTACTAAAAGCATATCCTGGCAACTAGCAAGTTTTAAATGAATAAAAAGCTCAGGTTTTGGCAAGGATACAATCTAAGCTAGCAAAACTACAACAACACCGTTACAACGCTGATAAAAAAGTTTCCAACTAACAAGATAAACTAACAATATCGAAGTTAACGCAATCTCGTTAGCAAAGAAACCAAGAAACAAACCGACAGTTGAATCAAACCCTTTGTTAGACACCGGAAAAATATTTCCTTGTATAAAGTGACCGGTGCAACGCAGTCGTTTCTAAAAGCAGTCGACGCAAGGCCGCACCCGCGTGCCTGACTGCCGCGCAATGCAATAAATCTGTCGGCATCGATCGTGACGATTTGTTCAGACTTGTTTCTAGTGAGACAGGTAAGATACGAAGTGCTACTTGAAACAACATTCAAATATGACTGTATTGAAAGTTTCTCTTATCATAAGAAAAATTGGTGCTTGTCTGCATGTGGAAGAGACGAAAGGCGTACATAAGGGTTTTAGCAAACACAGTCTTGTGACGGCACGGCCGCAGCGCTCACGCCATTCTGGGACTAAAGTTTGCCATTGACTAAGCTACTGACATCGACACTATTGGATTGGACGATCTCAAAGCTGTCTCGGCGAAGAGCACATCATAGAGTCCAGGGATCGAGACGCCCACGGCAACGGGCGTCGCAAGACGATCTCCGGCCACCGTAGGCGCGGGCATGCGGGCGGTGAGTTATGGGTGACTTGCCGCTCGACCATGGACCATGCCCGGGTCGACGGCGCGTTGTGTTCCACGCGCGCCTCAAAGAGCTGTCAGCAATCTGACGGGGCTCCCTAAGAGGGCCAAGGCCTGCCTGGGTCGCGGGACTGTCTCACCTGGTAACCGTGACCCTGGTACGTAAAGGGCTATTGAAGGAACACCGTGGATTTTAGTCAGTACAAGTCTGACAGTCCCTCCCGCCCCGCGCTCCCGCGGGAGGACTCATTTGATGATTTTACCACGCAAAAAAAAAAGTTTCCAGGGATGAGCTTTCATAGAGTATAGAAACTACTGCTATGCTATTGACATTGATACAGTTCTAGGTTTGAACTTGAGGGCTTTTCAGTAAAAATGAGTCTGATTTTAATAGAATTAAAGATTTTGTTGATTTATTATGAAATCAATCGATATCTTTGTCGATATATACTTGGTGGACCTTTTGGATATTTCTGTGTAAGAACAGTTAGTTACCGGGAAATGTGACAAAGATATCGATTGATTTGATAATAAATCAACACGGAATCTTTTCTTGCATGGTATTTTATAACTAATTACATTTTCTTAAGAAAGCCTTGACTGTTGAACAACTAATTATTGATTAATTAATAGATAATAATAATAACGAGGGAATAGTAATAATGAATCAAATCTATGTGATCATTTACTAAAGGATAATTGACACGATCATAACGCAAGCGAAGTCAAAAACTAGTCATTTCCAAGTAACTCCCGAGCCACACAACAACATCTGAATTAATAGCTAACAAAATAACTAGCGATGCATCCGATACCGATACCGATATATCGGCGATATTTCGGGTCAGCCGATATATCGGTATCGACGATATTTTATAACCGATTCAACGATACTTTTTCATTTACAAATGTAGTGTTAAAGAGCGTGTTGTCTCATCTATTTTGTTGCAAACGAAGCACGAAGAATGCCCGGGGAAACCTTTGTGAAACAGACTTGCGAAATCTCCATTCTCCGAAGAATTTAAGATTACATACTTTATTTTTTTAACAAAAATCTTATTAATTTTGATAACTAAAATGTATAATTTTCTAATCCTAACCTAACCTAACCTATGACACTACTTTTAATATTAATAAAAAAAAAATCTGACTTGTGATTTATTTATTTTATTTTAATTCACAATACGCGTATCGGTATCGGTATCGTATCGGCGAAAAGGCGTATCGATGCATCCCTAAAAATAACCAATAAACAGAAATAAAGAAAAAAATTATGTTTATCACGATTAAAAAACAGCTTAAAGCTATAATATAACACACACTAACAAATAAAGCACCCCGCACACGACGCTGTTTAGTCACAGCACCTCGATTATGACACTTGCCCGTAAGCTGTCAGAGCGCAAGAATTCGGGCGCAGGCGCAGGCTGGGCCACGCCCCCTCACACAATGGAAGCGATCTGAATGAGTCTTGCTGATTAGCATCGAAAGAAACGCGTGGAGGAATGGCGTCTGAGATGATGGCTGTTTCTATGAGGTAATTCTGATGTATTGGAAGTGATTTGCAAGTTTTGAACATTTAGAGAACGAAAATCAAAAGCTTGAAGGTAATTGAGCTTCAGTGGAGGAAGATGGTAAACGTATAAGCGACAGGAGATATATTTTGAAAGCTGTTTCGGTGGTTAAGAATTATATCAGTGCTGTACCTAGTTACTTCTGAAAGAAGTTTACACTCTAACTAATGAGGAAAAGCGAGGTATCGATAGAATATGGTGACGTGTGTTCCAGAACAGGATATCCCAAGGATGCCATCTGTTTAAGAAACGAAGATGCATGAGAATGATATGCATTCCAACCATGAGTGAATGAAGAAAGGGCTGCAAAATATCTTCGGTATCTTTCAAAAAGAAATAAATACATGCGATACAATAATGTTCTGTGACTTTTAAATTAGTGATTTACTTAAAAACTAGCTGTGCCCGCGACTTCGTTCGCGTGGATGTCGGAACTAACAATCTATATTTTTAGTGCGAAGCGGTGTTGGAGGATACCGATACAATCTTTTATATAAGCTATAGTCCCCGCCAAATAAGTTTGGAATAAAGGTCATTGATCCTAATAATGCATCGTTCGAATTTCATACCACCATCGTTCAAATTTCAAAATAAAATATAAGGTCAAGATATTTTTTTTTAACATATTACTTGTTTCAGATTTCAAATATCTAAATGGTACACAGATTTTGGCATTTCAACAACATTGATGGCGTTAGTTCTTTTGAACACGCGCCAGAACACCCTTGTTCAGCTTACATTAAACTTGTCTGGTCAACAGTCAAGTTACATTGCGTAAGTTAAGCTTGTAGTAGTGCAACTTTTACTTGACAATGAACCGATATAATGTGCCTACCGACCTCGTGGTCAGATATTATTGATCTATATTCTGTATCATAGGGTTATCGACAGAGATTAATGGTTTATAGTAATGTTGCATAAAGACAGAAAAGTAATTAAAAAGGAGATTTGATTATGGTCAGTGATCAGTTTGAGTATAAAGCTTCTTTGCAGGATATACCCTATCACCTTTTATGTCCATCTTGCACAACCAAATGCAACTATCATAAATTATATTAAGCCAAATATAGAGGCTGTGGCTACATGTTTGTCGGAAACAATTTGATTCCATAGATAGAAAAATATAACCAGCAGAGATGGATAAGGAAAATTCATGATCGGGCTCAGTGGCGTACCTTGGGAGATGACCAGCATTGACCGAAAACTTCAGCAGAAAAATCAATGTATTAATGATTTGGTCAGAGCTTATTAATTAATTATTTAATTTAAGTATGACTGCGATTTTAATCTATTTAATTTTAATGAATGTGTAAAACTATTATGGATCTTTTAGATATCTGAATAAATGATTTTTATTTATTTTATTAAGTATTATTTTCCTAACAGGGAACAAGGCGTTGTGGTGTGAGGGGGGGAGTCAAGTCCATAATTATTATCTCATCTGAATTTGGCATACTCAAACTTGTATAGACTTGGTACTGTATATTTTCGCGTACCGCCCCATTCCTTCCCTGTTCTTTAACAAATGGCTATTATTTTTGGTATCTATTAACAAGAGTCTACAACCCTAGAGTTGCAAGTTGCGCACGCGACGTTTGCACCGTTACTTCCGCTGCAACCGGATGTACTAATGTGAACGGCTTTTATAAGCATTGCCATCGGCCATTGAAAGCTACCTTCGATTGTTTTACTACTTATCTTTGAAAAAATCCGAGTTTGCATTACACTTCTAAAATATGACGATAAATTAATGGACTACTCATTAAATAAATGGAGGTTTACTTTCAGATGTAATGTTGCAAACTTGTATGATTGTTGCAACTGCTACGCTTGTTAGGCAAACAAGTTTCATATAAGGAGCCTGCTCTACTGGCCAACATTCAGAATTTCTTTATAACAACACGAAAACTGCTGTAAAATTTTAAGCTTTTGTCACACCCTAGAACTACGTAAACGGTATTTCATTGGCCTCTACCTACTTTTGTAAGTGTCACTTATAAACTACTTGATCTACTTACGCATCAGACATCTACTAAAAAACGTTTACATCACGAACTTTTACTATCGTCGAACATTTCAACTCTTACGCATGTGATGTTGAAAACGAGAGTGATGCGTAGGCGCTGGCCCTGAGTGACGCCTCTCTCGAGTTTACAGAGAATGCACATTGTTCACGTATTAATCATACGTGAATAATTAAAGCTAACAGGTCAAATGTGGGATGGGATGATCCTACTATTGTATCTTTGGCACCATTAGATCATCCTTTATTATTCATCAACTTATTTCTCACGACGCCAAAACTCATTGGTAAAAGGGTAAAAGAAATCCAATGACTTGAGTAATGAATAGTTGAAATGCATGCAAATTGTCATTTAATGTCATAGTGGCAAGAAAACTTAAGTAATTAAATTATAACATAGAAGATGGAAAACAGTTAAAGTTATTCACTCAGTAAGAGAAATGAACAACCTAATGATATACCCAAAAAAGGCAGAAGACGGTTGAACATTTTAAGCAAGGGAAGAACTACTGCAGTACCAGATAGGGTAATTGGCCTTGGCCTAGAGGCAAACTAAAAGAGATAGAAGGCCGCGTGTCTCACATGTACAGTTTGCTCATGTCCCTTTAGGCACAGAATGTGAAAGTTTGTATGTTTAAGTAAATTAGCGTGTTGTTGTCCGAAGGTAAATGGAAACTGGGAAGTACGAGGTGATAACCACTCTTACTTGTTTGTACAGTTTAGAATGACATCTCATCCATCTTATTGCTTTTGCTAAACTATTCGTACTTATTTTTCATCCATGAACATCCTGATCATACCGCAATCTGTGTACTGGTTTGTCATACTGATAACCTCATAACTTCTTCATGGAGCTAGCGGTCTACTTAAACCACATTAATAAACGGATCAAGCAAGGTTAGATACTTGGCCCTGATCACCACTGCGTTTCTCGCTCTCCAATCAATGTCACAGATGCAAGTGTTTGTAGAACTTCCAATAATGCTAAATAGGGAAAATATTGGGCAAACACTTCTAGAATTTCACTTGAATGTTTGTCACACTTTTAGCTTGGGTTTAAGGTGTGGGCAACTATAATGAGCCAACATGCGCAAGCGATTTTAATAGGGTGTTGAAACTGCATAATTTATTACCATTTTAGTTAATTGTATAACACAAAAAGTTACGAGCTTTAACGTGCATTAACGAAGGTTTGAAAATATTGGTGATAAATTGACAAGATTATTATTTTTCATTATGACAGCAGCCATGTCATTACAATATGTGAAGATGGATTGAGAAAGTTGACATCTGAACCGTGGGGTCAAACGACACAAAGGTATTGAACATGTCTCGAAGAATGTTTCTGATACTAAACGACAATCTGTACGGGAATGATGCCGTCTTTTGAGAAAGGACATTCTAAGAAAAAAAGACATTTGAAGAAAAGGACATGAGATGCGGCGATTCTTTCTAGTTCAATTTATTGAGTTAATCTTCAAAGTAAAATTGTTTTAACTTTATGTAACGTTTGATTACTATCTGGCCTCGTGGCTGGAAGCACGCTTGTCTAGAAGTAACCTATTCAATCTTGACTTGAAGACCCCGAGGTTATCAGGAAACAAAGGCTCCCACAAAGAAGACTCTTTAACTTTGCGGACATTCCATATTATACTTACGTGGCATTCTATTAAATGAGGATCAGCTACTAATTCCAATCTTTCTTAAAAAAAGTTCAATTATACTTTGCTTAATTTGCAGCAGTTCTACAATCATTGCACCAGTGACTCGTTTACTTATGTCAGCAGTTAGAGGATAATTGATAGAAATGACTTCACATTATGTATCTAGGTCCGCAATTACGTATGCATTATGTACTCGTTGTTCAATGTTTGTTTGTGGTGGGTTTATTTGACTGACATCAATGGACCTAGTCGTGTCTGGTTGTGATATGTGAAAGTTTATCTCGTCGTCTATAAGTGGTTTTAATTTGGTAGCTCTTCAGTCGTTTAATGTGCATCGCTGTTCATTTATGTGAGTTTCATATTTATGAGTATGGCGAAGCGTAAATATTCGTCACTTAATAGTAACAGCGTGCTTTAATTCACGAGGTCATAGGGCGGAATTCTCGCTTTTCACGCTTTTTCTTGAATTCTATGTTTCAGTAACTGAAGATTTTTTTTTTTATAAAAAAAATAGTAACATCTTTGTCTTTGGTTCCCGTTTCTGAGCGCTTAGATATCTTTCAACACACAAAACGGATTTCAGTACGGTTTTCGTCAATAGACAGAGTGATTAAAGAGGAAGACCTGTGCGAATCCGGAGCGGTTCAGTAAGTTAAGTTTGCATTCAATCGATGCTTTGAAAACGACCTTAACTTATCCGTCATCTATCTGATATTCAAGTCAAGTCATCCTAACCTTGTAATCAAAATTACGAACCGCATCAATGCTAACGGCAATGACAAAATGTATCCTGTCTTAAGACCACACGTAATTTGTAAAATGTTGTACTCATTGGGTACAAGTTGGTCGTAGGAAGGAAATAGTTTAAATATACGTTGATTTATCTGATCGTTCCTTTCCTCATGTGTACGTGAAGGTTAATTCTTTCTTATGTTTGTTTAATGATTGGTTGTTTTTAAACTTTTTAAATAACCTCGCTAGAGGACAGACCGGTAACTTTAATTACAATTTTGTTTTTACGACTTCTTCATGGGCAAAAAGAACTACGAAGATCTTTATACAACTGTACATGTAGCATGGCTCTTTAGAAACGAGTTTGTGGACGAAAGAATAGACAATATAGAAATGTAGAAAGATTAAAAAAAATGATTTTATTCTTCAGTTAGGATCGTGCTCTACTCTAGCAAAAATATATGGAATTGTAAAAACTTTGTCTATTCTTGGTTGAAAAGAGATAGAATTGGTCATGTCACGTGTGCTGCACTTGTAGAATCGGATTACAAGTTTGATCGAAAGAAAAATAAATAGGCATAATTTATTATACATATTATAATGCTTTCCAGTACTGTATTATTGTGTAATCTAACACCAAAGTTCACTTAATAGCCTGCAATAAATATAATCATAATGTATTTAACATGCCTCTAGTCTACCTACGCCTCACTTAACACCTCGACAAGCCAGCTAATTAATAACTTAACACAAAACAAACATCTAATTTGCATTCCGTCGCCCGCCATGTTGACCACAAGCTGTAATGGACCGCTAAATTGATTGTATAATGCGCTGTAAACTGAAATGTTTGTTCACATTGCGTCACGGAGGTGACTTTCTACATGAGAAGACGCCTCGAGAACTGGCTGGTAATGATGGAAAGTATTGAACACTCCACGTCGTTAGTACATCTGTGTGAGTTCTACGCTACGTTTCGTTTCACGGAGCTTTAATTTTGTGTTGTTATTTGAAGCTGATTGACGGAAAGTGACACGATTACCTATTATTCTTTTATTAATTTAGTGTATTCATTTTTAAATACACAAAAAAAAAATATCCAGTATTGAGAGTAGGATCCGGGCTACGATAGTATAGTAGGTCTGTTTAAGATATACTTACCTATATTTTTTGTGCAAATACGAATGCATAAATTAGAGATTATCTCTGTGTGTTTGTGGTTGATTGCAGTCAAAAACAACTTTTTTGTAAACTTAAAAAGAAAACACCTGCATATTAAACGAAAAAAGACCAGAATCATGTTGCAATAAAGTACAGTAAGCATAATAAAAGGTCAACAAAATCGCATTTAGATCTTTATAACATTAATAATTGAAATTTAAATTGCTACAAGATATGTTATTGCATGATACAGGTGACTTGAGACACCCGTCTCAAGTATAGTCACCCATCTTATATGTACCCACATAAGATCGCCATAATATATTTGCGTGTAAGTCGTAAAAACTTCATAAATACGAAAGTTTGTTACTCAACCGCTCGCAGCTGTGCGAAAGACAATTACGAGTAAAGAATTTCAATGAAAAACAACTGAAATATCCGTCATAATAACGTGTGTATTTACCAAAGCTGGAGATGGATATAGGTACTATCGCCCAATGTATATACTGACCCCCGTAAAGACTATTTCTGCTTTCAGAGTTATAACTTTCACTTCCTAGGCCCTTTGTTTTGACCATTCATCCTATTCATAAAAAGGGTCATCCATTTCATAAAAAAGGTGGCCAGTTCACAGATGTGGGATACTGCGCACGCGATTTTGTTTTAAAAGTGAGCAGAGATTACATTGTTCGATAGCACTTAACGAAAAAAATACATAAATTCACATGCCTTTTTCCTATGGCGGAAGACAACAGAACGCGACAAAATACGATCCTTGCATTCGTCTTTCGCCTCGTCCATCATCATCATCATCATTATTGGCATTCCTGTTCCACTCACTACTGAGTATAGGCCTCCGCTAGTTTGTGCCATATCTCTGACCTACGCGAGTCTAATCCATGTTTTATCGCCTCGAACATACTGGACGATTATTTCACTCTTGTCCTATGTTCCACCAACTATCTTTATTACAGATAGACTGAGACTGTGAATGAAAACGAACGACTGTGAATGAAACTTTAATAAAATTAATTGAATGAGTGCCTCTTCAGTCATCCTTATTTATTTATACTCGTGTTATAATTTGAATAAAAGCGTTTTCAGGAAGTACTCTTTGATTAATTTTAATTTGACTGAAAGTTGTCTGAAAAGCTGTTGATTTGAAGTGTCATAAATTATACATAATACTTAATAAATATGACATGGTTGCAAAAATATTCAATTTATCAATGGTACAGGTTGTAAATGAAGCGATGTGATCAAAAATAGTAATTTAAGTAGGTACTTTTTTCTGTTACCCCGTACAGTTCTACCTAAAAACTATGCGGTAAGTGCAAATACCCATGTATCTATTAGCCACCCTCCCTATCCGTTTTGGTGGACTCGGCGTCCGCAAAATTTCTAGTGTGAGTTTACCGGCGTTCCTATCCTCTGTCCACAGCACTGAAACCTTAACCAGGAAGATATTAAGTCTCTCCCTGGTTGACTCTGAAGTGCCGTGCTTGACCGATGCGGAGAACGCCTGGAAAATGACTTGCCCGGATTCAGATCGACCCGTGAACCCATCTTCCCAGAGGCAGTGGGATGAGCCGCTCTGCAGGTTGGTACGGTACAATCTTGTTAATACGTCAACCAATTCTGTAGAGCGTGCTCGCCTGCTGGCTGTGGGCGAATGGGAGTCGGGTCTATGGCTTCAGGCACTACCGTCACTCAACATAGGTACCATGCTGAGTGACACTACTTTCCGGATCGCTACATGTCTGCGTTTGGGCGCTCCTTGCGGTGGTCCACATCGCTGTCAGTGTGGCGAAGCAGTCGACTGCCTCGGGCACCATGGCCTTTCCTGCAGCAATAGTGCGGGTCGGTTAGCACGGCACGCCAGCTTAAATGACATTATCCGTCGTGCTCTTGTCATCGCCGGGGTGCCAGCTGTTTTAGAACCCAATGGCTTGGCACGCGACGATGGGAAGAGACCAGATGGGATGACTATAATGCCATGGAAGTTGGGTAGACCTTTGGTGTGGGATGCAACATGTGTCGACACCCTTGCGCCATCCCATCTTCGCGGTACGGCGTGCTGTGCTGGTGCGGCTGCTGCAAGTGCTGAAAACCTCAAACGGCGTAAATACAATGGCTTGACTAGCAGCTATGTATTTGAGCCGTTTGGGGTTGAAACACTAGGGCCATGGGGTCCGAGTGCTCACCAAGTTTTTAAAGAGCTTGCTAAACGAATAGTCGACTCTTCGCGTGACCAGAAGGCTGGCCTATTTCTTGGTCAAAGAATTAGCATTGCCATCCAACGTGGCAATGCTGCCAGCGTTCTGGGCACTTATCCCGTTGACAGCGATGTGGATGAATTTTTTGATGCTCTTTGTTAGTTGTAGTAATTATTATTAGGCTTGTTAATTTAGTTTTTTAATGTACATAAATAATTGTATATATTCAGAGTTAATAAAATTACCTATGTATCTATTAGCACTTACTATAGTTAACAAATTGTAACAGTACAAAACGTACGATCAAAACAAAACAATGCTTTATAGAAAGCTCCATTATCAGTGAATGGATCTGTTTCTAGATTTTACTTGGAACTTGTTACGGTAATAGCACCTGGTGGAGTATCTGTACAGTAGCTTCACATACTACACTAATTATATTGTTAGTGGGATGTATGTTTTTGCACAGGGGTTCTGGCTTTAAAAAGGTTAATTCATGAGTGCAGCGAAGCAGCGAGCTTCTTTAAAACTTTGGATCGGATTCAAAATTAGACTCAAAATTATTTAAATTATTAATTATCCGATTTCTTTTGAATTAATTAGACGAAATCTGCGAGGCGAAGCTAGTAAATAATAAGCTGTTATAGCCAAACCATATTTGATTGACGATTACACTTACGACTGAACGAACTCAATACCAATGAACTATAATTGTGTCTAGGCTTCAAAATCTCTTAAAAGATTTCTTCCAAGCTGTTGCCGAGTGCAATCAACTCTGGCCAGTAAATACTTGGGCAATTAGTTGTTTAAGTAAAAGCGAGTCTGTCTGGTAATGAGAGATAACAGTTCACTTTCGCACCGCGTATGGCTTTGCCTCATCACGAGCGATACTTGAAATACCGCTACATGTCAAGCAGAGATCGGTTTTGAATAGGCAGTTGACTTGTGGGTAGGGCTACCTCATTCCTGACATTTTTAAACGACTTCAAAAAAAAAAGTAGGATCTCAGTTCGACCTGTATGTATGTATGTATGTGTGTATGTATGTTTGTCCGCGATTATCTCGCGTTTGGCTGAACCGATTTTGATGCGGTTTTCAGGAAACTGTTCATTACATTCTGGAGAAGGTTTTAGTATATAACACTAATGGATATCCCGTGACGTTGCTCGCGTGGATCCCTTTTTGCTTACTTGAATTGTAGATTTTTTTATTTATTAAAGACGCCGATTATTATTATGAAGATTTTTGTTGAATATCTAAACTAATAAAAAGGGTAAAATAAAAAACTTTTTGAAAAAAAGGGAACCGACTTCAAAACCAAACACAAAAAAAGTGTAAAATAACTTTTCTTTCGGAAGTCGGTGGCCATAGTCAATGAAAAAAAAAAAACAAAGCCACCGACTTCCGAAAGAAAAGTTATTTTACACTTTTTTTGTGTTTGGTTTTATAGTTCTGTATTGGTAATGTGAAATGACATAAGTTTGTTTACTATCTGCTGCTGTGTTATACAGTTATTAGGGTGTACGACATGTGCATTTTTAAGGTGAATTCACACTAGGAATTTCTCCTGTGTTGTGCGTTTACAAACATAGAACAAGAAACACCCAGACCCGGAACAACTACTTGTAGGTCATACAAATATTTGTTCCGTGCGGGAATCGAACCCGCGACACGTAGCGCAACAGTCCAATCGCTCAGCCACTGCGCCATCCGTGCCGTCAGATTAATCACACAAAGAGAAAATTAAATATAAGATTTATTCGCGTGATTACAAAATATACAGAAATCCAACATCAACCCTTTGGCACAGCCCTAGCTTGGTCAGAGGGTACTAACTTTTTTGGTGGAATACCCTAACACGAATATGATCAAGAATATCAAGAATATGAGATTGACAGTTAGAAGCCGTACTTAAGTAAGACTGTCATTTCAAAAACGAACTCTGCGAAAATAGTTTATAATGTTGAGATGATTGAGTGCAAATCCTCTTGCATAGTTCACGTACAGTAGGCAAACTAATGAGTACATCACATTCCTACGTAACTGCCACTCATTGGCACGTGAACCGTAGTTTCGACATGATGAACGGATCACGAGCCGCCCGCTTGCCACGACCTGTCTATGTTTGCGATTTCACTATCTTTCAAACATTTGCAACCTTCCTTGGTGTTTATTTGAGATGCTAAAGATGTATTCACGATTGTTCACGAGTGAGGAAAATGATTTGGGATTTATGTAATACTCGTAAATCATGTGTGTTTAGTGCAGACGTTGCCAAGTCACTTTTAAATGTCAAAAGTTTTGTTTACACTGCAGAAGTAGCAATGAACATGAAAAGCTTTTACAAACTGTACTTGATTCATTTGGTTTTGGCATAGAGTTGCCAGAATTTACTTGAACGATGATATTATTGAGCATTTGCCATGGTAGCTTACAAGGTTTTTATTTTTATGTTCGTGATTGCAGAATTGGTAAGGATTGGGTAGAATTTAACCTGAAATCTTCCAATTTTGTTCAGTCTCTATATTTCAAAAGACAACTAAATATGCAAACATCTACGATTATTTAATAAAAGGGTTTCCGTGAAGCTCCAATAGTGGGTGAGATAGTGATCGTGATTTTTATGGCATTGCAAGCTTTGGTCAGCTTTATAAATTATTTTCTATTCTTACGTTCTAAATATAGGCGAGTTGTATCTCCCTATCATATGATTTAATGGGCGTGCAAAGTACTGGTGATTAGGAGGCCTATGTTATAAAATCATGGAGTGTTGATGCCATGGAAAATACTTACTTGATTTTATAGCGTAAATAATCTCTCGGAGACTGCAGATGTTCCATTACATAATGAATAGGTATTACAAAAACAAGTTTTAGAAAATGTTGACAAAATCAATTCGACATTCTTCGCCAAATTCGCTTTGTGATTCAGTAAAGAGATTTGCATAGATGTTCATTCAAATAATACGTAATGATGACGACTATCTGCTTGTTCATGCAAGGTAGGTACTGGTCGAAATATTTTACTTTAAAATTATTACTTGTTTGCACGTAAATATGGTAATGAACAAACCTTATATGCATTTCTAATTAAAACTAGCGAAACTTTATAAATGCTTGACTATTGTATGTTATTAAACGTGGCCTCATAACCATGACATATAAACTATTTCGCTTGCACTCAATAAATTGTGGAATGTAAATCGGCGAGTTTGTTAAATGCGTTTACTAATCATTTCTATGTGCACGTGAATGCAAACTATAGACGGAAATAAGTTAGCAAAGAGCTGCATAAACGTGTATTAAGATATAATAATGTTAATTTAAAAGTCACAACGTCTAATCGAACTTTTAATTAAATTGACTAGGTACATAAATCTATTGGCATTTGAAAACTGGTCGTAAAAAACAACATTATAACTTAGTTGTACTCGGAATAAGTCTAGAAAGTGAGCATCACATTATCTTAAAGACGTTAAATACTCAACTTAGTGTTGTAATAAACTTTTAATAGTCTTCCAGTGCAGACTTCGAAAGCAGTACCTCCATATTGGGTAAACGGTTGATTACAAGAACTTTCTGCTGTCCTGTGGTAGCGACGGGTGGGGCAGTCAAAACTTTTTCTCTTTGTCGTGTCGATTTTAATATATAATTGTTTTATGAAAATAGGAATATATAAGTTTGCTCAGTCGATTAGTCACGTAAATACTAATGCATTTGTCCAACAATTAGATATTGAATAGCCCAAAAAGCGCTAAAACCTCTAGCTAGTGTAGAGCTGCAAATATATATACAATCGGAATAGATTAAGGTTAAGCTTTTTCTGTAAGCCTTAACAATTTAACGGTCTAGATACAAAACCTGACCTGAAAAGTTGACAAAGTACTCTCCAGTGCTGGAACGATAATTTACTCTTTAAAATATTTGCGACGACTAAAATTTATAGTGAAAGAGGCGATAAACAGTACCACATTCAATGTATTTTTGTGGGAGGACTAGCCGAAGTCGACTAGTCCAGACTTAGTTATAAAATAGGTACTAATTCATTCACTTTCGCTCACAGCTTGTTTTATTTCAACTCCATTACAGAATACTGTTATTCGCTATTAGATATTTCTTCGTTCAGTTACCTTTATTGACAAAAAAAGGTAAATGACGAAACTTATCTAGCGGTCTCACTGCGATAACTATTTATTTCATTTGGTGTTCTGTCCGTGACGTCTGATAGGGGAGAATGGAAGAAGAAAACGTGTTGCGCCGACCCCAAATAGAATGGGATAAGGGCAGGAAGAAGAAGAAGGTGTTTTGTCCGTCACCAAAGACGAGGTTGCAGTTATGTGAATGCGTATTTTTATAGGTACATATTAAAAGTAGCTCGAAGCCGACAACTTAGTTCTTTTTTTAAAGCCTAAACTAAGTTTTACATAGTAATGATTTGAATTCTACAACGTGAACGTATTTCTATCAGTAATGGTCTCGCTGTTAATTGAAATTGAAACCCACACAATGAATAGTTCGGTTCGAGAACTGTTAAGATTGCAATAGTAGCAAAAGTAGTTTGATTGAATCTGGCAAGTTGCGAAGTGTGATAAGAAAATAGTGCATTCTATTTCTCGCTGTAATTACTAAGAAACTTAATAATAGGTTCTAGAGAAATGCCATCACACGTGCTTCAAATAATATCAAACTTATGAGGAAATCTTCAAAATTGTAAGTAGGTTACGTCTACAATGCTGTCAGTGCTATTTTCAAAAGCAAATACCGACGTGTATTTTACAACAAATTATTTCATCGTATGTTTATTTTAAAAATCTGCTTTCGATCGCCTTTCGAATTACGTAAGATGCACTTAACCCGCGAATGTGCACTGTTCAGGCGAACCCGCGGGTTGTGCTTGTTAACCGGTTCGAGAAACCATCTTTAACAGTAATTCGGAAATATTTGTATGTGATAAAGGCAGTAGCGAGAGTTGGAATTATGTAAAAGCGCTGGAACGGGTTCGGTTGCTGTAAGTGGGTCGGTGAGCTTTCTGCGCGGTCCCTGCCCTCTCGGAACTGGCGGTGGATTGTGGAATACTTTACGATCCTGTGCATACCAGGCTGTGGCAGGCCTAGGTGTTAACGTTATGCTCTTATTTAAAGCGTTTCAATAGCTGTTTAGTGTTGCCTGCTTGATTAACTATGCGTTGATTGGTAGGGAAGTTATTGGAATAATCGGACAACCTTATAATGATATTATTTTAATGATTAGTTTTATTGTTAGAAATGTAGTGTAATTAAAACAAATTGGCACTGTTGTGTGTGCAAAAATTTCTATAATAAATTAAAGAGAGAGAGCTGTCATTAAAACAAAAAATATGCTTATGCAGTTTCGTCTAAAGTTATTCAAAATTCATCTATTACGCGGAAGTTATTCTCCAGCATAATATTATGCAAACGTAGTCGCGCCACAGCTGGTTCTGATCATACCCCACACAGGTTTCGTGGTACTTTTCCATGGTTCTGGTACCACCAAGTACTTTCCCTGCGATCCCACGGTTCCTGCTCATATAAGTGGTCAATGATCACTTGCACATACGTGATCACAGGCGTTTTGCCTGCGGGAATAAGTATATGTGGGACTTGTGTGGGACCACACGCATGGTTGACGATTCTGACGTCATAGGAGTTGCAATTTTATGACGCTGTGCCGTTGTAGGGTTAAATTTTTTTCGGTATGTTCTGCTGAGCTGGCTTCATTATTTTAGATATTTTTAGGATAATATTGAATATAAGGTATTCTATTGCAGTCCTGAGTAGTATCTGATTGGAATTTAATAACCATTTGAATATTGCATGAGAGTTTTCATCTGACGCTAAGTATTTTTTAATGTGAATGTGTGGAAAATGCGGAAACAATTTTTACTGCTCAGCTACGTGTCAAGTTGTAAATGTTGCATGTATGAATATGTTTTGCACATCATATGATGATTATAATAAAACACGTGGAAGCGTGCTGGGCCCATAACCTAATAAAACACGTTGGTTTTCCGCAATAGACTAACTTTATTCAAATCTACAAAGTTCACATACATACGTAGATGGCGCCACTAGCCTAGGAACCACAGATACATTAGGCATAATAAACTTATTTTGTTATCTATAATTATTTTAACAGATTATATGCAGGTACCTATGCTACAGACTGTTTCCAATCAACAAACACAGAGCGGCCGACCCAAATCACGCTAACAATTTCTCATGGCAAACATAAAGTGTTACGCGTCCGCGACCTTGGTCATTGTTGTCAAGGACGGTAATCATATCACTCAGCGGAAATATTGCCGGAACAGTCCCATCACGCTGACAGCTCAGCCGCCATATTGTTCGCCATAATTGCAAAAACGCGGGAAATAGTGCTGTCAACGAACCGAGTTGCATAATCGATTCTCAGTTACTGTAATCTGTTAATTACTGTTTTGTAATGAATCGAAGTTACAATAAAATGTGTTGTTGTATGATTGGTGTGAATATTTGCCGTGAAGTAGATTTTTTGCAATTTGTGTTTCGCCATTTTGTTGATTTTATTTTTATGGTGTTTGTACATCGAATAAAAACTTGCTTTTAAGTTTTTTACTTTTGGTACTGAGCAAAGTCTCATCAAAAAAGCTGATGAGTAAAAAGTTGTACAAGTTCAAGCGAAGCCGGATGTGTGAACCGGTATAGAGGCCTTCAGCCACCAACTGTTATGCAAAATGATATTACATAATTTGGACAAAGTTGTCGGTGAAGATTTCAACGGATTTCAGAGAGAACTTTCAATTGAAGAATTTTAATTTTATCCGAGCTATAAATATAAATAATGAATGAAGATTTCTTCTTCTTCTCAAACCCCATGATTCATAAATCGAGACTTATATTTTTTACCGATTACACTAGGTGGCTATCCTATTACCAAATAAGCCTGAGCTCCGTCTTTTTTTTAGTAATAGTTAGAAATTATCAATCAATATAGCAGCAATATATTGATTGATAATGATATAGTCATCATGGCAGAATCGTTGGAGCACCTCAATGCTATGCTCAGCGACCTCAGTATCGTTTCCCAACGGGTCGGCCTTAAAATGAACATGGACAAGACGAAAGTCATGTTGAATGTCCATGTGGCACCCGTACCGGTTGTTGTTGGGAATGATACTCTCGAAGTTGTAGACCATTACACTTACCTTGGACAGATTGTTCAGTTAGGTAGGTCCAACTTCGAGAAAGAGGTCGCCCGAAGAATCCAACTCGGATGGGCAGCGTTTGGGAAGCTACGTGATATCTTCTCATCGAGAATCCCACAGTGTCTCAAGACAAGGGTGTTTAACCAGTGTGTGTTGCCAGTGATGACATATGGCTCTGAAACGTGGTCTCTGACTGCTGGCCTTTTAGAGAGACTAAGAGTCACTCAACGAGCGATGGAAAGAGCTATGCTCGGAGTTTCTTTGCGGGATAAAATCCGGAACATGGATATTCGGCGAAGAACCAAAGTCACCGACATAGCTCATAAAATTTGCAAGTTGAAGTGGCAATGGGCAGGCCACATCGCTCGTAGAACTGACAACCGATGGGGAAGAAAAGTTCTCGAGTGGCGACCACGGACCGGAAGACGCAGCGTAGGTAGGCCTCCCACTAGGTGGACCGACGACATCGTGAGGGTCGCGGGCAACCGATGGATGCAAGTGGCGAATTGTCGTTCGGCGTGGCGGTCTAAGGGGGAGGCCTATGTTCAGCAGTGGACGTTTTCCGGCTGATGATGATGATGATGATAGCAGCAATAGATATAATTAATATTCTATACGATATAGGCTAACGAAATCCGAAGTAACACACATGAGGCCTCTGGCACTGGTTTCTGATATAATATTTTTATGCAAATTGAACATTTACTCGCATCACTACAATCATTATCATTATAACATTTTAAAATTGGAATACCTACATACTATTTTTAATATTCACGTGCTTCGTTGAAGGCTAAAAAATAATCACGTTAATGCAAAATATTGTAAAAAATGTTCGTCTTTAATGATTAAAACATTCTTGATTAGTTTGGACTGTCATCTCGTTTGACAGTTCGATTTTTTTTAATGGGCAAACTTACCAAGGCAATACAGCCTAGTAGTGAAGCGTTGTCCAATGTATCCGGGACACAGAGCACTGCACTTTAGTCGATTATCACGATTGTCTAACACGATATTAGTGACAGACACACTCTTAACATTTCACAGTCTGCGGCAATTCCTTTGCGTTCTGGAACAAACATAAATATTATATTAAAAAAAGAAAACTCAAATACAGTTGAGAAATATTATATAAAAAAAAGAAACTCAAATAGAATTATACTAAGTTCCATAGCTTGGCATCAAGTAAAAAGACATGAATGGAAACTACATAAGGAAGAACCATGTAATAAAACATACAATGAAGCATTAATTCCTTTATTACCTTGTTCATAATAAACACACAGGTTAACGAAATACAAGACGATACTAATAAATGAATATATACTATTGACCGCAACGTCTAGTAGAAAACTATTATGTCTTGGTGTTACTTGACTTTTCATAACACATTTCTTTGAATATTTTCTGTTATCCGTAGGTTTCCGTAATGTATAGTTAGTAAAGTTGTAATTGGATTGCATTACCTGTGACATTATCTGGCATAGGCTATGCCACATAGCAAGGGTTAAAATATAAATATTTCAAGTTGAAGAGAATCACACACAACCAACATACTACGTTCCCTTGGAAGACTCCAAGGGAACGTAGTATATTTGTGATGACGAGGGTATTGCTATTCAAATCATGTCCTTGGCAGTACCAACTTTGATCCAAAAGATGTTGGTGAAAAAGAAACGCATAGCTTATCTGTAAATACAGATTGTCTGAGTCTGAGTAATAAACTTTTGCTGGGACTTTTTATCACTAAAACTTAAACTTTGTACGAATGGATGAATTCATCGTCCGAAGATTTGGGATTTTTTAGTATTCCCCACCGTTGCCCAGATTCGATGACAAAACAAAATACAAAATGAATCACGTAAAGGTCAGTGCATGACAAGAAATGATTAGTACTAGCTTTTACGACCTCAGATCGAGTTACAAGTATGCAAAACAATTTGCGACTGCGCAGAATATTTACTGGCGCAGTGCTCATGACAAAGCGCATTTATTTCTACTGTTTTATTAAGCCATTGTTGTTATAAAAATAGGCGATTTATATGTATTATAATTTAGTGCAGCGCCAGCATGAATTTGAATTCTTTTGTACAACCGTAAAGGTTTTTTTTTGTCAGCCTACTCTGTCTCCCCCATTCCTAAATTAACTCGGTGTTTTTAAGCTCTAGTAATTTTCCAGTTCTATGGATTTGTTTATAGCCTACGACTATGTAATCTCTGTTGACAGACAAGATGTATTACAAAAAGTTCTGCCTATTATAACCAGTATGTGAACCGATTCTAATGGTCAAGGTTATGATGCTAGGATTAGTTCTGCCACCTCGTATCCACATGTTTCGAATTAGCTAACCGCTCACCAAAATATTATGGAAAATATAACTAAAAAGTTTATGGGGGCGTTCCTCAAGGTACTATACTTTGCCCTTTCCTGTTTCGATCTTGAAAATATTATTATAACTTCGTTTTCAATCTTAGCATGTATAATCGCTTCCTGAAACCTTGCTTTACTTTAAATATAGCCTTCTGTATTTAAGTCAAATATTTGATTTTGCACTCAACACGTGGAAAATCCTCCACAGCGATAATTGTTTGCAACAACAACGTTGGATATCCTTGTCGTCTAGGTATAAATCACAAATCTTTGGATTATAGTGTCATCTTGCTAACTCGTTTTATTTGTTCTGGTTTCTTTGGCCCCTGGCTCCGACTAAAAATAAGACACTTTATGGTAAACTTCACGAACTTGAATACATTTGTTTTATGAACTGGTTTGCCTTTTAGCGCGTTATGAGAATGTGGGCGATGGGCAAGCAATTTGTTGCTATTATTCGTCGACAATTTTGATCTATTAAGCCGACTACGCCTCCATGAAATTTGTAAGCTCGAGCCTCTATTTTTTTAAATTGTGGGCCATTAAAAGTCATGCTTATTTATTTTATAACGTTAACTATATTATGATTTTCCATATTCTACTAAGGTATGTAGTAAGTAGTTCTTTGTCAATAGATAGCGGTTCAAAAGAGTGTGATCGGTTGTGCTATTTTCTAAGAATTCAGCCCTGTGTGCAGCGCTATCCAAACTAAAAACTACAGTTAAAAAAACTACAGTTAAAAACTGTATTTTCATATCTGTTTATTTGTAGTTCCTAGTTACATCTGTATGACTTCTAGTTCTCCTCGGGGAGTCTTAGAGGGACCAGATTTTACCAGAAGATGAAATTCTACGATTACTCCAAACGTTTTTTAAGCCACTTGCAAGTAAAGAGGCGGAATACGCCTTGTAGTTTTATCATCTATGGCTTTGTCTACTCGTTTTCCGTTTATGGTAACTATTGTTTGTTTTATTCTTTTTTTAGTGTAAGATTTAACGTGATGATTACTCGGTCAATGTACTGAGATACTTAACGTTTTTGTTTACTGCTTTTAGTTGATATTAATGCTACCTTATTTGGTAAAGATAATATTGCTTTAGGATTGTGAGCTTTTGAGTCATTGCAATTGGGTTCTTTGTTCGTATTACTCATTTAGTAATTTTCAGGTGTTTATTTGTTTAGTCACTTGTCAACTTTAGCTTTACGTCTTATTCATTTGCTAAACTCAAGTTTAAATATTTTGATTATAATTTTTGTTTTCTTGAGTTTAGTGGTTCATAAAACGTTTTTCTTTAATAAAGTGAGTAAATTAATTATTTCGAGTGGAAGATATTAGGAGACGCCTTTATCGAAGGTCAACTTGATCAACAAACTGGTTGCTAGATTTAATTTAACAAAATTTAAAACAACATTTAAACAAGTTTAAAGAATACTGTGTTTGGCAGGTGACAAAAAACATTGTAAAGTATGAGCTTAGTTGTATGTACTTTGCGATATCAAGCTTATTATTTTACTTAGTATTTTAAAAAGTAGCCTCGCTAAATAATTAGTTACTTAACACTTTAAAAATCAGTAAGTTGTCAAATGCGCACACGCTCACAGCTCTACTTTTAGCTAAGTAAACGTTAGCTAGATCTTAAAACCAGAAATACTAGTAAGATATACAAAGGAGTTTTATAAGTACGGTCAACAAAAGATATATGTATGCCCATAACATTTTTTAAACGGTTTCCCTGTTAGCTATAAGTATCGCTGTACGTATGCACTCTGATGGTATGCTACATACAGCTAAATAAATTGGTACGAGACATTGAAAATTATAACAGAACATTGGAAAACAGTTTAAAAACATGCTTGTTGGCTAGATTTTGGGGTGGCGCGGAAATACGGGCGGCGAGTAATGGGCAATTCGTCGCCCGACCATGGACCATGCCCGGGTAGACGGCGCGTTGTGTTCCACGTGCGCCTCAAAGAGCGCCAGCAAGATGACGGGGCCCCCCTCTAGAGGGCCAAAGCCTGCCGTGGTCGCGGGACTTATTCCATTACCGTGATCCTGGAATGTAAAGGGCTAATGAAGGACACCGTGGATTTTAGTCAGTACAAGTCTGACAGTCCCTCCCGCCCTGCCCTGGGCGGGAGGACTCATTTGATGTTTTTACCACGCAAAAAAAAAAAGATTTTGGGGTAGGATCCATCTCCCAGCGGTCAACCCAGAGCAAAGGCATCACAGGCTACCTGGTGGACGAGATGCTAGACGACTTGTATAGATCTCTCTTTCCCGCAGTGGACCCTGTAACCTGCAGTGACTGCTGAGCGGTCCCAAAGGCGGTGGTGGTAGGGTTCACTAGGGCCGCCTGGCTCGCGAGCGCCATCCTTTTGGAGTCCGTCGCCAAATAGTTCTTTGTCCCTCCGTAAACAAGGCGACGACGCAAGTTTCTGATACCTTACGACTTTGGTATTCAGGCGACTATTGCAACACAAATCCAGAATCGTACACCGGCAATGGATACCAAAGTCGTAAGGTATTTAGACTTGCGTCGCCTTGAGTACGAAGGGCCTTACTGTTTTTCGTCACCTGGTTCGGTGTAAGGAGTTCCAATTCTGCCCGTTACGTTCCGTTCTTGGGCTAGATTAAGGCAAATAGCAAAGGTATCTCTTTTGTTGACCGTACCTAACATTGGATAATTATATGTCATGTTAGACACAAGTACCTAAGACGAAGTTGTTTACTTAGTAGTGTGAAGATGCTTCAGAATACATTAATACAAGATAATTGAGTACATTACTGTATTACGGTCAGTTCACACCGACGCGACGCGGTGCGACTTGACATAACGATACTGGAAATGTGTATCTTTTCGTGTAGTAAATAAAGTTGCTTTCGCTGCATTGCGAAAGGTGTATCTTTTTGTGTATGAAATAGAGTCAGATTTTTAGTGGTTCTATTGAAATATGCGCGCAGTGTCACGTCTCGGTCTGAGTCTGAGCTGACCCTTAACCATTATGAATACATTTTAAAGGCAGGTACTGACCAGCGCTAAGGTGTCGGTTCGCGCCGCGACAGCGACTGTAGAGATCGAGGCACTTGTCGCGGTCTCCGGTCTCGTACTCTTTACGAGACGTAATGTAACATGGTACACAGCGAGCGTTCGTGCAGTCAGTAAACAAAGCGCTCGTAAAGAAAAACAAGCGGCTTTGCTCGCTGCGAATGGTACATACGGCCCGGCCGTAACACCAGTGAGTACCCAGCTTTTCTCATATGTAAACTCGGGAATTTTCCAAATAACTCGTGTTTATTACATGAAATACTTACGATCCGTGTTAATGCGCATTCCAATACATAAGAAGTAATTAGGGTTGTGTACTGGTAGTCCGGTAATTATGGATAATCACCGGGCATAAATAATTCGGGTCAACTAGACGCACGGCTGTCGAATGGCGAGTTGAGTCGATTGATTGTTTGATAACAATAATCGAATCGTGATTTGAAAGAAATCGATACTACTGATTGTTTTGATACAAAGGTTTTTTTGTTTGGTATGTTTTGCAATTTATTTCATGATAAAATTAGTTGCTTCAAGTTTCTAACCCAAAAAGGTTGACAAAATCAAAGATCATAAAGGTTAGTAAAAAGTAAAAAAAATAATCTTTGCGTTGTCTATGGGCGTTTAGACACCCATTCACACCGATTCGATAATTCTTTATAATCGATTATTAAGGCTCACCTACACAGAATGGTCAGAAACTCAGAAACGCACGACTGACCACGAATTCCATGTCGCAAACATCATGCGAAGCAATCAGTTGCGTTTGAACTAGATGCATGAGCTTATAGATTCGCCGATGCGTCGTAATTGCAGCTGTTGCGAAGGTCTAGCAATTGATTGGTAAATTGCTGCGAATTAATGATTTTTACATGATAATTGTAGTAATGGGGACGCGAAATTGGTAAGTTAGTGTGATGGAGTGGTGTGAAACTTGGTCGAATGAATTGAGACCGTGTTCTTCGGTCAATAAATCGCGTTTTTGTTTTTAGGTTTTGTCTTCATTATATTTAGCGGTAAGGCTAACAAAAAGAGGGATCACGGGACTGTCTTAATAGGGACCTAACTGTGACCCTGGAACGTGAAACTGAAAAGCTATTAAAGGAACATCGTGGATATTATTCGGTACTAGACTGAGACTATCTCTTCTGCTCTACAAAGTGCGGGAGGCCTCATTTGATGATTTTACCCAGAAAAAAATGAAAAAGGCTAACAGATAGATACTCTATTTTACACGATATTGAGGATTGGTAGGTTTTCCATCGTATGTATGATAATGTTCTATGACAATTAAGTACAATTCACTAACACCGACGATCCATGTAAAATTTCAAACAAAATTCCTCATTCCTAGCTCAATAAGAAATTATATTAACCAAACATGACATAAAAATCGCAAGTCACAAGGTCGCCTAACTTTATATTTAACCCTAGAAGCCTAATCTATTTCAGAAGTACACAAAGCCTTAACATACGTCACAGAGGCGTACACATATATTTCAAATTTTTTATTTAAAAATAGCCTTATTTTGGGTTATTTTGTAGTGGAAATTTAAATGTGGTATATAAGCTAAAAATAAAACAACACTGTTATGAATAATTACAACAATCACAGTTATTTAATACAAAAATAAAATTAGGTGAATAAATTGGAACAAAAAAAATCAACTTCTTCAAAATCAACAGAAACATATTTTTTTTTCATGGAAAATTTTCTTTTTTTAACGCTAATTAGTTAGTCTTAGAGCAAACATTAAAAACTAATCAGTCAGAGCACACATTAAAACTAACCAGACTTAGAGCAGTCTACACAAATATCAACCTTGTGCTCGCCACACACAGATTTTTTACATTTATAACAAACCAATTTGGACATTCTCTTTTTTTTATATCTTCTAAAGACGAAACATACTCAGTTACATAACTATTTTCATCTTCGCTTTGAACGTCGTCGATAATCTGTTCATCCTCAACTTCGGAATCTGAATCTTCCAAAGAAGGATCATCTTCCTCGTTTAGGATTGCTAAAATATCGTCTCCGTCTAATCTTCGAGACCGTGACATTATAATATCTGAAACAACGTCGAAAATAGACATATAATATACGAAAAACAAACAAAAGTAAAATCACACAAACCTAGTCAAAAGTTACGCAAAGCCTAAACATACGCCTCGCAGGCGTGCAATACTTCGATAAATCAAAAATGGCGGGACTTACCTTAACGATACGGGCACCGTTCGCTAGCTCCCGGTGGCTACGGAGTTGGCCAAAGAGCACGACTCGCTAGCTTCAGCCGTTAGAAAGGGACAAACGATATTCGGTTTCGTGTGCGCCTCGCAGACGTAGATTAGGCTTATAGGGTTAAGTATGTTACTAACTGCCATACACGACTAGACTACACTCCGACGGATTCCAAATTTAAAATGTCAAATGGCTACTCGACGTCCTCGTCACGACAGTGTTGACCCACTGCTGCCACCTGCCAGTATTTACCGACTTTACGTAATTTATAAGTTACGATTACGTGATAGTGTGTACTTGGCTTTAGAAATGAGAAAAGTGTTAAGCTTTGTACTGGTACTGCTTTGTTTTGTAATTACTTTTTAATAGTAATTTTAGATTTATGATAGATAAACGGTTTCCTTTTTTTTTCTTTGAAAATAGATTTTTTATTCTAGCTAGAGAATTAACATACATAGGTAAATTTAAGTATTCATCGAGAAACTTCTGAAATTATTCAGCATTTATTTATTTAAACAAAAAGGGTTATTCATTATAATTATCTTATTTATAGACTCGTTAGGAGTGTTACCAAATAGGTACCTAACTTATTTCTCGTTTTGATAGGCAAAAGATATAGAATTCAAGCGTCATAATTATTATTCGTGATAACAATAAGTTATTGAAACCAGTGTCGGTCGAATGTTGAATTATTTGTTGTTTTTTCTAATAAATCTTGCATAATTTATTGAAGTAGTAGAATAATGTTTAATTCTGAAAATAGACGGAGTTACATAAGACACGGTTTTTTATCGAAATTACCAAGGTACGTGATTTTTGACGATATTTAATCTTTCTAACGAAAAAATAATTTATAAATAATTAATATATATGAAACACTAGCGACCCGCTAAGGCTTTGCTTAGGTGTAATTTTAAAGTCAGCTCAGGAGTTACAGAGATTATCTCCTACAAACTCACAAACTTTAGGTACCTCTTCACAGTTTGTACACATTGATATAACTTAAATAAACAAACAATTTATATTTTCGTATCGAATAATAAAATAGTTAAAATATCATTAATTACTCTGAAGTGTCATGTCGGCAATTGCCATAGACCATAAATTTTATTATAAGGAAATATCTATAGAAATGTGAGAGAGACGATGTAATGTTATTATAATACACGGTATTCCGTATTAAATTGTTTTTTAAAACTACATACATAGTCAACAAAATGTTCCTATTTAAAACTCTTGTGCGCAAACACAGTCATTTAAAAGACTTTGGATTTAAAGGAAATCCAGAAAGTCTCGCTTCTTTTTATACAAGATTCGCGGCCAATTCGCGGCAGATATCGATACTTTACTACAAATAGGTATTGATTTGGAACCGCTCTTCGTATTTCTTGAACTAAACAAGTTAAATTGTATTCACTAAGTGTTGTAAGCACGATTTCGGTAAGTTACCTACACGAGGGGTGCTAAGACAGGAAACCTCCACGTGCGCCCGTGGACTGGAGTTCCCTCTCGGATACGTCCGGGGGGAAGACCAGTTTTTCGGGCCGGTGCACCCTGGGATGCGGGCAAAAACTCTTCCTTAGGCACTGTGTGCCTAAGGGGTATCTTATGCGAATAGCCTGTCGGGTGGACGCTCCAACGCGTGTCCCTCTCAATAGCAGAGGGCACAGCGGCGGAGCGGGCTTGTGGACGGTGAGTAATGGGTATGCTCACCGTCCGACCAAGGACCAAGCCCGGGTCGGTGGCGCGTCGTGTTTCACGCGTCACCGACGATTTTTCTTAATCCAGGATACCGTGGCCCCGGAACGTAAAGTGCATCCGAAGGAACACGGGTGGATTTTAGTCAGTAAGAGTCTGACAGTCCCTTCCGCCCCACCCAGGGCGGGAGCACTCATTTGATGATTTTGCCACCCAAAAAAAAAAAAGTTACCTACACGTCATCTATAAATAAATTGATTTATTCAATCAAGCAACACTTTTGCAGTCCAAAGTTTGAAATTGTCACCTCAAGTGCGTCTAAAATTGCCATGTGGATCTCAAAGAACGTTGATCCTGCCGATATGTTATTGATTTATTGCCAAAGTTTTACAAACACCGAGTATGTATTTGGAAATCCGGAATTGGGACACAAAATGAAAATAAGTTTATTAGTTCTTCAAAAATAATCTTTTTTTTGAGATAAAAGCGTCTGCGTCAAAAGAGGATTGCATCTAACGTAGTGTCAATTAAAAATAAAAAGGTTTCAGATAACAAAGTAGTTTTAAATTAATGGTTTGTTGATAAGACCCTTAGAAAACCCCATTATAAATCAATTTGACTTAATAAACAACTTTAAAAGCATTTAGAACACAAACACTTGAAATGAAGTCTCTGCTGTTGAATTTGGCCAAAATCAAGGGTAACTTGAACATTTTGCAAGAGAGTACCAACTTTATAGGTAGATTTTGGAGGTCTCTACAACTAAAAGGTGCTAACAGCTAAAAACTGGAGCTGTTGCGCAAGCACAGGCCAACTTAACGTGATTCAATCAGCAAACTTGTTGTTACGACCGCGAGGCAAAGGCAGGCCACATTCAGCCTGCATTTTGGAGGAAGGTTGTATAGGTATTATTTTGTCGAGTGAAATCTATGCTCTACTGAGTGCTTGTTTGCCAATAACAAGACAAAATCACAAAATTGTTTATGACAATATTGGAATACTTTTACTTTGTCGAAGCTACTTTGTACACGAACTTACGATTTAGAAGAAATTTTAAATGCGGCGAGCTTTCAGAAAAAGAAAAAGAAAAATGAAAAAAATGTTTATGAATAAAACTGTTTGAAATTGGAACAGTATTTTCGAGCATGGGGGTTTAAAAAGTTTCTATAGCAGTATCATAATATTGCCCCGAAATTATTCTGTTTTAGAACAATTTTGTTCGTTTGTTGTTTGCAAATTCCATTGTACGAGTTTTATAGCGTTTCGTATTATTATTATGAGATTCTGCTAAAATGGCTGTTATAGACCCCCGGTTGGATAAGAAAAACAGAATTAGGATTAATTTTAACCGCTTTTCTCACTATATCGATCAATTTATAATTTCTCATAACAACACCTTTACTTTTCTGTTTTATAGGTCGTCGTTACAAAAATCCCCGATACCCAGAACGAAGTCATTACTCAATGTATCTATTATGATCAGTAATTACTTCTTATTCCACATTCGCATGGAGCTATTCATCATGTCTTCTAGAAAGGATGGACTGTATGACTCCAGGCAATTGAATTTTCCCTTGAACGATCATCAATCAGCATTAAGTTCATGATATTGTGGTGTCGGTCACGGTTTTTGTAATAAAATTATGAAGCATTTTAAAAGAATGGAGAATAGAGCCAACTTGTTTGACTATTTCAAACAATTCATTAGAACATCTGTCTATTTCTGACAATTTTGTTTTAAGTTCAAAGATCTGTGATATAATATTTGTGCATTAAATATTAGGAGTTCTCTTAATTAGTTACCTATATGATGAAACTATTTTTTATTAAGTTGGAAAATCATCACATATCATGAGTCCTTATTCTGGGTGGCGCGGAACGAAAGGGATTATCAGACTTGGCTGATTAAAAACCAACCTATTCCATCAGCTGACGTTTCCAGGCGCGGTGCTTCTAAAGAAAGCAACTGAACCCAGTACAATGACCCAGTAAAGAAAAAACAAGGTTGTAAGTATACTAAAACACCTCAAAATCTTCGCAAACATTAACCAATATTCTCAAAGTATTAAAAGTTCATTGTATTGCCACAAAGTTGATTGCTCTATACTTACATGAGTAACTTTTGAATAAAGTCAAAATTAAATATATTATTATATTTTAAGATATTTTAAACATCACAAATTATTGTTATTAATCTTTATTATTTCGTGACTCATCTAACATGAGAAACTGTTAAATATAATTGTTTTAACAGAAAAAAAAGAAAAAACTGGGATTCGCTGTGACTCATCCACAACTTGTCAGAATTCTTTATAGGTCCAAGTCATCCGAATGAATTCGGGAGTGACGTCAGTCTCGAAACCATTCGGTTTGGGGCGTCTCTGGTTTGTTGGGAGCCCCTTTATAATATGGTAGGTAGTTTGGGTATTTATATTTTTATTCTCATACGTGTTGAGTTATTAGTTAAAGTTCTTATGGATCGTTTGGAAAATTATAAAGCTATAGTTATAGAGCTAACAAACGTAAATTAGTCTAGATCTCAATGTCTATATTCCCTTTTTTTTGGTGTTATTATTATCAAATTGGTTGATTTGATTGGAAGGGACTCTCAGACTACTGGTGACAAAAATCCATTGTTTCCAGAGACACGGTAGCCTATTTAGTCCCACGACCCCGCCCGGTATTACCTGTATCCACCTGAAAGATTACAGGCAGAATCGTAGGTATCCGTAGTATATCCAACGAAACCGTTGTTAAGTGCCATTAAGCCTTGTCTGTAGCGTCTATCTATATGATAAGAATTCAAACTATCATCATATTATATACAACATCTACCTCGTCACCTTCTGCCTGTAATTTACAGTTATCGATCACTTAAAATCAGGTAAGCGACGCCAAAGTTATCCGCGAGCGATTTGGAGCAATAATTGAATAGTGTGGCTTGGTGGCTGCAATACGAAAGTAAGCGGCCGGCAACCGGTCGCCCGAAGGCCGACCGCCCGCTTTTGTCTAATGCTCGTACGCAAGGTAGAGGAGGTAGCGGTAGCGGGAGCGTGGGCGGGTATCGCTTCCTGATGGTGATACAGTTATAGTTCCAGAAAAGTATAAAATTAAAACTGATCATAATAGTCATGTCTGTCTTAATATTGCTCTTCAAAAGCTTCAAAGCTTTGGAGTAGTAAAGTTCGGAAAAAGAAAATCTAGGAAAACCCTATTAGGCTAGAGTAACGATCGTAGGATATTCACACATATCTATAAAAGTTAAGGTCAATTTAAATATCGGAGAACCAGGTGTTGCGGCAGAAATTGGGAGAGGTCTTTTTCCAGCGGTGTATTTTGTCAGTTTTCGATGGCAAAGCTACAAATTCGATGGTAAAAAAAGTAGAAAGAAAAAGTTATCAGCGACAGTAAACACTAGTATAACAAGTGCATATAAAGATCAAGATATTTACGACATAATCCCTGAAGTTTCAAACTTATAATACTCTTTCAACTTACACCACGCGCAAAATTGCAGAAATGCAGCCACAAAAACGCATAGTGCACGCTTGCAAGTCGCAGTACAGCCGAAACGTGTTGCGTCTCACTCGCGCACTGTTCCCGTTCTTGTCGCACCCCCTGACGAGACGGTGTTTGTAAATACAGCATTGGGAATAAGAAGGAGTAAGGCAGGTTGGGACTGAGGTTGCAAAAAGGGAAGCATTGAAAAATGATTGTATCCAAGGACCAATGGTGGGGTGCTTGAAATGCAAGCCTCAGATGGCGTACGAAGAAAAAAAAGGTTAAAAGCTAAAGGTATGGACATTATTTTCGGAAAAGAAAAAATATATTTTGAGCTGATCACAGGTATCATGGGACAAGTGAAAGGAGATAATGATGATACTGGTGGCATTATAGTTACTGTTGACATACTGCAAAATATCGTTGAAGAATCCAAGAGGTTACAGGATAACAAATAGAAAACGTAAGTAGTAGTAATACTAATTGGGAAAACCAGACAGATAGAGAAAATAATACTTATTATCATAATGAATTTGCATTAATATAACAAGGCGAGACTGGACGATGTAATAAAATGCAATCGGGTGTGGGGAGAGAAAAAGGTGATGAATTTAACCAGTTGTTACATCAATACAGGAAATGAGATATTAGAGGGTGCGCACAATGTAACTATGGGGTTGCGATTAAACACTATTGTGCTTGTTATTCAAGCTTTTAAACGAATTAAAGTAGAACAGGTGATTCATGTTAGTAATCAGAAAAACTAAGGTTAGTTTAGAAAAGTTTCATCTTCATTTATTTCGTACTTAACTATATGAACTAGTAGAACCAAAAATCTGGTTTGATGTGTCTTTAAAGCACGAGATGCAAAGTATCACCCAGTTTTACCAAAAAAAGAGGATCTTACGAATAAGTTTTCCAAAGAGAACATAATTCACAATTTCAACATTAGGTTGTCGAAATAAATTTTTAATTTTGTAGACCAACCTTGGTTTGTAGCAGAAGAAGATCAAAACTAACATTAATGAGGTGAGGTCATTGATTCTTTCTTTTTTGGGCTCTTGTTTTGATTGGGAAACATACTTGAGAAATCGTTGGTAATTATAAAAAAACTTTAGTGGTAAGGATGATGAATAGATATGGTCAGGTAAAAGAATTAATGTGCAAAGTAATAAGGTTGAATTTTAAACTGAACGACTGGCAAATCGTCATGGCGTTTAAATATTATTAGTATTCAAAAGAAATAATGACACTGAAAGCTGTTAAGCGCAGTGTATACCTATGTACTCGTATTTTCGATCTTGTTATTTACCAAGTTTGTGTGTCCTTAACCCTTTAAATATATTTGGAGACAACTTAAATACTTATCGTGATTATAAAGTAGTCTCAGAGCTTTGAGAAATACAAAAATTACGTGAAATTACACTGATATCATGATCCCGAAAATGAATCACTTCAGTTAGTTAACACGCTACTGTTCATAAAATCCAATTAAATGTTTTGTTTTTCTTTACTCTCTGCAGTTTTCAATTAATTCAGCTTGATGCATAGTAATAGTCTTCGCAATAAATAATTTAGCTTTATTTATCACAAACTTTCCAGACATCGCTTTGCAAGAAACGGAAACTTTTGCAACAAAACATGGAACTGGTTTTTGAAGTTCAACCTCTTTCGAGGTTTGACCTTCATTTTGTGGTGGTTTGTGTTTAGTGAATATAATATTATTATTTTCTTTATGAATATCCTTATTTAGTAGTGCTTCATTTTATTTGTCAATGCATTAAAATTATGGCTGGATTCGGCAGGCTTCTTGCTTTATTTCTTGAATATTTTTATAAGTTTTCAACTAAACGTGTTTCCTTATACCTAGCCATTGACAAAATAATGAACTGAGGACTTTTATTGCTGTGTCTCTGCAAAAAATTACTTACGAATTGCATCTACAAGAGCAAAGCAATCAAGCAGACAACTTGTTATCATTTCCATCACTATTTTTAATTCATCATTTTGATTTCATGTCTATTTTGACTTCTACTACCTCTCCATTGATTTCATGAGCTTTGCGTTATTAATTTCATGAGCACTTACGCTTATCTCTGAAATCTTTGCCAACTCATCTTATTATAATATCTTGACTGACAATCCGCAGGTTTTCGTACGTACTTATTATCTCAGATGATGTAACCGCTCTCACCCAAACTTGTCAAATGTGAGTCGACGAATGAATTGATTTGCCTTTCCTTCCGCGTATCCGTGAGCTCGTTAATTATTTATATCATAAATCATTTGGAATGTTCACCTGCTGTGTTTCTTGTTTTGTTATGAGTTGTATTACGTGATATATTTATGTCTATTTCTATAACATTAAAAATTGCTGCGTTTGTGTTATTCATAGTAGAATCGTTGTCGGTAATTTCATTATCATCATCAATTTAAAGAATGTCTATAGTAATATTCATTTGACTAAGGTTTTCTTTACGGGGTCTATGGCATTTCTCTCTTGTTATTTTATCCATGATTACAAACCTATAATGCGAGATAATTACACAGTTATTTCGTCGATTGACTTTTGCTTTGGAGTTACAGTTGCGCCATCGACATAACTAAATTCTTTAAGCCGAACTTTTGTTTGATTCCAAAACCGTTAGGTTAATGACGAAATGATTATTCTCTTAAAAAGTTTTTGTTCTTTCAACTTTTGTCTCTGGTTTTCGAAAATATTCCTTTTTAATTATTTTTTTTGTCGTTTTCTTATTTCTTATGAATAATGTTGTACAATAAGTTTTCCAGTTAACTTTATCAACCTAATTACTGTCGCAACTAAAATGTTATCATATTCATATTATTTCTTAATACGTTACCAACGTTCGTGCCACCAGTTATTACATAAGTACATAAAATACGTAAATATTGTAATTATTACTTATATAAATAGTAAATAACGAGTACCGTGTGTGCAATCGTGATCTTCAGTCACGGTATAGCGTTTATCGTCCTAAAAAGTTTAATCTTATTATTGATGAATGACGTATGAATCTGTGTTGGTATGTAAAAACTCCTTTTGAGAAGGTTAGACGTCGTGAAAAAAAATGTTTAGGACTCAGGAAATCTTTTCAAATGTTCCAAACTTAAAAACCAAATGCTGGAATTCTAAAGTCTTTCGTCTAGAAATTCCAGTTTTTTAATAAAACTCTCAAAACTTCGATGGCTTGAATTGAGACATCCCATAAATTAAAGAAAAGGTTAAAGTTATCATGAACGTGTTATTCCTAAGTAAAAACACCTCAACTTAGTAAAAAGTAAAAATAATACTAGACGGTGTACACTTGAATATATTACGTACAAGCAACTACAGTCTAGCGCCGAAGGCATTGACCAGCGATCAAATGGTCACGGGTTCAAGTCCTGTCCCGTTCAGCCATTACTGTGAACCCTTTCCGTGTGCATGCAAACTTAGCTAAGTACGTCTGCTAGGAGGGGTTAATTACTAACTTGGTTCAAATGCAGGGATTCTTAATCGACTTCAAAAAGGTTCTTGTGACTTTCATTAGGAAATAGTTTCAAGTTTTTGACTTTATTTCAAGAATAAACAGTTTAAAAATAAAGTTACAAACGTCAGGCCAATGATTATCCTGACCCTGAAACGCAAAGGGGAATCGAAAGAACATGGTGGATTTTTGAATAAAAATCAACCCTGTTCTTTTGGTTCTGCCCTACCTTCCGCCCCTCGGAGCGCGGGAGAACTAATTTGGTGATATTACCACCTCAAGAGAAAAGCCAATGACGATAAGTTTCTTCAAAAATAACTTAAGAAAAAAAGACGTGAAACCACTCGACATTCACTCAGTAAAAGGTTAAATAAATATGGTCGTTTCTACTTCATCTGTCTGCCTAATTTGCAAACGTTACACAATACTATAATAATAATAATTTGACTATAAATCCGTCGTTATCGCTCGTATAATCCGTCCATTAGATACATAAGTATTGTTATTAGAACGTTTCTGTTTCCGTTGGCAAACGTCTCGGGCAAAGCTCATGGCAGCTTACGATGCTTGCTCGTTGAAATCTTTTCTTAAGAAATTCTCATGCTCTGAGAAAAGTTACTTGCAAGTATTTTTTTCTTTGCTTTTAAATATTTTTAATGAGCAATATCTTTTTTTAAATTTGGCAATAGTTAATAATTTGTAATATTAACATAAATAATTTAAAAAAAAACAACAAACCTGTACAAAAAAAGTACCACACAAAATAACCAACACTGGCACAAAATCCTCAGTGAAATGTTCGTTGCACAGCACTTCGAATTTTAAATATTTAAAAAAATAACGGTCGGACGTTCCGCGTTCGGTTTTGGAAGCGGCGGCGATGGCGGCGCGCGCGCGAATGGCGTCGTGTCACGTGCAATGCGCGCGGCGCGGGCACCTGTTACCCAACCAAGTTGTATAGCCTGCGCCCCAAGACCCCAACAATTGGTTTTTTCCCTTTTCCGCTTCCTTTTGATGACGAGTGGTGACTTCTTAAGGGACAGGTTTTGTTGTTTTGTTGAAATAGGGCACGCGAGTAAGGGGACATTTTGTTGGTTGTTATGTAGAGTCAGGAAGATGATTTTTACAAATACCTATGTATTTTGGTTGGATCTAAGAAAACCTATTATTTTCCAAGATTGTCCTCAAAAGAACACGAGCAAAAAGAAATGCGAGATTTAAAAAAAAACTGAAATTTACTTAAATTTTTAATAAGATTTTTGGTTCTAAGGCCTAAAATAGTCGTAATTGTCTTGTTATATTATAGTTTTAAGTTGATTTTAGAAAATTGCTAAACCACTGTATCCATAATTAGAGATTTGTTCACGGTTCAACGAACTTAGAAAGAGATTAGTCTAAATCTGTATAGTTTATTTAAGTAGCCTCTGAACAATGTCCTTTCTAATTAGTTAAAATGTAGTTGTAGGCGTCACAAAAAAAAACAAGGTTGCTGCAAGCAGAACTTTCAAAAAGTTTTTATTACGGAAAAACAATATCCGTTACGAATATAAATCTTTGTTTCTTTAATTAATTCTGGTGCAATCGTAATTGATCGGTATTTTATACTGAAAACTGTGACTGTAAAAATGAGGTATTCCGCATTGGGCACCCGTTGAAACGGCACCTGAGATATTCTACATACGGAACCTGTCAATATTTTTCGCAGGTGCCACAAGTGGAATAGGTTATTTTTTATATTTATTATTAATAATTATTGTTTCTATTAATTTACAATATCTGAACTGAAAATAATAGAGGAATTATCATTTTCAATCGTCCACGTGCTTCATTTCTAGATTCTATCGTTGCTAGACTACACTTCCTTTTCGTAGTGATCTATATACTACAGGTGACAAAGGGTATTAAATTCAAGCGTACGGGAGTCACCTGTCTCGTTCTACCACTGTTCGTAACACCATGTTGCGTGTGCGCAGCTTTCCGGCTCAAAAATGCAATAAGTTTGCGCCCTGTTAACTTCGGAGACGGAAGTAACGATGCATAGCTGTGGTTAAGATTACGATAGGATTATATATTAGATTAGATTAAATATTTGCTGTATAAGTTACTTTGGTTAACAAATATGTAATTTTGAAAAAAAAAAATAGGATCGCTTATTTTTGTTATTCATGGGAGATCTTACTAAGTTATTTCTTTCTTGCAAATGGAGTAAGGTTTTGATCGAATGGTCTATAATCTTTGGGATGGATTTATAGATTACAACTGCGTTAATTTATGAAAATTGTGAGGTTACTTGCAATAATTGAAACAGCATTATAACTTACTAAACCCAAGTAAAGAAACAACTATTCCAAAATCAAAATAATTCCGAGAAAAATAACACAATACTGAGAGAACAGAAGAATTCAAAGCTCAGAGCTTTTCAATTCGTCCGGCTAACAGTTCGTGCAAAAGCTCGCTCAGGTATTATCGCTCGGAAAGTCTCGGAAATACTCGGAACTGAATTATTACGCGCAGTGCTTATACCGACGACGCGACGAAGCCACAGTATATTGTGACTCTAATCTTTGAAGTGCAGTCCGAAAATAAACCTTAATGCATATTCTTACAAACTACTGCGATCAACTGCATTTTATGAAAAATAATAATTATGTATTAAGTTCATGCAAAAAGGTTCATTTTCGGAAGTTAGCTATTTATAGCAGTATGACGTCTTAAGATCAAAATTTTTTTTTTTAATCTGGAGAACATTTTTAACCATTATTATTTTGTTTGATGCAGCACAAGGAAATAAGGTTGTTTTTGGCAAAATCAAGAAGTACTTAAACTGCGTTTCAAAACAATTTTTTTTAAACTTTTATTACAATTTATTTTTGATCCTTAGAGCTTCATGTACAGTTTTAACTTTCAGGATTTTGTTCAGACAATGTTTTCAGTTTGACGTTGTTCCTCACTAGGAATTACTTCTGTAATTAACCCTTTTTTTTAGCTTTGTAAAATCATCAAATGAGTCCTCCCACCCCGGGCAGGGCGGGAGGGACTGTCAGACTCGTACTGACTAAAATCCACAGTGTCCTTCAATAGCCCTTTGTGTTCCGGGGTCACGGAAATGAGATAAGTCCCGCGACCCCGGCAGGCTTTGGCCCTCTAGAGGGGGGCCCCGTCATCATGCTGACACTCTTTGAGGCGCGCGTGGAACACAACGCGCCGTCGACTCGGGCATGGTCCATGGTCGGGTGGCGAGTTGCCCTTTACTCGCCGCCTGCATGCCCTCGCCTACGGTGGCCGGAGATCGTCCCGCGACGTCCGACGCCGTGGGCGTCTACCACTGCGGCTGGGGCGGAGGGAGGACGCTGTCCTCTCTCTCTCACGGCCCGCCTCCTCCTTAACGAGCATTACTGCTTCGCAGAAGGAGGCGACCGCTTCCCACTCCGTCTCGCCCCGCAGCATGGCCTCGACCAATGCCGGGCGCGAGAGGTCTCCGCCTATCGCTGCCGTGAGGACACGCGGCAGTGCTCTGCCCAAGCGGGGCAGTCCTGCACCGTATGCTCCACCGTGTCCTCCGGTGTAATTAACCCTACTCCATTTTGAATAATTTATTTACACATACGCAAACATCAAGACCCGGAACAACTATAGGTACTTATTCCAGGTCTTATGTTGGTTAAGTCCTATTCTCAGTTGAAAGGCACACAAACCTGGTATTCTAAAAAAACATTAAGACAGCTAGACTAGCCGTCACTGTACCTATAGCCGATGAGTTCAATTACAGTAATTGGTTGCCGAGCCAGTCATGGCAAACGTTGGAAAGCTTTTAAACACCCCATCAGTAATAATACACCGTAATCATGGTAGGTAACCGAAGTTTAATTGAAAATTTGAGGTATTCCAGGAAGGGCACCCGCTGAAATGGCTCCTGAGCGAATGGCTCCTCAGCTATTCCATAAACGGCACCTATCAAAATTTTTTGCAGGTGCCCTTAGTTTGATGGAATTATAAACGAAGTTGTGATTTGATTCTTGTAGTAGGTAAAAGACAGTGTAGTAGTGGCAAAAGAAGTCGGGTTCGCGGGACCGTCTTATAAGGACACCGTGGCCTTAGAATGTACAGGACAATCTAATGAACAGGGTGTTCTTTTAGTCAGTAAGAGTATGACAGAGGCAGTCACCCCGCTGCACACAGGGCGAGAGGACTAATTTGATGATTTTACCAACAAAATCTGTAGTGGCGAAAGAAGAATTACAGCGCAAGACGAAGAAACCGTCTCGTACTGATTAAAACCTACCCTGTTCTTTAGTTGCCCTTGGAATTCCAGGCTTGCGGTGCCCTTTAAGACAGTCGACCCAGTGGTTCTGGGAATCGATCTCTGGACCACCAAACTCAGCAGTCGAGCTTGCAATCAAGAGACTAACGCTGCAGTTGGCATCCTACTTTAAAAACAATCGTGTAATGTGTGAAATCCGATAACCAATCAAAGCTATTAATTAACTAATTAACTGTTACTTCTATCTAATTATTAAGTAATTAAAGGAGACCTTCAGTCGATATTACATAAGTTCCTTTTCAGTAATAGAAATCAAATTATTTGATTACCGTAACATCCTCATTGTACCAACGTCTTTAAGTAAAAGATGGTAGAATTTACATCGGAAGTAAACAATGAGTTAATCCATTTTCCACCTAGTCTTTGAGTTGGAACAATCATCAATCAAATGTTTTTTTAGTCTTTCAGACCTTTATTTAAAAAAAAAACTCTTCCTTAGGCACTGTGTGCCTAAGGGGTCTCTTTGCCCGTATGCAAATAGCCTGTCGGGTGGACGCTCCAATGCGTGTCCCTCTGAATAGCAGAGGGCACAGCGGCGGAGCGGGCTTGCGGACGGTGAGTAATGGGTATGCTCGCCGTCCGACCAAGGAACAAGCCCGGGTCGGTGGCGCGTCGTGTTCACGCGTCACCGACGGGGCCCCTTATGGGGCCAAATGCCTGCTGGGGTCGCGGATTTTTCTGAATCCAGGATACCGTGGCCCCGGAACGTAAAGGGCATCCGAAGGAACACGGGTGGATTTTAGTCAGTAAGAGTCTGACAGTCCCTTCCGCCCCACCCAGGGCGGGAGGACTCATTTGATGATTTTGCCAGCCAAAAAAAAAAAAAGTTGACATGATATGCTTTTTTATATCAATAGGTAATATATTTGATATCAATAGGTCCAGGATAGAGATTGTAAAAGTCGTCAAGATACAAGTTGACTTAGAACTTAGACCCTTAGAGCGGCCTTTAGCTTAGCTCAATTGCGCTATATGCGTAAATGAACTTCACAATCCTGACAGTTATAAGTAGGTAGGTAGTTACAGGCACAAATGTTTCAGTTGCTATTATTAAATGAAGCTTTCTCCTCTAAAATACTATTCTTGTCTCACCTGGTCAGTACATACAATCACTCCAAGGTTACAAGAAGTGGGGTAGCAGGTTGAGTGGTCGTGCCGGCCGAGTGCGCAGGCGCATCGCGGCTTCGTCTCGACACACTTGAGCGTCGCCCTCCACTTCCTGCGTGCGACCTGAGCCGTGGGCCGAAGGGACTGATTGTCATGTGTGCGCCCTACTTAACTTGATATATTAGTTCAAAATACTGGGAGAGAACTGAGAGAGTTCATTGATAATTGTAGCGGTGGAAAGAAAGAATAATATACAATATAAGGATATAATTATATCATAATCATAATTATACAACATTATTTTTTGTTTATGCGAAAGCCACCTATACACCTGTCTAGTATTTTTGTGTAAAGAATCTATGTACAAAATTTTAAAACCGTATCATAAAAAATCACAAAGTTAAAAGCTTGTTTACCTGGTTGTCCGTTCAAAAACATGCTCATTTCGCGGTACACCCGCGTAAACCGCGTCTTCTGTGTTATACACTCGTGATAATAGTTTGGCAATAGGTACTACCTAACCGTACGGATTGTATTGTAATTAATTGGTAATACAATTTAATTAAAATATTTTTGAAAAAAAATATAACATGGTGTAAAAATTGAATCGAATCAGTTACTGATTCTGAACAAACTATATTCAGGTTTCGCATATACTAAAAATAATGTTGTATTATTAGCTGTACTACGTTCACTGCTGAACATAAGCCTCCTCCATATGTTTGTAATAGAACCCGTTGGAAGCGGCTTGCATTCAGCGTAATCTTGTGGCCTTCATCAGATCGACTGTCCACCTTGTAGGTGGACATCTCACGCTGCGGTTGCCGGTGCCTGGTGGCTTACCATGAACGCTTAAAGCGTGAGTCTTTAGGCTCCACAGCCTAAAGACTGTGCGCCATCGCGCCATTTCTTTCCCACGAAAGAGATGGCGCTAGACGACTTGTATAGCTCTGTCTCTTTCCCACAGCCTAAACTGGATCGCGTTAAGAGCTCGTGGTAAGGTCTCAGGTCTCCATTCAAGAAACTTGCAAGCCTAAAATACACATTCAGCAAAACGTCACATAGACAGTGTGATAGATATGTCGCTCTAACGAAGCCTCACGGACACCAGGCGTGAACTTACATATTTACCTTTTTGGTTCATTTAAAGGACAAAAGTCCAATGGTCATCATAATATTATCGTCATAGCTATTTGGATACTTCAGTTTCAGCATATCCTGTAAAAGCACGAGATACGAGTATCACTCTTAGTAAAATGATGATAGATCGATGGTCTCCAAGAATTATCATGAATTACTTCCCGGCAAGCGTGCTTCACGGTCGACCACATCTTCGGTAACTATCACGCGAGATAGTAGTCAAAAACGAACCTAAAAAAATTAACAAACTTAGTCTCAAAACATGTCAAGAACAAGTATTAAAACACAGTTTGACCTCATATAAAGGTGATAGTACACTACTCAAGTCTGCCTCACGCGAGACAAGGCGGAGCGGAGACTGATGCCTCGGGCAAAACACTTGCAAGATATTATTATGTCTCACGAAACAACTTAATATGCTGCTGCGAATTTTTAATAATATCTGCTACGGTGAAAAATAGAATGTTTGCCCACATACCTAGTGATTTGGAGGCAATTTTGTTAAATTATACAGTGGCGTTGAAACCATGTAAATGGGTAAAGTTTGTTTGATTATACGCTTTTTATACTGTACACTACAAACAAGTATTTTACTAAGAAAAAAGCTCAAGCTTTCAAAGAATTTGGCGAAACTAGGTCACATTTGTTAAATTCTTTGGAAGATTGGACAGGCGTATCCTTTTCTTTTGACTCCTTAAAATGACTATGGTATAGTTAGTTCACCTACTGATTATTCTGGTAAGTTAATCAGTTCCGAGTAGTCAAAAATTCCACGAAAGGATAGGTAGTTACAAATTTTTAACAATGCATACTCAAAGTTTCTCACGCAATCTTGAGGCAGCAACACACAATTGATTGGTCAAGTTCAAATGCCCGTGATCTGACCGGGTAACAAAAGGCGCTACGCTCGTGTACTCGGGGCCTAAGGCTACCTGCAAAGGAACAATAAACTCACGCATATCCGACACATCTATCTACTTGGTATGAATGAGAGGATGTGATCAGGGGAGCGAGTCCTCAGCCTCAATGATATCACCACTCAACTGTTCCGATGCGTTTGTTTAAAGAAACAAATGAATGAAGTTTTAAGTTTCAGGAATTGTCTTGTTAGAAGTTGAAGTGATGTTTGGAGGATATCCTATATGCTATGTGTTCAGTCTATGGTGGAGAGTAGGTACGATATTTTTATCGATATATACGAGTATCTAGTTGACCTACTTAGGTACCGTAAGTATAACAACAGTCACGGGACTGTCTTTTTTAAGTCAGTGAAGTCTGGAGGACTCATTCCCGAATAAAAAGTGTTTATATATTTAAAGAGTTTCTAAATGTAACAGTAACATTTTAGGTAGTAATATGAGAGTTTCACGGTTTCATAAACAAGAAAAACGTGTCCCGCCAAAATACCAAGTGGAGGATAATTTTGGGTTTCTTGTCCATCATAAAACGCTAAAAATTTTCCTTACCTGCATACATTTTTTTAAATACTTTCCTTCCTTATTTTAGCTTTCCAATCGATATTGAAAGGACTTTATTAATATACTAAAAAATAGAGAACTTCATACCAAAAAATAGAGAACTTCTATGGGCTTCTACTAAGCACCGATCAAATCCCGTGAGAATTGAGATTCGCTCCCGGTTACATCACTATTTGAGAGAAAAAAAATGCGTGGGAGTTTATTTGTCGGAATTTTGAAGGAAACTGCTTAGGAGCGGTATTTTGTTATTATATGTATAAGGAGTTATTCTGTTATGATAGAATTTGACTTTTCTGAAAGATGAGAATACAAAATTAAAACCAAGTTCTACTAACATGTACACCATGTTTTTTTTTAAGTGTAGCATTGTGATTAATAATTTATTTAACTTTTGATCAAATAACCGGGCTCTAAGTAAACTGTTTGTTTATCACTTCAATCAATTTCAGGTTATAATAACATAGGTATTCTGTGATGACTAATTTCTGATAACATTATGTAGGTACCATATCTTCGTGATATAGAATAGAATAGAATAGAATATACTTTATTGTACACCAAAATGAATACAAACTTACAAAATTTATAATTTTAAGGGTACAACGGCGGTCTTATCGCTAATAGCGATATCTTCCAGACAACCTTAGGATGGACTTAAAGAACTTTAATCAAAACAAGAGGGTAGGCAGTGATGCACAACAAATAACAGATAACCTATATTATAAATACAATACACATAAATGTTGATTGTAATATAGAATACACATACACATTTAAATACTTATATATATACATTAGAGAGAAAGGAAATGATTTATGACTACCTGACTGATATACCTCAGTGCGAACTAAAGAAAGGTCGATAAAATTCCCCATTCTTTAAGTTCACAAAAGATAAAATAAGAATGCAGTGTCTACACTTCCGTAGCGATACACCAGACATGCGAAGTCGGCTGTATCGCTAGTGCAGACAAAAAACGTGTCCGTTGTCGGGTGTTCCCGACCGTTGGCGTCGAGCGGTTGAGCCAAGCGATGAGCGATGACTCATCGTCCCATCACTATGTATTTGTAATACGTAAGTACCTCCGTTCAAAAGCTACCGTTGGAATACCCGGATTTAGATTTTCGTTCTTTTATTTGGACGTAGTTATGCAAACAGGAACCAACCCACACACATGCCAAAATTGAGATAAGGACACGGAAGCTTCCAAAAATGAACCTTCTATCGACCCTGTAAATATCAAAATGATCTGACAATTTTTATAGAACAAAACATTTCTCTTACAAAGTTACCAACCAACATATGTAGAATGTGGTCAGATGCTGGTCGAAATAACACTATTATGGTTGCACTTTTTAGGGTTTATTTAAACACAGTTTATGTCGATAACCTTTTTAAATGACGGTTACAAAATAAGTGAGTTCAAATACCCGACGCATCGACTTTTATACATTTTTATAACCATCTTAACATCACATTAAATAACTCAATAACTTTACAATATTAATTAACAACTAGCTGTAAAATTATTAATCAGTAAATATTATTTTAACGAATTATATTATTAATGTTCGATGCGCCGGAAGCTGATAAGCGGAAGCTAAGTATTTGATAATTTAAAATTACTAAATATGAAACCAAAATTAAATAAAAATCACCACATAATTCTTTTACAATTAAACAAACCTAAATAAAATCAAATCAGAATTATTGATGGTCCATTTCCTACTTCGAGTTATTAATAGTACCGGAAGTGTGTAACATTCGGCCATCCTGCGTTTGCCGTGGCCCACGGTGGTCAGTATCCCTTGATACGGCTCCTGGTCTGTCGCTGGTGTTCGGCGTCTGGAATTTTAAAAGGAAGGAGCAGTACATTTATTCCTGTAGTTAAAATGTGGAAAATTGCTAATCTTTAACAGTTGCTGTACTTAATTTAAGAAAATTCTAAATCTTTACATAATTATCTTTCATTACGTAGTTTCGTATTTATTTTAATTCGTGCAGCTTTAGTTATTCCTATCGCACACAGCTTTAATTACTCTCATTGCACACAACTTTATTTATTCCCATTACACACAGCTTTATTTATTCCCATTGCACACAGCTTTATTTATTCCCATTGCACACAGCTTTATTTATTCCCATTGCACACAGCTTTATTTATTCCCATTGCACACAGCTTTATTTATTCCCATTACACACAGCTTTATTTATTCCCATTACACACAGCTTTATTTATTCCCATTGCACACAGATTGATTTATTTCCATTGCACACAGCTTTAATTGCCTACTACGTTTAAATTTCACGTATCTGTAATTTTAAGAAGAGTACTGTAAACGATAATAATTATTAAATGAAATTTCTATGTAAACTGATTCTATGTTTTTTATTTCGCTTGATTATTATTTACCTATGAATAAATCAATGAACATTCTAATGTGCTACTATTTTAATTAATACGATTCAAAAATGTGAATAACTAAGGTTTTAATTAACTTTCTAACAAGTCTATCAGATCATCTCTATCAACTTCATGATCACTACCACTACTATCATCTGAGACAGACGAATTATAAGGTCGGAGGACTTCACCGCGTACAATTGCAGTGAATTTTCTGTACCCTTTCATGCCTTTTATACTAGTTATTGTGTAACGATCTAATGACTGATCAGCTTGACATATTTTATAAGGTCCCGTGTACAATCCATTTAGTTTCCTGGTTATTTTCGCGCTATCCCTAGTAATTCCCCCTTTCCATAAGACTAATTGTCCTACAGAGTACTTAATGCATTTCTTATGAGATCGATCGAATCTATCCTTCATGAGAGACATATTTTTATCAATACGCAATTTAGCGGCGCATCGACGTTCTTCAAGTGCCTTTGCTTGACTTTCAAAATCAATGGCTTCCCCGGTCGGATAAGCGGGTAGTCTCGAATTAGAATGACCAAATAGAAGTTTAAATGGGGGAAAACCAGTTGTTGCATGAGGAGTATTATTAATACCCCAAACTATATCACTCAAGTGATCATCCCAGGTGCACTCGCTATCAGACATTGTATTAAGCCCGTTAATCAGAGATCTATTTACACGTTCTACTTGGCCATTCGACCTAGGGCTCGCGATAGCGTTTAACACGTGTTTAAATTGCGTTTCATTAGCAAAGTCTTTGAAATATCGACTCGTGAATGCTTTTCCTCTATCCGTGATTATCCTGTTGGGATTCCCAAACTGGGAAATAATATCTTTTAAATGTTTAATAGTTTCAACAGAACCACAGCTTTTAACAGCTTTGCAAAATACAAATTTTGTAAAAGAGTCTATGACAACGAGTATATAAGAGTTTCCTTTACGAGTCTTAACAAACGGACCTAAGTGGTCAACATGTAGTGTGTGCATCGGAACAGCCACTTTTGGAATTGGGTATAGTTCTCCCTGTGATTTACCGTATTCCCCTTTGCCGTATGCACATCGAAGACATGATTTGATATACTTTCTGATAAACCTCGTCATGCCTTCAAACCAAAATTGTGCTTTAATGGTTTTTTCGCATTTGTCAAAGCCAACATGTCCTATCTGATCGTGGAATTTTTGTAACAATCCCCATTTTGCTAGTTTAGGTATTACAAAACGAGGCCCGGCAAGTGTTTTTCTATAGAGAACATCGTCTTTTATTAAATAATTATTAGTAATATTAGTATTGTCTGTATTATTACGCAATTGAGTCAGAATAAACTGAATGTTTTCGTCCTGCAACTGTAAGGTTAATAACCAATCGGAATCCTCGATTAATAAGACGGGGCTTGATACTGGATTTCTACTCAAAGCATCTACGTGTCGCATACGGTCACCAGATCGATACTCAATTTGTACATCAAAATCTTGAATCGAAAGCCACCAGCGGGCTATACGAGGGATTAGGTCTTTTTTAACTAAGGTAGTCCGTAACGCGGCACAGTCTGTTATTACAGTCACTGGGATACCTACAAGGTAGATACGAAAACGTTTGAGAGACTCTACAACTGCTAATGTCTCCAGTTCATAGCTATGATAAAACTGTTCTTCTTTACTTGTCACTCTACTAAAATACGAAATCGGTTTAAGAACACCATCTGTTTGGTATTGCAAGAGTATTCCACCTAATCCTAGTTTGCTGGCATCTGTATGGAGCTCTGTGCGTGCGTTTCTATCGTAAATACCTAAGACAGGTCTATCGATGAGGCGTTCTTTTAGAGTCTGAAAAGCAGTTTCTTGGGCGGAACTCCAAGTCCATTCTACGTCCTTTTTTGTTAACTGTGTGAGCGGTCTAGCAATCTCGGCAAACCCCCGAATAAATTTTCTAAAATACGACGTCAAACCAATAAATTGACGGATCTCATGGACATTACGAGGTTTTTTGTAATCGGCTACACAACGTATTTTAGTCTGTCCCGGTTGTATCGTACCTGCAGTAATCTCATGACCCAAATAATTTACACTTTTCTTTAAGAACGAACATTTATTTAGATTAAGTTTTAAATTAGCTTCTGATAAAAGTTGTAGGACGTCACTCAATAATTTGAGTCCGTCATCAACTGTTACTGTTGGGAGCATGACGTCATCAAGATACGTGGCTACGTCATCTCCCAGCCCGCCTAGGACAATTTTGATAAGACGTGAGAAAACTGCTGGCGCGTTTGCTAGACCGAAAGGCATTTTCAAAAACTCGTATTGTCCGGAAGGTGTTACGAATGCGGTTTTGTGAACAGAGTCTTCAGATATTTTTACCTGATAATAGCCTTGTGCGAGGTCTAGTGTGGTAAATAAGACCTTTCCTGCCAATCGCGTTACCTGATCATCTATATGAGGCAATGGATATCGATCTTTGATGGTACGTGCATTGAGTGCTCTGTAATCTATGCATAGCCTATAATCACCGCCCTTTTTCTTTACAAGGACTACTGGGCTTGCATAGTCGGACATAGATTCCCTCACAATACCTGCTTCAATTAAGTCCTGAACTTTTCCATTAACAATCTCATTTTCCTTGTACGAAAGACGATAAGGTTTACAGTAGACAGGTTGTTCGGTTGTTGTTCGAATATGCATTTCCAGTACGTCTGTACATCCCAAATCTTTCGTATTTTCCGCAAACAAATATTTATATTTATTTAATAGTTGTAACAATCTAATGTTATCATTGGTTTCTAAATCACCTACATCTAAATCGGATAACTGTAAATCCTTATACGCAGTTTGGTCGATGGTCATAACATTCCTGAGTATATTATTATTTTTATCAATAACTAGTTCCGCGCGCGCTATGAGCTTATTAGCTTGCCAATCAATAATATCATCTCCGATATTTATTACTTTCAAAAGACAATCCCTCGACCTTATAAGTCCTCCTATAATTACATAACACGTACTTCCTAACTCAAAGTACACAGAGTTTGTATAAAATGATTGGTTAGAATTTATATCAACATATACTTGTACAAAAGCACAACTTTGTTTTGGTATAACACAGTTCTCTTTCAAAAATACTGGAAATTTTGAAATGCAATCAGTCTCATTTAGTTGTATATTAAGCAAATCATTAGTGAAATCAAAGTTGCACACGAAATTAACAGATTTTTCAGTAATAACTAAGTTTATATTTTTCTGATTAATCATCGATTGACCGATTATTAAGTCTATATCACCTAGATCATTAGTAGTCAGCTCAACAAAACCGCTTAATATGATATTATCTATCTTAACATTCACATGTGATGTTCCCAAAGAATTTGACTGTCCACCACCAAAACCTTTCATAGTAACTGAAGAAGGCAGTATTTTTAAATTTAAATTATAAGCTTGTGATACTGTTAGAATATTCAATTTACTGCCTGTATCTATATATGCAATAAGATTTTGTCCATTAATTACCACTGCTTTCTTGTACAGGTCTATAAAAATATTATATGTTGTAAATAGCACGTTACTAACCTTTTGTGGCTGCTGACGAGAAGAGCCGGCCGCAAACCAGCAATTGGCCGTAGTATGGCCAGGACGATGACACACCTCGCAGCGTGGCGTCCTGCATTCCTTCGCTTCATGCCCTTCTCTTCTGCAGGCATAACATTTCTTCACGTAAAATCCGTTTTCCTTTGAAATCGAAGAAGCATTACCCCCTCTCCTCCATGTAGTAGGCGGCCGCTTGGAGTTGCCAGGATCGTCTTGCTTCGAATTGTTAGCTTCTACTTGTTTGTAGTTTTCAAGGGACGATAAATATCCATAGTACAGCTGCTGTGGTGTCTTGCACTGATAAGCCTTTGCGTTGGCTCTTATTTCCACAGGTAAACCTTTGATTACGCAGGAAATCGCAGACTCGCCGTAAATATTGCATTTCTTGAGCAGTGACACCTTGTCGTGGAAATATTTAGTCATTGTTTCGGAGTTAGTTTTTTTTCTTGCGAGCATAGTTTCCAGGAGGTCAACAAAATCGGTTGAACGTGGGAAGGCGGTCTCTAATGAATCTTTCCATTCCTTCCATGTGAGATTATAATCATCAAGATCGTCATACCAATCTCGAGCGGATCCTCGCAGACGAATTTGCATGATGAACTGCCGATCCTTGCTGTCCCATCCGTATACATCGCCTAATTGGTCAATTTTATGCAACCATCCCTTCACATTGCTAGATTTTTCATCGGGCTCAAACTTTGGAATAACTTCAGCGTCAGTTTGGGTAACACGGTGCCTTTTTCGTCGAAGGTATCTTCTTTCGGTGTCCTCGTGGTCAGATGAAGAAAAAAAATCTGAATTTTCGTTGTCATCTGACGTCACTGATTCACTTCGTCGCCTTTTCTTTGCACCAATACCATTAATATATGGGCCGGACATCATCCCACTTCTGAAGTGTAGAATGTGGTCAGATGCTGGTCGAAATAACACTATTATGGTTGCACTTTTTAGGGTTTATTTAAACACAGTTTATGTCGATAACCTTTTTAAATGACGGTTACAAAATAAGTGAGTTCAAATACCCGACGCATCGACTTTTATACATTTTTATAACCATCTTAACATCACATTAAATAACTCAATAACTTTACAATATTAATTAACAACTAGCTGTAAAATTATTAATCAGTAAATATTATTTTAACGAATTATATTATTAATGTTCGATGCGCCGGAAGCTGATAAGCGGAAGCTAAGTATTTGATAATTTAAAATTACTAAATATGAAACCAAAATTAAATAAAAATCACCACATAATTCTTTTACAATTAAACAAACCTAAATAAAATCAAATCAGAATTATTGATGGTCCATTTCCTACTTCGAGTTATTAATAGTACCGGAAGTGTGTAACACATAACAGCAGTTGTTCAATAAACTAACAAGACCCATGCCCCATAGTTACCCAACAATCTTAAAAAATCACTAAAATTCGTTTTTTTATTAAGACTCATGCTACATGGTCCCTTGTGTTTTTTATTTTGTTATCAAATAAGTAGAACCATGCGGGTTGGTTCTTGTTTGCATATTAAAATAGACATAAATCTATAAGACTCACATTTCTTGGTTCCTTAGACAGTAAACTAGTGAATAATAGTTTTTTTTATTTATTTAATTAATATTGCATGTGGTGGTCAGAACCGCAATATACAGTGTGTCCGGACACGAGTTAGCGATATTTGAAGGGAATATTATAGACTCATTTTCATCGACAAATCTGCTTTAAAAAAAATTCTTACTCCAACACCTCGCGAATGGCGGCCATTTTAGTTTTTTGATTTGTCGAAATGGGGTACGTACAATAAAATGCAAATATCTTTGAATCCAAGAGACCTACATACATGCAAATGACTTTATTGCAAAGCTAAATGTTAAGGCTTTTCAAAAACTTTCAAAAGTTTTCTAAATAATATGTAGAAAGAACCAAAAAACGTGGGTAAAAATGAAATTGTACACAAAAATTACTGAATATTTTCACATTTCATACTCTAGCTCGAAAAGTACCCCGGAATTTTGCTTAGATTTTTGCATTAAGTTAAAAGTATTTGAGTCAGGCTATAAAATAATATCAAAATTATCACTCTACGTTAAGTATTTTAGGAGTTATTCTCACTTGAACATAACCCTTCCTTAGCGCATGTACCACCAATGTTACAGAAGCTGCATTCTTTGGGCGAGCTAAACCGTTTCAACGTGAATTTATAAGCTGGCATTATTAACCGCCATGTAAATGATCCCAACGAATCACCATTAAACTGAAATAATACATTTTTTGTTTACTCTATGAAAAAAAAATCTTTGAATAAATTCAAAAAATGGGCCATTTCAGTTTATGGGTGATTCGTTGGGATCATTTACATGGTGGTTAATAATGACAGGTCATAAATTTACACTGAAACGATTTAGCTCGCCCGAAGAATGCGACACCTGTATTATTGGGGTACATTCGCTAAGGAAGGGTTATATTCAAGTAAGAATAACTCCTAAAGTTCTTGACGTAGAGAAATAATTTTGATACCATTTTATAGCCTAACTCAAATACTTTTAACTTAATGCAAACACCTAAGCAAAATACAGGGGTACTTTTCGTGCTAGAGTATAAAATGTGAAAATATTCAGTAATTTTTGTGTATAATTTCGAGTTTGCCCACGTTTTTTGGTTCTTTTTGCATATTATTTAGAAAACTTTCGCAAGTTTTTGAAAAGCCTTAACATTTAACTTTGCAATAAAGTCATTTGCATGTATGTAGGTCTCTTGGATTTAAAGTTATTTGCATTTTATTGTACATACCCGAGTTTGAAAAATCAAAAAACTAAAACGGCCGCCATTCGCGAGGTGTTGGAGTAAGAATTTTTTTAAAAGCAGTTTTGTCGATGAAAATGAATCTATAATATCCCCTTCAAGTATCGCTAACTCGTGTCCGGACACACTGTATATAATAGCCTTGTTGTATGAACATCCAACTTTAAACCAGATAAATATAAAATTCCTTGAATTATAGCTTCCTCCGAAATATATACTAATAATAGAAAGCTAAAGAGTTTGTTTACTTGTTTGGTGAAACGCGCGGATCTCAAGAACTACTGGTTCGAATTGCAAAAAAATATTTTTGTGTTGGATAGTCCATTTATCGAGGAGGCTTTATATAACACGCTACGACCAATAGGAGCAGGTCATTCAAAGTTCTAAAAAATACCACGATCGCATATTTCTATCTTTTAAAGTTAACTCACAATACTTTCTTATTGAAATCAAATTGGTTTTGAAATAATTTATTTGCGAAGGTATTTTCATCAACATAATATAAATCCTTATCTAAATAAATACGTTAATCATCACAAGCAAATAATTTGAACAAAAATGCCTTTGACATCATATTTTGATGTCAATGAATATCTTAGAAGTTATCATAGTTTCAAAATAATACCGCAACAAAATAATGATAGGCTGGGCATGCCACAATTATGGCGGTAAGATTGATTTGAGAAGTTGGAGAGGCGCCACGGACTCCTTACCTTCCCGCTGACGCAAGTCCTCACTAGACACGGCAAATACCTCATAAATTTCGGGAAATACCTCAGGTATTCAGCCGCAGGCGAGGGGACTGAGGAGCTGTCAGAACGCGTGAGGGAGAGGACATTCTCATGTTTTAAATTAACTTTTTGCGACTGGGTCGTGAGATGGAGGCTGTCCTCTCCCTCACGCTTCCAGCCTTTCCTTCGCTAGCATGACTGCTTCGCAGAAGGAGGTGTCTGCTTGCCATTTCGTCTCGCTCCGCAGCATGGCCTCAACCAATGCCGAGCGCAAGAGGTCACCGGCTATCGCCTCCGTGAGGACACGGCGGTGCTCTGCCCAATCAGGACACCTGCACCGTATGTTCCATCGTGTCCTCCGGGTCGATCCTCGCAGTGGTGACACCTAGACGTTTCTTCCTTTTTAATGTGAGAACCCGTGTCAATCGGAAGGTGAGGACGCCATGACGCCTCTCCAACCACTACTCAAAGATGGGTTTTAACAGCGCGATCGCGGCGTGCCCGGTTCCTGACGCTAAGTTAAGGGATTTAAAAGTATGCTTCACCTGATTCCACAAGACATCATGAAGACGGTATGTGAAACAACGGAAAAGATGTTAACGAAGACGATCTTGAGGGCTATTCAGGTTAACCGGATTTTTATTTAGAATTGGATTTAGATATTAGTATTTTTATACTTGCTTTAGAATTTTAAGATGGGATATTTACCATGTTTATTATTTAAAAACAAATAATAAACATGGTAAAAATACTATTTAAATATTCACATATCAGTTCACAAAGTATTTTTGAATTTTTAAAACATTTTTGCAGTTTTTAATATTTTCATTAACATTATAATACTATGAATTTAATATTTGTTTATTTTTCAATGAAAAATGGAAATGTTTTTAAAGAAATATGGGATCTTTCATTTGTTTTTCCTGTATACTTTTGGCATGATTAAAAATTAACAAAGAACCAACCCACACATAGATAGTTTTGCAATAAGGAACCAGGAGGTTTTTCATTGATTTTTACTAAAAATGTAAGTGATTTTCATCAATATTATATTAGTATACATAGAACAAACTATTTAGTAAAATATAGTATGTAAACTTTAATCAAAATAACAATCAATTTAAAAGTACACAACATTTTCACAAAAATCGCTTTTTCTCAAAACTGACATTGTGTGGGTTGGTTCCTGTTTGCATAACTACGTCCATTTTAAAATGTTTTGATTTCGATATTACTATTGTAACCACTACTATAGTCATTATTGTTTCAAATCGTTTTCATATAAATCGGCAAGAGAATAAAGGGGTGACTGATTTGATGTGAACAAAATGGAGGCACCATTTTGTTCACATCAAATCAGTCATCCCTGGTGGAGTTTAAAATAAGAATTTAAACAGAATGAAATAAAAAGTCTTAAAAAAGAAGTCGGCAAACAATAAGGCAAATCTTTTCTGATTAATTTTCATTGTCTCGAAGCTTTTCTGGTGGTCGTTGCTGTTGATTCTGGTTTTCTGGAGTTGTAGTAGTTTGTGAATAGTGGAGTGGGATTGTCCCAAAGTAAAACTACAAGGTAGTAAGTGCTTCTGCCAATACAGTTCTCCTGTTATGTCTAAATAACGTTTATATTCAAAAACACTAATTTGTATACCTTGCAAAATTCTATTACAATCAAAGGCTTAACTGTACTGTGATTCTTTTGCAACTCAAATGACTGCAGAAACTACATAAATATGTATATCAACGAAGTTGCGTAGTTATCAGGCTGTAGATTGAATACGAATACATTATCATATTTATTATTTAAAATTAAACTGGTAAGTACAGGTACATAACTTGTTTATAAGACTAAAAGGAAAAATAATACAGTGTCTTCTTATTGATTCAATAATGGAAAATCCAAGATGTTAAGAAGAGATGAGAAGTAATCTTTTATGGATAGAATATACACAGTCTGTATACTAAAAGTTCTATGCTTAAATAACTTCTAAAATACTGAGAATAGGAGGCCTGGGACAAGTAGCTATATATCCCTTCCAAAGCTTTTTTCCAGAACGGCTTTCAAATCATTCTCAAAGAATTTATCTCCTTCATCCCTCTATATAGCCTATAACCATCTCTAGGGTCTCATTAAACACTCTACCAACTTTACTACTACATCGAGTCAGCCACGTGAAACGGAACATACATACATTTCATACCTTTAAACATAATTTTATACACTCATAACTCTTCTATCCAATTTTCAAGTCTTTGTACTTATTTCATTACAAAGAACTTTTTATAAGACGAACAATTATAATGGAACATGCCTTCTAATGTCCTAATGATTCACTTGATACGGGTAGCTCAAGGTAAAGGCCGCTTAATATTTGATTACAAATGCAAGGGTATAACAAGATTTTTTAATGGAATGACTCAGATTCTAATGTCGTCTTCACTCATTGACGTCATTTATTTGTATGACTTAAATGTTGGAATTCCCAAAGGTTTTGGGATGGGTGGCATCTACCTTCTAGCGGTCTTGGGAAATGCACCACAGACCACCTGTAATCTGCGGTGATAGCTGATCGATTCCATTGGCGGTGACTCGCTTAGCTAGCTATCTCCATCCTGTCGGAGACCAGCGCAAAATAGTTTTTAGTAGGTTCCGTCGGTATGCAAGAGTTTACAGACCATCGATGGAGCAGACATGTGTTAGAGAGGAGACTGAGTTTGGGACGTCCTCGTAGTGTAGATCGATGATTTGAAGAAGATGACTGGCAGTGGATGAATCCCAAGTGTCCGAGACTGCGTTGGGGTTCTTTGGCGTCCTTATACTGGATTTTCGTCCAGCAGTGGATCGCATTTGGCTCAAGAGAGTACTCGATCCATCTAAGGTCCTTGATTTTATTTAAATCTTGCAGTTGGCTCATGTTTGAATGCGGCCAGATACCCCAAAATTGCGGGTGAGGGTCAACGACCATTAACTTCCTTGAATCATATTTTGGTTCTGTCTTGTTATTACTTTGCCCTTACTCCTCGATGAAGGTTAATAAATAATATAAATATAACAGTTGAATAAGTATAGAATTAATATATTTTTAGGTGGTCGTAATTGGTGCCTTGCTTCCGGTTGTTTGCTTTCCGTTTCAGAATGGAAATAAATTACAAATAATAATTGGAATAACAACAAGATTTTTCCTTGAGCTCAGATTTTAACAGCTTTTTCGTTTATTGCGTGACCGATATTTAAGATACAATTATACATTTTGTACAGCCTAATTTAAAAAGTTAATGGAAAATATAGACCAGGAACACTGCCGTAAAACTAAAAAGTTGAAGACTTGTGACTTAATGATGAGGCATTAAGATCGAGAGGTGGATTAAGCCACCCGCCTCTTTTTACAGAGCATCCCATGTCCCAGCCGTGGACATATTATGGGCTGATTATGATTATGCTGGCGGCTCTAATTATCAGATATATGTAGGTATACTCGTAGACAGAAAACTTAGCTCAGTTGCGCTACAATTGGAAATGAACTTTTACATGCATGACGTTAATATTCTAAATAGCAGGTAGGAATGTGCACATTAATCTGATGCACATTTTTTTTTATTTTTTAGCGTGGTAAAATCGTCAAATGAGTCCTCCCACCCAGGGCAAGGCGGGAGGGACTGCCAGACTTGTACTGACTAAAATCCACGGTGTCCTTCAATAGCCCTTTATGTTCCGGGGTCACGGTAATGAGATAAGTCCCGCGACCCCGGCAGCTTTGGCCCTCTAGAGGGGGCCCCGTCATCATGACGCGCGTGGAACACAACGCGCCGTCGACCCAAGATCGGACAGCGAGTCGCCCATATAATCTGATGCACATAGAGTTATTTTTCGAAAGGCTACAAGCTAAGCTTGAGTAATTCGTAAATTGTTTCTGTTTTAAACCAAACAGTTTCGTTACAATAGCATCACTGACATTTGCGGGAGGTGTCAAGGTGAAGCTAACTTCTTTAGGTCCGTTAAACCGGTTCAGAGGTCCTCCGAGATCGTTTTAAATGACTTGTTTATGTAGTTTTTGTAACGTGTGTCCGATATTTATCTTTTAATAGTGTGTTTATACACCGTGACTTTTTAGTCGTCTTACAACGGCAGCCCAGTTCATGTATCCAATGACTAGAACACGTTTATAATAAAAAAAATGGTATTTAAGAGATTTGGAAATTTTATAAATAAAATTTTAAGCCATTGTTATGACGCAAGGAGTAGTTAAAAACACCCTTGTCTCATAGAAAATGGAGATGGAATGATCTGCCCGACTATTGCGATGGGTAGGTATACTCTACAGCTTGATACGTAAACATTTTCATATTTCTAATGTACCTATTTATTAATAATAAAAATTATTTTTAACGATTAAAAAAAAAACTAAACTCGCCTAGATGTATTTTAGGTCGGGTACATTTAGTGGACTACTTTTGTAAGACGACATAAAAGTCACGGTGTATTTATTACAATAGACATGATTTAACTTACTGTGGAATTTACATTCAAATTAAATTTAACTCATATCGCCGAAAATATGTTTTTATTTTGTATTGTAACTTCATTGATATTTTTATTAGTCATATGTAACTTCATTGATATTTATATTAGTCATATTAGTAAGAGGTATTACAAGCTACTTTTTCGTAGGAAAATGTACCTTTTATAATTATGAATTTATTTTATTCAAATTGGTTTTTTATGCTATTTATTTTCATGTATAAGTAAAAAGTCACAAGCTGAAAAAGATTAACAACAGTTTTGTATTAATGGGATAAACTTTGTTCATGCTCAGATTTTTACAAAGTGCATATTACTTGGGGTGCTAAGACAGGAAACCTCCACGAGTACCCGTGGACTGGAGTTCCCTCTCGGATACGTCCGTGGGGAAGACCAGTTTTTCGGGCCGGTGCACCCTGGGATGCGGGCAAAAACTCTTCCTTAGGCACTGTGTGCCTAAGGGATTTCTTTGCCCGTATGCGAATAGCCTGTCGGGTGGACGCTCCAACGCGTGTCCCTCTGAATAGCAGAGGGCACAGCGGCGGAGCGGGCTTGCGGACGGTGAGTAATGGGTATGCTCGCCGTCCGACCAAGGACCAAGCCCGGGTCGGTGGCGCGTCGTGTTTCACGCGTCTCCGACGGGGCCCCTTATGGGGCCAAATGCCTGCCGGGGTCGCGGATTTTTCTTAATCCAGGAACGGGCCCCGGAACCCCGTGGCCACGGGTGGATTTTAGTCAGTAAGAGTCTGACAGTCCCTTCCACCCCACCCAGGGCGGGAGGACTCATTTGATGATTTTGCCACCCAAAAAAAAAAGTGCATGTTACTTTGACTATTAAAACCGCTTTATAACTAAATTATTAGGTACCTAAATAATGTTGAAAAATCAAAACCGCTTATTTTTGCAAGGGGTTTTATTTATAAAAGCTTATTTTTATAATCTTACTGATGATTAAAACTAATATTCTGATAAGTACCTAAATGGAATATGCAAAAACACTAATGTGATACAAAACGTGTTCTTATATTAACTACACTTATCTACTGTGTCATGAATCTTGAATAAACATGTTATGAAATGAAAGACTCGTTTTAATTTGCAACTTCTTAGTACTCTATTATAGTAACTAGATAATAAATTAACTATTTAACATACATTATTAATGTGATTTGTATGTGAATTAATCACAAGTATTAATAGAAATATTGCAGTTCTACTTGCCACGTCGCTCGTAGAAGTGATAATTATTGGGGAAGAAAAGTTCTCTCATGGCGACCACGGACCGGAAGACGCAGCGTAGGCAGGCCTCCCACTAGGTGGACCGACGACATCGTGAGGGTCGCGGGCAACCGATGGATGCAAGGGCTAAGGGTGAGGTCTATGTTCAGCAATGGACGTTTTCCGGCTGATAGATCGAAATATCACTTATTTATCTTAGATTATGGTATGGGTATGCGAAGTTGGTGGTGGGGACTACCAGATCGATCGCAGTGCGCACTGTGACAGAGATAACTAACTGGGGACTCTCAGGAGTGACGTGTGTGTGTGTCGAGTTTGATGTGCACTACATTTTTTTTTAAATATTTTTTAGGTTCTATTTATTTTGTAATGTAAAACAATCCGAAAATCATAGAATACTTTGGTCACTAGGAGGCGCTATCATAGCGCACACAACTTATAGAAACGCAGGGGTGAAAAGATACAAAACTTTAAAAGCAATTTTAACGTTATTTATAAATTATACACCAAAAGTTGCGTACCTCTGCAAGACAAAATATAGAAGGATCTCAGATACTACCTAGAGTCCGCGCCACCAGTCATGATGACCCTTTGATCACAGAATACTTAATAGTACTACAGGTACAGAAGTCCTACTCCAAAAAAAAAATCAAACAAATGTAAAATCTATGTACGAGAGAATAAAGTACATTTTAACTGGCAGCCGTACCGCCCACCTACTTTTATAATAGCCTAAACTTCCCGTGCGCAAGCAAAAATGTACTGAATGATTACGCGCGAGAGTTTATTTTGGTTTATCTGACGCTAATGACATTAATCATCTCCCACTAGGTGGACCGACGACATCATGAGGGTCGCGGGCAACCGATGGATGCAAGTGGCGAATTGTCGTTCGGCGTGGCGGTCTAAGGGGGAGGCCTATGTTCAGCAGTGGACGTTTTCCGGCTGATGATGATGATGATGATGATGAATGACATTAAAAGGTTACTATGGGTCAAGCTCAACAGGGTTGCGACTTGCGAGTTTAGGCACAAATAGGTAGGTACCTATGCGTATTTTATGCATTTGTTAAATTACATTATTACCATAAATACCTATGTTCCTCAAGGAATTTTGTTTTTATCATCAGCCTATATCTTCTTGGTTTCGTCATCAATTACTACATACATTATTGATTGTTAGCACAGAATGTTAATAGTAGGTACCTACGGCACCTTACGTGAGGAATAATATTTATAATAATATTATCTACCTTCTTCTACCTATTATTGTTATATTTTTGAACATTACTTCTTACAAAAAAAAAGAATAACATTTAAAAGATTTTTATTGTCTATGGCAAAATAGCCAGTCCTTATTACACACATCAAAAGTGTCTAGGGATCAACATATATTTTTGCAATAACTTTTCTCCTGATTGATATTAATTAAAATTTTCTTTAAGGATTCATCAAATAAAGTGTTTTCGTTTGTCACAGTAACGATAAACCAAGTCACCTTTGCATTAATAAAGAAATTTGCCATTTTCCTAATAAAGGGATTTTTGACATTTGAACCACTAACACAAAAGTTCGAAAAAAAGACTGAAATAACAGTTTTCTTTAAAATTTTATTGGGTAACAATTAATAATCCGTGTTTCTACCGCGAACACTAACAACACAAGAACATCGGTTTGGCATACTCAAAATGAGTTCATCCAAATCACGCTGTGGAATGGCCGCCCATGTTCGTTGCAACAACAAAAAAAGGTCTTCTTGCGACTGGATACCCTCCATATTCGGCAGAGCTCTTCTCTGTAGCATATCCCATGCATGCTCAATCGGATTCAAGTCTGGCGACTGAGCAGGCCAGGGCAGGACATTGATGTTAGCTGCGGCGAGAGTCTGTCTTACAACTCTTGCGGTGTGCGGTCGTGCATTATCATGCATTAACTGAAATAAGGGACCGATTTGCACTTGTAGAGGAACGATGACGTCTGATACAATCGTCTCAGCATAAATTTGAGCGTTGAGGTTGCCTCTGATCCAAATCAACTCAGTTCTTCCGCCGATCCAAATACCCGCCCATACCATGATGGTTCCACCACTATAAGGATGGACTTCCTGGCAGGATTTTAATCGCTGTTGGCGTCCAGGGGTTCTCCAGTGTCGTATACGTCTTGTATCCGGTCTCATACCGAAACGAGACTCATCAGAAAAGCACACGAAACACCATTGTTTTTCTGCCCAATTTCTGTGTTCAAGAGCCCATTGATATCGAATCCTACGATTGTGCATTGCTATAGGTGGTACCCGTAGCGGTCTTCGGGAATGAAGGTTCACTTCATGCAAGCGGTTTCTGACTGTTTGGTCGCTAATTAAGTTCCCTGAAGAGTGATGAAGCCTCACGGCTAACATCATGGCGGTTATTGTTGGAGCTCTTCGAGTTAAGATTTGAATGTATCGGTCTTGTCTCCGTGTGGTGCAGCGATACCGTCCTCCATGGCGCTCAGCCACGGTACCAGTGCTTCGGTAACGTGTCCAAAGTCGACTGATAACACTCTGACTTGTATTCAGAGCTAAAGCCACAGTACGTTGCCGGGAACCAGCTTCTATCATTCCCACGGCTCTGAGCATTTCTTCCCTGCTTAAATGACGTCGCCGCTCCATAATAACGTTGGTTTTAATCAGTAGTAGGGAAACAGTAGCACTAATAATGTCTTCAATGCGTTGTATGTTTTTATAGGGAAAATATTGACAGCTGATTTTCATCTTTTACTCGAATTTGATTCACAGTTCCTGATTCAAATTATGAAATGCACCAAAAAGGATCCATATAAATTTATAAAATCATAAATTTATTACAAAGCCACATCTCAATCTCAAGAAATCCGCATAAAAATGCTTGATCCCTAGACACTTTTGATGTGTGTATTTTGCACTCAACCTAGTAACCGACCAATTACTATCGCATACTGTCACAGGCCCCGCGTTGCGTGTCTTTGTAGGTAGGTAAAAAAGTGGCGCAGCGAATTACGACCGCTGACCTTGAATGCGTAGTTTTCTGAGTTAGAACTTTTAAACAACATCGCAAACATCTTTCTACTTTCTACCGATCTTAATTCTTAGTACTCAGCTTAAGGTGAGTGAGAGTGTCGTTTTTTTATCTTGGTCGTCTAGTAGGCTCACCCCCCCACTTAGTATCTCGCCTCATTTCCAAACTTGTAACCTACCTAATCATGAACAGTTAAGCCCATACTTCACAAGCAGGGAGATAATTTTGTTGATCATTACTAAATATGTACTATATTTTTTTTCTTCATAATAAAATTGTGTTAATAATTTCCCAAAAGCACCTAAAGCAAGAAACTTGTGCGTAACTACACGTAACGTAACAAAAATATTAAGGAGACTGAGCGCGTGCGGAACGGGTGGCGCGTGGCAGCCGTAGTGAATGGGCCACGACATAATGGCCCCGCAACTACTTGCAGTTTTATGCCTACACCGCGGAGTGAGACAGGCCTGCTTTGATGCGGCGCTAATGTCTATATCATTACATCAAGTTGCATTCAACAAAATTGTCCCTCTTCTTCGGTAGTCATGAGTGCGGTGGTGCAGACTCTACTGGACTTATTCTTCGCACTTGATTCTCCATCACTGGCTGACTGACACTCGATAAAATACTGCACTGGACTGACCTCCTTACAATGTTCTTAATAACCGGTCTAACTTGACACACGCCACGAAAATCAACTAGAAATAAATGTATGAAAGTTTTCTGACTTCTTCGCAAGCAGCGCCACCTTCAACTTTCAAGTTATACTGGCCATTAAAGTCTCCCCACATGTTTGTTTTTTTTCTGGCGTACGTTCAAGAATTCACTTTTGTTTAAGGCTGGTGATAGCATAGTAATGATCGGCTTTTTTCCTTGTTGTTGGTAATTAGAGAAAGGACAGTTTTCTTTGGAACTTTCCTTCACATCGGTATAACCTTAAGTCTATTGTGAAAACCGCCATAATACGTCAAAGTAGGTATATTTTATGTATTTACTGCACCTGCAATCCTTTCTTTACTTTCTGAGTGCAAAAGAGATTGTTATTTCATCACACATATGGTCGATTTTGCCATTCCCTTGGACTAATTAATCTTAATGCAATATTTTGCGAAACTTTCATTTCATTTTGGTTTTTGCAAGCGGCTTCGGCCGCTTTTTAGACGGTAATTATCCCACAGGGACGTAGGTAATACCGGTATTAAAGTGTAAGTGTTATTCCAGACGATAATCTGTCTCTGTGACTGATTTCATCCAATTCCGTTTAGCCGTTCTGGCTTGAATGAGTAACAAATATCCATCAATCGAAACTTTCGTATTTATGGTAAGTATTAGGATAGAAGATACGGAGTAAGCCAAACGAACAGCCTTTGACTGTAAGAAGTAAAATAAAGTCAATCACAATACAGAACTTTTATTACCAGTTTAACCAAATATAAGTTCAAGTTTTACTACTGTATTTAAACCTAAGGTGCTTTATATAACCTCTACTGTTTTACCTCTTTGCACGCTTCGCGGTTTATTTAGTCTTTGGGTCCAAACGGTTCGAAATTTGAACTCAAATTCGTGACTCAGGGCAAGTCAGACGGGTTCCAATAATATGGCGGGCACAGTTGTAAGGTGAACTGCAATAATGTAGGTACTGTAATTGATTGGTTGAGAACTTTAATGGCACGGTCAATCGGACCTTGCGTTTTCAACGAGATCAGTCTAAATTGTTTTTATGCAGTTTGCATGTTTTATGCGCCTGATGCTTCTGAATTAATGTTCATTTTATAAATAGAGCTCCGGAGTTTTGAATGTTTTTTTTTTGGATCCAGACTAATTTTTTTTTTTGAACGCAGAATAGAATAAAAAATTAGAATAAATTCTGAAATCTTTACGAAAACAAGCGTTTTCTTTTCTTTCGATCGTTATCTTTTCTAGATAATTTCGATTCAGATTATTTAGAAATCATAAAGTGATGTAGATACGGTGTATCCACCCCTCATAGCGGGTCTTCACTCTTCATCTTCACTGATGATATCTCGCCTCTTCCTATTGTCCTGGTACTCGCGTTTGTGAAGCCTGTTTTTGCTACATTGCCCACACATATGCGTGTGATGACGCCTGTTCACAAGTGATTAAGATTTAAACCGTCTACATGTTCACCACAAAAAGTAGTCCTATGTTTCTTGTTTGTTATTAAATAAACACTGAGTAAATCTAGTTGGGTGGTCTTTGAATTGGTTCTATTCACAAGCAAGCGGCAGCAGACGACGTGACGTCGCAACGTCGCCACGTCGCGTCGTTCTGTTGCTGTAGTCATGATTCCTAACTCAACGATAGATGATCACTTTTAGCGTCGGTTTCACTACTGGGTCAATCTTCAATATTTGAGACATCCGTTGAGGATAATGACGCCCGATCTTTTACTACTAGTGCAACCATCCACTGACAAAAAACGAAAATATAAATTAATTTTAATTTCATTTAAGTTAGATGTTATTAAAATACCTAATTTATATTTTTGTTTTTTGTCAGTGGATGGTTGCACTAGTAGTAAAAGATCGGGCGTCATCATCCTCAACGGATGTCTCAAATATTGAAGATTGACCCTGATCTACCTATCCTGCAATAATGCAATGCGGAAGTGTAGTTGGGCAAAGTGCCGATAACTGTGGAAGATATTTCACATGACTGTGGTCTTAGATTGCAAAAAGAAGGGAATTTGGAAAGGAACTGGGGAACATGGGAGTCTAACAGTTTCATCGTACACCCAGAGATCCCGAGGATTCATTTGTTGATTCACACATACAAACAGTATTTACCTTAGTTCTACCTTAGGCTACTAGAACAAGTTGAATCCAGTTGTGAACAACTTCTGACAAGTGTGATTCAAGGAAAGATTTCAAAGAATCAACAAAAGAGATGGCGGAACTAAGATGAGAGAGATAGATAGACATCTGAATGAGTCAGCTGTGAGCTTACCTGATGACGTAGTGATAGAGAAACAAGTTTAAGAGTATAGTACCTATAAGACGAACAGAATTACGTAGAAACTTTCAGGTCTACATTTTTTTTGAATAACTTCGTCATAAGCAGAATACAATAACATAACCATGTACTGAATCGATGATTCTGAAAGTTTTACAAATGCGTTTTCAGGTGTACAGAAAGGTAAATTCGAAAAAAAAGTTTTTTAAAAAAATATAACCAACTTCTAAAAAAAAACAAGCACGAAAAAGGGTTAAATAACCTACCAAAAAATTTTCTTTCGGAAGTCGTTGGCTTTGCTTTTATATTTCATTGACTTTTTTTGCCACCGACTTCCGAAAGAAAATTTTTTGGTAGGTTATTTAACCCTTTTTCGTGCTTGTTTTTTTTTAGAAGTCGGTTATATTTTTTTTAAAAAACTTTTTTATTTTACCCTTTTTAGTTTAAATATTCAACCCAAATTCTTGTTGTTCTTACATAATATGCACTAGAATTTTACTATCCGTAGCACCGGTTATAACATCGCCCATGTCCCCAATAAGCAAGAACACCAGAATAAATTATTTTTTTATGGGACCAAATGGCAGGTATACTGCATTTAACAATAACCCAACTGGGTGCAAAGTTCTCATCAGTATAAATGAATTAAGTCCAAATACAAGATAGCTGCTATAAACCGTTGAGGAGTTCCCTGAACTGTTCTTCGTCTTCATCATCAGAACCCTAATGACAGTTACAACCCATCTAGGTGTAAAGTTCTCATCAATATAAATAAATTAAGTCCAAACACAAGGTAGCTACTGTAAACCATTAAGGAATTCCCTGATCTGTCCTTCGTCTTCGTCATCAGACCCCTAATAACAGTTACAACTCATCTAGGTGTAACGTTCTTATCAATACAAATTAATCAAGCTCAAACACAAGATAGCTGCTGTGAATCGTTGAGGAGTTCCCTCGACTGTCTCTCGGCTCCATCATCAGATATACTCCAGGCCTTTATTAAATTGTAGTGCTTTGAAACACTTAATGAAAAAAAAAATCTATCAGTTGATGCCTACTCCTTACTGTTAAGGAGTTGTACCTTCCATCATCAGCTCAGCTACATGAGATGACGATTGCCATACGCAAGTTCTTAAATTACTTCATAAAATTTGCGAAAAACGGTGTGTCGGCCTATAAAATTCGAGGGTTGCCCTCGATTTCTCCAGGATCCAATCATCAGATCCCAACTTGGTGACTATGGGACCACCTCAGAAGTACCTCCTTTCGAACAAAAAAAATCATTTTAAAAATCGGTCCACAATTGGCGGAGTAATCGCGTAACAAATATACAAAAAAAAAAAAAAACATACCGTCGAATTGATAACCTCCTCCTTTTTGAAGTCGGTTAAAAATGAATAAAGTTAGGTACCGTATAATGGGGTGAATGGAGAAAGCATGAGTGAATATAGAGATGAAATATTACTTACCTATAGTCTTCCGACAAGGTCTTTTTAATTTTACGATATCCCCAAGTTAAGGTTAATCTCGATCCACCCCAGCTGCGATTCATTCTTTATTCACCCTGATTTACCGTCAGGGTTTGCATGTTTCAAACAAGTTGTTTTAAAACACCTGATTTAAACAGTGTTTAAAACAGTTTGAAATTAAACAGTGTTTTTTATTACACGTTCAAACTACTTTTCATGGCGGATGAATGCATGTAAAATGAAAATAAATTAATATTCAGGAGTATTAATAGCTTGACATCAAATCATTTGAGTGTATGCCCTTGCTATGTCACATTTTTTTTTTAACTTTTATTGGCATTGTAATGAAATAATACTTCAAACATTAGAAAAAAAAAACAGTAGATTTTTTATTTCATTGATATTTAATTTTTTGTAAATATTTCATTACAAACCAATGATATTATAAGTCATAGATATGTTATACACGTACAAAACAACAGAAAAAAGCGTACCGCGCAGAGAGGCAGCACACATACACACTTTTTATTCACACACATTACATTTCACTACAAGTAAAAAGGATAGCTTGATAAAACCAATATGAAAAAAACCGGCCAAGTGCGAGTTGGACTCGCCCATGAAGGGTTCCGAAGCAGCAAGCATAGATTAGAGATATAATTATATTGAGATTAGTAAGTAATATACACAAACAATAAAAATAACTTTGTTTTTCATAGTATTTGTATGAATGGCAAAGTTATATTTGCGGTTTTTGAAAATGTACTATATCTCAAAAACTGCTAACTGTATCTCATCCAAACCAATTTTCGTTGGTAGTTTTGGTTGAGGTCTACATTATATATTTTTTTTAGTTTTATCATTCTCTTATTTTAGAAGTTACGGGGGGGGGGACACACTTTTTACCACTTTGGAAGTGTCTCTCGCGCAAACTGTTCAGTTTAGAAAAAAATGATGTTAGTAACCTCAATATCATTTTTAAAGACCTATTCATAGATACCCCACACGTATGGGTTTGGTGAAAAATTTTTTTTTGAGTTTCAATTCTAAGTATGGGGGGCACCCCCAAAATTTGTTTTGTTTTGATTTTTGTGTGAAAATCCTAATGCGGTTCATATAATACATCTTTCTACCAAGTTTCAACAGGATAGCTCTTATACTTTCGACAAAAAGTGGCTGTGACATACACGGACAGACAGACAGACAGACAGACAGACAGACAGACAGACATGACGAATCTATAAGGGTTCCGTTTTTGCCATTTGGCTACGGAACCCTAAAAAAGTGACAGCTAGATGGTGACGCTCTCTCTTTTATCTCACTCGCACTCTCACTCGCACTCTTTCTTTTACGACGCCATATTATAGAAACGTAATGTTTTATTTGTGAAAATATTAAGATAAATACTATATTTACGAATGATAAGTGATTCTTTGACTTTTAGAAGTCTTGCTTGTATAATTTGTACAATATCTCATCACACACGACGGCATTTTCGGTGGTTTTGAGTCACTTTTACTTTTGACTCACTCTGTAGTACGTGAAGTGCATCCGTTGTCGCTGGCAACGTCGGACTGAGGTCAAGGTTTGTGAATCAACCACATTTGAGCGCGTCTGTTTTTGAGCGCGTATAACGTATCTACACCTTTTTTACTTATAATATCATTGTTACAAACAGTGAATTTCGAAAAGATCTAGTCTAGAAATGAAACATAAAATTTATTTATAAATTAAGACATCGACCCATAGTCGAATTAATTTGACAAACTGAACGAAACTAAAAAAAAACACTTGTTGTGAAAAAACAATTTGAACAGATTGTTTTATAAAATGTAAAAACAAACTGTTTTTTTTCCAACCCTGTTTACCGTACTGTACCCAAGGAAAATAACAATTTGATAATAAGTTTATTATTTTATGCTTATAATAATAGCGTTGCAGCCTGCATAGTCGCCGAATTGATTGTTAAATTTTAAAGCGAGGGAAGTCGCTGGCACCAATTAGTATTTATTGGTTTTAATAAATAATCATTTTTTTAGATTTGCGTTACATTGCGGTCTATTGATGAACAAAGAATTCAGTAGATCAAACAAAATTCGCTATGTACTTAAAATTGCATGCAAGTTCTTGCATCGTCGATATGAGGCGGCCAACCAGCTTCGTCTACATAACTTTCTCAACAAACCCATCCTATTATAAATATATTGTATATTAGTAGGTTCAGCAGCCTATCGAGCTTCATGTCAAGTGTGTCGCGACCTTTATGCCGCCGCGGTGGGTATCTGACCTTTACGGTTTACCTGGGAACATAGTGTCATCTCTTGAACATCAGTTAGTGGACGACGTTCATTGCTGGTTTTGTTCTAAATTATTGTGACGAGCATTGTATTTGTCCAGCAATGGATGTAGATTGAAGAATTGAGTTTGTTATGACGTATTTTAGATATCTTGTGTTGAGTGAGTTAGTTACCAAACACAAAGAACTACGAAATATTGTCAGAGATAATGCTATACGAAACCAAAATTAGCCGGTTTTCTTTTTCTAAAAGTCGATGTGCAGTATTGATCGCTGGTGCCTGTACAAAACTTCGGCAAAAAGTTTTAAAAACAAACGGATATCTGTTTCACCAAGCCCATAAATGTACAGACGCCTGCACAAGTAGATAATTCTGTCATATTAGCTGGAGAGTTCCATGATTTTTGCGAAAGTGCTTGAAGCACGCTGAAAACTTGCTCAATACTTCTTCAATTATTCCTAAACACAGAAATGCAGATCTGGCTCAGAGAAACAGGGATTTAAGAGCGCGTATTCTGAAAGTTGGCAACGTCGCAATATCTGTTGTCAAATATTAACAAGTTTTAATTAATTTAGCAATGTTTCTGTATGGAAATAAGAAATAAAAACAGATTATAAGATGTTTTTTATTGTTTTAATATTTCACAACACAATTATAGTTTATTTACAAATTAAAAACTACTGACATAAATTCAAAGTTGATGATTACCTACCTATTTAGCTTATTTTCTCCTTTATTTAAACATCCTACCTATTCATTATTATAATATGCTTATTTAATATTGTGCGGAATATCTTTAAGTAACTCTATATAAATAAATATTACTTAAATGCAAGACAAGAAAATGCAAAAACTTAAAAACTAACATTTATGACTAACATCTGAGCAGAACATGTTTTTGTTATAATATTTGAGCAAAAATTATACACATGTGAGCAATTATTCAGTTGAGCAAAAGTTACTTACATACTTGTACACAGTAGCCTAGGGGACTAGATAACTACCTAGGTAAACTGGTGTAACTAAGAAAAGAAAACACTGTATTCAGCGCATCAAACTCACTGTTAAAACATAACACTTTAACATGTAGTCAACTATTCAGTTAAATCACTTAATGGCAAAATATGGCTTCTAGCGCTGCAAACTAGACTGTAAACTGACTCGTGTACGGTTGTTATTATGGTATTATGTGACATTTTACAAAAGTTCTTAAGACCATATCCTACCACGCCAGCGGGTTCAAAATGACCACTTTAGAGACATTGCTAAAATTGTTCTCAATCTATTATCAAAACAATTAACATGTTCCGAATTTTGTATAAAGTTTTGTTGTGATAAAATTAAAAACTTGGAATATTATATTCTATTGCTCAAGCAATAGAGAAAATAAAAAAATTAGCAACATTGATGAGGTATTCCATATTGAGCACCCGTTGAATTGGCACCTAAACGCACCTTAACTATTCCACATACGGCTCCTACCAATTTTTTTTTCAGGTGCCTGGTGCCGAATGTGGCCACATTGACATTAGCAATGCTGCTAAAGTGACAATTTTAGAACCCCTGGTGAACAAATAAGACAGTAACATAAATTCCTATACCTAATGAACCTCCTACCTGCCATGATACCCAGGCCTTCCAGGTCTACGTGTTATAAGCCCCCCTGTACCGGTGGTCGAGGCTGCCGTACGTGGGCCTGTACCGCGGGGTGCGCTGGGACCACGGACTGCGCCGGTTCTTGTAGCTGGAGCACGCGATGAGGCTGTTCATTGCTGGGGGACGGGACTGTTCCACGCTGATGCCGCAGCGACGGCTGCAAATGATAATATTAAGGTGGTTAGAGATGGAACTTGTGGGTATTTTTTTGCATTTGCAGTTCCTATTTTTGTTGGTTATCTATCTTGAGTTTGGACTTTTGAATGTTGGTCATAGACCAAGTCTGGAATCTATAGGTCAAAATGTAAAGAATGCACATGTCTCTGATTTTGCACTTGAGTAACAAAGGAAGGCTTCCTTTCATAAGCTCCTTCATGGACCAGTAGCTCTTCCAGGCACTTTCGCATCTTGTCTGGACTGGAAAGAGACTATTTGGCCCAAGTAGATTTATTCAGATAGTCTGTTTCAAGATAAGGAAGTCGCAAGACGAACCGAAAATGCCTGGAACAGCTCAATAACTAGTTAAAAATAATAAAAATAGTAGGTACCATTTTAAAGGTTTAACTTTTTGATACCAAATGCATTCAAATTACGCCATTATTTATGGAGCTGTCACGGATCAATTCCAAGTAACTTATTCCATACGATTGCTCACGAGTGTAGATAAAACAGAAACATAATATGACATAAGAAAAGCTAGCACAACGGTATGGCCTGCTGGAAGTTGTTTGGGGTCTGGCTGTTTGTGTGCTCCACGTACAGGCCCCAAAAAACTTGAAAAAAGGCCTTGATCTTTGAGAGAGTACAAGAGCTGTAATCTACCAAACGAGCCGGCTGGTAGGTGAATACAAAAGTATCCAAAATACAAATTCGCTTAAAAATCTGCTCCTCGAAATTAGCATTTCCGCATTTCTAAAGAGTTTATATAGCCCTATTACCAATTTATTATAAGTTTTGTAATTTCGAAGTTTTCAGTTTCACAGTTGTGTACTATTCGCTACTCCACTTACCTTCTAGTCCTGTCCTGCTGCAGCCTGTCACCGATGACCATGTTTTCAACCAATGGGTCATCCACCGTGCACCGGCTCGAAAATCTTAGACATACAATAAATATTTATATGGATAACCATGATACTGGGAGCCCCAAACAGTTCAAGGGATGCCTCGTATCCCAAGTGTCTGCTTCCGTTGATGTTCATGCCCTGATGAAGGTGATTCTTGATGAGGATATTTTTGGCGATGCACGAATGTCTTACCTTTTATTTTTGGGGTCATAAAATCATCAAATGAATCCTCCCATCATGCGTGGAGCGACTCTTACTGACTAAAAATCTAGCGTGTTCTTATCCTGCTTGTATAGCGCCAGACCCTCGGCAGGTGTTTGGCCTTAAGGTTCCCGTCAGTTTTCTGACAGCTTGTTGAAGTACGCGTGGAATACTACGCGCCGTCGACCCAGGCTTAGTTCTTGATCGGACGGCAAGTTACCTATTACTCGCAACCAGCAAGCCCATAATATCTTACCTTGAGTTGAAAGTTTGTTTCTTGCACAGCTTAAAACGGGGTAATCGACAAAAAGGATGTTAAATACAATGATCATTCGTTCCATGATGATGGATATGTTGACCTTGAGAAAGGAGGTGCCAGCAGTAGCCTGGTTCTGGCTCTGGTTTCCTAAGTCAAATTAATGACAGTGACATCTCTAATGCTATCTCTAGTGATTACCTGTGCTGCTGAAGCGGGATGATAATAGTATGATAAGCTTGGTTCCATGATCTGACAATCCTGCCTCCTTGACTTACGGCCCGTTCACGACCTTGCTGTGAGCGGTGGCTTAGTGCGGAGTGGCTAGCGGTGATGATCAAATGTATAGAAATGTTTGAAGCACGCCATGACGTGCCGCTCATAGCTAAAATGTGCGTGGTATTAGAAGCGGCGAGAATAGAAGAACAGGCGAATGAGTATGACGCCACAAAATGGAGAGGTGTGGAGGGAGTGGAGAGTTCCGCAGCTGGCGTGGATCACGCAAGACCACCCCACCCGCCTAGCAAGCACCGCTTAGACCAAAATCGTGAACGAGCTTAATGGCAAAGAAGATAAAATTACCTCTTAGTCCTAGTAGGAGGTAGGAATTTGTCTCCAATGAGAACGCTCTCGTCGAGAGTACCATCGATTTGAAGCAAGTCTCCGGCGGAGACTGAAACATCCATCTTGGAGGAGCGGTCGCAGGTCCAGCTGAACATTAACATCATCACCATCTGGGAACAAATACAGAGATTAGAACTGAAAATTAGTTTGAAGAAGTTTCACTTCAAGAACACTCTTTGAACTTTAACGTTGAAAAAAACGCGGGCATGCGGATGGCGAGTAATGGGTGACTCGCCGTCCGATCGTAGTCCATGCCTGGGTCGAGTGCCCGTTGTGTTCCACGCGCACCTCAAAGAACTGTCAGTAGTTTGACGGCTCCCCCTTAGAGGGCCAAAGCCTGCCCGGGTCGCGGTACTATCTCATCAGGTCCACTAGAAGATTCTGCCATAAGGCCCGTATCCGTAGCGTACAATAGGTACATGGGTATGTGAGGCGAGTAGTGGGTGACTCGCCGACCGATCATGTACCATGCCCGGGCCGAGGGCGCGTCGTGTTCCACGCGCGCCTCAAAGAGCTGTCAGCAATCTGACGGGGCCAAAGCCTGCCAGGGTCGCGGGACTGCCTTATCAAGTAACCGTGACCCCGGAACGTAAATGAATAATAAAGGATACCGTGGATTTTAGTCAGTACAAGTCTGACAGTCCCTCCCGTCCCACCCTGGATGGGAGGACACTTTTGATGACTTTACCACAGTAAAAAAAAATTACGTTGAAAAAAAAAACATGTATTATCACTTTGCACTAAATATCATTGGGTCATCGGGTGACTGATTTTGAACAATGCAATGTGTATACGCGTGCGGTGCTAGTATAAAGTTAGAGACAACCACAACCACATTTCCGTCCGTTGTAATTTTCATTGAATTTCATAGAAACTAGCCGCATCATTGCGGTAGGTCGTGGTGGCTGGACTGATTTGTCACCTTTAAAATTGTCCTTTAACCGCATCTTGACCCGCCTTGTGAACGTTAATACATCGTTCAAAATTAAATCTTTTTTGTGGAAAGACACATTCGATTGTGACCAGGACTTAGGCCTATGACCTTCTGATTCAGTACATCAGTCATGCTGGGCAAGGTCGAATCTTTCATTTCACTCTTGACGTCTTACATGACATTGATCAATACTTACAACCAGCCATTAGACTGAAACTTTCGACCTTCTTATGAACGTGTCCAAAGCGCACGTAGAAATTCACAAACAGACACAATACCAGAGCTGATCTTCGGCGTCGATCATTTCGGGCAATTCGGTTTCACAGGTCACATCCGAGCACTTTACAGAAGAAAACCAACGGGGTTGTCGTTGACGGATACGTCGAGGAGGACATCACCGTTGGTTACTTACCACAAGAGCATGCAGTATAAACACGAAGAGCGTGGAACTCCTGAAGCCGATAGAGTCGAACAGCAGTCCCGAGACAGTGGGTCCGATGAACGCTCCCAGGGCGAAGGTAGACGTCCACATGCCTGAGACCAGACCGTATGTCTCTATGGAGTTCGGGAGACCACTCGCACTGTAGAAGAAGGCGGATGAAATAAAGATGATATTCGAGATAGAATAATGTATATAACTTTTTATCATCTTTTTCCTGTAACTATATTACGTGTTGTAGGGTTTCATTTGCGACACTGTAAAAATACTTCTCTTAGATTACCTAGTCAATATTTCGTTTATGATGGGACAAAAAGGTCACTAATAGAATTAATAAAAATTAAACTGACTCGTTGGGACAATGCTTTGTGAAAAAAGTCTCAAAAATAGTTTTACGAATCTCAAAAAATACTCGTCATCATTAAAAATAATTCGGTTAAAGAGCAATGGAACATATTGGCTGTTTCCTGGCTTATCTTACGTTATTTCTATTACAACGAGAGCAACTTTAGCTCATTATTCCGTAAAAAATGTGAAGCATTTAATCCTTTGGTCATTATATTTCGATTACAGAGGAATTTTAATTTTTGGTAATGATTAGGTTGTTTTGTTCGTCCTTTGGTTAAGATACTTACATAGCTGTTCCAAGTGCATCAGAGAAGGAAGCGACCAGCTGACTGCCCATGCCGAGCCCGTGCAGCATCAGGCCAAGTATGACTGCCCACATTTGTCTGCAAACACATTATACGTGTATAGATTGCAGTTAATATTTTGTAAGGTAACTAGATGTCGGAACAGATGTCGTCTTGCCCGGACGCCAGCGCCACCTATCGGGTATTATTGTTTTGTAAACCATCCAGGAAGTCATTGGAATATATTATCAGCCTATTGCCGTCCACTGCTGAACGTAAGCCTCCCCCAAAGAGGGCCAACCATCCCGGTCCTGGGATATACACATACCGCCTTACCACAAAAAGATAAACACCCGTTGAAAAAGTGTCTAAAAAAAGTGTAACTGCAAAACGACCCTTATGAAACGACCCTTAGGAGAAATGTTGTTTTGACGTTGTCAATTTTTTTAGACAAGTGTTCAACGGGTGTTTAATTTTTTTGTGGTAAGACGGATAAAATTAAACCAAATCCGTCCAGCCATTTAGGAAGGGTGACAAACACACAAGAAAAATGTTTAAGTGAAGATAAAATAGCTTTTATCCGCTCTCAGTCTCTATAGCCCTACCGGCCATCTCCCCCCTTACAATGTTTATACTTAGCCTATTAAAATCTTCTCCAGGGCCCCATTTATCTCTTCACCTTTGTTTGTTTGGGCATGTATTCGTTTATAATTTGGAATAAAACGCAGGAACACCGTACATTGCCGTTGTCATTCGGCAGGCGCCATAAAATAAAACCCTTAGCAGATTTACAAAGGTCTCATTTATACTATCAGGGGGTCTCAAACGCGGGACTGTCTCATCCGGTAACTATGACCCTGGAACGTAAAGAGCTATTGAAGGACACCGTGGATTTTAGTCAGTACAAGTCTGACAGTCCGTCCCGTCCCACCTGGGATGCTCAAGACGACTCATTTAATGATTTTACCACGATAAAAAAGGGGCCTCAAAAGGCACTATATCGCAATTATAATATGAATTACGATGAAATTCGTAACACGGAATATTCTATTTTTCTACTCAGGTGGCCAACCATGAACTGTTAACGCGATCCAGTTTAGGCTGCGGGAAAGAGATGGCGCTAGACGACTTGTATAGCTCTGTCTTTTTCCCACAGCCTAAACTGGATCGCGTTAAGAGCTCGTGGTAAGGCCCCTGAATTCTTTTTTGATACATGACCAGATGTATGAATTTGGATGAGCGGAAAGGAGTATCAGGATCGCAGCAGGTGGCGCTCTGTAGTTTTTGCCTACCCACATGGGCAGAAGGCATGAATTAATGTAAGTTTATATGAAATTAAAGAGAAAGGAATAGCGGTGGAGCAGGAATTTTAAAATTACATGAAAGAGAGTCAAACTCACGTTTGCATATCGAAGAAGGGTGCAGGACCTATGAGTAGGAACCCTGCAGAGACGAAGGCACACCCCAGCGCAATGACGTACTTGGGTCGTATGGCGGGGTGGTCGCAGAGCCAGCCCCAGCCTGGCGCCGACACTGCATACACTCCGCCGTTGATCACGAACATCAGCCCCAGGACCATGGACGAGAACTGGAACTGTGGGAGGGGACGTTTTTTTAATTAAATATTAAATGTTAATTCATAACATGTTTTATTATTATCGACGGCTACTCAGCGTGTAGCACGTTCGATCCCCGCAAGGAACAAACATTTTTCATTACTCATACTCTGGAAGTAGGTCATTACATGTCCGATTAGCCGTTTGAAAGTTATCCATTGCCGCCCTAGGGAAAATCGCTTTCAACTGACAGCTGCAATTTAAGAAAAAAAAACTAGTTCTATTTTGTCATTTCTATTGAACCATGTTCAAACTTTTATATACAGCCACGAAATTACAGAGCGATTTAAAATTAAAATAACATAAAGATTTCGACAAAATCTTTGCCAATTTTTAGGGTTCCGTAGCCAAATGGCAAAAACGGAACCCTTATAGATTCGTCATGTCTGTCTGTCTGTCTGTCTGTCTGTCTGTCTGTCTGTCTGTCTGTCTGTCTGTCTGTCTGTCTGTCTGTCTGTCTGTCTGTCCGTCCGTGTATGTCACAGCCACTTTTTGTCGAAAGTATAAGAGCTATCCTGTTGAAACTTAGTAGAAAGATGTATTATGTGAACCGCATTAGGATTTTCACACAAAAATCAAAACAAAACAAATTTTGGGGGTGCCCCCCATACTTAGAATTGAAACTCAAAAAAAATTTTTTCACCAAACCCATACGTGTGGGGTATCTATGAATAGGTCTTTAAAAATGATATTGAGGTTACTAACATCATTTTTTTCTAAACTGAACAGTTTGCGCGAGAGACACTTCCAAAGTGGTAAAAAGTGTGTCCCCCCCCCGTAACTTCTAAAATAAGAGAATGATAAAACTAAAAAAAATATATAATGTAGACTTCAACCAAAACTACCAACGAAAATTGGTTTGGATGAGATACAGTTAGCAGTTTTTGAGATAAAGTACATTTTCAAAAACCGCAAATATAACTTTGCCATTCATACAAATACTATGAAAAACAAAGTTATTTTTATTGTTTGCGTATATTACTTACTAATCTCAATATAATTATATCTCTAATCTATGCTTGCTGCTACGGAACCCTTCATGGCCGGTTTTAAATAATGAACATGAAAAATCCTGGCTGTATAGATGGACGACCACAGCACAAAAATTAAAAAAAAAAACAAGCGACAAAGTGACAATCCGATCTACACTCATTTTTTCTTTAGCTAAAATTTATGTTGTTAATTTTACTTTCCTCGTATTCGTAATGAAAAGCACAGTGTTTACCTCGGGTAAATTACTTATTTAGTCCCACGAACTATAATTAGCGCCCTCACTACGTTACGGGCGCCAAACCCCGTCTCGGGACGTAAATAAGTAACTTTCACGCCTTAGATAACAATGTATTATTTCACCTCACACGCTCGGAAAGATTCTATTTCAGCTCAAAACTCCATTTTGTGCTCTAGCGCCGAAAGTGTTTAAAATTCGAACACGTCTTGTATTCAATTATTTTCTACACTGTCAAACGAGCCGGCCCCATTGCATTTCCTCGCTAGGTGAAAAGTTGTGTGTTGCGCTCGGCAGTAAAGTTATTCTGCATCTCCTACCTTTTAATTTTTATTAGGGGTTGTCTTAAATGTTTGTTAACACTCCCACAATACAGGAGCGATACTAAGAGTGGAGCAAAGCTTTAAAAAAAATATCATCCTTTTATGAGTCTGTTAGGTGGGCACTTAGACTCCATGGCCTTATTGTTTCAACCCCAAACGGATCAGAAATCAGAACTGATTAAACCATATCAACATCCTAGCCGCACCTAGCCTACATAAAACGAATTAGATGTACTACAAGTTCTAGATTACCCCGTTAGTGGTAACATGAACTGGTAAAGAGAAACATGTCAGCGGAGTCATGAAAGATAATTGAAACATCGTCGGTTGCTGCGCAATTTCTGACCTGATTTAAACACGATTTAGTTATAGAAATCTAATGCTGTTCCTAGAAAATTATGTTAGTCAAGTTGGTTTATTAAATGACATGCAGCTGAATATTAATACTTATTATATAGTACTAGCTTTTGCCCGCGGCTTTGCTCGCGTTATCAGTTGAAAATCTAAGGAGATTTATATAAACTTTCATCCCCTATTTTATCCGCTTAGGGGTAGAGTGTATCAAAATCCGTTCTTTGGGGATGCCTACGTCATAACATCTATCTGCATGCCTAGTATGCATGCATAGTAGTTTTATGCATGCAAAGTCTCAGTCCGATCGGTTTAAAATTGACAAAGTTTCATACAAACTTTCATCCTCTATTTTATCACCTTGGGGGTAGAATTGATCAAAATCGTTTCTTAGCGGATGCCTACGTCATAACATCTACCTGCATGCCAAATTTCATCCCGATCCGTCCAGTGGTTTGGGCTGTGCGTTGATAGATCACTATATCAGTCACCTTTGACTTTTATATATATTTAGACAGATTCCCGCTTTTCTTGCGAAAATGTTCTTTTATTTGAAAAAAATATTCTTGTTTTGTTTACACTTATAACTGTTCCATTTATAAAAGATAACCATTATGATGTTATTCCGAACATTACCTTTTTTACCGACTTCAAAAAAAAAAGGAGGTTATCAATTCGACCCGTATGTATGTAATATGATCAGAACTGCCCAGTTTTCATATATGTTAGTCTATATCAGCGTCTGAACAAATGTGCCAAATTTCATAAGTGTATGTATGTATGTATGTATGTATGTATGTATGTATGTATGTATGTATGTATGTATGTATGTATGTATGTTTTTATGTTTGTGCACGCATATCTCCGGAACTACAAGTCCGATTTAAGTAATTCTTTTTTTGTTGTTCTAGGTATTGTTCAACTTAGGGTACACTGCAAGTTTCATCAAAATCGGTTCAGTAGTTTTAGAGATATGGATTTTTTTATATTGTGACGGATTACAAGATTAGTGCATATGTAAGAAAATTTTGTATTTTACAAGAATTTGGGTTGAATATGTAATAAATAAACTAAAAAGGGTAAAATAAAAACTTTTTTTAAAAAAAGTACCGACTTCAAAACAAATACAAAAAAGTTTAAAATAACTTTTCTTTCGGAAGTCGGTGGCTTTGTTTTGTTGTGTCATTGACTATTGCCACCGACTTCCGAAAGAAAAGTTATTTTAAACTTTTTTGTATTTGTTTTAAAGTCGGTACTTTTTTAATGTTTAGAATTAATTAATTATACTGTTTATACTAACAACAAGAGTTGCTTATCTTTGGTGACCCATACAAAGACAGACAAACAAAGCATTTTTAATCTTGCTCTGTGTGAGCAATATTAAAAAACCGGCCAAGTGCGAGTTGGACTCGCCCATGAAGGGTTCCGTAGTAGCAAGCATAGATTAGGGATATAATTATATTGATATAGTAAGTACACAAACAATAAAAATAACTTTGTTTTTCATAGTGTTTGTATGAATGGTAAAGTTATATTTGCGGTTGTTGAAAATTGACTATATCTCAAAAACTGCTAACTGTATCTCATCCAAACCAATTTTCGTTGTAAGTATTTGTCGAGGTCTACATTATACATTTTTTTTAGTTTTATCAATCTCTTATTTTAGAAGTTACAGGGGGGACACACACATTTTACCAGTATTTTATTTTGGAAGTGTCTCTCGTGCAAACTGTTCAGTTTAGAAAAACCGGCCAAGTGCGAGTTGGACTCGCCCATGAAGGGTTCCGTAGCAGCAAGCATAGATTAGAGATTATAATTATATTGAGATTAGTAAGTAATATACACAAACAATAAAAATAACTTTGTTTTTCATAGTATTTGTATGAATGGCAAAGTTATATTTGCGGTTTTTGAAAATGTACTATATCTCAAAAACTGCTAACTGTATCTCATCCATACCAATTTTCGTTGGTAGTTTTGGTTGAGGTCTACATTATATATTTTTTTTAGTTTTATCATTCTCTTATTTTAGAAGTTACGGGGGGGGGGGACACACTTTTTACCACTTTGGAAGTGTCTCTCGCGCAAACTGTTCAGTTTAGAAAAAAATGATGTTAGTAACCTCAATATCATTTTTAAAGACCTATTCATAGATACCCCACACGTATGGGTTTGGTGAATTTTTTTTTTTTGAGTTTCAATTCTAAGTATGGGGGGCACCCTCAAAATTTGTTTTGTTTTGATTTTTGTGTGAAAATCCTAATGCGGTTCACATAATACATCTTTCTACCAAGTTTCAACAGGATAGCTCTTATACTTTCGACAAAAAGTGGCTGTGACATACACGGACAGACAGACAGACATGACGAATCTATAAGGGTTCCGTTTTTGCCATTTGGCTACGGAACCCTAAAAATGATATTAGTAACCTCAATATCATTTTTAAAGACCTATCCATAGATACCCCACACACAAAACACACAAAAACAAATTTTTGAGTTTCAATTCTAAGTATCGGGGGAACCCCCAAAATTTATTTGTTTTTATTTTTATGAAAATCCTAATGCGGTTCACATATTACATCTACCTACCAAGTTTCAACAGGATAGCTCTTATACTTTCGACAAAAAGTGGCTGTGACATACGGACGGGCAGACAGGCAGACAGACATACATGACGAATCTATAAGGGTTCCGTTTTTGCCATTTGGCTACGGAACCCTAAAAATGCCAACATTTTAACTTCAGGAGAATAATGAAGAAATACTTACTTGACGCAGATGTGGTTCGAGTGTTGCCTGTAAAAATCCTATGCTCATACTGGTCACCATGATACTGAGTGCGGACAGCACCACGCCAGGCACCTTCAGGAGGGATATCATGGAGGCTGCGGTAAACAATATCATTATATAGGTACAGTATATGTATGTTAATAAAAGAGCATGCTTTTACTACCATGCCTAAAACTAGCTTGCCTTTTAACGGTATATATACCTACTTGCTTGTGAAAAACACACGTATCATAATATACATAAGATCAGCAATTGCACGATGATAATACCTAATGATAATGTTTTTTTCTTTATTATAAAAAGTTTCCGAATAATCCACCGAGAAGGTCGAAAAACCATGGGCGAAAGAAGCATGAGCCTGGGCGGTCCACTAGTAACAAATAATTGAGAAGCGCCTGTCAAGAAAATTGATCATACAGAAGTACGAGTACCTATAGTTGCTCCCATTTTCACCAACAGTCGAATTGCATTGCCAATACTTAGTCACAGTAGGCTCAAACTTTAACTTACGTCCACTAGGCTTCAGATCCTCGTCATCATGATTCTTCGGCAGCACCAGGCAGCTCATCACAGCTGCACAGAAGAGGGCTGATCCAAGAACAGCGAACGGCAAGGAGTAGCCTCCGAAGTCGTATAGAGCGCCTCCCAATGTTGGACCCACGATTAAACCGAGGCCGAAGAACGTTTCTAGGGATGCCTGGAAGTTGAAATGTTTGAATTAATAAAATGTGGCGCTTCATCATCATCATCATCATCCGGAAGACGTCCACTGCTGAACATAGGCCTCCCCCTTAGACCGCCACGCCGAATGACAATTCGCCACTTGCAACCATCGGTTGCCCGCGACCCTCACTGTGGCGCTTAATATTATGTAAAAACTGTACGGTCCTGTGTTCGATTCCAACAAATTGATGATTGATGTCTGACAGATATTTTTATAGGTATTTTTCATAAGGAATTTTAGCAACAGCAGCTACGGAGACTTGGGTCATATTACTCAGATGATGGATAGGAAGGTCTTCCCTTGCTACATGGAATTGAAACATTACCGGCGAAGCAGGGGTGTTACTATTAGGCAGTTACGTAGGAGCTAGTTATTTGCCTCGTGGCTAAAATCAGGCCGAACACAACCCACTCATGTTTCATTTCACGTAGATTACACCAATGTCTAACAACAGCAAACTTTAGAAGCAAACATAAATATTCGGACGTTAAACAATTCATTATACAGCCCGAGTGAATGTGAATTTGATGCCTACGTAAACAAAATAGCATTATCAAGAGGACTGAAATTGCTATAACAATATACAGGATGTTAGAGACATCGACGCACAAACGGATACCATGGGTCCAGGACATGATTCTGGACCCCCCCGTGTTGGAATTTTTCGTCGGATTTTTCCTATTTTTCAAAATTAAAAAAAATGGAGTTTTTTTTTTTACTTTAGACTGTTCATAATCGTTATTCTTACCTAACCCAATGAGATTTTTAATAAAAAAGTAATTAATTCACTACTTTCACTAAAAGTAGCAATGTAAATAAAACTAGAAATGTTGTCTTCTTAGATGTTTATAATGAAAGGTACCACAGTACCTGAAGTACTTTAAGCGCGGCTCACTATTAAAAAACAAAACAAACATTAAAAAATAAAGAAATAGGAAAAAAATCGACAAAAAATTCCAACACGGGGGGGGTCCAGAATCATGTTTGGACCCATGGTATCCGTTTGTGCGTCGATGTGTCTTACACCCTGTATTTTGATAATACCTATAACATTCAAAACAGCTATAAAAGAGCTCTAAAACACCTTAAACCCGTCGTAACCTAAGAAACGGGCAGCTATGCTTCCTTGAATAGCAACGCTTTGTCTTTGACTAAGGCAAAAACAGCTTTATTTACTTTATTAAACATGGTGCCGTGAAACAAAGCTCAGGGGCCAAACGCTCGGTCATTGCGCCAAACGTATCGACCAGGATTTACTTACGAGTACAAAAATCACAATGTATCGATAAACGTGGTACGTAAATGTTAATTGATTATCATAGTACGTAGGTCAATGGCACGATATCTCCTCTCCTCGACCAACTTTTAGTCACAATCATGCGACCTCTGGCTGAACCGCGCCGCGTGGCTAATCTCAGCTAATGTAACGTCTAATGATGAATGTCAACTGATGTAATCATCATCATCATATCAGCCGTAGGTCGTCCACTGCTGAACATTGGCCTCCCCCATATATCTGATGTAAGGTAGCACACGTTTTTAAAAATAATTTACAAGGTTCTATTTATGATTACTACAAGATTTGACTGTAGTGAAATGTTGACCCCTCGAGGCATCTAAATCTCTCCTAATTTTCAGGTAACTATGAAACTACAAACACTAGAGTTGTTTGGAAGTAAAACAGGTGACGGTGACAGGTCAACAGTGGTGATTTTTTTTCCCAGATCGTCGCCAGTGGTGGTAAAGCCTGTGGTAAAAAACTTTTTGAAAAAAAGGGAACCGATTTCAAAATCAAACACAAAAAAAGTGTAAAATAACTTTACTTTCGGAAGTCGGTGGCTTTGTTTTTTATTTCATTGACTATGGCCACCGACTTCCGAAAGAAAAGTTATTTTACACTTTTTTGTGTTTGATTTTGAAGCCGGTTCCCTTTTTTTCAAAAAGTTTTTTATTTTACCCTTTTTTAGTTTAGATATTTAAGAAAAATCTTTATAAAAATCGGCGTCTTTGAAAATCTACAATCCTAGTAAGCAACAAAAACGGATCTATGCGGGCAACTGCACGAGATATCTATATCTATTGTTATATACTAAAACCTTCTCCAGAATGTAATGAACACTTTCCTGAAAACCGCATCTAAATCGGTTCAGCCAAACGCGAGATAATCGCGGACAAACATACATACATACATACATACAGGTCGAACTGAGAACCTACTTTTTTTTTGAAGTCGGTTAATAATGGGAATAGACGCTACTTGGTAATTTTTATTAAGTTCAAGTTCACTGGTCCAGTGGTTGCTGGCATGACTGTTTAGCAAGAGGTCCTAAGTTCGAGTGTCAGAACGAACAATGTGTTATGTTATTTAACTACGTTTGGAAAACTTAGAGCTAGACAGACACAGTAGCATAGACAATAACAACAATATGGATAATTACAAGTTTTCACAAATAGCATTATTGGGTTATTGCTGGCGAAATGGGGGTGTGCTATTAAGTCCACCTTTGCCTAATACGTTGATAATTACAGAAATGATATTATGTCTAAAATAGATTTAAAAAATCTAAAAACCAACGTTTTTAAATGTCCTAAAAATAAGAAAATAACCCTACGGGGCTGAGTGAAGGGCCACTCAAAACGTGGGGGCGTATCTTTTCAAGTTACACCCACGATCTATACACGTCATGTAAATATATCCCATAAATAGTCCCTTAAATAATATACGCCCCCACGTTTTGAGTGGCCCCTCACTCAGCCCCGTAGGGTTATTTTCTTATTTTTAGGACATTTAAAAACGTGGGTTTTTAGATTTTTTAAATCTATTAATTATTTTATTATAATTATCTTTGTTCATCGGGTTTGAAGCTATACGTTACCTACGTATTCCTGACAGCAAACCCTTTCATTTGCTATCCATATCATAGGGGTGCATTTCTAATAGCCTGTCTGCCATCTTGGACGTCCGCCATATTGGATTTAAGTCACGTGACTATTTTTTTCGTATTCCTGACTGCAAAACCTTTCATTTGATGTCCATATCATAGGGGTACATTTCAAATAGCCTGTCTGCCATCTTGGACGTCCGCCATATTGGATTTAAGTCACGTGAATATTTTTTTCGTATTTCTGACAGCAAACCCTTTCATTTGATACCCATATCATGGGGGTGGATTTCAAACAGCCAGGCTGCCATCTTGGACGTCCGCCATATTGGATTTAAGTCACGTGACTATTTTTTTCGTACTCCTGACAGCAAACCCTTTCATTTGATATCTATATCTTAGTGGTGCATTTCAAATAGCCTGTCTGTCATCTTGGACGTCCGCCATATTGGATTTAAGTCACGTGACTATTTTTTTCGTATTCCTAACAGCAATCCCTTTCATTTGATACCCATATCATAGGGGTGGATTTCAAACAGCCAGTCCGCCATCTTGGGGAGGCCGCCATATTGGATTTTTTATGACGTTTCTTAGCTAGTCATGCATTGTCATCAGAACTCAGAGCGTATGCAAAATTTCAGCCTGCTAGTTTAACGGGAAATACCTTAAAATTGAGTTGCAAAAGTCCAACCGGAACGACAAACAAACAAGAAAAGTGAGTGTATAAAAACGTGGGAAAAACGTGGGAAAATAAAAAAATGCGGGAAAAAATAAAATTTACTTACAAACATAGTAGCGACGTTATTGGGAAACTCCTTCGCGATGATAGCGAAGGAGGCGGTGAGGAAGGCGGCGTTGCCCATCGCCTCCACGATGCGGATGATGAAGCTCAGCGTTATGAACGGCACGTGGCTCTCCACTTTGTCCAGCATCCTATAATAAGTGGAAAAAAAAAATGTTACAAATGATGTTTTAATAAATCCCGATACATGAGCTAAGTCGCCATCATACGAGTAAATTATAACAAAGAACCATCTCGATCATAAACATCAGCTTTCAAACAAAAGAAGGAGCTAAAAAAATCTTACAAAAATGGATAAAAAAAGAAAAATAGCCCGGATATTTTTACGCAGGGGTAAGTTCTCAGCTAAATCCCGCGCAGTGCAGTCATCAATAAGTAAATTACTTATTAAGGATTTTTTGGAATTATAAAAAATATTCAAAAACGATAAAAGTCCTTGTCTCAATGCTTCAATAACTTGTAGGGTTAGTAAATAGGTAACCAAGTACAAAAATTATAAGAAGGTCCGACACACTGCTTAACCTTTTTGATAATGTTTACTTGTAGCACTGGCCACTTGCCGACAAAAAACATGAGATGCCATTTAAGTTTTTTTTTAATACTTTCTTTTTCAGAAAGTAAATGGTAATTTTTATTTTTTCAACCATGCCAGCCAGTAGCATTTCAATTAAATAATGAAATTCAAACTTTTTAGTGTTCATATTCTTTACTTGTAGGGAAAATTAAGTTTGCATTTCACACCCTAATTTAATTAATGCTATAATCTATAATACTGAGTAAACTTTTTAGTGCCGGTGTTATTTTCCCACGTTTTTTATTATTTTTGAATTTGAAACAAATTATTACAAAAACGGTGACTGGCCATTTGGCGTGAACAAATAGCGGGATGCCATAAAACTTATTTTCTTTTTCAGGAATATATAATGGCAGTTCTATTTTTTAAGGCTCCAGTACACGTTGGCCCAGCGCGTTCGGCGAGTGCGTTCGGCCAACGTGTACTAGGCTGTTTTGTGTGTATTTGTCGTTTGCGGCCAACATTCGCCGACGATCCGATTAGTGTCGGTTTTTCGTGCACAAATCAAAGGAATTTGGCGCAAGCCGCAAACAGCGATCACACGTTGGCCGAATGTTTATTTCAAATTTAGGCGTCGGATTAGATTGTAGTGTCGCGGTTAATATTGTTTCAAAATCATGGCGTCTTGGAGTAACGATTCTACTCTGGTGCACATGTAAATAAAATTTGAAAGTGCTGTACAAGTATATTGCAGCGGCCGTGATCGCCCTAACGTCCATCTTCGTAGAGCGACCAACGCAGAATGAAAGTCGCCAACGTGTGAACGGTACCACGAAAATCTGCCGAGCGCATTGGCCGAGCGTGCTCGGCCAACGTGTACTGGAGCCTTTAGACGCATACGAGTATCAGCCAGTTAGTGGAAATGAATTTGTATTGGACCTTTTTTCAGTAAATGATGATAAATTAATATCTACTTATTTCTAAAATTCTTACCCTTACCAAATAACAAACTAATATACTGACGTATTTTATGATGCTTACTTAAAATAAATATGGAACACAACTCACCCGAAGAAGATGGCGCAAGTTCCTGTCGTGAGTATGCCTGCATTGAAGAGAAGCTTCGGGCCCAGCCTGTTCAGGTGGGCGCCGTAGATCGGGCTGACCAGGAACACCACCAGCTCAAACACTCCGAAGACCAGGCCATACTCCGTGGCTGTACAGCCTTTTTTCTCTGCCTGGAATTAAAATATTTTGGATGCAAAAAGGAGCAAAAAGATAGCTCCTAACCAAAAGGACCGATTTTGATGCGATTTGTTTGTGTTTCAAATATGGTTTTTACCTATAATCTATGTAAATTCGTTCAGGCGTTAGATGATCATTTGATGAGCAGATGATGCCAATAATGTTAGTTATTGTATAAAAAAAAATGTATCTTCTAATATTGTGTAGGTGGATTTTATTACTTTTAATAAATTAGCATTCTAACAACAAATAGAAGAAAATAAAAATCATTCAACAATTTTACAGTTGCCATAGATAATCAATCCATCTAGGCATAGTACAGACCAGAAAGATCAAGACCCTAATGGCGCGCGCATGCGATACATTGATATAAAGTGTTATCGTAATCACATGACTTAATTAATTTAAATTATCTATTGATGTTATGTCAATATCACGGGTCAGAGAAATTGATGTAATGTAGATAATCATATACAGCCATCTTTGCAGATTTTGCAGTAGGTTATACGTCAAACTCGTTTAGAAACTCGTCCACCAAACTTTTTAATTGGTGACTAGGCCAAGTCTAAATTAAAAAAAAAAAAAAAACGTGTGGCACTCGGTGACTGCCGCGGTAAAGCTATTGCATAGCATTTTTTATCAACTTATGCAATTATATTTATTTATTTATTCATTATACCTATTTATTACTGTACTAATTAGGCTATGGTCAGCCACGTCAATCAAGTGAAACGTCAAGAAACGTTCTCCTCCTCCTCCTCCCTCTCCCTCAATAAAATTGCTCTTTGCTCAATAAAAGCATGCTTTCGTGCTAGTAATGAGCACGTCTGTCCGTTCCTTTATGAGCACGTCTGTCCGTTCCTTTATGAGCACGTCTGTCCGTACCTTTATGATTGCCGAAGTCTCCCGAACTGAAACGACGTTGGACGATGCGTGCTGTCAGATGTGGTCAGGAAATTTCCTTAGGATTTTTCGTTACGTTTTTCGCGCGCGCCGAGCTCAGAGCCTGCGATAAAAGCTATGCAATAGCTTAAAAAAAAAGAATTGATAGTGATTCTGAACATTACTTATCGCCTGCAATCCCCAAAGGGTTTTAAGAAGTGTAGGTTTGTTATAATTTGTTTTGGTTTCCTCATATCGCAAGTTACTCATTGCCATTACTTATCCGGGAACAGATACAGATTCCGTGTCTGAGAATGTACATGTTTCAAATTAGGTTTATATATGTGTTTAGTATTTATACCTTTATTTATAACTAGACTAAGCTTGCGGAGTTCCCGCGGTGGTGGACGCCCACGGCGACGGACGTCGCAAGACGATCTCCGGCCACCGTAGGCGCGGGCATGCGGGCGGCGAGTAAAGGGCAACTCGCAGCCCGACCATGGACCATGCCCGGGTCGACGGCGCGTTGTGTTCCACGCGCGCCTCTAAGAGCGTCAGCATAATGACGGGGCCTCCTCTCTAGAGGGCCAAAGCCTGCCGGGGTCGCGGGACTTATATCATTACCGTGACCCCGGGACATAAAGGGCTATTGAAGGACACCGTGGATTTAGTCAGTACAAGTCTGACAGTCCCTCCCGCCCTGCCCGGGGTGGGAGGACTCATTTGATGACAAAAAAAAAAGTTACTTATTGCCATTATCCGGGAACAGATACAGATTCCGTGTCTGAGAATGACATTTTTCAAATTAGGTTTATTTATGTGTCTGTTTATTATTTATACTTTTATTGATAACTAGACTAAACTTGCGGAGTTGATCGCATCGGTAATAATATCCTATGCTATCACCATACCGGATTAAAAGTATTCTGTATCCAAGATATAATCAACCAATTTATGTACAGACGCCAGCAGGTCAACCTACCCCAAACTGTCAGATTTGACCAATGAACATTAACCTTCTACTATTGTGATAAGGTTGAAAATCTATTGAAGAAATTTGGCAGATTGTGGTAGCTTGATGTGCTGGCGTCTGTACCAAATAACATACTAATCCGCTCCATAGTTTTGTGTAGTAGTAACACAGTAGTAATAAACATTTTAAAAGTTCATTCATCTTCACAAATATTCGCATTTTTAAAAGTAGACAGGTACCTAGCAAGTTGTTCACTTTTCGAATTATGTAAATGTATGGATCTGTTTATTGTTTTCAATTTAAATGTATATTCGTAATGTCACATAACAAATCAAGAACGTGCCCTAATTAGTTCATTCCAGAACGAACGAACGATAAGATCGAATCTTATCTAGCTGAACCCTTTTCTCGGTCAATCATCAAGAATAAAACTCGAACATTCGATGTTAATTAGTATGTCAATGTTCGAGATTTCCCGATGTGTGACTTTGATGTAATCGTTTTATACCTCGCGTGTACTACGAAAAAAATTACGAGAAACTTTTCATGAGACCATATTTATTTACGCGCTTATAAACCAGAGAAAGAGATAATAAAATTAAATAGAAGATGCCTAATAAATATCTTAAAATGTTTTTATGTTTTTTGTTTTTTGTTAAAATATTTAAAAATGTACCATAAAAGTTTAAAATCAATACCTAAAGGAAATAATAACTACCTATTAACAAAAAAATAATAATTGTACATTTTTTTTGTTAAACTTAATTGTCACGCCGCACTTTCCCTGTATGTCGCAGAGCACTTAGCTTTACATTCTTTCGCGTGGCCTACACATGGATTTTCTTCTTTACCATGGATAATGCAAACATTTAAAATCACATAGATATATAAGCGGCCAGACGTGGAAAAAGTACCACAAATCATATACTTATATTTTATTCCGTGCAAGATTCGAGCCCGGTACACGAAGTGCAGCAACCTCGTACTCAGCCACTGTGCAGTCTATGCCGTTTTATAACTGACCTACCGCAACATACGTAATATTTTGAAGTCAATTGAAACTGCATTTTTATCTAATATCTGTAACACCTTGGTCAAGGCTTCTGAACAGGTTTGTATGATTTTGAATGAAATTATTGCATACAAAATTACGCAATAATTTAATTCAAAAGCAGTTCATTTGAAAATGTCAATAATCTCTTTTTTTTTTTGAAGTCGGTTAAAAAGAGTTTAAACAAGATAAAACCGACTAACCTGGGGTTGGGCGTGTGCAATGAGGGTTCTATACAAACTTGCTTTTTATTGTGTACGGTCTTCAGATTTTTCATACACGAGCTGAAAGACTTAGCTTCTTTCTTTCATGATTCAAAGTCCCTTGAAGTACCTTGTGAATTCGAAAAATCTAAGACATCAAGTTTTTTTTTACCTTCCATAATGTAGGTAATGTTAACAGATTACAGATCTTACAATGGACTTATAGCTAGATACAGTTATAGACCCTAAAATAAAAATAAAATTGTTAATTTCATTTACAATAGGCATTTTGAAACGTGAATGGATATCACCTTTTAAGCAAGAATTTGCTTTTGTATTAGAAGAACATCAAAGTTTGATTTTTCACAGTATGGCACTGTAGATTTATCTATTTGATAGAAATTCCAAGTGGGGATCTGAGGAGTTCCTTAGAAAAAGGATCTTGACTAGACCAACAGACGGACAACAAAGTGATTCTCTAAAGCCTCCTGCAGACACACGCGATTAATCGCGCTGCGACAACGAGCCAATATAATTTCCACTCTAAATGTACTGCGAATGGACCGCGACATGTCGTGCAGGAGGCTTAAAAGTCCTTTTTGAGGTCGGAACCCCAAAAATGTTTATTACATCTTTACTGAATTAAAAACTAACTTTACGGTTACAGAAACAAACCGAGAGAAACTAGTTCTAAACTAGACTTCATCTAGTATGATGTGAGTTTACAATTACATAATGTTAAACCTTGAAATTGAAACGGTTACTTACGATTGTTGTGGACAACACGGTTTGGTAAGGCCTGAATTATATTAGTCTTTCTGCACGCGTAGCATGGCGATTCTATCTCTATTCTACGAAGAAAAGACAAAGTTATTTCATCGTTATTTCTATACAAATCGACTGTTTTTTTGCACAAATATGACACGATTCGTACACTATTGAAGAACAGAACGTTTAATTTCTATATTTTTTACATTACCATGCTTAAAACACTAAAATTATTTCTACGTTCTGTCATTTTGTCTATTCTTCCGTCGACAAAACCCTTTTCTACGGCGCGGCGCGGGCGCCATGCTACGCCTGCTGAACGATATTTTTTTTTTTGGTAAATTATGGAATTGTTTCTTCCCATTTCTTCCCGTCTAGGTGGATCCCAAGGGGCTTTACTCTTGCGATCTACCTAGACGGGTAAAACCTTGGGTGTTACTAATGCCATTCGCATCGGAATGCCATTCGTTGACATAAAGATTTTCTTGACCGGCTTAAGCCGATTCCGCGTCGATAAATGTGGGAGCACCCTTAACGAAAATCCACCCCGGGTTTTTGTCAAAAAGAGTCCTATGTTTCCTTGCTTGATTCTTAAAGTCATTTGATGATCACCCAAGCCTAAAAAAAAGTAAACAACGGAAGCATTTTCGTAAATAATTAAGATTTTCCAGATAAGTATACAAACGTACGGTTACACTGCATTTCAGGTAATTAGCTTTTTAGAAATTAACACATAGGTACTGGTTTATTAAGTCTCTGTACATTACGTTATACTGTGAATACTTTATGCCTATGCCTAGGCCACATTTTCATTTAACTGGATATCACATTTATTTGGTAGACAACCGATTCCCTTGAAAATTAATTCATCATTGAATATGCTGCAAATAGACATAATGTATTGATTCGGCGAAGGAAAATATCGTGAGGATATAGGCATACTGTCCTGTTTTTTTTTCGTGGTAAAATCATCAAATGAGTCCTCCCAGCCCGGGCAGGGCGGGAGGGACTGTCAGAATTGTACTGACTAAAATCCACGGTGTCCTTCGGTAGTCCTTTGTGTACCGGAGTTGCTGTATACGTATGTCCCGCGACCCGGCTACTATACTGTCCTAGAACCAAAAATTCGAAGACATGTGACATCGGTCAAACCGCATTGGACGCGCGTACTCGTAGAAGATTATGACCTACTCCCTCTCACAGAAAGGAGGCCTCTATCCCAGCAGTGGGATTTAAAGGTTGATTATAATTCGATTATATTTTCATTCAAAAATAGGTACATAAGCCTACTACACATAAGTTAGTCGCACGTAGTCGTACAACGTGTGAGCGCCTAGTGATTGTATTGTGACGATAAGAACCGACTTTTTGCTCGAAGGTTATCGGCCGGATGGAAATACATAAGTACCTAAAGACGATATTAACGGAACTATGAGTTTCTGTGATTTGATCGACCGTTCTTCGAAGAAATTGATTAATCAACGTCATTATTATCATGTAATCCTGAAAGCCTTTAACTTATTGAAGTCTCTGAGTTGTTTTGGATTACGGAGCGTAGTAAGTATTCAAAAGTGAGCCAAGTTCATCAGTCAGTCGCGGGACTTATTTCATTACCGTGACCCCGGAACATAAAGAGCTATTGAAGGACACCGTGGATTTTAGTCAGTACAAGTCTGACAGTCCCTCCCGCATTGCCGGGGGTGGGAGGACTCATTTGATGATTTTACCACGATAAAAAAAAGTTCATCAGTCAAATCAAATTCACTAAAGAACCGCCCCGGATACATTTATTACTATTGATTATGCAGAAAATTAAGAAAGTGGTAAGAACGATAAATGATTACGATGACGAGAACGACAGTAAATCGAGAGTTAGATTTTTTTTGGAGTTACCTGTTATGATGTTTACACGTCTTGTAAACACTTGCACCCACAATTTACTGATAAAAACTATGCAGGATGATATAGGATTTTGAATATAGTTCTTTTATTACTCTCTACTTTTTAGGGTTCCGTAGCCAAATGGCAAAAAACGGAACCCTTGTAGATTCGTCATGTCTGTCTGTCTGTCCGTCCGTATGTCACAGCCACTTTTTTTCGAAAGTATAAGAGCTATCCTGTTGAAAACTTGGTAAGAAGATGTAATATGTGAACCGCATTAGGATTTGATTTTTAACAAAAAAATACAAATGTTGGGAGTTCCTCATACTTAGACGTGAAACTAAAAAAAATCACCAAACCTATACGAGTACGTGTGGGGTATAAATGGGATAGGCCGGTTTTTTCTGATTCTCGACTTAATTAAGTTATCTACACGGTCTTTAGTTTACTAACCGTACCTAAATAACAATTTACAATAATCAGAATCAGAATCAGAAACTTTATTTGTGAGTCATAGGTACAGTGGATGTAAAATAATAAAACAGTTAAGTGTCGTTCGCTACAACTAGCCATTATTGGCATACAAAAATTAACATTATGTCAATGAGCTTGAATTTAAATTACATAATTATACTTTAAGTTATCTTCTCTAGTCATAATTATATTACATTATACAAATTATTATATTTTTTTAAAATTCAAAAATCATTGTTAAGGCACAAAATATTAAATTTGAACAATTACAATAATAAAATATTCCCAAATTTACAAAATGTCAAGAATATAAATAGTAATGAATAATAAAGTAGTAATGACATGGATGTATATTGTATGGTAGTAAGGTCAAATTGAAGAACGTTAACGTCAGTTTTTGTCTTCCAAAAAGTCAGTTGTAGAGTAGTAGCATTTACTGGTTAAAAATTGTTTGAGTTTTCTTTTAAACATTGTCACATTCAGGTTTTTAATTTCTCGCGGGATTTTATTATAGATCACAGGAGCCATACGATAGATGCTTTTACGTAGCAGGGCTGTTTTGCTGTGATCAACACAGAGTAAATTGGATTCCCTTTTCCTCAACCGTGGATCAGCCGGGGCTCTTTTTTCAAATAAATCTGGATTTGTTTTAACGAACAATGCTACCTCGTAGATATATATGGATGGAAATGTAAGAAGTTTTAATGTTTCAAAATGTGGCTTGCAGCTGTCCCTAGTATGTAGTTTGCAAATTGCGCGTATGCACTTTTTTTGTGAGATGAAAACTCGATTTTTGTCTGTTGAGTTGCCCCAAAAAATTACTCCATATCTTAGAGCTGACTCTACGTAGCTGTGATAAGCAATTAGCACAGTTTCACGATTTACAAATTGAGATAGTTTATGAAGACCAAAAGCAAAACTATTTATTTTTTTACAAATTTCTTCAACATGTAGCTTCCATGTGAGTTTACTATCTATGAGTAGTCCAAGAAACTTTGTACTATCAGTTTTTGTCACTGGTGTGTCATTGTGACTAATATTAGGAATATTTTGAAATTGTCGCTGACTAAAGTGCATTATATAAGTTTTATTTAGATTAATTTTTAAGTTGTTAGCCACTAACCAATCTATTGTTTGATTTAATGTATTACTAATTTCTCTTTCATAATTGTAAGATTTATGAATAATTTAGATTGCTTATTATAATTTGTTTTTTTTTGCATTCAATTTGGTCATGTGTGTATTATTTTATGATCTTAGCTTGCAATTGGACTTTTGGACAACTTATTTATTTATTGATGAGTGGATTTTTTTCCCATATTTCTCGTCACGGGGAGGATTTATTGTGTTCGTATGGAGAAAATAATCAGCCTTACTACAAAAACTTAAACATCTGTTGAAAACTTGTCTAAAAAAAGTGTGACTGGAAAACGGACCTTATTTCAACGTCATAATCTGAATTTTTTTTAGACAAGTGTTCAACAGACGTTTAAAAGTTTTTGTGGTACGACGGAATATGTTTTTGCTTCCCAATATTTTTTATTGTGTAGGTTTGTATCGTTACAGATTACATGTGTATTACGTATAATGTACTGTTTGACCGATATTCGCCTATTCTTTTTTGTGTTCACTTGAGTTAGTTTGGTAGAACTAACATCGAATCGGTAGAGCCGTTTTCCACTTATGCGAAGTAAAATATAATACACACAAGAATGGCTTGATACTATATTTTTATTACAAATTCAAGTTCAAATAAAATTGTTTAAACGTTATAAAATTGACATAGCGTGAAGGTGTAAATCGAATAATTATTTTACTATATTCACTTTACATTTTTAATAACTCTTCACAGTAATGACGAAATGTTAGAGAGTCGACGGCACTTAATACTGTCAAGGACGAATAGTGGATATACGCCTTCATGAGTGAAGGAAAACATAGTGAGGAATTCCGGTGGGACAAAATTATCTCGGTCATTTTCCGTCGAGATACATTTAAAAAAATCACTAGTTGGTTTTCTTCAAGGATACTATTGTTAGAATGTACACTCATTTTACTGTTACAACACTGAAACCTTCGTTTCTTTTTAGGGTTCCGTAGCCAAATGGCAAAAACGGAACCCTTATAGATTCGTCATGTCTGTCTGTCTGTCCGTGTATGTCACAGCCACTTTTTGTCGAAAGTATAAGAGCTATCCTGTTGAAACTTGGTAGAAAGATGTATTATGTGAACCGCATTAGGATTTTCACACAAAAATCAAAACAAAACAAATTTTGGGGGTGCCCCCCATACTTAGAATTGAAACTCAAAAAATTTTTTTTCACCAAACCCATACGTGTGGGGTATCTATGAACAGGTCTTTAAAAATGATATTGAGGTTACTAACATCATTTTTTTCTAAACTGAACAGTTTGCGCGAGAGACACTTCCAAAGTGGTAAAAAGTGTGTCCCCCCCCCGTAACTTCTAAAATAAGAGAATGATAAAACTAAAAAAAATATATAATGTAGACCTCAACCAAAACTACCAACGAAAATTGGTTTGGATGAGATACAGTTAGCAGTTTTTGAGATATAGTACATTTTCAAAAACCGCAAATATAACTTTGCTATTCATACAAATACTATGAAAAACAAAGTTATTTTTATTGTTTGTGTATATTACTTACTAATCTCAATATAATTAAATCTCTAATCTATGCTTGCTGCTACGGAACCCTTCATGGGCGAGTCCAACTCGCACTTGGCCGGTTTTTTTACACTAAATGATTCAAACAAGCTTTCCATTTTTAAAAGGGAAAAACATCAAAATTTCCTTTAAAAAAATATGAATGGTAAACCCACCTCTTGAGGATAAAATGGCGCCTGTAACGCAACACAAATGGCGTTGCAGAAGTCAGCTATCGATATTACGATGATCGTCAACCACTGTCTCCGAGAAAAGTCGAAACCCATTGTAACTAAATTATCAGTCTTTTTAAATTAAAATAGTTCTTATAATTTAAAAAATAAGCACGAATAACACTATTACAAAAATAGAAAACGTTTTTGCTGCTGCAACATAATTTTTCCTTTTTTAAAAAACGTTCCAAATTTAAATTAAATCACAGCCACTAGAATTAAGCCACACATTAAATGAGCTTTTAAATCGAAGTCGGGATCGACACTAAGTCAACACTTATCGTTTTCTGGATAACAAGTAAATTATTGCTATGAAATGATATGTATTGAGTTATCATTTATGTCTCGTGAACTTAAATCATTGCTGTATTTGAAGAAGTACATTGCTTGCTTTTCTCATCTCTCTCGATGTTTCCATGAAGTAAGTCATCGATGTACATCAAATTCTAGAAGATTCCTCCTTTACCAAGGACAGTTGTAAATATGGGTAGTCACTGAAGAAGTAATGACCGCAGTTACGATAAATGAGACTAAAATATCAGTAGCAGATATCATACTCATTAATATTTTTACTGGTAATTAGACTTCTTGTAAACAATCGTTTTGTTTTTTTTTTTATTACGTGACGAAAATTAAGACATATAAAACGACTTTATAGTAGTATGCGAGTATACACGTGATTTGGGCTAATAAGAATAAAAAAGGATGGAAAGTGAAGTGAAGCGGGGTGTACCTAAATATCAATGGTCAGTACATCTTGCATCTCCGATTTGCGGATGACATTGTCATCATAGCAGAGTCTCTGCAGGAGCTGGAAGAAATGCTGAACAGCCTGAGCGATTCTTCAAGGCTTGTGGATCTCGGAATGAATCTGGACAAAACCATCTCATGTTTAATGGTCATGTCACTCCGAGACCTGTAAGTAATCGTGAATGGTGCTGCCCTCGAGGTTGTGCAAGAATACATTTATCTAGGCCAAACTGTACAACTGGGCCGACACAACTTTGAGAAGCAGCTAGAAGCAGCTAGAAGAATACGCTTGGGCTGGACTGCATTCGGGAAGCTGCGTCATATCTTTGAATCATCGATCCCACAATCCCTTAAAACCAGGGTTTACAACCAGTGTGTCCTACCCGTAATGAATTACGGAGCCGAAACGTGGACACTTACCATCGGCCTGGTCCACAAATTTAAGGTTGTTCAGCGTGCAATGGAGAGAGCAATGCTCGGGGTTTCTCTGGTGGATAGAATTCGTAACGAAGTCATTCGCCAGAGAACCAAAGTAACGGACATTGCGCTTAGAATCAGCATGCTGAAGTAGAAGTAGGCCGGCCACGTGTGTAGACGGACAGACGGCAGATGGAGCAAACATGGCTAGAGTTGAGACCACGAATGGGCAAACGTAGTGTAGGACGCCCCGCTGCAAGATGGGTCGATGATTTAAGGAAGGTGGCTGGCAGTGGATGGATGCGGGCTGCCCAGAACCGGGATGGTTGGCGCTCTTTGGGGGAAGGCTTACGTTCAGCAGTGGACGGCAATAGGCTGATAATATACAGGGCGTCCCAAGGCGATGCCACATGGAGGGAAAGTACCTTGAATATTGTAGATAGAACATTTTACTGAAAGAAGACATTATTTTAATTTTGAAAACAATTTAAACTGCTTTCATGGATTTTTTAAATAAAGACGTGGTTGAACCGGGAATCGAACTAGCAACACGAGAAAAAAAAATTACCTGTAGTTTTATCTTACCGATCAAAACGCTTCATCATATGGATTATTTTTTGCTAAATAACATAGTGTCAGAAATATAAGGACACCATGAATTTTAACATTTTTGTTACAATATATCTGTTCACGCACACAAGGCGTGATTCATAGATGACGCGAGGGGACTCGCGGAGGGCGCGGTGCGGCGCGGGACGACAACGCAGCGGCGCGGCGCGGACCAGCAGCGGCTCCCGCCGCCCGCACCTCACTCCATCACTGAACACGGTCGACGACGCGCGCGCATTAATTCTCATTGTACAGAGCTAGTCCAACATTATTACTGTCTTTTTAGAACCATTATAAATGTAATACAGTCCATTTTACCTTTCATTTGAGAACCTTTAGCTAGGTCCTTAACAGTTTGGTCCATCGGCCTTCTAATTTAAATCCGCGTAACGTATTTTCTACGAAAAAACCGTTCGCGCGGTGGCAGTACGGGCGACGTTGGCGGACTTTGATACGACGAGTCTTCGAAAGCGCCGTGTCACTACAAGCTACAGTCAACAGAAGACCAGCAGACGAGTTTGGAGTTGGAGTCGCCTAGAAAATCAGCGAGGAGAGGACGTCTACAAGTTCCCGAGGTCTACACGTCGACGGCGGTCAAGTCTCGACTACGTTGGTCGAATCCGCCGAGACACCTATTTGCTTCGTGGGATCAACACAGTCCGCCTTGTGGATACAGATAAGCATATTTGTGTATCGTTCCAAATTCCTTTCCAAAAATTTCAGTTAAAATTCAAATTCAAAAATTTCCGTTAGTAACCGTTTTTCAGTTCAGTTTCGAATTTGAGTTAACGAGTGATTATTACCGTTGTTTTGAAGTGTGTTGATATTAGTTGAATGAAGCTACATATTTAGAACCGGTTTCTTAATATTGTACCAGCTGTTACCTTTTCTTTGTTAACGAGCGAGCTTCAAGGTCACTGGCCTATTCATTGCGAGAAACATCTGTTTGCTGTTAATTAGTCATAATTCATATCTATTTGCTTTGCACCGTTTTTTTATTCTAACTGCGACATAACTTTCTTATTTTTTTTTGTTGTTACTTCCAATTAAAAGTTAGCTTCTTATTATGGCTAACGAGGATCTATTAGTGAGAAAACGCAGTGCTATGAAAGCCAAGCTTACGAATTTCTGCAATTATGTAAACGTGCTTATGAGCTGCGAGTCAATATCTAGCTTACAGCGCATTGAACTGGAGGGTCGACTTAGTAAATTCGATGCCCTTTATGACGAATTTGATCATTTGCAGTTGGAGATTGAGATGATCTCGGACAAGCCAGACGAGGCGTACGGGGAACGTACCAAGTTCGAGGAGCGGTACCACGCAGTGGCAGCTCAGGCGCGCAGCTTGCTCATCAGCGCTGATGCCACCCTTGACGCTGGGTCTGTAGCGGGGTCAGCAGACAAAAACTCAGGTGCATCGTTCCGTCATAATTTTGTACGCTTACCAAAAATTACTTTGCCTAATTTCGATGGTAGCTATCAATGTTGGTTAGAGTATAGAGACACTTATCTTTCGCTTATACACAGTAGTAGTGCAATCGATGACATTAGCAAATTCCACTATTTACGTGCATCGCTTAAGGGTGATGCTCAACAAATTATAAAAAATATTGATTTTAAAGGTGAGCATTATCAATTGGCTTGGAATTTGCTATGTGAGCGATATGACAATAGTAAGCTTTTAGTAAATAACCATGTACTTGCTTTGCTCAATACACCAGTAGTGTTAAAAGAATCTTGTACAGCCTTACGTCAATTTATTGACAATATAAATAAACAAATTCGAGCTTTGAAATCGTTGAACGAGCCCGCTGATCAGTGGAGTACACTAGTGGTGATTATGATGAGCAGTAGACTCGACAAAGTAACTAGCAGGGACTGGGAAGAGTACAACAATAGTTTACCCAAGTCTCCTACTTTGTCAGAATTTTGTTCATTTATTAGTAAGAGGGCAGATTTATTAGAGAAAGTTGAACATAATGATACGGTTAAACAAAAAGTAGACAACAGCACTAACAGTCATATAGTAGATGTACAGAATATTAACAAAGGCAATAATAGTAGTTCAAATAAAAATCAAAATAGTAAAAAGGTAAATAAAAAAGATTGTAAATGTCCGCTGTGTAAAAAAGAACATTTTATGTTTGTATGTGATGAGTTTCGTAAGTTGTCACTAGAAAATCGTTTGACAAAGGTGAAGGAGCATAATGTGTGCTTTAATTGTTTACGTCCTGGGCATTCAAGTAAACATTGTAAATTGTCCCATTGTAAATATTGTAATCGTAAACATAACACGCTTTTACACGTAGATCAGTCTAACCCAAATGTACAAGATCCAATGCCTAATGTTGCTTTACCTAGTTTGACGACTGACGTTTCTGCAGGTGCACAATCACAAAAAGGCACATCTGAAAACGTTGTGTTGTCAAGTGACACCGCAGAAAGTACTACCCGTTCTGTTTTGCTTTCCACAGCTCTGGTGACAGTGGTCAACAACCGAGGTGAGAAGTTCGACGCCAGGATTTTGCTGGATAATGGTAGCACAGCCAATTTTATCACAGAAACATTGTGTCACAAGCTGGGATTGCCTAGACGTAACGCTAACTCCACTATATCAGGTATCAATAAGCAAACATCAAATAGCACACAGTCTTGTAGTTTTACAATTCAGGCTCGGAATGGTGGCTACAGGGAAACTATCACTTGTATCATTTTGCCTGAAATTACTAGAATACTGCCGTCTACAGCTGTGGATATTGCCAGTATCAACATTCCATCAGACATTCAATTGGCTGATCCATCATTCCATATTCCGTCTGTGATTGACATTCTTGTTGGCGTAGAAGTGTTTTGGAATGTCTTAGGTTCCTCCTCTATGAATCTAGGTAGGAATCAACCCAAACTTCACGCAACAAAACTCGGATGGATAGTTTCAGGACCAGTTCCAATGCGTTCACTATCCAATAACCAGGCACATTACTGCAACGTGTCTATGGATGAATTAAACAACAATCTCAATAGGTTTTGGGAGATAGATTCGGTACCATCCAAACATGCATTGTCACGTGAGGAACGTGCATGCGAAGAAAGTTTTCGTCATAATACTACTCGAGATGACCAGGGTCGTTTTGTTGTAACAATTCCGTTAAAAGACAATCCTAACATTCTAGGTGAGTCGTATGAAATGGCGAAGCGTCGGTTTCTGTCGCTGGAGCGGCGGTTTCTGCGTGATCCAAGCTTCAAGGAGCATTATGTTGCCTTCATGCAGGAGTACGAGCGTCTTGGACACATGACAGAAAATCGATCATCAAGGAAACCACATTCAGGTGAACAAGTCGATTATTTCTTGCCTCATCATGGGGTCACTAAAGAGTCCAGCTCGACAACAAAACTACGGGCAGTCTTCGATGCGTCAGCGGTAACCACGTCTGGCGTCTCACTAAATCAAATCCAGATGGTTGGCCCGACCATCCAAGAAGATCTTCTATCAATCTTGTTAAGATTTAGGCAATACAAATATGTCATTTCTGGAGACATAGCTAGGATGTATCGTGCCGTTGCTGTAACACCTTCACAGCGTTGTTTGCAGCAAATCATTTTCAGGACAGATCCAAAGTTACCGTTAAAGACATACAGTCTTAATACAGTGACCTACGGCACAGCTTCTGCTCCATATCTAGCAACAAAGTGCTTAGTCAGCCTGGCTGACGTCGCTACCAGCACAACCGTCAAGTCTTCAATTGAACGTGACTTCTACGTTGATGACTATCTATCAGGAGGAAATTCGGTCTCAGACGTAGTAGAAATGGTCAAGGAGGTTATATCTGTCTTAGCATCAGCGAATTTTCATATAAGAAAATGGCAATCTAATAACTCGACTATTTTAGATCAGGTTTGTAAAAGCTCAGCAGTTTTAGAATGCCTAAAATTGTCTGAAGACAAGAACGTGGCATCGAAAACATTAGGTTTACGTTGGATGTGTGAGGCAGATTATTTAGCATTTTCAATTTCTATTGACGCTGAGAAGCAAGTGACTAAACGTCAAATTTTATCAGTTATTAGTCAAATATTTGACCCATTAGGCTTGGTTGGTCCTTGTGTAGTCGAGGCGAAAATTTTAATGCAGCAATTATGGTTAGCTAAGTGTGACTGGGATGAGCAGGTGCCAGAGTCCATATCAAAATTTTGGTACAATTTTGTTAACACTCTTCCATGTTTGAACAATCTGAGAATTCCAAGATGGGTTGTTTGTGACAATGCTATATCGCATGAACTTCATGTTTTCACAGATGCCTCTGAGAGAGCTTTCGGTTGCTGCGTGTATCTCCGGTCGGTGAACGGGCAAGGCTCAGTTAAGGTACAACTGTTTGCATCTAAGAATCGTGTAGCACCAATAAAGCCCACTACCATTCCACGTCTCGAGCTCTGTGGGGCGTTGCTAGGCGCAAGGCTGTGTGCTAAGGTTCAGAGTTCTATTACTTTGCCTGTAACTAGGTGCCATTTTTGGTGCGACTCAACAATAGTGTTGAGTTGGCTAGCTGTTTCACCGAATTTGTTGAAACCTTTCGTGCGTAATCGAGTCAATGAAATACAGGAGAGCACTGCAGGTCACAAGTGGAGTTACGTGCCGTCTAAAAGCAATCCGGCGGATCTTGTTTCCCGTGGGCTGAAGGCTGACCTTATCAGCGAATGTTCATTATGGTGGTCAGGCCCTCAATTTTTATTAAATGACGAAAAAGACTGGCCAGCTATGCCCAATAAAACTGTGAAACAGGATCTACCAGAAGTCATTACATCTCACTTCACAGATCACTCGTTTCTCACAGATTCACAAAATCATGAACAATCCTCTCACATAAATAAATCAGTTTTTCACAAACTACTCCATAAATATTCAAGTCTCAATCGATTGCAAAGAGTGGTGGCATATATACTCAGATTTGTTTATAATTTAAAAAATAAAGTCAAGTTGCAGAATGCACTGACAACTCAAGAACTTCAACATTCTTTGAATTTAATTTTACGTGAAGCTCAAATGGAGATGTTTTCTAAGGAATATGCTATTCTTAAAGCTAGTAAAACATTGCCTCGGAAAAATAGGCTTATTTCTTTAAGTCCTTTTGTTGACAAGAATGGTCTCATTCGCGTGGGGGGAAGGCTGGATAATTCGCCTTATGACTATAATACCAAACATCCAGTTTTACTTTGCTCTAAACATTACATCACTAAAATAATATTTCACAAATATCATCAAGACTTGTTACACGCTGGCCCTCAATTATTGATAGCAAATATACGACAAACGTATTGGCCTCTAGGTGGCAGAAACCTTTCTAAATTTATTGTCAAACACTGCATTAAATGTTTTAAATATAAATGTCAAAATGTTCAACCAATCATGGGACAATTGCCTACCAATAGAACACACTTGGAGTTCCCATTTTTGAATTGCAGTGTCGACTATGCCGGGCCAATATTGATAGCAGATCGAAAGGGGCGAGGGTGTAAGCTTGTAAAAGCGTATCTATGCATCTTTGTTTGTCTGGCAGTTAAAGCTGTCCATATTGAGCTCGTTACAGACCTAACTAAGGAGGGCTATATGGCTGCTTTAAATCGTTTTGTTGCCCGTCGAGGCAAGCCCAAGAGCATCTTATCCGATAACGGCACTAATTTTATCGGCACTTGTAATGAACTTCAACGATTCTTACAAGATTCAAATATTTCGTACGAAGTAGCACAAAAGGGCATTGAATTTAATTTTGCCCCTCCATATTCTCCACATTTCAACGGAATTGCAGAAGCTGCCGTTCGCTCAACTAAACACCATTTAAAAGGACTTCTACAGTTAACACACTTCACATACGAGGAAATGGTCACTTGCTTGACTCAAATAGAAGCTGTGCTTAACTCACGTCCTCTTACACCACTTTCCTCTGATCCACTAGATTTTACAGTCCTTACTCCTTCACACTTTCTGATTGGACGATCACTTATAGCTGTTCCACATCCACAGGTGACTGATATAAACATCGGCCGCTTGGAGCGTTATCACAAAGTGGAACATATAAAGCAGCATTTTTGGAAGCGGTTCCATTTAGAATACGTCTCTCTGCTTCAGCAAAAGACCAAATGGACATCATCTACAGGACAACTGGCAGAGGGAACGTTAGTTCTCATCAAGGAGAGAGGACAACCGCCACTGCTGTGGCTACTGGGACGTGTCACAAAGGTCTTCCCGGGGAACGACGGAACAACACGTGTCGTCGAATTGAAGACGAAGAAGGGGACGTTGCTACGTTCATTTAATAACATTTGTCCACTTCCTTTAGATTGAATGTATCAACCCGGGGAGGATGTTCACGCACACAAGGCGTGATTCATAGATGACGCGAGGGGACTCGCGGAGGGCGCGGTGCGGCGCGGGACGACAACGCAGCGGCGCGGCGCGGACCAGCAGCGGCTCCCGCCGCCCGCACCTCACTCCATCACTGAACACGGTCGACGACGCGCGCGCATTAATTCTCATTGTACAGAGCTAGTCCAACATTATTACTGTCTTTTTAGAACCATTATAAATGTAATACAGTCCATTTTACCTTTCATTTGAGAACCTTTAGCTAGGTCCTTAACATATCAAAGCTCAAAATGAGTCCCATAGCATATAATGTTCAATACAAAGTCGCATTCTTTTGATTACTTCACTCCCTGTCGATTTTTTGATCTTGCTGTGGTGGATATTTATAATAATACGTCTAAATTCTGTTTGTTATTTTTATTTTTCTAAACAAAATTTCACATAAAATGTTAAAATTCAAGACCTTCCTATTATTTCTGATACTATGTTATTGCAAAAAATAATACTTATGATGAAGCCTTTCGATCGGTATCATAAAACTACTGGGTAATTATTTTTCTCGTGTAGCGGTTTCGATTCCCGGTTCAACCATGTAATTGTTTAAAAATCTATAAATGCAGTTTAAATTGTTTTAAGAATTAAAATAATGTCTTCTTTCAGTAAAAATAAAAAGTGGAAATGTTAGAGGCACCATTGGACTGAAATGTTATGTAGGGGGTCGCAGGACTGCCTTGAAATGCTACCGCAGTTCTAGAACGTATAGGACAGCTGAAAGAACAGGTTGGTTTTAAGTCAGTCAAGTGTGGCAGTCCCTTCGGGATCACAACGGGCCGTAGGACTCACTTGATTATTTTCCAACCTAAAAAACATAAACATACGCAGCCTTACTACAAAAACTTAAACATCTGTTGAACACTTGTCTAAAAAAAGTGTGACTGCAAAACGGACCTTATTTCAGCGTCATAATCTGACATTTTTTTAGACAAGTGTTCAACAGACGTTTAAAATTTTTTGTGGTACGACGGTATATGTTAACACATAAAATCGGAGACCATTTTTATGTTTGTTTAATGTTTGTACTGCTGGCCCTCGTAGCATAAAAAAGTTTGTGATAACTTGGTGATATTTTTTTATGGAAAAACAATTGAACTGTTTTATATTCTAAATCTGTATTAATAAATAAAGAATTTAAAAAGAAGAAAAAAACATAATTTAATCTACCGTAACATGAAAGGTTTTGATTTTTCAGTGATTGCAAACTTTTTTAATACCTATAATGTCAAATAATGTAATATTCCTTTTTTTTTAATTCCTGAATGAAAAAAAAAATATGGACATTCGGTTTTTGAGTTAGGAACGCGTCGAAATATTGATAGCCTGTAGTTAACATGCGACTCTACAATATTATTGCGCCGATCATTATTAGTATCACGTGTGTATGTATCGTGAAATAGATGTCACTCAATGTTTATCTTTTTTATTGTATAATTATTCGAATACGTCTTATTAATCGACGAATTTGTAAGGGTGAGTTCATCATGAAATGGCGCCAAGTAAAATGGAATATCATGCAAAAGCATCTTTAGCTTAATGAAGCTTAGGCATCTTGAAAGAATCAAAAGTCGGCGTAGTACGTTCAAAAATGGAGTCAGAAGTTTAAAATATCACGTTAGAGATATCTAGAAAACCAGTCACTATTTTGTGACAGAGGTGTAGGTTTTGTAAAACGAGGATCAGGGTAAACTATGTCTTATGACATTAGCTTTATTACGGCAATAAATACTTACAAACGTGGTAACACGTTGGAAGGCCTTAAAAATCGGATTAGGGTGCTCCCACATTTATCGACGCGGAATCGGCTTAAGCCGGTCAAGAAAACTTTTATGTCAACGTAATAAGGGTGTTACTAATACCATTTGCATCGGCTCGCGTCGTCATATAAAGTTTTTCTTGACCGGCTTAAGCCGATTCCGCGTTCGACAAATGTGGGAGCACCCTTAAGCAGGCGACAACCAGCTGCCACGAGCAGTGGTGGCCCAGTGGCTCGACCTCGAATAAAGCAGTGGTGGTCCAGTGGCATAGCCCTATCGGATTAACTTGAGTAATTAATTTCATCACCACTGCTCTCAAAACGGTGAAGGCAATGGAAGAAACCAGCATTTCCTAGAAACAAAAATTCGAAGACATGTTAACATCTACCAACCCGCACTGGTCCCACGTGGTGAATTTTGGCCCTCTCCCTCTCACGGAGAGGAGGCCTGTTTCCCAGTATTTGGACATTATAGGCTGATCATGATGATGATGAGACGAAAACTTCTTAGGTTGACCTGAATGATGCTTTTCATAAAAATGGCCTCAAATGAGCTCTTTCGATCGGGACGCGTCTTAACAATCTTTAAGATAAAATATAACAATTAGTGTGTCGCGTGTTCCGACACGCAAAACGGGAGAGGTCGTGCTTATGACCCTCAGTCTCAATTTTAATGACTTTGTGATAATACTTATACAAAAAAATTAACGATATTGATAGTTATAGAATTATTGGTACGCAGCTCCTAAGTTGCGACAGCAAAATACTGTGTTCGGAGCATTTGTTAATTACTTTGACAAGTATTTTTAATATTTTAAACACATTAACATCTGCATTTTTGTGGAAAGATCCTGATCATGGGGTGCTAAGACAGGAAACCTCCACGTGCGCCCGTGGACTGGAGTTCCCTCTCGGATACGTGCGTGGGGAAGACCAGTTTTTCGGGACGATGCACCCTGGGATGCGGGCAAAAACTCTTCCTTAGGCACTGTGTGCCTAAGGGGTCTCTTTGCCCGTATGCGAATAGCCTGTCGTGTGGACGCTCCAACGCGTGTCCCTCTGATTAGCAGAGGGCACAGCGGTGGACCGGGCTTGCGGACGGTGAGTAATGGGTAGCTCGCCGTCCGACCAAGGACCAAGCCCGGGTCGGTGGCGCGTCGTGTCGTGTTTCGCGCGTGCCTTCGGGGAGTTGTCAGCAGACTGACGGGGGCCAAATGCCTGCGACTGACTGCAAACCCGCGACCCCATCGCGGGTTTTTCTTAACACAAGATACCGTGGCCCCGGAACGTAAAGGGCATCCGAAGGAACACGGGTGGATTTTAGTCAGTAAGAGTCTAACAGTCCCTTCATTTGATGATTTTAACCACCTAAAGAAAAAAAAGATCTCGATCATTATTGCAACCGATTTTTTGTTTCGCACAAAAAAGCTCCGCCATGTAGATTAGTGTACCTATTTCACAAAAATGTTTTCAACTGTATTACTTATTAGTATCTACTTAATAATCGTCCCATAATTTAAAACAACTGGGATGCAATCCTCGTAAGTAACCTAACTCGGAAATGAAAATAACTTCATATTAATTTTCTTCAACCTTCATTATTTTCGTAAAAGGGAAGATGGACGGTGATTGCGAAATAAAAATGCAAGGGCTTCACCATATCGGATATGACCGTGAAAACTTGAAATACTATAAAACCACTGACTTGTATTATTGTAATCTCAATAAAATATTTGTAAGTTCAAGGCCTGTTCATACAAATAAATACAGGAAAATGTGTAATGTCAAAATTAATTTGTTAAAAGGCTAAATATCAAATATTCTGTAAGTCTAAGTATCCTCTAAGAAAATCGCCACAAGAATTCCACTACGGTTGTTCCTAAGTTCTGCACGCACAAAATGTTTATGCTCATAAACTCGTCAAATAACAACGAAACAATGGGTCATTAAAATGGCGAGCAAATTGTCGATATCCGACTGTTTGTGTGCACTTTTAGGGCGCGACAACTGTAGGAAGCGAACATTATTAGCCAAGACGTGCCCTCTTTGTTCAAGCATTGGTGGACATGACATGATTAGTCATCAGTTTGCTCATACACCATAGACAATCAAATAAATCAAAATATAACTTCTTCGTCCTGGCGGACAATGCTAGTGCCTAAATAGTTCGAAGACGGTGGGGAGCCCACTCAGGGATGACGAAAATCTTGAGCGAATAAAACACATAGCTCCTTGCTTTCACCTCAAACAAAATGAGTCGTGCGCCCGTCCGCCTACCATCCAAGCGCGAGCCTATTGCTAACTAAAACCGCCGTACAACGGACGCGGGCTAATTTTAAAATTCGAACGTCAAAAATTAAATATTAAAAAAAAAAGTTGTGTTAAAGAAAAATAAAGACAGTGCTTTTCGAAAATCGAACGTTCAGTGAAAAATGGATTGTTTGAAATATTAAAATTAAATAAAAACATTTTTTTTAAATTATATAAATCATTTTGTTAGTTATTGAATATTTAATAAATTTTACAAAAATGAATATGGCCGACCGTTGTGTTTTTTCGCTGTTGATGGTATGTTTAACTGTAACATGCCACACGGGGGAAGCTGCGGAAAATGCGAAAGCTGCTGATATACGTAAGTGATACATAAATATAGTTCTCTTTCAGAATATTATAAGCTTAATAACTTTTAACATGATAACAGATAATTATGAATTCATACAATAGGTACCTATGTTTATAAAGTCATTTATTTCATCAAGTTTACAACTTCCAGAAAAATCATTTTAGACAGAGGTACAAAATCAACCAAATATTTACTCTTATTTTGAGAAAACAGCAAAATTACGCCTTTTTTGTGAAACAAGTAAATACCAACAAGACTATTTATCTGAAAATTAATAGAAGGTATTCGCGTGCAATGTAGGTAATGCTTATTAATAATAATAGCATTTATTTTATTTCTAGTTTTATAAACGTAGTATCATGACATAGCAAAGCTTTTTTGCATAAAAAAAATAATATTTACTTAGAAATACATACAAGTATGGTGGTTTAGTATTTTTTTCCAGTACAAACTAAATAAAATACCTTTTAACCATCCATTAGCATTTGTTGACAAGCTACAGCGTGACATAACACATCATGTCAAAATAGCCTCGTTTGCACCGCTGCTCTGTCCGAGATTTTAATAACATATTACTACTTAACCGCAGTAGGCTTGGCATGCGTAATATAATTGCGAGTGTGGTAACTGATAATCAAAGATTTAACAATGCTCTCTAGTGTTTGATTGTTGGTAACATTTATTAATGTAGCGATTGTAAAAAAAAAAGATTGGAATAGCGACTTTGGTGGCGAAATAATTTATTGAACTTCTTCGATGTGGCAAATGAAATAAACCATAAAACATTACATTTCACAAATGCAGGTGTTAAAGTTTCTTAAGCTATGTTTTAGAAATTACATTTTTAATACATAGGAAATTAATCGACAAATTGGTTTGTGAGTGTTGTGGTGCAAGGTCCAATATAAAAACAATAAATAATTGAAATTAACAGTTCTTTTTTCAAATGTCAAATTATTATTTAATTATTTTTAAAATTTTCGAACATGAAAACATGAATCATTCGTTGAACAAACAAAAAAAAAGTTATATAGGCATTGTGAATATAATGCCTTTATAACTTTTTTTTAAGTCTATGGACGCAAAACCATTCAGCATGAAATAATGTGGATCAGATTGGGACTGCGGGCCCTGAGTGTTGAAACAAAAATGTTGCAACTCAACTTTTCGAAAATATTGACCTGTACACGCAGCATTGGAATTTAAAATTAGTCCTAGAATTCCTGAATTATTCAGGACGCACATTATTTTGACAACTTAGGTACATTTGAAATTGTATGTTTTTGCCAAGATATTCAAATACTCCCTATTGTTTTGCGCAGGTAGCAAGTAAAAGTTGTACCTAATTTGTTGGTATGAAAAGATATCTATTTAACTCTATACAAATATCGCGGTATCATAATTATGCAGAAAACTAAACAAACATTGAGTAATAAGACTAACCTTTAAAAATAATAGCGGCTAATAGAAATAAATTATTTTGATACTAAAATAATTATTAAAAAAAAATTCATTCAACAAAACTGAATCAACTGAATGAATGCAACTTACTACAGAATTAATACGAGTAAAACAAAATCCGTATAATTACATAATGATACATTCAATGAATGCAAGAGATAACATCAATGAAATAACGGACGTTAAGAATTTAAAAATGAATAAATTAATTTAAAAAACACTAGTGTCTTGTAAAAGTTGTAGAGATCTATCATTGAAATTTAAAACGGGATTTTTAGTGGTGAATGTTTCAGTACTAATTAAAGTGATGGTGACCAAATGTCAGTTTAAAACTTAAGTTATAGATAGACTTCCTATGGTTTTTCAAAACATACACTAACTACTGAACGAACTTTCTATATAATTTGCTCGCAGATAATTTAAACACGGATTAACATGTAGGATACTTTTTATCGTGTGTCATTCCCATGGTATAAATACTGACCTTCTAACGTGTCAAAAAATATTATCAGTGTTATATTTTTACTTGTACTATCAACGTAAGTGTATGTTGAAGAACTACGGTGGATTTTAGTCAGTACTAGTTCTACTTCACACGAATGGGAGGACTCATTTGATTATTTTACCACCTCAAAAAGTGTATTTCCAAAATGTTAAACTACAGTTGCCAATTTGAAAGCTTAACTTCAACTGTAGATTCTCCACTAACAACGCTGTCATTGGAACGAATAATTTGGTGGTTCTGTTACCTAGTTTTACGATTCCCTGGTGACATGCCCAAGGATCAATCATTACAGAACCTTGAATCACAAGGGCAATTCCATTAAATTGTTGTCAAATTATCCAAATATCGTCGAATTTTACAGTCAAAAACCCATTGAACTAATGATGCTCGTTCACAAAGTGTGATTTTCGCCGTGTGATGTATGTCAAGGCTATCGGTGGTGTTCGCTGTTGAAACCGACAGAAGTGGACAATTAGCAAACACGTTAATGGTAGGAAGGTCTATACGTCCGTTGATTTTGATAATCTCATGTTTGTTGTAAAACCGGTGTTTGCCATCATCCACTATGTCATTAAGCGGGAAAACTGATGGCTTCGTCTTTGCTGTCGTGACTGTTGAGAAAAAGTTCTGAGTTTGATTCCTAGATCGTCAAAGCGTTAATGGGAAGTTATGCTTGCTTGGGACGGCCATTTCCTCGCCCTCACCTTCGCGGTATGCTGTGTAAGAGCCTAAGAGGCCGATAAAAAACGCAGAGTTTTAACAAAAAGGTAAATTGAAGTTAATTGTCATCGCCCAGTATTTACAATTAAATGCAGTTCGAAAAAAAACGCCAAGTTTTAAAAGCGCTGACATGTGAACGGATACATGGGAATGCATTTGTTCTATTTCCGGCGCTTTTTTAACGTCTAGAAAAAAAAAACGCTCGTACGAATGGGCACTAACACAGACATCCCTAAACCCACACCTACAATTCTGCCGCCCAACTCAACAGCGTTAATTGTGACCAAATTCGTCGTGGCAAGTCTACCAAAAGGCACAGATAATGTAATTACTATCTAAGGGCATTCCAAAGGGAAGATTCAAAGGGTTGGCATTATCGAAGACTCGAAGTCCACCACCGATTATGTACCTTTATGTTGCATGAAGTTTTAACTCAAGAAATAAGCCATATACTCGTAGAAGCCTTAATGATCTTCGAAAATCAATGAAAAAAATACAGTAAAACTTCATAATCATAACTTATGAATGACCATGGATCGGAATAGGTAGAGCTGTTAAGGTTCATTGACCGCAAACATTGATGTTAATATGGATATTCCACGGGATTCCGACTGATACTAGAAACACAATAGCGGGGTGTTTCTGTCACTCGAGTGACGCACCTGTTCTTGTCTCTTTCTGCGCCACTAGAATTCAATTCTTTACCAAGAGTAACTCGTTGTGTCACTCCAAATCCTGGGACTCGGGGAATATCCATATTATTCTTACCTATGGCAAGTACATAAAACAGCTCCACCTATTCCGATCTATGCTTATACCAATTAAAAGCCACAACCGATTGTCACAAACTGAACAAGGAAATCGTTTCCGTAAAACTATATCACAAGCGGCCGAGCCCTTAAAATTGTGCAGTCTGAATATTTCACTGTGATATAACGTATCTCGCGTGACATCTACTGGTAACTCAACGTCTTCCTTGTTATCTAATGGTGGTCGTCACGGCCTGGCTACGGTGGTTGCACTACCTTGGTTGCCCAAGGCGTCTTGGGTAACCGTATTCTTGTCTTTTACTTTGTAAATCTAAGTGGCATTGAAGTGGAAAGCTAATTGGTCGTGATGGCCTGGAGTTTAGCACCTAGCGCCTCGCCTCTAAATTTTCAAGCATGCAGTTGTGAGTTTAATTCCAGGCAAGTATCAGAGTGTCTTTTTAACCGACTTCATTCAAGTACCAATTATGTGTTCAATTCATATTTTCTTTCTCACTTTATACCTATAAAGTGAGAAAGAAAATATGAATTGAACACACATGAGTTTTCCTCACAATACCTACAATTTGTAAGTCCAAAGCTATGTGGCCTGTACAGGATGGCTTAGTTAACTTAAACACTCTGGTGTCAAAATTAATATAGGGCGAGTTACTTGATCAGTAGTTAATGTAGCTATTTGTTAAACCATTGTTTTTATTATGTGGTGTTAACAATAGTTGGTTTAATTATTGATAAAATAACTGTAGCTAAAAGCCAGTTGTCCACATCCTCATACACAAAAGAACAGAAACCAAAATAGTTTGTTAATCAGAATTGAGGGTTAATTTTAGTGGAACTAAGACTTGCATAAGAATAGACGCTAAACAAAGCGTGGATTAAAGTCAAGGTTAGTGACATAAGCTTTAAATGTCGCACATTTTATTTATACTTTGATCAAGCCATTGATTGTTTTCAAGTTTTAAAGGTAATAACAATAAAATGTGATAATTGAGAAACCTACGAAAGACAAATATTTTGACGGCCAGGCTTTCAAATATTCTTGAATACACAAGTTTTCAGTATTTGAGACGTAAAGTAAACTGGAACTTTGACAATTTCAAATTGTCAATTTTCAAAGAAAAAATTAGTTCCTTCTTCGCACACCAGAGGCGCTGTTCCATTTTATCATACAAGAAACGCTGTAAATACCGAAAAGACGCTGTAAAGTAAAAGAGTGAAAACTCGTGCTAAGGGTACAGATTTCCATTTCAGTTGGTTGTTAAATACAGTGTCGGGAATGAAAAAATCTATAGGCACTTCTGAAGAGTTCGTGTTCGTGGCTAACTAATAACAGCCTTATAGTCTGGTCTTCCAGGTTAAGCCACGGTTACTTAGGTTGGTCTGTGGATGGGTGATCATCCTGAGTTTCCTCTTAATCTCGCACCACCACACGTATGAACAACTGGGTATTGAGACTGTCTCTCAGGTAACCGTTACCTACATTGGAACGTAAAGGGCTAACCTAAGGGTTCTGACTAAATCTACGGTTTCCATCAGTAGATGGAAACCGTAGATTTAGTCAGAACGAGTCTGAAACATAATGACTTTACCATAATACTCTTTGTATTGTACAACTTCCTTAAGCATGTTTTTATTTCATTTACCTCTAAGTGATTGTTGCACTAATGTAAAATAATTTATTGCATGATTACTTTTGTATTAACCAGTGTGAACAATTGTTGGTGAACCAATAAATAAATAAATAAATAATACAAAAACATATCAGCGAATCAAAGACTAAAATCGCCTTTATTAATTTGTATTTCACTATTTAGCAGTCTTAAATATTAACACTGAAGAACATTTTAACCTTGTTGTAACGTTTTAACTAACGTGATCGATCGACACGCGATGGCGTTATCGACTAGCTTCTTATCATTTGCCTAAAACATAAAGTTATCAACTTATCATCTAAAAGCCTAAAAAAAAAGAATGAAGGAAAATTTTAATTGTACTTAATTGTTTAAATACGCAGTTATGACGAGTTAAAAAGTGATGAAAATAAAAACGTAGGTAGGTCTGATAATGTATGTGAACTGTGACATTGACTATTTTCGCACACACATACTAACAGAAAATACATGAACATTTTTTTGCACAAGAAAAGCTCATAAAATACTGAACCTGTGCAAACTCAGGGCTGGTCATTTATGTAATAATATATAACTCACTCTCACTTATTCCCTCTATCTCCCATCCTGAAACATTTGAATAGGTGCGTCCATACAGAGCGCGCAGCCTCGCGAGGCATTTGCTGCGCGAGGATACTGACAAGCGAGGCTGCTCACTCTGTGTGGACGCGTCTATTGTTTTTCGACCGAGGCACGAAACAATATACGCGAGCAAAACAAAAGCCGACACTGGATGGCTCGGGCGCTCGGTCACTCGATCGCGGCAGCGCTGTCACTTGCCTCGCCCGAGACACGTCCACACCAACCGAGCTGCTTCGCGCGGAAAATGCTTCGCGAGGCTGCGCGCTCTGTGGGGACGCACCTAATAGGTGATGTCAAATTCTAACTTGCTATAATTTAACATATTATTATGTATATTATGCGTGATTAGTAAGAGGTCAATAACCTGAAAGACACAGACATTGATATCAATTAAATAGCAATGTTAATTTTTTTATAATAATGTTATTTTTTTAACGTCAGATATAGGTATATGGAAAAGTTTTATCACTAGGTATTTTTTTTTTCGATTTCTAACTACATAAGTTTAAACTAACTAAGTTAACTTTGTTCCGTTTAAAAATGAATAAAAACTATGATTTTATGACTAATATAATTTGGGAAAGATTATAAATTTGTGTTTCAAATAACATCACTTAGTACAAAAATAAATAATAATTACTACGTACATAATGACATAAACTATGTTGTCACATTAGGTAGTAGAGTATAATAATATGACTGTTCATATAACACAGTTAGATATTAAGTCATACTAGAAAAGATAGACATTTATCATTATTTAAACTTACTTAGATTATTTTGTACAATTCAAGAAACAAGACTCCGACAAAACGAGTTTACTCATTTGGTTGCTATAAAAGCTTTACTAACACAATCGCAAAAAGCAAACAACAGGAAAATAGTAAACACTACAAGTAATCAATTACAGAAGATCTAAGAATAAAACAATAGCAAATAATCCGTGCTTCGTTCAAACGATACCTTGAAAAGTAGACTGACAATGAAAGATTGCTGCTACTGTCCAAAGAGGGCCTGACTAGCATAATATATCGATATACTCCCGGCGAAGATAGTCAGGTACGGCCTTTGTTCACCTTTTGTGATACATATAACATTTTAATGGGTGGACGGTACGTGGGGAGAATGGACGCGGATTGGGCAATGATGCTTGATTATTGAACTGACTCAGGGGAATGAGGATGGAAGGTTCAGGGAATTAGGAGTGATTCATTGCATGACATTTGTGTTGGAGGTGACCTGATGAATAAAGATTTGGGCATACAATGTGGTGAACAATTAAGGAATTGTAATGGTTTTGTGACAGATGATATCGTTATTTTATGGCATTTTAATTAGGTTGTTGACAAAAAATAAAGAGAGATATGAATGGGAAATGACATAGACCTTACTCAGATACGATACCAAGTAGGCCAGATGAACGAAAGACTTTATGCGAATCGAAGAACCTTTAAAATAGACACCAGTAAAACTTAAGACTATAATGACTTTTACGGAATTGGCAATGAATTTGTCGCTAATAAGTTGTAATATTATTCATTAATAACTCTATCAAAATCATGCTCATAATAATAAAGTTTTTAATAGTATAAGATTGTGAATCAGATTTAAATTCTACATAAATGAAATTGCCAACGACAATTGTGACTGTCTATTTAGTTGTTGCAATGACTTCATTGATTACTGCAAGAATGGTCGTTAAATAACGCGCAAGAAAGGAGACAAATTGTTTAGCAATGGGCAACAATATAAAAGTCAATGCACAATTTCAATTCAAAAGCGAGTCATCGCCACAACATTGCAAAGGTGACGTATTGTCGAAATCCAAAATTCACGTAGCCGTAGGTAACCGAACAACCCGTGGCTGAGAGCACAGCCTTGACATCGAAGTTGCATCACACATTGCGCCAACTTGTCACAAGTCACCTCACGATCTCCCTTGCTTTATTATCAACCTTGGATTTATGATATGATATAATGGACAGAGTGGCGTAAATGTCAGACCTAACACATTTCTTTTAGAAGAAAGATAATATAGTGTAATCGTTTTGTATGACAATGCCTCTTCGATCGTTATCCTGATTGTTTCTTCATGTCTAAGTATTGTTTAACTAAAGGTCAGAAGTTCGTGTACATGTTGCATTGGTTTAAACTATCGTTGGCTTACGAATGAGAGTTGCATCATTGACAACAAGCCGTCAGTGCATGGTGCGTCATAAGTACTTGTTGGTTTATGAGACGTATTGTTAGAAACATTATGTTCTGTTTCAGTATCGTCTATGTAGCAATCTATGTACGCCCACAAAGTCTTATTTACTCTTAAATCCTTTGTTGCCTCTTCCTTTCAAAGTTTCATCATTTTCCTGTACTGCAATCATCGTTTAAAGTTACTTATTAGGAACAGCGACTTTGTCAAATTAGTTTTAACTTGTCTTGCATTTTCATCAATGGAACATTCAGTTGTGGCGAAAAGTCTTTGACGATCTAACCTAGTTAATATTCATTTACCAGCTGACAGAAGCATGCATGCAACCGCAAATTCATTAATCAAATGTTCTGAGTCCATTGCAGCAGTACATGCAGGCTCTATCATTTAGATGGGTTCCCTGGCTTCATTACACATAATGACATTACTGCTACAGCCTAGCTTTTGCGAAACATTGCTGGAAATTTTGTTCTCTTCTCTCGAAACTGTTTCGACAGCTTGTAGAAAGTGGCACGCGGTTTTATGTTTAATTCGTTGAAAAGGGAATGCAATCATATTATTACACCAGCATGCGTAGTTTTGGTAAAATTACCGACGCAAGAGATGATGGGATGCAATTGCAAGATCGTTATTAGTATTAAATTGATTTGGCACTGGTAACTTCTTGCACGTGTAGTTTCACGCGCAGCACAAGACAGAGGTTTGAACTGCAAAATGTTGTGTTAAGAGCGCGTATTCTGAAAGTTGGCAACGTCGCAAATAGTTGTCAAATATTAACAAGTTTTAATTAATTTAGCAATGTTACTGTATGGAAATAAGAAATATGGCTTTGTAGTGCACAAAAAAATTGATAATGGAATGCAATAAGTAATATCGTAACACCGAATATATAGTTTTAGATGTAAAAAAAGTATTTGGAAGCCTTTTAAATGCCTTTTCTACACCTGAAACGGTGACAACATCATATTCAGTGTTTTAATTGCATTCCTATATCAATTTTTTAGTGCACTACAGAGCCATAATTATGTCTTATTTTCATACAGTAAATTTATCAAATTAATTAAAACTTGTAAATATTTGACAGTCTCTGTTTGTACACGTCCAGACACGTACAGAGACTGGAACCACAACGATGGGCCCAGATCATGACAAACTGGACCCCTAGATTTGTTAAAAGGAAAAGAGGGAGACCTTTTAAAAGGTGGGAAGACGACATTGTCAAAACTGCTGAAAACCTTTGGACCAGGACAGCTAGGTTTCGAAATGAATGGAAACATTTGGAGGAGGCTTTTACCGCCTTAGGCGGTCCTTACACATAATAAAAACAACGTCAATACTAACACACAATACTAAGAAATAGATTTTAAAGTTTTTAATTCTCTCATATAATAACACATACTAATACAATTATTTTAATTATTGTCTAATAGTGAAACATATTTTAAACATAAGTACTTGTAAGGAATTAATAAAAGCTTTTTTTAATATTTGACAGCTATTTGCGACGTTGCCAACTTTCTGGTTACGCGCCCTTAATCATTAATCCCCTGGTATTGTTAAAATTTCCCAATTAAGTTTCTGCTCTAATAATAGACTGCTTGGTTTTGTATTGTAAATAATTTAGATTTAAAGTAATATCCATAAATGAACATCCGGTTCAAATAATACCACGTGAACGTAATATCGTGTAAATAACCCGTCTGTTATTCCAGACTGTTATCAATATCTATGCCATTCATCCAGATCTGTTCAGCTTTTCTGAGGTGATTGACTAACAAACATCCATCGATCTAACCAAATCTTGGCATTTATAATAATAAATAGTATTGCTAAGTTACCAGAGATTAGACTGAATTTTGCAAGCCCAGTGCTGCTATATTGACTACGATCATCATGAATTAGACAAAAGCCGATGTACTTACTTATATTACGCCAAAATTCTATCTCTGTATAGAAAAACTTTTTTGGGTCAGGTGATATTTTTCCGAGGTGAATTGAGGACACCAATGTTGTCCACTTTGTTCACCCAGGTGATATCACCCAGGTGAACAAAGTGGAATAAACCATGCGTTTCACAAGAACAGAGAGGAACAGTCTACTGTTACATTAGGCCTACCGTTACAATTCTACTGCGTTATGCTGTTACGTGACCGATACAGTTTCGTCACAACACACGCATTTTGACCGACAGATGATAGATCAGCAGGTAACTGAGGAACAAGTCGAAAGTGAAGTATAAACTAATAATATAAACTAATAAATAAAATAAAGTCCGCGAGAGCATATATTTATCTTTTAAGATTAAGTCATTATAACCTTTTTTATGGAAATCAAATTTGATTTTAAAGTAATGCATTATTTGCGAAGGTATTTTCATTAACACGATATTAATCCTTATTCAAATAAATACGTTAATCATCACAAGCATTTATACATCAGACTAAAATTGTTACGACAATGGGGTTGTCAAAATCGAAGATCTAAAACGTCTGATGCGTAATTCCTAGAGCCCGAGTAAAAAAAAAAATAGGAGTTTTGGCCCGTATAGTCAAATTTTTATTCATATATTCGTCGTCATCGAAAATCAGTCCTAAACTGTAACCGCTTTCACTGGTACTCCCAGCTAATGTTATTTTATGATTACACAGTGAAATTAGTGATAGCTTTGATTTGATTTCCACAGGTGTTCCAGATTTTCAATTTTTATACGTTTTTTTTATAGGTTTGGTTCAAAGTAATTGTTACAGTTGGAACACCATAGTTAAAATTTAAAACGGGATAGTTATCAAGTTAAATTAACTGTTTTGCATTTCGGTGCTGTTGCAAGCACCATGGGTCAAGAATGACCATGCATGTGATTATACATTTGATTCATATGTGATCACAATAAAATTTACAAGGCGACAATCATCTGTGTCGGTTTGAAATAGCCTTGGGAGCAATACACGATTTAAAGACAATTAATATAATTATTTTTCAAGGTGTCAATGAATGTCACTGATAATTATGATGACCGGTCAAAAGTTGTAATTGCTTTAAAAATAAATAATGTAATGACATTGTGTACTTCCGTCTTAAATGGACATGAAGAAGATAATGTACGGATTCATGAATATTTAATTATAGAAGGCTACTTCCATACTCGGGTTTAATATCACGTAATCGAGGCAAACCATATTTCTTATAAAGGCTCCCAAAACTGAAGTGAATTATGGGTATTAATACCAAAATTAAAGTGCTGATTCCCATAATATGCACTGCAGAATCACATGATTTGCATTAGTAGTTCAATAACAGCTTTGTTAGAACTTTAACAATGTTGTTGTGTGCATAATTTATAAACCTATTGTACTTTTAGTGATAGATATCGAGCAAACCTAAAAACCAAACCATGTGTTAAAAATAAAACACGACATGACCGTTAATGATAACATAAAAGACAATGAAGATTCAAATCATGCGCTAATTATCATGACATTTTTATTTATTATAAACCCAACCTAAAAACCAAATCAAAACCAAATTATGTGTAAAGAACAATGCATTAACATTTCGATTCAAATCTCGCACAAATTATTAATATCGAAAAACATTTAATTCAGAAAACGTTCAAAAGAAATCTAAATCCATTCACCAAATTTCTCAAAAGTGACGAAACGAAAGACATACAAAAATCGCCCATTTTGATTATGTACATATTCCGAATTCCATCACAATTTCCATCGGAGGTGTTTCTCAAAATATGCCTACAATAAGTGGGTTAGCAGGTCGGCGAGCAGTTGTATAAGAGTTATACAACGGATGACCTTGTGAAACAGCAAGCCACGCGTTCAAGTTCATCTTGGATTTTAATATATTAGCTTGTATATTTTGTAGTGAATGATTGCTGCTGTTTTTTGGGTTTCTTTGGTTTGTTAATGGTTTAGTAGATTGAATAAACTAATATAGTCTTGTCTTCAACTCCATCCAAAGGTTGTTTTGAAAAGATTGCTTTTAGAGTGTCACTTTGTTTATTAGGCCTACTTAGTAAATACATGCAATTTGTATCATGTGCATAATAAAGTGTATGCTATATACAAGTTTCTTTTTATGTTGGTCATTTCCTGTAGGTTCCGTACTCAACTTTGTAAAAATATGAGAATATTGAAATAACTACTGCCATACCACTTTCTGTCCTTACCCTTTACTCAAGAACGACAGACAATTAGTCCTTTAGTTCTAATCTATATTACTGTATTCTGATCAAGTTAAGAATCCAGATCTACTGGAATTATTTAATAAATATTTGCTATCCTTACCATCAGCATAATGTTCGTCGTATTATTTGAATGCATTTGTTTATCTATGCCAATGCTAATTTAAATTCATTCAACCGTTTAAACATTCAGAAAACATGACTTCCGCGTTGAAACATTCTTCTATCACGTTGATATGCCACTGCAGTGCCTTGCCAAGAATTCTCCATAATGTCTTGATTAGGAATCATTTACTTCGCTACGTCTTATGAACGTGGTCAGAATTGAACCTATGATTAACATAATGCTTTATGATTCTATATACATTACGCATCATAGTGTGATTACGATGGAATAATGACTTGCTTTAGCTGTATGAAGTAAAACTGCTTATCGTGTTATGTGTCTGGGCTCGTATTTGATAATAGACTGTGTTTTTTTACATGTGTTTTATTACACATAATAACATAGTCAGTCTTATAATATTCACAGGGAGTGGGCTGTAATCCGCTCAGTGCGGGTTGGTAGTTGACACATGGCTTCGATTTTTTGGTTCTAGAACTTTCCTCGAAATGTTTTCTCTCGCCGTTTTGAGTCTAGTGATGATGAAATAAATTGTATACATAGTAATGCGCCTGGTGGGTCGACGACGATTTATACCTTGTCCTAAAGATGTAAATCGTCGTCGGGGCAATAATTTAAATGAGAATGAAATGAAAATCCTGCAAGCTCGCGGTTTGCCACATCCTAGATTTGGGAAGACGAAGTGCCAGAACAAACTTCTCAGCAAAGTGTGCATTAATTGTGATATTTTGATCGTTTAGATTGACATTGTTGAATTGATAAAACATTCTACAACTATGACTGTTTTTCTCTTAATTACTCGTATAGCTCATAAAATTCATTGCCTCGGTTATTTTAGGATTATATTTCCAAGTTCGCACGCATATCTCAAACGACCTGGATATTGGAAAGTTCGGTGATCGGCCTCACCTTGTACACTTTATGTAACCGTTACAAGTCTTATGTGCGCATTGTTTATATTTGTATGCAAATATTCTGTTTTGAAACCTACCTACGATTTGGGTGGCATGCGGTCGAGAGTGGTGTCATTAGACGTGCTTAACGCTGTGTCTGTTTTATTGATTACTTGTTGTCTATCTAGACGCTAATTAGTATAATATCTGTGCATTCATTTTTCGTGCTTTGTTAATCATCCCAGTAATCTTTTTTTTTCAAACTATTCAGAGTATTTCTAAGTTGACCAACAGAGTGAATTTCAAAATCTAAGGAGAAACCGGAAAACTTGCCAAAATTGTTAACTCCAAAACTCAAAAAAGAGCTAAAGTTTCTTTACAAAGTTTTCGAGTATCTCTTATGAATTCCCTTATTAGCTAGCATTAAAAGAATGACTCTGAATCCATGAAGTTAGTCCAGAAATGATTCTAGAAAATATCCATAATTATCTCCAAAAGAGAGAGCGCAGTGGTGGCCCAGTGGTGTCGGCCTCGACTTACGAGTTGTAGGTCGTGGGTTCGAACCCCGTCAGGCGCATTACTTTGTGTAATTTATTTCAACACCACTGCTCTCAAAACGGTGAAGGAAAACATCGTGAGGAAACCGGCATGTCCTAGAACCAAAAAATTCGAAGACATGTGACATCCACCAATCCGCACTGGACCCGCGTGGTAGATTACGGCCCACTCCCTCTCACAGAGAGGAGGCCTGTGTCCCAGCAGTGGGACCATTTATAGGCTGATGATGATCATCTCCAAAAAATAAACACACAGCAATTTAATGAATAAATCTTTTTCTTTCTTTTCAGCGGAATACATTCAACCATGCAGCCAAAAGGACACAGAACTGGACACATGTATAAAGAACTCTTTCAACCATCTACGACCATACTTGTCCAGAGGTATACCTGAGCTGGGTGTTCCTCCTGTGGAGCCCCTCTTCATCGACCGACTGGTGATGGCCAACGAAGCCGGCCCCGTCAGGGTCACCGCGGCTTTTAGCAACATCACCGTTGTTGGCCCTAGTAATTATACCATTACTAAGATCAGGTAAGACAAAAGCTTCATTCTTCTTTCACTTAAGGCTTACGAGTTGCTACACACATGCCGGCGGCAATACCGCCGGGTTTATGCTGAGTGGCTATGCCGCCGGAAATGCAAGCAATGCACAAAGCCGCCAAGCATCATTCCGGTTGTGACAGTGACATATACAGAACGCCGCTTTAATGCCAGGAACAAACTGACGCCGGCAAGCCGCGTATCCCGCCGGCACACCCCGGCGGCCATTGTATGGCAAAGCCAGCGGCTTTGACAGCCGCCGGGTGCACCGCGGCCCTGCCGCCGGCAGTGTGTGCAGGAGCCTTTAAGGCCGGTTGTTTATTCAATAGTTAAAGTAACTGATGTTAAAATCCCATTTTTTTTTAACAAATGGTTAAAATATTGTTTAATTTAACTACTGATTCAACAATTCGCCCTCAAGAGCGTGTACGCAATGAATTTCAACAAACTTTCAAGTCTTTTTTTTTCGAAATGCCGAGCCAATTCAATGAACCTCGTAAGGAGAAAAAGGTCACAACAGTATCTTTAAGATCAGTTCATTCAATTTGAAAAAATACGCCACTGAAATAAAAAAGAAAGTTTAAAAAATCTGTTTTAATAAGGCTGAAAGACTGCTCTTGATCTTGGCAGCCATGTGCACCAAAGCGTAACTCATAACACAGATATTTTTCAGGTGTTTTTATTGTTATGTGTTTAGTAACATCTAAAGCGGCCATTCACAAAACAGTAACTAAGCTAAGTTTTAAAATCCATTTTTTTTAACTTTGCCCCATACTGGAATTAATCTAGTCTCGTGCCTGCCGGGGTCCCGGGATTGTTTTAAAAGGTCACCATAGTTCTGGAACGCAAAGAACAATTGAAAGGACAGTTTATTTTTTAGGGTTCCGTATTAGTCAGTCTAGTTTGACAGAGCGGGGCAATTCATTGACGAATTTCCAATAAAAAAGTCCTAGTTATTAAAAATAGAAACTATACTAATCTAGATCTTCGGGTCAATAACAAAGCGTTATTTCGAAATTACTAATTAAAAGCAGTAATTCTCTCTTAAACTGTAAATCTTAAAAGTAATAAGGAATCGAGGTCAAGTCAGTGTTGTCGCTTGTCACTATTACAAACGGATAAGTACAAAAATTGTGTAAATGTCGTAAGCGACACCCAGTCGAGTCACCACTGTCATTGCAACAAGTTTTCGTAATATTATGTCCCACAGCCATTTCATTTGATGTCACGAAAATTATGAATTTCTTGTGATATTATGATCAAGTCATAACAAGGTGTGGTAGGTACCTACATAGAAATGAGACAGTATTTTTTGTGAATTTAAATCTCTCTGTAAACGTACAAACGAACGATACAAGAGTAATACTCTACATAGGGGCAACGATTTAAAAAAAGTAGCACGGCACCCACTGGAAAAATATATGTGTCGCAGGTATTTCATCAAATAAGGTTTTTGAAACAACGGATGATGTTAAAATAACAACACGATTTATCATTTCCCTAAACAAATCTAGTGATTTGATCAAATCCCTAAATTGGTTCAGTGAAATGACAAAAATTTCAGAAAATGTCGACGGAGCACCGCTTGGCGGTGCTCCTACTTCTGGGTGGTTAAAAAAAATAACCACGAAGGGGATGGCGGGGTCTGGAAGACCCCGCTTGCCTTCTAACCTAACCTGTCCGAGTCGGGGTGATCAAAAACCTAATTTGATGAAAAACCTACGACTTTAAAATGTATCTAATAAAAATTGGCCAAGTGCAAATCGGATTCGTGCATAAAGGAGTGTAGAGTAAATAAATATGTGAAATTATGATTACAATAATTTCACATACGAAATATAACTTTGAGCTTATAGTAATATAGTAGCAATTACAGTCACAAATGAAAAAGATCAGCCAGTAACCTCTTGCACATCTTTTAGTGCAATAACAGACCTTTCTCAAAGACGACGTTTAGGACTTGCTCAATACAAAACTACTGACATAATAGGAGGTAAATGTTACAGCTGTCAATTTGTAAGACCTAAAGATGCTTGTAAAAATAATATACTATTATTAGACTACGTCTATACCTATACTATAGTCAGTTTTTGAAGAGCCTTAATTATTACCTACATTGATAAATACTTACAACTTTTCGGGCGCTTTTCGTCTATCCGTTTACCCAATAAGTACCAAAGCACTCATGTTTGAGCGGATTTTATAATTAAAGTATTAATCCGTTATTAAATTGGAATACAAGGTGTGTTCTCCGCACGAAGAATTACACGTTTTAATTGGCTCTCAGATTCAATAAGCCTTTGTGGTACAAAATTGTTTGACGTGGCTTTATAATAGTACATTGTTATCCAAGGCGTGAAAGTTACTTATTTACGTCCCGAGACGGGGTTTGGCGCCCGTAACGTAGTGAGGGCGCTAATAGTTCGAGGGACTAAATAAGTAATTTACCCGAGGTAAACACTGTGCTTTTCATTACGAATACGAGGAAAGTAAAATTAACAACATTTTTAGCTAAAGAAAAAATGAGTGTAGGTAGATCGGATTGTCACTTTGCCGCTTGTTTTTTTTTTTAATTTTTGTGCTGTGGTCGTCCATCTATACAGCCAGGATTTTCATGTTCATTATTTAAAAATTGGCAAAGATTTTGTCGAAATCTGTATTATTTTAGAGAAATAGTTGAAACTAAATTATTTTGAAGTCATTATTTATATTTTCAATACTTAACTTTATGTTATTTTAATTTTAAATCGCTCTGTAATTTCGTGGCTGTATAAAAAGTTTGAACATCGTTCAATAGAAATGTCAAAATAGAACTAGTTTTTTTTTTCTTAAATTTAGCAGCTGTCAGTTGAAAGCGATTTTCCCTAGGGCGGCAATGGATAACTTTCAAACGGCTAATCAGACATGTAATGACCTACTTTCAGAGTATGAGTAATGAAAAGTCATGAATGCCGCAGCATTGCTGTCACTATGGTGCTGCGGAGTAGTGCTGCCAGTCGCGTAGAATCCGAACAAGGCGACATTACTGGCAGACGCGGCAATACTGCTGTACATCAATTCTGCCGCTAGCGATGATTCCCGATATCCACCCTCAATTCGGCCACCACTGGTGGACAGCGAAACATTTTTATTTTCTCCTTCTTCCTCCCGAATACCATGTGTACTTTTCGCCATGTACACATGGTATTCATGTGTACATAGCGAAAAGTGATGAGAGAAGAGCTATTATTTCACCGATTCTTAGCCGGGTGCTAGGGGCACGGCAATTGATATTTAGGCTATATAAGCCAATCGCTTAAGAGGTATATTGCCCAGTAAAACATTTAGTCACAGTACCTTAATCTAGGTAATTTGTATCTCACAAGAATAACTTTCACTTTACAGACAAAAATACAGGTAAGTTCATTATAATATAGGTATAACATTTATCATCATCATCAGCCTATAAATGTTCCCACTGCTGGGACACAGGTCTCCTCTCTGTGAGAGGGAGTGGGCCATAATCCACCACGCGGGCCCAGTGCGGGTTGGTGGATGTCACATGTCTTCGAATTTTTGGTTCTAGGACATGCCGGTTTCCTCACGATGTTTTCGTGTTTCCTTCACCGTTTTGAGAGCAGTGGTGATGAAATAAATTACACAAAGTAATGCGCCTGCCTGGATTCGAACTCACGACCTACAACTCGTAAGTCGGGGCCGATACCACTGGGCCATCACTGCAACTAACATTTATAGTTACCCGATAGTTCCGCGACCCCGGCAGGCTTTGGCCCTCAAAGCACCGTTCATATTACTGACAGCTCTTTGAGGCGGTGCATAATCGGATGTGAAGTGGATTAGCATCAATATTCAAAACAGTACAAATAGAAAAAAATATCGATCAAAAGCTATGGAAGAAAAGTCCTCTAGTAACTAGTTAATAATACTGAGTTTGATGTTTGTAAGTTTGAGTGGGGAAATCATTGGAACCACTGAACAGATTTCAATAAGTCTTCACTCATAGAAAACATATTTGAAATATTCCCCTGGATAATTTTCAATTATAACGCAGCAAAGGAGGTATAGTTACGAATTTTCACGTTTTTGACCTAATTCGAATTCCAAATATGAAGCCCATTCAAACTGCATTATTATTTTCACAAGAATTTTTAATTGCAATACAGTTACAAAAGTAAGTAAAAATGTTTATGGTCATTTTGTCCCATTACCGTTTTGAAATAGTAATTCTTGTCTATGTCTTCAAAATGGTGGGAAGTTTGCCAAAATGAAATAATTAAGAGCATAAAACATTTCATAAGACCGAGGTACGGTTGTGGGACAATTCGAGCGTAAAAGGCCGAATTTTGTAACTTAATACTTTGAAGGTTTACAAAGGGATAGACGAAATAATTGTATATTATATTCTATTTTGTGGTAAAAGCAGTTTACCTTAACTCTGCCGTGCAGGCCCTAAAGTGCAGTATGAGGAAAAAAGCGGTTTCGAGAAAACCGCGAAAAACTTTTTAACACTGTTTTTTTTAATATTGTTAATGTGTATGGTGCATATTTTTATTGCTACGCGGACTAAGTGACAACAAAGATGGTATTTACAAAAACAAATATTAATTTAGTTTATTAGATTTTAATTAAAATCGGGTTTTTTAAAATCATGGCAGTTACTGCACGCAAAAAGTTACCCATACGCAGATTAAAATGCGGTAAAAATACTTGATACCACAAAAACTTAGATTTTTTTGCTACTTTGCAGACTAATTTGCAGCATAAGACTTTCTTTACTGCATTTTAATTTGTGTCTTGAGCGATTTGCACATGTACTACATAACGATTTCCTCCAACTTACGAGTATGTTTGAGGTGGGAATTTACAGAAAAAAATGTATGTATAAAATTGACGTTAATTTTTTAATAATATTAGTCCAGTCAACGGGGAGTTTTGCCCTACAAAAGGTGGTGTAGTTTTTTTTTAAGTTTTGCTTAAGTTTATTACTAACAGTAAGCTCGTAACTAGTACCTACTAACAAAATATGGATGTAATCGTAAGATGAGTCTGAAATAAATGATTATTATTATTAAGTATAGCTAACTCATGAAAAATTTAAGTTTTCGATCTCGAGGAGTGTCTGTGTTAGCCAGCATCTTGGATTGAAGGAGTCCAAATTCGTTCTTTTTCACATAATACTTCAACAGCTGACTTTATGACAAAAATGTCTAAGAGAAGTTTAAAGACATTAAAATTCCACAACAAATTGTATTTTTACGTTACTTATATTTCGTTTATTTAGACACGTGAAACTTGTTTTACCGAATGCGTATTAGACGCTAAGATGTCTGAAGTAAAGGACAACTGAAATCACACGTTGTTTTTTGAGCAAATCTAGTTCCTTCCACTCCATTCAGTGCAATCGTCAATTTATCCCCATAAAGTCCAAAAAATAAAAATAAAAAATGTTAAATATGAAAATGTGTTTTATGCGTTAGAACCACAGAAAACAAATAATTATTCGCAACACATAAAAAAAACCCTGTTTAAAAGAAAAAAAACTAACTGGCTGACTGACTGATGGATCAACGCCCAGCCGAAACCGGTGGGTATAGAGGCATGAAATTTTGCACACAATTATCAACAAAATCGATAAAATAAGTGTTAAGAGGATTTTTTGTAAATCTAAACCCAAAATTTGCATCCTCGCGGACGAAATTGTGGGCAAAATACTCGTCAAATGTGTAGACGATTTTTATGAATGTTGAGTGTTCTTCCTCTTGTAACTTTGAATCTACTTAGATGACGTACCTACAGAATATGTACAAACAAATAAAGTTGTTGTGGAATTTTATTGACTTTAAACTTCACATTTTTGTTGTAAAGTTAACTCTTGAAGCATTATGTGAAAAAGAACAAATTAGGACCCCTTCAATCCAACATGGCGGCTAACGCAGACACTCCTTGAGCTCGAAAACTTACATTTTTCATGAGTAGCATGTACTTATGAAATACAAATGAAAACTACACCACATAATGCAACGCAGAGCCTCTTTTTTGTCCCCATTGACTGGACTATGGTATGTAATTGTATCTTAATTTTAAAAAGCTTTGAACACAAGCGGTAATAAAGACATTTAAGTTTAAAATTAAATGGTAAGTAGGTATACTTAAAGCTTTTTGGTTCCGCAAGAAGCATGAGATTTTCAATTAAATGTCACATTAATTTATATAACTACAGTGTTTGTTTTCCCACTACCGATACTTTAAGGGGATATAATAGACTCATTTTCATCGACAAATCTGCTTATGAAAAATTCCTACTAAAACATATTGCGAATGGCGGCCATTTTGGTTTTTTAACCGGCCGAACTGAAATATGTACAATAAAATGAAACCAAGAGATCAATATAATAAACGTTGAAGCTTCCGAAAAACTTACCAGAGTTTTCTAAAAAATAAGAAAAAAGAATAAAAAAACATGGGAAAGCACTTAATTGTACACAAAAATTACTGATGTTTTTTCACATATTTTACTCTAGCTCGAAAAGTACCCCTGTTTTTTGCTTGGGTTTTTGTGGTAAATTAAAAGTATTCGACTGATCGAGCAAGAAAGTTAGCGACAAATTCTGACTAGAACGCAGTAAAATATGACCTGTACTGCAGTGAAATTAGTAAAATCGTTCAAGTTAGCAATTATAATGCAGTAACAGAGTGTCATACTGCGTTTTAATTAGCATTTAAGTTATTTTCATCTTTTGAAAAATACTGACTATGCAGCAGTAAATAATGAATATACTGCACTTTAGTTGGTTTTCACGTAATAAAGTTACTTCAATAACACTAAATAAAATACTACATTTTAGTACTTTGCTGCATTTTAATCTGTAGTTCATGTGAAATAAAATAGTGATCAGCCATGCAGTATTAACACTTTTGGTACAAAAACTACTTACTGCGTTTTAATTTATATTCCTCAATATTTTTTTTGGGTATAGAATACAGATTTTATGTGGTAATATCGATATTTACTGCGTTTAACTTGGTAAAGTGACGGATCGTGGTAGACGTAACTGCTATAACTGTATTTTAGTTGGTATTGTAATATATTTAGACATTCAAAATTACGTTACTGCTTTCAAAAAATTGATTTTTTAACTGTTTGAAGCATCCTATCAAATACCTGATTAGATCTTCATGTTCCTTATAACGTGTCCGTTAAGGTTCTATATTCAACAAAAAAATGACAAAAAACCTGTTACTGCGTTTTAGGGACTGCACGGCAGAACTGTAGGCTACAAATGAGTATTTGTCTAAACAATTTATAAATACTAAAATAAATTAAGTCGACTGTAATATCATACTTGAAAAAACTTACAAAGATTTTAGTTCACGTAAGTATAGTAAATTGTACCTATTGATTCAACTTGATCACTATAAAGAACACTATAAAAATAATGATAGTAACAAGTAAAAACATATATTTTATGTTCTGGTTCTTATGCCAATAAAATATTATAAAAAAAATTTAAGTAATTCTAACATTCATCAAAAAAAAAAAAAAAACAAAACAATCGTCTTCTCCAACTTCTAGGAACCCCTTCTGGGAATATTTATTGTACCCGAGGGGTACTCTTACCCCTCGGGTACAATAAATATTCCCACAAATATTAATTGTGTGCTGACCCGATTTCATTATGTATGCAGGTCTGACCTGAAGAAGCTACGCATAGACATGGGCCTGGTGCTACCTCGCATCGAGATCACAGGAAGATACGAAGTTTCTGGACAAGTACTGCTGTTCCCCGTCAGGTCACAGGGAGATTTCTGGGCATCATTTGGTAAGTACAATCATTTAAGAGCGCATATTCTAAAAGTTGGCAACGTCGCAAATAGTTGTCAAATATTAACAAGTTTTAATTATTTTAGCAATATTACTGTATGGAAATTTGAAATATAGCTCTGTAGTGCACTAAAACATTGATATAGGAATGCAATTAAAACACTGAATTTGATGTTGTAACCGTTTCAGGTGTAAAAAAAGCATTTGGAAGGTTTCCAAATACTTTTTTTACATCTAAAACTATATATTTGGTGTTACGATATTAATTATTGCATTCCCTGATCAATGTTTTAGTGCACTACAGAGCCATATTTCTTATTTTCATACAGTAAATTTACCAAATTAATTTAAACTTGTAAATATTTGACGGCCATTTGCGACGTTGCCAACATTCTGGTTATGCGGTCTTAACCTATTTTCATAATGTCTGGCTTTTTTAGAGACTTGAGCATACACTTGTTTTAAATTTGGCGAACTGAACAACGAATAGATCCAAGCATAGAGCCAAACATCGCTACGAACATTTCCATGATCTTTCTAGCAAATGCTCTAGTCGATGCCGTCAAAAATTTTTTCTTGACGTCAGCTTGGCAAAAAGCTTCGTTAGAATGCTCGCTAAAACGCTTTCGTTTATTCCTCTGTAATGTAACATTCGCATTCTCATTACAAGTGAATGCTTAAGGTTATCAGATCTAGACTTAGATCTATGCATAAACAAATATCTATTTTTCGGGTGAGACGGCGACGGTGAGCGGTTTGTTTATTGGTCCCCCCTGTAGTGTTAGAGTTAATTTAACCGCTCTGGGAACTCACAGACCTCTGACAAGGTAGATTATATTGATCCCCTTATTTATGTTAAGCTGTTAGATTTTAATCAAAAACTTGCCAAAAGAGACTTCACACAAGAATTTAAGTAAACGCATCATGTGACACGATAAAACAATGCCAAAAAATACTTCGGCTTAAAATAAATACAGGGTCACATTTTCGATTTCCGAGTGGGATAAATATTAAACATGACTTACTTATATTTGTTCTGAATATATTTGCACGAATAATGGCATCGATTACAATGATAATAAGTCTGAGTGAAGTCCATTGTGGAGGTCATTTTTTATTCACGGGGTCAAATTTTTTCGTGGTTACGAGACAAAGCTTCCCTTTTGCTTTTGCCCTGTATGTAGTTAGACTACACTTGATCTTTAAATTTCGACGTGCTTACTTATCCTTCAAAACAATTTGACCGATTTTGATAAACTTTAGACAGGACCTGGAGTTGGTACGTCGACATCTTCAGATTCGTTATTAAATTACTATTCATGGTCTAAATTATCATGAGGTTGCTCAATATTTTGACTAAGTGTTCCATTCCAAAATTAAATAGCTTATTTTTCTGAAGTCCAACTAGACATATCTATCGTATCTCATAAAATTAGGTGCGCTAACTTACAGTCTATTTAGAGTTCAAAATTCCATTTCTCATGTTTTCTCTTCTCCCCCTTTTCAAGGTGACGTGGTGGCAATAGCCAAAATCTTTGGCAAGGAGACCACTCGTGACAGTGTCAGGTATATGTTGGCTGACCGACTGCTGGTGGACTTCAAACTGAGGACGTCTAGGTTCAAGGTTCGGGATACTGTCAACCATGGAAGCGTTATTGGTGAGTTGAGTTTCATTGCCTTCTGTCTTTTTTTTAATATTTGATGCGAGCTGAAAGAATAGGGAAAGGTAACCGTGACCCTGGAATGTAAAGTGCTACTGATGGAACACCACGAATTTCTGCTTAACCCAAGACGGAAGGACGTATTTAGTGATTTTTCCACTTAAAAAATGAGCTGACTGTAAAATTAAGCTCTGTCTTTCATTGATCTGTTAACCTTCATGATTAATTCACTGAATGATGAGTTAGAAAACCATGGCCTAAGTCTTAAATTCGAGCCTCCGCTCTTTGCTATATTAAAATCCATTTAGAAACATTTTACGATGACACATCCAGTATTTTCAAAAATAAGTCCACCAATTTGCATTACGCATGTTGATTATAAAGGGAGAAGTTGCTATGGGGCATGGACGTGGCCGTCCACGTCCATGCAAAAAATACTCACAGGGGAAAATTAGTAAGAAAATAATGAATTTTCGAATAATCAATACTTCTAGCGAGAAATCGTACCCGTGGATTTTTGAACAACAATATTACAAACACACAATTCAATAAGTTTAGTGATACTATAGTATTGTGTGTCCCTGTTGTAGGCTCAAATTCTGGCAAGTAATTTACCCACAACACGTAAACATTTTCAAACAGTAACGTCCTTATCCTAAATTGCAGGTGAAGCGATGAACCAGTTCTTAAACAACAATGCAGCGGAGATCATCGAGGAGATGAGGCCAGCTGCTTCCGCGTCTATCGCGAAGCACTTCCAGGCGTTCGTGAACGCCGCCTTCTCCAAGATTCCCATGGACATCTGGCTTATGCCATAGACCTGTGAGTGAGCTTGTGAACAGTCAATTTGTAGTTCAGCTCTTCTAGCCAAGTCGCAACAAGTCGCAAACGATAATCGTAAACGCCCGGTACTCCAGAGCCTAAAGTTAAAAATCTATTAAAGCCAATTCAGCGTTTGCGTTTAATATTGTTACATGGTTACAGGGCCAAGTATTGTGAATGTTTCTTGAAGCATTTCTTCACCGATTTTTATTTAGACTTTATTTCAGTTAGATAGTGTTCAAATCAAATCAAATCAAATCAAATCGTTTATTTCAACTAGGCCAATTACAGGCACTTTTGAATTGTCAAAAGACATAAAATAAAACAAGTTAGTACAAAAATAGTTATGGTGCTACAGTCCCAGTCACAAGACATAAAAACTGTGAAAGTACCGTAGGTGCTCATTCCAAAGCGTAGATCTCTTTGGAGAAGAATGAGCAAGAAACTCCATGGACACTCTTTTTCAATCGCCAAAAATTATTACAGAACTTTTGTTACATCATTCATCATCAGATGGTACATTATGTGAGAACGATGTGGCAAGTTAATTGTGTCCATAGTAAACATAAAAAAGACAATTCAAAAATAAAGTTAAGTATTAATAATTAAAATAGACCGTGGCAGCTGAGAGATGACCAGTCCCAACTGACAGCGCCCGTTCACGAACATGACACATATATCAGCACCATTCAGCTCAACCATTTTGAAGGGAACTAAATGATCCGACATACACGCCACCATCAGCGAGACTTTTGAGTGAGCATGACATACTCTCAACCGCCAGAGTCATTCAAGTCAATGAAAGACGTAGGTTTCAAGTCAAAGATAGCTCTGAAGTACATGGTACTCACACAATGCTGGCTATGACGCTATATAATACTAGCAGTCAAAAGTGCATGTTGATCGGTCAAACTCATTATTAAGTTTAGCATTGTGTTCTCATGATATACAAAACAATTTAGTTTGATAGCTAGAATCGCTATGTTTTGAAAAAGGGTTTACCAACTGATGTACTGACCCGCTAGCGAGTGCGAAATTAAATACATAGATTTTTTAAATCTAAATTTACAATTATCCTTGACAACTAAACGAATAATACAAGTAAATTTTTTGGCAAAAAGCACTATCAGTATACATCAAAAATAAAAAAAGCCTTATTTTTGAGTCAATGTTATAAATGAAACGAGTAATTTCAATTTTAAAAATGGAATTAGGGGAACAGTGTATAAGACGGGGACGTTAATAATCGCGAGGTATAATGGGGACATAATTATACTCTTTAGGCATACTTAACACAACACTAACGTAGAGCAAACGCCATCAGGACGTCATTTGCAAGCGGCCAGACGGAAATAGCATCCTTTTGGCGCTTGTGCTACGTAAGTTTTGTGTTAAGTTTGCCTTAGGTGTGTGATTTCCCATCATACCTCGCGTCCCCGTCTTATACACTGTTCCCCTACGAGTATTTACTCTACGGTTCCATAGTTAATAGTTTTGACTTGTTTACAATGTTGACTGTGACAGAAGTTTATTTGAATGGACATAATATAAAAAAGTGATTTTGTGAAAAACTGAAGTCGATCAGAGGTACGACTTTTTGCGTTGATGTCTTTTCTTTCAGCAGTTTTTGAGACTCGATTAAATATTTTTATTTTATTTTTTGACAACTTGTATTGCAACTAGATCGTTTGTTTTGTCTTATTTGCAGTGGTTTAAGATCTCAAAATAATTTCTTAGTTTTCAAATTAAATGTTAAAAATTCAAATAATATTAACTAATTATAGCGCTCCGAACTTGCATTTTTATTCTTTTGTGTGATTTTGCGTTCAAATTCAGAGAGTTTAACCAGTGATAGTTTGAAATACCGATTAATTATAAGATTGACTGTTCACAATGGTCTTATGTTGTCTCACGTAAAAAAACATATTTCTAGGTTTTCAGTAGGTACGGACCTATCCCATTAAAACGTTTTAAAGAAATTTTCAAATTGGGACAGGTTAATGTGCTTGCGTCCGTAAATTTTTTTTCATTTAAAAAAACTTGGGAAGTTCTTAAGAAACTTCTCTGTGTCGCGTGTGCGTCAATTGTATAAAACAAACCAATTAGTGGCCAAACATGGACCATTGTGTACAGGGCTAATTAGCCATTCATAGTACATAAGTGAGCTTTATTTATTTAAGTAACTAAGTGATCACCCGATACTATAGACGTACTTAAGACACTAGGCTACAATGTAAATGTAATAACGATTGTGATGACTAAAATGTACTTAGTTGTAAAAATATATTATTATTTACAACTTTACATTGTTTTATTCGTAGGTACGTGTAAGTGTATGTAGTACGTACCTAGTATTAAAATTTTCCTAATGAGAGATAATATTTCTTAAATATTTTATCCGCTATGCATGAACGAAACAACAACGAGACAAGGCATTTCACGACTTTTCATATTTTTTTTAAATGATACAGAAATAAAAAGTATAAATATAATTTATTAAATAAATTATTAAAAATAACAATTTATACACTTTCAACCCTGGAGGTTAAACGGTTTTCACTAAAAACGAAACGAGAACTAATTAATCACCTGGCCTTAAGGGCGAGTTTTTGGATCATTAGTTACACTAACTATTTGTTAAGTCACACATTTTTTAAACATTGGTTAAAAAAATGTACAGTTTTTTAACTAACAGTTAACATAACTGCTGGTTAGTCAACTGGCCCTTAGTATTGCTTCCTGTTGTTTAGCTAGTGTTTAGTCTTTGGACAGTATATCATCAGCATTAAGCGTAGAGAAAGCGTGGTCAGCGAGAGGTTTCAAGAAATCCCTCAGAGCGTCCTCCATGGGCGCCTGCAACTCTTCAAGCAGCTTCTGCCAGTTCTCGTTCAGGAACTGGTTCATTGTGTTACCTAGAAATAGAAGATGGTTTTAGGACGAATAAAGGCGGTGGTTCGCGTTCGCGACAGAGACAGGAGACCGCGACTGTATTTAACATTAGGGAATGTATGAGCGGCAGTTCGCGAGCGAGACACAGACAGGAGACAGATACGGTAGCGATCTCCGGTCGCGGTCTCATATCGCGGTCTCCTGTTGCGAACCGCCACCTTAACACTTTAGAGTCAAGTACTGGTGTAGCGTACAGTAACCGTACAAAAAGCAAAAAGTACACTACCGCCATCTATGCAATGACGGAGGAACTAAGAGTTCTACATCGCGCAATTAAAGTTATCCGCAAAATTAGAAGACACAATATTCCGATTGTGAATATCGGGCAGAAAGCCCACCAGACACAACAGTACAACAAAAGGCTGATCGGAAGGTATGAAGGTTTTCATCGGGGTATTGCGGATATTTCCACTCTGTACCTCCTACCCTAAGTGTCTAAACACACTTTGCCGAAATTACGCGACCGAAGTTCGGCGCGGGTGGCGCGGGGGGCTCCCTGCTGCTCCCCGCCCCCGGATCTTCGTCGGTAATCGAACTGAACTTCGGTCGCATATAATGTGTGGTTACAGAATTAGTTGCCGCTGAACTTACGCACGACCGAAGTTACGCTGTACGCTATGACGCGACGTAATTTCGGCATAGTGTGTCGTCAGTAATTCAAATAGCATTGCAGGCGTAATTGAACCGAACTTCGGTCGCGTAACTTCGGCATAGTGTGTTTAGACACTTAAACTGGTGACCCCGACGGCATTTCTAATTTGATATAACACCTATTTCGTAATAGTATTGTATCAAAATAGAAGGTTCATGAAAACATAATAATTATGGTAGGAGAAAATCGCCTTTAAATTCTGCTAAGTGACATTCATTTAAATTACTTGCGACTATGCATGTTTAACATTTTGCGAAAAAATATAAATAAAAAACAACTACAAATTCTATCTCATTTCGTTGCCACATTGTTAATTCCTTTAAGCCTATTATATTCTAAGTACCTTCTTATATAATACTCATTATAATTCTTAACAAATGCGATACAATCTCCTTAACAACGGTGTTTTATGTAAGTGTATATGTATTATTAATATTTATTACAACAGGAACATGTCAGTTTTTTGGCAAGGCACTACAAAAAGGCGGAGAATTTGCATCACATGTGGTTTAGAGAAGGTGGGTGGCTTTATGTGGATGCTGAAATATACAAATAAAAGACGTAATTTTTTTAACCCAATTGATACCGCCCTGTGCGTCTATTTTTAGCCATGAGCTCCCCAAGAGTTACCTAAGTTTTAATGTTAGGATACGTACTCAAATCCCCATCGCTGCCAAACAGGTTTTCCAGCTTCATGGAGGCGTATCCCACGTGGAAGGAAACGTCCAGCTCCTGACACTTGAGGGTATCTACGTCATTGTGGCGAGGGTGACGGCCCAGGACTATGGTCACTGTCGCGTCGATCTCACCTGGGGAAAAAGCGAAGACAATTTAAAACAGTGGTAGATTATCTTGATACTGAAGGTAATCATATTCGTGGGATCGTCCATAAAGGTAACCGTGCCCTGGAACGCAATGAGCAATTACTGTAGGAACAGGGTGGAGTTTTCGTTAGTAAGAGTGTGACAGAGTCTTCCGCTCCACCCTGGGCAGGAGGACTAATTTGATTATTTAACTTACCATCCAAAAAAGGCGGTCTAAACATCAAGCTTAGAACAATAAGCTTAGAACAAAACTAGGAAGCTCAAAGAGAAAAACGTTTCTTTAGAAACTCCATTTTTATTACCACTGAATTCATGGACCTCAAAAATTAATCCCATAAGGTATAGTGGGTGACCTTTGTACAACATAAACAAAAAAAAAGTTTACCAGTAATTCTCTACCTAGTAAATTTAAAAAAATCGAGCTTAGTTAGTAAAAAAGAGGTTGTAATTACCATACTTAGCAGAGAACTGTCCCTCTCCGTCGATGGGTAACATCAGTAGTTGTCCTTCCAGCCTGTAATTGCCCTTCATCCTCAGCTCAGGGATGTACAGTCTGGCTACTACACGGTGCTGATGAGAGTCCACACTGCAACAATAGTTATTGAGATAAAGCTGTAATGATGATGAACATGGTAATGTTACAACATTACCATGTTACACATTGCTCTGTAATTAATGTGAAAAAACTGAGAACTTCAGGATATTCGTTCTTTTTCGTGTGATTATGTGGCCAGCTTCTGGTGAAAGAGTTGATTAAACGTTATAAATTAATAAAAGTTACTTGTGACAGTCCCGTCCATAAGAAAAAGACACTCAGGTTTGCTAGATACTCACTCGACATCCTTGACCCGCATCTTGGAGGGGCCCCTGACTGTAACGTCGGAGTAGCTGGACCTTACGGAGATGGGGCCCGTGGCCTGCTGGATGGACAGCGCGGGCACCAACATGGGTTCGCATGGTGGTACGCCGTATTCTGGCACTCCTAGTATATGAATAAAGAAGTGTTAAGTATTTTTTGGTGATCAGTTACACGATAGATTGATAGGATAGAATACACTAAAACAAATGATTGATATACAGGAAGACTTTTTTACCACCGTCCGAAATTTTCCTAGGCATTAGGTATCAATCACTAACCCCATTTAAAATCGATACGTAAAATTTTCATATTAAATCATTTTCTCATAAGAATTATCCGCTCTGCGTGGTCACCAAGCTAAACGTTAATAATACTACACTTGCCGGCGCATGAAACGGGCAGAGCGCACCCCGCTTACCCACCGCCCCGCCCCGCTACACCTGAGCGACACATCACAGCGCGGTGTCCAGATTCATCAACTTTTTATAGATAACTTTGAGACGTGATATTTCAATATTTTTGTATTGAGTTTTACAAAAAGAAAAAAACACGTATTCAATTATTTTCGCCAAAGATTAATATATCAAAATTTGGATGGTGACTAAAAAATCATCCTGTATATACAAATAAAAGTAGATATTATAAATCATCATCTGCCTAGCCTTTTTCCAACTATACACCGTGACTTTCTAGTCGTCTTACAAAAGTAGTCCACTTAATGTATCCGACCTAAAATACCTCTAGGCGAGTTTTTTTTTACGTTAATAATACACTTTACTATTAATAAATACCTACATTAGAAATATGAAACACCCTGTTAAAATGATTACGTATCAAGCTGTAGAGTGCCCAGCGCAATAGTCGGGCAGATCATTCCATCTCCATTTTCTATGAGACAAGGGTGTTTCTAACTACGCCTTGCCTCATAATAACTTTAAAATGTTTTCAAATCTCTTAAATACCTATTTTTTCATTATAAACATGTTCTAGTCATTCGATACATGAACTGGGCTGCCGTTGTAAGACGACTAAAAAGTCACGGTGTATTGGGATCCGCTTCAAGTCGAACAAGATGCAGCTGGATATCCATATTTTACATGGAGCGACTGCCGATCGGATCTCAACAACCCGGTAACTTGGTAATACGATAACCCATGGAAAGACTGGTTGTCAGACTTTAGAGCTTCTGACTAACAGTAACGACTGTCAAAGATCTACAAATGACAGCCGGGACCAACGGCTTTACTCGCTATGACAGAAGATCACCCATCCACAGACCGACCTCGACCAGAACCAGATCGACCCGTGCGCCTGTAATTATTTAGCCACGAGCTCCAAAAGTAGATTTTATAAATAAGGTGACACAATGAGCGGTCTTATCGCTAAATCGATCTTTTCAAGACAACCTTTGGATGGATTTGGAGAGAAGATTCGGAGGAGACGAGAAACAATACTGTGGTCTGTGGTGTACAATTTAGGGAGATAAGTTGGATCAGTGCGCTGCCTTATCTAGCTTCATCGTATTCATCATCATCATCATCTCAGCCATAGGACGTCCACTGCTGAACATAGGCCTCCCCTTTAGATCTCCACATATACCGGTTGGAAGCGACCTGCATCCAGGCGTCTTCCGGCGACCTTTATAAGGTCGTCTGTCCACCTCGTTGGTGGACGTCCTACGCTGCGCTTGCTTCATCGTATTATTTCTGTTCAAATAGAAATAAACCATTTTTTAGTGTTCCAATAGACATGATTTTTTGCCCTTTTTATAGACAATGTTACCCTTCGACCGACTCGTATTTGACTTCTTTTTAATTAATTATCCACGAAATATTTTTGTCAAAATATATTTTTCTGACAAGTCATTTTAATATAATATAATATTTCTTTTTTTTTTCAAGCTAAGCAGAGCTTGTGTTATGGGTACTAGACAACTGATAAACATACTTATATATTTCTAAATACATAAATATTATAGATAAATTACACCCAGACACAGAACAAATGATCGTGCTCATCACACAAACACGAACCCACGACCTCCGGCATTGCAGTCAGGGTCACTAACCACTAGAACAACAGGCCTGTCATCATTTTGCAGTGCCTTCATAGAAAATATACACAGGCAGGTATGTTTGTTACTAAGATACTTATTTTTAATTAAATAAATGAAGTTTGACATTATGCAAAGTAGGTAATCAAAATGGCGTAAGTGACTTGGTTATGGACGTAATCTTGACTCATAATACTGATAATTTTTACGTGGAACATTCACACTCCACCTACCTGTTGCTAATTGTGGTATGTAGGCGTTCAGGGCATCTCGGAGACAGCTGCCTAGCGCTCTTTCTTCTCTAGGACATATGAAGCCACCGACTGAAATAAAAAAAAAATATTTTCTTATTTTGTGTCCAAATAGGTAATGATCGCGATTTTGGTATTTTGACAAAGCCTCTCTAAGTTAAGTCTTGATTTCTATAACACGCATTAGAAATAACTATACACCGTGACTTTTTTAGTCGTCTTACAACGGCAGCCCAGTTCATGTATCCAATGACTAGAATACGTTCTCAATAAAAAAATAGGTATGAGATTTGAAAAATTTAAAAATAAAATTTTAATTCGTTATTATGACGAAAAGGTAGTTAATGAATGATGTTAAGGAATGATCTGCCCGACTATTGCGCTGGGTAGGTATACTCTACAACTTGATACGTAAACATTTTAACAGGCTGTTTCATGTTTCTAATGTACCTATTTATTAATAATAAAAATTATTATTAACGATTAAAAAACAAAAACTCGCCTATAGGTATTTTAGATCGGATACATTAAGTGGACCATTTTTGTAAGACGACTAAAAAGTCACGGTGTCAAACACAATAATTTATCGATGAATTGTTAAGCTAACTACTGTTTAAAATCCTATACATTTTTAACAAAGTAATAGTTAAACAATTTATGGGGTTTTAAGTTTTTAACAAATAGTTAGTTAAACCTAACTAGTGATCTAAAGGCCGCAGAGGGAAAGCAACGGAGCTATACAAGTCGTCTAGCCCCATCTCGTTTACACAGCTGAACTACTCACGCTTTAAGACGTCATGGTAGGCCACCAGGTCCTAGACAGGATGCCGCGGCCAAGGAAAGCAAAGGGCAACCGAAGGTTGTTTTTAATCAGTATGAGTCTGACGGTCCCTTCCACTACACCCAGGACGGGAATTCGCGAAATCAATTGAAATCAATTCATTTTTTTGGGACACAGGCCTCCTCTCTGTGAGAGGGAGCAGGCCGTAATCTACCACGCGGGCCCAGTGCGGATTGGTAGATGTCACATGTCTTTGAATTATTGGTTCTAGGACATGCCGGTTTCCTCACGATGTTTTCCTTCACCGTTTTGAGAGCAGTGGTGTTGAAATAAATTACACAAAGTAATGCGCCTGACGGGGTTCGAAACCACGACCTACAACTCGTAAGTCGAGGCCGAATACCACTGGGCCACCATCGCTCTAAAAAAGATACTCACAATTAATAAATTTCTTATCAAATCCAGCAGCTAAGTGCAACACAGACAGACACCACAACACGGACCACATCTTGATTTATTATCTGACTAGTACCAGAATCATTCTGTTCAACTAATTTAAATAAAAAGAAACGTGATGATAACACATCAACAACATTTATCTTCATCTGGTGAAGAGATAATGCGTGACTAATTACGAAATCTCACATCGTGATTGATGTTCGATTGGGCTAGTGAGAAATTAGGTTAGGCAATATTTTTTCAATACTCCTCTACTCGATAACTGGCTCTTATCGTACATGTTTTTCACACGTGTGTTTTTTTAGGGTTCCGTAGCCAAATAGCAAAAACGGAACCCTTATAGATTCGTCATGTCTGTCTGTCTGTCTGTCCGTCCGTATGTCACAGCCACTTTTTGTCAAAAGTATAAGAGCTATCCTGTTGAAACTTGGTAGGTAGATGTATTATGTGAACCGCATTAGGATTTTCACACAAAAATAAAAACAAAACAAATTTTGGGGGTGCCCCCCATACTTAGAATTGAAACTCAAAATTTTTTTTTCACCAAACCCATACGTGTGGGGTATCTATGGATAGGTCTTTAAAAATTATATTGAGGTTACTCAAATCATTTTTTTCTAAACTGAACCGTTTGCACGAGAGACACTTCCAAAGTGGTAAAATGTGCGGCTGCCCCCCCCCCCCCCTGTAACATCTAAAATAAGAGAATGATAAAACTAAAAAAACCTTCGATCATTTATAACAACTAGATACACAATCAGCGACAAAAAACGTCCTCACCAAAAGAATGACCAAATCAGAGATCGATCATCCTTTTGGTTTAGTACTGTTCTAACGCTCGGAACGTAAACATGCCTCCGTGCTCGTTTAAAAAGTGCAAAAATCACTCTTCCAGGACCGAAAAAAAGGATGTAATTTCATTTTTTCATAAGTACTAACATTACCAATATAATAATAACTATCACTGTACTATAAATACTGATATTTCGTTAAGAAATCGCCGTAAAACATTTATTTTAAAATTGACGAAATTATCAGCCGGGTTTATATAGCACCTAAATTGAAAAGACTTTTACTAAACGTACAGTTCGTAGTGTCGCATGGCTACTTTATTTAGTCGGGTAACATGTGTTGATTCGAGTCGCGGTCGTAAAATTTAATGTGTTTTTATGACCGTTCTAAATCCGACTTTAACTCATTTGAATAAGGTTTAATTTCTTTTGGTACAATATGTTGGCCAGTTATGTTCCTTTCTGTTTTCTTTCTCTTTCTATTTTACGACCTACTTGAGGACAGTTTTTAGTTCGTTTTTGTACGGGATTGTGTATCTAGTTGTTATTAATGATCGAAGAAAAAAACATATAATGTAGACGTCAACAAAAACTTACAACGAAAATTGGTTTGGATGAGATACAGTTAGCAGTTTTTGAGATATAGTACATTTTCAAAAACCGCAAATATAACTTTGTCATTCATACAAACACTATAAAAAACAAAGTTATTTTTATTGTTTGTGTATATTACCTACTTACTAATCTCAATATAATTATAGCCCTAATCTATGCTTGCTACTACGGAACCCTTCATGGGCGAGTCCAACTCGCACTTGGCCGGTTTTTATATTTATCAGCAATTGTGCGGCAAAAAAAGTCCATTTTGGTTGGCTTAGGGGGAAACTGGCCTCTGGTCTGATAGGTAATTTTTTTTTTGGACGGCACGGTTAAAGCGCAGTGGCCTAGAGTTGGCAGCAGCGCAGAGTGCGACGAGTCCGATTCCCAAGAATCAAATATTTGTATTGCCTAAAAGTAGTTTACATAGTCATTATGCATACAAATTACACCAAAGACGCTAAATTTTTGACCAGTGAAACTACAATTCTATGGGTAGGTACCTAATCTTTGTAATAATTGCATTACCCAATTTTATTTATTTCCCATAATTAAATTAATAATTAGATCAAGCATTTCCGTACTCATTAAACATTAAACAATCCACCATCAAACACCAACGAAACTATGTGACAATGCAACTTGCATTTTAGCATCGTCATGACAGCTCTGTGACCTAAAAACCATCTATGTCCTCCACCGTAACTACAACCTTCTGTCTTAAATTATAAAGTTGATGTTTCATTAGCAGATTGTAATGTAAATGTTGTAACTTTATGTGATGTAATTGGTAGGCCTGACCGCGTGGCCCAGTGCCCACATTGGCACACTTAAGGCACGTTACACAATGACCGCTTTGTTGAACAAACTTTGTAGAAAAGGTATCGCATCGTGATGTTTAAAAATAGTTTTGTAGTGATTTTTTTTAAATTCTTTATTCAATACAATCACGAGAATTCGAAAATTTGTGTTGGACACAAAAGGGAAGGCCATAACCCCTTTCCTCACGCGTAATATTACAAACGACAACAACAACAATTTACATAGAAACAAGTTTTATCGAGGGTAGAATAGACAATATGTAAAAGAATTATAAACATATATTGTCCTACATGACATCTATGATGGCAACAATAACAAACAATTTGATATGATGATGAAAGCATCATTCTACTTTCTTCAGACCCTCAATAAGAGCGTGAAAAAGTTACAAGGCGACGCGCCTGCGATGCTTTTGGTGTTGCAGGTGCAGAAAATATTGACCGCTTTTCATGAGACTGGCCGTATGTATCCTTGTTTGTCATCCTATGGTATTTTTTTTTAGCGTGGTAAAATCATCAAGTGAGTCCTCCCACCCCGGGCAGGGCGGGAGGGACTGTCAGACTTTTGAATTATGCTGACGCTCTTTGAGGCGCGCGTGGGACACAACGCGCCGTCGACCCGGGCATGTTCCATGGTCCGCAGCGAGTTGCCCTTTACTCGCCGCCCGCATGCCCGCGCCTGCAGTGGCCGGAGATCGTCTTGCGACGTCCGTCGCCGTGGGCGTCCACCACCGGTCATCTTAAGGTATTAAAAAAAAAAACATGGATTTCCTTCCAATCTCCGCAGTCAGCCGTCTCCACTATTCCTAATATTGAATGAAATAACTGCTTACATTCGCGAAATTGCATCCGGTCTTTCTCAAGAAAACAAAACGAAATATATGATAGTATAATTATAACTAAATATTTATTAGAACGTGAAAACAGGTACCTACTCATCTATATATTATTACATGGTATAGTAACCATCACTTATTTAATATACCCTTCCTTTATGTGCAATAAAGGGTATTTGTTAATACAACTTCAATACACATGAAAATAAATTATATAAGTTAGTTAAGCTAGTTATCTACTTACTAGTAGTATACCTTCATTACTTCAAATAACTTAAATGTTAGAAATTAAGTTTAGATCAATAGACATATTAGCTTAATAAACAATTAATATATAAATAGGAAAACAATAGAAATACAATAAATTAAATAACCTTATAAAATATTTATGCATGAGGCAAGGCTTGTCTACAACACAATAATTCTTTGAACTACACACTAATAAATTGCTACATCTAAAACCACATTATAACAGTGAATTTTAGCATCAATATACAACACCAGTTAAGAGTTTTTTAGCAGTACAGAAGTCAACAATAATTATTTTCTTACAATATAGCCCCTTTAAACCGTTAACACAATTGACCAGCACCATCAATGACGCAGATGAGAATAATTATTTGTTTTTAGTTGCGGTAACCCAATGGGAAAGGCCGGTCAAAGCTAATTGTAGATGGCGCCACCATAGGTGAGTCCTAATCCGACCAATGAGGTAGTACTATTTTGAAGTACCTATAAGATTTGAGCCAATGACGATGCTTGGAACAAGCTATACTAGCGCCATTAGTTCCCCAGTTGCCATCCCCATTGTTAGGGCATCTAGAGTACTTATACAGATGACACGGGTTCGAGTTCCACTCGCATCTGAGTTTTCCTTTCCTTCTAAATATTCTTTCGCACTATTAATATTAATACTATTATTTCGCCATAGTTTCCTTGTCATTGGTAAAATAAAAACCAATCATAGGCCGTAGACCTAAAATCACTAACACTACCATTAAAACTTGAATAACATACTTTATCCATCCGTGATCATGGCACTTGCAACAATCTCGAAATGTCAGAAATATTAAAGGAAATAGTGCATATTGTGGTCTCCAACAAATAAGTGTGGTAAATATCCCGTTTTAAGTTCAAACAACATCTTCGAAGTTTCCTCAAACTGTCAGGCATCCAGAATACGGTCCTTAATTCGGGAAGACCATGTCTTGTGGGATGTGCTTAAGGAACTTGTTGGCTACATCTTCGAGCACCATGCCGAGGGCTGTCTCCACAGCCGGCTGCACTTCCTTCGCGATGTCCATCGAGTGCATTTGTGCTATGTGCTGCGTTATCATTTCTGGAATTATAAACAGCCTAGGTTATGAATAGTGCCAGAAGACGAAGGTCATCGCTGGGAGATCTAGAAAATGCTGGTGTTACTAATTAAACGCGGTTATGAATAATTTAAGAAAGAAAACTCCACAGAAAAAAAAATTGGAAGATTATTGTAAGGCCCGTAGTGGGATATTATGGGTTACAATACAATGTCTACAGTCTTTACGCTAGCCTGCTGGCTAATTTAATTGACTGTAAATTCATTATTTTACTTGGTGTTTTCCCGCTTTCCCCTTTACTTTTATCGCCATCAATGGGGACAGTGCTTTTCGAATAAAAAAATGCTAGGATCAATGGGGACAGATCAATTACCACTAGTGAGGACTGGTGAACTTGAATAAAATAATATAATTAAAAGTTATATTTGATAGGGGACAAGTGTAATTTGGACAGCGGGAAAACACCTTTTTAATTCGTTATTTTTTCTGCTCAATCTTAATGGACATTAGGCACGATATGACATTACAACCACGACATCGTCAGACTTAAAGTTTCAGGGTCGAAATAGTCTCAATATAGTGGCTACTGGATAAAAGGTATAATTTCGCAATTAATGCAACGTACCCATTTCTCCGGTAGTAGAGTGAGCTTCCATTAGGCTTGCTTTCAGTGGTCCGGTGCAGCGCAGGTGTACTGTCGCGTCTCGAATCACCATCCTCTTGTGCACTTTAGCACCTAACGCCTCCAAGGCTGCTGTACATTGTGCTGTGGAAAAATAGCCCTTAAATGTGATGGCATTTATATCAAATTAGCTTGTAGCCCGCTGGCTAGCAAAAGAGCAACTTAAAGTACACAATCCTTTAGCCAGTTCAGTTTTAAGTCCATGTAATAGAGGACGAGCCTTTTACTGTCAACCCGGCCATAAACAAGACTTTTTTGACGCCCTTTGAGGCGCGCGTGGAACACAACGCGCGGTCGTCCCGGGCTTGGTCCATGGTCGGACGGCGAGTTGACCCTCTGGCATGCGACCAGCTTCGCTGGTCGCGTCCGCATGCTCAGGGCCCACGCGGGGTCCCCGTAGAGGGCCATGGACCGCACGACACCGACGTTTCGATTTGATTGTGATTTCGAACAAGGATTCGCCGGCGATCGTGCGGTATCCTCGGATCATCCGGATAGCCATGACCCGTGCGCGAGCTTTATAGTATTTAGTAAAAACCTAGATTGGGCAAAAGGTTGAGTTGAAAATTCAAAACAAAAGCTACCACTCACTAAAGTTGGCGGCCATCTTGCCCGTGGACTCGACGGGCAGCATCTGGAAGTCTCCGAGGACCACGTAGTCTCCTGACATCATCAGGTGAGGCAGACTGATGTTCGCTGTCACCTTCAAATCTTCGGGAAATACACTGCATTGGAGAATAATATCGATGAGAAAAGTACCTACACAGATTATGGAAACATACTGGATGATAGACCTTAACAGTGGCAAAATTATCTAAGTTGATTATGCTCCCCTCAAACGTCCTTATGAGCACCCGGTGGATCATAAGTAAAAATGAAAAAAATGTTCACGTAATTACGGTGATCACGGGACATTTGGAGATATTTTTTAAAGAAAGTTTCATGTTTTCAAGGGGACGTTGGACGGGTTAATGACGGGGTCCCCTCTAGAGGGCCAAAGCCTGCCGGGGTCGCGGGACTTATCTTATTACCGTGACCCCGGAACATAAAGGGCTATTGAAGGACACCGTGGATTTTAGTCAGTACAAGTCTGACAGTCCCTTCCGCCTTTCCCGGGGTGGAAGGACTCATTTGATGATTTTGCCACGCTAAAAAAAAAATGTTGATTATGCTCGGGCGGCAAGTAATGGGCGACTCGCTGTTCGACCATGGACCATGCCCGTGTCACAGCGCGTCGTGTGCCACGCGCGCCTCAAAGAGCTGTCAGCAAAATGACGAGGCCCCCCTTAGAGGGCCAAAGCCTGCCGGGGCCGCGGGACTAACGAGAAACCATGAACTTAAAGGGCTATTGAAGGACACCGTAGGTTTTAGTCAGTACAATTCTGACAGTATGGGTGGGAGGACACATTAGATGACCTTACCACGACAAAAAAAAAACAATATAAAAACTGATTATGCTATGGGCTATGGCTTATAACTATGGCTTGAAACCTGCAGGTCTAATGCCTATAATTACATTCAGTAGGTGGTAGGCCTCAAGAGAGCCGACTAGCTCACCTCCATCCCGTCGGAGTCCGCTCCAAAACAATTTTCTACTACTTTTCTAGTTAGCTCACTCGATCCTCGGTATTGGAACGAAGTTCCTTATCGCGCGTTGCGAAAGGCGGCTAGACGGAAAAAATTAAGACGAAAAGTTGTAACGACACTTTTTGCTGAGGTTGCCGGGCCGCGCGGCGGCGGCTCGTCACCACGCCCCGCATACCACGCCTGCCTTTCGCGCCCCGTACCCCTCACCCAACCCCCGTTCCACGTGAGTCTTGTCGCATTGCGGCGTGCGGATGTTTCTCTGTCTGTCTCTCTCTCTCTCTCTCTCTTATACTAGAAAGCAAGCCAGATATTTTTGTTTCGTCTTTCTATTTCACATTGAACAGTGTGGTGTCGCGACGATTATTTTTGTTGAGTGTATACAATAACTTCGTTCCATCCAGGTGTCCCTTGACACTCAAGTTTTTTTATACCTCTGCTTCTGGACTAGATTTAAGCCAAAAGCTAACCCATAACAAATTAAATACCTAAAAGTTTTGGTGATTTTTTCTTGTGTTCTACTATGCCTGTTGTGATTTAGTTAGCAACGATTCCAGTTTTGACCAATGAATCGACACTATTGGATCCGGCAGTGTGTTCTAAGAATTATAAGTTTACTCATGCTCGATGTGAATCGTCAACACTTTGGGGTACTACTATAGCACGAAACCCGTAGGTTTGACCAGTTTCGGGTGTTTGTGTTGTCCACTTACATAAGGACATAAGATAAATTAGCTGTACACACTGAATATATGTAGGTGATAACATAATTGGACAGTTGTCCCAACTCCACATGTGCTGTCAAAATTTAATCAAAATTATGAATTCAGAAATAATAGGGAGTAAATATCTCAATACTTTTGAGTGAAGCGTATTCATTCAAAAGTTTCGAGATATTTTCGTATAGGCCCGATTTTTCGTTGACACTTTTTTTTTATCGTGGTAAAATCATCAAATGAGTCCTCCCACCCAGGGCAGGGCGGGAGGGACTGTCAGACTTGTACTGACTAAAATCCACGGTGTCCTTCAATAGCCCTTTACGTTCCAGGGTCACGGTAATTTGATAAGTCCCGCGACGCCGGCAGGCTTTGGCCCTCTAAAAGGGGCCCCGTCACCTTGCTGACACTCTTTGAGGCGCGCGTGGAACACAACGCGCCGTCGACCTACACACTCTGATACTTACTCCAATTTATTAAAGGTATAATTGGTAAGTCCTTCCAAGGTGACATCTGACAGCCAGGCGTCGTACTTGAAGTGGTTGGCAGGCATGTTGTGTTGCCGCAGCCGTATGCTGGGGATCTTCAGCGGCTCCAGCGGCTGGATGTTCAGCGCTGGAACTCCTTGGGCCAGGAGGTGTCTCGCTTGCTCAGCGACGCGTTGAATGCAATCAGCTACGTTGGGGTCCGTGTAATGGCATATTGATTTGCCTGGAATAGGATTTGGTTATAATTCTAGGTTCGTAAGTTATTCTGAATTAATTGGAGTTTTAAATAAACCGGTATGATTTTGCTATCGCCAATTTTATAAGTTATGTGTCTCCTAAAAAATAAAGTTTGTCCCCAAAATAGTAGATTTGTCACCAAAATGTAGTTACCAAACAATATAAAATCAATTCTATAAAAAACCACTGGGGATGAAGTTTGTTCCTTGAGAGAGGCCATGGTTGAGCGAACAAATTATGCCTTAAACCTTGTCACCCCACTGGGAGTAAATTTAGTCTCTTTTAACGCCACCAAAACACAGGCTTGTCTTTTTACCGCTAAAAGGAGTCGTTTGGACCAAACTCCTACTTTTTGGGGTGCATCTGTACCTGTGAATGACCGACTCGAGCTCCTGGGTATGGAGTTGACTTCTAGTCTCAACTTTGGCGCCACCATTGAGTTCAAAGTCCAACTTGCGGCCAAAAAGCTGGGCATCCTAAATAAATAGAGTGAAGCGGTACTTCACGCCTGGACAGCTTTTAACTCTTTACAAAGCACAAGTCCGATCCTGCATGGAGTACTGTAGCCACCTTTGGGATGGCTCAGCTAAATATCAACTTGCCGCTCTTGCCTCAGTGGAACGCAGAGCTAGGAGGCTCGTTGGCGACGTAAATTTGGTGAATGCCAAGCTCCATAGCTTGACTCATCGACGCAAAGTTGCCTGCCTGTCGGTCTTCTACAGATTGTACTTCGGAGAGTGTGCCTAAGAACTCCACGACCTCATCCCACCAGCCCCCTTCTATCATCGCACATCTAGACGCACGGCAAATTACCATCCTTACCTTATTGCTATACCTGCCACCCATTCGCACTAAGCGTTTCCAAACGTCTTTTATAATGTGGACAGCGAAGGAGTGGAACTCTCTGCCTGCGTCTGTGTTTCTGAACGCATACAACCCTAATCTCTTCAAAGTTAGAGTGAACAGGCTTCTTCTGGGTAAGCTCGCTCCATCGTCGACCTTGTCTTAGTCGCTCCTTACCTAGACTAAGGTCAAGAGCAAACCCATTTTACATAAAAAAAAACACTAACTGTCGTACCATAAAAACTTTTAAACGTCTGTTGAACACTTGTCTAAAGAAATGTCAGATTATAACGTTGAAATAAGGTCCGTTTTGCAGTCACACTTCTTTTAGACAAGTGTTCAACAGATGTTTAAGTTTTTGTAGTAAGGCTGCTAAAGTCTTGGAGAAATAGGGTCTAATACCAAATAAATGTTTTTGTATGTAATATAATAGGTTTGTCCTTATAAGTATTTCAGCAAACTAATTTAAAGAGATCACCAATAAATCATAAGTAGGTGGTCGACCGCTAGCTTAGCTCGGGAAAAATAAATAATGGAAAATTAAAAATGATTATTAGAAAAAAATAAAATAAACTGTAAACTTCACTGGTAACATAAATGTTTTTGTTTTGACAGCCAATTCTTTTTTAAACATTTTAAACAAAACGAATACAAATGAATGAAAACATGAAAAAAAACTGTTCAAATCTGGATTTACGGTCATCAGCATAGCAGTAAGCGCGTCAGCAAGCAAAAGGAAATTTTAAAAAAAAACCTAGAAAAAATGGAATAGAACCAGAAAAACCAACTGACAAAATGAAAAAAATAAAGAAAAGTCAACGTTTAAATTATGAGCCATATTCTTCCTCTAAATCTTTATGCGTAAAAATACGGAGAAAACGAATTTTCCCAAACATGGGACCTATCTAGATTGAGTTTTCGCCCCTTTAAATCCCCATGTAACAAATTTCATCAAAATCCTTAGAGCCGTTTTCGAGAACCGGCAAATATATATGTCGCAGGGAGATGAAAAAATCAGGGATTTCACGAAATCCCTAGGGATATCACGAAATCCCGGAAGATGTGGAATATATTAAATCAATTAAAATTGCAGTGATTAAACACAGAAATCTATAAATTAATAAATTGCCACTTACTTATATCTGAACTATTATTACTGTCATGATAATCATCGTAAACGGTTCCATTCCTGTTAATTCTTCTCCCATACACACAATTCACATAAATAATAACCAAAATTAACTTTAAATAATTCATATTTACACTTTTCTACCTTTCTGGTTCAGAATTATACTTTATCTAACAGTCTGAATAGAAAATAGTCCTTTTTATTATCTCTGATGGTTGTTACTTGCCTTATGTGGTAGAGAACCTCGAATGAGGTCGCAAGGGCTACATTGCAAATATATCTTCAAGTTATAAATAAATTTCAAACATGTACATATGTATTAGATTAATTACACTTAAGTAGATGAACTTGGTTGGGTCTACCAGTTTATACCTTTTTAACCGACTTCAAAAAAAGTAGGTTCTCAGTTCGACCTGTATGTATGTTTGTCCGCGATTATCTCGCGTTTGGCTGAACCGATTTTGATGTGGTTTCAGAAAAGTGTTCGTTACATTCTGGGGAAGGTTTTAGTATATAACAATAATGGATATCTCGTGAAGTTGCCCGCATAGATCCGTTTTTGTTGCTTACTAGGATTGTAGATTTTCAAAGATGCCGATTAGATGAAGATTTTTGTTGAATATCTAAACTAAAAAGGGGAAAATAAATAACTTTTTGAAAAAAAGGGAACCGACTTCAAAACCAAACACAAAAAAGTGTAAAATAACTTTTGTTTTGGAAGTCGGTGGCCATAGTCAATGAAATAAAAAAACAAAGCCACCGACTTCCGAAAGAAAAGTTATTTTACACTTTTTTTGTGTTTGGTTTTGAAGTCGGTTCCCTTTTTTTCAAAAAGTTTTTTATTGTGCATTTTATTTGAATTAATTGTGTATGTAGATTTTCTATTTTTGTTGTTTTTTTATTTGCATAAGTCTAATACTTAATCCATCAACTTTAAGCATCAGAGTAACCAGTAACGTTATGAGCCGTCTGGATGTTAATTTTTGGATACAAATGTCTTCGGTAAGGCTAAAGTTTTCATCGCAGTTACACAGTAGTTATTGTTTAATACTGTTTAAAATAATCTAAACTATCTTTATTCTTAACGACGATATAAAACAGATTTCAATAAAATGGTGCCTATTTTTTCAGTTATACTTTTTATCACAATAATAGGTAACTTCCTGTGGGTTCATTTAATATCCGAGCTCTACGCTAAACGAAACCGCGGTCTAAAGTTAGTAACAAAAATACCTTTCAAAACAACTATTACCAGGTCTAAAATTCTGGTCCATATACGAGTATTATGTTGATTGCTTCAGGAAGTAAAGCACTACTAGTTCGAATGGAATAAGGAAGGAGTGCAACAGTATGACCTTGACCTTACTCGAGATTGTAGTGCTCTTGACGTGTGTTTACATCCTTACTTTTATGCACTTGTGGGATCGCAAAACTATTTAATTTTTTCTTATAAATTGGCGATTGTAGTACGTGTATTTCTATAGAATGATTGCAATATATTTGGCTAATTCTTTTTGTTTTGTTTGTATGTGATTGTCAGGACATAATAGGCTATTTGACTAAAAAAATCTAATTAATCCGTCAGTTAGATTATCAAATAATATTTGACTCATATTTTTTATTTTTTTACGCAAACCAAAATTGACGGAGATATGATGCTTTCAAAATTGCCAATACGTCACAATTTAGTACATTTTTTACAGAATTCTGACGTCACGAGCCCCCACTCTCGAGTCTTGATGTGTTATATCTTGGTAAATATTCATTGATTTTACATAAGAAAAAATATGTGTCCGTTATTTTTCAAAACTCTAAATAACGGACTTATTAGATTTATAATTTATTGATACTATCAAACAGCCTATTAGTGAAAGATCGCTCACCCACTGCGCCAACCTTGTCGTCAAATGTTGATGATTTGACCATGATAAAAAAGGGACAAGATAATAATAGGGATTCCAAAACCATATTTTAGCATGTAAACTTTTAAATAAAACATTTTTTCGTATAATGTAACTAATGGTAACGTTTAATTTATTTACAGCCTTAATCTAATACAGCCTTGATCAAATCAAGCAGGTACGAGACATTTGATGCCCAACGAGCATTTTTCAATACAAGCTTAGTTTATGGTTACCATAAATTATTTTTCATATCATAGACAAGATTCACTTTGGAATCAACCTTAGAATCGGAAGCAAAATCAAATTATGCTGAGATTAAAGATTTGTTGGATATGAAGAGTTATTATAAATAAGTAGAGTTTCATCTTTCTATAAGTTGTACACAAACAGATAAAAATTAGTTTTTTTTTTCACTGATTAATCTAAAATTCTCGTCACCGGAATTTTATAAATTATTTATTGGATAAAAATATTAACTACAGCCATCCATCAGAATTGAATGGACTCGATTTTTTCTTAAAATTAAAACAACCCAATGATGAATTGGCAATTTGGTCTGAATGCCTTCGTCTCCTATAAAAAACTTAAATACACATAATTTGGAGTCCCTGACCAGTTGACAATATTTTTGTAAACAATAAATATTCTAACTAATTTTAAAATTAAGTACTTAACTTAAAATAATGATTGTGAGTATAATTCTCAATGCGGATTAATTTTTCGCAGTTATGATGACCAAAAATTCTAAATATTAATGTTACCTATTTTGAATTCCAATTCTGTATATAAAGATGAATCGAGCACTAATACCACATCTAGTAATTTACATTCAAAGGTTTCTCAAATTACATAGAAGTGTGCACAGAGCTCCAAATTCAAAAAGAGTTATTTGAAGATTTTATTAAATTAATTTTTACTTTCAATACCTAAGTATTTTTTCGAATGTTTCCTTTTCAAATTAACACGTCACAGAGCGCCAAATTAAAAAAAAATACTGTTCTTTTTGATAGTTTTCAAATCTTGTTCGAATTTTTTCTTTTTAAAATTCGAACGCCAACAAAATGTCACCTCTTTTGAGTTACCTCTCACAAATCTACATAAGACCTATAAATACTACTTATATTTTAGGCGGCATCATCGGTGAGTACTTCTGCAATGGGTATGCTTCCCAACACTTTGTTGACGAAGGCTTTGATGACTGCTGCAGCGGTCTCGTCGATGAGGGGGCTCAGGATATCCAGGACCACGTTTGGACTGGCATTGAAGAATGATGCTGCTGATTGCGCTATGGATAAGAAAAAAAAAGAATTTAAATGGCGCAATATAAATAAAAGTTGTTGTCACTCGCGAATAGCGAATATAATAAATTAAAACCTACACTTAGGTACTGTATCAATATAGTAGTTTATCTACTCTCATATCGTTAAATTCAAAATACAAAACTCAAAACGAGTTTATAATGACGTACTTTACACACAGTATATCGAAATGAAATTAAAAAATTAAATTATGACACTATTTCTCTAACAAAATAATGTTATAATAATTTTTTTTTCATTACGATACAGATTACAGATCATAGATACATCCATTTGATTTTTTATCTGTGGCTGCGCGCGCTGTGGTCCATGCGCGGTGATAACGGGAATTTTGGCGTCATAATACTGTGTCAATCTTTATCTTTTATTTGATATATTCGTGTTCAATGAAAGTAGATATTAGATAAAGTAGTGTATGAAACTGTACATATCTAGGTATTATACACTCGTGTGATACTTTTAAAAAACTCGCTTCGCTCGTTTTTTAAACTCACACTCGTGTATAATACCCCTCATTATGTACCAGTTTCATAAACTACTATTATTGCACCACCACAGGTCTAAAAATGGTGAAGGAAAACATCACGTGGAAACCAGCATATCCTACAGAACCAAAGATTCTGTGACGTCTACCAACCCGCACTGGGCCCAGCGCAATCTCACAGAGAGGCCAGAGGCCTGTCAGCAGTGGAAACATTTTATGTTGATTATTAATGTATGTTATGTAGCTTTTGCCCACGGCTTCTCTTATCATCACCCCTCTCTGTATAGCCGATTTAACTATCTCCAAGGTACCGTCTATCTCTGCACTAAAATTATTAAAAATCCAGCCGTTAAGGCGGTCGGCGTCGCGAGATTGGGTAACCGTAGCCACGGAACATAAAGAGCTATTGAAGGACAAGTCTGACAGTCCCTCCCGTCCTGCACTGGGTGGGAGGACTCATTGAAGATTTCTCCACGAAAAAAAAAAACTGTTAAGGCGTGCCAAATAATGAAATAAACCCACTTTCGCATTTATAATATTAGTTACAAATACCGGCATGGAACTTGAGCGCTGACCTTCACCTGCTGCGCAGAAGTGAGTTATTAGGACCCTTTGGTAGATGATGTGAGGAACGGGGGCGGGGAAAGTGTAGTGATTGGCCCGCGTAGCGTGCCGTAGCGCATCGCGTCATAGCCGCCACTCGGGATTCGTTGTTTTGTGCGTTTTAGATATTTGTTTTATTGTGCTTTTCATTTGTCGATAAGTGTACGATGCGCAAAGCGATCCCCACTCTTACGCCGAGCGCTCAAGAACCGTGCCGGTATTTGTAGGATTAAGGAAATAAATAGAGGTAATATTGTCTTACCTGCTACCGGCCTTTCAGATTCATCGATTGCGATCTGCGCGTGGTTGATTCTGACTTTGGACACGAGCTTGTCAACTTGCAGGAACTCCACACCATCCTTGACGAGTGGTTTAGCGAAGCCCTTTGCAACCACGGTGATGCCGGCTGTAAACAAAAAAAAAACATCAATTAAACTAAATATAATAACTAAATAAATGTATACCTATATAAGGTGCTATATTATTATCTGCCACCGCTTTAATGGGAGATCGTATTGCGTGTATAGATTACAATAGTAAAGATAAATAATTGATTATTTGTAATATTTTTTTTTCATACAAAAATAATTACGTATAAATTCGACTGGATTTATTAGTATAAAACCATCCAGTAGACTTAAGCTGTTGCCGCTCCGCACTGAATTCATTGAAATCATTTCGCAAAACGCCGACGCGCCTTTCATACACTGTTGCCATACTAATCAAACGATACCGCTGCGCGCCGGCGACTCGTCGGTCGCCCCGCGACACATCGCGCGTAATTTGTGAACCACGTTATGCAGAATAGAGTCAATGTTAATTTACCTAACTTGTTTATTTTCTCAAATTGAATCAACTGTTTCAGGGTAGGAAATTTCTTCACTATTTTAATCTTTAAACACAATACTACCCCCCATTAAAGCGGTGGCAGATAATAATATAGCACCTTATATAGTGGCCTACCATAACGTCTTAAAGCGTGAGTACCTAGTTCCGCGGTGGGACTGATCTCATTTCCACAGCGGAACATGGTAGGCCACCTGAACGTGGTCAGAATACGAACTAACTTGGTAAATAAACAAAAGGGACGTGATTGATAAATGACAATAATACATTAAAATCAATAAATGAATAGGTAGTCATAATGAAAGTAATGACTATCATTTTTATGACATATCAGCCAGAAAAATGATAGTATACGTAGTCATTACATTTTATTTATACTTAATTAAATGCTTGAATGCTTAATTAAGTGCTTGAGAGCAGTGGTGGCCCAGTGGTATCGGCCTCGACTTACGAGTTGTAGGTCGTGGGTTCGAACCCCGTCAGGCGCATTACTTTGTGTAATTTATTTCAACACTACTGGTCTCAAAACGGTGAAGGAAAACATCGTGAGGAAACCGGCATGTCCTAGAACCAAAAATTCGAAGACATGTAACATCTACCAATCCGCACTGGGCCCGCGTGGTAGATTACGGCCCACTCCCTCTCACAGAGAGGAGGCCTGTGTCCCAGCAGTGGGAACATTTATAGGCTGATGATGATTTGGCTTAAATATTTTGATTTTTTACGAGTAATTAGAACCATTAAATAAAGCATTGAATGCTTATACTTTATTAAAGTACCATAAAGAAGGCACATATTTAACTGAAATTAACAACCATAGGTTTTAAAGACCTTATAGTACCAAGGGTTGATACTACCTACCTAACCAGCCCTATAGCCAAACAGACGACAATCGTTATCGCTCAGCAGTCACTAATACATTTTCATATATTTTCAACATACCCCAGCGCGTAAAGTTGAAAATATATTGAAGTTTACAGATCGTTTTCGTTTGTTTCGTTCGTTATCGCTCAGCAGTCTTTAATAGATTTTCAACTTTATGCGCTAGTGTATAAAGTTGAAAATATATTAGTGACTGCTGAGCGATAACGATTGTCGTCTGCTGTTTGGCTATAGGGCCAGGAACATCGCAAGTCTAGAACGCAAAAAGCATGTAAAGCAACAGTGTGGTTTTTCGTCGGTAACCGTCTGACAGCCTTCCGAAGCCTGGATGACTCATTTAATTTTGAAGATCACACTCAATAAAAGCTAATAAATGATATTGACTTTTCGTTAAGCTGGGTACTCACTTAGCAGCGTAGCACGTAACGTATCAGATACGGTATCAAGTGAGTACGTAGGCACGAGCCCGCTGCGAGCCGCTCGCGCGTGGAGCGCTGTAAGCTCGCAGCGACCCGCCGAGTGGCGGTTTCACTGCGAACACAAAGGCGGCTCGCAGTGTGCTCGTGGACGGCGTCACGATCGCTTGTGTAGGTGAGTACGTACGCGCGAGCACGAACCGAACTTTACGTATTTATTCATAATGGAGTGGACCGAAGAAAAAGTATTAAATCTAATTGAGGTTTACCAGAATAATCCAGTACTGTGGGACCCTAAAAATAAGAATTATTATAAAAAACATCTAAAAGTGGATGCTTGGGAAAATATTGGACAAGCTATAGGTACGTCGCCGTCGGGAGAAAACTGTAAAAATAAGATGATCACGTTGTTGTCTTGACAGGAGAGAGAGAATGAAAATTACTAAATTGTTAGGACGATGTCTATCTTTGAAAAATTCACTTTGCCAAAATCGACGTGGGCTTTTATAATTATCTAAAATATTATACATGAATATAAACGCAGCACTAGCCACCATTTGAGACATGTTGTCAGCGTGACGTCGTTGCGAGCACTGCGGATCCGGCAGCTCGTAGCTAGATACGCGATGGACCGTGGACGAGCCGTACCCACTTGCAGGTTGATACCGTATCTGATACGTTACGTGCTACGCTGCTAAGTGAGTAACCAGCTTTAGACCATCTAAAATTTACACAGCAATGACACACATTGTCTACGTGTTGTATCGCATGTTGGTGCAATATGTTAAATAATGCATTGAGGTAGCTTGTAACACACCCACTGCCTAGGCTCTAGCTAAGTAATAATGTAATTTAAACAGTGCCCGATGTAAGAAGCATTACTATCAAGCAAAAGTTATAAAACATAACTGATTTGATATTTTAATTAATCCCGAAAATCTGTCAGACAATCTCACCAAGAGAATCTTAGCATCCAGAAATCAGAAATAAGGTTACAGATACAATAATAAATAAGTTAATGTAAGTGTAGTAATACTATTGTAGGTAATCCAGTTGCTTTTTATTTAGTGGCATCTTACAGGTCAACCTAGAGCAGGTTGTGAGCTGCTTAACTGGACTTTTCTGGGCAAGTGGGCAGGAAGGAGGAGGCGGGCCGCGTGAGAGAGAGGACAGTGTCCTCCCTCCGCCCCACCCGCAGTGGTGGACGCCCACGGCGACGGACGTCGCAAGACGATCTCCGGCCACCGTAGGCGCGGGCATGCGGGCGGCGAGTAAAGGGCAACTCGCTGCCCGACCATGGACCATGCCCGGGTCGACGGCGCGTTGTGTTCCACGCGCGCCTCAAAGAGCGTCAGCATAATGACGGGGCCCCCTCTGTAGAGGGCCAAAGCCTGCCGGGGTCGCGGGACTCATCTCATTACCGTGACCCCGGAACATAAAGGGCTATTGAAGGACACCGTGGATTTTAGTCAGTACAAGTCTGACAGTCCCTCCCGCCCTGCCCGGGGTGGGAGGACTCATTTGATGATTTTACCACGCAAAAAAAAAAAAAAAAAAAAAAAAAAGTGTAGTAATACTATTGTAGGTAATCCAGTTGCTTTTTATTTAGTGGCATCTTACAGGTCAACCTAGAGCAGGTTGTGAGCTGCTTAACTGGACTTTTCTGGGCAAGTGGGCACCCCCTGTGGGGTACGAACCTCGGCTTAGGGCGTCACTGAGGGAGCACAAAAAGGGACAGGCTGGATCTGAATGATATTATTTAGGGGATAATTTAAAACTAATGGCTCAGAATCGCGGGCTGGCTCAAGCAAGGGTCTGGGATACAGTTGCTTGTGAATAACACACATTATAACCACATGCTATCGTACGACGACAGTCGAATTTTGAGCACTCCTTAAACAAGCATGGTAATTTCTAGCAAAGTAAATAACTGATAACATTCATTTATTCTTGATATCATTCGTGTTGTTTACTGAATCTAAGCTGTTTATAATCTATGTAATTTGGTGAATCACGGGTTAACATTAGCATGAAAATGATTCAAATCCGTTAGTATTGAAGAATTAGATAAATTGTTCTCGATAACATAATTAAATCTAGAAGTATCTAAAAATTACCTAAAGTAGAATTAATACTGTATTTTATTATTCCGACCTATCTGGACTAAAAGGGTTTTTTTGATGTGACAATAAATCGCGTACATCTTGTAAAGCGACCTCATGTTTTCTAAAAACAAAGTTTAACAACTCAGCAATATCAGTTTTAGTACTTTTTTTTTTTTTTTTTTTTTTTTTTAGCGTGGTAAAATCATCAAATGAGTCCTCCCACCCCGGGCAGGGCGGGAGGGACTGTCAGACTTGTACTGACTAAAATCCACGGTGTCCTTCAATAGCCTTTTATGTTCCGGGGTCACGGTAATGAGATAAGTCCCGCGACCCCGGCAGGCTTTGGCCCTCTTGGGCGGGGCCCCGTCATCGTGCTGACGCTCTTTGAGGCGCGCGTGGAACACAACGCGCCGTCGACCCGGGCATGGTCCATGGTCGGGCGGCGAGTTGCCCTTTACTCGCCGTCCGCATGCCCGCGCCTACGGTGGCCGGAGATCGTCTTGCGACGGCCGACGCCGTGGGCGTCTACCATTGCGGGTGGGGCGGAGGGAGGACGCTGTCCTCTCTCTCTCACGGCCCGCCTCCTCCTTAACGAGCATTACTGCTTCGCAGAAGGAGGCGACCGCTTCCCACTCCGTCTCGCCCCGCAGCATGGCCTCGACCAATGCCGGGCGCGAGAGGTCTCCGCCTATCGCTGCCGTGAGGACACGGCGGTGCTCTGCCCAAGCGGGGCAGTCTTGCACCGTATGCTCTACTGTGTCCTCCGGGCGATCTTCGCAATGGTGACACCCCGGCATCAGTTTTAGTACTAACATTAGTTTATAGGATTTCATTGTTACTAACAAATATGGATGATGGATGATTCCGAAATAAATATTTATTATTATTATAATATTTAGAAATGTAAATAGTACGCCAGTCAGATTACCAAAAAATTTTCCACCCTACTTTTTTATTACTATATAGAAAATTAACATTTGGGGTTTCATTTGTCAAAGGACCCATTTTTTTAGATGTTGTAAAGTTAAATCTAAGTTTGTAGATTTGCAACATTCCAGCGGATTCCAAAAAGATTTTAGCACTGGCGTTTTAGTAAGACTAAAGTTGCCACGAATTTAATTTGCTACAAAGATCTTCTCTACTTGACTTAACTACCACCTGGACTGGTAGCTACCTGAAAAACCATGTATAATATGTCGCACAGAAAGTAGAGAAGATCTATGTAGCAAATTAAATTAAATTCGTGACATCTTTGGTCTTGTAAACTAAAACACCCGTGCTAAATCGTTCTTCACACGCTCCAAAAGGGCGTGGAAAAATTGCAAGGTCGTCAACACGAAAGCTATACCTTTGGTGTAGCAAGAGGCTACAGTGACCGCTTTCTGGAGAGCTATATAATAGTTATATTGGCTTGTCACCTTTCATCTGCCTAGCCTTTTCTCAACTATATTGGGGTCGGTTTCCAGTCGGACTAGATGCACCCGAATACTAGTACAGTCGAACCTGGTTAAGCGAGAATCCAAGGGAATGTTATTCTCGCTTATAGAGGTTTCTCACTAAAGCAGTTTGTAACTTACGAAGGTTTGAGTGTAGTTACTCTCATTTAAAGAGGTTAACAAAAGTCGAGAAACCAAATGTTGAAGATATTAGGTAGGGACAAGCGCACATGTGCTGCAGCCGTTTGTAATCCCATCGAAAACAATGACGCTTTGGCTTTCTTTGCTAACAAACAAGGATATGGTTTGGTTTTAAATACCTAAAGTTGCGAGTTTTGAGATGTGTATTGAAATATTATTGTAAATAGTCTCGCTTGGGGTGCTAAGACAGGAAACCTCCACGTGCGCCCGTGGACTGGAGTTCCCTCTCGGATACGCCCGGGGGGAAAACCAGCTTTTCGGGCCGGTGCACCCTGGGATGTGGGCAAAAACTCTCCTTAGGCACTGTGTGCCTAAGGGGTTTCTTTGCCCGTATGCAAATAGCCTGTCGGGTGGACGCTCCAACGCGTGTCCCTCTGAACAGCAGAGGGCACAGCGGAGGAGCGGGCTTGCGGACGGTGAGTAATGGGTATGCTCGCCGTCCGACCAAGGACCAAGCCCCCGTCGGTGGCGCGTCGTGTTTCACGCGTCACCGACGGGGCCCCTTATGGGGCCAAATGCCTGCCGAGGTCGCGGATTTTTCTTAATCCAGGATACCGTGGCCCCGGAACGTAAAGGGCATCCGACGGAACACGGGTGGATTTTAGTCAGTAAGAGTCTGACAGTCCCTCCCGCCCCACCCAGGGAGGGAGGACTCATTTGATGATTTTGCCACCCTAAAAAAAAAAACATAGTCTCGCTTACAGAGGTCAAAAGGAAAAAACTGTCACTTGCAGAGGTCTAGATGTGAAAAATTACTCTCTCTAAAAAGGTTCCTACACTGTCACTCATAGAGGTATTCGGAATAAAAAACAACCACAAAAAAGGGTAAAATAACCTACAAAATAACTTTTCTTTCAGAAGTCGGTGCCTTTGTTTTTTTTCATTTCATTGCTTTTTTGCCACCGACTTCTGAAAGAAAAGTTATTTTGTAGGTTATTTTACCCTTTTTTGTGGTTGTTTTGAAGGCGGTTACATTTTTTTTGTTGAAAAAGTTTTTTATTTTACTCTTTTTAGTTTAAATATTCAACTCAAATTCTTGTCAAAAAAATCATTCTCTCTCAAGTGCACAATAAGCTAATAAAATTCCCTATCTCAAAAACTACTGAACCGATTTTGATGAAACTTGCAGTATTCCGTAAGTCAAACAATACTTAGTACAATAAAAAAAGAATTACTTAAATCGGACTTGTAGTTCCAGAGATATGCGAACACAAACTAAATGAGTCGATGCCTACTCCAAGCCGTTGTGGAGTTGTACCTTCCATCATCAGCTCATCCACCTGAGATGATGATTATCAGATGCAAATACTTGAACAGCTTTAGAAAATATATGAAAATGGTACTATGTGCCTATAAAATTTGAAGGTTGCCCTCGATTTCCCTGGGATTCCATCATCAGATCCTGACCTGATGATCATGGGACCAATTGGAAAGTATACCCTTTCAAACAAAAGAAAAAATTTCCAAATCGGTCCAGGCGTATTCGAGAAATCGGGGAACATACATAAAAAAAAAAAAAAGATTCCGACGAATTGAGAACCTCCTCCTTTTTTTGAAGTCGGTTAAAAAATGGCGGGAACTGACCATTATTGTCGCTTATAGAGTTTTCTCACTTATCCAGTTTTCGCTTATCCAGATTCGACTGTATTTAATATGGAGCGACTGCTTATCCGACCTCCACAACCCAGTAACTGGGCAATACGATACCCCATGGTAAGACTGGTTGTCGGATTTATGAATCAATGCTTATGAGCTTCTGTCTAACAGTAACGACTGTCAAAGATCTACAAATGACAGCCGGGACCAACTGCTTTACGTGCTTTCCGAGGCACGGAGGAAACTCGCTATGATGGTCATCCATCCACAGACCAACCTCGGCAAGAGCTGCTTAACCCGGATGATCGGCCTGTGCGGCTGTTATTTAGCTACAAGCCACATTCGGAGATACTCACTAAAGTTTCCTTGGAGGCGTCCCTTGCCGTTGATGTCAAGGGCGAGCAGTCGGGATCCCTTCACATCGTAGTTGGCCATCACCATCAGCTTTGGCAGCGTTAACTTCAGCTCCCCAGCGTATTTGTTGTTCAGGTTCAACCTGGAAGCCACAGGAAGCAGTGATGAGTTACGCTAATGAAGTTAAAGCTTTAGTCCTAATTAGAGACTAATCTCTATTCAAAGATGATAATGAAGATGGAGGGAGGACAAATGAAGACGAGAGATCTCCGTCAGTGGACAGATCATGGACAGTAAAGAGAACAGTGGATAGACAACCGACTGAATAGATGACGCTCTTATCAAAGTGACTGGAAGAAACTAAGAAACTGGATTACCATGAAACAGGACCCGTAGAAAAAAAAAACCGGCCAAGTGCGAGTTGGACTCGCGTGAAGAGGATTCCGTACGATGTTACCTATCACGTTTTTTTAAATCTGACCCAAATTGGTACGCACAATATTGAGTGATTTACCATGTTATTTTAATATCATGGACTTCTTATAGGTTTTTCTATAATCTATGAGTAGAAAACTAATTTCTGTATTTTTTTCAAAATTTTAGGTTCAGTAGTTTTGGAGATAAGGGGGGGGGGGGATGGTCAATTTTCGTCTACTTCCTTGAATAACTTGGAAACTATTTATTTTAAAATTACAAAAACATACATTTGAGATCTTCTTAACAAGACCTTTCATTAATTAAATTGTCACACGATGCAGTTTTCAATTTTTTTTTTAAATTTTCCCCTTCCCCCCCAAAAATTACCTCCCATATACAGATATGGACTTCTTATAGGTTTTCCTATAATGTATAAGTAGAAAACTAATTTCTGTATTTTTTTCAAAATTTTAGGTTCGGTAGTTTCGGAGATAAGGGGGGGGGGGAATGGTCAAATTTCGTCTACTTTCTTGAAGAACTTGGAAACTATTTATTTTTGACTGTAAGCGACAGACAGACGGACACACGAGTGATCCTATAAGGGTTCCGTTTTTGTATTCGGACGTACGGAACCCTAAAAACGTGAAAAATTTTCGAAAGGAAGTTTACATTCTTATCAGGCAAACTCTATACTGCGACGATTTAGATAGATTTTTTTTATTTGTCTTATATTGACACGCGTTTGACCACCAAGACACCTGATGTAAGCAGTGATGTGGTCGACGTGAAGCACACTTGCTTAGAAGTAACTTAAACCATATAATGCATCAAAACCTCGAAAGGATTAGGCCCTGTAGCCATGTTAAACGCAAACGCTGAGTAGGCTTTAATAGATTTTCAACTTTATTTGATTGCTAATAACGTTGAAGATCTAGTGAAGATTGCTTATCGTTTTCGATCTTTCCTGTCGCTAACGCTCAGAAATCTTAAATAGATTTTCAACTTTAGGCTATAGGGTATAAAGCTGAAAATCTATTGCAGAGTACCGAGCGATTACGATTATCCTTTGCGACTTGTTGTGACTTGGCTAGGGGGGCTGGTAGTAAAAATTATTTAAGGTGATGCCGATACCTATACGTTGTTAGTAGTATTCTAAACTTCTTCAATATTATTTATCTAAACACTATTTACAAAACCGACGCTTGCATAAGCTAAACTCGAAATTGGTGGTAACATATTATGTCACTTACAAGCTATGTTTCCGCAAAATAATCAAGTAGGTACCTACATATCTTGCAATCAGTCTTGAAATAACTTAGTTTTTCTTTTTTTTTGTCAAGTAACCTAGATAGCCATTACCAACAGATTATATAAAGGTTTTTAAACAGACATGATCGTTACAATATTTATGTAACCCTCTAACCAAATATTGACGCGCCCTCCGCGAACACAACATGGCAGGAAAAATATAAAGAATGAAGGTGTTCAACTATACATAATCTACCGGCGGACATTATGAACACATCTTCTTTCAATTCATTTAAGTCTAAACTCAAACAGTACGTCACTAACAACATAAAACTAGTCTTTCACACAATTATAATTATTTCGACATCCTACCTACCTACAAAAGATAACAAAACTGTTAACTAGTTAACTACTGGACTATACTTTGCCTTTATGTATTTATTCAATAAGTGAACAATGTTTGTTCTTTTAGAATAAATAATCTTTAAACCCATGTTATTATGGCACTTGCAAGAGTATAGAAACTCAAAACATAAAATTCCTCATTATCTGCCTAGCATTTTCTCAATTTCTATGCTCTGTATATGAGTCCTCCCACCCAGGGCAGGGCAGGAGGGACTGTCAGACTTGTACTGACTAAAATACACGGTGTCCTTCAATAACCCTTTACGTTTCGGGGTCACGATATCTCGTTAGTCCCGCGACCTCGGTAGGCTTCTCACCTATGCTGGTGTGACTTTCCTGGGGGGCCCAGTAACTGGGTAATATGATACCGCTTGGTAAGCCTGACCTCAGACTTTCGAGTTTATAACAGTAACGACTGTCAAAGATCTATAAATGACAGCCAGGACCAACGGTTTTACGTGATTTTCAAAGAACGGAGGAAATTCGCTTTGATAAATGGGCACGCATCTACAAACCAACCGGGGCAAGCGTGGCTTAACCATGAAGTTCGATATGTGCATCAAAAAAAAAATACTAACTAAACATGGTGAATATCCTATTTTTTTAACTTATAAAGATATATTTTCAAAGTCCCTTACTTCAGCTTTTCAATCTTGAAGTCACTGCCTCCATATGCCTTCCCATGCTTCACAGTTGCCTTGATCCTCAAGTTGGGGGCAGTTCTGTCCAGCTTCAGGGTCGGCACGGTGAAGGGGTCCAGCGCTGGGATGTTAACAGCAGCTATACCCTCCTTGAGGTAAGGCCTCATTGCCTCCAGACCGTTGAGGACACATTTCTCTATTTGAGGATCACTCCTTTTGCATGATGGGAAGTAGTCAGCTGTGGATAAGAGAAATGTTTATAATTAGTTACAAGAAGTAAGAAAATTCTGGCTGGAAATGCAGCAAAATTATTTCCAAACAAAAATATGGGTATGTACAGGCCTGTTGGTCTAGTGGTTAGTGACCGTGACTGCTATGCCGGAGGTCGTGGGTTCGATTCCCACCCAGGACCAATGTTTGTGTGATGAGCACGATCATTTGTTCTGTGTCTGGGTGTAATTTATCTATAATATGTATGTATTTAGAAATATATAAGTATGTTTATCAGTTGTCTAGTACCCATAACACAAGCTCTGCTTAGCTTGGGACTAGATGGCGTTGTGTGATAGTTGTGGAATATTATTATTGCTATAGAAATCCACAACAATGAAAAATTTCTAAAACTAGCGCGAGACCAATTTTAATCTAAAACCACAACAAAGGGGTGCTAAGACAGGAAAGGGGTGCTAAGACAGGAAACCTCCACGTGCGCCCGTGGACTGGAGTTCCCTCTCGGATACGTCCGGGGGGAAGACCAGTTTTTCGGGCCGGTGCACCCTGGGATGCGGGCAAAAACTCTCCTTAGGCACTGTGTGCCTAAGGGGTTTCTTTGCCCGTATGCAAATAGCCTGTCGGGTGGACGCTCCAACGCGTGTCCCTCTGAACAGCAGAGGGCACAGCGGCGGAGCGGGCTTGCGGACGGTGAGTAATGGGTATGCTCGCCGTCCGACCAAGGACCAAGCCCGGGTCGGTGGCGCGTCGTGTTTCACGCGTCACCGACGGGGCCCCTTGTGGGGCCAAATGCCTGCCGGGGTCGCGGATTTTTCTTAATCCAGGATACCGTGGCCCCGGAACGTAAAGGGCATCCGACGGAACACGGGTGGATTTTAGTCAGTAAGAGTCTGACAGTCCCTCCCGCCCCACCCAGGGCGGGAGGACTCATTTGATGATTTTGCCAACCTAAAAAAAAAAAAAAAAAAAAAAACCACAACAAAGGAGATCATAGATTAAATTATATTGATTATCCTATCCTACTTCCTACTAATATTACATCCTATTTTAAATATTATAAACGTGAATGTTTGTTGGATGGATGGATCTTTGTTACTCTTACACGCAAAAACTACTGAACGGATTTGGATAAAATTTGACACGTTATATTCCGTGGGATAATTTTATGTTTTCGTGGGATAATTTTATGTTCCCGTGGGATAATTTTCGACTTGTAGCGAGCGAAGCTGCTGGTACAGCTAGTAGGTAAATTAGGTAGAGTATTTTCAATGTTAAAATGGATATTTACTTTTCATATACGTCACACATTTGTACTAGTGCCTCTAAATATTATTTCAATAACGTTTTATTTGCTAAACTAATCGCAAAAAACATGACCTAGCCAAGTCATGAAGATTGGAAAAACCGCATCAAAATTATAATTTTATCTACGTTGCTAATATAAATGTTGCTAAAGTCGTTCCTTATCAATGCTTGAATCCATATTAAATTCGTAACATGGAACATTCTAATCTCAACGTTGATAAAATGGCGATTTTAGACCTGCAGCCCGCACTGACGCACCATGGAAGAAATATCGTCTACGGTAGCGCAGATACTTCTGTCAAATAGAAAAATCTTTGTACGGTTCGTGGCTGTCCGTAGTCGTAGACTGTGCTCGTCCGTTTGCAATATCACGCACCTTGGGAAACAAGCTGATAAGAATGAGTTGAGGGCTCCCTTTTCCGCATTTAGAGGCAGTTCTCCCTCTACAGTGCGTGGCTGTCCGTAATTTTCGGCCTTTAGCGTCGCATTATCGCTAGGTTTGCCCAAATCTAAGAGCCTCGGTGAACGGGTACAGCCTTGGGCTAGATGCGTTTCCTTTGCGGTAGACCCTAATATGTACCTTCGTTCGCATACCTGCGATTTTACGCACGACCTGCGGCTTGACCGACTTCAAACCGATGATTTATTCTTTTTTATCTTTCTGTCATAATTTCAGCCTGGGACAACCCACTGCCCGACGTAAGTACGCTTAATGTGAATACGCTTATGGCATCTTTTCCCCGTGGTCTTGACGATATCGTCAACCCAACTGGCTTTTGGACAATTACTCTAACTTCTTTGGCCAAACTTGTGCCATTATATCTAGCTAGATGTCGCCTATACACCTTGCTATACATGAAACGTCACTGACAGTTTCGATAAGCCGTGAACTGAACCGATGGGAGTTATCGGGTTGGTCGACGAATCGGCCTTTTTACAGTCGATTAGTCGGCCAGTCGGCAAAGGTCGCAGTCGGCTAATAAATATTGATGCAATATTATGACGAGTGTCAAGAAGACTAATTCGCCTACGGTTCAATTCCGGGTCATCTCAACGCGCCAGCTGGTCCAGGTCAATCTTTATTTTCACTGAAGGAAATACTTCTTCATCTTAATGTGCCGATACTCAAATTTTGTCAGTCCGATACCACCACCACCTGCACAGCTCTAACATTGGCTTTGTTAAAACTGACAGATGCAAGCGGTTGTGAAGGATGGTCAAAGCAGGAGGTGGGGCATATCTTGCAAAAGGGTTCACAGTGCCATTATGTTGGGGTGTGTGGGATACACTTCATAGATGTTCATCCTAGACAACAGCACTACAGGCCACAGGCTACCTGTAACCTGTGCGGTGACAGCTGAGTGATCCTGTTGGCTGTGGTAGCCCTCACCACGGTAGGGCCGCCTGACTCTTGACCAGCATCGTGTCGGAATCCGGCGTGAAATGGTTTTTACTGTGTTCCGACAGTACCAAGAAGTTACAGTTCTTTCTGGGTGAGCACGCACCGTCTTAAGCCTCATCTTTGCCTCTAGACTAGATTGAAGCCTCCTGCAGACACACGCGATTAATCGCGCTGCGACAACGAGCCAAGCTAATTTCCACTCTAAAAATACTGCGAATGGACCGCGTCATGTCGCCCCGCGCGATTAATCGCGTGTGTCTGCAGGAGGCTTGAAGCCTAGTTCAAACCTATTTTATAAATAATCAAATAACCCTCACAGGCCGTCCATCTAGCAAATCTTGACCCTAAAATAAACAAGTGTCCACATGCACTCCTAGATTTGATAACTCATGTAGGCAATTGGTTGTGGTATCCAAAAGCTTCTTGAGAGCAGTGGATGCCTCACCCGTCATTTGTTAACCGACTTAAAAAAAGGAGGAGGAGGTTCTCAATTCGTCGGAATCTTTTTTTTTTCTTTTTATGTATGTTCCCCGATTTCTCGAAACGCCTGGACCGATTTGGAAAATTTTTCTTTTGTTTGAAAGGGTGTACTTCCCAAGTGGTCCCATGATCATCAGGTCAGGATCTGATAATGGGATCCCAGGGAAATCGAGGGCAACCCTCAAATTTTATAGGCCCGCACATCGTTTTTCGTAAATTTTATGAAGTAATTTAAGTACTTGCGTATGATAATCATCATCTCATGTAGCTGAGCTGATGATGGAAGGTTTTTTTTTTTGGTTAAGTAGACGCTTGAGAGTACAATTGGCTAAAAATCTTTTATGATTGATTTTGATTGATGATTTGTAAATACAGGCTCTTAAAATAATGATGTATTACTTCGATCAATATATTAAACTAAATTATTGCTTGGTCGCAAAAAGCAATAATTATGATTATTTGAGTATCAGCAATAGAAGTGGGCTAATATTTTTCTAATCATTACCATTTTTTGTATAAACAATCAAAAGTTAAGTGCTTTTAAATCAATGATGTTTATGAAATAAGTATTCTTATTTAACATTCATGGGAGTATCTCTATAGTATATATCCTTGAATTTTAGTGACACACGGGTGGTACAAGATTTAAAATAAAATATTCCAGTTCAATAATCGATAAAAATAATACCATACTGACATAAATACTATATTATGTATTAAGTCTTAAGCATAATATACTTTAAATGTTCAAGCACGTAACGATTGATGCATGTTTCTGTCCCACATTGACTGTTATCCTTGAAGTTATAAGGCATTATAGTTGTATATACTTATTATAGTATTATGTTACTTATGTACTATGCAAAGTATACAATTGAAAGTACATACTTTCGATTTTACGGTGTATAGTCTCGCGACCGCATGTAATTTAACAACTTAATAATTGTCTTATTGTTCAGTCTGTCTACAATTTAGCTCAAATTGGAATTTATCTTGATGTTTTTGTAGGTAAGTTTCTTCTATGTTCTATGCACCTCAGCAGGCGTACCATGGCGCCTTAGAAAGGCATTTTTTCGACGGAAGAAAGGACAAAATGACAGCACGTAGAAATATTTTTAGCATTTTAATGTAAAAAAATAGAAAACAAACGTTCTATTCTTCAATAGTGTACGAATGGTGTCATATTTATGCAAAAAACAGTCGATTTGTATAGAAATAACGATGAAATAACTTTGTCTATTCTTGGTAGATAAGAGATAGAATCGCCATGCTACGCGTGCTGACATAAAAAAATCGTAGTTTGGAGCAAAGTTTCAAAGAAAAATATCTTAAAGATACCAAGAGGCTGATGATCAAATCGGTAGATGGTATCAATTATTTTGTTGTATTTTCAGTCAGTCTAAAGAAGGAAAGAATAAGCCAGGATCTAGCGGAAACCGGCGAACTGCCAAGAACGGACATACACCCTCGGTTACCATATGTTTTTAGTAGCGATGCATCCGATACCGATACCGATGCCGATATATCGGCGATACTTCGGGTTAGCCGAAATAACGGTATCGGCGATACCTTTGCTAAACAGACTTGGAAAATCGCTTTTCTCCGAAAAATTTAAGAATAATTTGTTTTAAAACAAAAATCTTTTTATTGTTAATTTTAATTCCTAAAATGTATCTATAATTATCTAATATCAACCTATTTATTATACCTACTTATTATATCAATAAAAAAAAATAATCCTTGATGACTTGTGATTTTATTTATTTTATCTTATTTTTTTAATTCACAATAAGCGTATCGGTATCGGTATCGCCGATATTTTTATAAGAGTATCGGTATCGTATCGGCGAAAAGGCGTATCGATGCATCCCTATAAAGTTTTTAGTTAGTCGAGTCTGACATGCCCCTCCGCCTTATCCAGACGGAAAAACTACATGAGGAGCAATTAAAAAAAAACAGGCTCTGTCGGAAAATCACAGCAAACAATAATGCCTACGATTCTCTGCGTCTGCTGAGGTACTGTTTAAAAAGGAATACTGAACTAGAGTTTCAAAAACTTGCAATGGAGATACCAAATGGGCGGCGCGAAGGCAATTCGCAGATAAAAGTGAATCAGATTTTATAGACAACGAAAGAGTGTACATCGCCTGTAAGCCTTTTTTTTTCGTGGTAAAATACTCAAATGAGTCCTCCCAGCCCCGGGCAGGGCGGGAGGGACTGTCAGACTTGTACTGACTAAAATCCACGGTGTCCTTCGGTAGCTCTTTTGTGTACCGGAGTCGCGGTATACGTATGTCCCGCGACCATCGCCTGTAAGCCTAGCTTTTGAAATAAAGGGACTTGTTGTCCACAATTTGGCCGTCAGTGCAAGCAAAAAATTGTATTCCATTTATGTAAACTTGGAAGTCCCAATAGTTTAGCTCCTTGTTATAAGAACTCTCTCCACATGTTAAATTCCATTTCAAACAAATTGTTATTAAGTTTTACTATCAATAATCGTGCATCAACTCGGCTACGTTTATTAAAAACAAAACTGATGAAACGATTACTTTACGATTATTATACAAATAATCTTATGTTATGATTCGACAGCAGACAGAAATATTATCACCACGGAAATAATATGATCACTGTGACTTAATCATCGGTTTGTTGATCATTGATTCAACTTGTGCTGACAACAAAAATCCTAAGTATACAGGGTGTCCCGGCAAGTGCGGATCAAACTAAGCCCCTAGGGGCATGGGAGAAGTCATTTCAAAAGTTATGACCACTTATCATGTTCAGGTAGGCAATGAATGCCTAGAAATTACAATTCAATTAATATTTCTAACTTTAAAACTTATTTGAATATCCGAATGATTAACAGCTCTAAAAATATTCATATCTTGGGGAAGTTTTTATAATACATAGCTAATTTACTAAAGCACTTCTCGGGACACCCTGTATTTATCGAACTTAATCTTTCCAAATAAACATTAAGAAATAATACTGAGTCTATCCAATAATAAGAAACCACAAATAACACTGCCGGTCAAAGACCGACTAGATTTATTGAAATAACAGTGGCTAACAAGATGTCGTAACGACGACAACGCAATCTTTAAATTTGAGTGAATAAATAGAGCAAAACAGTCTCCTAGTGACTAACTAAACAATTTAAATTGATATAGAAATTTAGCCTTAATAAAATGACAACTTTTTAGTTAATTTCAACATTTTAAAAAGGTGTTGTAATAATTTTTTTATTGCTTGCACTTTAAACGCCTAAACTTGCAAGGTTTGCACTATTAAAAACCACACTAAAACATTAATTTAAATTAAAGAAACAAGCAGTAATTATAAATGCAAATGTCATGATATTCACGCATTTAGCGTGAAAAGTAGAGTAACAATGAATAACACTGAATAAATTCAACCTTTTTGCATAACAACGATTAAGTAAGCAAATGTGAAGGACATTCCATAGTTAGCTATTCTAAAGTCTGAACTTCGAATTCGTAATTAACTATTGAAAATCTTAAAAAAAAACACTCTTGAAGAAATACTGAAACTTGCGGATAAAAATGTAATGTCACTAAAAATCACATAAACACTTCAACCCGCCAAAATTCAAAAAAAGAATACTCACGCGTCACTTTAGCCTGAGCACAGACAACACAGAACAAAAAAACTAAAATCACTTTCATTTTGTCTTTGTCCGAAACTATAGAGGATGCAGTTACTGGTGAGGTTGCAACGGCAAGTTGATCGCGAATGTGCGCGTGGGCCGATTAAACTGATATTTGTAGTAGCGTGAATGTTGCCCCGAACTACCGAGCTTGGGCAACCTAGGGAAAATACTTTGGGGGAATACCGCTTCGTAAATTTTATTTAGGCTCTGTAAATAAATAAATCATAAAAACGTTTGTGTTCTTACATTAAAGCAAGGTAATCTCCTTAACCTGAAAATATGTCCTGAATTAAGAAAGGATAGATCTTAATGGTTGATTAAAATTGTACTAAAAGCTAAACATAACCAGAGTCGTCATTTAAAAGAAAATTGCTTTGTATTCTTGGAAAAATACGACTGTAATGACATGATAGTCTTTTGACATAACTACAAATGGGTCTTTTTTATGGCTTTATAAATCTCCCATACTGGGTCTATGAGACTGTATAAATTCCCCGGGTTCCTTCACATTCCCTTTGCATTAGACTGTCCCGGCTGAAATCATACTATTATCATAAATCAGAAGAGTTTCTGCTTCAAATTTAACAATTCTTTTTGTTTTGGATAGTCTATCTATCGAGGAAGACTATATATACTACTGGAGACTACAGACTATGACTGCATTAAACTCTCTCATTAAACATCACTCTTCAGTCATAAGAGCCCCGCAGCGGGGGTGAACCACGGGGAACAGCTATAGTAGTCTATAAGTCTCGAATTTCGATATCTCTAAAGACAGTTTACAAATATGAAAAATTCAAGAAAATCTTTTGACCTTTTCAAATGATGCCAAACTAACTCGAGAAAACACTGACCTCCACAAAGTTTTCTTAACCGTAAACTATAAATCAATTGATTAACTAGAGAATTAACTACTTAATATAAAGCCTCCTGCAGACACACGCGTTTAATCGCGCGGGGCGACATGTCGCGGTCCATTCGCAGTATTTTTAGAGTGGAAATTAGCTTGCCTCGTTGTCGCAGCGCGATTAATCGCGTGTCTCTGCACGAGGCTTCAATCTTTTCGAAACTTATTTCACGTTCACCTTCATTTAAACTATTTCAATGTGGCATATATATGTGGTATATATCACAGTATGTTTTTATTTAAATGATCGGCATGAATAATGTAATTTAAGGTTAAAATAAGTTTCCCATAACTTTAATAATATTTTATGACTATATCATATCTCCACTCCTAAACATCGATAAATTTTATCAAAGGTAGCTTTACCTCGTGGGCATGCGGGCGGCGAGTAAAGGGCAACTCGCTGCCCGACCATGGACCATGCCCGGGTCGACGGCGCGTTGTGTTCCACGCGCGCCTCAAAGAGCGTCAGCATAATGACGGGGCCCCCTCTCTAGAGGGCCAAAGCCTGCTGGGGTCGCGGGACTTATCTCATTACCTTGACCCCGGAACATAAGGGGTATTGAAGGACACCGTGGATTTTAGTTAGTACAAGTGTGACAGTCCCTTCTGCCCTGCCCGGGGTGGGAGGACTCATTTGATGATTTTTCCAAGCTAAAAAAAATAAGGTAGCTTTACCTATATTAGTACAAGAATTAACCGAAGATTACAAAAAATAAATAAATATAAAAGGGACCCTGAAAACAACAACAATCGTTCTAAAAATAAATGAGGTCAGGTGTACTGGCGAAAATCTTATTATAATGCATGATCTCACAGCTAGAATGTTTAATGTTTTATGTAACACTAGCTGTTGTTGCGCTCTGGTGTATCTCTAAAACTATCCCACGGGAACGTAACACCAGAGCCAAGAGAGAGGTGCATCCTTAAGACACCCACCTTTATAATAATAATAATATTCCACAACTATCACACAACGCCATCTAGTCCCAAGCTAAGCAGAGCTTGTGTTATGGGTACTAGACAACTGATAAACATACTTATATATTTCTAAATATTATAGATAAATTACACCCAGACACAGAAGAAATGATCATGCTCATCACACAAACATTTGTCCTGGGTGGGAATCGAACCCACGACCTCCGGCATAGCAGTCAGGGTCACTAACTACTAGACCAACAGGCCTGTCAAGAAGACCTTTCGCCTGTTATAAAAGAAACGGCATTTCATACGAACTTCAAGTCCTCATTTTAGGGTATGACGTTTAAATTCGGTACATTCGTTTGACAGTACGTTGACGGCTGGTCCGAAATGGTACTAGAAAAGAGCACTAGGAAGGATATGGGGAGGCCTTTGCCCGGCAGTGGGACAATAACAGCAAATAACAAAAGCACTTGAAACTTTTTATCAAATGCCGTTTAGTGTACACGCTCTTTCCACTTTACTATGACTAACAATTTCCCCGGGCACGCCGCAATCGCGGCGGTAAGACCCCTCTTTGAGGAGTGGCTGGACAGGCGTCACGGCGTCCTAACCTTCCGCCTGACGCAGGTCCTCACCGGACACGGCTGTTTCGGGGGTAGGGGTCACCACTGCGAGGATCATCCGGAGGACACGGTGGAGCACACGGTGCAGGACTGCCCCGCTTGGGTAGAGCACCGCCGTGTCCTCAGGGCGGCGATAGGCGGAGACCTCTCGCGCCCGGCGTTGGTGGAGGCCATGCTGCGGGGCGAGATGGAGTGGGAAGCGGTCGCCTCCTTCTGCGAAGCAGTCATGCTCGCGAAGGAGGAGGCGCGCCGCGTGAAGGAGAGGACAGCGTCCTCCCTCCAGCCCAGCCGCAAGACGATCTCCGGCCACCGTAGGCGCGGGCATGCGGGCGGCGAGTAATGGGCGACTCGCTGTCCGACTATGGACCATGCCCGGGTCGACGGCGCGTTGTGTCCCACGCGCGCCTCAAAGAGCGTCAGCATGATGACAGGGCCTAGAGAGGCCTAGAGCCTAGAGGGCCAAAGCATGCCGGGGTCGCGGGACTTATCTCATTACCGTGATCCCGGAACATAAAGAGCTATTGAAGGACACCGTGGATTTTAGTCAGTACAAGTCTGACAGTATGGGTCACTTATTTGATGATTTTACCACGCTAAAAAAAAATGACTAACAATTTCTACCCGGTTTTACTTGAACCTTTATTTATAAACTTTAACCTTTTCCTCTGATTATCATACTGTCATGGCTAACTAGGCCTATCTAGGCTTCTTTTAGGTCAGTTATTTAACACTTAACTATATTATATCATGCAGTTAACGAATGTCATTTGAGGAAAACCAGGCTTTTAATGTTGACCTGGATGAGGACCAGTTAGTGCATTAGTTAAGTGGTAATCACTGTTATGAAGACTGAAGTTTCTAGATCAGTCAAGGGCGAACATTATTGGAGTTTTAACCCCTTTGCCGCCGCTATAGGATATTGTGTTCTGGAGCTACGTAATAACGTTTTCCCATGTTCACTAGTTTGAACAATATTCAGTCGCGCTATAGAAAGTCCCAGAGTCAACACACTTTTTTTCCTATCCTTAACTGTAAAACTTGAGCTGGCTAAATAATTACAGCTGCACAGGCCTATCTTCCGGGTTAAGCCGCGCTTGCCGGGTTTGGTCTGTGGATGGGTGACCATCTGTTCAAAGCGAGTTTCCTCTATGCTTGTTGTCATTTGTAGATCTTTGACAGTCGTTACTATTAGTCAGAAGTCTAAAAGTCTGACAACCAGTCTTACCATGGGGTATCGTAGTACCCAGTTACCGGGTTGTGGAGGTCCGATAGGCAGTCGCTTCATGTAAAAATACTGATATTCAACTGTATCCGGTTCGACTGGAAGCCGACCCCATTATAGGTCGGAAAAGACTTGGCAGATGATAAACTGCCACACTCCTAGTCAAAGGCGGAGACCTTTCTTTTCTCTAGTTCTAGTGGTCATTTCGTCTGGCCGTCTCTGTCGTATCCCATTGAAACCAAATCTGTATATACAGGGTGATTTTTTAGTCACCATCCAAATTTTAATATATTAATCTTTGGCGAAAATTATTGAATACGCATATTTTCTTTTTGTATCACTCAATACAAAAATATCGAGATATCACGTCTCAATGTTATCTATAAAAAGTTGATGAATCTGGAGACCGCGCTGTGATGTGTCGCTCAGGTGTAGCGGGGCGGGGCGGGGGGGTAAGCGAGGTGCGCTCTGCCCGTTTCATGCGCCGGCAAGTGTAGTATTATTAACGTTTAGCTTGGTGACCACGCAGAGCGATGAGGAAATGATTTAATATGAAAATTTATGGTATCGATTTTTTTTCAAAAATGGGGTTCGTAATTGATACCTAATGCCTAGAAAAATTTTGAACGGTGGTAAAAAAGTCACCCTGTATATTTTTAATTTTCAGTATCCAATCTTGTGGGTTTTTCATGCTACCACATCACATGAGTCTAATGTCCTACTTACGTCAAACTACCATTATGTGAGTGTCCTCTTAAACATTTTTATAGTCCAAGAAAACTGATAACAATGATGTAGTATTTGGAAAAGTTTTCCAAGCTTTTTATATCAAAAAATTATATAAAAAATTTAAAAAACCCCCGACAAAAAACCAAGTTCCCTTTAAAAAGTAATAAATAATAAAAACAAATAAAAAAATACGTCGCGTTGACCGCTTCAAATTATTTAAAATCTACGATTTCTTCCAGTCCCCCAACGCGACGTATTTTCATCAGATTTCAATTTCCCAATTTCCCCAGCACCAATTTTCTCATCAAACGATGCTAAGAACACTCTCGATTGAATCATCAATATTTCCTTTCAGTGCGCTTTCATTTAAAACCCCATTCGAGTTTATTTGCAAACCTTCAGTTACCCTTCTCCACATTCACCCCCATAACTTTTAAACGGCTCAGCCGATTTTCATCAAACATGTCTAAGAACACTCGCCCGTAAATCACCTTTTATACAAAAAAAAACTAAACTGAAATCGCTTCATCCGTTCGGGCTCTATGGTGCCACAGACAGACAGACAAACAGACAGACACGTCAACCCTCTTTTTCCGTCGGGGGTTAAAAAGGAAGGTATTTGATAGAGTTATGTTGTCCTCTAAAAGTCGAATGTATACGAGTAAATTATTGTTTGGTGGCCATCACTATAAGAAAAAATACAACAAAACACGTCTGCATCAACTTCGTATAACGTTCCTGGAATACTTTGACACTGTCACTAAGGAGATAGAGTTCACGCCACGACTGAAGTGCTCTTCACGCAGCGCTAGTGTCTATGTCATTACACCAAACATAAACTCACGCCCTTTTCTCATGGGGGTAGGCAGAAACTACAGAGCGGCACCTGCTACGCATCCTTAGATACTCTTTTCGCCTCGTCCACGCACCCGACCTTCTGAAGCACTTCACCAATAAGGTCATTGTAGGTCTTCTTAGGGCGTCTCCTCCCGGCATTATCACTGACATCAGCCTTAGAAGTTCCTTTTGTTAGTCGCCTTTCATTCATCTATTCCTTTCATACACACATTATTAGCCTAACTAAAGAATCTTTCAGACGCTTAGGTTTTGTCTTACGCAACTGCCTAGGATTTAAGAATCAATCAATTATCAGGCTCTTGTACAATGCCCTAGTTCGGTGCAAACTCGAAACCAGCGCTTGTATCCATATACAAGCGCTGGTTTCGAGTTTGCACCGAATCCTCACGAGGTCACTTATACACTCATGCTAGAAAAAGTGCAAAAATCCTTTCTCAGATACCTCTACAAGCGTGTTTGGATATTGTCCATATATCTATACAACCAAGTTTATTTAAGGGTGTTTAAACTTTAATTCTCTCAAAGTCAGGCGAGCTGTTGACCAAATCACAACAGCATCTAAAATTTTACATGGTCATACCGATGCATCGGATGTCATGTGTAGCTGTGTCAATTGTTTGTTTCAAACAGTTACAACCATTCTAGAAAACACAAACTACTTAATGTCCCATTTTGTCGCACTGTAGCCCGATCCACCTCTCTTAGACCGCGAATGCTAACGATGCTCAACGCCTTCGTGGAGACCACCCCTGGATTGGACTTCTTTGCTGATGAATGGAAGACAATAATGTTAGAATGTCTGCTATTCTGTGAGGAGACAGTATGAAAGGATCATTATATTTCATTTAGTATTAATGGAATTTTGTAACTGTACTAAATGTATTAATTAAATAAATAAATCCTCTCAACATGACCGCACTATCTCTAAGCAAACCCTTTTCAATTTTTGTCACATAACCTTATTTCATCAAAAAGTGTAGTACCTACCTACCACGATTTTTTCGCAGGACATCAGTCGTGGCGCGGTATGTCTTCAATGAATTCCAACTAGCGTAAGCTTTCTAACACCAACATTATTACTATCTACTCCCATAAGCCGCTGCCTGGCTCTGTTATTTAATAATGCATCGTTAAAGTAATGTGACACTAATGACATAATGTAATTAATATTATGATTACATGTCACTTTACTTGAATTACAAACGTGATAATATCACACTGAATGTTCTAACGTTATGACTAGTAGTAATGTAGAACTTGCTTTTGTCTGTGGTTTTGCTACCTCCCCTGTACTTTTACAAAGCAGTTTATGGTATTCAATTAAGTATAGCGTGTCCTTATGTCTTCCGAATTTGGACTGTGGAAAATCCTCATAGCAAGTTTCCTCCGAGCCTCGGAAAGCATGCTAATAAGCCGTTGGTCCCGGCTATCACTTGTGAATCTTTGACAGTCGTTTCTGTCAGTCTTACCAAGGAGTCTCGTATCACCCAATTAGTTACTGGTTTGTGCAGGTCTGATAGGCATTTGCTCGATGTTAAATATACTAATTGTCCACTACATCCAGAACGACCGGACCCCAACATAGCTGGGAAAAAGCTAGGCAGATGATGAGTTAACAGGGCCGCCATCTCTCCCATTAGGCATGTGTTCAGGGTCCCAATGTCCCCTCGGTCCTCATAACAGGGGCTAACAAAATCCAATCCAAATGTTTTGTTAAACCTTATTTTTGTTACATTTTTCGGCAATCGTAAGACCATTATGTAGCAGTGTACTAGACATGTCGAGTCACTTGTCTCGGCTTGGCACCCTTTATGGGCCCATAGTCCTAAAGTGGCCAAAGCCTCCTATAGAGTAAAGACGGCCCTGATGGTAAAATGGGGTGAATAGACACAAGTTTCAACTTCTACACTGATTTTCTTAAATATTTTGTATGAAAGCTGTTTAAAAAAAAATTGTCAAATTGCGAGTCTCGTTTTAATTTACCAAATAGTTATTCTTTAATTATGCATAAATTTGAGAATTATTTGTGAAATAGGAAAAAGTAGGCGGTTTCTATTTACCTTGAAACTGGGGTCAAAAGATACGACAGAGGGGTGAATAGAGAAAAACGTTAGGGTTGTCAAAATCAACTTTTATTGTACCTATGTAAGTACTTATTTGTTTTTCAGTACACAACTATCAACAATAATTGAAGAGTTTAATTTTTGTAATTATAATTATATAGGTAGCGTTAGCAACATTACAAAGGAATATCAGTATATCTTTATTGTCTGTATCATTTACCTTGTATCTATAGTGTTTCAACTGTTAAATTAAATTTTCAATCTAAATTTCAAATTACAGTGTCACAGAAAAACATTTTAACTAATTTTTTTAAATGAAAACTGTCATGATGAAAAAATACTCGATTGACAACCGTTAAAAATCATGTTTCTATTAACCTCTTTCTCGTTGCTACTAACCCCTCACTCATATCTATTCACCCCTTTCTTCGTTTCTATTGACCCCAAAGGCGTTTCTAATGACCCCCGACTCGTTTCTATTCACCTCGAATTCCGTAAAAAAATACTAAGTCTCGATTTTACTAAAAAATAAGAACAAAATGATGGAATATTGATACTATCCTTTTTATTCCTAATAGATGAGAAACTTAACTATCCAAATATGCAAATTGACAAAGAGATAACAGTGAAGAACTTGATGTTTTTTTAAAAGTTTTACACCGTTATTAAACACTTGTACGCAGACGTTTACTTCAACAGCTTTTTTCTATAAGTCATTAGACTTGACGTACATTTTAGGGTTACCAGAATAAAGAAAAAATGTTGCAGTGTTATTAATAGTGGGAATAAAGATACTTTAACATACCTACTACAGAGCAACTAGAACGACCATAATCAAATTCTTAGATTTGTTTCTATACACCCCGCGATTTCTATTCACCCCATTTTAGGTACAACATTATACGCCATGAAGTGACGCACAGTCAAAACCAGGAAACGAGACCATTCTTCCCTTATGCAAGCGCTACCTAACTACTAATTAGTACGACGCGGATACGGACGTGAACACATGTTTGTATCTATATTGTAATCGAAGTCGCTTCATTTTACTCTATTTTGCATATTCAATGAGGACAATAAACTGAAATAAATAAAAACAAACAATATTATAGATACATGCAAGTAGCCTTTGATTTTAATACGATAAGCGTCGGTTTTGTGTTTTAAATGAGAAGGAATACAAGACATACAATTGAATTAAGCTTTATTCTGTTCTATAATAAAATGTTAGTGACAAACAAAATGTTATGTAAGCCAAAAAAATAAAAAAAATAGACTAATAAAAAAATCACCCTGTTCTTTCGGTGGCCCTTTACATTTCAGGGCCACAATTTTCCCGCGAGCAGAATAGCCTATGCTCTCAGAAACGGGACAAACAATTTTTCTAACTGGCAACCAATAAGTCTAGTTACAACTAGTGTCGGATATTGCAGCATGCCCACTTGACCAGTACTTCCCAATCTGTTTACGGTGAGATAACGATTGTATAACAGTAATTGGCCACGCTGGCCGGAGTTGGCCGGTTGTGGCCGCGGTCACACTTTTATGCAATAGATCACGGAACTCCAGCGCGATACTGTTACGGTCGATCGTGGACCGATGGTAGAATGAATGGGAGGTGAATGAGTCATCACATTGTAGGCGAAATTAACACCAGCCCTTATCATGAATTTTTACTTATTGTGACGTAAAGTAAACTGGAACTTTGACATTTAATTTCAAGGAAAAAATTAGTTCTTTCTTCGTACACCAGAGGCGCTGTTCCATTTTGCATACAAGAAACGCCGTAAATACTGGAAAGACGCTGTAAAGTCGACAAGCCTGTGGTTAGTGGCCCTGACTGCTATGCCGGAGGTCGTGGGTTCGATTCCCACCCTGGACAAAATGTTTGTGTGATGAGCACGATCATTTGTTCTGTGTCTGGGTGTAATTTATCTATAATATGTATGTATTTAGAAATATATAAAGTATGTTTATCAGTTGTCTAGTACCCATAACACAAGCTCTGCTTGGCTTGGGAATAGATGGCGTTGTGTGATAGTTGTGGAATATTTTAAAAAAAATAGCGAAAACTCGTGCTAAGGGGCTCTGACAGAATAAACCCTTTCGTATACAAGGCGAGGCAAGTCTCCGATACCTTACATCTTTGGTATCCATTGACGCGTGCCTGTGTTTGAACCTTTATGGATTTCTATTGCGATAGTTTCTTGGATACAAATACCGGCATGGATCTTGAGCGCTGACCTTCACCTGCGCAGAAGTAAGTTATTAGGTCCCTTTGGTAGATGTAGTGAGGAACGGGGGCGGGGAAAGTGTAGTGATTGGCCCGCGTAGAGTGCCGTAGCGCATCGCGTCATAACCGCCACTCGGGATTCGTTGTTTTGTGCGTTTTATTGTGCGTTTCATTTGTCGATAAGTGTACGATGCGCAAAGCGATCCCCACTCGTACGCCGAGCGCTCAAGAACCGTGCCGGTATTTGTATCCATTGACGCGTGCCTGCGTACGAACCTCTATGGATTTGTATTGCGATAGTCTCTTGGAGACCAAAGTCGTAAGGTATCGAACACTTGCCTCGTCCTGTGTGCAAAGGGGCTAAGACTGCAGATAGAGTTAACTTCTGTCTAAGGTCTGGATATTGCATGATTCCTAAAAGTTGTGGCAAGAACTTTCCTTTTTGAAATTGAATAATCAGTGCTTTTGCACTCATAAGAGTGCATATTCTGAAAGTTGGCAACGTCGCACATAGTTGTCAAATATTAACAAGTTTTTAATTTAGCATTGTTACTGTATGGAAATAAGAAATATGGTGTCCCTTATCAATTTTCTAGTGCTCTGTAGTGCACTAGAAAATTGATAAGGGAATGCAATAATTAATATCGTAACACCGAATATTTAGTTTTAGATGTAAAAAAAGTATTTGGAGACTTGTCAAATGCATTTTTTACACCTGAAACGGTTACAATATCAAATTCAGTGTTTTAATTGCATTCCTATATCTATTTTTAGTGCACTACAGAGCAATATTTGTTATTTACATACAGTTTTGCCAAATTAATTAAAACTTGTAAGTATTTGACAGCCATTTGCGACGTTGCCAACTTTCTGGTTGTGCGCCCTTAAGTTATGAATATGTAGGTCGTGGGAACTATCAAATCAGGATACTGTGGCCCAGGAACGCAAAAGGCAACCGGAGAAACAAGTCAGCAGGAGTCTTACTGTCCCTTTCGTTCCATCCACCCAGGACGGGATGACTCATTTGATGATTAAATGATTTAAAAAGTGACTTTTATATAAGGTAAAACAAAAAATAGATTAAATGTTATGAATTTCCGCAAAGTAACGCCTGATTCTATAATCTACCAAAAAATATATTCCGATGAATTTATTGAGAACTTCCTCCTGAATTTATAATGACTTTTATTGAAGTCTTTTAAAAAACAACGGTAAAGTAAATAAGTATTCAAGGCGTTCTTTTGCGCAAAATATTTAGTATCTTCAACAGTCTTGGGACCTGCCTGAGTCTCTGTAAACATTGAGACGTCTAAAGGCCGTGGCCTGATGGTTCCTTGTTAGGCAGTATAAAACCTTTTTTTTTCCTATACATATTCGACGAAAGTATAAAACCTTTTTTTTCCTATACATATTTTTTGTTCCTATACATAGTCGACGGCGCGTTGTGTTCCGCGCGCGCCTCAAAGAGTGTCAGCATGATGACGGGGCCCCCCTCTAGAGGGCCAAAGCCTGCCGGAGTCGGGGGACTTATCTCATTACCGTGACCCCGGAACTTAAAGGGCTATTGAAGGACACCGTGGATTTTAGTCAGTACAAGTCTGACAGTCCCTCTCACCCTGCCCTGGGTGGGAGGACTCATTTGATGATTTTACCACGCTAAAAAAATAATAATAATAATACATATTGAAGCGCAACGCATAAAGGATTATACTCTCTCGAAATTTTCGCCAAAGGAAAACCCAGCTGCGCATAAATAAGGAAGAAAAAACTGGTTCTGCAAAAGTCCCATTGTTAAAGTCAAGATAAATTTTATTCCTCAGAATTCTTATTGCACCCGCCCGGGAAATGACATTGAATGTAGTAGGTATGTACTTAAAGTTGCTTAAATTAGATTTTTCTCAAATCCCGAATTCTATACTTTAGAAGAAGTGCAGCATATTTGGAATACTGCAAGTAATTTGGAATCGGGCATGCGGGCGGCGAGTAAAGGGCAACTCGCAGCCCGACCATGGACCATGCCCGGGTCGACGGCGCGTTGTGTTCCACGCGCGCCTCAAAGAGCGTCAGCATAATGACGGGGCCCCCTCTCTAGAGGGCCAAAGCCTGCCGGCGTCGCGGGACTTATCTCATTACCGTGACCCCGGAACATAAAGGGCTATTGAAGGACACCGTGGATTTTAGTCAGTACAAGTCTGACAGTCCCTCCCGCCCTGCCCGGGGTGGGAGGACTCATTTGATGATTTTACCACGCTAAAAAAAAAGTAATTTGGAATACTGGGATATGTCAATTAACATGAACGTCATTTACGTTTTTTGCTATATAAACATAACGATACGATATCAAAAGTACTAAAAACAGTACCTAGAATTCTATTAGAATTAGTAGGTACACAGTGAATTCTTGCTGGTACTAGCAAGAGTTTATTCTGATAACATTAGCAGAACATTAGTAGAACTTATATCATAATAAGCCATTTAATTAACCATTCTTAACCCTAAACCAACAAACCGAATCCGGTTGTCGCAACTGACCCGCCTCCTCTCTGTCCACTGTCCATTAATTTCAAAATACAGTCGACAGGTCGTCGCGACGCGCGACGTCCACGGCGTCGCATAGTTTCGTTATCAGGAACCGACGACCTCTTGTTATTCGTCGAATTGTGAAATGAAGAAACAAATTGATGCCTTGGTAGACACCATAACTTTAACAGGAAAAAATAGGTTTTTGTCAGCGGTTTTACCTGGGCGGTGGTCGAAAAATTATCCCAGTAATAGATAGTAGAATGCCCAGATTCGGTTTTCAAAACATCATCAGCCTATAAATCTTTCAAATGTTGGGAATTATCCCGTGGTGGATTATTGTCCACCCCTCTCCGAGAGAGGCCACGCACGCCCAGTATAACGAGTTGGTACGAGTACACGGGAAAAAAGGATCTCTTCTGCGAAGAATATCAATATTCTTAAAAAAATTGTTTCAATCCAAATAAATATTTTCTTAACGTAAGTAAATGTGCTCAGTCGAAGAAAACCTGTTTACTCAAATTAAGAACAATAAATACTTGGTTTTAATTCTTGACGTAAGAATATATTTTTTATTCAAGACTAAATTACAATCTCAATTATTAAAGAAAATATATAGTTTTTTTTGAAGATATTCTTAAAATTAAACTTAATAATTCTTGATTCAAGTCTAATGTCTTAGAAGGAGACAATATAAGTTAGACAATATTTTACTTCATTCAAAAATATATTGTTTTCCCCATATATGAATCAGTATTTTTCTTGACCAATACGATATTGTCTTAATATAAGACATCCTTTTTTTTCGTGTAGATGTCACATGTCTTGAAATTTTTGGTTCCAGGACATGTCACAGTTACCTCTCTATGTTTTCCTTTACCGTTTTTAGAGCTGCTGAGATGTGCTACATGGAAAACACAATAACATTTTTCTTGGCGTAAAATTCCACCCAAAATTCGTAGAACTCAAATTTGCAGTAGCATGACGAACACTAGACCAATAAGGTAGGTAGAAAAATTCAACACATCCGCCATTATGCAGGCCGTGACCGCTCAACACTAGAATGGACATAAATCTTTAAATAAACGAATAAATAAGTGAGGCATATTTTTTTCCTCTTACAAAACGTACAAGTTCATTCAAACGAACGGTCTACGCAATATTTTGGTCAACAGTTTATTATGAAACTTGCTTCGTTCTTATATTCCGTCAGGATTTTGTTTTTGTTTGTATTATTTTGTTCTTTGTTTAATGTCTTGCACTTACTTATCTGCTCGCAACTTTTTTTGTACCTAGTTGAATCGGTATTATCATATTTTCCAACCCTGCTCTTTGTCTACCTATGTGCCAAAATGTATAAAATCTCAGTCGTTAAAACATAAAAAGATGACAGACAGACAAATTAAATTATTAGTTCTTAGTAGAAATGGATGTAAACCGACAGATCAATAAAGATATTGACTTTGTTTTATTGAATGAGTTTTGCAACTTAAACCTTCAGTTTTGTTTCGCTGTCCAATAATTTAGGTTAAGTAATTAAGAGACTGGACGATGACGGCTCAGTCCTTGTTTGTTGAAACTTTGCAAGTAAGCTGTCTGACGATCCGAGAAGTGCAGACAACACGACTTTCAATACCTTCTTTTTTAAGCGTGGTTAAATTTTCAAATGAATCCTCCCGCCCAGAGTGGAGCGGGACTGTAAGGTGCCTTTCCACCAGAGACGTGCTATTCAGCTATGCTGCGATAATGTGAAAGCTGAGCTATGAAACTATGTGACCGTTTCCACTGATGCTAACCTTTGTTGCGAGTAAGATGCACAGCTCGAGCTATGCTATGTATCGATAGTAGGGAAGACGACCCATAGCAGGCATCCATAGTACACATCACATATAAAAAAAATTACTAAGGTTGTTGGATATCAAACGCATCCATAGCAACATAGCGTAGCACATCTCAGGTGGAAAAGCAGCCTAAAGGCTGCCTGTCCATTGATGCTGAGCGAGCTAGCGAAGCGGAGAAACGAGGAAATATTAACCAATAGGATTGCATAAAATCTCCGCTCCGCTCCAGTGGACAAGGGATTGCGAGCTAATTTTTAAAATTCATACATTTTTGGAAGCGGCGCGTGCTAGCAGTGCGAGCTGGCGGGCGGAGCGAGCCGGCGGAGCGGGGCGACAGTGAGGCGGCAGGGATGGGTATAGGCTTTCTCATAGAGTTATTATTATAGTATGTTGAAAGTAATTCGGTTTCCTCCGAGTCCAGTTCTTCTTCAAGCAATGCAAATCAATACAATTCAACTTTTGTGTCGACAACATGTCTGTTTCCGTAATATTTCGCGTATAACTGACCGCCCGTCGCCGCACCCTTCGCTCATGTCATGACTCGTTGCGTAAACTCGGCCTAGCTCCGCACAATCCGCTCGCTCCGCTCCGCACAGTCCGCTCGCTACGCTCCGCATCAAAGGACAGACACAGTCCGCAACTCCGCTCCGCAATACTCGCTCGTTCCGTTCCGCCATCGCCAGCTCGGTCCGCGTCAATGGACAGGCAGCCTAAGATTCGTAAAGACTTGTACTGACTGAAATCCTCAGCGATATCCACATCAACGTCACCACTGTGGGGTATCAGCCTCTCTTTGCCAAGCTTCATCCAGGATATACCAGCGATAGCAACAATGTCACACTTTTGTTAACTTCGATAAAATGATGAGGTAGGTACCTATCATTACCGCTCGCTACTGCCATCTAACGGCAACATGCTGCATTTCGAAAGTAATCGTTGCAAGCGTTGCAACTGCACTAGTGTTCAACTCTGTGGGCAGTAGTAAGTACCCACTTGCAAATTTTTAGTTTCTCCGCTAGAGGCGCTCCAATCGTTGTAGATTTTTTCTTTCTAAAATCGAAATAAGAATCCAATATTGGTATTTTTCATTACTGCAGGTTAAGCATGATTAAGGCATCAAAATGGAGATCTAATATATAATGTTTTGTAGATAATTTGAATATATTAATTGCGTAGATGTTTGTAAACGTAGTGGTACATTTTTTACTGTTGTTCTTCTGTTCTGGCTACTCATAGGTGGGTAGGTAGGCGCATTAGTTTTATTCCTTACTAACTTTTGCCCGCGGCTTCGCTCGCGTAATCAGTCGACAAACTAAGAAGATTCATACAAACCATCATCCCCTATTTTATCCCCTTAGGGGTGGATTTTATCATAATCCTTTAGCGGATGCCTACGTCATAACATCTACCTGCATGCCAAATTTCAGCCTGATCCGTCCAGTGGTTTGGGCTGTGCGTTGATACGAGTAGATCACTATGTCAGTCAGTCAGTCGGTCACCTTTGAGTTATAATTATATTATATATATTTAGATTTCCTTCGGTATTTATAACCAAGTGATTCTTGAACTCAAAATTAAAGAAAAGTGACAACTTAATGCATTGATTTTTTAACAAACCCCCGATGTGTCTTTCACTGCGTATAGTCTACGGAAAATTCGAAAAAGATATGATACGATTGCAGAAAATCATTCAAATATAGTTTTTACTCTTCCCCACACTAGGAATTTGTCCTGTATTGTGAGTGCATTTAAAAACATAGAAACTCACTACAAACAGTGACGAACACCCAGATCCGGAACAATTACTTGCAGATCAAGATCTTCAAACAAAAGGAATCTTCTTGTTATAATATTCAGTTCATATTTTTTTAGAAAGTTTTTATAAAATCTAAAATGAAACAATGACAATTTCACTGACGAATATTTTATTTTTACATTATCTCCTGATATCACAAATGTCAATGATTTAATAATGACAATCACAAGCGAAGTCAAAACGTTTTAGGTCGAAAAGAAACGGATAAGAACGATAAATTTAGCTGATGATCATTATAACAATTACTGCAAAACTATCTATTTTATTCTGCTATAGATACAAAAACTAATTCAAGTTGTGGTCAGGTTTATGACAGTAAATAGTATCAATAAAATGTAAAATATATAAAGAATGATTGCAATGCTTTTGGATGTAATTGTTAAATGCAAAATAAAATATATACCTAATGCGCACTTATTTCTCAGCGTGATTGATCCAATAAAGATGAATATTTAAAAAAGTACGTAGAAAATAAAAGGAACAGACATATCATAGATACAATACATAATAATATAAACATTCCCGTAATTATAATTTACCCACAGATTGCAAGCAAAGGCACATCATCAAATCATACCCTTGCTTTGTGCAATGTAACAGCAAAGTTATGCACAATAAGGTTAATAAACATAATAGCTCTATTTTTTTTCCCCTTAATAGCTTGCTTCATCCGTTTCCAAGAAGAATTTACTTAATCTTATGTAGCGTCAGCCGGCACATGTTCTGTTAAATATTACTAAACTATTTATTTACAATCTTACTTTACCACTTAAATAACCAATACCTTACAACTAGCATCTGTGTGTACTCTTTGAAACTAATCACTGTACAAAATAGTCTTGTAGGGTTGGTATGAAATATGAAAAACGATGAGATACCTGAAAATTATTAATGAAAATGATACAGTTAGTTACACTACATAATGAAAATGGAATGTGATGGGGAGTAACGATCCAACCCTTAATAGTTTTTGAATTTCCACAGGCCTTTGACACTGTTAACGACCTACAATTTCACAGACAGGCGTACATACAACATCACAAACAACTTAATACTACACGATACACCAATACGACCAAAAATCACGGGAACAGTTCTTTATAAGTAAACTTTGATGTTATTTTATTCGCCATTTCCGTAAAGAGGTCCGCAAGGCTCTTCTCTAGGACCGGTCTTATTTCTTCAAGGAATACATTTGAGTTTTCGTTGATGACCCTGTTGGTTGCAGGTCCGAGGACTGGATCCCCGTCGAACAGGTTGGTCAGGTAGATGGAGGACTGGCCAACGCGAAGCTTCACTTTGAAGGGATCGAACTGCAGGTATTCATCTTCACCGATGATTTCTTTGTGTCCTCTCATTGTGACATTGCAAGCGTAGTCCCCTGAAAAGTAATAAACATTATGATTAGTTCAGAAATTAATCCCAAGCCTTTTGACCATTTGAATTTATGCGATATAACAAATAAACATAAACAGATCATTAGTTCCTTTAAATTATGTTTATTTTTGACTAACAATATAACTTAAAAACGTTTATTTTACATATCGTGATAAGTAGCAATAATTCCGTGGTCTGTAAGGGTAATTTGAGCCGTATGTGGTACATACATAATGTAGGAAGTGGCAGTTAGGTAACTGTAGTCAAGTTTCGCCTACGCAACGATAATTCCTGATTTGCATGATCTTGCCTTCCTCTGCCTAACCAAGTATGAAGATTGATTTAAGATAATGTTGTGTATTAGTTAGAACACAATTTATTACTGTGACGTCTGATAGGGGAGAATGGAAGAAGAAAACGTGTTGCGCCGACCCCAAATAGAATGGGATAAGGGCAGGAAGAAGAAGAGTTAGAACACAATTTATATTAGTTGCTGATTTGGCAGTGCATAATCGGACTATAATGTTCTCCTTGGTTGCTACACGTACACAGGCCACATGGATCCAGCGTGGTTAGGCACATTTCTTCGAATTTTTGGCGATATGGCATTTTTCCTCAAGAAGTTTTCTTCACCGTTTTCAAAGACTGTGATGGCTTGAGTCTGAGTCCAGAACACAGGCAAGTCGAAGCCGTTACCATTAGCTACTACTGCTCTTTGAAGAGTTCCTTTGTCTCTATGAACATAGAGGAATCAAAGAAAAGAGACTATAAGTTATTGGCAAAATCACAGTTACAGCCAAATCAATCAGTGCAAAGAATGGGCCTAAATACCCTGAATTAATTGTCAATCAGGTCTTCATTAATGAATTCATTAAAACCAGTGATTAAGATTACATAAAGTTGCATGGTAACACAGTGAGAACGCACGTGGACGCTTGTAACATTAACACCCATGCTAAACATTGCATGGCGCATTAGTAAACGGTGATAGCGGCGCAAGCGACGAAAGAATTGCTAGACGGCAAAATTAATATTTTTCGGGATTTTATTTCAGTTGTTTTATCTAAAAGCACTGAAGTGATCAATTTGGTTGTTGAAGAAGATTAATTTATTTTTAAACATATTAACGCATGCAATTTTTGAGGAAAGAAAAATTCACCTGCGAGTGGGATTTGAACCCGCGTCTTCTGCATAAGTACTCTAGACGCCTCACTAAGTAGCCTAATTGGTAAGACGTCTAGAGTACTTATCCAGAAGATGCGGGTTCGAATCCCACTCGCAGCTGAGTTGGAAAAGATGTTTACTGCAAATTAAATTTTTATGATCGCCCACTGGTTACACGTGACACTTGTTGCTCCGAATACTCCTGAAACGTGCTAACGGCTTCCGGGGTCACCGGTATTGTCTTAGAAACGCAAAACACAACTGAAGGAACTTGTTGGTTTTTAGTTAATCTTCCACTCCACCCAGGACGCGAAGGCAAATTTGAAAATTTTACCGATAAACAAAATCAGGTTATTTTTGGAAATGGTCTATTACTGTCAGAGAACAACAGAAAAATATCTACGCTACATAAACATTTATCCTGTATTTTATTTATAAGTTCTTATCCCTCCATGCAGGCATTATGTACAGACGCCAGCACCTCAATCTGGTAAAATTTCTTTAATAGATTTTCAACCTTATGACAATAGTAGAAAGTTAATGTTCGATTGATAAAATTTGACAGATTTGGATAGGTTTACCTGCTGGCGTCTGAACATGCAAATTCCACAGACTTGAATTATTTCGTTAGTTATTCATAAAATTAAGCTGTATAGATAATAATTACATAAAAACAGCTGTAGCTGCAATAGACGGCTCGACTTATTGTATTTCTGTATGTTTATCATCTTTCAACCTTGTTCATCTTTTTTGTAGGTAATCTGCAGCTAAGATGAGTATTTTTATATGTATTGGCTAAGATATTAAATTTATTACTGAAATATGTAAATACTTTTTGTTTTATGACAAGCAAGCATCAGCAAGGCCAAGGTAAATGACTTGTTTCGCAAGCATGTTACAGGTAAAATAAACAAATATATTAATATTGTCTAAGTCAATTCCTGCCATTTACATATTTGTCATGAGTTTTTATTGTTGATTTTAGTAAACAGAAGATAGATGACCTGGAGGATCAAGGATTATTTATTAAATAACTAGACAGAACAAACATTACAACATTGAAAATATCTTTGCTATTTTGCAAGGAATATGTATAATGAACGGTTAGGTTCTTTATAAGGTTGTTCCTACCTTTTTTAGGTAAATGTGTGTAATATCATTTTAGCAAAATGCCTTTTCGCAAAACGCCGTTTTCACATAATGTCAAATTCTTGAAATGTCACTTCGGGCACAGCCAATTTTAACCCGATGATCACATTGTGAAAACTACCTTCCCATAAGTACAAAAAACTTTTTTTTAAAAAGGAACCGGCTTCAAAACCAAACACAAAAAAAAATATAATTTAAAGAAAAACAAAAAACCCGACTGCGTAAAAACTATTTTTTGAAAAATACGTGAAAAAGTTAACTTATATAAAAACTATAAAGAAAGAAACAAGCCCAACAAACAGCAGGAAGAAGAAGAACAGAACGACTCACAGTCGGGGCCCATCCAAATTTTACCTGTTTGGGCTAATTGGGCTTGTTTCTTTCTTTTTAGTTTTTATAAAAGTTAACTTTTTCACGTATTTTTCAAAAAATAGTTTTTACGCAGTCGGGTTTTTTGTTTTTCTTTAAATTATATTTTTTATTTTACACTTTTTAGTTACGATTCACTGTTCACTATTTTTTTGTGTTTGTATATCGTTTATACTTGAAATAAAAACTTAAATCAATAAGTAAGAAAATTAGCGAGAATGATAGTTTTGTTAAACAACTTTAAATCTTTATTACTTAAAATGAAAAATGATAAAAAAAAACCTAAAGATGATTTTAAAATACCTATTCAACGACACACCACTTGACATAGTTCATCGACTTCTATTTTTTTAATTTTGACAATATGGCGTCTGGTTGTCGCTGTGGTGAATTATGATTACTGTCATGTCTTTAGTGACACTTGCAAGGTTAAGACGAATCGATTGACGTAAGAATTATCAAAATCGGCCTACGCGTTTGGTCTCTAGAACGCCACATAGAAACAAACATACATACATACATACATAGACTGATAAACACATTACCCTCCTTTGCGTCGCGCAGTCGGGTAAAAACCGATCCATGCGGGCAACGTCACGGGATATCCATTAGTATTATTATACTAAAACCTTCTCCAGAATGTAACAAACACTTTTCAGCCAAGCACGAGATCATCGCGGACAAACGGATCTACTTTTTGTTTTGAAGTCGGTTAAAAAGAGAGACAGAGGTACTGCAAGCTATCTGGATGACAAATGTCCGGAAAAACTTGCAAAAGATTGGCCTTTGCAGATGACGATGCTAACCAACTAAGTGAACGACGAAACTTAAAGAATAAGACGGAGCCCCGCTTGACGGGGCTCCTATTATTAGGTGGTTTATAAGAAAACAACCACAAAAGTTGTGACATGGTCTTTCAGACCCATAGTCGATGAGCAACGTACTTTTATTCTCACATTTGTACAACAAATTCTAGTAAAATAGCCGCGTTCCGCTATCCCTTGGGCCGTGTCCTGACCGCAATGCAAGCACGTGTCGCCACCGTCGCGGGCGCAACCCGTGCAACAGCGAGTACCAGACGTCATCCAATGCAACGCGGGTCAACAAACTTTGCCATTACGATATTTTCTAATGCATTTGTGAAATCTCAATCAGTTTATGTAGGAATAGATACTAGAAATATTTATATGGTTGATGAGTTGATCCTAGGAATTTAATGACTTGTAGACTTCGGTTTATTTTTCCGTAATTGTACTGGGATTTTATTGGAATTTCATGCCGTTTTGAATAATTAAGCAAATATAACTTTTTATCTATTTAATGAAACAATTATGTCATAATAGTAATGCTAAAAAGGATGGTCTTAGCATCTTTCAATCTTTAATCACTAGATTGCTGTTCAAAAATCGCTCTCATCAAAATTAGCTCAGCGCTTCGGACGTGACTGAGTAATAAATCATACATCCATCAAATCAAACATACCTTTGCATTTATATATTTTTATTAAGCTATTGCATAGTTTTTATCGCGGGCTCTGAGCGCGGCGCGGCGACCGAACCAAAAAATTTCCAAAAACCTAACGAAAATACCTGACACCACGCATCGTCTAACATCGTTTCAGTTCGGGAGACTTCAGCAATCATAAAAATATCCGTCATAAAAACAATTTGTCTTCTTCTTATATACGGCCAGTTACAAAAGGAGTTTTCACAATGAAACCTACCTACTAGTAAAATTCTCCTACAACAAAGAAGTTCTTTATTACAGTAGTGCACCACAAACATTTTAAATAAATTATATTCTCGTTAAATATACGCGGTAGGCGATTTTATTCTTTAAAAAAAAAAAAAATGTTATGCAATAGCTTCGCCGCGGCAGTTTCCGAGTACCACATGTATTTTTTTTTATTAGAAAACAATAAATAGAAAGCACTATGTACTTGCCCACACATAATAAACATACAAAAACAAAATATCTTGTAATATCACGCATCGCCTACCTATAGCACTGTCTGTTACATTACGTACCCTTCACGTGTGGGCAGCCAACGAGAACATAATAAATATAAATTAACAGAAAATTATATGATAGAGAAGTACTAAATACTTCCTGAAACTACATAGATTCATTTCCTGAAAAAAAAAAATACTATGTTAGAGCAACACAAAGTGTTTTGAAAGGTGTGCCTCTTTTCTGTGTCAAGCCAGTTTTAAAATTTCTTGTTTTTTTTTTTATCTAAAGAAACAATAATTAACTTTCAGCTAAAGTATATTATAAACCGTGGTGAGACTGTTTAATCACGATACCACGGTGCAGGAACACAAAGGCCAACTGGCAACAGGGCGAATTGTATTCGGTGAAGTCGGACAGTTCCTTCCACCCCGAACGGAAGGACTTATTTAATGGTATTTCTCCCATGCGGACGGCGAGTAATGGGTGACTTGCGTCCGATCATGAACCGTACCCGGGTCGACGGCGCATCGTGTCTCACGCTCGTCTTAAGGAGCTGACAGCAATCTGACAAGCCCCCATAGAGGGCCAAAGACTGTCTAAGTAGTTAAACCGCGACCCCGGAACGTAAAGGGCTATTGATAGGACAGAGTAGATTTTAGTCAATACAACTCTGATAGTCCTTCCCGTCCCGCCCTGGGCAGTAGGACTCATTTTGATGATACTTCTCCCAAAAAAATATGTTATATAAAAATAGTTTCAAACTATTGTTATTAATATATCAGTATCATGCATATTGCTAACTGTTATGAATACCGCACATAATATTTCGTGACCATTATCGTTTTCTTCTTATTTCCTTTATTCGTAACCACTTCACTGTATTTTAATCACTTTTATTTTTCATAATTATTACAACTGTAACTAACTACGTCTGATCTTGACATAGAAATATGATTGTATAACATCAATCATAATAAACTTGTTTTATTACTTTTTTTTTCTTGAACATGTTTAGTTGTTATGCAGGTACCACAATATTCACCGGAATAATGGATGACTATTGTTTTTTACGAAAATTATATCAGTGAATTTCACTTTTTTCAGGGAAGACATAATTATGCAATTTTTGTCAACGATTTTTGTTTTTCTTTAGAAAAATAATATTGAAAAAGTTCTCTACTATAGTAATTTCTCCAGTATTGTGAATGCGTATGCACAAACAACTAAATACAGACATTTAAAAAAATAGTCAAAAAGAATTAATTATACTCATTATTGTTGACATGACCGGTAGCTTGGACCCTGTTCCCTAGACTATTTCCTACATTTAAATTTTTTTTTGTTAATTTTTTACTTTATTTTTTTATTCTGATGATTTTTAAATATTAAAAATAGAATAAATAAGTACTTATTGACAGTTGAATAAAAAAAATATCAGAAAAGAATATTGGAGGAGTAGGAAAAATAGGTCTCCACTTCCCTCCATGTCAAGCAGAATACTACACAAAGAGACATTGCAACTGAGAGAAGCAAATGCAGTTCCCTAGCACCTCGGGTAAAAGGGGTTTGAAGATTTTACTATGGAGCGTGGCATACCTACTGCCGCCATTTTGATTTTTTTTCAAAATCGCGGCCAGCCATGAAACCTTTATAAATCGATAGCTGACATCAATAACAACAAAAAATATTATGACACCAACCCTCGTAAAGTGTCCGGTTTCTGAGATAATAACCGTGAAAGTTGATCACGTGACATTCACAATTCTAAGCTAGTGTATGTGTTCGAATGTATCAAGATGTTAAAAATAATAACTTTTTGAACGTAATATGTATGTTGCATTATATCTGGATGTTATTTAAACGTTATACGTCTGACATAATCTACTTTTTGAACTTAATAACTTATTTTTAGTAAAGTGTAGGTAATTCTCCCTCGTAAAGTGTCCGGTTTCTGAGATATAAAGTGTTAAAGTTGACCACATTAATTCGGAATAACAAAGGCTTAATATTTTTTTATAAAATATTTTAGTAATTGATAATCCTGGTCTGGGAGAAAAAGAAAAACGTAGAATGTGCCAGCTGCGCTCGCCAACCCGCCTGCCAAGCGTGGCGAGTATGGCTATAACCATCCAATGGAAAATCGTTGGGTGAGGCCTTAGTCCAGTAGTGGACTTTCGACGGCTGTTTTGATGATGATATGCCTCATCATGTTTCTGCTTACTGTGGCCATCACACCAATATATCTGGATAGAAGCAATATGTTCTTCAATTTATGTTTGAAGTGTTTAAATATTATAATAAAAACATGACGCCTAAAATTGTTTGATAGGCAAAAAAATGTTCTTAAAACGGATTTTTAATTTTTCTATCCCTATTTGTGCCAGTATATTAGAAAGAGAGACAGGTTTATGCAACCAATAGAAGACAATTTTCGCGAGTTGACGTCAGTTTATTACGTTATTTGCTTAAAATTAGAAATTGTAGTAACCACAGAATCATCACACAATATAAATGTAACGAGTACTGTCAGTTGTATTTTAGACTGAATGTTTAAACCTGTCTCATGTATTACATTTACATTGTTTAACATTTATCGTATTGATAGTTAAATTATATGAATATATTACATTCAAACAAGTGTAGACGGTCTAAAAATAAGTTATTAAGTTCAAAAAGTAGATTATGTCAGACGTATAATGTTTAAATAACATCCAGATATAATGCAACATACATATTACGTTCAAAAAGTTATTATTTTTAACATCTTGATACATTCGAACACATACACTAGCTTAGAATTGTGAATGTCACGTGATCAACTTTCATGGTTATTATCTCAGAAACCGGACACTTTACGAGTGTTGGTGTCATAATATTTTTTGTTGTTGTTGATGTCAGCTATCGATTTATAAAGGTGTCATAGCTGGCCGCGATTTTGAAAAAAAATCAAAATGGCGGCGGTAGGTATGCCACAAATCTTCAAACCCCTTTATGTATGAATGGGTCCTAAAATTGAAAAAGAATGATACTAACTGAAAGTCCCAGTGATGTTTCCTCTCCCCTGCAGACGCAACAGGAGCACCTGGATGTCCATCTTGTACTTGCCGGCGAAGTCCAGCTTCGGCAGCAACAGCTTGAAGTCAAACCTGTTCTTGTCTAGGTCAGACCTGGAATTAGACAAGTGATAATGATTACTATAGAATAGAATAAGATATAAGTATCATAGGCATTAACGAAGCCCCCCTTAAAGGCTCGAACAGACACACGTGATTAATCGCGCTACGACAACGAGCCAAGCTAATTTCCACTCTAAATGTACTGCGAATGGACCGCGACAAGACGCCCCGCGCGATTAATCGTGTGTGTTTGCTCGAGGCTTAAAGGGCCAAAGACTGCCGGGGTCACGGGACTATCGAGCTGCTGTGACCCCGGACAAAAAATGTATTATTTTCATGAAAAGTATTATTTCGAGAATACTCTCTGAAATCTTATTAAAAGAGAAGGGATGTCCTTGGTCAAGACCAATATAGTCTTCCAAAAGTTCTTTTTTTTTTTTTTTTTATTTGGGACAAACCCACCACACTATTCCCAAACCACTGCAACTCCTGAGAGCCAGAATCAACAGTGGCAACCACCAGAAAAGCGCCAAGACAATGAAGCTCGACGTGTCCCGGAATTGAATGAATTTACCTGTCTTGGATCCTGCACGAAATTAATCAGAAAAGAATAGTGGAGGAGTAGGAAAAATATGTTTCCACTTCCCTCCATGCAAGCAGGAGACAGAACAAAGCAAGGCCAATAGGCACAAAGGGACATTATAACTGGGAGAAGCCCAGTTGCCTTGCACCACGGGTAAAAATGACTACTAATATTAATGGGTCCTAAATTGTAAGCTGCTATATTTGATTCCAATAATAGGTATGGCAAAAACGTTTGAACGCACGGAAGTTTGTTCGAGTTTCCACAAGGTCCGTATAATAAATGACTCCAGATGTAGTCTGAACAGTATCCAACATAATATTGCGTTCGTTCTGCCAAAGAATACACTCCCAAAGAATATGATGTGCTGATTGTTCATATTCACAGTCCAAAAGTTCTCTCATGGCGACCACGGACCGGAAGACGCAGCGTAGGTAGGCCTCCCACTAGGTGGACCGACGACATCGTGAGGGTCGCGGGCAACCGATGGATGCAAGTGGCGAATTGTCGTTCGGCGTGGCGGTCTAAGGGGGAGGCCTATGTTCAGCAGTGGACGTTTTCCGGCTGATGATGATGATGATAGTCTTCCAAAAAGGTCAGATACATAGTTCTGGCTAACAAGTTATCACCAGATTTGTATGGTACATGAAAGTAACTTAATCAACGCTACCGATTTCGACAACAGTAGGTAGGGGAACAGTGTATAAGACGGGGACACGAGGTATGATGGGAAATCACACACATAAGGCAAACTTAACACAAAACTAACGTAGCACAAGCGCCAACAGGACGCCATTTGCGTCTGGCCGCTTGCAAATGACGTCCTGATGGCGCTTGCTCTACATTAGTGTTGTGTTAAGTATGCCTAAAGAGTGTATGTCCCCAATATACCTCGCGATTATTAACGTCCCCGTCTTATACACTGTTCCCCTATATATTAACTATCATCGACGGTCAATGTCAAATCTCAATCATTGACCTCAAACATATTTGATTTTTCGAAACCACAAAACAAATAACAGTGATTAAACTATTCGTAACATAGACTTTGTTGGCATTGAACAAGGTATATAAAGATTTCATGTGTACATAGTAGAACCTCGTAGAACACCTACAGAAACAATCTGGCCTTTTTTTTTTAGCGTTGTAAAATCGTCAAATGAGTCCTCCCACCCCGGGCAGGGCGGGAGGGACTGTCAGACTTGTACTGACTAAAATCCACGGTGTCCTTCAATAGCCCTTTATGTTCCGGGGTCACGGTAATGAGATAAGTCCCGCGACCCCGGCAGGCTTTGGCACTCTAGAGACCGGCCCCGTCATTATACTGACGCTCTTTGAGGCGCGCGTGGAATACAACGCGCCGTCGACCCGGGCATGGTCCATGGTCGGGCAGCGAGTTGCCCTTTACTCGCCGCCCGCATGTCCAAACGACAATCTTGCCTTTAGATTAATTTTACTTTTGTCGTAAATTAGCCACAGTTTTACTTTTGTTAATTTTTAAGTGTAAAATTCGCCCCATTTATTTTTTCCGCACGGATAACAGAACAATTAAATAATAAAATCCAGCACAAAACTACAGAAACCAAGGACACAATGTGGAATCTGAACAGAAGAACAGGATCATGGAGGAGTTGGTGCCGCCGTCTTCAGTAATAATTAATTATGTGAAATGGGGATATGTGGCATATTTACAATTACAAAATCTAGCTGTGGCGAATTAACTTTCAGTGTATGAGGTTTAAAAAAATGGGGCGAATAACTTTGTGGCAAAACAATAACCCATTAATTTTACTTGAAGTCAGCCAGTAGACGACGAAATTCGACTACAACTAATTTAAATTTTGGAACGGAATCAAGTTCTATTGTCAGAGAATTAACCTGTTTAGTCGATGTTTAACTTCAGCAGGTTAAAAAGGCCACTTTAGCTATACTTTAACATTGATCACTCGATTGGCAATGCTGTGTTCAGATAATGAAATGAAATTCTGCTTGTGCTTGTAATCATTACTTATATGAACATTAAAATAATAATTGCTAAAAAGGATTTAAGTCGAGGTATGTTGTTTAATCAAACGCAGGGTATGTTGTTTGTATATATTAATTTATTAATGTGTTTCTATGATGAATAAAAATATATTTTCTTCTTCTCCACAGAACCTTTAATTGTGCCTAATTTTGTACGCCTACGATCGCGTAGTTTTTGTGAAAAGAGGAACAAAGTTTTCCCTTCGCGAATTAATAAATTTTATTGTAAATAAAATAAATAAACAAAGGCCATTTTACATGGTAATAAGACTTCCCTTTGACAACCAATAATTTAACTGCTAGTAATCTTGTAAAGCTAAATATCAGGTCTTTACCATAAAACGAAAACCAGTGAATTTCGTAAGAGCACTTAAATTGATTTAACTCTCTCTTAGCTCCCGGCCTTCATTAATGACGAATTAATCATTTAATCGATTAACTATCGGAAATGTGAACAGATCCTTTGGCTGGACTTGGTCGGGAAGCGTTTATATAAGGTGCTGAAATACGGAGTAATTTCCTGTAATATACCTATGTGTAATACATACACATTTCATAAAGGAAATGATTGTTTGTTTTACAATTAAGGGTAAGGATTTACATAGTATTAAAATGCGGAAGTAAACTATACACTAAGCAGTGTATTTTCCTTATTCTTTACTTGTGTCGTTTCCCGGCTATTTATTTGCTGAAGCATATACTATACATCAATCATCACTAGGCCGAGTGATTAAAGAGGAAGGGGTTTCGGAGCAACTCGCCCACTTAAAAAGGGCCCAAGGACCAGTTGCATCTAATTTTTTTTATGAGGGGTCAACTCGTCCACTTCGAAACTTTGCATGGGAACCAGTTCCACCTCTCTTATTTGATGATAGGCAACTGGGTCATGCGTAATAGATAGCTCACCGTCTGCACAAAATTTCAGTGACATGAACTCATGCCAGCCTAGTACTTTTACTGTATGCTTAGTAACATTCGCTGGAATTCTGTGCTTAAGGCAAGCTACCCATTACTCCCATGCCTCAGTTGCCTATATATTATCGAATAAGTTAAGACAGAACCCTGTAAAAATGTTTCTTTTCATTTCTATACTTGGTGTCCTTTTAGAAGCAACCACCATAGGTGTAGTTTTTTTAATCCACGATTTATATTAAATCATTTTATTTTCACTCTAAACCACATGCTCATTCCAACGATATTGGACTTAAACTGGCAAAATATGGTTCTATTATTGCAGGTAGGTTGTCCTGGGTTTGATCCCCAGATTGGACAAAATGTTATTAGGAATTTTTCGCTGCCGCAGCAGCTACAGCCGTCTGGGATCTGAATTTGTACCCAGTTGATAAGAAAAAGCTCGCCACCACATGGGGTTTAAATAAATAATAGATTTAAAAAATCTAAAAACCAACGTTTTTAAATTTCCTGAAAATAAGAAAATAACCCTACGGGGCTGAGAGAGGGGTCACTCAAAACGTGGGGGCGTATCTTTGCAAGTTACACCCACGATCTATACACGTCATGTAAATATATCCCATAAATAATCCCTTAAATAATATACGCCCCCACGTTTTGAGTGACCCCTCTCTCAGCCCCGTAGGGTTATTTTCTTATTTTTAGGACATAGGTATAAAAACGTGGGTTTTTAGATTTTTTAAATCTATTAATTATTTTATTATTTTTTTTCTTTGGTCATCGGGTTTGAAGCTACCCTGAAAATTTCAGCCTGCTAGCTTATCGGGACGTGCCTCAAACTTGAGTTGCAAAAATCCAACCGGAACGACAAACAAACAAACAAATAAGAAAAGTGAGTGTATACAAACGTGGAAAAAAATAGTGTAGTATGGGTGTTTATGTTAGTTAGAGATACCTTTGTCTATAATGCGTGGTGCGAATTAATGTTTTGTCATACCGATAAATTCTGTTAATACTCACTTGAGTTCTTCTATGATGAAGTTACTGGGTCCTCGCACTTTGACATCATTCACAACGGCTGTTAGTTTGGCACCCTGAGGTCCTCGAGCCAGGGCAATCTGGCCCAGGCTCAGAGGTTCGATACCCGGGACGTTCAGCTCTGGGATACCCTGGAAATTTAATATTAAAAACTGTTAGTTAACTACAAAAGGATAATCTATATATATAAAAGAACAGGGTTTTTTATTAAGACTCGACTACAGCCGAAACCGCTAAACACAATAACTTGAATTTTGGACAGCAGTTGCAGTCTACCATGTAGGGAAGCAATAAGACGGGATTTTGCGAAAATCCTCCTCTAAGGGTGTGAAAAGGGGTGAAAACGTTTGTATGAAAAATCTTATTCCTTGGGTTTATAAATTTGAAACTTGCCACGAATAAGAACACAAGTAAATAAAAAAGATTGGAACTATTCTTTTTTTAAAACTGCCCTCCATTGGTAATCTAGGCGTTGTTAAAGTTTGTATGGGAAAATCATAACGCGTGAGTTGATTAATGTGAAAATCAGTATTTATATACTAGACTAGAAATAATTAAACACGTGTTTTTGGATTTTTCGAAAATCACCCCCCAAGTTAGTGAAAAGGGGTATTCAAGTTTAACGGGGAGGATCTTTAACCGGTTAACGTATAACCTGAATTTTGGTCGGTAGTTGCAATTTATTATGTAGGTGAACACTAAGAAGGGATTTTGCGAAAATCCACCCATAAGGGGGTGAAAAGGGGTGAAAACCTTTGGATGTAAAATCTTATTCCTTAGGTTTATAAACTTGAAACTTGGTACGGATATGATTATAAGTAAATAAAAAAGATGGGCATTATTAGTTTTTTTAAACTACCCTCCATTGGTAATCTAGACGATGTTAAAGATTGTATAGGAATATCATAACTCACTAACTGATGAATTTGAATCTCAGTATATAGAAATTAGATAAAAAATACTGCAACAAGTGTTTTTGGGTTTTTCGATAATCACCCCCTAAATTGGTGAAAAAGGGTGATTAAGTTTTAAGGGAAGGATTTTACTGCTTGCCTCGATAAACTCAAAACTGTCATAAATTATCTCTCAATCGAATAAAGGATGCGTATTTATTTATATTTCAAAAATCAAACCCTAGCGGGATGAACATCGGAAAATCAGTAGTACTAATATTTCAAAAAGAGGAAAGATTTTATTGTTTGTATTGAAAGTATTCTATAAGGAGGGTGATCGGGCATTAAATTCACTGAGTTCCAAGTTAGAAACACGCGCAGACGAAGTCGCGGGCGGTGTGCTAGTCAGCCTATAATGAGCTGCAGACCTCCTCTGCTTAAGAGGGAGTGGGTTGTAATCCAAACAGGCAAAGTACGAGTTGGTAGTAGTCACATATCTTCAAATTTGAACTCTAGGGCATGCCGGTCTCCTCATGTTATTCAAATATTGTTCAAGAAGCTTGAACTCTGTTTCTATTAGTACCAGTGTGCTACAACTTATTTTTTCTGATCTATTCCCATCCAATACCAAGAGCTAATACCATTTGGTATTAGTTTATTTCCGACTTTTGATTCTACTCCCAACGAGTACCACATTTCAAAACCAATACCAAAACAAGTTTGAAGAAATTAGGTACAGCCAGGTTCAGAAAAATTAAAATGCTTTGAGTGATTTTAATTAAAGTGTAAAAATGACCTACTACAGTTTCAAAGAACACCGACGATATCTTAAAAAGCCCGCTATACCATTTATGTCCAAACCTACAAAGGCAGCTCGACGGAGCCCCGCTTCGCGGGGCTCCTATTTCTGTTTGCAAGGTTTAAAGTAACCTAACCTGTCCGAGTCGGAGTGCCCCAAGTCCTGAGCTCGCTTGGCTATGTAATTTGAGTAGCTGAGTGTACAAAAAGTCACGTTTTGGTATTAGTTAGTAATAAAAATAAAATAAAAAATGTGGTACTCGTTGTGAATAGAAACAAAAGTCGGAAATAAACTAATACCAAATGGTATTAGCTCTTGGTATTGGATGGGAATACACCTTTTTTCTTAATCGTAAAACATGTAAGTATGAAATGTGGAGTGAAACAAATGAAAATTGTAAATACACAAGTACATAAATATTGTGAACACAATTATTAACATAATTAGGACAAAGTAATGGATCTATGTTATTTAAGTTAACACTAAGAACAAATATGTAAATTGATTTCAGTTCTGATTAAGTTGATTTTGGAGAGACTCGACAGATTGGAATAGGTTGACGTCTCTTTATTATTGGCAAACCCAATTAATTACATGCAGACCATACCTGTAAGCCCTTTAAGGCAAATACTGTTTCCAGAATACAGAATAGATAAGACCCTGACTCAACAATAAGGCTATGTATATTCAGTTCGTATGTACACAAACACACAAGGAATCTTAATCAATCTCAATTCATACATATTTCATTGTTAATTACGGACTGTCTAAGAATAGCCAAGATCACAGTCAGCATTGCATCAGAACAACCTTGCAAGAAAATTAATTAAAATTACTGGCAGGTCCCAAACAAAACCCTGACCAGAGAATAACCTATTAATTATTATTAACGATATTTGTTGAAACCTTCAATTGGAGACTATGTGACTGTCTAAACAGGGTACCGGGACACTGGAACACAAAGGGCAACCAAAGGAACAGAGTGGTTTCTGGTCAGTACGAATCTGACAGCCCCGCTCATATAACGTAAAGGGCTAATGTAGGACACCGTGAATTTTAGTCAGTACAAGTCTGACAGAAATTGCCCAAAATAGAGAGGTTTGGAAGAAGAAAGGGGAGGCCTTTGCTCAGCAGTGGGACACAGATTAGGCTTAAAAAAAGTCTGACAGTCCCTCCTACCCTGCCCTGGGTGGGAGGACTCATTTGATGATGTTACCACGCAAAAAAAAAACAGCGAAATGAGGAAATCAGGAATATCACTAAATTTCGTGAAATCCCTGACTTTTTCATTTCCCTGCGACATATATATCGATCAACTGTTGCGCAGTGAGTCGCGGGTTCGACCCCGCACGGAACAAATATTTGCATGATCTACAAGTAGTTGTTCCGGGTCTGGGTGTTTGTGTATGTGAGTTTCTGTGTTTAAAAACGCACCCACGATACAGGAAGAAATTCCTGTATCGTGGGTGTGTGTGAGGCAAAGTTTTATCAAACGCCCTGTCAGAGGCTTATGGGCTTTCCAGAGGCGGCTAATCAACTCTGATACCAAGCGGTGGCCAAAACAATACACGAAAAAAATAGATTTAAAAAATCTAAAAACCCACGTTTTTAAATGTCCTAAAAAGAAGAAAATAACCCTACGGGGCTGAGAGAGGGGCCACTCAAAACGTGGGGGCGTATATTATATAAGGGATTATTTATGGGATATATTTACATGACGTGAGATCGTAGGTGTAACTTGCAAAGATACGCCCCCACGTTTTGAGTGGCCCCTCTCTCAGCCTCGTAGGGTTATTTTCTTCTTTTTAGGACATTTAAAAACGTGGGTTTTTAGATTTTTTAAATCTATTAATTATTTTATTATTTTTATCATTGTTCATCGGGATTGAAGCTACACTGAAAATTTCAGCCTGCTAGCTTATCGGGAAGTGCCTGAAAGCCTGTCCGCCATCTTGGACGTCCGCCATATTGGATTAATAGCCTAGCCTAGCATAAGGCTGCTTTTCCACCAGAGATGCGCTATGTAGCTGTGCTGCGAGGATGTAAAAGCTGAGCTACGAAACTGTGTGACCGTTTCCACTAATGCTACGCTATGTAGCTGTGCTGTGAAGATGGGTAGCTGCGCTACGAAGATACGCTGTCACAAGGTAGCTGCGCTATGAAGATGCGCCGCCACAAGGAAGCTGCGCTATGAAGATGCGTAGATGCGCTACGAAGATGTGCTGTCACAAGGTAGCTGCGCTATGAAGATGCGTAGCTGCGCTACGAAGATGTGCTGTCACAAGGTAGCTGCGCTATGAAGATGCGTAGCTGCGCTACGAAGATGCGCTGTCACAAGGTATCTGCGCTATGAAGATGCGTAGCTGCGCTACGAAGATGTGCTGTCACAAGGTAGCTGCGCTATGAAGATGCGCAGCTCGAGCTATGCGATGTATCGATACTAGGAAAAACGACCTATAGCACGCATCCACAGCACGCAGCCATAGCACGCATCCTTACATATAAAAAACACATCTTAGTTGAATCCGTTTCTACCAGTGCTGTGCTATGTAAACCAGTGAATATGATTGGTGGATATCAAACGCATCCGCAGCAACGTAGCATAGCGCATCTCTTGTGGAAAAGCAGCCTTAGCCACATGACAATTTTTTTCGTATTCCTGACAGCAAACCCTTTCATTTGATATCCATATCACAGGGGTGCATTTCAAATAGCCTGTCTGCCATCTTGGACGTCCGCCATATTGGATTTAAGTCCCGTGACTACGTGTTTTTTTCGTATTCCTGACAGCAAACCCTTTCATTTGATACCCATATCATGGGGGTGGGTTTCAAACAGCCAGTCCGCCATCTTGGGGAGGCCGCCATATTGGATTTGTTATGACGTTTCTTAGCTAGTCATGTATTGTCATCAGAACTCAAAGCGTGTACAAAATTTCAGCCTGCTAGCTTATCGGGAAGTGCCTCAAAATTGAGTTGGAAAAGTCCAACCGGAACGACAAACAAACAAACAAATAAACAAACAAACAAACAAGAAAAGTGAGTGTATAAAAACGTGGTAAAAAATGAAGTATTTTGTTTTAATTCTCTACAATTTTCACTTTAGAACGTCTAATTAGCACCAGAACATGTATTTTTATGATGATTCTTAGAATACCTGTGAAACAATATGCAAGCTGTAGTGCTATTCTTTAAAGGCTCAGCGCCGCGACAACGCTGGGGCTACGACAGTAAACAGTAACAGTAAGACAAACAGTTTCGGACCTCGACGTCGACGGTGACACAGTTTGTGTTAAATGAATTTTCAATTTATGTACTAGAGAATTATGTCGAAAATCTATTACAAGCTCGTAGACGAGCTCGGTGTAGACTCTTTTATAGAATATGATAGCTGCTCGGTTTACATTATGCACCCACTTGACACATTTCATAATGTTTTGAAGCTATTGACAATGGAATTCATGATTGAACTGACATTGACATCTCATCATCAAATTCTCTATGAAGCAAAAAAAAAACAAATTTCTCCCTGATTGCGGAGTTGCCATTCTTTTTAGAAATAGAATGTTCTGGAAATCAATGACGATTAAAATTCTAAACTACACTTTCTTGGCTAGCTCATTCTAATGTAATAAATGTGAAAGAGAGTTGTTTTGTTTGCTTATGTTTGTTTCGCTTTCTCGTCTAAACCACTGAACCGATTTTGATGAACTTTGGATATATATGGGAGCCTGGAGACTGTTATAGGCACTTAATTCATAACCTGAAGGGGAAAAAACTAGCCTGTAAGTATATTAACACCTTAGATTATAGAATGTCCAGATTCCGTGTTCAAAACAAAACGTAATGTTTTTCGTGAAACCACTTTTGTATAAATGAGTGACACTGCTCGAATTTTTGTTCTCGGACATGTCGATTTCCTCACAATGTTTTCCTTCACCGTTTTGAGAGTAGTGGTGATGAAATAAACTACGCAAAGTAATGTTCCTCGCTGGGTTCCAACCTACAAATCGACCGATACCACCGTACCCTTTGTAAGAACCACCGATTTCCGAAAGAAAAGTTATTTTGTAGGTTATATTTTACCCTTTTTTGTGGTTGTTTTTGAAGGCGGTTAAATTTCTTTTAAAAAAAGTTGTTTATTTTACTCTTTTTAGTCAATGATATATAAACTATAGATACGTTGTCCGCACTCTAAAATGGCAACAAAAAATGAAGCCAATTGGCCACATTGCACGTAGTTGCGTCTCCCTCCCGCCGTGCGGTGTCATATTTTCTTTCTCTTTCTTCACGCGTATATGTAGTTCTAGAATTGTCGCCGTTTTTAAGCGCCGCGATGTTCGTTCATGGCGTGTCTAAATTATAATACGTCATTGTTTTTAGTTTAAATATTCAACCCAAATTCTTGTCAAATACATCATTTTCTTACATGTGCACTAGAATTTGGTAATCCTTATATTGGCACCGGTATTAACATCGCTCATGTACACAATAAGCTATTAAAATTCCCTATCAAAAACTGCTGAACCGATTTTGATGAAACTTTCAGTGTTCCCTAAACAAAACTATTCCTCGTACTCGTAGAATTTTGAAAATCGGTCCACAATTGGCGGAGTAATCGCGTAACAAACACTCAAACTCGTAAAGATCATTCCATCATCCATCAATAAAAATGCTCACAAAATAAAAAGTACTGAACCAAATTGGATGAAATTTTTATGGGACCAATGGGAAAGTATACTGCATCGAACGAAAAAAGAATTACACTAATCGGACTAGAAACCTTGAAGTAATCGGTGTACATACATAAAAAAAAAAAAAAAACCGACCGAATTGAGAACCTCCTCCTTTTTTTGAAGTCGGTTAAAAATCAAGAAACACAAGTAGTTTTTGCATCAAATTCGATTCAGTAACCAAATCCTAGGAGAGTAAGCTATCAAATGAATTTATTAGCGTTAGATGTTTCCCAACAGACCAGTCTAGCCGTTCACCCTAATTCAATGCCCAAGGATATGTGCCTACTTGAATTTGCACAACTCTGAGTACCAGACGCTGCGCGTGCGCGTGTGTTGTCCCTTCGCTTTTGAAACATGTTTACTTTCATAAAATCAAGCGGTTTTGTTTAATTTACGCGCTTTTGAAGTTACAAATTATACTAGTTTTTGTAAATTTGACTGAAAAAATCCAATAATTCGATTCTTTTAAAAACATTTGACACGTATTTTTTATTTTGTTATGTAAAACAAAATTAACGGAGATATGACGCTTTTAAAATTGGCTTTACGTATACGTCACTACTTAGTATAATTTTATGCTGACGTCGCGAAGCCCCATTCTTAAATTTTGATTCGTTCTATCTTTGTAAATATTCATTGAATTAACAAAAGAAAAAACAATGTCCATTATATTCTTTTCATTTGAGATTTGCAATTTATTGACGCTGTCAAATAACTAAAAATTCGTCGACAAGTGTCGCCATCTGTAATCTTAACAACGTTATTTTTGTTTTCCTTGGGAACAGTTTTTTTTTACCGGGATGAAAGAAACCCTATGTCTGTTTCAGTTCACCTGACTACATAGGTATGCGCAAAATATCAGGATGATCGGTTCAGGTTTAATCTTGAAAAGGTAACAAACTTACTTTTGCATTTCAAAGCAAAGTTTTAATTAAAGATTTTGGGCGGAAGCGATACTTATCTTGTCGTTATAATTATCTTACTAATAATTGCCTAAGCGCCGCAATCGCGGCGGTAAGACCCCTCTTTGAGGAGTGGCTGGATAGGCGTCACGGCGTCCTGACCTACCGCATGACGCAGGTCCTCACCGGACACGGAAGTTTCGGGAGGTACCTGTGTCTAAGGAGAAAGGAGGAAACGCCTGGGTGTCACCACTGCGAAGATCGGCCGGAGGACACAGCACAGTAGAGCATACGGTGCAAGACTGCCCCGCTTGGGCAGAGCACCGACGTGTCCTCACGGCGGCGATAGGCGGAGACCACTCGCGCCCGGCATTGGTCGCGGCCATGCTGCGGGGCGAGACGGAGTGGGAAGCGGTCGCCTCTTTCTGCGAAGCAGTCATGCTCGCGAAGGAGGAGGCGGGCCGCGTGAGAGAGAGGACAGTGTCCTCCCTCCGCCCCACCCGCAGTGGTGGACGCCAACGGCGACGGACGTCGCAAGACGATCTCCGGCCACCGTAGGCGCGGGCATGCGGGCGGCGAGTAAAGGGCAACTCGCAGCCCGACCATGGACCATACCCGGGTCGACGGCGCGTTGTGTTCCACGCGCGCCTCAAAGAGCGTCAGCATAATGACGGGGCCCCCTCTCTAGAGGGCCAAAGCCTGCCGGGGTCGCGGGACTTATCTCATTACCGTGACCCCGGAACATAAAGGGCTATTGAAGGACACCGTGGATTTTAGTCAGTACAAGTCTGACAGTCCCTCCCGCCCTGCCCGGGGTGGGAGGACTCATTTGATGATTTTACCACAATAAAAAAAAAAAAGTCCCTTATTTTGGGATGAAAGTACTCATCAAATGAGTCCTCCCACTTTGGATGGAGCAAACGGGACTATCAGACTTGTACTGTCGAAAAACCTACACAGCTCCTTCAAATCCCCCTTTGCATTCCACGGAAACTAGGCCTATCGCCAAGTTCTTGTCTCAATAAGTTTGTGCACATTCGCTGACTCTCCAAAACTGTCTACATTCTACATGAATGTACCCGGCAGTCATGACTGATACTTTGACACGTTTATTATTGCAACGTGTTATCCAGACTGTTTTTAACCCGCCTTTAGTTTTGCCTCGTGTAAACTAGAGCAATTTAGACGTATTGACACCACTATCGGAATTTGGAATTCGACCTAATGACGCCTCTACAGACGATAAGACGAGAATCATGAAGTATTTATTAAACACCTGACATTGTTATCTGTTTTGAGTAAAAACCAAACGATTCCTACGTGCCTTTAGCTTCCGATTTGACACCGACAATGACTAAAGTTTGTGACAAATATTTCAATTAAGTTATCAGCTCTTTTCCGAAGGTATATAAGTTTGCTTGAACATGTGTTTTCTTTCATATTCGAATCCAAAATGGGGTGGTGTCGAGCTATTGTGCTGGTGGTCTATATAGGAATATTGCAAGTAAGTCAAACATATTAAGATTTTATGAGCTTTTTCTATATTTTTTTACTTTCGTTGACTGTATATTACTTATGTCATCTTCTTCGCATTATTTTTGATACACTACACAGGCTTTCTGAGACCCTGTGATACTTTAAATACATTCATATGTTAATTGGAATTATCATGTGTAATAGACAATTTGTGTTATTATCATAGCCCGGAGTACGTTATAGATTTTGGGATCAATAACCTGAATCGTTTATATTAATATGGACATGCCTCCGGGATGTAATTGTTATGAACATGTAGGATGAAAACATTTATAAGCACTCGCTATTGCCCGCGACTTCGCCCGCGTGCATTTTAAAAAAGTAGAGTTATTGTTATTCCCTTGAAAACTTTAAAAAATTTCAGGATGAAATGTAATAAATGTGTTAATCCAGGATATAGGCCATCTTTATTTCAAATTTCAATCAAATCGGTTAAAAATTCCAAAAAAAATTCAGTAAATTAAATCCCGAAAAAAAGGCTTGTCTATGTTATAATTTCTATGAAAGTTCGTGATACAAGTAAATAAAATCAGTCTACCTACTCCGGGCTATGGTTATTATATTGTTGGTACAACATTTTTATCTATTGTTACAGTGCGATTTATCTCAAACCGCAAGATGTAACTGCAACCGTAAACCAACAACAATTCAATTTAGGATTCCAAACTTAGGTGCCCCTCGGAATAACCCTTTTTACAACTTTCGAATGCCATATCCTTACTTAAATGCCTACAACCAACCGCTACCCTACCAGCAGAAATGTACTTCACCTAAGTGTAGCGTTCAACCTGCTGCAGTCAAAATATCAATTCCCACCAAAAACGGCAGGACAAGCTTAACAATAGATACTAAGGGAAGTCCTAATGCAAAAATTGATAATAAACCTAAGATTCCAAAGAAAACAAATGTCAATGTTATAGTACAGGTTGGCAATTCGAATCAGAAGAAAAATGCTGACACACCAGCTACTGCTGAAACTGAGCAGAACCCGAAGCCCGAGCAGAACCCGAACGATGAGAAAGACCCGAAGGACGAGGAATACCCGAAGGACGAGGAAGACTCGAAGGACGAGGAGGACCCGAAGGACGAGGAGGACCCGAAAGACGAGGAGGACCCGAACGACGAGGAGGACCCTAAGGACGACGAGGACCCGAAAGACGAGGAGGACCCGAAGGACGAGGAGGACCTGAAGGATGAGGAGGACCCGAAGGACGAAGAGGATCCGAAGGACGAGGAGGATCCGGAGGACGAAGAGGACCCGAAGGACGAGGAGGATCCTAAGGATGAGGAGGACCTTAAGGACGAGGAGGACCCAAAAGACGAGGAGGACCCGAAGGACGAGGAGGACCCGAAGGATAAGGACGACCCGAAAGACGAGGAGGATCCAAAGGACGAGGAGGACCCGAAGGACGAGGAGGACCCTAAGGACGAGGAGGACCCTAAGGACGAGGAGGACCCTAAGGACGAGGAGGACCCGAAGGACGAGGAGGACCCGAAGGACGAGGAGGACCCGAAGGATGAGGACGACCCAAAAGACGAGGAGGACCCAAAGGACGAGGAGGACCCGAAGGACGAGGAGGACCCTAAGGACGAGGACCCGAAGGACGAAGACGACCCGAAGGACCAGGAAGACCCGAAGGACGAAGAGGACCCGAAGGACGAGGAGGACCCGAAGAACGAGGAGGACCCTAAGGACGAGAAGGACCCGAAGGACGAAGACGACCCGAAGGACGAGGAAGACCCGAAGGACGAGGAGGACCCGAAGGACGATAAGGACCCGAAGGACGAAGACGACCCGAAGGACGATAAGGACCCGAAGGACGAAGACGACCCGAAGGACCAGGAAGACCCGAAGGACGAAGAGGACCCGAAGGACGAGGAGGACCCGAAGGACGAGGAGGACCCGAAGGACGAGGAGGACCCGAAGGACGAGGAGGACCCGAAGGACGAGGAGGAACCTAAGAACGAGAAGGACCCGAAGGACGAAGACGACCCGAAGGACGAGGAAGACCCGAAGGACGATAAGGACCCGAAGGACGATAAGGACCCGAAGGACGAGGAGGACCCTAAGGACGAGGAGGACCCGAAGGACGAAGAGGACCCGAAGGACGAGGAAGACCCGAAGGACGAGGAAGACCCGAAGGACGAGGAGGACCCGAAGGACGATAAGGATCCGAAGGACGATAAGGACCCGAAGGACGAAGAGGACCCGAAGGACGAGGAAGACCCGAAGGACGAGGAAGACCCGAAGGACGATAAAGATCTGAAGGACGATAAGGATCCGAAGGACGAGGAGGACCCGAAGGCCAAACATGTGGATTAGCCTTGAGATGAATCTGCGAAGGCCCCTGCTGTCGATTCATAAGTTCAGTACTAAGTTAGTTTAGTTATACTTTGTTTATGTATTATAAATGTATAATATCCACTCAGATCTCGGTGTACAATGTGTACATGGCAATAGTTCTTGCAAATCTGTTGTACTCGTCAGAAGCGTGGTGCCTCTATCGTAAACATTTCTAAAGACGCTGGATAAATTTCATCTAAAATGCCTTCGAAGCATCATGAACATCAGATGGTCGGATCGTATTAGAAATACGATTGTCTTAAAGCGAGCTATCGCACATGAAACATATCAAAGCTCTCAACCACTCTAAAAGCCATCGATTGCAGTCGCAGTGGATGGCATCATCATCATGTATAGAAAACTATGCCAGTCATTATTTTAGTAAAACTATGGTTTGTAATTAAAAATAATTTTTCAAATTATCTTTTTTTTTTTTATATGGTTCTCTGTCTATTTTCTTCAATAACATGCCTTTACTTACACTAGAAATTATCATGTTGGTGATATTTAGTCGATTAAAAAAATATTACAATAAAGAATTATAAAAACCCGACTTCTAATCGACACCCATGAGGATTCAAATTCTAAGCTGTACTTTCTTGGCTAGCTCATTCTAATGTAATAAATGTGAAAGAGAGTTGTTTTGTTTGCTTATGTTTGTTATGCTTTCACGTCTAAACCACTGAACCGATTTTGATGAACTTTGGTATATATTATATGGGAGCCTGGAGACTGTTATAGGCACTTAATTCATAACCTGAAGGGGAAAAAACTATACTGTAAGTAAATTAACACCTTAGATTATAGAATGTCCAGATTCCGTGTCCAGATTCTGTGTTATTTTTCTTTCCATTTGAGATTTGCAATTTATTGATGCTGTCAAAAAAAAAATTCGTCGACAAGTGTCGCCATATATTATCTTAACAACGTTATTTTTGTTTTCCTTGGGAACAGTTCTTTTTACCGGGATGAAAGATACCCTATGTCTGTTTCAGTTCACCTGACTACATAGGTATGCGCAAAATATCAGGATAATCGGTTCAGGTTTAATCTTGCAAAGGTAACAAACTTACTTTTGCATTTCAAAGCTAAGTTTTAATTAAAGATTTTGGGTGGAAGCGATACTTATCTTGTCGTTATAATTATCTTACTAATAATTGCCTAGGTCCCTTATTTTGGGATGAAAGTACTCATCAAATGAGTCCTCCCACTTTGGTAGGAGCAAACGGGACTATCAGACTTGTACTGTCGAAAAACCTACACAGCTCCTTCAAATCCCCCTTTGCATTCCACGGAAACTAGGCCTATCGCCAAGTTCTTGTCTGAATAAGTTTTGTGCACATTCGCTGACACTCCAAAACTGTCTACATTCTACATGAATGTACCCCGAGTCATGACTGATACTTTGACACGTTTATTGTTGCAACGTGTTATCCAGACTATGTTTAACCCGCCTTTAGTTTTGCCTCGTGTAAACTAGAGCAATTTAGACGTATTGACACCACTATTAGAATTTGGAATTCGACCTAATGACGCCTCTACAGACGATAAGACGAGAATCATGAAGTATTTATTATACACCTGACATTGTTAGCTGTTTTGAGCAAAAACCAAACGATTCCTACGTGCCTTTAGCTTCCGATTTGACACCAACAATGACTTAAGTTTGTGACAAATACTTCAATTAAGTTATCAGCTCTTTTCCGAAGGTATATAAGTTTGCTTGAACATGTGTTTTCTTTCATATTCGAATCCAAAATGGGGTGGTGTCGAGCTATTGTGCTGGTGGTTTATATAGGAATATTGCAAGTAAGTCAAACATATTAAAATTTTATGAGCTTTTTCGTATTTCAATATTTTTTTAGTTTCATTGACCTTCGCATTAGTTTTGATACACTGCACAGGCTTTCTGAGACCCTGTGATACTTTAAATACATTCATATGTTAATTGGAATTATCATGTGTAATAGACAATTTGTGTTATTATCATAGCCCGGAGTACGTTATAGATTTTGGGATCAATAACCTGAAACGTTTATATTAATATGGACATGCCTCCGGGATTTAATTGTTATGAACATGTAGGATGAAAACATTTATAAGCACTCGCTATTGTCCGCGACTTCGCCCGCGTGCATTTAAAAAAAGTAGAGTTATTATTAATCCCTTGAAAACTTTAAAAAATTTCAGGATGAAATGTAATATATGTGTTAATCCAGGGTAAACGCCATCTTTATTTCATCAAATCTGTTAAAAATCCCAAAAGTACTGAAATTAAATCCCGAAAAAAAGGCTTGTCCATGTTATAATTTCGATGACAGTTCGTGATACAAGGAAATAAAATCAGTCCCTACTCCGGGCTATGGTTATTATATTGTTGGTACAACATTTTTTATCTATTGTTACAGTGCGATTTATCTCAAACCGCAAGATGTAACTGCAACAACCGTAAACCAACAACAATTCAATTTAGGATTCCAAACTTAGGTACCCCTCGGAATAACCCTTTTTACAACTTTCGAATGCCATATCCTTACTTAAATGCCTACAACCAACCGCTACCCTACCAGCAGAAATGTACATCACCTAAGTGTAGAGTTCAACCTGCTGCAGTCAAAATATCAATTCCCACCAAAAACGGCAGGACAAGCTTAACAATAGATACCAAGGGAAGTCCTAATGCAAACATTGATAATAAACCTAAGAATACAAAGAAAACAAATGTCAATGTTATAGTACAGGTTGGCAATTCGAATCAGAAGAAAAATGCTGACACACCAGCTACTGCTGAAACTGAGCAGAACCCGAAGGACGAGGAAGACCCGAAGGACGAGGAAGACCCGAAGGACGAGGAAGACCCGAAGGACGAGGAAGACCCGAAGGACGAGGAAGACCCGAAGGACGAGGAAGACCCGAAGGACAAGGAGGACCCGAACGACGAGGAGGACCCTAAGAAGGAGGAGGACCCTAAGGACGAGGACGACCCGAAGGACGAGGACCCTAATGACGAGGAAGACCCGAAGGACGAGGAAGACCCGAAGGACGAGGAAGACCCGAAGGATGAGGAGGACCCGAAGGACGAGGAGGACCCTAAGGACGAGGAGGACCCTAAGGACGAGGAGGACCCTAAGGACGAGGAAGACCCGAAGGACGAGGAGGACCCGAAGGACGAGGAGGACCCGAAGGACGAGGAAGACCCGAAGGACGAGGAGGACCCGAAGGACGAGGAGGACCCGAAGGACGAGGAGGACCCTAAGGACGAGGATGACCCGAACGACGAGGATGACCCGAAGGACGAGGAGGATCCTAAGGACGAGGAGGATCCGAAGGACGAGGAGGACCCTAAGGACGAGGAGGACCCGAAGGACGAGGAGGACCCTAAGGACGAGGAGGACCCGAAGGACGAGGAGGACCCTAAGGACGAGGAGGACCCGAAGGACGAGGAGGACCCTAAGGACGAGGAGGACCCGAAGGACGAGGAGGACCCTAAGGACGAGGAGGACCCGAAGGACGAGGAGGACCCTAAGGACGAGGAGGACTCAAAGGATGAGGAGAACCCTAAGGGTGAGGATGACCCGAAGGACGAGGAGGACCCGAAGGACGAGGAGGACCCGAAGGACGAGGAGGACCCGAAGGACGAGGAGGACCCGAAGGACGGGGAGGACCCGAAGGACGAGGAGGACCCAAAAGACGAGGAGGACCCGAAGGACGAGGAGGACCCGAAGGACGAGGAGGACCCGAAGGACGAGGAGGACCCGAAGGACGAGGAGGACCCGAAGGACGAGGAGGACCCGAAGGACGAGGAGGACCCGAAGGACGAGGAGGACCCGAAGGACGAGGAGGACCCGAAGGACGAGGAGGACCCGAAGGACGAGGAGGACCCGAAGGACGAGGAGGACCCGAAGGACGAGGAGGACCCGAAGGACGAGGAGGACCCGAAGGACGAGGAGGACCCAAAAGACGAGGAGGACCCGAAGGACGAGGAGGACCCGAAGGAGGATAAGGACCCGAAGGACGATAAGGACCCGAAGCACGAGGAGGACCCGAAGCCCGAGCATGTGGATTAGCCTTGAGATGAATCTGAGAAGGACCCTGCTGTCGATTCATAAGTTCAGAACTAAGTTAGTTTAGTTATACTTTGTTTATGTATTATAAATGTATAATATCCACTCAGATCTCGGTGTACTTGGCAATAGTTCTTGCAAATCTGTTGTACTCATCAGAAGCGTGGTCCCTCTATCGTAAACATTTATAAGGACGCTGGATAAATTTCATCTAAAATGCCTTCGAAGCATCATGAACATCAGATGGTCGGATCGTATTAGAAATACGATTGTCTTAAGGCGAGCTTTTGCACATGAAAGCATATCAAAGCTCTCAACCACTCTAAAAGCCATCGATTGCAGTCGCAGTGGCCGAAATCGGCTAGATGGCAACATCATCATATATATAGAAAACTATGCCAGTCAATTATTTTAGTAAAACTATGGTTTGTAGCTTTCAAATAATTAAAAATAATATTTCAAATTATCTTTCTTTTTTTTTATATGGTTCTCTTTCTATTTTCTTCAATGACATGCCTTTACTTACACTAGAAATTATCATGTTGGTGATATTTAGTCGATTAAAAAAATATTACAATAAAGAATTATAAAACCCGACTTCTTATCGAAACCCACGAGGATTCAAATTCTAAGTGTACTTTCTTGGCTAGCTCATTCTAATGTAATAAATGTGAAAGAGAGTTGTTTTGTTTGCTTATGTTTGTTACGTTTTCACGTCTAAACCACTGAACCGATTTTGATGAACTTTGGTATATATATGGGAGCCTGGAGACTGTTATAGGCACTTAAGAAGGGGAAAAAACTAGCCTGTAAGTAAATTAACACCTTAGATTATAGAATGTCCAGATTCCGTGTCCAGATTCTGTGTTATTTTTCTTTCCATTTGAGATTTGCAATTTATTGATGCTGTCAAAAAAAAAATTCGTCGACAAGTGTCGCCATCTATTATCTTAACAACGTTAGTTTTGTTTTCCTTGGGAACAGTTCTTTTTACCGGGATGAAAGATACCCTATGTCTGTTTCAGTTCACCTGACGACGTCTGCGCAATACATCAGGATGATCGGTTCAGGTTTAATCTTGCAAAGGTAACAAACTTACTTTTGCATTTCAAAGCAAAGTTTTAATTAAAGATTTTGGGCGGAAGCGATACTTATCTTGTCGTTATAATTATCTTACTAATAATTGCCTAGGTCCCTTATTTTGGGATGAAAGTACTCATCAAATGAGTCCTCCCACTTTGGATGGAGCAAACGGGACTATCAGACTTGTACTGTCGAAAAACCTACATAGCTCCTTCAAATCCCCCTTTGCATTCCACGGAAACTAGGCCTATCGCCAAGTTCTTGTCTGAATAAGTTTGTGCACATTCGCTGACACTCCAAAACTGTCTACATTCTACATGAATGTACCCGGCAGTCATGACTGGTACTTTGACACGTTTATTATTGCAACGTGTTATCCAGACTGTTTTTAACCCGCCTTTAGTTTTGCCTCGTGTAAACTAGAGCAATTTAGACGTATTGACACCACTATCGGAATTTTGAATTCGACCTAATGACGCCTCTACAGACGATAAGACGAGAATCATGAAGTATTTATTAAACACCTGACATTGTTATCTGTTTTGAGTAAAAACCAAACGATTCCTACGTGCCTTTAGCTTCCGATTTGACACCAACAATGAATAAAGTTTGTGACAAATACTTCAATTAAGTTATCAGCTCTTTTCCGAAGGTATATAAGTTTGCTTGAACATGTGTTTTCTTTCATATTCGAATCCAAAATGGGGTGGTGTCGAGCTATTGTGCTGGTGGTCTATATAGGAATATTGCAAGTAAGTCAAACATATTAAGATTTTATGAGCTTTTTCGTATTTCAATATTTTTTTAGTTTCGTTGACCTTTTTTTTTTTTTTTTTTTTCGTGGTAAAATCATCAGTCCTCCCACCCCGGGCAGGGCGGGAGGGACTGTCAGACTTGTACTGACTAAAATCCACGGTGTCCTTCAATAGCCCTTTATGTTCCGGGGTCACGGTAATGGTATAAGTCCCGCGACCCCGGCAGGCTTTGGCCCTCTAGAGAGGGGGCCCCGTCATCATGCTGACGCTCTTTGAGGCGCGCGTGGAACACAACGCGCCGTCGACCCGGGCATGGTCCGTGGTCGGGCTGCGAGTTGCCCTTTACTCGCCGCCCGCATGCCCACGCCTACGGTGGCCGGAGATCGTCTTGCGACGTCCGTCGCCGTGGGCGTCCACCACCGCGGGTGGGGCGGAGGGAGGACATTGTCCTCTCTCTCACGCGGCCCGCCTCCTCCTTCGCGAGCATTACTGCTTCGCAGAAGGAGGCGACCGCTTCCCACTCCGTCTCGCCCCGCAGCATGGCCGCAACCAATGCCGGGCGCGAGAGGTCTCCGCCTATCGCCGCCGTGAGGACACGTCGGTGCTCTGCCCAAGCTGGGCAGTCTTGCACCGTATGCTCTACTGTGTCCTCCGGGCGATCTTCGCAGTGGTGACACCCAGGCGTTTCCTCCTTTCTCCTTAGACACAGGTACCTCCCGAAACTTCCGTGTCCGGTGAGGACCTGCGTCATGCGGTAGGTCAGGACGCCGTGACTCCTATCCAGCCACTCCTCAAAGAGGGGTCTTACCGCCGCGATTGCGGCGTGCCCGAGTTTCGTTGACCTTCGCATTAGTTTTGATTAGGGCATGCACCCGGTTCTACCCGGTTCCTAAAAACCCGGGTATACCCGGGTATTGGAGTAAGTCTGTGGAACCGGTTCTGAGAGCGATGGAAACGGGTCGACCCGGTTCCGATAAGCAAGTAATAATTTTGCATTCACTGCATCGAATTGCTATGAATGGTGCCATGGGATGAAGGGAAGGCCCCATTGTAATCTTTCATTAGGCGTAGCACACGCTCACAGTACTTTGGAGTGTTAATAGCTGCCAAAGAACGGAAACGCCGCAATCGCGGTGGTATGACCTCTCTTTTAGGAGTGGCTGGAGAGGCGCCACGTCGTCCTCACCTTCCACCTGACTCAGATCCTGTGTTTGTTTCGGGAGGTTCCTGTGCCTGATCGGGCGGGAAAAAACGCCTGGGTGTCAAAATTGCGGAATCACCGAAGGACACGGTGGAGCATACGTTGCAAGTGTGCTCCACTTGGGCTGAGCACCGCTGTGTCCTCACGGAGGCCATAAGCGGCGGTGACCTCCCGCGCCCGGCATTGTTCGAAGCCATACTGCGGGGTGAGACGGGATGGGAAGGGGTCGGCTCCTTCTGTGAAGCAGTCATGCTAGCGAAGGATGAAGCAAGCGCGTCGTGAGGGACAGGCAGGACAGCCCGGACTTCACGACCCAGCCGCTGTGGGAGACCTCCACGACAATGGACACGAGACGATTTCCGGCGATTTCAGGCATGCGGACGACGAGTACTGCGTGATTTGGCGTCCGATGATGGAGCATGCCCTAGTAGACGGGGCGTGCCGAGTTCTACGCACGCCTCAAAGACCTGTCAGTAATCTGATGGGGCTCCTCTTAGAAGGCCAAAGCCTGATGGGGTAACCGTGACTCCGGAACGTAAAAGGCTATTGAAGGATGCCTTGGATTTTAGTCAGTACGAGTCTGACAGACCCTCTCGTCCTCATTTGATGATTTTACCACGTAAAAATAAAACTTCCAATGAATGAAGTGTAAGGCATATTACAAGCTTTCATTTGTCATTGCTTGCGATCTTTTTGGAATATATAGCGATAGTTTCAACTTAGCTACCAAATAATGCAGCGTAGGGCACATCGTAAATTTTTATTTGGAATTGCTCAAGTTACTTTTGAAATATAATAATAATAATAATAATATTCCACAACTATTACACAACGCCATCTAGTCCCAAGCTAAGCAGAGCTTGTGTTATGGGTACTAGACAACTGATAAACATACTTATATATTTCTAAATACATACATATCTTATATATAAAAATCAATTGCTGTTCGTTAGTCTCGCTAAAACTCGAGAACGGCTGGACCGATTTGGCTAATTTTGGTTTTGATTTATTTGTGGAAGTCCAGGGAAGGTTTAAAAGGTGAGGCAGTACGAAGTTTGCCCGGTCAGCTAGTTATAGATAAATTACACCCAGACACAGAACAAATGATCGTGCTCATCACACAAACATTTGTCCTGGGTGGGAATCGAACCCACGACCTCCGGCATAGCAGTCAGGGTCACTAACCACTAGACCAACAGGCCAGTCTATATGTATTGTGTATATATTAAATATGTATTGTTTTATAAAAAGTGAAAGTATTAACGTTAATATTTTCAGTAAAATGAGCCAAAACACAAAAGTTACGATTGGTTTCGATTCAACAGCCATAGAATGAACTTTAAAAAAAATATTGTAAGTTATCTTTATTGTCACCATATATGCAGTTCTTAAAAATTAATGCTATCTGGGTCAAAGTAGAGAGAAAATTGGAACTTAAAAAAATTTGAACTGCCTAGTTTTCGTTTTTTAAATAAAACAAAAACTGTTAAAATATTTAAAATAACTAATGAATCAGTGTTTGGATTGTCCCCAAGCCCTATTCACAATTAGCAGACGAATCCTAATCAAAATTAAAAAGAAAACATTAAGTTCACTTGGAACCGGGTAGAACCGGGTAACCCGGTTCCTAACGCCTCCAGAACCGGTTCTGAAAATTCTAGAACCGGACCCGGTTTTGCATGCCCTAGTTTTGATACACTGCACAGGCTTTCTGAGACCCTGTGATACTTTAAATACATTCATATGTTAATTGGAATTATCATGTGCAATAGACAATTTGTGTTATTATCATAGCCCGGAGTACGTTATAGATTTTGGGATCAATAACCTGAAACGTTTATATTAATATGGACATGCCTCCGGGATTTAATTGTTATGAACATGTAGGATGAAAACATTTATAAGCACTCGCTATTGCCCGCGACTTCGCCCGCGTGCATTTAAAAAAAGTAGAGTTATTATTATTCCCTTGAAAACTTTAAAAAATTTCAGGATGAAATGTAATATATGTGTTAATCCAGGGTAAAGGCCATCTTTATTTCATCAAATCTGTTAAATATCCCAAAAGTACTGAAATTAAATCCCGAAAAAAAGGCTTGTCCATGTAATAATTTCTATGACAGTTCGTGATACAAGTAAATAAAATCAGTCTACCTACTCCGGGCTATGGTTATTATATTGTTGGTACAACATTTTTATCTATTGTTACAGTGCGATTTATCTCAAACCGCAAGATGTAACTGCAACAACCGTAAACCAACAACAATTCAATTTAGGATTCCGAACTTAGGTGCCCCTCGGAATAACCCTTTTTACAACTTTCGAATGCCATATCCTTACTTAAATGCCTACAACCAACCGCTACCCTACCAGCAGAAATGTACATCACCTAAGTGTAGAGTTCAACCTGCTGCAGTCAAAATATCAATTCCCACCAAAAACGGCAGGACAAGCTTAACAATAGATACCAAGGGAAGTCCTAATGCAAACATTGATAATAAACCTAAGATTCCAAAGAAAACAAATGTCAATGTTATAGTACAGGTTGGCAATTCGAATCAGAAGAAAAATGCTAACACACCAGCTACTGCTGAAACTGAGCAGAACCCGAAGGACGAGGAAGACCCGAAGGACGAGGAAGACCCGAAGGACGAGGAAGACCCGAAGGACGAGGAAGACCCGAAGGACGAGGAAGACCCGAAGGACGAGGAAGACCCGAAGGACAAGGAGGACCCGTACGACGAGGAGGACCCTAAGGACGAGGAGGACCCTAAGGACGAGGAGGACCCGAAGGACGAGGACCCTAAGGACGAGGAAGACCCGAAGGACGAGGAAGACCCGAAGGACGAGGAAGACCCAAAGGATGAGGAGGACCCGAACGACGAGGAGGATCCGAAGGACGAGGAGGACCCTAAGGACGAGGAGGACCCTAAGGACGAGGAGGACCCTAAGGACGAGGAGGACCCGAAGGACGAGGAGGACCCTAAGGACGAGGAGGACCCTAAGGACGAGGAGGACCCGAAGGACGAGGAGGACCCGAAGGACGAGGAGGACCCGAAGGACGAGAAGGACCCGAAGGACGAGGAGGACCCGAAGGACGGGGAGGACCCTAAGGACGAGGATGACCCGAACGACGAGGATGACCCGAAGGACGAGGAGGATCCTAAGGACGAGGAGGACCCGAAGGACGAGGAGGACCCGAAGGACGAGGAGGACCCGAAGGACGAGGAGGACCCGAAGGACGAGGAGGACCCTAAGGACGAGGAGGACCCGAAGGATGAGGAGGACCCTAAGGGTGAGGATGACCCGAAGGACGAGGAGGACCCGAAGGAGGAGGAGGACCCGAAGGAGGAGGAGGACCCGAAGGAGGAGGAGGACCCGAAGGACGAGGAGGACCCGAAGGACGAGGAGGACCCGAAGGACGAGGAGGACCCGAAGGACGAGGAGGACCCGAAGGACGAGGAGGACCCAAAAGACGAGGAGGACCCAAAGGATGAGGAGGACCCGAAGGACGAGGAGGACCCGAAGGACGAGGAGGACCCAAAAGACGAGGAGGACCCAAAAGACGAGGAGGACCCAAAAGACGAGGAGGACCCGAAGGATGAGGAGGACCCAAAAGACGAGGAGGACCCGAAGGACGAGGAGGATCCGAAGGACGAGGAGGACCCGAAGGACGAGGAGGACCCAAAAGACGAGGAGGACCCGAAGGATGAGGAGGACCCAAAAGACGAGGAGGACCCGAAGGACGAGGAGGATCCGAAGGACGAGGAGGACCCGAAGGACGAGGAGGACCCGAAGGACGATAAGGACCCGAAGGACGATAAGGACCCGAAGGACGATAAGGACCCGAAGGACGATAAGGACCCGAAGGACGATAAGGACCCGAAGCACGAGGAGGACCCGAAGCCCGAGCATGTGGATTAGCCTTGAGATGAATCTGAGAAGGACCCTGCTGTCGATTCATGAGTTCAGTCCTAAGTTAGTTTAGTTATACTTTGTTTATGTATTATAAATGTATCCACTCAGATCTCGGTGTACATGGCAATAGTTCTTGCAAATCTGTTGTACTCGTCAGAAGCGTGGTGCCTCTATCGTAAACATTTATAAGGACGCTGGATAAATTTCATCTAAAATGCCTTCGAAGCATCATGAACATCAGATGGTCGGATCGTATTAGAAATACGATTGTCTTAAGGCGAGCTTTTGCACATGAAAGGGCATATCAAAGCTCTCAACCACTCAAAAAGCCATCGATTGCAGTCGCAGTGGCCGAAATCGGCTAGATGGCAACATCATCATAACTATAGAAAACTATGCCAGTCAATTATTTTAGTAAAACTATGGTTTGTAGCTTTCAAATAATTAAAAATAATGTTTCAAATTATCTTTCTTTTTTTTTATATGGTTCTCTTTCTATTTTCTTCAATGACATGCCTTTACTTACACTAGGAATTATCATGTTGGTGATATTTAGTCGATTAAAAAAATATTACAATAAAGAATTATAAAAACCCGACTTCTTATCGAAACCCACGAGGATTCAAATTCTAAACTGTACTTTCTTGGCTAGCTCATTCTAATGTAATAAATGTGAAAGAGAGTTGTTTTTACCGACTTCAAAAAAAAGGAGGTTATCAATTCGACCCGTATGTATGTAATATTATCAGAACTGCCCAGTTTTCATATATGTTAGTCTATATCAGCGTCTGAACAAATGTGCCAAATTTCATAAGTGTATGTATGTATGTATGTATGTATGTATGTATGTATGTATGTATGTATGTATGTATGTATGTTTTTATGTTTGTGCACGCATATCTCCGGAACTATAAGTTCGATTTAAGTAATTCTTTTTTTGTTGTACTAGGTATTGTTCAACTTAGGGTACACTGCAAGTTTCATCAAAATCGGTTCAGTAGTTTTAGAGATATGGATTTTTTTATGTTGTTAGATTAGTGCATATGTAAGAAAATTTTGTATTTTACAAGAATTTGGGTTGAATATGTAATAAATAAACTAAAAAGGGTAAAATAAAAACTTTTTTTAAAAAAAGTACCGACTTCAAAACAAATACAAAAAAGTTTAAAATAACTTTTCTTTCGGAAGTCGGTGGCTTTGTTTTGTTGTGTCATTGACTATTGCCACCGACTTCCGAAAGAAAAGTTATTTTAAACTTTTTTGTATTTGTTTTGAAGTCGGTACTTTTTTTAAAAAAAGTTTTGTTTGCTTATGTTTGTTACGCTTTCACGTCTAAACCACTGAACCGATTTTGATGAACTTTGGATATATATGGGAGCCTGGAGACTGTTATAGGCACTTAATTCATAACCTGAAGGGGAAAAAACTAGCCTGTAAGTAAATTAACACCTTAGATTATAGAATGTCCAGATTCCGTGTTCAACGTCCGTGTCCATATTCCGTGTCCAGATTCTGTGTTATTTTTCTTTCCATTTGAGATTTGCAATTTATTGATGCTGTCAAAAAAAAATTCGTCGACAAATGTCGCCATCTATTATCTTAACAACCTTATTTTTGTTATCCTTGGGAACAGTTCTTTTTACCGGGATGAAAGATACCCTATGTCTGTTTCAGTTCACCTGACTACATAGGTATGCGCAAAATATCAGGATGATCGGTTCAGGTTTAATCTTGCAAAGGTAACAAACTTACTTTTGCATTTCAAAGCTAAGTTTTAATTAAAGATTTTGGGCGGAAGCGATACTTATCTTGTCGTTATAATTATCTTACTAATAATTGCCTAGGTCCCTTATTTTGGGATGAAAGTACTCATCAAATGAGTCCTCCCACTTTGGATGGAGTAAACGGGACTATCAGTCTTGTACTGTCGAAAAACTTACAAAGCTCCTTCAAATCCCCCTTTGCATTCCACGGAAACTAGGCCTATCGCCAAGTTCTTGTCTGAATAAGTTTGTGCACATTCGCTGACTCTCCAAAACTGTCTACATTCTACATGAATGTACCCGGCAGTCATGACTGGTACTTTGACACGTTTATTATTGCAACGTGTTATCCAGACTGTTATTAACCCTCCTTTAGTTTTACCTCGTGTAAACTAGAGCAATTTAGACGTATTGACACCACTATCGGAATTTGGAATTCGACCTAATGACGCCTCTACAGTCGATAAGACGAGAATCATGAAGTATTTATTATACACCTGACATTGTTAGCTGTTTTGAGCAAAAACCAAACGATTCCTACGTGCCTTTAGCTTCCGATTTGACACAAACAATGACTAAAGTTTGTGACAAATACTTCAATTAAGTTATCAGCTCTTTTCCGAAGGTATATAAGTTTGCTTGAACATATGTTTTCTTTCATATTCGAATCCAAAATGGGGTGGTGTCGAGCTATTGTGCTGGTGGTCTATATAGGAATATTGCAAGTAAGTCAAACATATTAAGATTTTATGAGCTTTTTTATTTCAATATTTTTTTAGTTTCATAAACTGTATATTATTTATGTCATCTTCTTCGCATTATTTTTTATACACTACACAGGCTTTCAGAAACCCTGTGATACTTTTAATAACATATTCATGTTTTGATTCTCATTATTCATGTGTAATAGACAATTTGTGTTCATATTATGGATACAGCATTTTTATCTATTGTTACAGTGCGATTTATCTCAAACCACGAGATGTGACTGCAACAATCGTAAGCCAACAATAATTCAATTTAGGATTCCAAACTTAGGTACCCCTCGGAATTACCCTTTTTATAACTTTCGAATGCCATACCCTTACTTAAATGCCTACAACCAACCACTACCCAACCAGCAGAAATGTACATCACCTAAGTGTAGAGTTCAACCTGCTGCAGTCAAAATATCAATTCCCACCAAAAACGGCTGGACAAGCTTAACAATAGATACTAAGGGAAGTCCTAATGCAAACATTGAACCTAAGATTCCAAAAAAGACAAATGTCAATGTTATAGTACAGGTTAGCAATTCGAATCCTGACACACCAGCTACTGCTGAAACTGACGTTACTGCCACAAAGGACAAAGACGGAAAACGTATGACGAGCAAATCTTCAACGCAAGAAAATGGTAAAACTGTCGACGTAATAGTAGATTATGTAGAAACGGGTAGAGAAGATGAGGAAGACGAAATGGTTGTAAAGAGCATTGCAACAGTAGGTGATGGTGAGGTCAAAGACGCCGAGTCGGAAAGCATAGTTGCTTTTAAAGATGAACCCTATGACAGCAAAAAAGAAAAACAAGAATCATACGGAGAAACTGACACTGAGTATGGAGAAGAGTCTTCGAAAGAACCTGCGAAAAGGCCGAATGCCAAGAAGCGGAACCCGAAGCCCGAGCAGAACCCAAAGCCCGAGCAGAACCCGAAGCCCGAGCAGAACCCGAAGAACGAGGAGGACCCGAAGGACGAGGAGAACCCCAAGAACGAGGAGGACCCGAAGGACGGCGAGGACGCGAAGGACGAGGAAGATCCAAAGGACGAGGAGGACCCGAAGGACGAAGAGGACCCAAAGGATGAGGAGGACCTGAAGGACGAGGAGGACCCAAAGGACAAGGAGGACCCGAAGGACGAAGAGGACCCAAAGAATGAGGAGGATCCGAAGGATGAGGAGGACCCTAAGGGCGAGGAGGACCCGAAGGATGAGGAGGACCCTAAGGGCGAGGAGGACCCGAAGGACGATAAGGACCCGAAGGACGAAGACGACCCAAAGGACAATAAGGATCCGAAGGAAGAAAGAGACCCGAAGGATGAGGAGGACCCAAAGGACGAGGAGGACTCGAAGGACGAGGAGGACCTGAAGGACGAGGAGGACTCGAAGGATGAGGAGGACCCAAAGGACGAAGACGACCCGAAGGACGAAGAGGACCCGAAGGACGAGGAGGACCCGAAGGACGAGGAGGACCCGAAGGACGAGGAGGACCCGAAGGACGAGGAGGACCCGAAGGACGAAAAGGACCCAAAGGACGAGGAGGACGAGGAGGACTCGAAGGATGAGGAGGACCCAAAGGACGAGGAGGACCCGAAGCCCGAGCATGTGGATTAGCCTTGAGATGAATCTGCGAAGGACCCTGCTGTCGATTCATACGTTCAGTACTAAGTTAGTGTAGTTATACTTTGTTTATGGTTTAGTTATACTTTGTTTATGGTTATACAGGGTGTATAATATGTATTTTAAACAGGGTGAATTTTTACTACTACTAGCCGTGGATGGCTATATCCGAAACTCGAATATCGAAAAACGTTGAAAGGAGTCTTGAGGCCGATTTTGACGAAAACTAAAACCAGGACTATAAAGTTTACCGTATATGATTACTTCTCACAATTTGATCCTTATTAGCAACACTATTGAATGGTGTAATAACACATGGTGTGTTTTTTTTCAAAATCAGCTGGTTCGATTCACCCTGTATATGTATAGAAAATTATGCCAATCAAATATTTTCGTTAAACTATATGTAGTTTGCAGCTTTCAAAAAATTAAAAATTATGTGTCAAATTATGTTTCTTTTTTTATATGGTTCTCTTTCTATTTTCTTCAATGATATACCGTTACTTACACTAAAAATTATCATGTTGGTGATATTTAGTCGATTAAAAAAATCTTATATATAAAAATCAATTGCTGTTCGTTAGTCTCGCTAAAACTCGAGAACGGCTGGACCGATTCGGCTGATTTTGGTCTTGAATTACTTCTGGAAGTCCAGGGAAGGTTTAAAAGGTGCGGCGGTACGAAGTTTGCCCGGTCAGCTAGTCTTACAATAAAGAAATTATAAAAATACATCGCAAGCAAGTACAGTTTTTACTTGTTCTGTTGTCACGAACCACCAGTCTCGATTTTTAAAATCTAATCAATCTGTATTTGTAAATATGCATTGATTTGACAAAAACAAAAATACGTATCCATTATTTTTTGAAATTCTCACTGGCGAACTTTTAGATTTTTTTAATTTTAATGTCACTGTTAACATTGCCTGTTATAGAAAAACCAGGGGAACTCGGGCAAGTAGCCCACGAGTCGAAACAGCTATCTGATTGGAAAATACTGGGAGTATTTTTTCAATAGACTAACGAGCATTTTTAAAACCTGTTCCTCGTACTCCTTAATAGATAAAAATATTACAAGACCTGCAAATATGGCGGACAACATCGGCCATTTTTTTTAGAGTGGTAAAATCATCAAATGAGCCCTCCCACCCAGGACAGGGCGGGAGGGATTGTCAGACTTGTACTGACTAAAATCCACGGTGTCCTTCATTAGCCTTTTACGTTCCAGGGTAATAGTATAAGTCCCGCGACCATCTTACTGACATTATAAACGTGAAAGTTTGTTTGGATGGATGGATGGATGGATGTAATTATTTCACGCAAAAACTACTGAACGGATTTGGTTGAAATATGGTACACACATAGTTCATAACCTGAATTAACACATAGGACAGTTTTTATCCAATTATCCCCGTGTTAATTTTCGAGTTGTAGTGGGTGTAGCCGCTAGCAACAGCTAGTTATATTATAGAGCTGAAGAGTTTGTTGGTTTGAATGTGTTAATCTCAGAAAATATTGGTTCGAATTGAATTTTATGTTTTTGTTGGATAGTCTATACACCGTGACTTTTTAGTCGTCTTACAAAAGTGGTCCACTTAATGTATCCGACCTAAAATACCTCTAGGCGAGTTTTTTTTTTTAATCGTGACTAATTTTTTTTTTTTAATAAATAGGTACATTAGAAATATGAAACACCCTGTTAAAATGTTTACGTATCAAGTTGTAGCGTATACCTACCCAGCGCAATAAATAGTCGGGTAGATCATTCCATCTCCATTTTCTATGAGACAAGGGTGTTTCTAACTACGTCTTGCGTCATAAATATAACGAATTAATATTTTATTATATTTTTTTCAAAACTCTTAAATACCAATTGTTTTATTATAGACGTGTTCTAGTCATTGGATACATGAACTGGACTGCTGTTGTAAGACGACTTAAAAGTCACGGTGTATATCGAGGAAGACTATGTTTATAATTATAACATCCCACTACGTCCAAAATGAACAGCGGGTGAAACCGCAGGGAATAGTATATTTCATTACAAGTGCGGAAAGGCTGTCATTGCAAAGAGTTCCGACAAAATAATGTCTACCCGAGCCTAGGCGCAGCCGAAGGCGAGGGTTGACAGTCGGAACAAGTTGCAAAGACGGTTCCGCACGTGTACTGAACGACTATTTTTAATACAGTTGCGAAAAAATGAAGCAATTTAATAAATAAAAAAAAAAACATAATAAACTAAACTCGCAAAGAAAATTTCTGGAAAATGTCGGCAACCGTAGAATATAAGCATAGTTTTTTTTCTTCACCCATTTTGGTAGGCAAAGGGAACGCCCATACAGCTTAGTCTTCAGTAGATTTTTTTTATTGATATGAAATGAAAATCAGATGAAATGAAATGAAACCTAACCTCATTCAATTAAATCATTAAATCTGACATTGAAATAAATTAGTAGCTTCTTTTTAGAAACATACGTTTTTGTATGAATCACAAAAACTCTTTAGTAAAAACTTCATGGTTGGTTTTTTTCTTTTTAATAGACATTATTTTGACAGTTGGGAAAGAGAACGCACTAGTGCGTAATAGCCCACTTTCCGAGCGCTATACGTCCCTGCAATATGCCACTTTTTGAGCATCTGTATTAAAAAAGCCTTATCATGAGTTTTCACTTATTGTGACGTAAAGTAAACTAGAACTTTGACATTTAATTTCAAAGAAAAAATTAATTCCTTCTTCTTACACCAGAGGCGCTGTTCCATTTTTCCATACAAGAAACGCTGTAAATACTGGAAAGACGCTGTAAAGTAAAATAGTGAAAACTTGTGATAAGGGCTGAGCTAGTATTTTATAATTTTCTTTAACTTAGTGCATGGAGTAAAAGAAGACTATCTCTGTGTTTGTTATAGGCGCTCCCTCTCCGCGAGCATTCGCCTGTAATGTAACGTTACAAATTCGAGCATAAATCAGGGAGGGAGGAAAGTCGAACATTACAATTGCGCACCTTGTAATTATACAACACGCTCCAATTGTTAAACGTTTCCGCATACGTTACATTACACACGAATCCTCGTCAGTCAGGGAGGTCGTGTTGTAATGTAATGCTCAAAGTCATTCTGTAATGTTATACTTATTACACGCGATTTTTTCTGGTGAGGGAGCACCTTAAGAGTCCGAACCTAACCTAACCTAACCAAACCGAAACTCGGGGTGCCTAAGAGTCGTTGGTGCCTTTGAAACTACACGTCAAGGTTACGTTTTAGTCCGATCAATATAGACATATGAAATAAAATAAAAACCCGGAAAGCTAAATATTGGTGGAGAGCTAGGGTTTACGATTACGAATAAAGTTTTAAAAGTCCCCATCGATCCCATGTGTGCTTCAAAAGTTATTCGGGTTCAAAGGTCAAAATTTGGGTTTTTTAGATTTTTTTCTACAACGGTAAGTTTTATAAAAAAAAACCTCCGGTCAAAGTTGTACATCTAAAAATTCTCTACAAAAATGGTTTTCATAGTTTTTTCCTAAGAGTTACCATTCATGTGAGATATCGTATATCTTTTAAAACTTTATTTGTATTGGTAAACCCGAGTTCTCCACCAATATTTGGCTTTCCGGGAATTATTATTATTTTACCACTATTTTATGTCTTAATTGACCGGACTATTTGGTTAGATTTCACACATTTCCAAGCGATTATAGGAATTTTATACATTTCCTGGGAATTGTATACAATGATTACATACATTTCTGTTAACATAGAAACTGACCTCAATCATTTTCGGCCGAAGCAAGTCCACGGAGTTCATAATACATTTGTCGACTTGAGGATCGTTGCGCTGACATACTTTGATATACGATGCTGCAACAAAAACAATATTACTTTTATTATAACTTGTAAGGTCAACATACACATGTACATGTTTAAGATAGAACGGAACACAATGCGACTACGGACAAGCATGTTTTAATAAAATTGAAGTAAATAAATTCGCAGCAATTTTTTATTTATTTATTTTCAAATTATGATATTTCCTATAACGCATGTGCATTTGTGTGTGAATTTCAGCTAACAGAGAAGCGCATTGACATTTTGGGCAAACGGTTATGCTCAAATTGATTCATATTTTTTAATTCATCCTATAATTGACGCAGTTTATTTTTATAAAAACGCTGCCCCACTAGGAATTTCTCCTGTGATGTGGGTGCGTTTACAAACATTTGTAATCACATACACAAACAGCCCGGCCCGAAAGAACTAGGTACTCGGAGGCCAGATAAATATTTTGTTTCTTACGGGAGTCTAACCCACCACACGCGTACAGCAGCCGTTTACTCAACCACTGCATCAAACCGTACTATCAATACTTAAGTAAAGCCAATATTATTACCAAAATAACAATAAAGGAAATGCGAAAATAAGTTTGCTTATTACGACTTCACGCCTAAATCTCTGAACCGATCTCAATGAATTTTGGTACAGATTTAGATGGCACCCTAGAAACGATTCCTTTTTGTTTAATTTTTTTTTAAAAACGGAAAGCAAGGCAAGCAAATGGAAAACAATAACGGCACACATCTAGCCACGAATTTGATCCGGAGCTAAGGGGTCAACAATTTTGGCATCGTAATAGCAGCAAGCAGCAGTGAGCAGTGGTGGCCCAGTGGTATCGGCCTCGACTTACGAGTTGTAGGTCGTGGGTTCGAACCCCGTCAGACGCATTACTTTGTGTAATTTATTTCAACACCACTGCTCTCAAAACGGTGAAAGAAAACATCATGAGGAAACCGGCATGTCCTAGAACCAAAAATTCGAAGACATGTGACATCTACCAATCCGCACTGAGCCCGCGTGGTAGATTACGGCCCACTCCCTCTCACAGAGAGAGGAGGCTTGTGTCCCAGCTGTGGGAACATTTATAGGCTGATGATGAATAGCAGCAACCACCTTTACCGTAGGGCGTCCACTGCTAAACATAGGCCTCCCCCATAGATTTCCAATAGGACCGGTTGGAATCGACTTGCATCCAGCGCGATGCTGTGATCTTCATCAGATTGTCCTGTCTACACTGAAAAAAATAAAACAAGACTTTCTACTGTTCTTGAACAGTAAAAAACGGTTCCGGGAACTTATTTATATACGTTAAAATAATTGATTACGGACAGTGCACTGAAATGGGTAAAAACAGCAAAGAGCTAAACAGTTATTTCAACTGTATGAACATCAAAGTCTACTGAAACAAACAGTTCCTTGTAAGTAACCGACAGTAAAATCTACTGTTATAACTCAACTTTTTTTTTCAGTTAGTTTTACTGCTTTGGACAATAGGCTCTATTTTTACTGTCCAAAACAGTAAACATTACCGAAAAATCGGTTGGTATTACTGTTTTTTTTTTCCGGTGTACCTTGCAGGTGGACGTCCCACGCTACGCTTACCGGTGCGTGGTCTCCATTCGAGAATCTGTTCTGCGTGCTACGTGGCCTGCCCACTGCCACTTCAACTTACTAATTCGTTGGGCTATAACGGCAACTTAGATTCGTCTACAAATCTCCTCATTGCAAACCTACTCGTACTGTTTTGGGGTGACATTTTTTATTACAAATACTTCACTATAATAACAGGAGTTACCGCTCCTGTGGCACCTCTTTTCCGACCAAACTGCTGGGAAGTGTACACTGTACATATTATTGATATACTTAAATTTAAACGTAGCAAGTACAAATACATACTGGTAGTTTGAAGTCTAGATATCCCGCTTTCGCTGATTGAGAACAGGTATAATACACGCGTGCCAGAGTTATGTCACCGAGTTACATCGCTACTCGTAAACAGCTAAACACCGCGCGGCACCGAAATCAGCGCACACGCATTTTAATGCGCCTGTTGTTTTCTTTGCGGTATTTGTTTGTTTTTTTTTTTTACAAACGTTGCCCCCACACTACGGATTTCTTCACTTTTTTTTAATGTAATAGAGTCATCAAATGAGCCCTCCCACCCAGGGCAGACTAAAATCCACGGTGTCCTTCAATAGCCCTTCACATTCCGGAGCCACTGTTACTCGTTAATCCCGCGACCCCGGCAGGATTTGGCCCTCTAAGGGGTCCCCGTCATTTTAGGAATTTCTTCCCTTGTGTGCTGGGTGGAATTCACATGGAAAACAGGCCTGCAAATTTATTTTTGAAGTCGGTTATACCTAAGAGACCCAATTGCTGAATTACTCTTTCAAGAAAAGACATAAGATCAGTACTCAAAACACGAATACTTATTTGGGAATTTGACTTTGCCAATCAATTGATATACTTACTCGTACAATTATCCCATAGTTTTTACCCGACTGTGCCAAAAGGAGGGTTATGTATTTTCATATGGCAATACAAACTGTGACGTCACTAACTAGTTAATAGCCAGTTGTTTGATCAGAAGTTTCCAATTAAAATCCATAGGCTAAGTGGAAAATCTCTTCTCACCATTTTTACTATTTGGTATATCATCAGTTTTTGTATATTTACTTACGATACAATAACTATAATTATTGAAAATCTAATTTTACAGTTTTTGGAAAGTTAATCGGGTTTTCGGGCCTGAAATAAAGTGTATCTTTGTGTTCTTGAATTATTGGTTAATAGTTTTAAATACCCAATTTTATTATGCAAAATTAATTCATATGAGATTTCTCAGTTACAATGACCCAACCAATAAGACGCGTGTCATCACAAATATTAAGAAACTTCTGTTTCACATGGCCATAGTTTTACTAAATAACATATTGCTCTGATATTTCGCAAAAAAAAATGTATTAGCAAGAAAGTATTTAGCTCCAGTTGACGAATGCTACCCTTATGAAATACCTTGTTTATAATTTCACGGATTTACTAGATAGAAGTTTACATCAAACATTATTATACATGTTTTTGTAACTGCATAATCTGCACTTTACCTATGTCCATTATACATTAGCAGTGGTGACCCAGTGGTATCGGCCGCGACTTACGAGTTGTAAGTCGTGGGTTCGAACCCAGTCAGGCGCATTACTTTGTGTAATTTATTTCAACACCACTGCTCTCAAAACAGTGAAGGAAAATATCGTGAGGAAACCGGCATGTCCTAGAACCAAAAATTCGAAGACATGTGACATCTACCAATCCGCACTAGGCCCGCGTGGTAGATTACGGCCTGCTCCCTCTCTCAGAGAGGAGGCCTGTGTCCCAGCAGTGGAAACATTTATAGGCTGATGATGATTACACAAAATATTTAGTTATATTATCAACATGAAGATACACGCAAAACTTAGCGCTGCGTGTATTGTAGCAGTTTCGATTCTCGTACGGAACAAATATTCGTATGATCTAAAAGTAATTATTCTGGATCTAGGTATGTGTGTGAGTTCAAATGTTTTTAATTGCACCCATGACAGAAGAAATTCCTAGTGTGGGGAAACGTTTGTTGTTGTGCTACTTATTAAACCTTTTTGAAAAGTGTGTATCTAGGTCATCACAGTGACGACTTGAGTATGAAGACTAAACTTGGAGAGTCATACTATTATATGAAAATGAGCTGACTTCATCTATTACACAAAACAATGTTATCTATCTGTGCCCTATCGGGAACCTAGAAGTTAACGCCGCTAATCTAACAGCATAGGTAACTAAATAAGTGCCACAACAATGGCAAAGTAAGACTGAGGTTTTAATGTACAAGTTAGGCAAATTGAATTAGTAAATCCCTATACTTTATCGATGTTATTCCGAGCATAGAAGAAGCATACTACATCATCCATTGATCAAATAAGTCAGAGACAGAAAAACAGAGATTAAGATATGAATTTAAAAAGTGAATACGAAATGACATGACAACGTTTTAAGGGACTCAAAACAGGTTAACCGGTGTAATGTTGAGGCGACCAATTGGTCGGCTTTCAATTATCAAAACAATTGTTAAAAAAATGGCCACAGTTTGAGATTTAAGTACGGTGCAATATATTATTATTTTTAAATTCTAACGATAAGAAGCAACTGCCAACAGTCTGCAATATAAACAAGTCCGAACCTAATAATTGCGAAAACCAATTAAAATACGTGCTAAACATAACATGCCGTAATAGCACGTAGGAAAATCGAGTGATTCTGAACTAAATCATTCGTAAGTTGTTTTTACTCGAGCAGCATCTATGTCAACGGTATAATGGTCGTTTATCGCAACCGGGTGCCGCAATAGTGTCCCAACACTGGCCGACTCGATCTACGTTTACTTACGACTACGACGAACCAACGCACTTTTTACTCAAGTATTAAAACCTATTTTGCGCAAATACTCATTGAAAATGTGGATAATATTTTCATTGCGAAAGAAGAAAACAAAAAATAAATATAAACGTGATTGAAAATTGTTTTGCAATCAAAATTCCAATGTATTGGATAACTTATTACAGAAAGCAAAATATCTAGGCCAATTAAGCAAATTGTTTTGCTTGAATAAGTTGAATTTTAAGAGCTAAGATCGCTACGAATATTTTTCTGACAATATGCAATTAGATATCTCTTTCTTGACTGTGCATTATTTTATTTTGATTGCATTTTACGACACTTATCACTTGTTAAGTGTGTCTTATATATAACTGCATTATAGATATTTATTTACTTACTTAAACTTAAACGAAAATCAACAAAAAATACCCCCAAAAACCATACACAATTTAAGAAAAATTGATAAGAACTTACGAATATCAGCGGCGACGAAATGCAGCACTGACAGAAGTACAGTCGTGGGCAACATTTCGATAGAGCTTGCACAATGTACGTAGAAATTATGTCTCAATACTGAGAGATGTGGAAACCGATAGAGGAGCCGTGGAATCGGCCAGCCAGGTCGCTTGGTCGGCCGGCACTGGCGAGAATCGGCCACTCCACCACCACGCACTCCGCTAAGGACATGTGAGCGGGCATCAGCCCTATTCTGAGCTATATTGTCCTTAAGCCATCTGATGTTTATCATACGGTCTTGTGAACGATTCTGTTAGCTTTGTTGTGATTGGAATGTTTAATCTATAGGCAAAATAACTGAAATAATTATCCGTCAATTGTCAAGCAAAGTACTGCAATAGGCTGAAATGATGATGATGAGTCCGTCAAATAGATTATGAAAAAATATTAGGTTGGGGAAAAAGTCTTTTCGCATTATAGTATGTATGAACTTGTAATAAAATCTCTTTGGCTATACTATTTGTATCTGGCTGGTTTTGGTATCATTGAAAGTTTAAATTTTAAAGAACATAATTCCAAATTCAAATTAAGAAAATGTGTGATTTTCATTTGTTTTTCGTACCATCAAGATGAGTGAATCTAATGAAGAAATTCGATACATTTTAAAATTTTACTACAAAAAAGGTAAAAATGCAACGCAAGCCGCGAAAAAAATTTGCGATGTTTATGGACCTAGTGTAGTGTCTGTGAGAGTAGCACAAATTTGGTTTAAGCGTTTTCAATCCGGAAATTTTGATGTCAAAGATGCACGTCGCTCTGGTCGCCCTATTACGGATAAAATGGATGCCATTTTTGAAAAAGTGGAGCAAGATCGGCATACCAGTAGTTACGACGTAGCTGAAGAACTGGAAATTGACCACAAAACAGTTTTGGCGCATTTGAAAAAAACTGGGTACACAAAAAAGCTCGACATTTGGGTACCTCACGAGCTCACTGAAAGAAACCTAATGAACCGTGTACTCATTTGTGATTCTTTATTACGACGTAATGAAACCGAACCATTTTTGAAGAAGCTGATAACTGGTGATGAAAAGTGGATCACGTATGACAAGAACGTGCGAAAAAGGTCGTGGTCAAAGGCCGGTCAGGCTTCACAGACTGTGGCGAAACCCGGGTTAACTCGCAACAAGGTGATGCTGTGTGTGTGGTGGGATTGGAAGGGCATTATTCATTATGAGCTGTTACCACCAGGCAGCGGTCAGGCTTCACAGACTGTGGCGAAACCCGGGTTAACTCGCAACAAGGTGATGCTGTGTGTGTGGTGGGATTGGAAGGGCATTATTCATTATGAGCTGTTACCACCAGGCAGGACCATCGATTCTGAACTCTACTGCGAACAACTGATGAGATTAAAGCAAGAAGTTGAAAGAAAGCGGCCGGAATTAATCAACAGAAGGGGTGTGGTTTTTCATCATGATAACGCTAGACCTCACACATCTTTAGCCACCCAACAAAAATTAAGAGAGTTTGGCTGGGAGGTGTTAATGCATCCGCCGTATAGTCCTGACCTTGCACCTTCAGATTTCCACCTGTTTCGGTCTCTTCAGAATTCTTTAGGCGGTGTCAGGTTAACATCACGAGAGGACTGCCAAAACCACTTGTCGCGGTATTTTGACCAGAAGTCCCAAAATTTCTATAGCAATGGGATCATGTCCCTACCTACAAGATGGCAAAAAGTTATCGAACAAAATGGTACCTACATACTTTAGTTAAATGTAAATAAACTTTATTAAAAAATGTTTTGAATTTTCTTAAAAAATGCGAAGAAACTTTTTCCCCAACCTATTATGTGACACATTTTTTTTTATTATTTAAGGTCGCTTTCTAACATCACGTGTCATGTTTGTCCAGGGGGGGTATTACAACGTCTTAAAACCAGGCTTATTCCTGTGAGTGAACGAGATGGCGCTAGACGACTTGAATAGCTCTGTCACTTTTACTCGCCGGAACAAGCCTGGTTTTAAGACGTTGTAATACCCCCCCAGTAAACCAAAATTGACGAAGATACGATGCTTTTACTATGATTTTTAATAGTTTTGACGTCACAAGCCCCCATTTCCAAGGTTTTCATTTTCGGACCAATTAGATTTGCCATTTATTGATGCTCTTTTCAGGCCTATTTAGTTTAAAGAGCCTATTTATTGTATCTTTTCAGTCCTTATTGTACCTTTCCTGTCTCGCTAATATATATTAGTAAAGAAACATACTTCTTGTTCTATAAGACACTAATACAAGCCTATGACTGTACTTGAAGCGGTTACTGACCTGCATTTAACCAAGTATTTTTTTTTTAAATTAATATTCCACAACTATCACACAACGCCATCTAGTCCCAAGCTAAGCAGAACTTGTGTTATGGGTACTAGACAACTGATAAACATACTTATATATTTCTAAATACATACATATTATAGATAAATTACACCCAGACACAGAACAAATGATCGTGCTCATCACACAAACATTTGTCCTGGGTGGGAATCGAACCCACGACCTCCGGTATAGCAGTCCGGGTCACTAACCACTAGACCAACAGGCCTGTCAAAAAGTAATTGCGTACTCCAGAAGCCTCTATACATTTTTATACGTTGTCCCACAACGGGAATTTCTCCTACATCACATACCCAAACAGTCACCCGGAACAATTACTTGTAGATCATACAAAATTTGTTCTTTGTGAGAATTGAACTCGCGACACGCAGCGTAACAGTCGACCGTAAGGCCACTGTGCCGACCGTGCCGTAAAACATTACTAGCGAAATGTGTGATGGTAGGGAGGTAGGTACTATCTATGCGTAACCCTTCGTGGATTACAGTCGTGATGTTACGTTACAAAAAGTAACTAAAACTAAAAAAAACAAATGTTATGTACAAAACAATAATCGGTAACAACAAAGCATGATAACCGAGTTCCGTGGTTGCACCACGTTCGGGGAAACTCGGGCGCGTTCGTTATCCTGGATGCGTACGCACAGTTTTCCGTTTGCACACGTGATTATATTAAGACCTTCCGCCGTTGTGAACTCGATCTAAAAATTATGCTCCAGTTTTGTTTAATTGATTTTAGATTTGTTTTTCCCTGGAATTAAGATAATGGGTCTCTGAACCTCAAAATATTCATGCCTGTTACTTAAGGCGCGGACTGACTACGATTTTAATCGCTTATGACCGCGTAAACTATTGTCACCACTATGGAGCGTCAATAAGATTGAAAATTGAAAAAAATTATATTTGTGTTGAAATGTGACGTAAGCTGCGAATGGGCATTTATTTTAGTGCTTTTGTTTAGATTATTTAAAATATAGACATTAAATTAAATAATGGTTTGGTTAAAGTTTAAAAAAATGGAAAACCTACTAAATTCTTAAAAAAAAACTGTTGTTATCGCTGGAAATACAGAGATCTTCGACGTCAAAGTTTATTTTTGTGCTACAACTTCCCAATTTTTATTGGGAATATCAAACTCTTATTTATTATTCTGTTCGGTTTAAATTCTTCTTTATACCCTTCTCTGTTCACTGTATTTTTCGCGTTGCTTATTTTTATTATATTACATACGTCATACTCGACGTTCTAAGAAACCAATTTGTGGAAATATTGAGATAACACCGCGCCTTAAAGAGGAAACCTTTTTCAAATTTCTTTTTTTTAGAAAATAAGAAAACTTTCCCAATCTAGATATTTTAAGTGAAAATAATTGTCGCGGGACATACGTATACCGCGACTCCGGTACACAAAAGGGCTACTGAAGGACACCGTGGATTTAAGTCAGTACAAGTCTGACAGTCCGCCCGGCCCGGGGCTGGGAGGACCCATTTGATGATTTTACCACGAAAAAAAAAAGAAAAGTGAGAATAATTGATGGTAGATTTTAGGTCAACCAATCAGTAAAGTTACCAAGAAACATGACAGCATTCAAACACCTTTTTCATAAATGTTTTGCGCTTATTATAAACTTTTCTTTGCACGGCCAAGTTTGTGCAAGAGTTTTTGACCTTCAAAAAAAATGAGAACAAAACAAATACAATTTATTCATGAATTAAAATAACAGTGCACAAAATATTTCGAAACACTAAAATGCTGATGAAGTAATATTTGAATTACCGAAATTACAAAGCGTGAAAACGAAAACATTGAATGAACAGTGTTGCAACAACAATAAAAATAAATACGGTACTACATTATTTATTTATAGATAAGCGAAGTGTTGCCATTTGTAAAAGGTTGTTTTGTGCATCAGATATTTTGAACGCAACTTATTATATTATTGCAACAATATTGAATTCGATGTCTCAATACTCTTGCGAATATTTTTCTCTGCAATCATTGCGAATTCTTGCCAATTAGAATTACTGTGGAATTTAAAATGTAAAACATGTGTTTAAAATCAATCATTGTGCTATTTCCGTGTGTGTGTGTGTGTTTCATATTTATTAAAAGAGTCATCTCAGTCTTCGCACTATCCTTCCTACTACATCTAAATCCCCCTCTAGAAGTCCAAAGCCTGCCGGGGTCGCGGGACTTATCTCATTACCGTGACCCCGGAACATAAAGGGCTATTTAAGGACACCGTGGATTTTAGTCAGTACAAGTCTGACAGTCCCTCCCGCCCTGCCCGGGGTGGGAGGACTCATTTGATGATTTTACCACGATAAAAAAAACTACATTCCAGGATTGATAAAATTTTATTACACTTTCACGCAAAATACGTTTATTATTTGTTGTCAAAATACGTTTATTCTGTGTTTATTATTTGTTTTATATTCTCGATATTTCATGACTGTTTTAGGCGCCATGATCACGATTTAAGTGCCAATGGCAGTGTTACTGACCATGTCAGTTTAAAAACTTATACAATAATACTATTAAACTCGCTGTGTTTGTCTGGCCTTGACCGGGCGGCGGAATGTCATAACATAAGTGAGTAAGCACATTCTAGAATAGTAATATAGCCGACGAACATCTTTAGAGGTGTTCTTGAGACGGTTGAATCAAGGGCACAATTTAGAAGTAGCAGCAGTACACCTCGATATGCATGGATCGCATTGTGAGGAGGGTCCTGTATCTGGAGTCCTAAACACCGGGTCGGTAGTGTGGCGCGCGGAAGCGTGGGCTCTGCTAGATTGAGTAGGTCATATCCTTTTATTTATCGTGTTTAATATTCGATCAATAATAGTACTAGATTCCCGATGAACGCTTTAAAAACGGCCCGAAAAATACCGCCACAAACGGTTTTGTGACGGTATTTCGAATCCTTATTGTTTAGTGTTTAATCATCAAATGCGTCCTCCCACCCAGGGCGGGGCGGAAGGGACTGTTAGACTTGTAGGGGAACAGTGTATAAGTACAGTACAGTACTGACAGGGACGCGAGGAATGATGGGAAATCACACACCTAAGGCAAACTTAACACAATACTAACGTAGCACAAGCGCCAACAGGACGCCATTTCCGTCTGGCCGCTTACAAATGACGTCCTGATGGCGCTTGCTCTACGTCAATGTTGTGTTAAGTATGCCTAAAGAGTGTATGTCCCCATTATACCTCGCGATTACTAACGTCCCCGTCTTATACACTGTTCCCCTAGAGACTAAAATCCACGGTGTCCTTCAACAGCCCCTTACATTCTACGGTCAAGATTACCTGATAAGACACAGACCCAGTTTGTGAGTGCGAATTGGTGGAATGACAACTAAATATGGAATAGCAGTAATGGGCAGACGTTTCTTTTGCTTTCTGATGGTAGAAGGACAGACTGTTTTATTGTGAGATTCAGCATCTGATGATTTTACCACGATAAAAAAGCGCTTCCAATCATCCTTCAAAATGCGTACGGTAAGTGTCTAAACACACTATGCCGAAGTTACGCGACCGAAGATCAGCACAATTACGCCTGCAATGCTATTTGAATTACTGACGACACACTATGCCAAAATTACGTCGCGTCATAGCGTACAGCCTTACTTCGGTCGGGGCGTAAGTTCAGCGGCAACTTATTCTGTGACCACACATTATACGAGACCGAAGTTCGGTTCGATTACCGACGAAGATCCGGGGGCGGGGAGCAGCAGGGAGCCGCCCGCGCCGAATTTCTGCCGCGTAAGTTCGGCACTTATGATATCAGCCAAATACGTCGGAAATCAGCCGCCGAACTTCGGTCGCGTAACTTCGCCATAGTGTGTTTAGACACTAAGCGTTTACTTCATAATGGAACACATACAACAAGAATCTCTTCAAAGTGGAGCGAACAAGCTTCTTCTGGGTCAGCTCATTAAGACTTCATCGTATACTTTGTCAACTCTAACCTACTCCTCTAACCTATACTAGAATCAAGAATAAACACACTTAAAAAGACAGTACTGCACCAACTTTTCCGTAAATAAATCGTCGTTTGACCTTTTCCACTATGTCCGCATTTCCGCATATAAGTTTAAAGCTAAAAATATGTCGGAGGACTGGCAAAGGTTAACCAGAAGACGTAACTGTATTTTAAAGGAAACGCACTTAAAAATGTAATTTAAACGTTTAAATACTAATTTACTTAATTACTTGCTGTTCTTGCCATTGTAATTTCAGGATAAAAAGTTTTTTCTGAGATATAGTTTAAAATACTATATTTTGGATTTATTCCGTTATTTGCACTGTAAGACCTAATTTGAGCATGCGGGCGGCGAGTAAAGAGCAACTCGCTGTCCGACCATGGACCATGCCCGGGTCGACGGCGCGTTGTGTTCCACGCGCGCCTCAAAGAGCGTCAGCACAATGACAGGGCCCCCCTTTAGAGGGCCACAGCCTTGCCGGGGTCGCGGGACATACGTGACATACGTATACCGCGACTCCGGTACGCAAAAGGGCTAGCGAAGGACACCGTGGATTTCAGTCAGTACAAGTCTGACAGTCCCTCCCGCCCTGCCCGGGGCTGGGAGGACTCATTTGATGATTTTACCACGAAAAAAAAAAAAAAAAAAGACCTAATTTGATAAAATTTAATTATTATAGGGCATCGGGAAGTACCTTGGATTTTGATAACTCCGCGAGCGTCAAACATGCGTATCTTTTGATTGCGTTGACTTGATTTTTTCTGCTCCGAGGCATTATAGACTTGACTATTTGATGTTAATGTCAGCTTCGAGCATATTTTTTCCGTAATTACAATAATAAGAATAAGGAATTAATCTAGAGCCGACATTGCGTCCGCTAACTTTAGCACTCCTACTTTTTCTGTTTTTTTTTAGTGTGGTAAAATCATCAAATGAGTCCTCCCACCCCGGGCAGGACGGGAGGGACTGTCAGACTTGTTCTGACTAAAATCCACGGTGTCCTTCAATAGTCCTTTATGTTCCGGGGTCACGGTAATGAGATAAGTCCCGCGACCTAGCACTCCTACTATATTTGTATGTTTGAGTTTGTATGTTATAGTTTGTTTGTTAGGTAATCTTTGGAATTAATGGACCGATTTTGAAATTCACCAGTAGAAAGCTTAATTTCTCTTAAGTGCCATAGGCTGTCGCGGGACTAACGAATACTGTGACCCCGGAACGTAAAGGGCTATTGAAGGACACCGTGGATTTTAGTCAGTACAAATCTGACTGCCCCTCCCGCCCTGCCCGGGGTGAGACGACTCATTTGATGATTTAACCACGCTAAAAAAAAGTGCCATAGGCTTTATTATACAGGAGACTTTTTTACCACCGTCCAAAATTTTTCTAGGCATTAGGTATCGATCACTAACCCCATTTTTTTTAAAAAAAATCGTTACGTATAATTTTAATAATACATATATCATTTTCTCATAAGAATTATCCACTCTGCGTGGTCACCAAGCTAAACGTTAATAATACTACACTTGCCGGCGCATGAAACGGGTAGAGCGCACCCCGCTTACCCCCCGCCCCGCCCCGCTACACCTTAGCGACACATCACAGCGCGGTGTCCAGATTCATCAACTTTTTATAGATAACTTTGTGACGTGATATCTCAATATTTTTGTATTGAGTGATACAAAAAGAAAAAAACACGTATTCAATTATTTTCGCCAAAGATCAAAATATCAAAATTTGGATGGTGACTAAAAAAACATCCTGTATTATACTTTAAAAATTGCACCTGTTCGAAGCCAGTGCGGATCGCTGGTTGCTTATAATTGTCACAATTATAAATAATTATTCATCCATCATTTTATAATCATCTGTCATTACTGCATTACTATTAGATGATTAAATCATTTAATCACAACATGTTATTTTAAAACGTTATCGTGCCAAAGTAATTGCGACTCAATTGGTATGGATTATTAATTTTATAATTGTTCGATGCTCGATGATCTGACTGATTGGTCCTTTTTTTTTGTTTGTACATATAAGTATACTATATATTCTTATTCAGGAGCAGTGGTGGCCCAGTGGTATCGGTCCCGACTTACGAGTTGTGAGTTCGAACCCCGCCAGGCGCATTACTTTGCCACCACTGCTCTCAAAACGGTGAAGAAAAACATCGTGAGGAAACCGGCATGTCCTAGAACCAAAAATTCGAAGACATGTGACATCTACCAACCCGCACTGGGCCCGTGGGGTGGATTATGGCCCACTCCCTCTCACAGAGAGGAGGCCTGTGTCCCAGCAGTGGGAACGTTATAGGCTGATGATGATGATGATATATTCTTATGCATATTATTAATAAGCATTATTCACAAATTATGACATATTCCATAAAGTTTTTATCTCAATTTTTAACCAACTTCAAAAACAAAAGAGGTTCTCAGTTCGACCCGTATGTTTGTGAGTATGTAATTTACGTTTGTCTACAAATATCTCAAGATTGGCTGAAACGATTTTGATGCAATTTTTAATCAATGTGGTCATTGATTAGTCCATAGTGGAAAAGACATCAACGCACTATCCACACAAATAATCAAATTAAATTCACTTTACTAAAATGTTGACGAAATATAATCTGTTTTTAATATCGTAACATCACGCCTGTTATTCCCGAGGTTTAATAAATAGTCTATCTTAAAGACCCAAATGTCGCCAGACCCAGTTATGTTTCAGTTCCATGTAATAGGGGTAAGCCTATTTATAGCGAACTACCGGAGTCTAGAAGCATAAAATTTTAAGGGTGCCCTAGTCGGCAGGACGAACTCGTTGGCGGGCGGGATTAAAATGCATGCTATTTCATCCAACATCACGTACCAATGAGATGGATGAGCAGTAAGAAGCTAGGGTGCCTACGCACACGTACTCCAACCTTCGACTGACTCATACATGCGTGATTTCATTGAAGAATGGACTACTGCAACTTTTCAAGAGACCTTTTGGAGTTTGGATGTTATAATAAAACTACTGAATCTGTTCCAAATAAAATAATGTATGTTAATTATTTTACAATTTACCGTCGTCTTTTGTTATTTATTTCCTCCCGAAGATGCGTTAAGACGCGGACTGACTACGATTTTAATCGCTTATGACCGCGTAAACTATTGTCACCACTATGGAGCGTCAATAAGATTGAAAATTGAAAAAATGACATTTGTGTTGAAATGTGACGTAAGCTGCGAATGGGCATTTATTTTACTGCTTTTCTTTAGATTATTTAAAATATAGACATAAAATTAAATAATGGTTCGGTTAAAGTTTTAAAAAAATGGAAAACCTACTAAATTCTTAAAAAAAAAAACTGTTGTTATCGCTGGAAATACAGAGATCTTCGACGTCAAAGTTTATTTTTGTGCTACAACTTCCCAATTTTTATTGGGAATATCAAACTCTTATTTATTATTCTGTTCGGTTTAAATTCTTCTCTATACCCTTCTCTGTTCACTGTATTTTTCGCGTTGCTTATTTTTATTACATTACGTCATACTCGACATTCTAAGAAACCAATTTTTGGGAATATGAGATAAGACCGCGCCTTAAAATTAGTCTTAAAATAAGAAAGTTTCGACACCCATAACTCATAATAGATGTTTTTTTTTTACTTTTTTGTTTCCACGTAGGGCTAGATAGCGATGAGATGAATGTGAATCATTGTTTATTCTGAATGTATGTACCGTCAAATGTTGGAGTAATTGCCAAACTATGTTTGTATGGAAGAATGACCGACTAGTGTACCCTTAAACGTGGACTAGGAATAAGATGGTACTTTGTATGAAATTTAAATTTCATCCGATTTACTTGAAAGTTGAAACTTGGAATGTAGATTAATGTGTGTTTAAAAATTTATGAAAATTACAACAAATTCCCAAACGTGTAATTGAAAATCATAGAGGAAAACAAGAATTCCTCGCAGACGAAGTAGAGGGCGGAGTGCTAGTATCTTAAGAATGTAATGGATGAAATATTACAATTATTAGTATATTTCGGTATTAATTTACGTGTCTCTCGGTTTAGGTAAAGCAAGCTTAATATTCATAAGATCCCTTTTAACGCTATCTTAGCGCGTAAAACATGCCAAATATCTACAGGTGAGAAAGGCATAGGGGCGCTGCGCGCGCGCCGATGAAGCAACGCCTTTGGTCAAGGCGATCTGCACCTCTTGACATATCATACGCATTGCCAACATCAAATATCTATGAACGAACATATTTTTGCGAAATGAGACGTAGCCCTCTTATAGCGGATTATTTTAATATGAAACACAGTATTAAAACTATTGGTATTTCAATATATTTTTCTTTTGTCTTCTAACAATCCTGTATTTAATATTATAAACTTGAAAGTTTGTGAGGATGTATGGATGTCTGTTCCTTTTTATAACCAGGATTAACAAATAGGATTTTTATATGTAACTAGCTGACCAGGCAAACTTCGTACCGCTCACCTTTTAAACCTTCCCTGGACTTCCAGAAAAAATTCAAGACCAAAATTAGCCAAATCGGTCCAGCCGTTCTCGAGTTTTAGCGAGACTAACGAACAGCAATTGATTTTTATATATAAGAGAAGAAGAAGACTAGCTGACCGGTCAAACTTCGTACCGCCTCACCTTTTAAACCTTCCCTGGACTTCCAGAAGTAATTCAAGACCAAAATCAGCCAAATTCGTCCAGCCGTTCTCGAGTTTTAGCGAGACTAACGAACAGCCATTGATTTTTATATATAAGAAGATTTCCGTGCTCCACCTAGTTTCTCCACCTGGTTGGAGCACGGAGACTATCAATTTAGATGTAGGTCCTTTGCTCCAACTAAAACAATTTTGTGTTTCACTTTACAACCTAACCTCATCAGCTGGAGCACGGGACCCAAATTTAAATTGAGTTTCCATGCTCCTATCAGTTGAAGCACTGGTCCGCCCCCGTAATCAGGTATTTGAATTTAGAAAAAAAAAATTGTTTTTACATAATTAATAAATTCACCACAAATAAGAACATTTATGGAAGAGAAAACATCTTAAAGCCTCCTGCAGACACTCGCGATTAATCACGCTGCGACAACGAGCCAAGCTAATTTCCACTCTAAAAATACTGCGAATGGACTGCGGCATGTCGCCCCGCGCGATTAATCGCGTGTGTCTGCAGGAAGCTTAATTCTTTTTTAATAATTAATTATGACCAATTTAAAAGTGATAAAATTCGAACAAAATTGACGTGAACACAAACGCGCCCCAATTGCTCGCCTCGAATGTGACGTCACTATGTCAAAGAATTTCCTTAGCACTGTGGCAACTGGCGTCTACAATAACAATTTCAAAGTTGGAACACGTACTATCGATGTATAGAAATTGATAGAGTGACGTCACACCGCCCCGTCGGGCACTGTTGGCGTGTTTTCGGCTCGGAGTTCAAATGAGGAACCTCCTCAATTATTATGATGTACTCAGTATTTCAAAATTTAAAATGTCACTTAGGGGATAACGTCCGGGTCCTTATGATCCACCATAAGAAAAAAATAAAAAATGTCGCGTGATTACGGTGATCACGCGGCATTTGGAGCATTTTTTCTAAAGACGTTTCATGTTTTCAAAGCGACGATAGAGGGGTTAAATAATTCTTTGAGTTTCCCATATTTCGACGCTGTTGCAAGCGCCCCATGATGAAAATAAATTGAATGCGGGTGAATGAAAATAAATTGTTAAGAGCATACAAATCTGTCTAAGTGTCTACCTTCTTTCTCTATCTCTTGCTACGCGTAGGTATTTCAGTTAGCAAAAACGCGCTCAGTATTTCAGTTAGCAAAAATAGATTGAAGGTCCTTCCTTCAGGTCATTCCCCCAGCGCGTGACGATCCCCGCCGGATGAAGGATGCTAGCTAACAGCAAATATCTAGGAACTGCGTGTGCGCAACCCGCCATTATACTAGTTTCTATCTTCCGCTATTAGCAAGCGATAATCTCATTAAAACTGGCGTTTGTTGTAATTGTGGATTAGTAACTATTGTTGATTGAGAAGCGTAGATAATATAACAGACAACATTACACTGAATTAGGTCAAAGATATTAGCATAATCATAACCTCTAATCATCTAATCTGTTCCCAGTGCTGGGACACAGGCCTCTCTGGGAAAAGCCCAGTGCGGATTGGTAGATGTCACAGTTCTGCGGAATTTTAAGTTCTATGACGTGTACGTTTTCTCAAGATGTATTCTTTCACCGATTTGAGAGCAGTGGTGATGAAATAAATAACTGCCTGGGTTGGAACCCAAAACCTACAAGTCGTAAGTCGAAGCCGATAGATACCACTGGGCAACCACTGCTCTTTTACTTTCAACATACATATTACGATTTAAAAAAATCGCCCTTAATAGAAACACCGCAACCATTGCCCAGAAACTAGATCAAAACAAAACGCGCAACCATGAAAATGATGTAAACCCATTGTATAACATGTCCCATACACAGCCTCCATTATGTCTAAATTATATAAAACATGTAACGCTAATCGCATGTCACGCACCGTTCGTAAGTCGGTCAAACTTAATAGCTCAGAGATAACTAACGTAAGGCCTAAATTCCTGCCCTAGCGGTTTATTCCATAAATTCCCAGTGACAAATCCCCACCAAAGAAAATTGTATGAAATCCCCACTTCGCTGAATTTGTTAAATAAAGGGGATCGCAGAGTAACAATCCCCCGTGGTGGGGTTTTGTCAGTGGGGATTTCTGGAATAAACCTCCCTAGCGGGGCAGACCACCGTATGCCGTATTCTCCGGACGATCTGCGCAGTGCTGACACCCGGGAGTTTCATCCCGCCGAAACCGACACAGGAACCTCCTAAAACATCCGTACATCAGGCGTAAGGTGAGGACGCTGTAACGCCTCTCCAGCCATTCCCCAAAGAGGGGTCTTAACACCGCGATTGCAGCGTGCCTTGTTGTATGACCTGAAGTACTTAGCATTATTTTCTGACTATCCATGTTGCTGGTATAACAATGTTTCCTGACTTTGTTTGACCAAGAATTTCATCACGTTTATCATTTATTACTTCCTGACGTTTCATTTTTATCGAGATCGAGTGTTCCGGAAACAGAGTAGGTACAGACACGCAAACCGCATAATTACTTTATATTTTAATTTTTACTGTTGCTTTACGTTTCGGTAGTTTTTTTCTCATAACAGAAGAGGTTTAACACTTTTCAAATGATATTAAAGTAATACACGCTGATAGAATAATATATTATAATTGATTCTGATTAATTCTAATTGATATTTTATTATTTATTTTATTATTTTATTTTATTTAAATATTTGAATAGTAATTGTTTCATTCTATAAGTGTTTAATTTTATTGTTATTTATATTTTAATTATTTAATTTGTACCTACTAACATAGATTTTAAGTTCCATTGTTACTAACCATTATGGATCATTGTTATCTAAAGTATGAAATAAAATAAATAAATAACCTTTAGACATATCTGGGTTAATTATAACATGTTATACCACACAGCTCGCCTTGTCATAGTTTCAAATAATAATAGTGTAATAATAAGACGTTACTGTGGTCAAACAACCGACAATTTATTAAACAAATGAGTTTACGCATTCTGTAAAGAATGAAAATATACCTATTGAATGTATACCTATGTAGGTACAAGGGCGGTAGAATGAAGCGACTTTTAATAGCATTCAGCCGAGCGTGTGCGACTCTTTGCATATGAAGTTTCATTAGGCGCCATAAATTTATCTCTATAGCGTTTCTGTATTGGCTCTGAGAAATAAAACATAGGGAACGGCCAGGGGTCACGTACTTGTACAGAGACAGTATTTTTCTCAGAAACGCGCGACTATGACCCTTCAAATGCGCATACACGGCGCGGCGGGCGCTATGACAACTTTGAATGTCAAGACTGTTTGAGACTAAATCAGGCAAAAGGAAAAGTGGAGGATACCTCGTCTGTATAGTAAAAATAAACAAGAAGATAATGGTATACTTCGATCTTTTTTTAACGTGGTAGAATAAACAAATAAGCAAGGGTTTAGTCCCCTAAGGGGAGCCTGACAGTCTAAGGGGGACGCAGTCAGATATACTTTAATCTAACATCGCAAAAAAAAAACGATTTGAACGGACAAAGTTTTTTACTTGGACATAATTATTGCGATATTAAATCACTGCAAATATTCGCTGTAAAGTATCTTCCCTGAATGTAATTATTAACTAAAGATTTTATTTTTAATGATACCTGCGATTCTAAAACGGCCTCATAGCAATAAATTATTCCAAACGATTAATAATTTCGTGAATACGGTAAATAATTAAAAACTACGAATTCAATTTTACTCCAAATATAATTTAATATTCATTAAAATATACAAAGAATTTAAAAAAGAAACCACTTAAAAAAATGTTTTTTTAATACTCTTTCACTCAAAGCTTATAAAACAGAAGATATTTTTTATCTACGAATGTCACCATTCTGCAATACTCTTGTGTCTCCTTTTTAAATCGAGATCTTTATTAAAAGACCAAGAATACATAGTACTAAAATAGTTTTTTACCCGATACTTATCACTAGAACAAAACAAGTGTAATAAACAAACTATTCCGACGAATTAAAATCACAGTAAGCTTATAATTATAAAACTAAAAGTAAGGCTTCATTTAAGGCGCGTTTCAATTAGGCAAGTCTTGCATATGACGTCACAATACGTATACAAGTTGCTTGAATCTTGTAACTTGTATGCAGTTTGTTCAAGTTGTATATAATTTGCATCTTGTATACAGGTAACTTGTATAATGGAAACGTGGCCTTAGACAAGGCAAGGACTTGCGTGTAAGTTTGGCTACATTGCGGTATTTGTTTGATCAACTTTGTCCCTCAATTATAGCAATGTAACGGAACTGGCATGCAATTTCTTACATCGTCTAAACAAGGCTTAAAGCGCTACATCAAACTAGCTGGTCTAAGGCCTAGGCAACACCTGGTCCAGCGTGAGACCTTCCACGATCCTGTTGGAAATATCCAGGAGTTGTTCCTCAACCGTCCTCTCCAGGTGAGGTTTGGTGGCCTTCAAGATTTCCCCTCGATTCTGATTGATGGCATCGTTTGCGGCTTGTCCTGTGAAATTAATGTTAGGATCGTTATTACTACTTTGATAACATAATAATACACCCACAATCCCACATATCGCTGTAATAGGGGCGAGGTTATTGCCAAAAGCTGGGCACAAATTCATACTTCGTGACTGCTTCTTAGAAATTCTTTACAGTAATACTTTTGACCGACTAAGAAATCAAACTTCTCCCGCTTTACCACAAAAAGATAAACACCCGTTGAACGCTTGTCTAAAAAAAGTGTAACTGCAAAACGACCCTTATATGTATCAAGGAGAAATGTCGTTTTGACTTTGTCAATTTTTTTAGACAAGCGTTCAACGGGTGTTTAATTTTTTTGTGGTAAGACGTCTCTTCGTCTCTTCGTCGACGACATAAAGGGCTATTGAAGGACACCGTGGATTTTAGTCAGTACGAGTCTGACAGTCCCTTCCGCCCTGCCCTGGGTGGGAGGACTCATTTGATGATTTTACCACGATAAAAAAAGACGTCTCATGTTTAGCAAAATGCACTTGCAAACACATGACAATCAATGGACACAGTAAAACTCGGGTTACTTCTTAGATTTTTTTACCATAGAGGTGAAAGTAATTTATTTAGACCCGACATGTTTTTTTATACGTAACTTTTTACTTTCAACCCGCTCCTCAGGCAACTTCAGACCTACTTTCCGAGTAGGACTAGCAAAAATCTATTAGTATCTAATAAAGAACACTGACCTAAGGCCTTGTCTCCGTTGAAGAGTCCATCGAGCTTAATTTTGTAGTCCTTGATGTTGATATCCGCTTCGATCTTCTTAAACTTGAGGTACTCCTTGCCATCCTTCATGTACGTCTCAGAGTGGATCGTCAGCTCCGTGTTACATTTTACTGGCAAGTCCATACATATATTATTACAATACGCTTTGAATTCCAAACGACCCGTTCACAACTTTAGTTGTCTAAAGCCTCCTGCAGACACACGCAATTAATCGCGCGGGGCGACATATCGCGGTCCATTCGTAGTATTTTTAGAGTGGAAATTAGCTTGGCTCGTTGTCGCAGCGCGATTAATCGCGTGTGTCTGCAGGAGGCTTAAGACTCTAACTAGTGAGCAGCGTGAGAGGAGCTTTTTTCACGCTACGTACCCACAGAAGGGTTAGTTTACCGTACCGCTCTATTTTGTGGTATCGCATTCATTCGCTTGTACTTTGGTCAAAACTAACCAAAGTTAAACCCGGATATGGGATACTTATCATCCCGGATAATAAGCTGTTGTCATCCATTTCCGATTTGCCGTTCTGATGTGATACTTCATCTTGTAACGTGATCTTATTTAAATGTAGTATCTTTGTATGTTTTGTTTTCACGTCAAAACGGCTGAACCGATATTGATTTGTTTCAGTAGAGAGATGGATGGGACACTAAAGAGGATTATAGGCTATATGGGGGAGTAGGGGCAAGCGAAGCGCGGTCAACATCAGTAGACGTTAGATGAAAGACTCACGCGCATCGGCAACAAGTCTTCCCTTTCCAGCCAGAGGTATTATGAAACGGATGTCCATCTGATACTCTCCCTCGAAGTGCAGCTTTGGAAAATGGACGAGCGCCTTGATCTTAAGTGTATCGGGGTCCACTCTGGAACAATCGAAGAAAAATATTAGTATTGTTACGGGCTGGGCAAGGGATTAAAAAAAATCTTATAGAATAGTTATTTTTCACTTTTTTGTGGTTTATTTGGAATGTTTTTGTGTAATTGCTGTAGCATAAATGTCTAAAGTGTATTTTCTTTCTTTCATTTCATTTCAAAGCTTGAAATACTCTTGTGCATGTATAAGTGACATCTATAAGCATGACTTGTATAATAAACTACTAAATGAAAGCCTTACCTACTAAGTCGCATGCGCAACATACTCGTAGAACTAGTCTACAGTAGATAATTATTACTGTTGAGGACAGATGGCGCTAACTGTTCTGATGATATTTAACGATATTTATTTTACATTAGTGTAATGTTTACCGGTAAAAACGATATCTTATCTGTTATTCCAGATTATCTATACATATACTATATCTACCTCTGGGTCAAAAATAATCAAAATACGTTCAGCGATATAATTATGTCGGCGAAACAAACAATATCGCATTTGGGATTGTGTATCATATAAATGACGAATTAAAAATTGATACATTTATGTCAAAATTAGTACTAACACAACGAGTTTACTTCGTGGTATTCTATTTATAAATTAAATCAGTCTGTTTTTAATACCTACTACATAAAATAACAGCTTTTCACTAAACACATTCCTAAAAATTACAGTAAAGAAATTGAACCTTGAAACCGAACATGAATCACTGGCTTATGTATAGCTTGACTTACATAAAATAACTAAACTATAACAACAGAAACTCCTCAGGATTTAATTGTTTGTTTGCACGCGCTAATCTCTGGACCTTCCAATCCAGGATTAAATTACTTTTTGTCTACGGTGAAGCACGCTTGCCAGTAATTTACCCGCTGTACATTATTGACTTAAAGATCCGAATTTTAAAATGGCATGCTAGAGCTAGTTGATAAATAAACAGCACTTACGAGAGGCTCTTGATGACAAAGCTGCTAGCTCCCGTGACCTTCACGTTGCGACCTGCCGCGCGGATCGGCGTATTGTCGGCTGTCAGCACTTTGATCTGAAACGACAATACGCAGTCGTTAGGACGCAGCCAGATCTCTACAACAGTCATTATTTTAGTGCTTTGTCCCGCACTAATTACTTCTCCTTTGTCGTGGGTGTCTCGAAAAGCTCGTGACGCCACTCTTTCGTCGGTCCACTGTTTTTTTGGTGATTTTTTTGGCAAAACGATCTGAATCCATGGATCTCTGTAAGGGCTGAACGTAATGCGATCTGACGCCGCGCCGGCAGTGAGAAAGCACATATGGATAGCAACCATATTGGTTAGGTACAGAGATCGTATCGCCGAACTGGAAGCCGACCCCAATATAATTAAGAAAAGGATAGGCAAATGATTATGAGGAGCGTGTTAAGCCGCGCTTGCCGAAATGGGTGACCTGTAATAACGAGTTTCCTCCGTGCCTCAGAAACCGGTTGGTCCCGGCTGTCATTTGTAGATCTTTGACAGTCGTTAATCACAGTCATAAGCTCGAATTTCTGTCAACCAGTCTTACCATGGGATATCGAATTGCCCAGTTACTGGGTTGTGTAGGTCAAATAGGATCGCTCCATGTGAAATACTGATATTCAGCTGCATCTGGTTCTGCTGGAAGCCGACCCCAATATAGTTGGGTAAAGGCTAGGCAGACGACGATGATAGGCAAATATAATTATATAGTTTTCGAGCGTATGGCACTCGTGGGCTGCAGCTGAAAATCAGCGTCAGGTGGCAGACTTTGTTTTGCCACTTGGCATTATGCTGAGCTGAGGCCCTTTTGGCATTAAAAGATTTGTTTTGTTTTATTTTTTAGTTTTAAGTTTTAATGTGATCGAATCCGAAATGAGGAGATCCGTAGACGAACTAAAGTCACCGATATAGCCCATCGGATTAGCAAGCTGAAGTGGCAATGGGCAGGCCATATTGCTCGCAGAGCAGATGGCCGATGGGGTCGAAAAGTGCTAGAGTGGAGACCGCGGACTAGCAAGCGCAGCGTAGCACGTCCACCAACGAGGTGGACAGACGACCTTATAAAGGTCGCCGGAAGACGCTGGATGCAGGTCGCTTCCAACCGGTATATGTGGAGATCTAAAGGGGAGGCCTATCTTCAGCAGTGGACGTCCTATGGCTGAGATGATGATGATGATGAAGTTTTAATGCCAATAAACACAGTTTTCTTTCTTTCTTTCAAATGATGATGGTTACTAACCTCTTTGATGAATAAGGGATCCAAGCTAGGCACGCCCAGCTCCTCGATGCCGGTGGCCAGCTTATCCCGTAGTGAGTTGATGGAATTGACAACACAGTCATCTAGCGTAGCCGGGTCTCGCTTGCATACTTGAATGTAGCTTGCTGGAACCGAAAATTTTAACCTTAGCATTTGCGACATTGACTGCAGTGCCAACTATATAATTTATTAATCTACTGTCTTCGACTTAAGCCTCCTGCAGACACACGCGATTAATCGCGCGGGGCGACATGTCGCGGTCCATTCGCAGTATTTTTAGAGTGGAAATTAGCTTGGCTCGTTGTCGCAGCGCGATTAATCGCGTGTGTCTGCAGGAGGCTTTATAGAATATCCAAGTGGTTGTCCTTTTTGTACGCCATGAAAACATTTACTTCGTGCGTGAATCCAGTGAGACACGGTACAGCAGCCAATCATTCAGCTAATCATGGCAAATTAACACTTGAGTACGCAATGATTATATCACAATGATGGCCCATGGGCCTTAAACTTGATCATAACATTGTACCGTACAATAAAATGATTTGTGTAGTAATTGCACCTCACAGCACGTAATGCCTTATAATTCGCGTCAGAAACCGCACATTATATCCGACAATGCCTTTTTATTATAATGTACCATAGGTACGACATGAACTATTCTTGGACTATTCCACTTTGTACCGTCAATTTGTCCTACCATTGATGGGGTACCATACCATACCATGAAGGGGTTATTTTTATGTTCAAAGTGGACAATGAAGTCTCAGTAATTGTATTTTTTACGCTATTCGTAGCGTCGGATTTAGGATAATTATTAAAAAATGATACTCAAGACAAGGGTGTTTAACCAGTGTGTGTGTTGCCAGTGATGACATATGGCTCTGAAACGTGGTCTCTGACTGCTGGCCTTTTAGAGAGACTAAGAGTCACTCAACGAGCGATGGAAAGAGCTATGCTCGGAGTTTCTTTGCGGGATAGAATCCGGAACATGGATATTCGGCGAAGAACCAAAGTCACCGACAGGCAGGCCACATCGCTCGTAGCACTGACAACCGATGAAGAACCGGGGAAGAAAAGTGCTCGAGTGGCGACCACGGACCAGAAGACGCAGCGTAGGCAGGCCTCCCACTAGGTGGACCGATGACATCGTGAGGGTCGCGGGCAACCGATGGATGCAAGTGGCGAATTGTCGTTCGGCGTGGCGGTCTAAGGGGGAGGCCTATGTTCAGCAGTGGACATCTTCCGGCTGATGATGATGATGATGATGAGTAAAAAATGATGTCAGTCTAGAGTCTAGACTGAAAATGGTTTTTCTTCTAATATTAACTGTTGCTTTTATTTCAAAAATGTTTTCTATTCTTATGAATCCAGGACAGTCAGACTATAATTATTTTTCCCTCTTATTATTTGTAAATACTTATATTACTAATTGTATTTTTAATTATTATTTTAAATTAATTGTTATCATTGATTATCCCATAATCATGTTCCAATAAAATTACTTCCCTTCACAATTAAAATATTTACATTTTAATATCAATGATGAGTAAGGACAAATGCTTGGGGCAAAGTGGAATGCTCCCTTTTTGTTGTTAGCTGAGTAGCTAACTTACGAGTAACTATGATATTAAATTCGCTACACTGTGGCAAATCTTGTTATACAATGTCATAATATATAATAGAAATATTGTTTGCATTGCATTTTAATAATACAGGAAATGAATTGCTAATCTAAGTGATTTGAATAAATTATTTGACCTTGAACTTAAAAATGTGAATATATTAAGAATGTTTTAAATCTAGATGTTTCTTTTTGTGATGCTTTAAATATAATAATAACAAATTATAAAGAGATTATATTTCTCTGTCTATGAATTTGCTTGTAGGAAATAATCTCAGAAAATTTCAAAAATTCTTTCACTAGTAGAAAGTTAGGGGAGGTAAACCCAAGACGGGTAGCCCGCCTAAAACGGGTATGCATGTTAAATTACGTGTTGTTCGACGCGTAATTCAATGTTTGCGTGCAGGACGCGGCTCCTCATAGGGAGAGGCAACGCGTCCTGCACGCACACATTCTCATTAGCAAGAACGACGCGTAATTTAACATGCATACCCGTTTTAGGCGGGCTACCCGTCTTGGGCTTACCTCCCTACATTATTTTTTAGTGTCATATAGTGCTACCGATGGATGCAAGTGGCGAATTGTCGTTCGGCGTGGCGGTCTAAGGGGGAGGCCTATGTTCAGCAGTGGACGTTTTCCGGCTGATGATGATGATAGTGCTATATTTTTATTTTTAACCGACTTCTTACAATTGCAAACAAATTGCACGAAGAAGCCATAGAACAGAATTTTACAAAGCCAAGGCGGGTCGGTTAAAAAATAAGATTCTCAGGAAAACCTGTTATGTCACTGCATTTTATTATTTTACGATGAATTCGTGGATCAAAAGCGTCGTGATTCAATAACTAAAATTATAGCTATTAAGTAATAATAATAATAATATTCCATAACTATCACACATCGCCATCTAGTCCCAAGCTAAGCAGAGCTTGTGTTATGGGTACTAGACAACTGATAAACATAATTATATATTTCTAAATACATACATTATTATAGATAAATTACACCCAGACACAGAACAAATGATCGTGCTCATCACACAAACATTTGTCCTGAGTGGGAATCGAACCCAGGACCTCCGGCATAGCAGTCAGGGTCACTAACCACTAGACCAACAGGCCTGTCAAAGTATAATAGTTGTTAAGTATTTTTTTATTAAATAAAAATAATTCAATCAATATTTACATTTCAAATGTATATTTCTTTCATTTCAACTTTATTTACATACAATTCTAATAACACATAGTAACAAGAAATTTCTTGGAATAGGTCGTGACTGATTTACCTATATTATTTATTATTAATTAATTCATAAACATGAGGTTTTCTTATTGTTGTTACCATTATGTGTTTATTGCATGATGATGATGATTTGATGTTTTTATCAATTAGGCAGTACAGGTATAATTTATTAAAACTACGCCGATTGTAAATATGGAATATTCCAAATTTGTTCATTGATATCAGACCTTACGAAAAAAAAATGTGTTGCGAGTTTTGTGACAAAATTCTTAATATTTTCATAGAATTTGTTTAACACACAGAACACACATTTAATTAAATGTGTATGTGACCAGTTTTCTTACTTTATCGCAAATCATTTTATTCTCCTTTTTTCCTAAAATATACAAAAAATATAATTTTTATTTTATTTATTATTATATTTTCATCAAAATGAATATAAAAGAGCATTCCTACTCCACTTTTTTAATATTATACTTATAGTATATTAATAAATAAATCCGTCTTCCATAAAAAAAAAATATTTTTATTTTTTCAGTGTCGTATTCCTTCAATTACTAGTGCGACACTGACCAGAAGATAAATTAAATAATTCACAAAATACGATAAAAATATAATGTCCACTTAGATGTTTCAAAGCTAGCACATACTTAATAATATCTTAACATTTAATATAATTTGTAACTTTTATACTTTGTTTTTCACTTCCCTGGTATTAATTGATGATCACAAGCTATTAATAGGTATTATTAATATTAAATAATTATGCATGTCTTAACTTTAGATAATAATAGTTTGGTTTCGATTGACGTAAATAATTGTTTACCTACTCGTAAGCAAAATAAATCGCACCGACAAGCACAGCGTAGGACGTCCACCCCACAGTTCCACCCACAAGGTGGGCAGACGATCTTGTGAAGGCCACAGGATGACGCTGGATGCAGGTCGCTTACAACCGGTCTATTAGAAGTCTAAAGGGGAGGCTTATGTTCAGCAGCGGACGTCTTACGGCTGATATGATGATGATGATGAAGCAAAATAAGGAAGTCAGTGAATTCTAACCATGATATTTGAAGTTCTCTTGTATATTTTGTTATTTTTATTCAGTTCTTTTTAATTGAAAGCAATAATAATTTAGGTAGGTACATGGCTTTTAGCGTATTTTAAATTTTTCTATAAAATTTCAATTAAAATAATAATGACTTTTTGGTCTTATCTAAAAGTCAATTTTTAATAATACGAGTAAACGAAACTTTCTCCAAAGTGTTTGATGATGAACCTCAAACCTAATAAATTAATAATTATCGCAATTTCTTTTACGAGTATATTAGCAAAACTATCAACAATTTCCGTAATTTTACCACTTCCAAGTATTAAAGTCTCTTACAAAACTAGCGTAAAATAATATTTCAAATACTCACGTAATTCTTTAAATAAACAGCCATTGATAACACAAAAGAGAACAAAGGAAGAAATTAAGAATTTATTTAAAGACAACATTATGCACTGTTGGATGTATTTGACACAGATATCTATATACTTAGTGCGTCCGTCAACGACTCACGCGCCACTACACCGCGATCCGAGACCAAAGATATTATATACCAAGCGGCATCCACTGCGAAAATCAAGGTGACCACACTAAGAACATAGTAAGAAATAAATATGTACATAAAAATACCAAAAAAGTTAGAAGAACATAACAAAAAAGTCTTGACGTCCGATGGAGAACTTTGACCGATTGAATTTGGCAGAAAAGTGTGCGGAAAGATCTCTTGACGGTTGATATTTTTTTGATAGAATAGGGTTATTGGTAGCTAAGATTTAATAACAGATAATTACTTCGAAAATGCACGGTTGGCTCAGTGGCTGAGTGATCGGCTGCTGCGCAGTGTGTCGCGGGTTCGATCCCCGTACGGAACAAATATTTGTATGATCTGCAAGTAGTTGTTCCGGGTCTGTGTGTTTGTGTATGAGAGTTTCTATGTTTTTAAACGCACCCACGATACAGAGAGAAATTCCTAGTGTGGGACAACGTTTAAAAAAAATACTAGACAAAACTGACATCAACTAGAACTAGCCACAGTAGAAAAGTTTACACACAAATGTTCTAGTTTTCACGCAGGTATTTTTTACAGAAATTCTTCTGTATATATAGAATATCTTCTTGGTATAGCTGTGGAACGATGTCCCCGGTTAGAAAGATTGACAAGAAAGAAAGAAAAAAAATAATTTAAAGAAAAACAAAAAAAAACAAATTTTAAAAAATTAACTTAAATAAAAACTAAAAAGAAAGAAACAAGCCCAACAGAACAGCAGGAAGAAGCTGAACAGAACGACTCACAGTCGGGGCCCCTTGGGAAGATTTGATTGGTAAAATTTGAATGGGACACTCGCAAGGTTAAGACGAATCGATTGACTTATAAGAATTATCAAAATCGGCCTACGCATTTGGTCTCTAGAACGCCACATAGAAACATACATACATACATAGACTGATAAACACATTACCCTCCTTTGCGTCGCGCAGTCGGGAAAAACTTTACCGGTTAGCTTCTCAATTTTCTCTGTGCGTAGATAATCTCCCACAAATGATTCCTAGGTCTCTTCAGGTAATTGCCATCCAATGCTGGACGTAAGCCTCCCCCGAAGTACGCCAACCATCCCGGTCCTGGGCAGTCCCACCGCACTGTTCCCAAACCACTGCATATCCTGAAAGCCAGAATCAACAGTGGCGACCACCAGCAAAGCGCCAACAATGAAGTTGGACGTGTCCCGGAGAATAAATATAACTGTCTTGAATCCTGCAACGAAATGAATCCGAAAAGAATAGTGGAGGAGTAGGAAAAAACGTAGTTCTCTTCGTAAGTAGTTTACACATTCATCCACTATCAGCTAGTTTCTTCAAATCATCGATCCATGATGCCGCAGGGCGTCTCTACTCTAACACATGTTTGCTAGGTCATCACGCCATTACGGTGGCGGACTGCCCCGCTTGGACAGAGCACCGCCGTGTCCTCACAACGGCGATAGGCGGAGACCTCTCGCGCCCGGCATTGGTCGAGGCCATGCTGCGGGGCGAGACGGAGTGGGAAGCGGTCGCCTCCTTCTGCGAAGCAGTCATGCTCGTGAAGGAGGAGGCGAGCCGCGAGAGAGAGAGGACAGCATCCTCCCTCCGCCCCAGCCGCAGTGGTAGACGCCCACGGCGTCGGACGTCGCGGGGCGATCTCCGGCCACCGTAGGCGCGGGCATGCAGACGGCGAGTAATAGGCGACTCGCTGTCCAACCATGGACCATGCCCGGGTCGACGGCGCGTTGTGTTCCTGACAGTCCCTCTCGCCCTGCCCTGGGTGGGAGGACTCATTTGATGATTTTACCACGAAAAAAAAAAAGTAAAAGGTCATCACGCCATTCTTTTTCTCAACAGTTGGAAGAAACAGTTAAAAATAAACTCGTATTATACCAACCCATAGCAACCGAACAGTCACAATCATTGGCAATTACTTACAATTAAAAATGCCAAGTAATGAAATCTATTCTTGGGTAATTAGTAGGAAAACTATAGTAATAATACTTATCAGACGTATGACGAATATGAGGTTATATCATTACTGTCATAAGTCATGCACAAAGCAAACCTAATTGCAATCACTGATATTGTATCACTTTTTATCAACATTATAACATACGAGTAACTTAAGGGTGGATCTACGCTAAGGAGCCGAGTACGAGCTGAGCACAAGCCGAGCCGCTCTACTCGCGCTGTCAGAAGATGTAGACGTACCGAGCCTACAACAATCACTCTCCTCAAACACCATTGTGTTGACATTGTGATGACCTGAAACACAGGTTTTTAGGGTTCCGTAGCCAAATGGCAAAAACGGAACCCTTATAGATTCGTCATGTCTGTCTGTCTGCTTGTCTGTCTGTGTCTCTCCGTCCGTATGTCACAGCCACTTTTCTTCGAAAGGATGTAAGTTATCCTGTTGAAACTTGGTAAGTAGATATATTGTGTGAACCGCATTAGGATTTCTACACAAAAATAAAAACAAAACAAATTTTGTGGGTACCCCCCATACCTAGAATTGAAACTCAAAAAAAAAAAATTCACCAAACCCATAAGTGTGTGAGGTATCTATGGATAGGTCTTTAAAAATGATATTGAGGTTACTAATAACATTTTTTTCTAAACCGAACAGTTTGCGCGAGAAACACTTCCAAAGTGGTAAAACGTGTGTGTACTAAACTAAAAATAATATACATATAATGTAGACCTCAACAAAAACTTCCAACGAAAATTGGTTTGGATGAGATATAGTTAGCAGTTTTTAGGATAAAGTACATTTTCAAAAACCACAAATATAACTTTGCCATTCATACAAACACTATGAAAAACAAAGTTATTTTTATTGTTTGTGTACATTACTTACTAATCTCAATATAATTAAATAACAAAATAATTAAAAAATCTATGCTTGCCACTACGGAACCCTTCATGGGCGAGTCCAACTCGCACTTGGCCGGTTTTTATAAACTTAGTTCAGGCAGGTCGCTACATATAATTTAAAAATGCCCATGAAAATATTTGTTTTTATATGTGATTAATGTCATTTAGCTATACACTATTTTTAATGTAGGCACTATTTCTATTATAGTTTTATTTACTTTTTGTGTCGTTCTATATACTTATCTTTGTAAAATGTTTTATGAATAAATTATCTTTATTATCTCACTTAATTTAACATCATCAATTAATTACAATATTAATCAGTCTGTCTGCTACAGTTTTGAAAAATAATGGACACGTATTTTAACTTCCATTAAACTAATGCATATTTACAAAGATAATATAACGCATCAGAATTCGAGAGTGGAGGATCGTGACGTCAGAAACAAGTAAAAACTGTACTTGCTTGTACGTTTTGCCAATTTTAAAAGTGTCATGTCTTCGTCAATTTTGGTTTACGTGACAAAACAAATATTCTGATGATAATCTAACTGACGGACTTATCAGTTTTCTTCTGTCTAATAGGCGGAGCATAGCCGAGCATGAACCGAACGCTCGAAGACGCTCGTCTGAAGCTCCTAAAGACGGTACACACGGTCCACACTACACGAACTTGTGCTCGGCTCGTGCTCCGCTCAGTCGTGCTCGGCTCCTGAGCGTAAACGCACCTTAACATTAAATAAGTCGCCTTGAAGGTGAAGGATGACATCGTGAGGAAACCGGAGTTACTGTTATACAAAAAATTTAAGGCATTATGCCAGCTATCAGCTTGCATTGGAGCTAAGTAAAGTCCACGTAGAGCGGAGCAGAGGACTGGGTTCCAGTATAGGGACACGTGTCCAGAATGCCCAATGGAAAAGATGGCTCTGGCTACATGCAGCCCAGTCACTGTCTTGTATTTGGAACTTGCTTGCTTGTAAGATCTGTTTCTCAATCCTACAAAAAATTATAAACAACTTTTTTAAACATGATGATGCAAATCTGAAGTACATAACCAACTTTAGATTTTATCAATTTATTGTTTTTATAGCTATTTAAATATGTAATTACAACATTCAATGAAATACCTACTGTCGATTTTATTTTTAAAATTAAGATGTATTTGCACAGGTGTCATATGTACTTACTATATTATAATTATGTATAACATGTTTTTTTAGGAAAACGTTTCACACTAACTTCTGTATCCACAAATATTCGAACATACATAGGGGAACATTGTATAAGACGGTCGGGGACGCACACTGTTCCCCTATAGAATATAGGAATGGCTAGGCCGAAGGAATAGATTTATTTTAAGGGAATAGAAAGTCTAAACACATGAGCCTCCATCTTCTCCAGAACCCAGAAGAAGCACATCCAAATAGCCTCCCATGGGTTATCATCGTCATCTGCCTAGGCCTCTAGTCTTATTCCAATTTTATATAGTGTGGTCAGTTTCCAGTCTAACCGGTTAAAAACCAACCAACTACCATCAACACGAGTTGATTTTCCGGTCGACTTTTTTTGTCAATTTGCCCTTAATTTTTTTTTTTTTTTTTTGAAAATCTTTCTCAAGTCCAGACCAAGTTATTACTAGTAATTATTTAAAATTGTATGTTGAATCGTTGTAGAATTTCTAATGTCAAAAATTAGCCTGATGTTTTAGATTTTAAAGTTTTCACAAAAATTTACTTATCAAAAACGTCAGCTTGCTCGCTTGGGCTGAACTTATACATAATGTGACATAATTGCGGCAGGCCAGTAGCGTTTCTTTTTTCTTAATACTTAAAATAAACCAAGGTTCATTACGATCTGATTAGATACTCTATATAATCGCATCACACATGAGAAAACATGTATTATTAGTAGTAGTGGGTAAATACCTACACCATAAAATAATATAAAAAATCTGTCCAAGTACCATTCGAATTCTAACGAAAATGGTTCCGTACATATATTAAGCACAAGCACAGTATAATCAACCCAATGCTGGGACACGGGCCTCCTCTTTGTGAGAGGAAGTGGGCTCTACTATACCACGAGGTTCCAAAGCAGGTTGGTAATGGTACATGTCACATTTCTTTGAATTTTTGGTTCTAGGACAGACCATGATGTTTTTTTGTTTCCTCATGATGTTTTTTTTTGGGACAAACCCACCACACTATTCCCAAACCACTGCAACTCCTGAAAGCCAGAATCAACAGTGGCAACCACCAGAAAAGCGCCGAGACAATGAAGCTCGACGTGTCCCGGAGAATGAATTTACCTGTCTTGGATCCTGCACGAAATTAATCAGAAAAGAATAGTGGAGGAGTAGGAAAAATATGTTTCCACTTCCCTCCATGCAAGCACGATGTTTTCCTACACCTTTTCGGGAGTAGTGGTGAAGAAATAAATTACACAAAATAATACGCCTGGCTGGGTACGAATCCTCGTAAACGACTAAGCCACCACTGCTCTACTTAATAAAGACTTCTTCCGATTTCCGTTTTTACTCAAGCTAAAAATACCGGTACCGAAAACGTTTCTTGTACCCAAATCAAGTTTTAAAATGCAATTTTAACTTACAAAGACCATAGCAATAGACATTGTGAAAACTTTTCCTTTTTTTAAAAAAATCTCCTGTGTCGTGGGTGCGTTTACAAACATAATTTTATTATAAACTCACATACACAAACGCCCAGACCCGAATTGACCCGAGAATTGCAAGTGTCCACCTATTCATGGTTCTAAAGATACAATCTTTTGATAGATGAACGGACTGAAAGTGGAGTCTATTAGTAAAAGGGAAACGGAACCCTAACAGTTATGTATTTGAAACAATTCCTCCTTTTTTATGTCAATAAAAAACATACAAAAACCATGGTTGTTTTGTTTGTGACTCAGGACTAACCTATTACGTTATGTTCTTTTTGTTGGGCCATTTATATCATAAGATACCTTTGTTCTTCATCTTAGCTTGTCTATGGCAATCTAAATAGTAATTTTGCCTATCAGAAAAAATAGAATTAGTCCGTAAGTTAAATTTTCATTGAGGAGTGGCTGGATGGGCGTCCCGGCGTCCTGACCTATCGCCTGATGCAGGTCCTCACTGGACACGGAAGTTTCGGGAGGTACCTGTGTCGATTTGGGAAGGAAGAAACGCCTGAGTGTCACCACTGCGAGGATCGCCTGGAGAACACGGTGGAGCATACGGTGCAGGACTGCCCCGCTTGGGCAGAGCACCGCCGTGTCCTCACGACAGCGATTGGCGGCCACCTCACGCGCCCGGCATTGGTCGAGGCCATGCTGCAGGGCGAGACGGAATGGGAAGCGGTCGCCTCCTTCTGCGAAGCAGTCATGCTAGCGAAGGAGGAGGCGGGACGCGTGAGGTAGAGGACAGCGTCCACTTCACAGTCCAGCCGCAGTAGTAGACGCCCACGGCGACCGACGTCGCAAGACGATCTCCGGCCACCGTAGCCGCGGACATGACCATGACCATGCCTTGGTCGACGGCGCGTTGTGTTCCACGCCCTAGAGGGCCAGAGCCTGCCGCGGTCGCGGAACTTACGAATACCGTGACACCGGAACGTAAAAGGCTATTGAAGGACACCGTGGATTTTAGTCAGTACAAGTCTGACAGTCCCTCTTATTTTTTTCAATTGATGATTTTACCACGATAAAAAAAGTAGTTTGTTTTGCAAGTTAAATTCATCCTTACAAACTTTCGCGTTTATAATATTTTATTATGGTAAGATTTATTTAAATAGGTACTTAATTAACTAACCTAATAATAATTAAATTAACTCAAAAAGAAAAACGTCAAAAATTTCATCCACATCGCTGTAAGGGAGTGCCCAGAACGCTGGCAGCATTGCCCGTTGGGGGACAATGCTGATTCTCTGACCAAGAAATAGGTCGGCCCTATGATCACGCGAAGAGTCGACTACACGTTTAGCAATTTCTTTAAAAACTTGGTAGGCACTCGCAAGATTATGTTTATCTGCCTTAAGGCCGCATAACCAGAAACTTGGCAACGTCGCAAATGGCTGTCAAATATTTACAAGTTTTCATTAATTTGGACTGTATGGAAATAAGAAATATTGCTCTGTAGTGCACTAAAAAATAGATATAGGAATGCAATTAAAACACTGGATTTGAGGTTGTAACCGTTTCAGATGTAAAAATGCATTTGACAAGTTTCGAAATACTTTTTTTACATCTAAAACTATATATTCGGTGTAACGACATTAATTATTGCATTCCCTTATCAATTTTCTTGTGCACTACAGAGCCATATTTCTTATTTTCATTCAGTATCATTGTTAAATTAATTAAATCTTGTTAATATTTGACATCTATGTGCGACGTTGCCAACTTTCAGAATATGCGCTCTTAAGCCTCCAAACTTCGTCACGGATGGATAAGCAGTTTTATTGTTATTCACATACAAAAGGAATTCCGCAATACTACTATTAGAACAACATGATACAATAATAGCTACGTGAAATAAAGATTATAGCTAATTAATGTAACAAAAAATATTTGGGAAGTAAAAACCATCATTAAATTAGGCGTTTTTAAGTCAAAAAAAAATGTACACGCACACATGGATTACTCCGCCATTTTTTGATAAAAAAAAACTTAATTGCAATTGAATAGAACCGTATCGAACTTAGATGTGTGATGTGAAGTGATGTGTGTAGCAGGGTTCGAAATTATCAAGATAAAGTTATTTGTTTAAAAAAGGCAGGTCAACCTACCCGAATCTGTCAAATTTTACCAATCGAACATTTACCTTCCACTATTGTGATTAGGTTTTTTTTGTTGTAAAATGGGTTTGCTCTTGACCTTAGTCTAGGTCAGGAATGACTAAGACAAGGTCGACGATGGAGCGAGCTTACCCAGAAGAAGCCTGTTCACTCTAACTTTGAAGAGATTAGGGTTGTATGTGTTCGACGCAGGCAGAGAGTTCCACTCCTTCGCTGTCCGCATTATAAAAGACGTTTGGAAACGCTTAGTGCGAATTGGTGGTATAGCAATAAGGTAAGGATGGTAATTTGCCGTGCGTCTAGATGTGCGGTGATAGAAGGGGGCTGGTGGGATGAGGTGGTGGAGTTCTTGGGCACACTCTCCGAAGTACAATCGACCGAAGGTTGAAAATCTATTAAAGAAATTTTACAGATTGTGGTAGGTTGATGTGCTGGCGCTGTACATAAAATCTACAGGGTGAATTTTTCAACTGGGCGTGGATGGCTATATCCGAAACTATGAGGAATATCGAAAAACCTTGAAAGGAGTCTCGATGCCGATTTTGACGAAAACTAAAACTGCATCATTTGATTTTAGAATAATCAATAAGCTTGGCTAGGAATCGAACCTGGTGATTTTAGAAAAAAAAATCACACTCTATATTATAACGCCATTTGACTAACATGGATGTATACCTAATTATATTTGATTCATGCAGTTTTGTAATTTTTCAAAATTGCGTTGAATTCCATGACATATCAGCAGAAAATTTCTCTAAAATATGATCTACATAAAGTTAAATAATTTATAACTATAATATATTTCATTGGGTCTTATACCTAAGCATCTAGGCATTAAGTGCATTGAAATATTTTATTGTCTTTTAGTACGTACTTCCGTAATAAGATTACAAGTAATTTTATTCATTTGTGATTCATAATGATAAAGCAAAGTATCCATTAGGTAAATCATTGTCACATTAACACATCTAATAAATAACAATAAAAATAGGAAATCCCTAAGAAAAATACCCCCTAAACAAAAGCATGAACTACACCAATATCTAGTAAGTACTTATTCGTGTAACTTCTACAAATAGTTCAAAACAAACCAGAGAAGTTTTACGCGTCAGAATCTTTGTGTTAGCACTATGTAAGGCCATAGAGTAACGTTCTACCACAGTCTAAAAACTTATTTTTTATATTGTGTTGTGGTTCTACTAAAGATGGTCGCACATTTATTAGCACAATACGAGCCGCATAGTGGTCAATTTATAAAAATTTGTCATCCCAAAATAATTTTCGCACAATGTGTCGTTAGTTCGAAAAATCATTTTAATTAGACTTGAGGGTAAGTTGTTTAAGTTATACTAAAACATCAACATTATGCAGCCATTAGTTTAATGGATAATACCGTTTCAAAGTCATCTCGAAAGCAAAATTATTATACGAGTTGTTATGAGTGTAACCTGTGAGTCGAGAGTGTAAAATGGCGGATAATAAGTAATTAATATTAGCAGTAACATTTTTACTAAATATTTTAGATTTGAACTGCTTTATATATTTAAAAAATACGAATTGATACACAATTATTTCGATTCCATTTTATGCTTTATAAAAAAGTGCATTTTTTTACCAAAGATGTTCGTTTTCTAAACTAAAATGTGGTTTTTAGGTAAGGACCTAGAAAATCGGTTGCGGTGACAACTCGTCTCATTAGCTATTTCGTCTTTTTCCCTATTACGTCACTTTCACTAATTCGTCACCTTGTGCATCTGGTCATTTTTATTAACTCGTCTCATGCTCTATTTCGTCTCTTTCCCAACTCGTCCGACGCATATGACAACGTAGGTACAGTCAGCGCGCAGCGTCAATAATATCGGGATGATCAGACTATACAATACCGATACCGATGCGTCGCAGTGGATTGGGGAAAAATAAATTAAAAAAGAAGTACCTAGAGTTGATAATAATATATACACAGCTATTTAACAATATTATAATTATATTAATCCCTAATATTGTTAAATAGCTGTGTATATATTATTATCTATACAAACTATAGGTACTTCCTCATTTTAAGAAGTAAATTTCCATGTAGTTTAGGTTAGTTCCAACAAAAACTTCAATCAATTGTTTTATCTAGAAGTTTCCTTTATATCAAGATTGAACTGGTTTTCCGTCTGACCTCTGCAATAATAGGCAGGATATGCCAAATTATAGACTTTTAAGACCGATAAACTTTTGGTTATTCGACTGGGGTAAATAAAACTGTTTTACTTCGCTGAGGTTCCTAAAATACACTTATTTATATTGGGCTTTAGAAGAAAGAGGATGTTGAGATGGATGTATGGAGTGATAAGAATGGATAAAGTAAGGAATGAGTTTTAAGGGGAAGTTTGAAAGTGGCACACGTTACAGTAAAAATGAAAGGGAATCGTCTATCTTGGTATGGACATGTGATGAGGAGGGATGACACCCATGTGACTAAGAAAGTGATGAGTATGAATGTTGATGGATGGGGAGGAAGATGAGGGCCAAAGAAAAGATGGATGGATTGTCTAAGGAATGATATGAAAGAAAAAGGAGTAAATGATACTGTGACGTCTGATAAAGTAGAATATGATAAGGGCAGGAAGAAGAAGAAGAGGGCTTTAGAAGAAACTGACGGCACAATAAGTTAGTTTCCAGCATCAATTAATTACTAATCAAATTAGTCTGTAACTTAAAATAATGGACACATTTTACTTCTTTATGTTCACAAAGATAAAACACATCAAAACTCTAAAGTGAGAGAGGATTGTGACGTCAAGACGTACTAAAAATGACACCACGGTATGACGTAAGTATTGTGAATTTTAAAATCGTCGTATCTTAGTCATTTTACAAAAAAAAAATCTAACATTTGACGCCGTGACTGGAGCGATTGCCTCCTGCGTTGCGTGTCACGGGTTCGATTCCCGCACGTTTCAAATATTTGTTTTAGGTGCCTGTAGTTAGTTATTCCGGGTCTCTGGCGCTTTGATTTTAGTGTGGCGCCAAGCTTAAAAAAAACTGACTATTCGAGATTGGGATTCACCAAAAACCCAATTTATTGTTTTGACGTCATATTTAATAAGGAAAATTATTCCAATAAGTACATTAAAACAGTTTGCGGTTACGACAACGTTGATTGGCCATAAATATAGCCACGAGCATTAATTTATTAACGAGCATTCGCTTCCCCTGTCTGTTTGACAAGGCCTTAACTTCTTAGGGAGGGTCCCCATGAGGCGATTCGTAATTTCTACTCGCTAAAAATGAAAATCGTCCTTGCTACTAGGATATAATGATGCAATTCGATTGACTTGACGTTGTCGTGGCGAGCGTGTTTTGTTTTTCACCTAGGCAACCGCACGTTTTAAATAGGGGTAAAGTGCTCAAGTACACGATGCCGCGCGCGCCGCCGCCGCCCGCCACCTTACAATTGTCCAACTGATTCCTACCAGTAGGATAAATCGGTAAAAAAAAACAAGACGATCATTTTAATTCGGTCGCATTGAACAGTGTGGTGTCGTGACGATTATTTTTGTTGAGTGTATACAGTAACTTCGTTCCATCCGGGTGTCCCTTGACACCTCTCAAGATTTTTTAATTGTGTTTTACACGTTATACAGGATGATTTTTTAGTCACCATCCAAATTTTGATATATTAATCTTTGGCGGAAATCATTGAATACGTGTTTTTTTCTTTTTGTATCACTCAATACAAAAATATTGAGATATCACGTCACAAAGTTATCTATAAAAAGTTGATGAATCTGGACACCGCGCTGTGATGTGTCGCTCAGGTGTAGCGGGGCGGGGCGGGGGGTAAGCGGGGTGCGCTCTGCCCGTTTCATGCGCCAGCAAGTGTAGTATTATTAACGTTTAGCTTGGTGACCACGCGGAGCGGATAATTCTTATGAGAAAATGATTTAATATGAAAATTTTACGTATCGATTTTTTTACAAAAATGGGGTTAGTTATTGATACCTAAAGCCTAGAAAAATTTTGGACGGTGGTAAAAAAGTCTTCCTGGTTAACTATTGAATGCACGTGCTCATTCACAAAATTGTAAAATATTGAGCAATACATAAGGTAGCCTGGCAAAATAAGGACACGCTGGGAAGCGATAAGTCGACAGTAAAAACTTTACGCGTACGAAGTCGCAGGCAGAAGCTGGTACATAGTATACCTAAGAAAGAGAGCTTCTTATGACATCATACCTGTACAACCGTAAAAGTTGTAGGGACAGCAAAACAGTTTTCAAGATTATAATACACCATTGTTCAGTTTGCATTATTGTGTGTTTAGTTTTATTATTTGTGTTTTATATGTTTGGTGTATCGATAGTTTGAACTGTAATAAATAAAAATTGGTAGAGAATTAATTTTTAAATTCAATTCTTACGCATTTTTATAATTTTTTTTTAAATACAAAGTATAAATATATTTTTTATAAATCATTAATGTGTCAATGTAAAAATGCAATCTATCGAAACGAAAACTCAAAAAGTGCACATATGAGGATTGGCAAAATCACCAACGTTAAATTTTATACATATTAATAAGAAAACTAATTTGGACAAAGTAATATTTTTGGTAACCGTACTTTTGAAGTGTCAGTTGACAGATGAAAACCATAGACACTCACCTTCTTAGTTGGGCCGCAATATATCATTAAGAGAGCAGTGGTGGCCCAGTGGTATCGGTCCCGACTTACAAGTTGTAGGTCGTGGGTTCGAACCCCGCCAGGCGCATTACTTTGTGTAATTTATTACATCACCACTGCTCTCAAAACGGTGAAGGAAAACATCGTGAAGAAACCGGCATGTCCTAGAACCAAAAATTCGAAGACATGTGACATCTACCAATCCGCACTGGGCCCGCGTGGTGGATTATGGCCCACTCCCTCTCACAGAGAGGAGACCTGTGTCCCAGCAGTGGGAACATTATAGGCTGATGATGATGATATCATTAACAAAAACTCACTGTCAATCTAAACCACAGACATAACAATTTTTAAGTTATTGAAAATCTAACCGCAGTAAACCATTGGTTACGTTGGTACCTATAACTAGAATAAATTGCTTTGAAACAAAAACAGTTGTAGGTATGTATTTTGTTTTTGTTACTCCATATGAAAAAAAAGAACATGGTTGCTTAGATCTGCGTTCAATTTTAAACTCAGGGTGAGGTCAAAAGTCATCTCAAGGAACATGTTCCAATTAACTGTATTTTTGTAGAAATAGTGTGAAATACCTATCAACTAAGAAGTGCCTCTTTATTTAATCATTTAAATACCACCTTAATTTCATGCAAGCCTAGTACTTTTTATCATAACAAGATTCTGCCCAAAACTTGGATGTAGGGACACAACCTGTAAAATAAAAGGGGGCGGACATTGCTCCACCTAGTTTATCCCCTGGGTGCAACACGGAGACTATCGATTTCAATTTGGGGCCCGTGCCCCAACTAAAGCAATTTTTTTTTCACTGTACAATAACGTCATCAATTGGAGCACTAGACCTAGTATCGAAATTGATAGTCTCCGTGCTCCACCCAGTTAGAGAAACTAGGTGGAGCACGGGTCCACCCCCTTCCATTTTTAGCCAGTAAAAGCCTGACAGCAGTGGCGTAGCTAGGGCAGAAGGGGCTTCGTTTCAAAACTTGTTTAGGGCCCTTCTAATCAAGTGTATAGTTTTGCAGAATAAAGACAATAGCATCTTGACTCATGTAACTAATGCTATTACTGATGTCATTAAGAGAATTTTGAAGGGAGCTAGGAAATTGAGAATGCTGATCGAGCGATCTTAGTTCATTGATGACAACTACATATTATAGCCTTCAGTAACAGCGTTATGAGGAGATCCGTAGACGAACTAAAGTCACCGATATAGCCCACCGGATTAGCAAGCTGAAGTGGCAATGGGCAGGCCATATTGCTCGTAGAGCAGATGGCCGATGGGGTCGAAAAGTGCTAGAGTGGAGACCACGGACTAGCAAGCGCAGCGTAGGACGTCCACCAACGAGGTGGACAGACGACCTTGTAAAGGTCGCCGGAAGACGCTGGATGCAGGTCGCTTCCAACCGGTATATGTGGAGATCTAAAGGGGAGGCCTATGTTCAGCAGTGGACGTCCTATGGCTGAGATGATGATGATGATGATGATGAACAGCGTTAGGGTAAGGCGCGGTTAGGCGACCGCCCAGGGCGCCGGATATAAAAGGGCGCCACAGGTCTACTTAATTCCCGGAAATGCCCTTTAGCGAAAAAATCGTTATGGTGGCAAGATTAGACTGGAACTCAGTGTCAAATTCGGAGCAATGCACTGCATGCATAGCAGTTTACGTTACCGAAAATCCTGGACCATAGAGAAAAACATTATCTATCTCTAAATAAAAACTGGTTGAATTTTGACAAACTTGGCAACTTTGTCAATCGAAAATCGAAATGAAATTGCTGATAACCTCGACCAGGCTAGAAAAGTATTTCACTAAGTATTTTACTAGATTTAATAAATGGTAATTTCATTATATCCTTTTCCTTATTTCATATGGGATTGAATTGCAGTTAGGGGGCGCCATAGAAATCTCGCCCAGGGCGCTGGTAGTGCTAAAACCGGCACTGATAGCCTTTTTGAGCTATATTAGGAGTTCTATAATTGGAGCTTTATGGCCGCGATAAGTTTCCACTTAAGAGCAAAATTTTATGTTTTTTATTTTCATCCCAATCGTCGGGGGCCCTTGACACTTGGCGGCCCCGTATAACTGATACGGCTGATGCGGCGGTAACTACGCCACTGCCTGACAGTCTCTCCCGCTTCTCCCAGAGCGGTAGGGGTGGGTAGGGGTCTCTTGATGTTTAGGGGCAATGTAAACTTTAAACGAAAACCTTCTTTTATCTCTCTAGAGGTGTGTTATAAATCTGTCTCCGGTTTTAAATTGATAAACCGATTCGAATGCGTTTTTTTTATGTATTTGAAAGCAGGTTTTAGACAAGATAGTTCCTAGACATGTTTTTATCAAAATCGGTTCTGAAACTTCAAGGTTATCAGCTCTTCCATAATGCAATGATTTTTTTTAAAGCTAATGTTTCGAAAGTAAGCTTTCCGGTATCTCTTATGGATTCGGTTTTCCCCTAATGTCCAACATAAAATAATCACTCTGTATAGTTAATTATCTAGATTACGGATCCTTCTACGGAAAAAACTTATAGATAATAAAAATAGATTGACTGTATGAACAAGTGAATTAACGATTCAATTTTAAGTTGTTTTAAGTTTTTTTTTCTCACTTATTAGCTGTCAGTATTATTAAGTGACGTATTTTGGAACCTTTTTTTTCTTTTATACTATTACATAATTAGATTATGTGCCGACTAGTCGGACATATTTTCATTCGCCATATTATTAAGTTAAATAAAAACTGAGTATAACCTGGAGCATTGAAGAAAGGATTCTAAAATGGCGGCGCTTATAGTGTCCTCTCGCTCGCGCACTAGTGCCGTCTATACTCACTCACGCGCGTAGCGTAAGCAGAAAAAAAATTAGTCTTGATGTCTTGACGCGCTCAGTGATCCTTTTTACGAATATTTGCTATAGTTTTCTGTTATTTTTTTCGTTGTTACCTGTTTGTTATTGTTGTTGAATTTTGTTTTATTGTTAGGTTAAGTTTGAGAAATGATTGTGACCCAGCCTTGTTTTTATTATTTTTAATTTGAAAAAATCTTTAACTTGAAATCTTTTATGCTGACTGTACTATCTGTCAACGCAAGTACAAGCCGCCAGTTTAGAATCCTTTCTTCATTGCTCCGGCTTATAACTTAAGTCTTTTTGTTTTCGTTGACAGCAATGTGGATGTATTTTAGGCGCTATGAATTAAAAAAAAATCATCTCAATGGGTCTAGTAGATTCGGAGATAATTGACTGTAAGCGACAGACAGACGGACACACGAGTGATCCTATAAGGGTTCCGTTTTTGTATTCGGACGTACGGAACCCTAAAAAAGGAATGTTCTTGATTGGACTACTACGCTGAGTGTCTCGTCTTCGATTCCCGCAAGGAGCAAACATTTGTATGATCTACAAGTAGTTGTTCCGGGTCTGGGTGTTTGTGTATGTGAGTTTATATGTTTGTAAAAGCACCCACTATACAGGAGAAATTCCTAGTGTGGGGCAACTATTTCTTTAAAGAGAAAGAAAAGAAAGTTAAAATATCAGCGAGTAAAATAAGCTGTATTTTATTTTCTAACTACCCAAGCGAAGCCGGAGCGGGTCGCTTTTTTTATTTTATTATCAAGGAAAACCTCAGTAACCTTTGTTGTTAGTTTCCCAAAATAGACTTGACGCTCTTAAACGGAGATCAAATCTTGATTAATCACGTTTTATTTACAGTTGATACAAAACAATGATAAGTTTTTATGTTTTTATTTATTTAATTTAATTTAATCAGTCGAAAATCTAAGAAGATTCATACAAACTGTCATCCCTTATTTTATCCCCTTAGGGGTAGAATTTATCAAAATCCTTTCTTAGCGGAGTCCTACGTCCTACGTCTACTTGCATGCCAAATTTCAGCCCGATCCGTCCAGTGGTTTGGGCTGTGCGTTGATAGATCACTATGTCAGTCAGTCAGTCACCTTTGAGTTATATATATACTAGCTTCTGCCCGCGACTTCGTACGCGGATCCTGTTGCTTATGCCAGCGGCAACGGGGTCTTCAAAATCGAAGTTCTGAAACGTCTGATGTCGAATTTTAAGAGCCCGGGGACGGGACAACAACGGGATGCGCGAGACGATTCGAGACCTTCCAGACCTTTAATTTTTGCAAGTCAACAGGAAGTGCCCATCAGACTAAACAACTTTTACTCGGCGACCTCCCTGACGGCGCCGGCGTCGGCGAATATTACGCCACTCGTCCTGGCGGAGGGAGAGTCGCACCAGGCGGCGGCCGACCTGGCGACGCAAGCGGTTGCGACGGTCGTTGATAGGATACGGGCGGCCCGTTGAGACTCGACGTGGCCATGGCCACAAAACAGAGGCCATTTGTTTTCATGGCCGTCTGAACGCGGCACGTTCAGAGTCCCACGTAACGGTGGGAGGGGTTCGCATCGGCGTTCGGGAGGACGCCGGTGGAACTTCAGGGAGCATTTCCTGAGTTTGGCCCCAAAGCTGAACCGGGCAACAGCCGCCCTCAGACGACTCCTGCCCAATCTCAGCGGGTCAAACGCGTCCTGCCGGAGGCTGCACGCCGGTGTCGTGTGGTTCATGGGCCTCTACGGGGCCCTCGTGTGGGCCCTGAGCATCCGGACGCGACCACTAAAGCTGGTCACATGCCAGAGGGTCATATTATGGCTATCCGGATGATCCGAGGATACCGCACGATCGCCGGCGAATCGGTCAACCTCCTTGCCGGATTGCTGCCCTGGGATCTGGAGGCGACTGCCCTCCAGCACATCTATGAGTGGCGCGTGGAGGTGCAGCGCCGGGGTGAATCGGAAGGAAGAGCTCCGGCGCGATCTCAGGGCAGTATGGAGGGAACGATTGTCACAATTGAGGTCCGGGCACGCCGCAATCGCGGCGGTAAGACCCCTCTTTGAGGAGTGGCTGGGTAGGTATCACGGCGTCCTGACCTACCGCATGACGCAGGTCCTCACTGGACACGGAAGTTTCAGGAGGTACCTGTGTCTGATAAGGAGGGAAGAAACGCCAGAGTGTCACCACTGCGAGGATCGCCCGGAGGACACGGTGGAGCATACGGTGCAAGACTGCCCCGCTTCGGCAGAGCACCGCCGTGTCCTCACGGCGGCGATAGGCGGAAACCTCTCGCGCCCGGCATTGGTCAAAGCCAAGCTGCTGGGTGAGACGGAGTGGGAAGCGGTCGCCTCCTTCTGCGAAGCAATCATGCTCGCTAAGGAAGATGCGGGCCGCGTGAGGGAGAGGACAGCGTCCTCCCTCCACCCTAGCCGCAGTGGTAGACGCCTACGGCTACGGACCACCGGCTACGGCTACGGATCTGCGGCCACCGTAGACGCGGGCATGCGGGCGGCGAGTAATGGGCGACACGCTGTCCAACCATGGACCATGCCCGGGTCGACGGCCCGTTGTGTACCACGCGCCTCAAAGAGTGTCAGCATTATGACGGGGGTCGCGGGACTTATCCCATTACCGTGACCCTGGAACATAAAGGGTTATTGAAGGACACCGTGGATTTTAATCAGTACGACTCTGACAGTCCCTCCCGCCCTGCCGTGGGTGGGAGGACTCGTTTGATGAATTTGCCACGTTAAAAAAAAGACGTCATTCCTACATTTGCTATAGTGTCGCTGGGCGCTTCGCTCCACAACAGGTGTTCCAGATCTTTAATTTTAATACATCAACAGAGAGTGCTCATCAGGCTGAGCAACTCTTGCTAAGACGAATTCTTGTATTATAAATGTTATAGTGTACCGCCGTAACCGCTATGTCCCTGCATTTTAAATCTGTAATATCTTCGAAAATATTCATTTAAAGTACATGCTGTAAAGGGCCATATTGGTCTATATTACATTAACAATTTATTTAAGGTACTTAATTGGATAAGGATTAATGCTGTATTACTCAAAATCGCTTTTTCGTAAATAAGCCATTATTTTAGTAAAGTAAATGATAAAAAATAGTTATTGTGGGTTATCCCTAAGAGATAGACATATACCATCGCGGACTTTATTGTAGACCTTTTTAAGGTGTATAATACTGTAGTACATCATTTTGATCTATCTCGTAGGGTTCAGCCAGCGTTTGCAATGTAAGCGCAAAAAAATGTGTTTATTTATAACCTTACAAAACCTCTAAAATTACAATAGTTTCTCTACGATATTATACATGTAGTATACATAAAAACCTTCCTCATGAGCCACTCTATCTTTTAAAAGAAACCGCATCAAAATCCGTTGCTTAGTTTTAAAGATCTAAGCATACAGGGGGACAGGGAAGCGGGAAGCGACTTTGTTTTATACTATGTAGTGATTTAGATATATACTCGTAGATTAAGATTATGTACGACATAAAAGGAAGCTGTGAAATACCACATAAATGTATATGAGTTATACATATATAAATCATTTCGTAGTTGGGTGATCCTAGAAATAAGGAACAAACTGAGTAGGGACATAGCATGGGAGAAGTCATTCCCAATCTTTTTACCAAGTACAGTTGTTTACACTTTTCTTGTTCAAATAGACAAATGGCCAAGCGATTTTGCCAGTGGCGAGTTGCGGCCATTTGTTGGGACAAACCACCACACTATTCCCAAACCACTGCAACTCCTGAGAGCCAGAATCAACAGTGGCTACCACCAGAAAAGCGCCGAGACAACGAAGCTCGACGTGTACTGGAGAATGAATTTGCTTGCCTTGGATCCTGCTACGAAATTGATCAGAAAAGAATAGTGTAGGAGTAGGAAAAATACGTAGTTTTCACTTCCCTACATATCATGCAGTAGACAATATAAAACAAGGCTAATAGGCACAAAAGGACATTGCAACTGGGAGAAGCCAAGCCGAGTTGCTCAGCCAAACGCTAAACGCGACGATTTTCCGTCGTGCTCTTGTCACCGCTGGGGTGCCAGCTAGGGTTGTCAGCCAACCGTACTCTAAAATAGAGTAGGTATTGTACTCTATATCATGTAGACGTACTCTATAATCTATAAGGGTAATAGAGTACGCTAAAATACTCTTTTTTACACAATGTTTACTATACTAGTGTCACTCATGTAATATTATGCAAACCCATTATAATAAACAGAAAAGCCGCAATTCCCCAAGCCACATTCGGACGTTTCAAATAACACAGATTTTACGCAAAAGTCCACTGCAGAAAAATAGCAATTAATTTTTTTTAAATGTTTAGACGAAATTGTTTGGTTAAATAAAAAATATATTAGCTATATTATACTCTCTGTTCCCGCCACTTCAGCATTTACTGAGAGAGTCTTTCCGGTCATGAATGTGAAGTGGCGGGAAGAGAAAAGCAGAGCTTCATCGAAATTGAATAAAAATGATTTTGTGAAAATTTTGTGCTGCAAAAAGTACAAAAAAATACCTTTTTAAAAATATTAAAAAATACTAATAAATACTCTTTTTGTAAAAAAATAATACTCTTTTTTGGAAGTCCGTACTCTTTATTTACCTACTTTGAAGTCAGATACTCGTATACTCTATTTTTCTAATAAAAGTTGGCAACCCTAGTGCCAGCCGTCTTAGCACCCAGTGGCTTAGCACGCGACGATGGGAAGGGACCAGATGGTATGTATATAAGGTCGTGATTGATATACCTATATATATATAGGTATATCAATCACGACCTATTCCAAGAAATTTCTTGTTACTATGTGTTATTAGAATTGTATGTAAATAAAGTTGAAATAAAAGAAATATATATTACATGTGGAATGTAATATTGATTGAATTATTTTTATTTAATGAAAAAAAATACTTAACAACTATTATACTTTGACAGGCCTGTTAGTCTAGTGGTTAGTGACCCTGACTGCTATGCCGGAGGTCGTGGGTTCGATTCCCACCCAGGACAAATGTTTGTGTGATGAGCACGATCATTTGTTCTGTGTCTGGGTGTAATTTATCTATAATATGTATGTATTTAGAAATATATAAGTATGTTTATCAGTTGTCTAGTACCCATAACACAAGCTCTGCTTAGCTTGGGACTAGATGGCGTTGTGTGATAGTTGTGGAATATTATTATTATTATTAAAAAAGTATGTACATACAATGAAGCTAGGAAGTACACAAATTCTGTTTAACACTGTCCTCGCCTTCCTAGTTACCTTGACTTAGACGTTGACATAATGAAACACTTGTCACGTCCAACTGCTAATTAGCTCATTAAAAAAAAAACCGGCCAAGTGCGAGTTGGACTCGCCCATGAAGGGTTCCGTAGTAGCAAGCATAGATTACGGATATAATTATATTGAGATTAGTAAGTAATAACACAAACAATAAAAATAGCTTTGTTTTTCATAGTGTTTGTATGAATGACAAAGTTATATTTGCGGTTTTTGATAATGTACTATATCTCAAAAACTGCTAACTGTATCTCATCCAAACCAATTTTCGTTGGAAGTTTTTGTTGAGGTCTACATTATACATATTTTTTTTTAGTTTTATCGTTCTCTTATTTTAGAAGTTAAAGGGGGGGGACACACATTTTACCACTTTGGAAGTGTCTCTCGTGCAAACTGTTCAGTTTAGAAAAAAATGATGTTGGTAACCTCAATATAATTTTCAAAGACCTATCCATAGATACCCCACACGTATGGGTTTGGTGAAAGCAAAAATTCTTCAGTTTCAATTCTAAGTATGGGGGGCACCCCCAAAAATTGTTTTGTTTTTATCTACCTACTAAGTTTCAACAGGATAGCTCTTATACTTTCGACAAAAAGTGGCTGTGACATACGGACGGACAGACAGACAGACAGAAATGACGAATCTATAAGGGTTTCGTTTTTGCCATTTGGCTACAGAACCCTAAAAATGGAGGTTCCCAAAGAGTTCTTTAATAATATTATAAAGCTGAAGAGTTGGTTTGTTTGTTTGGTTGAACGCGCTAATCTCGGGAACTACTGGTTGGAATTGATGGATTGAATGGATATTTGTTACTTTTTCACACAAAAATAGCTTACACTGCTTATAACCTGGATCAACAAACACGATATTTCAATTTTTTACCCCGGTAGGCTACGTTTCCGTAGAATAATTTCGGTCGAAGCCGCGGACGAAACCTAGTATGCAAATAAGTATGAGTTGCTATTGAGAATACGGCCATTAGCCATGTTCCATTACGGAAAATTTGGATACTTTAAAACAAGTGTTTGAAATGATCGTTACATGAAAAAGTTCCGCCAGCATCCAAATGTTTACGTTGCTCTCTTTGAGATCACACTCGGCCACTTGGGTATTTTATATGACGTACGTAGATCAACCAGTTTTGGTCGTTATTATAAGTAACTCTTCTAGATTCCGCATACGAGACTATCTCTGCACGTCACATCATCATCAGCCTGTATTCGTTTACTGCTGGACATACACACATCAAAAAAGTCTGTGTCACTAGCATAAGCTATTTTTTTATTGAACAAAAAAAAACAATTGAACTGTTTTATTGTTTAATATTCTAAATCTAAATGATTAAATAAAGAGTCTAAAATAAAAGAAGAAGAAATCATTCTACCTTAAAAATAGATTTTGATTTTTCAAAGTGATCGCAAACTTTTTTAGATGTGTGTATGTTCTCCTAATGTTTGCAACTGAGCCCGCCAGGTGGTCTTGAGCTCTCCACATCCAGTCGCTGCCGGCTGCCTTTCGTAGGCTGTCGTTACTGCATTAACCAACATTTTCGTACCACTTGCTCAAAAAAGTGACATTCTATGCCACAAAAAGCAAACATAACAATAGTCATTTTTAATCTGTTAAAAACAGGGAAAGAAAATTGTACTGAATTTCATTCATCCTCTAGGGGGAGAATGTGATTTAAATTTGGAATACTTTATACTGAACTACATCTGTGTTTACACCATTGAGTTTGCATAATAAACACATCTTCACATACATCTTTTTGAAAAAGGAATACGCATTTATTATGCAGTTATGATTATTAAATAAAATTACGAAAACCGACGAGGCCGTATGAGCTTGATGCCTTTGCTTTTCCGACAAAAAAATATTAGTCTTGGAATTTGCCGCGTTTTTGTTTTCTTCAAATACTTAAGCGTTAAGTTTCTCAAAGTATTGTCATTTTATTTTAATTGTCATTATTTTTAATAAACACTTATCTCATTTTATTATTGTGTTAATTTTTTCGCAAATGGTACGAAAAGTAGAGTATTTTCCTCGGTGATAAAGCTGTCTTAGTCTTGGGTGAACTTAAATCCCTCGCTACACTCAGGACTCGTCTTAAATCCCTCGCTTCGCTCGTGATTTAAGTTTTTAACACCCTCGCTACGCTCGGGAGTAAACCTCGAGTCCTTCGTTACGCTCGCAATTTAAATCGTCACCCGCGACAGAAGACACTGCTTTATCCCCTTGGTTAATAATCTACTATTAAGTTCTTCTTGTGGTGTCTATGTCGCAGTAAGATAGATAAAGCCTTAACATAGTTATATCCCTAGGGATATAATTATAGGTATACCGAAACATAGTTATACCGTTGTAGAAACGATTGGGGGCACCCCGACTCGGACAGGTTAGGTTAGAAGGGGATGGCCGTAACTCTGGAACGTAAAGGGCTATTGAAGGATCACCGTGGACAAGTCTGACAGTCCGTCCGGCCCGCTCGGGTGGCAAGACTCATTTGATGAAAAAATTTAAGCAATTATGCACTCACGTGTGGCGTGCCTATATTGCCTTGTATGCGGAATCTAGAGAAGGTTATATCGTAGTTACGTTTTTGAGCAAAGGTCTTGTTTACTACGAGATACTTTTTATAGCCGAATTAGCTATAACTAGTTGTTGCCTTTGACTTCACTCGCATAAAAAGCTCTTTCTATTACACTCGGTAAAAATGTAGATTTCCATCTGTGAAAGTTTTTTTTTTTAGGGTTCCGTACGTCCGAATACAAAAACGGAACCCTTATAGGATCACTCGTGTGTCCGTCTGTCTGTCGCTTACAGTCAATTATCTCTGAATCTACTAGACCGATTGGGTTGAAATTTGGTACACATATCAATTCCTGTGACCCAAGCACAGAGGTGTGACGTGAATAGATGAAATCTGTATGTGGGAGGTAATTTTTGGGGGGGAAGGGGAAAATGAAAAAAAAAGTTTTGAAAACTGCATCGTGTAACATATCAAATGAAATGTCTTGTTGAGACAATCTTAAATGTATTTTTTTTGTAATTTTAAAATAAATAGTTTCCAAGTTATTCAAGAAAATAGACGAAATTTGACCATTCCCCCTCCCCTCTTATCTCCGAAACTACTGAACCTAAAATTTTGAAAAAAAAAACAGTTATTAGTTTTCTACTTATAGATTATAGGAAAACCTATAAAAAGTCCATATCTGTATATGGGAGGTAATTTTTGGGGGGGAAGGGGAAAATTAAAAAAATATATTTGAAATCTGCATCGTGTGACATACCAAATGAAAGGTCTTGTTGAGACAATCTTAAATATATTTTTATTGTAATTTTAAAAGAAATAGTTTCCAAGTTATTCAAGAAAATAGACAAAATTTGACCATTCCCCCCCCCCTTATCTCCGAAACTACTGAACCTAAAATTTTGAAAAAAATACAGAAATTAGTTTTCTACTTACAGATTATAGGATAACCTATAAGAAGTCCATATCTGTATATGGGAGGTAATTTTTTGGGGGGGAAGGGGAAAATTTAAAAAAAAAATATTTGAAAACTGCATCGTGTGACATATCAAATGAAAGGTATTGTTGAGACAAACTTAAAAGTATTTTTTTTGTAATTTTAAAATAAATGGTTTCCAAGTTATTAAAAAAAAATAGACGAAGCTTGACCATTCCCCCCCCCCTTATCTCCGAAACTACTGAACCTAAAATTTTGAAAAAAATACAGGAATTAGTTTTCTACTTATAGATTATAGGATAACCTATAAGAAGTCCATATCTGTATATGGGAGGTAATTTTTGGGGGGGGAAGGGGAAAATTTAAAAAAAAATATTTGAAAAGTGCATCGTGTGACATATCAAATGAAAGGTATTGTTGAGACAAACTTAAAAGTATTTTTTTTGTAATTTTAAAATAAATGGTTTCCAAGTTATTCAAAAAAAACAGACGAAGCTTGACCATTGCCCCCCCTTATCTCCGAAACTACTGAACTTAAAATTTTGAAAAAAATACAGGAATTAGTTTTCTACTTATAGATTATAGGATAACCTATAAGAAGTCCATATCTGTATATGGGAGGTAATTTTTGGGGTGGAAGGGGAAAATTAATTTTTTTTTTTGAAAACTGCATCGTGTGACATATCAAATTAAAGGTCTTGTTGAGGCAATCTTAAATATTTTTTTTTTGTAATTTTAAAATTAATAGTTTCCAAGTTATTCAAGAAAATAGACGAAATTGGACCATTCCCCCCCCTTATCTCCGAAACTACTGAACCTAATTTTTTTTTAAATACAGAATTTAGTATTCTACTTATAGATTATAGGAAAACCTATAAGAAGTCCATATCTGTATATGGGAGGTAATTTTCGCTATAAGAAGTCCATGATATTAAAATAACATGGTAAATCACTCAATATTGTGCGTACCAATTTGGGTCAGATTTAAAAAAAAACGTGATAGGTAACATCGTACGGAACCCTCTTCACGCGAGTTCAACTCGCACTTGGCCGGTTTTTTTAATTAAAAGCTTTAGTAGATTACCTTCCCAATCCAAAGTTTGCCAGTTCTTTCTTTCCTGATAGTAACAACATTTGGGGTCTTTAATTCAAGATTGAATATTAATTTATTTTTGGTCAAGCATATTCACCGTAGACCACAATCAACTCTCATCATCAGACAAGGAAACAGGATGATAAAAAATATTATTATAAATGTTAGTTTGTGCGGATGGATAAAATAATGTATGTAAATAATGTATGTTTGTTGCTTTTTCACGCCTACACCACTAAACGGTTTTTTTATCGTGGTAAAATCATCAAATGACTGACCAGGGACTGTCAGACTCGTACTGACTAAAATCCACGGTGTCCTTCGATAGCCCTTTACGTTCCATGGTCACGGTAATTCGATAAGTCCCGCGACCCCGGCAGGAGGGCCCCGTCATTATGCTGAAACTTTTTGAGGCGCGCATGGAACACAACGCGCCGTCGACCCGGGCATGGTCCATGGTCGGGCAGCGAGTCGCCCATTACTCGCCGTCCGCATGCCCGCGCATACGGTGACCAGAGATCGTCTTGCGACGGCGTGCCTCGCCGCGGGCGTCTACCACTGTACCTACCACTAAACGGATTTGGATAAAATTTGATAGGTACACACGAAGTGCCTTTTCACACGTTCCGGTTGCCGGGTAGCCGGCGGCGAGTGTATGGCAAATTACGCCGGTACGTGTGAAAGCTATAGTACATGGCCATACACTACGCCGCCGGCTACCCGGCAACCGGAACGTGTGAAAAGGCACTAAGTGCCTTTTCACACGTTCCGGTTGCCGGGTAGCCGGCGGCGAGTGTATGGCAAACTACGCCGGTACGTGTGAAAGCTATGGTACATGGCCATACACTACGCCGCCGGCTACCCGGCAACCGGAACGTGTGAAAAGGCACTAACACAGTTCATGACTTGGATTAACACATAGGATAATAGTTTTTATACCGACTTTATGTTCCCTTGGGGTAATTTTCGAATTATAACGGGCGGAGCCGCTGGCAGCAGCTAGTGTACGTATATTTTTATTTTATTATTATTAAATGTGATATACTTCCATGATAAATCTCAGTTGGAAGTAACGCATGTTCTTAAGTGAGACAGACAATACAATTATAATGTAACTTGACGTCCACATTAATGTCGCAATCAATTCAATTCTGTCTTAACTATTAGCATATTGATATTATCACTGTTATATTATGTTCTCGAGAATAATTCTAATAAATACTGTAGAGTGCTGTAGATAAGTGGTTGGTATGACAACATTGTACCTATAGATATTTCAGTTGAGTTTCTGTTAAGAATATAAGTAGATTTAGCACTTAAGCAAATGGTTTTCCTTATGTATTTTTTTCTAGCTTTTGTCTACGGTTTCACTCGGCCCGACTTTTCTGCATAACCTATAACCATCTCTAGGTTCTCATCTCTACATTTATCCCAAAATTCATCAAAATCGGTTCAGCTGTTTTGACGTGAACTGTAACATAACATACAAACAAAGAAACATGCATACACACTTTTGCATTTATAATATTGTAGTAGGATCTAAACCCATCCTATTCTTTCCTATGATTATGTTACTTCAGACCATAACTTATATCTTAGCTGAATATCTTCAAGATTCGTTCAGCTGTTCTGACGTGTTTGAGTGACTAACAGACATTCAAAAATTCAATGCTAAATAAAAGCATTGCAAAAATTAATCGGATGAGATTGAACAGCATCTCATTGGTAATTTTACAAAGGTAATAACAAATATATGGTATAATAAATATATGGTACCATAGCTCTTCCCCGCGGTTTCACTCGCTACTCAGCTGATTGGTGGTAGCGTGTTATTATAAATATAGCCTATAGCCTTCCTCGATATACTGGATGATTTTTAGTCACCATCCAAATTTTGATATATGAATCTTTGGCGAAAATCATTCAATACGTGTTTTTTCTTTTTGTATCACTCAATACAAAAATATTGAGATATCACGTCACAAAGTTAGCTATAAAAAGTTGATGAATCTGGACACCGCGCTGTGATGTGTCGCTCAGGTGTAGCGGGGCGGGGCGGGGGGTAAGCGAGGTGCGCTCTGCCCGTTTCATGCGCCGCCGGCAAGTGTAGTATTATTAACGTTTAGCTTGGTGACCACGCAGAGCGGATAATTCTTATGAGAAAATGATTTAATATGAAAATTTTACGTATCGATTTTTTTTCAAAATTGGGGATAGTGATTGATACCTAATGCCTAGAAAAAATTTGGACGGTGGTAAAAAAGTCGTCCTGTATAAACTATCCAACACAAAAATAAGTTTTTAATTCAAACCAGTAGTTCCTAAGATAAGTGCGGTTTACCAAACAAAATCTTCAGCTTCATAATATTGGTATAGATTATTAGGTGCCTACTAGAAATTAACTTGACCCACATCAAATGATAAGGATCTCAAAGGGTATATTATTATTTATCACAACGTCATTCAATAATAATAGATATCCTTCGCACGTCACAAATGATCGACAGGAAAATTATTTCTTAGGTTAAGTCAAGGTTTAGAAATCAAGAAAAATCTATGCGCTTAGAGTTGCCAGGCGTCTAAATAAAGCCGGACACAGTTAGGCTTTTTGGTTACGTGTCCGGCCTGTCCGGCTTTTATTAGGCTTTTTACTTTTTTTTGATTGTTATCATTTGGTTTCCGCTCTTCCCGCCTCATCTTTTATCCTTAGAACCAGCGAGCGGACTTAGACACACACCGCACATGCACTTGCGCCGTTGCATGATGAAGGGAACCCTGTTTAGTTGAACCTTGCGTTATTTTAGGACTAAAAAATTAAAGGTGTCCGGCCTTTTCACACAAATGTCCGGCTAAACTGAGTGCTCTGTCCGGCTTTCCGGTTTTAAAACCTGGCAACACTAGCTTAGATTTTTAGAATATCGAGATAGAGTAGGCCACTGAGAATTGAAGCCAAAAACACGGTAGAAAAATTAACCCCATCGTTCGATTCCTACGTAAATAAGTGAACATCTCCAACGAAAATATTTAAGTGTGTGTGGCGCTCACTCAGACATTTAAAAAAGTGGCTTCACCTGGCTTCACTTATAACGTTACGTTTTGTTTCGAACGACATTTTATAATCTGCGCGGGTATGCGAGCGGCGAGTAATGGGCGACTCGCTGTCCGACCATGCACCATGCCCGGGTCGACAGCGCGTTGTGTTCCACGCGCCCCTCAAAGAGTGTCAGCAAAATGACGGGGGCCTCTAGAGGGTCAATGCATGCCGGGGTCGCGGGACTTAGGAATTACCGTGACCCCGGAACGTAAAGGGCTGAATGCTATTGAAGACAACCTGAATTTTATTCAGTACAAGTCTGACAGTCCCCCCCGCTCTGCCCTGGGTGGGAGGACTAGAACTTAGAATTAAATTAAATTACTCCTCCCACCCTGGGTGGAGCGGAAGAGACTGTCAGTTATACTGACTAAAATCCGCGGTGTCCTGCAATAGCCCTTTACGTTCCAGAGTCACAGTTTCCTGATGAGACAGTCCTGTGACCCCGGATGTCTATCTGCCCTAAGTTGAAGATGAATCGGCCTAAAAAGGCCGCTTGCTGGATCATAAAATAATAATATGATTTAACATAGGTATAATTCATAAAATGGTCATAGATTGATAATTCATCCGTGTCTTTATAACCGATTTCAAAAAGGAGGAGGTTCTCAACTCGGATGCCAAAAAAGATTTTTTGCCAAAGTTCTTTTTTTGTTGGAAGGGGTATGCTTCCCAAATGGTCTCATGAAAATTTTATCGAATGAATGAAAACGGACAAGCGATTTTTAAAACATCGTTAAAAATTTCATTTTTAATGATGTTTATTTACCTACTTTGGTTCAGTACTTTTTATGTTTTGAGCATTTTTCGCTTATTGTGTACGTGAACGATGTTACTACGACCGGTAATAACATCGTTCAAGTAAGCAATGATTACAAAATTCTAGTGTACGTGTAAGAAAATTAGGTAATTGACAAGAATTTGGGTTATATATTTGAACTAAAAAGGGTAAAATATATACGTCAAAATGGTGAAGGAAAACATCTTGAGGAAAAGGGTAAGTATGTTCTAGAGCAATAAAAAAGAAAAGAAAAAAGAAAGATATAAGTAGGTAATGCATATTTATTCGGCACCAGACACAAGTACGCACACAGACAACAAAATTTAATAAAATTAGAAAAGAAAAACATACAATTAGAAAAAGTCAAAGGGAAAAAAGAACTTGAATCTAAAAAAACAAAAAAATTCAAGAAACATCTCCTTTTAAGAGGGCTATTACAATATGAAAGAACACAGTTTCTGTCAATCTGACATCGTGATGCCCCACGAATAGAAACAAAACACAAACAAAAGAACTGTGCCTCGTATACCAGGAAGAAAACAACATGAGCTTTTGCCACTTTTCTTTCGAATAAACAGAGTGAGATCCCGGGGCTTCCAGACACTACTTATTTTCTTAGTTACGAATGGATAATACGATAAATGTCATCAAACTATTCTATAATAAATATCTTGTTATGATATATTTCAAGTATTAATATTGTTTCCAGTAACTAATTGGAATTCATAACTTTTTTTTAAATTAGATTTTTGTGATTATTTAGAATTTACGATATGGTAGTCTTCGACTTATACAGCAAGCAGTCATTTATGTCATGTATTCAGAGACATAATTATGAACGCAAAATTAGCCACTTGGGATAATTAAGGTGACATAGATAAGGAGATATAGCCAGAAAAGTTGGGTTTAATGGTCGAATGTTCCCAAGTAGTGCTTCAAAATTTTTGAAACCTGTGTCAAGTGAGGGGTAATATCACAAAACGCCGTGATCGGACGAAAATGAGTAAGGCCCAAGAATCAAGTTCGTTGAACCGCGCAAAGAGAGCGATAAATCTACCACTTGGACCATACAAACTCTATTGCGACGAGCCACAGGCACCCCTATAATTGACTAGGCTATTTTGAATCGACACCATGAAGATTAAAAATATTCAAGAAGCTGCTTGGTTCGCCTGCAGTTAACTGTAGCGTATGGTGAAAAACGTTAAACAATTGCAAATGAGAAAATTTATTGAACTGTTTTGACTGGGCTTCAGTGCTTCCTATGATGGGTTACTGCTGGGTTATTTTTTTTAATAAAGTTAGATCTATTAGAGTGTAGAGAAGATCTTAACAACAGGTTTCAGATCTTTCTTGAAACAGACTGTTTCGGTGAGCTCTAAATTATGCTCTGGGTTGGTTATTTCTATTTTGCAAAACTGGGCTTGCGCTTCCTAACGAAGACATATATGTAACTGCTCAAAATTGCGTAGAGAATGTGGTGCAACTCCACATTATTTCATTCGTACAGCAAGGAGTACCTGAGTTCAACTTAGATCAATTTGATGTTCGAGGGAATATGACGCGACTAACAGTGCACAGATTCGCTGATGCTCGAATTACGATGTTACAGTGGTCACTCAGAATTTTTATCTGATTTCTACTGAGCATAGAAAATTTTCGGTATTTAATCCAGAACATTACACCTTCAATCAAATAACACAGGGTAAAAGAGAAATTTTGAAGAACTCTTTGGAACATTGGTAACGTTATTTTTCGATTTTACATGTAACTTGATACATTCCTGTAATTTCTCACTTTCGATTAAATTTCGTTTATTTTAACGATTATTGAAATGCTGACTTATTTTTTATGTATTTCCATCTAAAATCGTCAATGACATTTTAATATTTTGTTTTGAGTAGTATATTCATGAATAAAATTCACAAATATCAGGTGAAATAACCATGGTCGCCCAATCAACACGTAAAAATTAAACACCAATTAGCAGTTTATAGCTGCATTACATCTGTAAAAAAGCTGACGTGATAGCTTTATCTTGAATAATACAGTATTTAAACTTAAATTACACTGAAAGCTTGATAAGTTCTGCATAAGATTGTTTTTTTTTTACTTAATTCAAATAAAAGTGACTGAGACAGCTAGTAGCTACATAACAGCGAAAAATTCAGCTTTGTGCTGAACAACTTTGAAAAATATTTCAATTATACAGCTTGATTCTGAATAGTTTATTGTTTGGTTTCTTTAAGCTGCATAACTCGGCAAACCGTACTCATTTATTCAGAATATGGATGGATACTGATTACTTTTTTAGCGTTTAAGCAGCTAACTTCTGCATAAATGAAGATGACTACGATCTTATGACAATCAACCCCTAATAATCTGAATAGGAGTACTGAGACTTGCAGCTTTAGAACCGTTTATCAGAAGTACGATAAAAACGTACTGTTACTGACAGTTACAAGTGACCTGTTACACAGAAATTGTAAACAAATCGTCTGTGTGAACAGCTTATATGCAGAATCAACATCGTCACCACTATTTTTATCCTAACATAACCTCTCTTTTCTTAAACTAAACGATATTATTACAAATAATAATTCGATGATTTTATTAAAAAAACATCTGGGTAGTATTCTAATACCTACCTGATTGCTTTCTACCACTTTGATTAGTAACAATTGAATAAAATATTTTATCCGTCGAAAAGGGTTACTATAAGACAATATATAATAGTTAACAAAACAATTTAACCAAAATAATATACTTAGCAATATATATAATTTCATCCAGAGAGCGATGCCACCATCACTTAAATTGGATAATAAAATGCTGATATTGTACATTTAATTACATACCTTCTTTATAAAACAACGAAAAAGATCTGAATTATGAATATTTCTGTATATCAGAGTTTGATATTTTCATCTGCTTAATAGAGTTTTAAATTCTGAACAAAGGTTCGATCAGCTTTTATGCAGAAGTTAACCAAACGTTATTCAGATTTAAGCGATTAATTATGTGCCCAAATTGCTTGAATATTGACTGTATAAGCATTTATACAAACTTTATCCCTACATCTTTTACAGCGTTTAGTCATCAGAATTGCTATTATACAAAAGTTAATCAGCTAGTTTGTGTTGCTTGCTTGAACTTGTCTTTGAAGGTAATCTCCGATTGTGGCGCTGCCAATTTAGTCAGGATCAATGCCGCTAAGACGTGACTTTTTCCGCAAAAAGGAGCTAATTCCACCCGGTTCTATCTTTCTGAGGTGTAACTCTGATCTTTTTGGGGTGCCGTTGACATCGGCCCTCAATTTTTGTCCACTTATTGAGTTGGCTGCAAAAAAGTTAGGGATCCTTGTCAAGATGAGAGAGTACTTCACGCCTCAACAGTTAATGAACTTGTATAATGTTCAAGTCCGGTAAATGGAGTACTGCTCCCACCCGTGGGACAGATATGCTAAATCCCAACTTGATGCACTTTAGTCAATTTATCAGCTCCCGGCACTGATCGACGTCACGCTCCGGGACGAGACGGAACGGGAAGTAGTCACCTCCTTATGCAAGGCAGCCATGCTAGCGAAGGAGGAGGTGGAACACGTGAGGGAGAGTACAGCCGGATGACCTTCGACGTCGCGAAGTGATTTCCAATCAGAGAGGTACGCCTTAGAGGGCCGGAGCCCACCGTGGTCACGGGATTGTCTCATCAGGTAACGGTGACCCTGGCACGTCAAGGGCTATTGAAGGACACCGTGGATTTAAGTCAGTACAAGTTTGAATGACCCGCCCGTCCTTCCCTGGGTGGAAGGAATGATCTGATGATTTTACCGCGAAAAAAAAGACATACCTACCATCAGAGGCATGGCCAGTGGTATGGTGTGTCCGCAGCGAACTATACTATACAAGTGAACTGGCATGTTTGAGAAGTTGGCAAGTCTGAAATTACATTAAATTATCAATTCAGAAAAAAAGCTATCAGAATTATTAACATATATTATCTATAATTACATCCACATTCGAATATAGTAGGAAAATACAATCAACACATTTATTAATTTACATTGCAATCTGATCAGAATTAAATTAATTCAAAATATTAACTTGTATCAAGAAAGGTTGGTTACGCTGTATTCTTGGCGATTGGAAAAATTCCTGGCCACCGCTTATGACCTGCGGAAAATTCGAGGTACTACATTTATCAAGTGCAATTTGATGTAATGACAAAGACACTAGCGCCGCGTCTAAAGGTCATGAATGGTGGCGTGTATTTTAAATTTTAATGATTACGTGACTAATGTCAAAATGGTTGCGAGCGATACGTCCTCCCTCAGAAAGCGCTCCGCGCTGTCTAAATCAAAGAACAAACCGTTCTTGGTTTTATATTGAATTTTGTCATTGCATATTATAATTGTTTAATATTATTATTATTCTTTTAAATGAACTAATTATTTTTTTCATGCAAGCTAACATAGTAACCTTAGTTATTCAATACTTTTTGATTGAATATCCAGTAAAATATTGATAGATAAAAAATATAATTTCGAACGATAAATTGTCAATATCTTCCTGTTTTGCAGAATTATTTTTGGTGTATTTCTGAATGAAAAATAAAAAACTGATTAATACAGTCCAAATATAAACATTTAGTTGTACCACGGACATTTTCAAATATTATTTTACTATTATAACTTCTATGTAATGAGGTACCAAACATTGACAAAATGTAGAATTTTATGAAACATCCTTTGCAGAGACAAGGTTTTTACTCATGTACGTAAACAAATCTAAAAATTTGTTTAATACACTCCACAGAAAAATAATCAAACTGTCTCGGGTATATATTTTTTTTTAATTTGTGGCTATATCTTTCCCAGAATCAGGTTCCAAAGTTCGCACAAATGTAAGGAAACGTGTGAAAGCCCTCTTAAATACAAAAAAATAAATAAATAATAAAATACACCGTACTCCTTCAATTGCCCTTTTCATTACCCGTTTGGACAGAATTCAACCAAACAAATAAAATAAATAAATTAACAACCCACAGTGGTGGATTACGGTCATTTCACACCGAGGCGCGACGTGACGCAACGATACTGCAAATGTGTATCTTATTATGTAGTGAATAAAGTTAGATTTGAGTTGCTATTAAAATGCAACGCGGCGCCGCGTTGCGTCGCGCTGGATTTTGAAAGGTGTATCTTTTCGTGTAGGTAATAGGGTTAGATTTTGAGTAGCGTCCATTTTATATAAAAATTAAGCATTTTTATATAAAAATGATTTATATAAAATGGACACTTCGTCTGAAACAAAAACGAGCGAAGCGAGTTTTTTAAAAGTATCAAACGAGTGTATAATACCTAGTTATATACAGTTTCATACACTACTTTATCTACTTTCATTGAACACGAATTTATCAAATAAAAGATAAAGATTGACACAGTACTATGGCGCCAAAACTCCCGTTATCACCGCGCATGGGCCACAGCGCGCGCAGCCACAGATAAAAAATGAAATGGATGTATCTGTAATCTGTATCGTAATGAAAAAAAAATTATTATAACATTATTTTGTTAGAGAAATAGTGTCATAATTTAATTTTTTAATTTCATTTCGATATACTGTGTGTAAAGTACGTCATTATAAACTCGTTTTGAGTTTTGTATTTTGAATTTAACGATATGAGAGTAGATAAAATAGGTAACTTAACTGTTGCTATCTTCGATCAACTAATCAATGATCAAAGGTTGCTGTACAATTAGTTAGCTGTTTATAATAAAACCTGTTTCTTGTTCCTAATAATGGACTGAGTGTGTTTTATTAAAAGTACCTAACAGTAATTGCTTCCATATTCATTTGTCTTGCTATTAGTAGGTAGAACTAAATGATGGTTTTTTTTTATTTTTTATATCGTTGTAATATCATCAAATTAATCCTCACAGGCTACCCACCCAGCGCAGAACGTTAAGGATTATCAAACTCGTATTTACTAAAATCTACGGTGTTCTTCCATCGCCCTTTTTCGTTCCAGGGTCACGGTTGCCTTAAGAGACAGTCCCGCGAACCCGGAAGGCGTTGGCCTTCTAAGGGGGGCCCGAAGCCGGCCGTCAGATTTCTCGCGTCGATTGATCGCGTCGTCCGAGCCGAGCCGATGCGAATGGCATTAGTAACACCCTTATTACGTTGACATAAAGGTTTTCTCCGCATCGATAAATGTGGGGGGACCCTTAGACTTTCTTTAAGCTTAACTTTTTAATCATTATGGAGACAAGCATAAAGTTTTAATTTAACTGAAAGACAAAGTCTTACTATTAACAGGAGGCAACTCGGTCCTAATATATAAAAGCTATAAAAGTGAAACATTTTTCAAAAGGTACAATAAAAAAAACCGAGGCAGGGGCGACAGACGTCAGGTTGCTGGCAATAATATTCATCTGACTACAGCGGCATCTATAACCTCCATTATAAACATTCCACCAAACGTAAACCAAGAAGCAAAACTCGTTAAACCATGTTTGACTCAAATCTCATAGCTTACTAAAACAAACTGTAGGTGGCGTTCAACCAATCGATATTGGTTCATTTGTTAGTATGTTACTGTTCAATTGGCTTCAAGGGTATAACATAAATAATAACAAACTAAATAAAACAGCAAAAGGGGCAATACTTGATCATTAGTTAAGCAAACTACCTATTAGTTGAGACGCTCTTTCGAATTTTCCCCTATAAGGTGCGGTCATGCGAACGACTCGACATGTAAAGAAAATGATTCATATTATGAAAGCATAAATCAGCATCACTTTTATTTCATTTTTAGGGTTCCGTAGCCAAATGGCAAAAACGGCACCCTTATAGATTCGTCATGTCTGTCTGTCTGTCCGTGTATGTCACAGCCACTTTTTGTCGAAAGTATAAGAGCTATCCTGTTGAAACTTGGTAGAAAGATGTATTATGTGAACCGCATTAGGATTTTCACACAAAAATCAAAACAAAACAAATTTTGGGGGTGCCCCCCATACTTAGAATTGAAACTCAAAAAAAATTTTTTCACTAAACCCATACGTGTGGGGTATCTATGAATAGGTCTTCGAAAATGATATTGAGGTTACTAACATCATTTTTTTCTAAACTGAACAGTTTGCGCGAGAGACACTTCCAAAGTGGTAAAAAGTGTGTCCCCCCCCCGTAACTTCTAAAATAAGAGAATGATAAAACTAAAAAAAATATATAATGTAGACCTCAACCAAAACTACCAACGAAAATTAGTTTGGATGAGATACAGTTAGCAGTTTTTGAGATATAGTACATTTTCAAAAACCGCAAATATAACTTTGCCATTCATACAAATACTATGAAAAACAAAGTTATTTTCATTGTTTGTGTATATTACTTACTAATCTCAATATAATTATATCTCTAATCTATGCTTGCTGCTACGGAACCCTTCATGGGCGAGTCCAACTCGCACTTGGCCGGTTTTTTATTTTTCTTTTAGATTAATTGTAAGTCTATGTAATATAATGTGGGGTGCGGTGCTAAGACAGGAAACCTCCACGTGCGCCCGTGGACTGGAGTTCCCTCTCGGATACGTCCGGGGGGAAGACCAGTTTTTTGGGCCGGTGCACCCTGGGATGCGGGCAAAAACTCTCCTTAGGCACTGTGTGCCTAAGGGGTTTCTTTGCCCGTATGCAAATAGCCTGTCGGGTGGACGCTCCAACGCGTGTCCCTCTGAACAGCAGAGGGCACAGCGGCGGAGCGGGCTTGCGGACGGTGAGTAATGGGTATGCTCGCCGTCCGACCAAGGACCAAGCCCGGGTCGGTGGCGCGTCGTGTTTCACGCGTCACCGACGGGGCCCCTTATGGGGTCAAATGCCTGCCGGGGTCGCGGATTTTTCTTAATCCAGGATACCGTGGCCCCGGAACGTAAAGGGCATCCGACGGAACACGGGTGGATTTTAGTCAGTAAGAGTCTGACAGTCCCTCCCGCCCCACCCGGGGCGGGAGGACTCATTTGATGATTTTGCCACCCTAAAAAAAAAAAAAAAATATATGTAATATAATGTGATTTAATTCGATTTATTTGATTTCGATTGATTTATTTTAATGTTAATTACTTTTATAAAATTAAAAAAATTAAATAAAAGCCCTTTAAATGAAATACTAACCCTTTTTACTTACTAACCGTCGACTTTTCTACACCTTATAAACAAATTATAGCTTCCATTATGTCTAATGCTATGCTGGATATGTTTGATAATGTTCTCAGAACAAAAGGGCCAACTAGGTCATATTTGCATCCAGTGGCGTAGCTAGACCTAATCTATAAGGAGGCGAAACGCATCAGCGAGGCCCTTTTTTTCTAAGTAAGACGCATTGCCCTATGCCCGGCGCGAGGCCCTATGCCGAGGCCAAGATGTCTTGGTTTCCCCAAACAGTGAGGCCTCTTTGGTTATTTCAATTTGAGTTTAAACTTTGAAATGTTTTTCTTAGAATACTGAATGTTTTTGCTGTAGTGCTTTACTGATTTGAACTTGTGATCGCCGATGTAACTAGCAGATTTTTTATGGATTAGAGCTTCCACACCGCGCATGGCCCCATCAGGTTCGAGGCGAGCAAGGGTCCGTATCGCTAGCTACGCCACTGACTTCATGAATCACCAGTAAATGCACAACTAGCATAATCTGGAAGCCCAGGTGTACTCAATAAAGGTAACGAAAACTTTTTAAATTTTAACGTATGGGATCAAATAAGCGGCCCTTATTATTGAATGAGAAACCAATGATTAGAATGAAAGCCTATGGGCAAATTGCATTACTAGATGTATGCGTTTTTGACTGTTACAATGGTTTAAGAAAGAGCTATAATAATATAGGATTAAAAAAATTTTGCCCAAAAAAATTAACTGAATTTGTTTACAAATCCAATTCTAATTAGTACAAATGCACATGCATTACTTATGACAAAACCATCCTAATCACCTACTAACCGTGTTCATTGAAACGACAAACAAACAAAGATAAGGAATAAATGCATTGCAGTGATAGTGTGTGACCCCTGGCACGGGAGAGCGCGACAGGAACCATTCATTATTACGCAGTCCAACTTGTACCATCTCGCTATCGAGATGTGGTTACACAAATTGATATTCCTCTCTTTACTCCTTGTGGTTATCTGTGAAGGTGTGTCTCTGTTATATTTTTTATCAATTTTGTCGATATTTATCGATAACTGTGTCTTCAGTTGCGTCTTCAGTGTCGTGATTTTTCTCGTCCCTTTTTTGTGTGATAAGAATATTTGGGTGCATTCCTATATTTGTTTTGGTGTTTTTATTTCGTGTCCAAATTGATTAGAACTTTGTGTTTTTTTTTCTGTTTAATTAAGATTACATTATCGTGTCTAATGAGCTGCAAAAAGTAACACGTGCATTTGAAACTTGAGTCGCATTTATACGTACTTCGTTTACTAAGCCCTTTATAAGAACCAGTCTTCTAAGGTTACGTAGGTAATTAATATTGCTATTGACAGCATTTTCAGGCAGACTTGTCATCAATTCGAAGATTTGTTCTCTATTTGTTATACATAATATTATCTAAACTGTTAATAAGGTCGCAGTTCTAACAGGAACTTAAGTCTTTGAGACTAACATTTTCCTCCGAATCAACTAGATAACAAAACGCAATAAGGTAAACTTTTAAAAATACAATATACACTTGAGAACCCTCACACATATCATCATCAGCCGGAAGACGTCAACTGCTCATAGGCCTCCCCTTAGCCCACCACGTCGAACGACAATTTGCCACTTGCAACAATAATAATGGTAGCACAAAGAATATTTTACAAAATGCCCATAACATTACAGATGCAGACACAGAGGAAGACACTAGTGACGCAGCTGAGAAACTGGCGAATGGAGAGAAGAAGCTTAGTGAAAACATTGTGCAGATGTTGGAACACTTCAAACAGGAAGATCCCGTAGGTCTCCCGGGAGCAGACATCCCGGACCCATACCCTGTGCCTGACATGAAGCAATCCTTGCAACTCGGCACGCTGTACTTCAAGAATACGGCTGTGCATGGTATCAGCAAGTTTCGCATCTTGTATGTCAATGCTGAAATTGGAGCAATGGAGGTGAATTAACTTTCTTTTTTTTATTAATTTTGCAATCAATGGAACAATCCGTAACTTACTTTTTCATACTTCCATTTCAAAACCTGAACGTATTCAAGTGTAGTTTCTCACATTTTAGACCCCAACATTTTTGACAGATAACAAAACGCCACCATCATCATTGATGTGAGAAAACGTTTAGCCACATGTAAATATTAAATAAACAAAGGTGTACCAATTACAGAATTGTAGAAACGGTCTCCTACATATTCAGTAATCTTAAAGTAGATTACAGTTAAAAACAGAATAACATCTTTTCTGTCTCCTAAACTAAATATAAGCGATCAAAAATATTATTTAGCCAATTAATTCTGTTCCAGGTCCATGCTGGAATGACAATAGATGTGCTACAAGCTCGTGGAAATTACACGTTATCATCCTTATTCAACAGGGCACAAGGCCCATTCACAGTAGACATCACCGGTCTGAAGATCATAGCGAGAGCCTCGCTAGGCGTCGAGCGAGACGGAAAACTGAGAGCACAAGACATCGAAATAGATCTAGGATTCAACACCATCGCTGTCAACTTCGAAAACTTGGGTTTCTTGGGAGGAATGTTCCAAGGAATAATAAACTCTGTGGGTAATTTCCTCTTCGACTCCGTCAAGCCATACGTTTTAAAGGAAGCTTATACTAAAGTCAGAGCTGAAATCAACACAAAACTAGACGAAGTCGCCGGTGATATGCAGTTTCCTAACTCTATTTCGCCATTAGACATGGTGATCATTGATGTCAGGAAGAAAGTACGTGATATGCAACTGGATCCATATCAAATCAAGGACTACAACGCCACTGTGAGTATATTCACTGTATCTCTAACCAGAACTTGGATCCTTGGAATAACATCCTTCCAAAGAGTTGGCAACATAACTTTGAAGTTAGAAAATAACACGGCCATTGCAGATTTTGACATCGGTACTCAAAAACTTGAAGGGAGAACTCAGTGGGATATTTCAGCAATAGGAGGTCTTGTGTCAAGAGCAGGCACTGCATCGTTCTCAGTAGATTACATCAGTGCGAGGTTAGTCTTGGCACAACCACTTGATACTAGAAAGAAACCAAAATTCAGAGACATAGATCTTGAGGTTGGTAATATTCAAGTTCGATGCAACGGTGCAGGGACCATAGATTACGTCATTGAATTTACGGTCAACATTTTACCAAATATGCTGAGGTACCAGATAATGGATGCTTTAGAAGGTCCTCTGAAGGAGAGAGTACAACAGGAGTTAGATAAAATCAATGTCGAAGAGGAGATAAAAGAAAATTTACCAAAAATTGATGAAATGGATCGAACAGGGTTCAAATTGTCAGATCTCAAAGATTCAGTGGCAGAAAATGGACCTTTTGATGAAGATGAGTTTTTCAACTTTTAATTAGGTGTTACTGTGAATGAAAATTAACTTTATCATTGTAATAACAGCGTCTACTTATTTATTTAATTAAATATGTTAAATTCGGATATTTATAATATTTTTCTCCTTTTGATATTCGCACCTACGTTGCCACCTTAATTCCTCATCATAACTGAAATATTTTAAAAGTGAATTCTCTATAAATAACAATAATCTCATTGAACGTCTCTCAAGTAGAGTAGGAATATTCGGAATCTCTTCCCCTACTGTTGTCCCGTATTCTCTCTACAATACAGAATGCCTATTAGCAAAATACAACAGTCTTGACTGACGTCAATAGCGATAGCCACGACATCTGTAGTGTATCATACACATTCATTCGACAACAACGTAGACACACATCACAATGTGTTGTTATCAACAAGTTCTCGATAACGAATGTATACTCTCTGTCAATAGATGGCGTTTATACTGAGTATGTATTTTAAAAACTTTTTGAAAAAAAGGGAACCGACTTCAAAACCAAACAAAAAAACTTTTTTTTGAAGTCGGTTCCCTTTTTTTTTCAAAAAGTTTTTTTATTTTTCCCTTTTTAGTTTAGATAGTCAACAAAAATCTTCATATAATCGGTGTCTTTGAAAATCTACAATCCTAGTAAGGAACAAAAACGGAGCTATGTGGGGAACTTCACGAGATATCCATTATTGTTATACTAAAACCTTTCCCAGAATGTAATGAACACTTTTCTGAAAACCGCATCAAAATCTGTTCAGCCAAACGCGAGATAATCGCGGACAAACATACATACAAACATACATACAGGTCGAACTGAGAACCTACTTTTTTTTTTAAGTCGGTTAAAAAGATTCACACACATATTATAAATACAGTAATTAAGGAGGGTTTGATTGTGAATGAGTAAAGGTATGGCAGACTAACGATGCATGGACTTTGTGAATTATCTACGACTAGCAAGGAAATAACTGCTAACATGACGAGTAATTGAGTAATATCACAGAATAATTAATAGTACTATACGGTAATATGGAGGAAGAAGATAGGTTGCGCAGAATAGATTATGTTAGTGATAATAGTATAAATGCAGAAATGTAAGTGAACAAAACTAGAAAATGTCAAAAATGTAGATGTCGTATGATGCTAAGAAACACAATACATAGCGAGCAAAAGACAGCGGGTGTCATAAACAGAGATAATTAATAAATGGTACAAAAACAAACACCCACCTTATTTATTGAAAACAACACGTTATGATTTGCTAAAGACAATATTTAAAAAGAAAAGGTCGTAAACAACAATTAAGCAAATTCTACCAAGATGCCCATAATTATTGTAAATCGACAAATCACCCAGCAAGAATTCCAAATGATCAAACAGGAAATCCCTGGCAGTATTGATAAAGTCATTGTGTCCACTGATAAATTGTGACCCCTGACTTGTGCGACTGCCAAACAATATATTTGGCTCTTTTTAGTCTCTGTTAACATAAACTGAAGAGAGGATGTGGTTGGAAAAAATAATATTCTTCTCTGTGCTCCTCGTGGTGTTCGCCCAAGGTGCGTTTCATTTGATTATGACAATGTGTGCATCAAAATACTTATTTGTGGACCTTTATTTTGGGGTTTGTGCTTAATTAGCGTGTCGTTATTTCGTAGACTCTCAATAATATTTGTTTTAAGTGCCCTTGTTTTGATGGTTTTGTCTTGTGTGATGAGTATGAGTCAATATTAGATCCGTATGCGTATTAGTTTTACGTCAGTAGGAGTTTGTGACGGTTATTTTGATAAGCGAGATCAAGATTCAGATATTTACCTACCTACGATTGTTTTTTGTGTATTTCATAAGAAATCTAACAGGCAGGTTATAATCGAAAAATGATCTCAAACATGACTGTGAAAAGAATCTTGAAACTTGAAATTATTGGAAATGTAATTGTTTCTGTGAAACATGTCGATTTAATTTAATATCTTAAAATCCAAGCGTGTTATTAAAAGTTAAGTAGACGAATCATTAAAAACCCATGAACATAACCTTTCAGAATATGAGTCAGACGAAGACACGACGGAGAAAGCTCTGACTGAGGGCGAGCAAAAGCTGAGTGACAACATAATGTTGATGCTGAACCACTTCAGGCAGCCCGACCCTGTTGGTCTACCAGGAGACGTGATCCCTGACCCCTGTCCCGTGGCGGATATGAAGCAGTCCCTGTCAGTCGGTACGCTGTATCTGACCAACACTCAGGTGTACGGCCTCAGTAAGCTTCGAATCTTGTACGTGAAAGCTGAAATTGAAAATCTAGAGGTAATTCTTTCTTTGTTACTATTTGAGCTTTGACGAATAGCAACATATTTAATCGTAAAAATATTGATATTACCAATCATCACCATTATTTTATAAACCGTAGGACGTCCACTGCTGAAAATAGGCCTCTATAGATTTCTAATAGGACCGTTTGGATGCGGCTTGCATCCAGCACGATCTTGTGGTACTTTGCCTAGAAGTAAATAACTGTAGCACTCTGCACTGAATATCAGTTTGATTCAGGTTGTCCCATGCACCGTTTAATATGTTGTGTACTTTTTGTTTGTAAAGAGCCCATATAGTCTAAATAGATAATTAGAGTCAACCAAACAGATCTATACCACTTAATCATTATTCCAGGTCACAGCAGCTCTCCGTATAGACAATTTGCAAGCTCTAGGTAACTACACGATATCATCATTCTTCAGCTCCTCGAGAGGACCATTTACCGTCGACATCACTGGCTTGAATATCATAGCAAAGGCTAACGTTGGCGTCGAGCGCGACGGAAAACTCAAGGCACAAGATATACACATCGATATAAGCTTCAGCTCTATTAACACCAACTTCGAAAACTTAGGCTTTCTTGGTGGCGTAGTTCAGAGTCTCATCAACAACGGAGGAACTGCCATCTTTGACTCCAGTTTACCAGCTATCCTCAGAGAAGTCTACCCTAAAGCCAGAACTGAAATAAACAACAAACTTGAAGAAGTAGCTGGTGATTTGCAGTTTCCCAACTCTATTTCTCCTCTAGACATGGTGATCTGTGACCTCAGGAAAAAAGTAAGCGATATGAAGCTAGATCCTTACAGAGTGCAAGATTACAACACGTCCGTCAGCATCTTCACTGTATCTTTGTCCAACACTTGGATTACCGGCATATCTTCTTTTCATAGAGTTGGAAATATAACTTTGAAGATGGAAAACAACACGGCAGTTGCGGACTTTGAAATTGGTACTCAAAAACTTGAAGGACGAACTCAATGGGAGGTTGGAGCAGTAGGTGGAATTGTGTCAAGAGCTGGAACTGCAGTGTTCACAGTAGAATATTTAAGCGCTAGAGTAGTATTAGGACAGCCAATGGATACCAGAAAAACTCCTGAGTTTAGGGACTTAGATTTCGATATCGGGAATATACAACTTCGGTGGAATGGCGCTGGTACAATAGATTACGTCATTGAATTTGCTGTGAACGTTATTCCAAATCTGCTGAGGTACCAGATCATGGATGGTTTGGAAGGTCCTCTGAAGGAAAGAATACAAAAAGAGTTAGATAACCTTAATGTGGATGCGTTGATTAAGCAAGAATTGCCTAAAGTTGATCAAATTCAAGCGACGGGCTTCAAATTGTCTTCTCTTAAAAGTCCGGTGGTTGTTGAAAACCAGTATGATGAAGATGATTTCTTTAATTTTTAAATATTATTTGTTTGTAATATCTTAATAGCAATATTTTACAAAGTATTTTGTTTAGTTTTTCTTTGTGACACTGTGGGTGACACAGCCAAAAGGAATCCTGTACGTCCTCAGTTAACTTCCATTGTTTATACTTATTTTAATAATTCATTATCTTGATGATAAAGTAAAGAAGGAATTACATAATACATAATTAATTAATTAGCGTTCAATTAAACAAAAGACAAATGACCAGTTACCTGAGAATTGATTAGTAAAATGCAAAACCAACTTTAACGGCTCATTCTTAAATTAAATTCGTTGCAGAAATTGTTTTTTTTTAATAAAAGTCGGTGTAGATCAAGAGCCTCACATAAAAACATGACCGACATAATATGAGTAGTCACGAATGCACTCAAACCGGTAGTAACGGTACCGAGATTCGATTTGGCTGTATCAAGAATCAATTCGGAAAATCATTTAAGTGAAATGTCGATTAATTTACAACGGACGTGCAATCTGTATTACAATTTATATTTGTTAGTGTCTCTTTTCCGTGCTATTTTTTTCTATTTACTTTATCAAATATTGTGTTACAAATAAAAATATACAGGGTGTAAGAGACATCGACGCACAAACGGATACCATGGGTCCAGGACAAGATTCTGGACCCCCCGTGTTGGAATTTTTCGTCGGTTTTTTCCTAATTTTCAAATTTAAAAAAAAATAAGTAGGTTTTTTTTTTACTTTAGGGAGGGACTGTCAGACTAGTACTGACTAAAATCCACGGTGTCCTTCAATAGCCCTTTACGTTCCGGGGTCACGGTTGCTGTTTAGTCCCGCGACCTCGGCAGGCTTTGGCCCTCTAGAGGGGGGCCCCCTTTAGAGGGTCAAAGCCTGACAATAAATACCTCACTGACATTACAAACCTCATAATCTTTCTCATTTCTCGACACAATGTTTTAAAAGGTTCTCATCATTAGATTATTCCAAACGTGTCCGATTTTTGCGTAAATCGAATATTCGTAGTCCATTTAAATACATCACGCGGAATTATTTCGATGATGGCACGGTATGGTGTGAATGATCGCTCGATCGCTCTTATGGTCAGTTTTTTTTTAATTCGCCCAGTTTTAGGCAAACTATGGTCTTTCAGCCATGTCTTCCGTCATGTCTTGTGTAAGTTTTTTAAGAAGAGAATACTGAAGACGAGGCGGTATGGTCTAAGACCTTAGTTTGCCTAAAAAGGGCGAAGGAAAAAAAAAGTGTAAGTTTTTTTTTTTAAATAATATCTTTCGTTTAATTTTATGGTCAGTCAGTTAATAATACACTAGATATACATAATTATTTATGACGTAGATTTTTCGCGCCGCATAAATTGTAAGTATCAATCATATTGATCCCAAATAACATCGACAAAAAAATCATTTATTCACACTCTTATAGCCTGGCCACACTAATAGCATTTCCTTGTCTTTTTTTAATGTTCGTATAAACGTCTAGGTATAAACACGATAACTAACGGCATTTCCCGTAAGTATGGCCCTAGTCTAAAAGTGTACGGTCAAAACGAAAACCTTGATCTGTGACGAAAACTTACGAACTCGGTGCGAGACAGTTTAGCGTCATCCCATTTTCTGCTGCTACAGGTGGCCAAAGTGAACGAGGTGGCGCTAGACGACTTGTATAGGTCCGTCTCTTTCACTCTCTAGAACTACTCTGGTCGACCACCAGGTGATGAAAACCTCAATTGGCGTGACTTAAGGGCGCATAACCAGAAAGTTGGCAACGTCGCAAATAGCTGTCAAATATTTACAAGTTTTAATTCATTTACTGTAAAAAAGTACTACTTTACTTTACTTTTCAAATACTGATCATTAAATGAGAATAAAAGTTACAAACGATTATGATCATCTTTTACTGTATGAAAATAAGAAAAAAGGCTCTGTAGTGAACTAAAAAATTGATATAGGTATGCAATTAAAACACTGAATTTGATGTTGTCACCGTTTCAGGTTTAAAAAAGGCATTTGGAAGGTTTCCAAATACTTTTTAGGGTTCCGTACGTCCGAATACAAAAACGGAACCCTTATAGGATCACTCGTGTGTCCGTCTGTCTGTCGCTTACAGTCAATTATCTCCGATTCTACTACACCGATTGGGTTGAAATTTGGTACACATATCAATTCCTGTGACCCAAGCACAGAGGTGTGACGTGAATAGATGAATTCTGTATGTGGGAGGTAATTTTTGGGAGGGAAGGGGAAAATAAAAAAAAAAAGTTTTGAAAACTGGATCGTGTGACATATCAAATGAAATGTCTTGTTGAGACAATTTTAAATGTATTTTTTTTGTAATTTTAAAATAAATAGTTTCCAAGTTATGCAAGAAAATAGATGAAATTTGACCATTCCCCCTCCCCTCTTATCTCCGAAACTACTGAACCTAAAATTTTGAAAAAAATACAGTAATAAGTTTTCTACTTATAGATTATAGGAAAACCTATAAGAAGTCCATATCTGTATATGGGAGGTAATTTTTGGGGGGGAAGGGGAAAATTAAAAAAAATATTTGAAATCTGCATCGTGTGACATACCAAATGAAAGGTCTTGTTGAGACAATCTTAAATGTATTTTTATTGTAATTTTAAAATAAATAGTTTCCAAGTTATTCAAGAAAATAGACTAAATTTGACCATTCCCCCCCCCCTTATCTCCGAAACTACGGAACCTAAAATTTTGAAGAAAATATAGAAATTAGTTTTCAGCTTATAGATTATAAGATAACCTATAAGAAGTCCATATCTGTATATGGGAGGTAATTTTTGGGGGGGGGAAGGGTAAAATTTAAAAAAATATATTTGAAAACTGCATCGTGTGACATATGAAATGAAAGGTATTGTTGAGACAAACTTAAAAGTATTTTTTTTGTTAATTTTAAATAAATGGTTTCCAAGTTATTCAAAAAAAATAGACGAAGCTTGACCATTCCCCCCCCCCCTATCTCCGAAACTACTGAACCTAAAATTTTGAAAAAAATACAGGTATAGGATAACCTATAAGAAGTCCATATCTGTATATGGGAGGTAATTTTTGGAGGCGGAAGGGGAAAATTAAAAAAATAATATTTGAAAACTGCATCGTGTGACATATCAAATGAAAGGTCTTGTTGAGACAATCTTAAATATATTTTTTTTGTAATTTTAAAATAAATAGTTTCCAAGTTATTCAAGAAAATAGACGAAATTTGACCTTTCCCCCCCCCCCTTATCTCCGAAACTACTGAACCTATTTTTTTTTTTAAAATACAGAAATTAGTTTTCTACTTATAGATTATAGGAAAACCTATAAGAAGTCCATGATATTAAAATAACATGGTAAATCACTCAATATTGTGCGTACCAATATGGGTCAGATTAAAAAAAAAAAAGGCCAAGTGCGAGTTGGACTCGCCCATGAAGGGTTCCGTAGCAGCAAGCATAGATTAGAGATATAATTATATTGAGATTAGTAAGTAATATACACAAACAATAAAAATAACTTTGTTTTTCATAGTATTTGTATGAATGGCAAAGTTATATTTGCGGTTTTTGAAAATGTACTATATCTCAAAAACTGCTAACTGTATCTCATCCAAACTAATTTTCGTTGGTAGTTTTGGTTGAGGTCTACATTATATATTTTTTTTAGTTTTATCATTCTCTTATTTTAGAAGTTACGGGGGGGGGACACACTTTTTACCACTTTGGAAGTGTCTCTCGCGCAAACTGTTCAGTTTAGAAAAAAATGATGTTAGTAACCTCAATATCATTTTTAAAGACCTATTTATAGATACCCCACACGTATGGGTTTGGTGAAAAAATTTTTTTTGAGTTTCAATTCCAAGTATGGGGGGCACCCCCAAAATTTGTTTTGTTTTAATTTTTGTGTGAAAATCCTAATGCGGTTCACATAATACATCTTTCTACCAAGTTTCAACAGGATAGCTCTTATACTTTCGACAAAAAGTGGCTGTGACATACACGGACAGACAGACAGACAGACAGACATGACGAATCTATAAGGGTTCCGTTTTTGCCATTTGGCTACGGAACCCTAAAAACGTGATAGGTAACATCGTACGGAACCCTCTTCACGCGAGTCCAACTCGCACTTGGCCGGTTTTTTTTACATCTAAAACTATTTATTCGTTGTTACGATATTACTTATTGCATTCCCTTACTAAACGTAATTTTCAGGGATGCTAAGACAGGAAACCTCCACGTGCGTCAGTGGGCTGGAGTTCCCTCTCGGATACGTCCGGGGGGAAGACCAGTTTTTCGGGCCGGTGCACCCTGGGATGCGGGCAAAAACTCTTTCTTAGGCACTGTGTGCCTAAGGGGTCTCTTTGCCCGTATGCAAATAGCCTGTGGGGTGGACGCTCCAACGCGTGTCCCTCTGAATAGCAGAGGGCACAGCGGCGGAGCGGGCTTGCGGACGGTGAGTAATGGGTAAGCTCGCCGTCCGACCAAGCACCAAGCCCGGGTCGGTGGCGCGTCGTGTTTCACGCGTCACTGACGGGGCCCCTTATGGGGCCAAATGCCTGCCGGGGTCGCGGAATTTTTCTTAATCCAGGATACCGTGGGCCCGGAACGTAAAGGGCATCCGAAGGAACACACGTGGATTTTAGTCAGTAAGAGTCTGACAGTCCCTTCCGCCCCACCCAGGGCGGGAGGACTCATTTGATGATTTTGCCACCCAAAAAAAAAAAATTTAAAAAGCTGAGACAGCAATACAATTAAATGAAATTCATAACATTTTTCACAAACAAAAGAAAGTAAAATGAAGTGAAGAAGTTCGTGTTATTCGCAAACATTAACGAGACAAAAGGAAATAAAAAACCGCATCTGCAATAATGTGTAGAAAACCTTTGCTGCGGTCAACGCATCTTATGCCTTGGGGAGGGTTCAGCCTACGACACCATTGCTCCCGCCGAGGCAGCACGCGCCGGACGTTTGCCGGCTTTAGAAAAAAAAAAACGAAATTGTCCATTCCAAAAATTCAAACGTGGAATACTCCGAGAGCGTGCTTTTTCCCGTTTAATTTTAATGTTTATTTAATTTTTTTAAAATGGCGCGATACCAAGTGTTCGTATTATTTTTCGCTGCTGTGATAGCTTCGGGAACTACAAACACACGTAAGTAGATGGAAGAAAGTAGTCAGACAAGTGTTACTATCTGTGTCATTTTACTTTATTGTTTTTTATCAAAATGTTGGTTGTAAAACTTTGATATTTTAATAATTAATAAAATAAATCAACAGCAAATACTTAATTTGCTGTTGATTTATTTTATTAATTAAATAAAACACAGCGAATTATGCATATTTATGCAAACACCTAACTTGAGGTTAACATAAGAAAGCTTTCAGCATAATTCGCGGTGTTTCGGGAAAATTAAGATAACTCTAAAAACAATGAAAAATTAAGTTTCTTTATTCAAAACTGTTGTTTTGAATAATCCAGTTTATTCCTTGTAAATTATCAGAATTCCTAATTTTATTATGTGTTTATCCAGACAATTTAATCTCATATGAACCAATCTATTATTTTTGTTAATATTTTACGCTGCATCTTTGTAAATTATCTACATATTTTAATAAAGTGCCTGTCCAATTAACAAAATCACAGGTCATTAACCTTGCCAGATTTTATTTTGGTCCCGAGGAATTTTCGAAAGGACGTCGACAGGACGAATTCCAATATTTTTTGTACGCACACTTAATACCGGTTTTTGAAGTAAATATATTCAACCTCCTTAGTAGAGGTCGAAAGAAATGCAAATACTAATGAGATCGAAGAAATTGGATTGAGAACTAGAACAAAGCTTGATTAAAATTAGATAATAACGGTAAGTAACACACACGGTACATAAGTAGTCAAATATTTTCTTAAGTTTGTCATGTTGAAGAATCACGTTTTTAGAAAAGTTAGAAAAAAATTGTCCCCTCCTAATATTTTGTTCGAAATAACTTTTTGGTGAACTAAATAGTATTTAGATAGCCTTCCTTCTGTCGTATATAAGCACGACCGAATGGGAGTGCTCTCATTGTAATGATACATTTTTTCTAGCGGTCCATACATTTGACAAGGAAACGAAAACTCTCCAGTGAGCAGTAACTCAACAATTCAATAACATGCCTCCTGATTTGGGAAGGTATACCTAGGGTACTTTCAAAACTTGCCGCCATTTAAGACGTACCTATCACAATAACAAGTCTACATTAATTGATATTTCACCATAAAAAGTGTCAATTATTACGAGAAAGTCAAAACACTTTCACTCGCGCCTTTTTCTGACACTTTCATTTGTACCAAGGAGTAGTGAATCCTGACAGAAATGCAAAACGAGGTAAAAATAATCAGACTTTATAAAACCAGTTGGATAAAATTATCCCTTGATATTTTGTACAACAACTAGTTTGAATCTAGAGGGTTCTGTATGTTAACATTACAGGAGCAGGTTTATATGTAGGTACTGCATGCCTCCAGATAGCTATCATATCATTTTATAGTAGAAACTGCAAACAGGCTAAAGAAAGTTATACGCACGAAGTCTTCATAGAGTCCCTTTACAATTTTTTTTTTAGTATTCTATAAAAAACATGCTATGTCTATGGTGTCAGAGTGACGTACAAAACTAAACTAACTATTTTATGCACGAGTTTCTAAATTAGCATAACTGTAAAGTATAACAAAGACACTAAACGTTTGAACTAAAATCTAATATATGAGCAAGGTTACATACATTTATTTATATTCTGATAATAGTAATAACACTTTCAGTAAAGGTCATCTTTCACAAATGCCAAGTGAAGTTTAAAAAGATCCGCAAAATTGTACTAATATTGTACCTTAGTCCGAATTCTAATCCATGTTCTTTGGCATCTTGACAAATATCGAAATAAAAATATGTTATTATTTTATATAAATTCTAAAAAGATTCGAGAAGGACTTTAACAATTCTCCAAAAATCATCTTCAGAATAGTTATGTTAAAAAAAAAACTTACTACGATAATTCCCCATAGAGTGCAAGAAGAAGATGAAGTAACGACAGTAATGACTTAATAATTATAAGAACACAAATTATTCATTACGTAAACTGGCTGTTAAATACGGAAGACTAGGAAAGTAAATGAGTATTATGGTGGTTGAGTAATAGGGATGCCTGTGCGCAACAAGACGCCAAGACAGTGCTATGCAATGGTAATACTAATGTCAGACGACCTGTCTTTGAAACTTAAGCATGCAATCTAAATATTTGCAAGCAAAATCGATTTTAAAGGAGTTATATTTGACATTATTTGCAACTAAATACGATAAGATAATTCGGCTTACCTGCTTCAATTCTTTAAAGTTTTTCTTGCAAGAAAGGCAAATGAATTCAGATTCTCGAATTCGTATCTCAAAAATCTTTGGAATTAATGAGTCAATATTTTATTTATAATTAAAATTAGCACACAAAGCTTTATGTCAGTCTATCTGAGTATCTATAAATTATCATATAATACGATTATTATTACACATTTAATTGTATTTCATATTAGTACGCCTTTGATAATGCGGGTCGGTATGTTGGTTCCTCTGTGTCACAAGTCACTATTATTGTTGGCCTATATGTATCATCTTCATCTTCCTTCCTGCCCTTATCCCATTTTACTTGGGGTCGGCGCAACACGATTTTTTTCTTCCATTCTTCCCTATCAGACGGCACAGTATCATTTACTCCTTTTTATTCATATCATTCCTTAGACAATCCATCCATCTTTTCTTTGGCCTTCCTCTTCCTCTCCATCCATCAACATTCATACTCATCACTCTCTTAGTTACGTTAGTTATGTATATTATCTTCTAAATCGTTATTTTTTTCTTTTACTGTATTGAAATCGTTTTCAATGCCATGAACATCTTCCCTTCGTCTTCGTTCAATCATCTGTAGATCTTTACCAACCTCATCTAATCCAGCCCTATCACTGATATCATCTTCTGCACATTTCATCAATCGTTTTATTGACCTGTAGTAAATTCTTACGAAAATTGCTTCCAACACTTCACATAAAGCAATCTATGAAGTTATTGAATCACAGACGATGAAATATCGCAATATGACTTTGGCAACTTATTCATCTTTCAATGTAGCAAACATACGCATTACTATCATCTATTTATAATAAAATTATCAACAACTCAACGTTCGTTGAGAAATATTTTTCATAAATATTTTGGTATTTGTTAATAATTTTGTTCTTTGACATTTCATTAACACTTTTGAATGCATGGTCGATCCGCAGGAACAATCTTAAAATTGTGACATTCGAGCTTATTGCAAAATTTTCCAAACGCAAATTACGGTTGCATATCAACAAAAACTTCATAATGTGGTCGTTACTGCTTGGTATTAATGAATGCATCTCAAATGTCATGTCTCTATTTGTTGTGAAAGGAAACAGCCACTATCCATAGGAATTGACAAGGTGGGATGTTAAGAAAAACCTGCGTTGAAGGCCTCAGCAATCTTGTTAATGTTGCAATTTCGCTTTTTATTTTACCAGTTTATGATAGTTACAGAATAACTCTATGAGCATCTAGTCTAGTTAGTTAGCTGAGCAACCATGATCCTGGTTAACCCAAAATGGTCATCTTAATTCTCGTGTCATAATCCAAATGAATTTGGAGCCGGTGCAGTATTTTTTGTTTCTCCAAACTACTTCTTCCATACTTCTCTATCACTCGACATCTCAATAGTCACTCCCCATCTGTGGTTTCTTTGGTCTTCTTCTGCTGTTATAGCCGTCCACATTTATTCTTAATACGTTTAATCTTGGCACTAAATCCTTTGCTCTTGACTGCTAAATCCTTTTACCAACTATATTTTCCTCAATCTTTTGTATGTCTAAAAGATCTACAACACAAGTTTTAAATATTATTATTATAAAAGCGCTGCATAGAATAAAATAAACATTAACGGCTAAACTTATGTGTACATTTGCAGCATAAATATCTTTAAGGTACTATTAATTAACGTCATACTAAGTAGCGTGACACTTGTTAAGTGGTCATTTACTTGCATCGCCATATCCGTCCTAAATATATGAGTACACAAGTTTGTCCTTGCTTGTTATATAATCAGGTATATAACAGTTAATAATACCTTGGTATTAGTGCGTTGATGTGCCTACTTTAGGTTTTGTTAACACGCAACGATATAATTTTAGACTTTTATTGGGGTCAGTTGACCTACTCTAAACGATTCAGTGCTTCTAAGGCTACTATTATCATTTAATCTTTGTCCTAGTTCTTCCGAAGTACTTCTACCTTGACCTGATGTGGATATAACGACAAATTCTAGAGTAAGGTTTAATTGGTCTCCAAGTTTAGTGAAACCAGTCGACGATATGGCTTTACCCGATGTATTTATCCTCCTTGCTGTTTTTAAAGGCACTACGTATTACTATGAACTCTACTACAACCTTAGTATCGAGACTGAAAGTTTTTAAAAGAGGTGTATTATTAGTATCTATTTCAGCTAATGGGTTTGAATGTGGACATAGACAATAGCAATAGCTTATCTACTTTCTGCTTAACTGAATTGACAGGTGTACTTAAAAGTCGAAATTAGAAATATGGATGTTACAATAACCATCGGTTCTGTCAATTACATCGTACTAGCGAACGTGGCTGCAAGCTCATGAAAGTGCAAACTATATAAACAGATAAAGTGTACCAGAGCTAACAGTAAATGGTTTTTGCGAGATCGAGTTTCGCGGACAAGGTCCCGCGGTGGGTCGTCGACCCGGCAGGTGCATTACGACGATCCGTTACTTCACAACCAGTTAAAAAACTTAATTATTTCTGACACGTCCAGCCGCTGGCTATAGGCCCTTCGTTGTACAGATTATAGAATTCGCCGACTCTAAATCTTGGCGAAAGCTTTTTGTTTTAAAGTTCCATTAAGCTTCGAACCACAGGGCCATAGCTAACAAATACAGTTAATTTTTCACTTCTACCTAGTCCAAGTGCGTCTCCAAGAAATCTATTGACAGTTTACTATGATGACAAAGAGAAAGGAGTTTCAATTTTAAACTTTCTTTTGTTTATACAACTCATTTCTTTTATTAACCACATCAGTAAATCATCAGATATTAATTTATTGACAGTTGTAACAGGAACCTAAATTGATTCTTCAGAACCAGACAAAAAAACATTATTTTTAAATTAATTTTGCTCAATTATCGTTTCAATAAAATGTAGATTCTGTCTGTACTGTTACTCGTCGCAACACAGTCAATTTAAAGAAGAATGATTGCCGGTCATTGAGCATATTTAATCCGATAAAATCGCTTTGTCATTCATCTTTCATTTTGGTTAAAGAAAGCTGATGAATACATCCTTTCTCAGAAAGAGATGTATCATTCTGCAACACTGTTTTATCTGCGGTTATCAAACGGTCATTCGTCATTAACCTCGTCTAGAAAAAGTTGAACAAAGAGACTTCTCTCAAATACATCATGGCATTGATAATCGCACGATCGCTCCCAAGGTTTCTTGGGACCTGCATTGTCCATCCACTAGTTCCTATTGTTTTCACCGCGTCGATGCCTGGCTACCGTTAGATGGTACCAGTAGCATACTAATGAATTTGATAGTCGCCATACTACTAACGAAAGCCTGATTTGCATAACAGCTGACTAATAAAATAACACATTGTGGCAACAACGAGTTAATGTGGGTAACACATTAATTAAAGCTTGTTTTGATTATTCTTTGAGAAAGTGTCTTCGTTGAAAATAAACTACCGTGTTATAGGAAAAGCAACTTTCTTTGAGCAACAACCATCCTTTAAAGTCTGATGAACTGATGGAAGTTCCTTTGACACGGCGCTAGTGTCTATGTCATAACACCAAATTGCATTTTAAAAAATATAGTACCACGAATTTTCCGCATGACTTCAGTCGTGGCGCGGACTTGGGAATTGCGAATTTATTTGCGCTGTACCATACTCTGAATATCTATGTTCCTAAGGAGACCATTTACCTCGGATAATCTTCTCTAGATTCCTCATAGATGGTAACCAATGCGCGTCACACCTTAAGTGCATTTGCCATTACTTACTAAAATTGAATATGGTTTAAGAACAACTGAGGTTTAAGAACTGCCAGTGTCATCATTGTCACGGAGTATTGACACCTTACGTTCTTTGTAAATGAAATTCGACCTTATAACGAGTGTGTTTATCTCGAACTTTCTTTGTCCAGATATATTCGGCGGGCGATGTTCCCGGCGGGACCCCAACGTAGATGCTTGCCTACTTCGCAGCTTCAACTCGCTCATAGAATACATGAAGGGCGGAGCGCCTGAACTGGGCATTGAAGAGGTAAAGTTTATTTTATCCAGAAACACACAGCAATTAGAAGTTTAGTCTAGCACCGGTAATATGCTGGAAATTCTAAGTCCTAGATGCAATCCTACCCACAAAAGCACTTCTTGGATCATTTTGTTTTTTGGTACTGTATCTAATAAATATATTATGTACGTAAGTCTATATGAAATGGGAAAAAAAACTAAACTTTTTTCGTAAATCGTTCTAAACCCCGCAGTGTATATGACTCACTTTATCGAAAGCTTTTGACAAATCTTTTTTTGTAAACTTTCCAGTCGGAACCTATTGTGATAGACGAGCTCTCAATCGCACTGGGAGGTGGACCTGATGGCTACCGTGCCAGCTTCAAAGACATCCACGCCACTGGAGCATCCAACATGACCATCACCAACGTCAGGTAAGGCTTTAAGACTTCTGAATGATACTACCAAGAAAAGTGTTAGTACTCTCGTGAGTTAATCACTTAATCAGCGTATAGGGTACATGACCTTTGCTGGGGCACAGGTATCCTCTCTGTGAAAGAGAGAGACTGGTCTCTAATCCACCACGCGAGTCCAGTGCGGGTGTTTGACTTTCACAGATGTATTCTAATTAATTTGTGGTTCTGAAACATGCCGGTTTCCTCACGATGTTATCCTTCACCGTTTTAAGTGGTGATGAAATAAATTACACGGTTGTTACTACTGGTATCTTGTCTTCTAGATTAGTATATTATTTTTCCATAAGGTTTAATAAGGAATATCTTAACAAATCATGAGTTACTAAAGCCAAAAGTATCAACACATTGATAAAAAAGGAAAGTTTGAAGAATTGTTAGAAAAAGTGGAAGCACGTTAAGCTTCACATAAATACTATGTAAAGCAGTAAGGCATAAACTTTCTTGTGTGAAAGGGGTAAAACCGTAAAATCATACTACTTACAAGTGAATGAGAATATATGAGTAATACAACAGCTTCTCAACGCTAGCTCAAGAGCTATGCATATTGACATAGCCTTCCACTATTTGTTCCGTGACTAAATATATGCACGTATGTATTAGCACGTACACCTCATAGGACCCTAGTTAAGTTAAAATTGACCGTAAAAATTATGTGCAGTTAAAAAGTTGCGCCACCAACACCTCATGTCTTTTGTCATGTTATTTTTCTTACATAAGAATCGTTCCCACATGAAAAACTTAACAAAGAGCAGTACCAATTATACTAATTAAGCAAGTATTTGTTGTTTTTGCAACACTATTGTTACAATGTGAATTATGAGTGTCCATCTTTCCCTCATCGTTAGCATTGGCTTACTTTCAATCAGTTTTAGTCGCCTTTCTCTGTGAATAACTATGGTTTTTCAAATCATACTCTATTTATTTCTGTTCTGTTTCTTCTTCTACAGCTTTACACGACTCTGTATTAGTGCTTGACTCGCAAAATTGTCTTACGGTTTGTGCCTCTTGCATCTGTTTGCTCTAAAGCTCCTGCAAAACTTTAAAAAGACTCTTTGATCATGATTTGTGCAGCAATCGATCTATTTCATACTGATCAACATCTGATTGGTGTTGTAGTAATTAAAAAAATATCGATTGACAATCAATCAATCGATTGGTGTGGTGATGGTGGCATTATAGAAGAATGTCAAATCTTGAACTAGCCGTTACTTTTGTATAACAAAACGATTAAAATTTATTTAGCTTGCCTACTAATAACTCAACAAATCGAAACCACCGTTGTTTCCCAAAGCCACAAACACGGTGACAGTCAATATTGGAATGTTAGGAAATGAAAATAATCAGTTAATATATTCTGTTCACGTCGACAGACATGTCCATACAAGTTTTACTAGTGGGGTCGGAGGGGACAAAGACTTGACGACTCATAACGTAAATAACACAGGGTTAACGTATTGTGAGTTTGAGATACGACCTCTGAACAACAATAGGGTTAAAGATGTTAAATATTAATTTTACGTTTCAAGGTTCTGTGAACATGCAGCTTTTGAAGTGAATACTAGAATATAGCAGGGCCTCGAGTTGCTATCTATACGTATATGAAAATGATAGAAAGGAGAATGGGCAAAAATGTATGAAGCCTGGTACTCGACCCAATAGCCATAATAAATATATCATTGGAAAGGTCTTTTTACAAGGATTAATGATAACCGAGTCGCTTGTCTCCATTTGTTGTCGGATCGGAGTTATTTTGTGTTAAGTATTTAATAATTTTTTTTTGATTATTTTTCGTTTCTGTTTGATTTAGTTAAGATAATGGTCATGTTATATCGTTGTCTTGCATAAAATCATATGTGTTGATTAATAGGTACTAAAACTTTTTGAAAAAAAGGAACCGACTTCAAAACCATACACGGAAAAGCGTAAAATAACTTTTCTTTCGAAAGTCGGTGGCTTTGTTTTTCATTTTATCGACTTTTGCCACCGACTTCCGATAGAAAAGTTATTTAACGCTTTTTCGTGTTTGGTTTTGAAGTCGTTTCCTTATTTTTCAAACAGTTCTATTTTACTCTTTTTTTAATTCAGATATTCAACAAGAATATTCGTATAATCGGTGCCTTTGAAAATCTACAATCCAAGTAAGTAAACACGGATCCATGCGGGCAATGTCACGGGATATCCATTAGTGTTATATACTAAAATCTTCTCCAGAATGTAACAAACACTTTTCTGAAAAAAACTTTTTAAAAAAAGGGAACCGACTTCAAAACCATAATAATCAATGAAATAAAAAAACAAAGCCACCGACTTCCGAAAGAAACGTTATTTTACGTTTTTTTTTGTGTTTGGTTTCGAAGTCGGTTCCCTTTTTTTCAAAAAGTTTTTTATTTTTTCCCTTTTTAGTTTAGATATTCAACAAAAATCTTCATAATAATCGGCGTCTTTGAAAATCTACAATCCTAGTAAGCAACAAAAACGGATCTATGCGGGCAAATACACAAAATATCCATTATTGTTATATAAGTACTTTTTTTTTTTTCGTGGTAAAATCATCAAATGAGTCCTCCCACCCCGGGCAGGGCGGGAGGGACTGTCAGACTACTGACTAAAATCCACGATGTCCTTCAATAGGTTATATAAGTACTTAAACCTTCTCCAGAATGTAATGAACACTTTCCTGAAAACCGCATCAAAATCCGTTCAGCCACGCGCGAGATAATCGCCGACAAACATACATACAGGTCGAACTGAGAACCTACTTTTTTTTAAGTCGGCTAATAACCGCATCAAAATTGGTTCAGCTAAACTCGAGATAATCGCGGACAATCATACATACCTACATAAAAACATACAGGTCGAACTGAGAAGCTACGTTTTTTTGAAGTCGGTTAAAAATGAATAAACACTCTGGAATAAAGAAAAAGAAAAGTAAGAAACGTTATTTTTTTTAAACATTAATATTAAACGTCTTCAAAAAAACAAGTAGGTTCTCATGTCGACCTGTATGTATGTATGTTTGTCCATCTCGATCTCTCATTTGATTATTTCGTGTTTAGTTGAACCGATTTTGATGTAGTTTTCAGAAAAGTGTTTGTTACATTCCGGAGAAGGTTTTAGTATTTAATAATAATAGATATCACGTGACGTTGCCCGCATGGACCCATGTTTGCGTACTTGGATTATAGATTTTCAAAGACGCCGTTAAACGAAGATTTTTGATGAATATCTGAACTAAAAAGGGTATTACACAAGGATAAACACGAAAAGGCGTTAAAATAACTTTTCTTTCGGAAGTAGAAAGAAAAGTTATTTAATGCTTTTTCGTGTTTGTTTTTGAAGTCGGTTCCTTTTCTCTTCTCCATCATTCATTATGTCGCTCATGATGTTTTAGTCGGTCTTAGTGGCAGCGTATGGTCACAAAACATCGATTATATAGCCATTGTAACACACAACGGAAAAGAACGAATTGGAACGGCTAGGTATTTTGAACATTTTGCCAGCGGAGTGCATTGCCTTTTTTATCGTGTTAAAATCGTCAAATGAGGCCTCCCTGCACCCAGGCCAGCGCGGGAGGGACTGTCAGACTCGTACTGACTAAAATCCACGGTGTCCTTCAGTAGCCCTTTACGTTCCGGCGTCTCGGTAATTCGTTAGTCGGTATACATGAATAGTTACACAATATATTTCTCGTTTTAAATAATGTTATTTTACATTGTTATTTTTCGTATTTTCAACCATGATGGCTACTAATGCATTATTATGATATTAACTAACTTTGAGGGCTTCCCGTGGTTTTCGGACAAGGATTTGGGACAAGTCGTCATAGTAAATATTTTTCCTGACTAAAAGATCTATCCAATGACACCACAATGATTGCTATTGGATCAAGTACCAAAAACTAACTTTGAGGGCTTCCCGTGGTTTTCGGACAAGGATTTGGGACAAGTCGTCATAGTAAATATTTTTCCTGACTAAAAGATCTATCCAATGACACCAGAATGATTGCTATTGGATCAAGTACCAAAAACTAACTTTGAGGGCTTCCCGTGGTTTTCGGACAAGGATTTGGGACAAGTCGTCATAGTAAATATTTTTCCTGACTAAAAGATCTATCCAATGACACCACAATGATTGCTATTGGATCAAGTACCAAAATGCTCATTGTTCTTTTAACTATGAAAAACTAGATTATTAGCTGAACCTAAATCATAAGCTGAATTTACTTCATCATCATCAGACAGCCATGTTTCATTCATTTCACCCAATTGCCATCTACTGCTGTACGTTATGCACTACGAGCATTACATGTAACGCTCGTGCCGTCCACACTTAGAATGCGCGTTACATTACACGGTGGATTACATTACACGTTACACCAGTCTGGACCCGGCATTAACCTTCTCCAAAAAGCGCCAACCATCCGAGTCTTGGGCAGTCAGCATCCATCCGAACCAAATGTTAAACATTTTCTCCTGAAAACTTCTGCGTCCCTGCGTCTTCTTTGGTTTTAAGGACGTATATGCAAAAATGACAAGTTGAGAATTGAACTACTACATAGACACAAGTCACACACACAAGCGTTAGCGTGTTAGCTGCGGGAATAAATAGTCAAGTGAACTAATTTTGATACGATGAAAATTGTATTTTTTTTTTAAGTAATATGTACTTGTTGGCTAAGATGAAACCTCACCTGCAAACTTGATGGAGTGACCTGAAGATCTACTTCCTACTGGAACTCCACGACGGATCAAACTACATGTGTCGAGTTTGGGCTCGTTTTGTTAGTTATGAGGTGACCTTACCTCCTGCCTTGATGACGTGACCTGAAGGGCTACTTCTGTGACTCCTACTGGAACTCCTCGATGGATCGAACTAGATGTGTCGTGTTTGGGCTCGTTTTGTTAGTTATGATGAGATCTTACCTCCAGACTTGATGGAGTGACCTGAACGTCTACTTCGGTGATTGTAACTGGAACTCAGCGACGGATCGAACTAGATGTGTCGTGTTTGGGCTCGTTTTGTTAGTTATGATGAGATCTTACCTCCGGACTTGAGGGACTGACCTGAAGGTCTACTTCTGTGACTCCTACTGGAACTCCTCGACGGATCGAACTACATGTGTCGAGTTTGGGCTCGTTTTGTTAGTTATGTTGAGACCTTACCTCCGGACTTGATGGAGAGACCTGCTGGTGTACTTCGAAGACTGCTACTGGAACTAATAGACGAGTAGAGCTAGGTGTGTCGAGTTTGGGCTCGTTTTGTTAGTTATGTTGAGACCTTACCTCCGGACTTGATCACGTGACCTGAAGGTCTACTTCTGTGACTCCGACTGGAACTCCTCGACGGATCGAACTAGATGTGTCGTGTTTGGGCTCGTTTTGTTAGTTACGATGAGATCTTACCTCCGGACTTGAGGGACTGACCTGAAGGTCTACTTTTGTGACTCCTACTGGAACTCCTCGACGGATCGAACTAGATGTGTCGTGTTTGGGCTCGTTTTGCTAGTTATGATGAGATCTTACCTCCGGACTTGAGGGACTGACCTGAAGGTCTATTTCTGTGACTCCTACTGGAACTCCTCGACGGATCGAACTAGATGTGTCGTGTTTGGGCTCGTTTTGCTAGTTATGATGAGATCTTACCTCCGGACTTGAGGGACTGACCTGAAGGTCTACTTCTGTGACTCCTACTGGAACTCCTCGACGGATCGAACTAGATGTGTCGTGTTTGGGCTCGTTTTGCTAGTTATGATGAGATCTTACCTCCGGACTTGAGGGACTGACCTGAAGGTCTACTTCTGTGACTCCTACTGGAACTCCTCGACGGATCGAACTACATGTGTCGTGTTTGGGCTCGTTTTGTTAGTTATGATGAGATCTTACCTCCAGACTTGATGAAGTGACCTGAAGGTCTACTTCTGTGACTCCGACAGGAACTCCTCGACGGATCGAACTAGATGTGTCGTGTTTGGGCTCGTTTTGTTAGTTATGATGAGATCTTACCTCCTGTCTTGATGGAGTGACCTGAAGGTCTGCTTCTGTGACTCCTACTGGAACTCCTCGACGGATCGAACTAGATGTGTCGTGTTTGGGCTCGTTTTGCTAGTTATGATGAGATCTTACCTCCGGACTTGAGGGACTGACCTAAAGGTCTACTTCTGTGACTCCTACTGGAACTCCTCGACGGATCGAACTAGATGTGTCGTGTTTGGGCTCGTTTTGTTAGTTATGATGAGATCTTACCTCCAGACTTGATGGAGTGACCTGAACGTCTACTTCGGTGATTGTAACTGGAACTCGGCGACGGATCGAACTAGATGTGTCGTGTTTGGGCTCGTTTTGTTAGTTACGATGAGATCTTACCTCTGGACTTGAGGGACTGACCTGAAGGTCTACTTCTGTGACTCCTACTGGAACTCCTCGACGGATCGAACTAGATGTGTCGTGTTTGGGCTCGTTTTTTTAGTTATGATGAGATCTTACCTCCTGTCTTGAGGGACTGACCTGAAGGTCTACTTCTGTGACTCCTACTGGAACTCCTCGACGGATCGAACTAGATGTGTCGTGTTAGGGCTCGTTTTGTTAGTTATGATGAGATCTTACCTCCTGTCTTGATGGAGTGATCTGAAGGTCTGCTTCTGTGACTCCTACTGGAACTCCTCGACGGATCGAACTAGATGTGTCGTGTTTGGGCTCGTTTTGCTAGTTATGATGAGATCTTACCTCCGGACTTGAGGGACTGACCTAAAGGTCTACTTCTGTGACTCCTACTGGAACTCCTCGACGGATCGAACTAGATGTTTCGTGTTTGGGCTCGTTTTGTTAGTTATGATGAGATCTTACCTCCAGACTTGATGGAGTGACCTGAACGTCTACTTCGGTGATTGTAACTGGAACTCGGCGACGGATCGAACTAGATGTGTCGTGTTTGGGCTCGTTTTGTTAGTTACGATGAGATCTTACCTCTGGACTTGAGGGACTGACCTGAAGGTCTACTTCTGTGACTCCTACTGGAACTCCTCGACGGATCGAACTAGATGTGTCGTGTTTGAGCTCGTTTTTTTAGTTATGATGAGATCTTACCTCCTGTCTTGATGGAGTGACCTGAAGGTCTACTTCTGTGACTCCTACTGGAACTCCTCGACGGATCGAACTAGATGTGTCGTGTTTGGGCTCGTTTTGCTAGTTATGATGAGATCTTACCTCCGGACTTGAGGGACTGACCTGAAGGTCTACTTCTGTGACTCCTACTGGAACTCCTCGATGGATCGAAATAGATGTGTCGTGTTTGGGCTCGTTTTGGTAGTTATGAGGTGACCTTACCTCCTGCTTTGATGGGGTGACCTGAACGTCTACTTCGGTGATTGTAACTGGAACTCGGCGACGGATCGAACTAGATGTGTCGAGTTTGAGCTCGTTAGCTCTCAAAGTTATGCCACTGGCACTATGCACAAATAATATTGACGAAGGGAATTTATACTAATTATCAAAAGTATATAAAACAGTATACGTTCAGATCAGCTCATCAATTCCGGCGATAAGATCTCACCGAGTTCCAGTAACAATCACCGAAGTACACCTTCAGGTCACTCCATCAAGTCCGGAGGTAAGATCTCATCATAACTAACAAAACGAGCCCAAACACGACACATCTAGTTTGATCCATCGAGGAGTTCCAGTAGGAGTCACAGAAGTAGACCTTCAGGTCAGTCCCTCAAGTCCGGAGGTAAGGTCTCAACATAACTAACAAAACGAGCCCAAACTCGACACACCTAGCTCTACTCGTCTATTAGTTCCAGTAGCAGTCTTCGAAGTACACCAGCAGGTCTCTCCATCAAGTCCGGAGGTAAGGTCTCAACATAACTAACAAAACGAGCCCAAACTCGACACATGTAGTTCGATCCGTCGAGGAGTTCCAGTAGGAGTCACAGAAGTAGCCCTTCAGGTCACGTCATCAAGGCAGGAGGTAAGGTCACCTCATAACTAACAAAACGAGCCCAAACTCGACACATGTAGTTCGATCCGTCGAGGAGTTCCAGTAGGAGTCACAGAAGTAGACCTTCAGGTCAGTCCCTCAAGTCCGGAGGTAAGGTCTCAACATAACTAACAAAACGAGCCCAAACTCGACACACCTAGCTCTACTCGTCTATTAGTTCCAGTAGCAGTCTTCGAAGTACACCAGCAGGTCTCTCCATCAAGTCCGGAGGTAAGGTCTCAACATAACTAACAAAAAAAGCCCAAACTCGACACATGTAGTTCGATCCGTCGAGGAGTTCCAGTAGGAGTCACAGAAGTAGACCTTCAGGTCAGTCCCTCAAGTCCGGAGGTAAGATCTCATCATAACTAACAAAACGAGCCCAAACACGACACATCTAGTTCGATCCGTCGCTGAGTTCCAGTTACAATCACCGAAGTAGACGTACAGGTCACTCCATCAAGTCTGGAGGTAAGATCTCATCTTCTAACAAAACGAGCCCAAACACGACACATCTAGTTCGATCCGTTGAGGAGTTCCAGTAGGAGTCACAGAAGTAGACCTTCAGGTCAGTCCCTCAAGTCCGGAGGTAAGATCTCATCATAACTAACAAAACGAGCCCAAACACGACACATCTATTTCGATCCATCGAGGAGTTCCAGTAGGAGTCACAGAAGTAGACCTTCAGGTCAGTCCCTCAAGTCCGGAGGTAAGATCTCATCATAACTAACAAAACCAGCCCAAACACGACACATCTAGTTCGATCTGTCGAGGAGTTCCAGTAGGGGTCACAGAAGTAGACCTTCAGGTCACTCCATCAAGACAGGAGGTAAGGTCTCATCGTAACTAACAAAACGAGCCCAAACACGACACATCTAATTCGATCCGTCGAGGAGTTCCAGTCGGAGTCACAGAAGTAGACCTTCAGGTCAGTCCCTCAAGTCCGGAGGTAAGATCTCATCATAACTAACAAAATGAGCCCAAACACGACACATCTAGCTCTACTCGTCTATTAGTTCCAGTAGCAGTCTTCGAAGTACACCAGCAGGTTTCTCCATCAAGTCCGGAGGTAAGGTCTCAACATAACTAACAAAACGAGCCCAAACTCGACACACCTAGCTCTACTCGTCTATTAGTTCCAGTAGCAGTCTTCGAAGTACACCAGCAGGTTTCTCCATCAAGTCCGGAGGTAAGGTCTCAACATAACTAACAAAACGAGCCCAAACTCGACACACCTAGCTCTACTCGTCTATTAGTTCCAGTAGCAGTCTTCGAAGTACACCTGCAGGTCTGTCCATCAAGTCCGGAGGTAAGGTCTCAACATAACTAACAAAACGAGCCCAAACTCGACACACCTAGCTCTACTCGTATAATAGTTCCAGTAGCAGTCTTCGAAGTACACCAGCAGGTCTCTCCATCAAGTCCGGAGGTAAAGTCTCAACATAACTAACAAAACGAGCCCAAACTCGACACACCTAGCTCTACTCGTCTATTAGTTCCAGTAGCAGTCTTCGAAGTACATTTCAGGTCACTCCATCAAGTCCGAAACTAAATATGAAATTTATAAGTACATATAAGAAACTGTGAATAAAATCTTACCTTGGTTGTCCGTAGTCCGTGCAGAATGCGTGAAGGATCAAGTTTGTTAGGTCAAATATTTTGTATTCGTACAGCGATCTTTTCCTATACGAGGAGCTGCTTACAAGCGTCACAGTGTCCACTCACGACGGCGGCCGAGCGCAGACTAATATTTCATTACAAATTTTTGTGCAATAAATCAAGACAGTGACCAGTAAAATAACCCTTATTTCAATCCAATAAGAATCACGTGTTACCGCTAAATATGTGAAAAAATAAGACTCAATTTTTTTGTTTTCTGAGCGTATTGTAACATTTTGTTAGTTTTTTTTTGCTACCTTTTTGAGTTGAACATGTCTGCTTACATAAAATATTTTTTAATACATAAATTTATGTTATTAAATAAAAGAAAAACGTCCCTAAAGTCAGTACGATTTCGTCAAATTTGTGTGAAGAGGTAACGGAAATTACTTTTTACAATATTATAAACCAAAATTTTCGAATAAAAAATTGCTACCATTTGAAGATTAAGGAGTAATCTATCTGTGGTAATTATTAGTTACATTTGGTTTTGTATCATTTTCCCGCAAAATGTACCGAAAAACTGCTTATTTTTGTCAGATTCGTAAACGCGTCCTTAACTATATCAATAACAATGTCATTGTTCGTGATATTTCAAACATTCTTAGAACCACGTCTATTCTTCATAAACATTAGGTTCTGGAAACTGGACAAAACGATATTTGATAATAGCATTTGCTTGTAAATACGGAACGGAGTTCACTAAACAAATATCTGAATTAGAAGGATCATTATTTTGGTGTGTAATATCTAGATTCATTTGCATATTATGATATCTGCTCCTATTTGCTCTTCAGATGCTTCTAATATTTTTGTTTGCTCGTATGCATTTGATGTTTGATTTTCTATTTAGCGATTAAGATTTCCGTGTTACATCAACGTTAATGAATTTATAATGTTAAATCCGAAACTGAAAATTGCGAAAAACACTCTGACTGGTCTCAGTATTGTTATTGAGCCACTAGTAGAGAGTAATTTTGATAAGAATAAAAACAAAATGTGCATTTAGATGATTTAAATTGTCCCACAGATTTTTTTGTCCCACGTATTTTAATAATGACTTTCAATGATAGATGACAGACATATGACAGATAATGTGCTGCTAACTCATCAACTGCTAATGTTCCTTTCTCATCAATATCACAACATTCACAACCCATTAGTATGTTCGATAAACATTCCTGTGATTGTTACCTAGAGCCGTTTTTCCATACAAACGTACTCCCCTGTTTCCTCCCTGGATAATGCCAGTAGAGCAATAGTTTTTTTTACAACAAATCTATGGCCACTATTGGCATGTCTCTATGTTTTCGTTTTCCATAAATTAATTATTAAAAGAGATATGAGCATTTAAAACCCTCATAAATTGGCCAGATTTTCCGCTGAGTTCAAATATCCAGAAAACAAATTTGACGAGATTATATTTAAAAAAAGGAAAACATAGGAACACGGCCAAAGCCTTACTTTACTTTTTAAAGAAAAAAAATAGTTAAATTGGTTAAGTTTTGGAGTAGTAATCAGGAGACTACGAATCGTTGATTTTGTGCTCATTTAATAGGTATTTTCGGTCCAAGCTGCAGTTGTCTCTATCGCGCTCTGCGGGGGGAGGCTTGGCGCTGCGCGAAAGCAATAGATTTTTCATTACTCATACTCTGAAAGTAGGTCATTACATGTCTGATTAGCCGTTTGAAAGTTATCCATTGCCGCCCTAGGGAAAATCGCTTTCAACTGACAGCTGCCAAATTTAAGAAAAAAAAACTAGTTCTATTTTGACATTTCTATTGAACCATGTTCAAACTTTTTATACAGCCACGAAATTACAGAGCGATTTAAAATTAAAGTAACATAAAGTTAAGTATTAAGAATATAAATAATGACTTTAAAATAATTTAGTTTCAACTATTTCTCTAAAATAATACAGATTTCGACAAAATCTTTGCCAATTTTTAAATAATGAACATGAAAAATCCTGGCTGTATAGCTGGACGACCACAGCACAAAAATTAAAAAAAAAACAAGTGGCAAAGTGACAATCCGATCTACACTCATTTTTTCTTTAGCTAAATTATTTACATATGTTGTTAATTTTACTTTCCTCGTATTCGTAATGAAAAGCACAGTGTTTACCTCGGGTAAATTACTTATTTAGTCCCTCGAACTATTAGCGCCCTCACTGCGTTACGGGCGCCAAACCCCGTCTCGGGACGTAAATAAGTAACTTTCACGCCTTGGATAACAATGTACTATTACAAATACCTATTTTTCAATTCTCTAGCCCGTGCGTGGTGTTTCCTCTTAAGAGATTAATATAATACGAATCATTTTTTCCGTTCCGAGGAGCTCGTGTCTAAACAATTACAGCCGCACAGGCCGATCATCCGGGTTAAGCCGTGCTTGCTGAGGTTGGTCTGTGGATGGGTGACCATCTGTCATAGCGAGTTTTCTCCATGTCTCGGAAAGCACGTAAAGCCGTTGGTCCCAGCTGTAATTTGTACTATTAGTCAGAAGCTCTAAAGTCTGACAAGTGACAACCAGTCTTGGGGTATCGTATTACCCAGTTACTGGGTTGAGGAGGTCCGATAGGCAGTCGGTACATGTAAAATACTGATATTCAGCTGCATCTGGTTCGACTGGAAGCCGACCACAATATAGTTGGGAAAAGTATAGGCCGATGATGATGAATATTTTTTCCGTAAAAGATTTTAGGTTTTGACCACTTCAGTTTCAAAATTCCTCAAACACTTGTCTAGAATATCTCTCGTATCAGTCAAGGCAGAGTAAAACAAAAACATCTTTGGGTTTTACCACTTTATTCCGAGTATAACAACATCATCCTTCCACCACACAGATCCGACCTGGAGACGCACCAGTTCCAGCTGACGCTGTTCGGTCCTCACATCAGCGCGCGCGCTCGCTACCGTTCCTCCGGAGTTCTGCTGCTCGTGCGTGCCTCCGGAGGTGGAGAGTACTGGGGCGAATACGGTAAGTACTGCTCAAAAACATAAATATTATACTTACCGTCTCACCACAAAAAGAAAAACATCTGTTGAAGACTTGTCTAAAAAAAGTGTAACTGCAAAACGACCCCTATATCAACATGAAATGTCGCTTTGACAGTGGAGAGACAGAGGGCAGTGGTGGCCCAGTGGTTTCGGTCCCGACTTACGAGTTGCAGGTCGTGGGTTCGAACCCCGCCAGGCGTTTTACTATGTGTAATTTATTTCATCACCACTGCTCTCAAAACGGTGAAGGAAAACATTGTGAGGAAACCGGCATGTCCTAGAACCAAAAATTCGAAGATATGTGACATCTACCAACCCGCACTGGGCCCGCGTGGTGGATTATAGCCCACTCCCTCTCACGGATGATTATAGGCTGATGATGATATTTTTTTCAAAAATATTTCACTTAAATTTTATTACCAGTTAATTACAATACAATCACCGTACGGTTAGGTACCTATTGCCAAACTAATATCACGAGTGTATAACACAGGAGACGCGGTTTACGCGGCTGTACCGCGAAATGAGCATGTTTTTGAACAGACAACCAGGTAATATACAAGCTTATAACTCTGTGTTTTTTTTATGATACGGTTTTAAAATTTTGTACATAGATTCTTTACACAAAAATATTAGACAGGTGTATCGGGTTTCACATAAACAAAAAATAATGTTGTATAAAACCACGCTACGACCAAAAGAAGACGAGCAGCGGGGAAAACCGCGGGGAACAGCTTGTAAAGGATAAAATAAAAGTTACAACTACCTACCACTTGCAAAAATATCCACCACTTGCCTGCTAATAAAAGACTAAATTCAGTATTTATTTCCTTTATTAACATGATTGTGAAGACAATACTTATCCTTATAAAGATACAACTACCAAACAACTCAACATCACTTTATACTTTGTTGATAGACGGCGTGAAGGCGAAGATATACTTCCGTGGTGAACCGTTCACCCGCGACGGCCGTACATACCTCCGTCTGCAGCAGCTCAAACTGGACTTCTCCGTAAAGGACATACAGATGGGCGTCGAAAACTTGCAGAATAGCAACGCTGTACTAGGTGAGTTAAAAGTAATCTGTATTTATGTGTCCCATAGTAAACTCACAGTTAGCGTTGTTAGTCCCATAGTAACGTTTTCTCATCCAAAATACCTCAGTGCCTCAAGTCGAAAGTTTTCGACCAATGTGTGTTACCAGTAATGACTTATGGCGCCGAAACGTGGTCTTTTTCTATAGGCCTCATTAGTAAGCTCAAAATAGTCCAAAGAACAGCGTCTTACGGCTGATATTATGATGATGATAGTAAACATCCTAGGATGATGAAATCCAGTTAACATCGCGAAGCGATTTCCGGCCACCATAGACGCGGGCATGCGGATGGCCAGTAATGAGTAACTTGCCGTTCGATCATGGACCATACCCGGTTGTGTTCCACGCGCGCCTCAAAATACTGACAGCAATCTGACGAGGTCCCCATTGAGGGCCAAAGCCTGCACGGGTCACGGGACTGCCTTATCAGGTTAGGGCTATTGAGGGAACGCACATTTTGGGCCCGCATGGCTGGATATTGGGCATTATTTTCGCAAATGGTTTTAAAACGAACAGACGATTTCAATGAAGTTGTGAATTAAATAAAGCATTGACTAAAAGCTTCTGTTAATATTAAGAAAGGCTTTACATATAATGAAAGTGATGACAATTATTAAAAAATAAACACTCTACCAGCCCATGTTTTAGAACTGGTATTAGTTCCAAATTACTAAGACCATCAAATGTTCTCATCAACAGAGGCAGCCCTGAACCTGTTCATCAACACGAACGCACAGGAACTGCTGAAGGAGATGAAGCCGGAGCTGAAGAGAGACCTCTCGGAGAAGATGTCGCGCTTCCTGGACAACATCCTGCAGAAGATACCTTACGACGACTGGATCGTGGACTAGAGCATTAGGGATAGGTTAGGATATGTTATAATAGGGAGGAGTACAGTGAGAAATTGTAGGAAAGTTGGTTGCCATCAAACTTAGTCAGTCTTATTACAAAACTAAATGAACCTTGGTTTAAACCTGGACTATGAATTCCAAGCTTAGCTGTAGAACCCTGTTTTAAATTTCAGTATAACTAAACTTAGATAAAGAAAAAATGTTTTGAGAAACTTTATGACACACCTTTGACAGCTACGACTGTTAGACCATGGTTTAGCACAAAACAATGAGTTGTAATAACGTTTTTGTAAACCGTAGATTTAAACCTGGGGTTTTAGTTAAACCCCTTTTTGTAATACGACGGAGTAGGTCCTAAAAATCCGAGCAATAGTGACGAAGGTAAAAAATTCCTGCGTGTGCATAAAATACAAGCATGGACCCAAAGTTCGGAAGCAATCATTAAGGTTGCTCGCAAATCATTCGTCCAAGCTTTCAATTTGAATCTATTTCTAAGAATTAATACTAAAACATTTAACAAGGATTTCCCTAAAGTAACGCCTGATTTCATAACTTATATTAATAACTTTCTTTATAAGTAAGTTATTACGTGTAAAAGCTTTTGTATATTTTTTACTGCTAGCTGTACTGATGGTGATAAAACTTCTGCAATGTGAAAGATTGCTAATAATTATGAGATTTATTGATCTTAAGATGAATAATTTTTCAACTTTAATGCTCGTTTTAAGCCAGGAAGCTGTCTTCCAGAGCAAAGAACAATAATATCTAAAATGCACCAAGATGTTTGTAGAGCCGATGGCAAACCAACTGGATCAAAAAACTATAAAATCACAAAATAAAAATAGAACTTCAAATAATACATAGGATCCAAGAATTACATATCTGACAGATTTTTAAAGTACTTAGAATATTGTACAATGTATTAGTTCTTTAACGCAATGGTGTCTGTCTAAAAAAGATTAAAGTAAGATACAAATTAATAGTTTTGTATCTTGGACAAGTTTTTCTCTTGTAAAATGTAGATATTAAACTATTTATTTAGAACTCCTAGGATACATTCGATACGACCGCAAGCGGTTTCTTTCGCATTATTGTTTTACTTTAATTTGTACAACTGTAATAAAGTATTTAATTTATGGGGTTATTTTATTCCTGTGAAGAAGGTCTCTTTGATGGATTTTCCTTAAAGACAAAGAAGCAATACAACTTAGCATCCCGCTATTAAGTGGTGTAGCCATAAAAACGTGTCTCAATATTAATGTTTGTTGAATAAAAACCTTTCTACATAGCTTCTGATCAACGCCATGGTGATCCTTCAATAGCCATTTACGTTTCAAGGTCACGGTTACCTGAGGAAACAGTCCCGCGACCCCGGTCACATGACCCAAGCAGACTTTGGCCCTCTAAGGGAGGCCCCGTCAGATTGCTGACAGCTCTCTGAGGCGCGAGTGAAACGCGTCGTCGATCCAAGCATGGTTTATGATCTGACGGCGAGTCACCCGTTGCTCGCCCGCGCCTACAGTGACTCGAAATCGTCGTGAGGTGGAGGCTGTCCTCTCCCTCACGCGTCCCACCTCCTTCTTCGCTCATAACTTCTTCGCAGAAGGAGGTGACTGCTCCCCAAGGGGGAATAGAAAGCAGTCGCCCTCGCCGAAGCGGAATGTGTGAGGGAGAGGAGAGCCTCCACCTCATGACCTAGCCGCCGCGGGAGAGGCCCACCGCATCGGATGTCGCGATTTCAGGCCAGCCGTACCTCCAGTATACGGACAGCGAGTAATGGGTAACTCGCCATGGACCATGCCTGAGCTTGTCTCACTGATACAGGCAATGCATTCCACAAACAGATAGCTTGGACCGTAAATGATTTATCATAAAAATTGGTAGAATGAACAGGCATCACCAGACTCAAATTATCCGATGATCTTAAGTGTCTAATACGTGTGTCATGAAGAAACTTAAAACGTTTTTTGAGATAAAAAGGGGTAGTGGGATTAAAGAGAATACTATAAAATAATGATAAAATATGTGCATTCCAATTCGCACTGGGCCCGCGTGGTAGATTACGGCCCACTCCCTCTCACAGAGAGGAGGCCTGTGTCCCAGCAGTGGGAACATTTATAGGCTGTAGATGAGGATGATGATGAGGATGACGTGCATTCCGGCGAAGGCGGATAGGTAACCACTTGAGCTTAATGCGAAACTCTGAAACATGATCATATTTGCGCAAACCAAATATGAATCTAACACAAAAATTTTGAAGGCGCTCAAGCTTATCCAGCTGCACTTCAGTGAGATCTGGATAACTGGAATCGGCATAATCAAGGATTGGGAGGAGGGATTGTACGAGCGCAGTTTTAGTGGCAGTTGGCAGAAAATTACGTAACCTGCGTAAAGACCCTGCAGGAAGTGAGCCGCAAATTATTTGCGGCTCACTTCCTGCAAATGTGGACCCCAGGACAATTCTTTGTAGATGTACATACCCAGGTCTTTTACAGAGTCGCTGTAGGGAATTGTAGCTCCATCGAAAACAATCTGAGGAATCTTCGTCCAGTCAATTTTTGAACGCAGCCTGGAGCTGCCGACAACAATGACTTGAGTCTTCGCAGGATTAACTTTAAAACCGTGAGCCGAACTCCAATCTGAAATACGTGCTAAGTCTGCATTTACCACATGCACCGCCTCAGACAATTTATCTAAGGGAGCTTGCGAATAATGCTTTGTAGATCATCAGCATAAAGGTGGTAGGCCGCAGGATAAGAGAAGTTCATTAGAAATGGAATTAATAAATATAGCGAAAAGAAGAGGAGATAGAATGTTCCCCTGTGGTACATCATCATCATCATCATCTCAGCCATAGGACGTCCACTGCTGAACATAGGCCTCCCCTTTAGATCTCCACATATACCGGTTGGAAGCGACCTGCATCCAGCGTCTTCCGGCGACCTTTACAAGGTCGTCTGTCCACCTCGTTGGTGGACGTCCTACGCTGCGCTTGCTCGTCCGCGGTCTCCACTCTAGCACTTTTCGACCCCATCGGCCATCTGCTCTGCGAGCAATATGGCCTGCCCATTGCCACTTCAGCTTGCTAATCCGGTGGGCTATATCGGTGACTTTAGTTCGTCTACGGATCTCCTCATTTCGGATTCGATCACGTAGAGAAACACCGAGCATAGCCCTCTCCATAGCTCGCTGAGCGACTTTGAGCTTTGAGATGAGGCCGATAGTGAAAGACCACGTTTCGGTGCCGTAAGTCATCACTGGTAACACACATTGATTGAAGACTTTCGTCTTGAGGCACTGAGGTATGTCGGACGAAAAGACATTGCGTAGCTTCCCGAACGCTGCCCAACCGAGTTGGATTCGGCGGTTGACCTCTTTCTCGAAGTTGGACCTACCTAATTGGACTACTTGTCCTAAATAGATATATGAGTCAACAACTTCGAGTACCGAGTTTCCAACAGAGACTGGGGTGGGCACAATATTGGAATTTGACATAATTTTCGTCTTGTCCATGTTCATTTTCAAGCCCACCCGTTGTGAAACTCGGTCGAGGCCCCTGTGGTACGCCGGCATACAAATACGTTGTTGGCGGCCACACAGGTAACTACGAAATCAATCAATTACTGTTGGAGATATGTTAAGAGAGCAGAGTATACCGAGTAGGACATCAAAATCGACGGTGTTAAAAGCATTGCTGAAATCTAATAAGGAAAGGATCGTCAGATGCCCGATGTCCATACCAGATCTAATGGTGACATTAATTAAAGCTGTGGTAGTGCTATGTCCTGGACGAAATCCAGATTGGTAAAGATTAAGGAGTCGATTTTTACACAGGAAAGCACTAAGCTGATTATGATCTCAAGTGGATTGAAATAAAATGAATTTGAATTTGAATATAAGTAATTCTTCGCATAACATGAAACAAATTAGTTATACAGAGAGAAAAAATCTTAGATTTGTAAGAATTACGTAGAAAAAATACTATTTTGATCATTTTTGCCATTTTGCGAATTAGGCTTTTAGAGAATTGGCCATTTTGAGAATCAGGCGTTTAGAGAATTTGCCATTTTGAGAACTTGTCTTTTTGCAACTAGGCGAATTAGACTTTTTGCGCCTAAACCGTTCGAGTGTTCGTATCTCAATTTTAATTATTACGACAGTCAAATATTTTCTTCCCGATGTTGTCTTCCGTCATAAACAGATACACAGATCATTTCACATTAGTTGCGCAAAAGTGTCTATGTAACACTCTTAGACACATGTATAGTGGGTAGGTATATGTGCAGAACTGTAGATATATCTGTTTATATTTTATTCTATAGAAATAATGGTATTAAGTCATAACGTTATGTAAGGTGGCAGGAGGCTGCAGCGGTAACGTAATGTCATCTGAGGAATTCATTGCGTTCCCATTGTGAAGTTATAAAAGATAATGATTGCCGGCTGTTTTTATTTTAGTTATTAAATGCCAGCTAAAGCTTGGATTAAGTACGAGTGAATTAGCACTTACTTTATTCTAATAATAATATTACTTTGCCATTTAAAAATTGCTGTTAGCCGCCAATCGCTGTTAGACATTATCAGAGCTCACTTTTTCGTGCCAGCGTTTGGATCGTCCTGTCGGCGAAAAGTCCCTAGGTTAAACATTTCTATCGATGAACCGGACATAAATGAATCGTCCTATCGGCGAAAAGTCCAAAGGTGAAAGAGTCTATCGGTGAAACGGCCATAAATGAATCGTCCTGTCGGCGGCGAAACGTCCAATGATGAACCGGTCGTCGGTGTATTATTGCAGAATCCTAAAACAGCATATCCCATAAATACAAAGATGTACTGGACCCACGTGGCTACAACCCACTCTCTTGCATAAAGAGGAAACCTAAAAGTATCCCAGCATAAAGAAATTATAGACTGATCAATTCATATTATCGTGGACCAACTCCAACGAAAAACGGCTTAAAGATGCTAAGTGCCCAACCTATGGCCAGTCAGGAAACCGTGACCCTGGAACGTCAAGGGCTATTGTAGGATGGCCGTGGATTTTAGTCAGTACAAGTCTGACAGTCCCTTACGCTCCACTTAGGGTGGAAAGACTCATGATTTTACCACGCAAATCAAAAATTGCTAAGTCTACAACAACAGAAACTAGGTGTCCTACCAATTTGTTTACATAAACAAAGTTGGTGTCTATAAGCGCTTTGCAACAGCTCCGATAGTTCAGTGACGAGATGTCGCAAGCGCACTGCGCGCCTTGGTAGGGGCGTGCACTTTCGCAGGCGCACTCAGATTGTGCTTGACCATAGCTCGTGAGCCTACAGCAAAAAATACTACCAGCCGACGATATTAATGAACTTTATCACTTAAAAAATAAGAATATTTTCTTTATTTTGCTTAAATACGACATTAATTAATTAGTGTGCCGCGATTGCTAAATATCATCTAATTATTTTGGGCAAAAACAGTCAAAATGCGTTCGTTAAGATTGCTAATTGGTATAAGTGCATTTGTTATTTGCTGTTCCCAAGTGACGAGGTCTGATCGGGAGGTTTTTGAGATTGGTAAGTAGATTCTTGTCATTTACTAGCTTTTGCCATAGGTTTTTGTCGTAGGCTTTGTGTTCGTGAAGTTTGATCCCCATCACACCGCGTCGCAAATTTTCGTCGCCCGCGCTTTTATTTTTTCTGACTTCCTAGACTAAAATCTTTATTTTAATAGAGACCGCTGACAGTATTTTTATTAAATTTTAAACTAATTTACTAATAGCATTTCTGAAAACGGGCCGATAGGCCTTGTTTTCGGCTTGATACCTCTGTTAATACTTATTGTCGTGGTTTCACCCCCGCATATTAAACACCAATACAAAAATATTTTTATGGCGAACCTGTAGATCCTGAGAATAGCAAGTTCGACCAAACTATTCAGCTTTATAATATCAAGTATACAAGTATATGGACAACAGTTGCAAACAACACAAATATACTTAAGTTTTAAAACTATGATGTCTGTCGTGTATAATACGATATAGGCTAACCCCTACATAGTAGAGAAAATACTAAGCAATACAGATGATCAATTAACAAAGAACTGCAATAAGTTTACTAAATTTAGTAGAAAAGGCGTCGTATGCAGTAACCCAAAAAGACCTATATGAGTAATCACATAATTGAGGAAACTCTAAGAGCTTGCATAAGTTAGCTTTAAGCAATTACAAGTAAAGGCATCTAAATCGTCCGATTAGCTACATAAGTGGAGCGATGGTGAATACTGCCAAGGTGAGCCGTACGCTATGAAATTATACAATCGTTGATCATGTTTATGCAGCAAATTGCTTGGTTTTAAGAAATTGCATTTATTCAAGAATGTATGGCTAAAGCCAGAAATAGCTTCAAATTAAGGTGCAGTGTGTGGTGTTCCATAAAGGTGACCCCTTTTTTCGTTATTTCAAAGTTGGGACGTCATCAAAAAATCCCGCCCTTGTTATAGCGGAAGGGACTGTCAGAATTGACTGACTTAAATTCAGCCTTTTCCTTCATTTGCCCTTTTTAGTTGCCCCAGGAAAACGAAAAGTCTACTTTGTATCTAAATAGATGGGTATCTATTTAGATACAAAGTAGACTTTTCGTTTTCCTTCCTAACTAAACTTTCCTAGGTAAGCTATTGCAGTCCATTTCTGAACATATGCCTCTCCAAAGCTGTCCCACAACACTTAGCTGTCGATTATCCGCATCCAGTTTATGACATCTGCGTTTTTATGGTCATCACCATCACCCACAGCCTGACTTCACCCACCCTGGGTGCTATAGGCCTCTCTTTTTAGTGCCAAGCTTCTCGTTTCCGTGCCAGGCTAATCCAGGAATGGTTAGGACATACTTACCCGCGTTTCTTGCCCGTTCTTATCCATAGAGATCGACGCTTTGGAATGGGCACCTACAGTACTTTCAGTTATTACATATTATGTCTTTTGACTGGGACTGTAGCACCATATCTTCTTTTTGTAGTATAATTATTTTCCAGCAACTGGCTTACTTGAAATAAACGATTTGAATTTTGATGAGGCTGGCTTTTTGTGTTCAGAGAAACGATATTTTAACTAAAAACTTCTCGGGCTTCCGTTATTTACTTTAATCTCGTATATGTCCAGTAAATATTCTTAATGTTAATATTTGAGTTAGCTTGACCTTCACAGTTTAAATTTCAAAACGAATACAACAACACTTTGATCATAGTTGAAATAATTGATATCTCATGAATACATGACTGTAGATTATTCGAACCTAAGATATACCTTTTTCGATTATGCATAGTCCTAAATCAACCTAAATACACATATATTATGGTCAGTGATTTAATTTAATTATTTAATTGATTTACGTAATTCTAACCAATTTTGAACGTTGCAATTTAATTTCAAACTTGCTTGTGGCACGCTGTATTTTGTTATGAAATAAATAGCTTATAATTAATTACCTATGGTTATTGAGTCATAGGACCTATAAAGTCATTAATTGTATGAATTAGTCTGAAAATATTTGTCAGTGTCTTTAATTTCAACTGATGCCCTTTTACCATCAGACATTGTCAAAAGCTATGTTATTCTTTACAATATATTATAATTTCTTCTCTTCACTACGATTTATTCGTCAAGAGGTTAAGTGAATACCAAACTGTATTTTCAATGTTGGGGCAACGCTGCACACAAGGCATGTATCCTTAGAGAAAAACATTACAAAAAGAATAGGTAGTATGGCTGGTAACGTACCACCCATACTTTTTGTAGATACGAGTATATGATTCCTATTTGTATAGGTTCCTTTGCTTCGGCCAAGTATGTGCAATTGTAGTCATGTCGCACATTCACGCCGGTTGCTATTAAATCTTTACTTACGAAAGAACATACAAATAAGGTCTTTGGCAGACCAAGGGCCACATGGGTGGAAAAAATATGAAATAACATATATAATCTATACATATTCTATACATATAATAAAATGGTAGGAAAGTGAAAACTGTACATTGAATATTTTTTTAAAAGAATACCTGGAGTGTGATTTACAATCGATACCGAAGCCAAAAATATAGTTTTTGGAATTTTTGTCTGTTTGTCTGTTTATCTGTTTGTCTGTTTGTCTGTATGTATGTCCGGGATAAACTCAAAAAGTACTGGACGGATTTGAATGATTCTTTTTTTGTTGTATAGGTATTAAATCTGGCCAACATATAGGCTATAATTTATCTTGAAATCTTGAACACCTGGTGCAGAACCGCAACAGACCAGCTAAACTGTAAGAGATACAAAAAAGGTGCCATTGCAAAAATTGTTCCACGTAATGAGTATTTTCTGCTGAGAGAATAAATTTGAAGATCTGGAACACCTGATGTGGAACTCCAAGAACTCAACTATACTATAGTTTGATTATTAATTCGAGTCAGTAAAATGACAAGTGCAACTGTCACTGATACATACAAAATGAAACAAACCAGGAACATTGGAAATGTCATTTTACTGACTCGAATTAATAATCGTATTTTATAACATATACAGGAATGACGTCTTAGTAAGAGTTGTTCAGCCTGATAAGCACTCTCTGTTGCCGTATACAAATTTAAGATCTGGAACTTCTGATGTGGAACACCAAGAGCCCAGCTACACTATAACATATATAGGAACGACGTCTTAGCAAAGTTGTTCAGCCTGATGAGCACTATCTGTTGACGTATAATCATTGAAGATCTAGAACACCTGATGTGGGACACCAAGAGCCCAGCGAAACTATAACATATTCAGGAATGTCGTCATAGCAAAAGTTGTTCAGCCTGATGAGCACTCTCTGTTGCCGTATAAAAATTGAAGATCTGGAACATTTGATGTGGGACACTAAGAGCCCAGCTATACTATAACATAATATAGGAATGACGTCTTAGTAAGAGTTGTTCAGCGTGATAAGCACTCTCTGTTGATGTATAAGATTGAAGATGCCTGATGTGGGACACCAAGAGCCCAGCTTCACTATCTATACATATAATAAATACGCGCGCCTCCAAGAGTGTCAGCTGAATGACGGGCCCCTCCCCCTTAGAGCCTGGCTTTACACAGAAAAAGCGAAGCTGAAATTCTCACCGGGTGTGACTTAGAGGAGACTGCATTGATACCTCGAATACCACTCATCCCCAACAATTTCCCTTTCCAGTTCAAACGCACACAATTCCCGGTAGGTAACCGCCTACTTCGCGATGACCATAAAGAAGTCCCAAGGACAGACCCTGAAGGAAGCTGATGTCGACCTAAGGTCCAACTGTTTTATCCACGGCCAGCTATATGTCACACGCTCACGTGTCAGTAATACTGACTATCTTTTTATATTTAGCACCAGAAGGAAAAACTACCAATGTCGTACATAAAGTGTTGTGTCTGGAAGTTCATTTCCATTTTTTAGCAATTTTTTAAGTATTTTTATTTTTTACGAAATTTTCTTTTTACTGTCTGACGTGAATCTCATTAAAATATCTCTAATTTACACCCTTGATAACAAACTTTAAAGTGGGCAATAAGGCACCCTCACTTTCTCAAAAAGTTAAAAAGATAACATTGGTTTAGGTGCCATAAAACCAAATACTACGCGGACGAAGTCGCGGGCAACAGCTAGTATCTAATATACCTAATCATTATCATCAGCCGGTGATTCTGGTTCTTCGCCGAATATCCATGTTCCGGATTTTATCCCGCAAAGAAACTCCGAGCATAGCTCTTTCCATTGCTCGTTGAGTGACTCTTAGTCTCTTTAAAAGGCCAGCAGTCAAAGACGACGTTTCAGAGCCAAAGATATCACGTAGCTTCCCAAACGCTGCCCATCCGAGTTGGATTCTTCGGGCGACCTCTTTGTCGTAGTTGGACCTACCGAACTGAACAATCTGTCCAAGGTAAATAATAATATAATGGTCTACAACTTCCAGGGTATCATTCCCAACAACAACCGGTACTGGTGCCACATGGACATTCGACATGACTTTCTAATATCTAATTTGAATATCTAATATAATACTACTACATATTATATTAGATTGATTCGTCTTTACGCTACCTACTTTTTAGTTAACAACAGAAGTTACTACATCGTCTAATGCCCCTTCACACGGCCTGCTCATTAATCTGAGTGGAATTAACCTTAATAAACATAATTAAATTATCTGGTGCGTTCATGAATTATTTGAATACCTACTTACATAATTTAAGTACTTACATAAAAGTAATCTAAGTATTATTTTTATTTTTAAGAGCAGTGGTGGCCCAGTGGTATCGGCCTCGACTTACGAGTTGTAGGTCGTAGGTTCGAACCCCGTCAGGTGCATTACTTTGTGTAATTTATTTCAACACCACTGCTCTCAAAACGGTGAAGGAAAACATCGTGAGGAAACCGGCATGTCCTAGAACCAAAAATTCGAAGACATGTGACATCTGCCAATCCGCACTGGGCCCGCGTAGTAGATTACGGCCCACTCCCTCTCACAGAGAGGAGGCCTGTGTCCCAGCAGTGGGAACATTTATAGGCTGATGATGATGATGAAGTATTATTTATGTATAGAAATTGTAAAACTACTATCTGTTACGCTGTTAACAGATAGTAGTTTAGAGTTTTAGCAGGAGAAGCCCCGCGGCTTGGGTCAGAGCCCATTCGTCCCCCAAAATTCGTACCCCAGCATAAAAGTTGTGGATTCGGCCCCTATATAGGTGCCCATTGGTCTCCTGGTAGGGGACCAATTAATATTTTAATAAAAAATATTATTTTTAAGGTACCCATTCGTCCCCTCTAATATATATACCATGTAAGTTAAAGATTCGGCACCTATTCAGGTGCCTATTGGTCCCCTGAGACAAAATTAGCTATATTTTACATAAGAAACGGTTAACATAGTACACTTGTGAACAGTTTATTAACGGAATTAATTTAATAAATCATAACAGATCATTGAAAAAAGAGCTATGATGAATGATAATCCGTCATGATAATAATATAACCTGTCGATAGGCTTACGATGTAAAATTGTCTAGCTCTACGAATGGCTTGTTAAAAAAACGGGTTACAAAAATAATAGATAAGGTGTTTTGTTTGTATGTTATGGCTGCCTATTGGTGGTGGTGGTGGTGACATATTGGTTCTTGAAAGTGACTGCGAATACGAGACTGTTCAATGTGTCTTTGGTCTTTTATTAAATGAAGTTCGCCTAACGAAATAAACAATACTATTAATATTATAATAATAATATTTTTGACATATAATTGAATCGAATTATCTCATTTGAATCCTGGAATATGATTAGTATTATTTTTGATGGTAATTCACTTTATGGTTCACACTTTTATATTTTTTTTTCAGAATTAACGATATTGTATTACCTATATATAATTATAATAAAAAAGAACCTATATATATACTACTACTACTATACTACATTTAAAAACTAATATTAAAAGTAAAATATTTACAAAAATGACTATATTTATTTATTTAAACTTCATGTACATAAAGTGGTACATAGGCGGACTTAATGCCACAAGGCATTCTCTGCCAGTCAACCTTTGGGTTAAATAAGAGAATATTTATTTAAAATAGAATATTGTGGTAGGGTACAAAAAAAAATCAAAGACATGTATATATTAATATAGATACTAATACATATAATACTGATAAAATAAACTAAACAATAATAGAGCAACAATGAAAAAAAATACATATAACTTAATAATAACTATTATGACTAGACTTGAAAAAAAGAGAGCTATTTATTGTGACTTAAATAGAGGTTACGCAGTTTTATTTTAAAAGTGAAATCGCTTTCAGCTTTTTTAATGTTAAAGGGTAGCGCGTTCCAGAGTCTTATAGTTGATATAGCGAAAGAATTAGACATAAAACCGGTGCAGTGTGAAGGAACTTGGAGAAGTAGTTTTTTTGGAAGCTCGAAGGTTACAACTATGAGAACTGCCCAACGCTTTAAAATGAGTTTTTAAATAATCAGGAGCAGGTGGGTCGTTCATAATCTTGAAAAGCATGCAGAGAGATCTGAGGGATCTCCTGAGTCGGATAGGCAGCCATTTAAGCTGAGAACGGAAGGAAGAAATGTGATCATATTTACGAAGGCCAAAAACGAAGCGAATACAGTTATTGAGAAGTCGATCCAATTTGTTAAGAAGTTCTTGGGATAGATCAGAATAACAAACATCAGCATAGTCAATAATGGGAAGCACAAGTGACTGGCCCAGAATGTGTTTGGTATATTGAAAATTTATGGTGGAATACTACAGTCATATTTTGACTAAAAAGTCAAAACTAAATTATTTACTCCTAAATATGTATAGCAATTTTTTTCCGCAATTATTATTTTATCATATTAATGGATGTTATTATGTTCTTGTATTCTAAGTGTTTCGTTTTAGCTCAATGTGGAGTCGTCACCCTTTTTAACCAACTTCAAAAAAAAAGTAGGTTCTCAGTTCGACCTGTATGTATGTATGTTTGTTTGGCTGAACGGATTTTGTTGCGGTTTTCAGCGAAGTGTTCATTACATTCTGGAGAAGGTTTTAGTATATAACACTAATAGATATCCCGTGACGTTGCCCGCGTGGATTCGTTTTTGCTTACTTGGATTGTAGATTTTCAGTGGCCATTGCATGTTTTTCCGCGATTATCTCGCGTTTGGCTTAACCGATTTTGATGCGGTTTTCAGAAAAGTATTCATTCTGGGGAAGGTTTTAATATATAACAATAATGAATATCTCGCGAAATTGCCCGCATAGATCCGTTTTTATTACTTACTAGGATTGTAGATTTTCAAAGTCGACGATTATAAGAAGATTTTTGTTGAATATCTAAACTAAAAAGGGGAAAATAATTTTTTTTTGAAAAAAACGGAACCGACTTCAAAACCAAACACAAAGAAACTGTAAAATAACTTATCTTTCGGAAGTCGGTGGCCATAGTCAATGACATAAAAAACAAAGCCACCGACTTCCGAAAGAAAAGTTATTTTATAGTTTTTTTGTGTTTGGTTTTGAAGTCGGTTCCCTTTTTTTCAAAAAGTTGTTTTAATGTACAAAAATAATGAACGTTCTAACATTAATTCTGTTTTGCTAACATTAATTTGTTTTACCGTTTTCTGCGCGACTGTACCAGGACTACCAAGCTGCAGTATACACATGTACATGTACTTATATTAGAAGAATGAATAAAAATAAATATTCTTCAGGGGACGAATGGGCCCCTCAAAAGTTCCAGGGGACGAGTGGGCACAGGGTGCGAATCTTAAGAGACGAACGGGCTCTGACCCCGCGGCTTCTCCTCGGAAATTAAAACTCGGAAATTATTGCATGGGAATATAAAATAAAAACTACCCAATGTGCTAATTCAGGTTATAAACTAGCTGTGTACCACATTTTATCCAAATTCGTTCTGTAGTTTTTGCGTAAAATAAAAACAAACATCCATCCACACGTTTCATGTTAATAAATAATATTAATACGATATACTACTGCTATAGGTTTTGCCCGCGGCTTTGCTGTTGGTCTAGTGGTTAGTGACCCTGACTGCTGTGCCGGAGGTCGTGGGTTCGATTCCTACCCAGGACAAATGTTTGTGTGATGAGAACGATCATTTGTTCTGTGTCTGGGTGTAATTTATCTATATGTTTGTATTGTACAATGCAGGCATTCTATACAATACCTAGGAAATGTATAGAATGCCGGGGTCGTTCAGGCAATGTATGAAATGATGCTCAATGTTTAAACTATTTTACACTTTACCTAGGAAATGTATAAAATACCTAGGCATTGTATAGAATGCCAGTTGAAGTACAGGCAATGTATGTAATCGATTTTTCTTCTCTATGTTTTAGTTAGATAGGTACTGATCTTTTGAGAGCTAATCCTAATTTCAACTTCCATTAGCAGACAGCGATAAGACATGTGTTCTATTGGTTTGTATGCCTAAGTACATACGAGTTTTTGCGTAGATAGCGTTCCTCACATAGCAGTTGCCTTCGGATAACATTTACATTTTATCTCTTCTCATCTGAGAAGCGGTGGCTCCGTCGAGCCACCTTGATAAGTAATAATCAGTTTTTCGACCTAGGATGCAAGAGCGAGCGAAACGAGTTCGGGACTTTGGGGCACCCCGACACGGACAGGTTAGGTTAGAAGGGGATGGCGAGGTCTGAAAAACCCCGCCATCCCCTTCGTGGTTATTTTTTTTTAAACCACCCAGAAGTAGGAGCCTCGCGAAGTGGGGCTCCGTCGAGTCACCTTGGTAGGGGTAGTAATCAGTGACCTAGTTGACTTAGGATGCAAGAGCGAGCTCGGGACTTGGAGCACCCCGACACGGACAGGTTAGATTCGAAGAGAAACATTCACATTTCATTTGATTACGTATTGCCCACTCGACTGTATCATGCGCAAGTTCGGACTCACGACTATACTCAAGGCGGTCACAAAGTTTGGCGCGGGCTGTACGGGCTAGTCCCGCACACCGCACACACGTGTCTCCTTCTCGTGGTCGTTCATTATACACATTGACTGATGCGCTTTGGGCATTTTATACAATACCTAGGCAATGTATGAAACGAATCGTATTATATACATTGCCTGAACGTTTTAGGCAATATATATAAAGCCTAGGCATTCTATACAATGTCGGATTATACACATTGCCTATAACATATACATATAATAAATCTGTAGAAGGGTCAATTCTGTACATTGAAAATATTGAAAAAATAAATAGCGGGGGGTGTTGCTGGATCGATACCAAACCCAAATATGTGATTTAAAAAAATTTTGTCTGTCTGTCTGTCTGTCTGTCTGTATGTGCAGGCATCACGTGAAAACTAACGGTTCGATTTCGATGAAACTTGGTATAATTATACCTTATTATCCTGGGCATAAAATAGGATACTTTTTATCCTGGAAAAATACGTAGAAAAAAAATCTGTATCAAACCTTATTATGGAATCACTGGCGACACCTATTATCAAAGTAGAACATTACGCCACGCCTGCCTCCATTGATTTCTAAAAAGGTTCCACCACTCACCACTAGATGGCGTTGTGCCTATGACGCGCATTTCTTAATCGCGGTGTTAAGATTCTCCGAGAGTTAATGACTACCGCGACTTTATTATTTTTCTGTGTGACTTAACTAGCAGTGCACTTGCGGGCTACGTCCTAATTGGATTAGCTACACAAGACTCGGCTACTAAGTTTTATCATAAAGTTAAACAGTAATTCAATTCTGTTATTTTTGGTATAGATGACCAAAAACCCCTGCCTTCGTCCTCCCTGGGAAAAGGTGGTCGGGACTTGTCCTATTTTATACACCGTGTTCCGGACGATATACATAAACTTCGACCAGATGTTCAAACCACGGAAGTAAGCATTTTTCATTATGGACACATTAATAAATTCTTATTTTTTATTTTTTGTTAATTTTCATACAAACTAAATACCTAGACGTAAATAACCCGATATGCATGCCTCTTTATCCGAATTGGCAACGTCGTATTTTCATTCATAACATTTGGCGGGCTGAAACAAATGAAATGCAAATAGTATTTGATAGATTTATCATTTTAATTGCACTAAGCGGCAACATAGGCCAAATTAAGATACTTTCTCACTGCATAGCTCAATTAAATTTCATTAAATGAAATTACAAATATCTTTGTAACGAAGCCTTTTTAAGTACTACTTCCTTTGTTGGATTTGATTTGTAAAAGCCATAGAAGTATTTGCTAAAGTTTATGGATAACGTGAAGAACACGGTGTATAAATAATTTGTACGTTGTGGACAATAAATCTTTGTCAAGAAACCGAACTTCTCTTCGTGCCGGCAACGGTGACTAACATCCCTTAAAAATCTTATTTTTCTCCTTTATTCTTTTTTTTAACTTATTAACTACATTTTTAAATATTTTCACAAAAATAATAAAAAAAAACATTTAAAAATATAAATAATAGTGGCCCACCGGTATCGGGAACAGGGTCCAAGCTACCGGCAGTCAGGGCTCCAGAGAAAGGAACCTCCTAACAATGCGCGCCGTGTCCAGAAGAACTGCTTTCTGAATCTGGCCCTTGATCCAGCTGCCTAACGAGAGCCTCCTTAGATGTTGGTCGAGGCTCTTAGCAATTAAGCCATGGACCGACACGACTATCGGCACAATGATTGCTGAATCCACATCCCACATATCGACAACCTCGCGAGCCAAATCAATATACTTGATTTGCTTATCTTTTTCAGCTTTCACGAGGTTCTCGTCATGCGGGACGGTTATGTCAACAATCATTGTGCGCCGCTCTGATCGATCCACCACCACTATATCAGGTCTATTGGCTACAATAGTCCTGTCAGTGGTGTTATTTTTCTTATTTTATTAATCTTATTAATTATTATTATTATTAGAACGCGAGCTCAACAGCAGTAGCTCAATAGATCTCCTTAATTATTATAGGCTTAGCCGTATTTGGGTCCAATGGATATTTATAAGATGTCATTGTCAGAGTTACTCAAAATGGAGAAATGAACCATCCACGCGAAGACCAACATCCGCGCGGACGGAGTCGCGGGCGGAAGCTAGTCTATAATTTGTATGTATTTAGAAATATGTAAGTATGTTTATCAGTTGTCTAGTACCCATAACACAAGCTCTGCTTAGCTTGGGACTAGATGGCGTTGTGTGATAGTTGTGGAATATTATTTTATGCAAAAAGTAAAATCTTATAAAGGTCTATTTCTGTACCAAAATTTATAATTACCAAAATCAAATCGGTTCGGCGTTAGGCGTGTAACGTGTTAACTGACAAAGAAACAAGCTCATTTCGCATTATAATAATTAAAGTTGTAATATAACCAAACTATTGCAATGTTAGGTAGGTATCCTATAATATCAGCACTAATAGCTATTGGCTATCAAAAATCTCGATTAAATTCAGTGCAACATTCAACTGGGTTAGATAACTAGGTTGACTCACATTTGGCAAATGTTATGCAAGTTTATTTGAATTGATAACTATTTTATTTGGTTATTTTTATAATAATTGGTCAGTGATTGGTCAGTTTTCGCAAGTTTATTTTCAAGTTGGCTCGATCAGATATCTGCATACTGACATATCAGTGTTTTGGTTACCTGTCTACTATCTTTTTAGGGTTCCGTAGCCAGATGGCAAAAAACGGAACCTTAATAGATTCGTCATGTCTGTCTGTCTGTGGGTCTGTCCGTCTGTATGTCACAGCCACTTTTCTTCGAAAGTTTAAGAGCTATCCTGTTGAAACTTGGTATCTAAGTAGATGTATTATGTGAACCGCATTAAGATTTTCACACAAAAAAAAAAAACAAATTTTGGAGGAATTTTTCCCGATACTTAGAATTAAAACTCAATAATTTTTTTTCACCTAACCCATACGTGTGGGGTATCTATGGATAGGTAGGTCTTTAAAAATGATATTGAGGTTACTAATATCATTTTTTTCTAAACTGAACAGTTTGCGCGAGAGACACTTCCAAAGTGGTAAAATGGTGTGTCTCCCTGTAACTTCTAAAATAAGAGAATGATAAAAAATAAAAAAAATTTATGATGTACATTACCATGGAAACTACCAGCGAAAATTGGTTTGAACGAGATCAAGTAATTAGTTTTTTTTTAATACGTCGTAAATCGTAAACCGCAATTTACCTTTCAAAGTTACAACCAACTACAAGAACTTTTATATTACCTATGTTACTTGCTGCTACGGAACCCTTTATGAGCGAGTCCGACTCGCACTTTGCCGGTTTTTTTGAACTCTACAATCAAAGACTGTCCGCGATGTCGTTCAACTACGTTAAATACTTACCTACTTGATGTTGCTAGAGGTTTAGCGAAAATTATACCACGCGGGAACGATATACCGGGTTAAACAATATCTGTGTACTAACAGAAAATACCTTACTATATGCTTTTTAAAAACAAATCAAAATGGCGGATGCAACCTGTAATACTCTTTTTTTTTTTATCGTGGTAAAATCATCAAATGAGTCCTCCCACCCCGGGCAGGGCGGGAGGGACTGTCAGACTTGTACTGACTAAAATCCACAGTGTCCTTCAATAGCCCTTTATATTCCGGGGTCACGGTAATGAGATAAGTCCCGCGACCCCGGCAGGCTTCGGCCCTCTAGAAGGGGGCCCCGTCATCTTGCTGACGCTCTTTGAGGCGCGCGTGGAACACAACGCGCCGTCGACCCGGGCATGGTCCATGGTCGGGCAGCGAGTTGCCCTTTACTCGCCGCCCGCATGCCCGCGCCTACGGTGGCCGGAGATCGTCTTGCGACGTCCGTCGCCGTGGGTGTCCACCACTGTGGGTGGGGCGGAGGGAGGACATTGTCCTCTCCCTCACGCGGCCCGCCTCCTCCTTCGCGAGCATGACTGCTTCGCAGAAGGAGGCGACCGCTTCCCACTCCGTCTCGCCCCGCAGCATGGCCGCAACCAATGCCGGGCGCGAAAGGTCTCCGCCTATCGCCGCTGTGAGGACACGTCGGTGCTCTGCCCACGCGGGGCAGTCTTGCACCGTATGCTCTACTGTGTCCTCCGGGCGATCTTCGCAGTGGTGACACCCAGGCGTTTCCTCCTTTCTCCTTAGACACAGGTACCTCCCGAAACTTCCGTGTCCGGTGAGGACCTGCGTCATGCGGTAGGTCAGGACGCCGTGACTCCTATCCAGCCACTCCTCAAAGAGGGGTCTTACCGCCGCGATTGCGGCGTGCCCACCTGTAATACTCTTACAAAAATTTACAAACCCCTTTTTTTTTCAAGATTTAATCAGCAGTTCTAGCGTGATTCGCACATAATTATACGCATGGTTAGATTATATTACAACAGACTAATGTAAAAACAAATGATATCGTAATCATAAAACACAAAGAGACCTTTAGACTTCGTCAGAAGAGGTCCAAACAATTAAAAAGGAGGCCTTCGACTCTTTCCTACTTGCCAAAGACTCCTTGACATAGAAGCAGGTGCACCATTATGGGTCCCTAATAGCATATACCAGCCGTAACAGTCGGATACATTGCCGGTTACGTGAGTATTGAGCAATATTGCAGAATACCGCCGCGAGCAATAAAAGTTTATGGCAGGTGTTTAAAGTTACCGTACTATTAGAACGATAGTTTTAATATGCATGTTATTGTCAGATGTAATTGTGACCTTTTGGGAATGAGTCTACTGGCCGTAGTTCTTTTTTTTCTGTAGGTGTCGAGCATAGACAATTAGTGATGCAATGAGTGTGACCTTTTCTCAAGCATGACTATAGCCAGTTCCTTAGAAGGTGTTTTTCCACGAGCTATAATGCCCATAAATAATTACTATGTGATCTAACTTATAAGAAACCCGTCAACGACCCCGATCTGACAATTGTTATTTAAAAATAACTTCTAATAATACTTCATGTAGATTAATTTTTAATATTGTAATAATTTTCTTTATTATCTTGTTAGATACAGTTATTTTCATACGATACTTGACGTCTTAATATGGCGTCAAATAACCTTTCTTCCTAAATGAACGACATGTATGTATCTACACAACTTTTGTGGAGTAAGTATAACCTTCACGTACAGTACAATATCAATAGACCACCATCGACCTTTGATTCCTTTATCTAATTCCTTTATCTGCTGAAGTTAATGTTTTTCTTTGCCGGTTTTATTAGCACTTTAACTTCAAACAAAAAGCTACGACCGGTAGGTATGTTAATATACTAGCGACCTGCCGCAGCTCCGCACGGGTGTATTCTCTACTATATTATGCATAATATTTAGACTTATATAGGTATGAACCATCCTCTTGAATCACTATATCTATTACAAACCGCATCAAAATCCGTTGCAGTTTTCAAGATCTAAACATACATAGGGGATGGTGGTACAAAATGATCCCCCTAAGGGAAAACAGCTACAAAATGAATGTATGCAACATTTTTTAGAACTGTAAATATTTACGTGATAACTATTCAACTAAAGTATAAATCTAGTAAGCCTTATATCACGTATATCATCAGGATTTTTTTTTATTATTTTTTTTGTGAAGGTCTACTTAAGGATCATTTTGTACACCCCTATGTCCAAAATGATCCCCAAAGTGCGGGTAAAATGATCCGGGGGATCATTTAACCCTACTTTCGAAATTCAAGCAAGAAATAAAACAATAATGTTTTAAGTAATTTTATTTTATAAGTTTCAACAAATCAGTGTTAACAATTAAGCATAAAATTCTTAGTTGTACCTAGTTGTTTTAGAAATTTAACAAGCAAGATAATATTTTCTAACGACTATCTTTGTCGTATATAAACTTAAAGGTCTCAATCATTTTCAAATTAAATATGTAACAAACATAAAACACGTTCCATGTTAGTATCACTGAATTTCCAGCTATAATATTTTATAAAACAAATAACACTTTAGATGACTACTATCACTACAACTTTAATAGAATATCCAAAAACAAAACATTGCAAACTTTGCATTTAATAATCGTTAGTGTTTGATTTTACAGTCTTAGTTGTTTAAAAATAATAATTTGTTTCAGAGCTTTAACTGTTTTCTAACAGGAGCAAACCGATCTTCAACACAAAAATCACATGTAAATTCGTCAGCGTCATCAGGATCAATACCAGCGCAAGCATCGTGCCCCCATCTTAAGCAAACACAACATCTGATCCATCCTTCACCTGTAGCATTAGTCGAAAACTTCTCATTACAAAATAAACATTCTGTATCATCATCGTTTTCAATTTCGTCTTCTGACGATGATGAAAATTTGCTTCTTTTAGATCTTTTGCATTTACTTGTTCCTTTTTCCTTTTTTTTCCTTTTTAAAACCACCCCTTTATTTATCTTCTTAGAGGTTTCTTTGTTGTCCTTGCGTCTGTTTTTCTTGGCTTCTTTCTCATTTTTTTTATTTATTTCTTCTTGTAATAAATTCTTATAAGGTGTACTTGTAAGGACTGTTGGAGCTGAGACCCGAGCTTTGTTAGTTTTTTTACGTTGTCCTGACATTTTTGGTAACGGTCGAATCTGGCGTGGAGGGATACTAAAAGATGTGGATGCAACTGGTGATGCAAACGGACAGGTTTTATCTTTATCCGAGATGTCACCAGAAGCCAGTTGTGCAGTTGCTATAAGAGATGGTGCTACATCTTTTTGACAAATTGATGTAGAAGGTATTGGTGACACAGGAGATCGAGTCGCTTCGATAGACGTGGGTGAGATAGTGGGTGAAACATTGCCATGGACAGAAGAAATCTTGACAGGTGTACAAAGCAATGGATTGGCTTGGGGAAAGGAATCTATAGCTGCTGTACTTGCCAAGTTACTAAACATATCTTCACTGAAAACCTGAATCGTATCATCAGGAGCTACACTTATGGAAGCAGGCGGTTCAAGAGACTCGGTGTTCGCCCCTTGTTCGTAGGCTGCACATGGTGATAGGATAGAAGGTGACACAGCCGCATGTGTGGATGGTTTTTCAATAGGTTCACATGTAGATGGATTGGCATGAAGAGAAGGAGTCGTAGGGGTTACACGTAAATTAATATCCACAGTTGTTGTTGGCAAAAGTTCTTGATCAGTCGTATTGGCAGCAACAAAGTCTGTATCGTTAAAAACTTCAGGGTTGAACGGGTGTAGTCCACATTTTTCAAATCCTTTAATAATATTTAAAGGTACAGCAGCTTTCAAGTACGCCTCTCCAAAAATTTTACCTATTTGAAAAACGTTGACTACACGACCTTGATGATTATTCATCCATCTTTCTAATGCCTGGTTATGATAGACGCTTAATGGATACATGACTGCAACATCTAATGGTTGCATTTTGTGTGTGCAGTGTGGAGGCAGGCATAAAATTGTCACATTATTTTCCCTTGCTTTTATTATCACGTTCAAATTTCTGGTATGAGAAAGATGACCATCAAGTATTAACAAAACAGGATCTTCAGCAGAAGGTTTAGTATGGGATAAAAAATGGTCAAACCATTTTGAAAACACCTCAATGTTCATCCACCCAGACGGATTGCAAGCATACGCTGAGCCTGGTGGAGTTCCATCCATCAATTCTTGTTTCATGCGCAACCTACGAAAAATTAACATTGGTGGTACGAAGTTTCCTCCAGCTGATCCACAAATAACTGCTGTTGTTGATTCACCTCTTTCACCAGACGTTATTCTTGCTACTTGTTTTCGTCCTTTTTGAGCAAAAATTTTGGTGTTTTTGGTCGGGACGGTATTTAAACTAGTCTCATCGACATTAAAAATGCGACATGCAGGAAATGAATAATTCTCATAGACTTTTTTTAAATGATTAAAAAATTTTTCAACTATCGGCTTATTAAAAGCTTGAGCTCTTGCTGCAGAAGTTGACTCAGGAGCACGCAAACTGATATCAGGATGCCTTTTTCGGAACCCCCTTAACCAGTCCTTACCAGCTTTACGAGCTTTAGTTGAAAATGGATGTTTTATGTTGTTTCTTTCTGCTATTTCATAAGCAAATTGAAGAACGTCATTAACTGTAAAGCCGTACATAGTCTCTTCATTGTCTTTAATATGTTGTACAAGCTCCCGCTCCTGTTCATCTGTAAATACTTTTTTTATACTCCCCAACACTTTGGTGGCCCCCACAGCGTGAACGTTTTTTCCTTTAACTCTTCGTTTAAGGGCCATAACTGGAACTGAGAATTGTTTTGCGGCTGTTTTATATGGCATGCCCTTTTTTACAGCATCTATAGCGTTAATCATGGCGTTTTCATTCCAATCCTGGCGTGTAGTTTTTCGAACATAATTCCGCGGCATGATTGCTAAAAATAAAAGGGCACAAATAAGTACTTCTTATTTTTCCAAACTAAACATGGATAATTTTAACAACTACGATATTAATATAACCGTCGTTTAGACCTTTAAAAAAATATGTGCGAAAAATACTTTTTATTGCAAAATAAATATACATAGCTACAAAAATAATTTAACTAAACATATACGGAATGAAGTCGGGGTAAAATGATCCCGGGATCATTTTACCCAACCGATGAAGGGATCGTTTTGCCTCGAATGTCTTAATATTTTTAAAACATCATAACATAACCTATGTTTTTCGAATACTCTAATGAAAGCCGGTTTATTCCATTGCTAATTGGTAATAAAAACTGAAAAAAACACCTCTATCACACAATATACACTTGGACTAAAGCTACACATTGCCAAAAAATGACTTACCTTAGATTGAACACAGTAATTTTCAATATTTTGTTATAAAATCTTTCACTCTGCTTACGACGCACTCACACTGATACACTTTGCACGGCTCGGCCAAAGCGTCATGAAATTCACATAAAATAACCTAGATGGCGTCACAGAGTCGATAAAACAGCCGGGGATCGTTTTACCTCCAGGGATCATTTTGTACCACCTTCCCCTACTTAGGGACAGACAGACAGCGGGAAGTGACTTTGTTTTAAACTATGTAGTGACTAGCGACCTGTCCTGGTTCGCATAGGGCAACCGAAGAGACGGGGTGAACTTAGTAGGAATCAGTCCCTTTCGCCCCACCCAGGGTGAGAAGAGTCATTTAAAAATTATATCACCACAAAGAAAAGGGGTAAGAGTTTCGAAAATCGTTCCAGTCGTTTTTAAGTTTATTCAACAAATAAAAATACAAATCTCATCTTTTTATAATATCAAATGTAGATGGCATCAGCGAATCCGTTTATGGACATACTAATTCAGCAAAAACTTCCAGTAACATTCCGATTTTGTCATCATTTTCGTCTCAATCAAACGCAGATTTTTCTCGAACCATTTAAAAGGTCGAAACACAAAATCGTAATATCATGTCGACAGATATATGAAACCATATGAAACGCAGAATTTTCGTAACGAATTCGTTGAGTAAGATCAGCATCTGTTGCTCAGTGAGCATCAACAAACAGTGACGCAAAGAGCAGCCAAGGTGAGATGATCGTTTGGCTGATACAACACGACGCGACGCGACGTTCTCCTAATGGGCCAAGGGCTTGAACGGTTTGGGATTACAGAAACGTCGCTTAGGGTCAATACACACCGTTTTCAATAGAGCGATTCAAAGTCTATCTTTATTACCTAAACGAAAAGATACACATATCCAAGAGGTCATGGTAACGACGCTTCGCGACGCGACTAGGTGTGATTTGACCCTTATTTTCAAAGGGCGTTACAGTAATGTGGTTTAATCAACTTGGCCATCTGATGAGAGTGATAAATGCATTTCATGATCAATTCTTAGCCTTATTCTCAGCGAGATCATCTTTTTATTTGACGACTAGCTTCCGCCCGCGACTCCGTCCGCGCGGATGTCGGTCTTCGCGTGGATGGTTTATTTCTCCATTTTGAGTAACTCTGACAATGACATCTTATAAATATCTATTGGACCCAAATACGGCTAAGCCTATAATAATTAAGGAGATCCCTCTTGAGCTACTGCTGTTGAGCTCGCGTTCTGTAGTAAGTATTTTTTTCATAGTAATTCCGACCTTGTATTTACAAATAACTGATCGGAACAGTAATCAAAAAGGTCGCGCTGAAAAGCACGGTTTAAAATGACACGCATACAATATTAATTCCACGGACGACCGCTCGCCACACTGGACACGTCCGCTCGCATCAAAATTCAGAATTTATATGCATCGCGCGGCGCGGAACGCGGCTCCTTATATAGGAGTCGGGGAGGCGTGGCCCGCGTGTGCCGCAAACGGTTCAAGCCAAATCCGACTTTCGGCGCTGAATCCACTGCGGGTAATGCAACGTGTGTTCGCGGTTCTACAGAACATCGTCTATGAATAAAACTGAAAAATAAGATTTTTTTTCTACGTATTTTTCCAGGATAAAAAGTATCCTATTTTATGCCCAGGATAATAAGGTATAATTATACCAACTTTCATCGAAATCGAACCGTTAGTTTTCACGTGATGCCTGCACATACAGACAGACAGACAGACAGACAGACAAAATTTTTTTTAATCACATATTCGGGTTTGGTATCGATCCAGCAACACCCCCCGCTATTTATTTTTTCAATATTTTCAATGTACAGAATTGACCCTTCTACAGATTTATTATATGTATAGATACAGTTAGAGCTGTGGCCGAGTAATCGACTGCCGCGCTCCTTGCCGTACATTCAAGTCCCGCACGGAACATTATGTACATATTTGTATGATCTACAAGTAGTTGTTCCGGGTTTTCCTATTTGTGTATGTGAGTTTAAATGTTTGTTAATACAATAGAATAGAATTCTTTAATTCAAGTTCAGAGCTCATAATATGGTTAGTAACAATTTTCTTAAACAGCTAGTGATTGTAAAACATATAAATTTGATTATCAATTAAAATTAGGTACAGTTAGGTATACAATTACAATCAGATTTTAATTAAAACTAAATATATTATATAACATTGAAATAAAATTGGAATTTAATGCCCCTGGGTCAATCTTCAATATTTGAGACATACGTTGAGGATAATGACGCCCGATCTTTTACTACTATAGTTTGATTATTAATTCGAGTCAGTAAAATGACAAGTGCAACTGTCACTGATACAAACAAAATGAAACAAACCTGAACACTGGAAATGTCATTTTACTGACTGGAATTAATAATCGGATTTTAGTGCAACCATCCACTGACAAAAAACAAAAATATAAATTATTTTAATTACATCTAACTTAAATGAAATTAAAATAATTTATATTTTTGTTTTTTGTCAGTGGATGGTTGCACTAGTAGTAAAAGATCGGGCGTCATTATCCTCAACAGATGTCTCAAATATTGAAGATTGACCCCCCTACAGGCTACACAGGCGATATTCCTTGTGTGGGGCAACGTTGCAATGGGCAATTTATTGCAGTCATAATTATAATAGCGCTTTTCTGATGTTCATATAACAAAACAACTCGTCATTAACTAAATATAAATTTTAATACCAACACGTTTACTTTTGTCTCAAAATCCATGAACATTAAGTTATAGCAATTATATTACCACTCGGAAGAACAGTTTTAAGTGTCTAATAAAAAGCCTTTTGTAATAGCGGCCATACACCATACTGCCTATCGTACAATCGGCATGACGCTGCCGATTTGATCAGTTAGATTTGACCGTGTGTGGGCGTGGAATCCATCAAATTGGCATAACAATAGGCTTGATCATGCCGATTTGATCAAATCGATTTGATCATGCCAATTTGATCAAATCGATTTGATCAAATCGGAATGATCAAACTTCAAATCGGCAGCAGTGATACCAACTTAGCAACTTTATAGCTAGATCTAGCTAATATTCGGTAGCTACTTTTTAACCGACGTAAAAAAAGGAGGAGGTTCTCAATTCGAAACGTATATTTTTTTGGAACGAAGTTCCTTATGGCGCGTTGCGAAAGGGGGCTAGGCGGAAAAAATTGTAACGACACTTTTTACAGACTGCGATGGAGTGGAGTGGAGTAGAGTGGAGTGGAATGGAATGGAGGGTCGAAAATCGCCTGAACCTTTTTTTAACTTGCTATCGTTAAGCAAGTTAAAAAACAGGTTCAAGCGATTTTCGACCTTATTGACATTCAAAATTTAGTTTGTTTTTTCTCACATTCTCGTTAGCTAACATTGCTCCTTCATTAAAATCCGGTGTTTGCATAAATGTCAATAAAGTCGAAAATCGATTGAACTCACTTTCACTTGTATTACCAACTGATTCCCACTAGTGGGATAAAACAAGTCGGTAAAAAAGTAGCTAAAAAGTTAAGCCACAAGTTTTATAAAATTGTAGCTGTCTGTCACCGAATAATAGCTAGATCTAGCTATAAAGATGCTAAGTTGGTTGGCATCACTGCTGCCGAATTGAAGTTTGATCAAATCGATCGTCATGCCGATTGTACGATAGGCAGTATGGTGTATGGTGTATATGGACGAACTGCCAATTTGATCAAATCGATCGTCATGCCGATTGTACGATAGGCAGTATGGTGTATGGCCGCTATTAGACGGCCAACTGTGCCGTAAAAATAAATCAATAGGTAACCTATGTAGTTAGTTCATAATTATGGGATAGAGAAATAGAAAACATTTAATATATTTTTAGTTCATATATTGACTACCAGTGGCAACCAAAGCGGTCGCTCGAGCGATTACTCGATCGTCGCTCAATTTATCGGGAAATCACTATGTACTTATTACTCTCTTACCGCAACCACGCAAAATAATACCTACGTAAATTGATTTGTTTGAGATGCTGCCTTTCACATTGCTCTCATTACTTTGCCATTCCATTGCAATGCAACAATTATTTATTTACTATACTTTCTTTACTACGACCAAACAGGTTTTGGAATATTCGTATCAATTTTAAAACAGCACCTTTAAAATGGTCATCGGTGACCCGTCAGTTGCTTTGCAATTAATTGTAGTTACAGATTTATGCAGATTTAACTGCAAGATTATACGTAGATTGATACGTACATTTATGCTCTAATTACATAACAAAAAAAAAAACATTGTCAAGTGTTGGAAAGTTTACAATAAAAAATGACGTCGTGTATCTCGAAAGGTGGGCAGAAGTGTAGATCCCCACCCATCCATATCTCACGATGTGACCGGCCATGTTGTAAAGCTTGTAACCATTTCATGAAACGGGACCATTTAAGAAAATTACCCATATCAACCATACCACGGCCCTGAAACATAAAGGGCGACCGAAGGAACAGTTTGAATATAAATACTCAGTAAAGGTTAATTCATACAGACGTTCGACGCTGGAGTAATCTCGAAGGGCGAATCACTGAAGTTTAACTATAATAGGCTTTTTGACTAAAAAATTCTAATTTATCCGTCAGTTAGATTATCAAATAATATTTGCCCGGTATTTTTTCTTTTTTTACGCAAACCAAAATTGACGGAGATATGATGCTTTCAAAATTGCCAATACATCACAATTTAGAACATTTTTTTCTGAATTCTGACGTCACGAGCCCTCACTCTCGAGTCTTGATGTGTTATATGTTGGTAAATATTCATTGATTTTACATAAGAAAAAATATGTGTCCGTTATTTTTCAAAACTCTTAATATCGGACTTATTAGATTTATAATTTATTGATACTGTCAAATAGCCTATTATGGGCAATGGCCTTTGGGTGTTAGCCTAAGTCCAGCTATTCTCTATAAAAGTCTAGGACGAGCTCGTCGATGAGCTCCAAAATCCAGTAAATACAGTCTCAACGTTGAATACCGAAACAGTTAATCTGCGTCTGCGTTTAAGCACTACCGTTCACAACAAACCGCGTATGCTGGATCTTTAGATAATACCACGACAAATCCCAGGCTGACACTTTGCTGAAGAGTTGAAGGTTGAAGACCTCAACCTAGTGCCTCAACCTTCATCGTGGCGCTTGCGACTATGATTACGCTTTAAAAATAAACGAGGCAATCTGTTTCAGTTAGATAAGCATGTTAATTAAATTCCATAATCGTGCTGAATTATATGTATGTGCAGATTGTTTCTCGCGATGAAATCTGCAATCTGTCCCAGTTATGCATTTGGCAACAAGTCGGATTGGTGTCGAATTTTTGATGAAGAATGTTTGTTTTGCAACACAGTGGCTAGATTTAGACGAATATTGTATTATCTTTATGGATCTTTTTACTGAACGATTAAATGCTCAAAGCTTAAACTAACCTGTAGACTCAGGATAGGTACCTAGTCGTTAGGTCGAAGGGTCGAAGTGTAAAGTCGTTGTCAAAATCTATTTTTAACAGCAAACCCTTTTTATGCACACCTTTTTGTGTGGTGTGTTTGATGTGGCGAAAAGCGACTGTCAGACTCGTACTGACTAAAATCCGCGGTTTTCTTTCAATAGCCCTCTTTGTTTCAGAGCCACGGTTATCTGTATAGAGTCCCGCGACCCCGGGAGACTTAGGCCCTCTATGGGGGCCCCGCACTGTTGTTGTAAGTCTGCCACAAAAAATATTCCCCACGAAAAAAGTTTTGATCCTTTTCTCCTAGTACTTGGTACTGTTCAGATTCCACATTGTGTTATCGTTTTCGGTACCAGTTTTGTGCTGGATTTTATTATTTAATTGTTCTGCTATCTGTGCGGAAAAAAGAAATGGGGCGAATTTACAATACTTAATCAAAAATATGCAAAATTTTTACTTTTTGTACTTTTTTTCGTGGGGAATTATTTTTGTGGCGAACTTACAATAACCTCGTCAAACCTATGCCTACACACCTTGACATCTAATAACACCACTTTTTTTATTTTCAGAAAGAATATTCGCAGCGTGCAAGAAAACATCTCCAGATTTCGATGGCTGCATAAAGAGAGCTTTTAACAAAGTGCGACCATATTTCAAAATAGGTAAGTTCTAAATTCATTAACGTAAAATAAGTTAAAGATGTGCTCGTTTTCGTTAACACGAAGCAACACCTAATTTAATACCTAATTATTATTCTTTTTATTCATTATTTTTACATATTTCTTTACATTTTTAAATATTAATAAAAAAAAATTAAAAAACATTTAAAAATATAAAAAATAGTGGCCCACTAGCATCGGGAACAGGGTCCAAGGTGCCGGTGGTTAGGGCTCTAGAGAGAGGAACCTCCTCACAATGCGCGCCGTGTCCAAGAGAACTGCTTTCTGCATCAAGCCCTTGAGCCAGCTGCACAATGAGAGCCTCTTAAGATGTTGGTCGAGGCTCTTCGCAATTAGTCCATTGACCGAAACGACTATCGGTACAATGACTGCTGAGTCCACGTCCCACATGTCGACAATCTCGTGCGCTAAATCAAGATACTTGATTTTTTTATCATTTTCAGCTTTCACGAGATTTTCGTCATGAGGGACGGTGATATCAACAATCATTGCACGGCGCTCTCGGCGATCTACCACCACTATATCAGGCTTATTGGCTACAATAGTCCTGTCAGTGATGATAGATTGATCCCAATACAATATGGCATGACCGTTTTCAAGAACTGGGTCGGGCACATACCTGTAGTATGGTACTTCAGAATCCACAAGGTTGTATTGCAGGGCAAGTTGCTGGTGGATAATCCTAGCTACTAGGTTGTGTCTGTGCAAGTACTCGCCGTTAGCAAGACGAGAACAACCGGAAACAATATGTCTGATCGACTCACCGGGACGGTGGCATGCCCGACAGATGTCAACCGTACCGTCCTTGACAATATATTTCCGGTAATTGTTCGTCATGATAACTTCATCCATAATTGCACAGACAAAACCTTCGGTTTCCCCGAAGAGGTCACCGAAACGTAGCCAGGCTACAGACGCCAAAAGGTCTACATCAGGCCCGTGAAGGGCCCTGTAGAACCGTCCGTGTAGCTCCTTGCTCTGCCATACCTCCCTGCGGTCATTAGTATCCAATACCACAGGTTTGCGCCAGTTCTCGTTAGCCAAGGAGAGCGGGGTAAGGCCTTTGTCCACTGAAACTACATCTCGATGCATCCCCAAGTCGGCTTCAAGGAAGTATTCCCTGAGACTGCATACCTCGCGGTTGTGCAAGGTCCTAGCATTGAGTAAGCCACGGCCTCCACACTTCCGCGGGATATACAGTCTCATCACCGATGACCGTGGGTGATGCATCCGATTTGCAGTCAGCAGTGTACGGACCTTTCTATCCAGGGCGTCAAGTTCCGTTTGAGTCCATTTGAGTATGCCGAAAGAATACATCAGAACCGGCATGACCCAACTATTGAAGGCGCGCACCTTATTTCCGCCTGATAAAAGACTATTTAACACTTTGTTCAGGCGGCCAAAGAAGCGCTCCCTCAACGATTGCTTCATGCCAGCAACATTGATGCCCAATGATTCCGACATACCCAAATACTTATAGGTTTCGGTTGCTGAAAGGGATCTAAGGTTTATGGAATCTGAGAGTTGGGTGCTCTCAGATTCCATAATCCCCCCTCGCCTTACATGCATGACCGCACATTTCTCCACACCAAATTCCATCATAATGGCGCTACTGAAGGTTTCAGTGATCTTCAGTAGCCCCATCAGCTGCGAATTGGTGGGGGCAAAAAGTTTCAGGTCATCCATATAAAGGAGATGAGATATAACCTGACCGCCTCTCCTCAACCGATAGCCTAGACCTGAATCCTCCAGCAGTGTGCTAAGAGGATTCAGGGCTAAGCAAAACCAAAGCGGACTCAAACTGTCACCCTGAAATATTCCTCGCTCAATCCTAATCGGTTCGTCGCTCCCGAGAATCTGCCGACGTCCCGGATAGAGAAGGAACGTCCTCCATTGCCGCATACATGACAACAAGAAGGTGCGAAGTGTTGCATTTATTTTATACAACTCAAGCACCCTCAGGAGCCACGCATGCGGCACAGAGTCATAGGCCTTCTTATAATCTATCCAACACGTCGACAGATCCCTCCGGGATCGACGAACCTGTTGGCTTACGGCCATGTCAATAAGGAGCAGCTCTTTAGTACCGCGGGACCAATTCCTACATCCATTCTGAGAGGCAGACATAATTGAATTACTATCAATATGATAAGCAATTTTTGCTCTCAGAATGGATGTTAGAACTTTATAGATCGTCGGTAGACACGTAATTGGTCTATAGTTTTTTGGTTCCGCGGTACCACCTGATTTATAGAGCAGGTGGGTAACACCTGTGGTAAAAAACATTGGTAGCGACCCTGTCTCTAAGGATGACTGAAATTGTGAAGCTAAGCAAGCGTGCGACCCTCGTAGCCATTTTATCCAAAAATTATGCAGTCCGTCCGGCCCTGGAGATTTCCAATTAGGTAACGGACGGACTGCATGGGCCACGTCAAGTGAGGTTATAGAAATTTCTTCCATTTCTGGGATTGAGTCACACGCTCGCTCAACCACACGCATCCAGTCACCCTCAGTGTGACCAACGGGCACCGACCAAATACTTCGCCAAAAAGCACTCATAGCTTCATTATCTGGCAAGTGCCCGTCAGTAACACCCTGATTGAGAATGGGTCGCTCCCATGTTCTGTATACCCACCTTTCATCACTTTGGAACATGCGATTCTGAGTGTATCGATCCACTCTTCTCCTATACCGACGGATACGGTTCGCCCATGCATAAACTTTCTGCTTCAGGAAGTCAATGCGCTCTGTGAGACGCGGCATATAATCTCGAGAACTGATACCAGTTCCCGAGAACGCCCGCCTCACAAAGCGCATCACCCTTGGGCGTGTATTTCCCTCCCTGAAGCAGATGAGCTTCCCAATGAGCACCCTGGCCTCATTGATACGACGCTCAATCCTGCACTGCCAGGCTGGCACGGCAAGTTTCGGTCGTGCAGCTCTTTCTGTGTTCGGAAATTTGACATGAGCTACACGACATGCCGCGACAGCCGTACAATACAAGATTGAGTGTGTATCGCAAAGGTTTGCACTGCTCTCAATAAAATCTGGTAACAGCGCATCCAGGGCACACACTAGGGCTCTGTTTTTTTTATTCATGGGCAAACGGGGTAGCCGCGGTCTAAGATCAGGTGATGTGAATCGATACTCACGAATCGCATCCTCCAAAGCACTCCTTATTTCCACATTGCATTGGTTATCTGCAGATATAACCCTGTCGGCCTCCTCTTCAACATCCTGGTTAACTCGCGCAGTGACAGGTGAATGGGTGTTTATCTGTGTTGCGAGAGGGTTGTCGACAGGGCTACTCTGCACTTCCGAGCGCAGCCGATCAAGTGTAGCATCATCCAACCTATGACTACGTTGAATCACGCGCACCTGATCCGACAATCGTTGGGCCGAGACGTTGACAATACCTAATTATTATTATTGTTTATAAATTTTAATTTTAAACGCTGAATCCAAGGTAGAGAATAGAACAGCGTTTAGACGTCGGATCGTGTCAGTGAAAAATGAGCCATGATGTATTTCGTGAACATGCACTTGCCCAATCTAATGGTCTTACACAAACTACACTAACTCTCAAGTTTGACCGCTTGAGTGTACACACAAGTTTGCGGATTGTCCAATAACTGCTATGAAAGCATTGATAGATAACAAAATCAATTAAAAATGTCATAATATTTTGCATACACCTACCTATTATGTAATTAAATTAGGAAACTCAAAATAAATTGAATCAACATGTGAGATGATAATTAATAGCAGACCTTGATAAATCATGTCAACTACATTTATTAATTATGAACTTTGGGTGTGACAACCTCAAACCTTCAGAAAAACATTTAATGATTAATTAGGCACCTTTTAGGTACTTGTGGAAAAATCTGATATATTGTCAGCCTATTGCCGTCCACTGCTGAACGTAAGCCTCCCCCAAAGAGCGCCAACCATCCCGGTCCTGGGCAGCCCGCATCCATCCACTGCCAGCCACCTTCCTTAAATCATCGACCCATCTTGCAGCAGGGCGTCCTACACTGCGTTTGCCCATTCGCGGTCTCCACTCTAGCACATGTTTGCTCCATCTGCCGTCTGTTCGCCTACAGACGTGGCCGGCCCACTTCAAAAATCTGATAATAAACTACTATTCGGTTCAATTAGGAAATGTAGGTTTGCTAACGCCATAATGAAAAATAAAACAAAGAAGTATGAAAATATCCTAAGATAACTACAATAAAAAGTATTTTATTGCAAAACGTAATTTTCAAGTGACAGTTGACAGATGGAGGTCATTGACCCCTAACATTAATCTTTATTTTCTCACTAGATATATTACACTTTTTTACTTCAATAAAAACTTAGCATTCGTTATTTTAAGGATGGATGAGGCTTTAAAATCTCTAAACAGCGATAACAAAATATTTCCTCACTTTTCAGGCATCCCAGAGATGGGCGTGGCTCCATTCGACCCACACTTTGCGCGGGAAATCAAACAGACGCGCGCTATCAACGGGATCGGATACACTCTCAAACTGACCAACGTCTATGAGAGAGGATGGTCACATTCCACCGTCACTAAATACAAGTGAGTTTATAGTAATAGTACTTAGATCTTTCTTCTTGGCACTAATTCAAAATAAAAACTACTGTTGTTTAGAAACCGAAATTTATTCAAATGGAAAAGCTGTTGTAAAAAAACTCCCAATAAAACCTCATACAGTGCAACCATAATTTGTTATTTCGACCAACACATCTGACCACATTCTACACAAGTCTTCCTTTATCAAGCACTAAAATGATTCGTGCAGTACCTACCTAACAGTACCTACTCAACAACTTACCCATTTTGTTGGTAGGTAAAATCATCAAATGGGTCCTCCCACCCTGAGTGGAGCGGAAAGAACTATCAGACTAATTAACATACCCTGTTCCTTCGGGAACCCATTGCTTTCCATGATGACGGTATCCTTTTAAGCGGTCCCGCGACCCCAGTGTACCTACTCAATACCCCTGTCACTGGAAAAGACAGTATTCTAGGACGTTTTGGACAACGCCAACGCTGACATCTAACTCTGATTCACGTACCTTACTGAATTTAGGAACTGTGGTGTTCTATTTATTTATTTCGCGTACAAATAATAATGTATATAATTGTTTCAGAACTGACTGGGAGAACCAGCGCATCGTTTACTCACAGTACTTCCCAGAAAAGTGGCTCAACGGTGACTACGAGTTCAAGGTAAATTTAGTTTAGAACCTATTATACTGCCCAACAATAACAATTTTAAGTGGGAGGTGTGTTCCGCCTGTTGCCCGAGGACATCTCGACATCCTAGGTCATACCTCCTTAGATCTAGCCAAGGTTTGCTTGAGAATCGAAATAATTAGCGGATAGGTACATATCGGCCTAATCTAATCAATTTGGCCTTCATAAAAAAAAAAAACAAAAATGCTGTCAATGAATATTCTCTACAGTTCTTTACTATTGACTAGACGATTTAGAATTAACTCATTTCTCAACACAACTCTGCCATATTGAAGGCCTTGGTAATTTGTGAATCAGACCACAAAAACAAAAATTCATTCACTCGACCACAAATGAAAGCAAAGATAGATGAGATTCTGATATGACCTTTGGTTTTTTTTTTGCTTTTCACAATCAATAATATGAAATATTATTTCGAATAAAGGGGATCCCCAATTTTATTACATTTTGTAAATAATTGCTAACATTTTTCAAGGGCGACGCATTCGGGCTCGGTGTCCTACGTTCCGGTACCTGGAACATGACACTACGAGACTATTCCCAGACGACGCGCATCAAACGTAACGGCTCCGGAGTGGACGTGCACGTAGAAGTCGACCACATCGGAGACATGGAGATCCACGTCGGCAACCTGGTCAGGGGCAACGGCATACTCGGTACTTATATGCGTAAGATAATTTTAGACACAACCGTGTCTTTTTAGCGTAGTGAGTAGAATGCACTTTGCATGAATGTAGTTTGCACTGCGCTATTGCTTTTTTTTTTCTCTTAGTTGCATAGCCTAGGAATGGCAGAGAAGATAAATTAATCCGCTTTACCAAATTCGCACCAGCGCTAGACAGATAGCGTGAAATACTGAGAAGTTGCGATCCTCAAACATAAATGAAGCACAAAGGTTGTTGTTTCCAGAGCGCATGTTGGACCGCCTCATCAACGCCACCTGGAAGCCAGGCTTCGCAGTCATCAGGCCGCTCATCAACGACCTCGTCAGCACCGCCTTCACAGACATCTGGAGTCATTCCTTCAAGGACTTCCCCTTAGACAACTTCATAAGAGACTGATCTTGTTGTCATATAGTACCTATACTTACATATACTTATAAGTGTTGAATTTTATAAGTGCCAGTTTGTAAATATGAACGTTGTTTTAAGATAGAATAATCTTCACCTTATATTAAGGGTCAACTCATTATAGTCATATTCAGTCATCAAAACTGTTCACATTCATTGTTTATAATGAATACAGATACAATTACAAATAAACTAGTCATCAATTTTCAGATCGCAAATTTAATTTAGTTTGGATGAGGTCAAGCCGAAAAGAAAGACAGGAATATATTACATATCTCAATATTATATTTATTAAAAAATATAACCTAACTATATATATGACTTTATATTTAAATTCAATCAACAAATAACTCGCACGTTCGTCGAAACTGGAATAATCAACCTCAGTCTTTCAACACAAATGAATACAAATCAAACAGGCCTCACACCAACAACAAATGGCGCAAACAAGCGTATCGTTCCTCCGAGCGTCCCAGCGCTCACCGCGTCCCTCCGACCTCGCACGTCCGTCGCGCTCACACACACTATAAATACATATTTATAACATTGCACCTTTAATTTGTTACATTAAAAACCAGATAAAGTATTACACAAAAACATGCCGTCGAATAAAGTCTCGATTTCATATAACAGCGCTCGTTTGCATCTACGAGCAAACAGAAACTTGTCTGGTTACAACCTGGTCGTCGACAATGTTCACACTAGGCTACCTCGCAGATTTATACATAAAAATAAGTACATCTACAGACAGAAACTAAGATAGAATACTACCAGTGATATCTGTATCCCGCATGCCACGTGTAGCGGGCAGGCGTAAGTCGCGCGTCGCTCCTCAATGTGAAGTTCCAATTAACTTTAATATTGTCTGTATTGAAATACTACATTAGGACCCTGTGGACCGTCGAGCTGACGTTATTATGTACGGACTAAAATCGTTGTAACAGTTGCGCCCCACGTCGATAGCCCCACACATAACTAAGACAAACAATACCAACAATAACTTGAGATCTCATCAAACTATCGACGCGGAGTTGAAACAAAATGAGTATATTCCAATGTATTGAAACTGAACAAACTAAAATACTGACAGCTATTGTATAAGCGTAATTATCATTATAAGGTTATCTTAACAAATTATCAGATTGGTTTAGAAGGCAGTCTACCAGAGTAACTAAATATCAAGTGTCTGTTTTACGGGGATCATTAATTAGTAATGAAAATAATATGTATACCTTTTGAAGAACAGCTTGGTAGATTTGAATGAATTCACAAACTAGATGCTAAATGAACAGTACTCAGAGACTGCCTGAATTACATAAGTAACATAACTTCAAATAATATTTAAGATTAACTAACTCATTTCAGATATGCGCGACTACAATAAATAATTCCAATAAGTTACAAAGCTCCGAATGAAAACAGAAGAGACAAACTTGAGCTGACATTACCATGTAATGCGTGTTCATTACAATAGCTACTTATGATTTCACTAAATCATTCGTTCAAGAACAAAACATCAATCGATGTCAACAATGGAAGTAGCGTAAAACCTTAACTAAATTACGAGAAAATTTTTCTTTATAATTTGTACTTCTTTTTCTCGTACATTTGGCCCCCGAATTTGTGTCGTAAACAATTTAAATTAAAACACCATCTCTTGCAAGAGGCGATGTTTTACCGAACAAAACGTTTATCATATGCGACTGGCAACCGTAATATTGATTGCTCTTGTTCCTTAAAAATCGACACTCAGGTACCGATGTTCAGAGACTATCATGCGATAGTTTACTGCGCAATAAAAAAATGGTATATCAACGAACTTGATAATATTACATCATAGCAATTTTCGACGATGTTTAAGGAACATGACTTGAGGTAACTAAAGTATTTTGCGGTATTCAAATTTCACTTCAGAGTAAGGTACTTCACGAGCGCCGCTTAAAGCAAATTCTGTTTCAATGGTATGATTTCAGAAAGGTGTTCAACAGAGTTTGTTTTGTACGGAAACAATATTAAAACGAAAAAATAAAATCTTATCAAATCGAAATAAAACTTAATGATAACGATCTTGAAACGAAAACTGTTAAAAATTCATTTGTTTTTATATTTCATTTCATTAAAAAACGATTACGCACAACAGAGCTGACGTACTGTACATATTGTGTGGTGAAATAAAATCGAATCGCGGAACATAAGCTTACCCAAAACTCAAATAATGATGTAAATAAACATATTAGTGATTTAATACTATTAGCGGGTAGTCTGGCGGGACGTAGTCACGTGTTCACACTTGGTAGCGAGTTCCGCGCCCTTGTGATGAACCTCTGCTGTGCACGGTCTGCGTACAGCGACGTGCAGTTATTATTGTTGATCGAGTAACGTGATATTTAAAATCCACGTTCTCAGTCTAATCTCGTGAATGCATCGAAATCTAAATATGTACAAATGCCTGGAAGACGCGGGATCTTGTGTTTGTTGTACAAGGGCACGGAATGTAACTAATGTGAAAACTAAACTTCAAAACAAAAATTCGCCCTCGTTCATACTATGTGCACTAGTATTGCAACCAGGTTCCGCCTGCCTGTGTCCGACACTCCGCGCCTCCCTCACTCAAGCCGCTCACACTCTTCTCCAAATTAACTCTAACATTAAAATTATTTTGATATGCACTTATTAATAGGTTTTTTACAATGACATATTTGTGCTGTACACTATCCAAAATGGCAGAGCGGAGGCGTGCCAACGAGTTCGAGTAATGTACTTACATTACGGTAAGACGGCTATCGCGGCATCGCACTTTGTACTTAAACATTCAAAATTATATCAAAATCATAATGTTGACGTTCGCCGCGCACCCGCCCTGCCTCCACTATTTACAATGACAACTAAACGAACCCATCATGAAACTTAAATGACAAACTCAGGTAGTAACTAAATATTTGGCAAATCAGTTATATTGATAACGGAACAATGTGCAATACGCAAACGACAGCCCTAACGTGAACGTATGACGTATGGAACACTAGAGCTAGCTTTACAAGTAAAATCGAAGGCCGCTAAGATATCACCGTTCATTAGTGTGTAATATGTACACGGCGCGCCCGCTCGCGCTCCTCTGATTTGAGCGACACTATGTACACGAGCGCGCAGCGGGCGAGCACTACACCAGCACGAGCGCACGAGCACACGAGCACGACACGAGCACGAGCACGCGAGCACAAGCACGCGAGCACGAGCACTCGAGCGCGCGAGCCAGCCGCTCCACACTGCGACACGACACAACCTACACTATGTGCTCGCAATATGTGTGCACGGACGCATACTGCAAATTCTAGTTTCATTCTCCTACGTACATTGTGAAAATCAAACTATAGAGATCGCATAAAAAACTTGGCATGTGTAATATTTACAAAGTTCTATAAAGTCTTAAGGCATTGTATCTGTAGTATGCGCCCACATCGGCAACCGAGCACGAGCCCTCAGTGGGACACAAGCTGTGGTCGTCGGCACTCATCGCAACATGCCAGTAGCACAAATCAATTAGATAACTTCAAGGAACATTTTCATTATAAGCGTTCAGTTTATTCAACAGTAATGTAGGACTGTAGCCGACGGTAATAGATGAAGAAATGAAATTAGCACCATGTTTTTCAGATTGGATTGTTTGAGGCTGTCTGTTGTCAAAGGTGTTAAGTAAACTGATCTCTCTATAAACCTGGCAATATTTGAGAATGTTACACAACACAAATCATACTTATAGATACTGGTAGGACTGTGTTGCTATGTTATAAAAGTCAATTTGTTATTGCAGACAATTAAGGATACTTCTTTCTCAACTTGTAAGTTGAGCAACACTCTCAGTTAAAGCTGGACCCTCGTGATCTTCTATAACCTATCGTATTGTAACAGCACGCGCCGGCTGCAGTCCCACGAGACATTCGTTCAATGTTCGACACCTACATCACAAATAATCCAACTAAATAATTTACGTTGCAATCAATTTCAACAACTAACTAAGAGCGCGATGTTCAATGTTCATAACCACACACTTTTACAGAACACTCTCATGTTTTACTTGAAAGTACATACAGTGTTACTTTATTTATATTGCTTGTAGCTCACACACAGGCTTTGGCCTAAATTCTGTTTACACATTGGTAAAATAATACAAATTGAATCAACAGAACTCAACAATGCAGCCTGCGTGGCTCATCATCTACATTATAAGATCTTGTTAGAATAATCGTCTGTCCCAAGTACTAAACGCCAACAAACATAATGTATACACACACGCACAGGGGTAACCACTGAACGCGTTTGTTTACTTCGAGACAAATAGGTAAGTAAATACAGTGATATCCTAGTCTAGTCGAAAGCAATGTTGGGCTACACAAAAATAAGTCCAATATAATGACAGTGTTATACCCGTAAATAAAATGGCATCATTATCATACGCGACGTAACGAAATAAACTTTAAAAAATATTCATCAAAAACACTACTTTAGTAAATGGCGTTAGTTGCTGCTGTTTTTTTTTTCTTAGCGTTTTGCTGGCCTGTATATCGGCCTCTGCAAATAATGCATGAGGCGTCCTAGGTTTTCTGTTGTACCTAAGATAAAAACTAAATGCTCAACACAATGTTGCCAGCAACACAATCAGAAGCACAACATATTATTATGTAAACCGTGAGAGTGTTCTGTAAACAAGACTCCAGTCGTCCCAACCTCACGGCAAATGTTCAAGGCTTGAGCACAGGTCGGACCCGTCCCAACACCTGGGGCGGTTGTCACAACTCGCCCGCAGACATCTTTAGGTACCCTAAACATTTGCAGGTCGGTAGAGCGTCGTGCAGCCTGCAGGTGTCACCGGCCGGCGGGCACGCAGGCGCGCGACACTAGAACTCGAAGTCGAACAGTTCCGACAGGCCCTCGTCGTGGTCCAGACAGAACCCGTAGTCCGTGGCCGACATGGGCGGCTCCAGCGCCAGGAACGGCTCCAACTCCAGCGGTTCTGAAACGCCACGGAACAACACTCATGTAAGTTCAGTGTCATAATATTGCGATTACACTGTTATTTTCATATTTTCGCAATTGCACACTAAAATTAAAGATTAATCATGGTTACATTTTGAGAATGGAAATGGATCAACATTATTATAAAATCACATGATTAAAGTCTAAAAATTTAAAATAATGCCAGTAAGGATAGGCGCGCACAAGTTTTAAATGTATTTAAACTCGAATAGACGATACTGAGCACGCCTAATAATTTTCGCCTAACAATATCTCATGTGCCCACGTCACCATTAAACATGAACAGCTTACAAATAAATTATTTCACAAATTATTTACAAATTAGTTTCAAACACATCCCCCACCCTGACATCACCTGCAAAATCTGTACAAACAGTCAGATGGACATAAAGAGAAAGCGTTATTGGATTTTGACAGGCGAAGCAGAGGCGAAGGAAAAATGTGCAATAACTTCCTACAACGCGCACGTATTTTGAACCTTATGCTAAACTCACACCAAGAGAAATACTATCGCACTCGAATAGCCCGACCTGCGTTCTGTATGGATTGTCAATGTTAATCCAACATAAAGTCTGTCCCGTATCGCACGCAGTTTTGCCTTAAATGTTTTAAGCTTGAAATTAAATATAAGTGATGGAAAAGCGAGCGCGTTGTATGAATATTGCGTGTAAGTAAAAGTTTTCAAACAAAAATAGTCTAGCTATTTTTGCTTGTAATTTTATAAATGAGATTTTTTGACCCATTTTGAAAAAGTAAACAAAAACCAATTTGAAAGCGGATTGTTAGAATGTTGTATATTTAATCAAAATGAGTATGTTAGATCTTCGAAAAATGTCGTTTGAATTATTTTAGAACTGATGAAGTTAAATGGATAACCCAATAACCATATGATTTGGCTTAGTGATGAGAGCAGAATGAATGAAACGACGTTTTCCGAAGGTTAGAACACAGTGCAAACATAGTTAGACATGAGAGCGTTGTTACATTGGCGATGGTTGTCTGTGGAGTTAGTAGATGAGTTGGCTGTTAGTGGCGGGCGTCCGTGAGCTGAATCCCATGGTGCTACATGAGCACTGGAGCCACACGGGATACAGCTCGCGGCCGAGCGCCGGCTCCCGAAACACCGCGACCGACGACCTCGCTGAACTTAACATGAACCGCTGTAAGCTCTCCGCTGGGGAATGCTCACATCGACATCAACGACATTATGTTACTCTTTACTATCAGCTAGTGGATGTTAACTTTTGTATTCCACTGCTAAATAATTCGAGTTTAATTAGCATCAAAACTCTTTGAGTCATTTAATTTAAATAAGAACATTGTAATTTCAACCAATTTTTGTCTTTGCTCACATGAGAATGCGTGCCAACATATAGCAGATTGCGCGTGACGCGATGTGAGCATGCACCAAGTAGACATATTTACAATAAAAACTTTAAAAGATTATTGTGCTTTTATACAAACAATTAAAAATTGTGTTTCAGAAATTGTGGGAATGTTAATAAGAATCGCAGCAAATTATTTACATATATAAAACTGATTTAATCCACATCCGAGACGAAACATTATTTACATGAATTCAACCATTAGTTATGGTGATACTACAACAGAAATGATCATATCATCTGGGATAAAAACATTTCTGTTGCAGTGCTGACTCTGTTGAAAAGTATCTAAATCAAACTTATTTTTCATACCTTTTACCAACAAGCGACAATAGACGTAGAAACTTTGATGATGTACAGACGCCAGCACATAAACCTACCACAATCTGTCAAATTTCTTGAACAAATTTTTAACCGTATCATCACATCATCATCACATCAGCCTATTATGTTCCCACTGCTGGGACACAGGCCTCCTCTCTGAGAGGGAGTGGGCCATAATCCACCACGCGGGCCCAGTGCGGGTTGGTAGATGTCACATGTCGTCGAATTTTTGGTTCTAGGACATGCTGGTTTCCTCACGATGTTTTCCTTCACCGTTTTGAGAGCAGTGGTGATGAAATAAATTACACAAAGTAATGCGCCTGGCGGGGTTCGAACCCACGACCTACAACTCGTAAGTCGGGACCGATACCACTGGGCCACCACTGCTCCACTTAACCGTATCACAATAGGGGAAAATTAATGTTCTATTCTATTGGTAAATTTGACAGATTCGGGTAGGTTGATCTGCTGGCGTCACTGCTCACAGAGCCCGTTTTAATACAGAATCAAAAACCACATACACAATTAGAGAGACAGGAACATGTAACACAATTCCTTCCTCCCACCGCCGTATTATTGAGACAGGTAACACAGTTAGTGAAGCGTTCATAATGATGACGAGAGCACCGTGATGGAAGCATGCATGTCGGTGAACTGTTACATGATGACACATATTCGTACATGGATTATAATTATTGTGTACAATATTCGGAAACACGATGGTAAAAAGATGAAAAGTTATTAATAGAAATCGATATTTTAGTTTACATTTTAAGATGACCCAAAGTAAAATAGACAATCGTGTTTCCGTGCACAGTGAATCAGTTAGGGCCGACACACACAAAATCATTACAACCTCGGATCGTAAAAGTCGTCGTCTTCATCCCGGTTTCATGTGCGTCGGCCAATATAAACAACCAACCTAGTGAATCCCGCTGCCGTATGACTTATATCTAATGTGGTGAGTCCTCGCGCCGCGCCGCTCGGCCGCGTAGCTAGAACTCTGACTGTGATGTGACTACGACACACAGTTCACAGCCAAAGTACTAGCCACGAGACGTGCGCTCTCGACGATCCCGCCTGCCTATAGCGTGACTTAGCATACCCATGACTTGGTGAAATATAAATAAAGGTTAGACTGTCGTTGAACATGGTTATTTTTGTTTAATTTAATTGATACCTTAACATTGAAATGGCAGAAGCAAAAATCCGATTTTTTCTGCTGTAAAATCGCAATAAAATCATATTTGATTGGATTATTGTATCCACAGCCTATTTTAAAATTGACAACCATATGAATATGATCTGCAACCAGTGGCTCTAAATTTCTATGTTAGTTTGTTGTAATTGGTACACTAAAGTAGGCATCAATGTCTTGTTGACATAAGTTACCACATGATTAGACAACAATAACTTGAATTAACCAGGGGTTAAGTTGTCTTAGGGCTGATTTTTCATTAGTCAGATAACTTTTATCTGAGGAATTAAAATAGCGGTTTGACATTTTTTCTATAGATAAGCTGTCAAACCGCCATTTTTATTCCTCAGATAAAAGTTATCTGACTATTGAAAAATCAGTCCTTATACAGATAAATAATGCAACTGGCACCAATTGATAATAATAAGAAGAGGTCTGTTGTTACCGGCGTTCAATTTAAGGCATCAAACTACAAACTTGGTTCCTCCTGTTTATAATAAATTTAACGCATCATCAACCATCGCATCGCATCGCATAGCATCGTCGGTACAGTTCCGAGACGCAAGAGCTAAACTGACTCGACACTACACTGAGGATATCCCGGACATCAGCCTGTACGAGATTAGAATGGCTCTTAAACAGCTAAAGAATAACAAGGCGCCGGGTGAAGACGGAATCACAACAGAACTTCTGAGAGCGGGTGGAAAACCGGTACTTCTGGTCCTCCAGAAGTTATTTAATTCCGTCATACTCGAAGGTACTACGCCAGAAGCATGGCACAGGAGTGTGGTTGTTCTTTTCTTCAAAAAGGGTGACAACACCTTGTTGAAGAACTACAGGCCAATCTCACTTCTGAGCCATGTATACAAGCTGTTCTCAAGAGTCATTACGAACCGTCTCGAACGCAGGTTTGATGACTTCCAGCCTCCCGAACAAGCCGGTTTCCGAAAAGGTTTTAGTACTGTAGACCACATACACACGCTCCGCCAGATTATACAGAAGACAGAGGAGTATAATCGGCCATTATGTTTAGCGTTTGTGGACTATGAAAAGGCCTTCGATTCAATCGAAACCTGGGCAGTATTGCAGTCCCTCCAACGATGTCATATCGACTATAGGTATATCGAAGTGTTAAAGTGTTTGTATAGAAACGCCACCATGTCCATCCGACTTCAGGAAGAGAGCACGAAACCAATCCAATTGCAGAAAGGCGTGAGACAGGGAGACGTTATTTCTCCGAAACTGTTCACGAACGCGTTGGAGGACGTTTTCAAGCTCTTGGAATGGAACGGATTCGGCATCAACATCAATGGCGAATACATCACTCACCTTCGTTTTGCCGATGATATAGTCATCATGGCAGAATCGTTGGAGCACCTCAATGCTATGCTCAGCGACCTCAGTATCGTTTCCCAACGGGTCGGCCTTAAAATGAACATGGACAAGACGAAAGTCATGTCGAATGTTCATGTGGCACCCGTACCGGTTGTTGTTGGGAATGATACTCTCGAAGTTGTAGACCATTACACTTACCTTGGACAGATTGTTCAGTTAGGTAGGTCCAACTTCGAGAAAGAGGTCGCCCGAAGAATCCAACTCGGATGGGCAGCGTTTGGGAAGCTACGTGATATCTTCTCATCGAGAATCCCACAGTGTCTCAAGACAAGGGTGTTTAACCAGTGTGTGTTGCCAGTGATGACATATGGCTCTGAAACGTGGTCTCTGACTGCTGGCCTTTTAGAGAGACTAAGAGTCACTCAACGAGCGATGGAAAGAGCTATGCTCGGAGTTTCTTTTCGGGATAAAATCCGGAACATGGATATTCGGCGAAGAACCAAAGTCACCGACATAGCTCATAAAATTTGCAAGTTGAAGTGGCAATGGGCAGGCCACATCGCTCGTAGAACTGACAACCGATGGGGAAGAAAAGTTCCCGAGTGGCGACCACGGACCGGAAGACGCAGCGTAGGTAGGCCTCCCACTAGGTGGACCGACGACATCGTGAGGGTCGCGGGCAACCGATGGATGCAAGTGGCGAATTGTCGTTCGGCGTGGCGGTCTAAGGGGGAGGCCTATGTTCAGCAGTGGACGTTTTCCGGCTGATGATGATGATCATCAACCATCACAATGCTTAAATTTGTGGAATATTCTCATTATTGTTGTTGTTTAGTCAAAGAGTAATAAGTTTCATTGAATGGTCTGAGTGAATTTATTAGTCTTAATCATAAACAGTGTAGTACAACAGTTTTAATCATAAAAGGAACCAAGCTAACTTTTGACCCCCACAATCAAAAACAAAACACAAGACCTAATCTCCGTCTTGTTGTGACTAAACCGTACTGAGCCTGACTTTTTTTTGGGACTATCAATTAAGTTTTTTAGATCATTTCATCTCACCACCTCTTAAGTTAGTCTTTTTTCAAGACATTTTCTCACATAAAAGTGAAATTGTAATACAAAATCCTGCAATAAGAGGCAGTGGTACTCTCTGATACGGTCTGTTACGAGTAATTACAATAAGGATGCCGTCAAACCGAGTGGATTTGCAGCAGGCAGCAGATATATTCTAATCAAGTCAGCTATCCACTGTAGGCATCTCTGTTTAACCGCACCTCCAAATGATTAATCCCCTTCGTACACAAGGCGAGGCAAGTCTCCGATACCTTGCGACTTTGGTATCCATTGACGCGTGCTTGTATACGAACCTCTATGGATTTGTATTGCGATAGTCGCTTGGATACCGAAGTCGTAAGGTATCGGAGTTTTGTGTACGGGCGTGTTATGTGTGTATGATTGTGAGCTACATGTCGTACCTGACTCCTGGTCCTCCGTCTGCATCTGGAAGCGTCCGCCGCCCATGATGGGTGCAAAGTCGTCGCTGTCCGCTATCAATGCGTTGCGCAGACGACCCCGCGCACCGCCGCCTGATAGCGTACGATAAGTGTTAAGTGGACAGATGGGTAGAGAATTACATAATTCCAAAATAAAATTGAAGGAGGAAACTATTAACCTTTTAACCGCGAGAGTCGCATATATATGCGACAAATATTTCCGTGCCTCTACCGCCCGTGTCGTATTTATGCGACAGAGAATATTCACTATTTTTGTTGTTTTGTTCGATTTTATTGCATCTATTCTAGAGAGATAGAATACTTTTTATTGTACACCATGATACTTAACAAATCGGAGCTTAAAAGGAGCAGAAAGAGAGGAGAAGAGGAAAGGACGATTCATAGCCGCGCGCTAGGGGCACGGCAACTGATATTTAGCCGCGCGGTTAAAAGTTTAAGGAAACACTCCTTAACCTTTGATGTGATGATGATCTACGAATGAGATATCAGAATTTATTATTATACTGTCAAAACGAGATAAATATTAATCATACAGATTTTTATATTGAAATATTGTATAACAAACCAAACCATTACATTTCTATTTCATAGTCTTGAATGTTTGTGACAATTCTATCAAAGATCCTTGATGATGGAGTAAAAGTTTATCTCCAGCAAGTTGTATGGTTTGCAGAATAAACAGTTTTCCCTAATTTTAAAGTAGAAATGTAGATAAAGAAATGATACTGACTGTCAGGAGTGTTGAGCGTGTCATGATGGCTGGTGTGTGACGAATGTGGCGTGTGCGGCGTCTGTGGCGTGTGCGGCACGTGTGGCGAGTGTGGCGAGTGTCCCAGCGAGTGTCCCAGCGAGTGTCCCAGCGGCGTGGCCAGCGCCGCTCCCAGCGGCAGCGTGGGGTCCGTGACACACGGCGTGCACACCACCATGGACGACGACGACGACGATGAACACGAGCTCATTGGCTCCCGCTTTATTGGCGTCCTGCACACAAAATATACGTTGAGCTTTGATAATAAAACAGGTCATTATAAAGTGAGTCTTCTAATATGAAGATGTCTCATTTTGTTTCATCATAATATTATTATCCCAAAGAGCATTACTGCTCCAGTTAATAAGACCCGGACCCGGACACCGGGTCCACTTCATTATTTTGGGATTATATTATACAACCAGTGCACATAGGGGTATTTTGCTAATCTAGCCGGTCATTAATCAATTTAAAAAAGTAGTCGCAGGTAAAAAACAACTGGTTCCTATAGTTATCAAATGACTAGAGAACAATTAGACAATCCTTCCCGATCTCCTATCGGATGCATCAGACAGCCCGTTGTGCAGGGGCTGCCTGAACGCGGATGAAACGGCAACCCACGTAATCCTGGAATGCGAGGGTGTTGCTAACCAACGGGCACAAAACCTTGGCACTCCAAGGTCGCTCCAAGAAGCCTGTGAATGTCCCAGGAGACTTCTGAGCTTCTGGAAGGAGCTGGGTTGGCTCATATAGCCAACTGTCCCGCCTCACGCATAACGGACCACCTACGAGTCCAAATGCGGAAAAGGGAGCCCCTAACAATAACAATCGTAGGGCAACCAGGGCAAGTCCCTGGACTAAAAAACATAATCAAATCATTTTGACCGGCTAGATCAGCAAAATACCCCTATGTGCAGTGTCTAGGTTCTGCAGTCTTTTAAGTTCAGCATGATGTTCGTAGGGCAACCAGGGCAAGTCCCTGGACTAAAAAAATTAACCAAATCATTTTGACCGGCTAGATCAGCAAAATACCCCTATGTGCAGTGTCTAGGTTCTGCAGTCTTCTAAGTTCAGCATGATGTTCGTAGGGCATGGCTGCTTGAAATAAACACGTAAACATTACCACAACACAACCCCTTGGGCCCCCTGACCAGACCTGACCCCTCTGGGGTCTTATAGGTAGACACAGATCCACATTGGCCTGGTTAATTACTTGTAATAAGGTCAGAATGCTTCTTCCCTAAAGGTTAGATTTACAACTTTTCGTCAAGATCGTTTATTATAAAGTATCTTGGCAGAAACTCACGTGAAGTCTGCGGTGATGGAGGTGGAAGGCTTGGACTGCAGCAGCGCTATGAGCGGCGCCAGCAGAGCCTTGTTGTCTTCCAGCAGCGGGTCTGCCGGTAACTGGCCGGTCGCTATAATCGTAATACTCATTAGCTGACTAGTCAAAAGTAATCAAAAACGCTGAATACCAGCAATTAACCAAGTTGCTTCAAGGAGTTTATTTAACTGGGCAACACTGTGGCTCCACACGTTGGCAGGCGACCTGCCTTTGGTTGCGTTTATTCGCTGAAAGAAAGAAGCACTTGGTTGCTGTTGGGATGCTTAGCCCACGCTATAGTAGTGGATACAGACCAATAACTTGTATGTGTGGTTTTAAACTGTAAATTCAAGTTGGTTATTATAAATAAATAAAAATAAAAATTGTTAGGATGGACTCTTAGTAAGAGTTTGACAATCCCTTCTGCTCCACCAAGGGCGGGAGGAGTCATTTGATGATTTTATCAACTCAAACAAAAAGGCAATGCAGGGTGTGATCTGTGGATATTATGTCATAATTTTGATCAATGGCTTTTCCAACAAGGAACCACTGCTTTACTGAAGTAACAAGCTCTCCTCTCATGTTTGGTGAACGAAATCCTATTGTAACGCTATGAATACAACCTTAAATATTAAACAGAACTTACACGACGCAGGCGAAGGAGGACGTTCTTTTGGACAGAGGTAGACTTCAATTTCTCCTGACATAGATTTCAAATGTATCATGAAACCTTTCTCGTCAGGATGGGGTACCTGTAAAGATGGTAAATAATATGATATGCATTTGGTACTACTACAATATCGAATTATTAAAAAAAATGGTGTAACATAAGTGAGGCAACTTAGAGGTTCTGTATTTTCTAAATCAGGCGCGTTTTTGAGTACTCTCCGTATGTTTCTCGACATAAACGATGTATTTATGACAAGTATGAGAATTTCGTCAACAGCTAGAATAAAGCTAGGGGATCTAAGAAAGATACAAATAAAATGAGAACTAACGCTGAGCCTCGTGTCGGGCGGCGCCTTGATGGGTATGACGGTCTGGTTGCGGAAGTCCCGGATGGAGCGCAGGTCGGCGTACGTGATGTAGGCGCGCGCGCCGTGGCCGGCCGACAGCGCGGACAGCGCCTGCTCCGCCACGGCCACGGCGCGGCCCACGCGCGCCTCCCGCGCCGCCAGCCCGCGCACCTCGCGCCGCAGCCGCCGCGCGCGCGCCGCGTCCCCGCACAGCCCGCCCACGCCGCCCACGCCGCCCACGCCTGCCACAACCGCACCGTCAGTCGCACCACATACTTACCGCTACGCAAGCGATCTGCACCGCCCCAGCTTTATTGTCACAGAGCGAGTTACTGCTAACCCACACCATTTCCTCTCACAGCAAAAAAAACTGTGTTCCAACGGTAAGCACATTATAGGTTGATTATGTTGTGAATTACTTTCATACACTGATAATATTACATTCTGTTATAAATAACAGTTTGTAGTTGTATCATGTCAATGAAGACATGGTTCAAAATGAAAAGACTATTGCGATCGATTTAGTCTTCTTCAGGTGTCATTGCTCTTTAAACTGGTCTTGAGAATCGAACTCAGGTTTTTCGAACTTCAGATTTATTTCAGCATTCAGCACCAAATATGAAACAACACACTTGTTGCATACCACCTTTACTGCATCTCAAAAGCTCGAAAATCTCCAATATTGATAACTAAATTACCTTGTCAAATCTGTTGCTAAGTTCCCACGACGCAAAGTGTTTTAATTTGAAGAAATAACTAGTCCATTTTTGTCAGATTTCAAAATTCTGCTGTGCTGACCAACAGGTGGCACAATAACCAAACAATTTGCTTGTTTACAAATTATCTTGCATAGAGGTACAATATTTTCAGCGTTGTACAAACACCATGTGCCTACCAATGCAACTGCCCCTGGTTTATAAGCCTCTCCTATTGAGCAGTTGAGGTAAACAGACTACAAAATAAATAAACAGCTGGCGTTTCGAACAGCCAGGAATCAACTTAATTGTATTACACAAATTATTATTACTAAACACATTGTATCAACATGTATTGTCTTGCTGCAGTGCACTGCTCCATTTCAAAGCATATTTCGCCGATATTTTTAGCCTTTTTTACAGAACACTCCAAGTACCAAAAATTCGGATATATTATCGTCTGTCCGTTTGTTTGATTTCTTCCAAGTTTTGGGACAGTTTTGAAGCTGCCAAGAGCATGTTTGAAGCTTGAACAGCTAAAAACTTTTATCCTAGTTCCCAGGTACGGAAAAAAGATCGGCAATTGAATGCCTGTTATTTACTTTAATGTGACACTCAAAATGTAAACCGAAATCGTAAAGGGTTACAATCTATCTCTAAAATACACATTACAACAGTTGATGTAGCCTTTATTTTTTATCAAGCTCGAACTTACCATATTTCCACTGTATATTATTTTTGGATCTCTTCTCTAATATTCCTATACCCTCTAGTACGTTTGTGATGTCGTAGATACGACGTTTTTGGACCGATAAGTGTTCTGCCGCTATGTTCAAGTCTAGGACGCCATTGGGCGAAGACTTCAGCAACGCAACGAACTTCTTTGTGAGTAAACCTAATGATGTGTCAAACCTGAAACAAATAACACGAGTTTCAGAGCAATTATAGATGGTGGAACTTAATTTACTACGTTTTCTTTAACTGAAGTAACATGCCGTCGATTATTTTTTTACTTCTGTTTCCATCTTCACGCAGAATTAAAGCAAGTTTGCAGATTCTTAAGAATGACGTCTTCCAGCTGATTTCCTAACGCTTCTTAAATGTTCGGACACTTTCGATGCGCAACGATTTTAAGTATAGATTGTGCCTCCGTGTGTCAGTGTCCAAGTCAGTGAGCATCATTCATTGCTGCTTATTGACTATGTTTCTCAATTTAGGTCTCCATTTTCCTTTTAAAGCGGAAGTATTGTTCATGAATTATGAGCAATTGAGCACTGTCACGTTAATTTGATTGCTGCATTTCTGGATAATGCCCTCTATGTTGTTAGTGTTACTTTCCATCGCCTAAATCTTCAGTAGCATTTCTATTGCATTTCCTATTTCGCCTAAAGTTCTGTAGCCACAACGACAGCTGCCCGGCCGTTTCCACCACGTTTTCCACGCAACTAGGGCCTTCAGACGGGCCGCTAAAACTACAGAAAAACTACTCTCTAAAATGGAAATTTACCTCTCACTGAGACAAGTACCTGGAACGTTCGGTGTACTTTTTCATGGAACTGGACGGTCGACTGTAGGGCGTGAGAACTTTCACGCGTTTCTGTTTGGGCGTCTTGAAGTCGGCTTTCATGGGCACCACGTGACCCTGGCTGCCGGAACTGCTCTCACTCAGATTCAGTCTTCGTTTCACCGCCTGGAGACAAACGAAATCACGATCGTGTTAAAAAGGAGTAAGTAATGTATTCAAGCAACTAAGTTCTCAAGACTAGGACTCGAGCTTCCTTTATTTGACAAGGACTGGGCAGTCATTCACGGTTCTACAATGTATCGGCGCCTAACGATGTTTTGATACACCAATGCGGAGCACTGGTTAAGTATACAAGCTATAAAATGTCGTAAGGTAATCGACAAGTCGGATTTCGCGACAATTGATCGAGGTGGACAAGCGCGTAAACTTTACAAGCACGCACAGACTTTGGTGTTCGTAATAGCGTCATGGCGGTATAGCCATCAACCTGTCAAGTTGTGTGTTTAAGAAGGGAAGTATCAGAGTGTCCGATTCAGGAGTGCCAGTTCTACTATTGCCCCATTTATAAGTCTGAGCTTGTGGGAATAGGAATGCCTTTGTATTAAGACACTAACCATGTTACCTCGGCTTGGCGACTTCAGACTAAAAAGAATCAGAAGCAGAGACAACAAATGACAACACAAACAACGAGCTTTTTCATCGTGGTTAAATCATCAAATGAGTCCTCCCAAATCCACGGTGATCCTTCAATGGCCCTTACTGTCCAGGGTCACGGTTACCAGATGAGAATGTCCCGCGACCCCGTCAGATCAATGATTATTCCAAATGTTGTTTCAGTGTATAGCTGTAAGCATGCTTCATTTCTTGTTAGCGTATCTCTCTCTTCGTCACACTGTCATAAATGAGAGAATAGAAACGTACGTCTTGTCGAAGAGGTATGAGTAGCTCGGTAGTATTTGGGGCAGATCTCAGATAACCACGCACTTGTAAGACAAGTACGAATACCAGTCTACCTATCATACGGAACAAAACGCTATTGAAACTGCAGACTGGCTGCAAATGTGGATGTAGGTGGATATTTACTCTTCGCAAGTCAGAATAAAATGCACAAAAGTCGTGCTTCTAAAATTAATATGCTTTCGTCATTTGCCGCGAACTTGACGTGCAAGACAGTCATTCAAATTGCATAAGGCATGCTCCTAACATTCACGTTTTGCAAAATGCATTGCATATTTTATGGAAATTTTGCAGCTATCCGTCCTGGGGTGCTAAGACAGGAAACCTCCACGTGCGCCCGTGGACTGGAGTTCCCTCTCGGATACGTCCGGGGGGAAGACCAGTTTTTCGGGCCGGTGCGCCCTGGGATGCGGGTAAAAACTCTCCTTAGGCACTGTGTGCCTAAGGGGTTTCTTTGCCCGTATGCAAATAGCCTGTCGGGTGGACGCTTGTCCCTCTGAACAGCAGAGGGCACAGCGGCGGAGCGGGCTTGCGGACGGTGGGTAATGGGTATGCTCGCCGTCCGACCAAGGACCAAGCCCGGGTCGGTGGCGCGTCGTGTTTCACGCGTCACCGACGGGGCTCCTTATGGGGCCAAATGCCTGCCGGGGTCGCGGATTTTTCTTAATCCAGGATACCGTGGCCCCGGAACGTAAAGGGCATCAAAAAAAAAAAAAAAAAAAAGCTATCCGTCCTGGGTTTAAAACCTTTTTGACACCCAGTTTTGGCGCAACCTCAAATGACAACCGCAAATAAAAATGCGGCAGTCCGTTAAATTAGAAATGCTTTGTGATTTACATTTGCACAATTTTTTGCAATGCATTAGCAAACACGTTTTTAATGCATTCCGTGAATTCAACTAGCAGCTTTTGAGCGCGGCTCCCCTTTATGTTCTTGCCATGCAATCATAAAGTTGCAGAATGGATGGATTGTTTTATTTTACTAAAAAGTTCAATTAATCCAGTAATCATCGTATCTCAGGAAGCGGACAGACATGACATGGTAAAGATTAAAAGATAATATAGATTAAAAACATTATTTCATTAAAGTTCACTTTGCTAAAAAAGTTTGTAAAATTCACTTTGTTTACTTTTGACGCAACCTTTGACGCAAAGTTGAACTGCCAAGATAGGTACCTACATACTTTTTATCAATAACCTTTTAATTTAGAACACGGAATTCATGGAATATTGCGGTACGTTTATCGATTAAAAATACGTAGGAAGAATTTAAGTAACAATGTGATAATGTTTTGTGATGTAGCTAGCTTTGATGACGTCAGCAAACAAGACACGGGCGAGATTCGATATCTATTTACATTATTGTAGATAGGCACTTAATTACACACACGTCTGCACCTGCTAATTAAACAAATAGCGCATGCTCTTGTACAGCCTTTATCTAGATTCCAGATATTTATGCGAGTCTGTGGTTTGTTTAAATCATGCATTAAACGCACACTATGTAAGCAGGCATATTACAAATTGGGCGACTATATCGCTGATAATAATGCTTGGCTCCATGCTGGTCCTGCTCCATAGGACAGGGATATATTCATTGATAGCATATTTAATAGGTACTATTTTCGGAGCTGCAGAAGATTGTAAAACTATAATTGCATTGTATAAATTCATATTTCTTTGAATTATATAGCTGCATTATATTGTGTGAGTTCTATGTGCACAAAGCTATTCACCAGATACCTACTTCTTAATTATTATTTTTTTGACATGAATGTGCTCTGGCAGTTGGGAGTATGTCATGCTCACTTAAATGTCTCGCTGATGGTGGCGCGTGTGTCGGATCATTTAGTTCCCTTCAAAATGGTTGAGCTGAATGGTGCTGATATCATGCGTCATGTTCGTGAACGGGCGCTGTCAGTTGAGACTGGTCATCTCTTAGCTGCCATGGTTTATTTTAATTATCAATAATTTTGTCTTTGAATTGTCTTTTTTATATTTCCTATGGACACTTTTTACTTGCTACATCGTTCTCACATAATGTACCATCTCAAGTTGAATGATGTAACAAAGGTTCTGTAATCATTTTGGCGATTGAAAAAGAGTGTCCATGGAGTTTCTTGCCCTTTCTTCTCCATGAGATCTACGCTTTGGAATGGGCACCTACAGTACTTTCACAGTTTTTATGTCTTGTGACTGGGACTGTAGCACCGTAACTATTTGTTAAACTATTTTATTTTACTTTTGACAATTCAAAAGTGCCTGTAACTGGCTTATTTGAAATAAATGATTTGATTTTGATGTTGTTCAGTGTCATCATCACGTTAGGTTACGACGTTATGACATAATTAACATTGACCATTCTCCATTAACTCACCCCCATTACTTTCACTTTGCAATTAAAATCACTAAAAGCATCAGTGTCACCTGATTTAAGGTAAACCTCCCTACCCACTTTTAAGCTGAGTTCAGACAAACTAAACGTAAATACAATAATATAGTGTGGCTACATAAACCGGGATGTAACACATCACTAGTCATTATAAAATAGTACTCACTCTTAACACAAAGTAAGTCATTGTTAATCTCTTCAATTGAGCATCACTCACTTCACTACAAGATCTAAAACGCCTACTTTACACTCCCAACACTTCAACGGAACATTTTATGACAACTGTTCTCATTTCTAAGCTGTACGTTGACCCCATGTTAATTAATAGCGACAATGATAATTATCGGCAAATTATGACAAAGCGTCTTACTAACTTTACGAAAATAAAAGAATAGAGAGCACACCGAAATAGTCACGGAGAGCAAAAAGGAAGATGCACGAGGCATTTTCAATAAGCTCATGCAACAAATTCAATTTCGACAGGCAACGAGGCCAAAGCCCCTAAAAGGAAGTGTGTGGGGAGGGTACCCGTAACAACAATACATGACATAAATTAGAATCAACACAAAAGCCGCCGAGCTCTCGGAAGGGACCTCTGGCGAAAGAATGGCAATTTCTTATCTCGAAATATTTGTGTTATTATTAATAGAGAACTAGACGCTATTGTTAATTTGCCGGATTTGTGGGTCCCGCGCGTCTTTGTGCCACTCTGCGCAGCGCAAGCAAAGCGGAGCAGATGTAACAGGGGCTCGCCGTATAGGTAGACAAAACATCCCTTAAGTCAGCACAAAACTGCTCGCCTCATCAATACAACCCCAAACGTACACCGCGTAATAATAATTATGCAACCGGTAGGGATCGAATAAATTACATTAACTTGATACAAACAAAAAAAACTATTATGTCATTTGATAAATTAAATCATCCCAAATCATTACAAAAGGGATCCCCTTATTCTTGGCGAAAGATCAAAGTTCGCAGGAGACGTTAAGGACAATGACCGAAAATGTGCAATTCAAGTGTGATGACAGGAAGTAAGTACCTGGCCACGTGACCCCCTAGTGCTGGAGCCACATGGCCGGCTGCCGGGTGAACGCCACTTCACATGATATACTGCTAACATATGTGTCTCCGTACATTTGCCACCCGCTATTCTTGTGTTCGCACTACACGTAACGGCCAAGTTTAAGGTTATACCTCCAGCTGACTTTCATGAAAAATAGTTAATCTTAAAAGGTGCATACTACGTACCGTCTTGTACATAAATCATCAATGCATCATAAATTTTCTTTTGGTTCTATTGAGACTAATAGACGAATAAAACAATAACGGTCATCCGGAACGTAACGTAATAAATAGAACGTCTAATACTCATAATCATCATCCTTTGTACAATATGGGTTCACAAATAAAATCATGGGTGGTCTACATGCACGATACCGGTTAGTAAGCAACGGCCTTTCAACGAAACGCAAAAATTGGGGCATTTACAACTTGAATCAATTTAATGCAAATTTTGTCTACCTAGAACCCCTTCAAATGGATATAAGCATTCAGCAATTTCGATCGGTACCAATTCTATTATTGAAAATGTTGACTGGGGGTTGAAAGCCTTTCAAATCCCTTTATTTATAATCTTTTACGAGCACAAGCATTTAAGGTTTATGAATTGCGATTGCAAAGGTTTAGCTGTGCTAGAGGCATCGCTCAACTTTTTGGCGTGAAGCATCCGCCATTTTGTTTTTTTTTTCGCTTCGAATAACCGACACGTTTACCTAATAGGCGGTACGGACACTGAACCAAACCGCTCAATATGTGTGTGAAGCGTGCTTGACGTATGAATTTAATTTTCAGCTTGCTGAGATCCCGTACATCAAATATAATTTAGATCTGCCGAATTAAAGACATGGACAACATTTCTAACTTAATAATCGTATTCGTAATCTTTATATGGACCAGTTGAGTAGGCACCGTTAGAAATCAAGTGACACTTTTATCGAGTCTGTTATCTTTAAAATAAGACAAGATACTAAAGTACTTTTTTCCTTATTAAATGTGTGAACCAAACGCCTATCAAAACAATTAAATCGGATTTCTCGAAACTATATTTCATGTGAACTAGGCTTAATCTTCATTGAAATGGACCAGTGTTACCACACTCGGTTCAATAGCATTAAAAAACCCGCGAGAATATACGCGGTAATTATATAATATCATATTAAAATTTAGTTAAATAACAAGTCGAAATAATTACCTATATTAATCATTTTAAAAGATAAGATTAGTAAACATTCGGTGATGCGAGTTGTTGAATGAGTGGGTCAGAGAAAATATTCATGGTGTCGAAAGCGTCTCTCCCGTGATTGGTCCGAACCCCCCGGTCCCGCGTAGGGTGACCCTACTAGGGTCCCACCGACTAAACACTTTTCAGTGTACTCGCTACCGTTACACACTCGAAATTATGTCGTCTAGTATCCGCCATTTTGATTCGTCACAACGTTTACGAATTGCTGAATTTTACGTACGGATTATTTTTAATCGTAAATTATTTTCGAATTCAAATCTCATGGAATGGTCCCTCTTTATATTTAAAAAAAAAAACACGTAAAATAAATTTAAATGATTATTTTTATGTGGATTGATAATAATTATTATGTTAAAACATAGTATAGTAGTATTACTTGCATTATTATTTATCTTGGCCATGATAATTATTGTATTGATCAATAACCCTATACCTACGCATTGAAATTAAGCTAACCATAACTCCCAAATGCAATATTGGTGGGAAGAACATGGTGTTGTTGATAAAAATAATCAGGAAAGTCGCAAAAATATGCTGAAATTAAATAAATGTCCATAAAAATTAATAGCAAAAACATTGATGGAATTAATGACCACTTAATTGCAATAATTCAGTTGGAAATTTTATCCTAATATTATCATCCTTTTTGAACCTCCAGAATTCTATTGGTCCAGTTCAATGACCCCACAGATCAATGACCTCATTATTATTATTTTTGAGCTCATTTAAGTTCACTCCTGTTTCTAAAACCTTAATTGATAATACTAAACTCTGTCTTAGATTTCTATTGAAAATTCCATAAATATAAGCTTCGGAGTGATTAAATAAATATTAAGGAAAATGTGCAATAACTACTTAAATCATTAAATTGTTGTAACATTGTTGTTTGACAATGGTTATGGCTATTATTGCACTCAATCACTATGAATAGTGATTAGTGTCATAGATCTATAAAGATATAATCATTTCAACTAGTGAAACAGATAGGTCCAACTGTAACACTTCAACTTTTTGGATTTTCCAATAACATAACTAATTTATGACCTTTATGAACCTAACCTTAAAAGTCCAAACCCTTACATGTGGATTGAGTCAATAGCTTATCCAATAGTAAATCTAATTTAAAATTTCCAAATGATTGCAGAATTTTATCAATATATCTCTATAAGTATTAGATGTAGATATTTCTGCTATTTGTAAACAGCATTTTTTGAAGTGTTAAAGACACAAGATCATAGTATTTTTTTTTCTGATATAGGAAGCCATGAAAATGTCAACATAAACTATTTTACAATACCAAAGCAAATAGAAATATCTGTCTTTGAAATTTATGTAGAAATATTGCGCTAGAAGAATCACTGAGTAAATATGTCAACAAAATATGTGTTTATGATTAAAAGATCTACCAACTCAATGACCAGACAATTTCATTGATATTATCATTACATAATGTACCTAGATTTATTTATCGACAAAATGAACTTGCCATAACTTGTTCTAGTCACAAATATCTTTCAAATCTCATACAGGAACTCCCAATGATGCAATACTCAGTCCAATGTACAATTTGCATAAAATTGACAATGATGATGACTTTTTGTAATTCTGAACTGGAATATTTAAAATGTATTATTGTTACGAATTGCAATCTAGACTAGTTTTATGTATCTAAGTAAGGAACATTCTTAAAGCTTGATTTGACTGATTTTTTGTAACAAGAAAGAGTCACATGTTAACTATCCCAAAAACTACAATTGTGATAACCACAAAGAGATGAAATTAATATTGTCATTAAAATATTATTTCATAAAAATATCATCCTCCCGATTGCCACATCATAAAAAACATCATTATTAAAAAGCTAAAAGTTTTCCTAAAAAATCCTTAAGGTAACTAAGTTTTTAGTACATGGAATGTCCCATTTCATCTAGTACAGCTTACACATGGACTATCATTCCACTGTATCAGCCGTTTTGATGGTGCCACGGGACATATTTTGTGAACCTGCTTTTTAGAAATCATTCTAAAAACTAAACAATCAAGTAAACCTGATGAATTTAACTACCTGGAAGTACTTTCATTTAAACCTTTGACTGATTAATGACATCAATTCAACTAGTACACTTGATTTCATAGTCTTTGATGCATCAAAATAAATTGAATGAGGATCTTACTTCAGACGTCTTCGGCGGTGCCGTAGGCGCCTCGCGCCGTATCTGATGCTGTGGCGTGGCGCCATAGCCGTGGTCGAGCAGGTGATAGCTGATGGGCTGACTAGGGCTGTCGTCCAGTAGCGTGGTATGCGAAGGAGACGCAGCAGCGCGTACCACCACCTCGGCCTCGCCCTCCGCCGGCCCTCGCTTCACCCCTCTCGGCATCGCTGTTAATTAACACAAATAACATGTTAAAACCATTGAACATTCAGTTTTCCAACAGTAACACATCATAATCATCACAATTCAATTAGTGAAGAGGTTAGGGGCGCCGCGCGCGCGGAAATCACGAACGAGAAGCCTCCGAAGCGGAGTGGGTCGATAACAAGTTTAGTAGACTGCATGTAATACCAAAGGTCCAAGACGATAGTTCCAGCTGTCCAGTTTTGCTTACGTCACTTTTTTCAACGACATTTTCCCCAAAATATCGACAACCTAGCGGTGATACCTGGGCATAACCGCTTCTAAACCTAAGTGTACACATTCAAGGATTACGCACAAAATACCCACTATGAAATAAAAATACTTACAAAAGGTGTAAGCGAACGATATCCGAATTTATAACCATAAAACGACATTAATGTTTTCGACGCGAACGCTACATTATCGAGTACTCAAAATAAAATGTCCGCCGCTTTGTTGGTCCCGAGTGAACTCGTGGACATCGAAACGCTCAATAATTTTAAGTTACTACACACAGTTTATCCAATACACATGATATTTATTCACTGATTACTTCACTCTTAAAAGAAAATAATAAAAAGGTCCTAGTCCACATTTTACAATAACTTAGTAGACAAAAATGCGGAGCATTGGAACGGCGACAGGAAGCTTTTCAGAACATCTGGCTTGCAAGCGACGTAGCAGTGGCGCGAACTACGTGCGCAGGCGCGAAGCGACCGAGCGAGCAACCCCTAGCGGACGCCACCGCTTCGCGATCCAAATTCCTCCCCTCGTTGAAGAAGCCATAAAAAATATAACGAATTTTTGAATTTCCATTGTTCGACCGGTTTAGAGAAGCGATGCGTCTTCATTTCATAGCCGTTTGTTAGTATTTTGTAGTGGTGCGACTTATGTGATTTTATTTTAAAAGTTTAGATTGTGTAGGTATTGTTAATGTTTGTTTCTCACTTTAATAAATATTTAACCATACTATTGCATGAATAATTGCTACTTTATGTATGTATTCATTAAATAAAGGATTTAATTTTTCCTTACGTTTCGTTATAACTAGCACCATTTCAGAAGAGCGATCTACTCTACCATTGCATTGTAAAATATAATAATTATACTGTACCTACTTCATCCAGTATTCTACATTACAGATTAAAAGAAAAAAAGGTTGAAGAAACAAATGTAGTGTCTGTCATAAATTCTGTAGATTATGTCCAGTAGGTCCGTAGAAAATTATTAATTGTTTTTAATTATAAATTTATAATTGGCGCACATGGCATAACGAGAACTTACCCATTATTTTTATAAATGTCGTCACCAGCTAAGTTCAATATAATAATAAACCAATAAGATAAAAAAAAATAAACGAAAGCATTAATATGAAATTCGTTGGTAAATTCAATCAGTGAGGCGTATGGAAAATGTGTTACCGAAAAATTGTTTTAACTTCTTAAAAAATATATTGGGATGATTGTTTGATGTAATCTCTCGATTATTACACAATAAACAGATGAGCTACAATATAAAATAAATAAAACAATATGCGTTTATTACTTATATAAAAGATTTCCACAGTTCAATACCAAATTGATTAAAAATGTTTATGAAAAACGTAAGAATTATTAGAAGCGATTTGAGCATAAGTTTTTTTGCTTAAAATAACAGCGCAAATTTTATTTCCTGATGTAGTTAATAAATAAATGTATTTGGATAGATAAAATTATAAAAGTTATTCAAGCATCCTTTTTGTAGGATACGGATATCAGTGAAACCGCGAACAAAGCGGAAATGACTATACATATTGTGAAAGATATGTCTCTATCATAGACAAGAATCGTTCAGAAATTCGTTAAATCGTGATATTATTAACATGTAAGGAAATATTTTTACATTTTGGCTTCTAGTCATGAAATCATTTAATGGTAAGCATTTTATTTTGAAACTTTTTCAAAAAAACTTTAAAAAATAAATAATACTCAGACAAATTTATTCATAAATGAAAAGGAAGGAAACGGTTAAAGTTTAGTTTGTAGTTTTGTTGAACTGTTTATTTTGGAAACAGTATTAAATATGAAGATATGAAGTCTTTCGACTTTCGTCAGGTAATCTGGGTAGGTTCTTCATTTATTTGTGTAGGCGTGGGTAAGGGCTTGGAGGCGTAGTTTAGCATAGCGATAGGTATATTGTAACGAAACTGTACTATCACAGGTTTGAAATCTAATCCAATGCCAAGTTTAGCTATGCACTTTAATTTTTTATGCATTTCTTCTACAGCTTGGCAAAAACAGTAGAAAACCGGAAGTCGCCACTGTCTTCTCGCTACCAGCACTTTGAATGATTTTATTTTATTTATTTTCACATATTACGTTAGTTTTATGGCACAATAATAAATCTAACAAACATGCGTCTTTGTTTACATCAAATATCAAATATTTTAAAACGTTGTCAGCAAATAAAAAGATTAGTTCCGTTTCAAGACGTTCTGGCCAAGCTGTAAGTGGACCATTGACGTGAATAAGGTGGCGGGTAGTGGCTGGATACGGAAGGCGGAGAACTGGGGGTGGTGGCGAGTCTTCGGAATGGCAAATGTTTACCTAAGCTGTGGATCAGGCTGTTGATGAAGATGATGATGATCGATTTTAAAGTGCATCTAAACTTGGCATTGGATTGGATTTCAACCCTTTTTTAGGCGAACAATTATTAGCCAATAAGAACTTGGGCCCCCTTTTTAACAGGTATGTATTTGGTATGATTTCAATACGTTTTTTCAAGAAATCGTACCAATCCAATGCCAAGTTTAGTTGCACTCTAAAATTTGACGCATTTCGGCCAGATGCGGAAGGCGGAGGACTGGGTATGGTGATGAGTCATAGGAATGGAAATGTTTACCATTGGATCAGGCTGTTGATGAAGGTGATCTATTTTAAAGTTCATCTATTAACAAACATCATTTTATATCCCCTCCCCCCTCTTCTCCCCTTTTCTGTCCCGATGCTATGTTCCCGCGGATATAAATATACCGCTTTCTTCTCTTCACCGCCGTGTTCGCCCGGAGAACACGGTGGAGCATACGGTGTACGACGTAGGTGGCAACTTCTCGCGCCCGGCATTGGTCGAGGCCATGATGTGGGCGAAACAGAATAGGAAGCGGTCGCCTCCTTCTGCGAAGCAGTCATTCTAGCGAAGGAGGAGGCGGGACCCGGGAGGGAGAGGATACCGTTCTCCTCACGCGACCCAGCAGCCGCAGGAGACACCCACGGTAACGGACGTCGCGAGGCGATTTCCAGCAACAGTAGGCGGTGGGTATGCGGGAGATGAGTAATGGGTGACTCGCTGTCTGATCATGGACCATATCCGGGTAGACGTAGACGACGCATCGTGTGCCACGCGCGCCGCAAACAGGTGACAGCAATCTGAGGGCCAAAGCCTGCTGGGGTCGCGCGGTCATGGGACTGTCTTATCAGGTAACTTAGAACGTAAAGGGCTATTGAAGGATCACAGATACAAGTCTGACAGTCCCTCCCGCCCCTATTTCAATCAGAAGTAAATCTTTACTAGGCCTATACCTACAAAACACCTTAGAGGGCTCTACAAGTCGGCACAACTTTCCTGCTTTGATGCAAAATTTTGTACGAGCTTAGACAAAATCTGTTGAATTTTCTCGAAATCACAGGATTTGTTGTGTAAAGATTAATGTTTATTTTAAAGGTTTTAACTAGTCGCTTCTACTTTCTCAACCTTCGAATAATTTAACGAACTATATTATTCTCTTCGCTGCTGTGGAAACACTGGAAACCCATTGAATTTTTTCGGTTGACCCTTATTTTTATCTTAGTGTCAATAAAACTATACCCCTCGTTATGCAGGTAGGTATTTTTTGTGTCGTGGTATTATTTAAAGGTGTAGTTAATATGTGTACGTCGGTTTTCAATTTATTGTAGGTCATTTATATTTCGATTACTGTAATCGAAAAATCAACAGAATATCAAATGCCTTTGTGGATTGCATTTATCGATCACCTACAAAAAAAAGCTTTCGAAAGTGCGGAATTGTGGGCTGTTGTTCAGTCATTGCAAAATGCTCGAATAGATCATCGGTAGACAAAATTAATTAAAAACATTTATGACAATGCTGGGTCGCGGGCAACCGATGGATGCAAGTAGCGAATTGTCAATCGGCGTGGCGGTCTAAGGGGGAGCCCTATGTCCAGTAGTGGACGTCTTCCGGCTGATGATGATGATGACAATGCTACCATGAAAGTAATGCTGTCGGAACCTACAGAACCAACTGCGATAAAAAGAGGGGTCAGAAAAGAAGATACACTGTCTCCAAAGTTATTTACCCTTATTCTGGAAGACATTTTTAAAAACCTCTCATGGGAGAACCGTGGTCTTAATATAGCAGGAGCCAGACTGAGTAACCTCAGGTACGCAGATGACATTGTTCTTCTCTCAGATAATGCTGAGGAACTGCAGATAAGGATTCAGGAGCTAAGTGACGACTCCCTGCAAGTTGGTTTGGAAATGAACTTGAGCAAAACCAAGATAATGACGAGCATGGACGGAAGGAGTGAACACATCACCATCAACCAAACCACCATAGAGCAAGTAGAGAAGTACGTATACATAGGGCAGGAAATCAGAATGGGAAAGGACAATCAAACCAACGAGCTTCACAGACGGATAAGGCTCATGTGGGGAGCATATTCGAAACTGGACTTTGCCTTCAAAATGAAAATATCTGCAGAACAAAGAGCCAGAGTCGTTGATATTGATCAACGATTCTGAGGACTGGCAGGATGCATTGATCAACGACTCTGGAAAGACTGGAAGTGGCCCAGAGGGCAGTAGAGAGGAAGCTGGTAGGAGTGGCATTGATCGACCGCAAAACCAACAAATGGCTCCGGGAACGAAGCAACGTCTTCTCGAATGGAAGCCATGGGGAGAAAAACACCCTCGAGGAAAACCACAAATGCGCTGGAAGGATGATGTGTGTGTGGGTTAAAAAGAGCTCAATGTCGTGAAGAGTAGAGAGAGTTGAAGGAGGCCTACACCAAGACGGCAGAAAGAGGCTAAAGTAGAAGAAGAATTTATATTTCACATTTTTTTAACAAAATTTAAATGCACAATGCGGGCCGCTGATTCCGACTTTATAAAAATCTGTTTGTAGTGCAATAATTACTCAGGTAGTAGGTTACTATAGTGTTGATAAAAACTTGGCAGTAACGGTGTTACAGAATTGGCGAAATTTTAAAAATAATTTTAGACGAATCGGAGTTAAATAAAGCAATTCATAATTTTTGAAACTAAATTACCTACATTAAAGTCATAATGTATATTCTTATTGTAACTTTTTGTTATTTTAAATCGCGCTGTTCTTTAGTGGCTGTATAAAATGCCAAAATAGAAAAAGTTTTTTTCTAAATTTGGCAGCTGTCAGTCGAAAGCGATTCTCCCTAGGGCTGCATATTGCAGCCTGCAATGCATAACACTGTGATAAGTGTGATAACACTATAACATGCCCGAAGAGCGGGTTTAGGCATGAATGACCCATACTTTCAGAGTTTGAGTAATGAAAAGACATTTTAATTGTCATGGACTGCACACGATCTGTATTTTTGTTGATCTGTCCAGCTGAGACACTGACCAGTGAATCTGCCAGTTGCGAAACTGCCCAGTTGCTCCGAAAGGCTGAATATTAGGCGCTGGACACACAGAAAGGACGTAAGACGCAGACGAGGCGGAGACATTTGTCTCTCTTCCCAGCGTCGCTTTCATGCATTATATGTATTAGAAGCGTCGCGACGCAAACCATACAGAAGAGACGCATTGCGGGCGCAACGCTAGCACATCTGCGCCTGTCCGCGACGCGTCCTCGTCTTTATGTCTCTTTTATGGCCTGCGCCTTAGGCTCCCGGTTTCTGTACCGCAACCTACCGCAACGTTCTGGATTTGAAAAAAAGAGGCAAACGACATGACACGACGTCGCTGTCCAGGTGGCGTCATTCTACTTCTCTATTTAAGTCGTCCACACGTCGAAGTATGAAGGAGATATCTTTTTAATAACTGATGATCTTCTTAGCTCAGTGGTTCTTAACCGGTGGTCCGCGGACCACTAGTGGTCCCTGGAGGCATTCCAAGTGGTCCGCGAAGCCATCCTAAGGGTGCGTCCACATCTGGCGAATGCGCAGGTCGCGAGCCGTTCGCGAGCTGCCCGCGAGTTGCGCGCGTGCAGTCACAGCAATGGTTTGGTGCGCCTCTTTAGCGCAACTCATGCAAGGCTCGCAAAAAGCGCGCGCGACTTGCGATCTGCACGCGTGCAGTTCGCGCGCTTACCGTTCCGTTTGCGATGAGCGGATTTGTTAGTGCGGGGTGTAAGGGGCGCGGGCGGGAGAAAGTAGGTGAAGTGCGCAGGCCGCGCGCGCGCGGCTCGTGCGTCGCTCGCGAGCCGCGCACGCACAGCGCGTAGTGTGCGCGCGATCGGCGCGCGAGTGGCGCAGGAGCAACATAAGAGCATAAAATGCGCGCGTGCAGCTCGCAAACGGCTCGCGAGCTGCGCATTCGCGGCGCATTCGCCAGATGTGGACGCACCCTAATAATATGTGGCGTGACGTAATGAGTCAAGTCGAACCAACGCGAGCCGCGAGCGCAAAGCGCGCTAAATAATAAATAAATGAGTGCTAATTATAAAATTGTGCTTGTTTTCTTTATCAAACAATCCTTAATTTAGGAAAACCAACTGGGTGGTCCCCGGCAAGACAAACATTTGGTAAAATGGTCCCTCATGACTAAAAGGTTGAGAACCACTGTCTTAGCTAGATAAAGCTCAAGCCAGATCTCACCCAAACTCACGTAGGGGAGAAGATTAAGGTATCGATAAATTTAATTTTTTTTTTTACCTCTTTTTTACCGACTTCAAAAAAAGGAGGTTATCAACTCGACCCGTATGTATGTTATATTTCCAGAACTGCCCAGTTTTTGTATTTATGTTAGTCTGAACAAATGTGCGAAATTTCATTATGTATGTTTTTATGTTTGTGTCCGCATATCTCCGGAACTGCAAATTATACGATTTAAGTAATTCTTTTTTTGTTGTACTAAGTAGGTATTATTCAACTTAGGGAATACTGCAGTTTCATCGAAATCGGTTCAGTAGGTTAGTTTTTGAGAAAGGGATTTTTTTATTAGCTTATTGTGTATGTACATGGGCGATGTTATTAACGGTGCTACGGATTACAAAATTCTAGTACACTTGTAAGAAGAGCTAAAAAGGGTAAAACAAAAAAAAGTAACCAACTTCAAAAACAAATACAAAAAAAAACTTTTTCGAAAAAGTAACCTACACCAATAGCAACCACAAAAAAAAGATAAAAACCTACCTACACAATAACTTTTCTTTCGGAACAATCGGTAGCAAAAATCAATGAAATTAATAAAAAATAAAAAAAAAAACAAAGCCACCGACTACCGAAAGAAAAGTTATTATGTAGGTTATTTTATCTTTTTTTGTGGTTGCTATTGATGTAGGTTACTTTTTCGAAAAAGTTTTTTTTTGTAAGTATTTGTTTTTGAAGTCGGTTATTTTTTTATTTAAATAAAAAAGCTTTTTGCTTATTATATTTACATGGTGATCTAGAAAAGTGTCATACGATCCATATAGTGCACCAGCTGCACAAGCACACACAAAAAGTGAGATCATCACAAATACCTACCTATGCATCTTGGAAAATGACGGCACGGTTGGTGACGTCGTGACGTCCGTTTCAACCGCGCGGCCATGGCGTTTTTTTTTTTTAAATAAAAACCATCCCAAGTTTTTGTAAAATAATGTAAAAATCGATTCCCAAAACCATATATTTGTCAAAGCAATAGTTAAAAATTTATAAGGATTTGAACGTGGCCGGCCATCGAATCGCGGCGAACCGCGCGGCCATGGAAATCTTTAAAACTAAGCATCGCAGAGACCTGAAATTTTGGGAAATAGTTGATTGATTTTGTAAAAAAAAATGTAAAAATATAGAACAAATCCTGTAAAATCGGTTTTTATTGAAAAACAACGCCATGGCCGCGCGATTAAAACGGACGTGGTTGGTGCAGTGGCTGAGCGATTAGACTGCTGCGCTGCGAGTCTCGGGTTCGATTCCCGCACGGAGCAAATATTTGTATAATCTACAAGTAGTTTTTCCGGGTCTGGGCGTTTGTGTATATGAGTTTCTATGTTTGTAAAGGCACCCACGACACGACACTTAGTTATAGCGAATCTTAGTTACAGCGTCCCGTTTTACCCGTTGGGTACGGAATCGTAAAAAGCTCACCTCCTTCTTCCTGCCCTTATCCCATTCTATTTGTGGTCGGCGCAACACGTTTTCTTCTTCCATTCTCCCCTATCAGACGTCACAGTATCATTTACTCCTTTTTCTTTCATATCATTCCTTATACAATCCATCCATCTTTTCTCGGCGCCCGCCTCCTATATTTCGCTAGCATGACTGCTTCACAGAAGGAGACGACCGCTACCCATTCCCTCTCTCGCCCGGCAGCATATATGGCCTCGACCAATGCCCAGGTGCGAGAGGTTGCCGCCTACTGCCTCCGTGAGCACACGGCGGCACTCCACCGTATGTTGTTCCACCGTGTCCTCCCTCCGGGCGATACTTGCAATCGTTTCTTCCAATTAGGTACAGGAACTTCCCGAAACATCTGTACCATGTAAGGATTCTTTCTTTCTAATCAGATACAGGAACCCCTGCCTGCAAGCCCTGTGACCGATAGATGCCCCCTTATGCCTAAGAAGGCAAAAACATATCACTAATATAGTACGTAGGAATGCTGACATTTCACATACAGCAACTGCAGTTCCAAAGTACTACGAGCTACGCCAAAATCTCGTAGCCTGAGTAGCCTCGTAGTTTTTGGCGTAGCATGTAGCTCCGAAAGATTTTTAACCGATTTCAAAAAAAGGAGGAGGTTCTCAATTCGGTCGGTATTTTTTTTATGTATATACACCGATTACTCTGAGGTTTCTAGTCCGATTAGTGAGATTCCTTTTTTGTTCGATGCAGTATACCTTCCATTTGGTCCCATAAAAATTTAATCAAATTTGGTTCAGGACTTTTTATTTTGTGAGCATTTTTTGATTACCGCTATGTGTGGATGTTCTTAATTTTTAACCAACTTCAAAAAAAGGAGGAGGTTATCAATTCGACTGTATATTTTTTTGTTTGTTACCTCATACCTAACTTGCGATTGGGTGAACCGATTTTCATGATTCTTTTTTTATTTGAAAGCTGGTGCTTCCCGTGTGGTCCCATTTCAATATCTGATGATTGGATCCTGGAGAAATCGAGGACAACCCTCAAATTTTATGGCACACATCGTTTTTCGCAAATATTATGAAGTAATTTAAGTACTTGCGTATAGTAATCATCATCTCATGTAGCTGAGCTGATGATGGAAGATACAACTCCTTAACAGTAAGGAGTAGGCATCGATTGATTTCACATATCTCCGGAACTACAAATCCGATTTAAGTAATTCTTTTTTTGTTGTACTAGGGATCATTCATCTTAGCCCATACTATAATTTTCATCAAAATCAGTTAAGTAGTTTTTGTGATAGGGAATTTTACTAGCTTATTGTGTACATGAGCGATGTTAATACCGGTGTGCTATGGATTACAAAATTCTAGTGCACATGTAAAAAACCGGCCAAGTGCGAGTTGGACTCGCCCATGAAGGGTTCCGTAGCAGCAAGCATAGATTAGAGATATAATTATATTGAGATTAGTAAGTAATATACACAAACAATAAAAATAACTTTGTTTTTCATAGTATTTGTATGAATGGCAAAGTTATATTTGCGGTTTTTGAAAATGTACTATATCTCAAAAACTGCTGACTGTATCTCATCCAAACCAATTTTCGTTGGTAGTTTTGGTTGAGGTCTACATTATATATTTTTTTTTTAGTTTTATCATTCTCTTATTTTAGAAGTTACGGGGGGGGGGACACACTTTTTACCACTTTGGAAGTGTCTCTCGCGCAAACTGTTCAGTTTAGAAAAAAATGATGTTAGTAACCTCAATATCATTTTTAAAGACCTATTCATAGATACCCCACACGTATGGGATTGGTGAAAAAAATTTTTTTGAGTTTCAATTCTAAGTATGGGGGGCACCCCCAAAATTTGTTTTGTTTTGATTTTTGTATGAAAATCCTAATGCGGTTCACATAATACATCTTTCTACCAAGTTTCAACAGGATAGCTCTTATACTTTCAACAAAAAGTGGCTGTGACATACACGGACAGACAGACAGACAGACATGACGAATCTATAAGGGTTCCGTTTTTGCCATTTGGCTACGGAACCCTAAAAATGATGTATTTAACAAAAATTTGGGTTGAATATAAACTAAAAAGAGTAAAATAAAAAACTATTTTCAAAAAAAAAAATTAACCGCCTTCAAAAACAACCACAAAAAAGGGTAAAATATCCTACAAAATAACTTTTCTTTCGGAAGTCGGTGGCAAAAAAAAACAACGAAATAAAAAAAAAAAACAAAGCCACCGATTTTCGAAAGAAAAGATATTTTGTAGGTTATTTTACCCTTTTTTGTGGTTGTTTTTGAAGGCAGTTAATTTTTTTTTAAATAAGTTTTTTTGTGTATTTGTTACGCGATTACTCCGCCAATTATGGACCGATTCTCAAATTCTATTTTTATTCGAAAGAAGATACTTCTGTAGTAGTCCCATAGTCACCAAGTCAGGACCTGATGATTGGATCCTGGAGAAATCGAGGGCAACTCTCAAATTTTATGGGCCCACCCATCGTTTTTCTGAAATCTTATGATATGGTAATCTTCATCTTATGTAGCTGAGCTGATGTTGGAAGGTACAACTTATTAACAGTAAGGAGTAGGCATCGATTGATTTCACATTATCTCCGGAACTACAAGTCCGATTAAAGTAATTCTTTTTTTTTGTTGTACTAGGGATCGTTCAACTTAGGTAATACTGTAAGTTTCATCAAATTCGGTTAGGTAAGTAGTTTTTGTGATAGGAAATTTTCTTAGCTTATTGTTTACATGAGCGATGTTAATACCGGTGCAGCGGTGTGCTACGGATTACAAAATTCTAGTTCCAGGGGCGGATTTGCAGTCCTAGCCGCTCTAGGCCCCACACTGTAGGCCGCCCCTTTCCAGGCGCCCATTTCATTCAGCCCTTAAAAAAAGTTGTGGGCACAGACACCCAAATTATGGCCAAGTGTGACTCGGTGTATGAACTCGCTAATGATCGATTTGGCACAATCCAGCAAAAGAGATGTTTACAAATTATATGAAGGTATTCATCAAAGCAGATTTTAAAAGTGTGAAAGCTTAAGTCTTTGTTGGAGAGCGAGCAAAGCGAGCTCGATAAATTAAAGCTCTCCGGACCACAACACAACAATGTTTCTTTGAAAATGTGCTTGAAAACTTAGAGCTCATTAGGTCAAGAAAAGCTTTTATTTTAAGAGTGACCACATTGAGCTCGAAGAATTGTAGCTTTCTGAATTGAGGCATAACAAATCTTTAATGATGAGCGAGCTTAGTGACGTCAAAAATGCATTCTTTTCCACATGATCACTAAATAACTTTTAATTTTTTAAGTGAGCTCGAAAAGTTTAAGCTTCTGTATCGTGATACTAGACACTGTCACTAAAGTGCGAGCGCAGCGAGCTCGAAAAAAATAACCATTTCTGCACCACGACAAGACATAAGATTTTATTAAGAAGTGGGTTGAAACATCTTAGGGGCTTGAACAGCCAAGTTTTTATTTTATTTTACACAAAATAAGTTTTAAAAGTGAACTCGAAAAATTAAAGCTTCCAGAACCGACCAACGGTCTTTATTGAAGCGAGCGTGATTTTTTTTAGTTTTGGGACAGCAACAAGTATTCCCTAAAGACGATTAAAGTCAACTGGAATTCTTTAAGCGTATTGGAACAAAATATAACGTCACACGTCGATTAAGCTTGAGGGTACACCCATCGTGCCCATAACGGATCAGCGCTTGCTCCTTTCTCAGCAACCATCATAATTATAGACTTTATTATTATTGCCACCTTTCTTCTTTTGGACGTTTCTGAGAGCGCTAACCCAAGTAGCATAAGGGCCGATTCAATATAGATTGATTGTCATCGACACAATACGAAGATTGCCCACTTAAAACAGATTAAGATTGAATTGAAAATTGAATTTAGTTAACCATAACTGAAAACTCAGAGGCGTCTTTACCTATAGTGCAGGGTGTGCGGCGCACACGGGCGCCGGGTCTTAGACTGCGTTTCCACTGAGGCGGAGCGGAGTGCGATTCACCAATCACAAGGCTTGAAATCCACTTTCTCCTATCTCACTCTTCTCCACTCAAGCAATGTGATTGGTGAATCGCACTCCGCTCCGCCTCAGTGGAAACGCAGCCTTAGGGGGCGCCGAGCGCCCTCTTCGTGCCACACCTTCAAAGATGCGTCGATCGATGGGTCAGGCGCAAAATGTCGCTTTCGTAAAATGTCTCCTGGTAGTAAAATGTCTCTTTCGCAATATGTCGTTTTTTCATAATGTCGCTTTCCCAGAATGACTCCTTCCTAAAAGGGCTCAGGCGTTAAATGTCGCTTTCGCAAAATGTCTCTTTAGCAAAATGTCGCTTTCTCATAATGCCGCTTTTCCAGAATGACTCCTTAAAAGACCGCTTTCTCACAAAGCCTCTTTCGCAGAATATCTCTTTCGCAAAATGTCGCGTTAGTAATTTAGGCTCAACTCACACCAAAAGAGCGGCGAAGGGCAGCGAAGCCCGGAGACGCGGGCATCCGTGCGACTTTCGAGTTTCTCATGCGATTATAAGTATTATAGTAATGAAAATAAAGTTAAAATTCATATGACACTGAAACTGCGCTCCGCTTCGCTGCCCTTCGCCGCTCTTTTGGTGTGAGTTGAGCCTTAGAAAAAAGTTAGCCAGGTATAAGTAAAAGAAAGGTTGTTTTTTTTTCAATTTCTTAGTCTTGGTTGATTTTGTTCTGGTTCTTGTTAATATTGTACGGCAACGTTGTAAATTCGATTTTTCGAATGAAATCAGTAATAAAAAAATACTTTTATTACGAGTCCTTTACAAGATCTGCTATAGTGGTATAGTATATGAAACATCGACGCTGGATGCAGGTCGCTTCCAACCGGTATATGCGGAGATCTAAAGGGGAGGCGTATATATAATATGTTCAGCATTCGACGTCCTATGGCTGAGATGATGATGATGATGATATGAAACATCTATACATATAATAAAACAGTAAACAGGAAGAGAGCACGAAACAAACCAATCCAATTGCAGAAAGGCGTGAGATAGGGAGACGTTATTTCTCCGAAACTGTTCACGAACGCGTTGGAGGACGTTTTCAAGCTCTTGGAATGGAACGAACTCGGCATCAACATCAATGGCGAATACATCACTCACCTTCGTTTTGCCGATGATATAGTCATCATGGCAGAATCGTTGGAGCACCTCAATGCTATTCTCAGCGACCTCACTACCGTTTCCCAACGGGTCGGCCTTAAAATTAACATGGACAAGACGAAAGTCATGTCGAATGTCCATGTGGCAACCGTACCGGTTGTTGTTGGGAATGATACCCTCAAAGCTGTAGACCACTGTGAGGAATATTATTGTTACGTAGCAACACTGTTGCTAGGGTGTTTAGTCTATGACACCGAGGTCTTCCTACTCTCTGGACTGGCAAAATTCATGGAACAACGTCTCACTGTATTTAGTTGTAAAGTTTATAAAATAAAACGATATATACAAATGAAGATGTCTTTAATTATATAAAGATAGATACATCTTACATGGCGCTGAGACAACTTTAGGAAAGAATCGACGCTGAACAAAGTAAAAAGAGAAGAGATGGATCAACTACAACCGCCGCCGCCATTATCCTTGGTTGGGTCGAAATCGAAAAAGAGAAGTTTCGAGAACTGGAAACAGCGGTTTGACCTATATTTTCTCGCCAGTGGAGCAGATACACGTCTAAATGACGAACAAAAGAAAGCTCTTTTATTGCACTGCATCGGTGTAGAGGGATTGCTAATATTTAATAGTTTCGAGGACAAGGCGACCATAACCTTCGGTGAGATAATCATACGTCTGGAGAAACACTGTAGTCCACCCACAAATGAAACGTATAACAGGTACCTATTCTTCTCAAGAAAGCAGAAAACAGGCGAACAATACGAAGAATACCACACTGCACTAAAATCTCTCAGTTTGGATTGTAACTTTGGAAACCTAAAGGATAGTCTTATAAAAGATCAAATAGTACTTGGTATCACAGATAATAATATCAGAGAAAAATTACTAAGAATACCGGACTTGACTCTTGACAAGTGTATGAGTATATGTAAAGCCGCACAAGTGGCTCAGAGTCAAATAGAGACGTTAAATAGTGAATCGTCAAATGAAGTAGGTGCAATAAACAAAGGAACATGCAGTCGACCATCAGCAGGTAAACAAGAGCCAAAAAACAGGGGTCGTAGCAGAACTCCAGGTCAAGCAAGATATGGTGAGAGAAGAACTTCCAGTGGCAGACAATCAAATTATCAAGAAAGGTCAGGTGAGCACAATAAAAGAGATGTTAGTACTTCAAGACCATGCAGAAAATGCAACAAGTTTCATGGTTATGCGAAATGCCCAGCATATGGTAAAAAATGTGTAAAATGTAATAAATTTAATCATTTTGCTTCATGTTGTACTTATAAATGTTCAGTAGTCAACAGTGAAAATATAGAAACATTTAGAATAGATACAGTTTATGCAGTAAACTCAGTAAACAAGGAGTGGTATATCAATATCCAAGTAAATAACAAATATGTAAAATTTAAAATTGATACAGGTTCTCAAGTAGATATCATAAATAGAAATACAATGATTCAATTAAAATTGCAATTGTACAAATGTAGGAATATAAGATTGACTAATTTTGATGGATCTGACATCAAAATACTTGGAACTTGTGATGCAAAATTAAGACATAACAACAGTGACTGTTTATGTAAACTCTTTGTAGTGAATTTTGACACACCCAGTATTTTAAGTTACTCAACTGCAGTAAAGCTTGGTATTATTAATAGGGTGAGTCTGGTAAATAAAAGGGACATTGTGTCAGAATATAGTGATTTATTCAGTGGATTAGGTGAGTTAAAATATGAATATGATATTAAATTAAAGGAAAATTGTGTGCCTATTGTAGAAAGACCTACAAAAATTCCATTTAAATTACAAGAACAAATTAAAAGTGAATTAGATAAATTGGTGAGGTTAGGTGTCATTAGAAAAGTAAATGAGCCTACGGAATGGGTTAATTCTATGGTTGTAGCGAAAAAGAATGATGGTTCTATCAGACTTTGTTTAGATCCACAGAATTTGAACAAATGTATAATTAGAGAGAGATTTAAAATGAGTACTTTTGAGGAATTAGTCGCTAGAATGCCCAATGCTAAGTATTTTTCGGTGCTAGACGCCTCTAAAGGATTTTACATGATTAAATTATCAGAAAAAAGTCAACTATATACAACATTTAATGCTGGTGAATTTGGTAGGTATTGTTATAAACGATTACCTTTTGGTTTAAACTCAGCACCGGAAGTTTTTAGTAAATGTTTTCATGATATATTTTGTGACATTAAGGGGGTAGAACAATATGTTGACGAATTGTTAATATGGGGGGAAACTAAAGAATCCCATGATAATAGATTAAAACAAGTGTTGGACAGGGCTAAAAAAGCAGGAGTAAAATTCAACAAAGATAAGTGTCAGTTTGGGGTAACTGAGGTCAAATATGTAGGCCATATATTGAGTAGCACAGGTATTAGACCTGATACAGAGAAAATTAGAGCTATTGTTAATATGAAAGAGCCCACAAATAAAAAAGAGTTACAAACATTTTTAGGAATCATAACTTATGTGTCTAAATTTATACCTAACTTATCAGATATTACAAATTCTTTGAGAGAATTAGTGAAAAAAGATTCTGTATTTGTTTGGGGTGAAAAACAAAAGGAAGATTTCAATAAACTAAAACAAATCTTAACTACAGAACCGGTATTAATTTTTTTTGAGATGAACAGTCCTATTACATTGTCGGTTGATAGTAGTAGTACAGGGTTAGGAGCAGTTTTATTGCAACATAATGCACCAGTAGCATATGCTTCTAAAGCATTAACTGAGTCGCAGAAATCATGGGCACAAATTGAGAAGGAATTATTAGCAATTGTATATGCATGTGAAAAGTTCCATCAATACATATATGGCAAACAGGTTACAGTAGAAACTGATCATAAACCACTTGAACAGATATTTAAAAAATCAATGAATGAAACACCTTTAAGATTGCAAAAATTAAGAATGCGCATACAGGGTTATGACTTAGATATTAAATATAAACCTGGTAAGGAACTTTTAGTGGCTGATGCGTTATCTAGGGCTTATGTACAAGATAACATATGTAATCAGGATATTGATGAAAAGATAGAAATGCATGTCTGTATGATTATAGAAAATTTAAATATTAGTGAACAAAAATTAAAAATATTTCAAGAACAAACAGCTAAAGATGAAAACTTGATATTGCTTATTAATTATATTCAAAATGATTGGCCTAAATATTCAGAGATTCCATTTCAATTAAAGTTTTATCATTCTATTAAAGAAAGCTTATATGTAGCAAATGGTTTAATATTCAAAGACTCCGCTTTGTTGGTACCAAAATCATTACGTTCTGACATGTTAAAGCAAATTCATTACAATCATATGGGTTATGAAAAGTGTAAAAATAGAATAAAAGGATTGTTATATTGGCCTCATATGTATAAAGAAATAGAAGATATGATTAAAAATTGTGACATCTGCTTACAGTATCAAAAAAGTCATAGTTATGAGCCATTAAAATTAAGAGAAGTTCCTGATAAACCATGGAGTACCATAGGAGCTGATATGTTTTTCTTTAATAATAAAATATTTTTATTAATAGTAGACTATCTCACTAAGTATATAGAGATTAGTGAATTAAAAAATCAATCAGCTGAGGAGCATATAAAAGCTTTACAAAAATCATTCTCTAGATGGGGAATACCTGAATTATTATATACAGATGATGGAGCTCAATACAGAAGTTCTGTATTTGTAGATTTCTGTCAGCAATTTGGTTTTAAACATAAGACATCAACTCCTTATTATGCTAGGTCTAATGGGATGGTTGAACGCCACATTCAAACAGTTAAAAAGATGTTAAAAAAATGTTTATTAGAAAAAAAAAATATAGATTTAGCTATGTTAGAATACAGGAATATGCCTATCGATAACGAGTTAAAGTCTCCAAATGAGATGATGATTGGTAGACAAGTAGCTTCTTTGTTACCTGTGAATAGACATGGTTATGAAACAAAGTATAAGAAAATAAAAAACTATGTACAAAAGAAAAATGAAAGTTATAAAATGTATCATGATAAGAAATTTAAAGGTAAAGGAATGATATTCTATAATGGACAAAATGTTTACATTAGAGATAGAAATAAGAATAAGTTAATCCCAGGTAAAATTGTAAAAGAAGGGGATAAATATAGATCCTATGTAGTATTATTGGAAAATGGTCAGAAAGTTCTGAGAAACAGATATAATATATTTAAAGGTTCAAAATATAGAAAATTTCATGTAAAAAATACATATGATTATGATGATGAGGATCTAGAATGTATAATACAAAATAATACATCAAATGAAAGATGTTATGATAATGTAACTAATAATGACTTTGTCGACAATTTAGCTTTTAGAGATATAGACTTTAATAATTGTAGCAAAGACAATATAAATGACACTGTAGAAAATAATGATAGTTTAAATTTTGAATATGATGATTGTGGTATGGATAACGTTGTAGATTGTCCGGATGAACAGACTGATCTTGGAGATAATAATGACTTAGTAAATAGTAAAGCTAAGAAGACTGTTACATTTAATTTTGACAATATTGTTGTTGAAAATAAAAAGACTAGAAGTGGTCGAATTGTTAAGAAACCAAATTATTTGCATGATTATTGTAATGACTAATTATTATTTAAAATTGAAAAGAGAAGGGATGTGAGGAATATTATTGTTACGTAGCAACACTGTTGCTAGGGTGTTTAGTCTATGACACCGAGGTCTTCCTACTCTCTGGACTGGCAAAATTCATGGAACAACGTCTCACTGTATTTAGTTGTAAAGTTTATAAAATAAAACGATATATACAAATGAAGATGTCTTTAATTATATAAAGATAGATACATCTTACAACCACTATACTTGTTTACCTTGGACAGATTGTTCAGTTAGGTAGGTCCAACTTCGACAAAGAGGTCGCCCGAAGAATCCAACTCGGGTGGGCTGCGTTTGGGAAGCTACGTGATATCTTCTCATCGAGAATCCCACATCAGTATCTCAAGACAAGGGTGTTTAACCAGTGTGTGTTGCCTTTTAGTGAGACTAAGAGTCACTCAACGAGCAATGGAAAGAGCTATGCTCGGAGTTTCTTGCGCGATAAAATCCGGAACATGGATATTCGGCGAATAACCAGAGTCACCGACATAGCTCATAAAATTTGCAAGTTGAAGTGGCAATAGGCAGGCCACATCGCTCGTAGAACTGACAACCGATGGGGAAGAAAAGTTCTCGAGTGGCGACCACGGACCGGAAGACGCAGCGTAGGTAGGCCTCCCACTAGGTGGACCGACGACATCGTGAGGGTCGCGGGCAACCGATGGATGCAAGTGGCGAATTGTCGTTCGGCGTGGCGGTCTAAGAGGGAGGCCTATGTTCATCAGTGGACGTCTTCCGGCTGATGATGATGAGTAACTAATGGAGTAGCTGACATTCACGGAAAGGGTTTCCTGACACTTTGTCCTGCGGGCTCCTGTACACGATGCCGCCCTCTCCTCTAATCTGTTACCGGGCCTTTTTATCGTGGGATAGGTTGGGAGGTTCCCAGGTTGGAACGAAGCATTTGATGTTTTCCTACCCCAAATAAGAAAGGGCTACCTACCAATGATGGGGTCGCGGGACTAACGAGCTACCGCGACCCGGAACGTAAAGGGCTATTGAAGAACACCGTGGATTTTAGTCAGTACAAGTCTGACAGTCCGTCCTGCCCTGCCCTGTGTGGGAGGACTCATTTGACGATTTTCTGACGCTAAAAAAAACCCTACCGATGATGAAGTCGGTCACAACGACCCAATTATTGAGGAAAATTAAATAAGTATTGAGGATAAAGGCTCATTCTCATCGCCAGTTATGTCTCATTTAAAAGAACGCGAGCCTATTGCCATAAGGCTGAAACAAACCCAGACTCGAAAGTCAGGACACGGAGGTGCTCTGCCCGCTTGGGCAGAGCACTGCCGTGTCTTCTTGCTCGCGCCCGGCATTGGTCGAGGCTATGTTGCGGGTCTAGACGGAATGGGAAGCGGTCGCCACCTTCCGCGAAGCAGTCATGCTAGCGAAGGAGAATGCAGAACGCCTGAGGGAGAGGACAGCGGCCACCTCACGACCCAGCCGCCGCGGGAGACGCCCATGACAACGGACGTCGCGTGGCGATTTCCGCGGCCATCGTAGGCGCGGACATGCAGACGGCGAGTAATGGGCGACTCGCTGTCCGATTATGGTCCATGCCCGGGTTGGCGGCGCATCGTGTTCCACGCGCGCCTCAAGGAGCTGTCAGCAACATGAGATGATTTAGAGGGCCAAAGCCTGCCGGGCTCGCGAGACTGTCAGGTAACCGTGGCTCCGGAACGTAAAAGGGCTAAAGGACACTGGATTTTAGTTAGTACAAGTCTAACAGTCCCTCCCGTCCTGCCCTGGGTAGTAGGACTCATTCGATGATTTTACCATGTAAAAAAAGACTACAGTCGCAGTCATATAGTAGAGGTGGTGTTTGCCCACTGGGCCCCAGCCTAAGAGAGCCCTTCATGGGTCTGGCTATGGCTTGCAGGGCTTTCCACAAGTCAGAATGTAAGTAGGATCTTGCGAACTAAATATAACTAGATGATACCATTGAACAGAAATTACTTGAGAAGTGAAATTAAACTAATATTGGAAAGTGACCCGTTAGAATTGAATGCATGCTATTTGATTTGACCAATTCTATTCCATTGCATTTCACAAAATTACTCCCACAGAAGCGATAGTGAAGATATATATGTCTCATCAAAAAGCTCATAACGTTAAATCACTTGTACCAGGACAGTGTGAAAGAGAGAGAATACTTTTCCAAGTATGTAATTTTTAGCTTCTGCTGCATGTAAAATGTATGCCTCTACTACTTTCTATGCATCCAGCATAAAAAGTATAATTTAAAAGTATATTTTAAAAGCAAATTTAAGCTTTCTTATATATACTTTTTTACGACATGCTATGCAGGGTATACAATTTGAATATTTTTACCCTGTTTTACTTTGTACTTATATGCTCACTATAATTACAGACAATAGTCTTAACAGAAAACCATGAAATTATTCAACAAAAATATAATTATCAAATATCAATAATAACAAATACTTCATACTTATTATCCTTAGGTTCGTCTATGATCTGCATGGCTGAGTAAGTGATAGCCTTTACTTCGGTGCCCTGCGGATGCTTGCCCAGTTGGAACTCTTCACCGTAACACTTACAGACTATCCTGAACTCTTGCATATTAAACTCCGTGATCACTAACTTTTTACAAATTAGGAACGGTTCAGCGGAGAATAGAAACAATAGTTCATCAAGGAAATGGTACAGGAGGCCCATCAGATCATCTGCGTTGGCTTCTATTGTGTGCACCTCTTTAATCTGGACGTAAGGCATTTCAGTCATGTACGCAAACATAGCCATGCCACACTGCTCAAATGCTTCTTTCAGGGTGTTGCCCCATGCATGTAGTCTGAAAAAGTTAATATGTGTGTGTTTATTTCCAATTATTTTGCAGCATTTTTTTATTTTGCTATTTTTTCTTTAACTATAAAGAAAATAACTTAAAATATTCTTAACATGAGCACTAAAGAACAAAGTTAATGCTTTCACAATTTATTAATAACAGGAAGATTCAACATAATTGAATGATGAATCATCAAGTCTTGTGCAATAACCTACTAAACAATTTTTTTACTAAAAGGAAAACTACTGTTCATGCAAGCAAAAAAATTATGTTATCAACTTTGACGAATATTTCTCCACTATTAGTACACAATACACAATCTAATTATTATTTTACATCAATAATTATTATTAATCAGATAACGATTTGAAAGTTATTGTTCCATCATATAAATGCAAGCGCAAGTTAATTCTTAATAAAAGTATGAATATTATACTTACTGCACATCTGCTGTGTGATCCAAGTCTGAAACAGAATAAAATATCATTTATACACACATTACCTGATTTTTTTTGAGTCAATTACAATTTTCCGTTTTTGCTTACACACATACTAACACTCATATTTAACTGGTGGTATCACGAAATCATCCTCCGTCAATCCACCTAACTCTTCATCCATTTTTTTTAAGAATTACTTCGTAATATAAAATAGATAATTTAAATTAAAAGCACATTTACATGGTAAACACACAAGCAAATCTTTTTGAAGTATGATTTTGACACTGACAGACTGACAGTTCTTTTTTGACACTAAATATTTCGTCTAGAAAAGAGAAATAGAGAGGTCGCATCCATAGACAAGTCTATGGGCAAAAGTTCGGAACAAACCAACGCAGAATATTTTTTCCCCAAATGAAAATTATTGTAAAGATACGAGTTTTTAGTTGATTGGACCACTTGGACTGTCCAAATGTGCCGAATGCGCGGTTCTGTGGTTTAATTTTTATCAGACGCGACGGTCGGCGTTGCTTCGTTCGTCTTCGTTACGTTAGCTAGTGCTTAGTGGTGTAGTCTGTAGTACTCTATGACCAAAGAGACCAAAGCTCGGACCAAGAATTCTTGGTCCGAGGACCAAAGATTACATGTTCTGTGACCAAAGATGGACCAAAGAGTAAAGTAACTCTATGACATAAGTAATGTCAAACGAAATTAAAATTGCACTCTATTCGAAAAATTGCGATATTCATTTATTTTATTGAATCTGAATAGATTCATAAATTAATTTTATTTTACTTAGTTTTCTGCAGTGACTGCTGTCCTTTGAAAAATGGACCCCATTTCAATTTTACAAAGCAGAATTGAGCAATTGGAAGCTAAACTTGGTCTGGCAGCAAATGCACCTATTGATGGGCAACAAGGAGACAATGCTACTACTAATCTGTTGAATACTGCTCAAGCTATCAACAATGCAACTGCCGGACACGAGAAACTTAATGAAGCCATGCATATGGCCACTGAGCTGAACAACTACACTGACCCGAATTTTGTTGAAAATGTAAGAATTTCATGTCTTTTACACCATTATAATATTGTAGTTTTCATATAATATTGTGTCAAATAATGTGCAAACAAATGTTTAAACGTACACATACTGTTTATGAAATTGCTGGTGACAAGAAAGTGGTATTTCTTAGCCAGAAAGACGGACAACTATTACATATTTACTTTTGCAATAGTAATCGGCCCACTTGTACCATCTGTCCACATTTCTAGTCTTCTTGATTTTTGACAGAAACATGATTTGGTGTTCTATAACACCTAATATAAAACAATATTAAAGATATAAATGTTGTGTTCATTTTTTTTAAACTTTAACCATTATTAAAAAAGAATATTTTTACTTGGTAAAATAGAGTACATAATCAGTGTTTGATTTTCAGATGCAGCAAAATGAAATGCACATGCATGAAGTTGCTGCTGCAGAGCCAATGCTCCGACATCACTGCCAGTGCATGCACCGCTGCAAACAGGTAACACATTTCTATGACATTATGACATAGTGTCTGTGATACAGATAACCTGGCTCATGGCTAGGTTTTGATTGATTGATACATACATGAGTTTGTTGAAAAGGTGATCCTGTACTTAACTGCCAGGATAGTTTTAATTGATTTGTAAAACAAAATAGGATAATTATACTGTTATTGGAGACTAAACTTGTGACATTTCTCACACTTTTGAAGATTATAATGATGTGATCTGACTTATTTTGGCCAAGATTATTGTTCCAGCTCTTCTGTAGTTGTAGTTGTTCTTGTGCTTACTAAAGATTAAGTAACAATCTGTTTTTTTATTTTCACTTCTGATTGTCATAATAATTTTTTGTTTTCTTACTGTTCCTGATGAAAAAATAAAATGTTATTACAAAGGTCTTGCATATTCCAGGCAGCACCTGTGCTTGAGTCAGAACCCATTCAGCATGCGGCCCAGATGCAGGAAGTAGTCAACAACATGCAAGCAGCCGCTGCTGAAGTGAAGGTTGAGGCTGATGCGGTACGCACCACCTTGTTTGCTATATTTTATCTTATTTTATGAACAAGCAGAGCTTTTTGTCAAGGAGCCTTTTAATCCCTGAAAACACGGCACTTACATTTTGCTAGTTTACTCCCTAGGGTCAATTAGAACAAGTTGTCTAAATTGTAATTTCCATTTATAAAAAAATATCAATACTGCAGGTATCGCAAGGTGTCCAGGAACTGGCAGAAACTTGCGGCGCGGCTGCTTCCGATGCGTCTGAACAGTTGGCCAATGTCGCCCAGAAAGTGGAACAAGCTGAACAAAAGCTGTTCCCGCGAAGGAGAAACGGATTGGACTAATAACTCTCTGATTTACTGATTGTGATACATATATGTTGCTTTATGATAATTTTATACAAATCATTTATTTATTCAAGCCTGCTGAAATTAAATAGTATTGTTTTATATCCATTTTGTTTTGTTTTTTAATTAGCTGTTGGAACGAACACCAGGATACACAGTATTCTAATTTCAGACCATAGCGACTACTTATTATTATAGGATTACTAGTGGCCCGTCCCAGCTTCGCACGGGTATATTAAGAACCGCTCGTCTGATTTTATGCAAAATTCACATAAAGCATCTACTAAATATTTCGAACAAAGCCTAAACATTTGGTTTGGATAGGTGAGCCCGTTCTTGAGTTATAACATTACAACGAAAAGTGGCATTGATTTTTAGGGTTCCGTAGCCAAATGGCAAAAACGGAACCCTTATAGATTCGTCATGTCTGTCTGTCTGTCTGTCTGTCTGTCTGTCTGTCCGTGTATGTCACAGCCACTTTTTGTCGAAAGTATAAGAGCTATCCTGTTGAAACTTGGTAGAAAGATGTATTATGTGAACCGCATTAGGATTTTCACACAAAAATCAAAACAAAACAAATTTTGGGGGTGCCCCCCATACTTAGAATTGAAACTCAAAAAAAATTTTTCACCAAACCCATACGTGTGGGGTATCTATGAATAGGTCTTTAAAAATGATATTGAGGTTACTAACATAATTTTTTTCTAAACGGAACAGTTTGCGCGAGAGACACTTCCAAAGTGGTAAAAAGTGTGTCCCCCCCCCCGTAACTTCTAAAATAAGAGAATGATAAAACTAAAAAAAATATATAATGTAGACCTCAACCAAAACTACCAACGAAAATTGGTTTGGATGAGATACAGTTAGCAGTTTTTGAGATATAGTACATTTTCAAAAACCGCAAATATAACTTTGCCATTCATACAAATACTATGAAAAACAAAGTTATTTTTATTGTTTGTGTATATTACTTACTAATCTCAATATAATTATATCTCTAATCTATGCTTGCTGCTACGGAACCCTTCATGGGCGAGTCCAACTCGCACTTGGCCGGTTTTTTATATATTAGATTTTAAAATGCTAGATCTGATTTGCAACTATTTTAACCCGACATCATTGGGGTCCATTGGTTCTTGTTGCCGAAGTACCCAATATTGGACTCTTTTCAGGCCAGGCCTGGTGCACTCCGCGGTGTAGGTATGAAACTGCAAGTAGATGCTGGGGCCACGATGTCGTGGCCGTTCAATCGGCTGTCGCGCGCCGCCCGTTTCGCATGCGCTCCGGCTCCTTATCTCATTTATTTTTGTTACGTGTGGTTAAAACAACAGAAATTAGTACAAAAATTGTTCATTCCACTTTATAAACATGATTTATGGTCCAATCCCGAGCTCGCTCTTGCATCCTAGGTCAAATAACTGATTACTACCTACCAAGGTGGCTCGACGGAGCCCCGCTTTGCGGGGCTCCTACTTCTGTGTTCAAGGTTTAAAGTAACCTAACACGAAGGGGATGGCGGGGTCTTTCAGACCCCACCATCCCCTTTCAACCTCCCCTACCAACCCGTGTCAGGGTGCCCCAAAGTCCCGAGCTTGCTTCGCTCGCTCTTGCATCCTAGGTCAAATAACAGATTATTACTTATTTAGGTAGCTCGACAGCTCCGCGAAGCAGGGCATTTTTTTTCACATTTTTCTTTATATAAAAAATATTTTTCCGGGGTCGTAAAAAATAATAATCGATACCTACGGAAGAACACATTGAATAATTATGCTCCAGGGTAGCCCGCGAAATTCAAAATTTCTTGGGTTTTTTGCAATTTGCAGGCCAGTGCTAGGTTGTATGTTGAATATTGATCGCGACTGTAAGACGTATGTAGTTACAGAATTATAATCAAAAAAATCATCAATACAACGCTCTAAGTTTATAAAGCTTCAGGAATGACTTTTTATGTTATTTTTTTGTTCCTGAAGCTTTATGAACTTGGAATCACCAATACTACCCAAGAATGTTTGGACGAAATCTTCTAAATATTATGCCAATCTATAATATTAGCGTCAGAACCCGGGAATGGGTGGGAATCGCCAGAAAACATTTTTTTAATATTTGTTTCCATACATTGAAATCAGTTTTACTCAAATTACTCCTAAAATAGAGGATTAATCGAAAAAATCGTAGGAGTACTTTAATTTTAGATTATCGACTGGAGTACATTGGCATCATTAGTTTTTCAAAAATCATGAAATCATATTTTAATAATCCTATGTCCGCTCGCTTGTATGCAGTCGATCCACTGTGCGTCATAGTAGCTTAATGTATGTAAAGTCTCAGCCCCATCGGTTTAAAAATGACAAAGTTTCATACAAATTTTCATCACTTATTTTATCCCCTTGGGGGTAGAATTGATCAAAATCCTTTCTTAGCGGATTTAAGCGGATGCGTCATAAGTCATAACATCTACCTGCATGCAGCTCGATCCGTCCAGTGGTTTGGGCTGTGCGTTGATAGATCACTATGTCAGTCAGTCACCATAGATAAATATAGTAAAATACATTTTTAAGCAATCTTACAAACTTATTTTACCTGTAGCTTAAAAATAACATAAATTAAAAATAAATTAAATAAGCCCTAGACTATAAACTTTTCTAACATTTCTACCAATGCTTATCTCCTGGCAATTGTGGAAAAGAGACAACGTTCTCCTAAGTTAACCTCTCATTTCTCTCGCTATTATTGCCAGATTTATAGGTTCATTTTTGTGAGACAAAAAACTTGAAGTCCGCGGTCTAGATTATTTTATAATATGTCTATGGGTGCTATGGGTCAAAGTGGTCAAAGTCAGTGAAGCGTCTGTCAATAATAATTTTGAAAGGCCACAACCTTTTATACAGCGTTGCCAAAATGTGACTTTTGTAACATTTTACGTTACATTTGACCCTCTCATGTTACCTCCATGTTACACGACTCAATATGCCACTTTTGTGTTACTTTTAAGGCAGACAAAAAATATCATAAACGGAACGCATCCAAGAATGTTTTGTGGCAAAAACATTTTTGGATGCGTGCGTAACAGTTCAAATCATCTTCAAATTATCTACCTCCATAGCTATAGTTGTTATGATGACGTTTTTTCATATAATAAATAGGTATGGAAAACGATGACAAAGTTGCAGAATTGAAAGAAATGATTAAATTGGTTGGTCCATAAATAGTTTGTGGTATAGGTGTCCTAAACACTCATCATCATTGATTGTATGTTTTTCTCTTTGAGCATTGCCAATCGATTATTCGATCAACCATTATTACGATTTTTTCGAAGTTTAAGAAGTGGGACAGGAAGGAAACTTTTTTAATTTTTTTTGTAGTAATGAAGTATTGTATCGTTTTCCACTTTATAGGGTAATGTTACTTTTCTCGGGAAAATGTTACTTTTTGAGCTGTCTCATGTTATATTTGACTATCTGCCACTGGCAACACTGCTTTTATATTATAGTACTCTGTGGGCCACAAATGGCAAAATAAAAATGGCAGACGCTGCTGTAGAAACGGCGCCTGGAGATGAAAATGACGATAGTTGGTTGTATGGTGAATCAAATCCAGATCAGGCATCGGATAAACCTACAGAAAGTACCGAAAAAGAGCAGCAAGAGACTGATTTAAACGACGCCGCAACAGTAAGTACCTAGACATAACCTATAACAATGTTTGATCGAAAGTTTACGTGTGAAATTTAACCTGGAATGCTACTTTTTCAGTGTATTTGTTAACGTATGTAGTTGCCCAATACAAATTGCGGCTAAGTTAATGATTTCAATTCTAAATCTTTTTTGTACGGAAACAGAAGTTTAGAAACTAACAAACTTATAACTTGCAGGAAGGTGAAGAAAAAGATCAGGAGGATAATGAGGCAAACAATGATGATTCTCACTTTAACGACGAGCATTTCGCGGAGGTTTCGCGCGAAGGTGATGACCGGAACGGAGATGCCGACAGCCAGAACAACGGAGACTCAGATTCGGACGACAGTGATGACATCAAAGTCACTATTGGGGAGATCAAGTCTGGACCTCAATCTTACGCTAGTCTAGCTATTAAAGTAAGTACAGTGGATTTCATTTATTACGACCTTGGTTGTAGCGACCATATGCCTATAGCAACATTAAATCTAAGTCCCTTGAATTTAAAGAGTACTTTAGTACAAAATTCAAGTCGCTTTGGATGTAACGCCGAGTTCGGATGTAGGGACTGTGTTTAATGAATCATTTGTAACAAATTCCTAGTAATCCCATGCAGTTATTGCAACCACCAAAGACACAAATATTTATTTCACAAACATTTCTTATCAAAAATCAAAGCATTTTTCAAGTAGGGCCAGTTACAGGCACTTTAGAATTTTCATAGACAAATAAAAGAATATAATTAAACACCAAACAGTTATGGTGCTACAGTCCCAGTCACAAGACATAAAAACTGTGAAAGTACTGTAGATGCCCATTCCAAGAAGTAGATCTCTATGGAGAAGAACGGGCAAGAAACTCCATGGACACTCTTTTTAGATCGCCAGAATTATTACAAAACCTTTGTTACATTCATTTTGAGGTGGTACATTATGTGAGAATGATGTAGCAAGTTTTTTTTTGCATTTTATCTTGCGATCAGTCATTTACACTATAAGCAGATGAGGTGGGTGCTTTTTGTGAATTAAAAGTGTCCATAGTAACAATTAAAACAAAAACAATTCAAAAACAACTGATCAATAATTTATTAAAATAAACCGTGGCAGCAAAGAGATGACCAGTTCCAACTGACAGCGCCCGTTCACGAACATGACACATTTATCAGCACCATTCAGCTCAACCATTTTGAAGGGAGCTAAATGATCCAACACACGCGCCACCATCAGCGAGACATTTGAGTGAGCATGACACACTCTCAACTGCCAGGGTCATTCAAGTCAACAAGAGACATAGGTACCCAGTGAATGACAGCTCTGAAGTACATAGTACTCACACAATGCCAACTATGAAACTGTATAATACAAGGAAGATTGAATCCAAATGCAAATACAGTTGTACAATCTTCAGCAGCTCCAACAATGGTATTAAGTATACTTCCACTATCAATTTATTTATACATTTACTGTCTCATGGAGCAGGACCAGCATGGAGCCAAGCATTATTATCAGCGATATAGTCGCTCAGTTTGTAATATGCCTGCTTACAAAGTGTGCATTTGATGCATGTTTTGAATTTAGTTTCATTCAGTTCAAGAACGTTTTGTGGTAGCTTATTATAGCATTTTAAACGGCACAGTATTAAACAGTACCCATGAAGGAAGAGTATACTTTGGCGAGTCTGAAGCCCGGCTGAACTAATTGGTCCCTATTTCTAGTATGATAATTATGTCTGTTACCTGTTTTAGAGAAAAGATGCAGATTTTTCCTAACATACTTTATGTTTTCATAGATATAATTGACAAGGCACCGTCATGATGTTAATATCCTTAAACAGTTTCCTTAGAGAACCGCATCTATGGAGATTATATACAGGGTGATTTGTTATTCGATGCGGTCCTTGAAATGGGTGATACTAGACTTTATTTGCAACAATTTTAACCCCGACAACATGGGGTCTAAACTGACTGGTTTTGGAGATATCGAACTGTAAAGGTTTTTCGAAAAATTTCTACCTCTCCACCATTAAGTGCTTATTGTTAGAAAGTAACGATGGTCACCACTTAGAATTTATATTTTTCCGATAGAATATGAACGACTGAATCTAGTGAATACAAGTTTGTTATAAAACTAATCATATCTTGGGAAATTAAGTGTCATAGAGTTTCTGTTTTGAAGTTTTCTGAAAACTTCCCTTGTCTTTCAAAGCATATTTAAAAAAATAAATGTATGACACTTGGTTTACAAATTACAGGAAAAACTTTCTTGTCTCATTACCTTTCTAAAATGGTGCCACAGTACCCAGTTTTAGTTAGTGTCTGACCAGAAAATTAGGGTTGTTACTGACAAGGTAGTAAATCAACGAAAATTGGTTGTAAAGTTTTTTCAACCCAACATTTTTTTCTGTGGTTTTTGTCCAAACTGCTATCTGATATTAGCTTTTTGAGTCAATGTGCTTAATCCTGGCCGTAATCACATAATCATATCAGGCAAAGTCGGTTTTTATTTTTAGTATTTTACCTATGGACCAGAAAGCCAAACCATCAATTCTCTTCCATTTAAAACAGCTACTTGAAACATAAGTACAATGACGGAATGTTTGTAAACTCTGGTTTCATAAAAAAAAACTAAACTGGCGTGCATAAAAGTTAGGTCACCCTACTGATAGGACAGGTAAAATACTCTAGATAAAGCGCGATTTTGCCTAATGTCATCGACCAGGGTTTAGCGCATTGACTCAAAAAGCTAATATCAAGTAACAGTTTGGACAAAAACCACAGAAAAAATAATGTTGGGTCGAAAAAACTTTACAACCAATTTTCGTTGATTTACTACCTTGTCAGTAACAACCTTAATTTTCTGGTCAGACACTAACTAGAAGTGGGTACTGTGGCACCATTTTAGAAAGGTAATGAGACAAGAAAGTTTTTCCTGTAATTTGTAAACCAAGTGTCATACATTTATTTTTTTAAATATGCTTTGAAAGACAAGGGAAGTTTTCAGAAAACTTCAAAACAGAAACTCTATGACACTTAATTTCCCAAGATATGATTAGTTTTATAACAAACTTGTATTCACTAGATTCAGTCGTTCATATTCTATCGGAAAAATATAAATTCTAAGTGGTGACCATCGTTACTTTCTAACAATAAGCACTTAATGATGGAGAGGTAGAAATTTTTCGAAAAACCTTTACAGTTCGATATCTCCAAAACCAGTCAGTTTAGACCCCATGTTGTCGGGGTTAAAATTGTTGCAAATAAGGTCTAGTATCACCCATTTCAAGGACCGCATTGAATAACAAATCACCCTGTATACAGGGTATAAGAGACATCGACGCACAAACAGATACCATGGGTCTAGGACTTGATTCTGGACCCCTCCGTGTTGGAATTTGAATTTTTCGTCGGTGTTTGCTTTTTTTATGTTTGTTTTTTTAATAGTGAGCTGCGCTTAAAGTACTACAGGTACTGTGGTACTGGACACAGTATTTAGGTAGACAATGACTTTTCATTATAGACACCATTTCTAGTTTTATTTACATTGCTAATTTTAGTGAAAGTAGTGAATTAATTACATTTTTATTAAAAATCACATTGGGTTAGGGAAGAATAACGATTATGAACAGTCTAAAGTAAATCCGACGAAAAATTCCAACACGGGGGGGTCCACAATCATGTCCTGGACCCATGGTATCCATTTGTGCGTCTCATACACTCTGTAGATCACATTGATTACACTGTGGAAGTAGCTAAAATATATAATTCTCGCGGTATCAACGTCAGTGATGTGGCGAATTTTCCTGACAGCAATCAGCATACGCTGCTAAACTTAATCGCCCTGCAAGTGTTGTTATATGAGGGCCCCATTGTAGCCTTGAATCAAGTGTCATTACTATTTTTAACCCGGCAGCACTCGCGTCTTCGAAAGTTACATAGACACTCGCGCATAGAGCATTTTGCTCACACTTTATAAGCAGTCAAACTGTAGTACAAGACATATGACATGACATTTTTTATGACTAAAATATATTAAAACAATCATATTTAATCAAATCAAATGTTTTTTTATAGTAAAATAATGTTTGTTATACTTTCAATTTTTAGTAACAAAGACATGATAACTAAATTACCGATTTTGCACCTACTTTTAGTATAAATTGATAATAATTAACTTAAATAAAAAAAAAAACATATGAAAATGTCACGGTATTTATCCACATCATATGTATGAGCTTTGCATATATTACATATAATAAAAAACATGTTCCGAACACAAAAAAAATTGCATGAAAACATGTCTTTTTTGATTTGCGATTTTACGACAAATCGCGCAAATTCCATTAGTTTTCTCAGTCCCAGAAACCCCAGGTTCAAAGGAAAAGTTGCTGAAGAATATGTCAAAGGTTGTGCATGGTAGATCTTCGTTGTATTTGGAATGTAGAGCTAATTATTTCAAATATTGTATCCGGGTGATATTTTTTTCACCAAAACATGTTCCTGTTGACTATCCATCTGTAAATTTACTAAAGTAGATTAATTTATTGCATATTATATTGTTTAATTATTAGGTAATCATATCGGAATATTTTTTAACATAAAAATAGCAACAAATGATTATATTTGTTATAATTCTAAGTAAAAAAGCCATTAAAAATACTTACGCTGACACTTGCACTCGCGCGATGAGCAAAACGCCGCGGGACGCGACCCTGCTGAACAAATCCTCTCCCTCTACTGACAGAGGAGCACTGAGCACATGAAACCGGTATGCAGGGGACGAGAGAGGACTAAAAGTCAGCTATAGCGCGAATGAGGTACCTATGCACGTTTTTGACAAAATAATACGCTTTTTAAATTTACCGTGAGGGAAATGCTCATAGCGCGAGTGCTCGCGGGTTAACATTTGGTAAGGCAAAAAGTAAATTGGGTAGATCATTTATATATACAAGAAAGAGGAAAGGACCCAAAATTGAGCCTTGTGGAACTCCCAATTTAACTGTTAAACCCTGTGAATTTACACCATTTATTTGAACTTGCGCAGTGGAAGCGTGCTGGGCCCATAACCTGATGCAATAAGAACAAAGGCGTTTATATAATTTATACTATGTATTTAACGCGTAAGCAGATACCAGATACCACTGGGCCACCACTGCTGTATCGTGATTAACGCAATCAAATGCTTTGGAGAGGTCACAGAATATTCCTATGGCGTCTTGTGCCTCTTCCGATGCAGTAAATATGTGCTTCAATAGGGTGACACCGGCGTCAGTTGTACAACGTGCCTTGGTGAAACCATACTGCTGATCGTGTAAGTTTTTGTTGGTGTTGAAGTGATTAAGCATCTGATCCAGGGTCAATCTTCAAAATTTGGGACATCCGTTGAGGATAATGACGCTCGATCTTTTACTACTAGTGCAACCATCCACTGACAAAAAACAAAAATAGAAATTATTTTAATTTCATTTAAGTTAGATGTAATTCACATAAATCTTCGGTCACTTTAATTTTGATTTGCCAGAAAACTTTAATAACTTTCATAGGGTTTATATGTTTAAACTTAAAATCAGCCGGGCTACCAGAAACGTTCGCCTTTAATAAAGCTATTGAAATATCAGGTGAGGAATTTAGAGCCTCCATAGTCCTAACTGGTATATCAGTAAAGAAATTAACAAATTCTTCAGCTACTTCCAGATTTGAGCTTATCATATATATACATCATGTGGTCCTACCACATGATGTCTGCAATGTATAGTTACTGTTGAGCTTTTTTTTCCAAACTGTCTTTATTTTCTGATGATTTGATCTTATTGCTGATATGCATGGCTTTAGCAGCCTTGCAGTATTAAAAAAAAATTTGAATAGGCAGCAACATACTTGTTAAAAGTTTCAGTGTTAATGATTGGCTTAAGGCTATACAGTTCAAATAGTCTCCCTACTTCTGTCTACTACTATCTTTTGTCTACATCCACACAGATGGTCAGCAAAAGTGGAGACCTTTACCTTTTGTTTGTAGATATCAGCTAAGTAGGTAGGGAAGCATGTACCTACGTTTGGAAGTTAAATTATGGTTCAGTTACAAAGTGATATTCTGAGAAATATTACACAATTTTTTTAAAATGAACCAAAAAAACGAAAAAATAACTGGTCCCTTCATCGTCGTTATACCTTAAATCCACTGGTTAATCATAGTCTGATCACTACCTTTGAAATAGTTCTCTTAAATTAACGAAATATGTATATGAATTTGAATACTTCGGGTTAGCCGATGTATCGGTATCGACGATATTTTTATGACCGATTCAACGATACTTTTTAATTTAAAAATGTAGTGTAAACGAGGATGTTGTCTTGTCTATTTCGCTGCAAACGAGACACGAACTATGCCCGGGGAAACCCCGCGCTCTTGTTTCTCCCGCTCGCTTTGGCCTCGCGTCTATATCGTTGCATCTCAGGACTCGGAAACGTTATCCGAAATAACGTTTTAAAAACGTATAGAACGGTTCTTTGCACCTCATTTTGTGTTCGGAACGAAAACGAAATGGGAACGTTTTGAAAGGCCTTGAAATACCTGTTATACCGCAGCACGCGTTGCATGACTACCCTAGAAACGAGTTTATCGACGGGAGAATCGACAAAAAAAACCTAAATATGTACACTATACATTTAAAAACTAAAATATTTACAAAAATGACTAAATTAAAACTTGTTTACTTTGTAAATGTTATCTTTAAAAAGGTTGAACATATTTAATATTCTGCAACAACTCTTTTCAGCGTGGTGTAGGTTTAGTAGCTGCTGGTACTGTAGAAAAACCTCGCTCTGGCACTACCACTGGTGGGAAAGTAACTTTAGAAGATTTGGATGGACCAGGGAGCATCAATGGAGTGCCTGCGCTTGAGTTCAACATTGACACCATTGAAGATAAGCCATGGAACAAGCCTGGGGCTGATATATCTGGTAGGTTTAGAAAACTTCTGTTTAAAGCCAGTTGTAACTAACAACCATTTACATGGAGCCAGATTTATTTCATTAATAACGTCATTCACTAGAAAATGGGGGAGTGGATATAACAACAAAACATATCGACGGTCCCTACGTACAATCGGACATGTCAAAAACAGAGGTTTACAGAAAAGCGTTTTTAATGTTCAAATTGCTTTAGAAATAATTGTATGTGTACATAGAATTGAAATAGACTTCTCTAGAAATAATTCTGTGTACATATAGAATGATTTCTAAAGCGATTTTGGAAAGACTGTCGATATATTATGGAATTCTATCTAGTAATCTGTGGTATAACCAAGGACCGCTGCCTGACTGGCTTCTCAACAACAAATATTTTCAGATTATTTCAACTATGGTTTCAACGAGGTGACATGGAGCGCATACTGCGAGCGACAACGCCGTATGCGAGTAAATGAGGCAGGCGTGGGCTTGCACACTGGCGCGCCGCCCCGCCCGCCGCAGCCGGATCTTCGGAGACCACCTGGTAAAATGATATACTTTCACATTCTAAATCTGTCTAAATATCCTGCAAAGATGTAGCTAGACTTCTTAAGTTAAGGAGTAGGAGAGTTCCTAAAGTTGTTACAAATTGTTTAGATTCAATTGACCCCTCGATGGAATGTTTTTGTTTGTTGATGTAGCAAATGTTTATGTTATGAATCAGACAGATAATCCACCATGCAAACCCCATGCACGTTAAAAGACTTCACTATGAAGTGAACAACAGTCAAACTGGTTTTTGTATGAATAGCAAACGGTTTGGCTATTTAGAAGCCAAATATGGTGAGGACGCAACATTGGCGACAATTGGTGCATTCTGATTCAGAAATTTGGCCCTGTATGTGTGTGTCAAAAATTTCGCTGTATCATTTATTTTATCAATATTATTGAATTAAATTATGTGCCAATACTGTTTTAGAAGTTTAACATAGCAATAAAAAGGTCTTTAAATGTCTGTCTGTAAAGGTCTTTAATATACAACCTAAAACTTAATATTCATATCCAGTGATAGAAAATATTGATCATAAATTGCAATTAAGTGCAAGATAAAGTAATATTCCAATATCTAAGTTATAGTAATACAGGAAAGTATGTATGTACATATTTTTAATAATGTTGGCTATTTGTAATGTTGCCATTTTACAGAATAGATCCCTTTAAGTTGAATATGATTAAGAATTTAATGATGCTCTTTTGTTAAAACGAGGTGCTTTTTTTATTTAGGTCCAAGAAATGATGAAATGATGCCACCACCAATGTCAAACAATTATCAGTCGAGAGAAAACACTATACAGGTGAGTTCTTTTTTCTAATAATGTTAGTATCAAACATTTTATTTTAGTTAAATTATTATCATGAACAATTTATCTAATGTCAATCAGCAAATCAGTTTGTGTTAATTTTGTGTCCAGGTGATGACTGCGGAACGCCGGGAGTACGGACGTAGTGGTCACCAGCGTGAGATGGGAGCTCCTGATTATTTCGGCCCTCCGCCCGGTGAACACTACTACCCTCCACCCCCTCATGCGCCCTATGAAGAACCATGGGGTAAGATAAAAATAAATATCTGATGCCGCGCAAGGCGGTTAAGTGCGCCGCACACTGGTTTCATCTTCTTTAGTTTAAAAAAATGTTGCTCAACTCAAGGGATTTATCCAACTAAACTTAGTAATTTTTTGTGGCTGCGTTTACAAACATTCCCACTGACATACATGGGACACCCAGACCCGCAAAAACTACTTGTAAGTAGATCATAAATATGAGTATTTGTTCCGTGTTCCTACTTTCGTAGCAGATTATTTATTCCGATGATGATGCAGTATATGCAATAGTAATCATTCGACCCATTACAAATTGATAAGTAGGTAAGAATTTTGAACAACCAGATTATTTAGTTGATACGAAGGATAGCAACCATCAGAAGGCCGATACTATACACTAGGTGCCGCCGAACTCTACCGTGAAAACTATTTCTAATGCTGCAGCAGTGCCAATGGATATTTTTTCAATGACATGTATTCTTATTTGCAGGTCACCCTGAACCAACTGGCTGGGCGCCAAGTGAAATAAAGGAGCTAACCCCAGGGCCGATGGGTCCGCCCGTGGGGCCGCCCATGGGCATGGGGCAGCCGCTGGGTCCGCCGCACCTCGCGCCGCCCCACATGATGTCGGCGCCGCCCTACGTGTCTCCATACCGCCCCCACCCTCCGCCGCACATGCATGAGCGCGACCGCGACCGGGACCGGGACCGCGAGCGCGACCGCGAAAGAGACCGCATGCGGGAGAGAGAAGACCGCGACAGGCGAGACCGCGATAGAAGGGATGAGGTCAGTTATAGTTTGCATTATGTGATAGTAGAGTTTTGTACGATATAACAAGTATACTTATTATATTTTTTTCTGTTTCACAGGAGGAAAGAGATAGAGATAGGGAAAGAGATCGGTCTCGTTCTATCAAACCCGACAGGATAAGAGAAAAGTAAGAACGAACACCTTAAACACTCCACCCAGTTTAAAACTCAAGTAATTTTTATAACAACATGTGTGTCGACAATTATCCAACTGATTATAGTAAGAATGAGATTCATCATCATCATCATCAGCCTATAAATGTTCCCACTGCTGGGACACAGGCCTCCTCTCTGTGAGAGGGAGTGGGCCGTAATCTACCACGCGGGCCCAGTGCGGATTGGTAGATGTCACATGTCTTCGAATTTTTGGTTCTAGGACATGCCGGTTTCCTCACGATGTTTTCCTTCACCGTTTTGAGAGCAGTGGTGTTGAAATAAATTACACAAAGTAATACGCCTGACGGGGTTCGAACCTACGACCTACAACACGTAAGTCGAGGCCGATACCACTGGGCCACCACTGCTCCAGAATGAGATTACTAAAGCTGTATTCTAGCGTGTTTCTGGACTGTAATAACAGTCCGCTATACAGACTATTATAAAAAAAAAAGTTACAATCTAGGGAACTTCAACAGAGGGCGTGCGTAACGTAAATACTTCATTTTTAACATTGAAAATACTCGATTCCCATATAATACGTCACTTAAAAGAGTAGTTGGCCTAGTAGTATTGGCCTTAACTTTCGAGCTGTAGGTAGATAAATAGATCAATATGGATAGATAGGGCTCGAACCCAGCCAGGCGCATTACTTGTGTCATTTATTTCATCACCACTGCTAAGGAAAACATCGTGAGGAAACCCGCATGTCCTAGAACCAAAAATTGGAAAACATGTGACATCTACCAACCCGCACTGGGCCCGCGTCGTGGATTCTGGCCCACTGCCTCTCACAGTGACGCGCTCTGGGTCCCAGTTGTGGGAATATTTATAGGCTGATGATGATGATAATGAATGTTATCTTTTAGGGTACCGTAGCGAAAAAAAGCACGGAACTGTGTTGTCCAACCGTCAAGACCCATTTTCCCAGGAACGAGAAAAAATTTGCGTTTGGGATAAATCATTTTCAACTACGTACTCTTCATTGTGCGTGGTCCGACACGCACTTGGCCCGTTTTTAGGGTTCCGTAGCCAAATGGCAAAAACGGAACCCTTATAGATTCGTCATGTCTGTCTGTCTGTCTGTCTGTCTGTCTGTCTGTCCGTGTATGTCACAGTCACTTTTTGTCGAAAGTATAAGAGTTATCCTGTTGAAACTTGGTAGAAAGATGTATTATGTGAACCGCATTAGGATTTTCACACAAAAATCAAAACAAAACAAATTTTGGGGGTGCCCCCCATACTTAGAATTGAAACTCAAAAAAATTTTTTTTACCAAACCCATACGTGTGGGGTATCTATGAATAGGTCTTTAAAAATGATATTGAGGTTACTAACATCATTTTTTTCTAAACTGAACAGTTTGCGCGAGAGACACTTCCAAAGTGGTAAAAAGTGTGTCCCCCCCCCCGTAACTTCTAAAATAAGAGAATGATAAAACTAAAAAAAATATATAATGTAGACCTCAACCAAAACTACCAACGAAAATTGTTTTGGATGAGATACAGTTAGCAGTTTTTGAGATATAGTACATTTTCAAAAACCGCAAATATAACTTTGCCATTCATACAAATACTGTGAAAAACAAAGTTATTTTTATTGTTTGTGTATATTACTTACTAATCTCAATATAATTATATCTCTAATCTATGCTTGCTGCTACGGAACCCTTCATGGGCGAGTCCAACTCGCACTTGGCCGGTTTTTCATAAGAGCTTTGTTAATAACGTGTTACTTTATTTACAGATCATACAGGCGCGAGAGATCTCGTTCGAGGTCTCGTCGTCACAAATCGCGCTCTCGTTCACCGCGTCAGCGTGAACGTTCCCGGGACCGGGAGCGATCTCCTCGGGAACGCGAGCGAGAACGCTCACGAGACCGCGAGCGAGCATCTCGAGATCGAGAACGTAGTGTCAAACCTAAGACCAAGGACAAGGATAAAGACGAAGATAAATAAAAAATAATGGATAGTTATATTTCATGTTTGATAGCATGGGTCGATCTTCAATAAAGAATAAGCATACCTACTATACATTTTTCATGATTTTGGTTTTATTTCATCATCATTCTGTGCTCATAAACCAATTAATTTGGGATTTGTGGCGCATAACTATTTCATTCAAAGTTTTCTTTTAGGGTGAGCACACGCCGAATTGTAAAGCTTTTTGATCGAGCAAGATTTTAACTGCTCGATCATCAAGGCGGCATGTGCTCGCCCCTCTGTGAGCAAGCTCCGTTGTAAATGCTCTGGTTTACAAAGCGGGGCACGCATGACGACTTGACGAGTTTTTCGTCCACAATTTAGACTGCGTTTCCACTGAGGCGAAGTGGAGCGGTGCGGAGCAGAGTTGTGCCGCGATCCACCAATTACATGACACTGAAGCGGTGTGGAGAAGAGATGCTGATTTTAAGCCATGTAATTTGTGAATCGTGGCATAACTCGTCTCCGTTCTGCTCCGCTCCGCCGCAGTGGAACAGCAGCCTTACTGATGCTGCTGGCCTACGCCGAACACAGACGTCCAGAGATAAATCTAGCTGCAGCATAACTACTCACCTACTGAGCGCAGGTGCCGCGCGGTGGGGACTCGAGAAGCGCTCGTGCATGTAGAAAGCTCGAGCATGGTCGAGCATCACGTTTGGACGTGTATTTAATTTTCTGTTTGGAATTGTCATAAGGTTTATTTTTCAGTAGTCTGAGAAAATGCTCTCCTCAGGCCCTGTAGACAAGCGGCAAGCGATAAACGTAAAAACTCAGTAGTCTTTACAACCCAAGTGCATAAAGTTGAAAATCTCTATTGAGTGTTAACGACCGATTAAAACCGATACTGATAGATTAACAACTTATTGCGCTGGATTCGAAAACGTTTTAAATGATTACTGAATCAATCATAAGGAATCTATCGTGTAAAACTGTAACAAAATTACATTAAAAACAACCCTCGGCTTAGCAAATTCTTAAATTTTTGCTAACTTTGGCAGGGTATTTTATTATCATAGGTATACGGCCGCAATATTGCTTTATTTAAAATTTCTGTGACCCTAATATAATAAAAGATAAATTATATTTGATTTTCTGTACTTTTTATACAACACTGCAAGAAGATTTATTATTATTTTTGAAAAAAACTGTTAAGCGGTCAATACCTATTTGGTGGGAGGTCAGCAATTGGGATTTTTTTTAATCTACTTTTATGCACCTTCCACTCAACAGTCCCAGGGGCGCGGGGAGGGGAATTGGTAGGACGTCTCACCAAGTGATTTATTGCTATTTCGCTCTCGCGCACCCCCGCGCACCTACGCGCGGTAAAGAGAGAGAAAGACTCCGTGGGGGGCGGGGCGTACTGACAGTTGGGATTGTTGAGTGATGAAATTCAATGTACCTCCATGAAACAAGAATAATTACAAAAATAAAGTGAGCCGTTAGAGTTCATATTACATATTATACACGACTGTCTCACATCAGCGGAGCGCGCGGTACTAATCTCGTTTCAGAGTGCACAGCAGACTGTCCTAAAGCGCGCGCTGCCCAGGCGCACACTGGCGAAATATCACAAAACTTTTTTTTTTTTTTTATCGTGGTAAAATCATCAAATGAGTCCTCCCACCCCGGGCAGGGCGGGAGGGACTGTCAGACTTGTACTGACTAAAATCCACAGTGTCCTTCGATAGCCCTTTATGTTCCGGGCCTCCGGGGTCACGGTAATGAGATAAGTCCCGCGACCCCGGCAGGCTTTGGCCCTCTAGAGGGGGGCCCCGTCATCTTGCTGACGCTCTTTGAGGCGCGCGTGGAACACAACGCGCCGTCGACCCGGGCATGGTCCATGGTCGGGCAGCGAGTTGCCCTTTACTCGCCGCCCGCATGCCCGCGCCTACGGTGGCCGGAGATTGTCTTGCGACGTCCGTCGCCGTGGGCGTCCACCACTGCGGTTGGGGCGGAGGGAGGACACTGTCCTCTCTCTCACGCGGCCCGCCTCCTCCTTCGCGAGCATGACTGCTTCGCAGAAGGAGGCGACCGCTTCCCACTCCGTCTCGCCCCGCAGCATGGCCGCAACCAATGCCGGGCGCGAGAGGTCTCCGCCTATCGCCGCCGTGAGGACACGTCGGTGCTCTACCCAAGCTGGGCAGTCTTGCACCGTATGCTCTACTGTGTCCTCCGGGCGATCTTCGCAGTGGTGACACCCAGGCGTTTCCTCCTTTCTCCTTAGACACAGGTACCTCCCGAAACTTCCGTGTCCGGTGAGGACCTGCGTCATGCGGTAGGTCAGGACGCCGTGAAAATATCACAAAACTTGGCAAAAATCTATTTTGCAGTTTTTTGAACTGATTTATAGTAACTTATTACTAAATTATATAGAAAAACTAATACTATTCGGTTAAATAAAATGAAAATAAAAAAAAAAAACTAATACTTAATTTATTCATCGTCATGGATTAAAGAAAGTTTCAATTGGACTTTAAGTTACATGCTTTTTTGGTGGTAATTTCCTTAATCCAGTAATGTATGGGTCTGAAGACACTATTAATCTCCGACAGGTATTTTCCATGGCGACTGTTCTCTGGAAAAACAAAAATAATTATGAATTAAAGAAATTCTACCTTCTACAAAAATTGGCAAACTTTGTTCAAGATGCGCAAAAAAGCGCATCTCTTTCTTATTATTTCTAGAAGAAAAATGTATAATGCTCATTTTAAGGTACATTTGAGGGCTTGAGTCTACTTATTTTAGTACTTTTACTCTACGAGAAGTTTGATTACTCTTTAAATAGCGACTACTTTTAGAAGAAATACGAAATAACATAGAAATACAATTGAAAAGTAACTTTTTAATATTTATAATATTAGCTCCTTACCGCCAGGAGTAGAATCCATCACATCACTTAATTCCACCGAACAACGTAATAATATTATGAGTTGAATTTTAAGTTTAAAAAAACCAAACACATCCGCTGCTTGTACGCTAGTCGGTCATTCTTCCATACAAACGTAGTTTGGCGATTACTCCAACATTTGACGGTATACTTTCAGAATAAACAATGATTCACATTCATCTCATCGTTATCTAGCCCTATATGGAAATAAAAAAGTAAAAAAAAAAATCTATTATGAGTTATGGGTGTCGAAAGTTCCTTATTTTAAGAATAATTTTAACGCATCTTCGGGGGGAAATAAATAACAAAACACAACGGACAAATGGATAAAAATTTTTTTTTAGGTAAGTAGTCCGTTTAGGGAAAGGGAAAAAAGTTTTTTTCTTTTTTCTTTAAGATTTTTTTTAAATTTTTAATTAGAGTTTACGATAAATCTGTAGATTTCAAGGAAAGTCATTATTCTTGCATTGATATGAAATTAAATGCACTTCAAATTTGCAGATCAGTCTGATTTTTTTCTTTCTGAGAGAGAGATGGCAAAGTAAGCACCTAAAATAAAAATATAATATAATTTTTCCCACGTTTTTTTCATTCTAAAAGTAAATAAAAATCATGAAAACATTAAAAGTCGTGATATTTCTAAAATTACAAAAAAAAAAATCAGATCTTGTAAACGGGTGACAAGCGATTTTTTTCCTGGCGGGTACAAATAGGTCCCTAAACGGACTACCTAAAAAAATTTTTTTATCCATTTGGCCTGGACCACCCTGTATATAATTTGTTCAAAAATATAAATTACTAGCTGTGCCCGCGACTTCGTTCGCGTGGAGGTCGGAACTCAACAATGTATTTTTTAGTGCTTCTATAATAACAACATTAGCTGTAAACCATCATTCTGGAGCATACATAGATATGCGTACGTAAATCATCAAATGAGTCCTCCTACCCAGGGCAGGGTAAGAGGGACTGTCAGACTTGTACTGATTAAAATCCTCGGTGTCCTATAAATCCTATAATAGGCCTTTACGTTCTGGGGTCAAGGTAATTCGATAGTTCCGCGACCCCGGCAGGCTTTGGCCTTCTAAGGGGGGGCCCGTCATTGTGATGACACATTTAGGCGCGTGTTGAACACAACGCGCCGTCGACCCAGGCATACTCGCCGCCCGCATGCTCGTGCAAGAGAAAAATCTACGTTTAAACGCCTCTGGGACCTGAGTAGTATAGGCGGACTCCGGAGCCTGCCCGTTCCTGGCTTTACCGGCGCTGCATGGCAGCCCCAGGACGTAAGCAGACATGGGCGAAAGTCATTCTTTCAAGGAAACAGGTCGTACCTATGCGTATCCCATCGTATCCCATCCTATATATTAGGTTATTATTAGGATTAATATTGTGTTAATGAAAATACCTTCGCAAGTAATGCATTACTTTAAAATCAAATTTGATTTCCATAAAAAAGGTTATAATGGCTTAACTTTAAAAGATAAATGTATGCTCTCGCGGACTTTATTTTAGAACTTTTTATCAGGAATAATTCCGTAGTATATTATTTTTGCGTAGGTATCTTTAACCGTTCACGCAGCGCACGCAACAGAAGCTCTCGAAATGGAATCCATTTTCCCGATTTTGAAACATTTCTCTTTACTGCTCCGCTCCTTTTGGTGATAGCGTGATGTTATATTAACTTCCTCGATAAATGGCCTATTCAACACAAAAAGAATTTTTCAATTCGAACCAGTAGTTCCTGAGATTAGCGCGTTCAAACAAACAAACAAACTCTTCAGCTTTATAATATTAGTATAGATTTTATTTTGAACTGATAGGTACATTCAGTAGTTTTATTATAATATCCAAACTCCCGAAGGTCTCTTGAAAAGTTGCAGTAGTCCATTCTTCAATGAAATCACGCATGTACGAGTCAGTCGAAGGTTGGAGTACGTGTGCGTAGGCACCCTAGCTTCTTAGTGCTCATCCATCTCATTGGTATGTGATGTTGGATGAAATAACATGCTTTTTAATCCCGCCCGCCAAAGAGTTCGTCCCGCCGCGCCGACTAGGGCACCCTTAACAAGTCAAACTTTGGACTGTGGTACTATGTAATCGGGGATCCGGGCGAGGGTGGCGCTTGCGCAGATAGACCATTGTTCTGAGGATGTCCCTGATTTGTAAATATGATTTTTTGCCAGCATTTTGCGATATTTCGCCTGTGTGAGGCGGCACGTCTTATGGCTAAGGGTGCCTTTCCACCAGAGATGTGCATACGTGTAGCTGTGCTGCGAGAATGTAAAGCTGAGCTACGAAACTGTATAACTGTTTCCACTGATGCTACGCTATGTAGCGGTACGAGTAAGATGTGCTATGAAGATGCGCCGCCGCAAAGTAGCTGCGCTAGAAAGTTGCGCACCTCGAGCTAGGCGATGTATCGATAGTAGGGAAGACGACTCATAGCGCGCATCCTTAGCACGCAGCCATAGCACGCATCCTTCCATATAAAAAACACATCTTAGTTGACTGTTTCCACCAGTGCTGTGCTATGTTAACCAATGAATATGATTGGTAGATATCAAACGCATCCGCAGCAACGTAGCATAGCACAGCACTGGTGGAAAAGCGTGAGCGTCAAAGCAGCCTAAGGCCGTGCGCTGCGTTAAGCGGGCGTTGGTCGCGGGTGTACGTCGCGGGCACCCGCGCCGTGCTCCGTCGCGGACGCCCGCGACGGACACCCGCCTCGCAGCGCTGCCAGTACAATTTTGATCGCGCGGGTGTACAGTCGATATCATGGATTATTTGTTGATGTACTACCTAGCCAAAAGACGACGTAGACAAGAGCGACAGCTAATCAGCCCATATGTCACGTCTAGATTATTGTGTGGAGAATTTGTATCCAAGTTTACGTTATTAAGAGAAAATGAGAAGAAATTTAAATACTTTCCTATGATGTGTTGAGATAATTATGAAGCTTACCCTGCTCAGATATTATTAAAGCTAATAGAGTATAAATATATTTTCACTTCAGTAGCTCAAACATGTAGGTTTTGCTGCCTGAAATCAGTGAGCAAAATGCGATTTTGCTCACTGAGTGAGACAAAGTAACTTAAATTTTTGTTTTCAGAAAGCCGCGAATATCTTATTCAGCCTTGGGTTAATCATACAATTCGAAACATTTACACTCCATCTCTTTCCCGCTCTTAGAAAGAGAGAGGGACAAAGACCAGCCTATTCGAAATTCCGATTTTGAATTCGACCTCAAAGACAAACACGTTGGTTTGTAATAACTAAAGAAATTTTGCAAAAAAAAAAAAAGATAATTATGTCTTAGTGTAATTTATTGAATTTTTAACTTATACATATGTATACGTAGTATTTAAACAAAAATAAGTATTTAGGTACTGCAAATAAAACTGATATTTAACCTGTAAATATTTATTTGTTACGTAAATATTGTTACGTCGATCGAATTGCGAGACCTATCTATAAGCTTCTCGAAAGTTCCACAAGGTTCTCGACAATTCTACCGAAGGTTTGTCTGAAAGTTTCTAGAAAATTCTACCCTGTTCTAGATGTTTCGAGATGGTTCTGGAATGTTCCAGAAGGTATGGGACTATGTCGAAGCCTATGGATGTTTCCAGAACATTCGACCACTTTCTAGAAACATCTAGTGGGTCCGGCGGTAGTATAAAAAGGGGCGCCGATCGGCGACCTGAGTCAGTCTGAAAAATAATTACGACAGAACTGAATTAGATAAAGCAGGCAACAATAGCAAACAACTTTGGAAACATATTAAAAATATCACCTTCATGACCAAACAACGCGAATCAAATTCTAGTCTACTATTTACTGATACTTCACCTCTCTTGTCCGCAAACAAAGTAAATAACTTTTTTGTAAATGTTGGGAAAACTTTAGCCGAAAAAATTAAGAAACATTGCATCCAAAAACTAAAAACCAACAGCAACCAAAAATCGTTTGTTATGCTAGATACAGATGAAAATGAAATAACACGTATCATCTCTAGCCTAAAAGATGACTGTGCAGTTGGCTGGGATAATATAAGCAATAAGATTCTTAAGCTCTTTAAACATATATTTGTACCTCCCTTAACGCATGTATTTCGACTGTGCCTTTCCAAAGGAGTGTTCCCTAGTTGTCTGAAAAAGGCAATCGTCATCCCTGTCTATAAATCTGGAAGTCGAGATTTGATTAATAACTATAGGCCAATATCGTTACTCCCCTCAATGTCAAAGATTCTTGAGAAATTAATTAACAACAGACTAATCAGCTATTTAGAGAAAAATAACTTGCTGTCATCAGCACAATTTGGTTTCAGAGCCAGATTATCCACCGCTGATGCAGTGCATAACCTAACCGAATATGTTTCGAAAGAACTAGACAAAGGAAATCAGGTCCTGGGAATCTTCCTTGATTTAGCAAAAGCTTTTGACACAATCTCTGTCTCAGTGCTTCTCAACAAATTAGAGGCCATTGGGATACGCGGCACGACGCTGTCTTTACTTTCTGACTACTTAAACAACCGATACCAATGCGTTAGGATAGATAATTTTACGAGCGAAGAACAGAAAAACACTGGTTTTGGTGTTCCCCAGGGCAGTATTTTGGCCTCTACGCTTTTCCTAGTTTACATTAACGACTTGTGTAATCTAAATATTGGACACGGCAACGTGATATCTTATGCTGATGACACAGCGTTAATTTTTACGGCTAAAACCATTGGCGAATTGCAGGAAAATGCTCAAATAGGTTTTAATACTGTGACTAATTGGCTTCAAAGCAATTTACTAACATTAAATGCTGACAAAACTAAATGTGTACATTTTTCTATGCGAAAGCCTCAACCTATCACTCCTACCTTTCATCTATACGCTCATCAATGTAATAACATCTCAGTCCACATGTGTGACTGTCCTCTCATCCTCAATTCCCGTAACATTAAATATCTTGGGGTAATAATTGATGACACACTCACTTTTAGAGCTCATGTTCAAAGTCTGGCAAAAAGAGTGCGCAAGCTAATATATGTCTTTAAAAAAATCCGAACTCTGGCTGATTCAAAACTAATCACACAAGTTTATCTGGCTTTATGCCAATCTATAATTCAATACTGTATAATATCATGGGGCGGCGCTTCAAAAACTATCTTGCTCCCTCTTGAAAGAGCTCAGAGAGCTATTTTAAAGGTCGCAAACTTCCATCCCTATTTCTATCCCACAGACCAGCTATATAAATCCTGTAACGTACTAACTGTCCGTCAGCTCTTCATTTTACAAGTAGTATTAAAGCAGCATACTATGCTCTCATACAATGCTGACAATAATAATAAGAGACGGAATGATATAGTATGCAGTTCCAATGCAACTAGAAATGTCTTTGCGGAAAGATTCTTTTCATTTTTAGGCCCATTTTTGTACAATAGGTTAAATAGAAATTTAAGTATTTATACACTGAATTATTTTAATTGTAAAAAAACTGTTATTGCGTTCTTGCGAAACATTGCTTATGCGCAGACTGAAGATTTACTGTTGGTCGGCAAATAATCCGATAACACGCTGTTTTTACCTTATACTTTTATGTTATGTAAGTTTTATTTTAGTACTTTACACTGTTAATTTATTTATTTCTTTAAAATGAAAATATTGTACTGTATAGTCTGAAACACAGGTTCAACCTAGTTCAGGCAAATAAGCAACTGTGTTCTATTCTAATCGTTAAGATATTATTATTGTATATATGTCCTTTTTATAAAATAAACAAATTATTATTATTATTATTATTATTAGTCTGGTTTTGACTACGATCGAGACAACTCGAAGTGAACTAGAAGCGATCTCTAAGTGATTTTTACGTGTGATTAAGTGAGTTTATAAGTGTTTAATTGTTGAGTAGTGTTAAGTGTTTGTTTTAATTAGTGATTCGTGTGTGAATAAAGTTTATTTGGTTTTAATTGGTGTTAATTAATTTATCCCAATACCCAGCTCGTAACATTTGGTGTCAGAAGTGAGGGATAAAATGCCAATAAGGAAGTTTCCAATTTTTTTTATTTATTTTTAAAAAATAGTACTAAACTTGCAATGAAGCCCATTGAAATTTTTTTTCAATTATCTTCATAAATGACGAAGTTATGATACTTTTCCCGTCCGCTTTAAAACTTCTCGGCGCGCGGCCGGTCAACAATCTCATGACGTCACAAGTCTCATCACTCGCTCGAGTCGAGTAGTCGTCAATGCGCGGTCACCTCAGACGGTTATTACTTTTGGTTCAAACAAGACGGAACAAATATTATCGTTGTGGAATCATTATGGAAACCGTGCAAACTGATGTGAAAGTACATTATAAATATTGTATCGTTCTCAAGTGTACAAATACAACCATAACTCTCTGTAACTCTGTAACCATAAATCTGTAAACTACATCAAAACAAATTCAACCTTACACGCATGTTTTAAGGTCAGAATTACAAAGTGTCGATAAAAAGCAATAAAACCGGCCAAGTGCGAGTTGGACTCGCCCATGAAGGGTTCCGTAGTAGCAGGCATAGATTAGGGATATAATTATATTGAGATTAGTAAGTAATATACACAAATAGTAAAAATATCTTTGTTTTTCATAGTGTTTGTATGAATGGCAAAGTTATATTTGCGGTTTTTAAAAATGTACTATATCTCAAAAACTGCTAACTGTATCTCATCCAAACCAATTTTCGTTGGAAGTTTTTGGTGAGGTCTACATTATATATTTTTTTTAGTTTTATCATTCTCTTATTTTAGAAGTTACAGGGGGGGGGGACACATTTTACCACTTTGGAAGTGTCTCTCACGCAAACTGTTCAGTTTAGAAAAAAATGATATGAGTAATCTCAATATCATTTTTAAAGACCTATCCATAGACACGTATGGGTTTGGTGAAAAAAAAATTGAGTTTCAATTCCAAGTATGGGGGGAACCCCCAAAATTTGTTTTGTTTTTATTTTTGTGTGAAAATCCTAATGCGGTTCACATAATACATCTACTTACCAAGTTTCAACAGGATAGCTCTTATATTTTCGAAGAAAAGTGGCTGTGACATACGGACGAACAGACAGACAGACATGATGAATCTTTATGGGTTCCGTTTTTGCCATTTGGCTACGGAACCCTAAAAATTAACTACCGAGCCTCGTCGCTTCAAGGACAAGGTATGATATTATGTAATACCTACGACTTATTAAAAAAAAATGTTTTTACGATGATTTCTTGATAAAATATCAGTATTTACAATACAGTGATAGAGAACAATTAAATAATGTTAATATTAATACTTAAGTACCGAAAATTTGTATTAGTGATCGATGTGTTTATATTATCCAAATATTATCAATCAATGGTGAATGAAACTTTAAACAAAACTAGGCGGATTACCTACACCGATTTAGGTACCTGAAACGAATAAAAGCTGCAGCAAACTAATGAGAAGTTATTCCGTGTGATGATTGTTACGGTATAATAAAATTATTATGTAGGACTTAGTAGATAGGTATAGGAACATACGTTGAAAGTTTCACTCCTCTGACCTTTGCACTTGTGTACAGTGGATTGTTTACCAGAAAATCTAAAACCATAACCATGTTCACTTTTGGTAAATTGTTAGACTGTCCACGCACAAATCCACTCTCCATCGTCTAAATTTTACTTTAATCTAGTTTTCACTTAGCTAAAAGATAGTATAATAAAAAAACTTCACACAGACACTCAAACACCGCATTCCATGTACTTACTGTGAGCAACAAACCACAAAATACTCGAAACAGCCGCTAAGCGCTACCCGCCCCACCCGCGCGTAGAGACTAGTGACGTCACAGACCAAATGCTCCGCGTGCATTTCAAAATTAATTCGGGATTCAGTAAAAGTGGATTAACTTTGTCATTTTTCAAGTTATTGAAATAATTCTTTCACCATATATATTATAATTTCTTTGCCTTACAATTTTAATAAGTATTTTTAATTTTTGTTAAAATGGAAACTTCCTTATTCTACCAAAGGACGACACGGACGGTATTCGTATCAGGAGCCAACGGCAACAAGACATGGACCAGAGGCAGTTTGGAGGTTCCCCGACACAGACGCCGGGTGGTGCTCAGCCTACGATAGAACCAGTGGCTGGTCCGTCTGCAGTCTCTTCAGCATCAGCGGTTCCAGACCTGTCTGCGCTTATGGCGCTGCTGCAGGAGCAGGCCCGCCGGCAGGAGGAGCAGGCCCGCCGCCAGGAGGAGCAGGCCCGCCGCCAAGAAGAACAGGCCCGCTTGCTGCAAGAGCAGCTACAGAAGGATAAGGAGGAGCAGGCCCGCCGCCAGGAAGAGCAGGCCCGCCGCCAAGAAGAACAGGCCCGCCTGCTGCAAGAGCAGCTACAGAAAGATAAGGAGGAGCAGGCCCGTCGCCAAGAAGAGCAGATGTTCCTGATTAAAGACCTGCATGCAAAATTTGGCAAGGAGCTCAAGTTGATGAAAGAGCAAGTTCACCAGCTAGAGAGTCGTATCTCAGAAGCTGAAGTTCAGATTGCTGGGATGAAGAAGACTTTGGGTGAACTAAGAACTGGAGACGGAGTTGTGTGTCCAGTAGTTGCTGCACCTTCGGTACGAGGATTTAAGGTGCCGCCATTCGACGGAACATCATCATGGTCTGCTTACAGGATGCAGTTTGAGGCTGTTATGAAGGCGAATGGGTGGACCAAAGAGCATGGCAAGCTACGACCGCGCTCATCTTAGGTCTGCGAAACCAGGCCTTGACCGTACTTGAGGCTCTTGGCAAGGATGTGACATATGAGCAGCTGCTGGAAGCGTTGGAGTCCAGGTACGGCGACGCGCACCTGGAGCACGTATTTCGCGCTAAGTTAAGGGATCGTGTTCAACGTAGTACCGAGAGCCTACAACAGTGGGCCCTAGAAATTGAGAAAATGGTCCGGAAAGCATATCGGTCCGTCCCGGCTCTCATCGATTGCAATTTGGTACAGGCTTTCATTGACGGAATACGCGACTTGAAAGTTAGAGCAGCTGTAAGACTTGGGCATCACGAGACCTTGAAGGGCGCCTTGGCCCATGCTTTGGAAGTGGAAGCAGTGAGGCAAGACCATCGAACTCAGCGTAGCAGGGAGGTTGTGCCATCTTCTGTACGCGACCGTTCGAGAGGGTACAGCCCTAGGTGCTATACTTGTGGAGAAAAGGGTCATCTTCGGTCAAGCTGTCCAAAGCGAAGGGCAGCTGATATGACTGCCCAGCATCGCAATTGGAGAGCGCATGGTAACGCTGATACACCGTCTAGAAGACCTTGTTCTGAAGACAGTAGGCACAGCATCAAGCAAGAGCCTAAGGAAGTAGTGCACGTGAGGACGCTAAGAGAAAACACGGATCTCGGTAATCAATGGAAGGAAACCCTACAGCCTGCGCAGGAAAATGACATGGATAACTGTGTGAAAAGACCTCAGACAAACAGTAGTGGTTTTGACGAAGCGTCACTTGTTGTGCATAGCCCAGTGCGAAAGAAAAGGAAGTCCCGTAAATTAAAAGTGAAACGGGATGGACCATACCGAGTTGCGACCAGGAGCAGTGATGTTCCCTACCGCATACAGAGTGCTCAAGGCGGTGCGCCTAAGTTTGACTTCGTTAACTGGTTGCGGCGATACAACGACGACTACGACGGACTGTGCATGCTCGGGACTAACGATGCTCGGGACGAGCATGTCTAAGGAGGGGGCAGTGTTACGTCGATCGAATTGCGAGACCTATCTATAAGCTTCTCGAAAGTTCCACAAGGTTCTCGACAATTCTACCGAAGGTTTGTCTGAAAGTTTCTAGAAAATTCTACCCTGTTCTAGATGTTTCGAGATGGTTCTGGAATGTTCCAGAAGGTATGGGACTATGTCGAAGCCTTTTAAATAAAAGAGCGGGAATAAAATTTCGTGGCTGGCGTAAAGAGTTGAATAAGTTAATAGTTATTTCAATCTATTCCTGTTTATTATTTTATCTCCTAAAGTGTTCTCGCTGCTGTGAAAGTGAAAAGTTATGTGTGTTACACGAGAGCAAAGTTTTTTGCATCTCGTGCCTTTGAATCCCTCACCACACTCAGGATTCAACTTTAGAATCACTCGCTACGCTCGTGATTCAATCGTTGGATCCTTCGCTTGCTCAGGATCAAAATCAGCACTCGCAGCAAAAAACGACTTTGCTCTCTTGTTGCACAAATAACTATTTTTTAAAAGGTGATCACATATTATTGCCTTATGCAAATTATATATTATTGAACCGTTCACATGAGGACATATTTTTGATCTATAGATTCTGTATAATTTATTGAGCTTACCAACGCTCAAAATATTTTGAATCTTTGACATTGCCAACATATTTTTGAACTCGACTGTACAAGGGAAATGATGCAAAATAGCATCTCCGCTCGCGTGCTCCGTCACGGACACCCGTCGCCCGCGTGGCGGGTCCCGCCGCCCGCGCCGCGTGCGACGGGCGACCCGCAGCACGCGAAACAGCTCGCCACGCGGGCACCCGCGACGGACGCCCGCTTAAGGCGATTACAAGAGCTAATGTACAAAAAAAAAACATTTTAATCGATACAAGTTTACCTACTCAAAAGTTTGCATAAGTACTAAAACTAGTAAAGCAAACTTTTGAGTAGGTAAATTTGTATCGATTAAAATGTTTTTTTTTTTACTAAACTGTGCAATGTGATTGCACACAAAATGGTTGATTGCAATTTTTCAAAAATGGGATCAGTGATTTTATATCTTTCAAAATGTCGAAACGTGCGAGCGAGAGGTACATTAGCTCTTGTATTCGCCTTAACGCAGCGGACGGCCTTAGGCTACGGTTCCACTGAGGCGGAGTGGAGTGGTGCGGAGCAGAGCTGTGCCGCGATTCACCAATCACATGGCTTGAAATCCAGATGTGCCTGGTCAGCCATGTGATTGGTGAATCGCGGCACAGCTCGTCTCCGCTCCGCCTCAGTGGAACCGCAGCCTTATTCCTCTCTTTACATGTGTTTTGTGAATTGTGTTATGTCACATTAAAGATGTATGTGTGTAGTGATAATAAAACAACAGATTCTTTGTAATATTATTACAGAAATGCTTTATTATAATTAATGTCTAAATAGATGGATCATCATATAAATGTTATCTAGTACAACCTACAAGACGTGACGTACAGAGCCGCGATCAGTCAGACGTCGCCGCTCTCGACGCCTCGCCTTATTCCATCACATACGGGTTTTACAAATCATTTTGTTAACATTTTTGTACAGCCATATACAATAATTTTATTTTCAATTACATCTAAACGTAAAAAATCTTGAGGTGTCGTAGGAAACTACGCTTCCTATAAAAATTAATTACACAGGGGGAATGAGGAGTAGCTACGCTTGTGACGTGCAACCGGCAAGGTAGACCTCGGGACTACAACTATCAGTACAGGACTTTACAATCATCACTATAACCTATGCGCAGCGCGGGACACTGCTGCGCCTACACACTAACATAAGCATCGCCCACTCGTAAGCGCTCGCTCCGATCATTTTCGGAGACTCATTAACTAAATAACTTAAATTAATTACATAAAAAATATACAAAAATATCGTTTTCACAAAATTATAATCGACGAACTATACACTCCGGCACTAAACGAGATAAGCTATGTACGATTTTAAAGCCGGTTTATAACTTAAACGAGAGCTTGACTTGAAGAATAGTACAAAATAATAATAATAATCACGACTATAGTGCCGATTGTCCAGAACTGCCTGCGGCATCTCTTTATCGCTTTAGAAGATTCAAGGTCCCCTAGCCCAGCTAATAGTAAATCTACAACGAGCTAAAATTATGGAAACGCCGGGGTCCGTTAAACCGCCGCTTTCCTTCGATTCATAAATTACACGAGAATGAGAGACGTTCAAATATTTATACATAGATTCATACGAACAACGAATAATACTAGAACACTTAAGAGCTAGAAACGCAATAAACGCTACGCCGCGGTGACGCGACGGCCGAGCACCGGTGTCGGCGTCGACGCTGTACAACTATTGTTACAGTATACAGTAAATCGTATCGTTCTGTACATCAGTCTGCCGCTACGTATGTACAGGGCCGCGCCCGTCGTCGGCCAAGCTCCGGCCGTCGACGAGCTCTATAGTTACAAATGTACAATCGCAAATATTCACAAAATTTATAATAGGCGGGCGATACCCGCGCCGTCGCATCAGCCTACACCCGCGGACGTTTAATACTTTACACAGACTACAGCACTGGGTTGGGCGGCGGAGGCCCGATGGGTCCCAGCTCCGGCGCCTTCATGAAGAACTTCTCGAGCTTCGCGATTATGTGCTTGCCGTACGTGTACTTGCGCAGCGAGCCGATATGCGGTCGGATCTTGTGCATCAGAACCTTGCGCTGCGTCGGCTCCGCCACGTCGATCATCTTCTGTACCACGTAGTTGGCGTACTGATCCTTCATCATCACGTGGAGAGCACTGTCAATACAAAGACGGTTTATTAATGTCGGTAGCCGAGCAGACGTGGTCAGTAAAGGGGTCGGCAGTAGGTGTACGCACTTGTCGTTGAAGCCGCACAGCTCGTCGATGAGCAGCGCGCGCTCGTTGCGCGTGGCGTGGCTGACACACTTCTCCACGACGTTGGACGCGAACTTGTGCTGCGACAGCTGCAGCACCTTGCCGCGCACGCCCGCGACCAGCCGCGAGCGGTCCTCGGCCGCGCCGTGCTCCAGCACGTGCTGCACCACGTAGTTGCCGTACTGGTCCTGCAACCACAAAACGTACTCACTATTTAATATACTTATTCCTGATACGAACTTTAAATATCTAATTTATTATTTTTTGCAGAATGTATCAGTATTTGTTTAACCCATTTTCATGTTTTATTTTTTTGGGTTTTATAATACGAAAATACAAAACAGCTCGGCGTAGAATACTTGGTATTGGCAAAACGCTTTGTACGCTCTGGAGGGATGTCCACCATATATCGATGGCGCATTGTCGTACGTGTTGTAGTCCGATGATGGAAAGAGCCAGGCGGAATCAAGTTGTGCAGTTCCATCGCACACTCTCCGAAATGTAAGGAACCGATAAAAAACCGACAGGCTGCCAACACGCGGCGTCAATGTTCAAGGCTCTGGAGCTTTGAATCGACCAGAGCATCGAGCAATTCCCCTTACTTCCTTAGCTACCGATGGTCCTGATGAGTATAGCTATAATATAACCTGTATGAGCTGGTCGGTGTGCGCGTGTAGCTCGGCCAGCACGGGCGCGGTCTGCTCGGGCGTGCAGTGCTCCAGGATGCGCTGGATGACGCGGCAGCCGTACGGGTGTGTCGACAGCGCGTATACTTGGCCCGCGAATGCGTTGATTATGAACTGCAGAGCATTCGGCTCCACGCATTCGATACATTTTTGCACCTGAAAATAATGTTCAAATCTTTATTTAGAAATGAACGAACAGTTTTTTAAGTCGTCACTCACTTATGATCATAGATCGGAATAGGTAAAGCTATATAGATTCACTGACCGCAAACATTGATGTGAATATGGATATTCCACGGGATCGAGACGCGTAATGTCGCCGCATTAATAAAAGAAAACTATAGCGGGGTGTTCCTGTCGCGTGACGCACCTGTTTTTGTCTCTTTCTGCGCCACACGAATTCAATTCTTTACCAACAGTAACTTGTTGTATCACTCCAAATCCCGAGACTCGGGGAATATCCATATTATTCTTACCTATAGAACAGAATACCTAATAATAAAACGTACAGAGATCCTTCTCCCAAAAAAATCAAAAAAATGTAAAATCTATGTAGGAGAGAATAAAGTACATTTTAACGGGCAGCCGTACCGCCCACCTACTTTTATAATAGCCTAAACTTCCCGTGCGCAAGCAAAAATGTACTGAATGGTTACTATGGGTCAAGCTCAATAGGGTTGCGAGTTTAGGCACAAATAGGTAGGTACCTAAGATGCGTATTTTATGCATTTGTTAAATTACATTATTACCATAAATACCCATGTTCCTCAAGGAATTTGTTTTTATCATCAGCATATATCTTTTTGGTTTCGTCATCGATTACTACATACATTATCGATTGTTAGCACAGAATGTTAACGTTACGTGAGGAATAATATTTATAATAATATTATCTTTTCTACCTATTATTGTTATATTTTGAACATTACATCTTACAAAAAAAAATATTTAAAAGATTGTTGTCGTCTATGGCAAAATAGCCAGTCCTTATCATTTTGCACTCAACCTAGTAACCGACCAATTACTATCGCATACTGTCACAGGCCCCGCGTTGCGTTTACGAGCGACATTTGAATGACATTAATAAGCACATCACAAGCAGGTAGATATTTTGTTGCATTACTAAATATGTACTATTTTTTTTTTTCTTCATTTTAATATTGTGTTATTCATTTCCCAAAAGCAAGAAACTTGTGCATAACTACACGTAACGTAACAAAAATATTAAGGAGACGGAGCGCGTGCGGAACGGGTGGCGCGTGGCAGCCGTAGTGAATGGGCCACGACAAAATGGCCCCGCATCTACTTGCAGTTTTATGTCTACACCGCGGAGTGAGCCAGGCCTGCCTATAGCGAGTACTTAAAACAGCTCTGCCTATTCCGATCTGTGCATAAGATGTATAAAGTGAGAGCCGTGATTTAAAATGAATGTGTCTGTCCTATAGCTAGGAAAGCGGTGGTAGCATCTTATGCTCTCGAAACTCATCTTTACGAAAATTAAACTTGACGGTACGCAGCTTGCCTTTTTAAAGGGTGATAATATGAAGAAAGGTCAAAAGGAAATTAATGTACTAACCACGTGGTTTCCGTTCTGGTCCTTGACACACTTGAGCACATGTCCGTCCAGCTCGCGCACCACCTCCTGCTGCTGCTCGGCCGGGATGGACTCCAGCGCCTTCTGTATGACACGGCAGCCGTACATCTGCAGCGCCAGGTTTAGCACGTGCCCGCGTACCTGGACGTTATTAACACGATATAGTCAGCACCAAAACACATGAGTAAATAAACGGAACAGAGATAAAGCTTCGAACGACCGCGCGATTCCATTGCACTACTACAAGCACGGGGGGCATGTGTGCGTGACCACTGGCCGCTTGTTGCGTACGCGGCGAGACTGGAAAAAACCGGTTTACGCTAGCACCGCCAGCAGTGGACAATCTCAGGGTTAGTGCAACGCACTTTGTTTGTTTTGTTAGTTGTAAGTTTGAATATTTTTATGGAAAACGTGGTATTTTATTGTTAATAATGGTTGTTTATTGTACTGTGTGTATGAATAATAATAGAAAAAATTAAGATAGTTTAAATATTGAACCCAAATGATTGTCAAATACATAATTTTCTTGCATGTGCACTAGAATTTTGTAATCCGTAGCACCGGTAATAACATCGCCCATGTACACAATGAGCTAAAATTAAAACTATTGAATCAAACTAAATGAGAATTTTATGGTGGCGCGTGTGTCGGATCATTTAGTTCCCTTCAAAATGGTTGAGCTGAGTGATGCTGATGCATGTGTCATGTTCGTGAACGGGCGCTGTCAGTCGTGACTGGTCATCTCTTGGCAGCCACGGTTTATTTTAATTATTTATAATTTTATTTCTTTTTTATATTAATTCCCTATGGACACCTTTTACTTGCTACATCGTTCTCACATAATGTACCCTGGCCAAATCATTAGACGCACTATAGATTTTGTGCAAAATCTTAATTCTCAGGTGTTCTACTCATCAGAACTTGTATAAAATAATGTGTGTATATTAATTGTCATCACAAATAAAACATCATTTTTAAAGAAAAATATTTATTTATGAATTATTGAAATTTTAATATTTCGTTGAACCACCTTTTGCCGCTATGAGAGCTTCAATTCTGCGTGGCATGCTGTCAATGCAAGACTGTATGTACTGTCTCCTGCATTTAAGGATGGTGGTTCCACACATGTATGATCTTTTCTAAGAGCTGCGTTTTATTTGTGATCATATCTTTAGCCACTTCTCTCTTCATCAGCTCCCACAGGTTTTCGATTCATATCGGGGCTATTACCCGGCCAATTCAACAGAGGGTTATTTTGGTCCCCCAAATACGTTTTAACAGAACGTGCTGTGTGGCAGGGAGCGCCATCTTGCATTAAAAATAAATGGTTCCCCATTCGGAAACCATTCTCTGAGCTGCGGAACCAAACGATTTTGCAAGACTTCTTTGTACTGATCTTGCCTCATTATGCCTTTCACCACGTACTGACGTCCAATACCTTTGCCGCTGACTGACCAGATCATCACTTTCGTAGGGTGCTTAACAGTCTGAACGACGTAGTCAGGATGAAACTTTTCTCCATGACGACGACGCACAAACTGAGCTTTATTCTGCAAAATTTCAAATGTGCTTTCATTGCTGAAGCAGACTGTCAAAAAATAATAATATCCAAGGCATCAATGCTGATTCTTCATTATTTAATCGTAAATGATTAATTTAATAACAACTTACCGATCTTCAGAAGTCCACATCTTTATCACGCCACTGTTTGGCCCACTTCAGACGTTTTGCTTTCATTGCAGCTGTTAATTTGGGCTTCCTGGCGGGTCGGTAGGCTTTAAAATAGAAATCTTTCAATTTTCTACGAACAGTGCGCCCAGACACATTCAAATTAGCATCTTCCAGTTGAGATTTTATCAGTTTTGTAGTAGCAAACCTGTTTTCCAGGCAGATTTTCTTCAGGCATCTTTCTGACCTTGGAGTAAAAATAGGCTTCCTGCCGCATTTTTTTTTCTTTCGTTTCGAACTCAATTCCTGTCCTGATTAAAATTTCTTCTTTATACGTCTTACACTTGCTTCAGACACCTTCAATCTTCGTGATATTTTACGGTGTGAAAACATTTCAGGATTAATGAGGGCTTTTACTTCAGCTTTTTTTACATGGTGAAGGGTCACCTTTTTTACCCATGGTTCTTCTTCTCGTTCCTCTCCAATCACTGGAGGTTGGTCATCAGACTTAAAAATCTCTCTTTATCCCTGGCGAAGTGGAACAGCTCTGCAGCACTCTTGATACCGGTCCATTCCCGAATGTTGCGGAGCCAGGACTTTTTTCTTCGGCCAACTCCTCGTTTTCCCGCAATTTTGCCCATCATTATGAGTTGCAGCAGTTCGTACCGGTCATTTCTAAAGACATGACCAAGGTAAGCCACTTTTCTCTTCTTGATGGTCTGCATTAAATTGCGCGTTTGACCTACTCACTTCAGTTTTTCAGCGTTAGTATTTTTTTGAGTCCAGCTAATAGAAAGCATGCGCCGGGATGTCCACATTTCGAAGGCTTCCAATCGTTTTCGGAGGTCCTCTTTGATGGTCCAAGCCTCACACCCATAAAGGACTATTGGCCAAATATAGCAATGAAGCAGGCGAGTGCGCAAGGTATGCTTAAATGCTTCGACTGGAGAGTATTGATCGCATTTTATGAAAGGCACTACGGGCGATTTCGATGCGTGTCTTAATCTCTGTTTCACTACCAGTCACCTGGTAACCAAGTGCCTAGGTAGTTGTATTTACGCACTACGTCTAGCCTTTCGCTGGAAACACTAATATTAGGGACTCAAACTACGTTTTGAAATGACCATAACTTTTGTCTTATGTGCATTCATTTTAAGTCCTGCCCTCAAACTGCACTACTTTAACCTTTCCACTATTTTTTGAAGATCCGACTCGGTTGATGCCATAAGAACAGTGTCATCGGCATATCTTAGATACGGCCATTGACTTTGATGCCGCAATCTAGGTCTGTTAGAGCTTCGTATATAATAGCTTCGGAATACAGGTTAAACAGTGTGGGCGATTGAATGCATCCTTGTCTGACCCCCCTTCTGATAACTATGTCTTCAGTTTCTTCGCCTTCCACGCGGACTGCCGCACGTTGGTTCCAACACAGGTTCTGTATAACTCTGATGTCTTTACCATCGAGACCAATGTCATGTAGAATGGATGTTAAGTGATCGTACAAAACAGAGATAAACTTCTTGTTGCATATCCTTACATTTCTGTACCAGAACCTGTAAAGCTAACAAAGCCTCCCGCGTTCTGACCTGTTCATCACATTATATACTTATGCGCTCATGTATGATAGTGAGGAATAACTTGAGCACTGACTCACGAGGCTGATGGTTGGGTATTCCTCACATTTCTTAGCATTAGGCTTTTTAGGCATGGTAACAAAAACTGATTTGAGCCAGTCATCAGGGAATGAGCCGTTGTCGTACACGAGGTTCATTAATTTTGTCAGGGAGCTAATGTGTTTTGGTTCTATTCATTTCAGTATCTCGATGTGGACTTCATCTGGTCCTGGTGATTTGCCTGTCTTAGCTCTTCGCAGGGCCTTGGTGACTTCGTCCTCAAGGATGGTGTATCCATCTGTGTCATACCCATGGTTAAAAGGTCCTAATTGATAATTTTCTGGTTATGGATTTCCAACTTTATGTGCTTGGGTATAACGTTGAAAATCTAGTTAATATTGCTTATCGTTTTCAATCATTCCTATCGCTAACGCTCAGAAATCATAAATAAAAATTTTCAACTTTAGACTCTCGGCTATAAAGTTGAAAATCTATTGGGAAGTACCGGGCGTTTGCAATTATCGTTTGCGACTTGTTGTGACTTGGCTAGGGGGGCTGGTTTGTACTTGTTTACGCTATCTATACATATAAAAGCAAAAGGTCACTCACTCATAGGACACGAAATCTCGGAAACTACCAGTGCTAGGGGTTTAAAATTTTGCACAGAGGTCTTTTTAGGACATAGGTGCTCGCTAAGAAGGGATTTTGCGATATTACGCCCCTAAGGGGTTGTTTTTGGGGTTGACAGTTTGTATGAAACTTTGTTGCAACAAGTACTAGGAGTTTGAAATTTTGCGTGCGGGTTGTTTTTAGGAAGTAGGTGCTACTTACGAAAGGGGTTTTTCGAAATTCGACCCCTAAGGGATTGTTTTTGGTGTTGATAGTTTGAAACTTCGTTATTATAATTGCTAGGAATCTCAAATTTTGTATGGGGAATCCTTTTAGGAGGTAGATGCTCACTTAGACGGGATGTTGCGAAATTCGACCCCTATGGGGTTGTTACTGGTGTTGATAGATAGAGGTCTCAAATTTTGCATGGGGATTCTTTTAAGGACAAAGATGCTCACTAAGACGGGTGTTGCTAAATTTGACCCCTATGGGGTTGTTTTTCGGCATGGATAGTTTGTATGAAACTTTATTACGAGCGCTAGGAGTTCCAAATTTAGCATGAGGGTTTTTTTTAAGATGTACGTACTGCTTAAGACGGGATTTGTGAAATTCGACCCCTAAAGGGTTGTTTTGGAGTTGATAGTTAGGTGTCTCAAATTTTGCATAACGGTTTCTTTTTAGGAAGTAATTACTCGCTAAGGGGTTGTGTTTGGGCTTGATAGTTCGTATGAAACTTTGTTACTACAAGCACTAGGAGTTTCAAATTTTGCATGAGGTACCAAAATAGGTAAAAATTTTGCTCGCTCTCATGCAGCTTAGTCTGTTCCGTTTATCTACTCATGTGACCAAAATTCAATTCCTTTGAATGGGGATGGCAACTCAAAGCTATTCGTAGATGACGCTGCGTACGATTGTCCATAATATGTCAGATTACTGTCTAGCTTGTACAAAAAACAAACACGATTTATTGTGATAAAAATTGAGTTTAAATACAAAATGAATATAGAAGATTATTCGTCAATGCCAGTGCATAAACTACTATTTTATTATTTCCCAGAATTTGATCCTTATTAGCAACACTATCGAATGGTGTAATAATTCAGGGGGTGTTTTTTTCCCAAAATCAGCGGGTTCGATTCCTGGTGAGGATTATTAATTTTTCAAAAATCCAATGATGCAGTTTCAGTTTTCGTCAAAATCGGCCTCGAGAGTCCTCTCAACGTTTTTCGATATTCCTCATAGTTTCGGAGATAGCCATCCACGCCCAGTTGAAAAATTCACCCTGTATAGCTTTTCCTTAGTGATAATACAATTTTTGTTCTCACAGCAGTCACAGCAGCTACCCATTATTAATTTCTTGATAGTGTGGATTATCGGAAATTTGTATATTTCATCAGTTTTACAGCCTATTACACAACATCTAGTCATTTTACATCAATAAATCGTGTTTTTTAGAAAATTCCTTTGATATGACAGTTCATTTGGGACAATCTTAAGCAGCGTCACTTTGAGAGTTGCCTTCCCCATTACTAGCATTTATTTGACATGAAACACGATTTTAACAGTGACAGTTGATTAATAAAATCTTAATGCAAACTTCGAATTAAAATTCATGATGCTATGCGAACTATCGATAGTCTCCTATTTTAATATCACTGGAGCAAAAAATAGCTTCGGGTTTAGCTGTGAGCAATAATAAAATTATTTACCTTTTGTGCCAATGTGGTTTTCTGTTCTGTTGTTCCAAACTCAAAGAATTTTTGTATAACATAGTTTCCGAAAACATCTGTCATTAGACTATACGCAGCGCCGATAATTTCATTAAACACCATTTGTTTTTCTTGAACTGTGGCCCTTTCTAATTTTTGTTGAATAAACCTGGAAAGGTAAAAGAAACAATTATCACATACATCATGACTTAGATAATCATAGATTATCTATAAAAAATGTTTTGGTTATTTATGAATGTTATAAACAAAATTTATTAACCTAGAGCCGTGTTGATCCTGTGAAAATTCTACAATGTGGTTGGCGAGTTCTCTCAGCTGCAGGTTAGGGAAGCGGTTGTTACGGAAGTCCTCCAGCAGGCGCGAGCGACCGGCGGGGGGCTTGTCGCCCACCAGCGCGCCCACGCCCACGCCTCCCACGCCCACGCTCACGCCGCCCACACCTACGCCACCGCCCACCAATTCTGTAAACATAAAACACATATTTGAAAAACTTAAGTCTGATAGAGTTATTTCAATGGGTATCATAAATATAAATTCAGAATAATTTGTATGGTAGAAGTTGTTTAGTAAATAACCTGGTAACTTATCACTAATGTACTGGAACTTCTAAATTAAAGAAACTTGTTATTTTCGTATTACAACTCTTGCTTTAACATAACGCAGACCTAGAACGAACATCTTATACCGACCGTTAAACATTATTTTTAACCGTCTTTATTTATTTATCAAAAACACGTCTAAATTGGATCGCCGCCATCAAATTAAGTGATAGTGTTAAACACACAGTGTTATTATATTATACATAAAATACAAACTATTTACAAAATGTACAAGGGTTTGTGAATGATAATGGCGCGGAGTACAGACCTGATATAGTTCCTACTCCGCTGAGTTTGCTCAGGAGGGATGAAGATGACCCGAACATTCCATTTGATGTCAGACCTTGCGCTAAACTGCTCACAGCTCTGAAATAAAAATATATCGCTATTCAAGGAAACGGACACTCTTAAAGAATGTAAATTTTAAGTAATTAAATGAACATGCGTAAAATGCCACCATCGGCAGATCTGTACAAAATTAAAGACTGCGGTGTAATATAAACATAGATGGCATACAATTATTTACAATATACAAGTGTCGCACTCAGAGTGTCACCGTGCACCCGCACCCGATCGCATCGCTCCTAGTATGGTTTCGGCTGCATCATAATACACGACTAACATCATTGCTCTGTTCGTAAATGCGTGAGCGATTCGTTTCTCGAATATCGGATTCTAGTCCATCTGGTATTATTCATCGACGATTAGATAATTCTGTAGAAACATTTGCATGACGCGTAATCCTGCGCTCTCGTAGCTTTAAACAAAGAATGAATAGCGCGCATGCAAATAGCAGAATGCGAAAATAGAGGACGGAAAAAGATTGAACGATCCCGAGACAAGGAGGTGGTGGTACGTCGGAGTCGGGTGCGCGGTCCGGGCGGCGTGTGCACCTGTACTTGGCGGTCTCGGCGCCGGGCGCGGCCGACACGGGCCGCAGCCCCACGGGGCCCAGCGCGGCGCCCAGCGGCGGCGACAGCGGCGAGGGCCCCCACTTGCGCGCCGCGTACTCCTGCAGCGCCGCGGCCGGCCCGCCGCCCCCGAACTCCAGCGAGTCGCGCCGGCCCGAGCTGGCGCCGCCTGCAACAGGACATACCTCCGCGCTCCAGTCACCGGGCCCGGCCGAGGGACCCGGCCGCGCAGGGGAGCGCGACCTACACGTGTGTGCTGGCTCCGAAACGAACTCCTTATTGACGAGGTGATATTATAAGCTGTATAGAATATGAACTCGACCCTGCGTCGCATGTTATGAAACTAGTTTCTGTTAAATAACAACCACTTTTATCTAGTGTGGCAATGTAGATGACGCAATTTCATAGTAATGAACGAACTTTTAAAGGACATCATGTTACAGTGAATTAAATATAAAAATATTTTTTAAAAATATTTTTTAAAAATATTTACAACAAACCTTAGCAAAACTGTGTTAGAAAATACAACATTTTATATGTAATACACCATATATTCCAGTTAGGTACAGTTAATTTCTCAGTATAATACAAAAATGCAGTTAAATATAATAAAGATGGCGTATTAAATAGGTTTTTATATTTAACTATTCGGTAGAAATCAGTTTTGTAATATTATCTACACTAATATTATAAAGAGGAAAACTTTGTATTTTTGTTTGTTTCTAATGGATAAACTCAAAAACTACTGGCCCGATTTCAAAAATTCTTTCACCAGTTGAAAGCCGCTTTGGTCCTGAGTGACATAGGCAATAGAGGGGGGGGGGGGGCGAACGAAGCCGCTGTGAAAAGCTAGTTCTGAAATAATATAATACCTACCCGGTTTTCAGTTCTGAATCACGACTTAAAATCATCAAAAGCTTTATTTCAAGACAAGGTTTAGAAAACAAAAATACATGAATTACCAAAGAGTTATGAGTTGTACACAAAACGTGTGAAATTTGGAAAATATTACCAACTAGCTTAATTTCTCGTCCTTCAAGTTTTATGAACAACATTCAACGATTTAGGCATAAAAGCATTACAAACTTCCGTTCGTATAAAAGATTTTCTATTTAATATGCTGATTACTGCTAACAGAAAAGTTGACAGACATCTGGGTACGAAACTAAACTGTTATCTGTCCGTCCTCATGATTAGAACCTAGCTCGAAAAATATCCACTTATTCTTCTAATCAAGATACCAAGATGTTAATATACTATATTCGTGAGTTATAAATACTGAGCTGCAAGTCATCAACTATTGAAAATAAGTAAACGACATGTAACAAATTATTATCGCGTACTATATAAATCTACCTTGAAGCTTTTCAACAGTAAGTAATTACAATTACAAATAATATACACAAAAATACGTCTTAAACATAGCAAATATGTATTACATATATACAGTTAATAGAAAATGCGATTAAACAAAAATCAGCTGATAATTAAATAGACTATATAAATAGATGTTACAAGTTCAACAGGCATAAATTTCATAAGGCGACTCACATTATATTCAAAATAAAATAAGACGTGCTTTTAAAGTCGTCAGTTTTTATCTACATTATTACTTTCTTAATTCAATAACATCTATTAAAAAAAACTACAGTTACTGAAAGTAAAATAATTTTAGATTTTTTAATTTCTGTCGGAGCTACAAAATGTATCAATGATTTGTATGTAATTAGTAAGTTTAATAAAAATCTAATGGTCTACAGAAAATGTATCACGCCATGCGTATTGTTTTAGTATTAAATTGTTATTGAATGTAAATACGAGTCTATGTACATTGTCATACAAATATTATGGGCAGCTCACTGTTTCAGTTTTTTATGTAACTTATTTTAATATGAGTGATACTAGCGCATCGCTTACTGAACTATTAATACCTTTTTTGTCACCATTTTATAGCCCTGAATAAGTTTAAGTTAAAGACCCGATCGCCATCACTTCACCTCAGTTTTACCAGCAATAGCAATCCCAATCGGTGGTGATACCGTAACGATGCTTAGAATCTTGCGAGTTGAGGTGTTGCTTATCCGGTGTAGTAATCAAACATGTGCAAAGTGCATTGAGGTAGCTTTTAATTAGTACAGGGGATTCTTTATTTATTTAAGACGTTTTTCTTGGCTTTGATTTTTTTTATATCACACTCTCGTATGCGAATTACATTTAACGCTAGTTAACTGCGTTTCACTAATAGCGTACCGAGGCTTTGTATGGAAAAGGGTTTAAAGATTTTGGCCCTAACGGTCAGCTACAACTTTTTTTTTCGGAATGGCGTTGCACAACGAAAGTTTGTTTTATACTTAGATTGAGAACAAATTCTTTAACAAAATTTTTCCTAAAATGCCAGGTTTCCGTGTTATTCGCTAAAATACAAAAAAGTTGTTACTTTAAGGTTCACTATTCACTGAAACCTGACGCTTCAGAACATTATTTTTCATTATTATATCTTTTGTTTGTCTAAGTGTCGGATATCTAAATATACATATAACTTCCTTTGTGCAATGCGATTCTGAAAAAATATCAAAATGGCGGGCGATCGTAAGCGCCACCTTGCGTATAAGTCTTCAAACCCTTTTATGCAATATTCCAGCAATTCGTTATTTAATAGTAGGAAAATACTACCGCCACTTTGAGCCTTTTATCTTACTAGGAAGTTAGACATCGGCGCCGTTTCTATTTGTGAAGATTTATACAAAAACGCAATACTTCATACAGGTGCATCTCCCATCATATATGATGATAATTGTGACTGTTGACGTTATCAGACCATAAACACTGGACTAAAAAAGATTGCATCCTTCGTACTACATAATTTCATCAGCCGTAGCCAATGTGATATCTTGTATGAGAATTGAGAAGTACAAATGCTATATCGAACCGTTCACGAAAGGAAACTTTCGGGCACGTTGTCCGAATAGATGGTCTGAAACACTATCGTCTTTTTTTATTCTAATTGGTATTTTGCTTATTCTGTCAAATCCTACCAATTTATTTCAGCGTAGTTAATAAAAAGCTGCAACAGTGAGTGTTAAGTGGGCTTTCAAGGAAATAAGGAGTGCTTCTCGGTGTGGAGATCTTACCAGGCTGCTGCTGCTGCGGCTGCGCGGCCTGCGGCGGCGCGGCGGAGGCGGCGGGGTGCGCGGGCGCGGGCTGGTACTGGCGCGGGGCCAGCACGCCGCCCGGCGACACCAGCCTCAGGGGCGTACCGTTGCGCCCGCCCATCACTAGCGAGCCGGGGTCGTAGTAAGGGATCACATACTGTCCCTGGCCGTTCACTTGCTGCTCTCCTTGTTGCGGAGTGAGCGGCCGGCGCGGCTGTTGTGCCTGCTGCTGCGCGGGCTGCGCCACGAGCCCGGGGTACACGCCCCAGGGCGCGGCGACGCCGTAGTACGGCGGTACGCCCGCTATTAACGCGCTCACATAAGGTGCACCCTCCTGCCCCGCATTGATAACGTACGGCGCTTGTGTAAAGGCCTGCTGGGCGGCTAACTGTTGTTGCAGTTGAAACTGCTGTTGCTGTTGTTGTTGCAGGAGCTGCAGTTGCGCCGCCGCCGCCTGGCCACCCGCTGCAGCAGCTTGTTGAGACCGGAATAATTGCTGTAACAAAAAGAAACACATAGTAAGAAAGGGATTACCTCTATTTAACTAAAATAAGACCTTTATGTATAGGTACGACTGATGGATAACCGTAAAACTTGTCAATATCTAACTCATTATTGTATACAAACGTCCAATTTTTTTATATATTTGTTTACTCTCAGAATTTGGATGTCTTGCCTTATTTTAATTATTCGTGTAGTGTATTTTTAGTAAGTGCATTCATTTTAATACAGATATCGAGTGTGAGCCTGGAGATCTGTCACACAGGTCCTGAGGTCCTGTACCCAGTATAGACTCCAGGTCTCACAAAAGTTGAATCGTTATGCTATAATTATTATAATAACTTGTGACCAATATTGTACCTTTTTGAGAGAAATAAACAAAATTTATTATTATTCATTTTGATACAATTGGACGTTTGTAATTCCTTCAAATTATGGTAGACAGTTCATGGTCTTAAGGTATAACTTTCTTTTATATAAAAAAATATAAAGTTACGCATAAAAATTAATAGATTTTTATTACACGTGGCACTTTACTCTGAATCGTCTTCTCTCTAAGACGTCACAACTCATAACTGCACAGTAGATATTTGAAATTGAATTTTAATCTTCAAAGACAACATTTCAAAATTATATTGATGGATGTCAAAATTACAAGTTGTAGATTTAATCTGCTCTCCTGTGCAGTTGTGTTTTTGATCTATCCGTCACTACCTGCTACTGAATATTACAATGCGAAAGTAGTCGTGGAACATTAAAAGAATTAAGATTATTAAATTAGGTATGTGTAAAATCGCTACAAGTATTTCAAGCTCGGGTCACATGCTGCTTCGGCATAAATTGACTACCAATGGCGTAAACTTATAATACATTAATACAGTCCGTATTATAAGTATTATGACGCGCACTAATCTCCGCAACATAAACTATGAAATTGACTAATGCGACTTTTCCATATGACAACACGTTTACATTGAAAATAGTTAACAGATAAATTAGCGAAGAGACTCAAAACAGGTATTTTAATTGCATTTGCCTATCCCGCACAGTTATTGGTGAAGCAATTGTGCATCGTATAGCGGTTTAATTAATAGCGGAACGTATCGTTTATTGTTTTTTGCTCGGCACAACGCGGTGCAGCGCTCGAGGGCGACTCCTCGTGAAGTGCGCTAATTAACACAATCGTTTAAAAACTTAATAACAGGCTGTTTGCTGTCCAATGCACGTGGCTGCTGGACCCCGATGGCAATATTAATCTAATCCAGTTATTAAAAATATGCATAAAAAATTTCCGTGTCTGATTTTAACATCTTAACGCAAAGTAGAGTACGATTCAAACTTAATGGCGGCTCGGAACATCGTGCGTTCCGATGCGCAAAACGCAATTTTGGGTATCAGCGGGGTGTAGACGGGCGGGGCACGTCCCGCGCACCCTCTGTCTCACTCGCACTCGCGCGACGCGGTGTATGTTTGCTGTCAACTTGACTATACCTGCGCGCAACTGCACTCGCAGCTAACTTCCGAACCGCCATTAAGTTTGAATCGAACTCTACTGGATTACTGAAATATCTGACACTCCTAATAAGCGACTGTTTATTATTCTTACATTCATAGCAGCTGGCAAAGAAGATATAAAGATCTAATTCTGCTGTTTATATATGGGATGTAAAATCAATGTTTTTAGGATTCTTTTTAAAGGGTCAGAAATACACTAGGTAAAAACTTTTTCAAAAAAAAAATGTAACCGCCTTCAAAAACAACCATAAAAAACGGTAAAAAAACCTACAAAATAACTTTTCTTTCGGAAGTCGAAAATAACTTGTCTTTGTTTTCTTTATTTCATTATCTTTTTTTTTGCCACCGACTTCCGAAAGAAAAGTTATTTTGTAGGTTTTTTTACCGTTTTTTTATGCTTGTTTTTGAAGGCGGTTACATTTTTTTTTGAAAAAGTTTTTATTTTACTCTTTTTAGTTTAAATATTCAACCCGAATTCTAGTCAAATACAACATGTGCACTAGAATTTTGTAATCCATAACACCGGTAATAACATCGCTCATGTACACAATAAGCTAATAAAATTCCCTATCTCAAAAACTACTGAACCGATTTTGATGAAACTTGCAATATTCCCTAAGTTAAATGATACCTAGTACAACAAAAAAAGAATTACTTAAATCGGACTTGTAGTTCCAGAGATATGCGAACTCAAACTAAATCAGTCGATGCCTACTTCTTACTATTAAGGAGTTCTACCTTCCATCATCAGCTCAGCTACATAAAATTATGATTACCATACGCAAGTACTTAAATTACTTCATAAAATTTGCTAAAAAACGGTGTGTCGGCCTATAAAATTCGATGGTTGCCCTCGATTTCTCCAGGATCCAATCATCAGATCCCAACATGGTGACTATGGGACCACCTCAGAAGTACCTCCTTTTGAACAAAAAAAGAATTTAAAAAATCGGTCCACAATTGGCGGAGTAATCGCGTAACAAATATACAACAACAAAAAAAAAACATACCGTCGAATTGATAACCTCCTCCTTTTTGAAGTCGGTTAAAAAACTAACAAACCTCAATATATTTATCATTTCGAAAACTTATACTACGGGTAATAATCTGTGCACAGCCAGCTTTGCATTTTATTATGTCTGATTACATGAACTTAAATATATGGAGCTCTTCATTATGCATTAATTTTTATGTCTACTTATTTTTATTTTGTGAGGAACAAGTTTTTTTTTTCTAAATGTGGATGTTAGTGCTACACCATTTAAATATTCCTACATTTCTGTAGCTACAAATAATACAGCGCCTACTTGCCTTTGCTGCCCCATTTAAATGTTAAAGACTCATCTTATATATAAAAATCAATTGCTGTTCGTTAGTCTCGCTAAAACTCGAGAACGGCTGGACTTGCAAAATTCGAGTTTTAACTCGAATTTTGGTTTTAAATTATTTCTGGAAGTCCAGGGAAGGTTTAAAAGGTGAGGCGGTACGAAGTTTGCCCGGTCAACTAGTCTTATATATAAAAATCAATTGCTGTTCGTTAGTCTCGCTAAAACTCGAGAACGGCTGGACCGATTTGGCTGATTTTGGTTTTACATTATTTGTGGAAGTCCAGGGAAGGTTTAAAAGGTGAGGCGGTACGAAGTTTGCCCGGTCAGCTAGTTTAATATAAAGATAATGGGCGTTACGAATAAAAGACAATATTTGTGATATAACAATATGATGTCTTTTTATTATTAAAAAGAATAGGCAAAACTAATTTATTGTCTGTCAGAGGTTTAGATTTAGAGTCTAAAGACTTGTATATTGCATAATGCCCGGCTTCGGTCTATACTAAACAATCTCAAGTGGAAGTACCTTACTCAATTCTGTCAATAAAATTATTCCACATGTGTTCAAAACCCCCTGAATGGTAGCCATTTCTGTTTTTGATAGTCTTGGGATTTAAAACCCAATCGGATATATGAACATTAAACTTAGCAACTGAAAATAACATTATGTTGAAATGACAGGTAAAACATCAAAATACTTTATACCATTCCCACTTTAAAAAGTTACTTTTACTCACTGAAAACAGAGTAAATAGCATATTTCATTACAAGTGCGGAAAGGCTGTCATTGCAAAGAGTTCCGACAAATGTCTACCCGAGCCGAGGCGCAGCCGAAGGCGAGTGTTGACTGTAGGAACTAGTTGCAATGACGGTTCCGCACGTGTACTGAACGACTATTTTTAATACAGTTGCGAAGAAATGAAGCAATTTAATAAATAATAAAAACATAATAAACTAAACACGCAAAGAAAATTTCTGGAAAATGACGCCAACCGTAGAATAAAAGCAGAGTTTTTTTTTCTTCATCCATTTTGGTAGGCAAAGGGAACGCCCATACAGCTTAGTCTTAGTAGATTTTTTTTATTGATATGAAATGAAAATGAGATGAAATGAAACCTAACCTAACTCATTCAATTAAATCATTAAATCTGACACTGAAATAAATTAGTAGCTTCTTTTTAGAAATATACGTTTTTGTATGAATCACAAAAACTCTTTAGTAAAAATTTCATGGTTGGTTTTTCTTTTTAATAGACATTATTTTGACAGTTGGGAAAGAGAACGCAATAGTGCGGGAAAGGTAAAAAAAAGCACTAGTGTGTAATAGCCCACTTCCCGAGCGCTATACGTCCCTGCAATATGCCACTTTTTGAGCAACTGTATTAAAAAAGCTCTTTTACTCACTGTTTTGGTGTTTGAATTTAGAACACATTGATGGCGTCGACCCCCGTGTTATTAGGAAAATATTACTCTTAATTTAAGTCATTGTTCCGGTTAACGTTAATTTGTTGGCGTAGTGACTAAGCGATTGGACTGCTGCGTTGCGGGTCGTGGGTTCGATTCCCGCACGGAGCACATATTCATAATAAGATCAACATTTATGTTTTTTCGGGTCTGGGTGTCTGGGTATGTGAATTCAGATGTGTGTAACGCACCCACGTGTGCGACTTTATAAAAAAATACTTTTTTTTTTCTTCGTTAAATATCTTTTATCGCTCAAATCTTTCTTTTTCTCGTAGTCATGGTATAAAGTATCGTTTGTAACTCTTGAATAAAACGGATTTATATCGAGGGCCTGAATCACTCGCGTCGCTCAGGATTTTAATTCTTGAATCACTTGCTTCTCTCATGATTCAATCATTATGAATCACTCCCTACGGTCGTGATTCAGTCATTAAAATCCTTCGCTTGCTCGTGATTCATATATGGCCCTCGCTTTCCAATCCGCTCTTTATTCACTAGTTGCAAAATATACTATTTTAGTTAATGAAGGTTATTGCTTAAGTCACCCGTGACTACTCCCTTTTTTAATCTACTAGTAACAGATGTTACATTAACCTTAATAATGATACCAAAAACTCGATTATATTAATAGCATAAACTAAAAACTTTTTCAAAAAAAAATGTAACCGACTTCAAAAACGACCAGGAAAAAGGGTAAAATAACCTACCAAATAACTTTTCTTTCGGAAGTCGGTGGCCTTATTTTTTATTTCATTAAGTTTTTTGCCAAAAAAGATGAAGAATAATATGGTTGCCAAATATACTCACTTGAGGAAGTATAATTTAGAATTTTGGGAGAAGATAGACGTAGACTGTCCAAAATACAGTTTCTGAACTTTGAAGCACTGCCAAGAAGGCTCTGCTCACTGCTCAAAAGACGGAGATAGAATCTGTTCACTGCACAAAAGTCTGAGATGGAAAAAGCCCATTCTTCTGATGGCGTCTGCTTTTATAACTATTCTTCTTTTCTATTTTCAAATATAAGTTTCTTCAAATGTAGTGGATCCGGACATATCAGACCTCCTTCGTGTGCGTAAAAAGCCTATGTAAAAAGAATTCAGTTATTTAGTACAATCATAATATAAAAATTAAATTAGAAATAATACAATATTTTTATTTATAATTCGGGGTCGTTGGGGAAATATAGTATTTATGTATACTTACATACTACTTATCATCCATTTCTCATCCTTTTATTAATAAAGTATTTTTTACTTGATAATTTACTTGTGACACTTATGTCAAATGTCAAACTGTCAGTTTCTTTTTATTTTTCTGTCTAGCTTAGTCTATGATGCTACTTTTTGGTTTATATAATTTAGTTTATTTTTATCAAATTGATTTCGCTGAAATATTGTATTACTTCTAATTTAATTTTTGTACTAAATAACTTAATTCTAAATTTTACTTATGCATTTTACGCACACGAAGGAGGTCTGATATGTCCGGATCCACTACATTTTAAGAAACTTATATTTGAAAATAGAAATGAAGAATAGTTATAAAAGCAGACGCCATCAGAAGAACGGGCTTTTTCCATCTCAGACTTTTGTGCAGTAAACAGATTCTATCTCCGTCTTTGAAAAAACTTACAAACGCACTGGTCGCCTCTACGATTTTAAAAGTTCCCCTCGATTTCTCTGGTCTTCCATCATCAGACCTTGATTTCCTTACCATGGGACTACCTCTGAAATATCTTCTTTCCAACAAAAAAAGATTCATCAAAATTGGTTCATAAACGACGAAGTTCTGCGCGAACAAACATAAAAAAAAAACAATAAAAAGCATATATACGGTCGAATTGAGTAACCTTCTTTTTAGAAATCGGTTAAAAATACCTAAAACTGCTATGCATATGCATTGCTGCTATTTAAATATAGGTATTAGGTAAATGCACCTAGTCGTAATATTTTGAATGAAGTGAATCAGAATGAAATAGATCCAGAGTGTGATGTCATTAGGAACGCGCAGACTCTATCTACCTGTTGAGAGGAGATTAGTTGGCGCTGTTCCAGGCCTTTCTGACTGAGCGTGATGACTGTAAACACAGAGCGCGCCGCGTTCGCACGCATCCGTGCAGCCGCCCGTATCACACGTTTTGGTGTACGGCATTATTTGAGTAGTTTCACTTTAAAGCAGCTTTGGCGTTAAGTTTTCTTATTGAATGTTCATATTCACGTAGCCGTAAACAGAATAAAATCAAATATGCCAAGCCTACAATAATACATAGGAGTATTTTAAGTAACTTAGGAGGTATCGAAAATTCTAATACATCATTAAATTAATAAAGGCTGATTAAGGGCTCCCACACAAAAACGCGAATTCATCATCGCATCGCAAATGTTTGCGATCTCGCACGAATGCATCGCAAAAACTTGCGATCTGATTCGCATCGTGCATTTCTGCGATGTGACGTCATACTTGGTGATAACATTTCAGTCCGCTCTTAGACAGTACAGTCTTGTGAAACTCTTACCAATATATATTTTTTATGCAGTTTGAAAAGAATTAATAAAAATATTATAAATTATGTTTTGAATTGTAAATTATTAAAAAAAAAAAACACTTATAAAAGTCTCAATTATAATATTTGTTTGGTAATGATTTCATGTCAATGAACTTGTAATGTAATTTAATTTAGTTCAATGTATTTTTATTTAGTAAGATCGCATGGTTTATTTAATAATAAACAAAACTAAAAAAAAAATGTACCTAACACTTAGTACAAATCTAATTTATCTTATCTAGAATGTATGGTCACCTGAACCTTACGATAGGACGCCGGACGGCACGAAATCGCATCGCAGAAATTCGCATCGCATGTTTCTGCGATGCGACGTCGCATCGCATAGCAGTTTTGTATGGAAGCCCTAAAGGACTGAATAATGTTTTATACAGATTTTTAATTTCATATTGATTGATTTCAAGGCTAAAATGTTGTATGTAATTTTTTAAATCTACATTACGTGTAAATTTTGAAAGAATATAGTAGTATTCATCCGTCAGCTTATCATTGATCAGGTATCTGTTATAATTCAGTTGCATTAATTAATGAAGATACATACTTAAGACGTAAAACAGATGCCAGCGAGTCATCACCATAATTTTAATTACGATACTAGTCATTAACCAAGCCTACTTTATTTTTCATTAGCTAATTGACATGAAATGATTATCTAACGTCGTAAAGTTTGTGTTGCCGTCACGGGTAGATCTAAAGTCTTATTCGTCGGGGGGAGTAACGTTTGATCTCCTGTTGCGGCATCGTCCCGATTCTACGGCAATTTAATTCACTGAGTCGCTGTAATTGAACGGTGGGCGAGACGATAAGCGCGGCCTGTACACGTGCGCTAACAGACTAACTTGACCGCAACAAAATGAAGGCGTTCCAACTACTGTGTCACTGCAAGGTGGCTTTGGTGGCAGTGGAGGAGGCGGCGCGGGCGGCGAGTAAGCGTCTCGCATTCAATTAGACGTTCAGTAATCCTGCTGCGGCGAGCTTCGATACCAATTACGGGGTTATTAGTGAGGGAACGCGCGATCGTGCTCAGCTCAACCCGGACGCCAGTGCGGCTCAGCCTGCCACGACGTTGCGATACGCTATTTGATTTTTACAAAACTACCCCTGTAAAGTTCCACCGCATGACTCTTTTATTCTTGGAGCGCTACTGTAAAAACAGTAATACAATGTACCTAATAACTTAATTTGAATTAAAAAAATATTTTTTAATTAAGATATATGTATTTAGTACGGGGCCCAGCTAATGTGTAGCGATTCATCAACGGTGCAGAGACATGTGGGTGCTGAGTCACGGTGTGGGCACGCGAGTGGTGGCGGCGCTAGGTAGGTACGCGGCGGGCGGTCGCCAATGTCGTTTGCTATTTATTATTTACGAGAAAGATGACGAGAGGACGAGCTCCTCAGTGCTCCCGTGAGAATCGCACGCTCCGCCCGGCAGCGTCGACAAACAAATTACGCGACAAAGCAATCAATTACAAGGACAAGACGTAGTTCATGCCTCTTGAATCGAATGCTACGTCAACAAGAAGCTTTTAGCGGCGTCGACGTGGTGCTACGTGCTCCATGCAAACCCAACACCTCCCCATTCAATGTCTACGTAGATATTACAGTTGTTTTCCAAATAGCGAAGAGCATCGCAAATTGAGGCAAAAGCGTTTTATGTTGTAACGAATTAGATTGTCGATCAAGAAAGAGAAAAGGTAATTTGGGAAGGAATCGGAAACGCCGGGGTCGGGAGTGTACAACGAGATTACAGGGATACCGTGGGCCCTGGCGTGCGGCTGCCACCGCCGCGCTGTAATGCCGTCGGTGGCGTATCTTGGTGTAACGAGTTTATCTGCCCCGCGGGCTGCGACCCCGACAACGCTCATTTCTTTTCTTATCAGCAGCCGAATGTAATAAATTTTCATCGCACTGATGCGCTATCATTTTTTTTTGGAACGACTTTAGAGTGAATCTTGTATTATCCTATTATTCTAATAAAAGGTGGAAATAATAAGGTTTAGTCTCAAAACGTACAAGTTGCAAAATAACCACATGGAAAAAAAAGTTCAAATCTCATAAGATACAAGTCTCGAAACTTCCAAGTTGCAAAATAGTCAAGTCTCAAAACATCCTTGTCTCATATTATACATTTTTAGTTAAGTGGTTTGTAAGTGGTGTTTTTTATATTTTTGACATCGATCTTGAATTTTCAATAAATAAATGGTGGTGGAAACTATAAGGCTTGTTAAGATGTGTTTTTAATATAGGTAAATAATGAAAAAGTTTATGTGCAATTAACTCAGGCGAGGATAAGCACATTACCGAGGTCACAGTTTAATAATAATAAAAAACAATTTAATAGTATAATGTTGTTTTATGAAACAAAACATTAATAAAACACACACCAATAAATCAGAACCTAAACTAAATTTTTGTTTACAATTATTTACATATTGTACCTAAATAATTGTAAACAAAAAACAAAAATGAGTGACATTTAAATTAATCCAAATCAATTGTTCAATATTTTATTTTTTTTATTAACACATATATATTATTACACATATTAATGGAGTTTAATGTAAAAATTAAAATAATTCGTTCCGTTGTTCTTAAAGGTGGGTATGGATATTAATATTTTCTTTCGAAATCAATGTAATGATTTCAGCAGAAAATATATTTATTTAGGTACACACGGCTACACATCACATTCAATTCTCGTAGCCTACTATCAATCTGGACATTTTTCATCTAAGACTATATAATAATAACACTACCAACAGACAGACAGACAACAGACTATATAATATTAACATTAAACTGTACACTGTTGTGTTTTACCTACATTTACAAGCTCCAACAATTTGATACCAACCTAAATGTTTTATTTTGATTCTGATTTATTTACAATGTCAGTGGTCTGCAGGCTACTAATAACTTCTTCTTGTGCTGACTTTCGCTGTTAAAGTATAGCGTTATACTTTCCATTTTTTTTTAAATTGTTGGATCAAGGTCGATGTCAAAAATATAAAAAACACCACTTACAAATCCACTTAAATAAAAAATGTATATTATGAGACAAGGATGTTTTGAGACTTGACTATTTTGCAACTTGGTGGTTTCGAGACTTGTATCATATGAGATTTGAACTTTTTTTTCCATGTGGTTATTTTGCAACTTGAACGTTATGAGACTAAACGAATAATAATACCAATACCGCATCATACCTTATAATAAAATGTGCTGCTCTGTTTCTAATGAGAAGAATACTATTTGGATATCATCTACACAACACATTTTTAAGCGAAAAATACTGGTGTGCTTGAATGATGCGTCATTTTTGTACATTCTTTTTTTTTTAAACAGAGCTACATTTGTTGCATTTTACTGTTGAATTTAACTCGAAACCCACATTGGCCGTTTGCGGTTTGTACGAGTGAGTGTTTGCCAAAAACAAAGGTTCCATTTTAATCCTGATTACTTAGTTGATTGAATACCTACACGAAACAGCGCTTTCAGATTTTCAGCGAAAAGGTGGCAAAGGGCGAGGGCGTGGCTCGACTGGGCGGAGCATAGACACGCCCACATCGTTGCCGCCCTTCCCCAAATATCTCCTTGGTATTTTTTTATTGATATTATATTAAATTGTAATTATTTTCAAAGAAACTCTTTCAACAAGAACATGGCAGAGATAGACTGGCACGGGAGCTCTAGTTTACAAATGGCTTACAAAAAGTTTAACTTGTGCTTAATTTAATGGTTTATATAGGTAATTTCATAAACATATTAATGTTCGATAAAAGTAAGTCTAGCCTATCCCCCCCTAATAACGTAACAAACTTTCAATGACAATCTGAAGCTTTCTTGAGAAATTCTAAATGTATTGCTTCATTATCTTATTGTCATAACGAATTGCATTAGTAATCATTGCAACGATGTTACGCAGTTGGTGGCTGTTTACATTTAGACGATTATGTTTTTCTTCGCGTAGGCTTTGCTTTAGAACAGTCGTAACCTTTATAAAATAACGTAACACGATCAGTTAGGTTGGGGCATCAAACTACCCTATTAATTACATACTCTTAGTTTTATTGCTGTACGCAACGCCCAAAGAAAGTTAAGTTACTTTTGTAATAATTCCAAATAAGTAAGCAATCGTTTGCTTGTACAGTCTACATACTAAAAAAGGATGCCAGTTTATTGCCTTTTCACCACGTAGGATTCGGAATTCAAATAACAAACCAGTGTGTTGTGAACGTTTTGGTCAAAAATGTTTAATATTTGTAGTTTCCAAACTTAAAAAGTGGAAATACGGCGCTGGCAGGGACAGGTACAACACTAGCTTGCAATGTCCATGATGATCACACAGTGTTGCAACACTGCTGACTGATTACGACTTCTCTTGAATAATAGAAAAAACGTGCTTCAAACTAAACGCATTAATTTATTTCGTCCTATCTGGGACATCGGACATAACAGAACTTAAACAAGTCGACGCCGACGCTACTTTAACACACCAACTCTAACCGCCCCAGCTGTTGGAATAATTGGTACCAGTTGCCTTTTAATTTTTTTTTTAAAGATGTCATACTGAGTGACAATTTGCGAGGAAATCTATACTAATATTTACACTTCTATACTAATACCTACATATTATTGAGCTGAAAACTTTGTTTGTTTGGTTGTACGCGTTAAACTCAGGAAAAACTAGTTCGAGTTGAAAAAATAGTTCTTGTGTTGGATAGTCCATTTATCGAGGAAGGCTATAGGCTATAATGAGCCGAGCAGCGAGAGGAACCGCGCTGATCAGCTAGTAAGAGGATATACGGGAATCCAGCAACCAGCACCAGGTGCAAGACAATAGGCAAGAAGACTGCAAATCTAATTAGTCCTTCAGAAACATTTTCAAACAATGATCCGCATTTCTTGTTTTGTTACTTAAACCAATATAAATGAAGATACTTTTAAAATTCACAATAGGTACATCACGCTTTGGTATAAATTTTATTTATTTACTGTGTTCTGACATCACGAGCCAGATTCTGAGTTTTGATGCATTTTATGTTTGTCAATATTAAATTAAAAACAAGAGTCTATTATTTTAAACATTCGTGAGCTAGCTAATTAAATAAATTTACATATCTACTAAACCAGTGTAATGTTGAGGCGACCAATTGGTCGGTTTTCAATTGTCAAAACCATTGTTAAAAAAAATGGCCACAGTTTGAGATTTAATAACTGTTTCAACTAATTTTCTCCATAATGTCAGCACATTATGGAGGAAATTAGTTGAAACACGTCTGAAGCAGTATCGCCACATCGCTGTCGCTACCATACCAAGTCTTTAATAAAAGTATTGTAAGTTAAGTATTCTAGTATTGAATTCCATTACTTTATTAATATTTTTATATGCTCTAACGCTTGCGTCGCGAAAAAAGGGAATAACGACTTCGCTAGGGCTACGATAGCTTCGTATTTAAACGTCCGGAACTTATCCAAAAAACGCAGGGTTGATCCTGTTCGTAGTCGAATTTTTCATTCCTCAAAAATCTTCACTACTTTTCACCGTTGATCCTCATAAAAGACGTCTGAGTCCATACGTGGCTTTGAGCATTCCAACAAAAAGAGTAAATAGCAACATAAATATAAAAGAACAATGTTTACAATATTTACGACGACAATAAATCTAGAGATATTACTAAATGGTATTGGTGGTAATTGGTAATGGAATTTAAAAAATCTAAAAACCCACGTTTTTAAATATCCTAAAAAGAAGAAAATAACCCTACGGGTCTGAGAGAGGGGCCACTCAAAACGTGGGGGCGTATATTATATAAGGGATTATTTATGGGATAGATTTACATGACGTGAGATCGTAGGTGTAACTTGCAAAGATACGCCCCCACGTTTTGAGTGGCCCCTCTCTCAGCCCCGTAGGGTTATTTTCTTCTTTTTAGGATATTTAAAAACGTGGGTTTTTAGATTTTTTAAATCTATTAATTATTTTATTATTTTTATCATTGTTCATCGGGTTTGAAGCTACCCTGAAAATTTCAGCCTGCTAGCTTATCGGGAAGTGCCTCAAAGCCTGTCCGCCATCTTGGACGTCCGCCATATTGGATTTAAGTCCCGTGACTATTTTTTTCGTATTCCTGACAGCAAACCCTTTCATTTGATACCCATATCATGGGGGTGGGTTTCAAACAGCCAGTCCGCCATCTTGGGGAGGCCGCCATATTGGATTTGTTATGACGTTTCTTAGCTAGTCATGTATTGTCATCAGAACTCAAAGCGTGTACAAAATTTCAGCCTGCTAGCTTATCGGGAAGTGCCTCAAAATTGAGTTGCAAAAGTCCAACCGGAACGACAAATAAACAAACAAACAAGAAAAGTGAGTGTATAAAAACGTGGGAAAAACTGGATTATGCTTGCGACTTCGTCTGCTGCGTCATGTCATTTAGCGAGAGAATATTATTATACGTAAGGGATATACAGTTTATAATTCTTCAAACTTCATCATCTTCATGGTATGAAACCTCCAACTATCCAAAACTGCCAACTTTCAGTTTTTTTTACAGAAGTAGAATATTTGACCTCATTTTGACCATGAAGCTTTTTATGAATGTGCTCAAACACAATGTGAGCCTAGCGCGGTGGCGGCAGCGGGCGCTATAATATTGAACGTATGAAATATAACCTATAAAACATTTTAAAATGAATTTCTTTAAACAAGATTTATAGAAACTACTTTGTAGTTATGTTAGTTAGTTTGCAACACTTGAAGTCGCCGCTACAAGAACAAACGCTTGATCGGCAGTGTGGACACAGATCGCGCCCGCCACCGCCGTCGCGCTAGGCTTCCAGTGTGGACACCATTGATATATTTTTGTATATTTTTTTTATATTCATATATCAATGGTGGACACACACAATGTGTGTTATATTTCGATGGCAGACTTTAAAAAGATGTCATTAGGTATCATGCATAACTACTCTTTCACATTATCTATCTGATAATCACCCATTACCACTACGCGATACCAACCACCAGCACCGGTCAGCATTCCACGTGCTAACCACCAATAGGTACCATTATTAAATCAACCATTTCCGACCAGAATTAGGAAAAACATCGTTTTGCAATAATCAATCACGTACGCTTATGCGTCTTGCGTCAATATAACTGCATACAATAAGGTGAATGAATAAAATTAAATATTCAAAAAAATTGAATTTTATTTATGTAAACTATTCAAAAACCAGTTAGTTAATAACTTAGACAGAATAGCAGAACAGTAAAGCATAACATTATTATTAATTTATGGCACGCTTGGCGCAGTGGCTGAGCGATCGACGGCTGTGCAGCGTGTCGTGGGTTAGATCCCCGAACGGAACAATTAGTTGTTTCGAGTCTGGGTGTTTGTCTATGTTTGTAAACAGACCCACGATACACGAGAAATTAGAGAGAGAGCAACGTTTATCAAATTGGTTGATTGATTGAGTGTTTAAATTCAAAGTTTCAAGTAAATATGGATTAAAATAAATTTTCATACGAACTTTTATTCCACTTTAACCGCTTTAGGCCTTTAGGGAATGAATTTCCTCAAGTTCGATACAGTGCAAACTTAGGTATATCATTTAAGGAATATCATGTCATGCTTCTTACACCCAGGCGGTTTCAGCTGTGCGTAGGTATATTACACATTCCATTACCTACCTTTTTTTTTTTTCGTGGTAAAATCATCAAATGAGTCCTCCCACCCCGGGCAGGGCGGGAGGGACTGTCAGACTTGTACTGACTAAAATCCACGGTGTCCTTCAATAGCCCGTTATGTCCCGGGGTCACGGTAATGAGATAAGTCCCGCAACCCCGGCAGGCTTTGGCCCTCTAGAGGGGGGCCCCGTCATCATGCTGACACTCCTTGAGGCGCGCGTGGAACACAACGCGCCGTCGACCCGGGCATGGTCCATGGTCGGGTGGCGAGTTGCCCTTTACTCGCCGCCCGCATGCCCGCGCCTACGGTGGCCGGAAATCGTCCCGCGACGTCCGACGCCGCACGGTGGGCTGAAAATCGGCTTTCATAGACTTAGGCATTTTATTTTTCAAGTGCCAGTTTTTATACCGGATATCACTTCTATTAGTTATAACAATTTACAAAAATGACACCAGAATTGATTCTGCACAAAAACGAAGGAATTATAATTTTTTTACGAAAATTTTGTATGGAGCTAGTATGAAAAATCGAAATATCTCAAAAACGGCAGGGATAACCGTAATATCCTTATAGGGTGTTATAGTACTAATTATTTATGATTTTTTGACATACGTTACATAATGGTTGAAGATGCCGTTTTTTTTAAAAAAATCGTCAAAATATTTTTTTTTTTTTTTACATATGAAACGTTCTTTTTAGTGTTTAAGTTGAAGAATTGAAAGCTTTAACAACTCTTAACATAAAATAGCATCACCCCGACCATACCTGAAGGACTAGACAGAGGTGTGTAGTATCTTGTTAATCTTGTAAGACTTCCAACAATACCAAATAGTTGAATATCAATGTCAAAGTGCCCATGTTGTCGCTTCTTTTTGAAAGATAGGGGAATTAAATTGTTAATTGATCACACCCACCAAAAGTATGATTACAACATAACCGGACACATAAAAAATATCGACACAAAAGGAATTTTAAAACCTTGCATACGATCAAAATACAAAATAACATATTGTGTAGTCATCTAATGACTCTGATGACAAGTAATTAAGTAATTAGAATGATGGTTGTAGTCTTCTCATGCTAATGAGCCTAATATGTGATTAAATGATTTGAAATATCTCGCAACAATACCAACTAAGAACCGCATTCACCTTTTTATAATTAGTGAGCTAATTTGTTGATTAGTTGTACTATGGGTTCTATGAAATGTTTTTGACGATTATAAATTTTCATTATCATATCTTTTATAAATTTAACGAGGGTAGTTAACTAATTTTTAGAAGAACACTCAACTTACAGGACACTCACTTTTTAGAAGAACAAACATTTAGACTTGTCTGTTCTTCTAAAAAGTGAGTGTCCTTCTTTTAATCATGAAGTATTTGTTTAGAGCAATTGTGTCCCGCATAGGCGATTGCCTTTCTGCCGAAGATCAAGTAACTCTCAAAGAATTTTGCCGGAGATTCACGCGAGCTGCTTTAAACAGGTGGCAGAAATCTAAACGATTCTTTGATAAGTTTAGAAATGCGTACGGAGAGTGGCTGCAAGCAAATATTGATTGGCCAAGTTGCGTGCAACCTTTAATAAATCAAGAACCAACTGTTGATGAGATACCAAGAGCATGCTCTGTCTCTCCAGAACCTTCGACATCATCGACTGTTGGAACAATGACAAAAAGGTCCCGAAAACCATTAAAAGATCTGGGAAGCAAACAGAAAAAGAGAAGATCTAGTGAGCACATTGGCGACGATTCCTTTGAATTGGCATATGCAGCTGCAGCACGTTTAAAAGAAGAAGGGTATGAAGATATCGCATCTGTAATCGAATATATGGTAAAAAATACAGAAATTGCCGTTAAAATCAATGAGAGCATTAAGAAACCAGTGAAACAGTAATATTTACACCAGAGAAAGCACTTGGATTGTTTCTATCACTTAAACTTTCAAAATGGCAATATATTACGTTGCGAGAGACTGCCATTCGGGAAGGATCTAAGGATATTTACCCATCCTACTATAAACTGCAACAAACTAAGCTTGCATGCTACCCTCCTAATCAATCAGTATCAGTTACGGATTGATCAGCTAGAATTACACTTCAAGCTTTACTTGACATCACGGTGAAGCGGATTCTTCAAAGTCTTTCTGATAATGTGGAAAATAAGCAGTTAAAACTGATATTGAAGTAGGGATTTGATGGTGCTTCCAACCAAAGCCGATACAAGCAGAAAATGGACGGCGAGCATGATGATTCAAGCATTTTCATGACCTCCTTGGTGCCACTGAAACTGACAGATGGAGATGCTCTGTCTAGTCCTTCAGGTCTATAGGGGTGATGCTATTTTATGTTAAGAGCTGTTAAAGCTCTGAATTCTTCAACTTAAACACTAAAACGAACGTTTCACATGTAAAAAAAATAAAAATATTATGACGATTTTTAAAAAAAAAACGGCATCTACAACCATTATGTAACGTATGTCAAAAAATCATAAATAATTAGTACTATAACGCTCTATAAGGATATTACGGTTATCCCTGCCGTTTTAGAGATATTTCGATTTTTCATACTAGCTCCATACAAAATTTTCGTAAAAAAATTATAATTCCTTCGTTTTTGTGCAGAATCAATTCTGGTATCATTTTTGTATATTGTTATAACTAATAGAAGTGATATCCGGTATAAAAACTGGCACTTGCAAAATAAAATGCCTAAGTCTATGAAAGCCGATTTTCAGCCCACCGTGCGCCGTGGGCGTCTACCACTGCGGCTGGGGCGGAGGGAGGACGCTGTCCTCTCTCTCTCGCGGCTCGCCTCCTCCTTCACGAGCATAACTGCTTCGCAGAAGGAGGCGACCGCTTCCCACTCCGTCTCGCCCCGCAGCATGGCCTCGACCAATGCCGGGCGCGAGAGGTCTCCGCCTATCGCCGCCGAGAGGACACGGCGGTGCTCTGCCCAAGCGGGGCAGTCCTGCACCGTATGCTCCACCGTGTCCTCCGGGCGATCTTCGCAGTGGTGACACCCGGGCGTCTCTTCCCTCCTTATCAGACACAGGAACCTCCCGAAACTTCCGTGTCCGGTGAGGACCTGCGTCATGCGGTAAGTCAGGACGCCGTGACGTCTTTCCAGCCACTCCTCAAAGAGGGGTCTTACCGCCGCGATTGCGGCGTGCCCGTCCATTACCTACCTAAACTGAATTTAGGAAGTACGAGGTCAGACAAGCCAATAGGGTTTCTAGACCTAGGCTCGAATGATGAATATTCATGATTAATGATTATTATTCATGTTTTTACATTTATTTTTAAAGTAAAGCATAAATAAGTAGCAGGTAAAAGCAAGCCGCTAAAATGAACTTCAAGTCACTTGAAGTTCATTTTCGTGTCTTGCTTGTGTAGTGTAGTGTTCTGTTTTTCAGTTGCGAGATTATTATAATTTTCAATCCATTTATATTTCATGTAAAGACAGATCAACGAGAAACTTCAGCACTGCATGTCTATAAGTATACGTTTGCGGTTATGGACGGGTATTTATTGGTCGCAGTGGTGACGACGGTAGCCGGGTGCGGTCGAACGGAGCTTTTATCAAAATTAGCAGGCGCGCCCGCGCCACGGCGCACCCCAATCGTAAAAACACCATCACCGGCATCGCATCGACGACGGCTCCGGAGCCACACCTAGCTGTCGCTCCCTAACAACTCACCCCATACAAGTTATTATCCGTATCACACATTTATATTTAGGTTACAAAAAACATTTCTACCCCATTTAAAGCCAGACCCGCCATTTAAGGGATAAGAGGAAGTAACCCAGCTTTTTGAAGATGACAAAAGTTTTAGCGGAATTCTTATAAGGCAGATTTCAAGACGAATAACAGTATGACGATTTAGAGGGATCTGTTGGCCACAGTTAAAGTAACCGTTGCTTCAGTCAGACACGTCCTCGGGCCGAGCTCAGTTAAGTCACTAGGCTGAATGTGAGTAAACATAAGCTTGACACAAACCGCATAAATATACATAAATTCTTAGCACACTATTAAAGAAAGTAGAACTGAGATCTGCTTAAGCGAGTAAAAAGGGTTACAGGGATTTTGTTTTCGTTTCTCAAGTAACACGCGTGACCACTTTGCGGTGACTTTCTCTTTTAAAGCAATATTCTTTGGGCTGTACGAGAATTTTCTAGACAGTTTAGTTTGATGCTCCAGGACAACTACGAGCATGTATATTCAAATATTTTTGTTTTCCGAAGATCGTCTCAAAGAAAAGTACCACTTACGATATGTTGCAAATTTATATTCGTAGTAAATAGTAAATTTCGTAATAACAGCGTGTTCCTAATTTCAGGTGAACAATAGCCACTAGATGATCTGAATGGTAATGGTCCTAAATCAATGACCGAAATGCACGTGTGATACAGTAAGTTGGTCATGCGGCCGAGGTAAGGCTTGCTCTACACGCGTTGATTACACCGTAATCTGTATGCACAGCGTTTCACAGCGACCGACTCTTTTATTTACTCATACAAGAAACTCCGTTCAGGTCAGGCAAAATTAAAATTGTAATAGGTATCAAAACTTGGTTATTTATTTTTTTGCTCTTCGTTTGACACATCCCTCCAGAAATAAGGACGGCACATGGAAAATATTTGACAGTTATCTTGATTTGTAAATAAACACGTAATAATTAGGTTGCTAGAGGTAATTTATGTTTGCAATTCGCTGGCAAACTCCCAAAGAAATCCGTTGGTAAATGACACACGATAGGGGCGATTTGGCAGACGAGGCGAGTAGCTGAGTCGTTTCGCCAGCTCATAGACCGTACCGTGCACGAAGTTCCGGAAACTATACATCGGTGACGAGAAAGCTGAAGACTGATAAAATACCTACTTATTTATTTTATAATCTACAAAATACAATAACGTAGTATTTATACAGACTACTGAAAAACTATTTTAACAACACGTGTCAACAGCGCAACTTTTCACTCCACACAAAGAAATTAAATAGCAGCAGCGCAATGGAACACTGTAAACAAAGAAGGAAACGAAACATTAAGGATGCGAAGGTGGTGAAAATGTGAATATATTATACGGCAATGTAATCACACGCACGCAAGAAACGGGCGGCGTTTTATAACTGTGCAGGAATTATTCTCCTAAAACCAATAATTCACCTTCATACACTTTAATTTTGAGCCATTCTTACCTATAGGAAATATATTTTTCTTCGTGAGCAGTTATAAAACGTAGTGAATATCCTTAATTTAATAGACGTTTGCGTACTTAAGAGTACCTATGACTTATAAAACATTTTGTTATTGTTTAGTTATTGTACTTAATATACATCATTATGGTAAATGGTATCTGATGCAGAGTAAGCGGTGTTTATTAGACTATGGTACATCGCTAGGCATATCACATGGAGTGATGGTATGGACATAGGCAGGCAACGAGGCCACATAATGAAGTGGCACGTTAGGACATGGGTCGCACCTTCACTCCAATTTCGCGCTAACTGAACCCTTAACAACGACCTCCGGGCTTTTACTGCTACTTGCAAACTACGGATATGGCTCTAAACTAATTCGGGTAAGAAATTTAGGAGATATTAGTTTTATATAAGGTTATAAAATACTAATCGTATTGGTGTATATTACCTTGCACATTGAACGTGAATGACGTTGTATGAATTACTTTGGTTAAAACCACTACCGTTAGATTTTAAAATTTGTTTCTCAGATAAGCAAAAATAATTTTGCTATGATATTAAAACAGAAAGCTCATTTTCAGAAAATAAACGAAAGGAGAGTGAGCAAAGTCAATCTAATTATGCCGCTTGACGTGGTAGAGGGACAGCGAAATAGCTTCCTAATTCTTCTGTTATCACAGTTAGATAACTTTTATTTTAGAAAGGGCTTTGTGAATGTAGGTTGAATATAACTTTCTTCGAAAACTAGGTAGCAAATTTTACGTTTGTCTATACTACCAGCCGATAAATTCCAGCAATAATTAATGAAACTGTATGTAATTTGCTACTGTACATAGCAAGAAGGCAACTTTTTTTACGCTATGTTATCATTCTCAGTTGATAGAAGGATGGTACGTATTCGTCAAACGCATAAAGTTCGACAACCTCTAACGGTATTCAGATCCAAATTCATTAGTAAAGCTAGCTTTACGCTAGAAAAACCTCTTTGTTACGGATACATAAGCACGAACGAGAAATAATTGGCCAGATAACTATATGTTCACATGTAAAGATTGTCTACGTTATATTCGAGCTATACGCAATTATTCCAAACTAGTTAATGTTATCCCACAACCACGTATTTGCAGTAGGCCGTTTGAGATGTTTAACTAAAATTATATTATAGTAATTAACGAATTAATAGAAGTAATGAATAAAGGAGTCAAGGATAGTGTGCCGTTATGCAGGCGATGCGGAGACAGCGAGATGGGCGAGGTGAATGTACGCATGAAGTGTGCCACGCGCCGAGAAACACTCCGGAGTGAGTACCGTTAGTGGAACGCGGTCAAGCCAGCAGCGGTACCCGTGTCCGACACTGCCACCTCGTCACCTTTCATTCAGCTATAACCTACATTGATATCATTATAGAAACACTTGCGCTCAACTACTATTGTGTATTCAGATAATTGCCTTGCTAATAATGCAATAGCAAAAAATACGCAAATGATTGAAATATTTGTTGTTCGTAAAAATAACATAAAGTCGCCAAATTTTCTAGACCTTACCAAGCACTAACCCGTTTAGGCTGCTGAAGTGCTGACTAGGTTATGTAGCAAATATCTGGACAAACTGGGTGAATACTCTGATTTCACCCGGTTTGCCCATTTTGAATGTACCGGAAGATAAACGAGAAAGCTATCGGATTGATCTACGTGTTAAAGAAAAAGTATTTTTTTTTAAGAATTTATCACAAAAAATTTGTGTATATTGCTATATTGCAAATACCGAAAAAAAAAGTAGATCCAAGTCACCGCTTGAGACGTAAAATCCCACATACTTAAATATAGGCTTCAAACTCTTCATCTGTCATTTTCCAATGGGTTCAAATATTTCTCATAGCAATTTTTATACATCATAAAGGTAATAAACAAGCATACGGCCCGTCTGATAGGAAGCGGTCACCGTAGTCTATGAACGCCTGCATCAGAGGTGTCACTTGCGCTTTGCCAACTTCGGAAGTTCGGAACTTTTTACGCCCTTTTCCAGGGTGGTAAGAAACAAATAGTGGAGATTTAAAGTATGCTAGCGTGTTTTTAGCATACATGGCGGTTCCAGCGACGAATAAAAACCGCGAACATTATAGCATCGCACGAACAGGGTCAATGACAAGAAATAACTATTTGAAAATAATACACATCTCTGTTCCTGACTGACTGAAAACCATCAGATTAAGCATAGACGTCTATACGCAAACTCGAACTACGAAGTTCTACTGTTCCCACCAGCAGCTGGGTGGCCTCTTAGAACAGGGAACACACGATCGGGGCTAGTGCGGGTTGAAGATTGCCATACGTCTTACAATTTTGGACCATCATGTCCAGAGATGTTTTCCTTTCTCGTATTGAAAGAAGTCGTTATAACACAATTTACAATCGATTTAGCCGTGTACGTTTTCATTGGATTACCAATGGTGAAATATAAAAAAGAATGATGTACTATTGCAGCAAATAGAAATTTCTGATTTTCTTTAATGTACTCTAAAGCAACAAGTAGGTACTTATTTGTTTATGTATAACAATAATGTAAGAGATGCTATTAAAGGCCTCCCTCATGGAGGGACGCGATGGCTGCGGCAGCGTCATGTCTCAACGTGGTAATCGGAGCGTTTCTAATACCCACGCTTTGACTCGGTTTCACCGCACGCTTCTTGCCTCCGTTCTTATTTATTCGTTTTGCGAAACCGTTTGAAATATGATAAGGTTCAGTCGATTGCCGAGCTGCTCTAGGTTCTCACGAAACTTCACACGAAGTTCTTGCAGCCAGTGCTGTTAGCTATTGAATTCCTGCGATTATACGTAACGGGATCGACAGACACAGATATCGGTTTACAAAAGAAATAATACGGATAGACCCACAGATGCAGAGATATGAGAATAGGTAGGCAAATAGCGAAAAGCAGTTTAAAGTTGTGTTAACAAAATACAGCATTATGATAATGAGGGTCTAAAAGCGACAAATGAATATTTTTCACAATAATTACAGTGGTTGCAGCAGGTAAGGTGCGAAGCACAGGCGCTGCGGCGGGCGCAACAATTTGCATCACAAATGCGGGTGGCAGTCGCGATGCGCCACGCCGCGCGCCCTGCGCCGCTGGCCCGTACAGCGCGGGCGGTACGGCGCCCCACCCGTATCAGACAATGTCACAATCAACACCGCGTGGCCGCTTTTTGGTCACCATGTGATTGCCGATTGTGGAGCACCATAATCACCAAGAACGTATGCATTTTAATTTTAACATTGTCAATAGAGCCCGCTACAATTATCAAGAGACGCGGTCGACTCAATAAAGTAAGCATCACACAGTTTTATCATTGGAGTCTTCGATCAATAATATCGAAGATTGGAGTTAAAAAAAATAAGATTACGTGAAATTGCAATTGTAGTAGATTATTTGATAAGGAGTAAATGATACTATGACGTCTGATAGGGGAGAATGGAAGGAGAAAACGTGTTGCGCCGACCCCAAGTAGAATGGGATAAGAGCAGGAAGAAGAAGAAGTAGATTATTTGATACAGAAGCATTCGTATGAAATAAAAAAGACAATTTTGGCGAGTAACACATACAATCAAACGACATGCAACTTGACGCGACTCACGCTCAAGTTTCTGTTGGAGCCTATCATCCATGAAAAGTAAAGCCTTAAGCGAGTAAAAGTGTCCGAGTTGAAAGGCGGTGAATTAATAACGAACTTCTCCCGCGACGCGTGATGACGGCCAACACGAGTAGCGCATTAGATGCCAACAGAGGAAATTTGCAAAATTCAAGCTAATTATATACTTTTTCTGTTCACAAAATATAAAAATACGTCAAGTGCGAGTCCGTCTCAACCACAAGGGCTCCATGTAATGTGAAATAATCAATTTTTTTCAATAAATAACTCACTTGACTAACTTCAACCAATCTTACTGCTTTACTTCAGAGAAAACTAAACCTCTTTGCTAGTGATGTCACTACCTAATGGGGTTAGTTTTCTCTGAACCTAACTGTACCAGCTATCAGTAGGTAAATTAATAAACTCAGGTTTTTAGTCCCCATTTTTTATTTAAAGATAGGTACGCGTTTGACCACTATCTCGCCTGATGATAAGTGAAGATGTGGTCGACGGAGAAGCACGCTTGCTAAGAAGTAACCTGTTCACTGTAGACTTGAAGAGCCCAAGGTTATAGCTGTCGGGAAATACAGACGGGCAGGGAATTCCACTCCTTAGCTGTGCGTACAATAAAGGTATTGGCAAAACGCTTTGTACGTATCGGAGGGATGTCCACCATATATCGATGGCGCATTGTCGTACGTGTTGTAGTCCGATGATGGAAAGAGCCAGGCGGAATCAAGTTGTGCAGTTCCATCGCACACTCTCCGAAATGTAACCGATAAAAAATCGACAGGCTGCCAACACGGCGTCGATGTTCAAGGCTCTGGAGCTTTGAATCGACCAGAGCATCGTTACCGATTAGCCTCTTGGCCCGTTATCTATTGAGTCAAGTGCATCTAGTTGTTATTTGGCGGATCCATCCCAAAGGTGAGAGAAGGTGGCCTACCATGACGTCTTAAAACGTGAGTGGTTCCGCTTAGGGAACGAGATGGCGCTAAATGACTTGTATAGCTCTGTCTCTTTCCAACAGTCTAAAGACTCACGCTTTAAGACGTCATGGTAGGCCACCTGTACTCCATGCATGACCAAACTTGCGCTTTATATAAGTTAAGGAGCTGTTCAGGAGTGTAGTACTTTCTCATCTTGGAAAGGATCCCCAGCTTTTTCGTGGCCAACTAATTGCGCCTTTGCCTTAATGAATGGGGTTACACTGGTAGCCCCAAGAAGATCAAGATGGTCCGTTATCGGTACGGTCACACCTCGGAAAGATGGAGCCGGGTAGAATTGGCTCTTTTTTGCGGAAAAAAGACACGACTGAGTCTTAGCACCATTGAACCTGACCAGATTGGATTCACCCCATTCTGAGACAGCCTCCAAAGACAGGTTCAATCGCTCAACCATGGCCTCTCGGAAAGACCGGATCTGAGGCCCAGTAGCCCATGCATCGGACACGTATCTCTCAGCACCCGTGCTGTCATCTGCGTACTCAAAGGTTCCGGGTTTCAGCAGGTCATTTATATGTGAAGCAAAAACAACGTTGCGAAAATTACAGTTAACCTGATGTATTTAGCGGGAAAAATCTACATTAACTTAAACTGCTTCTACATTAATAAGCCATGTTCACATAACAAACACAAAATATAGGTGCATTGATTCCTTTTTGTTTATGTTTCAGAACTGATACTCTGGTAAAAGTTTTTAATTGTCATGAACAACTGTGCGTAGAAAGGCTAGGGTCGTTGTAACTGAGATACATATCTATAAAAAAACATCATTCAATGTCTAAGTAGAGACATTGTCAATTATCGATTACAAAATAGGAGGTTCATAAAATGTGTTTATAAATTTTGCAAACGTCTTTTGATGGATTTTTAAAGTAAATCCACGGAACCCCAAATATCTCTTCATTATTTTCATTTTAAAAAGTTGAACAACTTTCTACTTAAGATTTACCTTAAATTTAAGACAGACAGGTAAAATACTTCATTCAAATAAGATGTAAAAAGTGTCAATTTCACAGCAATGTTAAACAACAACAATTTAAAGTAAAACGAAGTTGTGAATATTGGCAACAGGAAATCGATTAAAATCGTTTCCAAAGAGAAAGTGGCAATGTTTAATTTTCACATTCTGGTCTAAAAGGTGTTCGGTCAAAGGGACATATTTTGAGGAAGTGTAAACAACTGTGGCACCAACTCCGATAATATGAAAAATAAGTTGTTACCTTCTTTTCTGATCACGTAGGTGCAAATTGTAAGAAACAGCAGATTTTAAATTTTCGGGATAGGTTTATGTGTACCTATAACACTCCTTTAGTGTGTTTCTACTTTATTCACTGCAATACTGAAGTCGAAATTGCAAGAACTAATTTGAAACATTAACACAGCTACTAAAAAGATGCCATAACAACAAAGAGATAGGGGTGAAAACACGGGGTCCGCGGCTAACAAATGGACTCCATTTATTAAATTGTAAGTCAGAGATTCTGAGTTGAAATACGAGGACTATTTGGACTAAACGATGCAATCACTAGCGGATTTAAGAGATTCCACCTTTCGTTAGTCATGCTATCTCTTTTCTTGTTATCTGATACAAAGGTAAAAATTGTTAACCTCGTTAAAAGTATCTAGTACAGAAAAATTACTTACCTACCTTGTATAATCACCATTATAGTATTTCTATAATTAAATATTACGCAAAGGACGAGGACGTAAAAAGTGGTGTTGCAAGTGGATACGAGCAACGGTAAGACGTGTTCAATATTGAAATAAATCTCTAGCAGAATGACTTGGTTCGAAATTAACCGGGGCGCCGTATAAAGCTTTAGCTTGGAGGAACGGGCGGTAAAGCGGCTCTTAATTAAATCAAGTGACACGTCTCGTCGCAGGTTACCTCAATCACACGACCCCAATAAACCCATGTGCCAAACGGAAATGTTTTATATCATGTCATTTTATATTACCATGGAAGAAGCTCCTAAGGCGCCTGAGAAATTCACCCTTTGCGCTTCTACCAACTTTATTAAGAAATACACTTATTACATTTAGGTACCTTATATTTGATAGACAAATTATATGTCTTCAGAGTAAGCAAAAAAAGAAAAGCAACAAAGAATTGAGTATTGAGTAGTCCGTATTTACCTTTATAAGCATGCTTCCAGGAAACAAGCAAAATATAAGGCATATCCTTTAAGACGCGGACTGACTACGATTTTAATCGCTTATGACCGCGTAAACTATTGTCACCACTATGCATATGGAGCGTCAATAAGATTGAAAATTGAAAAAATGATATTTGTGTTGAAATGTGACGTAAGCTGCGAATGGGCATTTATTTTACTGGTTTTCTTTAGATTATTTAAAATATAGACATAAAATTAAATAATGGTTCGGTTAAAGTTTTAAAAAAATGGAAAACCTACTAAATTCTTAAAAAAAAAATGTTGTTATCGCTGGAAATACAGAGATCTTCGACGTCAAAGTTTATTTTTGTGCTACAACTTCCCAATTTTTATTGGGAATATCAAACTCTTATTTATTATTCTGTTCGGTTTAAATTCTTCTTTATACCCTTCTCTGTTCACTGTATTTTTCGCGTAGCTTATTTTTATTACATTACGTCATACTCGACGTTCTAAGAAACCAATTTTTGGGAATATTGAGATAAGACCGCGCCTTAAGAGTAAATCCATACAGTGAGTGTATAGAGATACACTCACTGTATGGATTTGTTAGATACGTAAACGTATACAATGCCAGCACTATAAGCATAACTTAATAAGCATTCGTGTATGCAACTTCACGGCTCGCTATATCATACCGTTTCAAGTCTCATTTTCTCAAACTTTTTAATTTTCGCAATAAGTTTTTCCTCAGCTTTTACTGTGTAAAATTAATTTGTCTAAATTCGTGAAAAGCATTTAGGTCTTTTAGGACTTTTTATAGATCAAGGATAGAAAAGCATAACTTATACCTACTTCATCAAAACAGCTATTGCTCGGTATAATTATTATACATTGTACAAAAATTTAATCTATACATATATTATTTCAATTCACCATTTCAGGCAAATTTGAAAAAAGTTTGAAAAAGTTTTCGACATATTTGCCATTTCAAGAATCAGGCGGTTTGAGAATTGGCCATTTTGATATAACTAGGCTTTCTGAGAATTTGCCATTTTGAGAACTTGACCTTTTGCGACTCGATTCCCATTTTGTGAAAGACTTGCTGCGCCTAAACCAAAAAGAAGCTTTACTACCGTGAAAACTGGAAAAGTCATTTTAGTCAAGCAGATTGACCACGTATGTTCAGACACCAAAAACGTCAATTTAAAACTCGTTGGTTAGATGTATATTTAAGTAAGAACTTACAATATGAAAAATATCCAGACCAAATGCAATTGTGGTAAATACGCGCAATAATTCGTCAGAGACGGAGAAGCTCGCAAAACATCTAGGATTCAATAGTAACAATAAAAGTGGAGGTAGGCTCGGAAGCGGGAAGAGCGGAGCAACTTGTGCAGAGGCGGGTGGTGGCTGCGCAGCGGTCGCACTCATTATTTCCATAACAAGCTCGCGACGACCGCCACTCGCTCCCGCTCCCGAGTCCCGGTCACGGCAATTAATTAACTGGCTAAACGGTATCGTGTTTTACATTCTGATGTTTACGTAACTCTCCAGCGATAATGTCGCTGGTTATCGAAATGACAGCGCCGACGGTACTCATATTAATTAATTAATTATTAACTTGGCCTACCTCACTAAAAAATTAAAGAGTTTCATTATTGAGCTCGTAATGGGCACTAACGTTCTGTGCATATAGATTGCTTATTTAAATGAGGAAAAGTAAGAAAACTTTAATCAAAGAAGTAGACTGTCACATTTATTGCTCATAAGTTTAACATGGAACACTTTTTTTACGCAAATTGTAACGGAATGGGTACGTATACATTTTTGGTGAGCATGAGGAAGCAATAAAAACAGTCAAAAAATTTACCGTTACCAAAGCTCGTGAATCATAAACATTGGAGTCATGTATGTTATTTTGAATTTGAATGTTAGCTGTTAATATGTTATGTCACTAATATTTGTCGCTAGCAGATGATTAGTATCAGAATCACAAGGTGATTAATAAGCATGTCGAAGTTCGCCTGTGAACCGCATCTACACACATCGGTGTCGTAACAGCTGGCAGTGGTTGTTACTTAAATTAGTTAACAATGACACATTTCGCTGGCAAACAAACAGAGAGGAGTCCTAAATAGACCGCACGCTATTCTCGACCCGCTGCCGTCACACCGGTGCGATCGAGCCGTCTGCTGACTCACGCACACCTCAAGGTGATGCTTGCGGGAGCTCCAATCATATGTGAGCTATTCTGCCGCCATAATCCAAAAGGACGCATCTACATAAAATGAGAAACGGAGAAAAAAAATAAAACGTGTTTCAAAAATTAAAAAATTCGCTGTGTGTAAGGAAATAAACCAAATCGCTATTTTTTGGTACCAAAGGGTGTATTACAGTTTGATCTATCGGGAGTAATATGTAGACTTAATAAAAGTTATATTATTTTTTAAATAAATCAATTTTTCCTTTTCTTTTTAATAAAAAAAATGCAAGAAAATACGTAATACTGCAATGAAAAGACGCTTCTGGCCATATGCGTCCTTTCAATTTAGTATTTTTTAAAACGTCTTTCCTACTTAGAAATAATGTGTTACCAAGCCATAAAAACTAAATTAAAAAAACGTAAATAGCCATTTGCTGCTTTTCAACTTAGTAATACCGTGAAACATGGATAACGGGGACCTGAATAAAGCGGCATATTTGTCTCACTAAAAGAGGTATTCCACTTACCCAGTGTCTCAGACATCCAGGTATACATAAATATCTGTCTTATTTACGGAGAGTTCAATTAATAGAGATGATATTAGACTTATTAATTTCATTAAAAGGGTGCGCTAAATAAAATAACATAGGATATAATTACATATTTTAAACATTATCCGAATTAAAAAATGTATACAGGAGAGTTTATCTCTCACTCACTATATAAAACAATTTAGGCACATTTGCGGGTGGACCACAAATTACTGTGTGGTACAGTTTTTTTGTGCTATTAATCCGTTATCACAATTAAAGTCGTTTAGTTTACAGAATTTAAAGATAACAATTAAGCAAAAGTATTTACACTTTACACATACATATAGTCTCAGTAAAAGAAGTTAAAGAGAGACGTCATTGGGACATTTAAATCGAAAGAATAATTTTCAGAGATGCCAGGTTTATTTTGTCCCATTAACAGTGATAATTCTATGCTAAAGTGGACCTCACCATGATTTCCAGTGTCCCACTTAATAGGGATTCACTGAACTAATATTCAATTAATTTACGAAAAAAAATAACACTTTTTAAACTGAAGTAAGTACGTTTAAAATGATAATTATTTTGTATGAAATAGAACACAAAGTATAAGAATTAGGCTTAGCTATATTATTAATTATAACATAAAGTTTTAAATGTTACTATGTAGGTACAACAAACAAAAATTTTGTATTAAAGCTATCTATGTATGGATTATACTCAATATCCTACTTCCTACTAATATTATAAACGTGAAAGTTTGTTTGGATGGATGACTGGATGTTTGTTACTCTTTCACGCAAAAACCACTGAACGGATTTGGACGAAATTTGATACACAGATAGTTTATCACCTGGATTAACAAATAGAATAATTTTTAAGCCCGATTTTATGTTCACGTGGGATCATTTTCGATTTGTAGCGGGCGGAGCCGCTGGCAAAAACTAGTTAATTCATACATTTGTCTTCGATATCAACTTGAGTGAGCAATAACAAACCGCTTTCAATATAAAGCTTAAAAATCTTCTAAAAACAATTTTTTTTAAAGCTTAAAATAACTTTTCTTTTAGCCACAAAGTCGGTGCCACAAATCTCAATGAAATAAAAAACAAAGTCACCGACTTCCGAAAGAGACGTTATTACATCATATTTTGTGTTGTTTTATCTGCAGACCATTTCCTCATTGTGATAGTTAATATTCAACGCAAAAACAAATTCGAGAAAAAGGCGTTTTCCTCAAATTTTTATTTTTCGAAATGACTGAATCTATTTTAATTAAACTTTATACGCATAAGTAAGATACATAGGCCTAGTATTTAAAAAAGATTATTGGTATCTTTGTTTTTATGGAAACTTTAAAATCAGCGTAATTTAAACCTGTAATACTTATTTTTGCTCTAACTACCTGGACGCATCTGAAATGCAGTATTCCAACCGCGAGTCCCACTTCTCCCCTCATAACTAGCAAAACTATGTAGAAAAGGCATTACTGCCAGAAGTGTCTTTTCATGTTATGAATTGTTAAATATTTTGTAAATAAATGAGACGCTTCTACTAAAATGCGTTTTTTCAACTTAGTGTACGCTAAAAACGTCTTTTCTGTTTAGTAATATTCCAGTCATATCGCAGATACGTCTTTTTTAACAGTTAGATTTACAGGGTTCCCTTTAACTTATGAGAAATATAAAAATACTGGGCGATGCCATTTTTTTTACTGATTCAGAATATGTATGTAACTCAATTTTGACAAAAAGTGTAGATACGTCTTTTTTCCTAATGACGGCAGTATTGTGCAGGCGATTCTGGTTCGCAGAAATCATGTGGCAATGATAATATTATAAATACATAAGTGATTTTATTTTTAGTTTCATAGTATTCTTACTCAAGGTTTAGAGAGCTCCATTATTATTATTACGAAAAACGATATTAACACACGTGATATGATACCTACTTAAATTTTAGCACTAGTGGTGAATCTAGTATGTAAAACAGATCAATCTAATGTAAATGACTGAACAAGTTTGTTCGATAGCAAGTCAAACAGCGAGAAGCGACGCGACGGAGGCTCACGCACGAGGCATGCATGCGCGTCGAGCGCGGCCTAGTTGCGTTACGCAACCGAGCCGCGACGCCGACACACAGCAGGACGTTGATCTCGTGCTTGAACTTGAATCACCGATCACATTTTATCATTTAAGTTAAAAACCTCTTTTGTTTTATGCAAAAAATATTTGTGAAACATAACGTGAACCCCATACGTTCTCCTTTCTTATGTACCGCGCGGTAGACACAAGCTAGATTTACATGAAAATAATTTTCCAGCACATCAACGTACCAAACGCTGTCCGGAAATTGTAGGAAATTGCAAGAGAAAATGAATCCGACCGTTTGAGAGGTCCGGTTGAAGTAAAGGCTTACACGAGAGGTATTTAGGACTTTCGCATGCATGGGATGTAAGTTTCCTACATGACGGTGTTTATTTTGCAAACACAACCTAAATGCAGGAGCATTCCCGACAGACTTTGAAATTTAATTCTGTGACGTGGGCTGGTTAGATTTACACGTTATCTAAACAATAGCATTGGTAAAGAACAACTGCTGTAATGCCTTGCTGTCAAAAGATGAAACAAGCAAGCTACTTATTGTTTATGAACAAACACTGCATTAAACACAAAAGACTTAAAATAAAGAAGTCTCCATCAATCACAGGAACAGAGCCGGCGCTTCCGGACGCGACCTGGTCGGGCGAAACATTTCTTTGAATAATGAATGTAGTTAGGTATCGTGGCCCGTAACTGGACGTGATATACGCCGTCGTCGGCCGCATGCATAATTTCACTTATTTTATGTGGTTAATTGTCGAAAATGACCGCCAGTGAAATATATTATGGCGTACGGACGCCAACACCGCTGGTGGCGGCTAATGTATTCCGCAGCTCGTGCTCCGCCCGCCCTCGGCTTCGATACACCGTCTTTGTGTAGGTACTTCGTAGCGCCTGCACATATGTATGGTACACACGCTACACACTAAGCCTAATGCAAATTAACGCTATCGAACTTTACCTGGTAAAGAATTAAATTATTTACCTATCCATTAGGAATGTATGTTTTACGGATTAAAACTGCGTATATTCTTAAATTTCTAATGGCATATAGTGATTTTAAATGTTATGATATTTGTTTCAATTTAACGGGTTTATCATGCAAATATGCATGTTTTTAATTTATATACTTGATCCGCATTTTTTTACTCTTAATTTTTTTACATAATTATTTATTCAATACGTCAGCCACAAAGTGATCGTTTTTTATGCGTCTGCTTTGTTTTTGTATTTTATCTTTCAAATAGTTTTACCCATTCAGTTTTTCAGTGCTACCGGTACTAAGAATTGAGTACAAAATTACAAACAAACTGGTGGAGTCGCAAAATTGTAACGTGTAAACCACGTTAAAATTCTGCGACTCTACTAGTTTCCTAGGTTAGTTATGTTTGATTTGATCTCTCATTTTTTCCGTTTTATATTAGTCTGGTGATAACAGCAGCAATTGGCCACACTCAACTCGTGGGTCAAACAAAACCATATTACGCGTTTATATTACCGAAGCTGTAAGATTTTTAAATTTTTTACGTATGTCCTACTGCATAAATACGTATAAGGTGTCAGGTCCAGTGTGATAGGAACACAACAATTTGCGTAGTGTTGTGAAACACGTATCGTGCGGAGTCCCGTACGGAACAAGTATTTGTGTGATCTGATCTAACTACTAGTAGTTGTTCTGGGTCTGGGCGTTGTGTACGAGTTCAATTTTTTTGTTAGCACACCCACGATACAGCAAGAAATTCTTAGTGTAGGACAAAGTATTTTCCATGAAAAAATAATGTAAAGGAAAAAAAAAACAACATGATACAGTACTATGTGTTTGACATTTTGACACATTTACTAATCAAACAACGATTAAAGACGTTAGTTAGTTTTTGACAATTAGAACCTTATTAACTTTTTATTTATTTAAAATATAAAATTAATTTCACATACGACCACAACTAATAAATAGTTAATTATGTAATAGTCTGAAAGGCCTTGTGAATGCACACGAGTCTAATGGCATTACGTGGTTTAATGGCAAGTTTAGTTCACAGTGAATCTCGAGAACATAAATTTGAGGGTGTTGTATAAGTAGGTAGGTCGTCGTTTACGTGCACAATCGCAGCAGCTCGCGCGTCTACAATGCGGCTGCATTACAATTTTTCAAAGCAGACACAAGCGACAGAGCATAACAAAAGAGCTAGGAAGTCGCAAATAAACGAGCGCTGCGGAGAACCAACTTGTACGCACACCCTGCCTACGCCGTAGCCGTAACATCGTAGTAGACAAGCTACACTGAACACATGACTTTTTTTTAACGCATTTCATAAAATAATTTCTACCTAACATCTCTCGACTTATCTATTAGTCGAATTTTACTTCACCGGTGTTCTTATAAGGGAGCCGGCTATGAATAACATTGAAATACAAAGACTATCCAATTTGTGTAATGTAAGTTTTCGACGGTAAATGTGAACTTTCAAAAAGCTTGGAGGTAAGGCGGTCGGTCGGAGTATCTCTACATTTAGCGATTTCCGGGCGCAGCGATGAATACGGAGAGATCGGGCGTTGCGATATGGCCGGCGGCGGGCGGCCCACCGCGTCTGCGTTCAACGCGCGGGAATCGCGGCTACATCAACCGTGTCTAGTTGGCTACACTGGCTACTACTATATCTAATTTTACTACGGATACTCACATTATTTTTTATAATAAAAATATTTAAGCCGTTCATTTTCACGTTCAAAAACATTCTCAAAGTTATGCTTTTTTTATAATTTACAAGACTGAAAAGTTTAAGCACAGCTGAATGAATTTACAAAAATAAGATACGAAAATAACTGGATAATTACTTTGAAGCTATTAAAGCATCTTACAAATGTTTCTTTCCCGAGAATTCTCTTGTAGAATTGATATTTCCCGAGGAAATTCATACACTCGTAGCGAGACTTCTTACGGCTACGTTTTGAGTCTACGCGCTACGGCGCGCGGCGCTACGAAGCTACGATCAGCGTGTTTTCATTGTTATAATGTATGTCATGAATTCATGACTGATTTCATAAATTCGTTTGCACGGCACAAAAGTTTTAAATTTTCATTACAACGCGAACGGTACACTATGGCGTTTTTTCTAGGTGAATAGGGAGTTTCTTTACAAACAGGGAGAAATTATTTCGTATCCATCAGATGGAACGGCGTTGAAACTGCTCTCAAAATGAGACGAGCTGGAGTACCATTGGCAGCTGGAAATCAGATGGCTTAGGTAGATCCACTGACTGGTATACGCCACGGGGAACTACAAATTGACTCAAGTCACAACGAACAATTTGTACAGAGCCTCAGTGGCTTACCTATAGATGATGTGCGTGAGTTTAGCCAACAAAATTGAAAACTCGTGAGAAAGCATTCAAACTGAGTCAACTTGGAACCCAGTATCTTGGTCGGTTAAAATAAAATTATATTTTTGAAAGCAGTGATGTTTTGAAAACAATAATATGGTTTAAAATTTCAAAACGACTGACAGTAATAATTAAAACTGTTTTTAAAGAAAAGAAAGGTTTCTTCATACAAAACCACTTCAGCCTAGTTCAAAATTCAAGAATTTTTGAACTTCTTCTGGCTCTGGGGAAAACTCTCGTACTATAGAAAATCTATCTGAGACTGCTGCTTATATGGGACGATTTATAATATTATTTTAATTATTTTAATAGTGATATCGCATTAATATTTGCATTTCAAGCGTTAACTTGGCTATCAATAACAGCAATAAAATACAGCTGCATAGCTGTAGACTTCATTCAACCAGGCTACTGGCTTATTGAATACGCAATTAGGCTGCTTTTCCACCAGAGATGCACTATGCTACGTTGCTGCGGATGCGTTTGATATCCACCAATCATATTCACTGGTTTACATAGCACAGCACTGGTGGAAACGGATTCAACTTAGATGTGTTTTTTATATGTAAGGATGCGTGCTATGGCTGCGTGCTGTGGCTGCGTGCTATGGCTGCGTGCTGTGGACGCGTGCTATGGGTCGTTTTCCCTAGTATCGATACATCGCATAGCTCGAGCTGCGCATCTTCATAGTGCAGCTACCTTGTGACAGCACATCTTCGTAGCGCAGCTACGCATCTTCATAGCGCAGCTACCTTGTGACAGCACATCTTCGTAGCGCAGCTACGCATCTTCATAGCGCAGCTACCTTGTGACAGCACATCTTCGTAGCGCAGCTACGCATCTTCACAGCGCAGCTACCTTGTGGCGGCGCATTTTCATAGCGCAGCTACCTTGTGACAGCGCATCTTCGTAGCGCAGCTACCCATCTTCATAGCACAGCTATATAGCGTAGCATCAGTGGAAACGGTCACACAGTTTCGTAGCTCAGCTTTTACATCCTCGCAGCACAGCTACATAGCGCATCTCTGGTGGAAAAGCAGCCTTAGAGTAGTCACCTACTGGGCTAAATTATAAGACAATAAAATCAGATCAAACAGATATAATACCACTATTTACATATTTTTGAATGAACTTTATTCATTATTTTTCCTTAGTTTTTTAATGAATTTTAGTAGAATCTGAATCATCAAATGTTCATCCTGTTAATTCAATTATAGGAAACCGTTATTTTCTTCCAGTAGTTAAGAGGGTCGGCTTTCAAAAGTTTCGATCATCGGCACTGATCAACTAATATGTGAAAATTGTTTATATAACATAACTGTAAAACATGTTTAACCGTATTTTAGCCATGAAAGAACGACGGAACTACGGATTAAATAAATAACAGTTACAAAACTATTATAGGAAGTAGAGATGAGAGAAGTGAATAAATTATTCACTATCATCAGTGCTTGGAATTAATGAGACAATAAAAAGGTTTTTTTATAATAACTGAGGAGTCAAGGTGTTGTATTCATCATTATTTTAAGCCACGATTTTTTAAATTGTTTCTTTTTCTATTTTATTTTTGTTCTTGTATAAAAATGTAAAGAATAAGGAAAAATATTGAATAATAATTATCATAGCAGTCTATTTGCAGACTACTCTTTTTTACAGGTAATCTAGTCTACAAGATATAATTGAATAAAGTGACAACTTTACTTGGGTATAACTACTATGGGTATCTAAACACCCAAAGTTGCTTAGAAGGATAAACATCCTTCTAAGCAACTTTTGGTATTAATCTATGACATTACAAATAAACACCGGCTATACAGTTCTATAAACAGGTATTATGTTTTGTAGATCAACAGTTTTTTTTGCGATATTAATCACACCTTGCTTTACTTGTTGTTTTATTTATAATATCTTAAGTTTAACCTCTGTACTATCACATCTTAGGATGATAATAACTTTGTTTACAAACAATCTGATCTGCGAAACTCTAAAGCGACGTTCAATTTAAACTAATACTTCATGTTAAGACGAATTCTTTATTTGCGTGCATTAAAATAGCATCGCGAACAACGACATGTAATCAAATAAATCAGAATTACACTACACTAAACTAAGCGATGCTGATAGCATTATTCAAATAAGTAAACGAACGAGGTTTGTTAGAAATATATACAGATTGTGTGACATGTTAGAATTTGTTGTATTGTTATTCGCAAACATGATATTTATGAAAAGTAACACTAGCTTACTCAAAACTGATAATAATTTCCTCGCATCAAAAGCTCACACCTTTTGAATGTGAAAGGTCACGGTACAAAAATAATTTGGAAATTGAAAACCGATTCGTATACAACATCTTGTCGGGAGATCATTGTTAACGAACACCTTCTAGATAGTAAATAAACAATGTCGTACGTACATTACTAGTAAATAAACAATGATACATTGATAACATAAAAGAAAAGCTCTTACAATTTGCAGTTTAAGATCTTTTCCAGCAGCAGCGGCGGCTGTAACAGACGTCGTCACTGGCGATAACCACTGGTGTAAATTGATATAACGTTTTGGTAAAAGTTTTAGCGAAACATCAGCCTGTGCATATGCCCGCTCTAGGCATGCGGCGGCTGCACCGTCCAGCGCGAGCGCCGGCTCGAGCAGGGCCCCACCGCCCTCTAACACCACCATAGTACTAACAGTATTGTCACTTCAAGTTTCAAAACACAACACAGAAGTCACTTCACAGCCGGCAAGCTCGGGTCGGAGCTACATGTCTCTCACAAGGTACGTGGCTCCCAAGCGGCGAGAGTCGCGGAACTGGCGCGGCGCGCACCTGCCGCGGGCCGCGCCACCCGCGCCCCTCTCGTGCCGCCTACAGACTCGTCAACAAACACCGTTGCTGCAGCGGTCGCCCTGCATCTACAAAGCTTTGCAGACTACTTTCGTCCCACTTTTCCAACTCTCAAATATAGTGACAACCGGATCCAGTTTCCATATAGGTAGGTAATAATATACAGATAGCACCTAGGAACGTTGGAAAAGATTACTTAAATAAAGCCAACGCCAATGATAACGAAAATTCCTTTGAAATGCTAACTGTGTAGAAAACAGTCGTTAAATCGTAAGCAATTAAGGCAAGACAATAGAAACCACTGAATAAGGTCCTGAAAATTAGTTAGCAAGCGAGTTAGCGATGCACGAGGCGTCGTTCTATTCGCCACGTGACCAATATTCTAAAGCCCCTCCTTCTTTCAATAATTCAAACATTCCTTCTCTAAACAACAACGACTTCCAAACAATTAAGGAACTCTCAATAATTAACGGTCCATAGGCAAGTTGGTTTGAATTCGCAGGAACAAACCTTAGCGATAATTAGGAAATACAATTCTTTAAATAACTTTTCCCAAAACAAAACTTCGCGAAAACAAATGTCATCGAAGTGCGTGATTCAAAGTTGAATCCAATTTATAAGACTGTTCCCTAGAGATATTTCGAAGCAATGATAAAACTTGGAAAAATATTTCGATTCTATCGGTCCTACGCCGTTTGCGAAAGTGGTACATTTAAAAATGTTATTTTACCAATGGAATAAAACTCGAAAAAGTACATAAGGATGAAATTGAAAACACAGGACTCAAGTTAACAGAAAAAATAATCTCAATAACTTGTATTCATAGTTCAGGTAGCGGCACATCTAAGAAGTAGAATGTGTATGCCGCAGAAATTAATTTGCCATAAACACTGGTATTAATAGACGCGAGACAATAAGCCAGCCCCCCGTGAACTCCTAGTCAGCGACCTAATGTTTTACAGCACGCGAGCCACGTCGTCGTCGCACCCCCGACCTCGAAAACGCGGTTTTCATTTACATACAACGCTTACAAACAAGATGATGTTACAAATCAGAAAAATATGTGTGGAAAAATTCCGCTTTCTTTGTTACACGATACGGTAATTGAGTTTGGATTCGGATCCTAATGAATAGTATGCCTTTTGAGGCTTGAAAATGTTTAAGGATAATATTATTTATACCTGTGTGTGCATTGTGATTTTCAATTGTAACAGATGTTTAAAACCGATTTGTCTTTGACAATTCAAAAGTGCCAATAACTGGCTTATTTGAAATAAATGCTTTGATTTTGATGAGAAAATAGATAATGAGAACGATGATCATAAACAAAGTAACATTAACGTACGTACATTACGTACATTTAGAATTAATTATGACTAAAAATTTATATTGTATGTTACAAGATCTGCAAATTATTAGATTAACCCGAAACAGTAACAAAATTACGAAAAAAAAAGAAATACTTTTAAAGTACTTGTGGTTTTCTTTATACATTGTATTATCTAGAGAAAAATTATAAATAAAACTAGCACTTCGCCCGCGACTTCGTCTGCGCGTGTTTCTAACTTCAAACTCAGTAAATTTAAATGCCCAGTCACCCTCCTTATAGGTTAATTTTGGTAAATCTAAAAATGTATCCAACTAACATAACTTAAAAAAAACTTTCACATTGAAGAAACCCTCTAAGATTGAATTTCGCAAAGTCTGTACCATTGTGACTTCATTTGATTATAGGTTTTCAAAATTAAGCCCAATAACCCACCTACAACCCTTTCGAGAGAAAATTAACCTTTGAAACAGTTTTGGTTTTGCTTCAAGATTCTAACTAAACAGATTGATGAAATATAGATGAACGCGTCCTTTATTCGATTGAGAGATTTATGGCAAGTTTATCGTAGCAATAAGTACCTAAAATCGTTCCCTTAAAACTTAATCACCCCTTTTCACCAACGTAGGGGTGATTTTCGAAAAACCCAAAAACACGTGTTTGATTATTTTTGATCTAATTTCTATAAACTGAGTTTCAAATTTATCGGTTAGCGCGTTATAATTTTCCCATACAAACTGACATCGTCTAGATTACCAATGGAGGGTAAATTAAAAAAATAATAATGCTCTTCTTTTTTATTTACTTACACTCATATTTGTGCCAAGTTTCAAGTTTACAAACCCAAGGAATAAGATTTTACATACAAAAGTTTTCACCCCTTTTCACCCCCTTAAAGGTGGATTTTCGCAAAAACCCTTCTTAGTGCTCACCTACATAATAAATTGCAACTTCCGATCAAAATTCAGGTTATACGTTTAGCGGTTAAAGATCTCCCCTTTAAACTTGAATACCCCTTTTCACTAATTTGGGGGGTGATTTTCGAAAAATCCAAAAACACGTGTTTAATTATTTTTGATCTTGTATATAAATACGGATTTTCACATTAATCAACTCACGCGTTATGATTTTCCCATACAAACTTTAACAACGCCTAGATTACCAATGGAGGGTAGTTTTAAAAAAATAATAGCGCCAATCTTTTTTGTTTATTATTGTTCTTATTCGTGGCAAGTTTCAAATTTATAAACCCACGGAATAAGATTTTCCATACAAACGTTTTCACCCCTTTTCACCCCCTTAGAGGAGGATTTTCGCAAAATCCCGTCTTATTGCTTCCCTACACGGTAGATTGCAACTGCTGTCCAAAATTCAAGTTACTGCGTTTAGCGGTTTCGGCTGTAGTCGAGTCTTAATAAAAAACCCTGTTCTTTTATATATATGTATAGATAACAAGGAGTGGTAGAAAATAAGCCCAAACACAAATGGAAGAAATGTGCATCATCAATTATTCCACAATTTAAAGGATTTTAGGAAATAGTCCATTCAGACAGCGACTGTCATTCTAGCGAACGTAATTAACTTTTTTTTCTTCTGCATTTTCAAGTAACTTTGTAATTCTTTGGTCCCAACAGTTTGAAATCCATAATTATGATACAGTGGTTAGAAAGTTATTATTAGATATACTATCACATTGTCATGTGTATCATGATCACTAACAAAGATGGCAATTTGTTTTTGGCTTATTTAGATATTTAGGCTACCATTGTAGAAAATTTTCCATTTTGATGGTTTGCCATTTTGAGAATTAGGGTTTTCAAGAATTTGCCGTTTTGAGAATCAGGCGTTATAAGAAATGGCCATTTTGAGAATTAGGCTTTTAGAGAATTGGTCCATTGCGCCTCGGTTGCCATTTTGCAAATTAGGCTTTTTGCGCCTAAATCCTTTTCATAATGATCAAATCACCACCACCATACCATTTCTATAGAAATCCTGGAACCGAATCCTGGCTCCTTTTTATTACGATTTTATGATCATCAGATCTGACAAATGAAATATCATCATCATCATCTCAGCCATAGGACGTCCACTGCTGAACATAGGCCTCCCCTTTAAATTTCCACATATACCGGTTGGAAGCGACCTGCATCCAGCGTCTCCCGGCGACCTTTACAAGGTCGTCTGTCCACCTCGTGGACAGACGACTGGTGGTCGTGGTGGACGTCCTACGCTGCGCTTGCTAGTCCGCGGTCTCCACTCTAGCACTTTTCGACCCCATCGGCCATCTGCTCTGCGAGCAATATGAAAATATATATATAATATAAATGAAATATAGTAATTATTAATCTAGGCTCGTGATTGTCTTCCTTCTTTTCGCTAATATGACCGATACACAACATACTGACTCAGACAAAAAGTTACAAGTTGCATTTAGAGATCGGGTTCTATTCCTGGCCCGATCACAAGGAATTTAATTGAAGTTTTTTTTTAAGTGAATTTTTTCATTTTAAGAAAAGGTATTGGCAAATATATGTTGACAACGTGAAATGTTGTCAATTTGTGTCACGTTTACAATGAGTTGCGGCCGCGAGCCGGCCACCTCCGCCGAGTGCACGGACGGTTCGACACTCGACTCTGTGTCGGCTCAATTATTCACACGACACGCCCCCACCCACCGCATCATCCGCTTGCTGCCAAATTAAAAGTAAATAACGAAATGAAAACAAGCGGGCCCGCGCCGCCAGGGACTCGCAAACCTTTTACCGCTGTCGAGTAAACAACTAGATACAGCTAAACACACTTTATCATTCTATCGGCTATCTATTTGCGAATGCAGATACTGATCGCAAAATATGCACTTTATAACTTGTAAAACCAACACTGAAAATATTATTTATTCTTAAAACATAAAATTTATTTCTGCGTTTGTATGCTTTGTGAATTCGTCTATTGTTTACGCCTTTATGAAGTATAAAAACATAATTACTTTTTATGGCAATTAAACGTTTTGCCTCTTTACCTATACAGGTGATTTTTTCAACTGGGCGTGGATGGCTATATCCGAAACTATGAGGAATATCAAAAAACGTTGAAAGGAGTCTCGAGGCCGATTTTGACGAAAAATAGAACTGCATCATTGGATTTTAGAAAAATCAATCATTCTGGCCAGGAATCGCACCCGCTGTATTTGGAAAAAAAAACACACACCCTGTATTATTACACCACTCGATAGTGTTCCTAATAAGGATAAAATCCTGGGAAGTTATTATATACGACAAACTTAAGGAAATAGCTAATTTTTAAGAAATTGCTATTTTTCTATGTTAATTTACTTCTACCGAGCCATAATTTATTCGAAATTATAAAATTTCAATGTTTCACCGGATTTGACGTCTCGACAATCCCACTGTATTCAACAATACGAAATTGTTGAGTTGAACAAAAAATAGCATTATTTCAAAGAAGAAACTGAATTTATGTTTCGAATACAGTCATTGCCTTGAAGATTGACCAGTTTTTTATTTTTTATTTTACGTTTTCCTTAGGTTTGCCGTTTATGATTACTTCCCAGAATTTGATCCTTATTAGCAACACTATCGAATAGTGTAATAATACAGAATGTGTTTTTTTTCGAAAATCTGTTCGATTCCTGGACAGGATTATTGATTTTTTTAAATCCAATGATTCAGTTTTAGTTTTCATCAAAATCGGCCTCGACACTCCTTTCAAAGTTTTTCGATATTCCTCATAGTTTCGGATATAGCCATCCACGCCCAGTTGAAAAATTCACCCTGTTTACGGTGGAGAAAATGATGACTTAGTAGCATGGTAAGAACTACCGAGGGAAAACAAGATTATGTAATGATCGTAGCACGTGGCTGATTCGGTAGTTATGTTTGCCAAACGAACAGAAAAGGTGTGATATTAACAAATTTTTATTTATATCTCACGAAGTTTAATAAACGGCCACATACTGAAAATATCTGTAGATTGTTTAGGTACACAATTTGTCGGTGAAAAAAGGCAACTAACAGCTAGAACCAAAAGCACTATTCTCAGGGGAGAGCAATTTCGAAGAACAATGAACTGGGATGAATAGTGGCGCCGAAGTAAAAAGTCTATTTACATCATATGCATATTTGCTACCACAATGTGAAAAAAGCTGCAGATACTGTGTTGTTGCGTGCATACAGAGGCGGCTAAGTAATTACCCGCTAAGCATTGCAATACAGGATTAGATTGTTAAACAGAAAAAAAAAAACAATATTTACCAACGCAAGGTTTATTAAAAATATATGGTGACGCGAGATCATTAGTGGAAACATCAAGTCTGTGTAGGGGATGTTTCGTGGAGGACAGGTGAGACAGTAACGAGCGGTCGCCGAGTCATCGTGAGCCAGAGAACAACCCCTTACGGCGAAAATTGTCACACAGCAAAGTATGTCACGGGGCTATATCATTATTTGGCCAGGTGCGAAATCTTTAAGAATTAGAACTTTGACTTGTTTCTTGCTTTAGTCACATGGGTAATTAATACAAAAATTGGAGGTAAGCTAAGCGTCTTGTTGAATCTGAATTGCAGTTGCCTTACAAAAAATTTCCCTTTAGAAATTTTGATCATAAATTTTCCATACTTTCCACTGTAACTATCTGAATCGCTAACACCGGGCTACATACATAATATTCCGGTTTAATATTTAACTAAATTATAAATACAACATTTTGTAGGCTCGAATCTAGTTCATTAATGTGGCCGTAATACATGGAAGATTTCTCTTTTCTTTGACTTGAGAGAAATTAACCATTATCTTGAAGTACTGCTATGAGTAGCAACATGTGTTGTTAGAGGAATGTAGGAAGTGATGGTTCTCGAGCAGCAAACTGCAAACCGAGCACAACAGCAAGTTGAACGGCCGGGGACGCAGCCGAGCGTGGCCAGTACGGCTTCGCACCCAACACATAATATACTTCAGCTAACTCAAGCTGTCATGACAACAAACTACTTATTGACTTTATCAAATTGTCTGTGCAAATAAAATATATATTTTTTTTACAGAATTTATTCATGGAAATTTCTTGAAAATAAAACAAGATGACTCATTTTTGAATCAATACAGTATCGTGCTAATGAATGTGGATTATTAACAATAGGACCGAGTATATACCGACTATAAAGGGCAACTTAACAGATTTATGTGACAAAGCATTTTATACACAACAAAACCACCGATTCGAAAGAACAATTACGCGAGTCAAAGCAGGTATATCTCGGAAAAGCGCGGCGAGATATAACAAATCGCTAGCGTAACAAAAGAGGCTTTCTCGCGGCCATTACGACGCGGCACACAGAGGAAAGCGAGACGCGAGCACAGGCGGTGGCGGCGCGGCGGGTGGCCGCCTACGATTAGCGTATGCGGCACTGGAGGCGGCCGTGCCGTACCCCGGGGACCTGCCCAATTTACGATTGCTGCAAAGAATATCTTCGACATGGCATTTTTGCGAGCCGCTAGTGACCGTTGCTTACTATTTGGAGGAAGGCTATGTAGCACTATCACTACTTATTTTAGTAGGAAAACAAAACTCAATATTTATCCGGATCGATTGAATAAATAAAATTTCACAGTAGTCGTACGAATGCAAGGTATAGACTACAGGCCTGGTAACCGTAATAAGGGCCTCCATAAAACGTTACATTAGGTAACAGCGGCTTCTGAGGCGGCTATAAATATCTCCGTTCGGAAGTAAGGCCAGTGTCCCGTGGGAGGACGACACATCGTCGAGACGAGCGGCGGTGGACGTGTCGGACGAATAAAAACATCTCTCTCACCTCGCGTGCTCTTTCGAAGAGCGAACGCGCGGCCTCACCACCGCCAATCAATATCACTTAGCAATAACTGCGACCTCTCCATATGTGACCATTATCTTTATATGCCGCGTTACTAAAATTACGACTGCTTCTACTTCATATAAAATTCATCTTCCATTTTTATTGAGTTATTTCTTGTAAGGCTTTGTCGTATTGGACTGCATGTCTTACTTTTTTATATTAAAACATGATAAAGTTATACAGGGCGTCCCACGGCTATGCCACATGGAGGGAAAGTACCTTGAATATTGTAGATAGAACATTTTACTGAAAGAAGACATTATTTTAATTTAAAAAACAATTTAAACTGCATTCATAGATTAAAAAAAAATACATGGTTGTACCGGTAATCGAACCCACTACACGAGAAAAATAATTACCCTGTAGTTTTATCATACCAATCGAAAGGCTTCATCATAAGGATTATTTTTTGCTACATAACATACTAAATATTAGAGTTTAAAACGGGATATTTGCCATGTTTATTATTTGATTTGAGTTTCCGATATTTCGGCACTGTTGCAAGCGTCATGATCACGGACGAACTGAAGATATTGCGGGTGGATGTTTATGAGCATACAAATCGGTCTACCCTCCTCGTTCGTTTTTTGAGTTCGGCACCACTACTATTGTCACTCGTCTCACCCACAACACGATACTTATTGTTCCCGACACAGAAAACTCACTGTATCCGCTCGCGACGTAGCACGGTGGGCTGAAAATCGGCTTTCATAGACTTAGGCATTTTATTTTTCAAGTGCCAGTTTTTATACCGGATATCACTTCTATTAGTTATAACAATATACAAAAATGACACCAGAATTAATTCTGCACAAAAACGAAGGAATTATAATTTTTTTACGAAAATTTTGTATGGAGCTAGTATGAAAAATCGAAATATCTCTAAAACGGCAGGGATAACCGTAATATCCTTATAGGGCGTTATAGTACTAATTATTTATGATTTTTTGACATACGTTACATAATGGTTGTAGATGCCGTTTTTTTAAAAAAAATTGTCAAAATATTTTTATTTTTTTTTACATATGAAACGTTCGTTTTAGTGTTTAAGTTGAAGAATTCAGAGCTTTAACAACTCTTAACATAAAATAGCATCACCCCTATAGACCTGAAGGACTAGACAGAGCATCTCCATCTGTCAGTTTCAGTGGCACCAAGGAGGTCATGAAAATGCTTGAATCATCATGCTCGCCGTCCATTTTCTGCTTGTATCGGCTTTGGTTAGAAGCACCATCAAATCCTTACTTCAATATCAGTTTTAACTGCTTATTTTCCACATTATCAGAAAGACTTTGAAGAATCCGCTTCACCGTGATGTCAAGTAAAGCTTGAAGTGTAATTCTAGCTGATCAATCCGTAAATGATACTGATTGATTAGGAGGGTAGCATGCAAGCTTAGTTTGTTGCAGTTTATAGTAGGATGGGTAAATATCCTTAGATTCTTCCCGAATGGCAGTCTCTCGCAACGTAATATATTGCCATTTTGAAAGTTTAAGTGATAGAAGCAATCCAAGTGCTTTCTCTGGTGTAAATATTACTGTTTCACTGGTTTCTTAATGCTCTCATTGATTTTAACGGCAGTTTCTGTATTTTTGACCATATATTCGATTACAGATGCGATATCTTCATACCCTTCTTCTTTTAAACGTGCTGCAGCTGCATATGCCAATTCAAAGGAATCGTCGCCAATGTGCTCACTAGATCTTCTCTTTTTCTGTTTGCTTCCCAGATCTTTTAATGGTTTTCGGGACCTTTTTGTCATTGTTCCAACAGTCGATGATGTCGGAGGTTCTGGAGAGACAGAGCATGCTCTTGGTATCTCATCAACAGTTGGTTCTTGATTTATTAAAGGTTGCACGCAACTTGAAAAATCAATATTTGCTTGCAGCCACTCTCCGTACGCATTTCTAAACTTATCAAAGAATCGTTTAGATTTCTGCCACCTGTTTAAAGCAGCTCGCGTGAATCTCCGGCAAAATTCTTTGAGAGTTACTTGATCTTCGGCAGATAGGCAATCGCCTATACGGGACACAATTGCACTAAACAATACTTCATGATTAAAAGAAGGACACTCACTTTTTAGAAGAACAGACAAGTCTAAATGTTTGTTCTTCTAAAAAGTGAGTGTCCTGTAAGTTGAGTGTTCTTCTAAAAATTAGTTAACTACCCTCGTTAAATTTATAAAAGATATGATAATGAAAATTTATAATCGTCAAAAACATTTCGTAGAACCCATAGTACAACTAATCAACAAATTAGCTCACTAATTATAAAAAGGTGAATGCGGTTCTTAGTTGGTATTGTTGCGAGATATTTCAAATCATTTAATCACATATTAGGCTCATTAGCATGAGAAAACTACAACCATCATTCTAATTACTTAATTACTTGTCATCAGACTCATTAGATGACTACACAATATGTTATTTTGTATTTTGATCGTATGCAAGGTTTTAAAATTCCTTTTGTGTCGATATTTTTTATGTGTCCGGTTATGTTATAATCATACTTTTAGGGTGTGATTAATTAACAATTTAATTCCCCTATCTTTCAAAAAGAAGCGACAACATGGGCACTTTGACATTGATATTCAACTATTTGGTATTGTTGGAAGTCTTACAAGATTAACAAGATACTACACACCTCTGTCTAGTCCTTCAGGTCTGGTCGGGGTGATGCTATTTTATGTTAAGAGTTGTTAAAGCTCTGAATTCTTCAACTTAAACACTAAAAAGAACGTTTCATATGTAAAAAAAAATAAAAATATTTTGACGATTTTTAAAAAAAAAACGGCATCTACAACCATTATGTAACGTATGTCAAAAAATCATAAATAATTAGTACTATAACGCCCTATAAGGATATTACGGTTATCCCTGCCGTTTTAGAGATATTTCGATTTTTCATACTAGCTCCATACAAAATTTTCGTAAAAAAATTATAATTCCTTCGTTTTTGTGCAGAATCAATTCTGGTGTCATTTTTGTATATTGTTATAACTAATAGAAGTGATATCCGGTATAAAAACTGGCACTTGAAAAATAAAATGCCTAAGTCTATGAAAGCCGATTTTCAGCCCACCGTGCGTAGGAACGGTGTTTTTTCGGTTTTTACACAATTTGACCACTGGGTTCCAGGCCCTCGACAGTTGAAACCCATCCCCTCACGATAGAAATTTTTATATTTAGTTATTTCAATTACTTCTCGAACCAATCTAGGTATGAAGTGGAATTGTGTCGAGATAACCTGAGGGTTATGTAACTCGATCCAGTGGTTGGGACCCGATTCCAATAGATGTTGAGCTATTACAGATTTTTGGATATCGTTATTTTTTTTTAATCTACAATAGCTAAACATCTAGCAAAATATCGGAACCTCAAATCAAATAATAAACATGGTAAATATCCCGTTTTAAACCCTTACATTTATAACAGAATAGTGACCATGTCGGTCTAAAAACAAATAACATAGTGTCAGAAATAAAAGGAAGACCATGAATTTTAACATTTGATGTGAAATTTTGTTCTGACAAATAAAAAGAACAAAAATAACTTAGACCTATTATTGTAAATATCCACCACAACAAGATAAAAAAATCGACAGGGAGTGAAATAATCAAAAGAGTGCGACTTTGTATTCAACAAAATGTAATGGGACGCATTTTAAGCATTTGATATTGATTAATTTTGTAACAAAAATGTTACAAAATTAATCAATATCAATTCATGGTCTTCCTTTTATTTCTGACACTATATGTTATTTAGCAAAAAATAATCCTTATGATGAAGCCTTTCGATCGGTATGATTAAACTACAGCTGATTATTTTTTTTTTTGTGTAGCGGATTCGATTCCCGGTTCAACCATGTACTTATTTAAAAATCTATAAATGCAGTTTAAATTGTTTTTTAAATTAAAATAATATCTTCTTTCAGTAAAATATTCTATCTACAATATTTAAGGTACTTTCCCTCCATGTGGCATAGCCGTGGGACGCCGCCGTACCGTTAAAACGTACCTAACACAAGTATACCTAGTAGTCAAATCGGACTTTATACTAACTTGGGAAAATAATACTAATACATAAAAAAGAGACATCATAAACGTAAAAAAAACTTTTATGTAAATATTTTGTAAACGTTATATTACTCAATCTATTAGTCTAATTACCTTTAGTCATAATTATTATATCCTATAGGCGAGCGTCAGTACATAGTAGACCGGTAACGTGGCTTTCGCGGGAGAAATGTTCTTAGTTTCACTCGATGGCAGTGAAACTGAGCTTTAATATCGCCACGATGAAGCCGTTGCCCGTTTATATTCATTCAATATTTTTTATTAGACGTTTCTATGCTTGAAAATAGACAAAACTAACTTTAAAGAAATATTTTGTGCTAAAGTGGCCGCCGGACAAGGGTTGCTTTAAAATTGTACGAAAGAAGCTGTGCAAATGTTACACAATCTGGATGTAAGTCATTAATAATTCTTGAAAGCGGAGTCGACTGTTCCACTAGGGTCAACACAATCCCAACAACTTGAATAAGTCAAAATCATCAAATCACCTTAGTAGGTAAAGCAAGAATGCAAACAAGGGGAGACCCACAAATTGCTTGCGTTATTAGACGTACCTTAAAAGTTTAGGGTGGGCTTAGTTTACAGAGGTAAGCTTGAGGTTAGGCTAGGTGAGTTTGTTTTGTGGCCATGTCAACAACACTGATCAAGTAGGTGGGTATCTACGATCTGAACAGGTATTTCATAAAATTAAGAAATCCATCGAATTATTATTATTGTAGTAAATAAACACTTTTATTGTTTAACTTTCACCAACGACCTAGGCCCATACCAGAGAGGTTTGTAAGTTTGTTAGTATTGTTTTATTGCCAATTTTATTACAAGAATAATGCTGTTGCAATCATTTATTTTGCTACCTGCATAATAATTAGGCAGTTCATCTATAGAAGCTTCATATATAGCGTGCATGTGGAGTCGATGTTAGTTAAATGTATTCCCTGGGGGCTCAGTTTACGCTTGGTGTACGTCCATCAAATGTCACAATCAATTACCGCGACTACCCTCCCCGCCTCTATAGATGTGTGTTTAAGGTTAACAGACAGTTGTGTTTTGGGCTTTAAGTACTAGTTTGTCTATCAAATTCTTCATTACAAGAAAAAACCTTTTTAACGGAGCGTTGTTGCAATAATTGTGCAAAGTTATACTTAAAATAGGAATGAAATTAAGTTTATTCTTGTTTTCATAACGTCTGACGGAACTTGGCTGAATAACAATCTGCGAAGCGGGTAAGTGAATTTTAAATAAAAGAGCGAGACGTCGAGGGTCGGCGACGGCCGAAGCGGTCCTAAGTTTTGTCATTGTTTCTATATTGCGCGGGGCAATTAGCGCAACTCGGACGCGCCACGAGTCCCGCTCGGCCCGCCCGCGCTCGCTACCGCCAATCAAAATGCGGGAAAACCGCACTCACCCTCCCAAACTTAACAAACCTTTAAATTTGTGTCGCTGTATCGACACTTCAACTAATGATCAACCGGATAACCAAAACATTACAATGATTTTTGCTCGAACATGTATTTGGCGTGAAAAATCTTTCCTCTCGCCTCTGTAGGAGTGATATCGTGAAATGTAACGAAAGAAGTGGAATCGGTTTAGTCAAATCAATGATTTGATCAAATAGCGCGTGCTGTGGTAGTGTGGCAGTAACTTTAGCCGAGGTCTGTCGGTGGATATTGTCTCAAAAGTGGAAGTAGTGAGAGTCAGATGTTACATATATAATAGGTATGCATGCGGCTACTGTACTCTTCGTTTGTTGGATTGTTATACATTCATTTCTTTTTCTAGAGCTACATTTCTAATCTTAAACACTTTCTGAACTTACAACTAGTTCTAATATTTAAGCAGCACTGTATCACGTTGTGCATGTTGTTGTCATGTTTAATATCTTCGAGATTCTATTTGCTAACCATCTCTTTTTACAGGGTCCCACTTTTATTATTGGTTAACAATGACAACTAGTTAACTACGCAGATCTCTATCAAAGACACTATTCCCGATGAATTCTGGCCATTTTTCTACAAGTAATTTTTTTTTCTGTATAGAGTCAGTCATTATTAATCGTGCTGCGTTTTGCCGCCAGGATTGTTTTTTGTGTGACCTGATTATCAGTGCCTACGCTGCGATAGCTTAGGACAAGTTATAACGGCTAGGGATAACACAACCTGTAGGTCAACTGGAATCAAATCCAGATCGGGAGAAAATTTTCTTAGTTGTAAAAAATCCAACTGCACTGCTTGAACCAGGGCGTTGATGAATTGCTTTAGTAGATACTTGTGTTATTAAGTCAAAAACGTAGTGCGAATATGGTTACATCGTAGGCGGTAATTACCGGGTGGTATCCAGGAGCGCGCGCGACATCGCCGCTGCACACGGCTGTGGGGCGGTAATTACCACGCTCGAAGGGGTTGGGGCACGGACGCTCTCCTGTCAAAAGGATCGCGTGCCTAGCGGCGGACGCCCGTATTAAACGCTAGCGAAGAACCCGTGCCCCATCAGATAACATGCAATCAATTTCGCGATCTACATGCCTCTACGTCGGCACCGCCCCTGGACTGACGTCACGCCGATAAGCTCATAGTGCCAGCTAACCACTTGGTACCACCTGCTCTGGCCACACTTAAATTCACGACTTCAGTGCACCTTACAGATTACGTCCTTCTTAAATCTGTTATCAATTCAATATGCTTCCAATAACAGCAAGCTTCAGTCAATCGAAAAAAGACATCAGTTTTAACTGTTGTTTTTTATATTTTGTTGTCTCGTCTAATCAAGGCATTCACAGACGCTCCGGCACGAGGCTAAGTCACGCGATCGTTTTATCGCACACCTTCTTTCTGTTTTATAGACAGATAAAGTTTGTTTAAAAAGCTCGCATGTCTTTACTACATTGACGTCCTTGTCGTGACAAGTGGTGTAACCCTCGACATCCTAATATTAATAAAACGGGGCTTTTGAAGCTGCGTAAATTATATAATTGTAGATATTTAGCACAATAGCTTTAGAATTATTACAGTTATTATTATATTAACAAACTTCTCTCTAAAAGTAAGTTTTATCTTCTTTGAGCATTTACAAAAAGGGTAAAATGTGTTGAGTTCCTATTTTATTCAATTTCTGTAGAATAATTCTCTAAAATGGTATAAATAATACGGCAGTCTGGTTAAAAGATAAAAGCCCTAGCCTATCTGATTACCGAGTTGAAGTTTGAAAAGCTTCCAACTTTTCTTCGACTTCCTTAGGGAATTCTACTGCAACCAATATCTTATAAATAAATACAACTGCGCAGAGAAACAAAAGCCAGAGGATGAGGCAAAAATCCTCGCAAGTCAATTTGATATTATGAGGTAATGGAGAGTAACGGGCATGATTTACGCGGCATCGAGAAGGTTCAGGCGCGGTCGGTTCGCGCGAGCACAATTATCGGCCCGCGGGCGCTCTCAATTACGAAGAGGCGCGCCCGTGGGAACACCTCCGAACCGACCGGGCCCAACCACAAATCTCTTAGTCTTACTGTCTTACGCCCAACCCAACAAGTTGCTATATACCGCTCCGTTCAAAAAGATAGTGCTTTTGTTTAATTATGTATTTAGTAGTCTTTCAAAACAATTATACAACAACGACACCCGAGCTTATTTATTAATTTGGATGAGTTTTACCATAACATGAGCTTATGCACTTGCTCACAGACTCACGCCTCGGATAACCCGTTAAAGACGAATAACAGTCGAAAGTGTTAATAAACGTTCAGCTGAATGAAAAATTTGTTTAATTAGTTCATGAAATACGATACCACTAACGAGTTGTTTTTTACTTAGATGTTTAAACGATTCATTCGATGAACGAATTGCAGTTTGAGGACGCGATCGGGTCGAGGGTCGCGTTTTAATTTGCGCGACGACACACGAGTGGACTCCGTGCCATGGTTTGCGGGGAACGCGTCGAGTGCCCTGCTAATTGCAACGCCACGCTATTCCTCGACCGACACCATCCGCATCGCTTCAGTCGATCATCAAATATGAATGTACCTATTACATTCATATTTATGAATCTACATTACAAACATTAAACGGCGAACGCTTTATTTATTTACCGCTCCGCATACCTACTAGCCTGCAATGAAATGAATAAGCGAAGTTCCATTATCTGTACACCGCGGCATGAGCATCTCCCAACGGGCGTCCTGATAAGCCCCTGACCAACCGCAATCATATCGGTGTGAACATTAATTACCTGATTTGACACTAGCAGCGAGTGCGACAATAATCTTAGCTAATTATAACGTTAACGTGCCTGTTGGAAGTGAGTCGTTTCACTTTCTACAAAGGGACGCATTTTGTGTTGTGTAAGACGGCGGTCTGAAGTAATTTCTGAAGAAACAAATGAAACTGCTCCCCTCGCGTAAGAAAACGCTTTGCAAACCGCGCGGCCCATGTAATCGGATAATAAAAAGGGCAAACGCGGTAAATATAAGATGAGGAAGACAGTTTTACGAGCAGCACCTAATTAAGTGGTGAACCCGGCAAGACGAAATAAATGTTTACAGTGAAATAAGCAGTGGTACCTAATAGGTTCATGAATTAAACACATTCGATCAAAATGATTTGAATTCTCACCAAAAATACATGCCAAAGTTCAAATTAAAGTCTGCTAATTAATCGTACACAATACAGTTTTTAATATGTCATGGATAATTCCAAAGACCGGAAGAATTGTGTGTTAATAAGACATTAAATATTGTACTGTGTCATTTAAATTATCTAAACTGCTTTTAAAGCACACTCGTTTGCTAGATTATTTTTAATTATCTACTTTTGCGTCAAGGACGAATACTTAACATGAATAAGAAAATAATGACGATAATGAAGAGTTATTCACTTTAAACAGTTGTGTAATGTTATAGTTTCCGCAATAACAAAAGCTATCAAATCCAGGAATGCTTGTGCAAATAGCGAGTGTCTGCCGAAAATAAAATGAGTAGCAGTGTTGGTACGGGCGGGCGGTGCGCGGGAGTATTTCTGGCGCGCAGGTAGGGCGGCGCGCGCCGGAATGCGACCTCACCTGAGCGATGCTGATTCACTCGCGCTAAATCAGTGAGCTCAACATATTAGACATCACCTACTTTTGATGCTACATTTAAACCGACTATGTCTGTCGAAATGCAGAGAAGCTGAAATTGCTCTCATGATACGTCCATCACTCTTCAGTTAATTTACAATACACGGTCTCAGAGATCCTTTTAAATTAACTCCCATTACAGACTGCTTCTTCCAGGTACAGAATGTATACAACTCAATTAAGTATTGAGTTGTCATAATTCTATATTAATATAAATATTATAAAGAGGAGATGTTTGTTGTAATTTTCAAAACTCCTGATGCGATCCCGGAAATTATTAATTAACGAGAATCTACGTCATCTCAAATGTCCTAGGCTACTTAAGGTTCCCGTGGTATAATTTCCAACTATAACATAAGCCGCGGGTAAAAGTTAGTTATAAATAATAAAATCTTTGGAACATGAATAAAATCTTAGCAATGAATATCAAAGAGCGTGATTAACGATTTATTTACAGGTCCGTTCCAATTTAAGGGCGTAACGTTTAATTCAGAGCGGGTCGCGCGTGGACACGGGTCCAGCTCGGGGCGATTCATTAGCTCAACCGCGTCAGAACAAACAAATTAACGCGACGGGCGTGTTTTACTCGGTGATAAAAGGGCGCGAGGGCGATGGGCAATGCGCCAGCTGCGTGCGGCCGTGCGATAAATCTCGCGGGCGGCGTCGAGCGGCCCGCGACGCTCCCGCTCCGTGTCGGTCCGCGGCCGCTGCTGAAGCCCCACCGACGCCAATCCCATCACTAGCGCTGCCTGACCCCCTAACTTTCCAACTCCCTAGGCGAGTCCGACCTGGATACATTTGTAATGAACTAAAAGGTGTTTTAACATACAAAAATGAATCTGTACCTATTTGCTTGTTTGCAATTTAGCATATTGGCATTGTAAACAACAAGGTTGGCAAACATAAATTGGCTTGACATAATAGTTATCGCTGGTGGCAGTGCTGTATTTAATTACTGTCGTTACATTTCTACAACGGGAGGGATCAGTCTTTAAGTGATGTCAGTGACCGATGCCTTACTTTGCGTTGCGTTAGGCGGCGGTAACGCAAGCGTCGCGCGGCGTCGTGGCGACACGCGCGGCATGACGTGTGACGGTGGGAGCACGACGCGCCCTATCCCCACCGCGTGTAAATGGCTTCAGTTAATTAAGTTTAATCAGTGCCATTATGCCTGTTCTACGGCCGGCGACCATCTGCCGGCCTGTTTACGCCCCCATATTATGTTACGACAGTAAACCACATGTGGTTACATTTATTTTACAATCAAACTAAAAATGATAAGTAATGCAGACTAAATCCCCTCTATACATATATGTGTAAGGTTTCAGTTTATTGGAGTACTTGATTTGAAATGTTTTCATTTCAGTAATTTTAAGATAATATCTTTACGTCCAAGCCTTTGCTTCGATACTCAGTTTTATTTGAAGCTATGAACTAATTTTCATATTATATCGTAATATGGTATTATGGTAGACAATTATACTTCCATTAAATATGTGGCAGTTATACGATAAGTTATAGGGAAATCAGATAACATTTTATTGTTCAAAATTTGGTTATATGATCGACAAAGGATACGATAAAGCTTGAATTACACCAGCAATAACAATCCGAAACGGAAACCAATATGAAATGTAACGAAAAGAGACAATTTGTCGCTGTCAAGTATTCAGACAGCGACAACTTTACTCCAGAGATTTTTTCATAACGTAAAACATCGCGAGAAGTACGTTTAGCCACTATTACCGTGCTTAGCTTATCATCTACACCGCAGGACTGGCTTATTGTGTAAAATTGTAAATCAATTACTTTATTCAAAATACTTTGCAATTAAACGTGCTAACAAGAAATGAGTAGGTCGTGACGTTGTGATCCGATCAAGATTAAAATGTAGGTAAACTTTTTCAATTCAATTTTGCAAACTTTTTGCAATAAAACGATTAGTTAAGTTTTACAGTAAATCGTTTTTAGTGTGCATTGTCTGTTACGAATCGATAACTAGAACGAAAATAGCGGTGCAAGCAGATAGTCAAGTGTGGCGTGCTGCGCGACCATTAACGCAGCGTGACGAATCGTCCAGCAGAGAGTGGCGCGGGTGCAGGGTTGCCGTGAAACTATGTCAGACCTCAAAAATTGGATTTGTAAACCAGCATTCCAGTGCAGTCAGAGTATATGATCTTGTTTGGGCAAGGTGATAACCTACTTGTATGTCGTAAGAAACAAATGTCGATATGATTGTGTGCACGTGTGTCTGATTGTAAACCAACAAAAGAAAATTGTCTTACGTTTCTCGACAGAATCGACTTCATTACTAAAAGAAATTCAAGAAGTGCATTCGACTTTTCTGAATTAGCGATGTCTTCAAGCTTCTTGATATTTATTAGACAACCCTGTTTATAGGGCGGCGCGCCAGAGCGTACCCGCGTGCCCGCCTCTCACGCGATCTTATCGCGCCTTCCGCGAACATCGCATCGCACTGCCCGCTTGTGTCTGTTCCGTGACTATGTTGCCCTAGCCAAGTTTTCTTTTGCCATAAATTAAATTTGATTCTAAAACTTTTACTAAACTTGGCCCGTCAACTCTTTATAATACGCAGTTAGTTAAAAGCAGAGACAGTTTCAGGTTGACCGGGATGTTGGCACCGCGCGTAATGAGCGGCGAATCCTTTGACCGGCTGCACGGGAGTCGCGCAAACGCTCAGCTAATTAGGCGGCGTAGATCTGAAGCCGCGACTGAATTAGTGCGATTGTATTCCCTGGCTTAACGGTCTGCAAGCCTTTAACCAAACCTAACAAGTGCACATTTTGCAGTTGGTAAAATTTTCATTGTTAACGCTAATGATACACAAACAAATAAATCGTTACAAAAATAAGCCCGTCGACTTCGTCGTCATGGATCGACGAGGGGCTCTTCACTTCAAACCCCTTTGCAAATATCAGTGTGAACTTTAAATGTCACAATCGGTGATTCGTGTCGAAATGCCTTGACAAGACAGCATAATAGAAAGTATGCGGGTAATGAACACCCCCTAAAATATGTATTTTGGAAATATATGTCAAAAATAAAAACCATCTGAAGAAATTCTGCAAATGTTGTCCATGTTTAACAAATTTTCAGGGGAAAGTGTTCTTACTTTAATAGACATAAATCTACGCGGCATAGTAACCGGCGTCGAAAACGACTTTATAGGTATGAAATGGAGTCACATAAATCATTCATAATCTCATTTTCACATATTAAGGGAAAATTGTGTAGGAAATTGAAAGATATGCATTGCGCATAAACATTGGCAACAAATAAACTAGCGATGCATCCGATACCGATATATCTGCGATACTTCGGGTTAGCCGATATATCGGTATCGACGATATTTTTATGACTGATTCAACGATACTTTTTAGGGTTCCGTAGCCAATTGGCAAAAACGGAACTCTTATAGATTCGTCATGTCTGTCTGTCTGTCCGTCCGTATGTCACAGCCAGTTTTTGTCGAAAGTAAGAGCTATCCTGTTGAAACTTGGTAGGACACACTTTCACACAATGCATATGCTAACTGTGTACATTTTCAAAAACCGCAAATATAACTTTGCCATTCATACAAACACTATGAAAAACAGAGTTACTTTTATTGTTTGTGTATATTACTTACTAATTCAATATAATTATAACCTTAATCTATGCTTGCTACTACGGAACCTTTCATGGGCGAGTCCAACTCGCACTTGGCTGGTTTTTAATTTAAAATGGAGTCTAAACGAGCGTGTTGTCTATTTCGTTGCAAACGAGACAACGTCTATGCCCGGGGAAACCTTTGCCAAACAGACTTGCGAAATCGCCTTTCTCCGAAAAATTTAAGATTACTTTATTTTTTTAAACAAAATTCTTATTAATGTTAATTTTAATTACTAAAATGTATAACTATCTAATATCAACGTATGTCATTACTTTTTATATTAATATAAAAATAATCTGACTAGTGGTTTATTTATCTTAATTTTTTAATTCACAATAAGCGTACGTATCGGTATCGCCGATATTTTATAAGAGTATCGGTATCGTATCAGCGAAAATGCGTATCGATGCATCCCTAAAATAAACATCTACACCAAGTATCACGTTATGTGACGGTGGTTGATGGAACACGGTCAAGTTAAATTATGGAAACCTTGACCGTTTAGACAAAATGTTTAAATCTCATTTAACAAACACGTTTCGTAATATCAAAGGTGATCGACAATGGATGTCATTTTTCCAGAAGCCGGGGATAACAAGACTTTAATTGAGACTTAACAACTTTGATCCATAAAATAAATTGTATCCGAAAATAGAGTAATATTTTTGGGCTTTGTAAAACTAAGACTCCAGAAATCCTAAATAACGAAGCTCTTCTAAAGAGGAAGAATAGAAAACAACTTTGCCGTAGCAGTAACCAAATTGGTACCTATTTAAGTAAATATTAGGTTGGGGAAAAAGTCTTTTCGCATTATAGTATGTATGAACTTGTAATAAAAATCTCTTTGGCTATACTATTTGTATCTGGCTGGTTTTGGTATCATTGAAAGTTTGAATTTTAAAGAACATAATTCCAAATTCAAATTAGGAAAATGTGTGATTTTCATTTGTTTTTCGTACCATCAAGATGAGTGAATCTAATGAAGAAATTCGATACATTTTAAAATTTTACTACAAAAAAGGTAAAAATGCAACGCAAGCCGCAAAAAAATTTGCGATGTTTATGGACCGTCTGTAGTGTCTGTGAGAGTAGCACAAATTTGTTTTAAGCGTTTTCAATCCGGAAATTTTGATGTCAAAGATGCACGTCGCTCTGGTCGCCCTATTACGGATAAAATGGATGCCATTTTTGAAAAAGTGGAGCAAGATCGGCATACCAGTAGTTACGACGTAGCTGAAGAACTGGAAATTGACCACAAAACAGTTTTGGCGCATTTGAAAAAAACTGGGTACACAAAAAAGCTCGACATTTGGGTACCTCACGAGCTCACTGAAAGAAACCTAATGAACCGTGTACTCATTTGTGATTCTTTATTACGACGTAATGAAACCGAACCATTTTTGAAGAAGCTGATAACTGGTGATGAAAAGTGGATCACGTATGACAAGAACGTGCGAAAAAGGTCGTGGTCAAAGGCCGGTCAGGCTTCACAGACTGTGGCGAAACCCGGGTTAACTCGCAACAAGGTGATGCTGTGTGTGTGGTGGGATTGGAAGGGCATTATTCATTATGAGCTGTTACCACCAGGCAGGACCATCGATTCTGAACTCTACTGCGAACAACTGATGAGATTAAAGCAAGAAGTTGAAAGAAAGCGGCCGGAATTAATCAACAGAAGGGGTGTGGTTTTTCATCATGATAACGCTAGACCTCACACATCTTTAGCCACCCAACAAAAATTAAGAGAGTTTGGCTGGGAGGTGTTAATGCATCCGCCGTATAGTCCTGACCTTGCACCTTCAGATTTCCACCTGTTTCGGTCTCTTCAGAATTCTTTAGGCAGTGTCAGGTTAACATCACGAGAGGACTGCCAAAACCACTTGTCGCGGTATTTTGACCAGAAGTCCCAAAATTTCTATAGCAATGGGATCATGTCCCTACCTACAAGATGGCAAAAAGTTATCGAACAAAATGGTACCTACATACTTTAGTTAAATGTAAATAAACTTTATTAAAAAATGTTTTGAATTTTCTTAAAAAATGCGAAGAAACTTTTTCCCCAACCTATTACTTACTTTTGTCCACTATTTACAACAAAAAAGTATCCATCCATACTTGTTCTGATAGGCAAGTTTAACTGTCGACAGGGGAGGGATATCGATGAAAGCCCACCTTAAATAATTCGATCCTTCAATCCAGTTTAACACAACACGTGAATTGAAACTTGTTAAATCTGTACGTGCCTATTGAAAACTTCCGTCCCCAATTCTGTTAACAACTAACTTGTTCACAAGCAGTCATGTTTTAGAAAAACAGCAACTTGAACACGCAACTTACGTGCAAATAACTTGGACAGTACGGCTTCTCACTGACTATACGTGGCGGTGCTGAGAATACTACTCGATATTTAGAATAATCAACACACGCGATGTTTATAATGATTTTCGATAAAACAGGGGTAAGGCGGAAATTATGCAACAGTATAAAATTTCGACACGCGTTGATTATTTATGGATCTCTTTGACGTTAAACAAAACGTACAGTCATTCATAAATGTAAGTCGAGAGACAGGTACAGACAGGGCAGCGGGCCGAGCAGGGCTCATCTCATTAATCTGGGTTTGTACATTAAGCCGGGATGTGCCAATGGTGACAACGAAAAGCCTCGACGTGGCCGCGGGTTGGCGGCAACAAATCCTTTAGTGAAATCTGCTACAAATATGTATAAAGAGGTTTCTAGCCGATATTGGTCGTTTTAGAAGCTCACTCGATTTATTTATGCCGCCACCTTTACAATATTTACGGGAAAATCTTTCATCAATCATTGGTCTTAAACATTATTTTTTATGATACACGACAACGAATCTTCGTAATACTTGATTTAGTCAATCCCTGGACATCTGAAAAAATGGTATAATAAAAATTCCAATTACACTTGAATATAGATATTAAATTAAATAATTGTTAACAGAGGTAGTAAATATGAGTTAGCATAAATAGGCAACGGCTCAGTAAACACGCATAAAATATTGATGTCGTTGTAAATTTAATCACGTTTCTGGCCACAACACTAGGTGGCGATCGCTCATGGCTATGGCAAAACGACACAACAGCACAACACGGCCGAGGCGTGCAAACATAGTGGCCATTGTGCGTGTTGCTACCTTGACGATGGAGCCAATGTTTCACCGGAGTTTGCGACTCACCCCTGAGTCAACAGCCCGTGCTGTGAGACCGCCTCGTTATTAATTATAATTATATTTTACTACCAGGCTCAAATGAACTACGCCGTTTATGTCAGGGACAAAACGAACTAACTCTGGGTAGTAGAATATAAGATCGAAAGTTAAAATAACAGCAGAGTGAATTATCAAAAGGGGTAGTAACATGAAATAAAACAATAGATAGCGGAGACCGCACTGTGCACGTCGTCGGTCGCGTGACTGTCTCGCGGGCGGTTAAATGACTTCCTTTGTTTCTTCACATAGCTCGCATCGTACACTTTCAAAGCCGAACATAAATCACAACTTTTGTAAAGTGGCAATTTACCTGGCGCGAACAATATCACTTATACCATAAAACCTAATGGTCGATACTACTCCACATGTCACAATTAAATGATAGATGCCGTTACCATTATATTTTTTGCATGGATTTTGTGGCTGAGTACTATGCAAATAGAAACCGGCCAAGTGCGAGATGGACTCGCCCATGAAGGGTTCCGTAGTAGCAAGCATAGATTAGGGATATGATTATATTGAGATTAGTAAGTAATATACACAAACAATAAAAATAACTTTGTTTTTCATAGTGTTTGTATGAATGGCAAAGTTATATTTGCGGTTTTTGAAAATGTACTATATCTCAAAAACTGCTAATTGTATCTCATCCAAACAAATTTTCGTTGGAACTTTTTGAGGTCTACACTATATATTTTTTTTAGTTTTATCATTCTCTTATTTTAGAAGTTACAGGGGGGGGGGACACATTTTACGACTTTGGAAGTGTCTCTCGTGCACTGTTCAGTTTAGAAAAAAATGATATTAGTAACCTCAATATGATTTTTAAAGACCTATCCATAGATACCCCACACGTATGCTTTTGGTGAACATAAAATTTTGGCGTTTCAATTCTAAGTATGGGGTGCTAAGACAGGAAACCTCCACGTGCGCCCGTGGACTGGAGTTCCCTCTCGGATACGTCCGGGGGGAAGACCAGTTTTTCGGGCCGGTGCGCCCTGGGATGCGGGCAAAAACTCTTCTTAGGCACAGTGCCTAAGGGGACTCTTTGCCCGTATGCGAATAGCCTGTCGGGTGGCGGCTCCAACGCGTGTCCCTCTTAATAGCAGAGGGCACAGCGGCACAGCGGGCTTACGGACGGTGAGTAATGGGTATGCTCGCCGTCCGACCAATGACCAAGCCCGGGTCGGTGGCGCGTCGTGTTTCACGCGTCACCGACGCCCTTGTGGGTCCAAATGCCTGCTGGGGTCGCAGATTTTTCTTAATCCAGGATACCGTGGCCCCGGAACGTAAAGGGCATCCGAAGGAACACGGGTGGATTTTAGTCAGTAAGAGTCTGACAGTCCCTTCCGCCCCACCCAGGGCGGGAGGACTCATTTGATGATTTTGCCACCCCAAAAAAAAAAAAAGTATGGGGGGCACCCCCAAAGTTGTTTTGTTTTTATTTTTGTGTGAAAATCCTAATGCGGTTCACATAATACATCTACCAACCAAGTTTCAACAGGATAGCTCTTATACTTTCGACAAAAAGTGGCTGTGACATACGGACGGACAGACAGACAGACATGACGGATCTATAAGGGTTCCGTTTTTGCCATTTGGCTACGGAACCCTAAAAACGACATCGGGAATATAATTTTTCCATATTTTATTATTCGTGACGTTGTTTTAACCATTTCTATGAGAGAAATTGATAAGACTACACAAATTTTGTGATGTGTTTACCAGCCCCTGTTTGTTCCACACCTATTACTGTTTGGAAAAGTTAGTTACTGATCTCAACATGACTATTGATATAGCAAGCCTCGCTTCCAGATTAGCCAATGAAACATGATACACTTCCGCATTTGAAGTAATGAAAGAAAAAACAAACGTCTCAATTTTTCTTAGCGTTACACTCAAATGATTGTCGGCTGAAATCAATCGCATCAGATCCATTACATAAACTTTTGTTCAAGTAAAAACTACAGTTTCGCGTTGACCAGGAAACTATCAAAGCCTTAAGAAATAAGGCGGACAGGAGACGATGATGATGGAACTCGTGCGATACACAGACCTGTCGCTGACCTCATCTTCGCATCGTGAGTAAATGAAATTCGATCGAAGATGGAGAAGCTTGCCAAGACTTGAAGACTTAAAAGATTTCAGCAGTTGGTTTTCGTAGACTTCACACTACACTGATATCGTATCCACCTGAAGAGTGAGTTGGTATTACGCCGTTTTGGGTAAAACTATCCTTCGTTGATCCACACAATCATGATTCATCGCTTTGTTTTGATCATTTAGCACACATTTTAAAGCATTATTTGTGTTAGTGATTTTAGAAAACATAGTTTATAAATTGACATTCACGGAACACGATTCGATCGCAAATTTCCAACGAGCTGGCTGTTTATATGATAATCTATTTCACCATTCGCTCCTTGCACGTAAAGCCAAAATGTGTACGTAATACGAAGTTACGTGCTGTTAGTATATTCACTGCGTTAGCATTGAGTCAATAGATCTGTTTAATTGTAAGTCTAGATTTATTAAGCGGTTTGATGTTTCAGCTGATTATGTTAACTACATTTAAAGCAAGGTGGAAAAAAGAGTAGCTACTTTTTATTCACTAAGATAAATAGCTGTACGTGCGAGGCCAGGCGAACGATTAATCTAAGTTTAGAGAGTAAACAAGAAGGTGAAGTGATCAGCGGGAGCGTTGTTGAAGTTTAATAAGCGTTAGTTAGCGGGCGGAGGCGCGGCGCCGGCAATAAGGCGACTGTTATCTCCGGTGTGGCGGTGCTGAACAAATTATCGCTCTCGCTTCCAGCCCCACATCGCTAATCGTTCACTTTTGTTATTTATTAGTTGCCCCGATTAGGCACTATTGCTTATGTCAATAAATGTGTTTATACAATCAAATATTTGTATATTTATTTAGAAGAAACTGGCTGACTGATTGATCGATCAACGCATAGGTGAAACCGCTGCGTCAAGAAGCATGACATTTTTCAAAAAACGTCCCTTACTTGATAGATTTTGGAAAATTCATAATTATCTAGGAGGGTTAAAATGGGATGACAGTTTGCATGAAAATCGATTTAAATTTTAATGCGATTTACTTCTAACTTCCAATTATTAAGACTTTTCAAACAAATTGATGAAACACCTTTTTTTCAAGAACTTTTGAAAATTAAAATCCTAAAGGTGTACCTACTTATTTGAAAATCATATTAGCCCAGTCATTTTAGGGGTTTCACCTAGGAATGAAAGATAATGAGCTGCAAATTGGTATAAACCTTTGTTTTATCGTTCTAAATGTTGTCTCAAAAGTCACAAATGCTATCGTGTCCGCGTCTTAAGATATTGAAGGTCAAAGGTCATATAAATCCGTTTTTCGCGAGTATCTCGCTTTCTATTGCTTACATGAGATTTGCACCTATATGAAAGTTGTAGAGTATAAAATTCTCTACAACTTATACCTGTATAACAAGGAATAACAAAGAAGCGTAAGTCATGAAATAGCTAATTAGGTTTTTAAATGTAAGCTAGGCGAGTACAACCTAAAAGCGCAACGCGGTGCATGCGGAGTGCGGACGAGGCGGGCCGTCAAAGCGAGAATAATCTCATAACCGCGGCCCGGACGACACGGCCAGCTTATGCCGAGCGCCCTCAGGCTTACTGAGATCGTTCTTTGTACAAACACCACCGCGCTCGCGTCGACTACATATTATTATAACAAAGCTCATTACTTATTAACTTTTAAAATTATGTAATTATTCGGTCGCTCTCCACTCGACGAGTATTCGTGCGCATCGAAGTTAACGTTACGATGAATTCCCGCAATTTTGGCTTAGCAAGTGCGGGAGCGGCGAGAAGTTTCGCAAGTGGTTGCTAGCCGAGGTGGGTATTCTAGCGGTCCGTATACTTCAATTTCTCCGCGGTCGGTGATGCGTGGCGGCGCAATCGGGCGCGGCTGAGCGATTCCGATCCGATTCGCGGCGGCAGTTTACCTCATTGCAACATTCAACTGCGTGCCCCTTCCGACAACACAAGGCAAATGAAAGCGTCGTCACGATAACACTCGATACAACACGATTTCGATTGCAACGCTTATTAACAAAAATACAGTTGTATATTCTGCCAGTTTTACATTTTGTTTCAATCAGTCCAGTCACCTTAGATTTCTTTATTATTATGATACTATTTGGCTGTTCAGGACGAAATTTTGTGTGTGTTAATCAGAAACACAGGTCTATTCATGTGCAAAGTTATGGAATGTAGTTACGAGTAATTAAGTCAACAAACACTTTTGCATGTATAATTAATAATCGCGAGGGTGTACTTGTACAGAACACATTTCAGTTTATTAATTTTATTGCTTTATTTTTCAAAGACATGCTTATACGAGCTACTATACTATATAGAGATAAGAATTTAGATGTTTTATAGGGACACAATCGGATAGTGAAAAAAGACGTGTATGCGTGTAGTTACATACAACTCACGCCTCGATCTCACGGGGGTTAGCAGAAAATACAGAACGCCGCCTGCTACGTGTAGTTATTTGATTGTCAAATGAACTGATTATTTTCAAGGCTATGAATTAAATTGTATTAAAATCATTACCTATATTGTTTTATTTTTTGTAATATTTAAATTTTCTCAGTACACTCATTCTAGAAGTCTTTAATTTCCCACACAAATATCCAAATTCACCCAGCAGATGTCGTTTGGAAAATGGGGGATATGTATCAAAAACAGTATTATGTACGTGCGGTTGCGAGGCCGAGAGGTGCGAGGTACGAGAGGACTCTACGAGCACCACACTGATTACAGCTCCATATTTAATGAGCCACTCACATGGGCTCGCAACTAGCAACGAGCCAGCTAACTAATTTCAATACGTGTCTACATATTTAATGGCCTACATGCCCATTCACTGAAAAAACTTTGTAATCTAACAACGTAAAGTATACAATTTTCTTGTAGGTTCTAAGACAATGGAAAATATAATACCTTCGTCAATTAGTTCATTATGTTGAAAGCGTTTGCTTCCACAGACGTTAAGTGCACGTGGAAAAATCGGGAAATCAGCAAGAGAAAGTGTTCATATGTGGAGTAGGGGCGGCGAGGCCGGCAAGAGGCGGCGGGCGGCAGAAGACGGCCCGAGCACAGTTTAATTTCCCACGAGGTCGATCTCAGCGCCGCGGAGCGCAACCCGCGGGAATTAATTGCCAGTAATGAATAGTCAAGTGAACGTCCGTTAATTATGTACATCTATACTGAAATTTTAAGATATCATCAACATCTTCAACTAAACTGAACCCAAATTGGATAAAAATGGCGTGCTTCTGAATCTGAAAGTGACATTAGCTCAGCATGTGTATAGTGACACGCTATATTGTCTCACATGGTCGTGCTGTAACCCACATTGCAGTTTTCACACGGATTGCCAGCTTGGAACAATATGTATAGGTAGCTGCTAGCTTGCTAAAAAGTAGCAAGCAGTTCAATGACCCTGCACTCTTGTTTAGAAGTGTGAATTGTGTCGTTAACAAAGTAATATAAAATACTGAAAGTTTGCAAATACTCTGGAGAGGAAATCTTTACGATTAAATTAATTTGAAACCGTTTCATTCAACTTGTAATCCGTGAAATTGAACGATTCACGACATTGTGAGCTCATCGAACTATCACTGTTATACTTGTGTAACATTATAATTAAAATATTATTGGCACCATAAAGAATTCAGTGGATTAAGTAAATCTTACTCAATTGCTATTTCAATAATGAAGAAAAAAAGCTGAAGTTATTTAACTTTTTCATTTTAAAAGAATACTGTAGGATACACAGTCACAAACTCACAACGCGTCGCATCGCGTAGGGGTGTTGCGCTTATTGGCACTTGTCATCGTACTTGTTTTATGACAAACCAAGCAATTCGAAATAAAGTTATGAAAAATTATGAAAAACTCGAAATATGTTATGGACAAGGTAGGTACGTTTGATCCGTTTTTGTTAAGATTTCCAAATTCGTATAACCAAAACTTTTCTCAAGCTTGCCCATTCAATGTCAATGGAAAATAAAAATTTGTAGCGCGTCATAACCACTAGGCGGTTATGATAGTAGTCCCCAGCCGCGTGACGGCACGCCAATTCGATAAGACATTATTGATACATCGCATTGTCAGTCGATGGCACAGTGTGATCGTGAAGATTCTATCACACATGTGAGCCGTTACAATCGGTAATGGTGTGTGCAGTTAAGGTGTAGGTTTATTACTTCCTCGTCGTCTAGCGGCGTGGGAACAGGGCCGGAGATAGGCGCTCGTTAGCGGGGCACGCGTCGCGACGCTCCACGGACTAACGGTAACCGTGCCACCTATCTACACTCTACATTGGCAGGCGCGTATGCGACAATGCAATGCACCAAACGTAGCGTAATAACACGCTGCCTTACACACCTGTTATGGTAATACAACAACTGCAGTCCACCATGAATAATAATTGTGTGGACAATTATTTCTAACGACGTCAATACTGTTGTGGGAGTAAATACGCATTTTATGTTGCACACAGGCTACCTGTGTTACATATCAAGTGCAATGTATTAATAAACGAAATGTGTTAGATATCAATGTCTTTAAAGATTTAACAAAAAACATACTAAAATTACAAAAAGCACGTATATACACGCTTAATGCTTGGTAAGGCAATAACCCCAAAAATACCGTTTGTTCTGACGTCCGCTGTCTTAGAAGCGTGCGATTTCATGTATTTGCATTGATAATTTCTAAATTATTTTATTCTACACATACCTACTTAGCGTTTGTTTTCAACTTACGCGGCCTGTTATTTCCTGCCAATAATGTATGTAAGTATTAAGAATCAACGACGAATCGTTATCGCGAAGATGAAACTATTCAACTGATGCCAATCATTGCTTATTGCCATCAGACCAGAAATCACCAAGTAAATATTATGCGAGGACTTTCCGCATCTACATACAATGCCAATGCCAAACACATCATAATTTTGAAATAAGTTACTGAGACATCCGGATGGATAAATTCAATTTATCAGACGAGTCATTAATGAACATAATATGCAAAAGTCATAAGTTCCTTGTTGCAGGACTTAAAATTGACTTAGTAATCCCTCCGTCTGCCCAATAGTGAGACTGAATATTTAGCCATAGCTATTTTCTAAGACAAAGAAGAAATGTGAGGGCATTTGATAAAACAGCAAGAGTGCTAAAACATGGTTTAAGTAGCATAAAAGCCATAAATGCATGATGAAACCTTTTTTTTGACGTTTTGGCCTGTTGTTTGGTATTGAGTAATTAGAATTTAACCATTTTGATTAACTGTGCATCATTACCTACATTATCACCGTTTTCCCATGGTTGTACGAACAAGGCGCGCCTATAAAAAGTCGAGGCGTTCTTTACTATTGTCAGCCTACTCTCACGGCACGACACATGACCTGAGATACACTGTTTTATACTGTCGTGTAATATTGCCAAGTGCTCTGAGAATTTCCTTTTTATATTGGAAAGCTCACACACAAGAATTCCAGTTGAAAATAGGTAGGGTTCTTGAAATTTAAGAAAATTTTCAGGTGAATGAGAACAGAGATTTCAAAATCGCCCAGAACCCTACATTAAATTTCTACACTTATGTTAATAATTTTAAGTGAAAACGTGTTTGTTAAGCTTTCACAAAGATAGATGGGACGGACGATCCTAAACACTATACACTTACGCCTGAAATGAATATTGAATCTCAATCCAAATCCCGTTCCTCTTATTTGACGGCTGCTTCTGATAGGACATCTTAAAGACTTGGATAGACAAAAGACAATGCCAGAAGCTACTTGGAGCTATAACCCACCAAATAAAAGTTGGTTTCCAACCATGCCAAATGTAGCATTCTGTTTGTGCTTTATCACTGATAACTAAAATGATGTTTACATGCCTTTAGAAGATGCGGTTTCTGTTTAAATGTATAAAAAATACATCATAAGTAAGTTCCGCTATTCGACACTAGATGTCACTATTAGATTGTAACACATTCGATTGTATTCCGTATAACCTCATGGTTAGGATTGAAAGGACAATGCTAGTTGATAACTAAAATCATGTTTACATACCTTTAGAAAGTGCGGTTACCGTTTAAATGTAAGAAAAATATTACATTTAGGTTGGGTATTACAGTATTCACATTTCAGTTTCTACAATGTTGGTTTAGCCACAAAAAGCACTCATGATGAATAACAGATTCTGGAGGACGCTGTACGATAAATAATCATCTTAACTAGTTTATAATTCACTAAACACAATCGTAGCCCCCAAATATCAACATGAATATTTTGTTGATTATGTCATTTGTGACATTTTGACACAAGGACTTATTATACAATCAGGACTGAGCACTCATGCCAAAAACGTGCCGGTAGAGGTAGCACCCATGGAGGCGATTGTCTTTTTCTAATAAGGATGAACAAACATTTTATGACGAATAGGAAAGTCCGTTTTGAAAGTCATACTTTTTATCGAGATAACACATGGACATGTTACAAATAATGTGAAATAAAGTTTTTTAAAATTACATTTATAAGAGATTTACCAAAAAAAATAATTTGAACTTTGAACATTGTATTTGATTATTGGTTGGTGAGAATCGGTTATGAACTTTTGTTATTTAATCAATCAAGCTAAACGCATGGTCCACTGTTCGAGTGACCTGAGGGCTGTATTATTTCTTGGTCAAAGAATCAGCATTGCCATCCAACGTCGCAATGCTGCCAGCATCCTGGGACATATCCCGTTGACAGCGATGTGGATGAATATTTTGACGGTCTTTGTTAGTTTATTTAATTATTATTAGGTTATTAAGTACATAAGATTGTAATAATTATATTATTCATCATAAAAAAATAAGCTAAGATCATAACTGAACTATATCATTTTAAGAATATACAATTGCACAAATGTACAAAAATGCATCAGAAAGAAATCTTAGAACTAAAAAAAATAAAGTAGATAGGTAAGCTATTAAGTGTAATAATTCTCTACCAATGTGATCTTCGTGCAATTAAAGAAAAGGAAAAGCGCCTCCAACATGATTCTCTCTTTCGTCTCAAACTAAAACAATCTAAGCAGTGACAGTTACGGTTAATTTTTTGTAATATGTAACATGAAGTGCTCAGTCCATTTTTTATGATAAGTCCATGTTTCGACTTAGGCATTTTGACGTTTCGTTGCAATTAATCTTCACGCTCAACTGCGAAATATTTTTAAGAGTGTGCATTCATTGTGTGATTCATATTAAAACACATTATTTTCATTACACACTCTTAATGGAAATAATGTGATATTAAAACTGAATATTACATATTTAAATCCGTACATAACACATTAAAAAGTGTCATTTTCTCAGCGTGTAGGTATGCTTATTGAGTAACGCACATGGCCGCGATGAAAACAGGAAATGGTTTTTGGGTTTTCGAAATCCTTTTATCACTAACTTTTAAAACGCATCTTTCGCAGAATAGCAGTTAAGTAATCAGGGGTCTTATTTTCTTTTAATATTTTTCATTAATTTATATTTCCTGTAAATTGGGCTGAAAGGTGGGGCAGAATCTGGCATTGTCATTTGGTTGTTGATTGGTCACAGACATAGATCGAACCGAAGATAGTAACCGAAATAGATCAGCGTTAAAGTGGCTGCGGGCAAAAACAAGTGTCCTATATTTTGACAGCCAAAGCTCGCTTCAAGGTAGCAAGGAATGCTGTTCAGCATCGCGGCTTCGGAGGAAGTAATTACTGCGTTAATCTACTTGTGACCGATAAAACGATTCACAGGAGCGAATAGGTAACCAGCTAACTGGAAAATAATGTGAGAACATTACATTGTGTCAATATAGAGGCCGAACTTAATTCTGTAACATGTTCCTTTATTTTAGAATAGCTTTTTTAATCCCTAATAGCCACAATAACGTCAATTTTTGTTTTTTTTTTCTCGCGACAAGTTTTTAAATATCCTTATAAACGTCTATTAAAGCGATAATTAACGGCATTTCCCGTCAGTGTGGTAACAGAGCTTGCATTTAGAAGTTCTGTGATTGACTCAACGTGATGCCTTCTTTCACACGTACCAGAACCACCCCACATTGCCAAAAAAGGTAGTAAAGCAGTGTTTACGTGTGACAAGTGTCGCTGCAACCTATTGCAGTTGTTTTTTTTAAGGTACCGGGAAACTGTGGATGAGCTTGTTGCTTTTCAAGCGATGCGGCCAGCCGCTAGTTTGTAGTGTCGCTGGTGGTACCGGTGTGTCCAGTATTACCCACGCGATTCGATAATGACAGCGAAAGGTGTTCCGTGTAAATTATTCTATTTGTTTTCAATGCAACATATGCGCGCCCGCCCACATTTTGTGAAACATTCCTAAACAACAGACGAACAAAAAGAAAGCGAGATATTATCGTCTCAGTTAATACATCCCATTGCGCATACTAGAATCCTTTCTACCCCGTTTCACCTACTAAGGGGGTGATTTCTCACCTCGATACATCCTCTGGGACCCGTAACTATCTTTTTTGACATTTATACGTCTTGAGCTTAGTTGAATGAGACAGTTAGTCGTAATAGTTTTATAACGCGTTGACGATTTTACAACAAGCTTGTTAAATTATGATAATGTATTAAGATTTAACTGTAACCTAAAAATGAGGAAAACACAAACATTATAAGCATTATTTAATTAAGTTTCTACAGAGGTATCTTTTTCAATATGCTCTTGTATCTGACCAAAGTGACCAAGGTCTAGTTTAATGCACATACCGTGCCGAGACCGGTCCACGATTAAGGTACGGGCCCTTGACGTTGCGCAAGAATTTATTTACCTCAGCTATATTTGGTAGATAAACGAGTTAGAAAGCGAAGGTACGTTGTTATCGGACAAGCAGGACAGATTTTTTCAAACTGCTACTGGTAAGATTTGAGAAAAAAAATCAAGAAGCAATATCGGGAAACGAAAGCTAACCGCATCTATAAGGCGCCCAATCGCTATGACAGACCACAGCGATAAGATTGGTTCGCAGTTTGTGTGTTACTTTACTACTATACTTTTCCGTAGATGGTAAAGGTAATATAGGGAACATTGTCGTCGTTTTAACTTACACAAACACCCAGACTAGGAACAGTTACTTGCAGATCATACAAATATTTGTGCCGTGCGGGGATCTAAACCGCGACTCGCTGCGCAGCAGTCGATCGCTCAGCCATTGCGCCAACCGTGCCGTCAAACGGAACCATAATTATATAGTTTAGAACACTAGCTGGTCTAAAACGTCATTTAACAATATCTCAAATGATTCAATTTGTGAATAAATAGCCAAAATGACTGAACTCAATGAAACGCTCACGAAATGTTCTATTTAGCAAAATAAGGTTCGAAAATTGCAACTGTCTTTACAAAAAAACATTATCAATTTAACGCACGTCTAGATAGTTTTATTTTTATGACGCTGTGGTTTATTAGCTACTTTCGATAAAACGATAGAAAGTTAGAATTTATTGACCGCTGTGTAACGTAAAAAGCAGGAATTGGAGTATAATTATCTCATCATTTAGAGCACACAAACGTCACAATAGTTTGGGAGTAGAGACGGAATACCGTTTGACTTTGGGCTCATTTGTTTTGTCCTGGCACTCTTTTTTTTTAATGTGGTAAAATCATCTCGAGTCCTCCCACCCAGGGTGAGACGGGAGGAACTTGTACTAACTAAAATCCACGGTGATCCTTCAATAGCCCTTTACGTTCCAGGTTCACGGTTACCTGATGAGACAGCCTCGCGACCCCGGCAGGCTTTAGTCCGTCAGATTGCTGACAGTTGGCAAACACTCTGGTGTTGCATGATAGAGCTAGAAGGTGGCCAAGGCAACTTTATGACAAAACGACGCAACCAGTATAGGTTCATTTGATTCGTCTCTACGTGGAATTTGGTGCTGGAAGATTTCCAGGGTTTTGATGATCTTGGTCAGGGTCTTGCTCTCTATTTTCGGTTTGACCACAGTATGGACAAATTGAAGGCGCCTGTCCACAAAAAGTATTGCTACTGATTACTTAATAGTTACTGGTATTGCGTTATCAAAGAGTACGAGGGCTGCACTAAAAGTATCGGGAATGGAATATTCCCACCGTTCCTGTCATATTAAAATCTTTTTAATTGAAAACTCCTTGGTTTTAAAAATCGAATACCATTTATTTATTTAAAACTAGCTTCCGCCCGCGACTCCGTCCGCGCGGATGTCGGTCTTCGCGTGGATGGTTTATTTCTCCATTTTGAGTAACTCTGACAATGACATCTTATAAATATCTATTGGACCCAAATACGGCTAAGCCTATAATAATTAAGGAGATCTATTGAACTACTGCTGTTGAGCTCGAGTTCTGTAGTAAGTATTTTTTTCATAGTAATTCCGACCTTGTATTTACAAATAACTGATCAAAAAGGAATCAAAAAGGTCGCGCTAAAAAGCACGGTTTGAAATTACACGCATGCAATATTAATTCCACGGACGACCGCTCGCCACACTGGACACGTCCGCTCGCATCAAAATTCAGAAATTATATGGATCGCGCGGGATGTTAGTCACCGTTGCCGGCACGAAGAGAAGTTCGGTTTCTTGACAAAGATTTATTGTCCACAACGTACAAATTATTTATACAAAATAGGAAAAGTCCCGACCCCAACCTTTTCCCAGGGAGGACGAAGGCAGGGGTTTTTGGTCCTCTAAACCAAAACAGAATTGAATTACTGTTTAACATTATGATAAAACTTAGCTAATTCCAATTAGGACGTAGCCCGCAAGTGCACTGCTAGTTCAGTCACAAAGAAAAATAATAAAGTCGCGGTAGTCATTAACTCTCGGAGAATCTTAACACCGCGATTCAGAAATGCGCGTCATAGGCACAACGCCATCTAGTGGTGAGTGGTGGAACCTTTTTAGAAATCGATGGAGGCAGGCGTGGCGTAATGTTCTACTTGATAATAGGTGTCGCCAGTGGTTCCATAATAAGGTTTGTTACAGATTTTTTTCTACGTATTTTTCCAGGATAAAAAGTATCCTATTTTATGCCCAGGATAATAAGGTATAATTATACCAAGTTTCATCGAAATCGAACCGTTAGTTTTCACGTGATGCCTGCATATACAGACAGACAGAAATTTTTTTAATCACATATTTGGGTTTGGTATCGATCCAGCAACACCCCCCGCTATTTATTTTTTCAATATTTTCAATGTACAGAATTAATAATAATAAATAATAAATAAATTCATTTATTTTCTCACCACAATATTTAAGAGATTACATGGAAATATTGTTTAGTAATGATATTAATTAAAAAATACTCCAATATTGTGGGAGACTGGTGCCTAAGCTAGGCTAACAGCCTGTGTTATAGGACACCAGGTCCCCACCCCGAGTAACAATGTCAGGTCGTACTAAAGCAATACACCTTTAGATTGCAAGTTCAGTGTTGTGGGAGGTACCTAAGTAAAGTATGGGTGTGTATTAGGTGTAAGTGAAGTGTGTGTGTGTGTGTGTGTGTGTGTATGTGTGTGTGTGCGTGTGTATGTGTGTGTGTTTGTTTGTGTGGTGCTAGATTGTCATACGCGTAGATATTGGTGTTATAAATAATAGTTGTAAGAGGTATAATTATAATTATTTTAAAGGACTATGAGTTGACTATTAGGACACGTTCGGTACTATCGTAAGATAAGTCCTGGAGCCAATTGGTAAGTTTGTTCATCAATGTACTTCTGGTGAGAGGATATATATGGAGAAGACGATGGATTTTATTATAAATTCTTATACTGAGTACGCCGAAGTGGTGGCTCGCGAATGAAGTACGATATTGGGTAGGATTGCAGACTGGATGACCTTTGCGTTTCCTTAAAATTTTGTCGTCAAGAGGAAGCAGAGAGTGACGGCGTAAAACAGCACGCAGTATGAACAGTTGGCGCACTGTTAGGACCTTTGACTCGGAGTAGAGCAGAGCGGTTGGATAATCTCTGCGTTTGAACTGCATAACTTTTAGGACTGCCCTTTGGGCTCGTTCAACCCGAATTAGGTGAGTTTTACAGGTTCCTCCCCATGCAGAAATGCAGTAAGTAAGAACAGAGACACACAGGCTCTGGTACACTAGGAAGAGAGTTTCTCGATCAGCTGAGTGTCTGAGTTCTTTGAAAATATATAAAAGTTTTCTAATTCGCGAGCAGAGTGCTTCAGTGTGGGGACGCCAGCTAAGGTGCTTGTCAATTTGGACTCCGAGGTATTTGGTACTTGGAACCAGTGTCAGGGTTAGGCAAGTGCAAGTATTTGAGCTATGATCCAAAGAGTTCTGGCAAGTGTGGGCTTTGACGATATCAGTCCCCACAGGAGGTATGATTGTGTGAGGGAGAGTGAAGCGAACAACCTTGGATTTCTCGATGTTAAGGGTTAACAAATTCGCAGAGAGCCATGTCATCACTCGTTGAACTGACCGCTCCGCCCTCAATCTGCAGTCATCCCAGTTATCATCATAAATGATCAGTGCCGTGTCATCCGCATAAGTGAATATATCGCAGTTAGGTATTGATAGACGGCACAAATCATTTATGTAGAGTAAAAAGAGGGTAGGTCCCAAAATACTGCCCTGTGGCACACCGAAATTGATGCTTCCATAGTCACTAAACAATGAGTCGATTTTCACACATTGTGAGCGATTTGTCAGATAGTCTGAGAAGATCCTAAGTGCAACTCCGCGTATTCCAAAGCTTTCCATTTTAGAAATGAGTATAGGTACAGAAACCGAGTCAAACGCTTTTGACAAGTCAAGAAAGACACCGAAGCATTTCAACCCTTCATCCAACTTGCCTACCACCGAACCTGTAAGGTCAAGAACCGCATCCTCAGTAGAGATGCCCTGTCTGAACCCGTATTGATTATTAGCAAGTAGCTTATATTTCGTGAGGTATGTAGTAAGACACTTGTTAAGTATTTTTTCAAGTACCTTAGACAGGGAACTCAAAACGGAGATTGGCCGGTAATTGGTGACATTGGATCTGTCTCCATTCTTAAAGATTGGGTGAACAACAGCCTTCTTGAACGCCCTGGGGAAGGTACCCGACTCAATGGCGCAGTTGCAGACGTGCGTTATGGGAGCTGCTAGGACGGAGCTAGACTGCTTGAGAACACTGGCAGGGATATTGTCATAGCCAGTAGCGGAGTCACTGCGTAGGCTCTCAATAACCCCTTTTACTTGCGTCTCGTCGACTGGCATAATGACAAGAGAATCGCGCGGAGGGGGTTGTGATGAGGATTCAATATAAGAGGATCCAGGAGGAGATTTAATTTTTGAAGCTAGATCTTCACCCACACTAACAAAAAAGCTATTTATTCGGTTAATAGATATTTTGGCGTCTGTCGAGCTTTGTAAAAGCACACTTGATGACTGCGGAGGAGAGTTTTGGTTTATTATACCCTTAATAGCTTTCCATGTGGCCTTGGTGTCATTTTTAGCTTTAAGTAGTTCATTTTTGTCGTACGATCTTTTCAATTTTTTCAAAAGATTATTGAGGAAATTTCGGTATCGGGTATAGGTAGTTTTGTGAATAACGTTATCGGGGGATGATTTGGATTTTTTGTGAAGCCGGTCCCGGTTTCTGATGCAGCGAACTAAGCCAGGGGACATCCACGGCTTGAGAATTCTGCATTTCCTAGACACTCGAGCAGTATAGCTATGTTTTGTGATAACACCTTGTATGGTAGATATAAGTAGATCTGCGGCATGATTGCAGTCTTGTTCATTAAGCACATGACTAAAGTCAGTAGTCTTCAGTGATTCTTTGATGTCTGAAAAATTATAGCGGAGCACATTAGCTGGTTTCTTAGCTGCTGATATTTTTTTCATGTCTAGGCAAAGGATGACTGGCAGGTGGTCGGTGATATGACTTTCAAGGACTATTACTGTGGCAAGGCGTTTAGAGTTTAAAAGTACGTGATCTAGGCAGTTGCCTGATCTTGTGGGGAGCACATGAGCAGGCAAAAGACCCAAGGAGGCACACGTGGTGAGATAGTTGCTCGAGTGGCGATCGTGATTGTCTGGTTTGATATCGATGTTCATGTCGCCAATCAGAGCTATATTGTTATAGCGTTTTAGTGATTGTGTTAGATTATCGAGGCTTCGGTAAAAATTCTCAAGGTCACTATAAGATGGGGAGCGATATAAGCAAATGATTGCAGTGTCACCTATTGCACAGATGAGGCAATTTGAGTCACAGAACGAGGGTTCAAGATACGTACAGTTTAATGAGGTCTTAGTGTAGATCACCACGCCATCGTTCTGAGACTTGTTGTTAGTCGTTGCGGAAAAAGAGTAGCCTTGCAAAGAAGGAAGGGGCCCTGAAACCCTTAGCCAACACTCGGTTAAAATGATAAGGTCAAATTCAATTTTTGTGGTTGTTAGCATCGTGACAAATTGGTCAAAGTTCTTTCTAAGGCTTCTAATATTAATATGAATCATTTTCAAATGACTATTTGGTTGCTTAATAAAGTCTAAACATCGTTCGGGGGAGCATAGATGAGAACTGGCTATGGAGAGATCGTCTATTTCATTAGATAATGTATTGATGTGATTAGCCATTTATTTATAGATGAATGAGGTGCAGCAGCTGGTGGCTTTTTTTATACCTAAATTATAAGAGAAAGAGAGGGGCACCATTATCATAATTTCAAAAGTGGACCTGGCAAGGGAGTGTGCAAGATGGTTTTGGTTGCAGCTAACGCGAGAGAATGAGTGAGTGTGAGGTAATGGCGTGTGTACGATGTGTATAAAGTGTATGGATAATAAAAAGTAATCAACAGTAATTAACAATTGAAAAGTAATAACAGTAATCAATAATTGACCCTTCTACAGATTTATTATTTATGTATGTATAGAAAAGATTCTCGGTCTTGTCACAAGGTTTTGTCAAACTTGTTTAGTCGTTGTGAAAATGGAATTGACTTGAGAAATTTCAAGAGCGGTGATTTATTATGACTTTCGAAGTGGTTTAACACAAAAACAGTGTGTTGACCGGATGATTTCTGCATTTGGTGATGAAGCCCCATCCAAAACCACAATTTATCGCTGGTTTGCTGAATTTCAACGTGGACGTGTCAAGCTCAGTGATGATCCCCGTCAAGGTCGTCCAAAAACTGCAGTCATCCAAGAAAACGTTGATGCTGTCCGTAAGCTGATTGAGGAAGATCGACATGTGATATACCGCGAAATTCAGGCAACTTTAGACATTGGCATGAGTCAAATACAAATAATCTTGCATGAAAAATTAGGTGTAAAAAAGTTGTTTTCCCGATGGATACCGCATTCGCTCTGTGAAGAGCAAAAAGCGGCTCGCGTTACTTGGTGCGTCAGAACTCTCGAAAGATTCCACGCAGGATCTTCAAATGCTGTATACAACATCGTATCAGGTGACGAATCCTGGATATACGCGTACAGCGCGTACGAATCCGAAACAAAAAAACAGTCACGAGTTTGGGTGTTCGAAAATGAGTTAAAGCCAACAAAAATTGTTCGTTCACGGAGTGTTGCAAAAAAAAATGGTGGCCACGTTTGTCTCAAAAACCGGCCATGTTACGATTATTCCTCTTGAGGGACAAAGAACGGTTAATGCAGAATGGTATGAGAACGGTTAATGCAGAATGGTATGCTAGCATTTGTTTGCCACAGGTCGTTTCTGAGCTCCGTAAAGAGAACTGCAAACGCCGCATCATCCTCCATCACGACAATGCGAGTTCTCACACCGCGCATAGAACAGTTTTTAGAGCAATAAAACATAGAATAATTAGACCATCCGCCGTACAGCCCCGACCTAAGCCCTAATGATCTCTATACTTTCCCTAAAATAAAGAATAAATTGCGTGGACATAGATTTTCACCTGAAGAAGCTGTGGACGCCTACAAAACGGCCATTTTGGAGACCCCAACTTCCGAATGGAATGGTTGCTTCACTGATTGGTTCCATTGTATGGAAAAATGTGTCAAATTTCGCGTAGAATACTTCGAAAAGCAATAAATACATTTTTAAATAGTAATGTTGTGTCAGTTCCTTGATTCCCGAAATTTTCAATGCCGCCCTCTTATGCAGACTTTTACGAAATATTCCGTGATGTACTTCATCTGAAAGATTTTTAAGATTTATACTCATTTTTTTAAAATGTTATTTTCACAGAACTTTCGGTGACACGGTGCAGACGTTGTTTTATTAACAAGCAGCTCGCCATGGCTTTGTACACAGGTTCAAATTGTACAACTACTCAGTGTATTTTCCGAATTCTTCCTTCCATACAAACCTTGTCCTGACCATAAATCTCAAACTGGCCATTTTTTTAACAATTGTTTTGACAATTGAAAGCCGACCAATTGGTCGCCTCAACATTACACCGGATACCAAACAACGAAAAAGAATTATCCGATTATATTTTATTTCATTGCTTTTCACGGTTTTGCTTAGCCAAAACAGAAACTACCTAGTTATTTAAACAGTTGGTCTGCCAATCTTAACACTCTGGATACGATTGGCATTATTATTGACAAGAAATCAGTGATCTAAATTTATAGATAGAGTGCTTGAAATATCCGAATGAAGATTTTCATTTGCTTTAATTTTATTTTTAACTTTATTGATAAATTCATAGGTTCTACAACTAAAAAGTTATAGAAGTTGTGGAGAAAAATCAGTGTAACCAATAGTTTTGCCAGATAAATACAATGTGTACACCCCTATTTCCAAGATGGCAGCCGCAGGACAAGAGTTGCGACTCCAGAAACTTAGATTTAGCTTTACATAAATCCCCTCACAATTCGACATCTCATCATTTGCCTAGCCTTCTTTTTTAGGGTTCCGTAGCCAAATGACTAAAAAAAACGGAACCCTTATAGATTCGTCATGTCTTTCTGTCCGTCCATATGTCACAGCCACTTTTTGTCGAAAGTATAAGAGCTATCCTGTTGAAACTTAGTAAGTAGATGTATTATGTGAACCGACGCATTAGGAACTTCACACAAAATCAAAACAAAAACCAATTTTGGGGGTACCCCTCATACTTAGAATTGTAACTCAAAAAAATTGATTTCGCCTAACCCATACGTGTGGGGTATCTATGGATAGGTAGATCTTTAAAAATGATATTGAGGTTACTAATATCAGTTTTTTCTAAACTGAACATTTTGCGCGAGAGACACTTCCAAAGTGGTAAAATGTGTGTCCCCCCCCTCTGTAACTTCTAAAATAAGATAATGATAAACCTAAAAAAAATATATGATATACGCGAAAATTGGTTTGAACGAGATCAAGTAATTAGTTTTTTTCTCATACGTCATAAACCGTAAACCGTATTTTACCTTTCAAAGTTACAACCAACTACATGAACTTTTATATTAATGTTACTTGCTGCTACGGCACCCTTTATGCGAGTCCGACTCGCACTTGGCCGGTTTTTTTTAGCGTGTTAAAATCATCAAATGAGTCCTCCCACCCAGGGCAGAGCGGGAGGGACTGTCAGACTTGTACTGACTAAAATCCACGGTGTCCTTCAATAGCCCTGGGCCCCCGTCATCATGCTGACACTCTTTGAGACGCGCGTGGAACACAACGCGCCGTTGACTCGGGCATGGGCCATGGTCAGACAGCGAGTTGCCCTTTACTCGCCGCCCGCATGCCCGCGCTTACGGTGGCCGGAGATCGTCTGCCGACGTCCGGCGACGTGGGCGTCTACCACTGCGGCAGGGGTGGAGGGAGGACGCTGTCTTCTCCCTCACACGGCCCGCCTCCCCTTCGCGAGCATGACTGCTTCGCAGAAGGAGACATATGCCTAGCCCTTTCCCGACTATATTGGGGTAGGCTTCCAGTCGAACCAGATGCAGCTGAATATCAGTATTTTACATGAAGCGACTGCCTATAGGACCTCCACAGCCCAGTAACTGGGTAATAAGATACCGCATGGTAAGACTGGTTGTCAGACTTGTGAGCTTCTGACTAACAGTAACGATTGTCAAAGACCTACAAATGACAGCCTAGACCAACGGCTTTACGTGCTTTCCGAGGCACGAAGGAAACTCGATATGACAGATGGTCACCCTTCCACAGACCAGTGCGGCTGTAATTATTTAGCGACGACCTCCTCCGACATCTAAAAAAAAAATCGCTTTCTCTGACAAACGCCAGCCCAGTTCATTTATATTATTCAGTTCTTTCCCGAAATTATAACAATTTATTTTCGTGAATTCGTCGAGTTTATCACGACTATGAAAACGCGTTTCGAGATGGCTTTTTCAGTCGGTTTCTCGATACATTCATTTACTGCGCTTTCGGTTACGGTATTTGATTCAAAGACGAGGACAGAGATACTAAAAAAGACTAATAAAACCCCACACGAAAATTTAACCTTTGCGTTTGTAAGAAGTATGCTACCGTTTAAATCGCAAATCGAATTTGTTTTGTTTCGGTTTGAACAATGTCGTCTCTTTCACCGATTCTGTTGTGACTTTCTATTTATTAACTTTCAGCTACACAGCGTGTATCAAAAATTTGTTGTCGTCCTTCATGGAACCAGTAGCGTAATCACGAAATTAAGTCTACTGAAACAGCGCCAGGTAAACTCTAAGACCCTACGCGTTTCTTATACTAATCATAATAAACGGGCAGATAATGAACACAACCTAATAGGCCACTAACCTGTACATCGAAGGGCTGGTGATGCTGTGAGGAGTCAGGCGCCTGCTGCACGACCGAGGCTCCGTTGACGAGGCCGGCGCCCTGCCCCGCCACGCCGCCCACGCCTCCAACGCCGCCCACGCCCCCCACGCCGCCGCTCGCGCCGCCGCCCACTCCGCCCACGCCAGCGACACCACCTCCGTACTGCACAAAGTTTACTTATTATTTACATGCAGATAAACAACATTAGGTATATGCATATAAAAGTCAAACGTACGAAGAATAGATCGTAAAAATGCGACACAGCGTGTAAAAATACTCATTTCCACTGTTGTCTCTAGGGCTACCTCCTGGATTGTTGTTTTCGGGCATTCTGATTACACGATACCGTTTTAGCCATCTGCATTGTGTCAAGGTGGTGTAATGTAGAAACGTTATCATACTTAACAACTTACCATGTAATATTATTGCCTAATAGGCTAAATGTCTATCTCTCTCTAATATATGTCGCAGAATCAACACAGAAGCACAATAATTTAGAATAACGCCATCTATTATCGTGCTGCGGAATCAAACAGAAACACAATTTGGAATCTCTATTGATTATTGTTAATTTAGAATAACGCCATCTATTATCGTGCTGCGGAATCAAACAGAAACACAATTTGGAATCTCTATTGATTATTGTTAATTTAGAATAACGCCATCTATTATCGTGCTGCGGAATCAAACAGAAACACAATTTGGAATCTCTATTGATTATTGTTAATTTAGAATAACGCCATCTACACTCACCGGCACGGAATCTTGGCCAAGCGCGTATTTCGCGATAACAAGAGCTTTAAGTGTTTCCTATGATTATTTATTATGAAGGTTGATCTAAAAAATGTTTACCCTTAGTTCAAGAGGCTAATTTATCATGTTTGAGTGCAATATGACGTTATTTTTAAGTTTTAGTTGAACCCGGTCATCTGAACAACTAAGTTGCTGTTTTAAATTTGTGTTTTGTGAAAGTTTATTGTTAAGTTATTCAATTATTGTGAAATCGTACTGTTACTTCAATAACTAAAGGTGATTTAATTCCAATAAAAATGCCATTAACCATGGGCGTAGCGAGGGGGAGGCAGGGGGGGGGCAGCTGCCCCCCCCTAGCAGGCGGGCGGGCTGGCGAACTGAGCGAATTTTATTTCACCTCTTTATAGAAATTTACTGAGCTAAGCTATGTCATACTCATAATTATGGTAATATTGTTATCTTTCGCCTCGCTAGCACAGTTTAGTGTTATTCTATAGTTTAGTTGAGTTTAGTAGCTAGGTAGACGTTCGTTCCTGCCGCGCCGCGCCATCGCCGGCCGCACGCGCCGCGCCGTCGCTCGAGCCGGAGCGGGGTGCGGGTACGGGGTGAGAGAGAGGGAAGGCAGCTGATGCACAGCGCGCGTGCGCGTAACAACCAAACAATATTTTGTACACAGATTTTGTATTCAATCTTGTCTCGGTCACCGTTGGTCCTCTACACCTACCCTACCCCTATCTATGTATGTGTTATTCTGAGTCTTCAGCTATCTACATACCAAATTTCATCGTAATGTGTTCAGTAGGTTTTGCTTGAAAGAGGTAACAAACATGCATCCGTCCACACACACTCACAAACTTTCACCTTTATACCTAATGTATGAAAACATAAATTCAGTTTCTCTATGATTTTCTCAACCTGCCCCCCCCTGTACAAAATCCTGGCTACGCCCTTGCCATTAACACCATCACAGGTTGCACAAGCTGTTGCATTGATCGAACAAGGGCTGACACAGCGAGAAGTTGCTGTTATACTGAATGTACCACGTTCATCGATGCAGTATGCGCTGAAACGATACCAGGAGACAGGCCGCTACTCCCGCAGACCAGGCAGCGGAGGCGTCAGATGCACATCAGCCCGGGATGACCGCTTTATTGTCCTGGAAATTTTGAGAAACCGCTACCTCACCGCTGTTGAGATACGCCAGCGACTCCAGTTCACAAGAGGTGTCAATGTTAGTGAACGCACAGTGAGAAGACGAATGGAGGAAGTGAATTTAAAAGCTCGTAGACCAGCACGCGGCCCAGAACTTCTCAGAAGTCACCGAGTAGCTCAACTTCGATTCGCACGAGAACACGTCAACTGGACCCATGAGCAGTGGGCTCGAGTACTGTTCACAGATGAGTGTCGAATCGCTTTACGAGCTCCAGATGGTCGGGAGCGAGTGTGGAGAAGAAGAGGAGAGCGGTTTTTACCCATTACCACCACACAAACTGTTAGTTTTCATGGAGGCTCTATAATGGTTTGGGGAGGAATAAGTTCCGATGCACGTACGGAGTTGGTTATCGTCGATAACCGATTAACGGCAACACGATACATCGAGGAGATTCTTCAGGAACACGTGTTACCATATTCAGGGTTTATTGGGTTCGACGAATTCCTCCTAATGCACGATAACGCGCGTCCACACGTTGCACATTGCGTGGAGGAATACCTTACAGAGGTTGGTATTCAAAAATTGCAGTGGCCAGCTCGTAGTCCAGATTTAAATCCAATAGAGCATATCTGGGACATGCTTAAAAGAAAAATAAAGTCCTCCTCCAACCCGCCTGAAACTCTGAACCAGCTTCGAAATGCAGCACTGACCGCTTGGGAAAGCATACCACAAGTTGAGATCAGAAACATCATCCAAAGTATGCCAGAACGAATGCAAGATGTTATCAGGGCTAGGGGAGGAAACACCCGATATTAAAATGCAAACACAACTAAGACTTTTTGGTTATTTTGCATTTTGTGGTCTTTTTAAATTGACAGTGTTAAAACCAATATTTTTGTGAAACTGCTTATTTTTTAAAAGATTACTGCTGGTGCATCAATTTTTCAATAACTGAGTTACAAAACCATAAAAAAAACCCTAATTTAGTGCATAAACCCATAATATAGTGAAAATTAAATATTTAAATAGAAATTATCGGCAAGTTATTGGTGGCCAAGTTTCCGTGCCGGTGAGTGTATTATCGTTGGCGTGGAATCAAAACAGAAACGCAATTTAGAATCTTTATTGGTTAGTGTTAATTTAGAATAACGCCATCTATCTATCGGAGGAACTATGAAGTTGGATTTGACAGATAACGTTTAGGAATGCCAAGTTGTTACACTTGGGGATGGTTAGCGTGGAGTAATGGCAACACCGAGCGAATATCAGGTGTTCGACGTTGACAGGTACTGACGTTGACAGATATGTTGGCAAACCTGTGTGGGGTAGGCCACTTGGACGGACAGTGGAGTGAAGTAAACACTTTGAATCGGTCCGTCAAGCTGTGTAGACATCTTGGTCACGCCACGTCGTCCACGATAAACTTCCCGCGTTCCTAAGTTTTTAATCGAGCCATATCTCGGACATCCTTGATTATTTTGTATTTAGTGTGTGTTAGCAAGTAATTAAAAGTGTTAACGAAGGTTTTGTGAGTGTTATTTTCGATATAGCGACCCTTCTGATATCGATTCTTCGACATATACATTTAGCATAATATGGCCAAACTGAGCCTGAACACACATCTCATTGAAGACGCCAGAGCTTGTGTTGAATTTCATACAAGTCTTGACATTTACTTCCAGAGACCCAGACAATCACTTCACTGATGAGTCATATGAAACTCTCGAGTTTTCATATAAAACTCTCCTGAGTCATGGGCGTTTATAATCAAAATCAAAGCATTTGCGGCCTGCGGTCAGGTCAAAATGACGCAGCCCGCATCTTTTATGAACAACGCTGTCGGTCGGGACAATCGGTCTGCGGTCAGGGCAGAATAATCGGTCAGCGATCCGGGCAGGGCAACCGCGGTTCGGGCGATGCAGGCAGGCCAAACAGCGTACACAGGCGTACAAATACGGATAACGTCTTACAACATCTATTCCCTCTGTTTGTTTGTTAGACATTTCTTTATGAACTTGTGTGCACAACGCTGACGAACATCAAAAAACTGGCCGTTGCCCGCCGCCCGCAGCCCGCAGCCAACCAGTCCGTACGCGTCCTTCTCTCCCCACCGTCCTGTCGGGCCAACATGCGTTCTTTGGTTGTGTTCGCACTGTCAGATTGCGTTCTATACAAAATATATTGATACCGATAATGTTGTTCATACATGATGCGGGCTGCGTTCGTTTTGACCTGCCCGCAGGCCGCAGAACGCATCCAGTGTGACAAATCCTTTAACCTCATGTAAAAAATATTCTTTTCAGATGAAAAGAGAAAAAAAGAGTGTCCATGGAGTTTCTTGCCTGGTCTTCTCCATAGAGATCTATTTCTTGGAATGGTCATCTATGGTACTTTCACAGTTTTTATGTCTTGTGACTGGGACTGTAGCACCATAATTTTGTAGTGTTTAATAATACCTATTTTATTTGTCTTTGACAATTCAAAAGTGCCTGTAACTGGCTTATTTGAAATAAATGCTTTGATTTTGATTTTTTGATTTTGATGAAGTGTCATCACTGATGGGCCACCATGGGGTTTTGGAATCTGATATGGTGTCAGCAATCCAACCAGCGAACACTTGCCTTTTTTGGAGTGTGCTGAACCAGTATATGAAAACTGACTGGCTTGACTCAATCGTCCTAAAGGAAAGTAAAAGATAAAATAGTTATTTGGGTGGCCACAGAACGTTTTTTCGACGACTAACTTCCGACATACTCAAATACAGTTTCAATGGCAGGTAGAGGGATTGGAGTCTATTTATGAGTTTAATTATTTCTAAATTAATGTACTTTTTACCTGAGGACCAAAATTTGCAGCCAAGATACAACAGTTATTTCATCGTAATAATACTTCTTCATGTCTATTTTAAAACTAACCTGCTGTGTGCTTGCAAAACTGTTGTTGTCGAATTGTGGATGCTGCTCCATTTGTAAAACGAGTTCAATGTGTTGATTCATAGAGTCGTTCAATGTCATTCCTGAAATAAAATCATTGTGTTTTTACTCTGCTAATCATAATTGTCACACAAACAATATTTTTTTATGAATTTATTACTTACCAGGGTGGATTTGCGGGTGTTGTGGATGCGGCAGTCCCTGCAGAGGGGCGACACCTAACATCCCTGGATGATGCTGAAATAGACGGAATAAAAGAGGTTAATAATCGAATGACGCAGTATGTCTAGTAAATAAAAAGCTCGCCCTAAAATTTTAACTTGGACATTTAGGTGTATTAATAAATAGGTAGTATATTACACAAATAATTGAAATGAAGAATATATTGTTCAACCTTAGTACTTTTTATCAAAGAGGTTGGATCTCATCCGAATACTTGCAAAGCCTCTAGTTAACTTCGGCATGAAGTACTTTTCTCCCTCCCCCGAAATAATTTGCTGGCAATACTTTAGAAGTGATGAGCAGGCTGTTTGGAAGTAATTACCTGCGGATGCGAGAGATGCGGCAGATGGTGCAGCTGCTGTGGCTGCGGCTGCGGCATGGCGTGCGGCGGCAGCAGCGGGAAGGTGGGTGCGTCGCCGTTGCGCGGCCCCTCCTCCTCCGCCGGCGAGGGCTGGCGCGAGCCCGGCGTGCGGCTGCGGAACAACACCACTCCGCTATAACATACCGTACACATGGGAGTTTGCTCTCTTAGGGCAAACTGTTTGATCAACAATTTAATAACAATTGATTAAAATCCTGTATCAATGTACTTGTAGGATTTTGAAAAATAGTTGAGCTGCTGAACAAAAAACTTGCCCTTAATCCGTCAAAAAAAATGTAGGTCATTTAAAAATCAAACACTCCCTTTTATTTTGGTTTTAAAAACCCATCAGGAGTGTCATCAATCCATCATCTATCGTGTTCCCATTCAACTTTATTATGGAACTTTACTGTCTGTAAATAATATACAAAACAGGAAACGCCCATAACTTGGGGCAAAACTACAGGGTTCAGGGGCCCAGATCTAGATACAAACTACAGAAAGCTTGCTAATATGATCCTTGCATGACCCACTATGATCAGCCATGACCATTGCATTTTAATCTAATGATATGTATATTGAAGGATCCTTTTAAACTACAGCAGATTCAATAACTATGGCGTTAAGAAAATGATAAGGGTACCTGAATCAGTTCCATACTGGCGGAATCACAATAAAAAGTAAAGCAGCAAAATAATCAGTATTATTTCGGCCACCGTACCTTTTTGAACAGAGTGGTGTAGTTATGGCAGTAGTACGATATGCAGAAACATTGTTTTTGTTTGTTGTTGTTTTCTTGTCAATGCGATAAGTCTGAATATTTGATTAGATTAATACCTATCCATTTTTGGTTTCGGTTTTACCGAAATGCGAAAAGACGATTTGAACATAGTTGCTATGTAGAAGACGAATTGATTTAGGTTTAAAATCAACTGCTGCCTCTATGTATAATTCGACGGTTTTGTTACTAAACAAACATAATTATTGCAACTTCGATTTCGTTCATTGCATTTCTTATGCCAAAAAAATATCAGCTGAATTTAGGAAACAGATAAAACTCCGATCGCTGCTCAAACGCGGCAGCTTTATCAGAGGAAATCTGTTTACCGTGTGAATCATAGCGAGCGCTCGACGCTCGATATAACATGGAGTGTCCCGTCGGTGCGGGCGCGCAGGTTGTGCGGCGAGTGGCCTTGACAGAGGCCATGATCCACGCGCGCGGTTATTGCCCGCCAGACCCACCGCCGCACGCACGCTCTGTCGCTACCTCGCGCCAACGTACCTCCGCCATGCGCCGAACGGTTTCGCACTCGACACTCGATGGCCTTCGCGACGATCTTACATAGTAATTTGTGTATTGATAAAGATTAGATTTGACATTTGGGCAGAGATTTCTTTATCGGTTATTATTTGTGTTTCATTTACACATAATCTTTAATATTATTAAAGATTAAACAAAACTCATTGAGTTTGCGTCGTCTCGTAATGTGTTGCTAAGTGACTTCTACATCTCAATCATCATCTCTTTTAATTACATACTAATATCACTAATCAATAAATGACGAATCACATCATCACTCACTTATGAATTTATTAAACTTGTAAATTTATTTTTCTTTTACATTCAACAGCTGATATGAACAGAACATCTTATGAAATGTTTTTCCTGACATACAAACAAGACTACGACATTTAAAATTATTACAGTTCTTGACATCCTTTATATGTCTCTATTATTGCCTATTCATTTAAATAACACTAACTTTGCGTCATTGGTAGTAACGAGTCGCAACAGCTGCTTTACGAGTCAGATTTTAGGCCAATTTTTATGAGTCAAAACTGGAAAAAGAACTTTAAACTAGAAGAAATGTTTCATAAATTGATTTTAAATATCTCGAAAATTGCTCTAATAATATTTTGGTTTAGTTTTTCAGTCGCATTGCTTTTTGCCAGTGGCTGGGCAATTGGAGTTGCGTGTCACGAGTTCGATTCCCACACGTAATAAATATTTAATTTTGTATGATTTATGAGTAGTTGTTCCTGGACTGGCTGTTAATTTGACTTAAAATGTTCTAAACGCACCTACGACACTGAATAAATTCCTAGTGTTATTAAAAAGAAAATCGTTCCCTTTTCAATGCAATACTTACTTGAAAGCTTTGTCATCTTCTTGTCCATTATGAAGTCCATTAGGTAGAGATCCATGTTCATGCATTTCGTGCAAGTCCTTTTCGAATGGAGAGGCTGATTTGTCCTCAGGACGCTCCTCAAGGACCATGCCTCGTAATCCAGCGACCACTCCGGGTACCTTTTCACCTCCACCAGTAGCTACGCCACCTGCTTCTACGAGATGTGAATAATTAATTCTTGATGAAACTGCAACAAAGTGTTATACAAGGAAAATTATTATCTTCATACATAAAACCTAAATAAAGTTTGAACATAGATTTTATAGGCAACTTACTAATTCATTTTAATTAATAAACATGCATTTAATGTACCTAATTTATATTTTTTTTTACTTTCAAATAATTGTTAAAAAAAATTCGAAGGACTTATATTTTAGTACCTAAAGCGCAGATCATACCTGTGGGAGATCCTCCAAGAACATATTCCACCATTTTAACGCCGAGTCCAGCCGTGTCACGTGGTGACAGAATGTTGCCGGCATCGCCGCCCGGGAACGCGACACCGCGTCGCGTGCCCATCATTGGCACGCCGACATTGTGTTCCACGGCTATAATAATACCAATTTTTTTTTAACAAATACAACAGGATCACAATAATACACATTTGACTTTTAGAATGTCCAAATACCACTGGACATTTTGAGAATTGGACATTCTGCCCTTGAACAAAGTAATTATTTCATTGTAAGTTCCTAGGCTTATCTAAGTCTTAGCAAAATTGTCAAAGAAAAGATGTCATACAAATGTTCTGCTGTACACATAAACAACGAAATAATGAAAACCATTATCAATTTTATAAGCATAAAGGTGTCGTTATAGCTTCTGATTATATAACATAAATGTGGAAGAGTAACAAACCTTGTGCGGACCAGGTCGGATCACGCCACATCTGCTCAGGGTTCAACTGTAGCGGCGGCAGGTGGGGAGGGCCCTTGCTGTCGCCGCCAGCGCCGGGGCCTTTGTCCCATAGTTTTTTTGCAGCAGGTGCAATCTAAAAACGATGAAACATTTTCTAATATTCATATTAACAGAAACAATGAATTATTAATTGCTTGAAATACAAGTAAGGATAAAAGACTAAAAAAACTAATTAAGAGTCCAAACATCAGATTTTCTAACACTAAAACATTTAGGAATTATTTTTTATTTATTGAGTGATTAGATTTATTGTTTATGTTACTTTGGCATGCATCAGTTACAAGCTAAAAGCTACTAACTAGCTCCCTATTTTATGAATTTGCCTTTTTTAACTTATTTTTATCCAGTAACAATTATGCAGCAGTAAGTTATTTAAGTCTAATGGTGTTTCCATCAACACGTTGATACTTGTTACTCCTGCAAGTCTAAAAGGGCCACTTTGACAGATTCATAACATGAATTGAGGTAGCAATAGAATAGACTATTTCATTTTACGAATTATATCCCTCTCGATTCATAATTATGACCCCCAAAATTCATAGATATCCAAATTCAAGTGAATGATCACAATAGAAAAATTGATTATGATGAATTATTACCATTAAATAAAGGTAAAATTCTTCTAAATGATGATAATGAGAATTGATTACATCATAAATACTTAGATGGTTATGGCTAAAAAATAAAAAAATGCTTTTGGAAGGGTTTAGGATTAAATATGTTTAGCATTTTCAGGAACTAGTGATATAAAAATGGTTCTAGTAATTCTAGATCTTCTGAAAGCATGCAGTTACACATCAAGAGATTAAAAAAATCAAGTAGGCATTCTAATGTAAAAATTGCATGGGTACTAGGGTAGCATAGACTCAACAACAGTCTACCATTGTCAGAGCACACTACACATTTATTTTACTACCTATAGTGCCTACACTGAGTATCATTCCAACAATGACTTACTAAGCTCCTCGGTTCAGAGATGTAGATAAGAAAGTTAGCAACTGAAGTATGAAAACACATGCTTGTATCCTGCACAAAATGATGCATGTAGTTTGCATGTCAATATAAAATTTACTCAGAAGTTGTCATGGCAATTAATCTACAGCATATTTTTGCAAGTTAGACACAAGTGTATAAACGGTTTTGTGTTTTTCATTCCATACCAACTGTTACTTGGTAATATGGCCGTGAAAAACCAATACTGATTGACAATGTTACAGCAAATAATTATAGTCATTAATGTTTTGTTTTAGAACTTGTTTCAGTTCAAATTTTTTGAAAACATCACAAGAATAATGGAATTCTGTTATTCTTGTGATGTGGTTTCATAAAATTTGGCTCTACACACTCTCATGCTTTCTTCTTATTTAAAAAGAAAACGCAGGATTGTTACTAGTTTTGCATGCAAAAGATAAGCAGATGATGCATACCTGTTTTCTTTTATGTATTCATCATCTTCATGCCCTTATCCCATTCTACTGGGGTTCAACATAACATATTTTATTCTTTCATTGTTGTTTGTTAGACATCACATCATTATCAACTCTTCTTTCATATCATTTCACAATCCATCCAGACAACATTCACATAGCCCTCTTTTAGTAACATGCTTTATAACCCTCCTCATCACATGTCATGTCCATACCAATAAAAATGATCTCTTTCTTCCCTCCAATACAATATTATTCATTTCAAACATTACCCATTCTTCTCAGTCAGCACAACCATGTCAACATTCTTATCCCAGCTACACACAATTGTTTTGTATTCATCATAATTATGAATTTAGGGCACTTTTTCATTCATTTTAAAGAGCATGTTTTACTTTGAGTTTTCTTTTCAATCCACTCATAGTATTTATTTGTAGTGCCAGGAGCATTTCATAAGAGCCTAAGCAGTGCAGATGTTTAAAGTGCTCTTGTCAATTTGGAAAGTTCCTGATTTAAATGAAATCCATAAAATTAGAAAACAAAAGATTGGAAAATGAAACCAATATTTATGAGATAGAGCTCAATATCAAAAACAGCTGATTAATGATTATTTTAACAAAACAGCTGATTGGTCACTGAACTTTTGTCATAGAAATTATTGGATAGAAAACAATAAATTATCATGAGTGCACTCTACCAATCTACTTGAAATACTTCTATAAGGGAATAGAGTTGAGATTGTTTACAAGTATAGTCTAACTGTATATTTGAACTGGCAAAACACGCAAAAAGTATTGAAGTGTTTTTCATCTCTAAGTTAAAAAATAAAAAAAAATAACGGAAAATGTAGTAATCACATGTCATTATTATTTTGCAAGCATACTCAGAACATTTTTTTCATCATTCTTTTTTTTCAAATAAGGACATACACAAAATAAAAGGAATATACAAAACAATAAAACCCTTTTCACTTATTTTTAAGTGGAGCACACACTGCATACAATTTACATAGATGAATTTCTATGTAAGTGCCGTAATTACTAAATATTGTTGTTATTTAAGTTATATGTTAGGGAGAAGGAAGTCATAATAATATGATGCAGTGACGCTATCAAGATGTAACCTGACCTGACTATTACATAGGTATGTATGGATAGGTTTCAGTTAATTTATACATGTGTTGTCACTTATTATTATCACAACATGTAGTGAAGGAATGGAACAAACAAGATGGATAGGTACTAGACATGGGCGCCGCCTTAAAAATTCTCGGCGGCGGCGCGCTGACGAATTTCAATCGGCGGCGGCGTGGCGCCGGCGGCGTAGTTTTCTACAACCTAAAACTAAAACTCGCAATCTACTCCCTATCTTCTTTAAGCCGGCCGGCTCCTTAACGTCGTTTCAGGCGGACGACAGGAAGATGTCAGTTCTATACAGTACAGTAAATACCTTGTCCAGATCAGGTCATCAGGTACAAAATAAAAACAGTTTTCCAAAGGGACACTTTAATAGCCTCGTAATTTTTTTTAGAACAGACACAGACCGTCTTACCACAAAAAAAAATTAAACACCCGTTGAAAACTTGTCTAAAAAAATTGACGACGTCAAAACGACATTTCTCCTTGATAATAATATAAGGGTCGTTTTGCAGTTACACTTTTTTAGACAAGTGTTCAACGTGTGTTTATCTTTTTGTGGTAAGGCGAAGATAATCTAAGCATAGATAATTCAATAATAATTCAAGTTTGTCATTATTATCAATCTTACATATTTTATAATTATCATGAATAAATATAATATTTTTTTTTTTATAAATATTTGCCAACTGCAACGTACAGGTACTAAGTCTAATCTCTCGGCTAAGACTCTCCGGCTTATGGACATCAGAAGAAGGGATCTGCAAGCTACACCGTCAGAGAAGCGAGAACTTTATAAGAAAATAAGCAAGTTGGGGCGACGTGACCTCCGAATCACCAATACACGCCGAATTAAAAAGGCAATAGAAGAAAATCGGGGTGCTAAAGTGTTCGCCCAACAGCTGAAATGCTCGCACGCATCTGACGAAGCTTAGATCACCTTATGGCCAAACATAACCTAAAAGCCGGAGATCCTAGCTGGGATAGAAGACTTTTATGGCCGGTTGTACGACAGTCGTGGTCCACAAGCCACTTCTTCAGAGTATAGCCGAGCCACTCTTACCCGCCATTACACCGATGAACTGCCGGAAATCAGCCTCGGTGAGGTTGAGGTGGCCCTCAAGCAGCTTAAACATGGAAAAACCCCGGGGGTGAAGACGGAGTCACTTCAGAGCTTCTGAATGCAGGTGGAAAGCCCGTACTTCGGAAGCTCCAAAACCTATTCAACTCTGTTTTAGACACCGGGAAAACTCCAAAGATGTGGAACACACTGCGAGGATCGCCCGGAGGACACGGTGGAGCATACGGTGCAGGACTGCCCCGCTTGGGCAGAGCACCGCCGTGTCCTCACGGAGGCGATAGGCGGCGACCTCTCGCGCCCGGCATTTGTCGAGGCCATGCTGCGGGGCGAGACGGAATGGGAAGCGGTCGCCTCCTTCTGCGAAGCAGTAATGCTAGCAAAGGAGGAGGCGGAACGCGTGAGGGAGAGGACAGCGTCCACCTTACGACCAAACCGCCGCGGGAGACGCCCACGGCTACGGACGTCGCAAGACGATCTCCGGCCTATGGGTGACTTGCCGCTCGATCATGGACCATGCCCGGGTCAACGGCGCGTAGTGTTCCACGCGCGCCTCAAAGAGCTGTGAGCAATCTGACGGGGCCCCCTAAGAGGGCCAAAGCCTGCCGGGGTCGCGAGATTGTCTCACCTGGTAACCGTGACCCTGGTACGTAAAGGGCTATTGAAGGAACACCGTGGATTTTAGTCAGTACAAGTCTGACAGTCCCTCTCGCCCCACCCTGCGCGGGAGGACTCATTTGATGATTTTACCACGCAAAAAAAAAAGACGTGGAACAGGAGTATTTTGATCCTCTTTTTTGGTGACAAAACCCTATTGAAAAACTACCGACCCATATCACTCCTGAGCCACGTCTATAAACTGTTTTCGAGGGTCATCACAAACCGTCTCGCAAGAAGACTTGACAAGTTTCAGCCTCCGGAGCAGGCTGGGTTTCGCGGAAGATTTAGCACCATAGACCACATCTACACAGTGAGGCAGGTTATACAGAAGTCCGAAGAGCATAACCAGCCCCTGTACTTAGCATTTGTGGATTATGAAGTGGATTATCGAAGTGTACAGACATTTCACTGTATGACACCGTGACTATGTGTGTCCAAGGACAGAACCAGCGTCTCAACAGCCTGCTGCGCAGGGGAGTGAAACGGGGTATGGGAAACTGTTCACCAATGATTGTTGGAATATTAATGCAGTCATTTTGGATGAGTCAATCACGAAAACAAATACACGTCTTTACGCCAACCACGCCGCGCGGTGAATGGCGGCGGCGGCGGCGGCGTGCGAAGGGCACACGGCGGCGCCGCGCCGGCGCGGCGCCCATATCTAATAGGTACTAAAGCATATTTCTTAATAATTATATTGTAGGTAAACTTGAATGTGGAGAATGCTGTTTTTAATGTTACTTCAGGTAAAACAACAAGCTAGATCATGAATTCACAGAAAACTATTGAGACACATTCGCAGATATACCACGAACATGCAAATGTTTACTTTATTGCAAGGCAATGCATATTGGAACCTTGAGCAACATATTTATAATCATTCATAATTTCAATCAATTGTTACTAATCTGAGGTGGAAATCACACCATAGTGTATCATTGTTTGGTCACAAACCTATAGCAGTTTTTTTTTAATGCACTTTGCTATATAGGTTAGGTTTTCATAAACTTATCAGCAAGGTTTTAAGTATTTGGTTAAAAAGAAAACAACAGCTGAACACATGACTTAAAATTAATTTTGAATTAAGTGAGTTTTACATGCATTTGCAGTTCATTGCACTGTGTCAGATCGACATTAATGATCACATACATTGTTGGTACACATTTTATTTAGAAAATGTGTTTGTTTTAGTTAAAAATTTGTAGAAAATCAGCATTTTCATTGTTGATTAGCCAACCATTCATTGCATTTTTTTATTTATTTAGTAAGTAATATGTTTGTAATTGCCTACCAGTATTTACAATATGAATAGAGAATTGCTTCAAGAATATTAAATAGGTCCATACTGTAATTCAATGTAGTAGGTAAATACATGGAAATTATCAATACATGGGTACCTAATTAATTGGTCACACCGTTGTCGCATCAATGGCGACAACAGTGTTGCCAACTCAGCACTTTGAGTGCTAGATTTAGCACTATTTTCATGTGCCTAGCACTGAAATTTAAGAAACAGCACCCAGCACTAAATCTAGCACTAATTTTGATGTTGTCTGTTCGCTCACAAAATGCAGCTGTGGCTGAAGTAACAAAACGCAAACTAGTGTAGTCTGTAATCTGCGGGACTTCGGTAGGGGATTCCCGTGAACGTGAAAATAAAGGCGTGTATGGCAGACGAGGCGAACAGTGCTATGTTTGTCTTTTTCTCTAAGATAACTTCTTCTTTTCTAACCTTGCTTGTTTTTCGTTCATTTTTGTTTTTCATTCATTAGTGTCTTTGTGCGCAATAATTATCTAATTAATAGTATTAATCCATTATTTGTTTTGTGTTCGGTGACAGTGAGACGAAAATGGATGTTGCTTTACTTAAAAAAGGTACTTATATTCAAAATAATAGAAAAGAATGGGAGGAAGATCCAAAATACAAAAAGTAGACCTGTGCTAGGAAATAGTTCGAAAAGCAATGTGATCCTTCTGTAAAATAGAATTTAACGCAAGAATATTTGAAATTAAACGGCATTCAGAATCAAAAAAACATATAGATAAAGTTGAAAAAAAAAACAAAAAAATAATTCGAAAATTAAAACATATTCTGTTATGTGTTCTTTTTTATTAAATTCATATATTTGGCACTATTTTTGAAACTTTCTAGCAATTTAGCACTATTTGAGATGTTACTTAGCACCCAACCGTGGCATTGAGTTGGCAACCCTGGGCGACAATAACAGACCAAACTGAGAAACCGTAACAACATTTTAACAAAATCAGTGACTGAGAGATATCGTTATGATAACATCACGCAATTCTTCATCTAAATTCGACTTCCCACGCTACATCCCCAAAAAAAACTCAACCAATTAAACCGGTGAACAAATTCTGAATCAGAAATGGCGGACGCCGGTGACAAGTAAACAAAACAAAAACGGACCTGTTGCGCGAAAAAAACAGGAATTCAGTAACTTCATGACTTAAAACTGTAACCAACTTGTATATTCTACTATATAAAACCATAAAACTCACCATGTCGGGGCCCATATCCTTAACATCAGATTCGAAAAAAAAGTCGCTCAAGGGTTTCATGCGTACAATCCGCCTAAAGCTCAGTCATGTACTACAACGAAAGCTTATCGTGAGAAAATAACACTTTTTACGTGAAACACTAGTTCTATATAACATAAACACTAACCACAACAATTAAAAAGCACATTTCTTACACTAAAATGTTCTTAGGCTGCGAAATAACACTAGAAAGATCCAAACTCAAATAATACAATGTTGACTTGTTTCGAACAAAGGACGTACGCCGACCACAGCGCCTGCGTTAAAATTCCCCATACAAGGGAGCGTCGCACGGAGCAAAGTTTAGTGTTCACATCTGATAGATGGCGTGCAAACCAAAAATGGATAACCATAGAACCTAAACTTCTGGAGGCGCGATCTTTTGAGGAACGATTTTTGTCTATGGTCAAAGTTCCGGAAACGCTCAGAGGAGTAGTAATACTAGATTCATCAAAGATTTCGAATTCAACACCTTTTGCAGCAAGAAAGACAAGAAATAAAACAAGGAATCATTTTGTTACTTCAAACTAATTTCGAGTTTTATATAATGTCAGAGCCCGTTTTAGGGTAAAACGGGACCCTATTGTAAGACTCAATTGTCCTTCTGTCTGTCACCAGGCTGTATCTCATGAACCGTGATATTAGACAGCTGAAATTTTCACAGATGATGTATTTTATGCTACTATTAAGGGCAATTTGATAAGTCCGGGCACTATTCATAATGGCCGGTCTGTATTCTTAATGCCCGACTCAATTGGGCAATGTGATTAAAACAGCATGATTAATCACTTTTCCCGGCCATTATGAATAATTCCCATCGTATCTTGGGCAAAGTAATAAAATAGGTGAACTGTAGTGTTTTTGTTTATCAAATGAAAGTAAACTTACGCAATTTTCATGAAAAATTAACAAAAAAAGCGGAGCAGCGTCGAGCATCCTTGGTAGGCATATGAATGACTAAGGATGCAAGAGCGAGCGAAGCGAGCTCGAGACTTGTGGCACCCCGACTCGGACAGGTTAGGTGTTAGTTTACTTTAAACCTTACAAACAGAAATAGGGCTCCGTCGAACTACCTTGATTAGCGGTAATTGCACGGCCGCGGTCCAATTTATCACATTGCCCGGCTACAAGTGTGGAATTATTCATACTGCCCAGTCCAAGTGATAAATATAAACTATCTCAAACACTGTCTTATTACATGGATCACGGGTCCGGGGTCGTCGGGCAATATTAATAATGGCCCGTCAAACTCAAGGGCGTCGCCAAGGGGGGCAGTTGCCCCCCCCCCTCCCCCAGGGATCAAATTTATCTAGCCGCAAAGCGACCATAGTGCGAGCAATTACTACCTTACCTATTAATAAATTCCGCATCGCAAAAACGTAAATAAATTCACAAGGTTTAATGTATTTTGTAGAAAGTATTGAAATATATTTTATCAGAATAACATTAAGATTTTGACATCCGTTTTTAAAATCGCCGCCACTTTCATCACGACTATATTTATCAGATTTGCCAAAAGGCAAGGCCACAGTGTAACAAAAATTATGTAGGTAGCGTAGGTATATCTGGAGGCGACTGCCCTCCAGCGCGTCTATGAGTGGCGCGTGGAGGCGCGGTGCCGGGGTGTACCCCGCTGCCTCGAGCAGTCGAGGCGCGGCGGGAAGAGCTCCGGCGCGATCTCAGGGCACTATGGAGGGAACGACTGTCGCAACCGAGGTTCTCAGGTCCTGACCTACCGCATGACGCATGTCCTCACCGGACACGGAAGTTTCGGGAGGTTCCTGTGTCTGATAGGGAGGGAAGAAACGCCTGGGTGTCACCACTGCGAGGATCGCCCGGAGGACACGGTGGAGCATACGGTGCAGGACTGCCCCCGCTTGGGCAGAGCACCGCCGTGTCCTCTCGGCGGCGATAGGCGGAGACCTAGCGCCCGGCATTGGTCGAAGCCATGCTGCGGGGCGAGACGGAGTGGGAAGCGGTCGCCTCCTTCTGCGAAGCAGTCATGCGCGCGAAGGAGGAGGCGGGCCGCGTGAGGGAGAGGATGGCGTCCTCCCTCAACCCCAGCCGCAGTGGTAAACGCCCACGGCGTCGGACGTCGGCAGACGATCTCCGGCCACCGTAGGCGCGGGCATGCGGGCGGCGAGTAATGGGCGACTCGCTTTCTGACCATGGATCATACCTGGGTCGACGGCACGTTGTGTTCCATGCGCGCCTCAAGGAGTGTCAGCATGATGACGGGGCCCCCCTCTAGAGGGCCAAAGCCTGCCGGGGTCGCGGGACTTATCTAATTATCGTGACCCCCGTTTTTTTTTTTACGTGGTAAAATCATTGAATGAGTCCTCCCACCCAGGACAGAGCGGGAGGGACTGTCAGACTCGCACTGACTAAAATCCAGTGTTCCTTCAAAACATCTTTACGTTCCAAGATCGCGGTTACCGTGACCCATCACGTCAGAGTCTCTATCGAATTATTATTATTTTACGAAAGCACCCTTAATTAGAGCCATACAAATAGCAATTACGTAAAAGGTTAATGAGGAAAATAAAGAAAAATAATATTGCCCGCAGTGATCATAGCACGGATTGTAGACCCCTATCCCATACTGGGAAAGTTTCTGATTTATAACTCATAACAAAATAATGATAACAAGGCTGTCGAATTTGAGCTTTCACGTAATACCCGTTACAACCAGTACATTTTACAGCCAGCAAATCACCATGCGTGAAAAACGATAAGATGATGTGCCATTTGATGAACGCTTGGGGCGCAGAGGCGTGTTTCCATAAGCAGTAATGAGACAAAGGAACCTGCGCAATAGACGAGGCGCGATAACATTTTAAGGTTAAATACCTTGCTGATTCTGTACCACTTTTTCTTACGCTTGTTACTTTCCAGATAGTAGGTGGGCCAAGGCTTGGGAGTATTTTGCAGATTATTTTGCCAGGTACGTGTAAAAGCTGTACGTCTCAATCAAACATACTCGAAATAATGATGAATGTGACCAGTTTAATTTCATTCATAATTTCATGTTTAGTAAAGATTCATACTGAGAAAAGAACCCAAAGGACTTCTGAGCCAATGTATTCTTTACGAAAACTTGATAGCTGACTGGGAGGCGAAGCGCCAAAACAGTTGAAAAGTTACAGATAGACAGAGAAGGCCTGTGAGCAGCTGTGGCCTATTTTGGGTTGTATCAAATGACTCCTGCCGCCCTGTCTCCACACAGTGCGGAAGGGACTGTCACTCTTGCTGATTAAAAATCACCCTGTTCCTTCGATTTTGCTTTGCCATCCAGATCATCTGAGGCGCATTGCCGTTTAGACAATCCTGCGATGGACAGTGGTAAGACTAAATATACGGGATGTTCAGCGATGCTGATTTTCATCGTGAGGCCTGAAATAGAAACGGGTCCACATCCAATTTATCTGACGTCGTCGCAGCACATGTTGTGTACTTGCATTACTCTTAGTTTCAGAATTTACCTCCTTTTTTAGTCATATCGCATTCACATAATCCATGCTCTGGTCTGCCTCTATTTTCACAATTAATTCTTATTCAATACTTTCTGTCCACCATGTTTTAGTTTCTAACATCATGTTATTTTTAATATTCGTCGTCATCTTCCTGCCCGTGTCCTATTATAATCTGCCTTTCCTATGTTGGGATCGGCTTCCAGTGGAACCGAATGCAGTTGAATATCAGTTTTTTGCATCGAGCGGCTGCCTATCGGACCTCCACAACCCAGTTACTAAAATACCATGCCCCTTGGTAAATCTACTTGTCAGACTTTCGATCATCTGACGAACAGTAACGACTGCCGAAGATCTACAAATGACAGCCGGGACCGACAGCTTTAGGTGCTTTCCGTGATACGGAGGAAAATCGCTATCTATGATTATGATATGATGGTTGCCCATCCACAGAACGACCTCGGCTTAATCTTGAAGATCAACATGTGCGGCTGTTATTTATACTAGCGTTATATTATACTAGCGACCCGCCCCGGCTCCGCACAGGTGCATTCTCTACTATCTTATGCATGTTATATACATATAAACCTTCCTCTTGAATCACTCTATCATCAAAATCCGTTGCGTAGTTTTAAAGATCTAAGCATACATAGGGAGAGACAGACAGCTGGATGCGACTTTGTTTTATACTATGTAGTGATAGTGATTCTTTAGTCACGAGCTTCTCAGGTTTATGTTTTAGTAAAATGGGACACAGGCGAGGAAACAAGTTTTCTACTTCCATTCTAGTCAACTATCAGTCTGGGTCGCGGAACCGTCTGTAAAGGTAACCGTGATCCTGGAACGTAAAGGGAAATTGAAGGAACAGGGTGAATTTTTAGTCAGTAAAAATCTAAAATCCCAGGGCGGAATCACTAATTTGAATATTTTAACGCCTAAAACACATGCTTATCATTGATACCCTCTTATTTCTTGTCATTTCACTTAGCTTATTTTATCCGCAGATTATTTAGGTACTTCTTAGCTTAAAATATTCGATGGCGGTAACTTAATAGCAACTAAAATAATTTTATAATCGTATGGGATGGGATTGAATGTCGTATGAAGGGCCCCTTAAAAAAAAGCCTGCCGGGGTCGCTAACAGGCTACCATGACCCCGGTACGTAAAGGGCTATTGAAGGACACCGTGGATTTTATCAGTACAAGTCTGACAGTCCCTCCTGCCCTGCGTGGGAGGACTCATTTAAAGTTTTTACAACGCTAAAAAAAAAGAATGGGATTGAATGTCAAGAACCAGCAGCACTTGAATTTGAGTCTATTTTCTGTACAGGGTTATAGGTTTATCGTGGCTAATATTTTAAGGGTGTGAAGTTCTCACATATTTTAGAGTCGTGTGTAGCAGTAGATTTTATTTTTGATATTTCGGGCATCCCAAAGAAAGTATGTCCTTAAAGTATTGCCCACGTAACGTAAGAACAATTAATGGGCCTGCATTTATTATCTGCTTCAAGAGAAACTAATTATTTATGCCGATAGCGCTTTGAAATGTCATACGAACTTACATCTTGACTTAAACTAAATTTTATAAAGCTGATGAGTTTGATTAGATTTTCTGGACGATCTTTGTGACCTTAAGCATTAAAAAAATGCTTGATAACACCTAACTAAATTACTGTGTCAATAACTGTTAGTCTGGTAGACAATGGTCAAAGGACTGTTGAGTAGTATGAGACCAGCTAAAAATATTCATCAAGTACTGTCTGATGGGTACTGACACGGCAGCTGAGGCATGAGGATTCCCCTGTCCCTCACCAGTTCGGTATCCTTCGCTCTCATTACTGCTTCGGGGAAAATGACCGCTTTCCATGCTCACTCTGTACCAGGGGCCGAATGCGGAAGGTCACCGTAACAGATTAGTGTCTTGTCGATGGCATTTACATCAACATGAGAGGCAGTTACGTTATCAAGTCACATTTACACTCCAGGGCAGTCATCACGAGGTTGCGGGAGGCGAATAATAGGTAGCTCGCTGTCCGATCAAAGACCAGGCACGAATCGACGGCGCTACGTGTTCCACGATCGCCTCAACAAGCTGTGAGCAAACTAATAGGTGTATAGAGTCAAACCATGCCAGGGTATGGAGATTATCTATGCTGTGACTAACTGTCCGTGGCCCTGGAACACAAATTGCAACCGAAGGATCTGGGTGGACTTTTAGTCAGTGAGAGTTTGACAGTCCATTCCTCTCCACCTAGGGCGGGAAGCCTCGTTTCGTTTGATGATTTAATCACTTTGCCCTGGACTGTAAAGTTCAGGTGGAGATTCTTAAGCACTCTCCAGTCATGTTTTCCTTGCTTAGGCCCACCCAGGGATTGTCAGATTGTATTCAAATATTTCCAGGTAAGCCATGGCAATGATTATCAAGTAGTGGCTCTAGTGGGCTGGGTGGGGACAGATTTTCGTAACACAGTTTGTGTCTTTCCTCAAAAGTTCGACTGTGAGTTTTAACATATTTTCCTCCAGAATACTTTGAACAACTGTTATGGCTTCTTAGCTGTTTGCTTCGGAAAATATGTTATGTAAAGCGTATTAAGTGTCGAAAAATTTTAGCCCTTTCGCAAGACCTTGCCACCGTTCCGTGATTTAATGGTGCCATAAGCCTACAGCATCTGTAAGGGCGTTACCACCGGGCACGCCGCAATCGCGGCGGTAAGACCCCTCTTTGAGGAGTGGCTGGAGAGGCGTCACGGCGTCCTCACCTTCCGCTTGACACAGGTCTTCACCGGGCACGGATGTTTCGGGAGGTTCCTGTGTTGCATTGGAAAGGAAGAAACGCCTGGGTGTCACCACTGCGAGGAACGCCCGGAGGACACGGTGGAGCATACGGTGCAGGACTGCCCCGCTTGGGCAGAGCACCGCCGTGTCCTCACGGAGGAGATAGGCGGCGACCTCTCGCGTCCGGCACTGGTCGAGGCCATGCTGCGGGGCGAGACGGAATGGGAAGCGGTCGCCTCCTTCTGTGAAGCAATCATGCTAGCAAAGGAGGAGGCGGGATGCGTGAGGGAGAGGACAGCGTCCACCTCACGACTCAGCCCCCGCGGGAGACGCCCACGGCAACGGACGTCGCAAGACGATCTCCGGCCACCGTAGGCGCGGGCATGCGGGCGGTGAGTTATGGGTGACTTGCCGCTCGATTATGGACCATGCCCGGGTCGACGGCGCGTTGTGTTCCACGCGCGCCTCAAAGAGCTGTCAGTAATCTGACGGGGCCCCCTAAAAGGGCCAAAGCCTGCCGGGGTCGCGGGACTGTCTCACCTGGTAACCGTGACCCTGGTACGTAAAGGGCTATTGAAGGAACACCGTGGATTTTAGTCAGTACAAGTCTGTCAGTAAAGGGCGGGAGGACTCATTTGATGATTTTACCACGCAAAAAAAAAGGGTGTTACCACACCAATCGATCGACATTGATCGATTGGTGTGGGTGGTACCTTTAATTGATCGACGGATACCGGTCGACTAACCAATCGATCGATTGCCGGTCGACGTAGATCGATTAACGTGACATGGGGGTTGTCCTGTCCCTCACGCATTCTGCCACCTCCTTCGATAGCATAATATTGCTTTGCGGAAGGAGGTGACTGCATAGGTACCTTTCAAACCAGAAAACAGCGCCCTGCTTGGAGAACTAATTATGATATTAACCCGGATCAGTCATGACGACGATGATACTCAAATAGTTCAATATAGTTGTATGTAACAGCTATGGTATGATAATGAGCGTATACTCTCCAAGCGACAACCCTCGCATTTTTATCTTCTTCGGTAAACGCTCTGCAAAAGCCGGAACGCGTCGCGAAACTATATTATTATTTAATGAATCTTGACACTCAATTACTGAATGAAATCGGAACAAGCCTCGAACGATAATACGATCTGGTTTAACTCAATTTCGTTCAGAAACTAACTCAAGATAATTATTATTATTGAGTAGTTCGAGGTTGGTGAAATTCAAATAACACTGCCCGACCTATGAAGCAAACGTATGAAGAGTCGTCCTAGTTATGACTTTGGTCATTTGGTGAGGAGCGCTGTTTTTCGCCAGAGATTTTTACTTCTCAGAACTCTGGTTCTAAGCTTAGCTACTGACGCGATGTTGTTTTTGAGAAATATGTTATTCCCATCGTGATTGTGCGAAGACCAGTAGCTCGACACACATTACAAACAGTGTCACTGCATCCATACCTTAAGAGTGAGTGCTTTTATAATTACAGTAACATGTCAGCCATGTCAGGACATATTAATCTGTAAAATAAGCAGTTACAGCGTTTATTTAAAAAAAACATTCCCTTCTATCATAACAAGTTGTCATTTCTAAGGGAAGGCGATTTGAAGGTTTGTTTGAACATCTCATTGGATTCCATTCCATACCTTCTTCCATTTCTCTTGGAGGCATTTTGTTATCAACCATAAGTTTGTTTATTTGTTATTTACTGTTTTGTTTACAAGGGCTAACCAAACTTAATTGGCCAATTTATTTTGTATGCTTACTATTTTGGTCATAAAATCTTAGTTTTTCAAACCAGTTTAATAAAATTATTCCTAGGTCTAGGTAGATCTCTTATCTGTGCTTAATAGTTGCTCAGTGAGTTGAATGAACCTAATTCTTTACAATTTTTACACCATACCACATTAAACTTGTAAATGCATTTTAACTTAAAATTATGTTTACATAATTTAATACTCACAGCAAATTCATATTGCTAATTATAAATAATTGAATATAAAACGTAAGTATATTCAATAACTGGAATATTATTCTGAACATGGTTTTTATCAAAATGTTGTGGATTTGCATGTTTTAATTAATTTATCAACAACATGCAAGTAAACTACAGCAAGACAGAAATTTAAACAGGCATTGATTCAACTAGCTGCTACTTCTTGATTTTACAAATCAAGTAAGTGCCCAAGAGAATCCAGACAAATGCGTGTAGTTTTAAGAAAATGGTTCAGAGATCCAAAACAAAGATTCACCATTCTCAAATATAAATATCACAGATATCCCATTCTAGATTTTTGTACTGACTACAGCACATTAAAGCAAAATATAGCACTTATTTCTGATTCTACATAACTACTAGTACTAAAAAAATGCTGGAAATATCAATGTGCAATGACAAACACAATCATTTTGTCTGACCAACATCTGATTCATGCATTTTTATAAAGGAAAGGTGTGGCAAAATAATAAATAGTGTTCAGCCTAGTCTACAATGAATACTTCCTATCAAAGCAGTCTACTTGTATGCTCAAATGCATAATGCGTTTTGCCAGTCAAAATTTTGTGAATTAGTCGTGTGTACAGACAGCATATTTATTGAACAAAATGCATTACCAAGACATGAAGAAATATCAACAAATGATGATCGATTACCAGTTAACGAAGTTCATGACAATATTACGAACATAGTAGTCAAAATATTAAATAAGCCTTAGTCAAGTCAAAAATATGAATGTTCAAATGCCTAACCTAACTTTCAAGGTTTACAGCCAAAAAAATATGTTACTTTTGTATAGAGTTAACTCTCATCACACCATATCAAATGCATTCAACATCTTTCCATATTTTGGGAATATACTGACATTTGACATTCAACTCACTACAATCCAATCAACAATAAGCATTTGTATTATTCAAATATTATTACTTCTAAACTTTACTAATGTACAATATTATCCAGTAGATTGTAACAAGATAAAAAGAACTTGATATTAGGTCATTTACCTCCTTATGTTTAGTCAGGCAATGCACTGAACATGCAAATTATAACAGTGAACTGAACTATACATAGGTAGATGTACTGCACATTCATCATCATGCAAAAACACACATGCTATTAACTAGTAAACAATAATAATACATTTCTTACCTGGTTCCTGATGGCAGCTACTGGTGTCAGACCAAGTTGGTTTTGTCCTTGTTGAAGATACTGATTGGTACCAGGGGCTAGCATGCCAGCTTGGCCCAAATACATAAGATGTTCTGTGTTCTTTCCAATACCATTCATGGCTTGCATAGGATTGCCATGATGCTGATGAATGTCATATAATCCTTGTTGTCCCAACTGAGGAGCATTTTGCATGCCTTGCAACTGCGGCAGCATCACTGCACTGTTCTGCATCAAATTGTTTCCAAGTGTTGGATTTTGCAATGGAGCCAACTGCGTATGTACCATGTTGGTTGTCAAATGAGCTGGGTGACTCCCAATAACTGAAGGATTCATAGCTAATGTTCCAACTGATGAAGCAATGGCCTGGTTAATGTACTGCTGTTGACTTGCTTGTGAATTTTTAAGTTGCACTTGAGCTTGCTGATGCATATTGTTCATGGTCATAGGATTGGTATTCTTCCATTTATCTTGATTCTGAAATGATAGTAAATAAACATTAAAAACAAATAATTTAACTAACATATCAATAAAAATACTGGTTACTCAACAAGTCTAGAGATTGAAAAAACATTTACATGTAATTGTCAATTTTAGGTTATACTGTTTCAGAGTATAATGAATAATGATTGAGATGTCAACTAACCTCAACAATAGTGTCGTCTCCAACGGCCCAGCGCTGCTTGGGCGCTAGCGAGGGCAGCTCGCCCTCCTGTGGCTCTCGTTGGAACACGTAATGCACAGTAGCATCGTCCTGGGTTCGGGCCTGGGAAGCGCGCGTGCCCTGCAAAGCTGCTTCGCCCGCGTCTTCTTCTCCCGTTCCCGGCCACTTCATTGGGCTACCGTGAGGTTCGAGCATTCAGTTTCACAACACTTCGATCCTTCGTAACCGTAAACACAAAATGTCTCGCGATCTACTCTTTATAGATATTATAGCGCTACTTCCAATAATAATACAGCCAGATGTGCAAGTAAACCGATTTACATGATCAAATGACTAAATACAGCAACCAGATCTCGATATTGAATACATTTGACGACTAAATCTGTCTTTTTGTCTTTGTAATGACAGTAGTTTTATCAAGCACGATGACAGCCGCTATGGGAAACCAAAATATTGCACTACTGCAACGGTCTCCTTGACGGATCGAAACAAAGACAAGAAGTGAAATCAATGATTTCTAGGATACAAGATTACTAGATTGACGAATTTAGAAGTTATATGGGTTTTACTAATGTACTAACGTTAGGATAAAGCTATTAGTCGGCGTCGAAAACTGAACTGAATAAACACTCAAAATAATACACTATTCACAGAATTTCTAAACAAAACGATCACAAATATAATTACTATATGTACACAGAACTATTTACAATGTACAATTTTTACAAAAAACCCGGTTTATGCCATTGGCTGCTGTCGATACTTTCTGATTTAGAAAAGACGACAAACATTCTTCACTGCCTGTCCGCCATAATCGGTCGGTCGGGCAGATGCGATGCGCGCGCAACGCGCAAAACTATACTATAAACATAAATACATAATGCCAGATACGTTCCTCTACAAGTATTTAGTAAAATAAAAAAGTAATTACTATGCCAATTTACATGAGATTAAAATAATCAGTCAGGTATTTCAAAGAAAACGATAAAACATTCAAAATAATCTAGAAAACAGAAATTTTATGGCAAGTAAAGAACTGTTAACTCTAACGTTACCAATAAATACCTACAGATGACAGTGAAAATGTTATAAATAAGATTTAATTCTAAAAAGTAAAGTTTCAATTGAAACTTGTTCCTTCTTTTTTTAGTCATTTTCTTTTTTTTAATTATGTGTGTTATGTAAATTGTTATGTAAAAAGAAACGTAATTTAGTTGTCAAATAGTCCACAGAAAGCATAGACTTACTCAATGACAGAAAGTCTTCATCTCAACTCAATGCAGAAAGTAAACATTTCAGCTTTCATTTGTTATTTTTTCCCTTATTTGTGTCTTGCCAGCGTAAAATAAAACATGAATGCCTGTTTTTTTCGAGATGTTTTTACTATTATTACATCCATTTTACTGCCAGCGGCCCGGGTCCCCCTTGGGCCGCCGGCAGTAAAACGGATATTCTGCGGCGGGTTTCAGCAGCGGTATGATGAATTAAAGACAAAACTGATGGCCATAACAAACTCAAACGAACCGATGGCGATAGCTGCCTAATGATTAATATCACAATTCGTACTGTATATGCAATTTATAATTTTTAACTCACTACAATCTGGGTTGTAGGGAAAACAGTTGGGTCGTCGCTCCATGTGAAATAATGGTATTGTGTGATGGGCTCGGCGAGCTAGGATGAAGCTGCTGATTTAAATTTAATTACTGGCAACATTACTATAATAATTGATTTTTTATAGTGGGTTCAATGTTCAATTCCTAGTTTGAGCAAGCAACAATAAAACGTTGTTTTAGGTTGAACGCACTTAGTTCAGGAATAATGAGTAGAATTGAAAAAAGTATTTTTGCATTTGATAGCCCATTTATCGAGGAAGGCTATATAACATCACGCTTCGACTAATAGGAGCCAAGCAGCGGATAAACCCCCAGGAAATTGATATAGTTGCTTGCAAAGTGAAAACGAATTCCATCAAGGGTGACCCGTTGAACAAGCTTATTCTGCATTTCAATTATTAAAATCTGCTCTTGATACTACACTGGAAAAGGTTGAGTATGCGTCTTCTGATATAGAATAAAAGAGTTGGGCTTTTTCCGGGTTTACTTCAAATTGAATAAAAAGTTTGAAAATTTGTCAAAATTTTTATTTCTCTTACAAATACATTAGACATAATTCCTAAATTGGTTTGATCTTAAAGTGTAGACCAATGAGGGAGAACACCAGGCATTTGAGATCTTGAACTAAGTAGTAGAAACCACGGAGTCCTTCAGGATCACGAGATTGATTCACATCTACTAATGATCCAGTTTTAGATGTGGTGAAGGAAATATGCTCTTCTCCTATTACTATCTCCAACTCCTGTAGGTAAGGGAAAATAAACGTAAATAATAAACACCATTAAGATTAAAAGAAATGAGTAAAAAATTTAAACATTTTATTTAATAAAAAAAAATATTAACACTTCATTTATTTTTTAGGGGCCTTACTTATAAACATTGATTAGACGTTACTTATCTTAAATAGCTCTTAAGTCACTTGCCATCTCTATTCATTAAAATAGAAATGACAAGGACAGGTGATATTTAATCGGTAGCTAAGCAACACAAGTTTTTATAAGTAAGGGGGTAGATGTTTAACAAATACATAATAGCGATTCAACTAAAGTATAACGTGTATCATAAAAAGCTATACTACAAAAAAAAGCGATTACAGTTAACCAAACAAAATTATAACCTAAGTTCCTAAAATTGTTACTTAGTAATTTGTTTCGCTTTGAATATTTCAGTGAAAACTATTATTTACTCTTAATCTAATATAATCTTCGCAACTTTTAGTACCTATTAGTAAAAGTAGTGTTCTACTGAAATACCCTATTTATTTATTTTTACCTGTCTTCCCACTCGGTCTGGTTGTGGCCACAAACGGTCGTCTTCATGCATTATTTCAGAGTCAACAATGATTCTCTTTAGTTCTTCCATTACACAAGGGTGAACGTATGCTTCTTTACGAATCATTGTATCATTTTTGTAGTTGGAATTATTTGCATACCGGAGTTTGCCATCAGGGCGGAATTCGAATTCTAAAAATTCATGGCCAAATTTTCCCTTGTGACCAACATAGTAACGAATATAAAAATCAGAAGACATTATTGAAGAAAAATCTCACTGGCAAACACTTTCATTAAGTCAAAATCACGCCAACTATACAGTTATTTGTTGAAAAAAATCAATCAAGCAAAGAGAAATTCGGTAAAATTCCGGCAAAACGCTTTGCTTTCGTTGAAAGAATGAATGAATCACACTAATAATCACAGACTATGAACGAATGGATAAAAATGAATGAATGAAAACAAGCAAGGCTTTCAAACTTAGATAAAGTATCCTCTAGATCCATTGAGATGAAAGTATATGGAGACGCCCCGATGTTCTATACATACATTTTGCTTATACAAATATGAGTCAAACATGAGACAGAGAGTGAAATATTGGTTTGTCTCTTTCTTTCTAATGCAGTAATCATATTTGACAAAAGAGACAACAATATTTCGGTTGTTGCTCAAAATGGAATATTTTGTTGGGATATTTCCCACAGTTACAGAAACGTGCCCATTTCGCCATTTTATGGGCCGAGTTTCGTGGTAGTTCTGCTGTCAAATAGTTGTTTACTTTTTGTTGAATTTAGATTTTTGAGTAAATTACGGAGTGTTTTCTTTTAAAAGTGCGTGTTACCATTAAGAAACAGTAATTCAACATGCCTGGATGTTCCATTGTGTCTTGTCATGCCACGAAAAAGAAAAATCAGCCTGAATTGACTTTGTACAGGTTAGTAACACGTTTTCATGCAAAACTACATGAAATAGAACAATTTCGGTAAAGAAATCGCTATGTGACCTTGTTTTCATGGTTAGAGTATTAATATTTGGGTTTATTTCCGTCCTACAGACAATATTTTTCATTTCTTATTTTCGTTTGTTTGTTTACAATAATAATAGTGTTGTACCGTTGCTGTAATAGTTCCCGATACTAGTCCTTCGTTACACTGAAACTGTTACCAAATGATATATTGATACAAATATACTAATCATTTATAGGTTTCCCAAAAATGAAAGATTGAAGAAAAAATGGTTGGACTCTATCGGTGACGAAAAATTTGTCCTCGAAGTAAAGACTGGCTTATGTGTTCACTTAACTTTGAAGAAAAATGTTTTAACAGAACACTTAATGTTATTAGGTTACATGAGAACTCTGTACCTACAATATTTTCGGTAAGTGTGTATTAAAATTATTGTTAAATAACAGCCTGGTTTTTTAGCCTAAGAAGTTATATAGATAGTAATGTGTCTTTTATTTTTTTTCAGACATCCAATAAAAAACAACTTCCAGAGTCATTTGTATTCTGTGAAACAAGCAACACTCAAGAATCTGGTGTTTCTTGTACATTTACTGTAATAGAGGAACAATCTAGTGTAATAAAGTCCTCGCTGCGGTCTCTCTATAGATTCAAGCATTTCCTCCCATCTAGCACCAAACTCATTCTTGTCCAGTCACTTGTGCTTCCCATTATTGACTATGCTGATGTTTGTTATTCTGATCTATCCCAAGAACTTCTTAACAAATTGGATCGACTTCTCAATAACTGTATTCGCTTCGTTTTTGGCCTTCGTAAATATGATCACATTTCTTCTTTCCGTTCTCAGCTTAAATGGTTGCCTATCCGACTCAGGAGATCCCTCAGATCTCTCTGCATGCTTTTCAAGATTATGAATGATCCACGTGCTCCTGATTATTTAAAAACTCAATTTAAGTGTTGGGCAGTTCTCATACTTGTAACCTTCGAGCTTCCAAAAAACTACTTCTCCAAATTCCTTCACACCGCACCGGTTTTATGTCTAATTCTTTTGCTATAGCAACTATATGACTCTGGAACGCGCTACCCTTTAGCATTAAAAAAGCTGAAAGCGATTTCACTTTTAAAAAAAATTACGTAATCATTTAAGTCACAATAAATACCTCTATTTAAGTCACAATAAATAGCTCTCTTCTTTTTCTTTTCAAGTCTAGTCATAATAGTTATTATTAAGTTATATGTATATATATATATTTTTTTTTCATTTATTCTATTATATTGTTTAGTTTATTTTATCAGTATTATATGTATTAGTATCTATATTAATTTATATATGTCTTTGATTTTTTTTTGTACCCTACCACAATATTCTCTTATTTAACCCAAAGGTTGACTGGTAGAGAATGCCTTGTGGCATTAAGTCCGCCCTTGTACCACTTTATGTACATGAAGTTTAAATAAATAAATAAAGGAACCGTCTACCGTAATGGAGGCACCATTGCAGTTGACCCATCAATGTGTGGGAACAGTGTGGGAACAAATTAACGCTAACACATAAATATTTAATTACAAGCGATAACGCAAATGTGAAAACATTATTTTTACGTAACTACATGAATTATAATTCAATCATGGTATCTAGTCGTAATACTATTATGTAATCCTAAAAGTACTAGGGATACTGGTATCGATACTCGTTACACTAACACAATGTTTCTTGATTGGCACAACCCTAGCATTGGCCGCCATTTTATGGGACCAGCGAACTTGTAGGCATACACGTTTTTGGTGTAGGTATTTCCAGTCCATAGGATTATAATGTCTATGTCTAGATCTAGATAGCAATGAGATCATTGAGATGAAGTTATATGGAGATGCCCCGATGTTCTATACATACATTTTGCTTATACAAATATGAGTCAAACATGAGACAGAGAGTGAAATATTGGTTTGTCTCTTTCTTTCTAATGCAGTAATCATATTTGACAAAAGAGACAACAATATTTCGGTTGTTGCTCAAAGTGGAATATTTTGTTGGGATATTTCCCACAGTTACAGAAACGTGCCCATTTCGCCATTTTATGTGCCAAGTTTCGTGGTAGTTCTGCTGTCAAACAGTTGTTTACTTTTTGTTGAATTTAGATTTTTGAGTAAATTACGGAGTGTTTTCTTTTAAAAGTGCGTGTTACCATTAAGAAACAGTAATTCAACATGCCTGGATGTTCCATTGTGTGTTGTCATGCCAGGAAAAAGAAAAATCAGCCTGAATTGACTTTGTACAGGTTAGTAACACGTTTTCATGCAAAACTACATGAAATAGAACAATTTCGGTGAAGAAATCGCTATGTGACCTTGTTTTCATGGTTAGAGTATTAATATTTGGGTTTATTTCCGTCCTACAGACAATATTTTTCATTTCTTATTTTCGTTTGTTTGTTTACAATAATAATAGTGTTATACCGTTGCTGTAATAGTTCCCGATACTAGTCCTTCGTTACACTGAAACTGTTACCAAATGATATATTGATAAAAAAATACTAATCATTTATAGGTTTCCCAAAAATGAAAGATTGAAGAAAAAATGGTTGGACTCTATCGGTGACGAAAAAATTTGTTCTCGAAGTAAAGACTGGCTTATGTGTTCACTTCACTTTGAAGAAAAATGTTTTAACAGAACACTTGATGTTATTAGGTTACATGAGAACTCTGTACCTACAATATTTTCGGTAAGTGTGTATTAAAATGATTGTTAAATAACAGCCTGATTTTTTAGCCTAAGTTATATGGATAGTAATGCATATTTCATTTTTTTTTCAGACATCCAACAAAAAACAACTTCCAGAGTCATTTGTATTCTGTGAAACAAGCAACACTCAAGAATCTGATGTTTCTTGTACATCTACTGTAATAAAGGAACCATCTACCGTAATAGATGAACCATCTAGTGTAATGGAGGCACCGTTGCAGTTGATCCATCAATTTGTGGGAACAGTGCACAAAGAGGTATGTAGATGTTGAATTTTTAACCGTTTTCTGACAAACAGACGGCAGCACATCAAGCGCCGCAATCTGTCAAAGACTTGTCAACTGTCACTTGAAAATAACTTTTAGCAATAAAATGCAATATGCAAATTATTTTTTAACGGTGCATTGTTAAGTTATTGGTTAATAGTGGTTGGTCAGATGGGACTGATCATCGCTTAGCTGTACACTTAACTTGCTACGTTGAGTGTAAAAAGAGTGTCCATGGAGTTTCTTGTCCGTTCTTTTCCATAGAGATCTTCGATCTAGAATGGACACCTACGGTATTTTCACAGTTATTATGTCTTGTGACTAGAACTGTAGCACCATAACAATTTTGTACTGATTTATTTTTATGTCTCTTGACCATTCAAAAGTGCCTGTAATTATTGGCCTAGTTGAAATAAAATTGATTTGATTTAACTATTTATCTTTTCTATTACAGGTTTTACAAACTGGAAAATATAACCCTTTAAAGAAAAATATGTCAAGCAACAGAAAACAATTAAACGCCTCAATAATAATAATAATTGGTGATTTGAAGGCTGTTGTGATAGAAGACTTGGCGGGACCAAAAGACTTTTAAAAAAAAACAAATTAAAAAGTCCAAAGGTTTACCTGTACAATCCGAATTAATCGTCAAATTTTAAATTAACGCTAACACATAAATATATGTATAATATTTAATTACAAGCAATAGCGCAAATGTGAAAATTTACATTTTTTTTACGTAACTACATGGATTATAATTCAATCATGGTATCTAGTCGTAATACCATTATGTAATCCTAAAAGTACTAGGGATACTAGTATCCATACTCGTTACAGTAACACTATGTTTCTTGATTGGCACAACCCTAGCATTGGCCGCCATTTTATGAGCCCGGCGAACTTGTAGGTATCCACGTTTTTGGTGTAGATATTTCCAGTCCATAGGATTATATGTCTATGAATGAGATAGATAGAGGTCACAGACTACCTAATAGAGGTTTGGCCTCAGGGTTTGGCGTTGCCACATGAAATAGAGAATGTTGACGTTACGAATGGGGAGTGTTGTCATACTGCAAACTTTTACCCGACTAGCGGGCACATTATTATCCTGCGTGATCGTTAATGATCGATATGTGTAATTATGTCAAAAGGATAACCTGTTTATCAGACCAATGGCCTTACGGTGAAGGAAAACATCATTGCATGTGACTTTTCCCTTAACCCCTTACCGCATGAGGTTTTTGTTTTGTCCGAAAAACATAATTATAGATGGTAGATAATGATAAATAAAAAAATGTTTGATCTGACACTTTTTTGAAATCTTATTACTGTTCGAGATATTTCATAAAAAACTCGAAATCCCATTTATGGCATAATATGCAGTAGAGTCAACTAATACTAAGTTGCCATATTTGGCATCGGATGCACTAAGCGAAATTTTTAATTAAACGCCAATAGGAAGTAACATAAACTTTAGAAAATAAAACAAAATTAATTAGTCAGAAATAAAGATTTAATAATATCAATAGGCTACATCAAAATAAAAAGTAAAACAAAATTGAATAATCGGAAACGAGCATTTTTTTTATATAATTATAATTTTTATCTGGGAAAAAACAAATACATAATGCTAAACTGCATATATTGCCAGATTTGGAGACAGCTCAATAATGCAACAAATGCATGAAATGCCAGATTTTTATTAACTCCTATTATAATATGCATATAAATCCAGGTGTTATGTAAAATACAGTTTCGTTCGTAACACTAAAATAATACATTTTATGAGCTTAGCTAACAATAACAAAAAGAGATACTCATTAATGAAATTATAATCCTGGAACTTTAGAAATTTTTGCGGACTTCTCACACTCGGCCAAAAAATAAGTACCTACACAAACAAAAACATCTAGAAAGAGCCAAAGTCTCCTAAGTTATTTTTATATTTGTTACGGATTCCAGTTCCTGTATTATAAATTTTCATTTTTGTCCCTATTATCAATTTTCATATAGTTATTATAGTTTATAGTACAGACCTAATTGTCCGGGAAATGTAATGCCTGAATCTGGTATCCCTAAATGTGCCCTAAACGTCCAACTCGCAACTTGCGCAAAATGTTTGTGCTAGCCTTGAAAAAACCGGTACGCGCTGAGAGATGGAGATAGAGTCTGGCCAACGAAAGCTGTCCACGACCTATTTTCTAAACTTTTGATATGGCAATATTTTTGGACTGTCAAAATTGTCAAATCATTGAACTTTCATCTATGTGAAACATCAACATCATGATACTTTTGCACTTGAAATAAAATTGAAGGTATTATTTTGTAAATACAAAAATTTAATAATACAATTTTTTAACGGTTTTTCTATTTTTAAGTACCTAATATTAACGGCGAAGACGAGGAAGCAAAACTTAACAGTAGGTATCAGGTGTAGAGTATTTGGAATCCGATTCCGATTATGACTCCTAACCCCTGTGTTGTGGCGATTTAACTATTGTTACTTAACTAGTGATGGGTAGCTATAGCCATAACTAGCCAAATACCGGCTATGAGCAAAATAGCCACGGCTATGATATCCGTCAACACGATAGCTAGCTATCGGCTACTGGTTGGCTAGATAACTGACAGGTTATGATATAGCCGCGTAGCCGCTCGTAACCTCGTAGCCGCGTAGCTGCTCGTAGCCGCGTAGCCGCCACGGAGTATGGCTAACTGCTACGTTTTATAGCCGTTCCGGTATTCGGTAGCCGGGTAGCTAGAGTAGCCAAAACAGCCGATAGCTGTGTGCGCGCTCATTGCGCTACGCGTGTCCCAGGTAGGAAGGAGACGTCAGTGACCTTAATGCGAACTTTCATATTTACGTCATTTGTACGTCACATACGTTACAGACCAATAAGACACGTCTAAATGACGTTAGTTTTACGACGTATTAGAAACGTTACAGAAAGCCCCTTAAATAGACGTCACTTTTAACTTCACAGACGTAGCGGTCCAATAAAAAACGTGATAGAGACGTCTTCGTTTAAAGATTATAAGACGTCCTAATTGTTCATATTTTATACGTTTGGATGGCGTCTATTTTACGTCACTAACTTAGATACCATGGTAACGTGATGACCGCGTAACCTACTCATGTTGTAGGTCCACATGAGTAGGTTTCTGAAGACGTGTGTTCTTACAGAATTATAATCATCAAAATCATCAATAACAACCCTCCAAGTTCATTAAAGGTGCAGGAATGACACCTTGAAAAAGTCATTTTTACACCTTTATGAACTTGGAGGCTTGTAATGATGATTTTGATGGTTATAAATCTGTAACTACATACATTATCTTACAGCCGCGATTAATATTTTAATCAACACATAACCTAGCACTAGCCTGCAAATTGCAAAAAAAAAACGTAAGTTTGAATTTCGCGGGCTGGTTGGAGCATTCACCCTAATGTAGCTTAACTTTTCTATCTTCTTACTTGATCAAAATCTACATGTGATTGAAAATAACTTCGTAAACAGTAAAAAATAACAAACTTGTTTCATTCAAGTTGTATTTGGCTTTTGCCATATTTTTCATGGCTAAATTAAAACGAAACGTAATTTGAAGTCGAAGTTGTAGTGAAACAAGTGAAACGTAACGTAAGTTGAACGTTTGGTGATTGTGAATCTGTGATGAGTGTGATGTACAGCGTTGCCAGACCGTACCAAAAAGTACGGTTTTCCGTACTATTCATCACACAATCGTACCACAACCGTACCTCAGTGTAGACCGTACCTTTTTCGTACCTTTTCTGCACTAGTGATTTATTTTTCACAACTAAGGAAAAAAAACCTATTTTGGAATTATTACCGACTTCAAAAAAACTTTTTTTTTTAAAAAGTACCGACTTCAAAACAAATACAAAAAAGTTTAAAATAACTTTTCTTTCGGAAGTCGGTGGCAATAGTCAATGACACAACAAAACAAAGCCACCGACTTCCGAAAGAAAAGTTATTTTAAACTTTTTTGTATTTGTTTTGAAGTCGGTACTTTTTTTAAAAAAAAGTTTTTATTTTACACTTTTTAGTTTATTTATTACATATTCAACCCAAATTCTTGTAAAATACAAAATTTAAATGTTGTTATGTTGTTGTTTTTGAAGTCGGTTACTTTTTTGAAAAAGTTTTTACGGAATAACCTATTAAATACGTCAACTAATACTGCGGAGCGCGCCCGTCTGCTGGCTGTGGGGGAGTGGGAGTCGGGATTATGGCTTCAAGCACTCCCATCATCCACCATTGGTACCATGTTGGATGATGCTTCATTTCGGCTCGCTACAGGCATTCGCTTAGGCGCACCTTGTGTTGCTCCGCATCGTTGCCTCTGCGGTGAGACTGTCGACAACCTCGGGCATCATGGCCTGTCCTGCAGCAGGAGCGCAGGTCGCATAGCTCGTCACGCTAGCGTCAACGACATTTTGCCTCTGCCGGCGTACCAGCGGTTTTAGAACCAAATGGCTTGGTACGTGACGATGGGAAAAGACCTGACGGGATGACGTTGGTGTCTTGGAAGGTGGGTAGGCCTTTGGTGTGGGATGCTACTTGTGTCGATACCCTTGCGCCATCCCACGTTGCAAGCACGGCGGGCTGGCTGGCGCTGCTGCTGCGGCTGCTGAGAACCTTAAACGTCGCAAATACTGTAGCCTTAACGGTTGCTACAGTTTTGAGCCGTTTGGGGTCGAAACGCTCGGGTCATGGGGTCCGAGTGCGCGTATCCTTTTTAAGGAGATATCTCGCCGACTGATCGACAGTTCGCGTGACCAGAGGGCTGGTTCTTTCTTTGGTCAAAGAATAAGCATTGCCATCCAACGTGACAATGCTGCCAGTCTTCTGGGCACGTTCCCGGATGGCAGCGATGCGGAGGAGTTCTTTGACGCCTAAGTGTCTCTATCCTTTAGTTTTTTTTTTTGAAAAATATTTTAGTTTTAATTTTGTATCTTTTGTAAATATTTAGATTTAATTGTGTATACGTAATTTAGGAATATAGTACGTCTACGTAATAATGTATATTATTATAAAACTTTCCAATTAAATTTGTCCTTTTGGACTGAAACAAAGCAAATCTACAGACAGAATGACACTTCTCACATTATTGGAGCTTCAAGCATGTGTTAGGAAGTAATTTATTTATAAACTCGTGGTAAGTTAAATTATTATTTTACGATTACAGTCTGTCGAGAAACTAATAGAAAATAATGAGACTCATACTTTCTTCAACTTTCTGTCACATTTGGCACTACAATATAGACACAAATTACTTAAATGGAATTTTCTTACTTCCTAAAACATTATTTTCATAATTTTTTGACAAACAGCTTGTTTTCGATGTAGAATATGAGTAGACTATAGCATTTTTCAAAATGCTAGCAAAAGAAGAAAAAAACGGATCTAGTTCTTGCAGAAGTATTTCGACCCAATCGTACCTTGAAGTTAAAAACCGTACCTTTTCAGAAAGCCAACCGTACTTTTTTGGGAAATCATACTGGCAACACTGGTGATGTAAAATCTGTGATTATTTCGCGCCAACTCTCCGGTCTTGAGCCAAAATTAACCGTCTTCTGTGTCTGCTGTTTGACTCTGAACGTTTACTTACTTACATACTGAAATACAATAAGTACTTGCAGTGATATCCAATACTAGGTATGTTTTCGGTTATTCAATTCAACGAATCTGACGGTGGCAGTGTATCCATTGTACTTAGCTCTTGGCTTACGCCGCGGCGCCGCGAAGTACATTGGCCGCCGATTAAAGATGGAAAAGCCTTTAGTCTGCTGCTTACCCAAAGTAACGACAATTCCCCTGATGATAACTGGAAGTTATATGGTGTAAAGCGCATCTTTGCGGAAACTGGTAAGTGATAAAGATGAACATAAGTAGGTACTTAATTATGAGGTCCATAATCTCATAATCATCAAAAACCCACAGAAGTCTACTGCTGAAGATAGGTCTCCCAATAAAAGGGAGGATTTGGATCGTAATGCGGCGCGCTGGTCGAGGTAGTGTTGGCAGATGGTTCACCAGAGCCTCGTTCGCTGATTTTCAGGTTAAGTACTGCTTGCAGGTGACTCGATCTGTGGTTGTCTTGGGCCTGAGAGCTATTGATTATTCCTGCACTCCACGGTATGTTCAGTTTGGCTCGCAATTTTGCGTCTGCTACATGTTTAGTATTTCTACTTACATTACCTTCAATGCAATATGTGGTTAAGTGGTTTGTTATGTGTGCGGTGAAGCTTCGTTTTAAATCTTTGGTGTCTACACTATGTGTTGGTTATGGTCTGCATCTTCTGCATGTTTATTACTCCAATTGCATTACCTACAATGCAATCCGTGGTTGGTCTGTCCTGATGGGGCATGGTGGGGCTTTTGTTACAAATTTTTTGTTGGCAACTTGGTGGTTTATTAAAGTACCTAGTCTAACGGCATCTATGTGTTGATCAAGTTCCTATAGGAAGACTAATTTGTGCTTATTAACTGCATGACAATAGTTTAACGCTGACCGGTGTGTTGTGTTTTTAGATGATATAGAAAAGGCTAAGAGAAATTTAAAATTATCAGAGGTAACATCAGATGTACAAACTGATGCAGAGACCGAAGCAGAAAGGCCTAAACGCAGAGCTGTAAGGACGAAACGTTACATTTCCAGTGATGATGATGATAATCCACCACCCTTGAAAAAGCATTTTGCAAAACGTAAGTGTATTACTAACTGTATACATTTGTAATCTTTATGGGTAAAGTCTAGTATTCGGTAGCAGGCGGAGAGGGGTGAGCGGGGGGTGAGGGGGAGGGGGGGGAGTCCCCTACCCCCCAGTACCACTCCCATGTTAAGGTCATGCACCGTTCTTGAGAAAAACCAATTTTTGTAACCTAACCTTAAAACTTGTTGCAGTCACATAATAGGCGTATTCCAAAAACTTGGTATGGTTTAGCATAAAGAGGGAGGTCCCCTGTGTCCTGGCACCACTCTCCTGTAAAGGCAGCGCCCAGACCCCGCCATCTCTTCTAACCTAACCTGTCCGTGTCGGGGTGCCCCAAAGTCCCAAGCTCGCTTCGCTCGCTCTTGCATCCTAGGTCAAAAAACTGATTACTACCTACCAAGGTGGCTCGACGGAGCCCCGCTTCGCGGGGCTCCTACTTCTGGGTGGTTTAAAAAAAAATAACCACGAAGGGGATGGCGGGGTCTTTCAGACCCCGCCATCCCCTTCTAACCTAACCTATCCGTGTCGGGGTGCCCCAAAGTCCCAAGCTCGCATCGCTCGCTCTTGCATCCTAGGTCGTAAAACTGCATTGATTTTTTTTTCAACTGATTTTGCACCATAGACAATACGTGGTGTATATATGGTTGTCAATCGCCTGTTTTTAAGTTCCGTTTTCGATTTTATCTGATTTGAGATTAGAAAAATTGGTTTTCATTAATTTCTCGAAAAATACATTATCTTGTGAAAAATGTGGTAGCATTACAATCGGGGACTTATACCTTACCAATTGCAAGCCTTTGTTAGAGCTCGGGACTTGGAGCACCCCGACACGGACAGGTTAGATTCGAAGAGATGGCGGGGTCTGGGCGCTGCCTTTACAGGAGAGTGGTGCCAGGACACAGGGGGCACCTCCCTCCTTATGCTAAACTATAACAAGTTTTTGGAATACGCCTATTATGTGACTACAACAAGTTTTAAGGTTAGGTTACAAAAATTGGTTTTTCTCAAGAACGGTGCATGACCTTAACATGGGAGTGGTACTGGGGGGTAGGGGACTCCCCCTCCTTCCCCCTCACCCGCCTCACCCCCCCCTCCGCCTGCTACCGAATACTAGACCCAACCCATCTTTATACTGTCTGCTTAATTACTCACACGATATCTGCTGCCAGTATTAAATTTTGTTACATTACAGGTATTGAGAATGAACAACCAGTTACTGTTTCACCATCTATATTTCACCAAAGAGTTGATGAAACAAAAAATGATGATTTAAATCTAAGTGACTCAGATTCAGTAACCCAAAATACTCCTAGGAGAGATTCTGCTTCACCATCACTTAGAAGTGAAATAAACAAAAATACAGCTAAGAGAGTTCCTGATTTGAAATCCTGTGCAGTCTCAAGCAAAAATAAGTCATATACTGCTGTGGCATCTAGATCATATCCCAGATTTGCTGATGAAATAAGAAATGAAGATGCTTTCAATCTAAATGAGTTTGAATTGGATTCAGTGATCCAAAATACTCCTAAAAGACTGTTTGCTTCACCATCCTGTGCATTCGGAAGTTATACAAACAAAAACACAGGTAAAAGAAGATTCTAAAAGCTGACACGAATGTCACAGCTTAAATTCTGTCGCTTTTCGGCTTGCTGAATGGCCAATACAGCCAGTATTTACAGCATGGGCAGACAATCAGCAAGCAGAATAGCTAAGAACAGAATCAAAACTGTGACATAAATTGTCAGCCTAACCATCCTGTACAATGCAAGAAAGTTGTCTGTAATAGATAAAGTTAACTAGCTTCTACCAGAGGCTTTGTCTAGTACCTCAGTTAAAAAGAAGCCTTTGTCCTTCTTGTGATATAAACTAAATCCATGGCATCAAGATAATTATGTTCAGCCGTTTAGCCAACTAAAAAGAGTTGTTATAAGTTTGAGGCTATAGTGTGTCTGTCTGTTTGTCTATAGCTTCACAAGTACTGCCAAATTAATTTGTCTATTCTACTCTCTTTAAGGTTTTGAAGAAAAAGTGCTTGGAGTACTAGCAAGCATTAAAGCGCAAAATGAGCAAATAATCTCGCTTCTAAAGAAAGACCCCACTCAAGATGCCGCACCACCACTGTTATCAAGTTCCCTTTAGAAACCTTTGAAGACATATCAGAAATAGAAACTTTTCTTCAAGATGAAGACAGTTCAAAACTTCTAGTAAAACATTTTTTTACATAATACCTAATATGTATTAAAGCCAGATTTACCAACAAAAATTTTCATGAGTTCCATTCCAGTTTCTTACCATCCCAAATTTTGGCATTTGCTCCAACAGTGGACACATACAATAGGCTACTGATTATATTAACTATAAGATGAATACATAATAAAATTAAATATTTTTTTCAGATTCGATACTTCGGCTCCCTAGGAAGACGAGATGTTGCAACAAAAGTCTACAGAGTGTTGAAGCATGTAATGATTGACTGGCTTGCTTCACAATTTAACTTCTACGGCAAGCGATCAACAAAAAAACCATTTTGCAATATGAAGCTCAAATCTGTGATAATAGGTAAAGTTGCTCCATAAGAATAATAAATCATTGTCTGTGTTACTATTATTAACTTCATACAATATAAGTACAATGATATTATTTAGGAATGTGTGTATGTTTATAATATTTAATTACAAAAACTGACCGTGTCTACTGTCTGTGTGAAGTCTGTGAGTCTGACGGTGAGTTGCAGAAACCACCATTAGTTTAAAGGAGACTTTAAATTGATGCTGTCACTTTCTTTTTGATACAAAATGTAATGGCATGAATTTATAGTCTCCGTTAAACTAATGTTGGTTTTGTGCAACTTCACAAGTGTTTTGTTGTATGCATTAATTACTATGCAGTTAAATCTTTTGAAATTGATACAAAAATAATTTTATTTTCAGAGAGCATCAAATGGTCATCACCAGGATCAAATGATAAAGATATAGAAGATTGCATAAAAGTTTGGTTAAAACATGCACCGGAACGGCTGAAGAGGCACAGCATAATAAGTGAGAAATAAGGTATTGTTTTCTTTGTGGTAATATTGACCTTGTACAATAATACAACAATATTATAATGTGTGTAATTTCATTGCAAAAAAGCAAGCTCAGTGCGATACTAAGTTGCTACTTTCATTGATATCATTATTTAGACAGTAAAATTTAAATTAGCATTTGAATTAATATCAAAATAATTTTAATTTCAGACAGCATCTATAAAATTAATCACAAATAAATAAATCGTTTACCAGGACTAGGATTTAATAATGATATTGAAGACTGCATGCACGAAGGCGGCTAAGAGGCAATGAGTGAAAAAATTACAAAAATTCCTTACAAACATAAGGCAGATGTAGGACACCGGCAGATGCAAAGACGGACAAGGGCCATAAAACTTGAGATTGTAAAGGAAATACAGGCGACTGCGGACGCTAGTAACGATCATAGTAATAATAATTTAGAAATAGTTGCTCATAATTATTATTGTAACAATCATAACATATGTTCAAACAACAATGTTAATTTATTTTCTAATTGCACTAATGTTCATCAGGAGCAAACTAGTGCTGTGCAACCAGATCTATGTTCAGATACATCAGCTAGAAACATTAGAATTAATCTAAGTAATGAGCAGAGACCTATTACACAATGTTATGATGTACAAAGTGATCAGCTGTTTGTGCCACTTGAAGAGAGTGATGTACAGCAGTGTTCTGAAAGTCCATCTTCCACTGATCTAAAGAATTTAGAAAACAAAGATTTACCTTTCCGACTACGACAATGGGGTGTTCGTCATAGTATTTCACAAACAGCAACAGATAGTCTTTTAAAAATCCTTGCACCGATATGCCCTGAATTACCAAGCAGTAGTCGTACATTGTTTAAAACTCCTATACAAATAGAGATAAAAAACTTAGACTCAGGAGAACTTCTACTACTAACTACTTCATTGTGGTATAAATATATTATGTTCTCAAAAACATACTACAAAGTTGGGTTATGATTTTGTAAGTGAAATTTTAGTAATGTTTATCAAACATTCAGAGAAGGTGTATGGATCAACTTTTCTCATTTACAATGTTCATGTTTTATGTCATTTAAGTGATGATGCAAAATTGCATGGGGTTCTAGATAATTTTTCAGCTTTCCCTTTTGAGAATTATCTGAAGACACTCAAAGGCTTAGTTAGGTCACCTAACAAGCCTTTACAACAAATATACAGACGTTTAAAAGAAATTGATTCGGCTCCTGAATACAGTAATAATTGTAAAAAAGCAAATTTGCTTTATTATGAACATAGTTCAGGGCCTGTACCAACTAACGACGACTATAATTATAATACTTTTATGAAACTTGTCTGTAAAGATTTTGCTATTTATGTATACTCACGACGTGTAGCAGATTGTTACTGTTACACTAATAAAAACAAAGTAATCCAAGTTCACAATGTGCTAGAACGTTGTCATGACAAAAAAGTATACCTTTATGGAAAAGAATTTAATACTTACTCTTGTTATTATGATTATCCTTTTGAGTCTTCGATACTAAATGTTTTTGAGGTAAATAACATTTCTGAAGACTACAAAATGATTGCTGTAAGCGATATAATATCCAAATGTGTTTTAATTCAAGACTCAAATAATAAAAGTATATGTTTTCCGTTGCTCCATTCAGAGGCGACATAGAATTGTATTAGAAATGTATATGTTACAGGCAAAACTCTCAGCCAAAACCACTTTTGACTGGTGTCAGTCAAAACTCTTAGGTATTAAGTTAAAATGCGTTTTCTGCATTAAAAATATTATATTGTCTTAGAACGCCTCAGTTGTAATTACCTAGTCCTAGAATCACATGTTTTTTTTTGAAGGGTCACAAAAAAAACCATAACCTAATATGTATATGGAAATCTTAGTTATTGTTAAATTAGCTTTGACTAGTCAAAAGTATTTTTGACTAGTTTCCACCAGTCAAAAGTAGTTTTGACTGATTAACAGTTTTGACTGTGACATAGGTAGGTATATAATATACAGGGTGTTTGGCAGAACGTTGAACATACGAAAATGGTGGATAGGTGGGGTCATCTGCTACTTACTCAGCCCTAATTTATTTGGCCCTGGCCCAATGGATATTTAAAAAAATATTTTTTCTTTCTTCTTGTTTCACAACTTTCTTAACTTTAAAGTGTATTTGTTATTAGAAATGGGTAAAACAGGCAATATTTTGTTGAAATTATGCCTGTTTTACCAATTTTTAATAAAAATTACAATTAAAAATTAAAGAAGAAAGAAAAAAAATTTTTTTAAATATCCAGTGGGCCAGGGCCAAATAAATTAGGGCTGAGTAAGTAGCAGATGACCCCACCTATCCACCATTTTCGTATGTTCAACGTTCTGCCAAACACCCTGTATATAACATAGATGTACCTATAATAAGCACACTCATTTGAAAAATCTAATAAATTGTTAACTGTCAAAAAATGGTACTTATCATTTACCTACATGAACATGGTAGTGTGATGTTTACTCTACACATTGTGCCAACCCTAACCCTACCTAAACATTATTTTTGTTGTTTCAATTTCTGAGCGCATCACACACGGCTAAGATACTATAATATTTTATCTTAAGATGTTATATTAATATATCTTAAGCCATCACAGACGACGAAGATACGATACTATAATATTTTATCTTAAGATGTTATCTTACGATATATTTTATATCTTAAGATGTTATCTTACGATATATTTTATAGCGGATGTTATCTTACGATATATTTTATATCTTAAGATGTTATCTTACGATATATTTTATATCTTAAGATGTTATCTTACGATATATTTTATATCTTAAGATGTTATCTTACGATATATTTTATATCTTAAGATGTTATCTTACGATATATTTTACATCTTACGATACGAAAGTATGAAAAATACGAGTAGGTATATTATCTTCGTCGTGTGTGACGGTCCATTGAATAGTATGGCGAGCGATATGGTATCTTAAGATAAAATATTATAGTATCTTAGCCGTGTGTGATGCGCTCTGACACTTAAGACCCCTGGTACGCACGAAAATTTACCGTCTTTTATAGGTTATTTTAAAGTCGTAAACAGGTGATATTTTAGCTTATAAGACGTCATCTGGACGTCGCATGCTCCTCGAAGTTGGTCGTTCATACGTCTTATCATAAGTCACACTGACGTAAGTGGGAGACGACCACACGACGTCACATATGACGTCGTGTGCCCGTGACATTTTAACGTCACTACGAGGGCCCACAGACGTCATGCCAGGACGTCTGTTACGTCAGTGACCGACCTTGATGTAACGTCTTAATGACGGAAAATTCCTACCTGGGGTGCGATCTTCATTGGTATCGTTAATTTTTTTTCACAATATTCCCAAAATATTAGATTAGACAAAGAGAAAGCATTATACTTTGTGATTTCGTTCGTTTAATAAACGAACTTGTGAAATGCGTTGATTAGAAAGCTGGTTAGTTACCGTCAGGTTTAAAATAAATAAAAAATTTGATAGTATTTTGGTTATTGTGACCTCAGAGAGGAAATCATTTCTTTTTGATTTAGGATCGATTTCAGATCGGGCAGTTGATGTTGCGTTATTTAAGTCCTACCTAGCTACACCTAGCTAGTTACTAAACGCTATTGTTAATAGCCAAGTAGCCAAATAGCTGGCTAGCTAGCTGGCTATTAAACCACAAATAGCCGGTTAGCTAAGCTATTGAAATTTCGGCTAGTTACCCATCTCTATACTTAACTATTGTCAGGCCTGTTGGTCTAGTGGTTAGTGACCCTGACTGCTATGCCGGAGGTCGTGGCTTCGATTCCCACCCAGGACAAATGTTGGTGTGATGAGCACGATCATTTGTTCTGTGTCTGGGTGTAATTTATCTATAATATGTATGTATTTAGAAATATATAACAATAATTGTAAATGTCAAAGAATGGAATAGTTTGTACAGTCAATGCATAATTAATAGTCATCATTTCGTGATAAGTCACAATATTGGATTACAATAGTCAGCAATAGTTTGTTAATTATTGTCAAGCTTATCGGATAAAAATTCAGTAACAGAGTAATAACATTTATCATTAAGCAATCTTGTAAGATGACTCTTGAACACTCTAAATGGTTGCTCTTTGATTTTGTTTGGAATTTTATTATAAACAATAGGTGCCATACACATAAAACTTTTTTTCAACAATGATGTATTATATGCACCTGTGTGCAAGGCATTTTGATACTGAGATTTCAAGCTTGTTGTTCTTTTTCTAGTATCGCTCAATGAAGGAAAATAAATATGGATTAGTTTTGACAAATATGGCTAACTCTAGTATATAGATACACGGAAACGTTACAATTTTATGAGATTTAAAAATGGGGACACAACTGTCTGTTACCTTTAAACCGGACATAGCTCTAAGGCAACGCTTTTGAGCTTTAAAAATGCTTTCTCTTTTACTACAATTGCCCCAAAATATTATCCCAAATCTCAAGACCGATACAACCAAGCCATAATAGGCGACCAGTAAAGTTTGGATGTCAACTTTTTTTGACAATATTGTGTTATATATTGTTATTATTTTTTTTACTTCACAGAAAAGCCATTGGTCTGAACTCCTGTCCGCGTGATAATAATTTACCCGCTAGTCGGGTAAAAGTTTGCAGTATGACAACACACCCCATTCGTGACGTCAACATTCTCTATCTCATGTGGCTACGCCAAACACGTATCTAGGCCTTCTTATCTAAGCTCCATCCCTTTTCTTCTTATTCGGTTTTTCGATTTGTTTTTCCTTTCTTGAGAGAAAGAGGAGTTATCAATTCGTCTATACTCTTCTCTGTCTACGCTTACTGGGTATGGATTCTGGGTCTTTGTGCCATGAAATTTTGTTGAAAGATTATTTCCATTCGTATGAGCGCTTTTATTTCGAGCAATAGAAAGAAATGAAAATTTTAATTTAAGTTTAATTCACCTTTTTTTTTAATTAAAAAAACCGGCCAAGTGCGAGTTGGACTCGCCCATGAAGGGTTCCGTAGCAGCAAGCATAGATTAGAGATATAATTATATTGAGATTAGTAAGTAATATACACAAACAATAAAAATAACTTTGTTTTTCATAGTATTTGTATGAATGGCAAAGTTATATTTGCGGTTTTTGAAAATGTACTATATCTCAAAAACTGCTAACTGTATCTCATCCAAACCAAATTTCGTTGGTAGTTTTGGTTGAGGTCTACATTATATATTTTTTTTAGTTTTATCATTCTCTTATTTTAGAAGTTACGGGGGGGGGGGGACACACTTTTTACCACTTTGGAACCACTTTTTGTCTCTCGCGCAAACTGTTCAGTTTAGAAAAAAATGATGTTAGTAACCTCAATATCATTTTTAAAGACCTATTCATAGATACCCCACACGTATGGGTTTGGTGAAAAATTTTTTTTTGAGTTTCAATTCTAAGTATGGGAGGCACCCCCAAAATTTGTTTTGTTTTGATTTTTGTCTGAAAATCCTAATGCGGTTCACATAATACATCTTTCTACCAAGTTTCAACAGGATAGCTCTTATACTTTCGACAAAAAGTGGCTGTGACATACACGGACAGACAGACAGACAGACATGACGAATCTATAAGGGTTCCGTTTTTGCCATTTGGCTACGGAACCCTAAAAAAAGGTGAATTAAACTTAAATGTACTGTAATTGTACTTCACATGAAATACAGCTCGATAAAAAGTGCCGCATTTTAAAACCGTTGACATGTGAACATAAACATGGAAATGCATATTTTGTTCTATTTCACAGCACTTTTTTAATATCCATTAGAAAAGCGCTATAAACTCTTTACAAAGAAAGACAAACCGGCCAAGTGCGAGTTGAACTCGCTCACGAAGGTGTTCTGTACCATTACGTAGGCAATATAAACGGCAAAATTGAATATTTTTTTAATTTTATTTAATTATTTATTTTCAAAGTGAATATATTGTAAGTAAATATATTGCCACACAATTGGCCGGTTTTTTAGTATTTGTTGTTATAGCGGCAATAGAAATATATCTGTGAAAATGTAGTAATTATTATAGTCATTTTACATCAATAAAAGCGTTTTTTTTCAGATGATGCAGAAGAGACCGAATTATAGGGACGAAAGACTGGTTAAGAAAAAGAGAACATTATTTTAATTAAAAAAATATATATGTATAATTCGTAGTACCTACCATATAATGTAGGTGTAAACACATCACTGCGCACTGATACCTGCTCCAGCGGGCTTATTCGCTAATTTTGACAGATGAAAGTGATCAACACTGAAGCGAGCTCAGTCACCAACCGAACATTCCGGTGTTTTGGTATTCAGTAACGCTTCTATGTCACGTGATCGTTCAGTGAATAACTAAAACTAGCGGTGCTTATCGACTTGAAATTTTATTGTTCTTGCACTAGTTATTACCCGATTTTACGGAAGTTAGGGAATACGAAATGTCAGTTTTGACTGTTGAAAGTTGGAAACTATACTCGGTGATCATCATTCTCAACTGTCATTAGAGATAGCGAATAAGCCCGCAGATCGAGTTGACTCTTCAATCTTTGTCTTTTATTTACGACAATTCGTACGTGAAGCATTTAATTTTTTAACAACAACTTCACGGTTGGCGTTTGGTTGGAATTTTCGCTGTTGCTCAATTAATTTTGACGACACGGTTTGCACAGTGGCTGAGCGATCAGCTGCTGTGCAATGTGTCGCGGGTTTGATCCCCGCACGGAACAAATATGTGTATGATCTGCAAGTATATAGTTGTTCCGGGTCTGGATGTTGGTGTATGTGAGTTTCTATGTTTGTAAACGCATCCTTGATACAGAAAAAAAATCCTTGTGTTGGGCAATGTTTTTTTTTAAAGAATAAGAAAGAAAAAATTATTTGCAGCATTTTTTGCTGTCCCTGTGGTGGTAGTCTTTACTTTTTATTTGCCAAAGACATGTTTTATTTCTGTATATTTATAAATTCTTCCATAATATTGCGAACTCCATGCGTCTCGGTAGCCTCGTTCATTTTGGCGCAAAAATGACGTGCGTACATATGGATGGCTTAAACAATACTGAAACTTGTGCGAAATACTCCCACACACGTTCATGTAAACTTGCGCAAACGCAAGTTTGCACAAGTAAGGAATTGAAATTTGCAACTTTTTTAAGAACACGTGCAAGTCGTGCGCAATGGGGAAGGCCAGTCAAAGAAAATGTAGATGGCATGACCATAGCTAAGTCCTAATCTGACCAATGAGGTAGTACTATTTTGAAGTACCTATAAGATTTGAACCAATGACGATGCTTGGAACTAGCTATACTAGCGCCATTCGTTTCCCAGTTGTCATCCCCATTATCTTCCAACACTACAAACTTTGCGCAAGTATACTGGAACGTGTGTGGCCGGCATTAAAGTTTACAAAGCTATCAAGTTTGAAACCGCAGTGACAATCACGATGCTAACGCTGGTAGTTGCCTGCCGCTTGAAAGAAACACTTTGTTCTATTTCCATGTATCTGTTCACACGTCAGCGCTTTTAAAACGCGGCGTTTTTTTTCGAAGTCATTCTTTGTACACCAAACATCCGTTGAGGATAATGACGCCCGATCTTTTACTACTAGTGCAACCATCCACTAACAAAAAACAAAAATATAAATTATTTTAATTTCATTTAAGTTAGATGTAATTAAAATAATTTATATTTTTGTTCCAATGCCGGGCGGTAATAGTTAAGTTCAATTTACCTTTTTGTTAAAACTCGGCGTTTTTTAACGCCCAAAAAAAAAGCGCTCGTGTGAATGGGGGCTAAAGATATTTTTTTTGTCTCTTAAAAAGCATATGGAAGTTTTTAATTCTGCAAAAAAACCGGCCAAGAGCGAGTCGGACTCGCCCATAAAGGGTTCCGTAGCAGCAAGTAATAACATACTATAAAAGTTCTTGTAGTTGGTTCCAACTTTGAAAGGTTTACGATTTATGACGTATTAAAAAAAAAACTTGAGAAGTGTCAAGGCACGTCGAAAATCGCTATGAACCTGTTAAAAAGGTTCAAGCGATTTTCGACCCTCCACCCCACACTACCCCACTCCACTCCGCTCCACTCCGCTCTACTCCACTCCGCTCCGCTCCGCTCCGCTCCACTCCCTTCCACTCCACTCCACTCCGCTCCACTCCACTCCACTCCGCTCCACTCCACTCCACTCCGCTCCACTCCACTCCACTCCACTCCACTACCTATTATAGCTGTAAAAATGAAGTTGACAAACTTACATTTGCAGTTGTTCTCCGATACATTTTGTTTAGGAAAATGTTATCCCAGTACGTTTTATAAGTTGGTCAACTATTACTCGTAAACTTGTAAAGCCCACTTAGTCATGATAATTTTCTTTTAAACTTCGTTATATATACTACTATTGTAAATTTTTTCACACCCCCAAACATAACCGTTTAGCTGGTAGAGGGGGGGGACACTCGAGTAGGGCAAAAATTAGCACTTTAAAGCTTGATATTTCACAAACGAATCTTTTTATCAAAAAATTGTTGATGGAAACTACCAATATTTTTTAAAGGCCTATTTAATGATACCCCACACTAAGGGGTACGCGAGAAAAAAAAAAAAACATCCCCGCTTTACGTGTACAGGAGGTACCCTAAAAAAAAATATTTTACGAGATTTTATTTTACCACTTTTTTGACGCAACAAATCCGTATATTTACACCAAATTACAGCTTTCTAGTGCTGGGCGTCTCTGAGCTAAGCTGCGGACAGACGGACGGACGGACGGACGGACATGGCGAAACTATAAGGGTTCCTTGTTGACTACGGAACCCTAAAAAGAATGAAATCAAAGTTCCTCACTTCAATTCTTTATTTAAAAAGCTGACATTAGAATTCTTGTTTATTGCATTTGTTTTTTGCCCTGACTGAACGTCTGTGAACTGTGTTTAGTGTATTTTGTGGAATATTATAAGTACAATTCTAAATAATACTTCATAGTTAGATAATTATGTTTTGCGTTAATATCTAAGCTGAAATTTTGCTTTAAGTGAAGTTTATAACGTTTTCAAAGGGGCGCCTTGTGGACGCGGTCCTTTATATTCTGACTCAAAAGAATAGTTTAATGTCTTCGAAAGATTATTTCTTCGTAACTATTTACTACAAGAACTTTCGAAGAAAACATAATATTAATCTTTTTCGTCTTTGTAATATAATATCCGAGTGTACTAAAAAGCCCGTCTGATAGCGATTTTCAAGTCGGGTATAGATAACAACCATAGACTACAGAGTAGTGGAGGTATAGAAGTTCCGTCTGTCAAATAATCTTTTCTTTTCCGACCCAGCCAAGATGGGTGAGTAGCTTTAGTTTGTGTTAAAATAATTTTTATCAGAAAATATCTGTATCATGGTTTCCCTTTCATATTAATCAGATAGTACACAATGTGGTGAATTACTCGCTGAACGAAGTTCTGTGTGTATTTTGTGCTTAACACTATGAAATCGATAGATTGTGATAACAAGAATGGGTTGTCGGTGAAGTGTTGGATGTCAAATCTGATGATGTTTGTGTGGTACAGGTATCAGTCGTGATCACTGGCATAAACGGAGAGCTACGGGCGGCAAGCGTGCGCCCATCCGTAAGAAGAGGAAGTATGAGTTGGGTCGCCCGGCTGCCAACACAAAGGTGAGCACTTCGAAACATAACCTATATTGACAATATTATTTGTTTCCACCATGTGTTGGATGTGAGTATCAATCACACCTTCAATTTCACATTACTTGTTTATGTAGAGTTGCCTTCAGTGCCTATAAGGACGATGTTTCTTTCAGAAAAAGGTGTTAACCTCTATTTTTTGTGATTGTTTTACTTGCAGCTTGGACCCCAGCGCATTCACTTGGTGCGCTCTCGCGGTGGCAACACGAAATATCGTGCACTGCGCTTAGACACTGGCAATTTCTCATGGGGATCAGAATGTGAGTACATTGAGTCTGTCCATCAATGATTTTGATCTTGGTTTTTAACCATTCTGTGGTATATTAAAAATACTTGAGTAATTGGGTCAATTTTCAATATCTGAGACATCCGTTGAGGATAATGACGCCCGATCTTTTACTACTAGTGCAACCATCCACTGACAAAAAACCAAAATATAAATTGTTTTAATTTCATTTAAGTTAGATGTAATTAAAACAATTTATATTTTGGTTTTTTGTCAGTGGATGGTTGCACTAGTAGTAAAAGATCGGGCGTCATTATCCTCAACGGATGTCTCAGATATTGAAAATTGACCCAATTACTTGAATCGAAAATGTTTCTATGTATTGCAGGCTCCACCCGCAAGTCCCGTATCATTGATGTGGTGTACAATGCTTCCAACAATGAGTTGGTGCGTACCAAGACACTGGTGAAGAACGCCATTGTTGTGGTGGATGCTACCCCCTTCAGGCAGTGGTATGAGTCCCACTACCTGCTACCACTTGGAAGGAAGAAGGGTGCCAAACTGGTAAGTATTATTGACAAAACCCTTTGATGCTGTATTGTTCAGGTGTAGAGGTGAAGCGTTGGAAGTTTGACAAATGTGATTTGGCATTGGTATGTTAATGAGCGGTTCATTGAATACAGAATTGCTCCAAAAACACTCGGTAGAATTATTTTATGGCTATTCATCATTTTATCCGATCTGCAGGTCCAAAATTGCCTCTTTATCAACCTTGCTAAAACCAATGTTGCTAAAGTTGATCCCTATAAACTAAACTTTATTGCTTGAACAAAAGAATATTCCATGTAAGGAATTTTGATTGTGATAAAATCAACCCCCTGCTATACCTTTGTTTGAAAGACTTCATAGCTGATGATACTTATAATATAATCATAATTAATGATCAGCTATGACTGACTATCCATATCTCAAGCTTTTCTGTAAATAAGTATGTAAAGTAAAAAATATGGGTTTGTGTTTCAGATATGAATACAGGATGCTCTTTTATAATCTTGTATGTGATCTATTTTTAATATTCACACAACAACAACACTAAATTCAATATTTATCCATTGCGCTAGAGATTCTCAGTAATTTATGTTCAAGTTTAAGTATGACCTTGAACAAAAAAAGATGTCAAAATATTTACACTTGAACTTAACAACCACTACTTGTCACTTATAGTATAATTTTATACCTCCTGAAAAGAAATGAGTTTTTTTGTGACTATGTCAGTTTACTTGTAAATTGTAGTTTGTTTTGCACATCCAAATGATGATAGTTTGCGTGTCAGATGAGTGAACAGTGATTGTTGCAAAAACTGAAAAAGTGCACCATTATTTTTATAACTTCAAATTATCATTGTACTTGTAACTTATCATGATACTGTTTGGGTATAGACCGAGGCAGAAGATGCCATCATCAACAAGAAACGCAGCCAGAAGACTGCCAAGAAGTACCTGGCAAGGCAACGTCTCTCAAAGGTCGAGGGTGCGTTGGAGGAGCAGTTCCATACTGGACGTTTGTTAGGTAAGATTTATTTATTTAAGGTTGCTTTCTAACATCACAGGTCATTAGCAACCACAGTTAACAATCATATTAATTTACGTAATCTATTTAAGAACATAATGTTCAATCTATACTAAATAAAAATATCTCTTTAGCAGATTGTTTTATTAATTTAATTTTCTAAACAGTACTCAACTAATTTGCATACTTCAATGATGTGATCGAGAAGTTTTGAGACTGCATCATGGACTGGTACCGTTTTGGGAACAGTCTAGCAGTTGCATGATCTATTCTGTCATAGTTACTCTGAGAATTTAATTTAACGAATTAATTTATTATTTCTTTAAAGAGCATCCATATCAAGATGTTTGTTTGTATTATTTGCAGCGTGTGTGGCTAGTCGGCCTGGCCAATGTGGCCGTGCTGACGGTTACATCCTGGAAGGCAAGGAACTCGAGTTCTACTTAAGAAAGATCAAATCCAAGAGGGCGAAGTGAGATGTGTAAGGTAGAAATAAATGTAAAAATATATTTTTTCTCTTTTATTTCATCGTTTTACGACACCTCCCCTCCTCTAGCCAAGTTACATACAATAAACGTAAACTAGTCCAATCAACAAAGCTTATGTGACCCGAAAAATTCTTCTGGCACTGAAAGGGGTTTGAACATTTTTGTATGGGCCGTGTAGCAGGTGCCATCCGCCGTTTTGATTTTTTTTCAAAACGGCGGTCACGAATGAAACTTTCATAAATCGATAGATCACATCAATACAAACATAGGTAAAACGTAAGCCTACAAAAGGCACAAAGCCCTTTGGAATATGATAAAAGAAGGTGTACAGAATACAGAATGCGCAATAAACCAACATTTTTTTTCGAGAAGATGAAAATTGCTTATAACTTCTCTGTGAAAAATTCCTCTGCCTCAAATTATGTAGATAGATCCAACAATTTTTCGATTTCAGTGTCACTCCAAATCAACTTCTAGTGAAAAATTGCTCTACCGATTTTTATTTTCTTTACCTATGTGATTTATAAACACCCTGACCAACAACCACATGAAGATCATACAAATATTTGTTCCGTGTGGGAATCAAACAGTATTTTTATAATCTATAATTCTGTGGCACTAGTCAATCGCTTACTGCGCTGAATCGTGCCGAATTATATTCTTAGATTTGATTTAAAGCCTACGCAGGTAAATCTGTAGGTTTTAGTTTCACAAATAAAACAGCTTGAAGTTTGAGCAGGACTATAATAACCTAGAATTTAGCGGGTCCACCATCTTGCCGGCCATGAGCGCTACGTGGATGTTGGCGTCCATCACGAAGTACAGGAACGGGTAGGTGGCAGAGAATATGACGGGATCACGATTTGACACGTATCCTGAAACAACAGCATTAGGTAAGTAAGTGAAGTGAAGTAAGAGAGCAGGGGAAGCGGATATTCCAATGTTCGACGGCCAACCACACTCCTCATTTTTCTATGAAATTATTAATTTTCAATGTCAAATTGGTAATATTGCTACAGGTTGGTTGACTCTCATGTTTAACACTTCATCTGGCGGATCCTGAATACTGCCGTGTTGTGCAAGTAAGTAGCCACGTATAGTTAGACACTAGAGGTATGTACAGACGCCAGCACATCAAGCTACCAAAATCTGCCTTTATTCAATAGATTTTCAACCTTATCACAATAGCGGAAGGTTAATGTTCGACTGGTAAAATCTGACAGTTTAGGGTAGGTTGACCTGCTGGCGTCTACATATGTAGGTCTACAAGCCATAAACGTACCTATCCGGTAAATAATGTTATTTATACATAATATTTCATAATTAACGTCCTTGCAATGCAAATACGGGGCTCTTATAACAATCGAAACGGAATAAGCCAACTGTAGCCACCGGAAATAATCATCTCGTGATTTTTTCAGTTAAACTCATTTATGTAATTGAAATGACGGACTATCTGCAAATCATCATTTTCATCTCGCGATTAAGCATTGAGGTCGCATTGATGTTGCAGCGGGTGATTTCCCTAATTGTCGATGGCGCACGGAGAGCAGTGCGCCCGCGCATCAATGGACGCAAATGCGCGTGTCGCCGCGTTGCGCCACCACCCGCGAGACAATGGATGCGGCCGGCCTACTCTCGTCACTTGACACCTCAGCTTCGCACTCTTCTGGTAACAATTATCTCAGTCCCTGCACCGGAAAACGAGGACTCGAAAGTCTTCGCGCGTAGTGAGCATTTAAGAATGTGTTTATGGAGTGCCGATTATAACATTGCAATGGTTTCGTAATAGCAGAAGTGGCCCTGCTGCTGTTGGTTGGATTAGAGCTAAAATTTACAAACAAATGATGAATGTGTATTCTACCCGATTGTTAGTTCAATTAAGTAGATTTTAGGAGCACATCAATGTCACTCAAGGCTTTTCCGGCGGCGCGGGCGTATCTAGGGCGCGTCGGGCCGTGACGGCGACGAGTGACCCTAGTCTTGTGGGTGACCACACACGCACACATGGCCACAGCATATCCAGCCGACTAGCCAATTAAATGGATCAAACCGGAACGGCGCTGGTGGACCCGGGCCTCGTTACCACGCCTCCGTTTAAACTTATAATCACGCATGGCATAGGTATTATCCACACAGAGGTCTATCGACGGGTTTAAAAGCACTTAAGTACTTTGTACAGACGCCAGCAGGTCAATTTACCACAATCTGTCAAATTTTACCAATCGAACATTAACCTTCCACTATTGTGGTTAGGGTGATTTTCAACCCTTTTTATATAAAAAAAAAACGGCCAAGTGCGAGTTGGACTCGCCCATGAAGGGTTCCGTAGTTGCAAGCATAGATTAGGGATATAATAAAATTATATTGAGATTAATAAGTAAAATAGACAAACAATAAAAATAACTTTGTTTTTCATAGTGTTTGTATGAATGGCAAAGTTATATTTGCGGTTTTTGAAAATGTACTATATCTCAAAAACTACTAACTGTATCTCATTCAAACCAATTTTCGTTGGAAGTTTTTGTTGAGGTCTACATTATATATTTTTTTTTAGTTTTATCATTCTCTTATTTTAGAAGTTACAGGGGGGGGGGGACACACATTTTACCACTTTGGAAGTGTCTCTCGCGTAAACTGTTAAGTTTAGAAAAAAAATGATATTGTGGTATTAGTAACCACAATATCATTTTTAAAGACCTATCCATAGATACCCTACGTAACATATGGGTTTGGTGAAAAAAAAATTCTATGGGGGATGGGGGCACCACCAAAATTTGTTTAGTTATTATTTTTGTGTGAAAATCCTAATGAGGTTCACATAATACATCTACTTAACAAGTTTCAACAGGATAGCGCTAATACTTTCGACAAAAAGTGGCTGTGACATACGGACGGACAGACAGACATGACGAATCTATAAGGGTTCCGTTTTTGCCATTTGGCTACGGAACCCTAAAAATGACAGATTGAGGTAGTTTTAGTTTGATGTGCTGGCGTTTGTACCTTGTTAGCTGTTGGATACTTACTATTTTTTTTCTGGTCGTCGGGCCGGTACTTGCGTATAGCAACGGACACCGCCTGTTCTATGCTTCGGACGTACACGCCCGGCTGCCTCGTCATGAGCGTGAAGTCGCGCTGTCGAGGCTCAAAAACGTCTCTAATGCCAAGCTGCAATTAGATATTCATCAAACTTAAACAAGTCTATTGTCAAAGGAACCTTCAGCTGGCTTGAATGCCAAAAATTAATGCCATATGTGATCTTATCACAATGAAGGTAGGTAGGTACAAAACGTAACGTTCATTTTGTAAAAAAATCACAATATCTGAAGATAATTAAAAACACGCAGCTTTCGTTCTATTTTGTAGCATTACCACGATCAAACTTTTGTGTTACCTACCCATCATGGGTATTAGGTGAATGTAAATACTAGCACACGAAACTAATTATTATGTTAATATAGCACGCCGTATAAATCTGCTTTTTGTTACAGTCACCGAAACTAGGTCAAAAACGTAGGTAGGTATTGAGAGCAGTGGTGGCCCAGTGGTATCGGCCTCGACTTACGAGTTGTAGGTCGTGGGTTCGAACCCCGTCAGGCGCATTACTTTGTGTAATTTATTTCAACACCAACCCGCACTGGGCCCGCGTGGTGGATTATGGCCCACTCCCTCTAACAGAGAGGAGGCCTGTGTCCCAGCAGTGGGAACATTATAGGCTGATGATGATGATGATTTCAACACCACTGCTCTCAAAACGGTGAAGGAAAACATCGTGAGGAAACCGGCATGTCCTAGAACCAAAAATTCGAAGACATGTGACATCTACCAATCCGCACTGGGCCCGCGTGGTAGATTACGGCCCACTCCCTCTTACTGAGAGGAGGCCTGTGTCCCAGCAGTGGGAACATTTATAGGCTGATGATGAGGTAGGTATTTGCACAGAGGCGTCTCTAGCCCTTGTGGCGCCCGTGTGCAACAAGTACCCTGGCGCCCTCTAGTCTAGTAGGAGCGGGATTAAAATGGAATACTAGCATTTATATTTTCAAACGGAAATTCGGATGCAAATGGTGCAATTTTAAATGGCTCAGGCGCAAAATGTCGCTTTCGCAAAATGTCTCCTGGTAGTAAAATGTCTCTTTCTCATAAATGTCGCTTTCACAGAATGACTCCTTAAAGGGTCGCTTCCTCACAATGCTTCTTTCTTAGAATATCTCTTTCGCAAAATGTGTGTGAAAGTGAAATAAATAAAGTGAAATAAAAAAGTCCAAGATCTGCTAGAGTGAATTGTAAATATCGAATTTACAACGTTGCCATACAATATTAACAAGAACCAGAACAGATCAACCAACAAGACTAAGAAATTGAAAAAAAACAACCTTTCTTTTAAACCTGGCTAACTTTTTTCTAAGTTACTAACGCGTTCCTCACGGCGGCGATAAGCGGAGACCTCTCGCGCCCGGCATTAGTCGAGGCCATGCTGCGGGGCGAGACGGAGTGGGAAGCGGTCGCCTCCTTCCAGTGGCGGGCCTAGGGTTTCAAAATAAGGCAAGCCCAATAAAATTTAAACCGATTTCAAAAAAAGAAAGTTGGTTCAGTTTTCGACTGAGTATGTAGGTACCTACGTATGTATCATCGCAATTTTCTCATAAACTACTGGTTAGGTACAATAAATTAAAAGTGAATTCAAAGTTATGGTAAGTAGTTGCTTGTTTTGTAACAGGACTAACAGGTTACAGACAAAAAAAAACAAAACAGAAAGTTACAAAACGAAAGTTAAAAAATAGCTAGATAGAATGTAATAAGGAATTTAAATAAATTATTTATATTCTAATTGGAATCGTCTATCTTTCTTAAGAAATGATTTAATTACATCAGAGTAAAATGTTGGTGATCGTTTTAATTCTACCAACAACTGTTTTTCAATAGCTAAAATCGTATCCCCGTCCCAGTTCTGTGGGTTGTCGCACAGATCAGAAAACAACTCAATAAGTTTACTTTTTTGTTTAAAAACCGTGTTTACGACTCGCGACATGTATGTCCAACGAATTTTTTGCTGCAATGAGTATCGTAAAAAGCAGCTCGTTTTGTACTATTACTAAAAAAATTACACAAAGCCTGAAGGGCTGAAAAAAATAAACTAACCTCTTGAATTCTATTGCATGATTTATACACATATGAAATATTCTTTTATAACATTATAATAACTAGTCTGAGAAATACACAGATTAGGCGTCGGCGTTGGGAAGAAATAAACTGTTTTTTTTTTCTGAGCAAAGTTTAAAGATTTTACCTTATCTTCGCCAATCAAAACTTGAACGCATTTTAAATCCTCACAAGGTACAATTACCTCCATTGTTGCAGGTAAGTCACCAAAACAATTGTATCACTGAGAAAATCTAACAAAACACACAAAAAACTTTAACAACAAAGCTTTCCCCACTCAAGCAAATGAAACTGAAGTGAGCTACTTACGCTGCGTAAGTAGCTCACTTCAGTGTTACTCTGCGTAAGTTACACAGAGTAACAGTGTTGTCATTTAGGCAAAAAAAGTCGCCAGGTATATGAACAATCTAGCGAGATGTCGCATTTTTTTATTTATTTTAAGATATTGCTTGAATATTTAATTTCGTTATTTTAAAAAGTCGCTAGTTCTTGTTGTTGCTAAATCTTAAAAAAGTCTCCAAACTCGTTAAAAATCTCCAAGATCTCACAACGTCGCTAAAACGGCAACACTGCAGATTTGGCAAGTGACAAGGTCACGCATACGCGTGCAACTTCATACGCATGCACGGCTTAAATCTTCCATACTGATCGATTTGTAGACGCACAAGGTTCTAACTCGTTATACGGCACAACGCTTTAGGCGCGAAAGGGACAGAGATAGTATTTGAAAGCCCGGTAAAAGCCGGTACGTATAAGCGAGATAGCTATATATAGATGTTGCAAATACGAAACTGCGCGCGAACAATTGCGATGTAAAGTGTGTGGCGTGGATAGTTTGTGTTATTTTGATAACAATTAAGCGCGCGAACTTTTAAATAGTTCGGGTTTGATTATGATTATCTGTCGAGCATTTTTAATAAGGCATGCCGGGCTTTTGGGCTTGTATGAAGGAACCGCCACTGAGCCTCCTTCTGCGAAGCAGTCATGCTCGCGATGGAGGAGACGGGCCGCGCGAGGGAGAGGACAATGTCCTCCCTCCACCCAACCCACGGTGGTGGACGCCCACGGCGTCCGACGTCGCGGGACGATCTCCGGCCACCGTAGGCGCGTGCATGCGGGCGGCAAGTAATGGGCAACTCGCAGCCCATGCACCATGGGTCGACGGCGCGTTGTGTTCCACACGCGCCTCAAAGAGCTGTCAGCAATCTGACTCTTAGAGGGCCAAAGCCTGCCGGAGTCGCGGGACTCATTCCATTACCGTGACCCTGGAACGTAAAGGGCTAATGAAGGACACCGTGGATTTTAGTCAGTACAAGTCTGACAGTCCCTCCCGCCCTACCCGGGGCGGGAGGACTCATTTGATGAATTTACCACGCTAAAAAAAAAGTTACTAACGCAACATTTTGCGAAAGAGGCTTTGTGAGGAAGCGAACTTTTAAGAAGGAGTCATTCTGGGAAAGCTACATTATGAGAAAGAGACATTTTACTACCAGGAGACATTTTGCGAAAGCGACATTTAACGCCTGCTACCAGGAGACATTTTACGAAAGCGACATTTTGCGCCTGAGCCATCGATCGACGCATCTTTGGAGATGAGGTGTCGCATTAGAGGGCGCTCGGCGCCCCCTCAGACCCGGCGCCCGCGTGCGCCGCACACCCTGCACTATAGGTAAAGACGCCTCTGTATTTGCACCTTTTTGATTTAGGTATAAAGTTAACTAGAATTTAGAAAAATATACAAAGGATTAGGTTACTGTTAGGTGCCAAGTGCCCATTTTAGATGTTATTTTTTAAAAATACTGCTAATTCATTTGTTCCGATCTTCGAGATAAATAATTATTGTTGTTACCTTCTGTAAATCCGTAGTTAAGGTCACATGACCTTTAACAGTGAAGCTCGGCACGATTCCCTTCACACGGCGCGGCCGCAACACCGAGTAGATGTCCGACAAGTCTGACTCTCGCGCCATTCGAGACAGCAACCGCCCAAGCTCAGGCTGTCCGCCCCGAGTGGGCAACACTACCAGCAAGTAGTAGCGATCGCTGTCCAAAGGCAGTCTTAAAGCCGAGGCCTCCAAATGTGGCAGATAGGCGTGCTCCAGCACTGTATCGTATCGCATGTACGTGACCTGTTGTACATAATTGAGCCATCATCAATTGAATATTGAAAAGTAATGCTATGGCGAATTCATAATGCAAATTGTGTTGTTACGCTAGCCAATATAACAAGGGTATTTACAATGTCGCTAGGATGCGCGATTCACGAACTACCTAGCGAATTTAATGACATTGGCGCAAGAGCGTACCAAATGCTATTAGATAATTTAGTTAAATCAGAAAGCTTTATTGTTGTCAGGTAATAGGATGAACTGACAATTTTAAAAATAAACAATTTCCGCTGACTGTTCTATTACTTATATCGACGAAATATGTAGCAACTGGTGGACTCACCTGAACACTTCTTAAACCGTTCGCTAAGAACATTTTGTCGTCAAAGGTCGGATTAGATGCATCCGAACCAATATCATAAGCTCTGTAATACAAATAGTCATCTATGTATGGAGGATTTGTAAATATAAAATCCACTATTGACTTCTTCTTTCGTTCAAGGGTCTCTAAAGTGGATTCATTAGATGATGGTGTAACGGAATTTAAAGTGGTCGTCATTTCGTCCATAGTCATTGTAGACATCTGTTCTGGTTGCTGTGTTTCAGCCATTGTAGTCATCACACTCTCTGTTGGAGTGTTCTCTGACAACGTTGACGTTACTGTAGAACTGTCAATAGTTGATGATGGTGTTTGCGTCATATCAGTCACAGTGCTTTGTGCTAAGCTGGTTGTATCAGGCGTGTTTGACTGCAGTGCTATAGTTGATGGTCCGTCAAGAGTTGTAGCTGGCACTGTACTAGTTTCAAGAGTTGATGACGAATCCACTTCGTTGTTGATAGTTGGCTCATTTGTTAAGGCATTTGTAACTTGCGAACTCATCGAAACTGGTTCCGTTTCAGCCGCCGTGCTTGGTGCTGCTGTCGTTGTGGTCGGCTCAGTCTCAGGAGTTGGCGCCTGGGTTGTGGTCTCCGGCATCTGTGATGTAGTCGTAACTAGTGTTGTCGTCTCTGTGATTCTCTCGCTCGTTGTTGTGACGACAGTACTGAAAGTGCTAATGGGTGTACTCTCTGCGTTTGGTGCGGCGGACGGATTTGTAGTGGTCGATGTTGCTCCTCTTATATCAATCGTGCTAATTGTCTCCGCATTCGGATTCGTTGTACTTGTGGTTTCTTCTCTAGTAGGGGGAGTAGTACTAGCATCTTCTCGAGCTGGTTTACTGTCTGCCGTCATAGCTACAGTCATCGTCGTAGCGTCGCTAGACCCTCCAGGACTCATCGTTGTTGCAGCTGAGTTAGTATCATTGGAAGTGCTGTTAGTTCCAGGTGCAAGTGTCGGCAATTGATCGTTTTCTAAATCAAAACCATAAAACCGCAGAATCTTTTTGTATTGCTCGTTGAAAGTGACATTTTCATTGTTTAACGCTAACCCTGCCAGAAATCCCTCTTCCGGTACGAAATAAGTCTGAAATAGTAACAAATAATTTTCATTGTGCATCGTACTTTTACCTAGTTTGGGTCTACATTAGAAACTGCCAACTACATTTATTATTTTGACGACATGACTTCGTATGGGACCGGTCGGTCCAGAGAAAGTGTGTCTAATATCTACTTATCTAATTAGATTTGTGTGTTAAATCGATGAGCTCGCACTGATCAAGGCTTGATTTGACTTTAAGGTAGGCAAGTATGTAGGTGTAGTGTATCTATTATGGAATTTAGATGAAAGATTTGTAAAGTCACTGCTTATGCGTGACATTTAGAAAAACAAAGCCACTAGCATTAGATCGCTGAAAATTGTATAAAATTCCATGTAGTAGATATTGGGCGTTTTTCCATTAGAAGGCGCTGGCGGCGGCGCCGTGCCGTTGCCGGGGAATCAAAAATGTATGAAATTGTATGGCTCGCTTTTGCACTTACCGGCGCGCCGGCACCGGCCCGGCGTTTATACATTTTTGCTTCCCGCACCGGCACTACGCCGGCGCCGGTGGTGCCGTGCCGGCTGTAGAAAGAAACTTAGACAGCGAAAAATTTTCAGTTGTTTTGGTTGCTCTAAGAAATAACCGTAGTACTTATTAGTGTTTCTTTGACATCGTTAAAATGTACAGAATTTGGTATATTAGAGGAGCTCGTAGCTAAATAATTAAGCCGCACAGGCCGATCTTCCGGGTTAAGACGCGCTTGCCGAGGTTGGTCTGTGGATGGGTGACCATTTATCATAGTGAGTTTCCTCAGTGCCTCGGATTTCGGAAAGCACGTAAAGCCGTTGGTCCCGGCTGTCATTTGTAGATCTTTGACTGTCGTTAATCACTGTCAGAAGCTGGAAAGTCTGACAACTACAACTAAAACTAAAAGTTTGAACACATTAGAACGGAGTTTTCTTCTAGCTCTGAACAAGGACTAGGGTCACTTGCAGAATTAGGTACTTGTGTTTCCGAAGTAACTACTATAGCTTCTTGACTGATTCTACCATCGGACTTGTTTGACAATATTAACGATTATTTTAGGCGATATAAAATTGTATTATGTAGGTACCTACTAGTGTTGCCAGGTGTCCCGATTTGCGCGGGACGTCCCGATTTTCAGGGGTCTGGGGACGCGTCCTGATTTGAACCTGATCGGGACGCTAAATGAATTAATCAAAAAATGAAAAAAAGGTACGTATATTTTGCGCTACGTAATTTTTTTAACACAGAACGCCATCTATTGGCTTTGGATTTGTCGCAGGGAGATGAGGATATCAGTGATTTCACGAAATCCCGGAAGATGTGGAATTTTCTTGTTTATTACGTCTTCTTACTAAAAGTATCAAGTGATATGACAAAATACTAATATAAAGTCAGTGATATGTCATTTCACTAAACTAAATGTAGTGAAATAAAGAATACTGTTGATGATATTTCTGTCTACAGTGTTTAAAGGAATCTAACCAAACCGTACCTCGGGGTGCCAAAGAAATCCGTTTTCTTCTCGTTCAAATGCACAAGTTCAGCTGGTATTTAAGTAGGAGTATACGAAACGGGGTACGGAGATAATAATAAATGTCGTTAAAGCGACTGGGGGCACCCCGACTCGGACAGGTTAGGTTAGAACGACGGAGTCTGGAAGACCCCGCCATCCCCTAAAGTACGATTTTATTTTATAATTTCTACTAGTCTAGCAAGACTGATTACTTGTTATGTAAGATTAAATAGACTTAAAACTCCTTGTTTTTAAGCTATTGCATAGCTTTTATCGCGGAATCTGAGCGCGGCGACCGAATCAAGAAATTCCGTAACGAAAACACCTAACAAAAAAAACCTAACACCCCGCATCGTCTAACGTCGTTTCAGTTCGGGAGATTTCGGCAATCATGAAAATATCCGTCATAAAGACAATTTTTCTTGCTGATTCTAAACGGCCAGCTACCAAAGGAGGTTTTCACAATGAAACCTACTTATAAAGTTCTCCTACAACAAAGCAGAGTGTCGCAGTGGAAGCGTGCTGGGCCCATAACCTGTTGAAAATTTTGACACAGTTTGGAAGTGAGACCCACTGATATCTTCATTATAATTTATTTTTCTTTATTACAGTAGTACACCACAAAAATTCTCGTTAAATATTCGCGGTAGGCGATAATTTTTTCTTGTTTTTTTTTTCTTTAAATTGCTATGCAATAGCTTTACCGCGGCAGTCCCCGAAGGCCACAAAATATTTTTTTTTCGTTTACTGTCCCGATTTGCAGCCCTAAATCCCGATTTTTTTGACCTCATGTACCGATTTACAACAAATCGGACCTGGCAACACTAGTACCTACCTACTTATTTAAAAAATACATTCTGTCCATCATGATTTAAGTTCATGGCCTGAAAACGAAAGGGATATTATGTGATCGCTACAATTTTATTGTAAATGTCGGCCGTGCTTCCTAAAGTTACAAACTGTTACAATTTAGTCACAGATTCGATCAACACAAAACAATGGCACCGGTGAGAGTTTTTAACGATTTGTTTATTTGGCAGGTCACATTATGCTCCTACTCCAACGGGATTTTATGCCTGCCATCTACTGACCTACGATGCCGTACCACGATAAACACAAAATGCATAACCTGCCTCAATTTCCGCTACCTATCTAAACTTGATGAGTCACTGAAAAATCAAGCTCAAAAAACGCCTTGCTTGCAAATAGTAGGATTTCAAAACATGTTTACCCATCGCATAACTTACTTTTAACGTCCGATGTATATCTCTAAATCCTATTCTCATGACATTCCTGTTCCATGGCAGCTGCATCCCGCGCTGGATCTGATACGAGGACTCTCCATCCACTCCCTCATACAGAGCGACCATGATCCCCATCAGTCCATACGGAGAAAATGCGATATTGTTATCATTTAAAAAGTTATGTTCTGCCAGCACTTTCAAACCAAATCCATTCGTCACATCGACCATATGAGCCAGAGGTGTTCTTCCTGTGTCCCATAATTTTATTTCTATTGGAACTCCGTACTCTGAAGACGCAGTAACTTTGATATACGCGTAAATGGAAACGACGCGTAAAATCACGCTCGCGCTCGCCAAACGAAAACTTGGCACGCGTCCGTTTGCATGCATGTTGACCGCGGTTGTGAGGCGCTCCGCTGACCACGGGCTACAGCTTTGGGTCTACCGAGGCGCTTGGGCTAATCTTCGTAGCTAATTAGCATTAAGACCCCGAACTTTTCGGTGAATGCCCTCGGCGATTTTGTGCGAATTGTTTTATATTATGTTTCATTGTTGTCCGTACACAACGTCCCGAAGTACATGCTATAGGTAGGTACTTACTTGATGAGATTCTTGACTGATGTGCACGGTAGAGGATTGAATACTTTTTTACTTTCTTGCTTTAATTCTTGCGATTTCCTGTTAGTAATTAGTACTTGTGGCTGCACATATTACTTGCTTACATTCTTATGGTATGTGCAAAAGATGTCTATTCTGCATGAGATAAATAAACCTACTCTGGAAAGGTAGCTGTATGTAACTAAGTAGATATTATGTAGGTATTTGATAGGTATCTAAAATTCAAGCACATGAATGTGATAAGACCACTCATGGTTCACGAAAAAATAACACCAAAATTGATATACTTCTAGATATTAATACGGAACATTTTTTGTGCCATTTAACTGCTTCTCGTTAAAAGCCGGTTTTGTTTGACGCTTATCGTTGAGATATTCGTTTACCGGTGTAAGCATATACGAACGAGACAGCCGAGAGCAACTTACTACGGTCAGAGTGCAATTTTGAAATTATATATATATAGGTAGATAGAACACTTACTCTTTATTATGCACTATAAAACTTGAGCAAGCAACAATAATTAATATTAATAAGAATGAGGTTTATTATGATAGTAGGCATAATACCTATGGATAAAATTGGCAAAATGGCAAATAAAGACATGGAGACGTAATCACGTAAGATCTTAAAGTTTGAACGATGTTTTGCTATACCTAACAGATGAAGAATTAGAAACACTTTCAGTCTAAACTTATAAATAGGAGCGCTATCAAATGACACACGAATTAACCTTTTGAACGCCAGAGCAAAAACACATGAACCTGCCCTCAACGTAGGGTTCGTCACAACCCTCCCGGATTGCCCGGGAGACTCCGGTAATAATGGTCAACCTCCCGGAGAGCAATAATTTTTCCGGTTTTTCTAAAAATTATATGCATCTGGTCGTCGTTATTCCCTCGCGTTGCAGCCATAACTCCGCAAAAAACAAATGTCAAAACTTATAATAAAGTATATAAAATAAATAATATAATATTAATTAAAATAAATAATATAATTAATATAAAATATATAAAATAAATAATAAAGTTATTGAACTAATTAGTTCAATAACTTTATTCAACAAAACGACGAAGTTCTGTGCGAGCAAACATAAAAAAAGAAAAAAAAGCATAATATACGGTCGAATTGAGTAACCTCCTTTTTTAGAAGTCGGTTAAAAAATGGTGTGATTTTGTAGATTTGGAATCATCATCATCTCAGCTATTATAGGACGTCCACTGCTGAATATAGGCCTCCCCTTTAGATCTCCACATATACCGGTTGGAAGCAACCTGCATCCAGCGTCTTCCGGCGACCTTTTTAAGGTCGTCTGTCCATCTCGTTGGTGGACGTCCTACGCTGCGCTTGCTAGTCTGCGGTCGCCACTCTAGCACTTTTCGACCCCATCATCGGCCATCTGCTCTGCGAGCAATATGGCCTGCCCATTGCCACTTAGGCTCGCTAATCCGGCGCCGACTCCGTGGGTGCTCGGGTGCTCCAGCACCCACGAGAGGTAAACCTCTCAAAAATACGAGCATTCGTACATATAAGTAGCTAGGTATGTCATTAAAAAAGCTGGAGCACCCACAGGAATTTTAAAAACTCGGCGCCCCTGGTCCCGGGTTGGTCCTTTCGAGAGTTGGCAACCCAACCTCAACGCCAATTTTATTGAGTCACAAATTCCGCGCAAATACCTACGAAAGAAATAGAGATTCCAATACTACATCGATTATATTTTTAACTGACTTCAAAAAAAAGTAGGTTCTCAGTTCGACCTAAACTGTGGTTCGACCTGAATGTATGTATGTTTGTCCGCGATTATCTCGCGTTTGGCTGAACGGATTTTGCTGCGGTTTTCAGGAAAGTGTTCATTATATTCTGGAGGTTTTAGTATATAACACTAATGGATATCCCGTGACGTTGCCCGCGTGGATCCGTTTTTAACTGACTTAAAAAAAAAGTAGGTTCTCAGTTCGACCTGTATGTATGTATGTTTGTCCGCGGTTATCTCGCGTTTGGCTGAACGGATTTTGATGCGGTTTTCAGGAAAGTGTTCATTACATTCTGGAGAAGGTTTTAGTATATAACAATAATGGATACTAGGATTGTAGATTTTAAAAACTTTTTGAAAAAAAGGGAACCGACTTCAAAACCAAGCACAAAAAAGTGTAAAATAACTTTTCTTTCGGAAGTCGGTGGCTTTGTTTTTTATTTCACTGACTATGCAGGCCACCGACTTCCGAAAGAAAAGTTATTTTACACTTTTTTGTGCTTGGTTTTGAAGTCGGTTCCCTTTTTTTCAAAAAGTTTTTTATTTTACCCTTTTTAGTTTAGATATTCAACAAAAACCTTCATAATAATCGGCGTCTTTGAAAATCTACAATCCTAGTAAGCAACAAAAACGGATCTATGCGGGCAACTTCACAAGATATCTATTATTGTTATATACTAAAACCTTCCTCAGAATGTTACAAATACTTCTGAAAACCGCATCAAAATCGGTTCAGCCGAACGCGAGATAATCGCGGACAAACATGCAATGGTCACTGAAAATCTACAATTCAAGTAAGCAAAACGGATCCACGCGGGCAACGTCACGGGATATCCATTAGTGTTATATACTAAAACCTTCTCCAGAATGTAGTGAACACTTTCCTGAAAACCGCATCAATATCGGTTCAGCCAAACGCGAGATAATCGCGGACAAACATACATACATACATACAGGTCGAACTGAGAACCTACTTTTTTTTTTGAAGTCGGTTAAAAATAACGGATATCTCGTTAAATTGCCCGTAAAGATCCATTTTTGTTGCTAACTAGGATTGTAGATTTTCAAAGACGCCGATTATATGAAGATTTTTGTTTGTCCACCGACTTCCGAAAGAAAAGTTATTTTACAGTTTTTTTTGTGTTTGGTTTTGAAGACGGTTCCCTTTTTTTATTTTCGTCTCCGATTTCAAAACATAATATCCTTATAATATTGAAATTTAATTCAAAATTACACTTCCTCCTACTATAGTATTACCTATTTACAGAGTTGTCTATACACTGTATGTAAGTATGTACTTATTTGTGTTTGTTTATAACTTCCTTCTATAAATCTGGCATACAAAAGTAACAAATGAAAACAATAACGATTATAATTCGAATCGATATAATACAGTCAAAGTAAGTCCAAAGATTTTGTTCCCGAAAAGTCTTCGTCATCAGAAACTCCTTCTGATAATTATGCTTTTGTAACCGGAAAAAAGAATATAGTTTCATAGACAAAGAGACTTCTCGCCGGCTGTGACATTTTGCTGCTCCGGTCTATGGAGGATGGTTAGTGGTTTGGCCTCAGGTTTGGCTTTAAGGGCTCAGCTCCGTAGAAAAAGAAAAAGTATAGAACTCGTGATACTTCCTTCTCTTTCCTTCAAGATAGAAAAACAAATCGCATAAGAAGAAAAGGGACAGAGCATAGCTATCGCCATCTCTCAGCGCGTAGCCTGTTTTTTTAAGGCCAGACACAACATTTTGCTGATTTTAGGGATACCAGATTCTGGCAATATATTTACCGGACAATTTGGTCTGTTGCTTAGATTTAAAACGGGATATTTACCATGTTTATTATTTGTTTTGAGTTTCCGATATTTCGGCACTGTTGCAAGCGCCATGATCACGGAGGAACTTAAGTTATTGCGGGTGGATGTTTATGAGCAGACAAATCGGTCTACCCTCCTTCTCGTTCGTTTTTTGCGTTCGGCACCACTACTATTGTCACTCGTCTCACTCACAACACGATATTGTTCCCGACACACAAAACTCACTGTATCCGCTCGCGAAGTTGTTATTGTATTTTTTCGGTTTTTACACAATTGGACCACTGGGTTCCAGGCCCTCGACAGTTGAAACCCATCCTCACGATTGAAATTTTTATATTTTGTGATTTCAATCGCTTCACGTACCAATCTCGGTATGAAGTGGCGTTCTGTCGAGATGACCTGAGGGTTATGCAACTCGATCCAGTGGTTGGGTCCCGATTCCAACAGATGTTGAGCTATTGCTGATTTTTGGATATCGTTGTTTTTCACGGCCCTAATATGTTCCGAAATTCTAGTGACCATGTCAGTCTAAAAATTTGGTCTGTACGATAATACCTTTATGAAAATTGATTATTATTTTTTAACAAACATTCTACATGTTATAAAGGATACAGGAATTTGAATACGGATTCAAATTCCTGTATCCCTTATATATCTATTTTTTAAGAGATATAAAAATAAATTGGTAGGAGACTTCAGCTCTTCCTCGATGTATTTTTTACCTATTCATAGTGCATAGGTAATTCCTCGATCGACGGACCCGATAGAAAAGTCCCTATATCGTTCAATATAAAAATCAACATTAGAATTACTGCTATTACTACAAGAGTATTGATTAGAGTTTACAATGGCCATTTTAAAAAGATCTAGTCTGGATATGAAATATTAGGTCGAATTAATTTGAAATAATGGGAGGGCATTATCATCAACAGCCTATAATTTGAACTAAAAAGAACAAAAAAAAAACACTGTTTAAAATAATAAAAAACTGTTTTTTTTCAACCCTGATATATTCCTAACATTCAAGGGGTGGGGTCACATCATACTCCGCCTTGCATAATATTGACTTAGTATGGCTTAGCAGGTTTCACAAACTTACGCTATTACAAATTCTTCTCTGTACTTAATTAGGCAGATTAAGGGAAAAAGTCACATGCAATGATGTTTTCCTTCACCGTAAGGCAATTGGTCTGATAAACAGGTTATCCTTTTGACATATTATTACCCATATCGACCATTACCGATCACGCGCGATAATAATGTACCCGCTAGTCGGGTAAAAGTTTGCAGCATGACAACACTCCCCATTTAACCTCTATTTCATGTGGCTACGCCAAACATGAATCTAGGGTTTCTTTATCTAAGCTCAGCTCCCTTTGCCTGTCCCAAAGAGCGACGAAAAGAACAAAAAAAAATGTCTATGGATGGCGTTGCCACTTGGTATTATTACACAACTAAATTCTAAAGTTTGTTCTTGTGACGGTTGGATATATTTTGTTTCAACTTCCACGAGAGCATAGCATATTGCTGACTCTTTTTTTTTTGAAAGAAAGAGCCATTTTATTTTGTAGGGGCTAACAACATGAAACATGCTCTGTGGTTATGAGTTGGTTGTTGCAAGGAGCGTGTTGTAAATCGATACTGAATTTAGTTACTTAATTTTGTAGACCGTTCATGACGGTTATATTTACCTATCGCGAGAAGGTTAGATGTGTGGTTAGCCTACAGCTATCATGAGAAATATTCGCTTTTGGTAGAACTTAAAAAAAAAACAGATTGTAGCGTTAGAGACAATTGATTGAATTCGTCGTTTCATCTGCTTCAAAAGGTCAGTACTCCACTATTTTTTAACTCTAATACTATTAGGAATACAATTTATTATACCTAAGCGTTACTGCATCTTTTTCGACATCACTATTAATGGTTATAGGTATATGAATAATGTGTTAGTTTCTTGAAATCTTAATTTCTACAGTCCGAAAGGAAAGATATAAGTAATAATCAATAACACACTAATTATGGGTGTAATTAATATTTTTTTTAGTCTTCACGCTAATTTCCGGTCAGTGGGTTTTCCGAATTATTAGGCAAATTTAAAAAAAAATAATGGTTACTCTTTATAGTGTTGTAGTATAACTGGTAAGTGGCACTAAATATTTTTGTATTTAGTATTTTTTGCAACAAAGATCTTTATTATATTAATTACTAGCTTTTACCAGCGCCCCCCCCCCCCCCCCCCCCTATTGCCTATGTCACTCAGGACCAAAGCAGCTTTCAACTGGTGAAAGAATTTTTGAAATCGGTCCAGTTGTTTTGAGTTTATCCATTACAAACAAACAAAAATACAAAGTTTTCCTCTTTATAATATTAGTGTAAATTAGAACTCTAATTAAAATAAGTAGTTCTTATTTTATCCTGTTAAATAATTATTACTTATATAATTCATACAAGAAGACTGCGTTGTATGATTATGATCAATATATTTGCCTTTTTCATATAGGGCAAAGTAATACAGTATGTGAAACTAATTACACAGAAATATGGTAGGCTACATAACCTATGTTCAATGAATATTCCTTTGATTATCAAGGTATGATAATGTAGGAGTAAAATAACTGATTTGTGTGATTTTGAAAATTATATCAGTCACAACCATGCACATGATGTGCCCAGTCAAATAGCAGAGTGTTTAGAATCAACCTCATCACATGTAAGTATGCATTATATTGGATGGTTGTAAGTATCTATTTATTTATAAACAAGATTTTTATATAACTCTTAAAATGGTCATTTAGTTTGATATGAAATGGTTTGGGTTACAGTTGTGCGCGATTCAAGACAGAAGAAAGAAGAATTTCTTAAGAATTGTGACAATAGTTTATGACCGTTTTCTGGTCATAAACTACCAAGTGTAGTGCTTCAAGATGGACCTTCCAGATTGCCCTCCAGGGGCAGAGGGGTATCAGGATTCCGTCACCGAAGTGCCTAAGAAACCTGAGCTTGATGAATCTTCTTGTACTAAGGTAAATATATTTTTTTTACATCTAAAGTAAATATAATACATTAAGTTATTAATCTTAAATAAATCTTAATTTTCTTTTCAACTGTTTATTATCCTGATTGGAGAAAGTAAAGAGTGCCCCTTGCTACAGTTGTAGAAAATGTAACATTGAAACTTTATTCCTGATCCCCCCCCTATTTATCATAAGGCTATGAAAAATTAACTACTGAATAATAGCAAGTTCATGTTTAGGCAAAAGTTCAGAGAAGCATTTTTTAAATTTTTTGTTGAATACAAAAGCATATATAAAAATTTGAGTTAAAAATTTTTATTTGCTTGAACTGATTTAAATGAGAGAGTTGTTGGCAAAACCAAGAAACTTGATAGAAAACTGTATGCTTGGGGTGCAAATATTTTTAAGACAAAGTGCTTGGGGTCACATTCACATGCTATTTTATGGCTCCTCAAAACGTCTACCACACTTTGGATGCATGTGTCACTGTTGGTCACTGCTGTGCTGTATTGTGAACTAATAAAAAAAGAGCTTATACATTCAGTTTAAATAAAAAATATTAGAATAGTAAGATTTTCTGTTTCAACACAAACTGCGTATTGCTCTGATGAATATGACTTGTATATCAATAAGGATATAAATTACAGTTTTCGTGTTTAGATAACAATTTTGGAGTGTTTTTATAAATACTTGATTTTTTAGGATTTTACCTGAATTTAAGATAGAACAGCAAGGGTTACAGATAGAATAAGATGAGTTAAAATTTCACTTGACTTGATCTGGTCAGTAGTATCTAACTCTAATGATAATGATGGGTTACCTGGGTACCTACCTCTAGGTACTTAGCTGATAATAACGCTACAACAACAAAACATCTGAATAATTAAAAAATGAATGTAGCAAGGTTGAGCTTTTTACACTTTACTTTGTATATGACTTTTGTTTTTACTTTCATACTAAACTTGATGTGCGGTTTTTATTTAAGATAGAAAGGTTAATCATTTAAAATAAAGTAGGAAACAGGATCTTTTTCTTTAATGGTATTTTTAAGGTATACATTGCCATAGATAGGCAGGCAGTCTTAATTTTTCCAAAATCACTAGGTTCGATTCCTGGCCAGGATAATTGATTTTTCTAAAATCCAATTATGCAGTTTTAGTTCTCGTCAAAATCGGGCTCGAGACTCCTTTCAGCATTTTTCGATATTCCTCACAGTTTCTTATAGAGCCTGCCAAGTGCAATTACACAAGAAATATTTAAAGAAATTCAAAATACTAAAACCTACTACATAAAAAAGAGGTCTGAAAAGGTCAAAACAAGAAAATAATTCAATTGGCACAAGAATGGTCAAGGTAGAGCCATGGTCGCACCCTCTGCATATTACACATACCACTACTGTTTAATGGCAGTGAAAGTATAAATGGAACAAAATTCATTGTGATTGGATCCCCGTGGAAGTTTTTTGAGTGAGAATGCAGTTTATGAGACAGATTATATCACCACAATATCAGTCATTTCTGATGTATTAGCCTGATTTAATCAATTTCTTCGTTAATTAAAGTAAATGTGATAATAGGTTGTAAATTTTGAGATAAGTTAATTGAAATGTAAACTGTCCGTTACATGACCTGCATTGAAGTACATGCTTAGAATATAATATCTATGAATTAAACAAATTAAAAAACCTTGTGTACATCTCCTAAACGTTTTGACTGATTTGAATGTTTTTTCTTTTGTATTATAGTAGGGATAAGGATAAGTCGAAAATTATATTTCACCCTTGTAGTTGACCCCCAATTTATAAAATAACTGGCAACCTTTCCTGGTTTTGCACAGGTGCCATTTGAAAATATAGTCTATGTAACTGAGGAGTAATGTAGATTTCTACTTGTGGTTGCTAATTTTCAAAAGCTTTTCAGTAGTTTCAGAGATTACTTCCTACAAAGAAACTAACAATCCCATAAATTTGACACCCAGCGAAGTGAAGAACAAAGTTACATTCACATTATAGAAATATACTAAGAAATTCCAAAATACCTCATTACTTTATTTTAAGACTAATTTTTTGCTTAAATTATGTAAGTACTTTTGGAGGATGTCAGCCTTATAAGCAAAAAAAAAACTCAACGCCTTTTTCCCATGGACCCCCATAAACTACAGAACACCACCTTCTACGATCCTTATTATACTCCTTTCGAAGCCAATTTTAAGTAAAACTTTAAAAAAATACTGCGCCCAGTGTTCATACAAATTGCCCCTTCTATATATGGTAGTTTGCATTTTTAGGGTTCCGTAGTCAACAAGGAACCCTTATAGTTTCGCCATGTCCGTCCGTCCGTCTGTCCGCAGCTTAGCTCAGAGACGCCCAGTACCAGAAAGCTGTAATTTGGTGACGGATTTGTTGCGCCGAAAGAGTGGTAAAATAAAATCTATTAAAATTTTTTTTTTAGGGTACCTCCTGTACACGTAAAGTGGGGATGTTTTTTTTTCTCGCGTACCCCTTAGTGTGGAGTATCATTAAATAGGCCTTTAAAAAATATTGATAGTTTCCATTAACATTTTTTTGATAAAAAGATTCGTTTGTGAAATATTAAGCTTTAAAGTGCTAATTTTTGTAAAGTGCTAAGTTGCTAACAATAGTAGTATATACAGTGTGTCCGGACACGAGTTAGCGATACTTGAAGGGAATATTATAGACTCATTTTCATCGACAAAAAATTCTTACTCCAACACCTCGCGAATGGCGGCCATTTTAGTTTTTTGATTTGTCGAACTGGAGTATCTATATCTATATCTATACTTATAATAAATCTGTAGAAGGGTCAATTCTGTACATTGAAAATATTGAAAAAATAAATAGCGGGGGGTGTTGCTGGATCGATACCAAACCCAAATATGTGATTAAAAAAATTTTTGTCTGTCTGTCTGTCTGTCTGTCTGTATGTGCAGGCATCACGTGAAAACTAACTGTTCGATTTCGATGAAACTTGGTATAATTATACCTTATTATCCTGGGCATAAAATAGGATACTTTTTATCCTGGAAAAATACGTAGAAAAAAAAATCTATAACAAACCCCATTATGGAACCACTGGCGACACCTATTATCAAGCAAGTAGAACATTACGCCACGCCTGCCTCCATTGATTTCTAAAAAGGTTCCACCACTCACCACTAGATGGCGTTGTGCCTATGTTTTATTATAAAGTTAAACAGTAATTCAATTCTGTTATTTTTGGTTTAGAGGACCAAAAACCCGTGCTTTTCAGCGCGACCTTTTTGATTACTTTTCCGATCAGTTATTTGTAAATACAAGGTCGGAATTACTATGAAAAAAAACTTACTACAGAACGCGAGCAACAGCAGTAGCTCAATAGATCTCCTTAATTATTATAGGCTTAGCCGTATTTGGGTCCAATAGATATTTATAAGATGTTATTGTCAGAGTTACTCAAAATGGAGAAATAAACCATCCACGCGAAGACCGACATCTGCGCGGACGGAGTCGCGGGCGGAAGCTAGTGTACAATAAAATGCAAATATCTTTGAATCCAAGAGACCTACATACATGCAAATGACTTTATTGCAAAGTTTAATGTTAAGGATTTTCAAAAACTTGCGAAAGTTTTCTAAATATAATGCAAAAAGAACCAAAAAACGTGGGCAAACACGAAATTGTACACAAAAATTATTGAATATTTTCACATTTTATACTCTAGCACGAAAAGTACCCCTGTATTTTGCTTAGGTTTTTGCATTAAATTAAAAGTATTTGAGTCAGGCTATAAAATAATATCAAAATTATCACTCTACGTTATGTATTTTAGGAGTTATTCTCACTTGAACATAACCCTTAATTAGCGCATGTACCACCAATGTTACAGAAGCTGCATTCTTTGGGCGAGCTAAACCGTTTTAACGTAAATTTATGAGCTGGCCTTATTAACCACCATGTAAATAATCCCAACGAATCACCATTAAACTGAAATAATATATTTTTTTTTACTTTATGAAATTGGTTTCTTTGAATAAATTAAAAAAATGGGCCATTTCAGTTTATGGGTGATTAGTTGGGATCATTTACATGGTGGTTAATAATGCCAGCTCATAAATTTACACTGAAACGATTTAGCTCGCCCAAAGAATGCGACACCTGTAATATTGGGGTACATTCGCTAAGGAAGGGTTATGTTCAAGTAAGAATAACTCCTAAAGTACTTGACGTAGAGAAATAATTTTGATACCATTTTATAGCCTAAATACTTTTCATTTAATGCAAAAACCTAAGCAAAATACAGGGGTACTTTTCGTACTAGAGTATAAAATGTGAAAATATTCAGTAATTTTTGTGTACAATTTCGTGTTTGCTCACGTTTTTTGGTTCTTTTTACATATTATTTAGAAAACTTTCGCAAGTTTTTGAAAAGCCTTAACATTTAACTTCGCAATAAAGTCATTGGCATGTTTGTAGGTCTCTTGGATTTAAAGATATTTGCCATACCACAGTTTGACAAATCAAAAAACTAAAATGGCCGCCATTCGCGAGGTGTTGGTGTAAGAATTTTTTTTAAAGAAGTTTTGTCGATGAAAATGAATCTATAATATCCCCTTCAAGTATCGCTAACTCGTGTCCGGACACAATGTATAATGAAGTTCAAAAGAAAATTATCATGACTAAGTAGGCTTTATAAGTTTACGAGTAATAGTCGACCAACTTATAAAACGAACTTGGATAACATATTTTCCTAAACAAAATGTATCGGAGAACATGTTCTTCAACTGCAAATGTAAGTTTGTCAACTTTATTTTTACAGCTATATTAGGTGGGTATGTTTTGGGGATAGATAGGTTTTTATTGTCAACTATTTTAACTAACTTCAAAAAAAGGAGGAGGTTCTCAATTCGTCGTATTCTTTTTTTTTGTATTTTTTGCCCGATTTCTCAAAGACGCCTGGACCGATTTTGGAAATTCTTCTTTTGATTGAAAGAGTACACCTTCCAATTGGTCCCATGATCATCAAGTCAGGATCTGATGATGGAATCCTGGAGAAATCGTGGGAACTCTTTAAATTTTAAATCATTCTTGAAGCGATTATTCGAATTATTACGTAACGCTGGTTTTAAATCTTTGTTACAGCCGCTTCTCTCTACACGCGGTGGTACTCAAATAGACAACATCTTTTCCAACTTTACCTGTGAAGTTGGTTTTTAGGGTTCCGTAGCCAAATGGCAAAAACGGAACCCTTATAGATTCGTCATGTCTGTCTGTCTGTCCGTGTATGTCACAGCCACTTTTTGTCGAAAGTATAAGAGCTATCCTGTTGAAACTTGGTAGAAAGATGTATTATGTGAACCGCATTAGGATTTTCACACAAAAATCAAAACAAAACAAATTTTGGGGGTGCCCCCCATACTTAGAATTGAAAGTCAAAAAAAATTTTTTCACCAAACCCATACGTGTGGGGTATCTATGAATAGGTCTTTAAAAATGATATTGAGGTTACTAACATCATTTTTTTCTAAACTGAACAGTTTGCGCGAGAGACACTTCCAAAGTGGTAAAAAGTGTCCCCCCCCCCCCCGTAACTTCTAAAATAAGAGAATGATAAAACTAAAAAAAATATATAATGTAGACCTCAACCAAAACTACCAACGAAAATTGGTTTGGATGAGATACAGTTAGCAGTTTTTGAGATATGGTACATTTTCAAAAACCGCAAATATAACTTTGCCATTCATACAAATACTATGAAAAACAAAGTTATTTTTATTGTTTGTGTATATTACTTACTAATCTCAATATAATTATATCTCTAATCTATGCTTGCTGCTACGGAACCCTTCATGGGCGAGTCCAACTCGCACTTGGCCGGTTTTTATAACTCCTTCTACAGTTACCATCGTCCTATGTGGGCCCGTTTTTAGACGTTATGAGTTGGCTACTACTGAATCACTTGGGTACCTAATAAATGTTATTGTACGTAAATTAAATTAAAATTAAATTCAGCGAATCAGTTTAGTTAGTTCGCATAAGTATTTTGATGGGCAACTACGGAACCCTACACTGTGCGTGGCCCGACACACACTTGGCCGGTTTTTATAATTTAAAAAAAAATACAAAGGTTTCTTCTGGCTTCAATAAACATGAGGCGCTGACCAGACATCGGCCGTAGACGTCTCTTTTATGTATCTTAATTATTTTTGGTCATTTTATGATCGGCGATTCGTTATGGACAGATCAGTTAATGTACTAGATATTAAGTTTCAAAGACAGCTGCTTAATAGTATGAACTAATTGTTTTTTTCCCATAAAGTGTTTGTGACGGGGTTTCCTCTGAAAAGTGCCTTCCGTTTCACGTTGATGTCACGTTAATTTGTGTCTTTTTTGCGTCTTAGGTCTTACATGGGATGTTCCATTAAAAGCCCCGTTGTTCACGGAACAAATTTCTTCACCGAATTTGCGGACTAAGGGCGCGTTCCCACTATGTCGTGACGACAGATAATCGTGTAGTTTTAAGTGTCGTGGCTAATGTATTTAAATGGAGGTGTTCACATATAGAACGACACGACTTCTCTGTCGTCTACAACATGTTTTGCAGTGACAACAGATTGTCAAGTTGAAAGTGGGAACGGCTAGCACGACAGTCGTAAAACGATAAAAAATCATTACGACTAAATCGTGACCGCAAATCTATCGTAGCCACCATATAAATATCGTCTCGTCGTTTACACAATGCGATATCTTCCTTCTTTTCAAAAAGTAATACATTATTACAATTTCGTCTTCGTCCATTGAACTCGGGAGTCTAAAGGCACTTCTTATGTCCAAAAACGTAGAGGCGACTGTAGATTTGTTTTGTAGCTTGCTAATGATGTGTAAACAACAAAGTAATTGCCGTGAAACGATAAAAATGTCGACGCAATCCAATGGGAACAGCATGGGTCGAAGCATATAATTTAAAGGAATCATCGACACGACGAAGAAGAATGGGAACAGCTAGATACGATAGTCGCTAAACGATAAAAAAATTTGACGACAAACATCGTATTAATGGGAACAGCTGGAAACGACAGTCGTCCAACAATAAATAAATCGTTACGACATAGTGGGAACGCGCCCTTAGGGTCATTTTCCACCTAGCGTAATTTTTCAAGTCGCTGGATAAATAATAATTGACGTAAAGCGTCTCCTAGTGTGCGCTCGAGAATGCACGAATCCGCCACTATGCGTTGTAGCATTTTCTATATTTTCGTGTGAGTTACTCTTATTGTACTTAGTTTATTTGACGTATCCATGTATATGTAAGACCCCGGTTATTTCCAAAGCTGAGCCTATACATGTTATTATACGATGAGTGTGCACAGGCATCGGAAAATAATTTTAATTAGTGCTTTTATCCATAAACTTTTACGCGATGTGTTACGTTACGTTTCACTTTCATTGAGTTATCACACTATAAACGTGTGAAAACAATAAAGTTTCATAACTTCGTGACACAGGTAAGTATAACATAGTAAAAGATAAATTAACAATACGTTCAATAAACGAATAAAAATAACATTGTGAACTGTTTTATTTGTTTGGGTTTAACCAACTCCTTGGCGAAAGTTATTAGGGCGGATCGGTTTTTAACTGAGAAACTTTTTCGTTTTTAAGACGAATTGACGGGTTTTTGGTCAGTTTTTATACTGGCTTGTTCTTTGGAAGATGTGTTGTATGGTAGTAATGGTTGCGGTTGTTTTGCTAGGCGGAGTACGAGTTTCAAGAGCACCTGAACAGCTTGAAGATCCGGCTCGAAGATGGGGGGACGCGGTGCATGGTGGAGCGGCGCGGGCGCGACATCTCGGGCAAGTGGATCTACCTGTGCTACCCGTGTGCAGCGGTCTGCAGCGGCGAGAGCATCCTGCAGGTGAGACCACACTACATCATACCGCTATAAACTTGTAACAACATAGTTAAGGTATCATCATTTAATCATAACTTCTGAAAAGTTAGTGGCTGCTGTGCTGCGTGTCAAACAAATAATTATTTTATCGCTTACAGATAGTTGTTAGTCTGTTTGCGGGTTTAAATATTTGTAAACGTACACGACACTACACGAGAGGAATTCCTCGAGTGGTATTGTTTTATTACAAAGTAAAACAGAATTTCAGGATGTTAGTTTCTGCAGACAGTCGGACACCATTGAACTCCGCATCCAATAAATATATTGATATTTACAATCTATGGAGCTACTTATCTATTATTTGTCCTTTCAGACTCATATTTCGGGGAAGAAACATAAGATCAAGCTGTCGATGCGAAATGTCTGGCCCAATAGCATCTTTGACGATCATCCCTTCAACCAAACTACTGTCAAGACTGGCGGTAAATGCATTATTTATAAAGAGTTCTAGGACTAGTCATTCCAAAACAAAAGATCAGTGGCGGCCGCGACTTACGAAAAACAACGACGCAAAAGGCAACCGAAGGTAGAATACCCCCGTCGTTTGATTCCTACGTAAAACGAGTGAACATCTTCAAGGAAAACATTTAAAAGTGGCTTCACTGAAAACGTTACGTTTTGTTTCGACCACGGAATCTGGACCTTTTATAATCTAAGGTGTAGAGTTGTAGACTTTCAGTCAGAAAGAGACTGACAATCCCTCCCGCTCCACCCAGGGTAGATGGACTCCTTTGATGATTGATAACCCTCTAAAAAAGGGTCCCTTTCTTTTCTGTACAAAATAATCATCAAAATCTGTTCAGTGATTTCGGCTTTAAAGAAAAACATTTTCGTTTTATAATTATGACCCTAACCGCATCTAATATCGTGATCTCCTTACAGCCACCGAAAAAGTTCTTCAGAGGATGGCGGAAGAGGTCGACAACCATAACAGAAACCCATCGGACCTGGACCAAAAGTATAACAAGTACAGGACTGTCACCTGCCACATACAGGACTCTCTGGATGCCGTCAAGTGAGTCACAATGGTTTAAATACATCAATTCATGTCGTGTCACTCGCTGTTCGTCACCTTTTCATCGTAGCGTGATGTTATATAGCCTTCCTCGATAAATGGACTATCCAACACAAAAATCATTTTTCGATTCAAACCAGTAGTTCCTGAGATTAGCGCATTCAACCAAACAAACTTCAGCTTTTTAGGGTTCCGTAGCCAAATGGCAAAAGCGGAACCCTTATAGATTCGTCATGTCTGTCTGTCTGTCCGTCCGTCCGTCCGTCCGTCCGTATGTCACAGCCACTTTTCTTCGAAAGTATGAGAGCTATCCTGTTGAAATTTTGTAAGACGTAAGTAGATGTATTATGTGAACCGCATTAGGATTTTTACACAAAAATAAAAACAAAACAAATTTTGGGGGTACCCCTGATACTTAGAATTGAGTCTTTTCTTTTTTTTTTCAAAAAACCATACGTGTGGGGTATCTGTGAATATGTCTTTAAAAATGATATTGAGGTTACTAATGTCATTTTTTACTAAACTGAACAGTTTGCACGAGTGACACTTCCAAAGTGGTATGTGTCCCCCCCTGTAACTTCTAAAATAAGAGAATGATAAAACTAAAAAAATATGTAATGTAGACCTCAACAAAAACTTCCAACGAAAATTGGTTTGGATGAGATATAGTTAGCAGTTTTTGTGATATAGTACATTTTCAAAAACCGCAAATATAACTTTGCCATTCATACAAACACTATGAAAAACAAAGTTATTTTTATGTTTGTGTATATTACTTACTAATCTCAATATATTTATATCCCTAATCTATGCTTGCTACTACGGAACCCTTCATGGGCGAGTCCAACTCGCACTTGGCCGGTTTTAATATTAGTATAGGAATAAGCTGTTAGCCTTGTCAGAGGCCTGTGGAGTACCAGAGACGGCTTAATTAATTGTGACATCAGAACTCGCCACTATCTCCTACCTCATGGCAAGGGACGTCGCGGAACGATTTCCAGCCACCGTAGGCGCGGGCATGCGGGCGGCGAGTAATGGGCGACTCGCTGTCCAACCATGAACCATGGCCGTATCGACGGCGCGTTGTGTTCTGCGTGTGTCTCAAAGAGCTGTCTGCAATATGATGCCCCCCCCCCCCTAGGGGACCTCCCTTGGGGTCTTCAAGTCAAGAGTGAACAGGTTACTTCTTAGCAAGCTTGCTTCACCGTCGACCACATCTTCGCTTACCATCAGGCGAGATAGTGGTCAAACGCGAACCTATCTTTAAATAAATTATGAGGTTAATATAATAAGGTTTTTTAATTATTTTCTTTATACTTTTTATAGGTACATAGGTACTTATTTTATATCATTTTATGATGGGCGGTTACAGCACATTGACAAATCTTCTTTAACAAAATTGCAAAAACTGAGATGGAGTAGTAGATCAATATGCCCTTTCAGTGCGCTTTCATTTGAAACCCCACTCGAGTTTGTTTACAAACCTTCGGTTACCCTTCCCCACTTTCACCCCCATAACTTCTAAACGGCTCAACCGATTTTCATCAAACATGTCTATGAACACTCGCACGTAAATTACCTTTAATACAAAAAAACTAAATTTAAATTCCTTCATCCGTTCGGGCTCTACGGTGCCACAGACAGACACGTCAAACCTATAACTCCCCTCTTTTTCCGTCGGGGGTTAAAAAGGGTCAAAGTCTGCCGGGTTCGTGGGATTATAGAGTAACCGTGGCTCCGGAACGTAAAGGGCTAGTGAAGGACACCGTGGGTTTTAGTCAGTACAAGTCTGACAGTCCTTCCCGTCCTGCCCTGGGTGGAAGAACTCATTTGATGTTTTTACCACGAAAAAAAAATCTACCTCACTCTAAGTAAATTAAAAGCTCGTTGTATCGTCAGGGCTCCGCTGCTGGGTGTGGAGTACCTGATCGAGCACCCGCCGGAGCAGGCCCACTACGAGCCCACGTACATGTGCACGCTGTGCAACAAGCAGGGACATCCGCGCACCATCATCAACCACATGACCTGCTTCTGGCACCGGTACAACTACCTCGTGAGTATGCCTACTACTTTATTATTATTAATGTGCTTACGAATGCACCTTTAGAGGTGGGCAAAGATCGTCACTCACTGGACGCCTAAGGGAGGATATCGCCGTCGAGGTCGACCGCGGCGAAGGTGGTGCGACGATCTGATCATGTTCGCGGCGCAGACATGGCCAGAAATTGCGCAAAATAGAGAGGTTTGGAAGGAAAAATGGAAGGCGTTTGCCCAGCAGTGGGACACAAACTAGGCTAATTAAAAAGTTATATCTAAGCATTTTTGCTACAATAAGAATGTACCTACCTAATTATTGTTTGCATGCCAATATGGCAAAATGTATAAGTTCTCTGTAAACCATTCATTGTATTGTAAAAACCTACATTCTGTGCAAATAAATAAGGAAGAAAGAAAGTAAAGGTTTTTACTGGACTCAAACAAGACAGAACAAAAAGAAAAATAAAATAAAGAAAACAATTTAATTTTTGTTTTAAATTATTTATTCTGAAACGTGTAACATATATATTTAAACACAAGTTTTCTGCCAAACTGCAATACAGTTTGTCGGCAGTGTTCTCGTTAATACGCATACACTCTTTAATCACAATAAAAATAAATAAAAAATATCGTCCTGTACGAGGCCAAAAGGCTCAAATCTCAGTATGTTGGTCGTCAATAATTAAAAAAAACCCCACACTAGGCATAAATGTTCTATTCTATACAGTCCCGACTTGACTTAATTCAAAACTTTAGCAAAAATGGTTGACGGTGTGTTCATACCATGTGTCCAGGTACGTCACTTCCCGACGGCGTGCGGCATGCTGGCACCGTACCGCTCGCAGACCAAGTACCGCGACGGAGTCAACGTCATCATGAACAGACTGGCGCAGCGCATCGAGGACAAGTACGGCCGCAAGAGACCCGTCAACATCGACAAGGAGGAGTACGAGAAGGACAAGTGAGTCTAATGCACTAACGTTCAACAGAAGATGAACAGTCATACTACAAAAAATTAAACATCTATTGATTTGCCCAGACATGGTTTAACTATTGTTTATATTTAAACGCCCGTCTATCAGTGGCGGGCCTAGGGTTTCAAAATAAGGCAAGCCCAATAAAATTTAAACCGATTTCTAAAAAAGAAAGTTCAGTTTTCGACTGAGCATGTAGGTACCTACGTATGTATCATCGCAATTTTCTCATAAACTACTGGTTAGGTACAATAAATTAAAAGTGAATTCAAAGTTATGGTAAGTAGTTGCTTGTTTTGTAACAGGACTAACATGTTACAGTGTGTATGCGACTCTCTGGCTGGAAAGCGTATGGGACTTCTGGGCCAAGCTTACCCTGACCCAGAGGACTACAGGAATCTGCCAACAGGGGGAATTATATCGCTTCTGAGGTATATTTTTGCCGAAGAGGCAGATTGAAAAGGCTAAGGGCTAGACACAATAGATCCAAAAGGGTCGGAGTGTCGTCAAGGTTACATTGGGCCCGCAATAGCAAAAAAAAAAAAAAAAAAAACATGTTACAGACAAAAAAAAAAACAAAACAGAAAGTTACAAAACGAAAGTTAAAAAATAGCTAGATAGAATCTAATAAGGAATTTAAATAAATTATTTATATTCTAATTGGAATCGTCTATCTTTCTTAAGAAATGATTTAATTACATCAGAGTAAAATGTTGGTGATCGTTTTAATTCTACCAACAACTGTTTTTCAATAGCTAAAATCGTATCCCCGTCCCAGTTCTGTGGGTTGTCGCACAGATTAGAAAACAACTCAATAAGTTTACTTTTTTGTTTAAAAACCGTGTTTACGACTCGCGACATGTACCTATGTCCAACGAATTTTTTGCTGCAATGAGTATCGTAAAAAGCAGCTCGTTTTGTACTATTACTAAAAAAATTACACAAAGCCTGAAGGGCTGAAAAAAATAAACTAACCTCTTGAATTCTATTGCATGATTTACACATACACATATGAAATATTCTTTTATGCGATTTACTAGTCTGAGAAATACACAGATTAGGCGTCGGCGTCGCGAAGAAATAAACTGTTTTTTTTTCTGAGCAAAGTTTAAAGATTTTACCTTATCTTCGCCAATCAAAACTTGAACGCATTTAAATCCTCACAAGGTACAATTACCTCCATTGTTGCAGGTAAGTCACCAACGCAATTGTATCACTGAGAAAATCTAACAAAACAAAAAACTTTAACAACAAAGCTTTCCCCACTCAAGCAAATGAAACTGAAGTGAGCTACTTACGCAGAGTAACAGTGTTGTCATTTAGGCAAAAAAAGTCGCCAGGTATATGAACAATCTAGCGAGATGTCGCATTTTTTTTATTTTTAAGATATTGCTTGAATATTTAATTTCGTTATTTTAAAAAGTCGCTAGTTCTTGTTGTTGCTAAATCTTAAAAAAGTCTCCAAACTCGTTAAAAATCTCCAAGATCTCACAACATATCCGATCTGCACGCATATGCGTGACAAGGTCACGCATACGCGTGCAACTTCATACGCATGCACGGCTTAAATCTTCCATACTGATCGATTTGTAGACGCACAAGGTTCTAACTCGTTATACGGCACAACGCTTTAGGCGCGAAAGGGACAGAGATAGTATTTGAAAGCCCGGTAAAAGCCGGTACGTGTAAGCGAGATAGCTATATATAGATGTTGCAAATACGAAACTGCATGCGAACAATTGCGATGTAAAGTGTGTGGCGTGGATAGTTTGTGTTATTTTGATAACAATTAAGCGCGCGAACTTTTAAATAGTTCGGGTTTGATTATGATTCTCTGTCGAGCATTTTTAATAAGGCATGCCGGGCTTTTGGGCTTGTATGAAGGAACCGCCACTGCCGTCTATGCTTGTTTAACAAGTTTATTGGCTCTAATTTCACAGTCGTAGCTTTATCAAATAATAGTATAATAAGCAACTAGTGAATAAAGGATGGATTTTAAGCGAGGGCCATAGATGAATCACGAGCAAGTAAAGGTTTTTCATGACTAAATCACGACCGTAGGGAGTGATTCATGATGTAGGTAGGTAGTCACGAGCGTAGCAAGTGATACAAGTTTTTGAATCCTAAGCGACGCGAGTGATTCATGGCCCTCGATATAAATAAAAAATCCGTTTTATTCAAGAGTTGTATACAATACTTTATACCATGACCTAGAGAAAAAAAGACTTAAGCAATAATAGATATTTAATGAGGAAAAAATAAGAAAAAGGTTGATGAAACTGGGACTGGGACTCAGACTGGGTCCGGGACTGGGACCGGCACTGCGACTGGGACTGGGAGCGGGTTTAGGACTGGGACGATTCGCCCGGATGCGTTAACAAACATCTAAATTCACATAAATAAGCACCCAGACCTGTAACAAATAATTTTAGATCATTCAAATATTTGCTCTTTGCGGGAATCGAACCGAATCACAGCAGTCCAATCGCTCAGCCACTGCGCCAATAAATGGACATTAAAATTGGAACAATGACTAAAATTAAGAGAAGGCCGCTGCATACGTAACGAGATAAAACCTCGGATTGGGCGTGCACGGGAACGGGACGTGACTGCCTCGTTCAGGACGGGAACGTGTTCTTAATGCATACGTACCGTAACAGTGATTCGAATCTAACGTGCTAGTGTTGCGAAGAAGAAAAGATGAATTTTTCATTTCAAGATAGTATCGCGCCGCTTTCCGGTTTTATTTTACATAATCCAAGTTTTTTGTTTTGTTGTAAATTTTAATATTACATCAATATTAAGTAAATTGGTTAAAAAATAAAAACGAAAATTGAAACCTAGTTTAATAAAAAAACCGCACGGTACAATTATTTGTATGATCTCCAAGTAGTTGTTGGGTCGTTTTTTTAATTTAACAAGTGTATGTTTGTTTCAGAGTGCAAATCCACGAGTGGGTGTTCCGCAGTCATCACTTTAACGAGAAAGACGGACCTAGCTTCACTGAAGTTGTAGATATTGGATTGATTGACTCTCTGTTAAAATCCAGTAAGTTCTTACTTTATTATATTTTTTATATACAGAGTGAGTTTTCCAACTTGGCGTGGATGGCTATATCCGAAACTATGAAGAATATCAAAAAAAAACTGAAAGGAGACTTGAGAACATCGGTTACGACTGGGTGCTGCGCGGCGACCTCCCTGACGGCGCCGGCGTATTATGTTATGCCGACGACACGATCGTCCTGTCGGAGGGAGAGTCGCACCAGGTGGCGGCCGACCTGGCGACTCAAGAGGTTGCGACGGTCGTCGTCGTCGGAAGGAGCCGGCAGTTGGGACTCCACGTGGCGCTGCACAAGACAGTGGCGCTTCACAAGACAGAGCCCATGAGTTTTCATGGCCGTCTGAACGCGCCACGGTCAGAGTCCCACATAACGGTGGGAGGGGTTCGCATCGGCGTCGGGAGGACGATGAAGTACCTGGGACTCGTCCTCGACAGCCGGTGGAACTTCAAGGAGCATTTCCTGCGTTTGGCCCCAAAGCTGAACCGGGCAGCAGCCGCCCTCAGGCGACTCCTGCCCAATCTCAGCGGGCCAACACCTCCTGCAGGAGGCTGTACGCCGGTGTCGTGCGGTTCATGGCATCCCCTCGTACATCGCCACGGGGCCCTCGTGTGGGCCTTGAGCATTCGGACGCGACCACAAATAGCTGGTCGTATGCCAGAGGGTCATGACTATCCGGATGATCCGAGGATACCGCACGATCACCGGCGAATCGGCTAACCTCCTTGCCGGATTGCTGCCCTGGGATCTGGAGGGCCTGGGCGAATCCCTGCTGCCTTGAAAAGTCGAGGAGCGGCGGTAAGAGCTCCGGCGCGATCTCAGGGCAGTATGGAGGGAACGACTGTCGCAACCGAGGTCCGGGCACGCCACAATCGCGGCAGTAAGACCCCTCTTTGAGGAGTGGCTGGATAGGCGTCACAGTTTTTTGAATTGCACAACTCTCGGCAGATGATCAAGAGTATGAAAAAATCTACTACTGTCTACTACATCATGCAAGAAAATGTTTAAGAAAAGAGAGAAGGGCAACAAATGATAATTTGTTATGTTACTGTACACATCTACTCCACTCAAAAATATTATTATCAATAGTTTATGAAAAAATATCAAAGAACTTGACGAAGTTACTTTGCTCCTCTTAAAAGTTAATCAACTCAAGATCCTGAGTCCGGATTAGTTCGAAGACACCAATATTTTTGTACCCAAATATTGTTAAACCGTATTTTTTACAATAACATACTATTACGTAGTATTATTATTTTGTATATTTTTTTTATTTCTGTTCGACAAATTAGCTTTTAAGATGAAAACGTGTACAACTTTTTGTTTACTTTCTTTTGGTAAAATGCCTAAAAAAAAATTAATAAATGTGTTTTTAACAATGTAAAAGTTTAAATTAACGTTTTCTACATTATAATTTAGAATAGAGAAATGATTTATCCGCGAAACTCAAATAATGTAAAGCTTTTGGACGAAATTAAAAATTCAAACGCGAGTAAAGTCGCGTGAAAAACATAGTTTTCGAGAAATTTATAAGTGTTTAAATTTCTTATGTAATATTCTATGCTTGTGCAAAATTTCAAGTTTATAAATATCTTAAGAAACAAAAAAGTCATAAATATTTAATCAGCAAATGACCATTTCGTTCCATAGTGCGACGGCGCGTTGTGTTCCACGCGCGCCTCAAACAGTGTCAACATGATGACGGGGCCCCCTTTAGAGGGCCAAAGCCTGCCGGGGTCGCGGGACTTATTAAATTACCGTGACCCTGGAACGTAAAGGTCTATTGAAGGACAACGTGGATTTTAGTCAGTACAAATCTGACAGTCCCTCTAGGACGAGGACTAATTTGATGATTTTACCACGATAAAAAAAAGGAGACTTGAGACAATTTTGACGATCCACGGAGTTTGGATATGACTGGGACTGTAGCACCATAACTATTTTTGTACTTGTTTTATTTTATGTCTTTTGACAATTCAAAAGTGCCTGTAATTGGCCTAGTTGAAATAAACGATTTGATTTGAACCTGGTTGATGGCAATAGGCTCGCTCCTATTACATTGCACTAAATGTCACTGGCGAAATGTGGAAATGATTTATTTGGTACACCTCTGCCTCACCCTTCGGGGAATACAGGCTGATGATAATAATATGTTAAGTGCTTCTTTTTGAGTCTCCATTTCCAAGCTCAAATAATCGCCGGAAGAAGAAATTAGTAGTTTTTTTGTTGTTGTAGAAACTCGACCCGTTTTTTTCTAGTACAAGGGATGTCTAACTTATTTTTATATTGTTACAGATGAAGAAAGTAAATCAAAGACTATGGGGAAGTAAGTATATACTTTTTTAAATTAGTTATATTATTAACATACTCTGTTGTATCTCAGTATTTATTGTCATACTAGCTCAACACGAAAATTATCTCACGGGAACAAAATCGGGATAGTAACTATCCTATATGTTAATCCAAGTTATAAACTATCTGTGTACCATATATCATTCAAATCCATTCAGTAGTTTTTGTGTCAAAGAGCAACAAACACACACACACACATCAGAAAAAGTTTGTGATCACTAGCATAAGTTGATATATATCTTTTGTGTCGTATGGAAAAACAGTTGAACTGTTTTATTGTTTTATATTCTAAATCTATTATATTAAATAAATAATCTAAAAAGAAGAAATCTTAATATAATTAATCTAGTGTTTTAATAAAAAAAGATTTTTATTTCTCATAGTGATCGCAAACTTGTTTGATTTATGTGTAAACATACAACTCACAAACTTGGATTTACGCCCAACACGCGTAGCATGGCGATTCTATCTCTATTCTACCAAGAAAAGACAAAGTTATTTCATCGTTATTTCTATACAAATCGACTGTTTTTTTGCACAAGTATGACACGATTCTTACACCATTAAAGAATAGAAACATATCTTTTCTATATTTTATAAAGATTGCTATGCTTAAATCGATAAAAATCTTTTACGTTCTGTCATTTTGTCTATTCTCCCGTCTAGTCTATATATCTAGTCTATATCTATATGTAGCTCTAGTCTCTGTACGAGTCTGACAGTCCCTCCCGCCCTGCCCTGGGTGGGAGGACTCATTTGATGATTTTACCACGCTAAAAAAAAAGTACCCATACCATGAGTTGTCATTACGATACTCGATCATACGCATCGACCGCGTTTGGCGCTCTCATTGGTTGAGAGTTCATACAACCTTGGAGCGGCCCAAAGAGAGCGCCAAACGCGGTCGATATCGATGATCGAGTATCGTAATAACAACTCATGGTAGGGGTACTGTATTATCCAACCTAAGAGCCTGCGTCGCTTTAGATATTGTCTCAGCTAAGTAGTAGGTCTGTAACAAGAATTCTTTCGTAATAATGGTGTCTTATATTTTCCAGAGACAAGAGAGAACCTTCTCCGCCCATAGTCGCCGCGCCCTCCAAGCCCCTGTTCAATAATTTCTCGGTAAGAACTCGAAAATATTGATCAGTTGAATAACATCAGGTGGCCTAACATGACGTCTCAAAGCGTAAGTAGTTCCGTTGTGGGAAAGAGACAGCTATACATATAAGTCGTCTAGCGCCATCTCGTTCCCACAGCTGAACTACTCACGCTGTAAGACGTCATAGTGCTTATTAATGGGGCATTTGTCTGTGTCGATTTTTATTGGCCTAAATGATAATTCGACTAGGCTTCAAGTGACTATAATCGGAAGCACTGTAATTGGGCGCCAATCCACTTTTGCCGTGCGACGATAAACCGCATGCGTCGTGTAACTAAAATCGACCGGGTGAATGATCAGTTACAGGCAATTTTCCGCATAAAGTGTGTTTTGCAGTATTCCGCTAAAATGAACAAGTCGCATGCGATTATTGTCAACCGATTCAAATGGGGTGGCGATTCAATTTTGCAAGCGATGCGATTGGTGTCCGCGCGGCTAAATCGACTGAAAAATCGACCTGCATGAATCCCCCGTACCATAGCGCAGGCGTTTTCATATCTTCAGTCATTCAATTTTTACTTACACATGGTAAAATCATTGCTAGTAATATGGAGGATATTATCATAGCTTTTTTTATTATTTTATATATTTTTTTAATATTTTTTTTCAACGGCTTTAATTTACAGTGAAAACATCAGAAAGTATTCTAGTACTTGCGTTGTGTATCAAATTCCTATAAATATTGCTTATTTGAGAGATGCGTTTTTAACACCCGTGTCTAGGGGACGGATATTCAGAATTTCAGATTCACGTCCGCGTCAATAAGAGAAAAATCCCGGTTTATTGATATTTTTTTCACTCAATTGCATTTTTTTTTCAATTTAATTATGGCATCATTCGTAAATTTAGCTACTAGAACCACAGAGAATTTCTGTGGTCGGGGTAAAGTATAGGCATTTTATGAAGTCGCGTCCATACTTTTGCAAGTTTTTTGCCGTGTAATAACGCACACGGTATATGTGCACCCGAATATCCGATACCCACTACCATGATCCTAATTAATTACCACTAATTCTTGTCTCCGTGCCATGCCATGTTCGAACAAGTTCAAAATCAAAATTATTTAAGGCGTCCTCCCCCACATTAGGCGCGCGCGTTCCTCGGGCGTGTGAGGGACGCGGGTGCCGCGTGCACGACGCAAGCGCGGTGCGTAAGCGTCGCGTGTTGCCGCCGTGTGACGTGTGTGCAGCGAGCGCGCGGCGCACGCACTGCGCTCACGTAACCCGAGGAAACATTACTGTTACTATTGCGGCGGGAATAGCGGGCGAAGGGGTACGACAACGGGCCGAAGAACGCGCACGCCTAATGTGGGGTCTAACTAGCTTCTGCCCGCGACTTCGTACGCGGATCCTGTTGCTTTGCCAGCGACAACGGGGTCGTTAAAATCGAAGATCTGAAACGTCTGATGTCCAATACCAAGAGCCCGGGTAAAAAAATAAATGGAAGTTTTGGCCAGTAGAGTCAGATTTTTTAATGATATACCATCGTCATCGAAAATCAGTCCTAAATTCTTACCGCTTTCACCGCGTGGAGATACTCCCAGTTAATGTTATTTTATAATTATACAGCGATAGCTTTGATATCCACATCCGATGTTTCTGATCTTCGATTTTTATAAGTCAACAGGAAGGAAATGCCCATCAGACCTAGCAACTTTTGCTAAGACGTCATTCCTATAAATGTTATATTTTGACTGGGCTCTTGTAGTTCCACATCAGGTGTTCCAGATCTTCAATTTTTATAATTATGTCAACAGAGAGTGCTCATCAGGCCTAACAACTCTTGCTAAGACGTCATTCCTTTTTAAGTTATAGTTAAGGTGGGCTCTTTTAGTTCCACATCAGGTGTTCCAGATCTTCAATTTTTATACGTTGACAGAGATACTCATCAGGCTGAATAACTTTTGCTATGACGTCATTCCTATAAATGTTATAGTGTAGCTGGGCTCTTGGAGTTCCACATCAGGTGTTCCAGATCTTCAAGTTTTATACGTCAACAGATAGTGCTCATCAGGCTGAACAGCTCTTGCTAAGACGTCATTCCTGTATATTATGTTATAGTTTAGCTGGGCTCTTGAAGTTCCACATCAGGTGTCCCAGATCTTCAAATTTATTCTCTCAGCAGAAAATGCTCATCATGTGGAACAATTTTTGCCATGGCACCAATTTGTATCTCTTATAGTTTGGCAGGTCTGTTGCGGTTCTGCATTAGGTGTTCAAGTTTCCAAGCCTATATGTTAGCGAGACTTGATACCTACACAACAACAAAAAAATCATTCAAATCCGTCCAGTAGTTCCGAAGGTTAGCGTGCACAAACACACAGACAAACCGACAAACAGACAAAAAAAATATGATCACAATTTCGGGTTCGGCATCGATAATATAATAACAACCCCTGCTATTTTTTTTTTTTTTGATATACGTATATTTCCATTGTACAGACACCACTTTTCTACAATTTTATTATATTATGTACAGATTTCAAAATATTTTTAAGCCTTCAGTAAGTTTAATAACTGAAACACCGAACAGTGATTGTAGATGTTCCAAGATGACGACAATTAAATGGTTTTATTGTAGAGCAGCGCCCATCCGAATTGTGTTGTCCACATAATATTAATATGTACCGGTCATAAATTATTTGTTAAACTATGGGGTTAGCCTGTTCATATGTGATAGATGTTTTAGTGAAGAAATAACTATTAATAAAAATATCCTGGCACAAAATTTATTTTTTTAAATATTTAATGTAGACGAGCAAAATTTCAGTTATATAGTGCGCCATTAAAATTCCGCACAGCGTTTAATAAAACAATTACAATATATTTGGTGCCAGTGCACAGTGGTCCCGCCATAGGACATTCGACTGAAAAGTCGATGGTCAAATAATGATGTCATTTAATCGTTAAAGGGTACTCAAATAGCCCCTCTACCCAGATATAATAGTAGTTTATGAAACTGGTACATAATGAGGGGTATTATACACGAGTGTGAGTTTAAAAAACGAGCGAAGCGAGTTTTTTAAAAGTATCACACGAGTGTGGAGCGGGAGTGGGAGCTGTGGCGGAGGACTACTTAAAATCGACTGCGACGAGAGAAACGAACCTCTTCCCTCTACAAGCAGGACGCATTTCAAGAAGGAGTTAGAAGGAGGTAGTAAGAGAATGAAACGACGCAGTTTAGCACTTTTATTATCTCATATAGACGATTCCACAGTAAATACTTGCTTTCATCTATACACACGGTTCTGATGCACAGATCAGAGGTGATTGATATTTATTTCTATATTGTCTATCGGTGAATTGTTTGATGAGGGCGCCGAATCTAGTAATAAATTGCTTAAATTATTTTGTAGCAAAAACAATAGGAAACATTCCCGAAAACGAAAAGTGACTAACGTGGGTATTTGGAACTGACTTCTTAAGTCAGACCGATTTATTTCTAGTATAAGAAAGTTACCGTGTAAGAAGAGTCCGTATTTGCAAATGAAGTAGATCTATTATGTACCTAATTTTTAAAATTAAATCTTTTAAATTATAATGTTTTCCTATTGTGTGAAAAGCTCTTGTTCTATATAAAATACTATATTCTGCTATCTATATAATTAGTATATTTTATTATTTATATGTCAATTAAACCATGCTCAGTAATAATAAAAATGCAAAACCAATTTTATGGTTACGTACTTACTTCCCAATTTTTTAGTTTGGATGAACGCTTTTTTTTTAGGAATTTAATAAACTCTATTTTCAAAAAAACATTTTTTTAACTTATTACTACCATAATGAATTTAAAAACAATCATTTCGTAGTTAAAAAGTTATTCTTTTATTTTGAATCCGACCGAATGACCGCCCTTCTTAAAAAACGGGACCACTGTGCAGTGCGTTCGACAGTCCATCCTTTTCTGAACAGACTACAGATAGGGATTCTCGTTGTCGTAGGACCCGGACGCCGTCGGAACTGTGGATTTGACGGCATCTTACCTGCTGCCCGCGCGCCGCAAGCGGAAACGGCCGGCCACCCGCACGGCGCAGCGCGCGCGTGAGCGAGCCAAGCGGGAGGCCAAGCGAGAGGCACAGCGCCTGCTACTCAACCCGCTCGCGGCCACCCCGGCCACTCCCAAAGTCACGGCCACGCTGGCCACTACCAAAGCCGCGAACACCCCGGCCAAACCCAAAGTCACGGCCACGCTGGCCACTCCCAAATCCGCGGCCACCCCGGCCACTCCCAAAGTCACGGCCACGCTGGCCACTACCAAATCCGTGGCCACCCCGGCCACTCCCAAAGTCACGGCCATCCTGGCCACTACCAAAGCCGCGGCCACCCCGGCCACTCCCAAAGTCACGGCCACGCTGGCCACTACCAAAGCCGCGAACACCCCGGCCACACCTAAAGTCACGGCCACGCTGGCCACTCCCAAATCCGCGGCCACCCCGGCCACTCCCAAAGTCACGGCCACGCTGGCCACTCCCAAATCCGCGGCCACCACGGCCATTCCCAAAGCTCGGTCCGTCCCAGCACAGCTGGGTCTATCTACCAAGGTTATCACGGAAATAAATAAACCAGTACCTTCAATTCCTCCGGAATTAGACACCGTTGTCTATCAAATGCATTTGACAATTTCTCCCACGAGACCGTCTTTCCCAGTTCCACCAGCACCGGTATATTCCAAACCGTTAGCAAACGTAAGAGAATATTATGTATTTCGGTAATATAGTATCATAACTTCACTTTCAGAAATAATAGCAAGTGGTCCTGGTAGACTTGATAATTGAAAAATTGATGGCCCAATGTATTCTAGAGATTTTGAAATCCAATTTAAATTGCGTGAAATAAAAATATGTATTTAGAACAAGGCAAACAAATCTGCGTAGGGCTTGGCACAGAGACAGAATCAATAATTTAATGATCACAAATCAATATATTTGATTCAAGTGTTAGTAATGTTCGTTTCTATCCATAATGTGAGTATAGCGGCCGGCGGGTCGTCAGGAGCGGCGCGCGGGCTCCGTGGAGTCGCTGTCCGACATCAGCGACGACGACAACATCAACCGACGGGACACCGGCAAGGACAGGAGAGTTTCAAGGTAATATTACTGAACTTAAAAAAAAATGTAAATAAGAGGTAATTTCCGGGGTCGCGGGACTAAAGGGCTATTGGAGATTTTAGTCAGCACAAGTCTAACAGTCCCTCCTGCACTGCCCTGGGTGGGAAGACTCATTTGATGATTTTACCACGCTAAAAGATTTAATTTTTTTTATCATGTTCGCAGGGCAGACATGGCCAGAAATTGCTCAAAATAGAGAGAGTTTTGGAAGGAGAAAGGGGAGGCCTTTGCCCAGCAGTGGGACACATAATAGGCTAATAAAAATAAAATAAAAAATATTTGACCACATTCAATGTGTTAAAAAAATCTGACCCGAATGCGGCACTATGAATATCCTCAAGACACTATCAGACCGACTCATTATTATACGAAATATTTGTGTCCAAAGTACCACTTTTCCCGTTATCCAATAAACTTTTAAAATGCGACACCGTCAAGTAATAACTAGTATAGTAATAAAATTGATTGGCACTACTAGACCAGCGACTAGAGTGCCACCCTGTGTGTTCACTAAAAATAATTATCTATTTGCATTATCTAAAAAAAAAACGAATCTCGTTACCTAATCCAACTTTTACGTGCCAAATAGAGTTTTTGTTTTACATATTGCTTATTACATAAATAATATTACTTTGTAACGTTTCTACTAGAAATGAATGTTTAAATAAGTTTGTGTTCCAGGGACAGACACGACTCTTTCAATAAGGTTCGGTTCGAGCCGTACGACAAGCGGCGCGGCGCTTCGCCACCTCGCAGCCGACAAGCGTCGCGTTTGCAGCCCAGCAAGTCTCAGGAGAAGGTATGTCATGTAATGTTACATGAGTAATGTTGAATGCACTTAAGGCTACACAAGCCACGCATTTCTCCATACATTTGTTTTAGGATGATTACTCCATTGTTTGACATTTTTTGTTCCAAGACGGACATAATACTGTTTTGTCTTGTTATGATCTATGCCTGTACGAAAACAGAATTTAAAAATATTTAGTCATTTCAAAGTTATCAGCCTCAAAAGTTCCATATTTTAACCCGTAATTTAACGCAACTTTGGACGTAATTAAATAACAGAAGGAGTATGAAATCTCTAAAACCAAATTCGTACAGGCGTAGTTTATTTATTCAAGAATTTATATAACTTTACTTTGGATCAAAACATTCAGATATTTTGTCATAAGAACACAAATTCTAGAAGCCTACTCATCAATTTTTACGCGCCCGTTTCTAACAACAATTATTGTGCATCTCACTTCAATACACATCCCCCGCGGGGAACGGGGGAAGTGGGCGGAGCGGCGCGAACGCCGGCCGGCAGTATTTTTTTAAATAATATTTCCTTATATTTCGCTTTCGTTCGCGTTCGTATGTTGACTTCAGTTACCTATGATAATTTTATCTTTTGCATCTTATTATTGTTATCACACTGACTCCTGGCATTGAACTTTTGATTTTGATTACGATTCTACATTGATAGTTGACTTCGCGCGTGTATTGTTTTGGTTTCGCCTTATCTTATTGACCCCTTTTTTTTCGTGGTAAAATCATCAAATAAGTCCTCCCGCCCAGAGTGTGGCGGGAGGGACTGTCAGACTTGTACTGATTAAAAACCTTCAATAGCCCTTTACGTACCAGGGTCACGGTTACCAGGTGAGAGAGTCCCGCGACCCCGGCAGGCTTTGGCTCTCTTAGGGGGCCCCGTCAGATTGCTGACAGCTCTTTGAGGCGCGCGTGGAACACAACGCGCCGTCGACCCGGGCATGGTCCATGATCGTGCGGCAAGTCACCCATAACTCACCGCCCGCACGCCCGCGCCTACGTTGGCCGGAGATCGTTGCGACGTCCGTTGCCTTGGGCGTCACCCGCGGCGGCTGGTCGTGAGGTGGACGCTGCTGTCCTCTCCCTCACGTATCCCGCCTCCTCCTTTGTTAGCATGACTGCTTCGCAGAAGGAGGCGACCGCTTCCCATTCCGTGTCGCCCCGCAGCATAGCCTCAACCAGTGCCGGGCGCGAGAGGTCGCCGCCTATCGCTGCCGTGAGGACACGGCGGTGCTCTGCCCAAGCGGGGCAGTCCTGCACCGTATGCTCGACCGTGTCCTCCGGGCGATCCTTGCAGTGGTGACACCCAGGCGTTTCTTTCTTTCCAATGCGACACAGGAACCTCCCGATACATCCGTGCCCGGTGAGGACCTGTGTCAAGCGGAAGGTGAGGACGCCGTGACGCCTCTCCAGCCACTCTTCAAAGAGGGGTCTTACCGCCGCGATTGGGGCGTGCCCGATCTTATAGACCCCTTGCATTTAATTTTGGACTATTTATTGGATTGAATTGAACGATTTACTTCGCGTTTTACAGTTGGCCAAGTGTAAAAACCGGCCAAGTGCGACTTGAACTCACCCATGAAGGGTTCCGTAGTAGCAAGCATAGATTAGGGACATAATTATATTGATATTAGTAAGTAATATACACAAACAATAATAATAACTTTGTTTTTCATAGTGTTTGTATGAATGGCAAAGTTATATTTGCGGTTTTTGAAAATGTACTATATCTCAAAAACTGCTAACTATATCTCATCCAAACCAATTTTCAATGGAAGTTTGCATGATAATGTACATCATATATTTTTTTAGTCTCTTATTTTAGAAGTTACAGGGGGGGGAGCTCACATTTTACCACTTTGGAGGTGTCTCTCGCGCAAACTGTTCAGTTTAGAAAAAAAATATATTAGTAACCTCAATACCATTTTTAAAGACCTATCTGAAAAAAAAAAATTTGAGTTTCAATTCTAAGTATGGAGGGAACCCCCAAAATTTGTTTTGTTTTTATTTTTGTGAAAAAATCCTAATGTGGTTTACATAATACATCTACTTACCAAGTTTCAACAGGATAGCTCTTATACTTTCGAAGAAAAGTGGCTGTGACATACGGACGGACAGACAGACAGACATGACGAATAGATTCCGTTTTTAGGGTTCCGTAGCCAAATGGCAAAAACGGAACCCTTATAGATTCGTCATGTCTGTCTGTCTGTCCGTCGGTATGTCACAGCCACTTTTTGTCGAAAGTATAAGAGCTATCCTGTTGAAACTTGGTAGGTAGATGTATTATGTGAACCGCATTAGGATTTTCATACAAAAATAAAAACAAAACAAATTTTGGGGGTGCCCCCTATACTTAGAATTGAAACTCATTTTTTTTTTCACCAAATCCATACGTGTGGGGTATCTCTATGGATAGGTCTTTAAAAATTACATTGAGGTTACTATAAAAAAAAATAGTATCATTTTTTTCTAAACTGAACAGTTTGCACGAGAGACACTTCCAAAGTGGTAAAATGTTTGTCCCCCCCCCCCTGTAACTTCTAAAATAAGAGAATGATAAAAGTAAAAAACAATATATAATGTAGACCTCAACAAAAACTTCCAACGAAAATTGGTTTGGATGAGATAAAGTTAGTAGTTTTTGAGATATAGTACATTTTCAAAAACAGCAAATATAACTTTGCCATTCATACAAACACTATGAAAAACAAAGTTATTTTTATTGTTTGTGTATATTACTTACTAATCTCAATATAATTATATCCCTAATCTATGCTTGCTACTACGGAACCCTTCATGGGCGAGTCCAACTCGCACTTGGCCGGTTTTTGCCATTTGGCTACGGAACTCTAAAAACGGATCCCTGCTAGCAACGTCACGGGAAATCCATTATTTTTACATACTAAAACCTTCTCCGGAAGAATGTGACGAACACTTTTCTGAAAACTGCATCAAAATCGGTTCAGCCAAACGCGAGATAATCGCGGACAACATACATACATACAAACATCCAGGTCGAATTGAGATTGGAACGAACGGACTTCAAAAACAAGTGCGAGTTGGACTCGCCCATAAAGGGTTCCGTAGTAGCTTATTACAAAAACCGATTATCTGCATTTTTAAACCAATTTTTGTTAATTATATAGAAATCGAATCCTCAAGTCACGACGAAGCTACAAGTAAAAGCCATTATCGCTCGAATTTTGATGCAGTTAATCGGTTTTTGCAATAAGGGTACGAGATTAGCGATATAATTATTATATTGAGATTAGTAAGTAATATACACAATCAATAAAAATAACTTTGTTTTTCATAGTGTTTGTATGAATGGCAAAGTTATATTTGCGGTTTTTGAAAATGTACTGTATCTCAAAAACTGCTAACTATATTGCATCCAAAGTAATCCAAACCAATTTTCGTTGAAAGTTTTTGTTGAGGTCTACATTATGTTGTTTTTTTAGTTTTATCATTCTCTTATTTTAGAAGTTACAGGGGACACACACACATTTTACGACTTTGGAAGTGTCTCTCGCGCAAACTGTTCAGTTTAGAAAAAAAATATATTAGTAACCTCAATATAATTTTTAAAGACCTATCCATAGATATCCCACACGTATGGATTTGGTGAAAACATTTTTTTGAGTTTCAATTCTAAGTATGGGTGTAAGTACGACCAAAATTTGTTTTGTTTTTATTTTTGTGTAAAAATCCTAATGCGGTTCACATAAAACATCTACTTACAAAGTTTCAACAGGATAGCTCTTATACTTTCGAAGAAAAGTGGCTGTGACATACGGCAGACAGACAGACATGACGAATCTCCCGTTTTTGCCATTTGGCTACGGAACCCTAAAAACAAAACTACCGACTTCCGAAAGAAAAGTTATTTTACGCTCTTTTGTGTCTGTTTTTGAATTCGGTTCCCTTTTTACAAAAAGTTTTTTTACAACAATAATATTATACAATACTAGCGACCCGTCCTGGCTTCTTCTTCTAACTTTGTTTACACACGGCTACACCATCCTTCAATCAAACCTGAGCTAGCAATCTGGAAGAGATTGCTTTTACACTATATAAACGCTATTTTGAAGGAACAATTATCAATAAAAATATAACTAAATAACATGATTTTTATTTGATGAATTAGTAATTAGGTACCTACTCTAATGACTCCTACACAGTGCCGCCGGCACTGTCGCCGGCTTTTGCCGAGCAGCTGTGCCGCCGCCATACGCGGCGGCAATAACGAAATAATAACAACAAAAACTTTACAGAACATAACAAACTATCTAAACTACGAGTATGGTTACCAATGAGCTTGCGCAAGTGTGCGGCACGACGGATACGGTATGCAAGACGCGATCGTTTCTGTGTGTGCGCAATAGTTTCGTACTGTTCATCGCTGGCGCTATCCTTTTCTCGCGTGCCGCTTGATGAAATAGCAAGCGTTTACGCCGCGCCCACCGTTGAGTTCGACCGAGCGGCCTGTGTACTCTTAAACATCGTAAATATCCCAGGATTCTGCGTTCGATAAATTCATTTAGTTCTAAAAGTCGAATTTTAATGGAGTATTGCAAAATTACATTTATACGGAATACACTTTTGTGTTAATCGTATAAATCTCAAAATTTTAGATTTGTGACTGTTACTACTTTTTGTTTGACTATTGAATCGAATGCTATCAATGTTGTAAACACATACATTATTGGAATTGAAGGTCATACAGGAGTTTCAAGAAGAAAAATAATAACTACTGTTTAAGCAGTTGTCTCTGTACTTCGTATTGGAATAGTTGTTCATTTTCAGATAAGAAGTCACTTTCATAATTTCTAAGCCAAAAATTTCGTTAAAGTAAACATCCGATTACTTGATCTGGTGGAGGAGAAAGGTAGTTAAATTGCTTAAAATACATATTAACGTATCTTTTATTGTGGTTTATTAAGATTTTTAATTTCACACATAGTAGAGAAATTCAAAATTCTACAATTTGATTCTAATAACTAAAGTTCCGTCAATAATAAATCATCATAATCAACAGCAACAAAGGCCTCCCAACTACGAATACAAGGTGAAACTGGCTGAAGAGAAGCGGCAGTCGGTCGAGGACTCGCTGAAGAAGACCCTGGCGTACCACGAGAAGAACCCTGAGAAACACCCCCTCTACCCCGAGGAGTGGAAGAAGTTCTGGAACCGACGCTACAAGGAGATACAGGCTGGTACGTTGAAGTAATACTCGTAACTTGTTCACTACAAAAATTTAATTAGGTCGTTAGTTATATAATATATTATTTGATCCGTATTTTTATTTTGTCTTTTTTGTAGGTTTACATTGTTAGCCAATGTTGACGAAACATGCTTTTAAAATTCACAATACTTAGTTCATCTTTTTAGTGCATACTGACGTCACGACTGAGTTATGATGTTTAATGTTTATCAATATACAATAATATAAAAAAAAGACTGATGGAGAAATCCGAAAATCTCATTATGGTCAGAAGCAGTAGCGCATAATATTATCGCGACTGTTCAAATTGTCTTAATTAAATTTAAGTAGACCATAGAAGATCATGACAGTGTCGCCCTAAAACATAAACACAAATTCACAGTTTAATCGTGAACGTCATTTCAGAGGGCAAAGACCCATCGAAGCACGACTTTAAACCGGAATGGATCGTCTTTTGGACGGCACGCATGAAGGAACTGCACGAAGAGGAGCTTCGTATCCAAGTGATGGAGATCTACCGCCGCATGTGTCTGTCCCCGCCCGACATGAGCAAGCAAGTGTCCACTGAGAAGACGCACGCGCCCGAGCCGCATCGGAAACCATCCGAACCCCGGCGGAAGTCTCCTGAACCCCGGCGGAAGTCCCCCGACCCCCGGCGTCGCTCGCCCGACCCTCGGCGTCGCTCGCCCGACCCTCGGCGTCGCTCGCCCGACCCTCGGCGTCGCTCGCCCGACACTCGGCGTCGCTCGCCCGACCCTCGGCGTCGCTCGCCCGACCTTCGGCGTCGTTCGCCCGACCCCCGGCGTCGTTCGCCTGACCCTCGGCGCCGCTCCCCCGACCGCCGTCATCCGGAGAGACATGATCGACTTCGTGAGCCACTACCTCCTAGGCGACGCACGCCGCCTCCAGACATTAGACGAGATCGGTCAGTAACATGGTTTTGTGAGGCATTTTATTGTATGTATGTATATACTTATTTTAAGAATCATCCGCGATCTGGGTGGAACGGAAGAAACGAAACGAAAAGCTCTTTTTTTATTGGCTCATGTCTCAAAGTTTATATACTTTCAATTCTGAATACATACATAAAGATACGCCTTTATCTTATCGGGGTAGTTAGAAACTACAGAACGCCATCTGCTACGATCCTTACTTTGTTTTTAAATAACTTGCTTGTTGGATATCGTATCCAAACTAGTTAGATTTGAAGCTACTGACATGAGTACTACCCACAGATCCCCTCTGCCTCACCCGCCGCGCCGCTCACCGCCGCGTCGTCGCACTCCTGAGCGTCGTCGCTCGCCGTTGCCGCTTCCTCCGGTACAACACAAACGTACGCGTTCCAGGAGTCCACTGCACAGGTAACAATTGATAGCTCATAAGCTAATAATCAAAGAACAAAATATTAGTTGAATTTGCCTTGAAAGGTTCTCAAATTCATAACATGGATAATACTATGTCTCGTTACGACTACATTTGTATTCTAAAGTAAGTAAACTTGGTACACCGACCAATTTCATAAAGGTGAGCAGCGCGGGAAGCGACTTTTTTATATCGAGTGAATGAAGGTGCCACATATTGCAGCATCAGGGACCTACCGGACATCTGGATGAGCTTTGTATACTTAGCTCCCTATAAAAGATAAGATTGAATATAAACGAGTCCACAGACGCAGCCCTGCCCGCACGCACATCGCGCTGGACTCCATCCGCCGCAGCAGCCGCAGTCCTCTGTCGCAGCGCGAGCAGCAGCGCAACCGCAGTCCGGAGCAAGCCGCGCGACCACTCGCACCCTCCCTGCAGACCGTGCTCATCTCCGACGACGAGCTCAAGCCGTGAGTACATTCACATTTTCACTAAAGTCTCAGAGTTCATTCACTTGCACAGATAGCGGCCATTGCATCTGTGCATTGCATGTGTGTGTAATTATATTTACGCGGGACTGACAATTAATCAAAAAAAATGTCGTACATGATATTTGCAGCTAAAAATAAAATAAAATACCAGGAAACATCACATTAACTATAGATAATGAAATACTAAGTCAAAAAATTAAAAAAGTTAGGCTTAACTCTTGATCCAAGATTGACCTGGTGTAACACAGAAAAAAAACGAACTAAAATTTCCTCCCTTACTGGAGCACTACGAAGACTTTCTGGTTGTATCCCACACAAGATAAGAAATATGATTTATAATGCACTCATTAAACCAAACTTAGAATATTTAGTAGAAATATGGGGTTGCGCCCCTAAAACCTATTTATATGAAATTCAAGTCATACAAAATAACAGGGGCGTAGCTACCGCCGTATCTGCCGTATCAATTATACGGGGCCCCCGGACCACAGGGGCCCCCAACGTGCGTAAACAAAAATTCATAAAAACTTAATGATTTCATCATCATCATCTCAGCCATAGGACGTCCACTGCTGAACATAGGCCTCCCCTTTAGATCTCCACATATACCGGTTGGAAGCGACCTGCATCCAGCGTCTTCCGGCGACCTTTACAAGGTCGTCTGTCCATCTCGTTGGTGGACGTCCTACGCTGCGCTTGCTAGTCCGTGGTCTCCACTCTAGCACTTTTCGACCCCATCGGCCATCTGCTCTGCGAGCAATATGGCCTGCCCATTGCCACTTCAGCTTGCTAATCCGGTGGGCTATATCGGTGACTTTAGTTCGTCTACGGATCTCCTCATTTCGGATTCGATCACGTAGAGAAACACCGAGCATAGCCCTCTCCATAGCTCGCTGAGCGACTTTGAGCTTTGAGATGAGGCCGATAGTGAAAGACCACGTTTCGGTGCCGTAAGTCATCACTGGTAACACACATTGATTGAAGACTTTCGTCTTGAGGCACTGAGGTATGTCGGACGAAAAGACATTGCGTAGCTTCCCGAACGCTGCCCAACCGAGTTGGATTCGGCGGTTGACCTCTTTCTCGAAGTTGGACCTACCTAATTGGACTACTTGTCCTAAATAGATATATGAGTCAACAACTTCGAGTACCGAGTTTCCAACAGATACTGGGGTGGGCACAACATTGGAATTTGACATAATTTTCGTCTTGTCCATGTTCATTTTCAAGCCCACCCGTTGTGAAACTCGGTCGAGGCCATCGAGCATCATGCTGAGTTCCTCCATCGACTTTGCCATGACCACGATGTCGTCGGCAAACCGAAGGTGAGTGATGTATTCGCCGTTGATGTTGATGCCAAGTCCTTGCCATTCCAGAAGTTTGAAGGCGTCTTCCATTGCGGCAGTAAACAGTTTAGGGGAGATAACGTCCCCCTGTCTTACGCCTCTTCTCAATGGAATCGCCTTCGTGCTCTGCTCCTGTACTCGGACCGACATGGTGGCGTTATTATACAAACACTTCAACACCTCGATGTACCGATAGTCAATACGGCATCGCTGGAGTGACTCAAGTACCGCCCATGTTTCCACCGAATCGAAGGCTTTATTAAATGATTTATTAAATAAAAAATATATTAAACATTAGGTATTATTTATATGTAATACTGTTTTAAGCATTAGATTGTCTATTAGAAATCCCGGGAAGATCCATATTAATATCAACATTTCGATGCAAGTATTAAAATAACTCTACCTAATTCCGACCTCTGGACTGATCAGTCGCATCCTGAATTTTTTTTGATGTCCTTTGTCCAATTTTTTGTTTATAATTCGGCGTAGATACAGAGAAATGTTTTTTTTTTCTTGAGTGATAAATCTTTACCCTACCTAAGGGCCCCCAAACAATTTTTATACGGGGCCCCGCCAAGGCACGCTACGCCTCTGCAAAATAAACTAACTAATAAAAGCACTATACAATTACCACTACGTCACACCAACTAAACTTTATAATGATACGAAAACATTCAACATAACACTGTATATAAATATAAAACATGTGCATTAATAAGAAAAATTATAAGAAATGAAACTCATTCTCAATTGACCTTCAAGAAAAGAAATCACGGATACCATACTAGAAATCGGAATAAACTCGTTCTTAGCCCACCCAGAACCAATAATTATGGAAAAAGAAAAATACTATTTGAAGGAGTCGAACTATTCAAACTACCAGACAATACTAAATAATAAACCAGACAATACTAAAAATTTTAACTGTTTCAAAAGAATGCTTAGACAATATGTTCAAAAAGATTGCCTACAGAACTAGAATAAATTTTATCTACTCTCATATCGTTAAATTCAAATTCAAATATCGTTATACAAAACTCAAAACGAGTTTATAATGACGTACTTTACGCACAGTATATCGAAATGAAATTAAAATGTTAAATTATGACACTATTTCTCTAACAAAATAATGTTATAATAATTTTTTTTTTCATTACGATACAGATTATAGATACATCCATTTAATTTTTTATCTGTGGCTGCGCGCGCTGTGGCCCATGCGCGGTGATAACGGGAATATTGGCGCCATAATACTGTGTCAATCTTTATCTTTTATTTGATAAATTCGTGTTCAATGAAAGTAGATAAAGTAGTGTATGAAACTGTACATAACTAGGTATTATACACTCGTGTGATACTTTTAAAAAACTCGCTTCGCTCGTTTTTTAAACTCACACTCGTGTATAATACCCCTCATTATGTACCAGTTTCATAAACTACTATTAATTAACAACAGATTCATATCAAACCTACCCTAATTTTAAGATTTTGTTTCCCTATCACCGATTCACGGAGTCAATATGTTATTTTATTACTGCATGATTTTATTGTGTATCTCATAGTTTAAATGAACTGTTTGTGTTCTTTTATGAGAATAAACTCTTTAAACCGAATTCGCCCGAAATATATGCTAACGTGCGCGCCGCGCGCGTTGACAACCCGCTGCGCTAAGGTCTGTCGATTGACCGGCGGCCAGTGGGTACTGGGTAGTTAGCGCGTGTAAGTACATGGAGTGCAATATCTGGTAATCTGTGGCCATACCGTGCGTGTTCATTGACTAAATTCCGAAACAGCGTAATGTATCCTACTATAATATTATAAACGTGAAAGTTTGTTTGGACGAATGTTTGTTACTCTTTCTCAGAAAAACTACTCAATTTTTCTGAGAATTTTTTCTTGGGATAATTTTCGAGTTGTAGTGGGTGAAACTGCTGGCAGCAGCTAGTATTTTACTGACAGTTATTAATTTGAATTGATGTTAAAAATAACACTATTCAACAACGGTTCTCCCACCTTTTTTTTTTTTTTTTTTTAGCGTGGTAAAATCATCAAATGAGACCTCCCACCCCGGGCAGGGCGGGAGGGACTGTCAGACTTGTACTGACTAAAATCCACGGTGTCCTTCAATAGCCTTTTATGTTCCGGGGTCACGGTAATGAGATAAGTCCCGCGACCCCGGCAGGCTTTGGCCCTCTTGGGCGGGGCCCCGTCATCGTGCTGACGCTCTTTGAGGCGCGCGTGGAACACAACGCGCCGTCGACCCGGGCATGGTCCATGTCCGGGCGGCGAGTTGCCCTTTACTCGCCGCCCGCATGCCCGCGCCTACGGTGGCCGGAGATCGTCTTGCGACGTCCGACGCCGTGGGCGTCTACCATTGCGGGTGGGGCGGAGGGAGGACGCTGTCCTCTCTCTCTCACGGCCCGCCTCCTCCTTAACGAGCATTACTGCTTCGCAGAAGGAGGCGACGCTTCCCACTCCGTCTCGCCCCGCAGCATGGCCTCGACCTATGCCGGGCGCGAGAGGTCTCCGCCTATCGCTGCCGTGAGGACACGGCGGTGCTCTGCCCAAGCGGGGCAGTCTTGCACCGTATGCTCTACTGTGTCCTCCGGGCGTTCTTCGCAATGGTGACACCCCGGCGTTTCTTCCTTCCCCATCCGACACAGGTACCTCCCGAAACATCCGTGTCCGGTGAGGACCTGCGTCATCCGATAGGTCAGGACGCCGTGACGCCTTTCCAGCCACTCCTCAAAGAGGGGTCTTACCGCCGCGATTGCGGCGTGCCCGAACGGTTCTCCCACCTAAGAGATTTATATTTTTTTTGTTAGGTATCCCTCACCTTATTACAAAAATAATAGTACTTACGTTTGTTTAGCTCCCGTTATCAAAATAAATGACTTGCGTGAATTCTCCATGTTCACACTTCTGTTCCTTACGATACTTTATAAAATAAGCAAACTATTGAAACAAGTTCAGTCGTGTACGAAACGCAAGACAGTAAGCTACAAAAATACCAGGCAGTTGCATAAATTCTCCCGATCACTTTTGTTACGTGTGTGGAAAATTCACAACAGATGACCAAAAAAAGTCTATCACGGCATATTTATATTAAAGAGTGTTATTTTAACTATTTTAAAATTAGAGTTGATTTTCTAGATAAATCGTGGGTGCCACATGTCTGCTGTATAACTTGCTACAAAAACCTAACCGATTGGTCTCATAAAAAAATTGATATGCTGCCTTTTACGAAACAGACAGCCCGGAAGATTCTTCCTCTGATCCAGAGTTTCATGGGCCTTCTACTAGCAATGCTCCAATCCTAGTGAGCCAAGAACGACTCGATGATCCATCCAGGGATCTGAATCTATCTAAAGAAAAAGCCGAACTTTTAGGATCACGACTTAAACAGTGGAATTTGCTCGAACCCGGAGTCGTCATATGTAAATATCGCACACGTCAAAGTTTTGTTCTTGATTTTTTTTCAAAAGAGGAAAGCCTAGTGTTTTGTTATGATATTAACGGTCTGTTGATTAAATTAGGCCATCAGCATTGTTCCTTCCGAATGGCGACTTTTCATCGACTCCTCTAATAGTTTAAAAACCGAGCGATTCCATCAAGACATCACGTCATTCGAAAAACGCTACCAAGGCAAATGGGAACCCTCTATGCTTGCTGATTATTGTTGGTCCATCGTTAGAGAAACACCGGAGTCGTCCTACAGCAGAAAAGCCAAAAGATCTAAACAATCGGAATCTTTTACACCATTGTAAATATTATAATTCATTGTTTTTGTTAAAAATCATGAATGTAATTATTAAAAAACAACTAGAGCTAACTTCGACTTTTTATTTATCGTGCGTTTATACCTTGGCTACGAAGATTAAAAATATATATATTTTCCTTAGGTGGGAGAACAAAGCTATAATTTTGTCGATCAGTGTAATTATATCATGGTTCTACCGTTATTTTTCTATTTAATTCAATTTTTTAAAGATTATACCCATATACCTCAACTAACACAACCCCTATCAATTCCTGTATAATGACTAGTGTCACAGTACTCGTCTCCTCACCTACAGTGACGACGGCCTGTCTCCGTGGAACTCGGACAACGACATCGAGTCAGTAGTGTCCGCGCCCCGCTCCCGCGCGGACAGCCAGGCGCGACGGAGACGGTCTGTGTCGGGGGGGGCGGGGGCCACGCTGGGGCCGGCGGGGGCCACGCTGGGGCCGGAGGTGGCCGCCGACGACGTGGTGGCCACACTGCGGCAGCTGGTGGCGCTCGAGGACTACCTGGGGAGCTTGGGACCCAAGATTGTTGATCTACTCGCTGATGCGCTGAGGATGGAGAAGGTATGACTTGTATGACACGAGAACTCAGGAGACAATAAATGTCTCCTGAGTTCTCGTCGATTTATTTAAGAATATCTGGGAGTTACTGGCTGTTTGAAATCTAGATATTAAGATAGACCTCTATTGAGTAACACCTGTAATCTCTAAAAAGATAGAAAGTTCCAAGTCGTAAAGGGTTGTGTCTATTGCCACCAACCGAATACAATTCCAAATTCTGACCTCACCGTTTATATCCGTTAAGTACCTCCTTTTTAGGGTTCCGTAGCCTAATGGCTAAAACGGAACCCTTATAGATTCGTCATGTCTGTCTGTCAGTCTGTCCGTCCGTATGTCACAGCCACTTTTCTTCGAAAGTATGAGAGCTATCCTATTGAAACTTTGTAAGTAGATGTATTATGTGTATCGCATTAGAATTTTTACACAAAATAAAAACAAAACCAATTTTGGGGGTACCCCCCATACTTAGAATTGACCCTAAAAAATTTTTTTTTTCACCAAAACCATACGTGTGGGGAATCTATGGATAGGTATTTAAAAATGATATTGAGGTTACTAATATCATTTTTAGGGTTCCGTAGCCAAATGGCAAAAACGGAACCCTTATAGATTCGTCATGTCTGTCTGTCTGTCTGTCCGTGTATGTCACAGCCACTTTTTGTCGAAAGTATAAGAGCTATCCTGTTGAAACTTGGTAGAAAGATGTATTATGTGAACCGCATTAGGATTTTCACACAAAAATCAAAACAAAACAAATTTTGGGGGTGCCCCCCATACTTAGAATTAAAACTCAAAAAAAAAAATTCACCAAACCCATACGTGTGGGGTATCTATGAATAGGTCTTTAAAAATGATATTGAGGTTACTAACATCATTTTTTTCTAAACTGAACAGTTTGCGCGAGAGACATTTCCAAAGTGGTAAAAAGTGTGTCCCCCCCCCGTAACTTCTAAAATAAGAGAATGATAAAACTAAAAAAAATATATAATGTAGACCTCAACCAAAACTACCAACGAAAATTGGTTTGGATGAGATACAGTTAGCAGTTTTTGAGATATAGTACATTTTCAAAAACCGCAAATAAAACTTTGCCATTCATACAAATACTATGAAAAACAAAGTTATTTTTATTGTTTGTGTATATTACTTACTAATCTCAATATAATTATATCTCTAATCTATGCTTGCTGCTACGGAACCCTTCATGGGCGAGTCCAACTCGCAATTGGCCGGTTTTTTATTTTCTAAACCGAACAGTTTGCGCGAGAGACACTTCTAAAGTGGTAAAATGTTGTGTATGAAGTTACAGGCGGGGGTGTAACTTCTAAAGTAAGAGAATGATAAAACCAAAAAAAAATATGTAAGGTCTACATTACATATTTTGTTTAATTTTATTATTTTAGTTTTATTATTCAAGTAACAGTGATAAAATGTTGTGTCGTCCCCCTGTAACTTCTAAAATAAGAGAATGATAAAACTAAAAAAAAAATATGTAATGTAGACCTCAACAAAAACTTCCAACGAAAATTGGTTTGGTTGAAATACAGTTAGCAGTTTTTGAGATAAAGTACATTTACAAAAACCGCAAATATAACTTTGCCATTCATACAAACACAATGAAAAACAAAGTTATTTTTATTGTTTGTGTATATTAATTACTACTAATTACTAATCTCAATATAAATATAACTATATCCCTAATCTATGCTTGCTGCTACGGAACCTTTCATGGTCGAGTCCAACTCGCACTTGGCCGGTTTTTTTAAGTTTGATTAGTGAAAATTTTCTCGAGCTCAGTCTTTGCTCTCAGCTCAGTACTTCTTCTTCTTCCTGCCCTTATCCCATTCTACTTGGGGTCGGCGCAACACGTTTTCTTCTTCCATTCTCCCCTATCAGACGTCACAGTATCATTTACTCCTTTTTCAAGACAAGACAAGACAAGACAAGACATTTATTTGTTGAAGCATGAGTGTACATACAAGGCATGCAAGGTGTTCACATATAAAAAAGCTCCATCATGTTCGGCCTTTAAGGCATACAAAAATTAACATTTAAAAAATAATTAAAAAAACATCTAAATTATTATCACAATTAAAAATCATAAATTCATAACAAAATAATCATAAATTAATAACAATAACTTAAACATATTTGCAATATCAAAAAACATCTAAATTATTATCGCAATTAAAAATCATAAATTCATAACAATAACTTAAACATAAACATATTTGCAATATCACTCTCTGTCATTTAAAAATTCTAAAATACTGTAGTATGCTTTCCCAATTAGAAATAATTTTAGCCGCTTTTTTAATATATGTGCGCTTAGTTCTCTCCACCCCTTTGGAAGTTTATTAAATATTAAAGGCGCCATGCAAAATACACTTTTCTTCATTAAAGCAGTTTTGGAAGCACGTGACCAGAGGAGTGTCATCGCGTCTAACGCGATTGACTTTGTCTGCCATGCGTGGAAATAATTGTCGGTTACATTTAACAAACATGACAACTTCAAAAATGTACAGAGATGGTAATGTCAGTATATTATATTTAATAAAATACGGCTTACAGCTGTCAGTTGAGTCTAATTTAAACATCGCCCTTATACACCGTTTTTGGGCTTTGAAAGGAATATCCTTGTCAGTCGAATTACCCCAGAAGATAATTCCATACCTTAAATGCGAAGAAACTAATCCGTGGTAAGCCGTTAGTAACGCGTCTGTGTTAAGCACAGAAACTAATTTATGTAAGGCATAAGAAGAGTTACTAATTTTTTTACTTAATACATCAATGTGTGCTTTCCAATTTAATTTTTTATCTATAGTTACACCGAGGAATTTAGCAGTATTGACTTCTTCAATTATTTTGTTATTATATTGGACTTTAACATCGGATAAAGTTGGTAATCGTTGGCTGAAGTGCATAATATTAGTTTTATTGAGGTTTATTTTTAAATTATTGTTGTCCAAATATTGTATTACTGATGAAAGAGAATTATTAATGTCACTATTATACTTATCTTTGGTATCACATGGAATCGTTATGGTACTATCATCGGCAAAGAGGGTCACAGGTTGATCAACTGATTTAGGTAGGTCATTTATATACATTATGAATAGTGGAGGGCCTAGCACGGTGCCCTGAGGAACTCCATATTTAATTAGAAGTTCATGTGATTGAAATACTTCTTCATGCTTAGTTTTAGTATTTATTAAGGATATTTCCGTGAGCTGTTTTCTATTCTCTAAATAAGATTTAAATAGTTTTAGAACACTACCTCTGATACCGTATGCTTCCATTTTATTTAAGAGAATATCATGCCTAACGTAATCGAAAGCTTGTGTCATATCGCAGAATAAAGTACAAACAGGGTTGGTTTTATCAACATTTAGCATAACTCTAAACAAAAAATCGTACAATGCCATATTGATGGTTTGATGTTCTCTAAATCCTTTTTGCTCGTTTACTAATAAATTATTTTTTTCCAAATATTTGCTTAATTCTTTATGTATAAATTTTTCATAAATTTTGGAGATAGCACTTATAATGGATATTGGTCTATAATTTTCCATTTCTTCTCTATTTCCCTTTTTAAACAATGGTTTTATTATTGATTTTTTTAAGGCATCAGGGAAGATACCTGTGCTTATGGTCAAATTAATGAGATGACTTAGATGAATGCATATTTCTCCAGAGACCGATTTTAGAATTTTTGTAGAGATTCCGTCATAACCAACACTATTTGTATTTTTCAGAGAGTTGATTATTTTAAATACGTCCTGTGGTAAACAGGGGGGCATAAAAAACGACTTTTGACTATTACAGATTTGCGACGTAACGTTGTGCCCCGATTCTGGTATTGGGATAACCTTGTCAATAAAATAGCCATTAAAAGCATCCACTATTTTTTGGGGGTTTGTTATAACGTTACCTTCATGTTTTATTTTTGTTATAGGATTTTTAGGGACGTTTTGCTTTGAATCATTAATTATTTTCCAACTAGTCTTAGATTTGTTGTCTGATGTTTTTATTTTGTAACTGTTTTGAGCAAATTGTGTCAGCTTTGTAATTTTCTTTAGTAGTTTAGAGTATTTGGTCAACTTTATTTTATTTGTTTCGTTAGGGATTCGTCTGTACATCCACAAAAGTTGTCGTTTCTTTTTGCTGCAGGCTTTGATCCCACGCGATATCCACGGTGGCTTTTTTGTTGCGTGTATTGTTACAGTTTCATTAGGAAAGCATAAACAGTAGAACAGTGAAAATGTTTCTATGAAAGCGTTATATGATAGGTTAGGGTCATCCGTTTCATAAATATCTGAGAATGATAATCTACGTAAACAATCTTTAAATTTTATAATATTTTCTTCACAATAGTTACGTTTTTTTATACGCCAATATTTAATAGGTAAACAATTTTGTATAGGTAATTTTATCAATTGTGCTGTATGATCTGACAATGCGAATTCTAGTATTTGTATTTTGCAGGATCTATTAAAGTTATGTGCAATGTTATCTATACATGTTTGACTTTTAAGTCTAGTGGGTTCATTAACGGATAATTTCAAATTATAATTTAATAGCAAACATTCAAACTCTAATGTTTGATAAGATCTTTTTAAGACATCTATGTTAAAGTCTCCTGCGACGACAATATTTTTAAAAGATTTTTTAGCTAGTTCTTGTAGAATTAAATGTAGCTTATCCATGCACGTACTAGTATTATTAACTTTTGGTACTCTATAGATACAAACAATAGCTATCTTGCTGTTTTCATTCATATCATTCCTTAGACAATCCATCCATCTTTTCTTTGGCCTTCCTCTTCCTCTCCATCCATCAACTTTTATACTCATCACTCTCTTAGTCACATGGGTGTCATCCCTCCTCATCACATGTCCATACCAACATAGACGATTCCCTTTCATTTTTTCTGTAACCGGCGCCACTTTCAAACTTCCCCTTATAAACTCATTCCTTATTTTATCCATTCTTGTCACTCCACACATCCATCTCATCATCCTCATCTCCGCTACAGCTCAGTACTAAGCCATGTTAAAAATACTTAAATTTCAACCATCCTTAAAAGTAATAACCTATCTTGAACATGTTACTTATTATCACATCACACACAATTTTATTAACGTTACCAGGAGAAAGCAAACTCGTCAGAAGAGCTGTTGGAGCGTGAGAGCGCAGTGGTCCTCATCGAGACGGCGAAGGAGAAGCTGAAGGGAGCCGTGCAGGCCGGCCTGGTCGGCGGGAGTGCCGCGTACGCGCTGCGGGCCGCCGTCGTGCGGGCTGCGGCCACGCTGCACGAGGCTGACAAGAGGACGAGGCTCAAGCAGAAGGTATGTCTGACAATGTAGTGCGGTTCAACTAAGGAGAAGCTGAAGGGAGCCGTGCAGGCCGGCCTGGTCAAGTGTTTAAAAAGGGTCCATGATGTCACAATTTGGCGTCATCAACTGTCCTTAGTTGAAACGCATTATTTATTTATTTTATTATATTTTATCCTTTATTTCAGGCAACTAAGGCCCATAAAAACACAATACATATTATATAAGTATAAAAAATAATAACTATAAACTAATACATATTTTAAATAGGCGAAAAATCGCTAATAGTTTTCGAGCGTCGGGGCACTGTATGCGCAGTCAAGTGGCTAAAACAATCAACTTAAAAATTATTGCACACGAAGTGACGGCGTCGTGTTACGCTGCGAGGTGTCGCGTAGCCGGCCTCGTAAACGCCGATACAGCACACCTTTCGGCCAAAAATCTTCCTTGAGGCAGGTCGCCAAATACTGGGTTGGAACGTGCACCACGAACGACTTGAAATTAGTGTTATGGCGCGCCTCCAACTTCTCCACCCTCAAGGTCCAGTTGGTCTTCATTCGTAGGTACTCCACAATGCCCTCAGTCTTCGTAGCGTGGTACAAACGGGACAAGTACAGCTGCGTCGTCGGTACTGCGGGACGTAGCAGCGTGTGAGGTCCTACAAGCGCTGTCCCGCACTGGTTGCGATAAGAAGGCTTCCTTTTCTTTCTCTCCACCTTGATGAAGCCGTCCTCATCACATGTGTCCTTCGGTAGGCCCTGCTGTTTGAGGTCCACTACAGCGCTTTTAGTCGCGGTCGAAACTGACCGACTCTGCTTTCCCCGTTTTGGTTCAGCTGCTTGTCGTTTGGTTTGCAACACAGCAGGTTTAGTTTTGGCGACAATTGTAGAATAGGCACATTTGGGGGTCGATGTACCTATTATATGCGTCGCTTCCCCGGCAGGTACGACGCAATCAGCCGAACACGATGCAACGCCTGCATTCTTGACAGCCGGCGACGTAGACTCATTCGCCCACCGAAAACTGCAGACTGAAGCATTTTGTGCACCGCGGCGTATGTTCACGTTCGAACCTTCCGGTGACCCACTTGTCGGAATAGCGTTGCGCAACAACGCCACTTCGGCTCGTAATTCACCAATGATGTTATCTGATGACTCCAACTTGGACTTCATCTCGGCCTGGCTCACCTTCAGAGACGTGATGTCCTTCAGCAGCCTGGTGACGTCGACATGGTCGAAAGTGACGGGAGGCAGCTTGTGCAGCTCCTTCGCCACAGAATCAGGCACGTCATCCGGATCGGTCCTCTTGAGCCAACGACCATTTATATCTAGACGCCTCATGCACGATCTGACTAACGAAAATTATTCTGCCAAGTCGCTGAGGTACGACGTAAGCGAGGGGGACAGGGTACTGCATTCTGATTGGCTAACGGGGACAGGGTACTGCGTTCTGATTGGCTAACTCAAGGTCAGTGCGACGAGGGGACTCACAGGAGTGGTCGAGTCACGACGGTTATAAGACTTTTTTACCTAATGTGTTGACAGACATCGGTCGCCTGTGATTAGGAGTCTAGATATAAATGGTCGTTGTCTTGAGCAGGTCGTTGATGTCCTGCAGACTCTTCTCGTCACCATCCCTCCGGCGAGATGGCATCTGTCCGACTTGGTCGAGTGTTTGAAACAGCAGCAACTTGGCACTGCATACCTCGTCCTCTTTGTAGGAGGACTTGCAGATCTGCAAGATGCTGACCTCGTCCATGTAATCGATAGCATGCTTGATAAATGCCAAGAGCTCGTTGACAATGAGCTGCTTTGTAGCCGTTGCAAACAAAATCGGGCAGCAGTTACTGCACAATACGCGAATATAAAATTCTTGCTGAGTAGCGCAAACGCGTCCGTTTTCGAGCGCGCATTGGACTAGATTCCTTATACCTTATAGAAGTTGGCATCCCTTATACCAGGGGTGGCCTACTTTATTAGACATAAGATAGACTGTTTACTAACGAAACCCAGTGCGATCTACTAGAAAGAAAGAAAGAAAAAACATTTATTTGGCGCAAAGGGACCACGATAGACACACACATTCGAAATAAAAATAAACACAGATATAAGAAAAAAACCTATATCTAACACAAGAAAAAAAATAAAAGAATAATTTTTGTGTGTCTCACGGCTGCGCCAAAAAGGCCCAGTTCAGCAAAAATGTCGAGCAACTAGTGCTCGACGCAGGTTTTCAACTGGACCTGTAATGTTGATGTTACAGATGTAAAACAGCTTTATAACATGATTTATGGTCATCATCATCATCAGCCGGAAAACGTCCACTGCTGAACATAGGCATGATTTATGGTGTCGCTTGTTAATACTACTACTTATTTAAAATATAGATATAATACAAAGGCAAATACATACTTCTTGAAATCTTAAATGAAACAGCATAGTTTAGTACTCAATCATGTAGTACTTTTTATTGAAGTACAATATGATGCTGCAGTAGTTAGTAATAACGTTGCGCAGTCTGGTCTACTTAATTACTTATTATTTTTGCCTTGCCACGATCGACTGGGCTAATAGTCGCGATCGACCGGTTGGCCACCCCTGCTTTGTACGATCTACATTATCTTGGCAACCGAGCTTTATCTCGATTTGATCTTATGAAGTTTCATTTTGACACGAACTATGTAAATAGACCTAAAAAGTATCATAACAAAACCACTAACATCTTTCACCCTTCCAGCAAAACCCCGCCCCCAGCAAAACGGCAGCGGTGCCAGTCGCAGTGGCAGGCGTGGGAGAAGTCGACCGCGCACAGATAGCCCAACAGATGGCAGAAGCTTTGATAGCACAGGGCAAGACAGACGTGTCCTCCGAAGATCTGGCAGTGCTGGTCGATGCCGTGGTAGGCATGGCTGAGGCCAAGAAACGAGCTGCTGAGCAGACTAAGGAGGTGGTGCCTACGCCGGTCGTAGAGAAGCCGGTGATCAGACCCGTGCTACCCAAGCAGAGTGGCACCGCGTCTGCGCTGCAAATGCTGCAGTCGGCGTACGATGAAAATGATAAGAAGTAAGTTGTTTTATAAATGAAAAAAAAAATAGTTAAGTAATAATAGTCAAATAATATTGTAATTGGAAATTCTACTGCCTTCAATTTGTTAATGTTGACAATACGGATACATACTGCAAATAAAATTAATTAATTTGAAAATGCCGTTCATATTACTGATAAAGTAACAAATAAATATATATCCTTTCACCCATCAGAATTGACTCAAGCAACACGCCAGATGCAATGGACGGCCTGTCAGACTCCGACCTCGAGACCCTCTTAAAGAACTTCAACGAGTTATCAGCGGAAGAACAGCACAGTCTCATCGCTTACTTGAAGAAACTGGAGGCTAAAGAGCCTGAGCGTGTGGAGAGGCTCCGGCAGTACGTCAGCGAGGCCGCGTCCACTGCGCCGAAGGAACTCACGCCTGAGATCAAGGAGGCCGAAGAGGAACCTGCCAAGACTGTGGTGCTTGAGAGCGACGACGATGATTACACGGTTGAAGAGGTACTGCTTGATTTTGATTTGGTTATGGGTAACGTAGTTTAAGATTTAGCTATCCAGGACAACATGGTCCCGTAATTTAACATAAAAAAGCAACACCTAAGAAAATGTAGTAATTTAGAGCAAGAAAAGTGATATCAGATTTTTTATTGACCATTTATAGTAATAGAATAAAAGATTTTAGCAATTTTTGGTATTGATCTTTTTTTTTTGATGATTGAAATTTCAATGCCATTTGGTATATAAATCAAAGCCAAAAATTTAGAGCCTATGTACACCACGTTTATTAAACGTGCCGTTGACGCGCGTTTGTAGCGATACAGACGCAGGTTTGACGCTTTGTATCGCGACAACAAACTGCTCTGTTTGACAAAAACGCGCCGACGACGCGTGTTTACAAAACGTTCCCTATCTGTGTTGTCATAAAAATAAACATAGCTGGACATACGATTCCCGGTTTTAGAGTTGTGAATCATTTTACAAAATCATTTTTCCCTACCTGGGGTTCGAACCCAGGAACTATAGACTATAGTTTTCAATAACATATATTCTATTTAAAATTCTATATCACCAGGTGTTCAAATCAGCGACCCAGAAAGTAAAGGAAGATCAAATACGTCAGGAAATGGAAATTGTAAAGAAGTCTTTGGAAGAGATGAAACCAGAGCCGACTACGGTGGAGCCGGCGAAACTTGAGAATTCTCTCGCGGATATCACGAGGAGCTTGTCGACTAGCTCTGCCACTGATCTGTTCGCGCTGGTGCAAGCGAGCATCAAGTCCACGGCCGCCACGCCGGCGCCGCTGTCCCAGTCCTCCAACGTTGTGGTCAGTAACACTCAGCCGAGGTCCTTCGGAGACCTGCCCGAACCAACGGTTACACAAGAACCGTCGAAGCCAGTACAAAGTGGCACAGGCACGACTCCATTCAATAATCAAACTCAAGGGCCAGAACCTGGACGAACTCCTTTCCAAAGCCTTCAAGGTTTGTTGCGCCCTTCGGCACGTTTTCAGGCTCCACAACAACAGCAGCAGCAGCAGCGTCCACAACAACAAAACTATCAATCTCCTCAACATAACCAGCAGAATTATCAATCCCCGCCACTGCAGCAACAAAATTATCAACCGCCTCAGCAGAACCAACAAGATAATTATCAACAGAATCAACAAAATTTTCAACCACCTCAACAGAATCAACAGCAAAATTATCAACCACCTCAGCAGAACCAACAAGATAATTATCAACAGAATCAACAAAATTATCAACCACTTCAACAGAATCAACAGCAAAATTATCAACCACCTCAACAGAATCAACAGCAAAATTATCAACCACCGCAGCGAAACCAACAGCAAAATTATCAACCATCTCAGCAGAACCAACAACAGCCTCTTTATAATCAAGGGCAGCAGAAGAATTATCAGCCTCCGCAACATAATCAAGGGCCGCAGCACAACCAATTGCTACCATCACTCGCGCAACGTAATCAGCCGCAACATCAGCAGTACGCACCTCCGCAGCATCAACAATACCAGCCGCCGCAGCATCAACAACAACATTTTAACGAAAATAGAAACATGGCCAGTGATAATTTTAACCAAGGGCAGTGGAACCCACGCCCAAACAACATGGACAACCGAGGTCCACCTATGAGAGGACCTGCTCCAGACAACTTTGGACACAATGCTCCGTACAACCAGGGTCCTAGAAATAACTTCATGAATGGCAGAGGCCAAGATAACTATGATACGCGGCCACCGATGAACCAACAGTTCGGTAATAACTATGATAATAATCAAAGCAATTTCAGAGGTCGCGGAGGCGGCCGGGGTAACTTCAGGGGTCGTGGCAGAGGATACTATTAGATTATGTTCAGTACCCGGTCGTTAACATGGCACATCTTAGTGCTCATTCACACTAATCCGTCAAGACGATTCGTGTTTTTTGACGAATCGTCTTTTTTCACGAATCGTTATTTTGATTTGTATGGGTGGCTATACATTTAAATTGCCCGTGTTCACACTATTACGGAATCGTGAAAAATGACGTTTCGTCTTTCAAAAACCTTCAGTTTTAAATCACGAATCGTTATGACGGACGTAGTGTGAATGAGCCGTTACTATTATAAAGAGATTGTCTTATGTTGTATGCGTGATGTTCTCTAATGGAGATTTTTTTACCTACTTTTGCCATATTCACGGCCACATACTGAACCTTAAATGAAGTAGCATTTTATTAATATTACTGTTGCTCCTGCAATTAGATTTTTATCATAATTAGATGTATTTTCACGTTTTTGTGACTTGGTATAAGAACTTCAATGTATTTTATCTATTTACGTTAAGATTTTGAGTTAAAATAAACACATTTAATGGAGTTATTGGGTTTTTTTTTTCTAGAAAGAAAAAGCAGAGGTTGTTAATACAAGAATATATTATTATTTACAGCTTATAATACTTAACATGATTACTAACACAATTATAAAAAGCTAATACACGCCCATCTCAAGTAACGCATCTATTTGCTCAGTCTCAGGTAAAATATCGATCTCGATTGGCTCGGACTTTACTTTGCTGCCTGCCTTCGAGTCTATGGTAAAGAATCTGAAGCGCTCGTGAACACGGAGCCGCCGCCACCGCGCCTCTAGGCTGTGTAGACGGTCACGACCGCGCCGCCTGCGCCGCCACCACGATGCCATTCGCTAGTGTTTTATTTATCTAACAAAACAAATACAAAAAAGTTTAAAATAACTTTTCTTTCGGAAGTCGGTGGCAATAGTTAATGACACAACAAAACGTTATTTTAAACTTTTTTGTATTTGTTTTGAAGTCTGTACTTTTTAAAAAAAAAGTTTTTATTTTACCCTTTTTAGTTTATTTATTACATAATCAACCCAAATTCTTGTAAATAATCTTGTAATCCGTCACAACATAAAAAAATCCATATCTCTAAAACTACTGAACCGATTTTGATAAAACTTGCAGTGTACCCTAAGTTGAACAATACCTAGTACAACAAAAAAAGAATTTTGTAAATCGAACTTATAGTTCCGGAGATATGCGTGCACAAACATAAAAACATACATACATACACTTATGAAATTTGGCACATTTGTTCAGACGCTGATATAGACTAACATATATGAAAACTGGGCAGTTCTGATAATATTACATACATACGGGTCGAATTGATAACCTCCTTTTTTTTGAAGTCGGTAAAAAAGGAGGTTTCTCATTTCGGCCGTATATATGTTTTCTTTTTGTTTGTTCGCGGATGACTTCTTCGTTTATGAACCGGTTTTGATGATTCTTTTTTTGTTGGAAAGAAGATATTTCAAAGGTAGTCCCATGCTATCCCCATGCTATGGAAATAAGGGTTTGATAATGGAAGACCAGAGAAATCGAGTGGAGCTTAAAAAGAAGAAATGATCTTCTATAATCTAAGTTAGGTGTGCTAGGTTGTTCCGTTTCACGTTTAGATAATTTGACAGCGGATTTTATTATTATTTTATTATTTCTTTATTCATTTTTTTTACTTATAAATTACATTTTTAGGGTTCCGTAGCCAAATGGCAAAAACGGAACCCTTATAGATTCGTCATGTCTGTCTGTCCGTCCGTATGTCACAGCCACTTTTTGTCGAAAGTATAAGAGCTATCCTGTTGAAACTTGGTAGGTAGATGTATTATGTGAACCGCATAAGGATTTTTACACAAAAATAAAAACAAAACAAATTTTGGGGGTGCCCATCATACTTAGAACTGAAACTCAAAAATTTTTTTTTTCACCAAACCCAGACGTGTGGGGTATCTATGGATAGGTCTTTAAAAATTATACGGAGGTTACTAATATCATTTTTTTCTAAACTGAACAGTTTGCACGAGAGACACTTCCAAAGTGGTAAAATGTGTGTGTCCCGCCCTGTAACTTCTAAAATAAGAGAACGATAAAACTAAAAAAAAATATATAATGTAGACCTCAACAAAAACATCCAACGAAAATTGGTTTGGATGAGATACAGTTAGCAGTTTTTGAGATATAGTACATTATCAAAAACCGCAAATATAACTTTGCCATTCATACAAACACAATGAAAAACCAAGCTATTTTTACCGACTTCAAAAAAAAGGAGGTTATCAATTCGACCCGTATGTATGTAATATTATCAGAACTGCCCAGTTTTCATATATGTTAGTCTATATCAGCGTCTGAACAAAAACAAAAATATAAATTATTTTAGTTTATTTAAGTTAGATGTAATTAAAATAATTTATATTGCTGTTTTTTGTCAGTGGATGGTTGCACTAGTAGGTAAAAGATCGGTTCATTCTCAGTAGATCCATTGGCTAGATCCATGATGGATCTAGTGAGAATTGTTTTTCTCATTGGATCCTGACTTCAAGATGTGGATCTACTGAGATTTTTTTGTTACTTCAATCTCAGTAGATCCATTGGCCAGATCCATGATGGATCCAGTGAGAATTGTTTTTCTCGTTAGATCCTGATTTCCTATGTGGATCTACGGAGTTTTTTTTTCAAAAGACTCATAAGACTGGCCTATGATGGATCTTATTCAACCTACATGATGATGTGATGTGATGTTTAGTGAGTTATTATTTTTTACTGAAAATGAACAAAGAATTAAAATTTATTAAAAGTCGACGTGGTAAAGTATTGTTGTACGTAGCCCTCGCATAAGTGGGGGCTACAGATTCCATACCTACACATGTTTTTTATAACAAAAAAAAACATACCTAAGTCTCTGGCGTTGTAAAAATCACAAAACTTCAAAATTAAAGTGGATCAGTTACATTAAATTCAAACGAAAGAATACAAAAGCTTTATACAAAAGCTCGGTTCGCAGCACCCAGTTTGACGTCTCGTATCGGTTCGTCTCGGATTCGGTCCGGTTCGCTATCGGGCGTCTGTTTGACAAAGGCTTAGAAGTTAGAACATGACGAGTCCGGGAGAAAAGTATACTTTTTTTTTATCGTGGTAAAATTATCAAATCAGTCCTCCCAGCAGAGCGGTACGAACTGTCAGACTCGTACTGACTAAAATCCACGGAGTCCTTAATTCAATAGCCCTTTTCGTTCCGGGGTCACGGTAATTCGTGAGTCCCGCGACCCCAGCAGGCTTTGGCCCCGTAAAGGGCCCGTCATAATGCTAACACTCTTTGAGGCGCGCGTGGAACACAATGCGCCGTCGACCCGGGCATGATCCATGGTCGGACAGCGAGTCGCTTATTACTTGCCGCCCGCATGCCCGCGCCTGCGGTGGCTGGAGATCGTCTGCCGACGTCCGTCGCTGTGGGCGTCTACCACTGCGGCTGGGGTGAAGGGAAGACGCTGTCCTCTCCCTTACGCGGCCCGCCTCCTCTTTCGCGAGCATGACTGCTTCGCAGAAGGAGGCGACCGCTTCCCATTCCGTCTCGCCCCGCAGCATGGCCTCGACCAATGCCGGACGCAAGAGGTCTCCGCCTATCGCCGTCGTGAGGACACGGCGGTGCTCTGCCCAAGTGGGACAGTCGTGCACCGTATGCTCCACCGTGTCCTCCGGACGATCTTCGCAGTGGTGACACCCAGGCGTTTCTTCCCTAGGACTTGCGTCATATTGTAGGTCAGGACGCCGTGATGCCTATCCAGCCACTCCCCAAAGAGGGGTCTTCACGCCGCGATTTCGGCGTGCCCGATATTCAAGAGATACGATAAAAATACTATTTGTTTTTTCACATCAAAATTCTCATTATACTCCTTGGTAATTACTATTATTCTTTACCAATGAGTATACTTACTCAATTAAGTAAGTAATATCCAGACACAAAACTTTGTTTAATTTTTCTGTTATCTGTGCGGAAAAAAGCAATGTGATGAATTTACACATCCTTTTTTCGTGACGAATTAATTTAGTGAAAAATGTAAAAAAGCCCAAAAATTCTCATTAGATCCATTTTACTTATTATTTTGTGTAAATGGATCCAATGAGAAAAACAATTCTCACTAGATCCATCATGGATCTAGCCAATGGATCTACTGAGAATGAACCAAAAGATCGGGCATCATTATCCAAAACGGAAGTCTCAAATATTGGAGATTGGCCATAAAACATAAAAAAAACCTTACAAAATCATTATTCTAAACAACATCTTTAAAAAAACACAGTGACAGCTTTATATTGAGACTGGCAATACTTAAGAACTTTGTTTACTGGGGGAATAATGAAAAATAACGGAAAAATAACCATATTTTTGTTTTAGCGCATTTTGATGTATACATTTGATTTTAGCGGAATTTGAAATAAACATTGTTCGTTTTAGCGGGATTCGCAACTGCCAGATTTTTACACGTGGATGGTTTTATGTAGTCAAAAGTCATGATTTATTCCTCCATTATTATAGAAGTTAGAGGGGAGGACGGGGACACACATTCTACCACTTTGGAAGCGTATAATATCTTTAAAACAATTGAAATTATGAGAATGTGGTTTTAGAAACCTCAATGTCACTTTTAAAGACATTTCTATTATAGATACCACAAAATTTTAAGTTTCAGGGTCAATCTTCAATGTTGAGGATAATGACGCCCCATACTTGTAGTAAAAGTATTGGGCGTCATTATCCTCAACATTGAAGAATTACCCTTCAGTTCCATGTGTGAGAGGGGCTCCCTTAATTTTAAATGATTTTTTTTCTTAAAATCAGAAAGCGGTTCACAGAATACATCTATCTACCAAGTTTCATGTGTATAGTCCTAATAGTTTCGGAATAAAATGGCTGTGATACGATGGACGGACAGACAGACAGACATGACGAAACTGTAAGGGTTCCGTTTTTTGCCATTAGGCTACGGAACCCTAAAAAGGAAGCTTTTTTAATTTGTATTACTTGGATTTTACAACAAAACATAAACAGTAAGTAAGCTACATATTATATACCCACCTAGTATACCTACATAAAATCTCGATTTCGTTTCCCCAGAAATGGATGCAAGAACAAATAAAGAGGAAATTGACCCCCGGAACAGTTTAAATTGACAACTAATAAAACAAATTATTAATTTAATAAAACCATAGATTTGATAAAATTTTGCATAATACCATCCCCTTCACTTTAACAAGTAGTTTGATACAAAAGGGGTTTGCAACTTTTTGGCATCAAATTTTTTTTTCTTTCGCCAGTAATGAAATTGTGGTCATTAGTAGACCACAACCTAAGAAGTCTGTAAAAAATAATAAAAAAATTCTAAACTACAACCGTACAACAGCGGACGGCGAGTTATGCGCGACTCGCCGTCCGATCATGGACCATGCCCGGGTCGACGGCGAATCTTGCTCCACGCGCGCTTCAAAGAGCTGTCAGCAATCTGACGGGGCTCCCCTCAGAGGGCCAAAGCCTGCCGGGGTCGCGGGACTGTCTTATCAGGTAACTGTGGCACCGGAACGTAAAGGGCTAATGAAGGACACCATGGATTTGAGTCAGTATAAGTCTGACAGTCCCTCTCGTTCTGCTCGGGTGGGAGGACTCATTGGATGATTTTACGGTTTAGTCTAGGAATGACTAATTCGCGAAATGACTACATGGTCTATAATTGACCAATTCTTGAAATGTACAATTCTTTAAATGTACAATTCTTTAAATGACTGATTCTACAAATGACTGATTCTACAAATGACTGATTCTATAAAAGACCGATTCTTTTAAAGACCGATTCTATAAATGACCGATTCTTCAAATGACTGATTTTTCAATTCTATGAATGTGTGTGAATATCGTAAATAAAATGCTATGTAAGGGTTAGCAATGCATTGATCACAGCAACTTCGTAGAAGCATTTGATTTTTTTAAATTTGATACCATAACTTTTATTATTTCGAACAATCTATTAGGTAACTATAGTAGTATAGTGGACCAGAAGGCCGTATGGAAAAAAGCAAAAGACTTGAATGTTACAACAACAAGTGAAGAAAGGCAAATTGTACGTATGGCCAACCTTTTACCTTTGTTACCAGCTGCTAATATTCCAGAGGGTCGCCAAATAATATTGTCAAAAATAGAAGGGGTCCCTTCAATGCATCAGTTTGGAAATTATTTTGAGAAACAATGGCACAGAATAAGTCCGTCCATCTTGAGTTGTGCAGACCAGCGTCATCGCACCACTAACACATTAGAAGGCTATCATCACAGATTAAATGTATTGATACCGAAAAAACCAAGTCTCTTCTACTTTATACAAAAGTTGAAGCAAGAAGCCAACCACTGTGATATAAGGTTAAGGGATACTCTTTTCCAGGTTTCACGAAAAAATCGCCGAAACCGTTATATTTTATTTGATAAAAAGTACAAAAAAGTATTTAAAAAAATTAAAAATAGGGAAATATCAGTAGTCTTTTTTTTAAAAAATGATTTATGTTCAACTACATATTCCTAAGTGATTTATTTCTTAATTTTTATAATTGTTGATTTTTTGATAATTGATTTTATTATGACTTTTTGATAACTGTTGATTTTTAAAAAAGAAAAAGAGTAAATGTTTACTTTTGGGCTACAAAATGTAGTACGTGACACTATAACCACATATTCCTCAGTGATTTTTTTTCTTAGTTTTTGATATGGATAGTCTTTTTATTAAAAAATATTAATATTCAACTACATATTCCTAAGTGATTTATTTCTTAATTTTCTATAATTGTTGATTTTTTTGATAATTGATTTTAAGTTTTTTGATAACTGTTGATTTTTTTAAAAGAAAAAGAGTAAATGTTTACTTTTGGGCTACAAAATGTAGTACGTGACACTATAACCACATATTCCTCAGTGATTTTTTTTCTTATTTTTGATATGGATAGTCTTTTTAAAAAAAAATGATTAATATTCAACTACATATTCCTAAGTGATTTATTTCTTAATTTTCTATAATAGTTGATTTTTTGATAATTGATTTTATGACTTTTTGATAACTGTTGATTTTTTGGAAAGAAACCGAATAAATGTTTACTTTTGCGCTACAAAATGTAGTACGTGACATTATATAAGTTATTTTTTGGGACATGATAGAAGTTATTTTTTAAAACTAGTTGAAATATATGATTTGCCAACCCTTACATAGCATTTTATTTACGATATTCACACACATTCATAGAATTGAAAAATCAGTCATTTGAAGAATCGGTCATTTATAGAATCGGTCTTTAAAAGAATCGGTCTTTTATAGAATCAGTCATTTGTAGAATCAGTCATTTAAAGAATTGTACATTTCAAGAATTGGTCAATTATAGACCATGTAGTCATTTCGCGAATTAGTCATTCCTAGACTAAACCGATTTTACAACGTAAAAAAATCGAGAACCAAGCGCCTGTCGGGACCACGGAACTGCCCTGCACTGGGTGGATTTTAGTACGAGTCTGACAATTCTTTCCGCTTCAGCCATAAAGGAAGAACTCATTTATTTTTTTACAACTTCAAAACGAAAAACAAAACTTTTAGAAAAAAAAAATAGTTATTATTGGAAGTCGGTGACAAAAAGTCGAGAAAATAAGAAACAAGTCACCAGTCAGTTCCAATAATAACTTGTCCATTCAAAAGTTATTTTAGGTTGTTTTACACTTTTTTTTAGAAGTTTCATATTTTTTCAAACAGCCTTTTTTTTATTTTAGCATTTTTAGTGGATACAGAAATCTTTTTTTAGCGTGATAAAATCATCAAATGTGTCCTCCCACCCAGGGCAGGGCGGGAGGGACTGACAGACTCGTACTAACTAAAATCCACGGTCCTCCTTCAATTGCCCTTTATGTTCCGGGGTCACGGTAATGAGATAAGTCCCGCGACCCCGGCAGGCTTTGGCCCTCTAGAGGGGGGCCCCCGTTATCATGCTGACACTCTTTGAGGCGCGCGTGGAACACAACGTGCCGTCGACCCAGGCATGATCCATGCCCGCGCCTTCATTGGCCGGCGGTCGTCTTGCAACGTCCGTCGCCGTGGTGGGCGTCTACCACTGCGGCTGGGGTGGAGGGAGGACGCTGTCTTCTCCCTCACGCGGCGCGCCTCCTTCGCGAGCATTACTGCTTCGCAGAGGCGACCGCTTCCCACTCCGTTTCGCCCCGCAGCATGGCCTCGACCAATGCCAGGCGCGAGAGGTCTCCGTCTATCGGGGATACGAAATTAAGTCTAAAAGTCTGTTCCGTTTTTACGTCAAAACGGCTGAACCGATGTTGATGAATTTTGATACAGAGATAGATGGGTCTCTAGACACGGTTATGGGCTATACATAAAGGCGGTTGGGGTGGGCAAAGCCGCGGGCAAAAGCTAGTATGTCATTAAATCTATGGATTCCTACAAAAAATAACTCCAGATTAGAACAAAATACAAACCGCCATATCTCTGGTTGGTTACGGTTTGGAATTTTTTTATTATTTTTACGGACTTCTTAGGTTGTGGTCTACTAATGACCAAAATTTCATTACTGGCGAAAGAATAAAAAAATGATGCCAAGGTCCGTACTAAAAGTTGCAAACCCCTTTATGTACCGTTTCTTTTGCTCCGTTGTACGTTTCCATGTTGATCTATCACTTTTTCTCTTCCTTGCATGTTTAGGATCACATTTAGTAACAAATTGTGTAGAAGCATCATAGAAGCATCCATTATTTCTTGTTAAAAACATTAAAAACCGACAGCACTTCTTCACTTTGTTGACAAAATCGCCGTACTGTTTGTTGTGTTACGTTCAGTTGAGCAAATGCCGTGCTGTGATTGGTCTATTTGTTTTTAGCGGAATTTGAAATGCACTGGAACTCTTTTAGCGCTGTTTGCAACAAACTGTTACTTTTGAAAGCTAATTTGTTAGGCTTATGGCGGTATTTGATAATAATTTTTAAACCAAGAAAATAGAATGAATGATGGCGCTTCTTATCCAAGCGAAACAATGTTTTTGTTTAAATATCGTTTTGGCGGGTTTTGAAATTGAACTCCTCAATGAAGACTTGGCTTAAAAGTCTAGTTACCAGGCCATAAAATTCCAAAAAAAAACGCGCTGGTCCTGGTTGCCGGTTGGTCGTTGGCATACTGATTACTGATCTGGATGACGGACGGAAGGTTGCTTCAAGTTGCTTGTTATTTATTTTCCCGATGCCTCTGGTAAGTTAATAGATTTTTCATAATTGTATTGGAATAACATCAAATAATGTTGAATATTTCAACATTATTTGATGTTATTTCATTAATTACGAGTTTCTGTAGATATTGTCATCAAATTTTTGAAAATGAAAGTTCGTAATTATTATCTGTCAAAATTAAACACGCGCGATCATTCATGCAACATCGGTCGTAGAACGTGATACAGTAACATTTTGCTGGTTAGCATTTTGTTTGATATTTTGATTATATCCAGTGTTAAAACAGCATTTTCTCTTGAATTAGGGGCTCTTAATACGTAGGATGGGATATTAGGTACAACAATTTCCGTTCGGAAATCTATCGCAGATAGAAGATTTTGACCAAAATTAATCCATTGGGCGTTTTTCCATTAGCCGGCACCGGCAACTGTACGGCACCGGCACGGTCGTGCGCCGACCAGCGGCGGTTTGGCCGGGGCATCGTTTTTCCACTGCGCCGGTGTCAATGCCGGTGAGTGGTACAGTACTGACATGGACTTGAGCATGAACATACGTAAAGTACAACGTGTAGATATTAGGTATAACAATAATGGTATCATCAAGCCGTCGACTATAGGTACTTATTTGTCTTATCTTTTACATCTACGACGCCATTATCAACGCAGAGACGTCGAATTTTGGATTCATCCGAACGAACCACAAACCAAATAGGTACGAGTTTCTTCCTCTGTTCCGCATCCTCCTACCCGACCCGCGTCCTCCTACCAGCTCGTGCACTCACACGCACACGGCTACAATTCATATACGAGTACAATACACATGCAGATTTGCCGGGCCGAAAAGCGAGCCTATACGATACCTTTTCATACATTTTGCTTCCCCGGCATCGGCACGGCGCCGGCGCCGCCGGTGTCTGTGCCGGTGCCGTGCCGGCTAATGGAGAAACGCCCTATGGCTCGCTTTTGCACTTACCGGCGCCGGCGCCGGCCCGGCGTTGAGTCCTGCCGATGCCGTCGCCAGAGCAGCAAGCTTCCCAGTCGGTGCCGGCCCGGCAGCGTAAAACCAATCTCTGTATATGACCCAACACTGGATGGTGCTGAATAGTACACAGACATTGTCCGGCACACTTTGGGGCACCCCGACACCCGACAGATAAGGTTCGAAGTCTTCTTCAACCGTGCCGTGTTAAAATCGTCTCGTGGGCATGAGCCCGTAGAGTACAACGTGTAGACATAACAATGTTTCTATCTCAATTATCTTTTACGTCTACGATGCCAATACCAATGCAGAGACGTCGAATTTTGGATTCATCCTAACGAACCACAAACCAAATTCGAGTCTCTCTCCCTCTGTTCCGCATCCTCCTACCCGACCCGCGTCCTCCTACCCACCCGCGCACTCGGCTACAATTCATATAAATATACAATACACATCCAGATTTGCCGGGCCGCGTAATACCAATATCTGTGTATGAACCAGCGCTTTAGACGTTGAGCTGCAACATTGCGTACCCGTTTTCTAATGGACAAACTCTGTTACGAATTAATCCATGGTTACTGATAATATTATTTTCATACCCCATCTCGGAAAGGGTATCTTTACTCTTCGATATCTGAGCGCAAAAGCCGTTTTTATCCTCAAGAGGATTAAAGTAAATTGAATTTAGAACATCGTGTGCACTAAAGAGTTGTAGCAGTGGCGGCCGGTGACCGCAACAGCTGTTCGCTTGCAGTGGTGCCAACTTCACGTTCGAAGGTTGTCGTACCACATCAAATTTCAAAAATAGAATTTGTTTCCTCGCATAGCTGCGTTGCCTTGGTCTAACTTGAATCTCTCGCTACACTAAGGATTCTTAACTTAATTCCCTCGTTAATACCTAAACTGTAATAAAAGTACCTATCTTGTGATTGTACAATGTACATGTGTTTTTTTTTTTTGCATATAGTCATTTCCTCGCTGAGGTGGGATGAAAAGTTACGTGTTGCACTCGAGTGCAAAGATTTTTCAACCTTGTGCTCTTTTGATTCCGTCGCTAACGCTCAGGATTCAAATTTTTGAATCACCCGTTGCTCTCGTGATTCAATTTTAGAATCCTTCGCTTGCTCGGTCACCGGTCATCAAAATTGAGCACGCGGTTAAAAAGCAACTTTGCACTCTTGTATATCAAATAACTATTAAAGAGTTTTGCATTCCCTTTCTTTCATACATTGGTATATTACCTATAACTATAAGTAATTATAACAGACACAAAAAGAAACTAAAATCATGAATGTTAAATAATTTTATTTAAAAATAAGTACCTACATAAAGTACTACCTACCAAGGGACCGTCCATTAATCACGTGAGGTTCGATAGGGGGGGGGAGGGGGTCTATATAAAATCACGAAATATCACAGGGGGGCGGGGGGTTGTAGTAAAATATCACGTGTATTTATTTTTTCGGGATACTTAACCGAAAAGCGGCGTTACTCGTACAATACACTTTTCTCATTCACGTAAACGTTTTATAGCCTGAAAAAAAGGATAAAATAATAAATAAAATAAAATTAGTTGTAAGTGTGAATTATTGTCATATGCAGCTAAATCCGAGCAAAATAGATATGAGATGTACAATGTTCGTCCTACCCGCATCCTCACGCGACGATCAAACTGTGGATCGAGAGAGATTCTCTGCGTAGTGCGCGAAAACGATGACGCCGAGTGGCTTTTTTTATAGTGTAGTCAAATCATCAAATGAGTCCTCCCACCCAGGGCAGGGCGGGTGGGACTGTCAGACTCGTACTGACTAAAATCCACGGTGTCCTTCAATAGCCTTTATGTTCCGGGGTCACGGTAATGAGATAAGACCCGCAACCCCGGCAGGCTTGCTGACACTTTTTGAGGCGCGCGTGGAACACAACGCGCCGTCGACCCGTGCATGGTCCATGGTCGGACAGCGAGTCGCCCATTACTCGCCGCCCGCATGACCGCGCCTACGGTGGACAGAGATCGTCTGCCGACGTCGGACACCGTGGGCGTCTACCACTGCGACTGGGTGGAGGGAGGACGCTATCTTCTCCCTCACGCGGCCCGCCTCCTCCTTCGCGATCATGACTGCTTCGCAGAAGGAGGCGACCGCATCCCACTCCGTCTCGCCCCGCAGCATGGCCTCCACCAATACCGGCCGCGAGAGGTGTCCGCCTATCGCCGCAGAGAGGATACGGCGGTGCTCTGCCCAAGCGGGGCAGTCCTGCACCGTAGGCTTCACCGTGTCCTCCGGGCGATCCTCGCAGTGGTGACACCCTGGCATTTCTTCTCTCCTTATCAGACACAGGTACCTCCCGAAACTTTCGTGTCCGGTGAGGACCTGCGTCATGCGGTAGGTCAGGACGCCGTGACGCCTATTCAGCCACTCCTCAAAGAGGGGTCTTACCGCCGCGATTGCGGCGTGCCCGACGCCGAGTGGCTTGACGAAATGGATGTTGATCTTCAACAAAGCACTGTGCCAACATCTGACGTGCAAGATGCTTTATATCCGCATGGGCGTAGCCAGGTTTTAGTTTCGGGGGGGGGGGGGGGGGGGGTTAAGAAAATAAAAGTTAAAAAAAAAAAACTGTAATATTCATAGGAAAATAAATGAAAGATATAAAAAGCAGAAGATTCATTTGATGACAATTATGCGTTACAGAATTAATCTTCTGTTTTTTTTTAATTATATCTACTACTTCATTCTCATCAATTTCAATCCCATAGTAAATATTAATGAGAGCCAAACCGTTCAGTCTGTTTTCACTTCTTGTGTTCCGCAAGTAGTTGTTAAGTCTTTTAGGCTTGAAAAAGTCCCTTCTGGGGTAGCTGTGGAAACAGGTAGGGTAGCCAATATTTGTAGCAAGGTGAAAATATTTGGATATAGTTTTTGTTAGTTTTCAGATATCCTGATTGAGTAGACTGATGGGGCGGTAACTGCTAGGGTCGGACTTGGGTTTACCCGGCTTTGGAATACCAATAACGGTAGCTTGTTTCCACGCTTGTGGAAACATATTGTTTGCTAATGCGCCATTGAAGATGGCTGTCATTAGTGCTATTAAAATTGGTGGGAAGAGTTTGTGCACCCTATTGGTGATACCATCAGTGCCAGGGGCCTTTCTTGGTTTTAGTCCCTTGATAATCTCCCTCACCTCGTCTGGTGTGACGGGGGTAAGGGGTTGTCTGGGTCTTCCACCGGGGGGAGGGAAGTACGGCGTTCGACTTCAGCGAGGTGGGCTGGATCTACTGGCTGGGTACTGGGGGAGCACTGGGCCTCTAGGCTGTCGGCCAGGCACTCGACTTTCTCGTCGTCATCAAAGGTGACGCTCTTGTCAAGGCGGATGAGGCATGGCGGTGATCTCAGAGGAGCGAAGTTTCCTCTGAAGATCCCAGAAGGCCTTGTGGGTCGGTTCGAGATCATCGAGCATCTTGTTCCAGTCGTCGTTACTCAGCTCTTTAATGCGCCTGCTTACTTTGCGTTGTAAGTATCGCATAAAAGCCTTGTTACTGGCGCATGGAAAAGATCTGTAGGCACGTGTGGCCGCATTCTTCTCGGTCACTAGATCACGTACATCGTCTGGGAGTGTCCAGCGATTATCTATCGCCGGTGTCTCCCTAGAACATTCGTTCAGGACAGATTGTACGTGGCCCGTGAACGATTCGATAGCGGCCTCCGTTTCCGCTACAGTTTCGATGTTATCAGGAATTTGGTTTAGGTGAGGGGACTCGGTAGATTTCAGCAATTCGCTTACTTTCCCCCAGTCTGTGATCACCTTCACACCTTGGTTGGGGTGGGTTGAGTGGGGTCAAATGGACCCGTTCTGGGGGCAAACTTTAAGATGACGGGTCTGTGATCCGAATCAAGTTCGTCGATTGCCTCTAGAGAGAGTAATCGCAAATTAACACTCTTCGGAAGCACGACGTCCAGCACGTCAGGGCGTTGATCGGGGTCATGGGGGTAGTGGTGAGTGGGGTGCATCGGGGCTATTACATAAAAATTGAGGGGGGTACTTAGGTCGAAAAGTACTCTGCCTCTAGTGGATGTTGAGTGACTATTCCACGAAGGATGGTTCCCCGCTATAAGAACGGAGTCACTTAGATTTAGAACAGTCAAATATGGAGGGGTAATATAGTAGTTTAGGGAAATTTTTCTAGTCACAGTGTGGGACCTATAAAAAAAATTGAAGGTAACATGGATACATTTCAATATAAGAATATTTTAGAACAAAGCATGATATTTAATGCCGAGGATCATTTGCCGGTGATATGAACTTTTCAGCATGATAACGATCCCAAGCACACATCAGCAATGGTCAAAGAATTTCTTAGAAGCCAATCAGTAACAGTTTTAGATTAGCCACCGTACAGTTCCGACATTAACCTGGTCGAAAACTTGTCCCATGTGAAGAAAATAGTTGCATAAAACGTATAAGTATTGTACATCAACATAACACGGCATTTAAAAAAGCATGGTAGCAGATTTTGATTGAAACTGCAATATTTTGATCGCTTCAATGCCTAAACGGTGTCGGGCTGTTGTTGTTGCTAAAGGACATGCGACAAAATAACGTAGTTTTATGTTTTACATCTGAAACGAATTATAATTAAGTGCATTCCAAGTTTTGTATTATTTATTTTTTGATACTTACATAATTTGTCTGTCTTTAATTAGATGGCCAAGTCTTTCTATTGGTTTGAACTGCTTGCAATAAACAAACTTGCTAAAAATGTACGAGTAAAATACGACATTTTGATCTCTTTACTTCGTTTCAAACCTTTCACGATAACCGCTAGAATAATTTAAATTATATCGCGCAAGGTCCTATTGCATTATGATAAAAAATATAGGGTAGGTAACTTTGAAAAAATCATATCCTGTAAGGGACTTTACTCATGGCGCGATGCGACGCGACGCGATTCGTGCGATATCGAGTTGATTGCCGATTTAAGTCGCACGTTCTTACTAATGGAGCGATGCGATGCAATTCGACCGTAAACTACAATAATCCGCCTTACTACTACGACATAAAGGCGCTGCAAACAAAAGACAAAAGATGTCGCCAGTGACGAGTAGTTGCGCAATCGAATTTCGAACAGAGAATCATAATTATATGCATTGTCATTAGGACGTACATGCAATTCGATAACGAGCAGATCTGTGAGCGATATCGTCAATCCATGCGACTCCATTAGCAAACACTAGCGACTGTCCATACCTACATTTTCTTCGGCCGGGTGCTTGTGTGATATTTGACCAATATCGTCAATCGATGCAATTTGATATCGCGTCGCGCCATGAGTAAAGTCCCTAAGTGTCTTTAATTATGTGACCAGCACTGTATATGATAAGTGTGCACAGGCATCGGAAAATGGGAAAATAATTATCATTAGTGCTTTTATCCATAAACTTTTACACGATGTGTTAAAGACTAGTACGTTATGTTTCACTGTGCTGTAGTAGTACGTTATGTTTCACTTATACTTATGTATCACGCACAGAAATATTAAAAACAAGTGGCAAGGGGGCGTGTCGGTGAAGCCGTGGTGTTGAGCGTTTCGCTCAGCTATTGACTTGTACTACTTTATTCTTGTTTTCCTATATTACTCCGACTGTATTGTTTTTGCATTAAATACATTGCTCTTTTGCAACCACCTCAGTCTATCACTGAGTGACTGAACAAGCAATGTAAAACTGACATAACGATACCTCACTAATCCGTAATGTCGCATGGTGCGTCCGTTGTATTTGAGCGGGATCCGGGAGAGTCGGATCCGACCCCCGTGTCGCGACAACACACAATGATAATTGTTTTAGTGTGAGTAAATTATACGGAAAAAGTACGCTGTAGTGTAAAGATAAGATATTTAAATGACTGAGTTATCGATGGCGCGTGTGTGCACTTGTTCGTAGTATTGTTTTGACAGAACTGTGTGCGCAATATTAGCGTTATGGAGGGGCAATTGTGGCTTCATCGGATTTCTATACATTTTGAATTCCACGCCATATCTCCTTCTATCCGTGACACAGGTAAGTATAACAGTAAAAGATAAATTTTAAATAAAAAAAATACGTTCAATAAAGGAATAAAAAAAATCTAAAAACCCACGTTTTTAAATGTCCTAAAAAGAAGAAAATAACCCTACGGGGAGAGCTGAGAGAGGGGCCACTCAAAACGTGGGGGCGTATTTTATATAAGGGATTATTTATGGGATATATTTACATGACGTGAGATCGTAGGTGTAACTTGCAAAGATACGCCCCCACGTTTTGAGTGGCCCCTCTCTCAGCCCCGTAGGGTTATTTTCTTCTTTTTAGGACATTTAAAAACGTGGGTTTTTAGATTTTTTAAATCTATTAATTATTTTATTATTTTTATCATTGTTCATCGGGTTTGAAGCTACCCTGAAAATTTCAGCCTGCTAGCTTATCGGGAAGTGCCTCAAAGCCTGTCCGCCATCTTGGACGTCCGCCATATTGGATTAATAGCCTAGCCTAGCATAAGCCACATGACTATTTTTTTCGTATTCCTGACAGCAAACCCTTTCATTTGATACCCATATCACGGGGGTGGATTTCAAACAGCCAGTCAACCATCTTGGACGTCCGCCATATTGGATTTAAGTCACGTGACTATTTTTTTCGTATTCCTGACAGCAAACCCTTTCATTTGATACCCATATCATGGGGGTGGGTTTCAAACAGCCAGTCCGCCATCTTGGGGAGGCCGCCATATTGGATTTGTTATGACGTTTCTTAGCTAGTCATGTATTGTCATCAGAAATCAAAGCGTGTACAAAATTTCAGCCTGCTAGCTTATCGGGAAGTGCCTCAAAATTGAGTTGCAAAAGTCCAACCGGAACGACAAACAAACAAACAAACAAGAAAAGTAAGTGTATAAAAACGTGGGAAAAATAACATTGTGAACTGTTTCATTGGTTTTGATTTAACCAACTCCTTGGCGAAAGTTATTAGGGCGGATCAATGATATTTTAGTAAACAGATATGTTATGAGCGCGCAAAACGTGAAGACTAGAAAACGTCCTAATTGGGACGTATTGCTTTTAGTCTGTTTCTCGCAGGACTTCGAGTGACACGTTGCGCTCTGCTACGTAATTACCATCCAAAATGCCATCGTGTCTATTTAGAAAGTGTACCAATTATGATACCAAAGTTAATAAAACACAAGGGATCTCATAACACACGTAAGTACCTACTCAAAATACTTCGATTTATTAATATACTAGCTGACCTGGCGAACTTTGTTCCGCCTTAGAGGCAATAATGAGCAGATTTTTGATTTTTTCCCACGTTTTTATACACTCACTTTTCTTGTTTGTTTGTTTGTTTGTAAGTTTGTTTGTTTGTTTGTCGTTCCGGTTGGACTTTTGCAACTCAATTTTGAGGCACTTCCCGATAAGCTAGCATGCTGAAATTTTGTACACGCTTTGAGTTCTGATGACAATACATGACTAGCTAAGAAACGTCATAACAAATCCAATATGGCGGCCTCCCCAAGATGGCGGACTGGCTGTTTGAACCCCACCCCCATGATATGGGTATCAAATGAAAGGGTTTGCTGTCAGGAATACGAAAAAAATATTTAAAAATCAAGTCAAAAGTCAATGATTCTTTATTAGCCATGTATTTTGGTGCATGGGTTGCACTGTTCAGTAAAGCACGTTGTTATAGACGTTTTTTTTTGTTTGTTTTATCATCATGAGCAAGAACAAAATAATGCAGATGGTCATCCGATCCGTGAACATGCCACGTTATACATGGTGTTAGGGACATCGACGCACAAACGGATACCATGGGTCCAGGACATTATTCTGGACCCCCCGTGTTGGAATTTTTCGTCCTAATCTTCAAAATATTAAAAAAAAAATGGATTTTTTTTTACTTTAGCCTGAAGCAGTATTCACCGAAACATGTGCGTGTGAACTGAGGGACCAAACAGGAATACGCAAAATAAAAATCGTAGGATTTAGTCGTAGACTTAAAACAATTGTAGAACAAATCTGGGAATTTGTAAACAAAATATATTAAAAACTACAGCCCTTAAAGTGTGGTCCCTCAGTCCTCACAGACCATCAGCCATATCTCGAAAAGTATTGGATAAATTAAGGTTTTGTGACAACAGACATTTAGTAAAGAAATTGTAAAGAAATTTACTGAATAACAGATCACAAAGCATCAAAGGTAAAAAATATATAACGACTAAACTGTGGTCCCTCAATCCTCATAAGAAAAATAAATAGTTTAGTGAATTTATCTAGTAAATCTTTCTTTTTCCACATGAAGTGTTAGTAAGAGTCTTAAAACATTTTGTAAAAAAGAAATGAAAAAAAATATCGACGCAATTTGAAGATAGCGAATAATAAAAACCGGCCAAGTGCGAGTTGGACTCGCCCATGAAGGGTTCCGTAGCAGCAAGCATAGATTAGAGATATAATTATATTGAGATTAGTAAGTAATATACACAAACAATAAAAATAACTTTGTTTTTCATAGTATTTGTATGAATGACAAAGTTATATTTGCGGTTTTTGAAAATGAACTATATCTCAAAAACTGCTAACTGTATCTCATCCAAACCAATTTTCGTTGGTAGTTTTGGTTGAGGTCTACATTATATATTTTTTTTAGTTTTATCATTCTCTTATTTTAGAAGTTACGGGGGGGGGGACACACTTTTTACCACTTTGGAAGTGTCTCTCGCGCAAACTGTTCAGTTTAGAAAAAAATGATGTTAGTAACCTCAATATCATTTTTAAAGACCTATTCATAGATACCCCACACGTATGGGTTTGGTGAAAAATTTTTTTTTGAGTTTCAATTCTAAGTATGGGGGGCACCCCCAAAATTTGTTTTGTTTTGATTTTTGTGTGAAAATCCTAATGCGGTTCACATAATACATCTTTCTACCAAGTTTCAACAGGATAGCTCTTATACTTTCGACAAAAAGTGGCTGTGACATACACGGACAGACAGACAGACATGACGAATCTATAAGGGTTCCGTTTTTGCCATTTGGCTACGGAACCCTAAAAATGGTCCCTCAATCCTCACCTCTACTGACATAAGTGCATGTATTAGCTGCTAGACGAGAGGATTATCTGAAAGTCTAGTGTACTTAACTTTTAGTAAAAAGTCTCTACTAAATAACAGGTACCTAAAATTGTGTATTTCTTACCCCTTAGCTGAGATAATATATTTTTTTAAATCATATAACAATGGATAGAGTAGTGTGACCACACAATGAAACAAAATGTAGACAGTACTATTATACTTTATTTAATATAGTATTAGACGAAACGAAAACAAGGTTGTACGGTTAATTTAAAGTTAGATATTGGCGTATGTGTATTTAATAAAAAGTAGATTACAAAATTAACAAATCACTTTTTATAGTAATTTAGTTTTGGATGGAGCTTAATGAATGTAGTGAATAAATATTATGAACTAGCTTCCGCCCGCGACTCCGTCCGCGCGGATGTCGGTCTTCGCGTGGATGGTTTATTTCTCCATTTTGAGTAACTCTGACAATGACATCTTATAAATATCCATTGGACCCAAATACGGCTAAGCCTATAATAATTAAGGAGATCCCTCTATTGAGCTACTGCTGTTGAGCTCGCGTTCTGTAGTAAGTATTTTTTTCATAGTAATTCCGACCTTGTATTTACAAATAACTGATCGGAACAGTCGTGCTGAAAAGCACGGTTTAAAATGACACGCATACAATATTAATTCCACAGACGACCGCTCGCCACACTGGACACGTCCGCTCGTATCAAAATTCAGAATTTATATGCATCGCGCGGCGCGGAACGCGGCTCCTTATATAGGAGTCGGGGAGGCGTGGCCCGCGTGTGCCGCAAACGGTTCAAGCCAAATCCGACTTTCGGCGCTGCAGGTTACGGCGCTGTATCCACTGCGGGTAATGCAACGTGTGTTCGCGGTTCTACAGAACAACGTCTATGAATAAAACTGAAATAAGATTTTTTTTCTACGTATTTTTCCAGGATAAAAAGTATCCTATTTTATGCCCAGGATAATAAGGTATAATTATACCAAGTTTCATCGAAATCGAACCGTTAGTTTTTACGTGATGCCTGCACATACAGACAGACAGACAGACAAAAAATTTTTTAATCACATATTTGGGTTTGGTATCGATCCAGCAACACCCCCCGCTATTTATTTTTTCAATATTTTCAATGTACAGAATTGACCCTTCTACAGATTTATTATAATAGGTTGGGGAAAAAGTTTCTTCGCATTTTTTAAGAAAATTCAAAACATTTTTAATAAAGTTTATTTACATTTAACTAAAGTATGTAGGTACCATTTTGTTTGATAACTTTTTGCCATCTTGTAGGTAGGGACATGATCCCATTGCTATAGAAATTTTGGGACTTCTGGTCAAAATACCGCGACAAGTGGTTTTGGCAGTCTTCTCGTGATGTTAACCTGACACTGCCTAAAGAATTCTGAAGAGACCGAAACAGGTGGAAATCTGAAGGTGCAAGGTTAGGACTATACGGCGGATGCATTAACACCTCCCAGCCAAACTCTCTTAATTTTTGTTGGGTGGCTAAAGATGTGTGAGGTCTAGCGTTATCATGATGAAAAACCACACCCCTTCTGTTGATTAATTCCGGCCGCTTTCTTTCAACTTCTTGCTTTAATCTCATCAGTTGTTCGCAGTAGAGTTCAGAATCGATGGTCCTGCCTGGTGGTAACAGCTCATAATGAATAATGCCCTTCCAATCCCACCACACACACAGCATCACCTTGTTGCGAGTTAACCCGGGTTTCGCCACAGTCTGTGAAGCCTGACCGGCCTTTGACCACGACCTTTTTCGCACGTTCTTGTCATACGTGATCCACTTTTCATCACCAGTTATCAGCTTCTTCAAAAATGGTTCGGTTTCATTACGTCGTAATAAAGAATCACAAATGAGTACACGGTTCATTAGGTTTCTTTCAGTGAGCTCGTGAGGTACCCAAATGTCGAGCTTTTTTGTGTACCCAGTTTTTTTCAAATGCGCCAAAACTGTTTTGTGGTCAATTTCCAGTTCTTCAGCTACGTCGTAACTACTGGTATGCCGATCTTGCTCCACTTTTTCAAAAATGGCATCCATTTTATCCGTAATAGGGCGACCAGAGCGACGTGCATCTTTGACATCAAAATTTCCGGATTGAAAACGCTTAAACCAAATTTGTGCTACTCTCACAGACACTACACTAGGTCCATAAACATCGCAAATTTTTTTCGCGGCTTGCGTTGCATTTTTACCTTTTTTAGGGTTCCGTAGTCAACAAGGAACCCTTATAGTTTCGCCATGTCCGTCCGTCCGTCCGTCCGTCTGTCCGCAGCTTAGCTCAGAGACGCCCAGCACTAGAAAGCTGTAATTTGGTGTAAATATACGGATTTGTTGCGTCAAAAAAGTGGTAAAATAAAATCTCGTAAAATATTTTTTTTAGGGTACCTCCTGTACACGTAAAGCGGGGATGTTTTTTTTTTTTCTCGCGTACCCCTTAGTGTGGGGTATCATTAAATAGGCCTTTAAAAAATATTGGTAGTTTCCATCAACAATTTTTTGATAAAAAGATTCGTTTGTGAAATATTAAGCTTTAAAGTGCTAATTTTTGCCCTACTCGAGTGTCCCCCCCCTCTACCAGCTAAACGGTTATGTTTGGGGGTGTAAAAAAATTTACAATAGTAGTATATATAACGAAGTTTAAAAGAAAATTATCATGACTAAGTGGGCTTTACAAGTTTACGAGTAATAGTTGACCAACTTATAAAACGTACTAGGATAACATTTTCCTAAACAAAATGTATCGGAGAACAACTGCAAATGTAAGTTTGTCAACTTCATTTTTACAGCTATAATAGGTAGTGGAGTGGAGTGGAGTGCAGTGGAGTGGAGTGCAGTGCAGTGGAGTGGAGTGGAGTGGAGTGGAGTGGAGCGGAGTGGAGTGGAGTGGAGCGGAGTGGAGTGGAGTGGAGTGGAGTGGAGTGGAGTGGAGCGGAGTGGAGTGGAGTGGAGCGGAGCGGAGTGGAGTGGAAGGGAGTGGAGCGGAGCGGAGCGGAGCGGAGCGGAGTGGAGTAGAGCGGAGTAGAGCGGAGTGGAGCGGAGTGGAGCGGAGTGGAGCGAAGTGGAGCGGAGTGGAGTGGGGTAGTGTGGGGTGGAGGGTCGAAAATCGCTTGAACCTTTTTAACAGGTTCATAGCGATTTTCGACGTGCCTTGACACCTCTCAAGTTTTTTTTTTAATACGTCATAAATCGTAAACCTTTCAAAGTTGGAACCAATTACAAGAACTTTTATAGTATGTTATTACTTGCTGCTACGGAACCCTTTATGGGCGAGTCCGACTCGCTCTTGGCCGGTTTTTTGTAGTAAAATTTTAAAATGTATCGAATTTCTTCATTAGATTCACTCATCTTGATGGTACGAAAAACAAATGAAAATCACACATTTTCCTAATTTGAATTTGGAATTATGTTCTTTAAAATTTAAACTTTCAATGATACCAAAACCAGCGAGATACAAATAGTATAGCCAAAGAGATTTTATTACAAGTTCATACATACTATAATGCGAAAAGACTTTTTCCCCAACCTAATATGTATATAGATAAATATTTTTTGATCAGTACTTTCAATCATTTTGAGATGTTCATCATTATAACAAAAGAAACGCTCATTCATAAAACAGTGACATCGGTAATGACCAAAACCCCCTGAAATTAATGCTGGAATGAATTCAGATGCCCATGATTTTGTTGTTTACCGTTATGGTAGTTTTTTTAAAGTTAATTTCTTTCAGTGCCATTCAAATCAAATGATATTATTTTTGAAAGCTCGTAATTATAACTAAGTTGGTCATCACAAGTGACACATGTCCATGTCATGTCCTTGTCTAATGTTTGTTTTCTATTGTTGATGTCAAGTGTAGCTTATTCTCAGTTTTCTATTTTATTAATCCATATAAACACTATGCGTACGTAAAAATCGCATGTGCGTGTGAACTGAGGGACCAAACAGGAATACGCAAAATAAAAATCGTAGGATTTAGTCGTAGACTTAAAACAATTGTAGAACAAATCTGGGAATTTGTAAACAAATATATTAAAAACTACAGCCCTTAAAGTGTGGTCCCTCAGTCCTCACAGACCATCAGCCATATCTCGAAAAGTATTGGATAAATTAAGGTTTTGTGACAACAGACATTTAGTAAAGAAATTGTTAAGAAATTTACTGAATAACAGATCACAAAGCATCAAAGGTAAAAAATATATAACGACTAAACTGTGGTCCCTCAATCCTCATAAGAAAAATAAATAGTTTAGTGAATTTATCTAGTAAATCTTTCTTTTTCCACATGAAGTGTTAGTAAGAGTCTTAAAACATTTTGTAAAAAAGAAATGAAAAAAAATATCGACGCAATTTGAAGATAGCGAATAATAAAAATGGTCCCTCAATCCTCACCTCTACTGACATAAGTGCATGTATTAGCTGCTAGACGAGAGGATTATCTGAAAGTCTAGTGTACTTAACTTTTAGTAAAAAGTCTCTACTAAATAACAGGTACCTAAAATTGTGTATTTCTTACCCCTTAGCTGAGATAATATATTTTTTTAAATCATATAACAATGGATAGAGTAGTGTGACCACACAATGAAACAAAATGTAGACAGTACTATTATACTTTATTTAATATAGTATTAGACGAAACGAAAACAAGGTTGTACGGTTAATTTAAAGTTAGATATTGGCGTATGTGTATTTAATAAAAAGTAGATTACAAAATTAACAAATCACTTTTTATAGTAATTTAGTTTTGGATGGAGCTTAATGAATGTAGTGAATAAATATTATGAACTAGCTTCCGCCCGCGACTCCGTCCGCGCGGATGTCGGTCTTCGCGTGGATGGTTTATTTCTCCATTTTGAGTAACTCTGACAATGACATCTTATAAATATCCATTGGACCCAAATACGGCTAAGCCTATAATAATTAAGGAGATCCCTCTATTGAGCTACTGCTGTTGAGCTCGCGTTCTGTAGTAAGTATTTTTTTCATAGTAATTCCGACCTTGTATTTACAAATAACTGATCGGAACAGTCGTGCTGAAAAGCACGGTTTAAAATGACACGCATACAATATTAATTCCACAGACGACCGCTCGCCACACTGGACACGTCCGCTCGTATCAAAATTCAGAATTTATATGCATCGCGCGGCGCGGAACGCGGCTCCTTATATAGGAGTCGGGGAGGCGTGGCCCGCGTGTGCCGCAAACGGTTCAAGCCAAATCCGACTTTCGGCGCTACAGGTTACGGCGCTGTATCCACTGCGGGTAATGCAACGTGTGTTCGCGGTTCTACAGAACAACGTCTATGAATAAAACTGAAAATAAGATTTTTTTTCTACGTATTTTTCCAGGATAAAAAGTATCCTATTTTATGCCCAGGATAATAAGGTATAATTATACCAAGTTTCATCGAAATCGAACCGTTAGTTTTTACGTGATGCCTGCACATACAGACAGACAGACAGACAAAAAATTTTTTAATCACATATTTGGGTTTGGTATCGATCCAGCAACACCCCCCGCTATTTATTTTTTCAATATTTTCAATGTACAGAATTGACCCTTCTACAGATTTATTATAATATATGTATATAGATAAATATTTTTTGATCAGTACTTTCAATCATTTTGAGATGTTCATCATTATAACAAAAGAAACGCTCATTCATAAAACAGTGACATCGGTAATGACCAAAACCCCCTGAAATTAATGCTGGAATGAATTCAGATGCCCATGATTTTGTTGTTTACCGTTATGGTAGTTTTTTTAAAGTTAATTTCTTTCAGTGCCATTCAAATCAAATGATATTATTTTTGAAAGCTCGTAATTATAACTAAGTTGGTCATCACAAGTGACACATGTCCATGTCATGTCCTTGTCTAATGTTTGTTTTCTATTGTTGATGTCAAGTGTAGCTTATTCTCAGTTTTCTATTTTATTAATCCATATAAACACTATGCGTACGTAAAAATCGCTGAGCTGATACACATTAAATGTACAATAAAAAATGAAGGTAGTTTAACTTAATGTTACTTCAAGTTTGGTATCAGCTTGCTAATAAACTTAGTTATGTATTAAAAAAAGGAAATGTTATAAAAAAAAACCTAGGACTGCATAATCTTCCTTTATCTACCGATATCACTATTATGAGAACGATAGTTTCTTTTGCTATGATGATCAATACTTCAAAATTATTGTATGTAGGTACTGACAAAAGTATTGTAATAATTAGTGGTTAATTAATTTTGCAAACCACTTTTTTATTAAATATAGATACGCCACGGACCACGCCCGACTCGACGGCGCGTTGTGTTCCACGAAGAGGGTCAGCATAATAAGGGCCACCCCATAGAGGGCCAAAGCCTGCCGGGGCCGCGGGACTTATGAATTACCGTGACTCCGGAATGTAAAGGGCTATTGAAGGGCACCGTGGATTTTATTCAGTACGAGTCTGACGATTTTACCACAAAAAAAATACACATACGCCACATGTAATATATCTAACATTCACAACAACATGAACAACAACATGAAAATATCTAACATTATATTTTCATGTAATATATCGTTTAATACTATATTAAATAAAGTATAATAGTACTGTCTACATTTTGTTTCATTGTGTGGTCACACTACTCTATCCATTGTCATACGATTTAAAAAAATATATTATCTCAGCTAAGGGGTAAGAAATACACAATTTTAGGTACCTGTTATTTAGTAGAGACTTTTTACTAAAAGTTAAGTTACACTAGACTTTCAGATAATCCTCTCGTCTAGCAGCTAATACATGCACTTATGTCAGTAGAGGTGAGGATTGAGGGACCATTTTTATTATTCGCTATCTTCAAATTGCGTCGATATTTTTTTTCATTTCTTTTTTACAAAATGTTTTAAGACTCTTACTAAAACTTCATGTGGAAAAAGAAAGATTTACTAGGTAATATTCACTAAACTATTTATTTTTCTTATGAGGATTGAGGGACCACAGTTTAGTCGTTATATATTTTTTACCTTTGATGCTTTGTGATCTGTTATTCAGTAAATATCTTTACAATTTCTTTACTAAATGTCTGTTGTCACAAAACCTTAATTTATCCAATACTTTTCGAGATATGGCTGATGGTCTGTGAGGACTGAGGGACCACACTTTAAGGGCTGTAGTTTTTAATATATTTTTTTACAAATTCCCAGATTTGTTCTACAATTGTTTTAAGTCTACGACTAAATCCTACGATTTTTATTTTGCGTATTCCAGTTTGGTCCCTCAGTTCACACGCACATACCGAAACAGTTTTTTACAGCTTGGCAAAAAACAGTAGAAAACCGGAAGTCGCCACTGTCCTCTCGCTACCAGCACTTTGAATGATCTTATTTTATTTATTTTCACTTATTACGTTAGTTTTATGGCACAATAATAAATCTTACAAACCTGCGTCTTTGGTTACATCAAATATCAAATATTTTAAAACGTTGTCAGCAAATAAAAATTTTAGTTCCGTTTCAAGACGTTCTGGCCAAGCTGTAGTATTGAAGACCGGTGAGCGCCGGGCGGCATGAACATTATTCTTCATGTTTTCCTAGTACTTTTTGTTCAGATCCCTTATTCAATTTCGGCACCAATACCTTCTTCGTGATCATGTTACTAAGTATTATGTCACGTCTCACGGAAACAGGATAAAAATTTGATCATCTTGGTGGCGGCATGGCATTGATAATTATGATAATATCGGCACAATAGGTTTAGAAACTCAACACAAACACATCAACCAGTCAATTGCTGTTTTGATTGATATTTTTTTTTTTTAAACCTTAAATGTTCGTTTTGAAGACGAATTGACGGTTTTTGGTCAGTTTTTATACTGGTTTGTTCTTTGAGAGATGTGTTGTATAGTAGTAATTATTATTATGGTTGCGGTTGTCTTTGTAGGCGGAGTACGAGTTTCAAGAGCACCTGAACAGTTTGAAGATCCGGCTCGAAGATGGCGGGACGCGGTGCATGGTGGAGCGGCGCGGGCGCGACATCTCGGGCAAGTGGATCTACCTGTGCTGCCCGTGCGCAGCGGTCTGCAGCGGCGAGAGCATCCTACAGGTGAGACCACACTACAACTAGACTTAGCGACCTAGCTCATGACGCGATACGTGCGATTTGCCACTTACTAAAAATGAAAATCGCCCTTGCTACTACGATATAATGATGCAATTCGACTGACTTGCATCGTCGTGGCGAGCGTGTTTTATTTTTCATCTATACGTGGATAACCGCACGTTATACGTCATATGTCGTAGTAGGGATAATTTTTACTTGTAGTTGAAATCGGTGGAATTGCGTCGCATCGCGTCATCAGGAAGCTCGCATAGTTGAGGTATCATCAGTTAATCATAATTTCTGAAAACCTATTGGCTGCTGCGTGTCCCTGGTTCGATTCCCGCATGGAACAAATAATCTATATGTCGGAGGATGACCGTCTCCATCATAATTATTGGCACTCATAGAGGGTTTTCTTTACTGTGGGCGTCGTCGGTGGGTAGTGTTGGATAAAGAAAGCAGTCTTTTACACTTGACAATCATCTTGGTTTATTTTTCCTATTTAGCACTAATAAACACTGCACTATAACTGCACTTAATAATGTATGGGTAGTTATACGTATCTCAGATCGCGGGATCGTTCAGTGATGCGTTCGCGCCGGCTAGCGGCTGCCAACAGAAAGGTGCCGTCGACTGTCGCTAGCGCGCGCCACACCGACTCCATCGAGCGCCACCGGATGGCTCTGGAGTTCCGGATACGACTCGATTCCGACAAGGCCGTCCTGCTTGCACACGTCCTCGTGTGATCTTCTTCTTCAGCCTCTTTCTACCATCTTGGTGTAGGCCTACTTCAACTCTTTCAACTCGTCCCCGTGTGATAATCACTCTGAAACACAAAATAGTCCACGACAGAATACTGTTTCTGTTAGCGACGAATAATAATCGCATCAAGCAATTATGTAAATATGTAGTAATTAGAAAGATTAGGCTAGTTTGAGCAATAAAACTATTGTTATTATATTTAATAAGGATTGGGTAAATGTAGAAATGTGCATTTTATAAGTACCTTCAAATATATTGATAATTTGTTTTGTTTTTTATTTTTCCCACCTGGTGTCTCTGCTGATGCCACAAAGTAAACCCATAGTAGGGTAAACATAAAAATGCACATTTCACATACACCGTCAAGTAAGTTGAGAAACTGTGTTGTCCCGAAAAAGTAAGCAAAGTGATAGGTAGACGTAAAAAGTGTAAATTTTACAAATACCCTCAAAAACAGTGATAAATAATTGTAATTCCAATTTTTGGCACTTGGTGTCTCTGCCTGTAGGTTGATGCAAAATTGGTTTTTTGTCATTTTTTGGGTCTAAAAATTAAGGTTTTTATAAGGTTTTTATGTAATTAGATAGAATAAGTTAACCCCTAGGCTATAAGATGAATTGTAAAGCAAAAGGGGAAAGTTTACCATAGAAAACTGCCAAATTAAGGTTCCCCATACAAAGTCGCATTAGTGCCGTGTGCAAAAATGGATTGCTCTGATTTGGCTGAAAGAAAAAATATTAGGGTCGTGTGCAAATTTTAAAGGATCTGATTGGTCAGAGCTCTGTATAAAAAAGGGGTAGTTTTCTATGGCATTCATTCCGAAAACCAGCAGTATTATAATAAACAAGAAGTAAGAAAGTAATCCGGAGTCTCATTAGCGCCGAACCCTACTTGAAGCCTTCAGTATCTACCGCCAGCGATCCTACGAGTGCAATAGTCTATAGTGGTCCTTCGAGAAGCCGGATCGGGTTCAAGAAAACTGAAGATGCCTTCTACAAGATCAGGATCAGTGCAGTCCAAGGCTACGGGAGAAAGTACTTCGTCGGTCGACGGGAGTGCAAGCACGCCGAGTGAAACTACAAGCGAGGCGACTACGAGCGCGTCAATTACAAGTCGGTCAACGCTCACTAGAAGATCGCCGCCGCCTAGCGTACGAGCCCACCAGTCGTCCATTCGTCAGCAGAATACTGCCGGGAGGGAATCAGCATCGGGGGGAGCGACTCGCACCGCGCCCCTAGCCAGCACCGTGGAAGAGGAAGTTGAAGCGTCTGATCCCGCACGCCGAGAAGAAAGCCACAACACTACGCGGCAGAACCCAGATAGAAGTGTTGCTGTGAAGTTACGTCGAGATGAAGGAAGTGTACCGACGTCAATAGATGGGAGTCTGCAGCAGCCTCGCCCTAAGAAGCCAACCCGCGAAATAGACACGCAGTCCGTCCGCTCGTCGCATAGGAAGAGAGCAGAAGCGCAAGCAAAGTTAACAGTGGCACTAAGGGAATTGGAATTGGCAGAAGCGCGATCAAGAGTGGCTCAGGCTGAACTAGAACTAGCAACAGCAGAGTCAGAAGAAGAAGATGGTGCCGGAGAAGAGATGTACGAGCAAACTCAAGAAGTCGAGAGGTGGTTCATCCAATCTGGGGTCAAGCCTAGCAATGATAATAGGCCGACTGAAACTGAAGAAAAGAAGAGTGACATCCACGAGTTAGCCCAAGTCATCGTCAAGCTGTCAGAGAAGTCACGTGACGTCGCAACGCCGAAGCACTTCGAGCTCCCTCACTTCAGCGGGTCCTGTGAAGAATGGTTGCCGTTCAAGAGATCATATGAAGACGGGGCTGCCTCCTTCAGCGACGCACAGAACTTAGCGCGCCTCAGAAGAGCAATTCAAGGTGCAGCCAGAGAAGCCGTCCAGAGCCTGCTGTTTACAGCTGAAGATCCACGCGAAGTGCTCAGGGGATTAGAAGCCAGATTCGGAAGACCTGGGGCATTGGCACTGGCAGAACTAGAGAAGATGAAGAACCTGCCAAAGGTGGGCGAGAACCCAAGCGACATATGTGTGTTCGCAAGCAGAGTGAAGAACGCCGTCCAAACCATCAAGGCATTGAAGAAGTCGCAGTACCTCAGTTCTCCTGAAACATTGAAGGCCATAGTAGACAAGATGCCACCATCAATGAAATTCCGATGGTTCGCCTACCATAGAACCAGAAGGGAGGAAGAAATTCAAGAGTTGCTACTCATCGAAGCGTTTCTAGAAATAGAAAGCGACATGTGCGGGGACTTTGCTCCACCTGAAGTGTTTTCGGAGCAAAAGAAAGGGTCAAGAAAACCTGTACATACAGTGCAAGAAGTGTCTCAAGAAAAATATAAGAAGTCATGTCCGATCTGTGAAGAAGAGCATTTTGTGATAGAATGCAAGAAGTTTAAAGAAGCTAACATAGATGAAAAATGGGGCATTATCAAGAAGGCTAGACTATGCTTCAAGTGTCTTCGGTTCAAGCACTCAAGAATCAACTGCAAAGCTCCAGTCTGCAAGAAGTGTGGAAGATGGCATCATACTATCCTGCACTCTGAAAAACCACCAGAGTCAGCAGAAAAGAAAGAAGACAAGGAAAGCGCACCAGAAGAGACAGTCGCCTCGATCCACAACAGCAAAGGGGAAGAGAAAATTTATTTGAAGATGATTCCAGTGGATCTCTACGGGCCGAAAGGCCACGCTCGTGTGCTGGCACTGCTAGATGAAGGCTCAACAGTCACACTCTTGGACGCTTCAATAGCCAAGAAGATCGGAGCCGAGGGAAATAAAGAAACCCTCGCAATCGAAACAGTCGGCGGGAAAGTTATAAAGAAAGATAGTTCACAGAAGATCCAGTTGAAGATAAAAGGGGCTCATAGAAGAGACAAGAGGCCAATCATAGCAAGAACCATCGACGACCTGAAGCTTTCAGAGCAAAGTATAAGCAAGAACACGGTGAAGAATTGTCAGCATCTGAAGGCAATTGAAGAGCAACTTCTCTACGTCACAGAAAGACCCAAGCTGTTGATTGGTCAAGACAACTGGGGACTCATAGTTACAAGAAGACTGAAGAAAGGCAAGCCAGCCGATCCCGTGGCTTCTCTCACTAGCCTCGGGTGGGTGCTGCATGGATGTGAATCAGGGACGAATGCCATTGTAAACTTCATTCACCATGGCAAGTCTACAGTCGAAGAAGTCGAAGAGCAGAATTTAGAAGAGTTAGTAAGAGAGCACTTCCAGTTAGAATCGCTTGGGGTCCAGAATCGCTTGCCAACTAATGACAGCGATAGAAGAGCACTAGAAACCCTCGAGAAGACTACGAAGAGACTAGCCAGCGGTCGATTCGAGACAGGGCTCTTGTGGAAGAAAGAAGACGAGACCCTACCCAACAACTACAGACAAGCACTCCGTCGCCTAGTCAATATTGAAAAGAAGTTGGATCAAGATGAAGAAATCAAAGAGTCCTATGAGAAGCAGATCCAAAGCTTGATTGAAAAGGGATACGCAGAGAAGGTTCCAGAAACTGCGAATAAAAGAAGATTATTTTACTTACCACACTTTGCCGTCGTGCACCCAGTCAAGAAGAAGCCAAGAATAGTCTTCGACGCAGCTGCCAAGTATGAAGGAAAGAGCCTCAATGACGCCTTGTTATCGGGGCCAGACTTATTACAATCATTGTTCGGCGTGTTGCTGCGCTTCAGGGAAAGGCCAGTGGCTGTCATGGCTGATATCCAAGATATGTTTCTTCGAATCAAAGTAAGAGAAAGCGACCGAGATAGCCTCCGATTCCTGTGGCGTGGAAGTCAAAGAACGGGCAAGCCTGAAGAGTTTCGAATGTCTTCAATCATCTTCGGAGCAGCGTCATCACCGGCAACAGCAATATATGTGATGAATAAGAACGCAGAAGACTTTAAGAAGACTCATCCTGAAGCGGTGAAAGCAATAGAAAGAAATCATTACATGGATGACTATCTTCAGAGTTTTACAACTACAGCTGAAGCAAAGAAGATATCAAAAGAAGTAAAGGAAATTCACGCAGTGGCAAGCTTCCATTTGAAAGGCTGGGCCAGCAACAACGCGAAGGTTCTGTCAGAAGTAGAAGATACTAATAAAGAAGACTCCCTACAACTGACGAAAGAAGAGAAGACACTGGGGCTAAGATGGCTGGTGAAGGAGGACGCACTAGCGTTCAATGTTGGTCTGCGCAATACATCGCAAGACCTACTAGAAGGAAGAAGAACTCCGACGAAGAGAGAAGTTACAAGCGCCGTAATGTCAACCTTTGATCCTATGGGCTTCGCGACGCCAGTCTTAATACAAGGAAAGAAATTAATTCAAGACATTTGGCGTACAAAAATTGGCTGGGATGAAATAATCAATGAAAACCAGAAAGAGACCTGGTTGAAGTACCTAGAAGAGGTGTCGGCGCTGATGAGACTTCGGATACCAAGATGCTTTTCACCCCGCAGTAGAAAAGGGCAACTGCACACATTCACCGACGCAAGTGAAGAAGCATACGCAGCGGTAGTCTACTGGAGGACGGTTGAACCTGGCGATAAGATTCACATCTCCATGATCGCCGGCAAAGCAAGAGTGACACCAACAAAACCAGTGTCAATTCCAAGGCTAGAACTACAAGCAGCCTTGCTTGGCACCAGGCTGGCAACCACAATAGAAAAGGAGATGGAACTTGAGGCAACAGCCCGCACCTACTGGACGGACTCCAGCACAGTACTTCAGTGGATCAAGGCAGAACCAAGAAGGTTTAAAACCTTTGTGGCCAACCGATTGGCAGAGATCGAGGAGCGGACCAGGCCCGAAGACTGGAGATGGGTACCTACTAAAGAAAACCCAGCAGACGACGCCACGAGGGGAACACCGACTGAATTCGATTACAACGCAAGGTGGTTTCAAGGGCCGTCATTTCTCCGTCAACCAGAAGAAGAGTGGCCATACAAAGACTTTAAACCAGAGGGTACTATGTTGGAAGAAAAGAACAAACAAAGAGTGACGGCGATAAAGGCTGAGGAGGTCTTACTCAACCTGGAGAGGTTCTCGAGCTGGGAGCGACTGCTGCGCGTGACGGCCAGAGTGGTTGCTTTCGCATGCCTCTTATTGAAGAAGACCCGTAAAGCAACCAACGCCGCCGTCCGTCAGAAGGAAGAGCCCTGGAGACCCCATAGAAGACCCCAGAAGAAGAAGACACAAATCGCCAAACTACCAGTCAGCAAAGAGAGGAAGAGGTTGTACCTGCCGCTAGAAGACGAACACTTAAGAAAAGCAGAAGAAATATTAATGAAAATAAGTCAGAATGACAGTTTCAAGTCAGATATAAGGAATTTAAAGGAAAAGAAGCCCTTGGAAAACGCAAGTCGGCTTAAGAAAATCGACGTCTACCTAAATGACGCCGATATCATTAAATTAAGAAGCAGAACAATGAAGTTTCAAGGCGAAGAAAGAAGAAAAATGAATCCTATCATACTAGATGGGAAACAGAAAATCACGCGTCTCATCATACAACACTATCACGAGAAGTTTCTTCACGGGAACACTGCCACAGTAATGAACGAGCTACGTCAGAAATATTGGATTCTAAGTTTAAGAGCGACCTTAAAGGCGGTTGCCCACAGCTGTCAGCGATGCAAGACAAAGAAGAGTTTGCCAGAAGTGCCCCCGACAGGAGACCTACCAAGCGAGAGACTGCAACATCATCAGTTCCCGTTCGCTTGCACTGCCGTTGATTACTTTGGGCCGATGCAGGTCACTATAGGGAGAAGAGTCGAGAAGCGCTGGGGGGCGCTATTCACTTGTCTTACAACCAGAGCCATTCACTTGGAGTTGGTACCCTCTCTCAGTACCAGCTCAATGATAATGGCACTTCGACGAATGGCAGCAAGAAGAGGAACCCCAAAAACCATATTCAGCGACAACGGAACCAATTTCGTTGGGGCAAGCAAGGAGCTAGAAGAGGCTGCGCAAGAAAGGGGCATCAAGTGGAAATTTATTCCCCCGGGGAGCCCAAACATGGGGGGCGCCTGGGAAAGACTCGTGCGAACAGTCAAGACTGCGCTGGCGGCAGTGCTCAACGAGAGAAACCCACCTGAAGAAGTACTTCATACTCTTATGACTGAGGTCGAACACATAGTAAACTCCAGACCTCTAACCCCAATCAGTATGGAGCCAGAAGATGAAGAAAGTCTGACACCAAACCACTTTCTACTGGGAAGATCGTGTGGAGCAATGGCGCCGGGAGAATTCGACGACACAGAGTTGATTGGGAAGCCAAGCTGGAAAACTACCCAAAGGCTTGCTGACCACTTCTGGAAGAGATGGATCAACGAGTACCTACCGCTCTTGATGCCAAGGGCAATCAAAGGGAGGCAGACAACCGACCCGAGGGAAGGAGACATCGTGTTAATAGTCGACGCATCGCTACCCAGAAACTCATGGCCTCGAGGGGAAGTTATCAAGGCGTACCCTGGGCCAGATGGGAGAACCAGAGTGCTGGACGTGAGGACATCGGGTGGAGTGCTTCGGCGACCTACACGACGGGTCATCGTGCTAGTCCCCGCGGCTTCGTCGCTTCAAGAGGATGATGTGCTGCGCACCGTGGGGGAGAATGTTAGCGACGAATAATAATCGCATCAAGCAATTATGTAAATATGTAGTAATTAGAAAGATTAGGCTAGTTTGAGCAATAAAACTATTGTTATTATATTTAATAAGGATTGGGTAAATGTAGAAATGTGCATTTTATAAGTACCTTCAAATATATTGATAATTTGTTTTGTTTTTTATTTTTCCCACCTGGTGTCTCTGCTGATGCCACAAAGTAAACCCATAGTAGGGTAAACATAAAAATGCACATTTTACATACACCGTCAAGTAAGTTGAGAAACTGTGTTGTCCCGAAAAAGTAAGCAAAGTGATAGGTAGACGTAAAAAGTGTAAATTTTACAAATACCCTCAAAAACAGTGATAAATAATTGTAATTCCAATTTTTGGCACTTGGTGTCTCTGCCTGTAGGTTGATGCAAAATTGGTTTTTTGTCATTTTTTGGGTCTAAAAATTAAGGTTTTTATAAGGTTTTTATGTAATTAGATAGAATAAGTTAACCCCTAGGCTATAAGATGAATTGTAAAGCAAAAGGGGAAGGTTTACCATAGAAAACTGCCAAATTAAGGTTCCCCATACAAAGTCGCATTAGTGCCGTGTGCAAAAATGGATTGCTCTGATTGGCTGAAAGAAAAAATATTAGGGTCGTGTGCAAATTTTAAAGGATCTGATTGGTCAGAGCTCTGTATAAAAAAGGGGTAGTTTTCTATGGCATTCATTCCTAAAACCAGCAGTATTATAATAAACAAGAAGTAAGAAAGTAATCCGGAGTCTCATTAGCGCCGAACCCTACTTGAAGCCTTCAGTATCTACCGCCAGCGATCCTACGAGTGCAATAGTCTATAGTTTCACTCGGTCATTCCTGACCAAACTCTAGATTCAGTTCGTCGGCGAAAATACAGCGATTTTGAAAATCTGAATGTGGTCAGCAACTTTTAAGGCTGACTGTACTATTAGCAAATTGCGAACGATTTTTGGACAGTAGCGAGTAATTTGGCTACTAAATTACTCGCATTTTAGTTAATATTTTAGTCGAGTAGCTACTAAATTACTCACTACTCGACTAAAATACTAGCCTAGTCCGAACTAGGCATTACAGATAGTTGTTACTAGTCCAGCTGATTGTGGGTTTAAATGTTTGTAAATGCACACACAACACTATACGAGAGGAATACCTCGTGTGGAATACCACACGAGGAATTCCTATCGTGTGGTGTCGTGTGTTAAACAATAGTTATACTACAAAAAAAGAATTAAAATTTAAAAAACCCCCGACAAAAAACCAAGTTCCCTTTAAAAAGTAATAAATAATAAAAACAAATAAAACAATACGTCGCGTTGGGGGACCGCTTCAAATTATTTATTATCTACGATTTTTTTCGGTCCCCCAACGCGACGTATTGTTTTATTTGTTTTTATTATTTACTAGCTGTGCCCGCGACTTCGTTCGCGTGGAGGTCGGAACTCAACAATGTATTTTTTTAGTGCCAACATTAGCTGTAAACCATCATTCTGGAGCATACATAAATAGTCGCGTCAATGAAGCCTTTGCTTCGGAAGTCCTCAAGAACAGCTCCGATTTTGATGATTTTTTTTTTAAATATTTTGTTTTTTTATACTCTTTAAAAACAGAAACCTTTTAGAGCGGGGACGGAACTATTTATATTGTTTAAACAATATCAACGACATTTATACAGGGTGTTTTGTAATTGGATGCGGTCCTTGAAATGGGTGATACTAGACCTTATTTGCAACAATTTTTACCCCGACAGCATGGGGTCTAAACTAAATGGTTTTAGAGATATCGAACTTTAAAGATTTTTCGAAAAATTTCCACCTCTCCCTCATGAAGTGCTTAGTGTTAGAAAGTAGCGATGGTTATCACCTACAATTTATACTTTTCTGATAGAATATGAATGGCTGCATTTAATGGATACAAGTTTGTTATAAAACTAATCATATCTTGGGAAATTAAGTGTCATAAAGTTTCTGTTTTGAAATTTTCTGAAAACTTCCATTATCTTTCAAAGCACATTTTTCAAAATAAATGTATGACACTTGGTGTAAAAATTACAGAAAAAACTTCCTTGTCTCGTTACCTTTCCAAAATGGTGCCACAGTATCCACTTTTAGTTAGTGTCTTACCAGAAAATTAGGGTTGTTACTGATGAGGTAGTAAATCAACGAGGATCGGTTATGTTTTTTCAACCCAACTTTTTTTTCTGTAGTTTTTGTCCAAACTGCTATCTGATATTAGCTTTTTGAGTCAATGCACTAAATCCTGGTCGATCACATCAGGCAAAATCGGTCTTTATCTGAAGTATTTTTATCTATGGACCAGATAGTCAAACCATCAATTTTCTTCCATTTGAAACAGCTACTTGAAACAGATATCATCATCATCATCAGCCTATAAATGTTCCTACTGCTGGGACACAGGCCTCCTCTCTGAAAGAGGGAGTGGGCCGGAAACAGATGTACAATGACGAAATGTTTGTAAGCTCGGTTTCACAAAAAAAAAACTAAACTGGCGTGCATAAAAGTTAGGTCACCCAGCTGGTGGGACAGGTAAAAATACTCGTGATAAAGACCGTTCTTGCCTGATATGATCAACCAGGATTAAGCGCATTGACTCAAAAAGCTAATATCAGATAGCAGTTTGGACAAAAACTACAGAAAAAAAAAGTTGGGTTGAAAAAACATGACCGATCCTCGTTGATTTACTACCTCATCAGTAACAACCCTAATTTTCTGGTAAGACACTAACTAAAAGTGGGTACTGTGGCACCATTTTGGAAAGGTAACGAGACAAGGAAGTTTTTTTCTGTAATTTGTACACCAAGTGCCATACATTTATTTTGAAAAATGTGCTTTGAAAGACAAGGGAAGTTTTCAGAAAATTTCAAAACAGAAACTTTATGACACTTAATTTCCCAAGATATGATTATTTTTACAACAAACTTGTTTTCATTAGATGCAACCATTCATATTCTATCAGAAAAGTATAAATTGTAAGTGATAACCATCGCTACTTTCTAACACTAAGCACTTCATGAGGGAGAGGTGGAAATTTTTCGAAAAATCTTTATTGTTCAATATCTCTAAAACCATCCAGTTTAGACCCCATGCTGTCAGGGTAAAAATTGTTGCAAATAAGGTCTAGTATCACCCATTTCAAGGACCGCATCCAATTACAAAACATCCTGTATAAATGTCGTTGATATTGTTTAAACAATATAAATAGTTCCGTCCCCGCTCTAAAAGGTTTCTGATTTTAAAGAGTATAAAAATTCAAAATATTAAAAAAAAAAACATCGAAATCGGAGCTGTTCTTGAGGACTTCCGAAGATTGCATGTTTTATGTATTCATTGACGCGACTAAAATATGCGTACGTAAATTATCAAATGAGTGGGTAGGAGGCTACCCAGGGCAGGGTAAGAGGGACTGTCAGACTTGTACTGATTAAAATCTTCGGTGTCCTATAAATCCTATAATAGGCCTTTACGTTCTGGGGTCAAGGTAATTCGATAGTTCCGCGACCCCGGCAGGCTTTGGCCTTCTATCATCATCCTATCCCATCCTATCCTATCCTATCCCATCCTATCCCATCCTATAATATTAGGTTATTATTAGGATTAATATTGTGTTAATGAAAATACCTTCGCAAGTAATGCATTACTTTAAAATCAAATTTGATTTCCATAAAAAAGGTTATAATGACTTAACCTTAAAAGATAAATGTATGCTCTCGCGGACTTTATTTTAGAACTTTTTATCAGGAATAATTCCGTAGTACATTATTTTTGCGTATCTTTAACCGTATACGCAGCGCACGCAACGGAAGCTCTCGAAATGGAATCCATTTTCCCGATTTTGAAACATTTCTCTTTACTGCTCCGCTCCTATTGGTGATAGCGTGATGTTATATAGCCTATAGCCTTCCTCTATAAATGGTCTATTCAACACAAAAAGAATTTTTCAATTCGAACCAGTAGTTCCTGAGATTAGCGCGTTCAAACAAACAAACAAACAAACTCTTCAGCTTTATAATATTATAGTATAGATTACTTTTTAAAGGGAACTTGGTTTTTTGTCAGGGGTTTTTTAAATTTTTAATTTATTTTTTTATTTTATACTTTTTATAGGTAGGTACATACTTATTTTATATCATTTTATGTTGAGCGGTTACAGCACATTGACAAATCATCTTTAACAGAATTACAAAGACTGAGATTGTAGTAATTGACACTCTCACTTGACCATCGGATTTCCATTTCCCAATTTCCCCAGCACCAATTTTCTCATCAAACCATGCTAAGAACACTCGATTAAATCATCAATATTCCCATTCAGTGCGCTTTCATTTAAAACCCCACTCGAGTTTATTTGCAAACCTTCGGTTACCCTTCCCCACTTTCACCCCCATAACTTTTAAATGGCTCAACCGATTTTCATCAAACATGTCTAAAAACACTCGCCCGTAAATTACCTTTAATACAAAAAAAAAACTAAATTGAAATCGCTTCATCCGTTCGGGCTCTATGGTGCCACAGACAGACAGACAGACAGACACGTCAAACTTATAACACCCCTCTTTTTCCGTCGGGGGTTAAAAACGGAATTTCAGGATGTTAGTTTCTGCAGACACCGTAGAACTCCGCATACAATAAATATATTGATATTAACAATATATGGAGCTACTTATCTATTGTTTGTCCTTGCAGATTCATATTTCGGGGAAGAAACATAAGAAAAAGCTGTCGACGCGGGATGTCTGGCCCAATATCATCTTCAACCAAACTACTGTCAAGAGTGGCGGTAAATGCATTATTTATTCATAAAGAGTTCTCGGACTAGTCATTCCTAGATTAGATTCCATTAGACAGGCCTGTTGGTCTAGAGGTTAGTGACCCTGACTGCTATGCCGGAGGTCGTGGGTTCGATTCCCACCCAGGACAAAATGTTTGTGATGAGCACGATCATTTGTTCTGTGTCTGGGTGTAATTTATCTATAATATTTATGTATTTATAAATATATAAGTATGTTTACCAGTTGTCTAGTACCCATAACACAAGCTCTGCTTAGCTAGGGACTATAGATAGAGTTGTGTGATCAGTGTGGAATGTTATTAAAATTATTATTATTATTCCAAAACAAAAGATCAGTGGCGGCCGCGACTTACGAAAAACAACGACGCAAAAGGCAACCGAAGGTAGAATACCCCCGTCGTTTGATTCCTACGTAAAACAAGTGAACATCTCCAAGGAAAACATTTAGGGCTGATTTTTCAATAGTCAGATAACTTTTATATGAGGAATAATAATGGCAGTTTGACATATAGTCTTTGTTGACAGCTTATCTATAGAAAATATGTCAAACCGCTATTTTTATTCCTCAGATAAAACTTATCTGACTATTGAAAAATCAGCCCTTAAATGTGGCTTCACTGAAAACGTTACGTTTTGTTTCGACCACGGAATCTGGACCTTTTATAATCTAAGGTGTAGACTTTCAGTCAGTAAGGGCCAAGCCACGGCGCCTGAGCAGTGCCGCAACGGTTAATGTATCTTCTATATATACACCGTGTTCTTCACGTTATCCATAAACTTTAGCAAATACTTCTATGGCTTTTACAAATCAAATCCAACAAAGGAAGTAGTACTTAAAAAGGCTTCGTTACAAAGATATTTGTAATTTCATTTAATGAAATTTAATTGAGCTATGCAGTGAGAAAGTATCTTAATTTGAAATCTATCAAATACTATTTGCATTTCATTTGTTTCAGCCCGCCAAATGTTATGAATGAAAATACGACGTTGCCAATTCGGATAAAGAGGCATGCATATCGGGTTATTTACGTCTAGGTATTTAGTTTGTATGAAAATTAACAAAAAATAAAAAATAAGAATTTATTAATGTGTCCATAATGAAAAATGCTTACTTCCGTGGTTTGAACATCTGGTCGAAGTTTATGTATATCGTCCGGAACACGGTGTATATACAAGAAGACTTTTTTACCACTGTCCAAAATTTTTCTAGGCATTAGGTATATCACTAACCTCATTAAAAAAAAAATCGATACGTAAAATTTTCATATTAAATCATTTTCTCATAAGAATTATCCGCTCTGCGTGGTCACCAAGCTAAACGTTAATCAAAAAAAAATCATCCTGTACCTATATAAAAGCAAAAGGACACGAAATCTCGGAAACTACGTGCTAGGAGTTTAAAATTTTGCAAAAGGGTTCTATTTAGAACGTAGGTGCTCGCTAAGACGGGATTTTGCGAAATTCCACCCCTAAGAGGTTGTTTTTGGGGTTGATAGTTTGTATGAAACTTTGTTACTTCAAGTACTAGGAGTTTCAAATTTTGCATGCGGGTTCTTTTTAGGGCGTACGCGCTACCTAAGACGGGGTTTTTCGAAATTCCTACCTAAGACGGGGTTTTTCGAAATTCGACCCCTAAAGGGTTCTCAAAATTTTGCCTGGGGTTTATTTTTAGGACTTAGATGCTCTCTAGGCGAAGTGCTAGTCCGACATATAAAAATGTATGGTATGCGATACATACAGTACGTCCGGCACCGCTCCGGCGCCGCACTGCAGGCGCACCGGACAACGGCGCGAGGCAGACGAAGCGGGGAGGGGTGCCAGCAGTGTGGTGTCGCAGCGGCGCCGCTCAGTTGTTTATAAGGCTGTTGTTATTGTAGACTGTCGTCAACTGGGCAAGCCAAGCCAAGTCTGTTGCGGTGCCGTAGCGGCGCCGTTAGAACATTGCGACGCGACGCCGCATTGCTCGTGTGGCCACCAGTGCGGTGAGGAGTAATGCGGTGCGTGCGGTGCCGCACCGTGTGGCCTGGCCCTTAGAGTCTGACAATCTTTTCCGCTCCAACCAGTATCTTCTTCTTCTTCAAACTTTAGTCATCCAATGCTGAATGTAGGTCTCTTCCAAATCTTTCCACTTCTGGCGGTTTTGTGTTATGGCTATCCAGTTTCTTCCGGCCACTTTAACAAGATCGTCTGTCTACCTAGTCGGTTGTCTCCCTACACTCCTCTTTCCCGTTCGTGGTCTCCACTCCAACACTTTCCTGCCCCACCTTCCATCCAGTCTACGGCCTAAATGGCCCGCCCACTTCCACTTTCTTCTTTCTATCACCCATGCTATGTCTAAAAGTCTCGTTCTTCTACGAATTTCGGTAGACCACCAGTAGGTACCAGTATAGAAGGACTCATTTGATGACCCCTAAAAAGGGTTCCATTCTTTTCTGAATAAAAAATCGCTGAACAGCGATTTGGGCGATAAACTCATAGACCAAGATCCCAGAGCCCCCAGACCTACGTCATAATTATTCGTTGTAGCATTTCTATATTTTCGTGTGAGTTATTTTACGTAGTTTATATGACGTATCCATGTTTAGGTAAAACGCCGGTTATTTCCAAAGATGAATGCCAATACATGTTTAATGTTATTATACGATGAGTGTGCACAGGCATCGGAAAATGGGAAAATAATTTTAATTAGTGCTTTTATCCATAAACTTTTACGCGATGTGTTACGTTGTACGTTATGTTTCGCTTTCATTGATTTATCACACTATAAACGTGTGAAAACGATAAAATTTCATAACATCGTGACACAGGTAAGTATAACATAGATAGAAAAAGATAAATTAAAAATTAAAATACGTTCAATAAAGGAATAAAAATAACATTGTGAACTGTTTTATTGGTTTTTGTTTAACCAACTCCTTGGCGAAAGTTATTAGGGCGGATCGGTTTTTAACCTAAAACTTTCGTTTTGACGGTTTCTGGTCAGTTTTTATACTGGCTTGTTCTTTGAGAGATGTGTTGTATAGTAGTAATTATTATTATGGTTGCGCTTGTCTTTGTAGGCGGAGTACGAGTTTCAAGAGCACCTGAACAGCTTGAAGATCCGGCTCGAAGATGGCGGGACGCGGTGCATGGTGGAGCGGCGCGGGCGCGACATCTCGGGCAAGTGGATCTACCTGTGCTGCCCATGCGCAGCGGTCTGCAGCGGCGAGAGCATCCTGCAGGTGAGACCACACTACAACTAGACTTAGCGACCTAGCTCATGACGCGATACGTGCAATTTGAAATTTCCTCTTACTGAAACAATCAATGATTTCTGTCCAATATATAATCATGTTATCATAATGGGTGATTTCAACACGTGCCTACTGAAAAACAACTACCGTGTACGTAGACTTTTATCTCTTTTATCCTCTTTCAACCTCGATACATTGTCTCTCTCTGCTACTCATCATTTCCCTGATTGTACACCTTCTCTCTTAGATTTAATTATAGTATCTTCCACTAATAAAGTGTACATGCACGGGCAGCTCACTGCCCCTTTCTCCTATCACGATCTTATCTATCTCTCTTACCGTGTACGTCCTCCTAAACGCAAACCTAAATATGTCCTTCTTCGGAATTATAAGAGCATTGACATGGAGGCATTGCAGCGCGATGCTGGTAACATGATTGGTCTTGCGTGGTCGATAGTACCAGCATTGATGAAATGGTGAACAACTTTAACGATGCCGTCATTGGTTTGTACGATCGTCATGCACCTGTCCGTAGGGTTAAAGTTAAGTACAATCCGGCTCCTTGGCTCACCCCTGTGATAAAAGATACGATGGCGCTGCGTGACAGAGCTAAAAGGAGGTACAAACTGTGCCCCAGCGTGTGCAATCTCAACCGCTTCAAGTCTTTGCGTAACCGTTGCAGTCGTATGAGTAGGGATGCCAAAAGGCGCCATTTCTATAATTCTTCAGATAATTGCACTCCTGCAGAGGCCTGGAAGTTCCTTAGATCCGTTGGTATTGGCAAATCTCGCTCCCGGCACCTTTGACTTAGACGATCTAAACCAGTATTTTTTGTCACAACCTGTCATGTTGGATCTTGTTGTCAAGGCTGCCACCTTATCTGAGCTATCGAGCTTGTCATTGCCGAATTTTTCAGGTTTCCAGTTTTGTTCAGTCTCTGAGGATGATGTTAAACGTTCTTAATTTCCATTTCATCTTCTGCCAGTGGCTGTGACAATTTGAGCTCGAGAATGATTATTCCAATCCTTCATGTATTGCTCCCCTTTCTAACTCACATTTTCAATTCCTCTCTTTACTCTTGTTAAACCCATTTCAGTCTGGTTTTCGTACTGGTCATAGCACCGTAACAGCTCTTTTAAAAGTTACCGATGACATACGCTGGGCCATGGAGAATAAAAGATTAACACTACTAGTGTTACTTGACTTCAGCAATGCGTTTAACTCTGTTGATTTTGATATCTTGTTTGCTTTACTCAAATCCTGTAATATTTCGGCTTCCGCCTTATCTTGGTTTGAATCTTATCTTCGGGGTCGCTCACAGTGTGTTCACCTTGATGTATCGTCGTCTGATTGGTGCGATCTCACTATGGGTGTACCTCAGGGTGGTGTCCTCTCTCCTCTTCTCTACATTTATAAATTCTGTTACTCGTGTCATTTCCACTAACTTCCATCTCTACGCAGACGACTTGCAACTCTTCATTCATTTCCCAGAAGCCGACGTCAGTCAGACAATTGCTGCGATGAATCATGATCTGGAGTGCATCAGTGCTAGGGACTCTTTTGGCTTAAGTATTAACCCCAGTAAGCTTTGATCATAGGCAGTAAGATCATGCGGAGTCGCATTAAAACACCTGACCCACTTATTCTTGATGGGGTTCAAATTGCATACAATGAAAAAGCGAAAAACCTCTGAAATATCATGGAGTCCAACTTATCACGGCACGCTCAAATTGCTGACGTTAGTAAGAAAGTTCATTTCACCTTTCATTCGCTGAAATGTCTTCAAAGTTTTCTGCCTTTTAAAACCAAAATCTCTCTCGCTCAAACCCTGATTCAGCCCATCTATACATATAATAAAACTGTAGAAAAGAAGTTTTTGTACATTAAAAAAAAAAAATATATAGCCAGGGTGTTAAAGGACAACCAATAGAACCGATTTCCAGCATTTTTAGAATTTTTGTCTGTTTGTCTGTTTGTATGTTTGGTTATTCGGGCATCACGTAAAATGTACGAAATCAATTTAGATAACTTTTATACACAACGATTAAGCGTAGCTTGAAGTAACATTTAGTTTTTGTTTCATTGCAATCGGTTCAGTCCATCAAAAGATATTTGAATTTAAAGTGATTCAGAAGTAAAATATTACGGTCAGTTCACACCGCGACGCGCAGTTCAGTAGCGCGATCTAGCTTCGAATAGAAAAACTACATATTTAAATAATTCATCTAAACCAACGATAACACGGTAGATGGCATTAAAAAAAAACCTGTAATAGAACTGTTAAATTGAAGTAACATTAAGTTTTTTATTTCATCGTAATAATCAGTTTACACCTTACAAACAAAAAATGTAAATTAATTAAAGCGTTTTAAAGGAATCGTAGGATGGGATAGGATGGGATAGGATGGGATAGGATGGGAAAGGATGGGATAGGATGGGATAGGATGGGATAGGATGGGATAGGATGGGATAGGATGGGATAGGATGGGATAGGATGGGATAGGATGGGATACGATGGGATACGATGGGATACGATGGGATACGATGGGATACGATGGGATACGATGGGATACGATGGGATACGATGGGATACGATGGGATACGATGGGATACGATGGGATACGATGGGATACGATGGGATACGATGGGATACGATGGGATACGATGGGATACGATGGGATACGATGGGATACGATGGAATACGATGGGATACGACGGGATATGACTGGATACGATGGGATACGATGGAATACGATGGGTCACGCATAGGTACGACCTGTTTCCTTGAAAGAATGACTTTCGCCCATGTCTGCTTACGTCCTGGGGCTGCCAGCGCCGGTAAAGGCAGGAACGGGCAGGCTCCGGAGTCCGCCTATACTACTTCTTCTCTTGCACGAGCATGCGGGCGGCGAGTATGCCTGGGTCGACGGCGCGTTGTGTTCAACACGCGCCTCAATGTGTCATCACAATGACGGGCTATCGAATTACCTTGACCCCGGAACGTAAAGGCCTATTATAGGATTTATAGGACACCGTGGATTTTTATCAGTACAAGTCTGTCAGTCCCTCTTACCCTGCCCTGGGTGGGAGGACACATTTGATGATTTACGTAGGTTACATCATTCTGGAGCATATTTATGTATGCTCCAGAACGATGGTTTACAGCTTATGTTGTTAATAAAGAAGCACTAAAAAATACATAGTTAAGTTCCGACATCCACGCGAACGAAGTCGCGGGCACAGCTAGTTATATATTAAATGCTGACGCTTGCTATCTGGATGCCACAGAGGAGCTGTTAAATAAACTTGAGAGGCTGCAAAATTTATGTATTCGGTTCATTTTCAATCTCAAAAAGTACGATCATGTTTCAGAATTTCACACAAGACTCAAGTGGCTCCCAATCCGTCTTCGCAGGAACACGCGGATATTATGTCTCCTGTTCAACATCCTACACAATACTTCTGCCCCGTCCTACTTCGTTTTTCTTATTCTCGTTCACCAGACTCCTGCAGGTCTCATCTCCGAACAGTCCTTAAATTTCCTAGTCACAAAACTGACTTCTATTCCTATTCCTTATCTGTGCACGGGGTCAGGTTGTGGAACTCACTGCCACCTGAAATACGAGACAGTAAGACTGTTTTTAATATGATGAGGCACGTGGTTCGTGGCAGCGTTTGGGGGGACCAGTAGCGAATGGAAAACAGTCCAACCTTCATTTATAAATGTAGCAGTTTATTATCACAATAATAACATCGTCACAATAATTTGCAAGTAACAAAGAATTCACCATTACGTTTATATCTGAGTGTATAACAGAAACGGTTGCACACCGTAGTCAGCGAGCGAGAGAAGAGAAGGAAGGACAATCGGTACGGGGTTCACACTTTCGGTGATGCCGCATGTGAAAAATATAATAAGGGCATCAATACTCAGTAAATCTTATACTTCCCCTTGTCCTATTATATTTTTAGTCAAAATATACAATTGACACTATATAATAAATATCACACTGCAGTCTCTACAACTTATATAAGCATCACATAAACTTAACAGTTAATAGGTTAACAAGTTAATTATATTATATTACAGATTTTACATAGGATACACATTACACTTTAATTAACTTCCTTTATAGTTTTAACCACATTCAAATTTTGTGTGAAACTACTATGTTTTTGTTTACCTAAAGATCATCTGTGTCATGCTTCACCTTAAAAACCCATTTACATTGAACAATTTTTTTGTTAGGAGGCTTATCAACTATTACCCATACCTTGTTGGCGACTAGCGAGTCATACTCGCGCTGCATAGCGGCTTGCCACTCATCAGAATGTGGAGAAGACAACGCATCTTCATATGAATATGGTTCTCCACACAAACTGTCATGCAAGGACATAGACATAAAACAATCATAATCTCTGTACCTTATGGGAGGAATATTGCGTGTAGAACGCACATTACGCTTAGTAGAGACTGTTTCTGTATTAATAACTTCCCACCACATGTCAGACGGCCACCACCTCCGACATCAGCAGACTCTCCAGCTGAGGTACTGAGTCGTGGGTCTCACTAGATGCATTTGAGTTCTCTTCTGATCCTGAAATGTCTGAAAAATAATTCATGTCATTTTTTGAAATAGACCTGCCTCTGCCAGCATACTCATAACCTTGTCCATTAAGGTACGATTCAATCTTTCTGAAACCCCATTCTGCTCAGGGCAATAAGGGACAGTGACCTGATGGACAATACCCTGCTCTTTTAAATAGTTGCTAAACTTGTTGTTGCAGTATTCACTGCCATTATCTGATCTCAAAATCTTAATTTGCAAGCCTGTTTCTCAACTAGTGTTTTAAATGTAATAAAATGGTTAATTACCTCAAACTTATTTTTCATCAAGCATGCAAAGCTCTTCCGAGTGTAGTCATCGGTAAAAGTTACGATGTACTTCGCTCCAGACGAGCTTGGCACCTGCATGGGTCCACAGACATCAGATGCAGCCATTCATATTCTATCAGAAAAGTAAAAATTGTAGGTGATAACCATCGCTACTTTCTAACACTAAGCACTTCATGAGGGAGAGGTGGAAATTTTTCGAAAAATCTTTAAAGTTCGATATCTCTAAAACCATCCAGTTGAGACCCCACATTGTCGGGGTAAAAATTGTTGCAAATAAGGTCTAGTATCACTCATTTCAAGGACCGCATCCAATTACAAATCATCCTGTATATATCGACGGGTAAAAGGCAAAAGGGGTCAAGCACCACAGATCATATTGTTCAGGAGAATAAAAAGAAAGTTTTAATAAAAAATATCTCTTTATTGCTTTATTGAATCGCATCACAATCTTCAGAAAAGTTTACTAAAATACAATGTTCTTTAATAATTTTACATCAAAATAAGCCTGAGATCAATAGTTTCAAAGATAGATCTATGTCGTTTGACTCCAGGTTTTTACCATGTTTATCGCATTTGCGAGGGGTCAAGTAACAATATTTAATGTTGGAATATTTAGATTTTGGCCTAACCTTCATGTTAATAAAGTAATATTTTATTTTATTTGGCACAACAGATCATATAACTAATTCAGGTTTTGGCTTAAGCTACCATAATCTTAATAAGTATTATTTTATATTTGGCACAGCAGGTAGGTAATAGAACTATGAAATGTGTATTAAACTAAAACAATACAAGGAACAAAACTGAGATCCAAAAAACAGCAGTTACCTAACTGTTAGTACATACAACAGCATGTTATCACATTATTTGAGTAAATAAACCACAATAATTTGGTATACATATAATAAATTTGTAGAAAAGTGGTGTCTGTACAATGTAAATATACTCGTCAAAACAAAATAAGGGCCACTTTTTAAATTGCACTTTAAACAAGTATTGCTCTTATTCTGGGTACAGTCGAGTTCAATAATATGTTGGCAGTGTCAATGATTCAAAATATTGTGAGCGTTGGTAAGCTCAATAAATTCTACAGAATCTGTAGATCAAAAATATACCCTCATGTGAACGGTTCAATAATACATAATTTGCATTAGGCAATAATATGTGATCACCTTTTGAAAAAATATATCTATACTACAATAGCTTTAATAATATCTGAGCAGGGTAAGCTTCATAATTATCTCCACAATCATAGGAAAGTATATTATTTGCTCGAATAAATAAGATCCTGTTTACATTGTTATAGAAATTACAGTATTTCAATTGTTTTTGGCGCGAATGCTCTTTAGTTCTTTTGAAATGAGTTTATTTCAATGCCACATGTTTTCGTATAATTTTGTATGAATGACATGTGCGTCAGTTTATTCTTTTTTAAAAAAAAAAACGTCTTTTGAAGGAAAACTAGCCAGTGATACCTAAATAATGTTGCAAACTCCTTGACCATGCAGTTTTAAGATTGCTAGTAAAATATCTTTATGACGTAGTAATAAGGTTGAAAAAGAAATAACATTTACTTGTGATATTATTGTATTCATGTGTGCTTACATAATTGTGAATCTTACACTGTTCACATAATTATGATCTTAAAGTTGTTCATATAATAATGTCCCTTGGGCTGTATACATGTTACTGCAAAAAAGTGGTTACATATTAATGAATTATAATCTTGATCACAATTTAATGATGCTTGTAGTGGTCACAATATTCTGAATTATTTTGATGTTCATATATTTTTGAAGTCTAGACGTGCCAACATGTTAATGAACGCGACTGTACATAATAAATACTAAATGTCTTGTTATGGTTTCTTTCAAGTATTAATATTGTTTCTACTGCATAATTGGAAATTCATAACGTTTTTTAAATTAGATATTTGAGATTACTAAGAATTTACGGTATGGTGTTTTTTAATTTTCAAACTTCTAACGGAGTTTTCTTCGACTAATACAGCAAGCAGGCTATAATTATCTTTCAATCTCATAATGTCATGTATTCGAAGACATATGGACGCAAAAACAGCCACTTGGGGTGTCACCTTAATCCAGGGGGCCCGTAGCCAGAAGAGGGAGGTTTAATGGTGGAATATTCCCAACGAGTGGTTCAAAATGTTAGAAACTGATCTTAAAAGACGGGTAATATCACCAGACGCCGTGGTCAAGGAAGAAAGTAAGTAAGTGAAGCCCAAGAAGATAATTAAGTTTGTTTAACCGCGCAAATAGAGCGAAAATCTACTGCGCGGACCGTACAAACTCCATTGCGTCAAGCAACAGGCACCCCTATAATTAACTACACTATTTCGAATCGACTCCATAAAGACTAACAATACTCAAGAAGATGCTTGGTTCGCCTCCAGTTAACTGCAGCGTATGGTGCAAATCGTGAAACATTTGCGAAGGAGAAAATTTATTGAACTGTTTTGACTGGGCTTCATTGCTTTTTATTGATGACTGGTGGGTTATTTTTTTTTCAATAAAAACTGATTCATAAGAGTGAAGAGAAAATCTAAACAACAGGTTTCAGATCCTTGCACTCTTAAAACAGACTGTTCTTGCGAGTTCTGAGTTATGCTCTGGGGCGGTTATCTCTATCACGCAAAACTGAGCTCTATCTTCTTAACGAGGGTGCTGTAACTCCTCAAAATTGCGTAAAGAATGTGGTGCAACTCCACATTATCCCATTCGCACAGCAAGGAATACCTGAGTTCTTCTTGAAGCAGGATAATGCTTGAGCGAACACTACGCGACTAACAGTGCACTGTTGGTAGGGAATGTGTGCACACATTCCCTTACGCTCGTATTAAGATGTTACAGTGGACACTCAGGATTTTTACCTGAGTTCTATTGAGCATTTAAGAGATGAGTTAAAGAAGAGTGAAAAAGAAAGTAAAATTCCCATCAACACGCAGCTGGATCTCATAAATTGTCTGAAAACTTGCTGGTAGAGTATCCCAAAAGAAAATGTTCGGTATTTAATCCAGACCATTCCAACTTCCATAAAATGAGCAGAACAGAGAGAACAGAGTTAAAAGAGAACTTTAAAAGAACACTTTGGAACATTAAAGACGTTATTTTTTCGATTTTTTTATGTTTTGTGTAACTTGATACATTCCTGCTATTCCTCACTTTTCATTCAATTTGGTTTATTTTAACGATTTATTGGAATACATATTTAATTTTTGTGTATTTCCATCTAAAACCATTAATATTAATCAGATTCAGTCATTGTAACTAGTAATATTTAAACATTATTTAATAAATCGATAAAAACCAGATGGCCCTTATTTTGTTTTGAGTAGTATATATAAAAAAAAAGTAGCAGGGGTTGTTATTTTATCGATGCCGAACCCGAAATTGTAATTAATTATTTTTTGTCTGTGTGTCTGTTTGTCTGTGTGTTTGTGCACGCTAATCTTCGGAACTACTGAACGGATTTGAATGATTTTTTGTTGTATAGGTATTAAGTCCAATTAACATATAGGCTATAATTTATCTTGGAAACTTGAACACCTGATGCAGAACCGCAACAGAACTGCTAAACTATAAGAGATACAAAAATGGTGCCATAGCAAAAATTGTTCCACGTGATGAGCATTTTCTGCTGAGAGAATAAATTTGAAGATCTGGAACACCTGGTGTGGAACTCCAAGAGCCCAGCTTAACTATAACATATAAAGGAATGACGTCTTAGCAAGAGTTGTTCAGTCTGATGAGCACTCTCTGTTGACGTATAAAAATTGAAGATCTGGAACACCTGATGTGGAACTCCAAGAGCCCAGCTAAACTATAACATTTATAGGAATGACGTCTTAGCAAGAGTTATTCAGCCTGATGAGCACTCTCTGTTGAGGTATAAAAATTGAAGATCTGGAACACCCGTTGTGGAACTCCAAGAGCCCCGCTACACCATAACACATATAGGAATAACGTCTTAGCAAAAGTTGTCGGTCTGATGGGCATTTCCTGTTGACTTATAAAAATCGAAGATCAGAAACATCTGATGTGGAAATCAAAGCTATCGCTAATTTCACTATACATGATGAAATTTTTAACTGGGCGTGGATGGCTATTTCCGAAACTATGAGGAATATCAAAAAACGATGAAAGGAGTCTCGAGGCCGATTCTGATGAAAACTAAAACTGCATCATTGGATTTTAGAAAAATTCATAATCCTGGCCAGGAATCGAACCCGCTGAATGTTAATCTGTGTTAAAAACTGCGATCGCGTTTCAAACACCCGTGAACTTGCTTTCACGCACACAAAACATACACCCACTTGCAACGGCGCTGGCGCGCGTACAGAGTGAATCAAATGCAACGTAATGAAAATAAAATTATTTAAGAAAGGGGCCAAGCGCCAATTATGTTTAGTTGACAATCTTTACTATATTGGTGTAAGCGACGTTATAGTATTTCATTTTCTTATCAATAGTGTTAAGTGAAAAAATATTACTAAACAAATAAAAGGAATATGGATACAAACGACATATTTATTTCTAATATTGTTTTTAAAATTATGCCAAATGACAAGGCGATACAAAAACGTAATATACAAAATGGTCCTTCAACCAAGGAAGGTAAAGTCGGTGTCGCTTGAGCACTTTTGGTAAGTATCGATTTGGCAATTCAGTACAAATAATTCTTTGGTGCAAGTGACTTTTTTTCTTGCTAGAAAAACGATACTATGACCATTCGAAAGAGAAAAAATAGTGGAGTTGGGGTCAATAAAAAAGTTAAGATCGCAAAATGTGGCGCTTGACCCCTTTTGCCTTTTTACCGTCGATATGTATTTTCTCCCTATCGGTTAAGGATCAAGCGTGAAGGAAACAACACATCATCTCAAACCCTGTTTAATATTAAAAAGATTTGACTTCCATGCGACAATAATTGTTGACAATTAGTTCCAGAAATGAAATTCTTATATTATTATTGTGCATATTACATTAGTAAAAGTTATTCTGAAAGTTATTATTAATATTTAAATATAGCTAAGTACCTAGGTTTTCATACCTTGTATATTCAGGTGACCGAGACGTCTGTGCCATAATAATTCACAATAGTAGTATACGAGTATATATATAACGAAGTTTAAAAGAAAAATATCATGACTAAGTAGGCTTTACAAGTTTACGAGTAATAGTCGACCAACTTATAAAACGTACTTGGATAACATATTTTCCTAAGCAAAATGTATCGGAGAACATGTTCTTCAACTGCAAATGTAAGTTTGTCAACTTTATTTTTACAGCTATTTATAGGTGGGTATGTTTTGGGGAAAGGTAGGTTTTTATTGTCAACAATTTTAACTAACTTCAAAAAAAGGAGGAGGTTCTCAATTCGTCGTAATCTTTTTAGGGTTCCGTACGTCCGAATACAAAAACGGAACCCTTATAGGATCACTCATGTGTCCGTCTGTCTGTCGTTTACAGTCAATTATCTCCGAATCAACTAGACCGATTGGGTTGAAATTTGGTACACATATCAATTCCTGTGACCCAAGCACAGAGGTGTGACGTGAATAGATGAAATCTGTATGTGGGAGGTAATTTTTTGGGGGGAAGGGGGAAATGAAAAAAAAAGTTTTGAAAACTACATCGTGTGACATATCAAATGAAATGTCTTGTTGAGACAATCTTAAATGTATTTTTTTTGTTATTTTAAAATAAATAGTTTCCAAGTTATTCAAGAAAATAGACGAAATTTGACCATTCCCCCTCCCCCATTATCTCCGAAACTACTGAACCTAAAATTTTGAAAAAAATACAGTAATTAGTTTTCTACTTAAAGATTATAGGAAAACCTATAAGAAGTCCATATCTGTATATGGGAGGTAATTTTTGGGGGGAAAGGGGAAAATTAAAAAAAATATTTGAAAACTGCATCGTGTGACATACCAAATGAAAGGTCTTGTTGAGACAATCTTAAATATATTTTTATTGTAATTTTAAAATAAATAGTTTCCAAGTTATTCAAGAAAATAGACGAAATTTGACCATTCCCCCCCTTATTTCCAAAACTACTGAACATAAAATTTTGAAAAAAATACAGAAATTATATTAAAATAACATGGTAAATCACTCAATATTGTGCGTACCAATTTGGGACAGATTAAAAAAAAAACGTGATAGGTAACATCGTACGGAACCCTCTTCACGCGAGTTCGACTCGCACTTGGCCGGTTTTTTTATGTATTTTCCCCGATTTCTCAAAGACGCCTGGACCGATTTTGAAAATTCTTCTTTTGATTGAAATAGTACACCTTCCAATTGGTCCCATGATCATCAAGTCAGAATCTGATGATAGAATCCTGGAGAAGTCGTGGGAACTTTTTAAATTATAAATCATTCTTGAATCGATTTGATAACAACTCAATCCCGTCGAGTTTCGGCTCGTTAGAGTCGTTTTTATTACATAGACATTGATGCTGGATGATCTCTATGGTCTGATGATAGAGCTGGAAGGTAACGATGAGTTATAACTCCTTCTACAGTTACCATCGTCCTATGCGGGCCCGTTTTTAGACGTTATGAGTTGGCTACTGAATCACTTAGGTACCGAAGATTCTTGTTGAATATCTGAATTAAAAAAAAATATTTTTAAAAAGAACCGACTTCAAATAAAAACACAAAAAACTTTAAAATAACTTTTCTTTCAGAAGTCGGTGGCTTTGTTTTTTTTTATTTCATTGACTATTGCCACCGACTTCCGAAAGAAAAGTAATTTTAAACTTTTTTGTGTTTGATTTGAAGTCGGTTCTTTTTTTAAAAAAAGTTTTTATTTTACCCTTTTTAGTTAAGATATTTAACAAAAATCTTCGTATAATCGACTTTGAAAATCTACACCGTAAGTGGCAAAAAACTCCCTATCTCAAAAACTACTGAACCGATTTTGATGAAACTTGCAATTGAAGTTGAACAATACCTAGTACAACATGTGGTACAACAAAAAAAGAATTACTTAAATCGGACTTGTAGTTCCGGAGATATGCGAACACAAACATAAAAACATACATACACGGCGCATTTGTTCAGACGTTGATATCTACTAACATACTTTCTCGTATATGAAAACTGGGCAGTTCTGGTAATATTACATACATAGGGTCGAATTTATAACCTCCTTTTTAGGGTTCCGTAGCCAAATGGCAAAAACGGAACCCTTATAGATTCGTCATGTCTGTCTGTCTGTCCGTCCGTATGTCACAGCCACTTTTTGTCGAAAGTATAAGAGCTATCCTGTTGAGACTTGGTAAGTAGATGTATCATGTGAACCGCATTAGGATTTTTACACAAAAATAAAAACAAAACAAATTTTGGAGGTGCCCCCATACTTAGAATTGAAACTCAAAAATTTTTTTTTCACCAAATTCATTCGTGTGGGGTATTTATGGATAGGTCTTTAAAAATTATATTGAAGTTACTAAAATCATTTTTTTCTAAACTGAACAGTTTGCACGAGAGACACTTCCAAAGTGGTAAAATGTGTGTCCCCCCCCTTGTAACTTCTAAAATAAGAGAATGATAAAACTAAAAAAAATATATAATGTAGACCTCAACGAAAACTTCCAACGAAAATTGGTTTGGAAGAGAAATAGTTAGCAGTTTTGAGATATAGTACATTTTCAAAAACCGCAAATATAACTTTGCCATTCATACAAACACTATGAAAAACAAAGTTATTTTTATTGTTTGTGTATATTACTTACTAATCTCAATAAAATTATATCCCTAATCTATGCGTGCTACTACGGAACCCTTCATGGGCGAGTCCAACTCGCACTTGGCCGGTTTTTTTATTTTTCTCATTTCAATTTCTCATTAGCAGCCACGGAGTTTGGATATGAACCCGGTTGATGGCAATAGGCTCGCTCTTTATATTGGATTAAATATCTCTGGCGAAATGTTGATAAGATTAGCCTAGGATCTAGGTACACCTCTGCGTAACCCTTCGGGGATTACAGGCGTGATGCTATGTTATGTTAGGTGCTTCTTTTTAGACTCCAAGCTCAAATAAACGCCGGGAGAAAAAAATTGTTTTTTTTTTTAACCGACTTCAAAAAAAGGAGGAGGTTCTCAATTCGGTCGGTATTTTTAGGGTTCCGTACGTCCAAATACAAAAACGGAACCCTTATAGGATCACTCGTGGGTCCGTCTGTCTGTCGCTTACAGTCAATTATCTCCGAATCTACTAGACCGATTGGGTTGAAATTTGGTACACATATCAATTCCTGTGACCCAAGCACAGAGGTGTGACGTGAATAGATGAAATCTGTATGTGGGAGGTAATTTTTGGGGGGGAAGGGGAAAATGAAAAAAAAAAGTTTTGAAAACTGCGTCGTGTGACATATCAAATGAAATGTCTTGTTGTGACAATCTTAAATGTATTTTTTTTGTAATTTTAAAATAAATAGTTTCCAAGTTATTCAAGAAAATAGACGAAATTTGACCATTCCCCCTCCCCCCTTATCTCCGAAACTACTGAACCTAAAATTTTGAAGAAAATTCAGTAATTAGTTTTCTACTTATAGATTATAGGATAACCTATAAGAAGTCCATATCTGTATATAGGAGGTAATTTTTGGGGGGGAACGGGAAAATTAAAAAAAAATATTTGAAAACTGCATCGTGTGACATATCAAATGAAAGGTCTTGTTGAGACAATCTTAAATATATTTTTATTGCAATTTTAAAACAAATAGTTTCCAAGTTATTCAAGAAAATAGACGAAATTTGACCATTCCCCCCCCCCCTTATCTCCGAAACTACTGAACCTAAAATTTTGAAAAAAATACAGAAATTAGTTTTCTACTTATAGATTATAGGATAACCTATAAGAAGTCCATATCTGTATATGGGAGGTAATTTTTGGGGGGGGAAAGGGAAAATTAAAAAAAATATATTTGAAAATTGCATCGTGTGACATATCAAATGAAAGGTATTGTTGAGACAAACTTTAAAGTATTTTTTTTGTAATTTTAAAATAAATAGTTTCCAAGTTATTCAAAAAAAATAGACGAAGCTTGACCATTCCCCCCCTTATCTCCGAAACTACTAAACCTAAAATTTTGAAAAAAATACAGGAATTAGTTTTCTACTTACAGATTATAGGATAACCTATAAGAAGTCCATATCTGTATATGGGAGGTAATTTTTGGGGGGGGGGGGGAAAGGTAAAATTAAAAAAAATATATTTGAAAACTGCATCGTGTGACATATCAAATGAAAGGTATTGTTGAGTCAAACTTAAAAGTATTTTTTTTTGTAATTTTAAAATAAATGGTTTCCAAGTTATTCAAAAAAAATAGACGAAGCTTGACCATTCCCACCCTTATCTCCGAAACTACTAAACCTAAAATTTTGAAAAAAATACAGGAATTAGTTTTCTACTTACAGATTATAGGATAACCTATAAGAAGTCCATATCTGTATATGGGAGGTAATTTTTGGGGGGGAAGGGGAAAATTAAAAAATATATTTGAAAACTGCATCGTGTGACATATCAAATGAAAGGTCTTGTTGAGACAATCTTAAATATATATTTTTTTGTAATTTTAAAATAAATAGTTTCCAAGTTATTCAAGAAAATAGACGAAAGGGGTTTGAAGATTTTACTATGGAGCGTGGCATACCTACTGCCGCCATTTTGTTTTTTTTTCAAAATCGCGGCCAGCCATGAAACCTTTTTAGATCGATAGCTGATATCAATAACAACAAAAAATATTATGACACCAACCCTCGTAAAGTGTCCGGTTTCTGAGATAATAACCGTGAAAGTTGATCACATGACATTCACAATTCTAAGCTAGTGTATGTGTTCGAATGTATCAAGATGTTAAAAATAATAACTTTTTGAACGTAATATGTATGTTGCATTATATCTGGATGTTATTTAAACATTATACGTCTGACATAATCTACTTTTTGAACTTAATAACTTATTTTTAGTAAAGTAAAGTGTACCTAATTCTCCCTCGTAAAGTGGCCGGTTTCTGAGATATAAAGTGTTAAGTTGACCACATTAATTCGGAATAACAAAGGCTTAATATTTTATTATAAAATATTTTGGTAATTGATAATTCTGGTCTGGGAGAAAAAGAAAAACGTAGAATGTGCCAGCTGCTTCTCTTCCCGGGCAGACCGTAAAAGTCGGTCGAGGGATAGGGCAAAATGTAAGATCCATAGCCCCTCAGTTTAAAACTCTTTCAATGTGCAGCAGCGTTGGAAGACTAATAAGCTGAAATAAATGCGCTCGCCAACCCGCCTGCCAAGCGTGGCGAGTATGGCAATAACCATCCAATGGAAAATCCTTGGGTGAGGCCTTAGTCTAGTAGTGGACTTTCTACGCCTTTATGATGATGATATGGCTCATGATGTTTCTGCTTACTGTGGCCATCACACCAATATATCTGGATAGAAGCAATATGTTCTTCAATTTGTATCGAGACGAGCGTGTCATATTTAACCGACTTCAAAAAAAAAAAGTAGGTTCTCAGTTCGACCTGTATGTATGTATGTATGTATGTTTGTCCGCGATTATCTCGCGTTTGGCTGAACGGATTTTGATGCGGTTTTCAGTAAGGTGTTCAATACATTCTGGAGAAGGTTTTAGTATATAACACTTATAGATATCCCGTGACGTTGCCCGCGTGGATCCGTTTTTGCTTTCTTGGATTGTAGATTTTCAGTGACCATTACATGTTTGTCCGCGATTATCTCGTGTTTGGCTAAACCGATTTTGATGCGGTTTTTCAGAAAAGTATTTGTTACATTCTGGGGAAGGAAATGGATATCTCGTGAAATTGCCCGCACAGATACGTTTTTGTTGCTTTTTTTTTTTTTTTTTTCATGGTAAAATCATCAAATGAGTCCTCCCACCCCGGGCAGGGCGGGAGGGACTGTCAGACTTGTACTGACTAAAATCCACGGTGTCCTTCAATAGCCCTTTATGTTCCGGGGTCACGGTAATGGTATAAGTCCCGCGACCCCGGCAGGCTTTGGCCCTCTAGAGAGGGGGCCCCGTCATTATGCTGACGTTCTTTGAGGCGCGCGTGGAACACAACGCGCCGTCGTCGACCCGGGCATGGTCCATGGTCGGGCTGCGAGTTGCCCTTTACTCGCCGCCCGCATGCCCGCGCCTACGGTGGCCGGAGATCGTCTTGCGACGTCCGTCGCCGTGGGCGTCCACCACCGCGGGTGGGGCGGAGGGAGGACATTGTCCTCTCTCTCACGCGGCCCGCCTCCTCCTTCGCGAGCATTACTGCTTCGCAGAAGGAGGCGACCGCTTCCCACTCTGTCTCGCCCCGCAGCATGGCCGCAACCAATGCCGGGCGCGAGAGGTCTCCGCCTGTCGCCGCCGTGAGGACACGTCGGTGCTCTGCCCAAGCGGGGCAGTCTTGCACCGTACGTTTTTGTTGCTTACTAGGATTGTAGATTTTCAAAGTAGCCGATTAAATGAAGATTTTTGTTGAATATCTAAACTAAAAAGGGGAAAATAAAAAACTTTTTGAAAAAAAGGGAACCAAGTCGGTGGCCATAGTCAATGAAATAAAAAACAAAGCCACCGACTTCCGAAAGAAAAGTTATTTTACACTTTTTTGTGTTTGGTTTTGAAGTCGGTTCCCTTTTTTTCAAAAAGTTTTTTTTGCATAGATATTTTGATGATACAACTGTAATTTAGTATACAAACTTCGTCATAGTCGTCCCACTTCTTGTGTTTTGTTTCTACAACTCAATACGGCACAATTAGGCATTTTTTACTTTTTGTATAACCTCTGACTGCGAGAATATTCGAGCGCGGACTCATTAAAAGAAATCAAAATATCTCCTTTTTTTACACGCGAAGTAAATACACTTCCGGTACAAGCCAATCCAAGTCTGTAGTGGTCATAATTGTTGATGATAGGGCTACAATGTAACGGCTAAGTTATGGCTTCAGGTACAAACAAGAAAATTCGATATTTAAAAATGTGGCAAAATCTAACCATCCCTGCCAAAATTGCAAAAAGTAAAGGTGACATGCCATGGTTATATTTATCAAATAAAACATGACGCCTAAAATTGTTTGATAGGCAATAAAATGTTCTTAAAACGGATTTTTAATTTTTCTATCCCTATTTGTGCCAGTATATTAGAAACAGAGACAGGTTTATGCAACCAATAGAAGACAATTTTCGCGAGTTGACGTCAGTTTATTACGTTATATGCTTAAAATTAGATATTGTAGTAACCACAGAACCATCACACAATATAAATGTAACGAGTACTGTCAGTTGTATTTTAGACTGAATGTTTAAACCTGTCTCATGTATTACATTTACATTGTTTAACATTTATCGTATAACTATCGTATTGATAGTTAAATCATAGGAAGATATTACATTCAAACAAGTGTAGATGGTCTAAAAATAAGTTAAGTTCAAAAAGTAGATTATGTCAGACGTATAATGTTTAAATAACATCCAGATATAATGCAACATACATATTACGTTCAAAAAGTTATTATTTTTAACATCTTGATACATACGAACACATACACTAGCTTAGAATTGTGAATGTCACGTGATCAACTTTCACGGTTATTATCTCAGAAACCGGACACTTTACGAGGGTTGGTGTCATAATATTTTTTGTTGTTATTGATGTCAGCTATCGATCTAAAAAGGTTTCATGGCTGGCCGCGATTTTGAAAAAAAATCAAAATGGCGGCGGTAGGTATGCCACAAATCTTCAAACCCCTTTGACCATTCCCCCCCCCCCGTATCTCCGAAACTACTGAACCTAATTTTTTTTTAAAATACAGAAATTAGTTTTATACTTATAGATTATAGGAAAACCTATAAGAAGTCCATTATATTAAAATAACATGGTAAATCACTCAATATTGTGCGTACCAGTTTGGGTCAGATTTAAAAAAAAAAACGTGGTAGGTAACATCGTACGGAACCCTCTTCACGCGAGTCCAACTCGCACTTGGCCGGTTTTTTTTATGTATGTACACCGATTACTCCGAGGTTTGTAGTCCGATAAGTGTGATTCTTTTTGTTCGATGCAGTATACTTGCCATTTGGTCCCATAAAAATTTCATCCAATTTGGTTCAGTACTTTTTATTTTGTGAGCATTTTTTTGATTTCTGCTATGTGGATGATGTAATTATTTTTTGTAAAAGCTCGACCCGTTTTATTCTAGTACAAGAGATGTCTAACTTATTTTCATATTGTTACAGATGAAGAAAGTACACTAAAGACTATGGGAAAGTAAGTATATACTTTTTAACCGACTTCAAAAAAGGAGGAGGTTATCAATTCGACGTTTTTTTTGTGTGTTTGTTAGGCGATTACTCCGCCAATTGTGGACCGATTTTCAAAATTCTTTTCTTATTCGAAAGGAGATACTTGTTCGGAAGTGGTCCCATAGTCACCAAATCAGGATCTGATGATTGGATCCTGTAGAAATCGAGTGCAATCCTCAAATTTTATAGGCCCACACATCGTTTTTCATAATCTTATGAAGTAAGTTAAGTACTTGCGTATGGTAATCATCATCTCATGTAGCTGAGCTGATGATGGAAGGTACAACTCCTTAACAGAAAGGAGTAGGCATCGACTGATTTAGTTTGTGTTCCCATTTCTCCGGAACTACAAGTCCGATCTAAGTAATTCTTTTTTTGTTGTACTAGGTATCGTTTAACTTAGGGAATACTGAATAAAATCAAAATCGGTTCAGTAGTTTTTGAGATAGGGAAATTTATTAGCTTATTGTGTAGATGAGCGATGTTATTACCAGTGCTACGGATTACAAAATTATAGTGCACATGTAAGAGAATGGTGTAATTGATAAGAATTCAGGTTGAATAAAGAAACTAAAAAGAGTAGGTAAAATAAAAACTTTAAAAAAATGTAACCGCCTTCAAAAACAACCACAAAAAAGGTAAAATAACCTACAAAATAACTTTTTCAACACATTTGCTCGAAAAATGCGTTTACGAAGCCTGTATACATAGTTCGAAAGTTAAAAATTACGCACCATACAACGGAACGTGCGGTAAAATAGGTACTCTCACCTAAATACCTATTTTACGGCACGCCCCGTTGTATAGCACCGTGCGTTTTCTTTACGGTTTTTTTTAATTTCCATTAAAAAAAAATAAGAACTCCACCAAAGAGTTTCACATTATGAGAATAAACAGCCTGACTGATCGAACCTCCTTGGAAGCGCTTTTGCTCAATACGTTGTCTCATTTTAATATTAAAGAGTAAATGAGACGAAAAATGTAGTTCTATTTTTCACCACGTGCATGTGGCGCCATTTGCAAATGCGCGCCATTTTCATATTAGAAACTTCTAAAAAAAGTTTGTTTAATTACATTATTGTACTGTTTTCTCGCAAATGTGTTGAAAAACATTGTATGACACACGTGCGGAAATTGGTATTTACAAACTCGTGACTATGGTAAGCCCTCGATTTCATCTCGGGCTTACATTCGTCTACTCGTTTGTAAAAACCAACTTACCGCACTAGTATCATAAATAACTATTCTTTCGGAAGTCGGTGGCAAAAAAAGACAATGAAATGAAAAAAAAGCAAAGGCACCGACTTCCGAAAGACAAGTGCTTATTAGGCTGAACAATTCTTGCTAAGAAGTCATTCCTGTATATGTTATAGTTTAGCTGGGCTCCTGGTGTCCCACTCAGGTGTTCCAGATCTTCAATTTTTTTACGTCAACAGAGAGTGCTCATCAGGCTGAACAACTTTGCTAAGACGTCATTCCTATATATGTTAAAGTGTAGCTGGTCTCTTGGAGATCCACATCAGGTGTTCCAGATCTTCATTTTTTATACGGCAACAACAGAGAGTGCTTATCAGGCTGAACAACTCTTGCTAAGACGTCATTCCTGTATATGTTATAGTTTAGCTGGGCTCTTGGTGTCCCACATCAGGTGTTCCAGATCTTCAATTTTTTTACGTCAACAGAGAGTGCTCATCAGGCTGAACAAATTTGCTAAGACGTCATTCCTATATATGTTAAAGTGTAGCTGGTCTCTTGGAGATCCACATCAGGTGTTCCAGATCTTCATTTTTTATGAGCCCAGCAATGAGCCCAGCAATGTCGACCGTAGAAGGGACTGGAACTTCAAAAATGTGATCGCAATCTGCTTTATGAGCTTCTTTCTGAGGTATCTTGGGATTCAGTTATAGCATCTAATGACGTTTGCACTAGCACTCGGGTTTTCTACGATATTATCTACGGCTTATTTGACGATTGTATCCCCAAAAAACGTCGAAGTAGAATGACAACCAGAAGATATCCTACCTGGTTTACGCCTGATATTATTCTTGATATCCAAAAAAAGGTTAAATTACATTCCGCCTGGAAAAAGACTAAATGCGAACTAATATATAAACAATTCTCAGACTATAGAGCGAAGCTAAAATCACGCATATCAGCTGCTTATGACATTTACATTAGACATATTGAAGGGAACATTAGGAAAAACCCCAAAGAGTTTTGGCGGTATATTTCTAACCTTAGATCCAAGGGCGGGTTTGAGCCTAACGTAACCCACAAAGGTAAAATTCACACTGGCGTAGCAGCTGCTGAAGCGTTCGCAGATTATTTTGCGAGCGTCTTCCAAACAGAAGTACCTAAGCTAGAACTCGAGAATATAGCCAATCCAAGCAACTGCAACTGTAATATTAGTAACCACATCAATATTCTAAATTTTGATAAAAGTGACATAAGCACCGGAATAAATAAAATAAAACTCAACAGCTCTATTGGTCCTGATAACATTCCCCCGTGGTTTTTAAAAGAGGGGAAAGAATTTCTTATTCAACCTCTAAACCACATTTTCAACCTATCATTAAAAACGGGAATTTATCCACCACCATGGAAGATATCACGTGTGACTCCCATACCGAAATCGTCAAATAAGGCTTCAGTCGATGAATACCGTCCAATAGCCATACTATCTTCTCCCGCCAAAGTTTTCGAGTATGTCCTACATCAAGGAATTTACAAACAAGTCAAACAGTATCTTTGCACTGAACAACACGGTTTTCGCGAAAAAAGATCCGTCAACACTAACTTACTTACACTAGTTAATTATATCTCAACTAGTCTTGATCGCAGACGCCAGGTAGACGTTGTTTACTTTGATTTCCAAAAGGCGTTCGATAGAGTCAACAATGACGTCTTATTGTCAAAGCTCAGTGCAATAGGTATTGCTCCAGGGCTTCTACGGCTCATTGCAGATTACTTGCGGGACCGACAACAATTTGTCAGATTAGGTATGTACGAGTCACTCCCATATCATACTCGTTCGGGTGTAAGTCAAGGTTCGGTGGTCGGCCCCCTCTATTTCAATTTGATGATTAACGACCTCCCTAGCGTGGTTGTGAATGCCAGGTCTCTCTTATATGCTGATGACTTAAAACTATTTTATGAAATAAAATCTGAGACTGACTGTCAAGCTCTGCAATCTGATATCGATTCAGTATATAGGTGGAGTTTAGAGAACAAAATGGAATTTAATAAATCAAAATGTTATGTGATGTCTTTCGGTCGAGGGCGGCACCCAGTCAACTTTCTATATAAACTGAATGGAGATCCAATTACAAGAACTGACTCCATGAAAGACCTGGGAGTCATATTCGACCGTAAGCTCACTTTCCACAACCACATCGCATTCACTGCTAAGGAGTCCTTCAGGCGCCTCGGATTCGTCCTGAGGAACTGTCGTGACTTCCACAATCCCCACGTTATAAAGCTTGTTTTTGGGGCACTGGTCCGCAGCAAACTTGAGTCTAGTGCGTGCGTGTGGAATCCGTTTGAGAAGCAGTATGCTTTAGCTCTCGAGAAAGTTCAAAAAGCATTCCTCAGATACCTTTACAAGCACTTGTACGGGTTTTATCCTTTCTTGTATCCCACTAAATTTCTATTGGGTTGCTTGAATTTCAACTCTTTAGAAGTCAGACGGTCACGCGATCAGATGACTGTAGCACTTAAAATTCTTAGGGGAATCATTGATGATCCTGACCTGCATAATGTAATCTGCAATTTATTTGTCCCAGACAATTACTGTCGTGGCAGAAAACACCGCTTACTGGCTGTTCCATACTGCCGGACTGTTGCGCACTCTAAATCACCTATTCCTCGTACGTTAACCGCGATTAACGCTCTCCTGAACTCAGACACAGATCTTGATGTGTTTGCGGATGAATGGAAGATGATACTGTCAGAATGTCTGAAATTTTGTGAAATGAATGCATGACTGTGGTAAATTAATTTTAAGGTGTAAATGTTATAGTTTAATTGGCTTTTGTATTATTAAATAGTGTAATTGGCTTCGGCCGTTCTATTTAAATAAATAAATAAATAAATAAATAAATAAATGGCAACAACAGAGAGTGCTTATCAGGCTGAACAACTCTTGCTAAGACGTCATTCCTGTATATGTTATAGTTTAGCTGGGCTCCTGGTGTCCCACATCAGGTGTTCCAGATCTTCAATTTTTTTACGTCAACAGAGAGTGCTCATCAGGCTGAACAACTTTGCTAAGACGTCATTCCTATATATGTTAAAGCGTAGCTGGTCTCTTGGAGATCCACATCAGGTGTTCCAGATCTTCAATTTTTATACATCAACAGAGAGTGCTCATCAGGTTGAACAACTTTGCAAGACGTCGTTCCTATGTATGTTATAGTGTAGCTGGGCTCTTCGTATTTGCATAATACTCGCATAAATATATGCGGATGCAAATGCAAATGTCTGAAAATCTGCGAATATATGCGAATGCGAATATTCGCAACATCTCTAGTCTCTTCTCCTCACTGGAACTACTCTGGCTTTAAGACGTCATGGGAGGCTACCAGTTGAAAATTCACCCTACTACCCATACCATGAGTTGTCATTACGATACTCGATCATACGCATCGACCGCGTTATGCGCTCTCATTGGTTGAGAGTTCATACAACCTTGGAGCGGGCCAAAGAGAGCGCCAAACGCGGTCGATATCGATGATCGAATATCGTAATGACAACTCATGGTATGGTCAGTACCCACACCATGGGTCAGTACCCACACCATGGGTCAGTACCCATACCATGAGTTGTCATTACGATACTCGATATAAGAGCCCGTGTCGCTTTAGAAATCGTCTCAGCTAAATTGTATTAACCTAAGAGCCCGCGTCACTTTAGATATCGTCTCAGCTAAATAGTAGGTCTGAAACAATAATTCTTTCGTAATAAGTGTGTCTTATATTTTCCAGAGACAAGAGAGAACCTTCTCCGCCCATAGTCGCCGCGCCTTCCAAGCCCCTGTTCAATAATTTGTCGGTAAGAACTCGAAAATATTGATCAGTTAAACAACATCCGCCGTGGGGCGCCGGCTTAGAATTGCGTTCCCCCAATTCATCCCGTGGGTGTCGTAAGAGGCGACTAAGGGACAAACCGGAGGTCGGGCAGCAGCGTCCTCCGTGTACCTACTGCACATCCTCACTGCGATCGCCAACTCGCCTGCCAAGCGTGGCGATTTAAGGCAAATTACCCCCAAAATGATCGAAAGCACAAAAACCAGGCCCCCAGTCCCCGGCAGCTCCGCTATCCCTGGCGCGGGTAGCGGTCAAGGTAACGGCGGAGCAGGGGGTGCTAAGAATCTCCGGAAGAGATCCGGCTACCCACCCCCACGACGACTGGCCCTGGTAACACACAACATACGCACAATGAGGACTGACGAAAAGATCTGCGAGCTGGAAGAGGAGCTGAGCAAGTTACACTGGGACATTATAGGGCTATGCGAAGTCCGTAGAGAGGGGGAGGACACCGTAACCCTGAAGTCTGGTAACTTGCTCTACTACCGGGAGGGCGACCAACAGTCCCAAGGTGGTGTCGGGTTTCTCGTTCACAAGTCCCTCGTAAACAACATAATAACCATCGACAGTGTGTCGAGCAGGGTGGTATACCTAATACTCAGAATATCCAAAAGATATTCGCTGAAGGTCATTCAGGTATACGCACCGACCTCGTCACACTCCGATGATGAAGTGGAGACTATGTATGAGGACGTAAGTAGGGCCATACATAGTACCAAAACCCACTTCACTGTTGTTATGGGGGACTTTAACGCAAAGTTGGGCAAGAAAAGCGGTGATGAGTTGAGAGTGGGGCAATTTGGGTATGGGCAACGGAACCCTAGGGGACAGAGGCTGGCCGACTTTCTGGAGAAAGAGGAACTCTTCATGATGAACTCTTTCTTCCAGAAGCCACCTCACAGGAAATGGACCTGGTTGAGTCCCGATGGTTTCACGAGAAACGAGATAGACTTCTTCATGACCGACAAGAAACGGATATTCAGTGATGTCTCTGTGATCAACAGGGTAAAAACCGGTAGTGATCACCGAATCGTAAGAGGCTCGCTGAATATCAATGTTAAACTTGAAAGGTCCAGCCTGATGAAGTCTACGCTCCGACCTACTCGGTCCCATATTCAAAACCCCGAAAGCTTTCAACTCGAGCTCTCTAATCGCTTTGCTTGCCTTGAGAACTTAGTTTCAGTGGACGAGATCAACGACGGGCTAGTGGAAACTGTCCGCACGGTAGGCTCTAAGTTTTTTAGACCCTGCCGTAAAGATAGACCTCAGAAATTGACCGAGCAAACCTTAAACCTCATGGCTGAACGACGCTTGCTACAGCTGCAGTCTTCCGATGACGCGAAGTCATATAGGCAGCTCAATAGACGTATATCTAAGTCCTTGCGACACGATCTGCGTCTCTTTAATACGAATCGTGTTAAAGAGACCATACAGCGAAACCAAGGCTCCAAAGTGTTCGCAAAGGACAAGTCTATTGGGCAAAGCCGGATGACAAAGCTGAAACGGGAGGATGGCAGCATAGCGTCGACCAAAGCAGAGGTTTTAGGCGAGATCGAGAGGTTCTATGGACAGTTATACACTTCGGTCGCAAAGCCCGTTGACAGCTTGGTAAGAGATCCAAGAGCCAAGCTGTCCCGACATTATACCGAAGATATCCCGGACATCAGTCTGTACGAGATTAGGATGGCCCTGAAGCAGCTTAAGAACAACAAGGCGTCGGGCGAGGACGGAATCACTTCAGAGCTTCTGAGAGCGGGTGGAACACCGGTACTTAAAGTCCTCCAGAAACTCTTTAATTCCGTCCTGTCCGAGGGCAAAACGCCTCAAACGTGGAGCAGGGGTGAGGTGGTGTTGTTCTTCAAAAAAGGTGATAACAGCCTATTGAAGAACTACAGACCCATCACGCTTCTGAGTCATGTTTATAAGCTGTTTTCAAGGGTTATCACGAACCGTCTCGAACACAGACTTGATGACTTCCAGCCTCCCGAACAAGCCGGTTTCCGAAGAGGCTATAGTACCATAGATCACATCCATACGCTGCGGCAAGTTATACAGAAGACCGAAGAGTATAACTTGCCATTATGCTTAGCGTTTGTGGACTATGAGAAAGCCTTCGATTCGGTGGAAACATGGGCGGTACTTGAGTCACTCCAGCGATGCCGTATTGACTATCGGTACATCGAGGTGTTGAAGTGTTTGTATAATAACGCCACCATGTCGGTCCGAGTACAGGAGCAGAGCACGAAGGCGATTCCATTGAGAAGAGGCGTAAGACAGGGGGACGTTATCTCCCCTAAACTGTTTACTGCCGCAATGGAAGACGCCTTCAAACTCCTGGAATGGCAAGGACTTGGCATCAACATCAACGGCGAATACATCACTCACCTTCGGTTTGCCGACGACATCGTAGTCATGGCAAAGTCGATGGAGGAACTCAGCATGATGCTCGATGGCCTCGACCGAGTTTCACAACGGGTGGGCTTGAAAATGAACATGGACAAGACGAAAATTATGTCAAATTCCAATGTTGTGCCCACCCCAGTCTCTGTTGGAAACTCGGTACTCGAAGTTGTTGACTCATATATCTATTTAGGACAAGTAGTCCAATTAGGTAGGTCCAACTTCGAGAAAGAGGTCAACCGCCGAATCCAACTCGGTTGGGCAGCGTTCGGGAAGCTACGCAATGTCTTTTCGTCCGACATACCTCAGTGGCCTCAAGACGAAAGTCTTCAATCAATGTGTGTTACCAGTGATGACTTACGGCACCGAAACGTGGTCTTTCACTATCGGCCTCATCTCAAAGCTCAAAGTCGCTCAGCGAGCTATGGAGAGGGCTATGCTCGGTGTTTCTCTACGTGATCGAATCCGAAATGAGGAGATCCGTAGACGAACTAAAGTCACCGATATAGCCCACCGGATTAACAAGCTGAAGTGGCAATGGGCAGGCCATATTGCTCGCAGAGCAGATGGCCGATGGGGTCGAAAAGTGCTAGAGTGGAGACCGCGGACGAGCAAGCGCAGCGTAGGACGTCCACCAACGAGGTGGACAGACGACCTTGTAAAGGTCGCCGGAAGACGCTGGATGCAGGTCGCTTCCAACCGGTATATGTGGAGATCTAAAGGGGAGGCCTATGTTCAGCAGTGGACGTCCTATGGCTGAGATGATGATGATGATGAAACAACATCAGGTGGCCTAACATGACGTCTCAAAGCGTGAGTAGTTCCGCTGTGGGAAAGAGACAGAGCTATACAAGTCGTCTAGAGCGCCATCTCGTTCCGTCAGACGTCATTGTAGGCCACCAATCTTATTAATGGGGCATTTGTCTATGTCGATTTTTGATCTTCTTGACTAGGCCTCAAGGGCCTCAAGTTTTGGGTCGCGGGACATACGTATACCGCGACTCCGGTACACAAAAGGAATACCGAAGGACACCGTGGATTTTAGTCGGTACAAGTCTGACAGTCCCTCCCGCCCTGCCCGGGGCTGGGAGGAGTCATTTGATGATTTTACCACGAAAAAAAAAGGGCCTCAAGTTACTAAAATCGGAAGCACTATAATTGAATAGTCAAACGAACTTACCTGTAAGTGAAGTTCGACTGTAATTATTCTTGTTGTTGCATAGTTCGAAGATGATTAAGAGAACTCTTGTAGTCCCGGCTTTAGTCTGGGGCGTCACACATAATTTTAAAAGCATAGAGCAAAAATTTCCGAACGGAAACGCCCCATGCGTCGTCATTTCCGCTTCTGTAAATATCTTCATTAAGTTCATAGCATAAGTTATTGATTTTACAACATAGGGTCCATGCATATATTTATATAGCATGGAAAGAACTGGGTAGGGTGGGACTAATCATCTTCGAACTATGCAACAACAAGAATAATTACAGTCGAACTTCACTTACAGGTAAGTTCGTTTGACTATTCAATTATACTTGTTGTTGCATAGTTCTTCGATGATTAAGAGAACTCTTGTAGATGTTTAAAGACCAGTTGTAAAAGCAATAAAGATTTATTCAAAAATAACATTTGGAGTTATTAAGAAAAGATTAACATCTTAAGTAATTTTTCTTAAGTACCTACTAAGGTATTCATAGTTACAATCAAAATTCAATCATCATTTATATTATTAATAAAAAGAGCTTCTGAGAAGCTTTTGTTATTTATTATAGGTCTATTATAAAACTTTGCGAAAGTTTTAGACTCTCCAGTCCAACCAGCTGTTCGTCTTATATCATCAATACTAACACCCTTACTGAATGCTGCCGATGTTGTTGCATGGCGGGTACTATGTGTTGAGAATATGCTTATGTCAATACCACTTTCTTCCATAACTCTTTTAACCCAACGGCTGATTGTACTGGAGCTCACAGCTTTATAAGGCTTCTTTGTGGATATAAATAAGCTAGAACATGTATTGTCGCGTAGACCTTTCGTTAGTTCTAAATAGTCGACCACAGCCGTAGCTGGGCATACTCCTTTCCTAGTGTTGAAGAAAGGAACTGTTAAAAAAGGTTGATATCTGTTTGGCCCTGAAGTTTTAACCAAGTTATCAATCTTGATCATAATACAGTCTTGTTTCATTATTACATTATTAGTATTAATTAAGGAGATCGTTTGAGCCCTTTGGCCTGTGGCTAACATTAATAAAGTTACAGCTTTCTTGGTAACAATTTGCAAATCACTGTCTTGAGTGTAGTTATTTTCAATATAGTCAAGTAATTGTGACACATCCCAAGTATTGTTATATTTGGGTTTTGGAGGTCTTAACTTAAAAAAGCCCCTGAACAGCCTTTTGATCTTGTCATCTGTACCTATTTGTGGTCCTATAACTAATGATAGAGCTGATCTAAGACAGTTCAAACTACCATACGAAACTCCTTCCTTAAAACGTAAAGTGAGATACTGAATGACTTCTGAAATGGTAGGCTTGGAAACATTTATATGTTTAGATTTACAATATTTAGCCCATGATGCTATTGCAGGTGAGTACTGATCCAGTGTATTTTTAGATATTGAATTCATCATAATCAGCACTGCTTCATCAGAAATTCCCAAATCTATAAATGTTTTCCTGATAATACTCCTGCCATCAATACCAGTTTCTTGTGAAGTGGGTGCAACAATCTGGAATAATGCAAAGTAAGCATCATTTTAGAAGGTTGAAAAATAATTGGTTCCTGTATCAACAATCTATTAAATAATGGGAACCAAGGCTGAGTAGTCCAATGGGGAACAACTACAATGCCTGTTGCTTCGTCTGTAACTATTTTCTCTAGGGTTTTAAGAACCATAGAGAATGGAGGGAAAGCATAGAATAAGATATATTGCGACCAGTTTAAAGTGAAAGCATCCACTGCTACGGCCCCTGGATCTGGGTGCCATGACACATAAGCATGACACTTAGTATTGGTCCGTGATGCAAATAAATCAATTGAGGGTTCACCAAATAATGAAATGATCTTTTGATAATTTAAATTGCTCAATTCCCATTCTGTACTATCTATTTCCCTTCTGGACTCAAAGTCTGCGATCACATTTTCTTTAGTGTTTATGTAAGTTGCGAAAATCCATAAATTCCTAGATTCACACCATTGCCAAATATTCTTAGAAATCTTATGTAAATGAGGATATTGGACTCCTCCTAATCTATTAATATAAGATACTGCAGTTATGTTATCAATTCTTAACAAAATTTCACTATCTTTTAAGTGACTGGCAAAACACTTTAAACCAAAAAAGGCAGCTATTAATTCAAGAGAATTGATGTGAAGCTTTGCTTCATTAACAGTCCAATGTCCATTGGCAGTCTGAGAACCACAAGATCCTCCCCACCCTGTGGTGGAAGCATCTGTAAATATTTCTAAATCAAACTTGTTTTTTCTTATAGGATTGTTCGAAAAAGCTATGTTTATAGACCACCATTTGAGATCCTGTATACATGTATCATTTAATGTAGTTTTTATATCATAATTATCATTGTTTTCTTTTAGAACAATATATTTGTGTCGCTCAAGTTCTTTAGTGTAAAGAATTCCATACTTAATGACTGGGCAAACGGATACTAACGTTCCAATAACCTGAGCTAAAAATCTGACTTTGATAATACTTTTCTCCATTAATTGTTTTATTAATTTAGAACAATTATTCCTTTTTTCTTCGGTAATGTTAAGAGTCATGTCTGCGGTGTTGAACAGTAAGCCTAAAAATTTACATTGTTGTCGTGGTATGAAATCACATTTCTCTTGATTAATTATAAATCCTAATCTTTCTAGTAAAGTTACAGTTGTTTGCATATTTTCTAAACACTGTGTATAATTGTTTCCTATACATAGAAAATCGTCTAGGTAAATAACAGATATATATCCTCTTTCTCTTAAGGAAGCCACCACAGGTTTCATGATTTTAGTAAATGTTAATGGTGCTGTACATAGGCCAAAAGGTAAGACATTAAACTGGTAGTATTTTCCTTGAAAAATAAATCTTAAATATTTCTTACTTTCGAAGTTAATATTTATCATATAATAAGCATCTTTGAGATCTAATGTGACAAGAAAATCATCTTTCAGTAAAAGTTTGCATACTGTTCGGTAGTCTTCTAATTTGAAATGATCCGTTTTAACAAAAACATTCAACTTTTTTAAATTTAGGATAAAACGGAAACTTCCATTGCTCTTTTTAACAAGGAAAATTGGTGAACAAAATTGACCTTTTACAGGTTTGCAAACTTCTATTGCTTTTAAAGCAAGTAACTTATTAATTTCAGATGTTATCTGTGAAGATTCTGATTTAGAAAACTTATCATTCAGAGGAGTATAACTCTGTTGTGGTATAGTATGGAAAGGGATTGAATACCCCTCAATCCAACTCAAGATAACTGGATCTTGAGTGATAAGTTTCCAATTATTTAAATGATGTTTAAGTCTGCCCACCTGTGAGTTTATTTGCGGCGAGGCTGGTTCCTCCTGGTCTCCCACGCTTTGTCTGGTGCTGGTACTCGGGATGACGGCCCCCCCCTCTTCTTCACTTCTGCCTGAGGAGGGCCCCGCCAGTTTAAAGTTTTGTTATCGCTGGCTTTACGAGTGTTTACTCGAGGTACCCATGAGCTCTGCCTTGGGGTGAATTTCTTTGGTTCAGCAATTTTTAATTCTTGACCGGATCTCTTGACTGATTTAGCCGTTCTTATCTTGTCAGCGAGGTCTTCACCAAAAAGATGCGTTGCCGTCTCTGATTGCAGCAGGAACTCTTTCATGTCTTTATTTATTGCTGACAATAAAAAGGATTTTCGTCCTTTAGTGTCTAGATATATCGAGTCACATAATAGAACAGAGGCATCATTCAACTTTTTAATAATATCCATCTTCTGTTCTAGATTTTCTTTAATACACATTTGCAGGCACGAACCCAAACAAGACAAGGCTGTTGAGATTTGTTTTTGCCTTTTTTGAATTATTTGGTCTCGCTTCTTGGATGTATCATTAACTGCAGCGCTCACCTCCGGGTTTAACAACGGAGGTACCATTGATTTTAGGTTGGAGAACGGTGGGTTTTCCTCTTCAACCTTGTCCTTTTCCTCTTTAGAAAGGCCTTTATTAAGTATGTTATTCCACCTTTGGGCTATTTGTTTGTGTAAGTCCCCTCCTACTTTCGCTGGTTGTGAGTCCACGCCCAATATCTCGAGTACCTGATTGTCCAATACTTCTTCCTGTGGTACTTCTTCAATCAATAATTCTTGTACTAAATCTGTATTCTCAACATCCGTATCTTGTTGTACAATTACTGCATCTTGTTGTTTACCTGCGTCTTGTTGGACATCTTGTTGAGCATTGCTCAGTTCTACACATTCATCCTCAACAAGCACTGGGGGAATATTTTCGATGTCTTCATCCATGTTATTCGAAAAACTTGGTGTCTTTCCAATTTCTGGAAAAAAAACATAATGCGAGCTGTAAAGGCCACATCACACTATAACCATGTAAGTTCCCGCGAAACTTCCTTTGAAGGTTATAACAAAAAGCTCAACCACGTGTGTTCCCACGGAACACCCCCAGGTTTTAATTTCAAAACATAGCCATGGTAGACCGCGTACGTCCCCGCAGGACGTCCCAAATGGTCAGGCCAATCGTTGTCGATATAGACGCGTTGTAAGCACTTTACGTTTCTTTGCAATGCACACAATGGCAAGAACGCCGCGTCAATACGTTCTACCTACATGCAAAGCGCAGGACACATAAGCATAGAAAACTCATACAATGTTTTCTCCGATGCATTAATATTCTTGATGTATGTACCCTTAAACCTTTGTTTTATAGTCTTGCAGAAAATAATTCGTAAGACAAAGTAAAAAAGGCGGCCATTTTTCTTACCTTCATCGCTCGAATCGGAACTCAACATTCCTATGCGCCTTTCAAGTTTCTTCAACTTCTTCAGTAATTTAGATCTTGACTCTGACTTTCTTTTTCCCATTTTCTCGTCTTTGAGACACTAATTACAATCCTTAATTCAATATCGGTAAAAAAGAGGTGACGCCGTTACTTGACATAAAAGCCGAATGAAGATATTTACAGAAGCGGAAATGACGACGCATGGGGCGTTTCCGTTCGGAAATTTTTGCTCTATGCTTTTAAAATTATGTGTGACGCCCCAGACTAAAGCCGGGACTACAAGAGTTCTCTTAATCATCGAAGAACTATGCAACAACAAGTATAATTGGGTTTACAGGCGATTGTCCGCCACATATGTGTTTTGTTGTGTTCCGCTAAAATGAGCAAGTCGCATGCGATTTTGACAACGGGTTAAAATAGGGTGGGCGATTTAATTTTGCAAGCGATGCGATTGACTGGTGATCGCACGACTATATCGTAAAATCGATTCTTATGAATCTATACATCTATATCTATACATATATCTATACTTATAATAAAACTGTAGAAAAGAAGTTTTTGTACATTAAAAAAAATATATATATAGCCAGGGTGTTAAAGGAATAGAACCCATTTCCAGCATTTTTAGAATTTTTGTCTGTTTGTATGTTTGGATATTCGGGCATCACGTAAAATGTACGAAATCAATGTAGATAACTTTTATACACAACAATTTAGCATAACTTGAAGTAACATTCAGTTTTTGTTTCATTGCAATCGGTTCAGTCTATCAAAATATACTTATTGTACCCACGGGGCCTTGGGCTACAGCCCACATAGCCTATACATAGATCCGCTCCTGGTTAGGTGAGCGCAGGCAGCAAACTAAGGAATGCCCGTCAGATATTGATCGTAGTTACGATCATTGCTGTTTGGCTTAATGTATATGTTTACGTCACTGACTAAAGCTATATTCTTATACCTATGAATTTAGATTTGACATAACGTCACTCAAACTTTTCAAGTAAAGATTCAATATTTAAGATGAAAGGCGATTTATAAATTGAAATTAAATGAGTTATATTATTTTTTGTGGTATGGCAATTGTAACCCTCAATGTTAGGGGCAGGTCCCGATGAATGACGGTTATACATCAGAAAATTAGAAGTGTAAATAGGAATCTAGCATAATTTTTGCCTGTAAATTTAAAAAATCTAAAAACCCACGTTTTTAATTGTCCTAAAAAGAAGAAAATAACCCTACGGGGCTGAGAGAGGGGCCACTCAAAACGTGGGGGCGTATATTATAAAGGGATTATTTATGGGATATATTTACATGACGTGAGATCGTAGGTGTAACTTGCAAAGATACGCCCCCACGTTTTGAGTGGCCCCTCTCTCAGCCCCGTAGGGTTATTTTCTTCTTTTTAGGACATTTAAAAACGTGGGTTTTTAGATTTTTTAAATCTATTAATTATTTTATTATTTTTATCATTGTTCATCGGGTTTGAAGCTACCCTGAAAATTTCAGCCTGCTAGCTTATCGGGAAGTGCCTCAAAGCCAGTCCGCCATCTTGGACGTCCGCCATATTGGATTAATAGCCTAGCCTAGCATAAGCCACATGACAATTTTTTTCGTATTCCTGACAGCAAACCCTTTCATTTGATACCTATATCACGAGGGTGGATTTCAAACAGCCAGTCTACCATCTTGGACGTCCGCCATATTGGATTTAAGTCACGTGACTATTTTTTTCGTACTCCTGATAGCAAACCCTTTCATTTGATATCCATATCACAGGGGTGCATTTCAAATAGCCCGTCTGCCATCTTGGACGTCCGCCATATTGGATTTAAGTCCCGTGACTATTTTTTTCGTATTCCTGACAGCAAACCCTTTCATTTGATACCCATATCATGGGGGTGGGTTTCAAACAGCCAGTCCGCCATCTTGGGGAGTCCGCCATATTGGATTTGTTATGACGTTTCTTAGCTAGTCATGTATTGTCATCAGAACTCAAAGCGTGTACAAAATTCCAGCCTGCTAGCTTATCGGGAAGTGCCTCAAAATTGAGTTGCAAAAGTCCAACCGGAACGACAAACAAACAAGAAAAGTGAGTGTATAAAAACGTGGGAAAAAAAAAAAAAAAAAAAAAAAAAAAAAAAAAAAAAGTGAGTGTATAAAAACGTGGGAAAAAAAAAAAAAAAATCTAAAAAAATCTAAAAACCCACGTTTTTAATTGTCCTAAAAAGAAGAAAATAACCCTACGGGGCTGAGAGAGGGGCCACTCAAAACGTGGGGGCGTATATTATATAAGGGATTATTTATGGGATATATTTACATGACGTGAGATCGTAGGTGTAACTTGCAAAGATACGCCCCCACGTTTTGAGTGGCCCCTCTCTCAGCCCCGTAGGGTTATTTTCTTCTTTTTAGGACATTTAAAAACGTGGGTTTTTAGATTTTTTAAATCTATTAATTATTTTATTATTTTTATCATTGTTCATCGGGTTTGAAGCTACCCTGAAAATTTCAGCCTGCTAGCTTATCGGGAAGTGCCTCAAAGCCAGTCCGCCATCTTGGACGTCCGCCATATTGGATTAATAGCCTAGCCTAGCATAAGCCACATGACTATTTTTTTCGTATTCCTGACAGCAAACCCTTTCATTTGATACCCATATCACGGGGGTGGATTTCAAACAGCCAGTCTACCATCTTGGACGTCCACCATATTGGATTTAAGTCACGTGACTATTTTTTTCGTACTCCTGATAGCAAACCCTTTCATTTGATATCCATATCACAGTAGTGCATTTCAAATAGCCTGTCTGCCATCTTGGACGTCCGCCATATTGGATTTAAGTCCCGCGACTATTTTTTACGTATTCCTGACAGCAAACCCTTTCATTTGATACCCATATCATGGGGGTGGGTTTCAAACAGCCAGTCCGCCATCTTGGGGAGGCCGCCATATTGGATTTGTTATGACGTTTCTTAGCTAGTCATGTATTGTCATCAGAACTCAAAGCGTGTACAAAATTTCAGCCTGCTAACTTATCGGGAAGTGCCTCAAAATTGAGTTGCAAAAGTCCAACCGGAACGACAAACAAACAAACAAACAAGAAAAGTGAGTGTATAAAAACGTGGGAAAAACGTGGGAAAAATAAAATACAATGTGACTTGATCATCCTCTCTGAATGTTGGTTGAAATCATCGGGACCTGCCCCTAACATTGAGGGTTAGTTTCGTGTTCTGTAGAGCACAAGGAACACATACATACTCGTACCAGTTTTAGGTAAATAGAAGAGGGTCCGACGGAAATTGTGAAGGAGACTTTTATTTTTTTGCCTCCTGACTAATTAAGTAACCCATGCATTCATCAGTAGAGCAGAAATGTGAGTCGGTAACTTGCATCGAGTCCAAGTCAGACGATATCTCATTTAAAGAAGCCATTTAGAATGAGGAATAGGCCAATGAGTACGTTCCTTAAATGATAAAACCGGGCATAGCAGTATTCTGTTAAAACCACAGCTGCACAGTGACAAAAAAAATAATTTAAGAAAAACAAAAAACCCGACCACGTAAAAAATAATTTTGAAAAATACGTGATAAAGTTAACATAAAAAGAAAGAAACAAGCCCAACAGAACAGCAGGAAGAAGCAGAACAGAACGACTCACAGTCGGGGCCCATTCAAATTTTACCAATCAAATCTTCCCAAGGGGCCCCGACTGTGAGTCGTTCTGTTCTGCTTCTTCCTGCTGTTCTGTTGGGCTTGTTTCTTTCTTTTTAGTTTTTATTTAAGTTAACTTTTTCACGTATATTTCAAAATTAGTTTTTACGCAGTCGGGTTTTTTGTTTTTCTTTAAATTTTTTTTTTTATTTTACATTTTTTAGTTACGATTCATTGTTCACTGTTTTTTTTTTTGTTTTTATATCCTTTATACTTGATATAAAAACTTAAATCAATAAGTAAGAAAATTAGCGAGAATGATTGTTATGTTAAACAACTTTAAATTGTTATATATCCTAAACTATTACATAAAATGAATAATGATAAAATGAACCTATAGATGATTTTAAAATACCTATTCAACGACACCCCACTTGACATAGTTCATCGACTTTTATTTTTTCATTTTGACAATATGTCGTCTGGTTGTCGCTGTGGTGAATTTTGATTACTGTCATGTCTTTAGTGACACTTGCAAGGTTAAGACGAATCGATTGACGTAAGAATTAACAAAATCGGCCTACGTGTTTGGGCTCTAGAACGCCACATAGAAACAAACAAACATACATACATAGACTGATAAACACATTACCCTCCTTTGCGTCGCGCAGTCGGGTAAAAAGAGAAGCCCTCCCCGAAGGTAGTGTAACCGCGACGCGAAACTAGTGTCGCGACAGCACTTGCGCAGAGTGGACGTGTGGTTTTTTGTTGAATTACAAACAAATAGCAGGACCATTATCTTCGCGATACTGATAATTTCACGACACTATAATTTAAAAGAAAGAAGTTTCACATGTGCTAAAATTAATGTTTCAACTTTCACGAAACTAGTTTTATCATGCATGACACTTGTTTCGTAATGTAAATCCGGCTTTTCTGAACAAACTACAGACAGGGATACTCGTTGTTGTAGGACCCGGACGTCATCGAAGCAGTGGACTTGACAGCGTCCTCACTGCTGCCCGCGCGCCGCAAGCGGAAACGGCCGGCCACCCGCGCGGCGCAGCGCGCGCGTGAGCGAGCCAAGCGAGAGGCACAGGGCCTGCTACTCAACTCGCTTGCGGCCGCCCTGGCTACTACCAAAGCCACGGCCACCTTAGCTACTACCAAAGCCACGGCCACCTTGGCCACTCCCGAAGCCCGGTCCGTCCCAACATCAAAGCTGGGGCTATCTCCCATGGTTATCAAGGAAATCAATAAACCAACTTGTCTCAACTTAAAACCTTCAATTTCACCGGAATTGGACACCGTTGTCTATCAAATGGATTTGACAATTTCTCCCACGAGACCGTCCGACCGAGACCTCCCACCATCAGCAGTTACACCAGCACCGGTATATTCCAAATCCTTAGGAAACGTAAGAGAATATATTATGTATTTCGGTATTAAAGTATATCATAACTTCACTTTCAGAAATAATAGAAAGTGGTCCTGGTCGACTTGATTCGGAAAATTGATGAAAAGTGTTCTAGAGATTTCGACATCCAATTTAAATTGCGTGAAATATAAATACACTCGAGAGCAATGAATCCGGGTCACTTAAAGAATGTTAAAAATCTCGGAAACTAAAAATGATAGGTTAATGCAATAAATTGTATTTAATAGACAATGTAATACTCCTTAAATGAAAGTAAAAAAAATATGAGTCACCATACATTTTATTAACACAAAATTACATAAAGAAAAAAACTGCTGATCTCTCCTTAAAACAAAAATAGGAAACATGAAATTTTTGAACTTTATTACGATTTTCTTGAATTTTAATACTTCGTATTGCCTCCTCGTGCTTCCATTACTGCGTTTACGCGGTTTGGCATGCTGTACACCAAGTTCCTTATACGATTTTGGGGAATATTCTCCCATTCCTCTGTGAGAGCAATTTTGAGCTCACGAAGCGTGATTGGGGGAGGGTTTCGTTGTTTTACGCATCTGCCTAGCTCGTCCCAAGCATGCTCGATCGGGTTGATATCCGGGCTGCGCGCTGGCCACTCCATACGAGTAATGTTCATCTCTTGAAGGTAGTCATTCACAATCCTACCTGTATGAGGTCGGGCATTGTCATGCATAAATATAGCATCCTCACCTAAATTGACCATAAATGGACCAACGTGATCATTGAGGATTTCTTCCACATATCTTACACTAGTTAAAGAGCCGTTTTCTATGATCACCAGCTCTGTGCGACTTTCAGAAGAAATTCCGGCCCACACAAGTACAGACCCACCACCGTAGGCTACTTTTTCTTCGATGCATGCTTGCTTGAATCTTTCCCCTGGTCTTCGATACACTCTGTGTCTTCCATCGTGCTTGTAGGGCATAAATTTTGATTCGTCGGAGAACATAACTTTTGACCAATCTTCAATACTCCAATTTACGTGGCTCTGGGCATATCTTAGTCTTGAAATACGATGCCCACGCTCCAGTTTGGGGCCGTTTGCAGGTCTAAGGGGTTTTAAGTTAGATTCAGCAAGCCGACGTCTTACTGTCCATGCACTTGGGTTACTTCCTCCGAGGCGTCGAAACTGATTGGTGAGTTCAGTTCCTGTGAGAAAGCGATTTCGAAGCATGGTGTTCACCAAGTATCGGTCTTCTCGTGCTGTGGTACACCTGGTTCTGCCCGTTCCTGGTCTGCGTAGGTTAGAACCAGTTTCTTCGTAACGTCGGAGAACTCTTTGTACTGTTGACAGCGACACACCGACAGTCCTGGCTGTATCGCGCTGACTCCGGCCGGTTTCCAGCATTGTAAGTATTCTGGTGCATTCTTCAGGCGTAAGCGACATAATTTCAGCTTGAATAATGAATATAGAGCACTATCAACATGGTTTATGTACCCACATAAATGACAGATTACAAACAAAAGCAAAACCAAATGCTGTAATTTCGTAGTTCCATCTTCAAAAGTGGCCCTTTTTCAAATTTGATTTTTTTATGATATTTTATTATTGAAACTTTACAATAACTAAGAAGTTTTAATACCTTCATTTAAGGAGTATTACATTGTCTATTAAATACAATTTATTGCATTAACCTAGCATTTTTAGTTTCCGAGATTTTTAGGATTCTTTAAGTGACCCGGATTCATTGCTCTCGAGTGTATTTAGTACAAGCACAGGTACTGGTATACGTATAGGTACCTAAGGCAAACAAATCTGCGCAGCGCTTGTAGTCCAGTCAATAGGGACAAAAAGAGGCTTTTCCTTGCTTTAGGTGGTCTAGTTTTTTTTTATTTGTATTGCTTAAGTATATGCTCCTCATGAAAAATGTGAGTTTTCGACCTCGAGGAGTGTCTGCGTTAGTCGCCATCGTGGCTTGAACGAGCCCACATCTGTTCTTTTTCATATAATGCTTCAACTGTCGACTTTATGATAAAAATGCCTCAGAGAAGTTTAAAGGCAATGAAATTCCACAACAAACGGTATTTGTTTCTATTCTGTACGTCTAATAAATATAAAGTTGAGATATAATAAGAAGAAGAGAGGAGTTGTACCTTCCATCATGAGCTCAGCTACATGAGATGATGATTTCCATACGCAAGTACTTAAAGCCAAGATGGCGGCTAACGCAGACACTCCTCGAGATCGAGAACTCACATTTTTCATGAGGACTTAATCAATACAAATAAAAAAAAACTACGCCAACTTTTGAAGGGCAAAACTCCCTATTGACTGGGCTATTGGCACTGAGACAGAATCAATCGATAATTTCATGTTCAAAATCAATTTGAATCAAGTAGTTTAGTAAAGTTCGTTTCTTGAAGTGTTTCTACCTATAATTGTGACTATAGCGGCCGTCGGGTCGTCAGGAGCGGCGCGCGGGCTCCGTGGAGTCGCTGTCCGACAGCAGCGACGACGACAACGACAATCGGCGGGACACCGGCAAGGACAGGAGAATTTCAAGGTAATAATACTGTGTTTAGCAAAGTAGAGAACATTTATTTGACCACATAGGTACCTACTTACAATGTTAATTAATTAATGTTATTTAATTTTTTAACAACATTTTTCAATAGTTCTCTAAGATATTATAATTATCTACGCTGATTTAAATTGGAGGTAGGTAGTTGGATATTTTTTTAAACCGCCTTACCACTAAAAGATAAACACCCATTGAATGCTTGTCTAAAAAAAGTGTAACTGCATAACGACCCTTATATCAAGGAGAAATGTTGTTTTGACGCAATTATTTCAAAAGGAAGGATACGTCCTTCAGAACATTTTGACGCAACCTTCTTCAAAACAACAAAAAGTAGCGCCATCTATGATAACCCATACGAACTACGTTCAAGTAGCGTTGCATAAATTGACGACGTGATCTTGTAAGAGCGTACATGATGGTTTCTGTCGTGGAATGTAGTAGTACTCGATTAAGGTGCGGTGTTATCTCAATATTCCCAAAAATTGGTTTCTTAGAACGTCGAGTATGACGTAATGTAATAAAAATAAGTAACGCGAAAAATACAGTGAACAGAGAAGGGTATAAAGAAGAATTTAAACCGAACAGAATAATAAATAATAGTTTGATATTCCCAATAAAAAATTGGGAAGTTGTAGCACAAAAATAAACTTTGACGTCGAAGATTTCTGTATTTCCAGCGATAACAACAGTTTTTTTTTTAAGAATTTAGTAGGTTTTCCATTTTTTTAAAACTTTAACCAAACCATTATTTAATTTTATGTCTATATTTTAAATAATCTAAAGAAAATCAGTAAAATAAATGCCCATTCGCAGCTTACGTCACATGTCAACACAAATGTCATTCAATTTTCAATCTTATTGACGCTCTATAGTGGTGACGTAGTAATCGTAGTCAGTCCGCGCCTTAACGGCAATTAAGGCGACAATCGGGGGACGTAAGATCTTAGTCTTTTCCGTATATATGCCTGTGAACTCCTTCGATAATTTGCCTATTTTGTCGGAAGTTTTAGGGGAAATAAGTGCCATCGAAGAGAGTAGTGACGTTGAAACAGTGTTCATAATGGGGGATTTTAATGCCCATCCCAAGGAACTGTTTTATATTGAGCTTGAAAGATATTGTTTAGATAGGTCGTGGGTATGTGCTGATGTGAAGACACTAAGCGCCGACTCTGGTACTTATACATATGTGGACCATTATCACGGCAGTAGTAGGTGGCTGGACCACTGTGTGGTCTCCCTATCAGCTTGGAAAACCATTGTAAAGGTTGGCATATTAGAGGACGTGTACGTATCTGACCATCTTCCTATTTATGTAGAATGTGATCTAGATGTGATTAGGCCAAAGCTTTGTGAATCTGTAATGCCTAGGAATGCTGTTCTCTGGGGGGAGAGGGATGAATCGCAAATCAGTAAATACCGTGACGTATGTCAGGAAGGTTTGCGAGAAATTGATTTCCCTTTAGAGTTCACTAACTGTAGCTACGGAACATGTAACAAGAGTGCCCACACATTAATAATAGACACATTATATGAACGAATTGTGCAGGTCTTAAAAAAGGCGGCCATCCAAAGTAAGGGTAGAAGCACAACTAATTGTCGGAGAAAGGTTCTGTGCGGGTGGAACGAACATGTAAGAGAAGCTCATCGGGAGGCCAGGCTTAGGTTTAAATCGTGGGTTTCCCATAATCGGCCACCGGAGGGCATAGTGTACGAGCAAATGCGCGAGTCTCATAAGATTTTTAAAGGCAGGGTAAAGTGGTGTCGTAAAAATCAAGAACAATTGAAAATGGATGTGATCGCGAAGTGTCGAGTCTCTAAAAACTTTTCCCAGTTTTGGAAAGCTACAAAAAACTGGACGTTAGGCCTGGCCTCCCGGCGAGTGTGAGCGGCTTAAGCGATCCGAGTGAGATCGCAAATATATTCGCCAGTCATTTTAAAGTAAAATCGCCGGTCGGTCCTTCTACTGCGGTAGTTGACACTGCACCCGCCAGCCCGGGGGTGGAGCCTCTGTTGCGTTTCTCAGCAAGTCAAGTTAGTGCTCACATTAAAGGAATGACCAAAGGCAAATCTCCTGGGCATGACGGGCTCAGTGTCGAACACCTGAAATATGCTGGAGTGCACTTGCCGAGGGTCCTGTCTCTGCTGTTCAGTATGTGTCACGCGTACCTTCCAGCTGACTTAATGAAAACTATAGTGGTGCCCATAGTTAAGAACAGGACCGGTGACATCTCGGACAAGGACAACTATCGCCCGATCTCCCTCGCGAGCGTGATAGCCAAGGTGCTGGACGGTTTGTTTGATTCTTGCTTGCAAGACTACTTAAAATTACATGATGCGCAGTTTGGGTTTCGGCCCGGACTATCTACTGAGAGCGCAATCTTAAGTCTCAAGCACACCGTCCAGTACTACACAGATCGTAAGACACCGGTGTATGCCTGTTTCCTGGATCTCTCCAAGGCCTTTGACCTCGTTTCTTACGAGGTGCTTTGGAGGAAGCTGGGAGACAGTGGTATACCGGTGGAGATGTTGAACATCTTTAAATATTGGTACAGTAATCAAACGAATTGTGTCAAATGGTCAGGTGCTCTTTCTGATGCATACAGGCTGGAATGCGGCGTGAGGCAGGGAGGATTATCATCTCCAAAGCTCTTCAGCCTGTATGTAAACGATCTCATTGTGGAACTCAGCAGCATGCGTGTCGGATGCAGCTTAGGTGGTGTTAGTGTAAATAACATCAGTTACGCTGATGACATGGTGCTGCTGGGTCCCACTGCGGGGGCGATCAGAAAAATGCTGAAAGTCTGTGAAGCATTTGCTCAGTCACACGGACTTACGTATAATGTAAGGAAGAGTCAGTACATGGTCTTTAAGGCCGCCGGTAAGGGTCCTGAATCTGTTCCACCCATTACTTTGAATGGTATTGACTTGGATAGGGTGTCGCAGTTCAAGTATCTTGGACACTACCTTACTGACGACCTTAACGACGATGTGGACATAGAGAGGGAGCGCAGGGCTCTGTCAGTCCGAGGTAACATGCTGGCCCGTAGATTCGCCCGCTGTACGGAGCAAGTCAAAATCACGCTATTTAAAGCATATTGTCAGGGTCTGTACACGGGTGGTCTATGGGTTAGTCATACAAAAAAAATCCTTGGTCACTCTGCGCATCCAATACAATAATATTTTCAGGATGATTTTGGGACTCCCTCGCTTCTGTAGTGCCTCTGAGATGTTTGCACAGGCTCATACGGACGACTTTTATGCCGTCATCCGGAAAAAAGTAGTTTCACTGATGAGGAGGGTGCGGGGGAGTCACAACAGCATCCTGAAAACCATAGCGGAAGATGTGCGCGCACCTGTGTTGAGGTATTTCGTCCGTCTGGTGATCTATTAGCGAGGTATCTCCCTGTTGGTTAGTCTGGCGGGCGGGATGTCTCGGCACAGGGGCATTATTACCTAATTATGTTTCTTTTTTTTATGTCTTTTTAATACTAACAATGGTTTTGTAAGTTTTTGTTGTACACTAACCCGTGGATCCAGTTGTCCTAAATAAAATAATTTGAATTTGAATTTTGAATTAAAACCCACATTTTTAAATGTCCTAAAAATAAGAAAATAATCCTACGCGGCTGAGAGAGGGGCTACTCAAAACGTGGGGGCGTATATTATTTACTTAAGGGATTATTTATGGGATATATGTATTTACATGACGTATATATTTACATGACATGTATAGATTGTGGGTGTAAATTGCAAAGATACGCCCCCACGTTTTGAGTGGCCCCTCTCTCAGCCCCATAGAGTTATTTTCTTATATGTATTTAAGACATTTAAAAACGTGGGTTTTAGATTTTTTTAAATCTTTATTTTTATAATTTAGACTAGCTTTTGCCCGCGAATGGCGAAACGGCGAAAACTCAATCTAGAATTCTAGATAGTTCCCATGTGTGGGAAAATTCGATTTCTCCGTATTTTCACCCATAAAGATTTAGAGGAAGAATAAGGTTCATAATTTCGCCGCGCTATCTGGCGTCAAGATAGCTCGATTTGTTTAAGGTTTGACTGCCATGAAAGTGACCATGGGTTCAATCCCCAGGTACACATAGAATTTTTATTTAGTTTTTTCAGTTAGTTTTTTGGGTTTTATGGGGTAAGTAATATATGATATAACTACAAAATCTCTAATATTTACAAGAGATAACAACTGAATATATAATTTTATTTGATATAACGATCAGTTAATATAATAAACGATTGACATAATTTTATAATGACTAATTTTTATTAGCATAACAATCAATGAGTATAAAATCGTTTTGTATAGCACTCAAAAGACATGAAACTTAATTGGTCTAATTTTTTTTTCTTCCTGGTAAGTAATCTAACTCTGATGTGCCTAGTAATAGTACTACCTGCCATGAATGCTCAACGGAGGCCCGCTTCGCGGGGCTCCTATTTCTGCGTACAGAGTTTAAAGTAACCTAACCTGTCCGTGTCGGGGTGCCCCAAGTCCCGAGCTCGCTTCGCTCGCTCTTGCATCCTAGGTCAAATAACTGACTACTAACTGTAATGCTGGCTCGACGGAGCCCCGCTTCGCGGGGCTCCTATTTCTGCGTGCAAGGTTTACAGTCACCTAACACGAAGGGGATGGCGGAGTCTTTCAGACCCTGCCATCCCCTTCGAACCTAACCTGTCCGTGTCGGAGTGTCCCAAGTCCCGAGCTCGCTTCGTTCGCTCTTGGATACTAAATTTTTCTAATAACAATAGTAATCGTGAAGGCAAACAATCAAAGTCCAAAGGATAAGCCAGTCATCAAAGAAAATAGTTTAAACATTAAATTATGTGTTCCAAACGTTATCATAATGATTTTCGCTTAAATAAACGTTATCTATACATATAATAAATCTGTAGAAGGGTCAATTCTGTACATTGAAAATATTGAAAAAATAAATAGCGGGGGGTGTTGCTGGATCGATACCAAACCCAAATATGTGATTAAAAAAATTTTTGTCTGTCTGTCTGTCTGTCTGTCTGTCTGTCTGTCTGTATATGCAGGCATCACGTGAAAACCAACGGTTCGATTTCGATGAAACTTGGTATAATTATACCTTATTATCCTGGGCATAAAATAGGATACTTTTTATCCTGGAAAAATACGTAGAAAAAAAAATCTATAACAAACCCTATTATGGAACCACTGGCGACACCTATTATCAAGCAAGTAGAACATTACGCCACGCCTGCCTCCATTGATTTCTAAAAAGGTTCCACCACTCACCACTAGATGGCGTTGTGCCTATGTTTTATTATAAAGTTAAACAGTAATTCAATTCTGTTATTTTTGGTTTAGAGGACCAAAAACCCGTGCTTTTCAGCGCGACCTTTTTGATTACTGTTCCGATCAGTTATTTGTAAATACAAGGTCGGAATTACTATGAAAAAAATACTTACTACAGAACGCGAGCAACAGCAGTAGCTCAATAGATCTCCTTAATTATTATAGGCTTAGCCGTATTTGGGTCCAATAGATATTTATAAGATGTCATTGTCAGAGTTACTCAAAATGGAGAAATAAAACATCCACGCGAAGACCGACATCTGCGCGGACGGAGTCGCGGGCGGAAGCTAGTATCAAATAAAATTATATAAAATGAGTTTTAGAGTACCTAACACAAACATATGTGTAAAGAAATTATATCAATCGTTGGTATATCTTACGTTGATTATATCATGTGAACGTTATTGAAATGAAAATATATCAAATTATCTTTATATGAAATGAGACGCACCCGTTTTATGTCATTTTTTCCTAGGTTTGTTTTTTTTATAGTTTCCTTTTAGTTGCACCGGAATGCTGTCGCGCTTCACTTGTAACTATGTATGTAAGAAAATCTTGGAATCTTAATTTGACCCACCTCCCGGTCTTTGATTAGGATGTTTAGCACACGCTCTGAGTTCTGATGACAATACATGACTAGCTAAGAAACGTTATTACAAATCCAATATGGCGGCCTCCCCAAGCTGTTTGAAATCCAAATATGACAATATGGGTATCAAATGAAAGAGTTTGCTGTCAGGAATACGAAAAAAATATGGCGGACGTCCAAGATGGCGGACAGGCTATTTGAAATGACCCCCATGATATGGGTATCAAATGAAAGGGTTTGCTATCAGGAATACGAAAAAAATAGTCACGTGACTTAAAACCAATATGGCGGACGTCCAAGATGGTGGACAGGCTATTTTGAAATGCACCCCCATGATATGGGTATCAAATGAAAGGGTTTGCTGTCAGGAATACGAAAAACAATAGTCACTTGACTTAAATCTAACATGGCGGACATCCAAGATGGTGGATTGGCACCCCCGTGATATGGGTATTAAACGATAATAAAAAGACTAAAAAGTATAATTTTTAGTGCGTGCTGAAAGCGTATTTTTTAGTTTTTTAATCTACTAAAGAATTATTTTCAATTCGTTTTGTTTAAAATGTACAGACGCCAGCACATCAAGCTACCACAATCTGCCAAATTTCTTCAATAGATTTTCAACCTTATCAGAATAGTGGAAGGATAATGTTCGATTGGTAAAATTTGACAGTTTCGGGTAGGTTGACCTGCTGGCGTCTGTACAAAAAAAAAGAATTGGCTGTTAAAGCAAATATTATTTATTAATATCTTAATAATGAAGTTTACAGTCTCATTTATTTTTATCTAATAATCACTTTTAATTTTCTATGTATTTTTCCCGAGCTAAGCTCGGTCGACCTGGTACTATTGCTTATTACATAAATAATATTACTTTGTAACGTTTCTACTAGATATGAATGTTTAAATAAGTTTGTGTTCCAGGGACAGACACGACTCTTTCAATAAGGTTCGGTTCGAGCCGTACGACAAGCGGCGCGGCGCCTCGCCACCTCGCAGCCGACAAGCGTCGCGTTTGAAGTCTCAGGAGAAGGTACAAAATGTGATGTAGAGTAATAAGTTGCGATCCCAGAGCCCCCAGACCTACGTCATTTAAGCAAAGCTGAAATTTTGAGGGTTTGTAGTCTACTATAAAGTTAAGACGGTATGCGTACTTACTAGCTCGAAAGCGGGGCCCTTCCACAGGTAGCGCGACCTGAAGGTATAAACCTTACTACGTCATTTTAGCAAGCCTAGACTTTACATGATATCACTCATGGTAGGTGGGTCATTTCAAGTAGGTAGGTGGGCAGTAAGAAGGGATTTTGCGAAAGCCGTTAAGGGGGTGAAAAAGGGTAAAAACTTTTGTATGAAAAATCTTATTCCTTGGGTTTATAAATTTGAAAAATTCGAATATGAACATAAGTAAATAAAAAAGATTGGCATCATTAATTTTTTAAACTACCCTCCATTGGTGATCTAGACGATGTTGAAATTTGTATGGGAAAATCATAACGCGCGGGCTCACCAATTCTAAAATCATTATTTACATACTAGATCAACAATAATCAAACACGTGTTTTTGGATTTTTCGAGATTTTTCGATGTTTAAGGGAAGGACTTTAAGGCGTCTGGGAGAATGATTGGCCCATCGGATTTGTCTGGCAGCTTGCAAAAGGTCTTGAAATATTACCATGAGTAATATCATATAAAATCTAGGCTTGCTAAAATGACGTAGTTGAGGAAGGTTTTTATCCACCTTCAGGTCGCGCTACCTGTGGAAGGGCCCCGCTTTCGAGCTAGTAAGTACGCATACTGTCTTAACTTTATAGTAGACTACAAACCCTCAAAATTTCAGCTTTGCTAAAAAGACGTAGGTCTGGGGGCTCTGGGATCTTAGTCTATAATGTTGGCTATTATGGAATGCACTGATACATCGTAAATATCAAAGGATTCTGTGTTCGATAAATTCGTTTAATTCTGATTAAAAAAATCGAATTTGAATGAAGTATTGAAAAATTACATTTAGATGTCAGCTTATACCAGAGGTTCCCAAACTTATTTTGTCTACTGCCCACTTTGAGAATAAATTAATTTTTAGCGCCCCCATTTTTTCAGCTACTTAAAAACCACTATAACTTCAATTAAATTAATTAATTGTTGTGAGCTATATTTACTTGTTAAAACATTATTGCCCGCGGTCTATTATCTACGAAAATGACCTATCTAGGAATACTAATCTATACATCTATATCTATACATTTAATAAAACTGTAGAAAATTAATTTTTGTACATAAAAAAACCCAAAAAATATAGCCAGGGTGTTAAAGGACAACCAATAGAACCCATTTCCAGTATTTTTGTTGTCTGTTTGTATTCGGGCCGGTGCACCCTGGGATGCCGGCAAAAACTCTTCCTTAGGCACTGTGTGCCTAAGGGGTCTCTTTGCCCGTATGCGAATAGCCTGTCGGGTGGACGCTCCAACGCGTGTCCCTCTGAATAGCAGAGGGCACAGCGGCGGAGCGGGCTTGCGGACGGTGAGTAATGGGTAAGCTCTCCGTCCGACCAAGGACCAAGCCCGGGTTGGTAGCGCGTCGTGTTTCACGCGTCACCGACGGGGCCCCTTATGGGGCCAAATGCCTGCTGGGGTCGCGGAATTTTCTTAATCCAGGATACCGTGGCCTCGGAACGTAAAAGGCATCCAAGGAACACGGGTGGATTTTAGTCAGTAAGAGTCTGACAGTCCCTTCCGCCCCACCCACGGCGGGAGGACTCATTTGATGATTTAGCCACCAAAAAAAAAGACGTAATTCCTATATAATGTTATAGTACCTATAGCTGGGCTCTTGGAGTTCCACATCAAGTTTTCCAGATCTTCAAATTTATTCTGTCAGCAGAAAATGCTCATCACGTGGAACATTTTTTGCTATGGCACCATTTTTGCATCTCTTATGGTCTGTTGCGGTTTTGCACCTGTTGTTCAAGTTTCCAAGATAAATTATAGCCTACATGTATGTTGGCCAGACTTAATACCTATACAGCGAATAAAAAAATCATTCAAATCCGTCCAGTACTTTTTGAGTTTATCAAAAATCACGCGTTCCAACTGCTCCCCATTCCCCTCGCCTGCCAGCGAATCCCTGAGTTACCTCCCGCAACAACCGTGCCCGGGAGGACTTGCGTCAGGTTGAAGGTGAGAACGCCGCAGCGCATCTCCAACCACTTCTCAAAGAGGGATCTTACCGCCGCAATTATGACATGACCAGGCAGTCATTAGGCATTAATTTTGTTGTGATATTATTTTGAAACTATGATATCTCATATCTAAGATATTCATTGAAATCACGATGTTAAAGGCAATTTTGTTCAAAACTAAATGCTTGTGATGATTAAGGTATTTATTTGGATAAGGATTAATATCGTGTTAATGAAAATACCTTCGCAAATAAAGCATTACTTTAAAACCAATTTGATTTCCTTATTAGTGGTTATAGTGACTTAACCGTCTCAACTGTAGTCTGTGTAACTCCACCTGCACTCTAAGGGAACTGTCCGAGGCCACCACCAACGCCATCAATGTGGCAGAGTTCTGGTCGAAATATAAAATTTAAAGGAATCATCGACACGAAGAAGAAGAAGTGACTTAACCTTAAAAGATAGATAGATGCCCTCTCGCGGACTTTATTTAAGAACTTTTTATGAAGAATAATTCCGTAGTACCTACACAATTTTTGCGTATCTTTAACCGTTAACACAGCGCACGCAACGGAAGCTCTCGAAAAGGAATACATTTTCCCGATTTTGAAACATTTCTCATTGCTGCTCCGCTCCTATTGGTGATAGCGTGATGTTATATAGCATATAGCCTTCCTCGATAAATGGTCTATTCAAGACAAAAAGAATTGTTCAATTCGAACCAGTAGTTCCCGAGATTAGCGCGTTCAAACAAACAAACTCTTCAGCTTTATAATATTAGTATAGATATTAGTATTAGTATAGATGTTTTAATCCTATCCTACTTACTAATATTTATAATGCAAAAGGTTGTCAGGATGGATGTTGGAACGGATTTTCATGAAATAAGTAATAAACTGATACATCAAAATAACAAAATAGGCTACTTTTCATCACACTGCTGGGCATGGGTCCATCGCGATATATCTAAATCCCACGCGGACGAAGTCGCGGGCACAGCTAGTAATTAATAATACTTATTGTTTGATGTTGTGTTGTTCTTGTGAGATTACTCATGAAACTTTCTAGCGTATTCACTACCAAATCCAGAAAATAGTACTGAAGTATCTCGCACTAAAGAAATTGGTGCCGAATTTCGTACTCCAGAACCCTGTTGCGACTTCTTATAATATAAGTAGAGTCTGACACACGAAACATGAGCCTGGAAAGTAGCGGCAAATTCAAAAAATCTACATCTAAAATCTCTATATATCATCTAAAATACATTTTGATACTTGAATTTACATCATGGATTGCTTAGTAATCCATGATGTAAATTCAAGTATCAAAATGTATTTTTCTTACTATATGCAGTGATACCAGATGTAGATTTTTTGAATTTGCCGCTATTTTCCAGGCTCATGTTTCGTGTGTCAGACTCTAATACCAAAGAGGTAGGTACCACAAACTTCCAAATACGCAGCAGAAGCGAGAATTTAGTTAAAACAATGCAATAGGTATGACATTTTGTCTGACAAACTAAAGTTTGGGAAACTGTGGACAGAAAATCAAAGAGAGACCATTTTAAAAATTCAGTTACTTAGTAACGACCTCAGAACAATTACTAAAGCATAGAAGGAAGCTAAATTTAACTAATATAATCGTCTATGTTTTCTTATACACTCATAACAGCATTAGAGAGAGACAGATGTAGGTTGCTCAAAATGCAAATCGTCACAAAGGTAAACGTCAATTTGGATACCTTGGCTACCTTTATAGTACTAAGTTTAAAAGCTACTTAACGTCTCAGGTTTTTATCTATGACTTTGTTCAACGCATTTTTTCGTATAATGCTTATGGGCGCATGCCAGTTGAAGTGATTCGTTGGTTTTACGTATTTTTGTAAAAATAGTACAAAAATAACAGTGATTTAGTGTAAATCGCAAAGCTTAAAGATTAAATAATGTCCTGCATTATAGTGGGATGTAAATCTCATTCATCCCGCAAAGAAAATGATGCGGAAATCATAAGCTCCCATCGGTAAGTAATCAAATATGGTAATTTTGTCAGTTTTTCATTCTCATTTTATGTTATTTTGGCATTATTTCAAATTATTTGAGCTAAGTGTACACGGTAGTGTTTTGAAATCAATATTTTATGCAATTAAATAGTTCGATTATATGGAAATTATAAATTTTAAATCGGCATATAATTTTTTGCAATAGTGCTTGCAAAAACAAACTATCGATACAATATCGATAAACTAGCGTCATCCAAATTATTACATTATTTTTCTTTACACGTAGTTTTGGGAAGGATCAAATATTTAAGAGTTAAATAAAAACCTACGGTCTTGTCAGCGAATCGTACGTATGAGTAATGAAATGATAGTGTCAAAAATCCGTGTGGCTCATGGTGTAATAATTTAAATTCATGTGTGGCTATATTTTTTTTTGTCACTTTCAGATTTCCGTCCGATGTTGATATGAGGCAAAAATGGATCTACGCTATTGCACGTAACAACTGGGAATCGTTCAGGGCCAATCGCTCTTTTAATATTATTTAAGCGTTTTCTTTGTAATTTCAATTTTTTTTATAATTTATGCTGTTTATAAATAAATATGTTGGTCAGACAGAAGCGAGTTCTTTATTTCACCTTAGCATATTTAGATTTATTGCCATGGCGCGATACCTTTTTTTTTAGCCTGGTAAAATCATCAAATGAGTCCTCCCACCCCGGGCAGGGCGGGAGGGACTGTCAGACTCGTACTGACTAAAATCCACGGTGTCCTTCAATAGCCCTTTGTGTTCCGGGGTCAAGGTAATGAGATGTCCAGCGACCAATGGAGCGATACCATAAACTAAGAAGTCGATATCGGTATTTATTTAATGCATAGTCACATCACTAGCTAATACTCTTTTGTCTATGACAGCGTACGCTTCAAATGTCGTAGAGCGCCTTCTATGCTTTAGTAATTGTTCTGAGGTAACGACTTAACGTAACATGTCAACACAATGTAGGCACATTATCGTAACTTTGTAACTTGTTGTGACGAGAATATTTTTTTTTTAGTTTCTGGCTTTTTTATATAAAAAAAACATCACATGTTTTTTTTTCTAATATTTTTAAGAATTATGTCATTACAATACCAATAAAAGTTAAAAATATGACACAGCAATGGCATAGACTGAAATGGTTTTATGTCAAGCTATTTGGACACCTGAATATTAATTTATTTTCATTTTTTAAGTATGCATTCATCCGCCTTGAAAAGTAGTTGAAACGGGCAATAAAAAACACTGTTTAATTTCAAACTGTTTTAAACAGGTGTTTTAAAATAACTTGTTTTAATCATGCCAACCCAGATTCAAATAAGCTTTTGAGAATAGAAAATAAAAATTATAGTTAATTAAAATAAAAACAATGCGTATTATCGTCGGAATGGTTAAATTACGATAATACTGTGGCGCGTTGATAAATTTCAATCTTTCCCACTAAATTTCACGATGATTTTAATTACCCATTAAGATTTAAGTATTTAAAAAACCATAATAATCAATAACAACAAACTCTTTGTTTACTTAGTTAGGTGATAAAATGGCTGTCTCTTATTTTTTATTAATTCACGTCTCTTTAGGAGTCAATGTTAACGAATAGCGGTTATGAACGATTGAATGAATGATTTGTGGGAACTGGTTAAAATATGGTTACAGTTTTACGACACAGCGACGTAAATTAGAAACCGAATGTTACTGTGTCGACTCGTCCCCAATTTTAGTTGTAGCGACTACCCTAACACGGAACGGCGACGAGATTATGGGTCGAGAATAAATCAGTGTACACACTAGGTGACCACACTGTTACGTCATGTTCCCAAAAATGGCTATATGGGAAAGACCTCCCAACTACGAATATAAGGTGAAGCTGGCGGAAGAGAACCGGCAGTCGGTCGAGGACTCGCTGAAGAAGACCCTGGCGTACCACGAGAAGAACCCTGAGAAACACCCCCTCTACCCCGAGGAGCGGAAGAAGTTCTGGAGCCGCCGCTACAAGGAGATACAGGCTGGTACGTTGAAGTAATAACATGTCCACTGCAAAAGTTTAATAAGTTTGTTAGTTATGTTATTTGACCCGTATTTTTATTTTATCTTTTCTAGGTTTACATTGTAAACCAACATTGACGAACGATGCTTTCAAAATTCACATTACTTATCGTTCATCTTTTTACAGTCTTATTCATAAAAAGTTAAAATAGGTTTATTAGCTTCTTAAAATGCGAATCCCGAAAAGCATTATTTATAAACGTTCAATAACGCTATAATGCTTTGTAAGTATTCAATAGCGGCTTCGTAACTTATAACAGGGTGGACCCTACTATAAACCTTTAATAAACAGAAATATGGCCAACAAATGTGCAACAGCTGTTTTTTTTCTGCGAATCGTTTTATGGTTAGGTTATGTTATGTGCATTGTGCAAGGAGCTGGGAAGTAGAGATACAATTTATATATTTTTTGTGAAATCGTGTTCTGCGTTAGTTATGCAAGCTCTGCAAGCATTAAATGCTATTGAACGAGCAGAACATGTTCCACCTCCACGTCGTCGAAAGATTTACCACGAGAGAAGTGATCCGTTTTCTTTGCCCGATGTAGAGTTTAAAGGTCGATACAATCATCATCATCATCTTCATTAGCCTATAAATGTTCCCACTGCTGGGACACAGGCCTCCTCTCTGAGAGAGGGAGTGGGCCATAATCTACCACGCGGGCCCAGTGCGAGTTGGTGGATGTCACATGTCTTCGAATTTTTAGTTCTAGGACATTCGAATCCGGTTTCCTCCCGATGTTTTTATTCACCGTTTTGAGAGCAGTGGTGATGAAATAAATTACACAAAGTAATGCGCCTGGCCGGATTCGAACCCGCGACCTACAACTCGTAAGTCGGGGCCCATACCACTGGGCCACTCCCGCCCTGCCTGCAGGTCGATACCGTTTCAACGACTTGCAACTTGACTCAAGAGGTTGTGGAACGTCACCAGAGTTACAGGTGCTTACCGTCGTCGTGAAGTAAGCACGTTTACATGTATTTATATTTCTGGTTTTCCATTTTGATTTCCATTAAACACGTGAACGAATAACGAAACACATAAGAAGACAAGCTCTCCAAATGTCACAAGTGAGGTCAGACTTTTTTTTGCGTTTTTTTGGCCTCCAGTTGTTTTGGCATTTCTTCTATGGATTCATCAGGACGACAACTTAACCACGTTAAAACGTCTTGTAGCGACAACATAGCTATGACGGGTTTATTGAACGTTTATGAATAGAGAATTTTATAATAGGTTTATTAGTTCTATTGAGCATTTTAACTATTGAGTGTTATAAACCTATTTTAGGGGATTTTTATGAATAAGGCTGTTAGTGTATAACTGTATACTGACGGCACGACTGAGTTATGATATTTTATGTTTATCAATTATCTACAATTATATTAAAAAAAAAAACTGATAGAGAAATCCAAAAAATCTCATGTAAGGAGCAGTAGCGCATAAAATTAGCATCAGCGCGGCAGTTCAAATTGTCTTTATTCAATTTATGCTGACCATAGGAGATTATGACAGTGTCTACCCAAAACATAAACACAAATTCACAGTTTAATCGTGAACGTCATTTCAGAGGGCAAGGACCCATCGAAGCACGACTTTAAACCTGAATGGATCGTCTTTTGGTCGGCACGCATGAAGGAACTGCACGAAGAGGAGCTTCGTATCCAAGTGATGGAGATCTACCGCCGCATGTGTCTGTCCCCGCCCGACATGAGCAAGCGAGTGTCCACTGAGAAGACGCACGCGCCCGAGCCGCATCGGAAACCATCCGAACCCCGGCGGAAGTCCCCCGACCCCCGGCGTAAGTCCCCCGACCCCCGGCGTCGCTCGTCCGACCCCCGGCGTCGCTCGTCCGACCCCCGGCGTCCCTCGCCCGACCCCCGGCGACGCTCGCCCGAACCCCGGCGTCGCTCGTCCGACACCCGGCGTCGCTCGCGCGGCTCACGCCGACGCCGTCTACACACGCCGCCTCCAGACTTTAGACGGGATCGTAGGTCAGTAATAATTATGGTTTTGTGAGGCATTTTCTTGACTATATATATTTTGTAGGCTTGCAACGAATAGTATAATAATAATATAATAATATTCCACAATTATCACACAACGCCATCTAGTCCCAAGCTAAGCAGAGCTTGTGTTATGGGTACTAGACAACTGATAAACATACTTATATATTTCTAAATACATAAATATTATACATAGATAAATTACACCCAGCAACAGAACAAATGATCGTGCTCATCACACAAACATTTGTGTATCCTGGGTGGGAATCGAACCCACGATCTCCGGCATAGCATTCAGGGTCACTAACCACTAGACCAACAGGCCTGTCAAAAGTATATTCGGCAGTATACCGAAAACCGAATATTTGGCGAGCCCACTGACCGAATAGCCGAATATTCGGCAAAAGTATTCGGCAGGATTTTAGCGAAAAGCGTTGTACAGACATGATTTTTTCGCGCTCGTTTTTCCATAATAACCTTCCTTTTCTAAATTTTATTATGAAATTAATTCAAATGCATAGAAAAAATCTGCAAAGAATTCGGCGCGGTCGATTCCGGGGGGCAGGGCCTCTTCGATTCCTTCGGCGCGTTCGGCTCTGATAAGTGTGCGTCCACCATTAGCTGCGTGTATTAATTTAGTTGACAACGTGGATCTACGTTTCCACTGGAGTACACACGACTATGTATATCGCGGCACGGCGCACGGAGAGCCTACGCACGTGTGCCACTGCAAAAATGCGCTGCGATAAGCGAGCTGTACATAGTCGTGGTTCATATTCGTATACGTACTCCAGTGGAAACAATAACCCACGTTGACAGCGTTGAGCTATGTAACCGCCTATTCGAGCAAGCCACGCGTGTACATATCAATGACGTCAATTTGTGCGTAGCCTCGCCTCACCATGGGTTGCAGTGGACACAACCACATACATTTTCTTACAAAGCGAAGCTTAAGGCTGCTTTTCCACCAGAGATGCGCTATGCTACGTTGCTGCGGATGCGTTTGATATCCACCAATCATATTCACTGGTTTACATAGTACAGCACTGGTGGAAACGGATTCAACTAAGATGGGTTTTTTATATGTAAGGATGCGTGCTATGGCTGCGTGCTGTGGCTGCGTGCTATGGCTGCGTGCTGTGGATGCGTGCTATGGCTGCGTGCTGTGGATGCGTGCTATGGGTCGTTTTCCCTAGTATCGATACATCGCATAGCTCGAGCTGCGCATCTTCATAGCGCAGCTACCTTGTGGCGGCGCATCTTCATAGCGCAGCTACCTTGTGACAGCACATCTTCATAGCGCAGCTATGCATCTTCATAGCGCAGCTACCTTGTGACAGCACATCTTCGTAGCGTAGCCACGCATCTTCATAGCGCAGCTACCTTGTGGCGGCGCATCTTCATAGCGCAGCTACCTTGTGACAGCACATCTTCGTAGCGTAGCCACGCATCTTCATAGCGCAGCTACCTTGTGGCGGCGCATCTTCATAGCGCAGCTACCTTGTGACAGCGCATCTTCGTAGCGCAGCTACCCATCTTCACAGCACAGCTACATAGCGTAGCATCAGTGGAAACGGTCACACAGTTTCGTAGCTCAGCTTTTACATCCTCGCAGCACAGCTACATAGCGCATCTCTGGTGGAAAAGCAGCCTAATACACGTGCGTAGCCTCTCCGTGCATCGCGGTGGGGCCGCGCCTTTATGGACGTAGAAACTACAGAACGCCACCTGCTACGATCGTAACTTTGTTTTTAACCGACTTCAAAAAAAAAGTAGGTTCTCAGTTCGTCCTGTATGTATGTATGTTTGTCCGCGATTATCTCGCGTTTGGCTAAACCGATTTTGATGCGGTTTTCAGGTAAGTGTTAATTACATTCTGGAGAAGGTTTTAGTATATAACACTTATGGATATCCCGTGACGTTGCACGCGTGGATCCGTTTTTGCTTACTTGGATAGTAGATTTTCAGTGACCATTGCATGTTTGTCCGCGATTATCTCGCGTTTGGCTGAACCGTTTTTGATGCGGTTTTCAAGAAAGTATTTGTTACATTCTGGGGAAGGTTTTAGTATATAACAATAACAGATATCTCGTGAAGTTTCCCGCATAGATCCGTTTTTGTTGCTTACTAGGATTGTAAATTTTCAAAGACGCCGATTATTATGAAGATTTTTCTTGAATATCTAAGCTAAAAAAAACTTTTTGAAAAAAAGGGAACCGACTTCAAAACCAAACACAAAAAAGTGTAAAATAACTTTTCTTTCGGAAGTCGGTGGCTTTGTTTTTTATTTCATTGACTATGGCCACCGACTTCCGAAAGAAAAGTTATTTTACACTTTTTTGTGTTTGGTTTTGAAGTCGGTTCCCTTTTTTTCAAAAAGTTTTTTACACACATCAAAAGTGTCTAGGGATCAACATATATTTTTGCAATAACTTTTCTCCTGATTGATATTAATTAAAATTTTCTTTAAGTATTCATCAAATAAAGTGTTTTCGTTTGTCACAGTAACGATAAACCAAGTCACTTTTGCCATTTTCCTAATAAAGGGATTTTTGACATTTGAACCACTAACACAAAAGTTCGAAAAAAAGACTGAAATAACAGTTTTCTTTAAAATTTTATTGGGTAACTTAAACAATTAATAATCCGTGTTTCTACCGCGAACACTAACAACACAAGAACATCGGTTTGGCATACTCAAAATGAGTTCATCCAAATCACGCTGTGGAATGGCCGCCCATGTTCGTTGCAACAACAAAAAAAGGTCTTCTTGCGACTGGATACCCTCCATATTCGGCAGAGCTCTTCTCTGTAGCATATCCCATGCATGCTCAATCGGATTCAAGTCTGGCGACTGAGCAGGCCAGGGCAGGACATTGATGTTAGCTGCGGCGAGAGTCTGTCTTACAACTCTTGCGGTGTGCGGTCGTGCATTATCATGCATTAACTGAAATAAGGGACCGATTTGCACTTGTAGAGAAACGATGACGTCTGATACAATCGTCTCAGCATAAATTTGAGCGTTGAGGTTGCCTCTGATCCAAATCAACTCAGTTCTTCCGCCGATCCAAATACCCGCCCATACCATGATGGTTCCACCACTATAAGGAGGGACTTCCTGGCAGGATTTTAATCGCTGTTGGCGTCCAGGGGTTCTCCAGTGTCGTATACGTCTTGTATCCGGTCTCATACCGAAACGAGACTCATCAGAAAAGCACACGAAACGCCATTGTTCTTCTGCCCAATTTCTGTGTTCAAGAGCCCATTGATATCGAATCCTACGATTGTGCATTGCTATAGGTGGTACCCGTAGCGGTCTTCGGGAATGAAGGTTCACTTCATGCAAGCGGTTTCTGACTGTTTGGTCGCTAATTAAGTTCCCTGAAGAGTGATGAAGCCTCACGGCTAACATCATGGCGGTTATTGTTGGAGCTCTTCGAGTTAAGATTTGAATGTATCGGTCTTGTCTCCGTGTGGTGCAGCGATACCGTCCTCCATGGCGCTCAGCCACGGTACCAGTGCTTCGGTAACGTGTCCAAAGTCGACTGATAACACTCTGACTTGTATTCAGAGCTAAAGCCACAGTACGTTGCCGGGAACCAGCTTCTATCATTCCCACGGCTCTGAGCATTTCTTCCCTGCTTAAATGACGTCGCCGCTCCATAATAACGTTGGTTTTAATCAGTAGTAGGGAAACAGTAGCACTAATAATGTCTTCAATGCGTTGTATGTTTTTATAGGGAAAATATTGACAGCTGATTTTCATCTTTTACTCGAATTTGATTCACAGTTCCTGATTCAAATTATGAAATGCACCAAAAAGGATCCATATAAATTTATAAAATCATAAATTTATTACAAAGCCACATCTCAATCTCAAGAAATCCGCATAAAAATGCTTGATCCCTAGACACTTTTGATGTGTGTATTTTACCCTTTTTAGTTTAGATATTCAACAAAAATCTTCATAATAATCGGCGTCTTTAAAAATCTACAATCCAAGTAAGCAAAAACGGATCCACGCGAGCAACGTCAAGGGATATCCATTAGTGTTATATACTAAAACCTTCTCCAGAATGTAATAAACACTTTCCTGAAAACCGCATCAAAATCGGTTCAGCCAAACGCGAGATAATCGCGGACAAACATACATACATACATACACACAGGTCGAACTGAGAACCTACTTTTTTTTGAAGTCGGTTAAAAAGGGTAAAATAAAAAAAAACTTGAATAAAAAGGAACCGACTTCAAAACCAAACACAAAAAAAGTATAAAATAAAATTTTCTTTCGGAAGTCGGTGGCCATAGTCAATGAAATAAAAAACAAACCCAAACTAGTTATTTTTGAAGCCAACTGACATGAGTAGTACCCTCAGATCCCCTCTGCCTCACCGGCCGCGCCGCTCACCGCTGCCTCGCCGTCGCCGCACTCCTGACCGTCGTCGCTCGCCGCTGCATCACAAACGTACGCGTTCTAGGAGTCCACTGCACAGGTAACATTTTATAACTTATTAAGTAGCTGATTCGGCAAACTTCGTACCGCCTCAGAATCAACCTTTTAAACCTTCCCTGGACTATCAAGAATAATTCAAAACCAAAATTAGCCAAATCGGTCCAGCCGTTCTCGAGTTTAAAACCAAAATTAGCCAAATCGGTCCAGCCGTTCTCGAGTTTTAGCGAGATTATCGAACAGCAATTAATTTTTATATTATGATGTACAATAACATAATTTATGTTAGTTGAATTTGCCTTACTTTCAAGGTTGTAAATGACATATAGATAATTCCAATATATTATCTGGTCTCGACTACATTTTCTTTTTAAAGTAAGTTTTTGTAACACTGACGAGACGAGAGCAGCGCGGGCGGCAACTTTTTAACTGACTTCAGAAAAGGAGGAGGTTATCAATTCGACGGTATGTTTTTTGAAGTGAAAACTTCTTTAGCGACGTTGTACACTTTTTTTGTAATGGGTAAAAATTAATGTTAAACTAGCGTCAGGACACGTGACCTGATCAGTGACGGATTAAGACTGAAGCCTTTGGTGCCGCCCTATCCACGGGTTTTTTTTTCGAGATAGTATACCTACATCAAATGGGTCCTTGACCTCTACTAACTAAAATGCACGGTGATCCTTCAATAGCCCTTTACGTTCTAGGATTACGGTTATTGATGAGATAGTCCCGCGACCCCGGCAGTCTTTGGCCCTCTAAAGGGGGCACAGTCAGTTTGATGACAGCTCTTTGAGGGGCGCGTGGAACACGACGCGCCTTCGACCCGAGAACGGTCCATGATCGGACGGCGAGTCCTCCATTACTCGCCATCCACATGCTCGCGCCTACGGTGGCTGGAAATCGCCTCCAAACGTCCGTTGCCGTGAGCGTCTCCCACCTATCCACGGTATAGTGTCTCCCTTTAATTTTTTTTAACGTAACCATTTTTTTTTTTAAATAACTATCACAACGCCATCCAGTCCCAAGCTAAGCAGAGCTTGTGTTATGGGTACTAGACAACTGATAAACATACTTATATATTTCTAAATATGTACATAAATATTATAGATAAATTACACCCAGACACAGAACAAATGATCGTGCTCATCACACAAACATTTGTCCTGGGTGGGAATCGAACCCACGACCTCCGGCATAGCAGTCAGGGTCACTAACCACTAGACCATCAGGCCAGTCAATTCATCAGTCAAGAAAGTCAAGTCATTGGTGATAAGGAAGGTATTACATAGGGAAGTACTTCGTTAAGTAGGTAAAACAGAGTCTAGGGAAATACAAGAGCGAGCAAAGCGAGCTCGATTTCTTTTTGCACCTTTTTTTAGCAAAAAACAACCACAAAAAAGGCTAAAATAACCTACAAAATAACTTTTTTTTCAGAAGTCGGTGCCTTTGTTTTTTTTCATTTCATTGTTTTTTTTTGGCACCGACTTCTGAAAGAAAAGTTATTTTGTAGGTAATTTTAACCATTTTTAGGGTTCCGTAGCCAAATGGCAAAAACGGAACCCTTATAGATTCGTCATGTCTGTCTGTCCGTCCGTATTTCACAGCCACTTTTTGTCGAAAGCATAAGAGCTATCCTGTTGAAACTTGGTAAGTAGATGTATCATGTGAACCGCATTAGGATTTTCACACAAAAATAAAAACAAAACAAATTCTGGGGTGGCCCCCCCCCATACTTAGAATTGAAACTCAAAAAAGATTTTTTCACCAACCACGTGTGGGGTATCTATGGATAGGTCTTTAAAAATGGTATTGAGGTTACTAATATGATTTTTTTCTAAACTGAACAGTTTGCGCGAGAGACACTTCCAAAGTGGTAAAATGTGTGTCCCTCCCCCCCTGTAACTTCTAAAATAAGAGAATGATAAAACTAAAAAAAATATATAATGTAGACCTCAACAAAAACTTCCAACGAAAATTGGTTTTCGAAGAGATATAGATAGCAGTTTTTGAGATATAGTACATTTTCGAAAACCGCAAATATAACTTTGTCGTTCATACAAACACTATGAAAAACAAAGTTATTTTTATTGTTTGTGTATATTACTTACTAATCTCAATATAATTTTATTATATCCCTAATCTATGCTTGCTACTACGGAACCCTTCATGGGCGAGTCCAACTCGCACTTGGCCCGTTTTTTGTGGTTGTTTTTGAAGGCGGTTACATTTTTTTTGAAAAAGTTTTTTATTTTACTCTTTCTACGCCCTAAGATCGCGCCGGACCTCTTCCCGCCGTGCCTCGACTTCTCGAGGCAGCGGAGATACACCTCGGCGCTGCGCCTCCACGCGCCACTCATAGATGCGCTGGCAGTTGCCTCCAGATCCCAGGGCAGCAATCCGGCAAGGAGGTTGGCCGATTCGCCGGCGATCGTGCGGTATCCTCGGATCATCCGGATAGCCATGACCCTCTGGCATGCGACCAGCTTTAGCGGTCGCGTCCGAATGCTCAGGGCCCACACGGGGGCCCCGTAGAGGACCATGGACCGCACGAAACCGGCGTACAGCCTCCGGCAGGGGGCGTTTGGCCCGCTGAGATTGGCCGAGAGTCGCCTGAGGGCGGCTGCCCGGTTCAGCCTTGGGGCCAAACGCAGGAAGTGCTCCCTGAAGTTCCACCGGCTGTCGAGGACGAGTCCCAGGTACTTCATCGTCCTCCCGACGCCGATGCGAACCCCCCCCACCGTTGTGTGGGACTCTGATCGTGGCGCGTTCAGACGGCCATGAAAACACAAGGCCTCTGTTTTGTGCAGCGCCACGTCGAGTCCCAACTGCCGAAACTGAAAGATCTCAAATCGTCTCGTGCACCCCGTTGTTTTCCCATCCCCGGGCTCTTAGAATTCGACATCAGATCTTCGATTTTGACGACCCCGTTGTCGCTGGCATAAGCAACAGTATCCGCGTACGAAGTCGCGGGCAGAAGCTAGTTTAAAATAAACACAAGAAAATAAAAAAATTTAATCTAATACAAGAATAAAATTTAAAAAAAGAATTGTTGTGTCTCAAGGCTGCGTATCGATATCAAAAATAATTATTTTCAAGGTTCTCTACCGTTATTTTTCTATTCAATTCAATTTTTAAAGATTATTCCCATATAATTCTAGTAACACAACCCCTATCAATTCCTGTATAATGACTACTGTCACAGTACTCGTCTCCTCACCTACAGTGACGACGGCCTGTCTCCGTGGAACTCGGACAACGACATCGAGTCAGTAGTGTCCGCCCCCCGCTCCCGCGCGGACAGCCAGGCGCGACGGAGACGGTCTGTGTCGGGGGGGGCGGGGGCCACGCTGGGGCCGGCGGGGGCCACTGACGACGTGGTGGCCACGCTGCGGCAGCTGGTGGCGCTCGATTGGAGCTTGGGACCTAAGATTGTAGATCTACTCGGTGATGCGCTGAAGATGGAGAAGGTATGACTTGTTTTATTGTCTGCTGAATTCTCGTCGATTTATTTAAGAATATCTAATGGTTACTGGCTTTTGAGAGTCTGGATATTAAGATGGACCTCTATTGAATAACAAAATAATGTAATCTCTAACAAGTAAGGCAGAGGTATAGCTTAATAGTACAACTAAGGCGCGAGACAAAATATAAGAGGCGTCGGGCGAAGGCGAGGCGCGGGCGCGACGCCACTTCTTTAATATTTCATACAAAATGACGTGGCATAAAGGTGACGTGTCACCAAATCCAATATGGCGCCCTCTAGGGGATGTAAAGTCGCAAAGACATTAAACTATATACGAGCAATAGACGGGACATCACGAAGAAAGTTGTGATCCACAAATTTTTACCACTCGGTAAAAACTCGACCAGTCTAGTTTGAGACGTCCGCCTGACAGGTCGTGTGACCGTGCGTCAAAATTCAAACTTCGTTGGACGATTATAGGAAAATATGCCTAGTTGCGCTTTGCGTAACTGCAAATCAAGATATAAGAAAACATGTGGACTTGAAATCAATTTGTTTTTCTAAATATTTTTTTATTTTTACCTGGTTTTTAAGAGTTTGTCTGATATTATTCTAGAACTCTTGCATTTTTTAAATAAACGCCATCTGTTGCTCAGTAGCTGTACGACAATATGCTAAAGAATTAGAGTTGTCTGTTTATCGATATGTGTTATCGATATTTATTAAGTCGAAGAGTAATTAAAATACCAAATGATTAATTTCGTATACTGACTTGTTTATGAATGAAAGAGATACTTACGGAAAAACTTTTTTAGGAGACTAGCTCCCTTTTGAAACATTTTTATTTTGTTCAAGGGCGAGCTGTCCACAAAAATTAATTAAAACATTTATTTTCATGCCGTTTGACACATTTAATGTTAGGATCATTTTATGACATGGGAAGAATAAAATCGAGACGGTGGAAGTTGGTCAAAAGAAAAAGACGTTTTCATCAAATCATACGAGCGAAAAAAAAAAACATTTTTTTATGTTGTTCATTGACTAAGTTAATGACGATAGATTAATAACAATACTGTTGAACATAATCGTCAAATTGATAATATAGGATTGTATTAATAACTAATAATTTAGTTTCTGTTCTGCCCTTACACACTTTTTAATTTTTTTCTAATATTTAAATCCTAGTTAACTTTATCGATGTTTATGTATCGATAATTGTGCCATTCTAAAATGTTGCACCCCTATCACAAGATGCTCAGTTCTGCCATCTATTGTGTAATGGCTAAAATATATTCTGATGAATTATTTTAATACGTGGTTTTGCTATACAACGCTAGATAGCGCTACTGACGCCCGACATCAACATTTTTGTATGACAATATTCCCAATGCCCGCTCTATAGTTCTTTTAAATCTCTTTGTAAAGTCGTAACCGGAAAAAATATATTTTCGCACAGTAGCGACATGGGTATCAAATTAAAGGGCTTGATGAGCATATTTGAAATATATGTTATAGGCAATGTGTACAATGCAGGCATTCTATACAATACCTAGGAAATGTATAGATTGCCGGGGTCTTCAGGCAATGTATGAAATGATGTTCAATGTTGAAACTATTTAACACTTTACCTAGGAAATGTATAAAATACCTAGGCATTGTATAGAATGCCAGTTGGAGTACAGGCAATGTATGTAATCGATTTTTCTTCTCTATGATTTAGTTAGATAGGTACTGATCTTTTGAGAGCTAATCCTAATTTCAACTTCCATTAGCAGACAGCGATAAGAAGAGAGCGTTTCTCACATAGCAGTTGCCTTCGGATAAACATTTACATTTTATCTCATCTCATCTGAGAAGCGGTGGCTCCGTCGAGCCACCTTGATAAGTAGTAATCAGTTTTTCGACCTAGGATGCAAGAGCGAGCGAAGCGAGTTCGGGACTTTGGGGCACCACGACACGGACAGGTTAGGTTAGAAGGGGATGGCGGGGTCTGAAAGACCCCGCGATCCCCTTCGTGGTTATTTTTTTTTAAACCACCCAGAAGTAGGAGCCCCGCGAAGCGGGGCTCCGTCGAGCCACCTTGGTAGGTAGTAATCAGTGACCTAGTTGACCTAGGATGAAAGAGCGAGCTCGGGACTTGGAGCACCCCGACACGGACAGGTTAGATTCGAAGAGAAACATTCACATTTCATTTGATTACCTATTGCCCACTCGACTGTATCATGCGCAAGTTCGGATTCGCGACTATACTCAAGGCGGTCACAAAGTTTGGCGCGGGCTGTACGGGCTAGTCCCGCACACCGCACACACATGTCTCCTCCTCGTGGTCGTTCATTATACGCATTGCCTGATGCGCTTTAGGCATTTTATACAATACCTAGGCAATGTATGAAATGAATCGTATTATATACATTGCCTGAACGTTTTAGGCAATATATATAATGCCTAGGCATTCTATACAATGTCGAATTATACACATTGCCTATAACATATACATTATATAGCTTTTACTAGCTACTTAGTCCGTTTCTAACAGTGTCAACATGGGTATCAACAATGAAAAGGCTTAATGACTACATTTGAAATTCACTCGCTACTTTGTTTTTATTATTACATCAATATTATTAACTAGCTTCCGCCCGCGACTCCGTCCGCGCAGATGTCGGTCTTCGCGTGGATGGTTTATTTCTCCATTTTGAGTAACTCTGACAATGACATCTTATAAATATCTATTGGACCCACATACGGCTAAGCCTATAATAATTAAGGAGATCTATTAAGCTACTGCTGTTGCTCGCGTTCTGTAGTAAGTATTTTTTTCATAGTAATTCCGACCTTGTATTTACAAATAACTGATCGGAACAGTAATCAAAAAGGTCGCGCTGAAAAGCACGGGTTTTTGGTCCTCTAAACCAAAAATAACAGAATTGAATTACTGTTTAACTTTATAATAAAACTTAGTAGCCGAGTCTTGTGTAGCTATTCCAATTAGGACGTAGCCCGCAAGTGCACTGCTAGTTATGTCACACGGAAAAATAATAAAGTCGCGGTAGTCATTAACTGTCGGAGAATCTTAACACCGCGATTCAGAAATGCGCGTCATAGGCACAACGCCATCTAGTGGTGAGTGGTGGAACCTTTTTAGAAATCAATGGAGGCAGGCGTGGCGTAATGTTCTACTTGCTTGATAATAGGTGTCGCCAGTGGTTCCATAATAGGGTTTGTTATAGATTTTTTTTTCTACGTATTTTTCCAGGATAAAAAGTATCCTATTTTATGCCCAGGATAATAAGGTATAATTATACCAAGTTTCATCGAAATCGAACCGTTGGTTTTCACGTGTCATTAACTCTCGGAGAATCTTAACACCACGATTCAGAAATGCGCGTCATAGGCACAACGCCATCTAGTGGTGAGTGGTGGAACCTTTTTAGAAATCAATGGAGGCAGGCGTGGCGTAATGTTCTACTTGCTTGATAATAGGTGTCGCCAGTGGTTCCATAATAGGGTTTGTTATAGATTTTTTTTCTACGTATTTTTCCAGGATAAAAAGTATCCTATTTTATGCCCAGGATAATAAGGTATAATTATACCAAGTTTCATCGAAATCGAACCGTTGGTTTTCACGTGATGCCTGCATATACAGACAGACAAAAATTTTTTTAATCACATATTTGGGTTTGGTATCGATCCAGCAACACCACCCGCTATTTATTTTTTCAATATTTTCAATGTACAGAATTGACCCTTCTACAGATTTATTATATTTTATAATATAACCCCAAAATGGTGAAAATAAAAAATAACTAAAACCCGACTACGAAAAAAACGCGCACTGAAAAGTATAAAACAAGAACAATATTCATTTGACCGATATTGTGCTAGCCGTGGTCGTATGCCACCTGCGCGGTTGTATCACACAATTTTTATTGGTTAGGTGGCATACGACCACGGCTAGCACAATATCGGTCAAAAGTTTGTTGCAGGTATTTTCGGATACCTATTAAATGAGCACAAAATCAACGATTCGTAGTCCCCTGATCACTACTCCAAAACTTAACCAATTTAACTATTTTAAAGAAACGGCTTTGGCCGTGTTCCTATGTTTTCCTTTTTTTATACATATAATCTGATAATCTCGTCAAATTTGTTTTCTGGATATTTGAACACAGCGGAAAATCTGGCCAATTTTTGAGGGTTTTGAATGTTCATATCTCTTTTAATAATTAATTTATGGAAAAAACGAAAACATAGAGACATGTCAATAGTGGCCATAGATTTTTTGTAAAAAAATTATTGCTCTACAGGCATTAGGTATCCAGGGAGGAAACAGGGGAGTACGTTTGTATGGAAACACGGCCCTTGTGTTTCCTCATAATTAACGTTACCAGGAGAAAGCAAACTCGTCAGAAGAGCTGTTGGAGCGTGAGAGCGCAGTGGTCCTCATCGAGACGGCGAAGGAGAAGCTGAAGGGAGCCGTGCAGGCCGGCCTGGTCGGCGGGAGTGCCGCGTACGCGCTGCGGGCCGCCGTCGTGCGGGCTGCGGCCACGCTGCACGAGGCTGACAAGAGGACGAGGCTCAAGCAGAAGGTATGTCTGACAATGTAGTGCGGTTCAACTAAGGAGAAGCTGAAGGGAGCCGTGCAGGCCGGCCTGGTCGGCGGGAGTGCTCAATTATGTAGTACTTTTTATTGAACAGTCTTAGGAGTTCCTTTTCATATTACATGTGACATTGTTTCCATAAATTTATGCGAATAGAGGATCGCCACGATCGATTGGGCTAATAGTCGCGATCGACCGGTTGGCCACCCCTGCTTTGTACGATCTACATTATCTTGGCAACCGAGCTTTATCTCGATTTGATCTTATGAAGTTTCATTTTGACACGAACTATGTAAATAGACCTAAAAAGTATCATAACAAAACCACTAACATCTTTCACCCTTCCAGCAAAACCCCGCCCCCAGCAAAACGGCAGCGGTGCCAGTCGCAGTGGCAGGCGTGGGAGAAGTCGACCGCGCACAGATAGCCCAACAGATGGCAGAAGCTTTGATAGCACAGGGCAAGACAGACGTGTCCTCCGAAGATCTGGCAGTGCTGGTCGATGCCGTGGTAGGCATGGCTGAGGCCAAGAAACGAGCTGCTGAGCAGACTAAGAAGGTGGTGCCTACGCCGGTCGTAGAGAAGCCGGTGATCAGACCCGTGCTACCCAAGCAGAGTGGCACCGCGTCTGCGCTGCAAATGCTGCAGTCGGCGTACGATGAAAATGATAAGAAGTAAGTTGTTTTATAAATGAAAAAAAAATAGTTAAGTAATAATAGTCAAATAATATTGTAATTGGAAATTCTACTGCCTTCAATTTGTTTACAATACGGATAGATACTGCAAATAAAATTAATTTGAAAATGCCATTCATATTATTACATAAAAGTAACAAATAAATAATATACTTATCCTTTCACCCATCAGAATTGACTCAAGCAACACGCCAGACGCAATGGACGGCCTGTCAGACTCTGACCTCGAGACCCTCTTAAAGAACTTCAACGAGTTATCAGCGGAAGAACAGCACAGTCTCATCGCTTACTTGAAGAAACTGGAGGCTAAAGAGCCTGAGCGTGTGGAGAGGCTCCGGCAGTACGTCAGCGAGGCCGCGTCCACTGCGCCGAAGGAACTCACGCCTGAGATCAAGGAGGCCGAAGAGGAACCTGCCAAGACTGTGGTGCTTGAGAGCGACGACGATGATTACACGGTTGAAGAGGTACTGCTAGATTTTGATTTGGTTATGGGTGACTTATTTTAAGATTTTGCGATCCAGGACAACATGGTTTGCTGTCCCGTGCATGTTGCATTATAAAGAAATTGTCTTATATTGTATGAGTGATGTTCTAATGGAGATTTTTTACCTACTTTTACCATATTCACGGCCACATACTGAACCTTAAGGGTGAGGCCAAACGAGCGTAATTTTTGAGTCGTGAGTCGCAGAATTTCGGTCGCTTTCATACAAAACAAAAGACGACTCTTTCGCGACGCAATTTTTTTTCTATGAAAGCGACCGAAATTCTGCGACTCACGACTCAACAATTACGCTCGTTTGTCCTCACCCTAAGTGATGATGTAGCATTTTAATAACCTTTTAACCGCCAACATCGGATATATCCGACGAATATTTTCGGGCCAGAGTCGGATATATCCGACAGAGAATATTGACGATTTTTTTGTTGTTTTTTTTTTCGATTTTATTGCATCTATTCTTTAACTCTGTTAATGTAGATAGACAGATATACAGCTTGGCCAGAACGTCTTGAAACGGAACTAATATTTTTATTTGCTGACAACGTTTTAAAATATTTGATGTAAACAAAGACGCAGGTTTGTAAGATTTATTATTGTGCCATAAAACTAATGTAATAAGTGAGAATAAATAAAATAAAATCATTCAAAGTGCTGGTAGCGAGAAGACAGTGGCGACTTCCGGTTTTCTACTGTTTTTTGCCAAGCTGTAAATTTAATACTTTTTATTGTACACATTAATATTTTACAAATCGGAGCTTAAGAGGAGCAGGAGGAACTTGTATTTCACCGATTCGTAGCCTGGCGCTAGGGGCACGGCAAGTGATATTTAGCCCGGCGCTTACAAGGTTACTGTAAGATTACCATTGCTCCTGCAATTAGATTTTTATCATAATTAGATGCATGTTTCAGTATTTGTGAGTATAAGAACCTCAATGTATTTTTCACTTCAGTAGCTCAAACATGTAGGTTTTGCTGCCTGAAATCAGTGAGCAAAATGCGATTTTGCTCACTGAGTGAGACAAAGTAACTTTTTAATTTTTGTTTTCAGAAAGCCGCGAATATCTTATTCAGCCTTGTATTCATACAATTCGAAACGCAAAATTTACACTCCATCTCTTTCACGCTATTAGAAAGAGAGAGGGACAAAGACCAGCCCTTTCGGAATTCCGATTTTGAATTCGACCTCAAAGACAAACACGCTCGGTTTGTACTAACTAAAGAAATTTTGCAAAAGATAATTATGTCTTAGTGTAATTTATTGAATTTTTAACTTATATGTATACGTAGTATTTGAACGAAAATAAGTATTTACTGCAAATAAAACTGATATTTAACCTGTAAATATTTATTTCTAGTTTCAATAATGTTACGTAAATATTTTGAATATTAAAATATCATGGGTGCCATAATTTCCGAACACGCCTTAATTTAAATAAAAGAGCGGGAATAAAATTTCGTGGCTGGCGTAAAGAGTTGAATAAGTTAATAGTTATTTAAATCTATTCCTGTTTATTATTTTATCTCCTAAAGTGTTCTCGCTGCTGAAGTGAAAAGTTATGTGTGTTACACGAGAGCAAAGTTTTTTGCATCTCGTGCCTTTGAATCCCTCGCCACACTCAGGATTCAAAATCAGCACTCGCAGCAAAAAACGACTTTGCTCTCTTGTTGCACAAATAACTATTATATATTTACATAAAGATTTTGTGTTAAAATAAACACATTTAATGAATATGTTTGTTTTTTTTTGTATTCCCTAGTAAGAAAAAGCAGAGGTTGTTAATACAAGAATATATTATTATTTACAGCTTATAATACTTAACATGATTACTAACACAATTATAAAAAGCTAATACACGCCCATCTCAAGTAACGCATCTATTTGCTCAGTCTCAGGTAAAATATCGATCTCGATTGGCTCGGACTTTACTTTGCTGCCTGCCTTCGAGTCTATGGTAAAGAATCTGAAAAGTTTCGATAAGTTTATGATGGAGTACGCAGACTGTGCCAGCCAGTCTTCTACAACCATCTCTTTTAGCTGTTGAAAAGCATTTGTGACTTGAGGCGATATGCGGGTTTCTGTAACAAAGTAAAAATCTATTAGAACTTGCCTAATAACTTGAACTGGATAAGTTTTTATACTATGTTATATGAACTTACTTGAATTAGTATTCTTGCTCAAATCAAACAAGAACAGGAAAAAGTTAATTTGCAAGTACAAGTCTTTTTCGGTGTACTCTCTGAACATTACGCCTTTCTCACATAATCTGCACAATGGGTATCCGCCTGCGAATGTCTGCGGTAGCCGCGCGGTGCGGTGCCCGCATGCGGGGTCCTCGCACGACAACCAGCCCGCGTAGTATTGAGCGTGGTACTGACGGACTTGTAAACTTAACTGGTTCTGAATACTCGCCAGGTAATCCACTGGTCTCACATTACATTTATCATTCTGACATTTATCTAAAAATGTTACACTCTCTTTATCCAACTTGACAACTGTTTCTCTGATCTTGTTCTCAGTTTTGCAATGCTCGTTAATGCATACAAATATAAAATCTTTGCACTGTCTGTACTTTTCTTGTTCGTTTTCTACTTCATAGGTTTCAGTGTTGGAGTTATCTCTTCTAACGATTTGTCTATATCCAGAGGGATCGAGGCCTAGGCAGTCGGCAACTCGAGCTGGATCCATACCTTCGATGGGTTCACATATTCTGGATATAACAGGGTGCAACTGATGTGCTAAGTAGTATTTGTAGTCAACTTTGAGGTGTTCTAGATTCTTTAGCTCTTCAATATGGTATGCTCTCTGTGTCGCAGAGTTGGCGGTGCCATCTTCACATATGATGTAGGGCACTACATCTCCTTTCTTGAACCTCCTGCTGTTTTTACTGTTCAGTCTTAGAGCTACCTGTACGTGAGGCTGTGTATGTTTGTCGGCGTACTCATTCGGGTTCTTTGTCAGTTGTTTTGTGATTGTTAACATTGAAAGTGGCATTTTTCCACTCATCAAATCATCTTTAAGTTTGTTCAGATGTGTTTGAATGCTCTCAAGTCGTTCATCTGCAGATTGTTCTGATAAAATTTGGCTTAATATGAACTTTCCAGCTTCTGCAGCCAGTTGTGACCAATCACGACGAACGATATCCAAACCTTTATGTTCTTGTGTAAATACAAACTCACCAGCTTTGTTCTTGGTAACTAATACTGCGGCATACTTCTTTTTCTTCAGCAGAAGCAAATATCTGAACACACCATCTATGTCAAGCTCTATTTGTCTGTATTTCTTGTTGATCTCTTTCTTCAGATCCACACCAATCTTGAAAACATTATCATAATCTAAACAATTGGTGTTGATCATCAAACTGTCGGTATCTCCGTAGACTACGTCGTAATTTGCTTTTTGTACTATTTCTTTCGTGTCCATGAGAATTTCTCTGCCTTTCATGGTGACTAGGGCTGCAAGGGGTTTTGCATAAAACCTCGAATGTGTGAAACCGAGGCAACCATACATGGAGTTAGCTGTGAGTTTCAAGGCCATTTGTCTAATGTTGTACTGCATGTACTGGTCTTGTGACAAGTCGGGCGTTTTCATCAATTTCTTGACCTCTCGTCTACTTTCTACAAGTTTACGAATCTGTGTTGGTAGAACACCAAGATCTGTGTTTGATTTGGGCAAAATTAGGTTGGCAACATCTTCATCAGACGATCCGGCCGATTTTCTTTTAATAGTGGTGAAACAAATGTTGTACTCTTGAATTATACTAGGATACAAGGAGTTGAAGTCCATAAGAAGAATAAGTTTGTCATAAAATCCTTTCTTAGGATCTAAGACGAGACCTCCAGAATATGCTGCTTTTTTCTTCCCTTGTTTTTTAGATACGTTGGTGGCCCCTTCCTCCTGCTCGTCATTATCATCGTCTGCTACGGCTCGTTTGCCGTAAACTTTATCAGGTACAATATAGTTCTTCTCAGTGAAGGCATGGAGTAATAGAAACTCGTTTCTTTCCGACCTACCACCAAGTAAAGTTCTAGACATAATATTTCCTGCAATTTGAGTAATTTGTAGGGCTAATGGTATAATATTCAATTCACACATCATTTTGAGTATGTAGGACGCATCTTGCATACTTAACGAAACTAGTTGGAACAAATCATGACTTTTCTCATAATATCTGGGCAGATCTTCAAGTGCCACTTCGACACGTTCGCCTTCCTTCATCTTCAGTACATTGACGCATAAAGTGTCGAGGTCGAAGCTCCTAGAACGTATTACTTCCATAGCAGATATTTTTATGTCACAAACTAAGCGGCCGAGAAAAGCATCCTTTGCTGCGTACTTCTTTTGAGGAGCGTTAGACCGCTTGAGCCTTCCTAAGCGAGACCAGTTAGATATGTGGAGGTCGAGAATGTTTCCAATAAGTAGATCTTGTTGGAATCCCTGTAAGTCATGGCCGACGACTAGATCCGGGTCCATCCTCCAGAATTGTACCATGAAATAGTTAAGTAGTTCCCTCTCAGTGTCACATTTGGTCAGTTTTGTTGCTTTGTACTGAGGCAAGGACTGTTTTAGGTCCAGGGGCCAGATCTCATTGCATTTTGTCATTACTGAAAAACATAATTAAGATTAGATGATAAATTAATAGCTTTTTATAACTTAAAGACAATTACATTTCTAAAATGTTACATACCACAGAAATGCTGTTGGAACGGCGGGTTCGGCGGAGGCTTGTGTAAGTGAAAGTTGGTGTGAGACAGACAACTGATCATCAATATCTTTGTTTTCTTTGTTTTGGGATCCATCGCAGTTCTCATATTTATCTGAAAAAATAAGTGTTTATTTTAATGTTAAAGTATGGAAGTGCATAATTTTTATGAAACTGAAAAATTGAGATGAAGCTTTTATTTGTGGCCGTAGACACGACAAGACCTCTAATTAGAAGTCATCAGACCCACTTGAAGTTAAGACGTAAGTAGTTAATCACATTATGGTCAAATAAAACAAAAGATACTTACAGTAGCCACTACAATAGGCGGCGGTTCCAGGTCCGCCCCGTCCCTGATAACAGTGACATGTTCCATCTTCTCACAAGCCGCCTCTAGCTTGCACCACGATAGTTTAGCCTGGACCTGTTCTGGCTGCTTCACCTCCAGCCAGCAAGGACCCTTGATCTTACGCTCAAGCAGGAACGTTTCTAGCGAAGTGGTCGTAGCGCCGAAGATGTGGGAGAAAGTTAGGTACTTCTTGTCTTTTGGAGGCGGCGGGAACGTGGCCTGTCGAGAAAATTAATTAATGAGTTATAAATTGAGAAGCTTGGATTGTACATAAGCTTTCATCAAAGATAAGATATACTAACTGACCAAGAGTCATTCAGTATAAATCTAAAATCTCAATGTTAGGCTCGCCAGGCCACGGGACATTTCCTGCAGTGAAAATTCGCGTGGTGCGAACATACATTTGTTTAAGGGTCAAGTCACACCGAGACGCGGCGCTGCGCTGCGTTTTAATAGTGACTCAAAATCTAACTTTATTTACTACACGAAAAGATACATATTTGTAGAATTGTTGCGTCACGTCGCGTCTCGGTGTGAACTGACCGTAAGTCGCGAGACGATTGGCCGTTGGACCGCGCGAATTTTCGCTGTAGCAAAAGTCCCGAGGCCAGGCATTAACCGCAATAGCTTCCAGTTTAGCCAAGTGCATGAGCCAATCGCCTGCGAGAGAGATACTATGGGTTAAGAATCTATCAGAAAACATTTCCATTTTCCACTTACAGAATATCTAACTTCCAGGTAGTCGGACTGTGCAGGTATGTCTGGCAGGTTGAAGCAGTAGTTCTTTGTGACTTTCCTAGACTTGAACTCCTTGAGTCCCAAGTCACTGGCCACTGCACTGTTGAACTCTGCGTACATGTCCATCATCGTCACCTCTTGATCTGTCGCCTCTAATGTTACTGGGTCCAGTTTCTAAAATAAATATTGATGAAAATTATGTTTATTATAATGAAAGAGAGAGGTAAACAGATGACTTACAATATTTTTAAATAATTCCTTACCATTATCCTAATTTAATATTACAGACATGAAAACAATTAAAGTATTTAAGCTTCTAAGGTCTAATTTATTGTTCGAAACAAAAAAAAAATGAAAAGTACTTTAACAGTTAAAAAAAAAAATGATACTTACATACTCCCTAGGCAACAGAAACATCTGCCTATTAATATTCTTTACAGCCAGACAGCAGGACACACAGCCATCCTTCTTATTAGATGGATTAACATACACCTTTCCAAACAGGTACACCACCCCTGGCTTCACAAACCTGTCCTCCCAAGCATCAAGCCAGTAGAACTTCAATACTTTCTCCCCATTCTCATTGGTATGCAGAGGCAACTGACCATCCAGCTGTACTGTGGCTGCCACCTGGTTCTCACCCATTTGATCAGACCAGGTACTTGTTAGAGGCTTCAATTGCTTAGGAGATTCTTTTTTACTCGGGAATATGTCAAAGTCTTCATTTAAAAACTCCTCAGCTACATCTCCAATAGTTTCTGCAGTGCTAGGAATAATTTCCTTTTTAACTTCCTCAGGTTTTGGTGCAGCATCGTTACTGAAGTCATCATCAAAGTCCAGGTCTTGTGTCTGAAACTCTTCAATGTTCTGTGTGGCTGAGTCTTCTAGTTCCTGCTTTATCTCCCTGTCTATCTTCCATTCTGTTTTTTTTGGAGTTGGTTTTGTAGCTGGTTTTTCTGCTATAGGTTTAGATGTTTCACTATTTTGTACCTGTAATGTAGCAAGATTAGTATTAAAAAAAAAATAGGCTGTTTTTTCAAAAAAAGTCAATATTTACATAAGACCCCCGAAATGACTGCCCATCAACACTTCAAAATGTTTTAAAAGGAGATATGATGAAGGAGTAAATAATAACTTGCAAGACTTACTGTCACTTTCTTTTCAGCTGGTTTATCAGGGGATATGAGGTTCTCTTTCTGCAAAAAAAGAGTAACTTAATAAATAAGATCAAACACAATTGCATATTAAACATTACATAGTTGATTTATTGACTAGATAGCAAGGCATGGTATCTGATCCAGACCAAGAATGTAGCTTATCAAGATTTGAACTACTTGAACTAACAAGTTTGAAAATCATTTTGTAGGAAATAATCTTTGGAACAACTAAACTGTACCCTGAGCACGAGTTTTCAGTATTTGAGACGTAAAGTAAACTTACTGGAACTTTGACAACTTCAAATTGACAATTTTCAAGGAAAAAATTAGTTCCTACTTCGCACACCAGAGGCGCTGTTCCATTTTTTCATACAAGAAACGCTGTAAATACTGGAAAAACGCTGTAAAGTAAAAGAGTGAAAACTCGTGCTCAGGGTACTGTTTTGAAATTCTTTCAGCTGAAAGCTACATTGTTCCTGAGTGCGAGGCATGTATTTTATTATCAAATTACAACTGTGTGAAGCCAGGGCAGTAGTACATAGACGATTGTCTGCACGATTAGCACAGCGGCTGTGCAATTGGACTGTTGCGCTGGGTGTGGAGGGTTTCGATTCCCTCATGGAGCAAATATTTGTATGATCTACAAGTATTTGTTCTGTGTCTGGGCATTTGTGTATGTGAGTTTATAACTTGTATGTTTGGATATGCACTCATGACACAGGAGAATTTCCTAGTGTGGGGCAACATTTAAAAAAATAAACTTACATTTTCTACTTTAACAACTGGTTGTTCCTTGGTCAAGCTGGTCATAGTGGTAGGCTTCTTAACAGCTGAAGACAAACTCTTGAAGTAGTTCTGTGCATCCCTCTTACTAGACTCTACTATGTTAGTCTTAGTGACTACTGGCTTTGGCTTCACCACAGCTGATGCATTACCGTCCAAGTCTGACATTATGTCTGACAGAATGTTGTCTTCTGATATTTTCACATCCTGAAAGGAAATAGAGGATATTATGATGATTTTCTAAAGAAAATTGCATACTGCACATTTAGCTAATTATATTCGCATTTGAGGAGGTAGCACACTGATGAAGCCCCTTTAGAGGGCCAAAGGATGCTGGGGTCGCGGGACAGTCTCATCAGGTAACTGTGACCCTGGAAAGTGAAGGGCTATTGAAGGATCACTGTGGATTTTAGTCAGTACAAGTCTGACAGTCTTTCCCACCCTGCCCTGGGTGGGACAACTTATTTGACCACCACGATAAAAAAAAAGTAGTACAACTGTCATTCCAATCATGGGGAAATGAGAATATTATGTGCATAAACAATGTGCAGGAAAGTTTTAAAATGACAAATAGTTTTAAAGTGTGGCTTTACCTCTTTCTTCTTAGTAGGCATAGATCCCAGAAGGTTTCTGATATTTCCTTTAGATGTAGGTGGTGCAACTCTAGCTTTTCTCTTCTGACCTCGTCCTGACTCTTTGCTGTTTGAGGCTACGTAAGTGTCTTCAATTTCATCATCATCAAATATTTCTCGGCCGTCTTCTACGTAACCAGTGCCTGAGGATTTACAAAACAATATAACATTACTCCGAGTATTCGTTAACAAATTAACTTTCTTACCAATTCAACAAACTTTTATGAACTGAGATGTAAATAAACAGACATGAACACAGATGTAAATAACACTAAGGTTATGATAGCAATAGAGTGATTATTTACTGTGAAAAACTATAAAAATATTATGAAATGATGTACACACCATCATCTTCGATCCAGTCATCTTCCTGGCGCTGCATCACCCTCTCCGAGTACTCCCTCTCATCCACCGTGTCGTAAACATTCTCCATCTCATCCACATCATACTTGTTCTTCACACCCTTGCCTTTCAGTTGCTTCAGCCTCTCGAAAGCCGACAAACGGCCGTGCTTATCCACCTTCTGCCTCTTGGCCCTTTGACCAGCTGAAAACAAAGGTTACGTTCTGTACCATTGAAAAATACTTTATTTGGTTTTTTACCGCACGACTTAAAACTTTAACAGCCACTGAATTTACCTAAGGATTCTGCCATTTTTGTTTAGAATTTCACTTGCACATTTACAGTTTTTAATTTTCACAAAAAGTCAGCGAAACTCGACAGCACTTTTGATTGACGTTTAGATTGGCGGGAAAGCGGAGCGGAGAAAAACAAAACGGCAAATAGGGATGGGAATGCCATGGTCGGATTTTTTTGACATTGAGCAAAAGTCGGATTTTTGTCTATGGTGAGAGCTTAGTGTACTGACTGACCTCTGAGGTCAGTGGCTTAGTGCGAATGCGGCACAAACGGTTTGTAGCTGCGGTTGGCTGCGGTAGGTGCTAGGGTGCTAGTGCGCTACCGCTACCTGCACTGACCTCTTACCACTGGACTGGCTGCTGTCAAAGTGTGCCCGTTTGATATTCGCCATTTTGGCGCTGTCAGACGTAGCGGGTGTTTTTGGTACTAAGACTAGTGATGTTGACATCAGGGAACAAATATCGTAACTCTTGTTAATAAGTGTTTACAATAAATAAAATGTATTATCATAATTACTTACTGTATTAAGTTTTGGAGATTTGGTACAGCCCTATTCTATCGCAGCCATTTGCAATTATACGTCATATACATCAAAAATATTTCTGTGAACACCCGCTAGTGGCGCTTCCATTGAGATGAAGTTATATGGAGATGCCCCGATGTTCTATACATACGTTTTGCTTATACAAATATGAGTCAAACATGAGACAGAGAGTGAAATATTGGTTTGTCTCTTTCTTTCTAATGCAGTAATCATATTTGACAAAAGAGACAACAATATTTCGGTTGTTGCTCAAAATAGAATATTTTGTTGGGATATTTCCCACAGTTACAGAAACGTGCCCATTTCGCCATTTTATGTGCCAAGTTTCGTGGTAGTTCTGCTGTCAAACAGTTGTTTACTTTTTGTTGAATTTAGATTTTTGAGTAAATTACGGAGTGTTTTCTTTTAAAAGTGCGTGTTACCATTAAGAAACAGTAATTCAACATGCCTGGATGTTCCATTGTGTCCTGTCATGCCAGGAAAAAGAAAAATCAGCCTGAATTGACTTTGTACAGGTTAGTAACACGTTTTCATGCAAAACTACATGAAATAGAACAATTTCGGTAAAGAAATCGCTATATGACCTTGTTTTCATGGTTAGAGTATTAATATTTGGGTTTATTTCCGTCCTACAGACAATATTTTTCATTTCTTATTTTCGTTTGTTTGTTTACAATAATAATAGTGTTGTACCGTTGCTGTAATAGTTCCCGATACTAGTCCTTCGTTACACTGAAACTGTTACCAAATGATATATTGATACAAATATATTAATCATTTATAGGTTTCCCAAAAATGAAAGATTGAAGAAAAAATGGTTGGACTCTATCGGTGACGAAAAATTTGTCCTCAAAGTAAAGACTGGCTTATGTGTTCACTTAACTTTGAAGAAAAATGTTTTAACAGAACACTTGATGTTATTAGGTTACATGAGAACTCTGTACCTACAATATTTTCGGTAAGTGTGTATTAAAATGATTGTTAAATAACAGCCTGGTTTTTTAGCCTAAGTTATATGGATAGTAATGCATATTTCATTTTTTTTTCAGACATCCAACAAAAAACAACTTCCAGAGTCATTTGTATTCTGTGAAACAAGCAACACTCAAGAATCTGATGTTTCTTGTACATCTACTGTAATAAAGGAACCATCTACCGTAATAGATGAACCATCTAGTGTAATGGAGGCATCATTGCAGTTGACCCATCAATTTGTGGGAACAGTGCACAAAGAGGTATGTAGATGTTGAATTTTTAACCGTTTTCTGACAAACAGACGGCAGCACATCAAGCGCCGCAATCTGTCAAAGACTTGTCAACTGTCACTTGAAAATAACTTTTAGCAATAAAATGCAATATGCAAATTATTTTTTAACGGTGCATTGTTAAGTTATTGGTTAATAGTGCTGATACATTTGGCATGTTCGTGAAAAGGCGCTGTCAGATGGGACTGATCATCGCTTAGCTGTACACTTAACTTGCTACGTTGAGTGTAAAAAGAGTGTCCATGGAGTTTCTTGTCCGTTCTTTTCCATAGAGATCTTCGATCTGGAATGGGCACCTACGGTATTTTCACAGTTATTATGTCTTGTGACTAGAACTGTAGCACCATAACAATTTTGTACTGATTTATTTTTATGTCTTTTGACCATTCAAAAGTGCCTGTAATTATTGGCCTAGTTGAAATAAAATTGATTTGATTTAACTATTTATCTTTTCTATTACAGGTTTTACAAACTGGAAAATATAAACCTTTAAAGAAAAATATGTCAAGCAACAGAAAACAATTAAACGCCTCAATAATAATAATAATTGGTGATTTGAAGGCTGTTGTGATAGAAGACTTGGCGGGACCAAAAGACTTTTTTAAAAAAAAAACAAATTAAAAAGTCCAAAGGTTTACCTGTACAATCCGAATTAATCGTCAAATTTTAAATTACCGCTAACACATAAATATATGTATAATATTTAATTACAAGCAATAGCGCAAATGTGAAAATTTACATTTTTTTTACGTAACTACATGGATTATAATTCAATCATGGTATCTAGTCGTAATACTATTATGTAATCCTAAAAGTACTAGGGATACTAGTATCCATACTCGTTACAGTAACACTGTGTTTCTTGATTGGCACAACCCTAGCATTGGCCGCCATTTTATGTGCCCGGCGAACTTGTAGGTATCCACGTTTTTGGTGTAGGTATTTCCAGTCCATAGGATTATAAGTCTATGGGCGCTTCAAATAGGCACACTTTCAATAGCTGTCAAACGTATGGAACAGCTAGTCCAGTGGTAATTATAGAGGTCAGTGGCCACCTCTATTCCACCCATGGATGTATTATAAAAATCTGGATTGAGTACTCATGCCGAAAAACGTGCCAGCTGAGAGAGCTAATTTGGAGGTAACCGTCTCTTTCTAGTAGGGTGACAATAAGATTCTGGAACAAGATTTTTCCCGCTATAACTTGGCTGAATTTTTTGGTATTTTTGCGACAGGACACACTGTTTTGGAGATTTAAACAAAAGAAGAGAAAAATATACTATTGCCATTTGAAGTCAAGTCAACTGGAGTTCCAGTACCTTGACTGTGAGTCTCAAGATCATTAACCTGAAATCTAAAGTCACTTGACCTTGACCATAATTTCCACTCGACCTTGACCTTCGAGGTATATACATAATGTCCTCGGAATCATTTGATTTTAATTTCAAAGTCATTTTACCTTAACTCTAAGGACATTCGACCTTGACCTTAACGTTACTAACTCTACGAGAATCGCGGATCATGAGTTCATGACTTTCGGATTTGACTTTTACCTCAAGATCAATGACCCCATGCTGTTTCACCACCCTACTATCCGAACAACCCACAGGATCCCGAAGGTTTGATTAGGCGATTTTTGATTATAGTGGAGAATTTAATAAAGTATTTTCATTGTACCCAGTTTAGTACCCACAGACCGCAAAAACACGATTTTTTTGTATTTGAGCCTCCCTTAAATATTTGCTTTAATTTAATTATTTATTTTTATAGGGAACATATAACTCAATACTTTGTGAATAAGTATTTGAAACGTCTACTTGTTGCCGTTATTGAGTAAACAAGAGCAAAAAACTCTAGACTCTCTTTTTATCGTGTTAAAATCATCAAAGACTACAATATATATATTGAGATAGACGGTATTCTCGACCGTGATTCCGTCATCATACAAGCAGCGCCATCTATCCGCGGTGATGATGAACTAAATCCATAACTATAGCTACGTATAGGTACATACATATAGCTATGGCCGCTTCAATTTTATTCTGGTATTTAAAATATCGACTCCTTCCTATAAATAGATTTTGACATAACTCTCTAAAAGTTTTGTCAAAAACTATTTACAGGAAAGAGCCGATTAATCGATTTTATTGTCTGTAATAAAAAACGTAAATTACTTATACACATACTTTTATTTTAGAAAATAGATGACATTAAGTTTACAATAAATTGTCTAAATAAATACATAACAAGTAGTAGGTATTAAATTAATGCAAATCTCGCTTGCTACTATCCTGTTAATATCCTTAATTGTGCACGCCTGGGCAAAATACAAAAAAATATATTATAAAAATAACTATTATTAGGTATTCTCACAAGTTGAGAGAACATTATTGTCTGATTTTATTGGTATGTTTGTCAAAATTTTCTTTATCTTATTTACTTAATCTGTTCTTTGGGTAGTGGAAGACTGCTTCAAAGCGTCTTCGGCATACTCTTCGGTTGTTTGAAGAGTTTGATGAAATCTTCATTTATAAATGAAGATTTCATCAAACTCTTTGATGGTATCTCCAACACTTTGAACCCATCTCTGGAAGCGTTCTCTTTCAATATTTGGGTTTAGAAATTTGTGCAAAAAAAAATATTTTATGATTAATTACTTTTGACTGAGCTTAATTCATGTAAAATAAACAACAACATAAGTAATATAATATGATGTATACCAACCGTCTTCTCTAGTAGGTAATCGTACAGCCAGGCACACAACAAGACATGAAAGACATTGTATATGAAATACAGAAGAGTCAATTTCTCACAACACTGACACGAGTCCTATCTCAAACAAGAGTCAATTGCTCACACTTATCACTAACTACGAGTCCTATCTCAAACCAAAATAGAGTCAATTTCTCACACAGAGTCCAATCTCACAAAACAAGAGCACTTGAATGTGTACTCGTCACGCTAAAACGGAGGAGCATCAGCTCAACTCGACGTGGAAATCCAGGGTCCACGGCTCAACTCGAAGTCGAAATCCAGAGCAAAACGTTTTTCAACCAATAACACCTGAAATCTCGAAATCAAAATAATTATCTTTATCGCATTTTGGTGACATTTTAAGTCTTTTTTTTTGGAATTTTATGGCCTGGTTACTAGACCTTTAAGTCACCTGTAGTATCTACTAGGACACAAAACGTTTTTGCAAAATGTTGATTGAATTCGCTGTTTTACTTTTGCTATTTACTAAATTAAATAAATACGTTTAAGCAACATAAACATTTTTATTTATATTTTTGATTAAATTATAACACAGTTATAAAGTGGTAACCCAACGGGTAAAACGACTAAATAGTTTTCACCATGAGGGATAGATGGCGTTAGTTTCCATACAAAAATTTCAAGCAGGCTGCAATGTTCTAAGAGAACATGGCATGATCATCAAATGTTTCCTCCCATCCCAGGCGGGACGTGAAGAGGCTCTCAGACTTGTACTAACTAAAATCCACGGTGTTCCTTCAATAGCCCTTTACGTTCTGGGTCAACCTTCGATCATTAAAAACAACTAGATACACAATCAGCGACAAAAAACGTCCTCACCAAAAGAATGACCAAATCAGAGATCGGTCATCCTTTTTGTTTAGTACTAACGCTCGGAACGTAAACATGCCTCTGTGCTCGTTTAAAAAGTGCAAAAATCACTCTTCCAGGACCGGAAAAAAGGATAGAATTTCATTTTTTCAGTAAGTACTAATATTAACAATATATAATAACTATCTATGTACTATAAATACTGATATTTCGTAAAGAAATCGCCGTAAAACATTTATTTTAAAATTGACGAAATTATCAGCAGGGTTTATAAAGCACCTAAATTGAAAAGACCTTTACTAAACGTACAGTTCATAATTGTCGTATGGCTACTTGATTTAGTCGGGTAACATGTGTTGATTCGAGTCGCGGTCGTAAAATTTAATGTGTTTTTATGTCCGTTCTAAATCCGACTTCAACTCATTCGAATAAGGTTTAATTTCTTTTGGCATTTATGTTGGCCAGTTATGTTTCTTTCTGTTTTCTTTCTCTTTCTATTTTACGAACCTACTTGAGGACAGTTTTAAGTTCGTTTTTGTACGGGATTGTGTATCTAGTTATTTTTAATGATCGAAGGGGTCAACTGATAAGACAGTCCCGCAACCCCGGCAGGTAAATGCCCTGTACGACGGGCCCCGTCAGATTGCTGACACCTGTTTGAGGCGCGTATGGACCACGCCGCGCTGTCGACCCAGGCATGATCCATGCGGACGGGCGCGGGTATTAGAGCCCCCTTAAATATGTTTTTTTTTTCTATTGTTTTAGTTTGTTATAGCGGCAACAAAAATGAATCATCTGTGAAAATTTCAACTGTCTTACTATCACAGTTCATAAATACAGCTTGGTGACAGACAGACAGACGGACAGCGAAGTCTAAGTAATAGAGTTTCGCTTGGCTTGAAATGGAGTTTCCACACAACATTTTTTGTCACGTCCAACTAAAAAATTAAACTAATCTATGTATAAACTATTGCAATAATGTGACAATTACTCGTAGGTTCAAATTATATTTTCCATATTTTCCTTAGTTTTCATCGCAAAGTCATGAAAGAATATGTAGATTTGTCTTCAAAACTTCTTAGGTATTGTCACACTAGTAATCAACGTTAGGTAACAAAATCTTAAATATTCCTTACCTGTGAAATGATATGCCACAACCAATATTATGAAAAACTAACCTCTCAGCCTCCTTCGACAGAGGGTCAGCTAGGATGCTGTTACAGGCTCCCACTTCGCTTCCCTCCCCAATCACATTGTTTCTTTCGTGTACGTTCCGGTCACATTCCATCAGTACATGGTAGATATCTTCCACAACCTCACAGACTTCACAGTTTATTTTAATCTATGGTTTACAAAAAAGCCGCGATTTATAATCGTAGAAAGAGAAAAAGTATAGAACGCGGGATCGCGGGATAATTCCTTCTCTTTCCCTCAAGAATGAAAAACAAATCGACAAATCGCATAAGAAGAAAAGGGACAGAGCAAAGCTATCGCCATGTCTCAGCGCGTCTATAGCCAGTTTTCTCAAGGCCAGCCACAACATTTCGCGGATTTTAGGGATACCAGATTCGGGCAATATTTTTCCCGGACAATTCGGTCAGTACGATAATATTATATGAAAATTGATAATTATTTTTTAACAAACATTCTACATGTTATACAGGATACAGGAATTTGAATCCGTAATAAGATATAAAAATAAATTGGTAGGAGACTTCAGCTCTTTCTCGATGTATTTTTTTTTGTGTTTTTATTTGTCCCCGAAAATGAGTGAGTGTGTGAGTGAATTATGTATTGGTGTTTCGCCTATTCATAGTTCATAGGTAATTCCTCGACCGACGGGCCCGATAGGAAAGTCCCTATATCCTCAATATAAAAATCAACATTAGAATTACTTACTGATATTACTACAAGAGTATTGATTAGAGTTTACAATGGCCATTTTAAAAAGATCTAGTCTGGAAATGAAATATTAGGTCGAAACAATTTGAAATAATGTGAGGGCATTATTTCAATTTAATTCGAACTAAAAAGAACAAAAAAAAAACACTGCTTAAAATAATAAAAAACTGTTTTTTTTTCAACCCTGATATATTTCTAACATTCAAGGGTTGGGGTCACATCATACTCCACCTTGCATAATGTTGACTTAGTATGGCTTAGCAGGTTTCACAAACTTACGACATTAAATTCTTCTCTGTACATAATTAGGCATATTAAGGGAAAAAGTCACATGCAATGCTGTTTTCCTTCACCGAAAGGCAATTGGTCTGATAAACAGGTTATCCTTTTGACATATTATTACCCATATCGACCATTACCGATCACGCGTGATAATATTTAATGTACCCCCGCAAGTCGGGTAAAAAGTTTGCAGTATGACACACTCCCCATTTGTGACGTCAACATTCTCTATCTCATGTGGCTACGCCAAACAACCATCTACAGCTTGGCAAAAAACAGTAGAAAACCGGAAGTCGCCACTGTCTTCGCGCTACCAGCAGTTTGAATGATTTTATTTTATTTATTTTCACTTAATACGTTAGTTTTATGGCACAATAATAAATCTTATAAACCTGTGTCTTTGTTTACATCAAATATTTTAAAACGTTGTCAGCAAATAAAAATATTAGTTCCGTTTCAAGACGTTCTGGCCAAGCTGTAGGTATTTCTTTATCTAAGTTTATAATTCATACGTCATATTCAGTGTTGTCAGAATAATTAAGTAATTACTACCACATAGTCATACAATAAATATAACTTTACAAAAAAATAATGATTACTATGTTCCATGTATTATAAAATATGGTAAAATACATGTCACAAACTTATTTTACTTGTAGCTTAAAAATAACATAAATTATGTAAGCCCCAAACTATAAAATTTTCTACCATTTCTACCATCATGCTTATCTCCTGGCAATTGTGGAAAAGAGATAGCGACCTTCAAAGTTAACCTCTCATTTCTCTCGTTAGTTTTGCCAGACAAAAAAGGAAATCTAAATCATGAGTGATAAGATTCATTTTTGTGTGGCAAGACACTTGAAGAACGTGGTCTAGATTATTATTATAATATGTCTATGATTCCACCCCCCTGCTCTCCTCGCCCTCCCTAACCAACGATTATTTCGCGCCAAATTGATCAAACTGTCAACAAAGTCAAGTGGCCGGAGCTTGTTTATCAAATAATATTTGAAAAGACTTTCTTTAATTTCTTTATTGTGAAAAGAACCTTTAGACAGCTTTAAAAATGGCTATGCGCGACTATGCAGCAGATAGTGGTAAGTACATTTTTGTGTAGCAATCAGCCTGCTTCTGTATGTCGTATAACCTATAACAACAATCAAACATTGATGTTTCAGAGGCATTCAAGAACTTCTTTGTTGACTTTTGCCAAACTGATGATGAGGGAAACAAGAACTTCAAATACGCTGAGCAGCTCACTAGGGTTGCGCACAGAGAACAGGTATGATAAGTGTAAATAATTATGATGTTTTTATAAACACGCTGATATGCCTGCTTCTGACCGGTGAGAAGGCTTCTGAAGTATTTCATTGGTTAAGAAAGGAATCAAATACTTGCGACTACTTCCACATGTTTCTGTAAAGTTATTAAACTGTTTGTCATACACAAAATATATTTCAGAATGCTTTTATTGTCGAGCTGGATGACCTGCATGAGAGCAACGAGGAGCTGGCGGAAGCCGTGAGACAGAACACGCGGCGGTACACCAACATGGTGTCAGATGTGGTGTATGAGATGCTGCCCGATTATAAACACAGAGAGGTAACAAGAAAAGATAATAATAGGAGAAAGAAAGTTAATTTACAGCTTCTTATGTATTGAATTTCTAGTAATGTATTTAAAACTTTCATTTAAGACATGTTTCATATTGTAGTTAGTTATATGATTTAACTAATGCAGATAAATAATGCATTGTTTGAAAGCAGTGGTGGCCCAGTGGTATCGGCCTCGACTTCCGAATTGTAGGTTGTGGGTTCGAATCCAGCTAGGCTACTTTGTGTAATTTATGTCATCACCACTGCTCTCAAAATGGTGAAGGAAAACATCGTGAGGAAACCAGCATGTCTTAGGACCAAAAATTCGAAGACATGTGACATCTACGGGAACACCCAAATACTCCGAAATATTTTATTCCGAATTTCGTTATTCCGATTTTCAAAACTCCGAATATCATAATACCTAAAAATTACAATATCTACACACATCAAAAGTGTCTAGGGATCAAGCATTTTTATGCGGATTTCTTGAGATTGAGATGTGGCTTTGTAATAAATTTATGATTTTATAAATTTATATGGATCCTTTTTGGTGCATTTCATAATTTGAATCAGGAACTGTGAATCAAATTCGAGTAAAAGATGAAAATCAGCTGTCAATATTTTCCCTATAAAAACATACAACGCATTGAAGACATTATTAGTGCTACTGTTTCCCTACTACTGATTAAAACCAACGTTATTATGGAGCGGCGACGTCATTTAAGCAGGGAAGAAATGCTCAGAGCCGTGGGAATGATAGAAGCTGGTTCCCGGCAACGTACTGTGGCTTTAGCTCTGAATACAAGTCAGAGTGTTATCAGTCGACTTTGGACACGTTACCGAAGCACTGGTACCGTGGCTGAGCGCCATGGAGGACGGTATCGCTGCACCACACGGAGACAAGACCGATACATTCAAATCTTAACTCGAAGAGCTCCAACAATAACCGCCATGATGTTAGCCGTGAGGCTTCATCACTCTTCAGGGAACTTAATTAGCGACCAAACAGTCAGAAACCGCTTGCATGAAGTGAACCTTCATTCCCGAAGACCGCTACGGGTACCACCTATAGCAATGCACAATCGTAGGATTCGATATCAATGGGCTCTTGAACACAGAAATTGGGCAGAAGAACAATGGCGTTTCGTGTGCTTTTCTGATGAGTCTCGTTTCGGTATGAGACCGGATACAAGACGTATACGACACTGGAGAACCCCTGGACGCCAACAGCGATTAAAATCCTGCCAGGAAGTCCATCCTTATAGTGGTGGAACCATCATGGTATGGGCGGGTATTTGGATCGGCGGAAGAACTGAGTTGATTGGGATCAGAGGCAACCTCAACGCTCAAATTTATGCTGAGACGATTGTATCAGACGTCATCGTTCCTCTACAAGTGCAAATCGGTCCCTTATTTCAGTTAATGCATGATAATGCACGACCGCACACCGCAAGAGTTGTAAGACAGACTCTCGCCGCAGCTAACATCAATGTCTTGCCCTGGCCTGCTCAGTCGCCAGACTTGAATCCGATTGAGCATGCATGGGATATGCTACAGAGAAGAGCTCTGCCGAATATGGAGGGTATCCAGTCGCAAGAAGACCTTTTTTGTTGTTGCAACGAACATGGGCGGCCATTCCACAGCGTGATTTGGATGAACTCATTTTGAGTATGCCAAACCGATGTTCTTGTGTTGTTAGTGTTCGCGGTAGAAACACGGATTATTAATTGTTTAAGTTACCCAATAAAATTTTAAAGAAAACTGTTATTTCAGTCTTTTTTTCGAACTTTTGTGTTAGTGGTTCAAATGTCAAAAATCCCTTTATTAGGAAAATGGCAAATTTCTTTATTAATGCAAAGGTGACTTGGTTTATCGTTACTGTGACAAACGAAAACACTTTATTTGATGAATCCTTAAAGAAAATTTTAATTAATATCAATCAGGAGAAAAGTTATTGCAAAAATATATGTTGATCCCTAGACACTTTTGATGTGTGTATTATTAAGAATAACGAAATTTATTTAACCGAAAGTCGTATATCCGATTTCTTAGTTTTCCGATTTTCACATATTCGAAAAATGTAATGCTCGATGAGTTCTCATTCCGAAAAACGAAATTCCGATTTTCAATATTCCGAATAAACTGTTTTTTTCGGAATATTGAAAATCGGAATTTCGTTTCTCATTCTACAAAGTCAGTGCCAGAAACGAATTGCTGCAAAACCGGCTCCACGTAGTTTTGTCTACCGTACTCCTAGAGAGTTATTTAAGCCTGTGTAGGCGCGGAGTGGCGAAGCGTATCCTCTGGACTTTGACTGTTTGCCTTCAGGATTGTTATTGTTATTAGGAGAACTTAGGATCCATGAGCGAGCGAAGCGAGCTCGGGACTGGGGGCACCCCGACTCGGACAGGTTAGGTTCGAAGGGGATGGCGGGGTCTGAAAGACCCCGCCATCCCCTTCGTGTTAGGTTACTTTAAACCTTGCTCACAGAAATAGGAGCCCCGCGAAGCGGGGCTCCGTCAATCTAGCTTGGTAGGTGGTAGTCAACAAATTGACCATGGATGCAAGAGCGAGCGAAGCGAGCTCGGGACTGGGGGCACCCCGACTCGGACAGGTCAGGTTCGAAGGGGATGGCGGGGTCTGAAAGACCCCGCCATCCCCTTCGTGTTAGGTTACTTTAAACCTTGCTCATAGAAATAGGAGCCCCGCGAAGCGGGGCTCCGTCAATCTACCTTGGTAGGTGGTAGTCAACAAATTGTCAAGGATGCAAGAGCGAGCGAAGCGAGCTCGGGACTGGGGGCACCCCGACTCGGACAGGTTAGGTTCGAAGGGGTTGGCGGGGTCTGAAAGACCCCGCCATCCCCTTCGTGTTAGGTTACTTTAAACCTTGCTCACAGAAATAGGAGCCCCGCGAAGCGGGGCTCCGTCAATCTACTTTGGTAGGTGGTAGTCAACAAATTGACCAAGGATGCAAGAGCGAGCGAAGCGAGCTCGGGACTGGGGGCACCCCGACTCGGACAGGTTAGGTTCGAAGGGGTTGGCGGGGTCTGAAAGACCCCGCCATCCCCTTCGTGTTAGGTTACTTTAAACCTTGCTCACAGAAATAGGAGCCCCGCGAAGCGGGGCTCCGTCTATCTACGTAGGTTGGTGGTAGTCAACAAATTGATCAAGGATGCAAGAGCGAGCGAAGCGAGCTCGGAATTGGGGACACCCCGACTCGGACAGGTTAGGTTCGAGTCAGGTTAAACCTTGGCTTTAAACCTTGCTAACAGAAATAGGAGCCCCGCAAAGCGGGGCTCCGTTGAACCACCTTAGTGGTAATATAACTTAGGAATTCAGGATGCGAGCAACCCCTTGGGGCACCCCGACTCGGACAGCTTTAGTTCTTCTCACAGGGATTTTTTGTAATATTATGAATGAAAATACGTAACTCAAAAATAAATTATTTTAATTATTAAATAAAAATGTTTTTTTTTATAAAACAAATTTTTATAATAACTGAAAAGAAAATATTCTTATTCAAAAGAAATTCTTTTATAGAAAAGTTAAGAGGCATTTTGACTAGGCGTTTTAAAAGCATACTTTTCTCTGATAAGCGATTAAATTTTCGGAATTCTAATTATTCTGAACTTTAATAATCGGAATTTTAGCCATCGGAATTCGTGTTTTTGATGTTTCGGAAAATTATTAATTCGGAATTTTTGATATTCGGTCTATTGAAACTAGGTATTTTCAAAATAGTAATTATAAACGTTAGGAATATTGAAATTTCGGAATTATGAAAATAGGAATAATGATCAATCGGAGTTGTTATATTAGGAATTTTGAACCATTCGGAATTATGAAAATCGGTATTTTGAAATTCGTATTTATGAATTTCGGAATAAAGTTTTTCGTATTATCGTAGTGTACCCGACATCTACCAACCCGCAGATGGGCCCGCGTGGTGGATTATGGCCCACTCCCTCTCACAGAGAGGAGGCCTGTGTCCCAACAGTGATGATGATGATGAATGCATTGTTTTATTATTTGGTTACACTACACTAACACTAAATCTAAATAAGATAGTTACAATAGCAACAATGAAAGAACTATTGTTTGTAGGTGGCGGCCAAAGATGCCCTGGATGTGTATATAGAGCACAGGATCCTGCTGGAGGCCAGGAACCACAGGATCCCTGGGGAGATGAGAGACCCCCGGAACAGATACCCACCAGAACTCATCAGGAGATTGTAAGTTTGTGATTAGTTTGGATCCATAGTCATATCTTTATTTGCATTCCATAGTGTAATTATTTTTCTTTCAATATTGTGGCTAGGAGTATAATACTTATTTATGTCAGCTTGATAAAGAGCAGCTCAAGAGTAATAAAAGGGGCTGGAGAAGAGTTTTTGTTTGAATTCAGGGGCTTACAGCAATGTCATTAGTGTTTCATAAACAGTCAAGTTGTTTTCTAATGCTATGTTATGTTAGTCAAATCATTTATTTCAATTCGGCCATCAAAGAGGCACTTTTGAATGTTATTTATTACAATTAAAGAAATTGGGATGGAATGGGATTGATTCTACACTACTATGACTATGCATTTGATCTTAAAACTTTCTGTGCTTCATCAAATAATATGTTTTTATGTTTTGTTTCTTACAGTGAGGTGTACTTCAAGGACTTGTCTTCATCTAAGTCTTTACCCATCAGGGAAGTCAAGGCAGAGCATATTGGCAAGCTAGTTACATTGAGAGGTACAGATCTGTCGTATTTATTCTTTGCAGCATTTCATATTATTTCTAATCTACTCTATCTTTCTCTCTATTCTGAATTAAAAAATAATCCCCGTTTATCCAAGTCAGGGTGATCTTGCAATGGGCTTGCTGTAATAAAAACTCAAGCTGAATCTTGTCAATGAATGTGTTTGTTCACTGTTTTTTAGGGTTCCGTAGCCAAATGGCAAAAACGGAACTCTTATAGATTCGTTATGTCTGTCTGTCTGTCCGTCCGTATGTCACAGCCACTTTTCTTCGAAAGTATAAGAGCTATCCTTGGATGAAACTTGGTAAGTAGATGTATTATGTGAACCGCATTAGGATTTTCATACAAAAATAAAAACATAACAAATTTTGGGGGTGCCCCCCATACTTAGAATTGAAAGTCAACTTTTTTTTTCATCAATCTTATACATGTAAGGTATCTATGGATATTTATTTGTTTATTTAGAACTTCATGCAACACCAAAGGTACATAGTCGGATATTGAGGTTACTAATGTAATTTTTTCTAAACTGAACAGTTTGCGTGAGAGACACTTCCATAGTGGTAAAATGTGTGTCCCTCCCCCCTGTAACTTCTAAAATAAGAGAATGATAAAACTAAAAAATATTTATAATGTAGACCTTAACGAAAATTGGTTTGGATGAGATATAGTTACCAGTTTTTGAGATATAGTACATTTTCAAAAACCGCAAATATAACTTTGCCATTCATACAAACACTATGAAAAACAAAGTTATTTTTATTGTTTGTGTATATTACTTTCTAATCTCAATATAATTGTATCCCTAATGTATGCTTGCTAATACGGAACCCTTCATGGGCGCGTCTAACTCGCACTTGGCCGGTTTTTTTTCTATAATTCCTAGTAAGTTACTCTTTTAGATATAGAAAACTAACATATACCAAACTCTTACTAGGCATAGTAACTCGCTGCACGGACGTGAAGCCCCTGCTAGTGGTGGCGACCTACTCCTGCAGCGCTTGTGGTGCAGAGACATACCAGCCGGTGCGCTCGCTCCAGTTCACGCCGCCGCCGTCGTGCTCGGCCGACGAGTGTCGGCTCAACAAGACGGCCGGACAACTGCATCTGCAGACCAGGGGCTCCAGGTTCCAGAAGTTCCAGGAGTTGAAGATTCAGGAGCATGTAAGTTTTATTAGTATACCTTCTAAGAATTGTACACTTACCCACAATATAGGATTTTAAATGAAGAAGTGAAACACTCTTTGATTTTTTCAATATTGGGGGTGAACCTGACATGTGCAGTCTTCAAAATATTATTTTTGTGTGTATAATTGATGTTAATGAATGCACAGTACCTTTTAGTCCAAAGGATATGAAATAAAAAAAAATAGATTGAGAGGTATGTCTCAGTAAAAACCATTTTCTGGTGTCGAGAATCTGTTTTCCACATAGTTTCATTTATAAACTAAAGCACTACATTACTACAGTCGGACCAAGTGCCAGTGGGCCACATCCCGCGCCAGCTGTCCGTGTACTGTCGCGGAGAGACCACCCGTCGTGCCCAGCCCGGGGACCACGTGGCCGTCACTGGTGTGTTCCTGCCACTGCTGTCTGCTGGCTTCCGGCAGATCGTGCAGGGATTACTGTCTGACACCTACTTAGAGGCACATGTGAGTAGACCTTAAGCGCAGAACACAGCAGAGACTACGACGCGTCGCGCAACGCTAGTACATCTGCGCTTGTCCGACTCTTCTGTATGCTTTGCGTCGCGACGCTTCTATACATTTTATGAAAAGGACATAATATGACGCTGTAGAGACAAAATTAAATGTCCTAGCTACGTCTGCGGCTTACGTGTTTTCTGTGTGGCCAGCGCCTTATGTAACTAAGACATTGCGGTTATTGACCTAACACCAAAACACAGTTCTATTATGTTATATTTCGCCATAATTTACCTTTATAGATTAAAATGTTCAGCCAGTGCAATGTAGATTTGGAAAAATTTGAGGTTTTTTATGTTAGAAATCATTAAACTTTAATTTATATTCTACACAATCATGTTTACATAATTTGGAAAACTAAAAACTGTTGCTATTCTTGCTCTTGTGTTTCAATGGTTGAAGAAAATACAGATACAACAAAACAACGACAAATAGTTTTGCAACATTACATGTAGTTCTTGTAATATAAATCGAGTTATTCCTTTTCTTCACTCACAGTTGTTAAAAATTCTTTGTTTCCATAGTCTGTAAACTGCCTAAACCAAGCCGACGAGAGTGAACTTGCGGAGGCATTAACGGAGGAGGAACTGGCGGAGTTAGCTGATGAAGACTTGTACTCCCGCATGGCTCGCAGCCTGGCGCCCGAGATATACGGCCACGAGGACGTGAAGAAGGCGTTGTTGTTACTGCTCGTTGGAGGAGTCGATAAGTAAGGAATTACTGTACTACTTTCCATATCAAAATTGTTGTCTCATTACCATATTCCCAAACTCCTTGGCTCCCAAATTTTAAGGCCAGCAGCTTTCCTTATTATTGTACCTAACCTCTCTCTATGATTTTTTTTAAGAAATGCTTGGCTTTTAATACTGCCATCTCGCTTAATGCTAATGTGGTTGTTGGTGAAGTACACTTGCCTAGAAGTAACCTATTCACTCTTTAACTTAAAGACCCCAAGCTTGTAAATATCAGGAAATAAAGTCCCTGTCAGGGAATTCACTCCTTAGCTGTGGGCACAATGAAAGTACGGCAAGACGTATTAAATTCCATAAAACAATTGGTCCATCATGCCCTCCCAGCCTGGAATTCCTTGGCTCCCAAATAATGCCAGCTTTCTTTACAATTTTGAACCTCTAGTTGGTTTATAGGGTATCATCATCATCAGCCTCAGTTCCCACTGCTGGGACACAGGCCACCTCTCTGTGAGAGGGAGTGGGCCGTAATCTACCACGCGGGCCCAGATGCCGGTTTCCTCACGATGTTTTCCTTCACCGTTTTGAGAGCAGTGGCGTTGAAATAAATTACACAAAGTAATGCACCTGACGGGGTTCGAACCCACGACCTACTACTGCTCGTAAGTCGAGGCCGATACCACAGATACCACGATAGGGTATACAAATTATTATAACTGAAGATTATTTGAGCAAAGAAAAATTCAATTGCGAGCGGGACTCGAACCTGCGTCTTCTGGATGAGTACTCCAGACGCCTTACCACTTAGATCATCGCAACCGCTCGTTTTGAAGCTGAATCTTTCATCCTTGTTTTCACAGCTGAATTTTTCTTTCCTCAAAAAAACTTAACGAAAACTTGACGCAGGCGTTATCTTCTACTATATAAAAATAAGTTGGGTTTTCCTGACGCTATAACTTCAGAACGCACGAACCGATTTCCACGGTTTTGCATTCGTTGGAAAGGTCTCGGGCTCCGTGAGGTTTATAGCAAAGAAAATTCAGGAAAAAAATAAAAAAAAATTCTTCTTCTTTTAATATTACATAAAACGAAGCCATCTGGTGGCGAACCGGAGTTTGCCGGGTTTGCTAGTTGCGTATAAATATAAACTTAATTATAACTGATTTCTTTTTGTAGGCGTCCAAACGGCATGAAGATCCGAGGCAACATTAACATCTGCCTGATGGGTGACCCGGGAGTGGCCAAGTCCCAGCTCCTCAACTACATCGACCGGCTGGCCCCGCGCTCACAGTACACCACAGGACGAGGTTCCTCCGGTGTCGGTCTCACCGCCGCTGTCATGAAGGTATGTCTACATACAAAAGGGATTATTTAGTAGTAGGCTTAAGGATAGCTGGAACGGGCATACGGACAGTGAGTAACGGGTGACTCGCGGACGGCGAGTGATCATACCCGGGTCAACGGCGCGTTCCACGCGCGTGTTAGAAAATATATAATGTGGGATGTGTGTGTGAATAATAGAATGTGTATCTCTGGTTTTATTGACATTAATATCGACTTTATTATCAAGTTTTAGATATCAGGATGGTTAATGTTATTTATTTAGGCACTGTATGTAAGGTATCTCTAAGTACTTTTGTACAGGAATGGGTTTATAAAGAAAAGCACAAAATCAAGACTAGGTATTTATTACCAAGCTACTTCCTTTCGTAAGCCCTAGTTCTCGTGGAGAAGAAAGGAGAAAGAAACTCCACGGCAACGTACATTATCAGTACACAGTCACACATTTATAAAAATACATCAACATTCTCATCATAATAAATATCAATTAACTTACATTTTCATTGTAGAACATTAGAACACAAATTATAACTTTCAGCATCACATTTCGATTCTCAATTATTATATCACATTAATTAAACACCACTCAGAGCACAGCTTTTTCTTATAAAAACGATTGGATAATAATAATGACCACGAATTTGACGGTACATCTATTTTTATAAACTTAGAATCGTACCACTCCCAACAAATATTGCCGCCATAATTGACCAATGGCAGATTGTCATACATTTTAGCTAAATAACTAATGAAATAAGCAATAATAAACAAATCTTATGTAGAAGAACCTTTTTAAAACTTGATTACATCATTTAGAAATTTAGTTACTATTTATTTGTAACCTTTATTAAATTCGATAAAATATTTGACTATCAACTGTTTTCGTTCGGAAATCAGTTGATCGTTGTTTTAAATATATTTCTATTAATTACATATGGGCTATGTATCATAAATCTAACACGGCCATTCTGACAATACTTCGTTCTCGAAGTTTATACCTTTTTGATAAAACATATTATTTCACTACTTATTAATTAATCTTAATACACATAATTTAACAGATACACAGTACATGATTTAACATCAACATACATTATACATCATCACATATACACAGTACACAATTCAACATCAACTCACATTATACACAGTACATGATTTAACATCAACACAGTTTTAAACTATCGGAATAGCCACAGGTAAATCCACAGGCTCAGTCTAAGTCATAGGTTACAGTCTCAGTCATAGCCACAGGCACTGGCAACAGGCACGGGCATAACTATATGCGAACGGCACTGGCACAGTATCAGCCATGGGCACAGTCATAGTCATAGCCACAGGCACTGGCACAGGCGCTGGCTCAAGTATTGGCACGGGCACGGGCACTGGCACAGCTTCAGCCACAGGCAAAGTCATAGTTATAGCCACAGGCACAGCCACAGGAATATCCACAGGCACAGCACAGGCCAAATCATAGTTATAACCACAGGCACAGCCACAGGAATATCCACAGGCACAGCCACAGGTACAGCTGCAGGTACAGGCACAGCCACAGGCACAGGCACAGCCATAGGCACAGCCACAGCCACAGACACAGGCACAGCCACAGGCTAAGTCATAGCCACAGGCACAGCCACAGGCAAGATCATAGTCACAGCCACAGGCACTGGTACAGGCACGGGCACAAATATTTGCACCGGCACTGACACATCCTCAGCCACAGGCACAGATAGCCTCTTTTTTTTTATTTAACTCTGGCTTCAAGGCCCATACAAAATATAATAAAGTACAATATGACATGTGACTAACATAAAACTACAATACACAACCAACAATATATAACACTTACAAAGATTTTTAGTTTGCTATGGTTTGATCTTTAGATTCGACTCAGGCTAGATTTTTTAATTTCGAAATGTAGGTACACATCAGACAATATAATTTATTTTCCAAAGAAACTTACGGCTCGGTTATTCTGACAATTATTTTTATCATTCCAGTTGAGACCTTTTCAAAAACTCGACTTTAATCGATGTGAAAAGCTATACTTTTAATTTTAAGAGATAGAAAAAAAGTAAAACTAATGTTTACAAATATACCCACTAATTGCAAAAAAAAAGTTTTTTTTTTTTGTTTATGAATTAATGTATTTTTTCTAATGAAAATGACCTTTAGTTTAAGATCTGGTAATTGAACAGAGGATCTACGACTATTTTGCTTTCTACGTCAACTTTAAAGTATGTACACCTCCAGGAAAACTATATTATTATATCTGTATTTTGCAAATGAAAAACAGAATCAATAAAGAAAAACCTCACTAGTATTAATCTTTATCAATTGTTCCCTTTACTCAATGCTGTAACAACTTGTTACAGTTTTTTTTGTAACCTGTTATCAGTTTTTCATACTTTTTCACTTTTAACCTAAATCCCTCCCCCTTTTTTTTAGGTTCGTTAATTTTTTAACGAATATTAACTTTCAAAAACAATTATAAAATAAGTTTCATGGTATAGGTAAATCTATGATCTTTTCGACTCGCTTTTAGTTAGATTACAACATAATAAAACAGAAGCCTCTGAAGGCCTTACCGACATTAGACAATAATTATTCATACTGTGGTGCAGAAGTTCTCGTTTAGTTATCTCCAGCATGGCTTCGCTCCTTTTTAGCAGCGGCAGCGTCGCAGTCCCGCTGTACGAGATGGCGGCACATTTTCATCGCCCGTCTAAGGTCGATTCATCCACCCAACGACGTAACAGCTTTCAGCAGGGGTGTGCCGATTGATAGCTCCAACGTTGATTATGAAAAATAAAATAAAAGTTCATTAGAAATCATAAATAGGTTAGGGCACTTATCCCACTTCTGATGTTAGAAAATAGATGTGTGTGTGATGAATAGAATGTGTATCTCTGGTTTTATTGACATTAATATCGACTTTATTATCAAGTTTTAGATATCAGGATGGTTAATGTTATTTATTTAGGCACTGTATGTAAGGTATCTCTAAGTACTTTTGTACAGGAATGGGTTTATAAAGAAAAGCACAAAATCAAGACTAGGTATTTATTACCAAGCTACTTCCTTTCGTAAGCCCTAGTTCTCGTGGAGAAGAAAGGAGAAAGAAACTCCACGGCAACGTACATTATCAGTACACAGTCACACATTTATAAAAATACATCAACATTCTCATCATAATAAATATCAATTAACTTACATTTTCATTGTAGAACATTAGAACACAAATTATAACTTTCAGCATCACATTTCGATTCTCAATTATTATATCACATTAATTAAACACCACTCAGAGCACAGCTTTTTCTTATAAAAACGATTGGATAATAATAATGACCACGAATTTGACGGTACATCTATTTTTATAAACTTAGAATCGTACCACTCCCAACAAATATTGCCGCCATAATTGACCAATGGCAGATTGTCATACATTTTAGCTAAATAACTAATGAAATAAGCAATAATAAACAAATCTTATGTAGAAGAACCTTTTTAAAACTTGATTACATCATTTAGAAATTTAGTTACTATTTATTTGTAACCTTTATTAAATTCGATAAAATATTTGACTATCAACTGTTTTCGTTCGGAAATCAGTTGATCGTTGTTTTAAATATATTTCTATTAATTACATATGGGCTATGTATCATAAATCTAACACGCGCGTCAAAGATTTGTCAGCAATTTGATCTGGCGCGCGCATGCGGGCGGCGAGTAATGGGCAACTCGCCGCCCGATCATGGACCATGCCCGGGTCGACGGCGCGTTGTGTTCCACGCGCGCCTCAAAGAGTGTCAGCAAGATGACGGGCAAACCCTGCGGGGGTCGCAGGACTTATATACCATTACCCTGACCCTGGAACGTAAAGGGCTAATGAAAAACACCGTGGATTTTAGTCAAGTACAAGTCCGACGGTCCCTCCCGCCCTACCCTGGGTGGGAGGACTCATTTGATGATTTTTCCATGCTAAAAAAAAGCTATTTTATCTGGGTTCGCGGGATTTTCTCATCAGGAAACCGTGACCCTGAAACGTATAGAGCAATTGAAGGATTACTGTAGAATGTAGTCAGTAAAAGCCTGATAGTCCCTGCCGCCCTGCCCTGGGTAGGAATAGGATAGACTCGTTTAATGATTTTACCATGATAAAAAAAAGGATTCCTGGAATTATATTGATGACCACTTTAGGTAACTGCAGGTATAAAACGGCCACTTTGCAATATTCCTAATGATTCACTTCTTGAATGAATAATAGAAGAATAGCCAATGACGTTGCGAAGTATGAATTAATGACAAATGATTCTAATGCCATTACACAAGAGTAATAAGTGGTGAAAGTTTCTAAAAGTTTAGTCTCCAATTAGTAAACATTGACTGTATATTTAGTCGGTATCCTAACCACTGGTAAGCCTAAACATCCAATAATATCAGACCTGTCAAATGTCTGTCTTGTCAAAGTGACAGTTCTTAACCGTCACTGGGAAGAAAACTTCCCGTTGGCTTTTCCGTAATTTGACACTAATGACAGGTTGTGGGAAGAAAACTACCCAGTGGCTTACCAGTGGATAAATCCAAAAATATAAAACTGTTTAATAATAATAAGTTTATTTCATAAGCAAACAGGTTTTAACAAATACATTTTAGAGGCCTTCTTTTAAGTATGGAAATACCTGTGACAGAAGACCACCCTCTTCCATATTTATATGAAAAACAGTTTATAGAGCCTGTTATATAATTAAAACAAACTAGATATATATTTATTATATATTTATTATATAGATATATATTATTATTAAACTGTTGGTGGTATAATACTTAATACTGGATATGGACGCTATTACTTCGAATATTTTCACGTTTACAAATAACGAAATTGTTCTTACATAACACATCCCCGAAATTCCCAACATTTCACCAGTTATGGTAAAAATTATTAAATAGGAATCGAAATTTATTTATTAACGCGCTAATCTCAGGAATTACTGGTTCGAATTTAAAAATTCTTTTTAATTTTTTTTGTGATAGTCCCTAATATAGAATAAGTTTTCTGTTTTACTAAATTTACGCGGCAGTGACAGACAAAGAGAGCCGAGTGTCGCGGATTCGATCTCCGCACGGAACAAATATTTGTATGATCTGTAAGTAAAAAAATAAAATAAAGTTAAATAAAGTTTATTTGGAACAACTTTGATTTGTTGTAGTAGTAGTAGTTGTTCCAGGTCTGGGTGTTTGTGTAATGTGAGTTTCTGTTTGTAAACGCACCCACGATACAGTACCCATACCATGAGTTGTCATTACGATACTCGATCATCGATATCGACCGCGTTTGGCGCTCTCTTTGGGCCGCTCCAAGGTTGTACGAGTATGAACTTGTAACAGAGAGGTATTTCACCTCTTCTTTTTTCTCAATCTCTTCCCTTTTTGCTCTATTTATTTTTGAATTTAAATTTCGAATACTTACGTTCTGTCATTGCGTCACCTTCAACTCTTTTCTACTTTGGTACTTTTTGAACCTTTTTTTTTGTTTTTGACCACGGCATGCGCTGCATCTCTCCTTTTCCTAATATTATTATGTTATTGTTTTAATTTACATGTAAAAGTTAAATAAAGTTTCCTCAGTCTTGTTTTTAAATTGCTATACATCAAGTACGTCAGCTCCAAGTCGAGCACATACCGCATCAGCGCTACTAGTTTCGTCGACTCCGGTAGCCTGTCTGGCTTCCTCTTAGAGGACGACATCACCGTGGGAGGCACCTCAGCGCACGGCAAGACGTTCACGGAGGCCACGTCAGAACCCCGCCTCGCTTCCGTGCTTTCCGCCAAATTCGACGGCATACCCCGGCATAGCGTTTAGTAGCATCATGGTGGATGGCCCCTGCTCTACTAGAAGGTGGCGCAATGCGACAACTCTCAACCAATAAGAGCGCTGAACGATGACGATGCGTATGATCGAGTATCGTAATGACAACTCATGGTAGAGGCTCTGGAGAAATTCCTAGTGTAGGGCAAAGTTTTCAGTCATAAAAAATGAAATTTTCTTGCAGGATCCCTTCACAGGCGAGATGATGTTGGAAGGCGGCGCGCTGGTGCTGGCAGACCAGGGCGTGTGCTGCATCGACGAGTTCGACAAGATGGCCGAGAACGACCGCACTGCCATACACGAGGTCATGGAGCAGCAGACCATCAGTATTGCTAAGGTTACTAATGCTTTTTAAAGCTCTAAAAATTGTGCTATAAAAGTAATAAGATTTTGATTACGTAAGAGCAGTGGTGGCCCAGAGGTATCGGCCTAAACTTACGAGTCGTGGCTTCGAATCCAGCCAGGCGCATTACTTTTTGTAACTATTTAATCACCACTTCGTTCAAAACGGTGAAAGACATCGTGAGGAAGGCATGTGCTCGAACCAAAAATTCGTGACATTTGGGCCCACTTGGTAGTTTACGGCCCACTCCCTCTGTCAGAGAGCAGGCTTGTGTCCCAGCAGTGGGAACATTTAAATGCTGATTATGAATAGGATTTGAGCAATTTAAAATTTTTGTAAAACGAGAGGGGTAGGATAGGCCCAAAGCTAAGATGAATGAGCTGGGAGAGGAATTATACGCAAGAACAAGGAATGAATGATGACGTATGTGGAAGTGGTAAAAGTGTTCTGCTAACCATAAGTTAAATAGGATAAAGATAGAAAGATGATGTGTGATTACATTTTTTTTGCCATTTAGCAGTTCCTTGGTTATGTCGTATTTCACTATGATTGCAATGTAGCTAATACGCACCCACGACACAGGAGTAATTCCAAGCCAAGCTCCAAAGCTTGGCTTTTTAAAAAATAAACTTCTTTTTTCCGTTGTCAGGCGGGTATAATGACATGCCTGAACGCACGTGTGTCGATCCTCGCGGCCGCGAACCCAGCGTACGGCCGCTACAACCCCAAGCGGACCATCGAACAGAACATTCAGCTGCCAGCCGCGCTGCTGTCGCGTTTTGATCTCCTGTGGCTCATACAGGACAAACCTAACCGGTATGTATACAAGAATTTCCAATAGATTTATCCCTTTTTTTATCGTGGTAAAATCATCAAATGAGTCCTCCCACCGAGGGCAGGGCGGTGTCAGACTTGTACTGACTAAAATCCACGGTGTCCTTCAATAGGCCTTTATGTTCCGGGGTCACGGTAATAAGTCCCGCGACCCCGACAGGCTTTGGCCCTCTAGAGGGGGGGGCCCCCTCATCGTGCATAGATTTATCCCTTGGCAAGAGTTTCTACCATCTGATGACTAACTCTGTTGTGGTAGAATAAGCGCGTGCTCATTGACCAGTCCTGTTTCACTTCCGTTTGGTGGACAAGCTTGCGTATTTTTTTTGTGAGTCGCATCTTGCAGGTCAAACTAGAGGAGATTGTGTGCTGCTTAACTGGACAATCCTGTGCTGTGCCTTGAATTGTTAGGTCGGCATGGGGCACACTTCCGTCCTACTTCATGAAAACACCGGAGTGTTTTAACAACTTTCTTCGCTTCTGTGGGAACAGAAGCGAAGAAAGTTATTACACGTAAAAAACCCGGCCAAGTGCGAGTCGGACTCGCCCATAAAGGGTTCCATAGCAGCAAGTAACAAAATATAAAAGTTCTTGTATAGTTGGTTGCAACTTTGAAAGGTAAATTGCGGTTTACGATTTATGACGTTTTAAAAAAAAGTAATTACTTGATCTCGTTCAAACCAATTTTCAATCAAATCAAATCGTTTATTTCTACTAGGCCAATTACAGGCACTTTTGAATTGTCAAAAGACATAAAATAAAACTAGTACAAAAATAGTTATGGTGCTACAGTCCCAGTGCTCATTCCAAAGCGTAGATCTCTATGGAGAAGAATGAGCAAGAAACTCCTAATGAAATCCAATGGATGTTTGCGTGGTAATGTACATCATATATTTTTTTTTAGTTTTTCATTCTCTTATTTTAGAAGTCACAGGGGGGGACATACACATTTTACCACTTTGGAATTGTTTCAGTTTGCGTGAAAAAAATGATATTAGTAAGCTCAATTTATCATTTTTTTTAAAGACCTATCCATATATACCCCACATGTATGGGTTTGGTGAAAAAAAAATTTTTGAGTTTCAATTCTAAGTATGGGGAACCCCCAAAATTTGTTAAATTTTTCTGTTAAAGTCCTAATGCGGTTCACAAAATACATCTACTTACCAAATTTCAACAGGATAGCTCTTATGGTTTCGAAAAAAAAATGGCTGTGACATACAGACGGACAGACAAACAGACATGACGAATCTATAAGGGTTCGTTTTATGCCATTTGGCTACGGTACCCTAAAAGAAAATTAATTTTGCCGCCGTTGCATTTTAACTTTTTCCTGACAGAATGATCACTAAACAGCAAATTATTAAAAACAACGTTGTTTCCACAGTGAGAAAGACTTGGAGCTAGCCAAGCACATAGCGTACGTGCACCAGCACTCGACCCAGCCTCCCACTGAGGTCCGCGCTCTGCCCATGAGGCTCGTGCGACGGTACGTGGCACTCACCAAGAGGAAGAACCCCGCAGTACCCAACCATCTTACTGATTATATCGTCTGTGAGTATAATAAGTAATAACTATAGGTCGGAATCAGGTGGAGTTATTTCTGATACATGCATCAAAATGTTGATATTAATATGGATCTTCCCGGGATTTCTAATAGTCAATCTCGTGTGGACAATAGTATCACAAATAAATAATAACATCAGAGATAGATTAGACTATTGTGTAAAAGTAAATAACTTTTTTATTTAACAAATTATGGGATTTTTTCTGCTCTTTAGTAATTTCAGGCATATCCACTTTATTCTTTCGTTGTATGAAATCAATGTAAGTACATGTACACCTAATTCCGACCTATGATAATAACACTTTTATACAAAATTAGCAAACCCGACGAACTCCGTTTCGCCACCAGATGGCTTCGTTTTATGTAACATTTCGTTTGGTGATTAAAAGAAGATTTTTTTTTTCCTGAATTTTCTTTGCTATAAACCTCACGGAGCTCGAGACCTTTCCAACGAATGCAAAACCGTGGAAATCGGTTCGTGCGTTCTGGAGTTATAGCGTCAGGAAGGAAAACCCGACTTATTTTTATATAGTAGATGACAAATAGGCTAGTAAAATACGAGTAGCATCCATACAAAGAATACCAACTGAGCTATATTGTTGTTGCAGCGTCATACGTGGAGCTACGTCGTGAAGCTCGCAACGCTCGTGATGTGACGTTCACATCCGCGAGGAACTTACTTGCTATACTACGACTGTCCACCGCACTGGCCAGACTTAGGTAATGTAAAAATTCAAGTAATAAACTTATAAATACACAATATATACTCTATTACTATTGTGAAAAAACTAACTAGAGTGCTAAGTGCGAGTTTTTTTTACGTTTTTGCGATAGTAAGTTATTAATATGTATTAGTTTATTTATAATTATTATAGTATGTATTCTATGTTATGGGCCATAGTTGCCTGAAATAAAGGTATTAATAAAAATAAAAAAATAAAAATAACCGCGTTTGACGCTCACATTGGCCCGCCTCCATGGACGTGAGAACTGGCAACCAATGAGAGCGTCAAACGCGGTTAAACGTTATATTCTTCTCCATAGAGATCTACGCTTTGGAATGGGCATCTACAGTACTTTCACAGTTTTTATGTCTTGTGACTGGGAATGTAGCACCGTAACTATTTTTAAACTATTTTTATTTTACTTTTGTCTTTTGACAATTTAAAAGTGCCTGTAACTGGCCTACTTGAAATACATGATCTTATTTTGATTTATCGCGCGTAAATTAAAAATAAAAACTCGCAGTAAGCTCACAGGTTTTCGGTGCATTGAAATAATTACTGCGTATTATTCTTAATTTTCTGTGTGTAGGTTGTCAGACGTAGTGGAGAAAGAAGATGTTTCTGAAGCTATCCGTTTAGTGGAGATGTCGAAACAGTCACTGTCACCTGTAGATGAGAATGTGCAGAGGTAAGAATAACATAATTATACACTCCATATTTGACTTATACGGGATAGAGGGACATCGACGCGCAAATTGTTCCTTCGGCAAGGTTGTGCGTAACTTCTGTTTGCCTACAGTGCAGCACATTTGTGCGAGACCATTTTTCTGTACTCAGTTTAGCAATGTGCGCGCACAAGTAACGAGTCCATTGCTCACGTGTGCCCGCACAAAATTATCCAGGTGTGCGCGAACATTTTTAGGCCCGTATTATAGAACGTCACTCAAAACTCAAGCGTAGCTTAAAACTAGATTCAACCAATCAAATGGCTTGAATCTAGTTTTATAAGTAATGCTTGAGTATTGAGCGATGTTCTGTAATACGGGACTTAGAGCAAAGACTACAATATATATAATGAGATAGACGGTACTCTCGACCGTGATTTCGTCATCATACAAGCAACGCCATCTATCCGCGGTGGTGATGAACTAAATCCATAACTATAGCTACGTATACATATAGCTACAGGCCGCTTAAATTTTATTCTGCTATGGGCTGATTTTTCAATAGTCAGATAACTTTTATCTGAGGAATAAAAATGGCGGTTTGACAGCTTATCTATAGAAAATATTGTCAAACCGGTATTTTTATTCCTCAGATAAGTTATCTGACTATTGAAAAATCAGCCCTTAGTAAAATATCGACTCTTTCCTATAAATAGATTTTGACATAACTCTCTAAAAGTTTTGTCAAAAACTATTTACAGGAAAGAGACGATTAATCGATTTTGTTGTCTGTAATAAAAAACGTTGTAAATTACTTCTACACTTATTTTTATTTTAGAAATTCGACGGCAATAAGTTTACAATGAATTGTCTAAATAAATACATAACAAGTAGTAGGTATTAAATTAATGCAAATCTCGCTTGCTACTATCCTATTAATATCCCTAATTGTGCAGTCCTGGGCCAAATACAAAAAAATAACTATTATTAGGTATTCTCACAAGTTGAGAGAACATTATTGTCTGATTTTATTGGTATGTTTGTCAAAATTCACTTTATCTTTATCAAATTTACTTAATCTGTTCTTTGGGTAGTGGAAGACTGCTTCAAAGCGTCTTCGGCATACTCTTCGGTTGTTTTAAATGAAGATTTCATCAAACTCTTTGATGGTATCTCCAACACTTTGAACCAATCTCTGGAAGCGTTCTCTTTCAATATTTGGGTTTGGAAATTTGTGCAGCACACCTGGAATTTTAATGATTAATTACTTTTGACTGAGCTTAATTCATGTAAAATAAACAACAACATAAGTAATAATTATAATATGATGTATACCAACCGTCTTCTGTAGTAGCCAGGCACACAAGAAGACATGAAAGACATTGTATGTGTTAAGTTGACCAGAAAATTATGAAATACAGAAGAGTCAATTTCTCACAACACTGACACGAGTCCTATCTCAAACAAGAGTCAATTTCTCACACTTATCAATAACTACGAGTCCTATCTCAAACCAAAATAGTCAATTTCTCACACAGAGTCCAATCTCACAAAACAATAGCACTTGACTGTGAACACCTCACGCCAAAACGGACGAGCATCAGCTCAACTCGAAGTGGAAATCCAGGGTCAACGGCTCAACTCGAAGTCGAAATCCAGGGCAAAACGTTTTTCAATATCATCTGAAATATCGAAATCAAAATATCAAATTATCAATTTTTTAAGTGACATGTTAAGTCGTTTTTTTTTTGGAATTTTATGGCCTGGTAACTAGACCTTTGAGTCACCTATCTACTAGGACACAAAACGTTTTTGCAATGTTGATTGAATTCGTTGTTTTACTTTTTCTATTTACTAAATTAAACTAGTGTAAATTAAATAAATACGTTTTAGCAACATAAATATTTTTATATATATTAATATTTTTGATTAATTCATAACACAGTTAAAAAGTGGTAACCCAACGGGTAAAACGGCTAAATAGTTTTCACCATGAGGGATAGATGGAGCTAGTTTCCGTACAAAAGTTTCAAGCAGGCTGCAATGTTCTAAGAGAACATGGCATGACTTAGAGTGTTCGCTTGAGTGAGTTGACCGGAGCAAACATTTGTGGCGCACACCGTACTGCACAGTGCCGTACACCGGTAGAATCGCATCTCTAGATTCACAGACTTGGTCCGTGAACCGTGGTTTCCGAAGATTATTAAAAAATGTTCTGTATCATCAACATCTAATACCTATATAAAAATCAATGCCACTTTTCGTTGTAATGTTTTAACTCAAGAACGGGCTCACCTATCTAAACCAAATGTTTGTTCGGACTATTTCGTAGATGCTTTATGTGAAGTTTGCACAAAATTTGTCGAGCGGTTCTCCAATTATCTCATTTTTTGTAACAAATGATGTGATAGTGTTAGTAGTGTAGTAGTATTGATTCTTTAGCGCTACGAAGTTCGCGGGGTCAGCTAGTCTAATATATTTTCATCACTCAGGGGTATAAGTTCGACGGACCGTATCTTCGCGATCGTGCGCGACCTGGCGGGCTCCAACCAGACCGTCAAGATCTCTGACGTCATCGAGCGCTGCGTCGACAAGGGATTCAAGCCGGATCAAGTAAGTTATATTCCTTTAAATAAGTCCTTTTATTTTTTATACTTTTCACGTGGTAAAATTATAGAGTAAGTCCTCCCAGGGCAGGGCGGGAGGGACTGTCAGGCTTGTACTGACTAAAATCTACGCTGGCCTTCAATAGCCCTTTACGTTCCGGGGCCTAAGTGAAAAGTCTCCAAAGACCCAGTATTAATATGACTGACTGTATAAAGCCAATATAATAATATTCAATTAAAAGGCTAGTCCACTGAAAAAATTAATGAGTTCATCAGTTGAATTGTCAAAAAATATGTCAGGTATTTTTTTTTGTTACGTAAATCAACATTTAAGCAAATACGACGTTTTTTAAATTCACAGTACGTGACGCCTGCCGTGGAATAACTTTTAGTGCGCCCTGATGTTACGAGCCCCCCATATTTTTATGCGTTCTCTGTCAAAATTCATTGAAATTAAAAAAATAAATAAACTTGTTTCATCATTTTTCAATACTTAGACCGAAATAAATAGTCGTACCTAAGCCAAAGTCAGTGCTTGGCTACGTCAAATGTCAGTAATTTCCATGGAAATTATTGACATTTGACCAAGCACTGACTTAGGGTTCCACACATAAACACGATACGACGTTGCGTCGTGGAAATCTATTATACGACGTCGCGTCGTGGAAATCTACGATACGACGTCGCGTCGTGGAAATCTACGATACGACGCGACGTTGTGACTCACGATGCAATCCTGCGCAGTTGTTTTTCGAAATTCAAAAATGACGGATCGACGGAAGTCGATCATTTAATTACCCTAGTCGAGCAGCGTCCCGTACTATAGAACAGAATGCGTCTAGAGCGGTCCATTTTTCGGAATGAACTAAAACACCACCCCACTGTAACGATGCTCATCGTAGATTTCTATGACGCGACAACGTATCGTGAAACGGCGCCGCATCGTTGTACGACGCGACGTCGTATCGTGTTTATGTGTGAGAGCCCTTAGGCTTGGCTATGGCTTCATCATCATCATCATCCACAGCCCGTCTTCACCCACTGCTGGGTATAGGCCTCTCTTTGCTTGTGCCAAGCTTCACGGTCTTGCGCCAGCCTCATCCAGGCCACTCCCGCAATGGCAACAATGTCGTCTGCCCATCTCGCCGCCGGACGACCAACACTTCTTTTTCCATTCCTTGGACGCCACTCTGTCACAGCTTTACTCCACCTGCCGTCACTGCGCCTTGCCAGGTGTCCTGCCCAACTCAATTTGAGTTCCATAACTCGGTTACCAATATCGAAAACCTTCGTTCGTCTCCGGATTTCGACGTTAGGAACTCGGTCTATTAATTTTATGCCGAGCATGGAACGCTCCATGGCTCTCTGTGCTACTCTGAGTCTGTACACAGCCTCCTGTGAGAGCGTCCACGTCTCAGCACCGTACGTCATAGTGGGCAGAACACACTGATTATAGAGACGGGTCTTCAGGCATTGTGGAATTTTGGCTGATTTCAGGATGTCTTCCAATTTGCTGAATGCAGCCCACCCTAGCTGAATTCTTCTTGATATCTCCGCGATTTGGTGTTCCTTGCCAAAGGAAAGAATATGGCCAAGATAGACATAACGGTCAACCTTCTCCAACCTTTCACTTCCGACCTTAGATACGACTATTTATTTCGGCCTTAGAGTATTTAGTATTTTCAGACACATTTCCCAATTTATTGTTGCTGTCAACCAGCTTATTATAGTATGTGTCCTCGTTTCCTACTCAGGTGGAGGCTTGCATCGAAGAATACGAGAATCTCAACGTCTGGCAAGTGAACCAAGTGCGAACAAAGATCACATTTATGTAGTTGAACAACTATAAAACGACCCACCAATTATTTGTTTTGTACCTTCAAACTTTACGCCTTTAATAGAATAAGAGTTACAGTGTGCCTTTTGCAGAAGCGTGAATGATTTTTATCGATGATTTGACTGTGAATTATGTTCAATTAATTAGTAATAAAGTTATTTTCTAATATTTTACGAACTTTCATTCAAATCAATCCCGAAGTTTTCTATCAAAGCTGCATTACATTTTCGAATTTTCACACACGCACAACACATTATTTTCCACGTTTTCAAAAAAGAGACTTCATAACAATGGATATTAGTGATATTCTTTATTGTGTTCAAAATTAATTAGTATCAGTAAGTATCAGTAATGAATATCCTGGAGTCCACTTCCGTAATACGCAAGCAATTTCCGTTTAGCTCTTTCCTCTACTAAATTAAAACAATTACCTGTCCTAATGAAGGAAAAAAGTTGTTTTTCGCATTTTGCTCTTTTCTCACTACTCTATGACCATAAGGACATGGGTACACGAGCGAAAGTGGCGTGATCAATTTGTTTTCCCCAAGTTTCTCTTATGAAAGTAATATCTTAGCGCAGATGTAAGTATAGCCCTCTCCCGTCGAGATTTGTGACGAAGTTCTCTCGACAATACGTTCGCTTTTATTATTTTGTTTTTCAGCAGGCGCTAACTTTTTGGTAGCGTTATATTGCAGGAGTTTGCACATTACCCGTTTTATTTTAGCTGTAAAATGTGTTGTCTTGTAGTATGCTGGCTTGTAAGTACTTACAAACGTATAATCGGCAGGTTATTCATGTACTTTATTCTCTCTACAGACCACGCCAACCTATGCTAAACTTTACAATTTTCCCAATCGAACGTGAAACCTCTAAGTTTGGGATAAAGTTGAAAATAATTGAAAGAATTGATAGATTGGGGTAGGTTCTGCGTCTGAACATAATTTATAAAAGCAGTAGGTAGGTTGGTTAGGTAGAAGATTGCGTATAATAGGCTTTTGTCTTCAATTATTGTAATCGGCCTCAGAGGACCAATTCCGACTCACGACTCTTAAGCTGGGTTGGATTCGAAGAACAAATTCAGGGTATAATAAATTAAGATGAAGATCTCAAGACACCTGGAATTTAATTAATCAATATCTTTACTTCGATGCCTTTTTTAGCGGGGTACTTTCTTTAAAAGGTGTTCGTACTTTGGTGATAAGAGCGAAGAATATCCAATTCTCACTAAAATCACCTGATGAGATGGTCACTATCAGCACACGGAGAGGGGAGGGAGGAGGGACCCGTTCCTCTTAAGGGCGCATAACCAGAAAGTTGGCAACGTCGCAAATAGCTGTCAAATATTTACAAGTTTAAATTAATTTGGTAAATTTACTGTATGAAAATAAGAAATATGGCTCTGTAGTGCACTAAAACATTGATTAGGGAATGCAATAATTAATATCGTAACACCGAATAGGTAGACAGGGTGAATTTTTCAACTGGACGTGGATGGCTATATCCGAAACTATGAGGAATATCAAAAAACGTTGAAAGGAGTCTCGAGGCCGATTTTGACGAAAACTAAAACTGCATCATAAGATTTTAGAAAATTCAATAATCCTGGCCAGGAATCGAACCCGCAGATTTTAGAAAAAAAATCACACCCTGTATTATTACACCATTCGATAGTGTTGCTGATAAATATCAAATTCTGGGAAGTAATCATATAAGTACGGCAAACTTAAGTCTTTTCATTTCATAACACAAATAAAATAAATCTTCAAAAGATATGATACTGCTGTCCATTATGCACTAACAAATAGTCCAATTCATAATATTCAACTGTAGGTAATACTTGCATAATATAGTAGCTTAGCTATAATTTAGTGTTCTCAAAGAGTCTGCGAGCCGACATTGCGCGCCCTCCAGACAGACGATACGAGAGTCCTTCATACTCGTACTATGACTTAGAAACAGAAGGCTAAGTTTTATGAATCGATCGAAATATGAATAGATTTCGATCGGGTTGCTTGTTTAAGCGGGTTTGTTCTTTGCCTCAATTTAGCCTAGAAGTAAAAATGTGGCCTAAGATCACCGAGATAAAACTGGAATTTCTGCGCACCAACGGAACTCAGATAAAACTATTTGCGCCGGACTCTAATAGGATGGCCTAGCCAGCCCTGCAGGGCTATTGGCTAACTTGATAGTGACTAAAGAAGATTTTTGAGGAAAGAAAAATTCAGTTGCAAGTGGGATTCGAACCCGCGTCTTCTGGATAAGTACTCCAGACGCCTTACCAACTAGTCCATTGCAACTCACACCTGCAAGCTGAATTCATCTTTAAGATGCGCGTCGCATGCGTTAATGCGTTTAAAAATAATTGATAGTCACTGACCAGCAATTGTCAACTGAACTTGGATTGCTTGACACCACTATATTATTCGACTGTAATGAGACTAAGTTGAGGAATGCCTCAAGAGCGTTAGAATAGTTGATTTAAGGAACATTCACAGTTATCAGTTTCATTGCAAATGCAAAAGCTAATACAAAATTTTCCTTGTGACAGCTATTTGATGGTCACCAGAGCAAAAGTGATCATCATTTTGAACTATCAACAGAGATACGTAATAGCCCCGCTGGTGAGGCTTACCACCAACTGGAATCGCTGAGACGTCACCACAGGGTACAGATAGCCTGTGATGACGTTTCCCGGGGTTGATCGTTAGGAGATGGATCCCACCACCCTTCCCGGAGATGGATCCCACCCTTCCCAAAGGCACCTTTTGTATGTGCAACATATTGTTTTCCTTATGTATAGACCAGCGGGTCTAAAACGGCCACAGCAATATTCCTAATGATTAAATTCGTGAATGAATGGTCTAGAAGAATAGCCATGAATGACGTTGCTAGAAAATCAGGAATTGAATCATTACTAATATTACTTAAAGTGACCGTTTCAGACCAACTGCACTCATTCCACTTTTAAATGCATCTAATAGTGAGTAAAGCTTGATTACAACTTTTGAAAGTGGAACTTTTGTAACCCTTTTGTGCTTACTCAAGCTCGTATCCCGTCATGTCTCCCACGAACCTTTATTACTGTGCGATTACGACTTTTCATTCACTCACTGCTGACACGAACGAATGTATGGGTCTAGTTAATTACGATCCTATTGTGCTGAATAAACACTATCTTGGCCTGAAAGTATTCTTGGAGAATCAGCATTCTGTTTCGCAATTTATTACGTAGGTAATGTTGTAGAATTTATAGACGATACAATTGGGTGTAATTCACCAAATATCGAAACTTATTCTGAATATTATGTTTTGCGCAGTGCACGCACGCTCGAGATTTAGCAGATTGTTTAGCAGTATCTTTGAAGAGATTTTATTTTCGTTTCATTGGTGTCATATATCATAATGAATTTTCGGTTTATTCCACTTTGTTAACCTGGGTGAACAAAGTGGAATAAACCTAATTATCGCACTAGCATTGTAATTTCCTAAGTTTACACAGAAAAAAATATCCACACTAAGTACATAAAAAAATCCTGTATAGAAGATGAAACCGACTGGCTGACTGTCTGATTCATCAACGCACAGCCGAAACCGCTGGGCATAGAAGCATGAAATTTGCACAAGCATTCCTTATATTTATGACGTAAGTGTGTAATTGTGTACGAAGGACGGATTTTTCTAAAGAGTTCCGTGCGGGAATCGAACCCGACATTATATTGTATGATATTATAATGTAACTGTATTTTTAGAATGTTCGATCGTGATTGAAAATGTATGGAGACCTCCTCATAAAAGTCGATATACAAATATCCCGTCCGGTATTCATATCTCTTTTGATGTGTATTCGTGTGCAACGAAGTATGCACTATACAAACGGGATAAATGGAGTTCCTAGGTGAAGTTTAAAAATAGGCGATGGATAAATAGAAGCAATTCGTAGCCCGATTTCGTAGCACGCTCGTACTCGTAGCCCACGCCTGCATTTTTGTAGATTTCTTTCTTGTACTTACTATGGTTTGATATTTTTGTTTGTTTATCTGTTATTTTATATCTTTATAATTATCAACGTCGTGGGTTCGAATCCAGCCAGGCGCATTACTTTGTGTAATTTGTTTCATCACCACTGCTCAAAACGGTGAAGGAAAACATCGTGAGGAAACCGGCATGTCCCAGAACCAAAAATTCGAAGACATGTGACATCCACCAACCCACACTGGGCCCGCGTGGTGGATTATGGTCAACTCCCTCTCTCAGAGAGGAGGCCTGTGTCCCAGCACTGGGAACATTAATAGGCTGATGATGATAATTATCAACATTGTAATTAGCGATGCATCCGATACCGATACCGATAGGTATATCGGCGATACATCGGGTTAGCCGATATATCGGTATCGACGATATTTTATTACCGATTCAACGATACTTTTTAATTTAGAAATGTAGTGTAAGTCGAGAGATACCTAAGGGCTCCTAATATATCGAGAGATGCATATCCATTCGTTTGGCGCAATCGCGTCTTATAACCAAACTTGAAAAAAAATTCGTAGAAGTACTTTAGTTTCCAAATGAGTTCTGTGGAATCTGAGACACTATTTTCCAGCGCAGGTCTTATACAGCCTTGTGAAATCGCTTTTTTCCGAAAAATTGTTTTTAAACAAAAATCTTATAAATGTTAATTTTAATTACTAAAAAACCTATGTCACTACATTTTACATCTGACTTGTGATTTATTTATTTTATCTTAATTTTTTAATTCACAATAACCGTATCGGTATCGAAATCGGTATCGCCGATATTTTTAAAAGAGTATCGGTATCGTATCGGCGAAAAGACGTATCGATGCATCCCTAATTGTAATGTTGTAACTCAAAGGATATTTCAGCAATTTTTGGGTTATTTATGCAGTTAAAGTGTTGAAGTTGTTTAGCAATACTGACTGACTTCCGCTTCCGTAGTATGCTAACAGTAAAAGAGTAATATACTCAACAATCTCTTGAAAATATACAGGTGAGGTTAATACTAACAAGATTTGTAATACATTTCGAAGATAATCCTTTACTAGTCACAGGTATTCCTCACTCAAAAGTGTTTCTACATCTATCCGTGAGTACCTCTTTACCAACATCGAAAAAAATACATAGCTATTTGAGTTTGAGCGATACCCGAAATCAGGTCACGAGCCGAAACGGATTACATACTCGTGAAGTTTGAAGAAAGAAGGCTTCGTTCGTGCGGCCCGACAGGTTGCGAAGTTCAAAGGTGAAGAGTTTTGTCCTCACCTGAAACCGGCATGGCTACAGGGATGAATTTGAGACCAATTTCAGTGCATTAGCATCTGAAATGTGAATATTATCGTTGAATGCTTTCCTTTCTACATCTATAATAAATGCAAATTGCAATAGACATTTGAATATATTTTCCATTTTTAGTTTACTTCGTCTGGATGATGATAAGTCTAATAAATTAGGTATAATAGCGGGCCATTCACTAACGTTCATTTCTTCTGACTTGTCCCGTTGTGCAAACTGTACAGAAAAGCGACGGGATAAAATAAAACCGTTGAAGCCAACAATTAAACCACAATCCTACGTTCTATACCCTGACTATATCACAACACGTCTTGAAAAACAATCCTTCAGTGACCAAACATGCTGTTTGCCGATGACATTGTGCTGATTGCCGAGAGCGGCCTAGAGGTCCAGAACAGATTGGAGGTGTGGTGGCAAAGACTGGAGAACGTTGGCCTGAAATTGAGCAGAACCAAAACGGAGTATTTGTTTTGCGATTTTGGCGGTCTCTCCAGTCCTGTGTCCATTACTCTTGCAGGAACGCCCATACCCGTCTGTTCCGACTTTCGGTACCTCGGGTCGCTTGTCCAAGGAGACGGCGATGTAGACCGGGACATAACACACCGGATCAACTCGGGATGGATGAAATGGCGACAGGTCACCGGAACAACTTGCGACCCACGGATGCCCCTCAAGTTAAAGGGGAAAATATACAAATCCGTGATTAGACCTGTCGTATTGTATGAATCGGAAAAAGATGGATGAGAAACGATTGCATGTAGCGGAGATGAGGATGTTGAGATGGATGTGTGGAGTGACAAGAATGGATAAAGTAAGGAATGAGTTTATAAGGGGAAGTTTGAAAGTGGCGCCTGTTACAGAAAAAATGAAAGGGAATCGTCTATCTTGGTATGGACATGTGATGAGGAGGGATGACACCCATGTGACTAAGAAAGTGATGAGTATGAATGTTGATAGATGGAGAGGAAGAGGAAGGCCAAAGAAAAGATGGATGGATTGTCTAAGGAATGATATGAAAGAAAAAGGAGTAAATGATACAGTGACGTCTGATAGCGGAGAATGGAAGAAAAAAACGTGTTGCGCCGACCCCAAGTAGAATGGGATAAGGGCAGGAAGAAGAAGAGTGACCAAACACACGTTTGGGTACATCGTCCTTCAAGACCCCCGGGGTGGCAGGGTTTTAATATCGTTATTCTTTCTCGCTCTTGCAAATCCACTGACGTTCATTCCGTAAGAATTGTAGATTCTGGCAGGAATGAACGTTAGTGGATGGCCCGCTAATATCGCAAGAATGGAGCCCGAGATAGCTAGACGGGGTCGTGGCAGACCGAAGACGAGATGGATGATGAATTGGCGGGAAGAAGCACATCATCGTGAGAAGAGAGGAGTGGAAGGATTTTCCAATATTCTTGGGGAAAGCTTTTGCTCTAGAGTGGGACAGTGCAAACTAAAAAAGGTTTTAAAGCCAGAAATAAATTAGAATTTTAAATAAGCCATGAATGACTCTGAAATAAGCATGTACGTAGCACAATTACATGCATTTGTTCACCATAAACATAAACACCCAAGCGAGCGCTAAAAATGTTATCTACAAGAAAAACTATTTTATAGAACTAGCATAACGTCTGATAAAATAAAGTTTACACACTGAGCCGCTAGAGAAAGGAAAATAAAGGAATCCGCGCATTATTTACAACAACCATTTATTTAAATGTAAAAAGAAAGCAATTTAAAAAGTTTTATGACCGGCGCGGGCTGGCGGGGCCTGCTGGGGCCGCAGCTCCGCATTGCATCGAGCCCTGCCGCCTATTTCCCCTACTACGAAACTTTTCTTTGATTCCCACTTCGACACTTTTCCGGCTCGCCATTAAACTCATGAAATAGTGAGATTAATTACACGAAATGTATAGTTTAGAGAAGCAGGGCCGCGGGAATGGTGGGATTGAGTTTCGAACAGGCGCCATTTTTAAGGTTTCTGGCTGTATGAAACGAAAATAATGTTCATTAGTGAAGCCCTGTTGAAGGTAAAGCCCTACATTTCATAATACATTATGGCTTATTTTATAGGATTAGGTAGATACAGAAGTCTACTTGACAGGAAAGCAATCACATCATCATCATCATCATCTCAGCCATAGGACGTCCACTGCTGAACATAGGCCTCCCCTTTAGATCTCCACATATACCGGTTGGAAGCGACCTGCATCCAGCGTCTTCCAGCGTCAGCAATCACATGCATGGTAGTTATTGACTAAAAAAACTGATTCAAATAACATGCAGTGCGCGCTTCGTTAAAGCCATCACACAGTCGCGACTTCTGTTCGCCAATATTTTATGTTTGTACGTACAGTGTGCGTATTTCAGAAAAGTAATTGAAATGGAGTGCACGTATAACTAAATTTTGTTTGTAGGCACAGTACAAACTCTATTCCGATACCTAGTAACATTCTCATAAAGCTTTATATAAGCATTTTTTCCAAAAGTTTGTAGTAACTCAAACAAATTACAAAAGCTGTTGAAAATTGAAGGTATCAATAACTGCTTCACTGTGAAACAGTTATTTTCTTCACCGAGTGTTGACCGGAGTTTAGGCAATGATTAATGACGCAAAGAAAAAGTTTTTACTTCGGTTCCTCGACTCGAGTTACACCTGGCTTCCATATGAAAGGTACGAAGGAGTTGCCATAGGTAAAAGTGTTTGGAACTCATCATTTACTCTTTAGGGAAATATTATGGCAACTTTTGTTATCAGCGGTTTCTTTTTCGCAGGGAATTGAGGCGTATGAAAACGTTCCGAGTATTTTGATAACATTTTATTTTTTAGACCTAGTTGATAGTTTATGTGCTGTATAAATAGTTTGTATTGCATTGTAAACTTCCCTTTGTTTTAAAGATCGAAGAGTTAGGTTGTGTGCAGTCCCAAGAGACTACGAAAAATAATAAGGAAAAGCGGCATTGCTTTTCGTATCCACTTACCTACTGTTCGTAATAGTTGACACTCACCAAAAAAACAAGACAGACATAATCATTATTCAGTAGGTTACAATATGTGACCAATATTAATCCATGATGTATCTACAATTTACATAAAATCAATTTTCCATTACTATTAGTCTGGTCTTTCATGTGATTAGAATTCAATTATATTCATTGATAATATGCAAAGGAAGCCACAGAGCACGGAGTAGTCTCGGATGCCACTATTAGAGGTGGCACTGTAAACTCTGTTATACATGAATTCTGTCACCTCTCACACAACGGAATAACGTAAAGTCATGGCTAAGCTATCTTCGATATGACTTAGCGCCTGCCGCGGCAGCTTTACCTAAAGCCGCGATTTGTCTTTGATAGATTTTCAACTTTATGCTTTTCTTCATATCATTGAAAATCCATAAAGAAAAACCATAGCTTCATCGCTGCCTGCTTTATGTAGCGAGCATAGCACTACAGTCTACAGGGAGAAATTATGTCAGAATCTAAACCGGTGCATGACAGAAGTTATGCGGTAAACGTACTTTCGTTGTCATCATGTCTCAAATATTATATGCTGCCGTCTTTATGCGCGGCTATTCAGTGCTCTGTGGGCAATGAATTTCAATTCAAGACCATTTTACATAAGAAGTCAACCTTGGCCTTAGGAAAGATTCCCACTTGGGTTGGGACTAAGCGTAACAAACTGAGGATTCCCCAAGGTCACACTGACTATTGAAACTTTTTATCTGTAGTGCTGGCAACATCTTATTCTAGCTATAAATTTTCCTTTGTGCCTATTGTCCTTGATGTTCAGATGTGCTTGACATGGACGGAAGTACAGTCAGCATCAAAAGTTGCTGAACACATTCAAATTTTCAAAATCGCTGTACACCGTAATATTACGTATTATTACGGTGTACAGCGAATTTGAAAATCTGAATGTGGTCAGCAACTTTTGATGCTGACTGTACAAACTATGTTTTTCATAATCTTTCGCTATTTTTTCAGATTAATTTCGGTGCGCTATCCAAGGGAGGGTTTTCTGGTCCCATCCCACCACTGTTAATTCTAGCCAGTTTGTCACTGTATTTTCTGGCTTTCAAGAGTTGCAATGATTCGGGAATTGTATGTGGAAAAAGAAGGCTGTAAGTCCTCCAACTTTTGTCTTAATTTATTGAGGAAGTAAGGAACTTCAAAAGTTGGTAGAATCATCAATTTCTCTATTATTTAATTGTTTTGAGGTGTCGAAAACTTTCCCACTTTCCAGAAATCCAAGGTTTGTTTTGTTCATATAATTGAATGAATTTTACTTTACATTATTTTCCAAATAAATATACTTACTTTGACAAGGGTATTAGGCAAGTACTTACTTAAATGCCACTTATACGTTTAAGAGGGTGTCAATTACTTGAGAGAGCTTCGTAATTCTCTTTGTGTCTTTGACGGTACGTTGTCAATTATAATTATTTAAAACGACAAAGTGATGTTTCAGATCAAAGATCAAATAAACACAATAAGGTATCGATTTATTTGCTTCTAACCAAAATGATGCTGTACAGAAGCAAGGTTGTAAAAGAACATGGCCATTGTCGTTTACAAAAGTAACACTTTTCGTCTCCCTTGAAAATGATTTTTGATTTTTTAACGGAGAGCCTACACTTGAAGTTAGAATCGTCTCGTAAACGATGGCTAACGGGATTGACATAAACTTCGATAGCTTTATGCCAGTGTTCTTTACCTTTTTCATCATATTGCTTTAAGCGACCTCATAATATAAGTTTCTGTCAGAAAAATTCTGATGCTCGTAGGACAATACAATTAGTGTCTTCCGACGAACACTAGAAGCGGACGATCCGTCACATTTTTCTTTCACTAGCTGTTTATTATACCACAGGAAGATAAAATCGGATTAAAAACTAATTCTATGTGTTAATCCTGGTAGCAGGACTCACGAATTACCGTGACCCCGGAACATAAAGGGTTATTGAAGGACACCGTGGATTTTAGTCAGTACAAGTCTGACAGTCCCCCCTGCCGCTCTGCCCTGGGTGGGAGGACTCATTTGATGATTTTTAAACGGTTAAAAAAATGTGTTAATCCAGGTTAAAAACTAGTATATGTGTAACAAATTTTATCCAAATCCGTTCTGTAGTTTTGCGTGAAAAAGTATCAAACATCCATCCATCCAAAAAATCTCTCACGTTTATAATATTAGTAAGAACAAGTGAAGGCAGGGAGTGCCTTTCGCCGAATTTTTCTGACAAAATCGTACAACATGGCGGTCGCACTTAAAGTGACAGTCATTAATGTCACTTTGTGTGAACCCTCAAGTTTAAAACTTTTAACATAACAGTTGAAACCCGTTCATCATCATCAGCCTATAATGTTTCCACTCCTGGGACACAGGCCTCCTCTCTGTGAGAGGGAGTGGGCCATAATCCACCACGCGGGCCCTGTGCGGGTTGGTAGATGTCACATGTCTTCGAATTTTCGGTTCTAGGACATGCCGGTTTCCTCACGATGTTTTCTTTCACCGTTTTGGGAGCAGTGTTGATGAAATTAATTACACAAAGTGATGCGCCTGGCGGGGTTCGAACCCACGACCTACAACTCGTAAGTCGGGACCGATACCACCGGGCCACGACTACTCCGAGTCGCAATTACTTGGGTCTATTGTGCGTGTATTTCGTGATTGTTTCAAAGATATAACGTCGGTGCTACGACGACTTATAGTTCTATTGTTTGCAAGTTCTCTCGATCATATTTTACAACGCTTGGTACACTTGGCAAAAGAGATAAGTGTTTACGTGGAAATTACCACATGGTTCTTGCATCGGTGAGGATGGGATAAGGAACGACAATGTAACAGTGTTCCATCGTTGACTGTTGATAGTGGAAATAATACCTTCTACTGCCTTCAGCACGTTGGCTCTATTCACTATATACTAAATGGTCTACTCATCTACCTTTACTGGTACATATTTAGAGCCTTCACATTGTCTGTTGGACGTACGCGCTAACCAATTAGTGATCATAATATTTGTCTATCAACTTTCGTGGTTGTTTCCAGTCTTCTTAAAACAAGTTAAAATTAATTAACTGATAAGCAATCAATCCAAAAACTTTCTGACACACAAACCATGTCCTGACAATAACGAACACAATAAAAAGAATGATCTGATTCGGTGTAGTCCTTCAGAAGTTATAATAATAATATGAGTAGAGATAGACTTAAGGCCGCATAACCAGAAAGTTGGCAACGTCGCAAATGGCTGTCAAATATTACAAGTTTTAATTAATTTGGCAAATTTACTGTATGTAAATATGGAATATTGCTCTGTAGTGCACCAAAAAATAGATATAGGAATGCCATTAAAACACTGAATTTGATGTTGTAACCGTTTCAGGTGTAAAAAATGCATTTGACAAGTTTCCAAATACTTTTTTTACATCTAAAACTCTATATTCGGTGTTACGATATTAATTATTGCATTCCCTTATCAATTGTCTAGTGCACTACAGAGCCATATTCCTCATTTCCATACAGTAACATTGCTAAATTAATTAAAACTTGTTATAAACAACTATGTGCGACGTTGCCAACTTTCAGAATATGCGCTCTTAATCGACATTGTTTTATACTACCTACTTAGAGATACTTTTTTTATCATGGTAAAAATCATCAAATGAGTCCTCCCACCTAGGACAGGGCCGGAGGGACTGTCAGACTCATACTGATTAAAATCCACGGTGTCCTTCAATAGCCCTTTACGTTCCAGGGTCACGTTAATTTTACCAAATTTTGTCCCGAGAGGGCCAAAGCCCGGGGACGGGAAGCGACGGGGACCCCGTCATTATGCTGACACTCTTTGAGGCGCGCGTGGAACGTAACGCGCCGTCGACCCGGGCATGCAATTCTAGCCAGTTTGTCACTGTATTTTCTGGCTTTCAAGAGTTGCAATGATTCGGGAATTGTATGTGGAAAAAGAAGGCTGTAAGTCCTCCAACTTTTGTCTTAATTTATTGAGGAAGTAAGGAACTTCAAAAGTTGGTAGAATCATCAATTTCTCTATTATTTAATTGTTTTGAGGTGTCGAAAACTTTCCCACTTTCCAGAAATCCAAGGTTTGTTTTGTTCATATAATTGAATGAATTTTACTTTACATTATTTTCCAAATAAATATACTTACTTTGACAAGGGTATTAGGCAAGTACTTACTTAAATGCCACTTATACGTTTAAGAGGGTGTCAATTACTTGAGAGAGCTTCGTAATTCTCTTTGTGTCTTTGACGGTACGTTGTCAATTATAATTATTTAAAACGACAAAGTGATGTTTCAGATCAAAGATCAAATAAACACAATAAGGTATCGATTTATTTGCTTCTAACCAAAATGATGCTGTACAGAAGCAAGGTTGTAAAAGAACATGGCCATTGTCGTTTACAAAAGTAACACTTTTCGTCTCCCTTGAAAATGATTTTTGATTTTTTAACGGAGAGCCTACACTTGAAGTTAGAATCGTCTCGTAAACGATGGCTAACGGGATTGACATAAACTTCGATAGCTTTATGCCAGTGTTCTTTACCTTTTTCATCATATTGCTTTAAGCGACCTCATAATATAAGTTTCTGTCAGAAAAATTCTGATGCTCGTAGGACAATACAATTAGTGTCTTCCGACGAACACTAGAAGCGGACGATCCGTCACATTTTTCTTTCACTAGCTGTTTATTATACCACAGGAAGATAAAATCGGATTAAAAACTAATTCTATGTGTTAATCCTGGTAGCAGGACTCACGAATTACCGTGACCCCGGAACATAAAGGGTTATTGAAGGACACCGTGGATTTTAGTCAGTACAAGTCTGACAGTCCCCCCTGCCGCTCTGCCCTGGGTGGGAGGACTCATTTGATGATTTTAAAACGGTTAAAAAAATGTGTTAATCCAGGTTAAAAACTAGTATATGTGTAACAAATTTTATCCAAATCCGTTCTGTAGTTTTGCGTGAAAAAGTATCAAACATCCATCCATCCAAAAAATCTCTCACGTTTATAATATTAGTAAGAACAAGTGAAGGCAGGGAGTGCCTTTCGCCGAATTTTTCTGACAAAATCTTACAACATGGCGGTCGCACTTAAAGTGACAGTCATTAATGTCACTTTGTGTGAACCCTCAAGTTTAAAACTTTTAACACAACAGTTGAAACCCGTTCATCATCATCATCATCAGCCCCTACTGCTGGGACACAGGCCTCCTCTCTGTGAGAGGGAGTGGGCCATAATTCACCACGCGGGCCCAGTGCGGGTTCGTAGATGTCACATGTCTTCGAATTTTTGGTTCTAGGACATGCCGGTTTCCTCACGATGTTTTCCTTCACCGTTTTGAGAGCAGTGGTGATGAAATTAATTACACAAAGTGCAATGATGCGCCTGGCGGGGTTTGAACCCACGACCTACAACTCGTAAGTCGGGACCGATACCACTGGGCCACCACTACTCCGAGTCACAATTACTTGGGTCTATTGTGCGTGTATTTCGTGATTGTTTCAAAGATATAAAGTCGCTGCTACGACGACTTATAGTTCTATTGTTTGCAAGTTCTCTCGATCATATTTTACAACGCTTGGTACACATGGCAAAAGAGATAAGTGTATACGTGGAAATGACCGCATGGTTCTTATATAAAGACTGCATCAGTGAGAATGGGATAAGGAACAACAATGGGACAGTGTTCCATCATGTTGACTGTTGTTAGTGGAAATAATACTTTCTACTGCCTTCAGCACGTTGACTCTATTCACTATATTCTATATATGGTCTACTCATCTACCTTTATTGGTACATATTTAGAGCCATCACATTGTCTGTTGGACGTACGCGTTAAGCAAGCCAATTAGTGATCTTACATATTCGTCTATCAACTTTCGTGGTTGTTTCCAGATATTTCTTCTTAAACAAGTTAAAATTAATTAACTGATAAGCAATCAATCCAAAAACTTTCTGACACACAAACCATGTCCTGACAATAACGAACACAATAAAAAGAATGATCTAATTCGGTGTAGTCCTTCAGAAGTTATAATAATAATAATAAGAGTAGAGATAGACTTAATCGGCATTGTTTTATACTACTTAAAGATACTTTTTTTATCATGGTAAAAATCATCAACTGAGTCCTCCCACCCAGGGCAGGGCCGGAGGGACTGTCAGACTCATACTGATTAAAATCCACGGTGTCCTTCAATAGCCCTTTACGTTCCAGGGTCACGTTAATTTGGTATGTCCCGCGACCCCGGCAGGCTTTGGCCCTCTAGAGGACGGGAAGCGACGGGGACCCCGTCATTATGCTGACACTCTTTGAGGCGCGCGTGGAACACAAAGCGCTGTCGACCCGGGCATGGTCCATGGTCGGTCAGCGAGTCGCCCATTACTCGCCGCTCGCATGCCCACTTAGAGTATGTAGGTTGTATAGAAGGGTGAAATGCCTGCGTTTTCTTCTAGCTATGTCAGACCCTGTAAACATTTCAGTTTCGCTGCTAGTACACTAATAAACTTGTACCACAGGCTTGTACCTACATGTATTAAATAGTTGCTTTGTTATGTCTGGAGTTTGTCGGTCGCGGGCGACGGATGCTCTTTGTGCTGCAACTCAAATGAGGAGCGACGGGAGAATGATGCCACTAATGTATGTCCAATTGTGGCTCAATTTACTTGAACTTGTAGGTCATTGGGTCGGCTACTGGGAAATTGTGTTTAGAAGTAAGTACCTAAGTATGTAGGTTTAGATGTGGGTAACTCAGGTTTATTATGGGCTTTCTCCAGAACTTAGTAAGTCTTGACTAATAATATGTATAACTCCTGTAATCCCCGAAGAGTTAGGAAGAGGCAGATTCTAATATAGATATTGACTCATATATCTATTTAGGACAAGTAGTCCAATTAGGTAGGTCCAACTTCGAGAAAGAGGTCATACGCCGAATCCAACTCGGTTGGGCAGCGTTCGGGAAGCTACGCAATGTCTTTTCGTCAGACATACCTCAGTGCCTCAAGACGAAAGTCTTTAACCAATTTGTGTTACCGATGACTTACGGCACCGAAACGTGGTCTTTCACTATCGGCCTCATCTCACAGCTCAAAGTCGCTCAGCGAGCTATGGAGAGGGCTATGCTCGGTGTTTCCCTACGTGATCGAATCCGAAATGAGGAGATCCGTAGACGAATTAAAGTCATCGATATAGCCCACCGGATTAGCAAGCTGAAGTGGCAATGGGCAGGCCATATTGCTCGCAGAGCATATGGCCGATGGGGTCGAAAAGTGCTAGAGTGGAGACCGCGGAATAGCAAGCGCAGCGTATTAGGACGTCCACCAACGAGATGGACAGACGACCTTATAAAGGTGGACGCTGGATGCAGGTCGCTTCCAACCGGTACATGTGGAGATCTAAAGGGGAGGCCTATGTTCAGCAGTGGACATCCTGTGGCTGAGATGATGATGATGAGATTCTAATAGAACGCCTACATTTCGCCAGTATGTCATGAGAGGGCAGCCTATGGAAAACCCAATTAACGCTAAACCCCTAGCCCTACCTAGAAGTTGCGACTGAAACCGTCACTAAATCAATGAGAATGACTTAAGATTTTGTCAAGTCTTGTGTATTGTTTTGTGTTGACAGTTCGCTTGTTCTATAAAAATAACCGTCTAAGTGTTCTCGAACTTCAGGCCTAAACCTTGGAAAACAGTCTCCCACCACGAAATATCAGAACCATAAGTCTCCGACACTTGACTCACGCAATGGAATTGCAGATATTGTAATTTTATTGTAGACAACGCGAATGAAATAAAACAATCGCACCCTATTTGAATAAAAATGCGTTTTATCCCGACGTTAAGACAAGTTTATAAATCCTTAATGTTGGTCCTTTCATCTGTGGAGCGGGATCGCGACTGGCTGGAATGCGCGGCGGATCTCGATCGCGAGGCGCCCGCGCATGCCGACTAGTAAGAAAATGAGAAGGTTCAGTGGCTCACTCATGAAAGACGTGTGGAGTCCACAGAATCCATGAAGAACATGTTTAGTAATTGGAGGCCTTCTACAGTTCCTCGGGATATATTTGTGCTGACGGCTTTTTGACTCTTATTATATCTATGGTCTCCTCAAATTGTTAGTTATGCAATGCAGGCAGAAATTTTCAAAAGGTTTTCTTGTTTACTATACATGCTGTATGCATGTACAGTCGCGTTCATTAACATGTTGGCCCGTCTAGACTTCAAAAATATATGAACATCAAAATCATTCATAACATTGTGGCAACTACAACCATCATTAAATTGTGATCAAGATTTAGATTCATTAATATGTGACTACTTTTTCTCAGTAACATGTATACAGCCAAAGGGACATTATTATATGAACAAGTTTAAGATCATAATTATCTGAACAGTGTAAGATTCACAATATGTAAGCACACATAAATACAATACTATCAAATCAAGTAAATGTAATTCAAATTCAACCTTATTACTACTTTATAAAGATGATTTTACTAGCAATCTTAAAATTGCATGGTCAAAGAGTTTGCAACATTATTAAGGTATCACTGGCTAGTTTTCCTACGAATGACGTTGTTTTTCTTTCATTAAATGAAAAAAAAAACTGACGCACATGTCATTCATATAAAATTATACGAAAACCTGGCATTGAAATAAACTCCTAAAAACCATTCGCGCGGAAAACAATTGAAATGCTGTCATTTCTTTATCAATGTAAACGGGATCTTATTTATTCGAGGAAATAATATACTTTCCTATGAATGTAGAGATAATTATGAAGCTTACCCTGCTCAGATATTATTAAAGCCAATACAGTATAGATTATATTTTTTTAAAAGGTGATCACTTATTATTGCCAGCAAATTATATATTATTGAACCGTTCACATGAGGACATATTTTTGATCTATAGATTCTGTAGAATTTATTGAGCTTACCAACGCTCAAAATATTTTGAATCATTGACATTGCCAACATATTATTGAACTCGACTGTACGTTTTGGCTGTAAGTATGCTACATGCAGCCAAAGAGTTTGATAAACAGACATACTAAAACTTATAGCACAGCATCGAAAAACAGTTTGAAAATTGCTGGCTGTCATCGTAACAGGAACGGCCTTAATTTTAACTCTGCTATAAATTATTAAGTATAATTTCTTTCAATTAGAATGAGGAGACAAAGTTCCAATAACGATGACAGAAATAAAAAAAAAACATAACCGGTATATGTGGAGATCTAAAGGGGAGGCCTATGTTCAGCAGTGGACGTCCTATGGCTGAGATGATGATGATGATGATAACCCTCCTTCTGTCCTACCGAGACGCTAGTGAAAATCTTGTTAGAAGTCAATGAAGCAATATAAAAACTAAAAGTTGTACCAAGAACATACTATCCCTTCAAACTCGCTCAAAACAGACTAGTCCTTTCCAACTAATCTGTAGTGTGTACAAGCACAGGCTGTTCCCGGGGGACAACGCGTCGCCCGCGCACATTCCTGAGGCCTTAGTCACACAACCGTTGGATTATCCGCACCGAATCATGACAAACAGAAGGACTGGACTCCTTTGTAGGATTACAGGATTACGCAGGTAAATTACAAAGAGGTTGAATGTAGGAACGAAAGTAAAGAGACTAAAAACTAGTATTTAAGACGAACTGTTAATTCTGGTCTTGATTTCGATAAAGATTATGTTGTTTCGGGAGTTCTTTCTAGATCAGTGTCAGTGATAGTTTTGGTGTTTGACCGAATCATATGACATAACCCTCCTTTTTGCTTCGCCGTAGTCGGGTAAAAAGTTCTTTATGCTTTGTTAAAACACACTGGCTTTCGAAACTGATGGAAAACGTCGTGAGGAAACCATCATGTCCTAGAACGAAAAATTCAAAGGCATGACATCTATCATCTCGCGTGGCGAATCCACTACATGACCGGTCCTTTCAGCTCAGAAAGGAGGCCTGTGACCCAGCTGATTATTAACTAATTAAGAAGTTATTTAATTATCTTTGTAATTTACCCGACTACGGCGAAGCAAAAAGGAGGGTTATGATTTTGACCGGTATGTATGTATGTATGTATGTTTGTATGTATGTATGTATGTATGTATGTTCATCTGTTCCCTCATAACTTCTGAACTACTTATCACTACTTGACAAATAAGGTGTCGTTAGAAGTGTCTCAGTTGTCCGCTGGTTATAGGGTAGGTGACGTGTCACCAAATCCAATATGGCGCCCTCTAGGGGATGAAAAGTCGTAACCGAAAAAAAAAAATCGCATTCACAGTATCGACATGGGTATCAAATTAAAGGGCTTGATGAGCACATTTGAAATATTTATACATTATATAGCTTTTACTAGCTACTTTGCCTGTTTCTAACAGTGTCAACACGGGTATCAAATGAAAAGGCTTAATGAGTACATTTTAAAGTCACTCGCTGCTTTGCTTATTATATCAAATAACCCCGTATATATATATAATAGCCGTGGTCGTATGCCACCTGCGGTTGTTTCACACAATCTTTATTGGCTAGGTGGCATACGACCACGGCTATTAATTAAAATTTTCTGTAACACGGATTGTTCTTGTTTTATACTTTTTAGTGCGCGATTTTTTCGTAGTCGGGTTTTAGTTATTTTAACTTATTTTTTTTGTCTATGACATTGGTCTTCATCATCGAAGAAAACATAAATAGACACAAACCTACCACATTCAACATTCCATATCCCACGGATGTGAATCTAAGAGTGGAACTTCTCAACGTTATCCCCAGAGATTAGCGGCTATAGAGATCTTATCGGGCGGGTCCGGCGCGGGATAATTACACGCGTATGAGGCCTTGATGATTTGTGGGGCCCTTCCGTGAACCCGCTCCATTCAAGCACGGCCTTATATTAGATTGTATTGTGACGGTTTTATTGTAATATTGTAATTCATAGCCTGGACGCCGTGTGAATTTGGAAAAGTATTTCTTTGGTGAAGCTACGTGGGTTCGGTAGGACGTTAATTATGTGGCAGTGGCTTGTTAGGATATCTGTGAAACGTTTTTATCAGTTTTGGGGTGTTTCAGGAAATGAAAATTATTAGATTTGACACATTGATTGCCGAGGGTTAATAGTAGATCTATGTGCATATTAGGAGCTACAGTAATATGTCGCAGTATGTACCTATCTCTTACCTTACTTACCTAATATTATGATGAAATGATATTTATTTTTGCAGGGCGTATTTTCACGAACTAGATGAGGCTGGTATTTCGTACCTGATAACTCTGATAAGAACAGCCGAAAAAAAAACAGAGGCCACAAAAGAGACACCTTTAAAGTCCAGACATAATATGGTCAAGTCAAAGTCTTAAATACAGTCAGGTATGTATATATTACGTTATTGTTTTTATCTACTCTCATATCGTTAAATTCAAAATACAAAACTCAAAACGAGTTTATAATGACGTACTTTACACACAGTATATCGAAATGAAATTAAAAAATTAAATTATGACACTATTTCTCTAACAAAATAATTATTTGAACGGAAGGTCGTCATTACGGAGCGCCCACATGGAATATTATTCAATGAATTAGACTGTGTCGTTAAAGCCTCCTGCAGACATACGCGGTTAATCGCGCGGGGCGACATGTCGCGGTCCATTCGCAGTATTTTTAGAGTGGAAATTAGCTTGGCTCGTTGTCGCAGCGCGATTAATCGCGTGTGTCTGCAGGAGGCTTAACACACACACACTGAAAAAAAAAATCATTAGTTAAAGTAAAACTATTGATTGAATGAACGTCGTTTTTAAATTAGTCTAGGTTACAAACCAATTGTAATTCTCTACCTTGACTATAGATTCTCTATTAAACCCAAAACAATAAGACTGGAGGATACCTATCTGCCCTATTTTAATCAAATGTCTCGACCTTTCCCTACAGGATAGTTGAAAGTCGATCAATGTTACGTAACGAAACTGGGATAGAAAGAGATGGAGGTTCTTCTGTTTCCTGAAAGCTACAATTTTACGGTCTTCAAATCTAGAGTAAACAGGTTACTTCTTAGCAAGCGAGCTTCACCGTCAACCATGTCTTCGCTATCAGGCGAGATAGTGAAAAATTCGCTGCCACGGTTTTTATTTTAATTATTGATTCTTTAATTTATGAATTGTCTTTTTTTGTAATTTTTACTGTGGACACTTTTAACTTGCTAAGTACATCGTTCTCACATAATGTACCATCTCAAAATGAATAATGTAACAAAGGTTTTGTAATAATTATGGCGATCTAAAAAGAGTGTCCATGGAGTTTCTTGCCCGTTCTTCTCCATAGAGATCTACTTCTTGGAACGGGCATCTATGGTACTTTCACAGTTTTTATGTCTTGTGACTGGGACTGTAGCACCTAACTTTGTAGTATTCAATTATATTTTTTATGTCTTTGACAATTCAAAAGTGCCTGCAATTGGTCTACTTGAAATAAATGCTTTTGATTTGATTTGATTAAAACTAAAAGGTTTGACATAATTATAGAAGATTGGTAGCATGTCTTTCGTTTCCGCATATTTTTTCTATTCGTTTTTTGAATTTATTACGTACTTAATGTATCGTACTAGGTATCAATCGTCTGTGATAATCTGAGCATTTTCACAGTTTAATTATTCTGTTTTCACAAGGAAAAATACTTAAGACGCGGACTGACTACGATTTTAATCGCTTATGACCGCGTAAACTATTGCCACCACTATGGAGCGTCAATAAGATTGAAAATTGAAAAAATGATATTTGTGTTGAAATGTGACGTAAGTTGCGAATGGGCATTTATTTTACTGCTTTTCTTTAGATTATTTAAAATATAGACATAAAATTAAATAATGGTTCGGTTAAAGTTTTAAAAAAATGGAAAACCTACTAAATTCTTAAAAAAAAACTGTTGTTATCGCTGGAAATACAGAGATCTTCGACGTCAAAGTTTATTTTTGTGCTACAACTTCCCAATTTTTATTGGGAATATCAAACTCTTATTTATTATTCTGTTCGGTTTAAATTCTTCTTTATACCCTTCTCTGTTCACTGTATTTCGCGTTGCTTATTTTTAAAACCAGTTTTTGAAACCAATATTTGGGAATATTGAGATAAGACCGCGCCTTAAATAAAACAAAATAAAATTGATTATGCAAAATTTTACAAAAATGTAAATAAAAATATATAATATTTAGTTAATATTTGTAAACATCTAGGACCTTACATGACATTTAAGAACCTTCCTGCCATTATAATTTACCCTAAAATAAAACTATCGTAGCTCTGTTTTCGCTCCTAAAACTTACCTCTTTTAAAAATGGAACCACAAAAGCCTGTTTAAAAATGTAGACTGTCGCGGTTCACTCAATTATCCTTGCCGTACCCTCTATAGCGGACAAAGTGGTCTAGGACAAAGTAATTAAATAGAAATTAGACCTAACTAAGCCTTAAACTATGGGCTTAGCTCGGCCAGACAACAGTTTTCTAGACTAAGATATTTTGGGAACTTGTGCCCGTTGTTTAGCGTAGCGATTTCAAAATAATTTCAACATAAAAGTTCACTCCTGAACTTATTTATCTTAAATAATAAAATATTTTAAGTTGCATCATTTATGAATTAAAATAGCTACTTGAATATTTTGTAGAACCTATTTGTAAGGCTTTAAGGTACCTATATCTATACATATAATAAATCTGTAGAAGGGTCAATTCTGTACATTGAAAATATTGAAAAAATAAATAGCGGGGGGTGTTGCTGGATCGATACCAAACCCAAATATGTGATTAAAAAAATTTTTGTCTGTCTGTCTGTCTGTCTGTATATGCAGGCATCACGTGAAAACTAACGGTTCGATTTCGATGAAACTTGGTATAATTATACCTTATTATCCTGGGCATAAAATAGGATACTTTTTATCCTGGAAAAATACGTAGAAAAAAAAATCTGTAACAAACCTTATTATGGAACCACTGGCGACACCTATTATCAATTAGAACATTACGCCACGCCTGCCTCCATTGATTTCTAAAAAGGTTCCACCACTCACCACTAGATGGCGTTGTGCCTATGACGCGCATTTTTGAATCGCGGTGTTAAGATTCTCCGAGAGTTAACAACTATCGCGACTTTCTTATTTTTCTTTGTGACTGAACTGGCAGTGCGTTTGCAGGCTACGTCCTAATTGGAATTGGAATAGCTACACAAGACTCGGCTACTAAGAATTCTGTTATTTTTGGTTTAGAGGACCAAAAACCCCTGCCTCAAACCGTGCTTTTCAGCGCGACCTTTTTGATTACTGTTCCGATCAGTTATTTGTAAATACAAGGTCGGAATTACTATGAAAAAAATACTTACTACAGAACGCGAGCTCAACAGCAGTAGCTCAATAGATCTCCTTAATTATTAAAGGCTTAGCCGTATTTGGGTCCAATAGATATTTATAAGATGTCATTGTCAGAGTTACTCAAAATGGAGAAATAAACCATCCACGCGAAGACCGACATCCGCGCGGACGGAGTCGCGGGCGGAAGCTATAGTTAATAATATAAGTATACATACTTAGTAACCAACTGAAGCCCTTAGAAAAGATCGTCTAAAACTGCTGAAAATTATTTCTGAATTTCTCGTGTTGTAAATAAATATTGAATTACCTTACTTATTACTATGTTACGTTTTGTGAAGGTAGTCTCGCGGCCAGGGGGCCTACCATCAACTATTTAAGCAGTATTCGTCCTGTATGGCTTCATCTCTTTCACGAACCGAGCATGGGAAAGAGATAGAGTTCTTCATAATCCACTATCTGTTGCAGATGGCTTCGCCTCCGTGTAACTTGAGTACAGACGCCAGCACATCAAGCTACCACAATCTGCCAAATTTCTTCAATAGATTTTCAACCTTATCACAATAGTGGGAGGTCAATGTTCGATTGGTAAAATCTGACAGTTTTGAGTAGGTTGACCTGCTTCGGCGTCTGTATTATCCCATGTCAATGCAATAATTATCCAGGTAATTACTTATTCTATGTATTATTCCAGATTTTGACCTATTTCTGATTTTAAACATCAAAATCCGTTCCGCCTTTCTGACCTTATGGAGTAACATAACAAACAGCCATCCAAATAGATGTATAAACTTTTGAATTTGTTATTATAGAAGATACATAGATTGATACTACTCGTATTTTTATAAGTTAGATATTCGTACTTATATCACTTCATGATAAAAAGTTTAAAGGGTTTGTCTGAATGCAGTAGTCTCTGGAACTTTCAAACATATTTCAAAATCTTTTTGCACATAGTAGCCCAACTTTTGACTTAAATATTAGTCAAAAGATTAGATTAAAAATTACATAGGTTATTAACATAGCGCCACAAGTGCCCGTTTAATTAGGAGGAGTCCAAAAAGAAAAAAATAAATATGGCGGATGAAATTGCAGGGAACACTACAGTAGCTAATACTAAGAGGTGGTGGTATAGACCTTTTATATGAAGATATGTACCCTCGCGGCCAGGTGTAAGCCGCATGCACCTAATTAGTTCGTAAAAGTTGATGAATTCTCAACAAGATTCTAACTCCAAGTTTCATTTCTGGTAGCTGTGGCCGACCTGCCTTCGAGAAAGTTCTTTTGTTTGTTGTTTCGCCGCGAAATCAATCAACATTTCATTCATTAAGGTCTTCTTTCACGAGTGCACTTACATTCGCCAATTATAAAGTAGCCTCTGGTGTTTTGTTGGATCTTTAGATATTTCAAAATGATGTTTTATTAATAATTAGTGGGTATAAGTTTAAAAGTTAATTTTTTGCTTGTTTTGTCGAACTATCAGTTGTTTTTTTTTTGTTTAGTATGTACTTTGTTCTACTTTGACAGGTGAACTTATTGAAGCTGTGCCAATTTAATTTTAATAAAAGATGCTGTGGTGCAAAGTGTTTATTTTTATGACTACCTATCAAAATTGGAGTGTGGCTTCGACTGCGTTGATATCAGGAATGATTCCATCTTTTCTAATTCCTAAGTTACCCAACCCGGGGTGCTAAGACAGGAAACCTCCACGTGCGCCCGTGGACTGGAGTTCCCTCTCGGATACGTCCGGGGGGAAAAGCAGTTTTTCGGGCTGGTGTGTGCACCCTGGGATGCGGGCAAAAACTCTTCTAGTAGGAAAAGTTCTAGGAAGAGTTTTTTCGGGTCTCTTTGCCCGTATGCGAATAGCCTGTCGTGTGGACGCTCCAACGCATGACCCACTGATTAGCAGGGGGCACAGCGGCGGAGCGGGCTTCCGGACGGTGAGTTATGGGTGACTTGCCGCCCGATCATGGACTATGCCCGGGTCGACGACGCGTTGTGTTCCACGCGCGCCTCAAAGAGCTGTCAGCAATCTGAAGGGGTCCCCTAAGAGGGCCAAAGCCTGCCGGGGTCGCGGGACTGTATCACCTGGTTACCGTGACCCTGGTACGTAAAGGGCTATTGAAGGATCACCGTGGATTTTAGTCAGTACAAGTCTGACAGTCCCTCCCGCCCTACCCTGGATGGGAGGACTCATTTGATGATTTTACCACGCTTAAAAAAAAAGGAAAAAAAAGTCCAGACATTGTTGTGCAAGTTATACGAGTACCATGCAGGTTAGTGTCAGATGTCTACGAACCTTACATAATTATTCCTTTCGCCACTTACACAATACATAATTATTATTATGGACGTCTTTATCTACAAAACTATTATCGCGACTATAATATTATAAACAGCTTCTCCACAGCTCATATGATATCACTCACATGACTTCATTGTATGGTATCTGATGAAGGAACATTATGTGTGGTTCCGACGCCGCTGATAAATGGCGGCCATCCATTGAGGTGTGATGATGGAGTGGTAATGTCCGCTTAGGGAAGCCACCTTCGGGTGCGTGTGTGAGTACTCCTGTGTGTTTTGTATGTATAAGATATTTGTGGTGTTGAGTTCATAAATTGATGAATTATTGAAGTGTTGTTTTTAAGCTATTGCATAGCTTTTATCGCAGGCTCTGAGCGCGGCGCGGCGCGAAAATCTTAACGAAAAAACCTAAGGAAAAAGCCTAAGGAAAATACCTGACACCGTCGTCTAACGTCGTTTCAGTTAGGGAGACTTCGGCAATCATAAAGGTAGAAGAGGGAGAGGGAGAGGGAGAGGAAGAGGGAGAGGGAGAGGAAGAGGGAGAGGGAGAGGAAGAGGGAGAGGGAGAGGGAGGGGGAGGAGAACGTTTCTTGACGTTTCACTTGATTGACGTGGCTGACCATAGCCTAATTAGTACAGTAATAAATATAATAAATAAATAATTATAATTGCATATTTAAGTTGATAAAAATGCTATACAATAACTTTACCGCGGCAGTCCCCGAGTGCCACACGTATTTTTTTTTGTATGTTTCACGTTGGCTCTACATCTTAGAACTATAAAAAAACGTAAAATGATCTTTTATCGTGACTTGGGCATGCTCCCAGTTCTTTTCGATTTTTTCAAGGGATCCATCGTTAAAAGCTTAAAGGCAAATATGTCATTCACAAAACACCACAATTATTAGAAAAACTTGTTGCTATATTTGTTGCCGACTGTGTCTAATCTCCAATAATTAATAATCTTCATTAAAAGTCAAAATTATTTTGAAGGAATATATTTTTTTTTTCATTACTCATACTCTGAAAGTAGGTCATTACATGTCTGATTAGCCGTTTGAAAGTTATCCATTGCCGCCCTAGGGAAAATCGCTTTCAACTGACAGCTGCCAAATTTAAGAAAAAAAAAACTAACCTTAAAAAAAAACAAGCGGCAAAGTGACAATCTGATCTACACTAATTTTTTCTTTAACTAGAATTTATGTTGTTAATTTTATTTTCCTTGTATTCACAATGAAAAGCACAGTGTTTACCTCGGGTAAATTACTTATTTAGTCCCTCGAACTTTTAGCGCCCTCACTACGTTACGGGCGCCAAACCCCGTCTCGAGACGTAAATAAGTAACTTTCACGCCTTGGTTTGTAAATGAAAATAGTACATTGTTATGTACTATTTTCATTTACAAACCATTTCCAACCGTGTACATAATAATATTTTGACTTGCTCTAATACTCCTTAGCGAAGGAGTTCTTTCAAGGTATTCGTAGTCTTCGTAGAAGACCATGCTCTAATTGTGACTAAATTGCAGCTAAACAAAAAAAAAAACTGTCTAGACCATGATCCCTTTTGCGATAAATTTTAAAAATGCTTTACAGTATGCTCAGCATGAATGATTTAAACGAGGTCAAAGTAACATTAATAATTATAATTACAAAAAATGTTTCAGCATTTAGTCCCTATAAATTCGTGTAGCGTAATATTAAAGTATGAAATCAGAATATAAATTAGGACAAACAAACAAAACTCGACCCGAAGCCTAAGCCCATAATCGCAGAATTGTAGCATAAACATTTTCCGCGCAATGAAAGCAAATAGGAGTAAACTCGCCCTAAAAGGGCAGTAAACTGGCGAGAAAAGTAAAAAAAGAAACAATTTCTTAAAACAAAGTGCTTCTTTGTTCGGCAGCTTTAAACAAAATATCGTCATGAGTTAGGGACTGAGCACGCCATACTTTTGGCCACGGTAATCGCGATTGGTGAATGCGTCGAATCGCAAGTTGGCAAAAAAGCGTCGATGGTGCATCGACGTGGTGTACACTGAAAAAAATAAAACGAGACTTTCTACTGTTCTTGAACAGTAAAAAAAAACAGTTCCGGGAACTTATTTATACGGTAAAATAATTGATTACGGACAGTGCACTGAAATGGGCAAAAACAGTAAAGAGCTAAACAGTTATTTCAACTGTATGAACATTAAAGTCTACTGAAACGTAAAGAGCTAAACAGTTATTTCAACTGTATGAACATTAAAGTCTACTGAAACAAACAGTTCCTTGTAAGTAACCAACAGTAAAATCTACTGTTATAACTCAACTGTTTTTTTTCAGTTAGTTTTACTGCTTTGGACAATAGGCTCTATTTTTACTGTCCAAAACGGTGAATATTACCGAAAAATCGGTTGGTATTACTGATTTTTTTTCAGTGTAGGCTGTAGCCGCTGCCATGAACTCGTTTGGTATCATTGTCTTGAAATCTGAAGACCAGTACTGTCTGTGGTATAGGTCTCACTATGTTTGCTCAGTGTGGCGACTGACAGCTTTTGAACGCAACTGAAAGCATCCATTGCATTGTATTTTGCTGATCTTGCCGAACGCCATGCGGTCTGACGTGAGATATAGTCGCTTGTTCTGAGCCTGAGAGCTTCCAGAGTCTCAGCCTGATGAAGCGATCCCTCTTAGAGACAACAATGATGGAAGGTGGGAATATGTGTTGTTATAATATAGGTATACTTTGTAGTCCATGTGATGGCACTGATAACGGCTCCGACTTATGTGTCGTTGGTCGTTGCTCGCACCCAGATATGCACATCAAAAGATAATAATAACCTACCATTTACCAAACCACACTAGGACCAGCTGGTGAATTATACCGTCTCACGGAAGGAAGGTCTCGTCCCAGCAGTGAACATGATGGCTGTATATGGTATAATTATACCATACACTTCCAAATAATCTTACAGAAGCCTGGATTTAAATCAGCCAGTTGCCAGAAACTGACTGCTTAGCTGCTGGCTTCTCAGTATTTATTTTAAAAGAACTATTTAAAAAAGAAGACAATCCTCTTCTTTAGGTAGACAGTATAGTTCTCCCTTTTCTATACTAATCCCTGAATCATCTCTTATCTCATGTCCAGACACAAACTGAGCTCCTTGTGTTCTGAGTCGAGCTACACGATAACCGACAAATGCTTGTACTGACTGGACAGGTCCACTCAAATCTGTGTGGTGCTTTCCTCAAAAGACCATCTCAGACACCCGCATGGTCCTCGTATGACCAGCAAAACAATGTCTGGACTTTTTTTTTTTTTGGGTGGCAAAATCATCAAATGAGTCCTCCCGCCCTGGGTGGGGCGGAAGGGACTGTCAGACTCTTACTGACTAAAATCCACCCGTGTTCCTTCGGATGCCTTTACGTTCCGGGGCCACGGTATCCTGGATTAAGAAAAATCCGCGACCCCAGCAGGCATTTGGCCCCATAAGGGGCCCCGTCGGTGACGCGTGAAACACGACGCGCCACCGACCCGGGCTTGGTCCTTGGTCGGACGGCGAGCATACCCATTACTCACCGTCCGCAAGCCCGCTCCGCCGCTGTGCCCTCTGCTATTCAGAGGGACACGCGTTGGAGCGTCCACCCGACAGGCTATTCGCATACGGGCAAAGAGACCCCTTAGGCACACAGTGCCTAAGGAAGAGTTTTTGCCCGCATCCCAGGGTGCACCGTCCCGAAAAACTGGTTTTCCCCCCGGACGTATCCGAGAGGGAACTCCAGTCCACGGGCGCACGTGGACGTTTCCTGTCTTAGCACCCCAACAATGTCTGGACTTTAAAAAAGACTGTGACCTCTGAATTTGTTTCGGCTGTTTCTTCTCAGAGTAGTCAGGTATGTACAAAACACCGGCCTCATCTAACTTTAAAAATATTAGTTGTGACGTGTAAAAGTGTTTATATAACCAACTTATAAAATAAATATCATTTTCACACTACCTGCTCGTAAATGTCAAATTATAGAGGTATTATGCAAACCTACTGTAAAGCAAGTCATTGCTGCCCCCCGGTTAAGCCGGGAAATAATATTGTACTGAATTTTATTATTCCCGTGGGAATAATGTGATTTGAATTTGGAACCTCAAATAATAGTATATTACGCACCAAGGGAGTAAAGCATTGCCTTACGTCACAGGCGTATTGAATACCGAAGCGACACTAAGGACCGGCCGCCATTACTGCTATAACTCCTTGGTAAAAGCACAAAAGTTTTCATACATACTATGTTTTATTTGAGGTTCCAAATTCAAATCACATTATTCCCACGGGAATAATGAAATTCAGTACAATATTATTGCCCGGCTCGAGCGGGGGGCAGCAATGACTTGCTTTAAAATAGGTTTGCATGACATACAATTTGACATTTACGAGCAGGTGGTGTGAAAAACATAGAATGAAAACTTTTACCAAGGAGTTGTAGCAGTAATGGCGGCCTGTGACCGCAACAGCTGATCGCTTGCTGTGGTGCCTACTTCACGTTCGAAGGTTGTCGTTTAGTCATTATTCTGAGGTCGTACCACATCAAATTTCAAAAATCGAATTTATTTCCTCGCAGTAGGTGTGAAAAGCAGAGTACGCTCCTCGGGAGTAAAGCTGCCCTGTCTTAGGCTAACTTGAATGCCTCGCTACACTAATAATCCTTAACTTAATTCCCCCGTTTCACTCGGGAACACACCCAGAATCCTTAGTGTCGCTTCGGTATTCAATACGCCCGTGACGTAAGGCAATGCTTTACTCCCTTGGTGCGTAATCTACTATTATTTGAGGTTCCAAATTCAAATCACATTATTCCCACGGGAATAATAAAAGGCAATGCCTTGGTGCGTAATCTAGGTACTATTATCATAATACGAACATTCTATGCATCCTCAGAAATAATTCTACAAAATTTAATGAAAACGAGTTTGCAAATAAGTCCGGTACATTTATCAAGATGTCAGTGCCACATTGTTATCTAATCTAAAAGACACGTGGTCGACTGCTCCGACACCTAAAGGTGATAGCAGGCATTTTATTTCACAAGGACCACCCTGTACAATAACATCGTCGGTAATATCCTTCAGTCCGCCATTTTATCTTGAGTTTGTTGCATTTAAGTGCATTGACACAGTTACAAGGAAACATTCACCGTAATAATATATTTTTTGTGCGCGCGGCACCGAGCTTTTGTTGAGCAAGCTTCACTTTTGTTTTTGTGTCTCTTCAAAAGAATTGGAACCATCTCGATGGCGTTTTAATGTTTTATAGAACTGTTGTAAATGTACTTTTTATTGTTTCAAGACAAATAACTAATTTTGTACGTTTTTAAGAAACATTTGCAGTGAAAGTCATCAACTGCATTGTGTCAATCAAGAAAAGAATTGTACACCAAACAAATATTTTTGACGAGCGTTGAACTGTTGACTTGTATCCAATTATAAAGGCATTCGTATATTTAAATTGTGCACCAAATAAATTGCCCAAACACGACACAAAAGATTTAAAATTCTCATTCATCGAGTAACTATTCGATTGTGAATCAGAATGTCGGAATCGTTTTCAACGTATTGAATTCGATTAAAATTCCTTTAGTTGTCAAAAATTGAAGCTTCGTATTGGAATGATTAATTGGTTGGAAGTTGTCGAGTAAGCGAGTGATCAGGTAAGGTTCTGGGTAACCCATTAGCATTGTGGTATGATTGTGAGCTCATCAGGTGCTGTGTTTGGGGTGGAGAATGACGCGGCTTGTTTGCGGATGCGTGGTGGCTGCCACACAACTTGGCACTTAACTGGCTGTTGTTTCATTGGCAATGGGAGAGATCGTTTAAATATGGAAGAAGAAGAAGGTCTCGGTTTTATTACACGTTCGTAATTTTAAAATGTAATTGCGAAACTGGATAACTAAGGTCTGAAGAGTTTATTCTGATTCCTAAGGATAATATTATATCCTGATATTTCTGATATTATTATTTAGCATTATGCACGTGGTTAAACAAATTATTTTTTAAGTATGGCCAATATATTTTAAATTATTGTTTGGTGTCTGAATATGTTGTTAAAATTATCCGTTTAAAAAATGTGAAAGCTAAATCTTCCTCTAGCCCTCAAAGAAGAAAATACTTAGCTAATAAAATAAATATTTCTAAATAATAAAGTCTCCAAGATTCACACGTATTGAGCACCGTGTAACCGGCTTGCCGGGTGATCTAAGACTTGTTTTATTTGTGAACATTTTTCACGGTATCACCGGCCATTGTGCACGGTTCTTTTTTTCTCTCTCGACTTATTTTTTACTTGAAAAAGTTTTTATGGGTTTGCGTCGGCCAGTGCTAATCGTTTAGACTTGTGTCGACACGAAGCGACACGTCTCACGCGATTCTAATGTTTAATATATGGGAACCGTTTAATTTGATTACAATTTATAGGGGTTTTGGAAAGGAGGTCGAAGAACGAAAAGGTAGGAACTTAAATAAAGGAGATGATATTTTTAAATAAATATTACTTTTTTGAAGGAAGAAGATAATAATAATAATTCATTATACTTGATTAAATCAACATTTGGCTAATCTAGGTGTAGATCATTAATTAAGTTTTAATGAGGAGGCAACGATGAAAGAAAAAAAGACTTAATATAAAGATAATCAATTTTAGTCAACATTTTTAATCTTTAATAATATCTTAATACCATTACCACCAATTGAATAAATAAATAAAATACATTAGCCAGTAATCGTGCTCAAACAGTCATTCACAAAGAATGCTGGCTACATCTAAGGATGCGCCGGCGCTCCTACGTACAAAAGACATAAACGCACTCGACATGCCTCCGTTTGCTCCCCTGCTTCGCAACTGCACCGAGTATCGATATAATTTCCTGTCTTTTATTATTTATGCCATAAAAGTGTACCGCCAAAGTGCCTCATATAATAAACACAATAAAGTTTAGAATGTGGCGCCTTCCGTTAGGGTACAATAGTAGGAATAGTTTTTTTCAGCGCGAAATATTTGTCAATAATAAATGAGACGTCCCTTTTATTGCCAGTTACAGTCATGGCTATGGTCGTGTGATGTGGACGGAGTTTGGGACCACATAAATATAAGTGACGTGAGGTGCAATGGACAAGCGATAATACTTTTTGAAATCAAAATAATTGTAAATTAATATAATTATACCCACGGCATTACTCGAGTGGTGACCGGTCATTGTTCCACGGGATTATACAACCGATATAAACATAAGTATAGCTTAAAATATGTATGTCAATCATCAAAATCCATTCAAAAGTTTTTCCGTGAAAAAGTAACAAACATACGTGGCATAAGGGCTATTTTACTTAAAAAAATAGTCCCTTATTAACTATATCCAAATTAATTAAAATCAGAACATTACGTTCTTACACGTGGGACTCGAGTTTGACATCTCTATACTTTGTGAGACAAAAGTGGGTCGTTTAACATGGTTCTAAAATCATAATAAGTAATGTTACGCACTACTTCGCGCATAATAAAATATATTTCCTGAATTCCTGTAATCCGATTACAGAAAAACGGGATTATGTTTATTACGTACTTATTTCCACGCTAAGTAACCTTCAAGAGGAATACTTATAACTTACTTAAGTTAATTATTAATTCAACTAAGTACTATACTTCGAAGGTGTCGATTACCTTTGAAAATTCGATAAGCGAATCTCTAGTGTGCCCTTATCAATTATGTTATATTGTTACTTAATTTGCTGGTTGATCTGTATCCGATAGGCTGATCTCAATGTCAACTTAGTTGGGAAAAAGTTATGTAGATGATAACTACAACTTTCAGCATTTACGTGGGATTATCAATTTGTATTATGCTTTTCTTGTAGTTGGCTCTTTTTAAGGCACTCCGACATAAGTACCTGTTCAAATTAAACCAAAAACTCGCTATCCAAATACATCATTCTTTTAGAAATGTCACCCGCTACCGCTCATACCTTGATCCCCGTCCTTAGCCGCTAACAATGGTGGCGCGGCGGGCGGCGACGCGACCAAAGAACCTCAATGAACGTACCTGGATTATCTATCGGTGATAAATTAAAAATATGCCATCTCCACGCATTCATCATCCGAATGGGTCAGTTTCGGCGCTCTACCATTGTCTATTACTACAAAAAAGGTTATAAGAAGAAGGCTGGTTTGTCTATGGATGCTTTAGTTTCGTATGCAGGTCGTGAGTCCATCCTTGACATTGGAAATTGTACCTTTTAAAAATATTTAATTATTGTGTTCGGTATTCGAAGCATGTCTGCGTCATTATATTCGTCATATCTGAGAACATTAGGCTAGCTATGTAGATGAAAGATAAACTATTTATGATACAGCCATAACTTTTACGATTTACAAGTTGTTAACTTGATTATTTTGATGAAATAAATTTTAATTACTATGTGTATCTTGTGTTTTGGAGTTCATGGGTTATTTTTGTCAATTGTTTTCGAATTAATTGTGAGAAAAACTTAACGACTAGTGTTTGTGCTCCGTTGGTTTCAAATAGCGTTTTGTAGTTATCTGATGTCATAATATTTTCCCAGTCTACCTGCATTCTGTTCAATTGAAAAATAGTTTTAAAAGTGATGCTACGGAAGTTTTCAGCGAAACCTTTAGCTTTGCATTTGGTTCTCCACACTGTAGTCGACTCAATCACAATGAAAGAGAATACAAGCAACTAGTTGTGTTAATATTTATTTAGTGTATCGTTATATGAGCGTGTAGCAGCCGCGAGCCGTCATGTCTCAGCGTGGATGAGCGACTAGTAGCGAACGCTCGATAGGCGTGCGCGCGCATACCCGCAGAGCACGACACGCTACGTCCGACTGTCTCGCTGTCTCACCAGAATGCTACAAACAACACCGACGCGCAAAAAAACTACGATACCTACACTTTTTACTACACTTTACATTATAGCCATATAAAAGCTCCGACAATCGCCGAATTGATGATTCGTACGAAAATTCGACAATTCGCTACGCTCTAAGCCATCCGATAATCTGGCAACTTTTTAGGTTTTACATCGTAAATATTTTACACGGTTCATGACTTCACTGAGATAATTGTCCGATCGCTAAATTAATACCAGTTTCGGAATTCGAAAAGCTTTATTTTATTTTCAGTTCTAATAAAAGTTGTGCGCGGTGCGGTTGGACGAGCTCATTGGCTGTGTCGGCAGTCAGTCCGTCAGTCCGGGAAGGCGCATCGATGAGGGAGCACGTGCCGCGCTCTCCGGTCGACTCGACGAACGCGCGCTCGCGAGTGTACACAACTCAGTTTATTTGAGAACTTTGTTTTCGTCTGTTTGAGTGTTGGTGACCATGAGGTGTTTAGTGGTGATGTTGGTGGTGGTGGCGAGTGGGAGGCTGTCCTCGGGCGCCGGAGTGCCGTGCGCCCTCTCCGGAGAGTTCTTCGTCAGGCACAACGTAACAGCTGATGATAACGATGTACCAGGTGCGGTTATATAAACACCTCCAAATGTTCAGGGTCTCTGAGTCAAGCCATTGATGGAAAGCTTTCAGATTGCCAAGTTTTTTACTCAAGAATAAGTTTGAGTGATAAAGTTTTATTGAAAAGGGCTCTAAATATATTTTGGTCGATATTAAATTTAGTTTGACAAGATTGGTCTATTAAAACATCTTTATCAGACTAGAATTAAATATTATATCGTACCTTGAAATAATGATATGGACCAAGAGCTAATAATACATTAACTAGGTATCACTAAGTGCAATGCACTAGCAGATTGCCGGGTCTCACAGTACATACGATGTACGTATGCCTGTATATGCAACGATAAATGCATATCGCACGTAATGTATAATACATTGTTTGCCGGTATTCGGGAACGACTCCCCATAGAGCCGTTAGGCTGCGTTTTGCAAGCAACGGAAAATCCAGTTTCATCCCTGTCCCTTGCTCTGGTTACAACTCTTTTTTTTCTTGATTGCCTTCTTTTTCTCTTTGCGTATTCCCTTGCTTACGTATTTTGTTTCTATAATCTTTTTTTCAATGAAAATTTTCCATTCCATTTCTTCCCAGTGCTCCTTTTAAAAGGCACTGTGTGGTGTTTTAAGTACCCGAGACGTGGTAATTTATTTCTAGTTTCTACCATCACCTTTCTGTACTTTTCCCAACCATATTGGAGTAGGTTTCCAGTCTAACCAAATGCAGCTGAATATCAAAATTTTACGCGAAGCGTCTGCCTATGTGACCCCTACAATCCAATAATGGGTATAATGATACTCCTTCGTTAGACTCGTTGTCAGACGTCTAGTTTCTACCAGTAAATGCAATGGTAATATTGACGACGATATTTGCAACTGCTATTTCGTCTCAACACTAATGTTTAAGAGCCCATTTAGTTATTACAGGAGCTATTAACTTAACCATAGGCTTCCGTTTTACTTATGTTTTACAACTGGCGTTTTAGGGTTAAGTGTAAAACTTCTTGCTTTAATGAGTTCTTGGCATGCACAATTTTAAATATTCCAAGATTTGTTTCTGTTCTTTGAGTTAGAACAGTTACCCAAGGTTGAGCCTAAACGTAAGATAACTTGGAATCACAATGCGGTGCTATTATAATTACTACCAATTTTCTAGTTCGTAGGTTTTTTTGGGCTAGTAGCACTGATTTTGACGTTTCGTTTGACATTTCTAATATTTGTCAGAACCTTGTTCATCTTCTAGGTTGGTTTCACTTATTAATTTGGAACCTGGAGTTTTTTCATCGCATTTAAAGGGTTGATTTTACCTATTAATGGGTATTTCTTTGGTCTTGCTGTTTCAATTTTCTCATCATGTACCTAATCCATGATTTTATTATTTTGGGAGAAACTTGATTTTGAAAGACTTCTTTAAGGACGTCTCGGCATAAATATTCTATGGTTCGATTATTCTTACCATAAGAACGCTATTCGTAACCTTGGCAGTGATTTGGCCTTTCTGCAGGTGACTGTAACCGGCCTGTATGGTTCCCACTGATGGCATACAGGCCTACTCTGAGAACTCTCAAAAACTCACCAGAGCCAATAATCTCCAGCTCATTTTCCACGCAATCGATTAACACTTTAACTGAAGAAACCGCAGTCCAATTAGAAAGTCTTGGATGGATGATTATGTAGCGGTATCTCGAGTGTTAACAGATGATATCAATGTCGTCTGGTGTCTGCCGGAGTCGGGTGGCACACACGAGCCACCCAGCTGATCTCCGGTGTCGCCCTTATGCGTCTGACGGTTTGGTATCTACGATAACCTATAATGCTATCTGAGTAATGGTATGCACAAAATGGAACGTTTTTAAGGTTCCAGTATGGACATGGATGGACGAAATATTTAAGTGTAATATAGTGTGTACTTTTTCAGTCTTGTTTAGAGTTTAGTTTGCTGAATGGCACCAAAACAAACTCTTACCGTCATCGTCATGCGTTTTGACTAAAGAGAACTGATATTGTTTCTCGATAAGTGGTATACATCATTTTACATGTATGATGTAAGTTATTAGAAAAAAATGTCTTAAGAGCAACATCTTCAATCTCCAATGACCACAATTTCTGTCTTAGGTTATGTACAGATGCCAGCAGGTCAAAATACCCGAATCTGTCAAATTTTACCAATCGAAAATTAACCTTCCTCTATTGTGATACTGTGGTAGGTTGATGTGCTGGCGTCTGTACCAAGACTTCGCTCACCGGACAAGAATACACTCTCTGTCAGTGGTTTATGAATAAAGAGGTCGGTTTCTCTCCACGCAACCCAATCAGTGTCATCGCAGACTGCCAGGCAGAGATAAGGAGCTTTACTTCCTTTTTTGGAAGGCCGAAGCATGGACCGAATTCGCTCATGTCAAAACCTACGCTGCGCTATGTGCATGTTGATTGTCGATGATTGCTGTCAAAGTTTTATCTATCGTGATCAAATTGAATGAATGAATTCGTTGCCATGTCTCATCAAAGATGTTCACTGTTCAGCGATGAGTCAATATAAATGGTTTACAACTTGATGACAATAGAAACAATTTGTCATCAACTGTTAATGTGTAACAGTGATATAGTTTTATAATAATACTGTTGAGATTGTAGATAAGTCTGCTCTTATATTTATCGAGATAGAAGCCTGACTCCATATCGATCGTAGAACATGGATTTAAAGATGCAGAATTTAATATTTAATCAAACGAATCCTTAGCAACCAGCATCTACTACAATGTATTTACATAACTCCTGATAACACTTGATTAAGAGCTAATATATGTATACATTTTATGTAAACTTATAAAACATTCCCAGACAGATAATGATTGACATGAGTCATCCGGTAAACATAGTGGCAACACCGATGCGATAGCCAAATGAAGTAAAAAGTTTTAAAATTAAACGTATTTTCCACCTGTCAGTTTATCTGTGGCTCCCGATAAAAACATCGTTACTGTCCCTCGACTCGTAAAACTCACATTAGTCTTCTTGTTTGAGGATATTTTTAACTGCTTGGACTACAACATTAACTAACACTGCAAACATAAAACAAAAAAAAATGGTAACAATGAAATAATAATTCTGTCACTGTCTGTGAGGCAGAAAATAAAAATGTTCTTCAGAATACAAATTGAAGACCACCATGAATGAGTTTAATTGAAACAATAATAAAATAATGTCGGGATTAAATTATTATTAAAACTGACAACCTGGCAACAACGAAACAAAGCAATATCAACATAATTGAAAATTTATGAAGTTCCATTTGTAAATAAAAAAAGCAAATTAAACGAACGCATTTAAAAAGTTTATGGTGACATTTAAATCAATGCTGGCCACTGCCCGCTGAGAATTTCAAAAAAAGAATAATGGCATACTGATTTTAACTCTAAAAATATCTGTAATAGGTGGCTGGCGCGGTGGTGAGTTAATTTAATATATTATAAAAAGCATGTTATTATAAACTGACTAGGTATTAGGTACGAGTTCTATTTAAGCTGTAGCTATAGCTAGTGAGTTTTACAACAGTTTGATTTTTCCTACAATCCTTTCTAATATTTGTGACATTTCCTTAACAGTATCTAGCATCAATATGATTTTTTCTAAAAATGTGCTCTTTCAAGTGATATTGTTGTGTGCGTTCTGTAAATTGATGCCCATTGTTTTAAGTACGACGTGTTTTAAGTCATAGCTGTGTAGAAAACGTGTGTAATATTAAAATAGCTATAAATTAAGAGTCAGCTGTTCGCTATTGGACACCCGACCCTGAACCTCGACCGGTCTGCATCAATGGAACAATAACACTTATTATAATCACACAGCTTGTACATTATTTTTGCGCTACATAACAGCGAGTCGCATGACCTGACGCGATGCCGGTACGTAATGAATTCCGTGCAGTGTGCAGTATACTGGGTAGCTGTAGACCGCAACTCGTACATAATTTATTAGCCGATCACATCGGTAAAAAAATAAAGCGAATTTACTTTTTGCGGGCCTAACGAATGGGGGCACGCGACGATTTTTGAATATCGAACGTATCGAGTACCGATTCACGGCATCGTAAATGCTACTTAGGGGAAAGTCACGAAAAATTACGTGTCTGGGACGGAACCGCTAGCGGCGCGGAGGGGGGGCGCGGGGTGAATGGCGGCGGGTAGGCTTTGTTGCTCGTGCTGGCATTCCTCGCCTGGGAACCGGGAACGCTACGCCCCCCCCTACCTGCGCTCCCGCGCCGCACCTGCCCTCACCCCCCGGCCTGCATTCCTGCCCTCTCTCACTTTCATTGTTCCCGTCGGCGCGGGAGGTCGCCGCCGCGTACAAATAATGGAACCAGTCGTTTTAGTGGGGACGACTTGTTGGCTCACTCCAATAAACACGTCTGACCTGTCCATAAATGACATTTAGGGATACACTTGTTAATTCCGTGGCGCTGCCCTGCTCGACCCCGCTCGCGCTGCTATTAACTGACTTGTAATTTAAAGTCACGGCTGGTAGTTTTTGTTATCCAATTAACTAGAAACACTAATCATATGTTTGACAGTTAACGGTAACGTTTAGGAGCGTCGCGGTCGGCTAGGGGTCGGGAGGCAGGTGCGCGGGCGCATCCTAATGAAATCATCCCCAATAACAACAATAGAGGTGGCCATTATTATTGTAATTTATCAGAAGGGTCCGAGGCGTTAGTCATCGTTGTTGCACTGAATTTTGATTCATTTCGGATGCTCGGAATGCCATTGTGGGCGCCGCCATTACCTGAGCGCAGGTACACCCACGGCCGCCACGTTGAGGCGCACCATAACTTTTGTTTATACGTTTTGACAAACTTTTGTGCATTAAAAAGTGTTATTATCAACAAGGGTGGCACCCGGCTATTGTGTGCTATCTTTGTAACACTCATTTTCCTTTGTCTTCTCAGAAATGCTTCTGAAGCGAAACGTATCTGTATCATAATAGCCATTAACCGAAATTAATTTAAGGAATATGTTAAAAGAAGGTAGAATTATAACGGAAGTTACGTCTAATAGCCATTTATACTAAGAGCTTCCGGTTGAGGGGTAGTCTGATTGTTATTCACGGGACACACGATATACTTTCCTCTTTTATAACATGAATGTGTTTTGATATTTACAGCCGCCATTAGAAGAACTTGCTTAGTTAATAGCGTGATTACGAGCAATTAAAGCGTTAACAGCTTTTTTATTGGACAACTGAATGAATGGCGAGTACGTTTACATAAACATGAAGAAAAATATAACAATAATTTTCTTTTCATATTTTATCATTCACAGAATTTGAGACAGAAGTAATTGAATATAACCCGATCAGGGAACTGTATCCTACTGATTAGGTATTAAATTGAATTGGGTGGTACATTTGTGCGGGCTCTCATTGATCGGGAAGTCCCAATCTCCCAACAGAATTAATTAAAGTACGATAAGACGGTTGTGCTAATTATTCGCGTGGTCCTCCGGCCGTTTGTATCTGAGAGCGGTAGGCGCGGGTTATCGGTAGGTTCACGGCGGACGTACTCTCTCATAGGTATGTACCGTACGATGTACCGATGTTAAATTATATAAAGGTTAATTTGTTCTTGTAGCCAGACAAACATGTTTGTTGTGACGGCGACCAGAAATATTTGCGAGACAGCGCACAATGTCAAAAGCCCAACATTTCACCTTTCATTTAAAGTTTTAACTAGGCATTTCTATTAGTTACAGAGGCCGGTTCGATTATCTTGTGGAACATAATTTGGGATATCGTTAGCGAGGGTTAATTCCCATCGATCGGACCTTTGAGTTTAACCCTGTGAGTCATTGTGGTCGAAGTAATCGGATCCGGGAAGCCCCGAGCGGTCCGATGTGAAACCGATAGTGTTCGGGTCACCACACAATCTGACCGAGCGACCAGTCCGATGGGTCCCGACCACCTGTTCCACTACTAGCTACTAGGAAACAAATTTAAAATGTCGAGCAAGGAACTTTGTACCTGTAGGAGTACGTTAGGAAAAGTTGGGAAGCACCGAACCATAGTCAGGGAAAGAGGAACCAAGCAGTCCTCATCAGATGGCATTTAACTACCAAAATTGGTTTGCCCATTAAACCTTAATTCGGAAAACGTCTTTAGGTCTTACGGGAAACCTACTTCACATATTTATCATTGTGGAGTTACAAGCATTATAGACAAATATCATAAACATAATGATAAATGTTTATCAATCCAAACGCGCATTTTAAATTTAAACGCTTTTGGCATACATAATGTACACATAACATTGTTAGCTCGACGTTGCAAACTTTAACACAGGGTCCAGAAACATGGAGAATTTGGTTTTCGAGTCTCAGGCACCATTTAAAAGTGATTAAATGTTCAAGGCCACTGAGTTTAGTATCATTATTAGGAAAAGGGTCCCTTATGTGTATATTTATGTCTATTATTCTCAAGCCGCTCTAAAAATCAATTTAAGAATTCTGGATTACCCAGGGATGCGAGAATGTCAATGTGACAGTCCCTTTCGCTATACCCAGGGCGGGAAGAATCATTTGATGTTTTTCCACACCAAAAAGAATTCTAGACTAAGCGATCGATGATCGTAAAGTCCCTGGTAACCCCGAAACTAATGAAGCTTTTAATACGAGACGCTAAAAATATTGACATTTGCGGGGCAACATGTTAAATTAATTTATGGCCTTAAATATCAAAAGAATACTTTGATCTTTTTCATTATAATATCATCATCAAATCTGTTTTCATTATAATATCAATTGTCTATTACGATTTTGTTTGTAAACTTCATCATCCTGAAATCAGACACTCAATATAGGCCTCCCCAAGCTTCGTCACGTTTGTTCAGTTCTGCGTTCGCCATCCACCTCATAAGTCTACCTTGTTGGAGGTCTTCGGTATGGTTTTTACTTACTTAAACACCTGCTATTATTACGGGCATCTGTCACCGCCTGCCACTTTCACACAACACACTGATTGACAATATCCATCGTTTTGGTACGTCTCACACTTCATCTACCATTTGAAGACTACCTGTACCTATACCAGCTGAAACAGCTATAATCCTAGTTATAGACACTTTAGTATAAAATTTGCTATATTTACCGTCAAACTGCAGATCCTGTTCATCCTGTTAGTCATAAACACTATAAACAGTAATGTGTGAGCTCGTTTTAATTCACTCATGTCCGCTCCATTTCCGATAGCTAGGTATCCGTTATTTGCAACTGTATGTTCATTTGCTCTATGAACGTTATTTTAGCTTTGTAAACTGTTGTAAAAAACTTCTAATCCACTTTTTTTACGTCAATAGTTCCCAGTACTGACATCTTTGTTATGAAGGTACCTGTTAAAATAATCTCTTTACCTGTAAATTATGTCTCATTTTTGTCTCACAGTTTACGCGACAAAAGCTCTTTTACATTTCTTATTTAAAATTGTTAGCATAGTTGCACTTAAGAACTTAAGATAATGGCCGGATTTTAAACAAGTCTTTATCACTCAAAAACTTTTGTCTAAAACGCTCTGTGATCTGTGAATAGTAATTTCGTGTCTTGTCTGACAGAAACTTGACTTAATTACATAATACTGACTTACATCTTAATTAACGTTGCTCTATTGTTACATTTTTTAAAGGTAATTAAGCCACGGTACGTTCAATTTTGTTGGAATATTTTACGAATTTTGACATAAAGAAGACTTTTTTGTTCACACCTCTTTGGAATGCTAAAAAGCTGAGATAAAAGGCCTTCAAAGACGACGTGTTTGGGTTCGCACCCACGATTCCCGTAACCGGGTTATCTTAAACGAAAAATGAATTTCAATAACATTCCCACGGCTGCGAATCCCGGGGGCTATTCAATCTATGTACTCGACTGGGAGCCATCATTTTCCGTCAAATCCTTATCTTTAACGAGGTATGATGGCGAGTTCCGATGGTACAGGAAGAGGGCCATTTAAGTGTCATGGATTAAACGAATCTAATCAAGCGATAAATTGAGAGTTTGACTGCTTCTCCTCGTACACATCTCGATGGCAAATCGTTACTGAGCGAGTCATCTTACTTTTAACTTCCAGATACAGGGTAATGATGGCCTAATTGCGTGTTTATTTGAGGCTCAAATTGGAGTGTTATTCATTTGTTTATATTATAATATAACACTGGTTATCTACGAAGAGCTACTATTTATTAGTAGAAGCACATAATACACATGTAAATGTAAAGGTACTAATAGGCAGAGGCCAGTCTGTCTTCCTCTTTGAAGTTCTTGGTAGACCAACCTAGAATGGCTCGCTAATAATCTAGCTAAAAACCAATTTCTATAATTTTGTGTTTCATGATATGACAATTTCCCAGTGAACGAAATACCTACTTCTCTCGTCATTTCCAGAATAGAATCAAGTAATTTTGTACTGTGACTACTAGAAGTAACTTATCACCTAGTAAGCATTACTAGAGACATCGAAATTCAGCGCGGTTTCGAAATAACTTGGAGTGTAGGAGTTTTCATGTACTTACCTAATTAATTAGATGTACTCCGGCTAGTTAGAAGTCGGCACCAGTGTGGTAGTGTAGGGAGTTTGGACTTGCACCTATTATGTGTATCTTGCAGCTTTATGTGCAGACTTTATTTGTTAAAGTAGAAATATTTCGATGCAGAACTTTTTGACTTTTCCAAAATATTGTCTTGTTTCATCATTTTTCCGTTTCGACTGCTTGTACTTAACAAAAAATGTGCAGAATAAGTGAAAATGAGTGCTTTTTTGAAACTAATTTGTTCTTACTGAAACATCTCCCATAGATGTTTCTGTTTTGTGTCAATGTATGAAAAAAAAGAAATCATAAATGTAATGCATTTTCAACAAATTAATACAAAATTTATAGGTAACACACATACATATAAAATATTCAACATCAAATTTAAAAACCCTGTTTTAGTTGTCAATTTTTTCTCATAAATACTTTCCGAATACCTACTTAAAAAAGATTTTAGACGTATTTTTATTACATAAAAATGCCATAAACATAGGTATTCGGGTACATCTCAAATCCATTAAGACTTACTTACTTAGCCCTTTCACGAAATATTCCTTTAGATTCCATTCCATTTGACGTCTGATCACATCATGATTCAGTGAAATTCAGTGGCCTTGAATGGATTCGCATTAGAAAGTGCGCACCTATCGGTCATGTCTCACCGTTTTCCTGTATTCACCGCGTCCGTTCAACATAATTATATATTTAGAAGATCCGGCCGCGTCACGCTGCGAAAACCACATGTGTGCGATGTCTTTGGGAGAGTTGCGTTACCTACCGCAAGAGTAGAATTATTATGAGAGGAAAAATTATGATTATGTCATGCGAACTTTTAGTAGAATGTATGGTGAAATAAGGATATTGAGTAATTGGAGTTAAACGGAAAACACATATGATCGAAAAAAATAAATCTAACTTCAACTGTGTCTTTTCAGCTGTTTTCTGTATTTCCGAACATCTCTATTTTTCCGTATTCCATTATTCAAATGAAAGATAGGTAATGCAATACAAACTCTCCCGCTATGCTAAGTGCATGTCTCCATACTGGTATATGAGAAGCTATAACATTTATGTATGTACATACATAATGGAGCTCGACAGGTCACATGCCTTGTAAATCAGTGCGTGACAAGCCACTTCACCGATCGAATTGTCACTGGATATAATATTGCGATAACTCGAATACTTCGTTCCGATTCACTTCCCGACGCCAAGCGGTACCTATCGATTCTTGCTCTCTTTTGTTCGATTTTTAGGTACCCGGGGAAGTCTGAGTCAGCTATCGTACACTACATTGCTTCAATATAAATTCTTACACAACTATTTCAATTTTACGTCTGCGATCTCTGAAAATATTTCTCACTTTTCTTTGCTCGTCTGTAGTAATAAAATCGTTCTTATACTAGTCTAGTAAAGCAATATTTTCTTTTACATATTGAGAAAAAATGAAGGTCCCGTGGGAAATAAAATTGAGAATACAAAGATATGGTTTGCATTTGTGGAATACAAAGTACATATAAGATTTGATTGTTGCGGACAACCAATCTCCAAGTAAACTTTGTATAAAAATGTAAAAGGGGAGTTATTTATATAAAATGCGCGTTAAGTAATGTGTGCTCAACATGCGCGGGACGAAATGCGGTCGGTAAATGCACATGACTTACAGCGTTACGACGCAACTGCCCTATTCGGAAACATTCGATTTGCACTTACGACGCGCTGCATAATTCCCGGAATTTATGGTAATTGATATGTGAGGAAGAGTTCTACTCCGATCTAATATATATTTATGAGGATAGTTGAAATAAATTCCAAATACGTCGAAGTTTTTACGACTGAAGTACTGAAGTGACAACACCATCCGGGTGGGATTTATGGGCTGTATCTCACGGCGTGGCGTGGCCTACTTCTCCGCCACCTTGACCTTCCGGAGTTTAACAAATATTTGGCAGAAGGGCGAGCTTCGCCCAGCTGGAGCGTAATATATTCCCCGAGTGTTCCACTTTCGTCACGTTGCAAGTGCTTTGAACTTCCTCTGGCCATTTTGCTTCATTCAGAAGGCACGGTGTAATGTGTTTCGTATCACGACGTTAAATAGCATATTCATCAAATCAATGAACGAGCGTTGCGTAATGTGGACCCGATTAAAACTGCCAACTAATCGAATAATTTAAATCCATTTGGCTCGAATTCAACAGTGTCCGTAAATGATTCAACGTAAATACGCTTTTTAAGGATGGCCTCACATTTTGTACTGAAAGTGTTTGGAGTCGGGTTTCTCTTTCATTTTATTTCTGCAGAGTATTAAGTTTGAAGTGCTCCGTTTAAAAAGTGTTCGCTGGCCGTCCCTATCGCTCGACATGTTATTTTTCGGTAAGCCGAGGCGGCAGCGTTCACAAGTTTTTGCTCTTATTCGCTCGCTCTATTAAAGTTTCGCTTCACCGCTGAAACCGTAACGACCTAACTATAAAGTCATGCACACACGCTCTCCGCTCCCATTGGGCTTTTTATCGGTTCCTTGGAAATTAAGAATGAATTTCGTATTTAATTACGAAGGGTTCCAAATAAGTTAAATAAGAATAGACGTTTTGTCGCAATTAATTTGCAATGCCAGCTCGTAAAACATGAAGATTATAATCTGCATATTTTATGTAAATACCACAGAGGTTTATCTCAAACAAATAATATGTTTGAGTAATTAACCGCATATTCAATGCAATTATGAGGCATAAAATAACTCGGAGCATCAAGACAATAAAAAATAATGCTTTCAGAAGTTCAGCAAGAATGGTATATTCTCTTTGCCCATTGGTCAAAACTTCTGGTCTATTGAAAACTTTACCACCTTACAACAGTCCATATAACGAGGTACCCGTTCACAGCAAAACCTATTCAATATTCTAAGCAATGCAGATTCTGGTTTTGTAAGATACGCCCTTAGTGACACCGCAATAGTTGGCTAGCGTGGAAACGGAATTGTCGCCAGGCGGCTAGTATTGCAAACCTCGGTAACAATGCTAATGAGTCGTCTGCCCGCCGACAGATGTCGCCCAGAGCGACGCGGCCGGTAAAACAAGCAGGCGACGACGCGCCGTTGTGCACTGCGTCTTATTTTAACAGTCTTCTTTATGCTATCCAGTGTTGACGGCAGAATCTTGATATTTGATATTCTGGTAATTTTCCTGGTCTGAATAATGTCTTGGTAATTTTTTAAACATTTTGCAGTTTTTATGATTTTCTTTTCTGGAAAGTGCAGTGACGTTTTTAAATGACCGGAAAAATAAAATGGACTCTTTTCATCACCGTTCAGTGTTTTCACGTCTGTGGCCGATGGCCTTCTCCATATTATTACTAAACGAAACCTGGCATACATTTATATACCAAATCGATGTGTACTCTGAACACAGCATTAGACAGTGTTCGGTTTACGTAACCTCGGCAATTTTGTTCGATACGACATCCATTATAGATGTACAGCCGAGCCGGGCTTTAAATGAGATTGATTGAACTTTCCGAGGTTTCAGGCATTTCAGGCAGCAGGCGCCACGTGTGAGTTAGAGCTGTTTTAATCGTATCAACCACATAGGTACAGTTGCCGAATTCATCATCATCATCATCAGCCTTTAAATGTTCCCACTGCTGGGACACAGGCCTCCTCTCTGTGAGGGGGAGTGGGCCGTAATCTACCACGCGGGCCCAGTGCGGATTGGTAGATGTCACATGTCTTCGAACTTTTGGTTCTAGGACATGCCGGTTTCCTCACGATGTTTTCCTTCACCGTTTTGAGAGCAGGTGGTGTTGAAATAAATTACACAAAGTAATGCGCCTGACGGGGTTCGAACCCACGACCTACAACTCGTAAGTCGAGGCCGATACCACTGGGCCACCACTGCTCTGTTGCCGAATTGGTGCAATGTATTTTGAACTTTACCCTGATAGAAGTATGAAATTAAATAACTTGAAACCTCTAAGATACTGAAGAAGAAAACACACGTCCTATTACCAATACAGACAATTTAAATAGACACCTAAGAGACTTCTCGTTCTCGTAACCCAACACGAAGGCTGTCAAGTTCAACAATGAAAATCAACCCACATTTTCCTGAACTCCAGTACATACAGTGACGGCAACAGACAGGAATGTCGCAGGCATTCCGTAATTGAAAGTCTCGCAATATTTGTTTAGCGAGGGCCCACGAAAACGTAGGGTCACCGTATCAATCTTCGGCGCGGTTGATCCGGGGCTCGGGCGGCCGAGGTGTCGGGCTTCCTCTATCAATATCAATCAGTGTCGGCGAAGGTCGACAAGCCCAGTGTTGCTAGACGCTTCGTGACACGTCCTGATTTTTAAGCTGCCCTGCGACTTGTCTTTTTATGTAAATGTCGGATTGGAATATATTTTTACGTTCCAAGTTTCTTTGCTACCATTACGGGAGACCCTTCATATCGATTTGACCGATTTCTTTTCTGGAATAGGCAGTAGGTAGATATTTAATTTGGTATATTTTCAAATGTTTACTTAGCTAACCAGTGAGGGTACAGAAGTGTGATATAACAGAATCCGTTTCGCTTCCGTTAACGTCGGCGGCGTCTCAAACCAACAGTAAGTTGGATCAAAGTTCACCACAATTACGTTGATACAAGTTGTGCGCCCGCCGCCGCCGCCCACGCGTGCTATAAGAGCCCATTTTACCACGTAACTATAGTACTTGTTGTCCCAAATGTACGTCATTGTGGGCACTTGGCGGCACTTGGGTCAGCGATGTGGGCTGCGAGCTGGCGGCCCCGGGGTCCCACGGTCCGGGGCCACGCGGCCGCGATCAAAGCCGACACAGCTCATTTATAAAATTGACACGCGTTGATTTTGACGTATTTGGTTCGATCGTATCCGTCCGCTCTTAACTACAAATGTACCTGTTTGGTACTAACTAGTTAATGTTTTACTGCAGTTTTTTTCCATGTATCAACAGTAAATGATCAATGATCATGAATGATGAATGAGCATCAGGTAAATTGATTAGAATTAGAAACGGATTCGAAATGGTTTTACGACATCAATTTCAATTTTCACACCAAGGCGTGTTCTGGACATTACGTTTCAAATTAACATAATTAAAATTTAGTCAAGTTCAGTAATTATTCCAAATTACTGCAACGGGCCGTAGCGATACGAACACGGACCAAAAAGTCATTAACAATTAAAATTATCGTCATCCCAATGACCATTACCCAACAGTCTAAATGTCTTTCGATCGGAAGCCATTACCGCGTACGTAAAGCAAGGAATTTTCATTAAAAGATATTAATATTCAAGATACATTCGTTTTATCTGACAAATTTGTCACCATTACCCGACATAGCCTATTTAATACTAATAAGGGTGATTGGAAGTATTTTTAAAAGCTATTGGAGTATGTAGCTAGTGTATGGGCGGAGTGGAGAGGCTTGTGACACGCCTCCGTACGCATTCATGACACGTTTCAAGTTATTACCGACGCTTGTTCGGGTGCTTTCGTGCTTTTTCGTGGTTTTGTGGGCTCACGAATGTGTTCAAGTAGGTGTTGAAAATGTCGAGTTACACTTGTGTAGACAGCATAAATCTGGCCACTGTTTTGTTTATTTTTTTTAATAGGAAATTAACCTATAAAGGTTATTACAACAAAGAAGGCTTTAATATCACCAGTTTTTAAGTTTTTGTGACGTAAAGTAAAAGGGAACTATGTTGTTAATTTGATAAAAAACGTTCCTCGTTCGTAGATACACGTTACTAGAGGCGGTTTTTCAATTTTCCATACAATTAATGCAGTAAATACTTCAAGTATGTTGTAAGTAAACTTACCTACTTGAAGTATTTACGGCGTTCTACATATATGTATAGGAATCTTGTGATAAGTCCTTAGTTCAAACTTCAAATTGCAGATCCCTAATACATTTCAATGAGATGTAGGGCTGTAGCTAGAGTAGTCTAGACAGAAGGCGGCTAGCCCCGTTTCAAGGAAAAATGTCTGGAACTATGGAAAGTTCAATAACATTTTCCACTAGTCTAGAACTGAACTTTACCATTGAACTTACGTACTATTGAAACAAAATATAGACTGTTACCAACTTGTCTAAAAAATTGTCAACTGCAAAACGGCATCTGACGTTGATATAATGGTCGTTTTATCGTTTTGCATGTTACACTTTTAATAGACAAATGTTCAACAGGATGATGTTTAATTTTTTTTAGTAAGATGATTGGTGACTTTTTTAGCACGAACAAAGTGCAAATCTTTCCGTTTTTAACCGACTTCAAAAAGGAGGAGGTTATCAATTCGACGGTATGTTTTTTTTTTTTTTGTTTTTTTTTTTTTTTTGTATATTTGTTACGCGATTACTCCGCCAATTGTGGACCGATTTTTAAAATTCTTTTTTTATTCGAAAGGAGGTACTTCTGAGGTGGTCCCATAGTCACCAAGTTGGGATCTGATGATTGGATCCTGGAGAAATCGAGGGCAACCCTCGAATTTTATAGGCCGACACATCGTTTTTCGCAAATTTTATTAAGTAATTTAAGTACTTGCGTATGGTAATCATAATTTCATGTAGCTGAGCTGATGATGGAAGGTAGAACTCCTTAATAGTAAGGAGTAGGCATCGACTGATTTAGTTTGAGTTCGCATATCTCTGGAACTACAAGTCCGATTTAAGTAATTCTTTTTTTGTTGTACTGGGTATCATTTAACTTAGGGAATATTGTAAGTTTCATCAAAATCGGTTCAGTAGTTTTTGAGATAGGGAATTTTATTAGCTTATTGTGTACATGAGCGATGTTATTACCGGTGTTATGGATTACAAAATTCTAGTACACATGTTGTATTTGACAAGAATTCGGGTTGAATATTTAATCTAAAAAGAGTAAAATAAAAACTTTTTCACAAAAAAATGTAACCGCCTTCAAAAACAACCTTAAAAAACGGTAAAAAAAACCTATAAAATAACTTTTCTTTCGGAAGTCGGTGGCAAAAAAAAGACAATGAAATATAGAAAACAAAGACACCGACTTCCGAAAGAAAAGTTATTTTATAGGTTTTTTTTACCGTTTTTTAAGGTTGTTTTTGAAGGCGGTTACATTTTTTTGAACTATGAGAATCAACAAGATTTTTATAAGTTTTTCAGTATCCTTTTTCGATTGATACACGTTGTCTAGAACACAGAAAGTTATGTTAACGTGATAACGCGGTCGGTATAATTTTACAGGCGGTATGACGTCAGAACCCCACATCCGAAATTTGAGGCGTTTTATCTTAGTTAATACTACTTAGCTTCCGCCCGCGACTCCGTCCGCGCGGATGTCGGTCTTCGCGTGGATGATTTATTTCTCCATTTTGAGTAACTCTGACAATGACATCTTATAAATATCTATTGGACCCAAATACGGCTAAGCGTATAATAATTAAGGAGATCCCTCTATTGAGCTACTGCTGTTGAGCTCGCGTTCTGTAGTAAGTATTTTTTTCATAGTAATTCCGACCTTGTATTTACAAATAACTGATCGGAACAGTAATCAAAAAGGTCGCGCTGAAAAGCACGGTTTAAAATTACACGCATACAATATTAATTCCACTGACGACCGCTCGCCACACTGGACACGTCCGCTCGCATCAAAATTCAGAATTTATATGCATCGCGCGGCGCGGAACGCGGCTCCTTATATAGGAGTCGGGGAGGCGTGGCCCGCGTGTGCCGCAAACGGTTCAAGCCAAATCCGACTTTCGGCGCTACAGGTTACGGCGCTGAATCCACTGCGGGTAATGCAACGTGTGTTCGCGGTTCTACAGAACAACGTCTATGAATAAAACTGAAAAATAAGATTTTTTTTCTACGTATTTTTCCAGTATCCCATTTTATGCCAACCAAGTTTCATCGAAATCGAGCCGTTAGTTTTTACGTGATGCCTGCATATACAGACATACAGACAGACAGACAGACAAAAATTTTTTTAATCACATATTTGGGTTTGGTATCGATCCAGCAACACCCCCCGCTATTTATTTTTTCAATATTTTCAATGTACAGAATTGACCCTTCTACAGATTTATTATATGTATATGTATAGATTCGTTGAATTAAAAAAAAATACGTTTCCGTTATATTGTAATTTAAATATGGGCGAACTTAACAGATTTTCAATTTATTTATACCCTATTGAAAGTGCGTTAGTACAGCAACGTGTAGTAATAATGCATTAGGTTTAGCAACTGTCGCCCGTGTAAGTACATCAGGCCCCAAGTTTCGTAATAATCTATTTTCCTGCAACGTGGACTGGGTCGTAAGCGACTGAATTTATTCTTTGTATCACACTGGAAAGAAAATGTGTGACTGGTGTTTTATTAAAAGGAACATTTTACTCTGGAAATGTGAGAAAAACGTTGCCGCTTTTACGGAATATATGAACGTTATATAATATGTGTTGTAAGAGAAAAACGGAATACGAGACAACTTCTAAGGAACCCGTCAGTCAGTGACCTCTAGCTGTCACTTGAAAATAAAGCCTCCTGCAGACACACGCGATTAATCGCGCGGGGCGACATGTCGCGGTCCATTCGCAGTATTTTTAGAGTGGAAATTAGCTTGGCTCGTCGTCGCAGCGCGATTAATCGCGTGTGTCTGCAGGAGGCTTAATGCTTAGAAAGCAAGAAAATGCTTGTTCTAATATACATATATTATCTTGTTAAAGTTTTTTTCATGATAGTATACTTGTTTATGTTAGAGAATGCAACTGTTAGAAAAGCGTGCATGGAAGTCACAATATACGATAGTGTCATAATGCCTTCCTTGTAAATAATGCGACATAATACTTATTTCAAACATAATAGGCGCTTCATAACTTAAGTGTAGGTTTAAAAGAAAATCAACCATGCAATCACATCGTAGGCCGTATTCTGGAAGTCAATTGGAAACTTAGAAAAAAAAAAACAATTTCTTACCGGTGTAAATGACATGACGTTTTTATTTGTATATCAAAGCTGTATCTGTGACCGTACCAACTTACAGGCCATTGACGCGACAAAATCTATTATTTTTTACGTATTTAATATCATTGGTCTCTCTATTCTACATATCCGCAATGTCTGCCTGATTGATTGACAAATCTCAATGAGCACAAAAACTTAACACGATCGGGTGATTATTCCGTCGTATTCGATAGCCATTAACATATATTGTAATTGTCGATAGTAATAGGTTATATGTTCATTAGTAAACATGCTAAATGTATGGTAAATACTTGTTACATTTAGGGTTGCCATGAATTACAACCGAAAATCCGGACTGACCAGCCAGTTTAGCCGGACATTTTGGTGAAAAGACCGGACACCTTTAATTTTTTAGTTCTAGTAAGACACACCATATTTTAAAAACTAAGGCAAGGTTCTGTTTAGCTAAGGAAGAGTCCTCTTGCCGTGCTACAGCGCAAGCCTAACAAAAGCCGGACAGACCTGACGCGGTCTTATTTGGCCGGACACGCTACCATAAAGCCTGACTGTGTCCGGCTTTATCCGGACGCCTGGCAACGCTAGTTACATTGTATGGTTTTGTATCGTGATTAGGATTAGAAAATTATTAATTGCTTTTGTAATTTTCATTGAAATCTGGATAACTGGGACCAAGAGGGACCAGTTTACCAGTTTCTTATATAACCAGACTAAATAAATCTGTCTCATTTAAAGAGGGTGCCTTTAATAGAGGTGGTACTTAATCATTGAGAGTATTCTTTAAAATTAAAACATAGTTTAATTCAATTATAGAAGTATTATAACGATAAAATCAAAAGAATAATCGCAGTTGTAAATCAGGGCTATAGTGTCGGGACCTCAGCATAAGTTCCAGCTTTGGAGGCTTCTCACTTATCTAGGTACCACTTAACTAGGTTTCACTGTAGGGGAAAAATAGGTAATACGCCCTAGTTGACAAAACGCCCCATCATTCTAGCACTGGTGTGGCCGTTGTTGGCGTTCAATATGGCGCTCGGTCTCCGCCATGTTGTACGCTATCAGTGGCCACACTCGCGTGTGGTTCCCAGCAGTAAGTTTCAGTGCTAGAATGATAGGGCGTTTTTCAACTAGGGCGTATTACTTAGTTTTACCTTATATTCACAGTGTGGAACAAATTCTGTGGATACCACTTGTTCTCAATACGTCATCTATAAATCAATCAATGTAGGTTGTCCAGAAATTGACAGGTAGACATAGTTCTTTCGTAAGTTGTGTCACAACATGCTTCGATCAATAATAGTACTAGATTCCCGATGAACGTTTCAAAAACGGCCCAAAAAATACCGCCACAAACAGTTTTGTGACGGTATTTCGAATCCTTATTGTTTAGAAATTAAGTATCATTTTAGAATGACTACTTTTGTACTGATGACATTTTATCTTAAAGAAACATTTTTAAATTGTGAACGTTAAACCTTTGTCGGATGAAAGAACTTAAATGAACACATTTTGCAATGGTAATTAAACTTTATTTTTGAGTATTAAGGTTTATAATAAATTGAGGTTGTTCATACTATTGAACATTTTTCTAAGAAATGTAGATGTTTACGTCTGTGCAATTGTGGCCACTTTTGCAACTCTTTTTTGTTCGTGATCCTTAATCTAGAGCTATTATTGATCGAAGACAACATGTCTTCCGCATCGAATAAAGTTGTCATGTTCGATACATCGAAGCTACAAGATGTTTTCTCAACACTCTTTTACTTTTTTAATTGCCTCTCCTAGAAAGGATGTCTGCGTCCCAGCTGTGGGACCTTTATAGGCTGTTGATGCTATTATTTTAGTCTATGGATCAAAATGAGTTGTAAATCATCATCATCATCATCAGCCTATAAATGTTCCCACTGCTGGGACACAGGCCTCCTCTCTGTGAGAGGGAATGGGCCGTAATCTACCACGCGGACCCAGTGCGGATTGGTAGATGTCACATGTCTTCGAATTTTTGGTTCTAGGACATGCCGGTTTCCTCACGATGTTTTCCTTCACCGTTTTGAGAGCAGTGGTGATGAAATAAATTACACAAAGTAATGCGCCTGGCTGGGTTCGAACCCACGACCTACAACTCGTAAGTCGAGGCTGATACCACTGGGCCACCACTGCTCTCACCATTATTCAATCAACATTAATTAATTTATCATACTGTGCTTCACGCTCCAATTGTTTCTTTCATATCAATTAAGTTCTACTTATATAAACATCTGTGATTTAAGCCTTGAGCTGTATATCGTTTTGTCTACATCTACATTGAGTTTCTTCATCAAAGTCAAGCCGCCATCTAAATGTTCTCATGAAGACTCATAATGCGAATTCAGCAAAAAATATTACAATTTATAACTCTGCATGTAACCAAGTAGATTGATATCAAGCAAAAAACTTACCAGCTGAAGAATTGTTACTCAAATTACATCCAAATGTCAAAACTCTCATAACAAAATAATTGTAACAGGCCGATGTCTGTATTATAAAGATAAACTTTGTCGGCTTTATTACAAAACGTGGTTTAACTTAGACCAAGCTTTAAATCAAAAATCAATTATTGAATTTCGAACTTTATTCCAACTGCTATAAAATTCTAAAATGCACATTGACAACTTAGACCGGGATCTAAACTCTGTTTTTGTATTAATAACTTTACGACAGTAGAAATAAAGTTCGAAATTCAAAAATTCATTTTTTATTTAAAGCTTGGTCTAAGTTAAACCACGTTTTGTAATAAAGCCGTGTGGGTCTTTATTACAGCAACAGACCATCCAAAACAAAGCAAAAATAATTTTGTATCTCTGTCTGTATGTTTGTACACTTATCAGGAAAAAACTAGTGTATAGATTTAAATGCTGTTTTGCCAGAAGTATAAATTAAAATTAAAGTCAAAGTATTTATTTAAAAAAGGCCTGTTGCAGGCAAAAATAATAAAAATACCACATAAATATCTATTTTATTGTAAGAAATTATCTTATTACGATTGTTCTTAGCTTTATATTCTGCAGTACGCGTACGAAGCCGAGGGCGGATGATAGTGGTTTATAAATATCATAAATGACAAACAGATGAATTGCTGAAGTCCCATTAGGTTTTTATCAAAACGTTTAGCAGTGATCTCATCACTAGTATAATTTTAATAGTGTCATCTGTGTTATTATTATCGAATAAACGTGGCAAATACATAGTACCTAATATTTTATATGTACTTCAGTTTTAACACACATCAGAACTTGACTCATTGTTAAAAAAATATATATTAAACATTTTTCGGGTCATCATTTTGTTGATAAAATAATTCCCAATTATAGACGTTGAGACGATAATTGGCAATTTAAGACCATCAATTACCCAACTGTTAGCACTTCAATTGATCGTGTGTGGATATCCTTCATTACTTGGAATACTTGGCTATTAATACTTCCGTACCCCACAAAAACTTTACAGATTTTATTATTTAAAATGTAATCTCCTTTGTATATAATTAATATTATATTCGAAGCATCTCTGTTGAAACTTGTAGGATAAGTAACTAATCTCCATTCACACGAAAAAATAATTTGATTTCATCATCATCATTTCAGCCAATATTGCATTTTTGCATATTGCATTCCATTTCCCTAGACGTATTTTCGAGCTTCAGTATAGGTTCATCTACTTTTTAATGTGGTAAAGGTAAGGTGGGCTTTACCTGGTAATGCAAAACAATCTTAGAGCTAGTTCAACCGTTGAACCTAAAAACCATCAAGAAATAAAAATTCTATATCAATCCAGGTACCGTTGCTTTTCTTTTGACGGCTGCTTCTCATAGGACATATAAATATAACCAGTCAGACAGTAATGTCAATGTGTCTTCCCTAAAAAAGCCGAGACTTTTCATCAATCACACAACCAAATGCAATTACCATTAAGTTTTCTTTGTTTTGATTTCAATAAATATCTTCTAGATCACTCGATACACGCAAATTGACCTAAAGTCCAATAAAATTTGAAAGCATAACGATTCTCGACCTCTTAAACTAAAAACTAGAACGAAAAAGAAGATCGTTAAGTAGTTGGTCATGGTTCTCAGCCAATTTTTCATTTACAACCGTGTCCGAAGTTGCGGAGCACCGCTTTCGGCGATTGTTCAGACTTCTCAAGTGAACTTCGGAAGAACTTGCCCATTAAAAAGTTCTCTTCTCGTGTTTACGCTGATAAACTTGGCCGCAATCAACTTCTTTCACTAATTATTATTGCGGTTTCTTAGTTTTTCTTTAGCAAATTGATTTACGATTCAAGTTGTTTGGTTTTTAATACATCAGTATTTTAGGAATCTACATTCTCTTGAAACCTAAGTCTACGTTTATTTATATAACAGTTAATTGGAATTGAATATTTGCAGCAGGCTTCTCAATTAATTAAGATTGCCATTTTCTTTTCTTTAAGTCTTATTTAAGCCTCTCCAATTCAGTCGCCAACTTAGCCAGGGCCCTCCGACTTTAAATGAGATGCTATTCATAAAATAACCGTGTTTTCAGCATGAAAAATTACGGAGACACGAAACTTAAAAAATGTTGAATTATTCATTGACACCGTGAAACTTTAGAGGTCAACCGATAAGTTTCTTTCAGTCGGCAGTTGACATTTTAGAAATTCACGAACTTTTCGCACGGGATTTGGCTTTACGCAAACGAGGTCGAAGATCGTCACGATAACATTTTCTTTTATTTTTTCTTGGCTTTTTATTTACGGAATGTTTTTTCTTTTTTGCAGGTAATTTATGCGGGGAATCTCCATAAGAATCACCGGACAAGTGTAAGATGTATTTGACAATGGCTTAACAACTTAACACAGCGATCAAGTGGGCAGAAGGCGGAAGACACTTTTCCAAATGGAAAAGGCTTTACTTAAATTTTATGGTCTTTTAGAGAACTGTTCTTCTATAAATTTAACATGATCATAGCAGGTTTAAAACTGAATTTGACTTACAAAACCGACAGTGTCCGGCTTAGAATTTATGGCTACAGTCTAAAGTTCTTGTAAACTAATGTAACGTGAGAAGTTTATGTGCGACTGTCGCAATATATCTGTCACAAGGAAAATGACCCTGTTACCAAAACCAATGGTTATTCACAAGTTAACTAACTACAATTAATGTACTTTTTTAATGATCGCTTTAACATTACGACTTACAATTTGTAAGTGTGTTAAGTTTTACGATGTGAAGGTTTTCTTAATGTGTGCTCCTTCTTATTATGTAGATAATACATATTAATGATTCTGGTTTCTATTAGAATAATTATTGATACGTAAGGCTGAGTACATACTGAGCTCGATGCATTTTTTTTAGATTTTATTTGAATAAATGGTTAATCAATTCCAAAGGTACTTCAACTTTGAGTAGATTTTCAACTGTTTTGCCGTACTTCTATTGTTTGACAAACAATAATTTAAGTGGCTTGATATTTACTGAATGATCTGGGATTTAAATAAATGAAATAACACTACAATTAAGATTAAAATAAATTTATTGAACGCTAAACCGTTTTGATATAAATTTATGAACCACTTAAATGGATATATATCCATTTCTGTTTGAATAAATCTGTTGGTTGATTTAAAATACCTATCGGAATAGCATGGTTAAAGTATTGGGGATATCCGACAGCTGATCACTTGTTATATCTCGCTTGTATTGACTGGGCTAGGTAAGCAGTACCGCCCACTACTCCAATCTCAATTAGTATTGAATACATTAAAGTTTTGGCGCAATTGATTATTATCGTTGAATAATCTAACTTTATGTAGCAATGCTGGAAATGTCTGTCTGAGAAATATTACTTTCTGCAAAAATATTTATCGAACATATTTTTGCATGCTTGCAATCTATACATAAAAGTAAAACTTCTAGTTTTCTGCAAAATGAAATATAAGGCTATATTAGAAGATGAAAACCATTGAGCTTTTCATGTGTCAAACCTGATTTTCTTATCTCTTCAAGCTTTTTGTCATGAAGTCCGAATTGTGGACAAAACATAAATAAAACAGTGAGTAGTACTTTAGTGAGTTTTATTTTAAATTGTATTTTTGTGTTAATTCACCAAAAAAAATGGTTTAGCTATCTATTTATGATTAAGAATTTGTATAGCCTGTAAGGGTCGTATCCGGCGTTTTGTAGTTCCATACCGCTTAAAGAAACAGTCTTCAAATTGTTAATATCCATCTAAGCAGGTTGTATAACAATATCTTTATGATTGGAAAACGCGAAAGCTTTTTATGACAACGCGATACCTGTCTGATGTATCGTGATTATTCGTGATACGGGGCTTAGTAGTGCGGAGTGCCGCATTCAGACACCCACGTGACTGCGCCTACGCACGCCTTGTACGGTCACATTACTTAGTATGGGCTTCATTTAGTGAGGTCAACTTTCGGCTGGCGTTAATAAGATGTTTATTTATATGAAAATAGTGGGCGACGCTACTAATAATGTGGTGAAGTGACGTGAAGTGATTGGTGCCACCCACTGTAGGTGTAAGGTACTAATACTAAGATACGCATTTATTGCCAAAATTCTCGCTCTAGGTCTCAATTTGGGTTAGAACCTAATAATAACGAGCTTGTCGCATTGCACCACCTTCTAGTAAGACACGGGTAACAAACACGTCGTCCATTGAGATGCTACTAAACGATATGCCGAGGACGCCGTCGAAATTGGCGGCCACGAAGGCGAGGCCGGCCATGGGTCCAGGGTACATGTCGCGCACCGTGATATCCCCCACGGTGACATCGTCCTCCGAGAGGAAGCCGGAAAGGTTGCCGGAGCCGTAGTGGATGGCAAACTCGGTACCGTTGGTGCGATGTGTGCTCGATTTGGAGCTGTCATACTTGTTGTGTAGCACTTTTATAAAACATAACGGAGTTTATAATTAATTTATTGAAAATAAAACAATACTGTAGAACCTGCGGCCGGAGCCGTGGTAATAATTGTAATGAATAAAAAAGGAGTTGAAAGTGACGCAATGACAGATTGAAAATTCGAAATACAAATGTTTAAATTTTAAAAATCGAAATAGAAAAATAAAAAGGGAAGAGGTTGAAGGAACAGAGGTGGAGCACCCACTCTGTTACAAGCTCATCTAGAAGGACAGACTTGTTCCAGTGAGTGAAAAAGATAGAGCTATACAAGTCGTCTAGCGACACTTCGTTCACTCACTGAAAATTACTCTGGCTTTAAGACGTAATAATACGGCCCACCGCTATGCTACTGGGATAGCTCATCCGTCACCGTAGTTTACAAATACTAGGTGCCTTTGCTCGGGTGAACGGTCTAAGAGGTGAATAAGTTTTTTCACGTGTTTTAGCGATTCTGATCGAGCAATGCAATAAGGGCTAAGGTATGTAAAGTTACGAAATTCGCCAGTTTCGACATCTTGTCTGACTAGTATTCAACGTATTAATTTGCACTGTAATAGAAATATCTGGTTCTATCTACCGTAACGCCTATTTATCGATTAGATCCAATTTGCACTTTATGGAGGCAGATCACAGATAGTCTAATTTATAATTTAATCAAATCAGTGGCCGGTTGTATTATCATGTCATTTATAAGTGAGCAAATAGTGAGTGCTTTACGAATTTTAAGTTGAAGTATAAAGCTCGGTTCAGAAATGCAATTAAGAGATGTTGTAAGAATGTTTAGAAAGGTAGAGACCGTATAGAGGGAAATATTTGTATGTCCTAACTGGTAGTTGTTCGAAGTCTGGTAATTTGTGTTTCTTTTGTAAACGCACACCAGCGATATGGCAGAAGCTATCGCTAAAAAAACTACTTTGGCGCTAAAATGCTTGGTGTGTTTGCTATGCCATCTAGGGTTACCAACTTTTTTTCTATCAAATACAGTATTTTTGAAGTTATTAACTTAAAAATATAGTAGATGGCAAAAAAATGGAAAAGAAAATAGCATAATTATGTGGTTAAAATATGTACTTTAATTTTTAAATGAATCTTTTTTTGCAAAAATGCGCCTTAATAATTATTTTTTAAAGCTATACTACTGTTAGCTATCTTATGTCATTGGAATAAGATTCATTTTAGCTTGGCTGCTATCGTCGCGATTGCGTGCGTAATATTTCGCGGTAGACCCCCAGAGCGGGCTTTAGTTAAGGCTGCGTTCCGCTTTACGCAAAATATAGTAGTTTCGCCTACTATACATATTTTTTAGAAATATAGTTTTGGGGGATTTAGGATTTGATCCCGTAAAATAGTAGGATACTATATTTATTATATAGTAGGGTTGGCAACCCTAACGCCATTTGCAAGATTTTAACGAACCCTTTTGTGTTAAGTTAATTGCTGACGCTGTGCAAAACGTGTACAAGTTTACCCAGATTTAGTGATTCCGTATCAACAAATTATCTTATGTGACTAAAGTTGATAGATCTTCAAAGTTCAAACAATACAGTAGCCTGTATTGTTAGCAGATTGTTTTAGCCCTCAATTCAGGCATATCGTAATAAATAACATAAATAAATCTCTACATGAACACACGTCCGTGTTAATACTCCGGAACTCATCACAGTCGAGTGTCGAGTCGCACTGACCTTTTGTAAGAGTAGGTCGCGATTGATGGAACATCGCCAAAACCTAGCTCTGAGCTCAATGCTTTGAAGTCGTCACAGGAAACCGTCTGTAATATCTATTTATTGTGACTTCTTAAAACATCCACTTTAAAGAAAGGTAGGAAAGCTCTAAATAGGTATGTCAAATGTGGCCACAAAGTGGCAAAATATTGTCTCCTTTTTTATAAGTGAATATCTTCAGTTCACGAAAAATTACGGGCCGCAAGGAGGAAGTTCTATAAGATAGAACTAAATGTAAAAGATAAAGTTCAAGTTAAAGTTCAAGATAAAGTTGAAGTTAAATCTATGACAGGCTCGTCGGCGACCTCGTCGTAGAGTGTCATACTCGTTGTGAATAGCATTAAGTGATAGGTGGCCAAAGTACACTCGTTGCAAGTACTAAGGCAACGCACCCAATTCGAAATGAACAAAAAAAAATCCTAATCTTTTCGCTTAAAAATTGCTTGTCATATAAAATTCTATTCTAGAGAGTTTTCTCGAAGGAGTGGACACACAATGGGTTCTGCACAATGAGTATTGACTCGGGGGAGATCAGATAGGAAAGCGCTGTGACGTCAACAAATATGATGAGAAAAGAATTGCTAGGAGACTGGGTTCTGCGGGAGCTCCGTCGCATGTCCTTCGGAAAAATGGAAAATTGATGCGATGTAATGGGAAAATAATTTCTGTATTTTAAAATGATTTAAAGAATAAAATATGATAATATCAATGCGAAAATTAGTTTCATAAGTTTGTAACGCTTTCACGCGGAAATCGCCAAACTAATAAAGATAGATAACTATCTAGGGAACTCCCTAGAGACGGGTATAGGCAACTTCTTATCTGCACAGAACTTGAAGAAATGAGAGAGGGCGAGCGAAGTTGCGGGCTAAAGCTGGTATTCAAGTATTCATTCGTTAGACTCAAATTTTGTGAATCTCAATTACTTTATGGGCTTTAAGCCTGGGAACGGCATTGGCGATAGTTCGATTATGTTATGAGTAGACAATGATCGCCATTTTAAACACGTGTAGAGTACCTATTACTCTACCCATTGTATTCATCATAGTAAAGTAATGAATCAATGATTTCATAAATGTTTTAGTCATAATTATGATGGATAGGTAGCACTCCTATTATTTTTTGATGGCTTATTTAGATTGGTAATTCTTGTTTATTTATTTTTACTTGACTGACTGTTGCCTGCGGCTTCTCTTGCTTTCCTTCAATAATCGTCTCTAAAGTCCCATTAAATTTTTGTACCAGAATTTTGAAAAAAAATTGACCTTTTGCCGTGAAATCGGATCATACGTAAAAACAAACATATATATAAGCGTTAATGCTCGTATTTATTAAATTATTGTAGAGATGTAGAGGATTTTTGTTTTTAGACCCGTGATTTGTTACCATTATTCATTGAAAGAGATCGGCATAGTCAGCTTTTCTCTATTGGTTACAGTCTAATGTGACGTAATAACGCAGAATACTAAACTTGTTTAATGTTTTAAACAGTAAGTTACCTCTGTGAGCCTCGTGTTTAAGTTTTAAATTAATCTAATTGGACGTGTAATCCGATCTGCTATTGAAGTGCGTCATCCGCTGATACATGATACAGTTGTTTCTAATCCACATTATCGCTTGTGTTAGTATTCATTGACTAGTCACCGTGTTTTGAAACAATGACTATGTTAACATAAACTACAATGTACGCCTGGCATTGAAATGTATCGCCTACAATGTTTTAATTAATAATAAATATAGTAATCGTGTCGCACAAGTTATAACAAAGAGGCTTACGTGGTTACAAGTATGTGTGATTTGATTGATTTGAATTCTAAGCAGTAGTTAGAATATTAATTATAATAAAGTTTGTGATACATGACGCTTATGGGGCAAACGTGACCAAATATCGCGGAATTCTCAAAGGTATTGATGTAGAGTAGACATGCCTTTGCTCAAAATAAGGTGCGTGATAAAAGCCTACACGAAATACGCAGATTTTTAAATAGAAAAGTTCAAAATCCTTTACAAATTAGGTCCAATTTTGAAAAGCACAAGCAGTATTCCTTGAAGATATAAATTAACCCATAATATTGAATTAATATTAGATGGGCAAGGAGTATTTTCAATTTTAAAATCGAATTTTGCGCCTCTGAAAATGAAAAGACCTTTTATGCCAAGAAGATAACAAAAGCCCCAAAGTAGGAAACCTATACATTAATGCAAAGTGAGCTTCTTTACGATTGGAATGCAAAAAACCTTCAATTGAACTTAGCATTAGTACTTTAAACATAATTATAAATGAATAAGTATGAATTTAATCCAACTTCGAGTGTCTATTAATAGTATTAACCGGTACTTACTCCCAACTTGATAAGATACAGTCGATAGATAAAGTTTATCACTATCTAACTTGGAATTAGCATTATTCAATTCAGTATTCCGTAAGTACTGTGATAAACTTTAGTGGCAGATTGTACGTGCAGCGAGTTGCGAAATTTGTATTGTGTTGCATTCCCCGGTGACCTTTCATACAGCATTCATACAATATCCATACAACAATTGATGTCACTGACTGCAACTGTCCTATAACAAATGTATTTTGTGACTTCATTGGCTCCCGAGTTGTAAACGTTGATATTTTGCTTGTTCAGAATTCTGTGTGAGTCGCTTCGAAAAGATAAGTGTCTTATCCCTCGTATGATATAAAGTTAACAAATAACTTGAAGTTGCGGAGTTTTATCTGATAATTGTGAATTGAAAAACTGTCTAGAGTCTTGTTTGAATCATTCTTTTCATTTTTGTCAATGTACTCCATGATTTCTTTTTGGCCATGTACACGTCTTATTTTTGACATCCTAAGGAAAAAGTCTAGCAACATTGAAAAAGAAATGTCTATGCAAGCATAATAATAAAATCATCAAGTCGACGGCCGCAATTCCGTGTCGCCAAACGGATAATAGTCCAATCATGTGGACACGCCACCTCGGCTGCTGGTGTGATTTAAGGCAAGGCCACATCCACACAACACGTGCCTCCGGCACGTAACGATGAGTAAGTCATTCCTTAATATGACTACCGCCTTATAAGATTTTCCTCGAAGCTCATTTCTTGTAAGGGTTTCCGAGATTTAAGGAAAACTACATATCTCTCTTCTATATGAGCCTGTTACACACTAATGAGATTCTAATGAAAGAAGTGTAGGTATACTTTATTTCTATTGGTTATTTGAAAAAAGGCTCAAAATGCTTACTCAACACATGGTTAGGATTTAATAATAACTTTACCAAGTTTGTCCTTTCCGTTGCCATGTAAATTTGGTTATGGTCAGAAATACATTAACTGTATCGATTTAATTTCCTGTTTTGTTCCACAACTGTACTTAGTTTGAAAGTTACCAACTAACATCACCAGCGTGATTGTTCAATTGTTGAAACTGCTGTGAAATCATCTGCACTCGCAGGGTTGATTCGTTACAATGGCTAAACACTTCGCAATTGTGTTTGCACTGACTAGGAAAAACGAATGAAAAGCTCACCTTTTTAACTCACTTTTTATTAACCCCTTAACTGCTGTTCACAAGCACCGTATTATGTTGAGTTTAACTCTCAAAGTAATCTGGCGAAGTAGTTGAGTTTCAATTGCTCTCACTTTTGCACAAGTTGGAAAGATATTCCTGCATACATTTTTATGAATGTTTACCTAATAAATATTAAAAAGCAGTTATCTGCATGGCTTTACGAGTTTGCCATAATGCTTCCACGTTCCTTTGTGGCTGATATGACGAGCGAGCATCGCAATAACTCTAAATACATTCATAATAACTTTTTATCGCGGAAACTATAATAATGGCTGTTTAGCTGTAAAACTTTTACATTAATGAACGTGGAACCGGGTTAGATTAGTTTAATGCTGCAGTTTTTTTGGAAATCTGTGTCGCGTGCCATAATTGCGTTGTCGGTATTTTGTCATGAAGGAAATACTTCACACGTTTTGATAGAACAAAAACGCTTTTGTGCATCAAATTAGGCTTTATTTTGATGTCGCATAAAATGCTATCTAATGTCTGATAGCCGTGACTGCCCATATTAATCCGAGTTACATAATAGGCATGAAGGAAGGTCACCCTCGTCATAGCTTCATAGTCAACTAGTTAATGCGAGCGACGGCGCAGGAAGGAGCTAGTTACTCATAAATCCATTTCTTGCGATATGGGTTAGTAGCGGCAAGCCGTGTTGTCGACCGCGGGATAATCGACACGCAAGCCGCGCGGCATTTTAGGGTTATTTATGTTTCTCACCTACACTGTAATAATGTCAAACTATTTATTTTATACTTTATTTATGAACTGAGTTGGCGTTGATGTATTAAATCGATATGTATGAAATTGTAACTGTCACCGTAGCGTGAAATTGTGAGTGGAGAAAAAAAACGTAAAACTGAATGTATCGTATAAGTTTTTTGTTGGCACATTTAATGCACTAGGTACTAAAAAAAGCTCAATGGACTATAAAAAGATGTTTGAAGAGTGTAATTTAAATAAAAAAACCGGATGCTTTACATCTTTTTATTTGAGTCTAACGTAGTCATTTGCAATAAAAATGTCTATGTTCTAATGAATCGCATTTCGTCAGACAGGGTCGGTGACCAATGATCTGATGATTTAAAACTGTGAGGTCGTGATGACTCAGTGGCCATCATTCTACCGTCCATCCGTCCGCACTCCGGCACTCCCCGCCATTTAAGTGCTACAGACCGCTATGAAATTTTACTGGCGCAATTATTTTAGCGACCGTAGGTAAGCTTAGGAAATATTACAAAGGATGCCTTGTTGGCTATATTGCGCTGCTGTTCTGAGTTTCTTGAACGTTTCACGGGACTTTAAACATAGATTTATTGGCAACGATTCACAAAAAGGTTTCCATATTTTCATAATTTTGCAATTTGAAATGTATTGTGCTATTCTAGTCCTACTTTGATATTAATTCTATGAACATTCGCGATCTAATATAAGATTCTCATCTACGAAAGTTTGTTTAACAATTATCGCTTTCCAGAGAAAACTGTTCGAGCGAACAGTTAGTATTTCTCGCAAGGAAATAGTTGCTTAATCAACATTGTTTTCTGTATAGTCGCGCTTATATTTATTGTTGTAATCGGCACTCCTTCGCTCACGAATATATGTGAATTGTTAAAAGATACTATTGAAAAATAATCCACGCTATCGCAACACCCACTCTTAATTTGGGAGGCGTGCCATCGATCTAAAACTATCGATTTATAAACATGTTGAGTGATCTTACACATAATAATATATTGTTATTCTATTGTGGTCATTGTGATATTTGAGATAATATGATAATAAAATGGTATTTTTATTTTCTAAATCGCCTCTCTTATCGCCGTTAGTTTTATAGCGAGGCCCACCTTGGACGATGGTTGTTGCATCACGCTCATTCGTATCTCTCTAGAGTCGCAGCGTTTAATAGCACAAGGAGTGGCAAATTTGATGAGATTGTATAGAGCATACAAATATATTGCTACTATATAATCTTGCGACCATTCTAAACTGTACAACACTATAAATCTTAGACCAATAATTACAAACGGATTTTATGCGAATATTTAAACGTTATCTAAGCAAGTCTCGGTTAAGGATAATTTACATCGCTGAACAAAGAATTTAATGTTTATTTACTCCGTTTAGCAAAAAACAGTTCTTTTCAAACCTTTCTTCATCTGAAGTTTAAATAAATTGCCTTTCAGGGAAGTCTTAAAGTCGGCAAGTTTACGTGCCGCCCTAAGACAAGTAGGCAGGAGAGCGATGGACAAGGGTAGGAAGGAGGGAGGCTCTCATTACCATGCTCCGGCCGTCGCGTAAAACACTGATTTTATTAATTTCACTGGAGCAATTCTGTCTGAGCAAAGAATAAGTCACCCTCTTTCTTGGCGTAATGTTATAAAAGGTGTCAGGGGGGCGAGTTCCCCCATTTTCCAGTGTTTTATCATCAATTTCGTGTTTTTCCTGGTGATCACGACAATTTTCCGCGATTTATTCTTCAAAGCGGTGAGTGTGACCTTCTGTTTAAGTTATCGCACTTTTTAAACTGTTTTTTATTTATGGTTTTATGATGACAGTTGGCAATAAATAAATGATTCCGTCTACATATAATTAATGCCTACAAATTCACCGTTTGTTTTTAACTACTAGTCTTTAGAATGTATACCTCTTCTATATAATTATGCAAGTCTACCAGCATTTATTTATACAGTTAGCTATACAGCATTTAGGTCTAACTAATGAGACGTTACAGCGGATGCTGCGAAGATGTTAAAACTAATGTAGCGACCAGCAACTTTGTAATAATTACTTTACTATAATGTTTTGCACTTGTTGTACATGTTGTTGAAGTGTCAACGGGACATCGGGACCGAGTGAAGTGTCAAGCTTGTTATCTTGAAAACGTTGTTTGTCCCCGATAGTTACGAGATATAGGACAGGTTAAGCTCCTTTGTACACAACGCGATACCTTGCGACTTTGGTATCCATTGACGCGTGCTTGTATACGAACCTCTATGGATTTGTATTGCGATAGGCTTGGATACTGAAGTAGTAAGGTGTAGGAGACATTCTTTTGTAGGGCTAACAAAACAAGCTAAGTATGTGGAATTTTCTGTAAAAAATTTAGAAGCCTCTTCACGAAATTGTGACATAACGTAAAGTAAAAGGGAGCTCTGACGTAATTTGATGGATAAAATTAGTACCTCGTTCGTACAGTAGAGGTAACTACCACATAATTTCATGTCGAAAGACTACCTACAAGTAGCTTCGTGTACAACGTATGGTCAAATACGTAGGATTCGTGCTTGGGCATCTGCGCTTAGGCAAGTATTTAAAATATGAAAATATTTGAGTTAGTGATTGATTATTAGTTTTTGCGATGAATTTTATATTTTTAATTGAATAAAATGGTAATGTATTTTTAAGCTATTGCATAGCTTAAAAATACATTATTATTATAAAAAAAAAGTTCGGGAGACTTCGGCAATCATAAATGTACGGACAGACCTGGACAGACGTGCTCATAAAGGTACGAAGAGGGATTTACTTTTTCTTACTGATTCTAAACGGCCAGCTACAAAAGGAGTTTTCACAATGAAACCTACTTATAAAATTCTCCTACAACAAAGAAGTTCTTTATTACAGTAGTGCACCACAAACATTTTAAATAAATTATATTCTTGTTAAATATACGCGATAAGCGTTTTTTTCTTTTAGAATTAAAAAAAAAATGTTATGCAATAGCTTCACCGCGGCAGTCTCCGAGTGCCACATGTATTTTTTTTTGTAAAACAATAGGTACATTAGGTACCATTTTAAAAGATTTCATAGTTCTAATATTTACAATGACGTAACCTTCTCAATTAAGTTTGAAAGGTATTTATTTGAATACGTTTAAGTTATTCTAAACTTTGAATAAGCTTTAAATCGAGTTCTCAGTTACTTATTACTTAGGTACCTACAGAATAAATATTCAGTCCCTTTATTTATGAATATTCAAGTACTTACGTACATAGGACTTTAATATTTTAAGACTTTGTATTTCACTAGGAATTCTAAACCGTTTACGTAAATGTTTAAAAAAATAATTTAAAGAAAAACAAAAGACCCGACTGCGTAAAGCCTCCTGCAGACACACGCGATTAATGGCGCTGCAACAACGAGCAAATTTCCACTCTAAAAATACTGCGAATGGATCGCAACATGTCGCCCCGCGCGATTAATCGCGTGTGTCTGCAGGAGGCTTAAAAACTAATTTTTAAAATACATGAAAAAATTAACTTAAATAAAAACTAAAAAGAAAGAAACAAGCCCAGTAGTTTAGAATTCTGTTAAGTAATGCTAAATAACTACACAATTGAAATAGTTTTATTGATACACACATAAAACAAATCATAAATTCTAATGCAGAACAGAACGACTCACAGTCGGTTCCCATTCAATTTTACCAATCAAATCTTCCCAAAGGGCCCCGATAAAAGGAACCTAAAGATGATTTTAACACTTTCACTGTCCATGCATTACATGTAATGCACTGATGAGTTAGCTCCGTACGTCCGTGCATGACATACATTACACTATTAACAACTTGGACAACACTATTGGTCGACGGTTGAAGTTCATACGTCCATGCATCGTATATAACGCACTATTGGACGTGCAATAATTGTATCGATAATTGTCTTAGGACAGTGAAAGTGTTAAAATACCTATTCAACGACACCCCACTTGACATAGTTCATCGACTTTTTTTTTTAATTTTGACAATATGGCATCTGGTTGTCGCTGTGGTGAATTTTGATTACTGTCATGTCTTTAGTGACACTCGCAAGGTTAAGACGAATCGATTGACGTAAAATTATCAAAATCGGCCTACGCTTTTGGTCTCTAGAACGCCACATTAAAACAAACATACATACATACATAGACTGATAAACACATTCCCTCCTTTGCGTCGCGCAGTCGGGTAAATAGGGCCATTTTAAAATGTCGAAAGCAATCAAGAAAATTCCGAAATAAAATGTTAAATACGCTCGTGATTCCCAAATTGGTTGACAATACTAACGAAACGTTATTTGTTTCATATTAAAAAAAAAACAGTTTTTTTAAATGAGGTACCATTTGTTTCATATCGTAGATATTCCATTTTTGAAATACAACCAATCAGTGTAACACCCGCGTCGATTCCGATTGGAAATCATTCCGAAACGTTGCAAGCCTGATGTGACTTTAAAAAGATGTCTTCATCTTTAAGTCACATCATGTTTAATGCACATTAGATGCACTCATCAGCACTTATTAGTACCACCCACGCCAGTGCATCGGCCTCAGTAATTCGACTTAATCATCTCACCCACTGCGATAATAATTAAAGTATTAAACCCCTGAGATCATTCGAGCAATCTCTTTATGTTAATAACTTCATCAAAAACCTCTACAGAATTTGTCTTTATAAAGACAGATAAAAATGACACGGTTTTTGAGATTGGAAAATTTTATGAGTCTAACTTTTGACCTGGACTATCATTTTCCACTTGGCAACGAATGGGTGGGTGGGGAACAGCAATCGGCAGGTCATTAAGGCCTTTACGAGTATCTGATAATTACAAGTTCCCATAAATGGTTAAGAGGTGTTTATTAGCAGCTTATTGCACTGCAGGGCGTAAAATATTGAATTAAATTAACAGGTAGAGGCGTAATAGCTTTGACGAAAATGTTGAACGTTATTAATGTTGTTATATAACGCCTATGTAGCCTGCCGCTATACTAGGTACGTTCCCAATTTGTTTCTCTTTACTAGGCTTCTCGAATCCTTTTGTTATTTTCAACTTTTATGAACTAAAGACCTCATTATATTCGTACCAGAGACAAAGACCTCAGACCTCATTTTATTTGTTTCAAAAGCAAACTTTTCAGTCGTACACAAATCAGTCAAATATGTAAATGTAATAAAATAATTCTCACAAAAGTTGACGTAAGCAATCACAGGCCAGTTCTCGTATATTTACCAAAGGTAATTTCTTGCCCAGACATGATTTAGTTACCTACATAAATATGTGAGTGGGGTTTGTTTAGGGCAAGTGAAGGGCACTTTAGGGCTCGCAGGACGGGGGGGCAATGCCCTCGTCTTCAAGTCTGTCATGATACCTTCTTTCTAAATGTTTCAGACTACGAAATAACGGTGGCATTAAATTTTACACCGGTCTTTATTGCGTCCACTGTTTTAGTTCGTTTAAATTTTATTGTTGTGTAGGTACTCGTACATAAAATTTGTAAGGTACTTGTATGAGTAATACATTTTAGTGTGACGATATTCTCATTGTTTAAAGAGGACATTGAGTCGTTTTGTTTGTTTTAATGTTGTGTAAAAGCATGGTGTTCTTCGATCGTCGTTATAAAAAAAATCTAAAATATCAGTTCACTCAATATTACTGCGACTTAGAGTCTTTCTCCTTAGTTATTGACAACTGTATTCAATTTGGGATCAATCCAACAAAGGGTCTACATTATTGCAAAAATAATTAGTTCACATATTGCCACCAATACGACGGCATCGGTAGAGTGAGCCATGTTCGCGCGTGAATTATCACTTGTCATTATCTGCGAACGATTTAAATAAGATAGGATGCCCAAGCAATGGCGGCGGCGGTTTATCCTTTGAATTAAATTAAAACAACCCTTGTCAGGCGCGCCACATATTTCACAACACACACAATCTGACACCTCGAGCCACGCCGGAGAACCCAGCATTAAGATAACTCAGCTCAAAGGAATTTTATGTAAATTAGCCACATTTTTGCTTGTTGTTTTTCTTATATTTTTGCATACCTGTAGGCCACCGTGCGAATGCAACTAATGAACTTGGCCTTTTTATTTTAATCTCTGGCGTTGAGTTTGTGGCGCAGGCGCCGCTCTGACCAACATTTTAATTAAGTGTTAATAAAAGTGATTTATAATGTAAATGTTATCGATTCTGTGTGAATTAGATTTGGTTGTAATTTGATTTTTATTACTTAAAGGAGAATCTTCAGGTAAAAAAACAAGGATAATTGCTGGTTTAATTAAAGTGTTTGTTGATGTGTTCATGACCGATATTTTCTGACATTTGAATAAGGCATTGTCAGAAAATTATGTGACTCCGCATAACAATCATGAATGAGTAATTGCGATGGTAATAATCTTGAGATTCAAATTGACTTTGACAGTAAAAACTCTATAACTCTATTTCCATAGCCAAATAACTGGGTAATTTAAAAAAGTGTGTTTGACATTGACATTCAAGTTTTATCAATGTAAATAAATCTGGTACAGAAAAAAAACGTGCAACTAGATGTTAATTGTGTACGATTACCAGGAGCGTGACAGGAAAAGCTGACCGATTACATCGAGATGTGGATCGTATCGCCTGTTCGTGGAACAAGTAATTATTTTATTGACGTAATGGGACCTAAAGGTAGGGTTGCCTACGATACTCTAATATGGAAAATTGTGCCCTATTTTCAGTTCTTGAAGGCACTTTATAATTTGACAAAGTAATAGAGTACGCTAGAAAATTTATATTGACGTTGATTTAATTTGAATTAAATTCTGCTATTTCATCATTTCTTTTTCACCATGTTTGCATAGTGAGTTTCAAAAAGGATTTTACTCAAACATCACAACTATTATTAAACTAAGTTTTTTTTAATCTGTCACTATTTAAATGGGCCTCATTATAAAAAATGTGGGTAACCCTAACCGTTTCCATAGACAACACCTACACACACGGCTCTATTTAAGCGGTTTTTACCGACTTCAAAAAAAAGGAGGTTATCAATTCGACCCGTATGTATGTAATATTTCCAGAACTGCCCAGTTTTCGTATATGTTAATCTATATCAGCGTCTGAACAAATGTGCCAAATTTCATAAGTGTATGTATGTATGTATGTATGTATGTATGTATGTATGTATGTATGTATGTTTTTATGTTTGTGCACGCATATCTCCGGAACTACAAGTTCGATTTACGTAATTCTTTTTTTGTTGAACTAGGTATTGTTCAACTTAGGGTACACTGCAAGTTTCATCAAAATCGGTTCAGTAGTTTTAGAGATATGGATTTTTTTGCTTACTTGGATTGTGGATTTTCTAAGTCGATTGAATGTTTGCTCGCAATTATCTCGCGTTTGGCTGAACCGATTTTGATGCGGTTTTCAGAAAAGTGTTTGTTACATTCTGGGGAAGGTTTTAGTATATAACAGTAGTGAATATTTCGTGACCTTGCCCGCATAGATCCGTTTTTGTTGCTCACTTGGATTATAGATTTCTAAGACCCGATTATACGGATCTTTGTTGAATATCTGAACTAAAAAGGGTAAAATAAAAACTTTTTTAAAAAAAGAACCGACTTCAAAACCAAACACAAAAAAGTGTAAAATAACTTTTCTTTCGGAAGTCGGTGGCAAATAGTCAATGACACAACAAAACAAAGCCACCGACTTCCGAAAGAAAAGTTATTTTACACTTCTTTGTGTTTGGTTTTGAAGTCGGTTCTTTTTTTAAAAAAGTTTTTTTTTTATGTCATTACATGGTATTCATTGTTTTTCAACGAAATGAGTGTAGAGGTAACCGCTTTGAAGTGTGGGTCGGTCAAATCATTGTATTTTATCACACAATTTGTACAAAAATGAACAAATTAACGTGTGCAGAATGCAGAATAGAGTTCGCAAATAAATTGCTCGTGTTTTTGAAAGCGTGTGTTTTTTGCTCAGTTTAGATTAACTTTTTGATAACAAAAGTAATAACTCAATTTGAAGATATGCACGATAAAAAGATGATTAACATAAAGTGAATCGGAGCGTCTGCAAAACAATTCCGCCATTATGACTTAGTTTCAAAAAAAGAATTTGATTATAATAAGTATTAATGACAGTTTTGCGTTGTTGATCTCTTTGGCATGGAAAGCGTTATTGCTCAGTACGAGGACATGTATTGAGTCCTTTCGGGTTCGATTCCCGGGTTCGGCAAAACGTTAACAGGAAAAGCTTATTATCGTTTAGTCATTTGTCATGTTTTTGAGTTTGGATCTTCATTAAGTTAATGGCAATAATATCAGTAGTAATTGGATGAATTGTATTACATTTTAACTAACGAATTTTTAGTTGAATTTATATTTTTATTACTTCAATTTTAATTGTTGTTTTAAACTTTTTATTTATGTTTTCAAGGATTCTGTTTTCTAGTTCATCAGCAAGAAATAAAAGGCTTTTTATTTTTATTTAATTTATTGGCAATAGGGTTCCATAGATGCCTGAAAAACATCATCATCATCATCTCAGCCATAGGACGTCCACTGCTGAACATAGGCCTCCCCTTTAGATCTCCACATATACCGGTTGGAAGCGACCTGCATCCAGCGTCTTCCGGCGACCTTTAAAAGGTCGAAAAACATAAATGGAAAAAAATAATAACGTGAGACTTCTAAATGACTGGCGAAATGTGGGAGTAGGTACTATTTATGTTCACCACTGCCTTACCCTTTTGGGAAAATAGGCGTGATGAATGAAAGCAAAACGTAACGATGGTTATTCTCAAAACAATTGTAATTAACGACACGTGCGAGATAATTTATCACGGGTTGGGTAATTGGGACCCAAGCACGACACGATCGTGATTCAGAATTATGGCGAATTTATCTACGAAAGCTGTTTGTAGTTCTTGCAGTTAAGGTTTTATTTAAACTTGTTTAAATTATAAAGTTTTCAAACAAAAAAAAGCAGTCTAATTTCGTTGTAAAAGTAACTTTTTTAAATACATAATAATCCGATAAAACTTTTAGTAACGTAAATAGGTGCGTCCTCACAGAGCGCGCAGCCTCGCGAGGCATTTTCCGCGCGAAGCAGCTCGGTTGGTGTGGACGTGTCTCGGGCGAGGAAAGTGACAGCGCTGCCGCGGTCGAGCGACCGAGCGCCCGAGCCGGCTTTTGTTTTGCTCGCGTATATTGTTTCGTGCCTCGGTCGAAAAACAATAGACGCGTCCACACACAGTGAGCAGCCTCGCTTGTCAGTTTCCTCGCGCAGCAAATGCCTCGCGAGGCTGCGCACTCTGTGTGGACGCACCTAATTAATATATGCAAACTTTTATAACTTGTAGACCCATGTATACCTATATTGTTTATGCCTAAGGTAAAATAATGACTTCGTCACGAGCAAAAATACATTTTCGAACGCGATTTTCTCGTAAAATACTGGTTTTTACATAAAAAATCACCTATTTCGTATTAGTATGGTTTCCAAAATAGACTATTCATGAAATCGCTGTAAAACGCATAAGGTTAAGATCATCGCTTTAGGATTCTGCTAAGTGTATAAGAATAATTAATTGCTCATGACTGTTAATATTCTTATTCCTACTCAACAATTACTTCATACTGACGAAGAATATATTAGGTACTTGAGTTACCTACTTAGAAGATGTCAATGAACTTCTTATTAGTTTTGTAAATAGAGACTTATTATTCGATGATTCATAGTCTTTGCATACTTAAAATGTCAAATGATTTGAATAACATTTTAATAATGCAAAAAGTTTAGCATATAAATAATAGTATTTGCCATGTCACAATATTTGACAGTCTGTGAGTGAGTCATGCCAAATTACAAGCGCTGTTTGAAGAATTTATAAATGCTACACTAATTTTGTCAGTATATTAAAACGTTTGCCAAACAATATAATAAAAAATAATTTAAGAATGACGTTCATGGAATTAACTTAAACTTTAATGCTAGCCATATACTTACCTTTTAGGCGGAAACCTCTCGCGCCCGGCATTGGCCAGGGCCATGCTGCGGGGCGAGGGGAAGCGGTCGCCTCCTTCTGCGAAGCAGTCATGCTCGCGTAGGAGGAGGCAGGCCGTGAGAGGGAGAGGACAGCGTCCTCCCTCCGCCCCAGCCGCAGTGGTAGACACCCACGGCGACGGACGTCGCAAGACGATCTCCGGCCACCGTAGGCGCGGCGAGTCATGGACCATGCTCGGGTCGACGGTGCGTTGTGTTCCACGCGCGCCTCAAAGAGCGTCAGCATGATGACGGGCCCCCCTTTAGAGGGCCAAAGCCTGCCGGGGTCGCGGGACTTATTCCATTACCGTGACTCTGGAACGCAAAGGGCTATTGAGGGACACCGTGGATTTTAGTCAGTACAAGTCTGACAGTCCCTCCCGCCCTGCCCTGGGCGCTGTAAAGTAAAATAGTGAAAACTCGTGATAAGGGCTCTGTTAACTTGACAGTATACCTACTTAAAGGTGTATTTATTTTATCGCGGTAAAATCATCAAATGAGTCCTCCCACCCAGGGCATTGCGGGAGGGACTGTCAGACTTGTACTGATCATAATCAATAGCCTTTTACGATCAGGGGCATATGTTTTGACCTGCTGATTTAGTTTAATGTGTCAAAAGTCCTTAAGTAAAGACCAATACCAACTTCTGCACTTTTTGGATATTAGTCAAGATAGCAGAATAATTCCATTCGTCCATCGTTAACCAATAATTTCAAACATAATCATGTACCGTAATATTTATATACTCGGCAAATTATAAGCAAACATAGAAACAGGCGTGTTTACGAATGAAATGATGTGTAATGATGACAAACAGGCGGTCAGTATGTGTGTTAAGGCCACGCTGCGCAGGCGCATGCGATTTGCAGTGGTTACTGCTGCGCGCACTCGGGCGCAGGACACGCAGCTCAGTGTAGAATCCCGCTTACCGATGGCGCGGTGCGACGCCTTTCGACCGATTCCAACTACAAGTGAAAATCAACCTTAACACTACGGCATATGACATAAAATGCGCGTTTGTACACGGGTAGATGAAAAACAAAACACGATCGCCACGTCGACGTCAAGTCAATCGAATTGCATCATTATATCCTAGTAGTAAGGTTGATTTTCACTTGTAGTTGGAATCGGTCGAATTAAAATTGCATCGCATCTGGGTAAAGTCCCTAACTCACATGGAGATGTAAATTAGCTAGATATGTCAGGAAGATTAGGTCATTTGTTAATATAATGTATGTTTATTATTAAGTAAACAGCTGGTCGACCGTGCTTTGCTCAGGTGCAAAGAGGAAATTAAAAAAAAATTGTAGGAACTCTGAAAAAAAAATTTTTATTCCGCGGCGTCGCTAACTAGATCGATTTTGCATCGATTTTTTTTACAGAAATAGTTACAGCCGTTTCGAATGTGAAAATATTTTCAGGTACCTACAAAAATTGCTCGTTCAATAGTATAGGATTTGTCATGATCGCTCAATCTAAAAAATTAATAACCTCCTTTTTTTGAAGTCACTTAATAAAAATCATATTTAAATAAGGCTGTTTTTGTCGCACTGAATTAAAGATTTCCTTGAAAATAAAGATACTGTAACATAATGTTGTTTTAGATCGCTATCAGATACATTATTGTGTACAACTGCGTATTACAGTACAAAAGTACATAAAAAAAATTAATTAGCGAATTGTTTTCATAGCAAAAAATATTGATAAAATAATTTTTAATCTAGCTAAATGACACTAATTATTTCCGTTATTTTTAATAGCGAACTAGGATATTTAATATAAATTCTATTTTTTAGTCTATAATTGCTGTTTTCCATCAATTATTTGAAGCTCATTTAGTTAATAATGATATCGTGTGTTGATAATAATAATAATTATCATCATGTTGGAACATAATCAGTTTTAATTACCGGTTTGTTTTACTTTAATTAAAACGTTTCGTAATCAGCTTCTGTTTTTTTCCGATATTAATTATGAAATTGAAGGTTCACTTATAGTACAAGTGACGTTGGTGATGTTAGTGACTATTTGTGTCCTTGTATGAAATTGATTGTATGGAGATCAGATAGCAGTCGCTCCATGTAAAATACTGACAGCTGCGTCCGGTTACAACGAAAGCATAAAATTGGGAAAATTCCACGGAGATGATGATAGTGTTTTGAGAAAAAAACATATTGGGGCACGTTCACGTATCATCATCATCATCATCTCAGCCATAGGACGTTCACTGCTGAACATAGGCCTCCCCTTTAGATCTCCACATATACCAGTTGGAAGCGACCTGCATCCAGCGTCTTCGGGCGACCTTTATAAGGTCGTCTGTCCATCTCGTTGGTGGACGCCCCACGCTGCGCTTGCTAGTCCGCGGTCTCCACTCTAGCACTTTTCGACCCCATCTGCCATCTGCTCTGCGAACAATATGGCCTGCCCATTGCCACTTCACTTCAGGGCACATTCGTTTCTGAATAATTATGGCCATAAATTCAATAATTTTTGCAGCTTGTAGATTCTTGTTTCATGAATTAAGTAATATGTATTAATATACCTATATAATTATTGATAAACGATTTTTTGTTGTTTTCTGATACTACTCACCCCCTTTGGTAGTGATGTCACTAATAAAGGGGGTGAGATTTCTCTGAAACAAATGTTTATCAGTATTACTTTGTACACAATGTATTATGTAGGAAACTTTGTTTCCTCCTCCCTTATTCACCCTGTGGTACAAGGGTAACAGAGTAACAATTAGTTTTGTAGCACTTTTCCCCAACTCAAACATGAGCCGCCGTGGGATATAAACAGCTGCAATGAGGAACTACGTGACTGTTAACACAGGTGAACATGGGGGTTATAATATGTATAACGAGGGAATCGTTATCAGTGAGTCGCGATATCGGAAATAATACTTTTAACTTTTTGCTAAAACTCACTGAATACAAAATGATCAAGGATGCCCGAGATATGGCTCAATTAAAAACTTAGGAACGCGGGAAGTTTAGCGTGGAGTAACGAACGTCTACTCAGACCGACGGCTCGATTCAAAGTGATCACTTCGCTCAACCGTCACCGCCCACGTGGCCTACCCCACACAGGTTAGCCAACCTATCTGTCAACGTCACTACCTGTCAACGTCGAACAGCTGATTAAACTTCCGAATCGATTCGATCGAATTCAACTCGGCTATTCGCTCGGTGTCGCCATTACTCCACGCCAACCATCCCCAAGTTATGACTTGACGTTCCTAAACGTTATCTGTCAAATCAAACTACGTAGTTCCTCCAATGTGAGATAGATGGCGCTGATCCAAGTTGATTGTAATGCGTCTACGCTTCGACATGTATTTGGGTAGTTACAATGATACAATCAACGGGATACTCATCATCCATACTTAAGGAAAGTAACATGTTTTATATGATGGAAATGAATGATAAAAGATGGACTATTTTCTATGTCAGAAATTCGGAAATTATGTCACATTTTCGTGTAGTCGAAATGTGGCACATAATCGCCTAGAACCTAGAAGGATAAATCGAGGATTTTTTTTTGATACAAAACTTCACTATAGCTGGGCCACATTTACGGGATTTATCTTTGATTTTCGCGATAATAGTTTTTAAATGTTCGTATAAACGTCCATTATGTGATATTACAACGGCATTTCCCGTTAATGTGGCCCTAGTGTAAAGCGAACGAATGGCGACTATTTTTTTTCGTACATAAAGTGGGCTTTGCCAATCTCGCACATCAGTTTTCCCTAATTCAAATTTTTTGCCAGTTGCATTTGCCTTGCATTCCAGTATGGTTATGTCTGTGATGGCGGGCGATGCGTTGTTGATTGCCAATTAGCAGGGAGCAGATGAACAGTTTTGTTAGGTTTCAATTAAGTACTGCTGCCTATCAATACACAGTTGATATATTGGCCAGTTAGAAACAGAAAGATAAATAAAAAATAAATATAGAACCTCTTTCTTTTTGGTAGTCTGCAATAAAACTTTTTGCTTTCAGACAATACAATCATAGTAATTGGAGAAAAATACAAATAAACATATCATAATATTACGCTCATATAAACTACTCCTTTTTATATTCTCTGCCCGAGGGCTCTCTATTTGCAAAACATAATGGCAGACATTTTATATAAAATACTTAAACGCAAAGGAGTTCTTTTACTTCCGGTGTTCTGCCTGGTCACCATTAGGTATGCACCATTTTTTATGCGAAATTATGTCCTAAATATTATGTAAGAAAGTCCTAAAATGTCTTAAAGAAAAGCAAAGAGCCTTTATATTCTTTTTACGAGCGACCATAGTGAGGTAATATCAGGCTTTTGTTACAAAAAATGGGACTGCACAAATTGAAATTTGTGCTATCATAGTATCCAGCAAACAGCCAAGGGCCCTAGAGATTTACGACGTTCGAAATTCAAAGGAGAATGTGTTTTTTTGTTTTCTGCCCGAGGCTAAACTATTTGTTATTGATTTTGTCTATGATAAAGGATTTTGGCGGGCTTTAATACAGAACCTTCGACGAAAACAGTTACTTACGTTTATTTTTTTTATGTTCTTCTTAGCAAATTGTTGAGAAAAGGTCTCTTACAAGACTCTTAAGAATATTAATAATGTCGTGTAGCAAAAGTATCTTGTGAACTGTCGACCTAGCCCTTCGGTCAACAAAGAGCTAATTAATAAAACAAGAGCATAACTAACGTAGGTACCTACCAAGTTGTTATGATGTGCAGTGCGTCGCGCGGAGGATGATATCAATCAAACATCGGCAGCAAACTGTTCTTTGAATATTTATTAGATTTTACTACTTACACGTATTATATGTTATATCAACTGGCCCAACGAGTATGACAAATACTACATGTCCAGTACAACCTGGCATGCGGGAAATTAAGACACTACGCGTAAAATGTACTGTAATTGACATTTACCTTAGCAAGTAGCGCCACCCTTAAAGGTCATCGTAAAACAACATACTTAAACTTGGAAGTCATAGTCATAGATAATTACTGGTTTTATTGTCACCAATTACGCCTTCTATACAATTATCTAAGTTTCCAACAACGTATGGTATTATTTATTTATTTGTTTGCGTCAAACAAGGCTCATGAATATGCCAGCAATTATTTGAATTACCTTATTAATTATGAACATACAGAGATCATATAACATGTCTTACGAGTATAATTTTATTAAGGAGTTATGATTACAATGAATATCAAAATTATTTTGTGTTAATAAATAATTTCAATTTTATTCTATTATACAGTGTGTCCGGCCACGAGTTAGCGATACTTGAAGGGAATAATATAGACTCATTTTCATCGACAAAACTGCTTTTAAAAAAATTCTTACTCCAACACCTCGCGAATGGTGGCCATTTTAGTTTTTTTCAAGTGAGAATAACTCCTAAAATACTTAACGTAGAGTGATAATTTTGATATAATTTTATAGCCTGACTCAAAACCCTCTAATTTAATGCAAAAACCTAAGCAAAATACAGGGGTACTTTTCGTGCTAGAGTATAAAATGTGAAAATATTCAGTAATTTTTGTGTACAATTTCATGTTTGCCCACGTTTTTTGGTTCTTTTTACATATTATTTAGAAAACTTTCGCAAGGTTTTGAAAAACCTTAACATTTAACTTTGCAATAAAGTCATTTGCATGTATGTAGGACGTCTCTTGGATTCAAAGATATTTGCATTTTATTGTACATACCCCAGTTCGACAAATCAAAAAGATAAAATGGCCGCCATTCGCGAGGTGTTGAAGTAAGAATTTTTTTAAAAGCAGTTTTGTCGATGAAAATGAGTCTACAATATTCCCTTCAAGTATCGCTAACTCGTGTCCGGACACACTGTATAATTGTTTATTATAAAATTCAGTCCTTAAGGACATAAAGTCTACGAGATCATAGAAGAAAATATGCAGGGGAAAAAAGGGAAATGTACATCACATTCTTTGTAAAGATGACTCTAAAATTATACCATTCTATATGGTGTGACTGACAAGGAAAGGAATTATTTAAAATAAATATAATGATAAATATAACATGTGCTTGGTAAATAAAATAATATCAATGATTTCTTGCACCGACTACGTAAATATTATACTGTGGTATTCTTAGAAGGTTTATCAGACCATATCTGTTGATTGTGGGTCAATATTTTTATTTACTTACATCATATAACAACGTTATATTATGTTATTTGAACATGTTTGAAGTAACATAATATAACGCAGCCATGGAGGACAAAACAGTGTTTTATGAAATTATGAGTTTGATGACCCTGTACACTTGAATATTTCATGGCTTAGATTATAAAATATCCAGGAATCCGTGTTCGAAACAAAACGTAACGTTTTTCGTGAAGCCATCGTTTATATTTGTGTGAGTTAGCGCTAAGCACACATTTAAATATTTTCATTGGATATGTTCACTTGTTTCACGAAGGGGCTAATATTTCTTCCGTTTTTTGGCTTCAATTCTCAGTACCACGTGGTACTACTACGAATTTGGACATTTTATAATCTCAGTTGCAAGCCTTTCTTTAGTAAAACCAGGTTTTTTTTTATTTTTTTTAGTACACACCATGGTAAGTGTCCATAAAAATTCCATAGCTGTATAAGAGCAATTTAGTAGCAACAACTACGACTTCTACTACTAGAGCTGCATGTATCATAATCTACACCTACATTATGTCGGTATATGACACGTCTCGATCTAAACTTTGTATCGAGAACTTATCCCTCACATACTCGTAGCTATGTTCAGGACAAACTTCGATTAAACCCAGTGAAGTATACCTAGTACATGTGTTGGTCGTAATTAATACGAAGCGTTAGATTAATGGGTTTTCCTTCTACATTGATCTGAACCAATTATTATGATTATTCGCCTGAGATTAGTCAGGGGAGATTAAATTGTCACACTCTGTTGTTGTTGTTCGTAATTGTCGTATTGATTATCATGTAATTACGTTTTAATAGACCTAGACTTTGTAACGTTCTCTAGAATAAACGAATAAGGGACCATTACTAAGAGCCATCTAATTTTCTATCTAATAACAAAAGCTTTAAGGAAGATTGAAATAATTATTTCAAACGACCATTCCATTTGGGAAGTACAGTCGTTTACAAAAAGCGTTTCAACAAAACGCGTTTCTTTTTCCGTTCCATGTCGTGGCGAATCATTAACAACTGTCAATTAAATCTGGCGTTGTTTCAAGAGTGTCACTAACGTCAGAAGTGTCATTGTCGAGTAACTCGATTGTATGACAATTGACAAGAAAAGCTACGGAATTGTTCGTAAGAAATTCCATTAGAACGGTACCTAATGACACTCTCGCTTATGTCTTTTGAAGAGTGGTCTCTAAGAAGGCGATGGTCCAGTACCGCGTCATTGTATCTGTATTTTTCTTTACGAAGTCTTTAAGTATTAAGGCAATTTTCATTTAACTTGAAACGGCGATGATTATGTTCTGATCATGCTTAGGCATAATATAATCAATAATCATGCTGTCCACTCGCTATTCAATAAGAGGTTACAGCTTAACATTAATAACATAAGAGATCAAAGGTACTGTTTATTTTAAAATAAATTTATTCCAGCACTCTTTGTACTTGATAATAATTAGGTTCGAAAACGTAATTCATTACAAAAAATAATTTGAATTTGCATATAAACCTAATCTGGCGCTTATGTAATATTTGTTTATTTGCTATTGAGATCTTTGTTTGCTCAATTTTCCGTATATTTGAACCTGATCTGTATTGCAAATATTGTTGATTAAATATTTGTATTCGAGATGGATCAAAACCTATTTGTATGTAAATGCTAAGTTTGTATGATGATAATTCAATAGGTGCGTCCCCACTGAGCGCGAGGCATTTTCCGCGCGAAGCAGCTCGGTTGGTGTTGACGAGTCTCGGGCGAGGCAAGTGACAGCGCTGCTGCGGTCGAGCGACCGAGCGTCCGAGCCATCCAGAGTCGGCTTTTGTTTTGCTCGCGTCTATTGTATCGTGGCTCGGTCGAAAAACAATAGATGCGTCCACACATAGTGAGCAGCCTCGCTTGTCAGTTTCCTCGCGCAGCAAATGCCTCGCGAGGCTGCGCGCTCTGTGTGGACGCACCTAATGGATAGCTATTATGATTGGCTATTATATCATAGTGATCATATCATATAATCATATACATACATATCTTGTGAAAAGTCGCATAATCCATGAGTCAGTCCGCTCTCTTTGGGTACTGTTTAAATTAATGCGTCTTTCAATGGAAAACTTTCCATGGAAGTCAAAGAAAAAACGAAGAAAATGTCGAGACGCGAACAAAAGACAGCATTACCGAAATGGAACTGACTAATAGTATTGCACCAGGAATCTGAACTGTTTTTCCTTCTAAATGGATTAACTGTAGCGTTAACTGATTTCATCTTGTAATAATGGGAAGGTTTTGTTGAAGATTATAAGGCATAATAACATATTATATTATATATTATTATATTATAAAATATACAGAATGAGTGAGATATAGAAATGAACGAAACTTTGGAGAATGCTTTCGAATTGCCGCTTAAAGTAATTAAGATTTAAAAAAAATAGAATAATAAAGCAACATACCAGTAGTTTTATCACACTTGCTTTTCGTTATTTCACAAAATACAAAAAATCTAAATGAGACGTTCTGATTCAAATTTTTTCTGTGTTGTCATAAAAAAAATATGTAAAGCAACTTTTCATCTTCCAATATGTCAAAACAACAGCAATATGTCAATGCTGATCTTGGCTACCACACTCAAACATCCCATCACCAGCAGTGGGCGTTAGTTACGTGCATCCACGCTACGTGTGCCCGAAATAACGTTGTGAATGAGAAAGTTTACGTTTATTTATAAAATACGCAGAGTTTCCCCGCGTTTCCCCGACTGTCACGAGCTCCATGCACCCACTTTTAAATGCCAACTCATTTTTATTTGGTGATTTATTTTATTAGAGATGGAGCAGCGTTGGACGCGACTGTACGTGAATAGATCGTGTTTTAGCTTTAAGCGCTTCGTTTACGAAAGAGAAATAAACTTTTATAGAACAATCGATTCTCGTAATTAATCTATGTTGAAACAAATGAACGCTGGGAAGCCATTGTCCAGGTGACATTGTTTCTTTTTATGGAGACTTTAAGCTGTTCGAGACACAACTACCCAACAGGAAAATATCATATCTTCTGTCTTTGAAGACAATACTTCAAAAGGATGACATTGATTTTGATTGAAAACAATTTTATTTCTGTACATTAAATGTAAAAGTCCGACTCTCGCAATGGTTCTGTTTTACCCTTTGGATATGAAACCCTAAAAACTCAAAGAATTTCAAAGCCAAAATTTCAAGCATGACCTCAATAAATCAACGAAAAGGAGCTTCCATTAAAAAAATCTTTATCAATTCGTCCTTGCATAAACAAGTAGGAAGATTAGATAATGTAACAGCTTTCAGGAAATCGCGGCAGCAATGAGAACGAACTGACACTTGCCGGACGTATTACATATGCCTTTACGACATATTAATGTCATGTTGAAAGCATGTAGAAATTCAGTTTTTGTTCTCGCTGGTAATCTTGCTTTTGTACACGTATGGGTATCATGTTCGGATCGTTAGAAAACATGGTAAAGGCTCGAAGAGACACATGCGATTAATCGCGCTGCGACAACGAGCCAAGCTAATTTCCACTCTAAATGTACTGCGAATGGACCGCGACAAGTCGCCCCGCGCGATTGATCGTGTGTGTCTGCTCGAGGCTTTATATTAAGTATGGAAGCAATAACAATTGTTATTTTGAAGGTGCTTAAACTTGAGCTTTCACTTGTAATGAGCATTTTGAGAATTTTACATTACAGAAAAGAGCATATTTTAGCGAGCATTCTATAAAGCATTATAGATAGCTTTTAGCCGAGCCGACTGTCTTGTCTGACATCTTCATGAAGAATTTTTGGGCACCCATCGAATATACTGAAAAAAGAGGCGGAACAATTTGGAGCGTCAAATGATAAAAGATAATGGGATGGATCAAAGTCAAAGCGTCAATTTCGTTGCAGGATCCAAGACAGTTAAATTCATTCTCTGGGACACGTCGAGCTTCTTTGTCATCACTGTTTATTATGGCTTTCAGGAGTTGCAGTGGTTTGTGAATAGTGTGATGGAAATGCACCAAAAACAAAATTACACCATTTTGTGAACCTTTAAGTCTCTTAAAGAGGGAACTATGAGTCAGTTGGGCAATACAACAGCTCCTTTGCTTATCCAACTAAAATTGCAGTCGAATTACTATGTATAATTACGATATAAATACAAACTGGGACAGACAGAACCGTTGATCGTTGGTAAGACTTATTCGTCAACTCGCGCGCAATTAACTCGCTCGCTCGAGCGAGTTGGCACATTCCGATTTTAATTATTTTTGTTGTCGTCAACTCGCGACTAGAGCGAAAAATGGTATAATTAATTCAATATAATATAATATATAATAAAAAAGTGTTATAATTAATTCAATATAGAAACCTACTTTATAAGTATAAGGCGTTGTACGATTTGAATTTGAAATAAAAGAAATGTAGTTTTTTAACTGACTTCCAAAAGGAGGAGGTTCTCAATGCGGATGTTTATACACCGTGTTCTTCACGTTATCCATAAACTTTAGCAAATACTTCTATGGCTTTTACAAATCAAATCCAACAAAGGAAGTAGTACTTAAAAAGGCTTCGTTACAAAGATATTTGTAATTTCATTTAATGAAATTTAATTGAGCTATGCAGTGAGAAAGTATCTTAATTTGGCCTATGTTGCCGCTTAGTGCAATTAAAATGATAAATCTATCAAATACTATTTGCATTTCATTTGTTTCAGCCCGCCAAATGTTATGAATGAAAATACGACGTTGCCAATTCGGATAAAGAGGCATGCATATCGGGTTATTTACGTCTAGGTATTTAGTTTGTATGAAAATTAACAAAAAATAAAAAATAAGAATTTATTAATGTGTCCATAATGAAAAATGCTTACTTCCGTGGTTTGAACATCTGGTCGAAGTTTATGTATATCGTCCGGAACACGGTGTATACTTATATATATATATTTTTTTAATGTTTGTTCGGGCATAACACCGTCGTTTACCAACCGATTTGAAAAATTCTTTGTTTTTTTTTTGTTGGAAAGTGGCATACATCATACATCACGAATAGTCCCATTAAAATTTTACCGAAATCGGACTAGTACTTTTTGAAAAATCAACAAAAACCTAAAAACTTTTCAACATTGTCTACACCGATTACTCCGAGATTTCTGGTCCGATTTCGATGATTTTTTTTTGTTCGATACAGTTATCTGCCATTTGGTCCCATAAAATTTTCATTTAGTTTGGTGCAGTCATTGACTTATACAGTATGGACAGGCCTTGCCAAACAACAAAAATGGCACCAGTTTCAAAAAAGTTCAAAATAACCTACAAAAAAACTTTTCTTTCGAAAGTCGGTGAAAAAAAGTCAATGAAATAAAAAAGAAAGTCACCGACTTTAGAAAGAAAAGTGTTTTTAATAGATATATTCTGTATTTATAATTTACAACATAAAAAACTGCTCATATTATGTTACCTACATTTTGAAGATTATCAACAATATCACATTTTTTAAAGATTTTGGTTAATAACCTAATAAGTAACATGACTTAAACTAAACAAATATAACAAAGTAAAATCAATAATATCAAAAAAATACGAGTACTTATACCATTTGGCTAATTATTAGGGCACATATTTGAATATCGAAGATTAAAATATCTACGCTTAAAATATCGATGTTCAAAACATCGAAAATGAAAATATCGAACGACCATAAAATCGAAAATTAAAAGACCCCGCCATCCTCTTCGTGTTAGGTTACTTTAAACCTTGCAAACAGAAATAGGAGCCCCGCGAAGCGGGGTTCCGTCGACTTACATTGATAGGTGGTAATCAGCAATTTGACTAAGGATGCAAAAGCAAATCCGACTTCTTATCCGGTTTCTGTCCGATATTTCAACTAGTAGGTATTTTTAACGTAGATATTATGAACTTCGATGTATTAAACGTTAATATTTTGAACTTAGGCATAATGTCATTCGATATTTTGTATCATTCGACATTTTGTATCATTCGACATTTTAATCAATCGACATTTCAATCTTCGACGTTTTAAGCGTAGATGCACATTTTTCGATATTTTGTTAGGTACAATCGATATTTAAATTTTCGACGTTTTGAACATCGATATTTTAAGCTTAGATATTTTAATCTTCGAAGTTAAAATATGTATATGTTATAGGCAATGTGTATAATCCGGCATTGTATAGAATGCCTAGGCTTTATATATATTGCCTAAAACGTTCAGGCAATGTATATAATACGATTCATTTCATACATTGCCTAGGTATTGTATAAAATGCCCAAAGCGCATCAGGCAATATGTATAATGAGCGACCACGAGAAGGAGATACGTGTGTACGGTGTGCGGGACTAGCCCGTACAGCCCGCGCCAAACTTTGTGACCGCCTTGAGTATAGTCGCGAGTGCGAACTTGCGCATGGTACAGTCGAGTGGGCAATACGTAATCAAATGAAATGTGAATGTTTCTCTTCTAATCTAACGGGTCCGTGTCGGGGTGCTCCAAGTCCCGAGCTCGCTCTTGCATCCTAGGTCAACTAAGTCACTGATTACTACCTACCAAGGTGCCTCGACGGAGCCCCGCTCCGCTGGGCTCCTACTTCTGGGTGGTTTAAAAAAAATAACCACGAAGGGGATGGCGGGTTCTTTCAGACCCCGCCATCACCTTCTAACCTAACCTGTCCGTGTCGGGGTGCCCCAAAGTCCCGAACTCGCTTCGCTCGCTCTTGCATCCTAGGTCGAAAAACTGGTTAAGTACTTATCAAGGTGGCTCGACGGAGCCACCGCTTCTCAGATGAGAAGAGATAAAATGTAAATGTTTATCCGAAGGCAACTGCTATGTGAGAAACGCTCTCTACGCAAAAAGTCGTATGTAGTTAGGCATACAAACCAATAGAACACAATTGTCTTATCGCTGTCTGCTAATGGAAGTTGAAATTAGGATTAGCTCTCAAAAGATCAGTACCTATCTAACTAAATCATAGAGAAGAAAAATCGATTACATAGGTACATTGCCTGTACTTCAACTGGCATTCTATACAATGCCTAGGGATTTTATACATTTCCTAGGTAAAGTGTAAAATAGTTTAAACATTGAACATCATTTCATACATTGCCTGAACGACCCCGGCATTCTATACATTTCCTAGGTATTGTATAGAATGCCTGCATTGTACACATTGCCTATAACATATACATAAAATCATTGAGTAATTTCGCCAAATGGTAACTTAACAAAAGCTTTTCTTTGGAAAGAAAGATTCGAACCGCGAGCAGAATTTCACCTCTAAGACGACCTCCTGACAATCAGTTAACCTACTCTATACGTTTCATGTCTTAAACATGTGAAGTAGGTTCAATTAAATTAAATGTTAAATTTATAAAAACTCTTTTGTAGACGACTGTAAATTTTCGCTCAGTCGCGAGTTGACGACAACGAAAATAATTAAAATTGGAATGTGCCAACTCGCTCGATCGAGCGAGTTAATTGCGCGCGACTTGACGAATGAGTCGTTGGTAAGAGGAGCAGGCTCGTAGATAAGGCGCCGTCAACAATAATAATAGCGAGAGAATGTTTATATTATTGTTATTGTTCTGGTGTAATAATAGACTGGTAGTAACAGCTGGTCTCTTCTTTAACAGCTGTGTGATAAGATAATGGCACTTTTAAATAAGTTTTAAGAATACTTTTTCACATATACGGTAGGAAGAATCATCGAAGGCATAACAAGTTTTGCGGGACTGTTTAATAAGGCCACTCAGTCAACTACTTGTCTCTTTAGCCAGGGCTGGCGGATACCGCTTTAGCCAAGGCGGCATCGAAAAAGATATTTTTCGTTTTTGAGTTGTCTAATATTTTCTTGCTTCGAACTGTTGAGTGCTTTCATCATTTTCATTACAGCCTGCTTTTGGTTAGATATTCGGCCTCCTTGCGTAGTTACATCAACTGGTCTATTGCTTACCTTTCTATACTTTTGCCAAATGACGTCAGACAATCAATTTCAAAGCATTTGTCAATGACTTTTATGAAACTTTATTTAATTTTCCATAAATTTAATATCACGGATAAACTATTATTTCTGAGATAAAAAACTGTCTATTTGCTATTGAAAACTGATCATAAAAAATATCAAGTGTCTCATTTTAAGTAGTTTAAAATCGCAATTTTATTAGAAGCTCGTAATGTATCGGGTTAGTGCCGCAGTACTTATAAAATGTGTCTGCACGATAACGATGATGGACGATGTAATAATAATATCTGAGAGCACTTTTACAGATCCTCGGGGACATGTATTTAACGACATGTTGTAGACGACGTCTTACAAACTATTAGTTATTTTGTAGTTAGCGCAAAAAGATTAGAATCCGTTTGAGAAGAAGTTATGAACTTATGAGCCTGTTTTTAAGTTTGAATTATTTTAGGAGGTCTCTTTAATGCAGCATTTACGATTGCAACTTTAAATATTTAAATTAAGAACAAGAACTGATTCTGTTCTTAAAATAAATATTTAAAAGCAAAAGTTTGAAAGGTCAAAACATTGAGGTGAAAATCACAATGAGTTACGATCTTCAGATCGCAACTTGAAATTCTTTACTTTTAAGAACCAAAAAAGAGAAACAGCGGATTTCTAAGAATTGTATGTGGTAAATATCTTGAGGTAAAAATCACAGAGAAAACATAGCTTAACTCAAACTAAGACTTTCATAAAAGGAAAATCTACTGTATTGTAGAAATAATCTCCGTTAATTTCCCGAGAGACTGGACTTGAAGTAGATAATAAACTAAAATATGTATTGTGTGTAAGATATAGAGCTTTCCGCGGAACAACAACTATTCTATTCTACAATGTTAGAAACTTAAACTGCACAGCGCAACAAAAAAGAAAAAAAAGTGTCTTTTAAGCAAAATATCATAAACAGAAACAAATATAATTACAAATCTTAATTCGATTTATTAATAATGTTATTGAAAAAGCGGACTAAGGATGGATATGGCTTACTTTGTCACAAGTACATGAATATAACATAAACAATTTATTGAATAAAAAAAAAACACGTGGAAAACGCGGTTGTAAGCTTTTAGCTTTTGTATAAAATGAAAAACACGTAACTTTTAAGAAACGTAAACTTTATGCTAAAACTCGTGTACTCAACACACGAGTGGAAGTTCTGTAACCCTTAATTATACAGGGTGTAAGAGACATCGACGCACAAACGGATACCATGGGTCCAGGACATGATTCTGGACCCCCCCGTGTTGGAATTTTTAATAGAATATTTTTTTATGTTTGTTTTTTTTTTAATAGCGAGCCGCGCTTAAAGTACTACAGGTACTGTGGTACTGGACACAGTATTTAGGTATACGATGACCTTTCATTATATACATCTAAGAAGACACCATTTCTAGTTTTATTTACAATGCTACTTTTAGTGAAAGTAGTGAATGAATTACTTTTTTATTAAAAATCTCATTGCGTTAGGTAAGAACAACGATTATGAACAGTCTAAAGTAAAAAAAACTCAACAAAATTTTGAAAATTCGGAAAAATCCGACGAAAAAATCCAACACCTTGATACATTTGAAACCTCATACCAACGGTGAATGGAGTATACCTACTAATAAACTCGTGCCAAAAGCCACGTCCTTTACCGTGCAGGTGTTTGTCCTATGACATCTTCCCTTGGCACTGTTGTCTCGATAGCGATACGGTGAGCTCACTGAGGAGTGAGGTGCATCGGTAATCAGCATGCATACTTCTCTGCAGGTTATAATGAGCTGCAAGGGAAACGGTGGTGTGATGTGGTGATGTAAGTGATATGTGTTTCTTTCTATGAAGGTTTTTTTAAGGAGTTTTAAGTCTGTGATGCGATTATCAACTTTAAAAGAGACTGAACTCTGAGTTTATTTTTTTTCTTAGTCTTCGAAACACTAGTATGTTATCGATTAATGTGTAAAATTGTTTTTATTAACCTTTGTATAAAAATCTTTTTTTTTTTCCATAATGATTTGTTTAAGGATCTAGAGCTTGACCAAAATCGAAAATAATGCCCATCCTGTGTTTTTTTAAAACATACTTTGGAAAATAGCATCACGACTTCACGAGCACTCAAATGCTAAAATGTCATTCGAGTACTAAAAGATTTATCAATCAGGATGAGGCCTTGTTCAATTTAGAAGAATTACATTTCTGTTCTGTCATCTGTTACTAGGTTTTTTACCAGAACCTAATCTGAAAAGTTGAGTCGGTGTGTGTATGTGTGGGTGTAGTTAATAGGTGCGTCCCCACAGAGCGCGCAGCCTCGCGAGGCATTTTCCGCGCGAAGCAGCTCGGTTGGTGTGGACGTGTCTCGGGCGAGGCAAGTGACAGCGCTGTCGCGGTCGATCGACCGAGCGCCCGAGCCATCCAGTGTCGAATTTTGTTTTGCTCGCGTATATTGTTTCATGCCTCGGTCGAAAAACAATAGACGCGTCCACATAGAGTGAGCAGCCTCGCTTGTCAGTTTCCTCGCGCAGCAAATGCCTCGCGAGGCTGCGCGCTCTGTGTGGACGCACCTATTGAATATAGTGGGTGTGTTATGTGTAGTGTGGATATTAAAACAGAATTATGATTCACAATTTTTTTTTCCACACATTCACTAAGTGAGACGTAATAAAAAGCTCTCATTCACGAAATGAAAATACATTTTGTATTTCAGTGATTGAAACGTATGAGTACGTTTCAAAGAAATAATTTTAGTGTCGTTTATTTTTTTAGACGCTTGCTCTTGCTTACGTGGGTGAAATATTGAAAGGAATATTTTTGTAAAAGGATTCATTTTCCTGAAAACATCTTGTTATCCAGATCGGGGTTATAATTACTGTTTTTTTGTTTATAAATCAGTCATTTAGAAAAATAATCGTTTTGCCCCTTTAACTTTTTGGAATAATTTTCAGGATTTGTTTTAATTTAAATCTGTGCTGTCAGAAAATGATAGCGTTTTTTTGATGGTTGACATTTGTGTTGATTCTAATTAAAAATCCCAAAAATCTGAAATTATTTTGAATTTTAATGTGTAATGATTGTAATGAAATTATGATACTCCTGAAGTAGCCTCTGGACATTTCTGATATTAACATTTCCACACGACCCAAATACGGTGACATTTAAAGACATAAATGATTTATACCTTTGGTTTTCACAATGTTATTAATAAATTAACCTAAACGCACAATTACTATTAGGTACACCTCTGCTTAAGCTTTAAGATATAACAAACATCCACAAGCAAGCTTTAAGATATCTTTAAATCTGTAAAATGATCTAAATCTCAAATGCACCGTGTCAAACACGTGTTGGACCACACTCGGTAGAGTTTGCCAAAGTTTTACCTATATAAACAGAACTTTACATAAATTCGCTCGGCGGTTCACAAGTTGTCGATCGCCGGCCGACCACTTACGTAAGTATATTTATATCGTTAACATGCACCACTTCATATCGTCGGGCTATTTCATTTGAAAGCATTAGTTTTGCTGAGTGAACTATTTGCAGTTGGCATTATGTAGGTCTAGTAGATAGCCGTTTAAAAGATTAAACTAATTTAGGAAAGATTTGAAAATCAATATCCTTTACGTTACTACATATTTCTATTATTTTTATGTTTACTGAACAGCTCAACGGCATACTGACATACTTAATATTTTGTAAATAATATACACATTAGCGCATGCGTCGCGGATTTCAAAGCTTTTCTATGGAAAGAAATTTCGAACCGCGAGCAGAATATGAACCTGCGACCTCCGGATTCAGTACCTACATCCAACGCTCTTGCCAACCTAGCCACCAAGGTTCATGCATAATGCGTCGAAATTCTCCAATTCAATTTTAATGGCTCAAGGTGACGTGTACTGACATACTGTTTTAGAATGAATTAAGGTTCATTAAAAAAAAAGATAAGATGCGTTATAGTTTGAAAGTGTTAAACCATGTTTGAACCATTAGGGATCCCTGACTAAAATATCAAGCTTCAGTCAGTACGATATGAAAAATAACTCACTATTACTGGTATATGAAACCCAACTGTATCCCACATGTATAACCGCTATTAATGTTCTTAATACACCAACTTACGCCATTAACACATTCAAGTTGTGCTGTAATATTTCTTCGGAGTAACGTAAAGAGATGAATATTTGCTAAACGTGGCTGCTTTTCCTCCTCTACCCTTAGCAGGAGATTTCAGTATTTGAGACTGGAACTTTGACAATTTCAAATTGACAATTTTCAAGGAAAAAATTAGTTTCTTCTTCGCACACCAGAGGCGCTGTTCCAAAATACTGAAAAGACGCTGTAAACTAAAAGAGTGAAAACTCGTGCTAAGGGTACTGTTTTGTTCATACTTATAGCGGCCATACACCATACTGCCTATCGTACAATCGGCATGACGATCGATTTGATCAAATTGGCGGTTCGTCCATATACACCATACACCATACTGCCTATCGTACAATCGGCATGACGATCGATTTGATCAAACTTCAATTCGGCAGCAGTGATGCCAACTTAGCAACTTTATAGCTAGATCTAGCTATTATTCGGTGACAGACAGCTACAATTTTATAAAACTTGTGGCTTAACTTTTTAGCTACTTTTTTACCGAATTGTTTTATCCCACTAGTGGGAATCAGTTGGTAATACAAGTGAAAGTGAGTTCAATCGATTTTCGACTTTATTGACATTTATGCAAACACCGGATTTTAATGAAGGAGCAATGTTAGCTAACGAGAATGTGAGAAAAAACAAACTAAATTTTGAATGTCAATAAGGTCGAAAATCGCTTGAACCTGTTTTTTAACTTGCTTAACGATAGCAAGTTAAAAAAAGGTTCAGGCGATTTTCGACCCTCCATTCCATTCCACTCCACTCCACTCCACTCCACTCCATCGCAGTCTGTAAAAAGTGTCGTTACAATTTTTTCCGCCTAGCCCCCTTTCGCAACGCGCCATAAGGAACTTCGTTCCAAAAAAATATACGTTTCGAATTGAGAACCTCCTCCTTTTTTACGTCGGTTAAAAAGTAGCTACCGAATATTAGCTAGATCTAGCTATAAAGTTGCTAAGTTGGTATCACTGCTGCCGATTTGAAGTTTGATCATTCCGATTTGATCAAATCGATTTGATCAAATTGGCATGATCAAATCGATTTGATCAAATCGGCATGATCAAGCCTATTGTTATGCCAATTTGATGGATTCCACGCCCACACACGGTCAAATCTAACTGATCAAATCGGCAGCGTCATGCCGATTGTACGATAGGCAGTATGGTGTATGGCCACTATTAGCTTCTACCTACGTATGCATAAAATGTAGTGTATGTCCATACTGTCCATTTCGCGTTCATGGCTCTCTTTCTAAAAGGTACTCATTTGAGTGAAATTAATTATGTCAAACGGTTTTTTTTCATTGCCTTTTTTGTATACTGGACTTTTATTAGTTCCCTAACTAAAGCATCAATATATTACTGAACTGTCCGATTACTTTCCATAGATTTGAAAGAGAGTACCTGATGTTGCTGGTTTTTTTTTCAGAACAAAATTCATCAAAACATTGACATAAGCGTCAATGGAAATTGGAAGTTTATTCTTTCCGCCTGTCAGCAAAATCCATTAGTCCCCGAATGACTTACCGAGTTATCAATATAGCAACATTAATGTAAAGCCGGCTTCCTTTGTAAAAGTAGGGCAATTACACCGACACCTCGGCACGGCTCGTTTGAAAAATCACCGCTCGTCCGCTTTCAACTGCCTTACATTTTCTGTTGCTAACGTCTGGGGAAAACTGCGGGGAAATGATGGATTCTTGAGCGAGATTTTATTATTTGAAGTGTTACATTTACTTATGTAAAAGATACACGGTTTACAGATACAGGAGATACACTTTTAGACAAAGCAAAATGTGGAAATAGATTGAAAACAGTGTTAAGCTTTAATTTTGTTTACTAATATTGGGTGTTTGAAGCAAAATTTGAAAAGTCGATTTCCGAAAATGCTGTCCGCCATTGAAATAAAATAAAACACAAACCTTCGCGCACCTCATCCATAACCAATAAAAAGATAATAAACCTTTTTTGACCACATTAAAAAAAAAGAACTGGCTGATGTTCTCCGAAAAATTGTTGAGATGACATAAAAGTAAAAAAAAAGAAATTTGAATTATTTTTAATTTTAAATGGCATTTCAAATTTTTTTCATGTCTGTCAGCCAGATTTTATTTTAAAACCTACTTTGAATTTTGAATGCAAACTTTTTTATGAATTACGTACGTGTTCATTCATAAAAAATGTTTTCATTCAAAGTTTTAAATTAAATCTAAGTATCATAAGCTTCCTCACGGCGGCGATAGGCCTCACGGCGGCGATAGGCCTCACGGCGGCGATAGGCGGAGACCTCTCGCGCCCGGCATTGGTTGCGGCCATGCTGCGGGGCGAGACGGAGTGGGAAGCGGTCGCCTCCTTCTGCGAAGCAGTCATGCTCGCGAAGGAGGAGGCGGGCCGCGTGAGGGAGAGGACAATGTCCTCCCTCCGCCCCACCCGCAGTGGTGGACACCCACGGCGACGGACGTCGCAAGACGATCTCCGGCCACCGTAGGCGCGGGCATGCGGGCGGCGAGTAAAGGGCAACTCGCTGCCCGACCATGGACCATGCCCGGGTCGACGGCGCGTTGTGTTCCACGCGCGCCTCAAAGAGCGTCAGCAAGATGACGGGGCCCCCCTCTAGAGGGCCAAAGCCTGCCGGGGTCGCGGGACTTATACCATTACCGTGACCCCGGAATATAAAGGGCTATCGAAGGACACCGTGGATTTTAGTCAGTACAAGTCTGGGTGGGAGGACTCATTTGATGATTTTACCACGCAAAAAAAAAAAAAAAAAGTATCATAAGCTTTCGGAGTGGGAAGCGGTCGCCTCCTTCTGCGAAGCAGTAATGCTCGCGAAGGAGGAGGCGGGCCGCGCGAGAGAGAGGGCAATGTCCTCCCTCCGCCCCACCCGCGGTGGTTGGCGCCCACGGCGTCGGACGTCGCAAGACGATCTCCGGTCACCGTAGGCGCGGGCATGCGGGCGGCGAGTAAAGGGCAACTCGCAGCCCGACCATGGACCATGCCCGGGTCGACGGCGCGTTGTGTTCCACGCGCGCCTCAAAGAGCGTCAGCGTAATGACGGGGCCCCCTCTGTAGAGGGCCAAAGCCTGCCGGGGTCGCGGGACTTATACCATTACCGTGACCCCGGAACATAAAGGGCTATTGAAGGACACCGTGGATTTTAGTCAGTACAAGTCTGACAGTATGGGGTGGGAGGACTCATTTGATGATTTTGCCACGATAAAAAAAAAAAAAAAGTATCATAAGCTTTATTATTTAATACTTTTTATTATAGCAGCTCCGATATAATATGAGATTCCGCGCCACGATTGAAGTTCTTTTGTCGCGGTGCTAGTGTTTATGTCATTACATCAAATTGCATTTAAAAAAATTAGTACCACGAATTTTCCGCAGGACTTTAGTCGTGGCACGGATTCTACTTCGAATTTCTTAAAGTATGTACTAGCATGATGTTTTGTTTCTTTGTATTTACATACATGTTTGCACAGCAAATCAAATTATCGTCATCTGTCAAGTTCGGTAGGTAGGTAGGTGCATTCGGTATTATTCTTTGCATACAAATACTTGTTTTATTCAAACTTTCTCTAGATTACCACAGCCGGGATTTACCGCTGATCTTCTTGTTTGTCTCATCACCCTGGCCAGTTGCCAGGGTACACTTTCTACGTACCACTTTATTTGTACTTCTTCCTTCCAATGTACAGACGCCAGCAGGTCAACCTAACCGAAACTGTCAGATTTTACCAATCGAACCGTGGAAGGTTCGATTGGTAAAATCTGACAGTTTCGGTTGTATTGTGATAAGGTTGAAAATCTATTGAAGAAATTTGGCAGATTGTGGTAGCTTGATGTGCTGGCGTCTGTACAACAGACAACATTTGCTTAGGCACCCATGATTTGTCGTTTACATTTTGCTAGAATATTGCATCTGTTTATTTTGTTGCACGTATGACTGGCGGACTTTTGGCAACACCGCCTGTGTTGCCAATAGTTTATTAAATTGCCTATGGAACTTGAATTGACAGAACAAGATGGCGACTTTAATTTGAAGGTGCGCCAAAAATTAAAATGGTGCTCTATGATTGATTTTAAAAATCGAAAGATGTAAAAGACAATTTAATGAGATATTTTTATCGATAATTTTTATGACTTTTTCATACTGTTAATATTTATACATATATGAATTACGAAGGAACATCTAGTCATCAAGATCTACTTGTATCATTAGTTTATAGCTAATACCTACAAAATTAACATACTTGCACTATTACTAGCCCCCAGTACTCGCTGCCAGTACTGGCCGGCAGTACTAGCTCGAATTATGGTCGCATTATCAATATTTATCATTCATACTGGATGCGAATGTTGCGCGCATATTAATGGATATGATATAAATAATGCAGGTGAGATTAAATGTCGCTACTCGTGTTCCCTTGTTGTTTGCTTTATTGGAATTGGTTGAATATTCGTTTTGTGTTTAACGGGAAATTAATACAATAATTATATTTGCAAATATAATTTTCATTTTCAGAACACACACAGTAACACACTAATTACACACATTTGTAATCTCTCTTTGCCTGCAGGAGTTTTCCCAAGAGCTCTAAAAAAAGGCTTGGTTTATGCCATCTACAAGTCAGGTGACAGAGGTAGTGTCAACAACTATCGCCCTATCTCGGTACTTCCAGCAATATCCAAAATCCTGGAAAAAATACTTTACAAGAACCTTAACAGCTATGTGAATAAATATAAACTCATCTCACAAAACCAATACGGGTTTCGAAAAGGGCTATCCACCGAAGATGCTGTGTCCACTTTAATTAATAGTATCGTAGAGAAAATTGGTAAAAAAATGAAGTGCCAGGGCATTTTCCTTGACCTCTCGAAGGCGTTTGACACTGTCTCTGTTCCCATCCTCCTATCAAAGTTGGAGTCAATTGGGGTTCGTGGAAACGCTTATAACTTATTTAAGAGCTTCCTCTCCGACCGCACAAAGTGTGTCAAAATAGGTAACTATATCAGTGCGGAGAAGCCGATAAAGTTCGGTGTCCCCCAAGGTAGTTTGGTCAGTCCTCTTCTCTTCTCTATTTATGTAAATGAGCTCTGTGAGCTCTCCCATCCATTTGCACTTGTAGTGGCGTACGCCGATGATACGGCTATCTTGGCATATGATCAGGATTGGCAAGAGGCAACATAGGTTACAGAAGCAGGCAAGTTACCTTCCGGTTGTCCAGAAATAGCCTTACCTTTAACATTGAGAAAATCAAACTCACCACGTTCACCTTGCGTCCCTCAGCGCAACAGACGGAACATAAGATCTCGGTCACGGCACACCAAATGGAAATTAGTGGACTAGTGAATCAACTCAATACATGCAAAAGAAAAAAAAGTAAAACAATTCTTGTTTTAATTGAACACCTGTCTAGTTTCGAAGGACTCGGTTTATTTAGATACAATGAGTAAAACTGAAAATAAGCAATGGAGTAATGAATTTCCCTTTTGATCATAATTTAAATTATACCCTCCCTATTTGGTCCGCCGCCATTTTGCTAAATTGTATCTCACTACACTTCATGTCATCGTATAAGTCTTGCATTTTCAACCACCTTCTGTTAGCCAAAGTAATAACCCAGTTGCAATTTAAATTAATTAATTAAAACCTCTTTGCCAACTGAACCCATTTTACTGAAACATCTTACAATTCCAAGTTCTATTAACATAATTTTCTTGTGCCTTCAGACTGTCAATGGCATACTTCTTTACTTTTCTTAGTACTAGCACCTAAGTCATGTTTACAGTTTAATTTCCAATACTGTAAACAAAGATTTGTGAAAAAAACCTTTAATTCCGGTATTTAAGTTGAATTTGCGCTGCAACTTCAACCTTATATGAGTTTTTCTGTAGTATCTATGACAAAGGGCAAGCTATTAAAAAAATCACATTATTTATACAGAGCATAAAGTTGCCGGTCTTTTAACTAGATTTACACGTCAATTGGAAACAAGCGTTCGAAAAGACTTTACCTACTTAAGCCCCCAAGTAAGACTTGAGCTCTTATTAGCACCCGTTCGCATTGAGCTGAATGGCTTTAATTACACTTAGCGCATCGCGTGCGCCGCGCAGCCAAGCGTAAAGATACGTTGATTAGGATGCCATATTGATTACGTGAAGGTTTGTGATGTAAGTGTTAGATCTTATCAATTTTCAGACTTAGGTATGAGAAAATTGTGGCGAGTATCTGAAAGCTTTGAGAAAAAAGACTGCGTTTTATTTGGCCTTATAGAATATACCCTAAGTAAAACGGGATAAGGGTAAGAAGATAATAATAAAGTCCATAGTATGGGTTAACTTGTACTAACATTAGTTAGTACTGATACAGTTTCGGGATTCTTTTTAAAAAATGTGATTTGCTAGAGACATTTGTGATCAATACAGTACGCTACGGCAATTAATGATGAACTAAGTCAATCAAAAGTCGTAAGTCAACAGATGAAAACTTTTAGGATAACGAAAACATCCAGGCGAAAGTTTGCGCTTAAATAATGACCTTAATCACATTTCACACTTACCCAGACGATTCTATCTCCAAAAACTTCGAACAATTTACACCAAGTAAGTACTAGGTCCTTACCAACCCGCACTGGACCCGCGTGGTGGATTATGGCCCACTCCCTCTCCCAGAGAGGAGGCCTGTGTCCCAGCAGTGGGAATATTTATAGGCTGATGATGATTGATGACTGACTAGGTTCTTAAATAAAAATTGCAGACGATTTTCAACCTTATTACATCGTTCAACTTCAACTGGACACGCGGCTCCGTCGAGTGGATACCCTTCAATCCGCTCTGGTTACTGAAGGCAACGATCCGGACATTCTGCGATCGAACTTTGGCCCTTAGACTATATTTTGAGAATGGAACACTTTGGGCTTGATAAACGAGTAGTTGAGGGTTGACGAGCGGATGATTAAGGAGTGGCTAGGTTTTAAAGTTAGTTGGGGTCAAAAATGGAAGTCGAACTTTGTTCTTATTTTGATTTATCCATAATATAATGTAGGTAATGCTTTTGCAAATATACCATGAACAAAAAAAAAAGACAAAATTGTAAACAAAAAACCACAAAACAAATTAAAAATTGTGATAATCTTTAAAACAGTTTCAATACAATATTACGAAACCCGGAAAAAAACAAAATGACAGTGCTGAAAACAAACAAAAATGCATCCACAAAATGCCCACAGAATTCGCTACACCAACAAAATCTATAGACAGCGTACAGTCGAACACAAAAGGCCCTCCACCATTAACGAAAGTCTTTCATTCGCGTCCATTAAAAGACAAAGGCAGTTATGAATGACGGCGGCGCAAGGAGGGTTAATGACGTCACCGAGTTAATGATGTAACTGACGTATACGTAGGATAGTTAATTGAAAATCGATGACCACCTTACTAAGGTATGAAACGGTTTCTGTGTATTGACCCTTGATTAGGTTGAAGATATCAAATACGGGTCAACTGGACAAATCAAATGTCAAAAGAGCCTTTTGCCCTGAGCTTTTGCCCCATTTCGCCCCGAGACGTCAAAAATCTGTCAAAAAAGTTCTTAAACGCCACTGGGAACTTTTGCCTCCAGGCCGACGGGGAAATAAACAAACGTCTGCAGACTGCAGTAATGTCAGAATTGACAGCTGGTGGTATTGTATTGTATAAGAGTAGTGGTGTGGTGACCCATTGGTATCAGCCGTGACTTACGAGATGTAGATCGCGGGTTTGAACTCAGCCAGGCTTACTTTTAGTAATTTAGTTACATCTACATACATCACCATTCACCACTGCTCTCAAAACGGTGAAGGATAACATCGTGAGGAAACCTGCATGTCCTAGAACCAAAAATTTGAAGACATGTGACATTATCGGCGAAGTTGTATTCTTTTTATTTGAAGATTTTTATCTTTATATTCCTATCTCAAAGTGTATGTTCCGGGAAAATAAGAAAGCTTAGATATTGATCTCGATTTAGGCCTACGATATGATATCAAAGTATCTCGGGTATATAGGTAGTTATTGAAATCAGAAACGATGTACGTACCTAGTAGGTAAATTATGTCACTATTTATAAATCGTTAAAATTGTTGTAGCTTAATAATAAAAACTTCTAACTTATTACCGCGGTGGCTGCGTTGCCTGTGTGAAGTTGGGTTATTAATTCATGGGCTCGTCATACCGCTATAAAAATTATCCAATATGTCAAGACAGGTACAACTATCCGTAAAGAAGTTTTTGTCTGAAAGAGCAACTAACATACATCCATGTATCGATCTTCACAAACTATTACATTTATAGTTAAGTAAATCTAAAATTAATAATTTTATTTTGGTAGTCATAAAGTGAAAGCTTAAGTTTCAGTGAAACACATAACCAAGTATAATTTTCTGAAGTCAAATCTAGTTTCAGTTGAAGTTTCAGGAAGATTTACAGCTTCCTTTCCGAAAAGAGCTTTTACGTGACCATTAATGAATTCGCAACACCCAGTAATGTATGAATTCGCAACACCCAGTAATGAGTGAATTCACAACACCAGTTGGTACTTGTAGCAATAGAGGGTGAAATTCTAGAAGATTGCTTGTATATTCCAATCAGCGTTACTCTCCCCTTTTCAAAATAAATTGGTTTCAGATTTCAGTCTAACCAGATGTGACTGAATATTTTATATTTATTTTATTTTATTTGAATGTCTGATATTATTTTATTTGTATGCATAAATAAACCAATAGGTATAAGGTTTTTCGAGCATATACTTAACAAGATATTTCATTATTAATTTTAAACTTAGTTAAAAAAAAACTAATAAATTGTTAGAATAGTGTTGTATAAGTACAGTCAAGCATATGGTTGTTGGCCTATAGTTATGGGCTTATTAATGTACAGACGCCAGCACATAATCCTACCTCAATCTGTAAAATTTCTTAAATAGATTATCAACCTTATCACAATACTGGAAGGTTAATATTCGATTGGTAAAATTTTACAAATTCGGGTAGGTTGACCTGCTGGCTTCTGTACATAGGTATATCAGCCTTTCTTTTCTAAATTACGAAATGTCAGATTTTAATATGTACTTTATAAATTGCAATGGTACTGCTTTAAAAACATGGGCCTGACTAATATGTTATCTAAAATAAATGAAACAATAATTTTCCAGTACACACAAATATTCAAGTCCGTGCTTCTAAGAATATCTAGTCGTGATACACCGTACTTAGCAAACTTCATAATAGAAGTTATTTCCAAATAATTTGCATATTGTCGCTCACATTAATACAGAAAGTGCATAGCTGACGGACATTGAATATTTTATGTTCAGCCGGCCACTTCACTGGCTGTTAGTTGATTAGTTCGGCCTGATTCAAGGACCGAACGTCTACAAACAGCGACAAGCGAATTTGATACTTGAGATTAGTACCTAAGACTCCAAATTCCAGTGTTGAGGAGGACGCGAAAGGTATTCGCAATATTGAGATGGAAATAGAGTCTTCGTTAACGGTCCAATCCTAATGTTTCCTGTTTTAGGGCAAGCATTCTCATTTTAATTTGAAATCCTGATATTTTGTTCTGTACAACTCGTTACGTTTGTACCCCTGTCGGATCAAATTCCTTTGTAAGGCGATTGTGTTTCATTAGGGATAGAAGCAAAATGAAACGATTTAGTTTCGGAATTTTTGATATTAAAATATTTCGCAGTTTCCGTTCAAATGGTTTAGAACTAAGGATATAATCGTTTGAAATCTCGTGTCACTAAAGATAGTTATAGATCAGTTTTAGTGTTTTTCGTACGCGGTACGTTTGATAATTTAAATATTAGTTCGTGACTATTAATAACAACATTGTCATTAACTATCTGTTCAGTAGGTACATCCTTTGTGTTACGTTTTCATTATGACTCGTAATAGCTCAGTTTAAAACTGAATCCGCTGATTAAGTTGGGCCATTGTTTGGTTTTAATTACAGGCCGGTTTGAGTAAATAAGTAGCGGGAGCGAATCATAATATCGATCGTGTAATGTCCGGGCCGCGTCCGGCTTTGTCCGGCCTCGTCCGACCCGATACACGCTGACAACGCGCTATCGGACTGGAGTTTGTCAGGATTACACGGAGATTTGTAGCGTGTTCCCCCGGCTGTAGCCGCCATGAATTATTATCAGCCTGCAACGTTTGCTTATTAATAAATCAATTGTTTCCCAAACAAATACTGGTCGCGTCTCTTTAACAATACATCAGATGATTATGTTCGTGTACATACTTACTTTAATATTCCGTGTTAATAAAACCTCAATCTGTATCGGGCGCTCTTCCAAATCACGTATGAAAACATGTCGAGTTCACAAATTGAGATTCTGCAGCTGTCGGTGAGTGTACTCTGGTATTATTTTGCATAATCCCGCTGTAAAGTGTTATTAGTGAGGTCGCCGCCGCGTCTGCTGCATGCAAGGAAAAGGCAACTAAGTAGAAAATCGGATGTCTGCGGCGAGCAGCGACCGTAACCTGATCCGCAATCACAACTAATTTAACTCAATCAACGAACGACAGCCCTTGACTGTAACATGATTACCGCTCATTAAACCAAACGGAGCTTTATAATTTGATATCTGCTTGATCGCGAGCACAGATAAAGAGCCTTTAATGAACGTCTGGACAACATTTGTCCGTTGTCCCGCTCCGAGATCATAACTGATAAAAAGTAACGTTAACACCGACGATAAAATGTTAATTGAAACAATGTTAGTTGTTGTACGCACTCAAACAATAATGATTTCCACTTGACAGTTAGTCGTGAACCGTTGCCGGCTTGTGGTAATCACAAGTGCACTAGATTTGATTGGGCGAAAATTGTTCGCGAATGCACTCTCGAAATAGGGCAATCCACCCACAGAGACAATTGAAATAAAACGTCAGTGCAGCCGGTACGGCCCATTGCAAAAAGCTGGAAGCGAGTTGCACGTCGCGCTAAATTCGTTCTTATTACAATTTGGCAAGGATCGTTTCAGCTTTGGCGCGCTCTGCGATGATGTCATTTGAGCACGCAGGTCAAGCGCCTACTTCGTACCGCAGGTTCTTCTTTTTGTTCCGCCGCGAAGAGTTTTATTTTAAATCTGGGGGCCAATTCTCGGTTTTAGAGATGGTGTCGAACTCGACAAAAATATCTAATGACGTCATTTTTTCGACAAATTTTAAAAGTTGCTATTCTGGGGATGTCGAATGCGACATTTGTCGAAGGCTAACGTTAGAATTCATGTCGAGTGCTTCTGAGCAGTAGAGATGTCATGTCGATTGTAGAGATACGTCATTTCTGAGTGAATTCGTTGAGTTTTGGCTTGTGCGCTGTGTTTTCTTTTCTTTAGTTTTTAAATAAAATACGGCTTGGCATCCCATACTTACCGGTAATTCGATTTAGGTATACTCTTTGTTTTGTGCATTGTGTTTTCTTGAAACGACGACCTTCGCGCAATTATCAGACTATGTAATTTGTGTACCCACGATTGGACTTGACACCACTGAAAGATGGACGAGTACTGGGGTATTTTTTCCCCTCCATGTTAAAATAAAAAATATGAAATGTAAAACAGCACAGCCCACTATTGATGTAAACACAGAGTAAATGTAAACATAACAAAAGTTTTGAAGGAACCGCAAAAAGGCGCAAATTCTGACACTGACAGGCAGTCAACTGTCAAACTGATTATTTTTACACTAAACGTTTCGTTTTATACTTAAATAGTTAGGTTTAGTCAGCGTTATAAAACAAAATTATTCATTCACTCATAGCTACCTAAAACGGAACGTGCGATTCTTCATAATGGTAACATTATCTTCACTCGACTCGACATTTTCGTGACATTTATTTCTATTTTGGCTGAGAATACGGAATTCTGCTCAATTCGACATTTTTTGGTAGAGATAGAGATATTTTTGATAGACATAGAGATAGACTTACAATCTCGAACTCGAGATAAATGGCGAAAATCGAGAATTGGCCCCCTGTAGCTCTAACGAACCGAGCTCTTGTTGCATGCGACATGGCGGCCGCGCGTGCAGCTGTCATTTTAGCCGTATTAATCGTTATCACTTCTCGCCACAATACTGCATTGTCCGACTTTTTCTCGGTTATTTTATTATTCGTGTTAATTGTGAAGTTCTGCTGCGTTATTATATGGTGCACATATCGAGTGTGCGGGGTGTGGGTGCGGCGCTCGTGCGGCCCTGGCGCGCGCGGCGGGCGCATTGTGTTCTTATGCCGCATACATTAGCGTGCATTCTCACGAACGGAACCCGTTCCTCGGCTCGGGCGCGCTCTTATCTTGTTGTTCCTTTACAAATCAGCGTGCCTCGTATCGCTTAGTTGACTTTTTTGCACGCCAACGTTCAAAAAACTCCTTGTATCGAACATGCCGCGGAGTCTGGTTGCCATGCGCGCCGCACTAAGCATTAAAACATCGGTTATATTGTCCGTCGTTCAATTAGACGAAGCAAATGTTAAATCCGGCGAAATGACAGCAATAACTGTCGTGTTGCGTTTTATTATAGAAAGTTAGCTGCAGAGATGTTAAAATTTATCGTTCCATTGTCAATGGAAGGGACCGCGGTGGCAGTGGCGGCGGCGGCGGTGGTGGCGCGCTCGTAAACCAAGTTGCGGACTGTGTAGAATGATACATTCGCGCTAATTGTACTGCAATCACGTCGCGTGTGTTAAGTTTATACTCGTAAGTTATAAAGTGTAAAGGAACATGTGCAAATGTTCTCGAAATAATTTAATGTGCGCGGCGGGGTAACGACACGGGGCGTGCTCTGACGCTAATTTCGCATGCGGCGTCGTCCGTCGGCGCGAACGCATATAACTCGACCAATTTAGAACCGAGCGGCGTGCCCTGCGCGCCACGCCACACTGTCTGCCCCTTGCCGTGTTCATATGTCAGCACTTGATGATTGACTTACTGCGACGATCTTCTAACACTTTTTATTTTATTTTTCCAGGTAATTTACGGATGTGGAGCTAAATATCAAAGTAACGGGAATGCCTGAGTCATGTAACGTGAAATTACGTGTCTGAAGTAAGTGATGATTTGCGTGTCTTTAAGCTTTTTGTGGAGCAAGCGAGTTTATTTAAATTATTGTACAGCGGCTTGTACAGCCGCTATCTGATGATATAATTTCATGAAGGTTGTTTTCATGCAAAATTGCACTCAGAATATGTATGTGGAAATAAAATAACCTACTTGTTTTATCACGTGAAACTAACATTACAATTTCTAAATAAACTTCTAAGTTTGAATTATTGCGCTCTGCATAGAAAGCTTGTTTTACATCTATTTTACAATGCAGACAACCTTTACACTAACCACTCTAGTTCAGCAGTTAGCCGAGAGTAACTACACCCGGCTAATTACTCCACAAACGTGTAAAAGAGCCTTAACACAGCTAATTACACACTAGCGTCAACATTGTGCGCACTCTTACTTATGTAAGTGTCACTTCATACAATTTCACCGGGATGACAAATAAATACACAGGACGAATACACGTGTCACCCGGGGATTTAATTAAGAGACCTTAAGTGGTGTAATTAAAGGTGCTGTTTGAAGGAAGGTAGCGCGGTGGGGTACCCCGTACGCCCGTACCCCGGGACCACGCGGGATACAGGTGTGCCCCATAAATGGAATGTTATTTGTTACATTTTTGGACGGCACGAGTTAATTAAGATTGTTTCTCGTCAAGAAGTAGTGAGTGCGTAAATTATTTTATTGGAATTTCTGAGCTGTAGATTGCCATGCTATTTTGAACTCTATCGTTATACAAAATAGGTCTATTCTTGTTTGATTGTATTGTAGAAACGGTTGGCATTAATAAATTGTTCCCTACGCTAGATAAATGTCGTCAGTATTTTAATTTCGCGTTGAATATGCTTTTGAAGTTCGCTCAGTAGGTCTCGAAAACGTATCGTTAATAATATTGAGTACTCATCTGTCATATGAAAATGAATTATAAAAAAAATGTTCACAACATTTTATTCTTACAAAATGTTGTTGGCAACTGTAGAAATGACAAGGTAATCTGGAACTCTAACATTATTATTGTAATTACGAGTATATTCCAAGAGATATAATATTTTTCTTCTTAATAAATTCCTTTGAGGAAAAAGGTTTAAGACAGCTTCTTTGTGTTGTCACGACACCCACCATTGTAATTATTTGTAATTAACTCATTATCTCTAAAACGTTTTCCATGTAAAATACTGAAATTGAAGCCTGTCATTTCAATCGACCTTGTAGAAGCTTGATAGAACCTACCTTTAATATTAGGATTATTTTAATGGCACCTCATTTATTAAATTTATAATGTGTACATAAATACAAAATCCAGTATTACAAACTTCATAGCACAAACCTTTTTGCCTCGCTGCTACGGCGTAGCACCGTAGCTCGTAGCCGCTCGTAGGCCTGCTACGATCGATGGCGTAGCAAACAATTTTTCTTTACTGCTTAGATTTCCTGGAAATGTATTGGAGGTTACCTTGTCTATGTCTAGTATATCTTGACATTTGCAGATGGCGCTGTTGGTATAGGAAACTGTCAATAATATATCAATTTTAGTACATTTGGATGTTAGTACCGTATTCTGCCGTCTGTCAAGATATAGTGGTCACGTATGAGTTTCAAGGCGTATAAGGGATGATAGACGATCGGATACATTGCCATAAATATTGCATTGAATATTAATATAAAAAATATGGGATATTATTTTTGTCCCAATTTCAGGATGAAAGCTTTTGAACGTTAGTCGAATGGAAAAGGTCGTGAATACATGGATTTCTTTTATTAATTTTTGTTTTCCTGTTTGTATCAGGGACAGCATTGAATTTTTTGATATTAGCCGATTTATAACCAGTTGTATTTGTTAGTCATAAATTGTTTTGTTGTTCGAACGAGCAACTTACGAGTATTTTCCCATCTAATTAATGTCAAAATTACCGTTTATTTTACGTCACAACAACGTGAAAAGACGTGCTAAAGCCTTAGTAAGTTTATTTAACGGTAATCTACGTCAGCCGATCGATGCTTACATAAGGGATTTCCCGACACTAGTAAATAAGGCTAGGCTTTGCCGCGCTTCGTGTAAATAAAGACTTATGTACTAATACTTAGTACACAGTCGATACAAAACTGCTTTGTATTTTACATCCCATTTAGAGCCTTATTTACTCGCTTTAGAGTTTATTATAAACAAAAGAAATATTTACGTGTTGAGAATTCGTATATTATAGGTTACCTATTTAGTTTGACGTGTGTTTTGCTGAAAAATGAATTGCGATTATTTATTATTTTTTTCTGATGGCTGAAGGGCTTTTTACTCAAAAGTAAATGTTTATTATTATCAAGAATTTGAATTGGTTATATTTAAAACAATTTTTAGGGAACTCTTACTAGTGATCTCATTTAATATTAATTTATATAAAAAAATAACAAGTGAACACATTTTTAAGGGGTTCAATTATGTTTTCCTAAAATAGCACAGATAACATCTTATTCTAAGTATACTAGTTCATTTAAGACCGAAATAAAACATTTTTTCCAAGAGAAAGCTTAGAAATTCATTTCATTTACTCAAATTACTCTAAAACCAAATAAAGTAGCTGGATTAAAGTCACTCCTCGCTTAAGTAACGAAATGATTACTGGTTTTTGCTCGCGGCGTTGTCTATTATTATTTATTTTTTTATCTCATTTGTGGTAAAAAAGGATCCTCTGGGTTAATTCAGGTTATAAAATATCTGTTTACTAAATATCACCAGTTCTGTAGTTTTTGTCTGAAAGAGTAACCAACGTCCATTCATCCATCCTCACAAACTTTAGTATTTATTTTTCACCCGCGTGTGACTAGAAATTTATCCCACGAGAATGTCATATCGGGATAAAAAAATTCATGTGTTAATCTAGGTATAAATGATAAAATATCTATGCAGCAAATTTCATTCAAATCCGTACAGTAGACCAACAAACCATCCATCTGACCTCACAAAATTTCGCATTGAATTAATAATATTATTTTTAGTAAGATTAAGGATAAGTAAGATATTAGCCACTTAACAGACTTACTCGTATAAAAGAGCTTCATAATAATCTTCCTAAATGAGTGGTAGGTATGTTCTTAGCTTTAATAACGATCGCTTGGCTATAACATTTTATTAATAATTGTCAAGCTTTCATAGTACCGACGAAGAAGGTCGAACGGTTTTACGGGTGACTTGGCATTGAGGGTTTATTATGCCCTGTAACGAAGATTTAAATCACTAGATTCGCCTTACCGTGTTTGATTAATTTCTAGTAATATTGACTCTTTGTAGTTTGGGTTTAAGAACTGGAATGGTCGAGCGTAAATTATAAATTAATTAATCACTTGCCCAGTAGTATCAGCCGCGATTTACGAGTTGTAGGTCCTGGGTTCGAACCCCGTCAGGCGCATTACTTTGTGTAATTTATTTTAACACCACTGCTCTCAAAACGATGAAGGAAAACATCGTGAAGAAACCGGCATGTCCTAGAACCAAAAATTCGAAGACCAATCCGCACTGGGCCCGCGTAGATTACGGCCCACTCCCTCTCACAGAGAGGAGGCCTGTGTCCCAGCAGTGGGAACATTTAAAGGCTGATGATGATCGTAGAGTAGCTTTCTGTAGTTACTGTCAACCTCCAATTTATTCATAATATGTTAATTGCTAATTTCGGCTGGAAATGTTCTCCATTCTTTTTTTAAGATGTTTTTGCTCAGTTTAGCCTGGGTCAGAGCGACCTTACCAATACTTTTATTGTACGCACGACTAAGGAGTGGAATTCCCTGCCGACATCTGTATTTCCCGACAGCTATAACCTTGGGGTCTTCAAGTCTACAGTGAACAGGTTACTTCTTAGCAAGCGTGCTTCACCGTCGACCACATCTTCACTTACCATCAGGCGAGATAGTGGTCAAACGCGAACCTATCTTTAAATAAAATAAGAAACCTGATCCCTCCTAATTTGAAGAGATTAGAGTTGTATGCGTTCGGAAACATATAATTCTTTCGCTTCTCGCGCGATATACCAGCTCACTCTTCTAATTGTGAACAGATTTTCGTTTGATCTAAGTGAAGGCACATCTAGAGATTTATATCTCTGTTCTATATACCTTCTGAGAATCCAATTTATAAATTACTCTGCGATATTTTATGCGATTCTGTTTGAGGATAACATCCCACTACCTTTTATTATATGGTGTGGAAACGGTCTAAATGAAATTTTTACAATGATGTTTTCAATATTCATTTATAATTTAACCTTTTTTACCTATAATAATATATTATTATGTATGTATTACAAAATTTGTTGTTGATTTTGTCGCCTTACATATTTTTCGACAGTACCTATATAAAACTATTAATTTAAATTAGAGTTTTTGTTTTGTTCTTTTTAATCTGTAATACGACAAAAATACGAAGTATAGGAAAAGTTCTACAACAATTAATTAGAAGTTAGTTGTCGTTATTTCCAAAGAAAGAAGAAGCAGGTAGTGCTTTTTAGTTAAAAAAAAACAGACTTTAAGAATAATATTTTTTTTTCTTTTATTTGTTCATCTAAGAAAAAAATACATGTTAGTAAATTATATCACATTATCTCTAAATCAGAAACATTACTTCAGGGCTACGAATTTCATTTATCTAATATATCATGTATATTTGCCTCTGGCTGCGTGCTCAGAGAATTTAATTAATTCTCTTGTGACAAACAGAGCGCAAAAATGTTTAGAATACCGTCTTTATGTGCCTATCTTGAGATTTTCTAGGCGCTTTTGATTATATTTATATAGACGTTAACTATGGTGTGAGTGTAACTTATATGTTACAAATTTATCAAATAGAAAGGCCTAGTGATGATGCAAAAAGTGTTACGTTACTATTGATCAAACAACTGACCCTTTGGGCGATTTATATGATCAGTAGTTAAACCACAGAGTACTAGTTAAACTTAATATTTGTTAAATCCTATAAAATCCTATAAAATATGTTTAACCATTTTTTTTTGCGTGGTATAATCAGCAAATGAGTCCTCCCACCCCAGGCAGGGCGGGAGGGACTGTCAGACTTGTACTGACTAAAATCCACAGTGTCCTTCAATAGCCCTTTATGTTCCGGGGTCACGGTAATGAGATAAGTCCCGCGACCCCGGATGTTTAACCATTTGTTAAAAAAAGGATTATTTGGGATTTTGACAATAGCAAGTTAAAATGATTGATCAAATAAGTTTTCCTTAGTCGCAATAGTAATACAAAATGTATCTAGGCGTCCGATAATACTGAACACCGCACAATTGCTACAACTTACTCAATCAGATACCGTTACAAATCTTAAACGATATTTCTCTAACATATCCCAGTCATTTGCATAATCCGGTGCAAATGTGTCCAGTAGAGCGCATTATATACGCCGATCTAATATTCATAAGTCCTTCCACACCCGTGTATAAAGGCGCTGTCACACCGTGGTCCATGCTACGGACGCACGCAGCATTTTAGCTGCAAGGATTCATTTTTCGGCTAACATGGGTTTACAACTCCACGGCAGCACACACTATTCGATAATAATTAAACCAGGACTATGTACTACTGAGACGGAGTGAGAAGCGGTCGCCTCCTTCTGCGAAGCAGTTATGCTCGCGAAGGAGGAGGCGGGCCGCGAGAGAGAGAGGACAGCGTCCTCCCTCCGCCCCAGCCGCAGTGGTAGACGCCCGCGGCGTCGGACATCGCGGGGCGATCTCCGGCCATCGTAGGCGCGGGCATGCGGGCGGCGTGTAATGGGCAACTCGCCACCCGACCATGGACCATGCCCGGGTCGACGGCGCGTTGTGTTCCACGCGCGCCTCAAAGAGTGTCAGCATGATGACGGGGCCCCCTTCTAGAGGGCCAAAGCCTGCCGGGGTCGCGGAACTTATCTCATTACCGTGACCCCGGAACATAAAGGGCTATTGAAGGACACCGTGGATTTTAGTCAGTACGAGTCTGACAGTCCCTCTCGCCCTGCCCTGGGGGAGGAATCATTTGATGATTTTACCACGCTAAAAAAAAAAAAAAAGGACTATGTACTACTGTAGCAAGACCCAGCACAGTCCATGAGCTATGTGAGTGCCTTATTCGAGCAAGCTACGTGTGTACCAATGACGTCACGTTTGGGGTGCAGCTTGTCTGTCGGTTGTGGTGGATACAATCATATAGGCTAGTTTCCAGCGTCAGTAAATTTGAAAATCTAATAAGTTCCTCTTTTAGAGCTTTGAAAAATAATGGTAACCTATATTTTCTATTCAAAAAGATAAAACGTATCAAAGCTCGAAAGTAGACGCACTAAAAATGACTCAACGGGATGACGTTTGTGTACTTAAAAAGCGACTTATCTTCATTAATTTTGGTTCACGTAGCAAAAAAAAAAATACGGTCTAATTTTGGTCTTTTTGATAATAATCTAACATCGCGACGCTTGTCACACATGTGTGTAGCATCTCCGTGGGCCGTGGTGTGACATCGCCTTAAGAGCCCCGTCAAAATACCTCCGTGTAAATAGTCCGGTGTATAATAGCTCCGCCCACTGCTGGTATGATATTCAACTTTCAGACCGGTAGAACACGGAAAGTTGGACTACCCGGCGCTTTAGAATTGAGAGAAAATTACTAGGTACTAACTCTGATTTCCTGGTTAGCTGGTATTTGTAATAGTGTTGTGGGAATGTGTGTTTGAATTAGGTATCTAGTTATCAAGTTTTTTTTTCTGGTATTTAGTCACGATGCAGCGCTAACTATCAAACTTAATTATAGTATTTTTCTTCTTTTGTGTTTAACATATATGCTCTTCGCAAAGATATTTTTAAAGAAACGAAAAATTCAGTTGCGAGCAGGGTTCGAACCTGCGTCTTCTGTATAGGTACTCCAAACGCCTTAACCACTAGGCCATCGCAACCACTACTCACAAAGCTGAATTTCTCGTTTCCTTGTTTTTTGAACGCTGTTTACACGTTGCGCCATCTATTGGTAGTGTTTCAAACTACTTACTAACCAACATGTCTGATATTGCAATCAAATCAATGTTGTATTAGATAACGACTTCTAACCTAAAGTTATATTTTTATACGCAATCACGCCTGCGTCGCGTCTTGCAAGGGAATGCTCTTTCAAGGGAATACATTTAAGAACAGTGCCGTAACCAGAGCTTATTATGCGCCCAGTACGAGCTTCTTTAACTGTGCCCTGGGTTGACATAATATGGTCCTTTTCAGGCCATTTCAGCGCCCTGTGCCTTGATACCGTTGGGCAGACCCTTATTTTCGTTATTGTTAACAAGCAAATCAAATCTAGCTGATTTTATGAGATACTCCAAATATTCTAATCAAAATTTTAATTTTGTCAAACTAAAAAAAAGTCAATATAGCTCCCATTTCGTAAATAAAAATGCTATAATATTAACTGTACGTATTGGAAACTCAATAACTGCTGGATAGCTCATATTCAACTTTTCCACTGTTCGGCTTCCGACGCTTTCAACGGGCTATGGAGGTCCAATTATAACCTCTATTCTTCTTTTTTTTCGCGGTAAAATGCTTCGGGACGTGAAAATGGAGACTCGTGTGTTCCGAAGTACGTATATTTATGACGTAGCATTATTTTACTTATGCATCGTCCGTACATTGTTATAATGATGCTGTAACGTGTCTGTTCTCATCTCTGACTTGACATTTCAATATCTGAGCGAGACATTTCCTTTACATTTTCTCTCGTTTATGTTTCGATTTTCTTTCTATTGTCTTTGACGTGTTTCGTTAGGTTGTTTTACAGGTATATTTGTGTCAAAGTGTTAGATATACGAGGTTAATTGGAAATATGAGTATTTAGTTTTTTCTCGTTTGTAATTTGTTTCTCTCAACATTTTGTGAAGAGATACTCAGTTTAATAAGTGTATGTCTTAGTTAAAACATAGAATTGATGTCTCCATCATGTGGTCGACCATTTCTTGAACTGCCGTTTTATACATTAACAAAATACATGCTTTTTTGTGTTTATTTGTATTTTATTATTGTCCTTAACCTGCTCTACTCTCTCTACTTCTATTACAGGACAAATGCCCCCAAAGTCGTTAGAGTTTTTTTTTGGCCTGTCACGATCTGCGTAGAATAAAAGTACAATCAGAGGAGGCTTTGCCTCACAAAAAGTGGTAGTTTAAGCCTGTATTTAAGTAATTCAAATTGAAAAACAAAACACCGTTGTAGGGCAAAAATAACTGCATACTGAACTCTATTACTAAACAAAATTACTTTCGTAAAATTCATTGCACCTAAATTCCATGTTTTAATAAGCTTTACAAAATTCACTTTAATTGTTCAGATAGTAGCTACTAACAACTGATTAGTAGCGAATTTCACGGCAGTTTAACCTGTTTAAAATGGACCGTGCAATTTGAGCTTTCCCGGCTAAGTATGAAAACCGCAAGCTCAATAATGTAATATCAGACATTATTGAAATTCACTTGTTTGATTAATGCATTTTGTGCATAGTTTCTTGGAACTAGATTTACAGTAATGCTGATCACGCACTACGATTAAATGGTTAACGAGTAGCTGAAAACGCAAAACCTTTTAAGAAAACGAGTTAATTTTATTTCACTAATTCCATGGATTTCTGAATGTCTTTCTTTTAGAGAGACTAAGTCACTAAGAGTCACTCAACGAGCAATGGAAAGAGCTATGCTCGGAGTTTCTTTGCGGGATAAAATTCGGAACATGGATATTCGGCAAAGAACCAGAGTCACCGACATATCTCATAAAATTTGCAAGTTGAAGTAGCAATGGACAGGCCACATCGCTCGTAGAACTGACAACCGATGGGGAAGAAAAGTTCTCGAGTGGCGACCACGGACCGGAAGACGCAGCGTAGGCAGGCCTCCCACTAGGTGGACCGACGACATCGTTAGGGTTGCGGGCAACCGATGGATGCAAGTGGCGAATTGTCGTTCCTCGTTCGTACACTACAAGTTTTTATTTTTATTTTCTTTACAATTTATGACGTAATACTTCAAGTACGTAGTACGGCCAATATCAATATCTAGAATTCATGCTTGAGCCTCTGATTACAGCGAACACTGCATAACTGGGATCCGAGGCCTTAACACAAGTTTTACTGTTTTAAGTCGACCAATGCCGGGCGCGAGAGGTCTCCGCCTGTCACCGCCGAGAGGACACGGCGGTGCTCTGCCCAAGCGGGGCAGTCCTGCACCGTGTCCTCCGGGCGATCCTCGCTGTGGTGACACCCAGGCGTTCCTTCCCTCCTTATCCGACACAGGTACCTCCTGAAACTTCCGTGTCCGGTGAGGACCTGCGTCATGCGATAGGTCAGGACGCCGTGACGCCTATCCAGTCACTCCTCAAAGAGGGGTCTTACCGCCGCGATTGCGACGTTCCCGTAACATTTTCACTTAAAAGGAAAAAGTTGTAAAACTGTTTATTTTCAATTCAAATTCAATTTTATCATTAAATAGTGATACATCTCTATGTATCACTATTTAATGATAAAATTGAATAACAATTCCAATTAAATAATTAAGATATTATATAAAGATATAATCAACGTTCAGTTGCATTGATGAATTTCCCTTTCTGATAACAATATTCTTTCAACTTAATGACCCTTATCTAATTTATCTTCTTTAATTTCGTGTTAGAAAGATGTTGCTATCTGTTGTCAGTGTTAATTAAGCCTTGCGTTAAAACCAGTTATGTTATTCTCTAAAAGAAATCTCATCACTGGACTCTACTATGTGCTTTTCCATATATTTCAATGGAAAAACACTTCATGCAAGAAAAAAAAAATCTAGAAATATCTCTCATAACTAGTTATCAAATAGCGAAAGAAAAATCTTCTCTTGTAACTGGTAAGGTAACTTTAGGGTTTTTATTCACAACATAAGAGGCGATGGCGCAGTGCCTGAACGATTGCACTGCGTGTCTCAGGTTCCATTCCCGCACGGAGCAAATATTTGTTTGTGCTATAAGTTGTTCCAGGTTTGAGTGTTGTGTAGCTATGTGAATTTAAATATTTGTAAACGCACCCACGACCCAGTGGAAATTCTTAGAGCGGGGAAAATCTAAGTATGCAAACGCGAGAAGCGACTAAGCTTTTCCAGTTCCAGTTTAACAGACTTCAAAAAGGAGGACTATGTAGAGATTATAGTAACTTCCTTTCATTTCGAATGCTCATTATTATTAACAAAAACACAGTATTAACCAGTAAACGGTTTGCTTGCGTAACTTTACCCTCTCAACGAGGAACGCGTATTAAAGGGTCACACGATATTTCTGATATTTGACACCTGTTTCTGTGTTACTGTGGCATGTCTGTGTAGAGCATTCTCTTCGTTTTCAATTTTTATTATTTTTGTTATTTGGCACAGTTTAAAAACAAGGATACTCTCAATAGAGTCTTTGGTTTGATTTTTTTAAGCAAACTGATTAAAAACTAAACGAAACTGCTAAGTTTGAAACATCATCACCAAACACCGCTGTCCTTTTATTATTAATATTTTTTTTATTGAGATTATGCGCTGGGTACATAGTTCCTAAAGTTATCTATTGTATAGTGCACCTGTACATACTCGTATAGTTTGCGACCGTTTGGTGACAAGTCTGATTAACTTCATCATTATCATACCTTGAAAAAAAAATTTAATAATAATAATAAATGGTTTATTGTTTCTTTGTACATAGTCGTGCAACACAAAATTGAGACATCCCCGTTAAGTTATACAATACTTGGGGTGGGGTTGCCTCGCCCTTCCCTTAGCTTCTAAGATAACAATATTGTGACAGAAAATTAAACATAAGATAAAAAATAAATTATTAAAAAAAGAAATCAAATCAAAAATGTTTGGACAATTGGAACCAAATTAGAAACAAACTGGAGCATGTATGAGTGAATGTGTGAATGAGTATGTTTGTGTGTTTGTGTGTGTGTGTGTGTGTTGTATGTTTAAGGTAGACTACATGATTTGTGCGAATAGAAGTTTGAGGAAATTAACATGAGATCACATCACGCCTATATTCTCCGAGAGGTTAAGCAGTGGTGTACTTAATAGCACTCCCACATTTAGTTAGTTATGTTTAAGTACCATATAAAATGGGGCTAGTTTACTGACATCAACCAGACAGAAATCGACTCCATTACTGCTACTGCAAAATTCCTGAAGATAAAGAGCAAGGCACACGGAAAATAACATGGCCAGTCGCCATTTTGATGCGACAAAGCGCATACGCCACTATCTGTATACTGTCTGTCACAGTGACGTCTCAGATGAAATTACAATAAAACTGGTTCAACCAACCCCTTGCTTCCGATATGTAATGCGATCGTAACGAGATCGCTTATCGTCAGCACGGTAACACCATATCACACCATAGCCTTAACTTGCCAAATTATTTCCAACCTTCTGCTTCTGTAGTAAAGTTGGTACTCCAATGAACGTTTGGAAGCAATTACAGTGATACCACACTATTGGCCTAACTAAACAAGCGATTACCAACTCTATGTTTTTGAACTAAAGCATGAAATCCTATGAACATTTGTAAAAGATTACAATACTACCACACCACCTGACTTCATGCTAACCGACCAAGCCATTATAATAATAATAAATAATATAACTTTATTTCAGACACAGAGATCCATATTTTTTTACTTAAAGACTACACATAAAATACAGAAAAAAACACATTAAAAAACACATTACAACCATCTAATGTTTTGAAGGAAATTACAGTGTAGGTTCGCGTGTTATGTTTTCCGATGTTGTATTGTCTTGATCGTCTGTTGATATAGTCTATGGTTGCAGCATGTTTAGCTGGTAATCATAAAAAGTTAAAGGTCCTTAGCTTATGTTTTTATGATGTTGATTTGCGGAAACGGTTATTGGTTAGCGTAGAATGGGGTTTTAAAAGTGGAACGCTCCGATTGTGAAGAAATTTTCAGTTTTCTTTTTTTAATTCGTTGTGTTAGATGTCGGTTAGTCTGGTTTACGATTAATTTAAAAATGGCGTTATAAAAATTAGCAATAATTGTACCTGCTCATTAGTATTTTTTTCTTATCAACAATTTTAAATAGGCCCATTTTAACGATGTCTGTATTAGTTACCATTTACAAATTAATATTTATCAAACTAAATATAAAATTATAATGTTTGGGTGGATGTTTGTTACTAAATAACGTCAGAACAGCTCAACAGACGTTGATGAAATTTGGCCCAGATATAGATTATACTCTGGAATAAGAAATACCTAGTCCCTGTGCAGAAACAGCTACTTTATTATATTCGCCGAGACTCCGAGAGTAAACCAATGATAAACAAAATTCGACTTCCACGTACAAATAAAGCCATAATATTAAACCCACACTAATTCCTACCGCTACATTATACAGAAATACTAATGTTCTAGTTAAAATTAAACGTAACACTCGCGATAATCGTACTTTGGCAGAGGCGCCCAACACTAATGCTAAATGCTAATGTCACTTCCAAATGGTTTTACATAACCATTCCTATATATCTAGCCTATCTAGACATAATATGTGACCGATAGACTTAGTACCCAGATAACCATGACCTCTTGAGAAGAAAACAGTTGTAGGCGATAAGGGTCTGGTAATAGTGGACACGTTTAGGGTAGAGTGTAATGAAATCTATGTACTGGTACTGGTGGGTCTGGTAAGAATCTGAATTATCTTGAACTAATCTTAATAGTTATACGCTATGTGCGAAGCCGATGGGGTGGGAACTATATCAAATCGATCGCAGCGTGTGTGACAGAGACGTAAAAGTGAAAATCAACCTTACCACTACGACATATGAGATAAAATGTTGTTATCAACGGGTAGATGAAAAACAAAACACAATCGCCACAACGATGTAAAGACATTCGAATTGCAACATTACTTCTTAGTAGCAAGGTTGATTTTCACTTGTAGTTGGAATTGGTCGAATTGCAATCGCGTCAAACTCCGTTCAGTAATTTTTCATGCAATATTTTAATATCAATCAATATCTAAGTCTCTAGACAGACGGACCGAATTCAACTGCAATCTAACCGCAAATTGCAGTTCGGTTGCAGTTGATACGACTGCAATAGAATTGCAAACCAAACGTGCAGTCCGATTGCAGTTCAAATGTTTATCTTTACATTTATAAATTTTATAAAAGCCTGGACTTACACTAAAATATTTTTATATTAGTATGCTGTAGTATATTTAAAATTTATCCATTTACCTTTCCACTTTAAATCCAAATCCATCGCTTCCTTTCCTGATCGCTGGCACAATATACTGCCAGACTTATCGGGGGACAGTCTAGACACGTGTTATGTGAAGTATACGTAGACTAACTGTCATGGCGGGGCCGGCTGCGACCGTGAAATAACGATTACGATTTGCTTTTGTTTTTTTAAAAATGACGTCATAATAAGAAAGGATAGGAGTGGTGTTTCAGAAGTTATTTTAAATCAATATTACCATCATTATCGTATAAGTGTCGCATTGTTAGATTGTAAGGCTGTATTAAACTGAACAACGTTCTTAATGGGACTAACAATCTATTAAAAAAACTAGACGACATTACCTATAAAGCGCATGTTGTATTCTCATATACCTCACTATACTTACCATTTTTGTAACGTTGCCAACTGTAGGATTTGTTTACTGAAACTTTTGTAATCTGCAGTTTTTATGACAAAAAGTTTAAGAAAGGTACCTCACTTTTTTTCATCAATTCAAAACTCCTTCAGAAAATAACTTACCACTAGTTAGCTACTACAGTGACTTCACGTATAAATAAAAACATACTTATATGAATTACAGTAATTTCGCCAAATAAATCGATGTTTAAATCCATAGCCATCAATAATTTCACACAGACGAACCAATTAAACCACCATAATCACTTAGCAACACACAGTGTGCCCGCTTCATGGTGCCCGCGTGTATGTACACACACCTCACGCCGGGGTGGTCAACACGGGCAGACAACACAATCGCGTATTGTGCTTATTTTAGTACCAAACGCACGGTGGTGCGGGCAAACGTCTACCACGTTTGCCCAGTTGGTATACAAAGTGCTTATTGTTTGTACTTGGTATACATGAAAACAGTAAATGCTTTTGCTTCGATGGGGTTTATGGTCTGAAAAGTAAATTTAAGTAGAGAAAATAATGGTGTAATGAATTGTTTTCGTGATTAAATTCAAAGTCCTTTTAATTAGGCCATTAAAAAGGCAACTTTGAACTTAAAACTTTAAAGTTATAGGCTGTAGAATTAATTCTACACGCGTAAAAAGAGATTCTAGAGTGTTGCGAATAAAAAAGGTTTCAGTACAACGTTAGTGTAGCCACGATAAATAAATTCAAAGCCTAGTTTATTTCACAGGCACTTCGTATTGGCAAAACGTACGCTCAAATCTCAAGGGTTGTTCTTTTTCGAGATCGTACCAGTTACTTAGAATGTTCTGACAAGTTTGCAAAATCGATTGAAACTTCGAACGAAGTCTCCAGACGACATACTTCTTTGACATTTAGAACTACTACAAGACCGAGCCAATTTTCAAATTATGAATATTACGCTTTATTTTTTTTTTCTGTTTGAAAAAGGAACCACCGACCGGAGTCCGTAACAGATAGTGCCTCGCGTGTTAGCGTAGACTTTATCATTGTCTATGCTATTTCAAACTCGCCACACCGCTTTACGTGGTGTTATGTGCCATAAGCTCACCGCCATTACGATTTGCATACATGTAAAGGTATAATTTATTGTTCACTGTGGCTATTATAACTAGTCGTAAAGCTTGCCATTAAATTAACGGTGATGTTATTATAGCTATGTACATACCTGTTTTGCGGACTTAGGACACCGTTTATGATTCTATATTATAAACGGATATCTAGTTTATGATGCTCAGAATGGTACCTACCTACAATATAGAAGACAAATATATTTTTTGCTTAAAAGCTCTAAGAAGGAAATTTGTTCTCACAGTTGTGCGTTGTAAAATAAACTTCGTCATATAAGTAACAAATGATCAGTATCCTACAAATCTAATTTTATTCAAGACATCTACAAAAGGTACCATATAACTCAAAAGTGTTACAATAGTGAGAAAAAGGGTTTTATTCTAGTAGTACTTGACTGAAGGAAAGCTCTTAGAACGCTCATACAATTTGGACAGAATGAAAAGAAAGGTTACACATGTTCGTTATTTGTACCTACATTTCTTTTTCCTTTCCCTTCTAAATCAGTATTGGAAGAAATCCAATTGTCAGGGAAAGGGTACCTACTATAAAATTAAAACAGATCTCGGTCTGATCTGAATACGGCTGTACATTTGAAAATAGAATGCCTTAAAACGAAGTACTAATGATTCCTTGACATTTCATATCCATGTTGCCAGTTAAGAAATAAATGGGCAATTAAAATTAAATGTATACCTATTATTAATTATTTATCCTTTCAATCGTATTTAAACGAAGATTACCTTTAATTGTCGATAAACCGTTTGCATTTTAATTATATTCCTTGCGGCAGCCAATGTCAATTACACTAAACTGCCAGCGCTGCCGCTAGCATGGGATTATAGCCTTTATAATTCGCGAAATAACCTTTAAAATGGCAAATAGTTTATAAATAAGTGTTATTCAGTGTTGCAGTCCTACGATAATGCCACATAACCGTTTCGCAATGGCATTTAAAAGTGGAAAAGCATGCAAGCTCCTTTTTCTATGCGAATGTCAACCTTGGCTTTTATTTCTTTGATATTTTAGCAGAACTATGAGATTTTTTGCAATATGCTGTGGGTTTTTTGAAAATAATAATAATATTATGAAAATAAAAGATTTCTATCTGTGTTTGCAATTAATAAGGCAAAACTGCTTGACAGAATTTTAAAATTATTTTCACCTATTGTAAACTACATTATCTGTGGGTACCTAACTATATTTTAATTTTAAATTACAATTGTTCGAAGCAAGGGCGGGTGGCTACTTTTACATTATTTGAATAATTAAAAAAAAACTGCGAGATAAAATGTTAGTAGGCCACGCTAGTCTTGTCTAATACGAGTAAATACTGTTGATATAATATTTTGAGGTATGCGAAGAGTGTTTTGTAATAAATAAAGTGAATGAAAAAGATATAGCTTTATTAAAATTTATCAAGTAAGTGTCTCTAATATTTACGAGATTTTACTTATTTTATATAATATGAAAACTATGGTACCACCAGTAGATAACAGCTACGCAAAATTTTCATTTTAATGAGCTTCTCTTGTTTTTATTTCTTTTTCTAAAGTTAGAACATGTTGTTTTTTGTCGTAAGCTCATTTTTTTACGATCACAACTAAGAGGATTATGACAAAACATATAAAGCCGGGGTAATAAACATAGCTGTTATTATTTATTGAGGGCTCTGTAATATTGAGCTGATGTCTTGCATATGAATGAAGACAGGCCATTCATGGAAGGACAAATCTTATGATGACATAGCTTATGTTCGTGCATTCATATTCCGCAATTACTCAATACTTTCAGATTTTTTTCTCGCTTCAGGGAATCTAGAAACCGAGGTCGCAGAAACTGTACAAATGGGTAACCGTGACCATGGAATGGCAATTAAAGGATTGTTCTTTTAAGGGGAAGTTGCAGTACTTTTTTAGATTTTTGAACGACTGAAAATCTAATGAAATGTGAGAATTTTAATAAATAAAAATTATTATAGAAAAATTGAACATATTCTCAAGTAAATGGTAAAGATAGAAACACGATTTGAAATAATCGGCTTGATAGAAAAAAATGCCGAACACGGCACTAAATTACATTTTTAAACGCGTACTGTTAAAAGATTTCGTCATGGATGTATATGCAAGTTATATCAATAGATTGAGCTTTTATTTTAAAGTAAATGGTAAAAACATATTTTTTAATTTATTTTTCGTTTTTATCCAAGAAGCGAAACACATTCAAAATGCGGGCTGTTTCGCTCGCATTTTGGTGGGGATGAGGTCACGCGTCTATACTGCAACCTCGCCTCGTGTGTTGTTGTCAACACGGTGGAATTTAGTATTTTTAGTTAGTCCTATATCCTCTCCATTCAGGGAATATTCATTTGATGATTTTATCACTCAAAAAACGAGTTTTTAATATTGTACCAAAATGAAATAGCTCAATGGGTTCCAAAAACACTTTAGCAATGTTGCTTTAAAATTGCGATAAAATGTTCTTTGAGCAATAGAATAGAACATTTCATTTCACGAATTGTTCGTAATGCATACTGTGATGTTACTGTTACCTTTTCAGACTCGCTAAACATCAGACTCGATCACTAAACATAAATTTTCAAATTATTATTATTTCCCTGAAATAATCATGTAATATCCAGATTAAAATTATTTCCATTTCAATCAACAACTAAACATTCCATATTGAACTCGAGTTCGTATTTCAATGTTGACGTTTACTATTCAACGTTCGGTAGTGTTACCCTAAGTTAAAATTAGTGGCAAACGAAATATTATTACAGTGCACAAATACTCGCTTGCACCGGTTAACACCAACGTGTTGATATTTACCACTCCCGCTGAGAGAGCTAACGCACGCCACTTACCAATTTACTACTGATTACTCGTTTTAACTTTGTATTTATACTAATTTACGCTAGTAAAATTATTTAAATATTAAAAAAAAACTTTTTATAAGAGAAGGAGGTGAAATTCCAAAAATGACCATAAACAATTTGAAATACTGCGTCTGGAAAAGAAAAAAAGTAAAAATAAAACCCGCCGTTAAAAAGCAGTGTTAATATTTTGTTTACATTATCTCTGTTTAGTATTTAATTTAATCAATACCCCATTTAAAATAGTATGCTGAAATAATAAACCAAAAATAAACCACAAAAAATTGCTCCTCAACGCTGTCAGTCGGTACCTAATGTGCACAAGAGACTGGCATGGCTGACTAAAAAGCAGTGTTAAATTATAAATCACATCTTTTACAGCTCAACCAAAAAAATTATAGTACGGTCAGCCAAGAAAGTGGTGTATCAGTTTTGATTTAGTTTCCCGGTCATCGAAAATTACAACAAGGTTCGTTATAAAAAGATACTACTGAAAGAGACAACATTATCATGACGTAAACCTATGTATTTAGTATTCATACGTCATATGTCACATATAAGTACATGACATTAACCTTTAGTATAAATGAAAAGGACATTAGTTTCTACAAAGCAATTGAAATGTTTCCAAACAAAAGTAATAAAAACTATTTAAATAGACAACCGAATTCCATTTGAAAAAAAAAACTGACAATTGACATTTTGTCAAATATATGCAAAAAATCGATATATTTTCCGTGTTATTTTTCAATCAACTGCATATAAAATCATCTCAATGCCTGCCAACTTGACCATTGCCGAAAGAGCACAAATAATTGCCCAATTTAATGAGGGAAGCAGTATCAGTGCGATATCCCGGAATTTGAATATATCGAGGCGTTCTGTCCGCTTTTGGATTCGTCGTGAAGGAGAGGAGGGAAGTTTGTTGGATCACAGAAGAAGTGGTCGCTGGCCTGCACTCTCCAATAACGATAGAGAATTCATGAGACGGGAATATGAAATCAATGGTTTTAAGCCCACAAAACATTTTGCGGAGATGTTCGATGTGAGTGCCCAAACAATAAGGAATCATCTACATTACATGGGGTTGCACCACAGGCATTACGCCAAGAAAATATATTTGACGGATGCTCACAGACTTGCTCGTCTGAACTTCGCCAGAGAGCACTTAGAGTTTGATTGGTCTAATACAGTGTTTTGTGATGAAAAAACGTTTAAATCCAGTCAGCATGGACGTCTTCACCTTTGGCGATATAATTCAACACGGTATAAAGATGATCATGTAATCCCAAATAGAGAATCAGGTCGAATTTCCGTAAATATTTGGGGCTGGATGAGTGCGGATGGTGTAGGAGAATTGTGTTCTATAACTCCTCGAGCGACGGCTGTAAATTATATCGACGTGCTTCAGAATGCAATGCTACCGACAGTCCGTAATGTTTACCCGGAGAACGAAGTGCCACAATTTGATTTTGTTCAAGATAATTGTTCAATTCATAATGCGAGGATCGTAAGAGCCTGGTTTCGTTCACACACTGACGTAAGGGTAATTCAGTGGCCCTCAAGATCGCCGGACCTCAACCCGATAGAAAATCTTTGGGGCCTTATGGTCCAACGATGGTCGCATCAAAATGAAAGAACCAAACAAGCTCTTATTAGTCACTGTAATTATATTTGGGAGGAAATGCGGGGAACCGATATTTGCTCACGGCTTGTTGGTTCAATGAGGTCTCGTCTTTTAGAGGTTATAGAGGCCAACGGCGGTTACACCCGTTTCTAATTTTTAAAAATTTTCAATATCTTCTAAATATTACTATATATGCTATGTTTTTGTTTGTTATAAGTATTTTAAAATTGATTGTAGAAATTTAATAAAAGGATAAATCTATTTTTAGCTTGTTCTTTATTGATATTGTAATTACAAGTTTACAGAAATTGTAGGTTTGTGGATTTGCCTTGTGCCTTTACAATTTTATGTAACTTGTTGATTACAATTCTGAATTTGTAGATACAATTTTGTCATCAAAATCTACAGATCAACGGCGGGGGGCCGTTGATTTTACGACGTCATTGGTTCCATCAAGTTCAAACTAAGAACAGCTGTCACGTTACAAACAGTAATAGTCGTTATCAATAATCAGATAAAGACAGCAATAGAAGTTGTCAGATCGATCTGCAAGCGAAACTAATCTTTATCACCTATGAATCTGCAAGCGATATTCAACCTTAGGGTGGTACACCACTTTCTTGGCCGACTGTACTTACTTAGTCTATAAAATGAAAATTACTTTATTTCTCGGCTGAAAAAGTTCACGAGGGTAAGTGTTTTCACATTTAATGACCGCCATATTTATTTATCGTTATTTCGGCGTGTTGCCGCGCTTTGCTCTTCACACTATCATTAACTGAATGGTGTACAAACATTAGGGGAATACAGCTCGCACCATGCAATTTGTACTTACTTGCGTAGTGAAGTGATTTCGTGTTTACTAAGTAATTCGCTTCTGTAATCTTTTCTGAGTAGCTTACGTTTATATTAGCGATCTTTTTTATTTATTTGTACGAAAATACACTGTAAATTAATATTTATTTACGATTCTAGTGTGAGTTAATCTTATTCATGTATTAAGTGGTTTTAAAGACTGCTTTTTTACTACCGCTCTTGTAAAAATAAAATCTAGTATGTTGGACTTGTAGATCAAGTTAGGATCTCATTCATGTAAAATATTGAAATGGTTGATTATGTTTCTCTCATTTGCATATTATATGTTGATATTCTGTTGCAATAATAATTATTAATTTTAATTCTGCAGCCATAAAAAAGCCAGACTAATAGATAACATCTAACGGTAATTTTATCATTCATAAATCTAGACTAGTTTTTACTATAATTTTGTGTAATAAATGTCTTTTTATTTTTATTATAACTCATTTATTCAGCACACCTGTGTTAGTCAATTTCTTACTTTTTTTACATGCAGCTATAAAAATTAGAGATACGCGACAAGACATCATCAAATACTCGTAAAAAGAATTAATGGCGGATGTTGTTGACGTCACATTTTAATTTTATTGCGCTTTAGAGACAATTCGACGTAAGATTAATGAGTGGAAAAGGTATAAGTGTTGGTCCAGGGCCCACGCTGCGTAGGCACGAAAAAAATGTCAACAGATCGCGAAGCAACAGTCTTCGAAGAAAACGTTTGAAAAGCTATGATTCAAATAGAGGAATGTAAACACAAAGGAATACCTATGGACGCTGCAGCTGGTATGTTTTTATCGTTTTTCATTTCAATGTCTCGATGGTTTTAGGTACGACGTTTTTATTTATTTTTCTATATTATACCACTTCTGTATATGCCGGACACATTTGTCACCTTGTCGTCACTGAAGTTGATCATGACAGACCATCGCACCTTCAAATATGAATCAATATTACGGCGTGTTTCAATAAAAAAAATTCACGTATAAGTATTCTGTGCTGTAGGTCAGTCTTTGAATAACAAATAGTGATGGACGACTCCACAGAAAACGGACTGAAGACGGTTTTAAAACATACTTCTAATGTTTATTATTGCATAACAGTCTCGCGGTAGTATCAATTTGTTACCAGTTGTTATTCTCAGTAATCCGACTTTTTACTACCACTTACTAAACACATTCAAAAATGATTGATTGACCAGTCGCTTTAAACGAAGCCAGCAATTTACCGAGACAACTTTATTACCGATCTATTTGCCGTAAATGTGATGTTAGATTTATGACTCCACTTGACTGTACCACTGTTTAGTTAGTGGACAGTAGTTGAGGTGGAAACAACGGAATAATACTAAAGAAAAGCAAAGGTTGTATGCATCAATCAAAATTGACTTGTTTATGAAATTGTTAGGGAAGTGTTCGACACGACTTTCGTGTCCGCAATCCTCGGTGATCACCTCCGTCTTATAATAACGAATGTGGGTGTTTCCTACTAATCGCGGACTCTCATTATTTATCCAATTTATGTAATAGGTTTTGTAGATGTGGGTGCTGAGTGTGCTAGGCACCGTTCTGTCTGGAGGCGCGGCCTTGTACCGCAACAGCTGTCGGCCCGAGCACTAATACCGAACATTACATAAGCCACTGATATTATTGAACCGCATTACTCTTGTAGGAAACATGCAATTATACTGGCTTTGCAGAGATACAATTTCTGACATAAATTCAGATAACAGTAGCCGATATCAGTTACGGCTCTTTTGCAACAGAATTAATGCAAGATCGTGAAATATTGCAAGTTTTTGTTTTGTAATAAAATGCCCGCGTAGTCGGCAACCGCAACACAGACGGATTTTTGCGAAGAATTTAATAAATATAAAAAGAACTCGTGTCTGCGGTATTCAGCAGGGCGTGTTTGTGCGCTCTCGTCTAGCTGTCACACAACAATGCGCCGGCGCAACCTTGAACCTGCGTCGGCCGTCGCTCTCTTACACGACATTGTGCCAAATGTAATTTAATATACACGTGTATATATCTTGTATTGACTGAGTTATGTTTTTATCACTAAAATGTCTTTTTCTTGTCTGTCTGGAGCGAGTCCAAAGCAAAAAAGGCTAATTGTAATCTAAACGACTAGATTATTCTAGGAAATGTTGATTCATTTGATTGAATAATGAATTAATGTCTGCAGTGCTGAAGCCTTGCTATTAGGAGCTCAATACGGAATGATTTGATGGCTCTTTCTCTGTTCAAAGGGAAATTGGTTGAAAGCTGTAATTGTTTTAGATTAGTATCTAGTAGCAATTGAAAAATACACTGTTTTTCAGTGCAAAAGTTAAACGCGGCAGGTCTGATCTTATTTCTTGCAGACATTTAAATCGATAGAGCATTCAACCCCTTTATTGTACCTTCAGTACTATCCTTTGTTGGCAATATTAAAAGCAAGTAGGTCGACTCGTGCAGCAGTAAATAATTTAAACCATAATTACCTACTTGGCAGTCTATACCTACATAAGTACAGTACAGTTTGAGAACTCATTAATATAATATTATCTTTACTCGTGGATTTGGTTCATTTAGAATTGTTTACTTACTCTAGATAATATTTGGTAAACGGGTACGATTTAAGACAAAGTAAATGTCTTAAGATATTACCTAGATATTTTATATTTCTGAATTATTAAAATTAAGTAAAGTGTGTTTAATCTAACTATTTATACAAGAAGATATAAAACGACTTGGACAACGCAATAAAAAGCTTAACGGAGTCGTCACATCCTGTGATTAAACCAAGCATATGCTATTTCAGCGAATATTTTAACTTCTATTTCTACAACATGATGTTTTATAGCCAAATAAATGTGTTGGCATACCACAACTAACCAGTCCACGGTTTTTACGCACCGTGTACAATGGCTGGCAGGCTGGCCCATGTTGGACCAGGTCCAACAACGACAGTTTGAGACTTGAGATACCTAGCGACGACACTCGATTATTGATAGATATTATATCTTACTTTTTCTGACCTAATGGCTGCAACACACGTTACGAAAACTTGTTATGATTGGACGGTACAGTTTAAGCTGCACAGTTTCGTAGTACCCTTGACCGTAATCTAGTTCTCATACACACATATGTAGATTTATCGTTGCAGTTTGAACTGTAGCGTCCAATCGTAACGATTTTTCGTAAGGTATGTCATCATCATCAGCCTATAAATTGTTCCCACTGCTGGGACACAGGCCTCCTCTCTGTGAGAGGGAGGGAATGGGCCGTAATCGACCACGCGGGCCCAGTGCGGATTGGTAGATGTCACATGTCTTCGAATTTTTGGTTCTAGGACATGCCGGTTTCCTCACAATGTTTTCCTTCACCGTTTTGAGAGCAGTAGTGGTGAAATAAATTACACAAAGTAATGCGCCTGATGGGATTCGAACACACGACCTACAACTCGTAAGTCGAGGCCGATACCACTGGGCCACCACTACTCTCTACCACGTAAGGTGTGTAGCAGCCATTAATTCTTTCTAATACCTATTATAAAAATGCCAAAGTTTGTAAGGATGGATGGATGTTTGATAGTCTTTCACACAAAAACGACTGAACGGATTTGAACAAAATATGGTGCAAAGGTAGTTTATAACCTGTATTAACACATATGATAGTTTTTATCCCTATTTTACATTATCTTCCCGGATAATTTTATATTATCTTCCCGGAAAATTTTATATTATCTTCCCGGATAATTTTATATTATCTTCCCGGATAATTTTTGAGTTCTAGCGGGCCAAGCCGCTGGCAACACCTAGTTATTTACTATTTGACAATCTAGTTAGAGTTATTTAGACTAGAGGTCTAGAGGAGCGTTCATTAACACTTTATCTGGCGTCATTTATTGTGTCAATGTGTCTCGTATTTAGATAATATGTTGACACTTGCTATTTATAGTGAAGTGTTGTATATTGCATTATAACAAAAGGTGAACGGGTATCGGTAAGTTTAATTTGTTGATAGAAATTGCCAGACCATAAAGTTTGTTGGCAGCAGACCAATACGTCTGGTTAGTTCAGACTTCCGTCATTCCTGCAATTTCTGTGTGGGAAGTTAAGCAGCTGACGTAATAATGGATGTCTGTCCGTCAGTTGCTATGATATAATAAATGTTGAACACACTCGTCTACTTCCGGGCTGTTATGAAAATAATTGTCACGGGATATAATTAAAATGAACGTTATTTTAACACGTACATGCAATGAAGTTACCTAGATCTTTACGATTATTCAATAATACATACAGTACATAGCTATCGCCATTTTAATTAAAAAACATCAAAATATGGTGTAGTTAAAATAATATTAATTTAGTTGCCGAGATTCTTCCGATCTAACAGGGCAAGTTATTATAAAGCTTATAAAATGAAGGTATTTAATTAAAATACACTAAAAAATTTAAAAGCTCTATTACAAAACATATAATTATTATTCTTTATAGTCCGGGAGTTAGATAATAGAAGGAGTGATCAAGGCGAGTGTTTCGGAGGCTGTTAAGTGGAGGGTACCCTCATCAGAGCGACACCTGTCACGCGACCTCACTCCTCGACAATTTACCTCTGACCTCATATTAAATAGTAATTGGAAATGAAGCACTACTTCACTGTCCTTTGTTAAGTTGTTCGTGCTATCTACTCATAAGATCATAGAAAATTTTCCAGCAATTTTGTTACATGTTTTGATGTTACAAAAGAAGTATTAACAGAACACTGACACCATATACCTAATTGTTTAAAGGTGATTTACATCAGCTATGTCACCATTATAGGTCCAGTTGAAAATTAGCGTGGAACACTAGTAGCTCGCATTTTGCTAAACTGGGCCTATTTGGCGGAGCCGTGAGACACAACAATTCTTTTTTACTATTTCTTGTTTAAGATTTAAGTTTTTTATTTTTCGTGTGTTTATTTTATTTTAAAAATGTCGTGTGTTTAACGGGGTTCCTTTGCGTCATATGAATGTATTTTTTTTTCTTTTTTTGTTTATCTTTCTTTCTATAATGTGTTCTTTAATGTTTTTTTCAATTAAGCACTTTATGTAAATGCATTGATATTAATAACCTGTGGTGACATAATTAAATGTCAAACATTAATTTTACCAACCAATAATATTTCAATAATACAAAAAATAGATTCAATTAACTACGTGCTTTTGCACAATGTTTCGGAAATAATGTTCGTGGTCGAGTCCCAATTTACGGAATACTTCAACAAAAACCAATATCCAGCCGAAATAAATCCAGCTGCCTTTTCGCCTAACCAATTATTTGGGATAATAATTTTCCCGGATATTTCCGAGAGGGTTGATTCAATACATAATTACGAATGAAACGGATCCAATCAACCATTTCGGGTCGCCGCCGCATCATTACAATAATAAGGCTTTACACACATAAACTTCAAGCGTTCATTTGTGGCTTTCGTTGAGGAGTTACCACAATTTCATAAATGTCACGTATTGAGAATTTGAGAGATCGTCAATGGGAATGATGAATGAAAGTACATTTTGAAATGACTGGTACATTTCTTACTTGAGAAAACAAGGGACACACATAACATGATCAATTATGATAAAAATTGTTTTTATGCCGCTAGCTAGACAATGATGTTTTTTTATCTTATAATATTGTGTTGCAACCACATTCGAAAAATATCTTATATGGAAAAATGTGTGTTTTTGATCTTACAAGTACATTATTTTCAGCAAAAAAAAAAAATAACCTTTAACCACAATGTTGAATGTTCCAAATCTTCCAACTCTTGGCGGACTTCCATTTCTAAACTTATTTCCTTAACTTCCAGGTCAGATTTGCGGCGGGCAGTGCTGCGGTCGGGGGCGTGAGGTCCAGGTGCAGTCCGCACTGCGGCAGGCTGCCGAGGTTAGCACCACTGTGCCCATCAAGAAGACAGCCAGGCTACTGCTCAGCACCAAGATATCCTTACAAAGTACGTATAACTGTTACTGATTTTAAAAAGTACGTAAATGTAGCTAATAGGTACTGTTTTTTTTTACACTAGCACAAGAATCACAAGGACTTTTGGAGACAAGAGTATTAGAGTACATAGAATAATGAATATTCGGCATGTTGCGAGTCCTTTTCCGAACGCAAGAAATATTTAATTTTGTATGATCTATAAGTTGTTTCGGGTCTGAGTGATTATGTATGTCAGTTTGCAATATAGAGGTGTACAAGAGAAAGAGAGGCAATTAATTAATTTTAAAGACATAATTATCAGAAGTTTAAACAGCATTTTGTAAGAATAAAATTCAGTTTCCAAGGCCTCACTCGCGTCGCGTAGGTGATTTTTAACACGATGTTATTTTTTTATAAACAGTGCCTGCCATGCCTTGAAAAATCTGCTATAACACCGGTCGTGCATATACATTATTTATTTATATTATGAGTTCGTAAATGATACAAACAAATGATATCATTTCATTTCATCATATGTCATTGCATAGTTTTTATTAATTTTATGATTTCATTCATCATATATCATTTCATCGCTTCATTATATCATATCATTTCATCATTTTATTTCATGATATCATTTCGTTTCATCGAAATTAATGTTCAAGAAGTTCAGCTCTATGAGTTCTTATTTGATACAAATTCGGTGGTCAGCCATGACGAGAGACGTATAAGAGATACGAAAACGCTTCTAATAACATTGCGGAGAATCACTTCATCATTGCATTTGAAAATATAAAACCTCTTTTTTTATCCAATCCAACTAAGAACCACTTCTCACGCATACTATAATACAGTTTTCAACGATATGAAACCTGTTATGAAATCGCGAATGAATGAAAACATCAAGAGATCTTACATCTGAAGCCGGCTCTTAGCACACCTAGCGTCTAAATTCAAAGTGCCTAGATTAAAGGAGCCCCTGGGTACTGGTTATGCTCCAGTTACTACGCTAACCATCAATATCGAACGTCGGAGCATTAAGGTGCTTACAGACTTGAATAATTTGAACATTCACTTGTAACAGACATCGAGCATTCGCCGTTTTTTGTTTTGTCGAACTAAACAACGAAAAGAGCCAAACATTGCCACGAGCATTTTTACGATCTTTCTATCAAACGCTCTAGTCGATCGTCGTCAAATAAATTTTCGTAATCTTCGATCAATATTTATCGAAGTTCGTAATAAAGATGTCAGACATGCATGACAGCAGGCTCGGCAAAAAGCTTGCCAGAACGCTCGTTGGAATGCTCGCTTATACACTCTCGTTTGTTTTTCTGTAATGTAACATTCGCAAGAATGATATCATTACAAGTTACAAGTGAATGCTCCTTTAGAATCATCACCTTTAGATCAAAGTGGATGGGTACATCTGTTTGGGATTGAGTAACTATTGTGTCCATGCCATCAACTTGATTGCTTGGATTTTGTGTAGATTAGGCTGAAGTAGATTAAAATAACCGATTGTAGATATCGATACAATATCAGAATGTAACGTTTATCACAGTTTCAAATTAATTATTAGTGAGTGGTAGCATTTTTTTGTATGAATAATATGAACCACTTTAGTTTATATTATTTCAGTTTTTTTCAGTGTAACTGAGACTATATCGATAAGATTATTTATCTTTATATAAGTACCTAAATACGTTTCGTTCGATTCGTTATCGATCTTCAAATGTTCCATTCACAAACCACATTACTGAATGAAAGAAGCTTTAAAAATAGCACACATGCATTCATTTACAAATTGTATACGTTCATTATACAATAAACACTATCTGTTAACTCATTGTACGCTCGTTATAAAAGGAGACGTTATTGAAAGACGACTCAGCGCATAGATATGTTTATTATGTCAGTGGGCAAAGATCAATCGGCACGTTAAGCAGATGCGGCACACCGAGAGGCAGGCTGAGCCTACCACAACTTGAGCCACGTTCCCGCAACCCGAAGCACTTATAACAATAAATACGAGAAAGTAGAGGCGGGCTCAGCCGTGTGTTGGTCGAGCGAACAATACTTTGTTTAACAAACACTCCCAACGGCCCTGCCGGGCAAATTGGGCACTTTGTGTACACCGACCCTTACACGCTGTTAATACACGTGCGCCCCTCATAAAAGATAATTTGATACACTAGTTTTTACACGAAACTCTCGACAATTAATATTCGATACACGGTTTATTGATACTGAGATCGATTTAAGGAAAATTGATTCGTATTAATTTCCTGTGTGTTTCACCTCTTTGATTGCCTCTGGTCATTCGCTTTTTGAAACTTGTTCTATAATTACATACATAGACTAGATATTATAACGATAGTTAAACGTTAGGTTTAGATTCGAACCGATAAATTAAATAAGAAACAAAGATTAATAGTGTATAATTGAATATCTAAGATGTGTTCGATATGATACCGTTCTTTAAATAAATATTAAACGAATTTTATTGCAGAAATTACTGATGCTATAAAACTTATTGCGGCATTGAGTAGGTATTAAATAAATATTTTATGACTGTGTGCTAACCAGAGATGGGCAAAGAAACTTACTCATACAGCCAATAAACATTATAAAATACATAACTGGATGTGCGTGCAATGGGCATACATTATTAAATAAACTAGTAATGAAGTCGTGACTGCACATAGCATTATATTTATAGAGAAGAAAAAACAACTATTTTCCCGCACCTACTTCTGATACAGATGTTTGGAAAAGCTTATTTTATAGATTTTATGTCTTTGCTTATTCTTACCGGCCCAGACTAAACCAATATAAGTTGGGAAACCTACTTTTTCTCATAGATTTTACTTATGTAGTTACATTATCAGGCTTACGGCTTAGTTTTGCACAACATTCAACTAAAGAAAACAAATAACACAAAAAGTTTAATTTGGACCTGCTACGGTGCTAGAATTTCGAATTCCATGCGAGTAAAACCTCTTTAGAAATGGAACACAAAAAATAATGGCTAGAACAGACAAAACTGGAGGGTTTTGCTAGTTCTCTTGTGGTGAATGTGGAACTTGTGACATCTGTGTGTGCCTTTTTTTTTTGGGTGGCAAAATCATCAAATGAGTCCTCCCGCCCTGGGTGGGGCGGAAGGGACTGTCAGACTCTTACTGACTAAAATCCACCCGTGTTCCTTTGGACGCCCTTTACGTTCCGGGGCCACGGTATCCTGGATTAAGAAAAATCCGCGACCCCAGCAGGCATTTGGCCCCATAAGGGGCCCCGTCGGTGACGCGTGAAACACGACGCGCCACCGATCCGGGCTTGGTCCTTGGTCGGACGGCGAGCTTACCCATTACTCACCGTCCGCAAGCCCGCTCCGCCGCTGTGCCCTCTGCTATTCAGAGGGACACGCGTTGGAGCGTCACCCGACAGGCTATTCGCATACGGGCAAAGAGACCCCTTAGGCACACAGTGAGTGCCTAAGGAAGAGTTTTTGCCCGCATCCCAGGGTGCACCGGCCCGAAAAACTGGTCTTCCCCCCGGACGTATCCGAGATGGAACTCCAGCCCACGGGCGCACGTGGAGGTTTCCTGTCTTAGCACCCCATATGTGTGTGCTAACAACAACTAAACGCCGCATACGCTATGCAAACACTGAACAGTTTAAACGTTGCCATAGTCCACATGCAACCTAAAAATATACCAAAACTGTTTCCTTTCAGGAAAGTAAGAAAAAGTTCGGCATTTTACCAATAAAACATCGTGAAAAGAACCTTCAACTCGGGGAGTTAGTATTAATATCCCCTCAATGGACTACTTAAATATACAGGGTGGAATTTTGTAATGCCACCTGGAGGGAAAGTACTCTTAATACTGCAGATAGAAAATTTTACTCAAAGGAAACATTCCTTTATTTTTGAATAGAAAGCAAACTGCATTCAAAGATTTTCGAAAATTCTCTTCTCCCATACCCGGGAATCGAACCGGCTAAAATCTGAAAAAAATATACCCTGTACTTTTATTGCATCGATCTTTAGGGTCAATTATAAGGATGAAATCTCTCTAACAAACATGATAAATTAAATGAAAGGAAAACCAGGAAATCTTAAATTATTTTAATTATTTACAAAAAATGGTAAACTAACTAATTAGTTGCTCGAAATGGGCTCCATTCTCTTGGAATCTTTGAATGCAGTTTGCTTTCTATTCAAAAATAAAGGAATGGTTCCTTTGAGTAAAATTCTCTATCTGCAGTATTAAGAGTACTTTCCCTCCAGGTGGCATTACAAAATTCCACCCTGTATATTAGCCCAATAAACGCTGTAGCAACTCCCTAAAGGTAATGTCACTCAATGCCCAAACAGCGTGTAATCCATGCCTATATTCGTTTGATGAACGATCGAAGCATTTGGCCTTTAGAAAATTAATTAAATTGTGTTTTCCAATAAATGCCACACGATTTACTACAACACAAGTAAATAAATTAACAGCCTTATAAGGCTTGTAAAATGCTTAGGAATTTCTCTGGGATAGGTCCCGGTCGCACTGACCTATCGACTACCACTGACTAATTACTGTTTTAAACAGTACATCAACTGTACTGTTTACACTAAGAAATAGAGATAGGTAATATGTCTACAAAAGCTCTCTATTATGTGCTATTAATGTTATATGTAGCAGAGTTAACAATTTATTGTTATTAAACAGTCGTTGTGTTGTTTGTTGGGTAGCAACGCAACGTAGATATATCTAGTGCCAAGCATTGACTAACCCTCGATTAATCTCTGTTTAACACGCAAACGAGCACACTATATAGCCCAGTCAAATAACATACGTTACAAAACAAAAGCAATATCAACCAACGCACGTAGATTAACGACAACGACATGCAATCAGATGGTATTTGTTATTTATACTCAGCAGCCATCTTTAAATGGGTTCTCTCATCTTTTAAAAGAATCTTCAAGAGCTATTTACTTACTAAGTACTCTTCAGAGATTCCCATCAACACGAGTGTCGCGTTATAATCTATAAAAAATATAATATTGGGTGCGACGACCCCGCGACTAACAAGTATGAAACAATGAGCTTCAACCCCTGCTCCTGAGAGGAAATAATCAGAGTGTGCTTTAAGCGGAGGGTTCCTTTTATACCATTGTTGAGAGAATGCCTAAGGGCCCCCGGGACCACACGCACGGACCCTCATTAGAGCACTAAAATAATTTACCTTTGTGCTTCATGAAGGTACCCCATGTTAACGTTAATACAGACCGTTTAATATTAATAAAGTTCTCATTAACAGCTCTTGTCTCCATGTTTTACAGAACACTGAATTTAGTGAACTTTTTTTCACTAAATTCAGTGTCAATTTTTTTTTAGGGTGGCAAAATCATCAAATGAGTCCTCCCGCCCTGGGTGGGGCGGGAGGGACTGTCAGACTCGTACTGACTAAAATCCACCCGTGTTCCGTCGGATGACCTTTACGTTCCGGGGCCACGGTATCCTGGATTAAGAAAAATCCGCGACCCCGGCAGGCATTTGGCCCCATAAGGGGCCCCGTCGGTGACGCGTGAAACACGACGCGCCACCGACCCGGGCTTGGTCCTTCGGACGGCGAGCATACCCATTACTCACCGTCCGCAAGCCCGCTCCGCCGCTGTGCCCTCTGCTGTTCAGAGGGACACGCGTTGGAGCGTCCACCCGACAGGCTATTTGCATACGGGCAAAGAAACCCCTTAGGCACACAGTGCCTAAGGAGAGTTTTTGCCCGCATCCCAGGGCGCACCGGCCCGAAAAACTGGTCTTCCCCCCGGACGTATCCGAGAGGGAACTCCAGTCCACGGGCGCACGTGGAGGTTTCCTGTCTTAGCACCCCGAATTTAGTGAACTTTGTATAAGTTTGTTGATATCTTAAGTAACCATTTTACCCTGTCTAGTTGACAATGAAGTGTATTGGTCCCATTCATCCAGTTGTGTGCTAGGGTACGTGGGCTACGACCATACATAACAACTGACAGGATATAATCCCCACTACCGACAGTGTGAAATTTCCTTAGACGTATTTTCTATAGCGTGCACACCTCCGATTTATTGGGTATGAAGATTCTATCTAACCTGCTATATGATCCGTAGAGACTCGTAACTTACAGAATAGACGGGATTTTCTTAGGATAAACTTTGTTAAATGTTAGTCCTTTAACATAAACTTAGATGAGACGTTGTTGAAGATCATTTTAAGAGACTGAAACGATCTAGCCGTGAGGAAAAAGCTAGTATTTTAGCTAAATGAATGGTGATAAAGGAAGGTTATATATTTTCCTTAGCAGCTCCTACATAGTCTCGTTTATATTCACTTTCTCACGTCTCAATTCTGTCTGAATTACCGGCGCCTTTGCGTCTTGTTATGTAGTTCAGTTCTGCTTTATGAGATGAAAATAGCAAAAAAAACTCGCTTTGGCTTGACGTAATTCTTTGTTCAAACAACCTCTGTAGAAGAATTAACATAACAAAGTAATTAGTCCACTTTCCACAGACTATTCACAGTTCGAGCTATACTGTAATGGAATATAAGATTCTTTAAATAAATGACTTTTAAGTGTGAGTGTTAAAGCGTGGGCGGTGAAAAATGTCACGAATTTGATGAAAGGGCGTTAATTGCAAAGGGCGCTTAGCTCGTTGATTAGGTAAGCTTTATTTATATTAAATTCTGAAATGTAGCGAGAAGAGGGTTAATGAATTAAAAGCATTTCTGCTCTCGAGCTGCTTTTTATTTATTTTTATTTTAGGTTCGTATTTTTTTACATTACGATTGTTGCACCGCCGTGTTTATTTAATAAATTATTCAATTTTGCGTGATATTTTACTGTTTTTATTTACGTCCTCAACGAAACCCGTGTAATTAGTACAACGTATGAAGATACCATGTTAGACCTTTTTCAAACATAGCTGTAAAATATGTAGTTAGATTAAATGTTGCCAGTTCGGTGGCCGCTCGAAGGACGTCTGGAGGTCTCCCTCTGAAAAGACGAACGACACTTATTATTTATTGAGCTACCCGTGCCACTACAAATTAAAGACATACAGAATTTCAACGCTACTCGAATCACATTGCAATTTCATTCCTTAAGGCCTAGGCCGCACTACGGTTAAACCGCTGAGGTTTTTAATTGCGTAAATTTGTGGCCCTAGAAAACTAATACAAGCGGCCGCACCTGCGGTTTTTTCCCGCGACTGATTTTAAAACCGTGATTTGCTACAAAATACTCGCGGGTAAAAGCCGCGGCAAAACTGTAATTTATAGAACTTAGTTGACACGCACGCACTGGCGTTAACCGCGGGTGGTTTTTTGGTCAGTATTCGATAGACCGTTCGGTAGAGTCGTTTCGCGATTTTTAATCGTGGTGTGTGCGCCTCAAGCGGTTTCGCGGTTGTAGCGATTAATCGCTTGCTGAAAATCGTAGTGCGGCCTCAGCCATAGGTGGGTCAAATATGAGAACCGAACAACATGTCGGCTCGACTACATAAAAGCAAGTTACAAGTTTACAAATTACTTAGATTTTCTTAGCCTTTCTTCTTTGTGTCAGGGTGTAGCTACCACTGGTGTCAGAGAGTTAATAAGCTACCTCTGGGAACCAGGGGTCTGACACGGCTTAAAGTCCTGGTTTTTCTCGTGATGTTTGTCCCCGAAGATATTAATTATGTCCAAAATAAACTTAGAAAGAACCAAACAAAACTTGACAGCATTACCAACCAAATTGAGAAGCAGTTTGTCTTGTCGCTGTTGGCAGTAGACTCAGCAGTCGAAAATTAAAATGTGGTGTGCCTTCTGCAGTTCTGCCCCTGTTCTTTGGCCTACCTTCCGGATTTTCAGCCTCGAAACATTGAATGAGGGGGATTTACTGTGAAGCACTGCGAACTGCCATCAATCGTCTATTGTGCAGGTGAGGCAGTGAGGGTCGCCTTAATGTACTGCCTATAGATCCGATGACAGTTGCGTAAGTTCAGGGGAAATTCGGGAAATTATTCCCTTTGACATCAGTCATCAACTGATGAATAGAGGCTTGCTTTTGTTGGTTAGTGTCTTTTGGTTCCAAAACTTTATTGTGTATGTCACAGTTAACATAATATTGACTGTTTGAAACTATTTTTACGAAATGAATGTTCCTTCAATTTCCCCACATATTTAAATAACAGCATTGATGAATGAAAACCGCTTTTGATCGATTACCCGTTTTGACTGTTAACATGTAACTTCCAACTTCGTTAATAAAAACAATAAATCATCAAAGCCACACATTTAAAGTAATAATCTGAACTCTTAATTCACTTACTCATGAAGACGAAATATCAGTTAACTGCCTCCCAAAATTAAACCATGTCACATTTTACTCTTCGCATTTAATCCTTGGAGATTTATAACTAGAATCATAATGAATCCTTCAAGCGTACGTTTTAAGGTAGGTATACATGTACGAACACGGTAAACGCCGCCGGCTAAAAAGCTTTCCGTCAAGCTCCGCAGATCAAAGGAGCTTTTCATCCTTCGTATAAACATAGTAGGCTTTTCTCAGTTAAACACGGCCACTCGGATTTACTCGTGGTAGCATTTTGATAACGAGACGAGTATTATTTAATTTAAAAATATCTCGTAGTTATCTCGTATTGGTAGGATAACGTCGTCTTTGAGGACTTTATACGCGTATAAAGTCCGTATACACGGTCGTAATGTGGCGAGGCGTTGATCTTGCGACTCGGCCCCGCATTCCACCGAGATAACACGAACTCTTATAACCCAGAGCAGGTGCCACGAACTATGTATCCAAATACTCGGGGGATGTTTAAGCAACTAAACGTATTTACACAGGCTCTGTTAACGTTACGTCTAATTTATTGTACACAAATGTTTCGTAACTACATGTATCCAAATTTTGGTAAGACGCAAAATAAATACCCTTACCCTTGTAGGTTTCACGTACATGATTATGAAACAGGGTTTAGTTGATTACTGAATTAGGACCTGTCAATCAAATTGTTATAGATCATGGTTTGAGGTAGAGTTGTGCAATTCCTCTGTCTCGTGTTCTGTGCTTTATAAATTAGGACATTCTAAAATTCATTGCATGTCGATATCATTAGAATTTAAAACGGGCAATTTATTGCCATGTTAATTATTGGTTTTTACTTTCCGATATTCAATGTTGATGGATGGAGAGGAAGAGGAAGGCCAAAGAAAAGATGGATGGATTGTCTAAGGAATGATATGAATGAAAAAGGAGTAAATGATACTGTGACGTCTGATAGGGGAAAATGGAAGAAAAAAACGTGTTGCGCTGACCCCAAGTAAAATGGGATAATAATATAATAATAATATTCCACAAATATCACACAACGCCATCTAGTCCCAAGCTAAGCAGAGCTTGTGTTATGGGTACTAGACAACTGATAAACATACTTATATATTTCTAAAAACATACATATTATAGATAAATTACACCCAGACACAGAACAAATGATCGCGCTCATCACACAAACATTTGTCGGGGGTGGGAATCGAACCCACGACCTCCGGCATAGCAGTCAGGGTCACTAACCACTAGACCAACCGGCCTGTCAAAATGGCAGTAAGATGAGCTCTCCGATAAATATCGGAGAGCTCATCTTACTGCCCTTTTGACAGGCCATGTAATAAATAAATTGCAGGCCATGTAATTAAATATATTGTAGAATGCTGAAATCAGCATTCTACAATATATTTTCCGTGATCATATTGACCATGTCCAATTAAATACTTATCTCTATCTTTCTCCCCTACAGGTCATCTAACGGGACTCTCCCACCAGTCGCAGAACAAGACAGCGACTCTCTTCACCCAGTTGTACCGAGGACATGCAGCTCGAACAGTCCAGCCCCTCGTGAACTTATACGACGATATCCGAACGATACTTCGAGCCGAAGGGGATCTGACGAGTGAAAGCCTCAGTGCAGGCCCGCCGAAGGACCTGTCCGTGACCACGAAGGCTTTCTTCAGGGACCTGTTCCCTGTGGCTTATCATGATGTGCTCAAGTTGGACTCTAAGCAGTTCACTTCGGAGTACGAGGTGTGTTTGAAGGACGCCTATGATGCTGTACAGCCGTTCGGAGATGTGCCGCAACAGGTAAATTACGCTTGCTAATTATGTAGACTATTATTTATGTTTAGAGAATTTTCGTGTGATTGTTTCATTAGTATAGCGGCTTAACCGACGGCCGGGCACGCCGCAATCGCGGCGGTAAGACCCCTCTTTGAGGAGTGGCTGGATAGGAGTCACGGCGTCCTGACCTACCGCATGACGCAGGTCCTCACCGGACACGGAAGTTTCGGGAGGTACCTGTGTCTAAGGAGAAAGGAGGAAACGCCTGGGTGTCACCACTGCGAAGATCGCCCGGAGGACACAGTAGAGCATACGGTGCAAGACTGCCCAGCTTGGGCAGAGCACCGACGTGTCCTCACGGCGGCGATAGGCGGAGACCTCTCGCGCCCGGCATTGGTTGCGGCCATGCTGCGGGGCGAGACGGAGTGGGAAGCGGTCGCCTCCTTCTGCGAAGCAGTAATGCTCGCGAAGGAGGAGGCGGGCCGCGTGAGAGAGAGGACAGTGTCCTCCCTCCGCCCCAACCGCAGTGGTGGACGCCCACGGCGACGGACGTCGCAAGACAATCTCCGGCCACCGTAGGCGCGGGCATGCGGGCGGCGAGTAAAGGGCAACTCGCTGCCCGACCATGGACCATGCCCGGGTCGACGGCGCGTTGTGTTCCACGCGCGCCTCAAAGAGCGTCAGCAAGATGACGGGGCCCCCCTCTAGAGGGCCAAAGCCTGCCGGGGTCGCGGGACTTATCTCATTACCGTGACCCCGGAACATAAAGGGCTATCGAAGGACACCGTGGATTTTAGTCAGTACAAGTCTGACAGTCCCTCCCGCCCTGCCCGGGGTGGGAGGACTCATTTGATGATTTTACCACGATAAAAAAAAAAAAAATAAAAAAAAAAAAAAAAGTATAGCGGCTTGATATACATGCGTGATTCTCAATCTGTTTTGTGTAATTATAACGCGTATGACGCGTTGCTTGATGAAGTATGAACGTATCACGTTTGACAAATTCGTCTCATATGTTGCAAATTTTTTAATATTTGAGACACTGCTTTCGGTATTTATCTCATTACATTGAAAAACTCCAAAGTAATTACGTTTATTTAAACACTGTCTCACGTTTAAAGTAGTAAGAGGTACATTATACTAAGTATAAAGCGTATAAAATTCAAAATTTCTTAGCAATTTCCGAGAGGCACGCGACGTTAGGCAAAACAGGTAGGCAGTAGGTTTCGGTCATTAAAAGTAATGGTGCATTACACCTTTAGCTGGAGTGTTGGCATGTGCCTTAATTGGGTTAACCCGGAAATTATCCGAATTAACCTGTGCCTCACAGTGTCATACTTATACCGGGGAGGGGTTAACTCAATTTTATTTTATGCGTTTGAAGCTCCTTACGTTTTCGTAAAAGGGTGAATTGGTTACTTTGTAATTTAAGCTCTCTTTCAGGCTATTAGAATTACTCTTGCCATAACATATAAAGCTGAAGAGTTTGTTTGTTTGGTTGCGCGGTTACTCAGGAAGTACTGATTCGAGTTCAAAAAATATCGAGAAAATTACGTGATAATATCATCAAACGAGTCCTCCCACCCAGGGCAGGTAGGAGGGACTGTGAGACTCGTACTGACTTAAATTCACGGTGTCCTTCAATAGCCCTTTACGTTCCAGGGTCACGGTAATTCGGTAAGTCCCGCGACTCCGGCAGGCAGTCATTCATATTTGGGATAATATTGTCTTTTTCTATCTACTTCTTGGAACGGGCATCTACGGTACTTTCACATTTTTTATGTCTTGTGACTGGGACTGTAGCACCATAATTTTGAATTTTGTGTTTGATAATATTTCATTTAATTTTGTCTTTGACAATTCAAAAGTGCCTGTAACTGGCTTATTTGAAATAAATGCTTTGATTTTGATTTCTATGTCTCTTTTTCCACCAAGGGACACTACTTATTCATGCGTCAAGTGAATTATAACCGTTTCACTGTTTCAGAAACTTGCCTAATCTGCATGAACCCCCAGTTTCTGTTAATTTCATAATATTTAGGTGACTAAAGATTCAATAAGCCCGTCAGTAGGTCGCGATGTGGCAACGAGGTGTCTTTTGAGAGGCGTTGTATGCAGATGCAGGACAAAGCGCAGTGTGCACAGCATAATGAGCACTATTGCAGAACACTGCAGTTGTGCCATCATGAAATATTGTTGGCACTAAGATAACACAGGCATTTACCTACATAAAACATAATGGTTTAGGTATTCTAAATAGGTACGTAGGTACGAGGCAAGATGTTACAAAACAACCTATTTTAAAGAATAGGGACTAGAAACTCTTACTACATACTTACAATCAGCAACTAAAGTTTCTACAGATTTTAAATAAAAAAAATTCAGGGTTTAAAAATACTTTCCTTAAAAATGTTTGGTTCCTGGTCAATATAATTTCTTACACATAATGGTGGTGAAATCCAAGATTCAGAAGTTCAGGAATTTCCTTTTCATTCCTACAAACATCTATGTGGACAATATCATAAAGGGTACATGAATTAATATTGGAAACGTTTATATGCTCGCAAGCGAATGAGCACAAGCCCGGATATGCAACAGTCGGAGTGCGGAAGTGCGATAAACGCTTGGCCCCGTATTACTAAATCCTATTCACTATTCAGAGATATTCGCATTTATTTATTTATACTACTGGCATATAACAAAAAAAATGACGGAGGCTCACCGCTTCTTACAGCGCCGGTGGCGAGCTCGTAAAGCGCTAAATCGGATTTATTTCAATGTAGCCGTCGCCGACGCCATAATAAATCATTTCCTAGTTATTTCAACAAGTTGGTCGGGAAAAGTTGTTTGATATTTAAAGCTTTTCTATCACTTTTGTCGGAAGATGAACATAATTTTAATTGGTTTGTTTGATTTATTCTTATTTATTCATAATCTTCACTTTGTCGCGAGACCTCCCACTTGTCTGCCGAACGACCGAAATATTCCTATTAAAAAAACAATTAATCTGTGTTGTCAACAGTTGGGTACGTCTCTATCTCGGTCACTGGAGGCGGCGCGTGCGCTGCTTCAAATGCTAGCAGTAGGTGCTGACACACTGGCTTCTACTGAAAGAGTGCTGGCTAGTGGGTGTGAGAACTGTGGTGAACTGCTGCTGCGGGCAGGCGGGTGTGCGCGCTGCCAGGGCCATGATGTACGGCCTTGCAGGAACTACTGCCTCAATGTGGCTAGAGGGTGAGTACATTATCTCTAGTATAAATATAATGAAATAGATCTTTTTATACGTGGTAAAATCATCTAATGAGTCGAGCTATAACGAGCAATGGAAAGAGCTATGCTCGGAGTTACTTTGCGGGATAAAATCCGGAACATGGATATTCAGCGAAGAACCAGAGTCACCGACATATCTCATAAAATTTGCAAGTTGAAGTGGTAATGGGCAGGCCACATCGCTCGTAGAACTGACAATCGATGGGGAAGAAAAGTTCTCGAGTGGCGACCACGGACCGGAAGACGCAGCGTAGGCAGGCCTCCCACTAGGTGGACCGACGACATCGTGAGGGTCGCGGGCAACCGATGGATGCAAGTGGCGAATTGTCGTTCGGCGTGGCGGTCTAAGGGGGAGGCCTATGTTCAGCAGTGGACGTCTTTCGGCTGATGATGATGATGACACAGGGCAGGACAGGAGGGATTGTCAGACTTATACTGACTAAAATCCTTCAATAACCCTTACATTTCGAGGCCACGGTTACCTGATGAGCCCCGCGACCCCGACAGGCTTTGGCCCTCTAAAAAAAAGTTAGACCTTGGTTCACCAAAGCCAATATGAGCACAACAGTCTCTACAAAGGATTGGAACCTAGTCTTGAGCGAATCATAGTTTCTTTTTTAGGGTTCCGTAGCCAAATGGCAAAAACGGAACCCTTATAGATTCGTCATGTCTGTCTGTCTGTCTGTCCGTCCGTATGTCACAATCACTTTTCTTCGAAAGTATGAAAGCTATCCAGCTGAAACTTGGTAAGTAGATGTACTATGTGAACCGCATTAGGATTTTTACACAAAAATAAAAACAAAACAAATTTTTGGGGTTACCCCCCATGCTTAGAATTGAATAACAACAATTTGTTTTTTTCACCAAACCCATACGTGTGGGGTATCTATGGATAGGTCTTTAAAAATGATATTGAGGTTACTAATATCATTTTTTTCTAAACCGAACGGTTTGCGCGAGAGACACTTCCAAAGTGGTAAAATGTGTGTCCCCCCCTGTAACTTCTAAAATAATAGAATGATAAAACTAAAAAAATATATAATGTAGACCTCAACAAAAACTTCCAACGAAAATTGGTTTGGATGAGATACAGTTAGCAGTTTTTGAGATATAGTACATTTTCAAAAACCGCAAATAAATATAACTTTGCCATTCATACAAACACTATGAAAAACAAAGTTATTTTATTGTTTGTGTAAATTTACTTACTAATCTCAATATAACTATATACCTAATCTATGTTTGCTACTACGGAACCCTTCATGGGCGAGTCCAACTGGCACTTGGCCGGTTTTTTTTTTTTTAGCTTTTTGCTTCAGTCTAACAATTTCTTCTGAATCGTGGATGCGTTTACAAAATATTTAAGTTCACAAAACCTTATCTCTCTTCTTTGTGTCTTTTCAATCTCCCTCTCTGCTTTTATAGAATCTTTTATGACCTCATGTCGTACGTAAGCTACAATATCCAAATAGCTTAGTAGCGTGGCTGACCGCCCTATTGTCTATAATTAAGCTCTTTGACCACCATACAGAGCTCTCAGATTAATTTGGCTAATACTCAAACTCTACGAATAATGTCCTAGCTAGATAGTGCTCGAATAATCTCACAGCTTTGTACACAAGATAGCCTGCTTTGCCTTTAAAGTAGCTTTCTCAGAGGCGCTTAAATTATATTGTATCTCTTATATTTTTATCGCGGGCCGTTGAGCTTTTACAATTTTGTTTACGTCGAGAATATTACTTTTTTTTGTGAACGAGCGGAAATCCGTCGTATTCCTTCAAGTATCCTTTACTTTCCAGGGTCACGGTTACCTTTTTAGATAGTTCCTTGACCCCGGCAGGTGCTCGTTGGATTGCTGATAGTTCTTTGAGACGCCAATGGATCACGACACGCCGTCGATTTTGATATGGTCTTTAGTCGGACGGCGAGCTGCCCATTGCTCGCCGTCCCCAAGCACTGAAAGTAGTACCTTGACAGCTATGTTTGTGGAAATATAACATGTCTTTAGCGTGTCTATCTATTTGGGCTTTTCCGAAATTCATCTACGAGTACATGTACTTTTCCGAACTAACTAGTTCGCTTTACCAATTAGGAATGCTTTCGACAAGGTTCGGTCCCCCATTCCACTCGGTCTAACCGTGTCCTGTCGACCGTTGCATGCGACGTCAAACTTGTCTTGCAACGTTGGCTCCTCCTTTATAATTTGATTCTGTACATGACACGCTCCATGTCTCTCGGTGTTCTGTGCTTCTAATTAGTGCAAACAGCGTCTCTTGTGCATTCACTGGTGAAACTATCTAATATTGTTAGTTTAGAATAGAACCTTTTAATTTTCGAAACGAAATTTTAATCTGTGTGGACACTAGAGCAAGATGTGTGCTTAAAATAATGTCTATTGTTAATTTTTAATAAAAAAAGGTCAATGGCACTATCGCACTAAGCGTTTCCAAACGTCTTCTATAATGCGGACAGCGAAGGAGTGGAACTCTCTGCCTGCGTCTGTGTTTCCGAACGCATGCAAACCTATTCTCTTCAAAGTTAGAGTGAACAGGCTTCTTCTGGGTAGGCTCGCTCCATCGTCGACCTTGTCTTTGTCACCCCTGACCTAACTAAGGTCAAGAGCAAACCCAATGATATTAAAAAAATAAATATTTGACAGTCTACCTCTGTTTGTCATGTTACGTCAAATAAAAATACAATGCAAAGCAAAAATCGCCTGTAGGTACAATCATGAAAAATTGATTGGTGGTAAAACAAATCAGAAATTAACTATTTAACTTTTGAAAGTCTATAACGTTGTTTTTTTTTCTCAAATGCGGACAAAGTCCTGAACGAAAGCTGAAGAAGAAGAAAAAATTATAAAATAATAATAATTCAAACTGGAATTGCTTCAGAATGTAAGTGCTGGTTGCGTAGGCATTTAGGCATGCCAGGATTGCGTGCTATTGTCAATAAGAAATATACCGGGAATGCAACCATAGTGTCGCTTGCTAAACGAATCGGTATTATAAACGGAAACTCGCGAGTTGCTAGGACATTTTTGCTTTGGTATTCTCAATACGATGGAACACATTTGAACGTCTTATTTTTTACTAGTAGGCCATCAAAGGCACTTTTGAACGTCGCAAATTAAAATTCTAAATTCTTAAAAAAAAATGTCGTAAGTACTTCAATTCAGATGTGTACATATTATCTATGTTACGTCTGAATTTCAAAATATAGAGTAGCTTATACCCTTTTATTTTTAAAAGTAAATTTACTAAATTTAATTTGGTCTAGTGGTTAGTGACCCTGACTGCTATGCCGGAGATCGTAGGTTCGATTCCCACCCAGGACAAATGTTTGTGTGATGAGCACGATCATTTGTTCTGTGTCTGGGTGTAGTTTATCTATAATATTTATGTATTTAGAAATATATAAGTATGTTTATCAGTTGTCTAGTACCCATAACACAAGCTCTGCTTAGCTTGGGACTAGATGGCGTTGTGTGATAGTTGTGGAATATTATTATAATCCCAAAAATACTGAACAATATTTTGGCAACGAACAGATTAAAATACCTACCTTTCGAAATCCAAATGAAAGGTAGGCTGCAGCAAACACGTCACTAATTAAATTCGTTAACTTCTGTCAAACAAAGAGATTTCAACTTTAACGAGTCCCGAAACTCGTGAGAAAACTCAACAATGAGGTGGAGGCTATTCAGAAGTATGCCGCAATTTGTGAGGGATCTATACTGACGGAGTTTTTACCAGGGACTTACCAAGTATGACCGTAAAAACGGACTGTAAGGTTTTCATGTGCATTTAGATATTGATCTATCTACATCAACCGACTGCTGGGCAAAAGGCCTCTCCCCATTAGGTACTTCCAGTTTTCACGATCCGGGGTCAAAGTGAACCACGTCATTGGTATTGTCAAGGTCGTCCCGCCATCTACTACGAAGTCTGCCGTGACGCCTTCTGGTTGTGTCAGGGCTCCACAAAGTGGAAAAAAAAATTCGTGACAATGAAACCTGTAGACCTAAAATCGCCACTTTATCAACGTTGCAAATATCAATCTTGTGTAAATTTTATCGCAATCAAAATTTAAAACATGGAATATTCTATTCTATTGCAAAAGCGATAGAGTATAATTGATAAAGAAAAAATTTAGCATCATTGATAAAGTGGTGATTTTAAACCCGATGTAATTAATCAGTAAGAGACTCATTTGATGGTTTTAGAATACCAAAAGATGTAGCCACTTACATATGTGCATTTATCTACAACATAATAAAATGTAAAATAAAATTATCTCGTAAAATATAACCCACTGCATAAAAACAATAATTAAAAATAAGATACTTATTCCGCTCTCATAACGAGATACGTTGGTTTAATCATGTAATTGTATGATGATTGATGAGTGTAACGTTGACATTAAGTGATCACTTGATCTTTATCTCCAAGAGTATTGTCTCTGGTTTTGACGTTTCTCGTGTAGTCTGCTCTATTGACTTAAATTGGCACTATGGTTGGAATGCAACCGTCATCCCGCTTTGTCACGCAAGGCATCTGGTCATGTTGGTAGATTTACTGGTCTATATAGTTTGTGGTTCTTAAGAGTTTTCAGTCATAAATATCGCAAAATGCATAAATTCGAACAAGCAGGTTACCTGACCTGGAAAGTAATGGGCAATTGAAGAAACTTGGTGGATTTATTTTTCTATTTTTTTTTTAAATTGCCGTCACTGGGATTTTTATTCCTGTATCGTGGGTGCGTTTACAAACTTATAAACTCACATACACAAACACCCAGACCCGAAACAACTATTTGTAGATCATACAAATATTTGTTCCGTGCGGATATGGAACTCGCGACACCCTGCGCACCAGCCGATCGCTCAGCCATTTTAGTCAGTTAGAGTCTCATTCTTTTGCATCACATGCCCCGATTCGACAACTATTAAACAAAAAAAGTCCAAAGCAATTGAAAAATAGTACTTTTTCGCCCCAATTTTGATCATTTCACAAACTAAAACTGAATAGCAAATCTCAGTTTAGCAAAACAACCGTTCAAAAGCTCAACACAACATTAAAAAAAATCCTAAACTCCGAATAAATTCTCATAAATTTAATCCCAAACACAAAATGAAAGTACAGTTCAACAAATAGCAATTTTATTTAAAAAGCTTAACTATGTACAGTAAAATAAATTGCAATTTCATTTAAAAAATGTTCAATATCAGTTGTGGCGGGCGAGGCAAGTAATCAAGGCGAGTGATATACTAGCTCGGTAGGTGTACACTTGTACTGGTCGTGCGTGCGGATGAATTGCAAGCGGTGTGTGCGGGTGTACGCTATTCTTACTGCAGTGTATCTGAGAGCCCATCGTTGTAAAGGTGTACAATTATATTATATTATGCGAAATGCGTATCTGCCGTATCAATAATTATACGGGCCCCCCGGGTCACAGGGGCCCCAACGTGCGTAAACAAAAATCAATAAAAACTTATAAAATACTTTATACCTATTTACTTTTACACAATTTATTTGTCTAATCTATCTCTTGTGTTTTTATTATTATTATTATATGTTATACTGTTTTAAGCACGAGATTGTCTATTAGAAATCCCGGGAAGATCCATATTAATATCAACATTTCGATGCAAGTACTAAAATAACTCTACCTACCTAATTCAGACCTCTGGTGGCCTACCATGAACTGTTAACGCGATCCAGTTTAGGCTGTGGGAAAGAGATGGCGCTAGACGACTTGTATAGCTCTGCCTCTTTCCCGCAGCCTAAACTGAATCGCGTTTAGAGCTCGTGGTAAGGCCCCTGGACTGATCAGTCGCATCTTGAGATGATCTTTGTCCAATTTTTTGTTTAGGTATATTTCGGCGTAGCGTAGATATAGAGAAATGCATTTTTTTTTTCTTGAGTTTTAAATCTTTACCCTACCTAAGGGCCCCCAAACAAATTTCTATACGGGACCCCGCCAAGGCACGCTACGCCTATGATGCGAAAGTTTGTGTTCTCACCCCGATTTTATCTTCCCGTGCGATATTTTTTGAGTTAATAGGTAATTATATTATGTTTGCCTGTTGCTGAATTCAGTTCTCAGATTGTCAGTGCACTGAACGAAGGTTTGAGTCAAATGGAATACCTGTTCTGTCTGCTCTTGTAAACAAGACTGGCTGTAGTGTCCTACGCAGGCTACATACAAATCCTAGTACCTACATATTGGATTCCACTTGGATTTATAAGATATAGTCCGGTGAGCCATTGTTATCTGCTGCAGTATTGTACTGAGTTATCCATTTGAGAGCTATACTCGAAGATTTTATCCTTTTGTTTTAGTTTTCTATAAAAGCTGTGTATGTTAGCAGATTTTCCCACGTTCTTTTAAAAATTAAATACTTATTGTTTTCTTATCATTTTATAGGCAGACGATTTTGCAAGTAAAACACGAATGTTAGGACTGGTAAATGAAATGAGAATAGAGATTATTTAAAGCAAATTATCAAACCATTCAAAACTCATCATCCTTCTTGGATAATTATAGGCTTCCTCCGTTTTGTGCCATATTCCTTTACGACAAACAAGTCCCAAATAGTATGAAATTGAACCAAACCCTACAATACAATTACGAAATTATAGAAATAGCAAGTGTACCCAGATATGACGTGTCAGTTGCGAAAACCAGAGCACCTCACACGAATTACATTAATTTAATCAAACTATAAAATGATCAAAGCATACGAATAAACTTATACAAAATGTAACACACTCCTTGTTCAAAGAGGACGAAATCCATAACAAAGTTGATCAAAAGCTAGCTAAGGATGGCACAGAGAGCATTTGAACATTTTGAACTTCCTCAGCAAACGCAACAAAGTGAAACACGAACAACATTTTATGTCTCGCAGACAATTGGAAAAACTGTACTCTGTAAGAAAACGTATAAAAGTTTTTTCATGTTTTACTATCATTGGAGACTTTGTTCTATAAAGAAAAGTTAGCTTTCTGTCGCATTGTTCTTTCTGCTCTGTTTAAAAAAAAAGAATCAGGATGTCCTGATTTCTTTTTGAAAACAGACAGGATAATTATTCTTTGATATCCAGCAAGTCCCCAGGGCAAATACATCAAAAGTTTTAATGGGGTTATTTTCCAACAAATATTTGACCCAACATAGATTATTCCCTTTTACTATAACAAAATCTAAATGCTATAATAATATCGTAATAAGAGTTCATCACTTATTATTACTTCCACAGGTGCATAGGCTCTCTGCTGTCCGAGTTGGACGGACCATGGGCAGGCTACGTGGAAGGCGTGGAGAGGCTCACCAAGGTGGACGCTGACGTCGCCCTCAGAGAGCTGGAGACCAAAGTCTCCAAGGCCATCATGTACGCGCTGGAGAACAGAGCTGTCTCCGAAAACAAAGTAAGTTTATCAAACATAACAAATAAAAAGCTATAAAGATGTCTACCACGATAAACCTACCGTTATCTCAAAGATAAAACATTAAGATATCTTAAATATCTACTTAAAAAACTTGATGATTTAAGCCAATTTAATCTGACATATTAAAGCTTAAAATAATATTTACATACAGAAGCAATTTAAAAAGATAATCATAGCTAGATGAACAGGTCAATCTGATCAACGCCCTCTTTCTAATTGGACAACTTTCCACTTCGATTCAACGTGATAATTTTCTCAACGATAAAATATGGCTCTAAATGCACAACGACTGACTATAATTCTGTTTGATTTACCGGTGCAATGGTAGCCAACAGAAGTTCGCTATTTTAGCATGAAATTGCTGTTACAACTGGGAGCCATGAAATGTGGCCGAGATACTTCCCGCTCATAGAGCTATCAAATGAGAGAATATATTCTAATTGAACACGGAGAAGTTGGATAAAATAAAGTAGCCGGACGCGCCCTACAGTTTGGCAGCTCGCCACACGTGCCCCGAATACCTCCACGAGACATTTCAATTATTCGTTAGTTACTGCTGGTTCCAACTGAAAGTGCTGTCGACGATTTGCATTCAGCTATTTATGTAGCACTAGAACTCGGTTCTAACAAGAATTCAATTACTTAGAACGGCGATATCTATTGGTTGGTCGTAGAGTGAAGCATCTCACTGTCTAAATGTTTACAAGGCGTTACGAGACCATAAACAGTTAAAGCGACGTAGGCCGGGCTCGGGTCAGCGGTGGGCGCGGGTCGCCGCCAGCCTGCACCCACCACACAACAAAGAGAAATTGCTTTTACACTAAGTGAGCTTTTTATCTTCCCATCTATCGTACAAAGTGAGTTAGCGCCACAGTGATGGTCGAAAACTTAAATCAAACAAAACCAATAATCGAATTCAGTGAAATGTTGAATTTGAAATTAAATGCCTTATCTGAGTTGAAGTTGAAGATTTGATCGAATCAATTTAATCAAGTAGCCCATCTCGACTACATCAAAGATCGATTTTCAAATAAAATTTGTGGCTTACCTCAGCGTCGACTTTCAGTAGTATGTCCTTACTTAGATGCCAATTTCGCTCGTTTTTCAGCCGTCTAATGTCGCTCACAGCTCGTGGATTTAAGCAGAGTCTAGCATGGTTCATGGCCGTTTTATTAGAAGTAACGAGCCTCATAAAGACCTCCCTTTATTTAGCGGTATGCATCCACAGCGCGTTAAAATATCACATAACATGCGTTTCGCTTCATGAATATTAATACTGCAGAAATATAACTTACGGTTATTGTGGGACGACGTTTTAACACCGCACTTTCATTTACTTTACGTCTTTTTTATTGACACGTATTAAAAGGATTTCCAAAATAAAAGGCTGTTTATTATTTTGGCCATTTATGTCGTTAGTGTTGAAAGGCAGCGTAGGGGCTAAATTCGGTTGAAATGATCCCGGATAGTCTTATTGTCACCACACGTCGGATACATCCCGTTGACTCACTCATTGACAAAACGACTATATCTCATATAGTTATGTCAAGGCGCACCTCGGATCAAGGACGCCGCTTCCGTCTTCCGGCTTAATAGGTTCATCTGTATACAAAACCGTTTCGCAGCGATTGACTAACTCAATCGGAACACCAATTTATTTTAAGCGTAAAGTGAAAAAGAAGAAAAAAATGCCGCGTTCTTTTTCTCCGTGAATATTTTCTATGAGAAAAATATTTCATATTGTGTCTCCCGTAATCAGCCGTGGCAATATTGGCAATATAAGTAATCTTGTTTCGGTCTCAATCATTTTCCTCGTATACAGACGGTTGATTCAATAAACTTGTGACAGCATACGTTTGTACCTACTCGTTTTATTTTCTGGGACAGCTGATCTGTAACGTTAGCGAGATATGTATAAAAAGTTCTTTGTACCGTAAATCTTTTATGTACACACAATTGAGAAAAATAAATGCCTAGCGAGAAAACAACGGAAAAAGGAAGAAAGATAAACATGCCATATCCGAGAAATAGCTAATGAGCGCTTAGTTAATTAAAAGATAGGTAAGTATTTTATGTTTTTTTTTTCTTTTTGAAAAAGATAGCGTGTTTACTGAATTAATATGTTCATTGCATGTGTTCTGGTAGATATATATAAAGAGTCTGTTATCGGAAAGAAAAATACCTTGACTGAAGAAATAATAACGATTATTACCAGAAGTTATTTAAAGATTATGTATGGTGTTTACACGGCTGATACAATTTTTATTAAAGTTTTAAATATTGCCAAGACCAGGGTTTTTCATAAGAATTAGCGCGTTGCGAACTCAGCTAGGCGTACCGCAATAAAGTTTTTAAAATCCTGTTTTATCGCCGCAGTATAACAAAAGACAATTACGTCGGAGGGGTGCTGACTTGTAGTGAATGTGGACGCACTTTCACTGCAAAAATTGGCTATGTCAGTCACCAGAGGGCACACCAGCGATGCTCTCAATAGGCAGATCCAAGTCGCTGTGGCCGAAATCGGTCGGGATCATATATATATATATAACAAAAGATAAACGACGTCGAATATAACACACTTTAGCTTTATTACTTTGGTGCTGTATAAAAACTTTTTACTTACCAGCCAAGTCCGATATACCCTCAGAGGTTGTTGACTCTCAATTCGCACTATCCAACTACTTACTACGGACTACTCGCCTTTTAATCAAGCAGAATGAGCTAGTATTTGCGAAACAAATTGTTGAATAATAAAACAGTGGAGTAGAAGAGAAAATTAACACTGTGGGGTATGTAGAAAATTAAGTGCGGAAAAGTTAAATGAAATTGGTACTAGTTTTCCGATTCGATTTCAGTTTCGAACACTAATCAATTGGAGTGTTCATGAAATTGTATTGGTATTTGTTTTAGCGTGTTCAAAAGTTAGATTAGGGATGGTTTTACGCGGGCATGCGGTCGGTGAGTACCTAATGGGTGACTCACTGTCTGATCATGGATATAGCCCGGATCGACGACGGGCGCGTCGTTTTCTAAGGCCTCTTAGTAGACCAAAGCCTGCCGAAGTCGCGGGACCATCTAGACAGGTACACAGGGACAGCTACCGTAACCCTAGAACAAAAGGGGTATTTAAGGAATGCGGTGGATTTTAGTCTGTACAAGTCTGACAGTAATCTGATAATTGGCAGTGCGTTTCACAATCATTTCAGATCGGCTGTATGGATCTTAATAAAATTCGGCTCCCCAGGAATTAACAGGTAGTCTGGAATAACGCATAACATATCCGGACGTCACGCGGGTGATACCTCTGGTAGCGGCTAGAACATGTATTTACCTGCTATCGCAAATCACAGAACGTGGAAAGATGATAATCACCTGATATATTCCTACATCTAGCAGTAGATCTGCAGATCCCACACGGCGCAGACGTCACGTATCTGTGTCAAGACCGGTAATCATCGCCTCTCGTCGCTTCCTACGGAGCAATTTACTGGTTGTTCGCTAATCATACCGCCGCTAATCTCCCACCCACTAGGACTTGAGGTAATGACGGGAGAATGCCTATAATCATGTAAAGAGAACTGGTATGAGTAAAGTTTTAGAGGTGTGTTATTCATTTGCCTCATATTTTCCTAATTGTGTTGAGCTTCTAGTCTAACTAGATACAATTATTTAAATAACGATTATTTCTAAGATACATAAAGGTATTACGTTGTCGAGAAGGCAGAACACATACTCACTTTTGCCCAGCCACTTTTTACAGTACCTATATACGCAATATTCGTAATGATTTCACTTCGTGCAATTCCAGCAACGTTATAAAAATTCCCCAAATAGGTAAGTGGCGTTTTTAACCGACTTCAAAAAAAAAGTAGGTTCTCAGTTCGACCTGTATGTATGTATGTACGTATGTATATATGTATGTATGTTTGTCCGCGATTATCTCGCGTTTAGCTGAACGGACTTTGTTGCGGTTTATGTGTTTTATAGTAATAGTATCCTATTTACTGTTGCCTTTTTAGAGGCAATAAAAAAATGTGCAACTGGCGAACTGGCTTACTATAGTACGAAAAGCGGTAAAAGGGAAAGAAGGCCTTTGCCCAGCAATATTTCCAGTGATTCCTTTTATATTTTGTCAAGTTCACTTTGAACGAAAATATGAATTTACTGAGCTCCACACCATTCGAATTTTCCGTGCCATGCTACTATGTAATTCCGTTGCTGCCATAATATGAAACTTATGTATTCGGACCGGCACAGCAATGCCATTCGATTTAATCATAATATTTTTGGAAACATCATATTTTATGCATTCAATGGTCATCCAATCATTGAGAGTTCAATTTTTCCCTTTATAGTGTAGTAAAGCTCTGAATTGCATACTTATTCAGTATTACAGCTCATTTTTATAAAACAGTAATTTTCAGCCTTCATTTACCAACATTTTGAATGAATGAATAGTATTTATTTGTACCCATAGCAATACTTATAAAATTTATAACAATAAACAAAAATAATTTACCTTCAATCAGAATTATGTTAAATTACTTTATTACAGTTGTATAATACGAGTAAGTAGTTTTGTATAAGATTTTCGCCTGTAAACTCGAAGACGTGATATCCACACTACATTGTCGGTCGATCATTTTTACGCCATGACGGCTAAACACATGGATAGACCGTTATCTTTTTGTTAACTAACGTAGGATACTTTTTATCCCAAAAGTGCGATCTCGTGGGATATTATCCGTACTCCAAGCAGTTGAATCAGCAAAGACTAGTGTCATCGACACATGTCGAGTGTTCCGTAGGTCATAATGAACTCGGTCGGTGTACTATGGACCCCATCTCTGAGACGCCGGCGCCCGCCCACGCCTGTGCGTGCTTTCACCTCGCGAATCGCAGGCGCATGCGGGCGCAATGTGCAGACGATAGCGAGGGAAAATTGATAGGGTTTCTAAGTTTTATTTTTTACGTAAGGCTTTTAAAATACGGGTCACGGGACCGTCTAGGCAGGTAGCCTTAACCCTGGAACGTAAAAGGCAATTGAAGGAACATTGAGGATTTTTATCAGTACAAGTCTAATGACAGCCCCTTACGCTCTACCCGTTCATTTAATGATTTTACCACCTAAAATAAGGCCTTTGAAATACTGCATTGATAGATGTAACCATCACCCTTTTAAATTGTACAACTCGTGACTACGATTTAGTGAAATTTTATAAGATCTGCTACTATTGCATTGCTGTTATTGTCTTTTTCTGTAAACCCATAGTGTAGCTATTTATCAGAGCAAGAATTTTTGAAATCGGTTTAATACTTTTAAAGATAAGCTCATACAAGCAAACATTCAAACTTTGCTTCTTGATATTATCGTAGAAGTAAGAGCCGAATGAGAAATGGATGTGAACTATTCAGGTTAACTTCTGAGCCAATAAAATAGTTCCAACTTTCAGTGACTTGTTCGAAATAATTTATCAGTATTAAATGTTATTCTAACGTTCCATTCACCTGAAATACTTACCCAAATTCCACTATTCTAAAAGCTATTAAAGTCGAGTTATTTATATCAGGTCGTGACTGCATCGTACCACAATGAAACAAACTATAGTACATTATGGTACAAGTGTGTAATGTTGGTGATTACCGCTGAGGCGCCATTGAGACCCGAGCCGTCAGGTGTGGGTCTTAAGAGAGCCGAGGACGGTAATCATCAATACACACGTGTATCATACGACGTTTTTCAACACACTTGCGAGGAAAAAACAAACATGTATTGCATAAATCGTTTAATTATTAAAACAATTGGTGAATGTACAATTTTCAAAACGATATTGGATTGTTTTTGATGGCAATTTCACAGTTTGTGTTACATTGGTACTTGCCACTTCTTTAGTACCTTCATTTACTTCTTGTCTAAATGTCGGCGACTCAGAAAATCGTTTCAGAAAATGACTGGGTTTTTTTGTTGCTCTTCCATTGCAGGAAACTATCGTAAGCAGCTAAATACTTTTCTCTAGATTTTGCAGGTATTAGGCTTTCGTTTGCATTTTGTGCTGCATTTAGTATTTCTGGCGGGGTTAAATCAATCAATTGTTCATCTTCTGTACTAAAACCTGACATTTTTACAATTATTTACCACACAGCAACAAATGCGATACAAACAAAATATGAAAAGTATGGGAAAATTGGGAAATGGCGCGCAATTTTTTTTTTTTTGCACGCGCCAAATGTAAGGTGATTGTTTACAGCCATACAGCCTACTTCAAAATGATATTTTTTGTGATAAAATGCAAATATTTTATAAGAAATTATTGTGAATTATAAATAATTTGATAATAATAAATGTTTTTTCGTCTTAATTAGGGACACATTTATTTATTTCAAAAATGTAAATAGATTTTCGGTGGCATAAAACCTCTTTGTTGTTACAAAACAAAAAAAAAAGCTGTATTACCCGGTTAAATTGAAAATGCTCTATTTAGTCGCATATAATTTGCAGTTAGGTACTAACTTAACTTTGTAGGGATCATTCTATTATGCACTAGTGTGTAATATTATTATGCACGTGTATGTTATAGTTCGGTTTATGGCCCTAAGAACGATATAATAAGGCTCACTTTACGAGCAAGTGTGTTGAAAAATACATTACTCAATTTGTACTAAATATTTGATAACGTAAACAACTATTTAAATGCAGACATATCAGGAAACTTGATAGGTATATCAAAATTTACAACGTAAACCATAACATGTAACGTGTAAAGCTATTAATATTAATTTCTAAACGCATTTCCCCGGCGCCTACGCATATTAAACAGTATGGCACACGACCTTATATAAAATGCTAATACTATGAGGTAGAAAACGATCAGAAGAGCCACTGAAGAATGTATATCTACAACCTTCGCATATATCTGTATTAACATGTGAAGTAAAAAAAAAATTATTGCTTTTTATGAAAATTATGCTAAATCGGGACTTTGAAAGGCAACTTTAGAGTTCATAATGAGGAAAAATGCCTTTTGCACCCTAGGTATTTTTTATTATAATCAATCATAATATAACTTAAATGAATTTTGGTCGCATTTCTACCTGGACGATCATTTTTATTGTTGAAACTAAAAACATTATGACAATGTGCAAGATCCTGAAAATATAGGACCACTTTTCATCTCACCTTACTGCAGAATACAGGCTTAAAATTATAATACATATCACTCTTGATAAACCCAAAATTACTTGACAATACCTACTTTTGCTTTACGTGTTACTTACCTATTCAAACATTTTCCCTTACGAACAGGTAGCACTCGCATTCAAAGGAAAGTTTTAATGTGTTATTTTCTTAATAGTTCTCGTGAATTATTGGGAATGAGCCTTCTAAACCTTTCCACATACTACATTATTAGTTAGAAATGTGGGTTTGGCGTGTGGCAGATTATACCGCTCGGCTCGTGTCTTGGGTCATGACTTACGTGGGCGAAAACTTAGAGCCTCGATACAACCAATCGCAGAACTGATGTATAGTCCAACCTACTTTATTTATTGTAATACTCCGACTTGTTTATGGAACGACTTCTGGTCTGACGTATTTTTTATTAGGACTTATGATTAATTTGAATTGTACTGTTATAAAAGTTTGGCCGCCATTTGTGGGTAGAAATGTGGACTCGTAAAATAATTAATGGTATTGTTGTAATTAGTTTTAGTGGGTTACTGGTTTTGAAATGGAAATAAAAGCAGTTTTATGTCGCGTAATAGGCACGTTACTCGGCTTCGATCCGTGGTTAAACGGCGGTTTTACCCTAAATTGACTGGAAGACTAGTCATTTTATATCAATGCCCTATTATTTATTAATCTTTTCACGGTAAAAATAGTTTGATAAAATCTATCTATGTAGTAAAAAATTTCATACCCCCTTTTCACGAAAATTGAGCAAACAGGAATTAATGAAATATAGCACAGTAAATTTATTATGGAGGAGGAGCGAAATAAGGTAACATTTTTATTTAAAAGCCTCATACATTAATTTAATAAAGACATCATTCATACACACTACCACCGCGTGTGACATTATGTGACATACTATAGTTAAATATCGGATAAAGACCTATAAGTATTTGACAATGTAACCTTAAAAAAGTACCAACTGTTTTATATGAATTATGTTCGGATAGTGGACGATCACAAGTATACATAAGAAACATAATTGTACGAACAGGTAATGTCAAGTTGAGTCGTCGTCGATTAATTCTAACCGAAGTATTTCTTATTTATTACCCTGTTCTCAGTAGCAAGTATTACTTGTTACCTTGCCGTATAGAAATGATTACTATTAATTTACTAAATTATCTCTAATCAAATTTAATAGGAATAAGAATACTTCATCCTCACTCCCGGTAATTAAGTTGATATTTGGACAATTTAATAAGCCAATATCGATTAAAATATTAATTGAATTTATTTTGTATGTTACGAGATTTTTATTTATGGGAATCAAAAGTTTACTTCTTACCTTACCTTAAAACCTTTTTGTATCGAACAAAAGCAAAATTTTCTAACAGTACCCACCAATTATATGATTAAATATTACATAAAAAGGCGTAATTATCACCTAATAACAATGGCACTGAATGGAGTGTTAACTAACCTATTGAGCGAATATTTACCGCTTTAAAGCGCTAATCTGCGCTGAATAGCAAATGTCACGTTTGTCTACGCATTTGTATACAATGACCAGTGACATTATAAACATTGGAGTACATAGAATGATCCCACGCTTTGTTTTTTTTTTTCTATATTATTACCTAGCATGCAGGTTTTCATTAAAACATGCGTGCACCTAGGCCATGTTGTCAATTAAAATAAAAATTAATTGCAACTTGCAGGCGAACTACATATCTCGGTACATAATTATTACATACTTGTACTGCATAGTTGCAACGTGCAGATCGAACGTGTTCACACCATGACAGGAAAAGGATGCATTAAGCCTCCTGCAGACACACGCGATTAATCGCGCTGCGACAACGAGCCAAGCTAATTTCCACTCTAAAAATACTGCGAATGGACCGCGACATGTCGCCCCGCGCGATTAATCGCGTGTGTCTGCAGGAGGCTTTAGAGAGAAATTTAATAATATTCCAACAAATAAATTTGTATTCCTTCGCGAAATTGAAGCCACAAACTTAACAAAATAAACACAACCTTAAATTCACCTGGTAAGAAGTTGTTAAATCTAATTAATTTGAAATAGGCAATCGTAAGGAAAACTTTTCTTATTTTCTATTAAGTAATCTTCCGGGCCGGCGCGCCCTGTAATTGCCTCATTTCCCACAAATGGCTCTCCCGAACCATTCAGAGTAAAAGGACTATGACGTCACACTATCTTTTTTTCTATTATCGTTTCAGACGCAATGATTGTCACCTATTCTGCCAATTTGTTAAAGCAGGTTGTCATTTATTGATGGCGTTAAGTATCAAGACACATCTTAAACATTTTTAAATAACTTTTGTTATGGTTATTATATTACGGTTTTTAATATTTTACGTAACGTTACATTTCTATAGGAACAAATATTTGGCCATTTCATGTTCTGTTTAAAAAAAAAAACATATAAAGCTCGTTCTGATTTAATACAGCAAATTCATATTTGATTTCATAAATCAATAGCACTGAGCAGAATAAATCACTTTCTGTAATTTATAGCTGCTCCACGCCTAAAGTAAAATAGATCGTAATTTCGAGCGATATTAACCTAAACCAAGTAATAAATTTTACCGCACTTAGATGCGTTTCACGACTATAACATAGCATGCGTGCAATTTATAAGATTTGGCACCTAACAGGTAAAGTACATGTGGTAATTAGACATGTGCCAACTAGTCGGCCATATTTTGTAGTCGGCCATATTTTGTAGTCGGCCAAAATTCCCCTCGACTTTTGGCCGACATGATTTATAAAATACTTCTTGATGCTTTTTACTTGTATTCAGAATTTGTGTTTATAATACAATATACAGTGTGTCTGGTTTCGATCTATACAAAAGAAGAGGTAACTATTCTATATGTACGGTCGGAATCCAACCCCCTCCTGAATGGTAGCTATTCTCTATGATTCTAGAGGCATTGCTGAACGCCACTGCCTTAGAGCTCGGCCTGGCGAATAGTCGGCTAACCGGCCAAAGTTTATAGTAAGCCCATCTCTAATAATAATCTTATCCGACTCAAAATACGGCGATAGGTGTATGCCCGATTTATGATAGTCCATTTATATGACGGCCTTACGTCTGAACCTAAAATATTTATTGTCATGTTAGGAGCACCTATAAAACTGCCATTTATTATTTATCTCGTACAATCTAGTTATACAGAGGAGAAACCAAAAACGCGAGTTAGACTGCGGCCGGATTGCTTTTTGTGATGTTCAGATGTCTGATGTGATATGATTTATGTGCCCGGACCGCCTTGTTTATCGTGTTTTGGGATAAACAGACCCGTGTTGGTATTACTTTGTATTATTAATGTGAAATTATGGGTATAACATAACATGCCTAGCGGTCATTTCTATGTTTCTGCACATAGAAATGACCGCGTACACTTTTTTCACATCTAAGGCTGAGCACGCATCATGATTAAATGTAAGCGGTTAAAGAATAAAACGCAAAACCTCTGAAGAACTCGGACTGCGGTTAGCGTTTTGCTTTACCTATTTTATCAATAAATCAATACCATGGATTTTAAGTTAGAGTTACATTTTTAAAATCAGTCCTTGAAAAACATCTCAAATGCATGATTTTGTATAGAAAACTGTTACTTTTTTGCGGTTTCAGACTTACGATTGAACGCGTACGTATGCTCAGCCTAATTGCTAGTTTTCGTTCGAAATCTCATTAAAACTTGCAATAGTCTTCCCACCTTTTTAATAAATTCCGCAAGTATATTTACTACCAATATACCATAATTTAAGTGACTACGCGATAAGTGCGGTTTCAGACTTGCGAATTAAGACGTGTGTGCTAAGCTTAACCGCTGATTTTCTTTCGGACATCTCACTAAAACGTGCAATAGTTAACAATAACTTTCCTACCTGTTAATAAATTCTACAGGTAGGTATATGTATTTACTACCAATATACCTACCCATAATTTAAGTGACTACGCGATAAGCATACACTAACACAATATTCTCGAAGTCACACGAACAGCAGATGTCAGTCATAAGTAGACATTCAAATTCAATGGAGGAGCCTTGACACCGGATGTTCCGTTTTTTGTACCTCCTTCTGAATTATTTAACACTTCTCTCATATATTATTGCGTTTTATATTCTGCTAATATACCGGTATGATATTGCGTGGCCATTTTTTGCACTTATATTATTCCTAATACGTTTAATGCTTAAATTGATTCGACTTAGTCATAAATGATGATTAAGAATTAAGGCGTTCGGTCTGTCTCGAGGGATCCAAAATTACTGTCTCTAATGAACACAATCGCTTAATATCTAAAACCTAAGATACATAGGTAATTAATTCCCTTCCATACTCAGCTAAGCTGTTATAATTATGCAGATTAATTAGATACCAACATAATTATTATATTGCTCTCAAAACGGCGAAAGAAAACATTGTGAGGAAACCGACATGTCTTAAGAACCAAAAATTGAAGGTATGAGATATCTACCAACCCGCACTGGGCCGTCGTGAAGGATTATGGCCAACTCCCTCTCACATAGGGGAGGCCCTGTGTCCCAGCAGTGGGAACAATATAAGCTGATAATGATGATTATTAAAATAGCTGTATTCTATTGTAAGTACACGTGTAAAATGATCGATGAAACAGAGCATAATACTTACAAGTAATTTTAGATCATTACTGTTAAGTGCTACAAAATATTATATTTTCATATACACAGCACAATTATTGCGTATGACTCATGGCGAACAAAGACGAGCTTATGTTACAATTATTGTAATTGTATAATATTTATCGATTGGCTACACAATACGTTAGTCATCAGAGTACAGTCCCTTCAAAACATTTTACCACCTCTTAGCAACCTTATTGCAACGACAATAAAGAGTACCTAGGTAGCTACTGCAAACTTGGCAGACGTTCCAGTGGACGCAACCGAAGCTCATCGTTTATCATCATCTTCATCCTATAATGTTCCTACTGTGGAGCACAGACCTCCTCTCTGAGAGAGTTAAACCTTATAAACAATAAAGATCATTATAATGTTGACATGAATGAAGTCAGAGGTAATTCTACTACGGCAGGACTGTAAATGATAATTGAATAGACAGAGTGACGGGCTATGTTGAGCCCGCCATAAATAGCGGTGATGGACGCACACGTAAATAAATTAATAATTAACGTTTAATTAATGACTGGACAGCGACCCAATTAACAATGGATTCGTTGTTGTCCAATTGAAGTAATCTGACTGTTAAAATTGAAACTAGCGCAGGTACTGTTCTAAGAACATTGGTGCTTTTTTTTTTTAAACAACTCGAATTTATAGTTTAAAACCACAGACAAATTATTGGTATGTACAATAAAAACATACAAAAACTAAAAAAAAAACATGTAATTTAAACATCGACAGAAACAATAGAAGCAGAAAAAAAGAAAACAGAAAAATATTATGTATAATAGAATAAAATGTCAATAAATTATGTAAATTAAAATTAAATAAAAAATCTAGCCGTATTAAAAAAAACTTAAAAAAAAAAATGTAACCGCCTTCAAAAAAACCACAAAAAAAGGGTAAAATAACCTACAAAATAACTTTTCTTTCAGAAGTCGGTGCCTTTGTTTTTTTTTTAATTTCATTGTTTTTTTGCCACCGACTTCTGAAAGAAAAGTTATTTTGTAGGTTATTTTACCCTTTTTTTGTGGTTTTTTTGAAGGCGGTTACATTTTTTTTTAAAAGTTTTTTATTTTACTCTTTTTAGTTTAAATATTCAACTCAAATTCTTGTCAAATAAATCATTATCTCTCAAGTGCACAATAAGCTAATAAAATTCCCTATCTCAAAAACTACTGAACCGATTTTGATGAAACTTGCAGTATTCCGTAAGTTAAACAATACTTAGTACAACAAAAAAAGAATTACTTAAATCGGACTTGTAGTTCCAGAGATATGCGAACACAAACTAAATCAGTCGATGCCTTCTCCAAGCCGTTGAGGAGTTGTACCTTCCATCATCAGCTCATCCACCTGAGATGATCATTATCAGATGCAAATACTTGAACAGTTTTAGAAAATATATGAAAATGGTACTATGTGCCTATAAAATTTGAAGGTTGCCCTCGATTTCCCTGGGATTCCATCATCAGATCCTGACCTGATGATCATGGGACCAATTGGAAAGTATACCCTTTCAAACAAAAGAAAAATTTTCCAAATCGGTCCAGGCGTCTTCGAGAAATCGGGGAACATACATAAAAAAAAAAAAAAAAAGATTCCGACGAATTGAGAACCTCCTCCTTTTTTTGAAGTCGGTTAAAAATAACATTAGTCAGAAGACATTGTACTAGAGGCAGCAAAGGAAATTGATAATACCAAAGTAGTTAATAAGATTTGTGTTACCTTTTTGCCATCAACACCTTATCATTTACGAATTTAAATTCATAAAACGTTAAAAATTTGAAAAGGTGTCATGTTAAGCCATTAACGAAGTAATTAGTGATTTCCGCAGACATGTTTTTAGAAACAAGCTACAAAAATATAGATAAATATGTAAATTAGGTATTAGTGTGAAATGAACCACAAGAGGCATTACAAGTGCGTGACTTAAAATATAAATTAACTAAATACTCCGATTTTAGAATCGATACTTTTCATTCCCGATTCTCGAATAGGTATTAGTAATACACTAAATAATTTTGATTTAATTGTTTACGATAAGCAAATCAAGCATCTCTATCCCTCATAGAAATAAATAAATTCTTAACATTCAGTAAATATTTTATGACAAACGTTAATTTTTTAAAAATAGTACTATTTACTATTTATTTTATATCACCTGTCGTACTAACGCCTCATGTGCGCCTTAAGAACCCATACTACCTCAAATGGCTTAGCAGAATCCTGTGATACGTCGAAAATACTGCAGCATTAATTTTGAAATAAATATATGATAAAGTTGAGGATTAATGTTAGGTCTTATGTTTGGCGAAAACACGATTCCATAAAATTTTCTCGATAGAAAAAAATCACAAAGTTACATCTAAATTGAACAATAAACCGCTGGCAATCATAAAATACTTAAAATTAGATCGTGAAACTTTTTATACTAACTGAACTAACTATAAATCATGTATTATGTTATTTATTTTATTGAATTTCCTTTTTTTTTTTCGCCGTAAAATAAATAGATTTGCGTGTAGACAGCTATAAGAAAGAGCAAGCAATAGTGCGTGGTAAGTGCAAGTGCGAGCGAGTAAGATTATATTGAGGCTTAAGACATTTTGGCGCACCTTGTTATAATATTAATTATGCATTCAAACCCATTACCTTATCATATTGTTTTGCATAACTTTACCATTTCTTTATCAATATATTTTATCTTAAAAAAACTATTACAAAGGCCGTAAACTATCAATGCAAAACTACAGTTATTCTACAGCTGTTTTATTACAGTTTGCAATCATAATAACTTCTGTTTATCCGTTAATCGCGATTCCGAGCGGAGCTTTTATATCGGTTTGGAATAAATGCATCTAGGTTTCTTTAGTGCTGTAATTACTTGCATGCCCGATGCCCACCCGTGGCAAGTAAATTCTCGCTTTACCTGTGTACCTATGTACAGGCAAACAATTAAATTATTTGATAGACATGCAAAAAACTACACTGTCTATGTTCTTTATATTATTGTGGTGTCTGTAATATTTCCTTAAAGCTTACAGCATACATATGAGAGTGATTTATGAAATAATTTACAAGTAGGTAATAAGCACACTTACAACATGTTTTTCAAGCAATTCGTCCTGTATTGTGTCTATCACTATTTTTCTGTCTAGCCCCAATTAATCCTAAAAAAAAAATCCTACAATTCAAAAATCCTTCTAACTGGTACCTTTGAAAAAATATTTTAGGTAAAAAAAGTAGTTGCACTTACATCAATCATCTGCCTATATACCAAAAAGCTTATTCGATTGTACTTAAACCAGACAGTTTTTTATAATTCTTTTCGTAACATAAGGCGGTACAATCCGGTTGTGGTCGTGCAAACTGAACGCGTTAATGAATATTTACTATATTTAGTTGTCGGTGCCTTTCAATGCCTATCTTGGGAGCAGTTGGTAAAAAAACCAGTAATTAACTAATAATGTTGAGAGTTTCTGCCAACTATCAGTGTTTTAAACAGCTTCAGTTTTAATTGATATCTACTTTTTGTTACAGCGTCTTTATTGCTTGCACTACCACTGTTCTTTATTTAATTACGTTTTTTTATGTTTTTGTGGTATTTACGTCAATTTTGATTCGTTTAATTTAATCTCAGTGAACTTTAAGAAAAAATTAAATACTATATTTTTACATACTATACAGAAACATGGTTTTGTTTCATTTTTTCCTGAATATAAAGTACCTAATCTTGATTGTACAATTCAAAGCGAATGTGGAAAATTGCGAAAACCATCAGTATATCCATACCAATATATCCAAATATTAATAAAATCAGTTATATTTCTACTCGTTCTACGTATATGTTCGCGACAGATGTCACAATCGTAATAAAACTTTGTCCTGAATCCTGTGGATTCATGATATTACTCCTAAGTTGCGGAATCTTTGCGTAGATAACTTTGCTTGGAATATTATATGATATCACGTCATGTGAAATACTGATTTTCGTCTACAACTGATAGAAGGAAAACTTACATATCCCTTATATTTGGAAAAGCTTTTAATGGACTGTTGGTAGAAAACGGTTCAACAGTTAATTGAAACTGTAATCATTTGAAGTTTGCCTATTTTAGATTTCAAGCTTCAGAGTTCCCTGGCGAGTGGTCAGCACAAGGGTTCGGTACCCAAAGTGTGAAACGGGATCCTATTACTAAGGCTCCGCTGTCCGTCTGTCTGTCTATCTGTCTAACTGTCTCCAGGCTGCATTTTATTAACCGTGATAAATAGACAGTTGACACTCAAACACAAATGATGTATTTCTGTTGCGGCTACATCAACAAATACTAAAAAACAGAATTAAATAAATATTTAAGGCGAGGCTGCAGTACAGTGTAATAATGTATGGACGCACGACCTCATCCCCACCAAAATGCGAGCGAAATAACTCGCTTTTTGAATGTTTTTCGCTTCTTGTAGAAAAACAAAAAAAAATGTGTTTTTACCATTTACTTTAAAATAAAAAGCTCTATCTATTGATATAACTTGACGAAATCTTTTAACAGTACGCGTTTAAAATTGTGATTTAGTGCCATGTTCGGCATTTTTTCTATCGAGCCGATTATTCCAAATCGTGTTTCTATCTTTACCATTTACTTGAGAATACGTTCAATTTTTGTATAATAATTTTTATTTATTAAAAATCTCACATTTTATTATATTTTCAGACGTTCAAAAATATTAAAAAGTACTGCAACCTCCCCTTAAGGGGCCTCCTATCTACCTGACATGATTGTCTTGCGGTTTTTTAAATATAATGTATAAAAAATATATATAAAACAGTCCTCCTGTCAGCAATAGGCTCCTCTCATAAAGGCCACGAATGCCCTTTAGCATAAAGGAAAAACATTTACAATTTCAAGCATATTTTAAACTGCATTTCGAAAACGTCCAAACATGTTAAAAATAGCATAAAAATATTCAACATGTTCACGGTGGCGTCGCCTGGTGGTATTATGTATTACTTTTTGCAATAATTGCGTCGGAACTATGCGACTATTTGCGTCTGTGTTGTTGTGGTTTATTTGCGTGTCGCGAGTCGTTGAGGCCGTTCACTCGCCGGTCGGCGCACGCGCCGCTAATGTAGCACTCCAATATATCTAGACTAGAGATGTGAGCGAGCACTGGAATGTTACCATGACGATTGTATCGATATATCGTAAAGCTTTGGAAGAAAGATTACACCGCGTGAAAGATCCTGGGCGTCTGGCAGGAATATGGTCGATATTAAATGTGTAATAGATGATAAAAGGCTAAATAAGAAACGCAACATTACCCATTGAACAAATAACTCCTTGGCTGGAGGCCCTACATTCGAGGCACCACAGGATTGTCCGGTTAAGCAGCATACAACCACCTCTAGATCGAACTTAATTCACTGCAAAAACAAAACGATTCTCAACCAATATAAAAAAAAGACTTTTTCAACACATTTGCTCGAAAAATGCGTTTACGAAGCCTGTATACATTGTTCGAAAGTTAAAAATTACGCACCATACAACGGAACGTGCGCTAAAATAGGTACTCGCACCTAAGTACCTATTTTACGGCACGCCCCGTTGTATAGCACCGTGCGTTTTCTTTACAGTTTTTTATTTTTAATTTCCATAAAAATAAATAAGAAGTCCACCAAAGAGTTTCACATTATGAGAATAAACAACCTGACTGATCGAATCTCCTTGGAAGCGCTTTTGCTCAATACGTTGTCTCATTTTAATACTAAAGAGTAAATGAGACGAAAGATGTAGTTCTATTTTTCACCACGTGCATGTGGCGCCATTTGTAAATTCGCGCCATTTTCATATTAGAAACTTCTAAATAAAGTTTGTTTAATTACATATTGTACTATTTTCTCGCAAATGTGTTGAAAAACATTGTGTGACACACGTGCGGAAATTGGTATACAAACTCGTGACTATGGTAAGCCCTCGACTTCATCTCGGGCTTACATTCGTCTACTCGTTTGTAAAAACCAACTTACCGCACTAGTATCATAAATAACTATTTAAAATTTCAATATGGGTGCTATAAAAAATTTCAAATCGATCAATACTACAGGTAACTCTATAACGCATAAAGGTAGGTACTCGTTTACTAGTTATTCACACCTCTATCCCTGATCCCCCTGATAATCCAGCGACTGCAGCGCTCTGCAGCGCTGACAAATGACATGACTGTATCGAAGCACAGTCGTTTGTCTTCATCTCAGCTGGAACGCGCTGATTGCATCTCGCTTTTTGCTAGTTATAAGGATAGCGGTACAGCATTCCTTGTTTGCGTTCATGATCACGTACACAGGTCCTAATGTTGTGGAGAAAATTATACTGGATTTGAATGCGAAGTAATAATTATTCCTGTTTTAAAGTTCATTGGAACTTCAACCTTATTGCTATGGCGATGAAAAGGTTTAAAGTTTCAAATGCTTCTAGAATTTGGGTGTTCCAATTCTAAATCATACCGTAACTGAAACCGAAGCCCACTATTATGGTCTTCGTATTTTTTGAGATCGATACAAAAATAATGGACCATGAAGGCTTTAGTGTCAACTCACACCGAGACACGCCCCGCTGTGAACACATTTCAATAGAGCGTTGCAAAATCTAACTTTATTCACTACTTACACGAAAAGATTTTACACAATTAAAATTTAAAGATTTTACACGAAAACGTTTCCAGTATCAACTGGTCACATCGCGTTGTGTCGCGTCTCGGTGTGTACTGACTGTAATTGGTTTTATTTGCAGCCAATAAGCCAATATGAGCCTTCTTTTCTCTGAAATACGTCAGTAACTTCCTCATCACACATTTTCCTAACCATAATCTTTCTTTCTTCCTAGGTACGTCAAGAGTGCGGTCCTCCAGCCACAATGGACAGTCCATCCCCCTTATCCACACAGCCCACACCAGGCTCCATTCGCCGGGACAACCTCCGGGCACCTCCACCAGATACGGAACTCCTGCAGTTTGCTGCGAACCTCGCCGCCACGAAGAAGCTGTTCGCTGGTCTTGCTGATAGGTTGTGTGATGAGCCGGACTTCGCTGCTGATGAAAATGAGCGCTGTTGGAATGGGAATGCTGTTGCAGAGTGAGTAGATGTTCTTTTGTGATTCTTCTTCTTGGATATTGGATTTATTCTAAATTCGGACCGATGTTTCGGCCTACATTCCAAATATTCCTGATTCTTCCGAAACAATACGCTTCCTTTGTTCCCAAAATTTATTTTAGTTTCTTTTTATGCACCTTTTAAATACTCTATGTGGGAGAGTGTATTGATGTATTCAGTATCTTTTGCAGGCTGTGAACTATTTCAATTTCATGACAAGAGAGACATATTATGGATCTATCAAATTGAAAGACTTTTCAGCCTGCAAAAATAGCGAAGCTTTCTGTGAGCTGTGGTCTATTCTACTTAAAAAGATTGTGACTAGAGAAAGCTTTTTAATAAGCAGTACCTTTCTTTATTACAATTTTTACTCTTCAGCATAAATTGAACTTTAGTGTTGGAACTCTAAAATGATATTCATATAACATCGTGACATTCATCTGTATGCTAATCTCATTTCATTTGACTGACAAATTGCACGCACACTTCAAAGCGGATAGTTGTCACATACAGTAGATCTAATTATGAACGTTCTATTTCTACAATGTCTCATTGGTTTAGTGCTGAAACGAACGAACCTGGGTTCAATTTCTGGGTCTGGCAAGGTGTTATTGTTTTTTTTGTCCTTGGTACAATTCTGCAGTCTCGATTTGTGTCCGGTTGAAGAAACTCATCCCTTATTATACTATAAGGCCTAACTCTTCAGCGATTCCTATTACTAAATGTAAATTTGTTTGTCCGTCTAGCTACACGAAGGCCCTGGTATCGTCTGCCTCGCTGAGCGACCAGAAGTATAACCCTGAGATCACCGGCAGCACTCCACAGGACTCAAGGGTAGCCACCTTAGCAGACAGATTGCAGCAAGCTAGACAGGTGAGCACCATCATCATCTGGCTAACCTTTTCCCAAATATCTTGGGTCGGCTTCCAGTCGAACTAATATCAGTTTGCATGAAGCAACTGCCTATCGGACTTCCCACAACCCAGTAACTGGTTAATACGATACCCCTTTGGAATGACTGGTAAGCACTATTGTGTTTAGAATTTTATAGAGGGTAGTTTAAGAAAGAAATAAAATCGTTTGTCTGCTTTTCCTTAAGATCGATTGGTCTAGGTTAGAAAGACGGGTTGAAGATAATGATAATATACACCGTGTTCTTCACGTTATCCATAAACTTTAGCAAATACTTCTATGGCTTTTACAAATCAAATCCAGCAAAGGAAGTAGTACTTAAAAAGGCTTCGTTACAAAGATATTTGTAATTTCATTTAATGAAATTTAATTGAGCTATGCAGTGAGAAAGTATCTTAATTTGAAATCTATCAAATACTATTTGCATTTCATTTGTTTCAGCCCGCCAAATGTTATGAATGACGTTGCCAATTCGGATAAAGAGGCATGCATATCGGGTTATTTACGTCTAGGTATTTAGTTTGTATGAAAATTAACAAAAAATAAAAAATAAGAATTTATTAATGTGTCCATAATGAAAAATGCTTACTTCCGTGGTTTGAACATCTGGTCGAAGTTTATGTATATCGTCCGGAACACGGTGTATACAAACTATAGATACGTTGTCCGCACTCTAAAATGACAACATGAAATGATGGCAATTGGCCACATCGCGCTTAGTTACGCACCAACCTGTCGCGCGACGCTACGTTTGTTAGATGTATAATTGTCTCCCTCTAGCAACAGGTATCCCGCCGTACGGTGTCATATTTTCTTTCTCTTTCTTCACGCATATAAGTATATAGTATATAAGTTTTCTAGTATTTTCGCCGTTTTTAAGCGCCGCGATGTTCGTTCATGACGTGTCTATATATAATACGTCATTTGTTGAAGAAGGAATTATGCTGCTTCGGCCTCAAATAGATTTGAATTACGTTAAAAGAAAAATTATATTAGTTGAACTATCAACTACTAACTATTTATAAGATCTAATATAAAGTCGAGATACTTTTACACTTCATTCTTATAAAAGATTATCTTGTGTAATTGTCGCTTACGTGTAATTTAATTCGATAACCATTAGTATAACAAGGCTACTAAAAATCTAGTGTTCCAATCAAATAAAGATTAAAATGAATTTGCCAACATGACGCTGATACGCGGTGGTGGTGGTCAGAACAAATACACTAAGGTGACAAAAGAAACATTCACAAACTCATCATCCACGTATTTTGAACTAGAAACCGTTCATCTTCAGATACCTAGCCTCTTCTCTACATGTTGGGATCGGCATCCAGTCGAACTTTCGCATTACGATATTGTGCTGCAGCAAAACCCACCTCACCATTCCCAAACCACTGCAACGCTTGAAAGCCAGAATCAACAGTAGCAACTGCTCGACGAATTCCAGAGAATGAATTTACCTGTCTTGGATCCTGCAACGAATTATACAAAAAAAAGTGGAGGAGTAGGAACTGTGGCCGCAGTTGAATATCAGTATAGGCTTGTTGCCCTAAAAAATGTAATAAGTCCGTCTTTTAGATTATTCAAAAAAAGGGACACGTATTTTTTTATTCGTAAATTATACTAAAAATGACAAAGATACAGCCTATTAAAGTTACGTGTGACGTCACGCCGCGTGGCATTTTTTCGCGCGGGGTGACGTCGCACGTAACTTTAATGGGCTATATCTTTGTTATTTTTTGTTTAATCGAAAAAAGAAAAAATACGTTGAATATTTTTTTATAATCTAAAATACGGACTTAATAGAGTGTAATTATTTAACCCTGGAAACTACCCTATTGCTTGCCTATCTGACCTCCACAACCCAATAACTGGGTAATACCTACAGTACCACTTGGTAATACTGAGTGTCAGAATCTCGAGCTTCTGAATAAGTAACGGTAACGACTAACAATTAAGATTTACAAAGGAAAGACGGGGCTAACGGCTTAACGTGCTTTAAAATCAGAAGGTTTTAGGGACCTTAAAATAAAGACTGATCGCATTAACAAGAAGAATAAGTTAATGGCACCTATTAGAATAATTCAAGAGCTTACAAAATATATTTATATCGACGGCGCCAAAGAGTGCATGCCAAGACAGCTGTGAATTGGGTCACGATCTTCAGCAATGAGGAATACAACTGCGGATGACAAAATGTCGCGACACAAAAGTTTTAAACAAGCTTCCTAGAAATAATAAAATGAAATCCTGTGCCAGTCAATGTTGTACTGAAACGGAACTGAAACTTTTAGGTGCTAGAATGAACAAGACTGCGAATTTGTGAAACAAGAATGTGCTTAATATATATACGTACAAAGATACACAAAGGTAAAGTCCGGTAGCAGAACACAGTCATGGGCACATTTTCGCGAAAAGTGCTCGCGAAAAATCACTTACGCGAAAGGACAGTTTTGCGAAAGCACATACGCGATATTGTGCAACAGGCTACGTGATTGTATCAGAAAAGTACCATGTTCTTTCGACAACAAAAACTCGTCAGAAAAGTTATAAAATTTTCAACGACACCCGAGGTGACTCCAAACTACTAATGCAACGCCAAGCTTCGTAGATAAGAAACAGGTTCTAGTTCAACAGGAAGGAAATGCACAGTTAAAGCTGTCGTTAAACACGTTAACTTTGTAATTGATGAAGGGAAACACTCAGGGTTAAGTGTTTGTGGCTAATTGACAACGGTCTTCTATTTAATTACCTATTTACAGCCATTTATGGAAAGGGGTTTCGATTCCAGAAAAACCTCAAGTGTTATACTACTGGGGTGCTAAGACAGGAAACCTCCACGTGCGCCCGTGGACTGGAGTTCCCTCTTGGATACGTCCGGGGGGAAGACCAATTTTTCGGGACGGTGCACCCTGGGATGCGGGCAAAAACTCTCCTTAGGCACTGTGTGCCTAAGGGGTTTCTTTGCCCGTATGCAAATAGCCTGTCGGGTGGACGCTCCAACGCGTGTCCCTCTGAACAGCAGAGGGCACAGCGGCGGAGCGGGCTTGCGGACGGTGAGTAATGGGTATGCTCGCCGTCCGACCAAGGACCAAGCCCGGGTCGGTGGCGCGTCGTGTTTCACGCGTCACCGACGGGGCCCCTTATGGGGCCAAATGCCTGCCGGGGTCGCGGATTTTTCTTAATCCAGGATACCGTGGCCCCGGAACGTAAAGGGCATCCGACGGAACACGGGTGGATTTTAGTCAGTAAGAGTCTGACAGTCCCTCCCGCCCCACCCAGGGCGGGAGGACTCATTTGATGATTTTGCCACCCTAAAAAAAAAAAAAAGTGTTATACTACTAACTAGGCACATCAAGCTACTACAATCCGTTAGATTTCTTTGATAGATTTTCGACTTTATTTCTAGAGCATTAGGTTCAAGGTTCATTGAGAAAAATTGACAGTTTCGGGTAGTTTGACCTGCTGGCGTCTGTACTTTGATTACAGAGTGCAAGCAAAAAGTATAATTGAAATTCTCTACAACATAAATCCTCAGTTATGGGCCATAATTGAAAATTTATGTTTTGTTATTAAGAAAACGAAGAACTCATTGTAACGGGCTAGAATTTAGCTTTTAAATCTGATGCGTGATCCCGTTGCAACTGGCTTAGGTTTTGGGCTAAAAATCAAGTGCCGATGGCTTGAGTCGAAAACTTGAAATTGTATCTTCTCAAAGTTCAATGTTTTAAGTGCACTGTTAATCGAATTTGTCAGACGGGTTTTTATTTCAGTACTTCTCACTATTTCTTTTATTAACTATGCAGTGATTAAATATCAACTCATTTATTTTCGTTTAGAGCCCGTTGTCCAACCACACACTTACTACGGGCCTTTGGTAGGGGTAAATTTTCAACACTTTGTGGAAGAGAAAATAAATATTTATTAAAAACAACACTTTGTCACCCGTCTCTCAATTCCATTTCATTAACCTCCAAACTAACATCATCTCTTTGTCCCCACAGTTGCTCGTCTCCTACTCCCGTAGTAAGGAGCTCTCAGCTGAAGCGTTCATGCAAGGTGACGAGGCCGGCGAGGAAGGATCAGGATCTGGTCGCAGTTACCCTGATGACTACGACACCGAAGGATCGGGAGAAGACGGCTCCGGAGATCATGATGGACGTGAGTATTCCATGGTTTTAAGACTGTGAAGGCAGTACAAGAGATTTCTTAAGTCTTCTCAAACAAAATATTATGGTATTCTCTCTTGGTCATCTATTACTACTTATGTGAAATACCTTTCTTACATTGACATCCGATTAAAATAATGTTTCTGGTGGTAGCACATGTACAGGACTGACAGTGATCTGAATTGTAAACCCCCAAAAACCATACAGTTTCACGTGTTCATGCTTTTTTGCTTCGAAGAAACTTTGTTTTGTAGTAAAACAAGTGTCTACGGTTGATGACGCCGCCGCAATGACATTCTTTACCTCAGCTTGTAATGTCCATGCATTTCTAGATCTTCCAGGACCTTCTAAACCTCAAATGGCTGTCTTATACCTAAGTAATTCTAAAACCCATTGTCTTGTCACAACAGAGAGCAGATCGTACTCCAACGAGTCTCCCCCCGACTCCCCGACGCCGAAGGTGATGAGCGGCTCATCATCCCGCTGCACCACGTCCGCGCTGCTACTGCTGGCAGCCGCCATACTCGCTCGCCTCACCTAAGCGGCGCGCGCGCACGTAAGAATAACCATATCATTGTATGACGTCATGAGTGATCGTGTGAACGACGGAGCGCATTCCCTCGTGTTGTCCCGCTCACTCGCACGAGCGGCCCCGTGCGCGAGCGAGACGGGTGATGAACATAGTGTAGTGACGTAACAAAAGACAAGTGAGTGATGCGTAGTGCGGCCGTTCGTTGTAGCTAGTCCTGAACTACAGTAGTCTGATGCCAGATTTCCGCGTATTTACAAAGATAAATTAAATAAGATTTTATAAAGAAATCTCATAACGATGCACGCGACATCCCGATGCATTTAAGATATTTTAACGTTTGTAAATGTACAGTGCATATCCCAGTTAATGTACAGTGCATATCGATGATGTCTTCATTTTGTAAATATTTGTTTTTGAAGATTCTCTTTAGAATTAGGTGGAAATATACATTGTAATGGAAGCTTTACTATACTTCTGCATTTAAAAAAACTTCGAGGTGATTGTGAAATTTACTGTCATAATAATAATAAATTATTTGAGAAATCTTTAATCATTGTTGAACACTAGCTGATTGGCAATAATTTTATTAAGAAAAATGTATAACGATTAGAAGCGAGTGATAACTCTTGAATAAGGATTCTGTGTACAGATTGTGTAAATACCTGAAATCCTACTGGTATAGGTGCTTAGCTAGTAAATATATTTCGTTGCCATATTAATATTACGGATATTATTATTTATAATATTAATTAAGTCATAATTTAAACTAATATTATGTTATGTGATACTGATTAGTTCATAAGTTGATGCACATGTTGCATCTTTTTAATAGAATTGGTTTATTAATTCATTACATAACTCGTAAGTATTTAAAATCGATCATCTATGCAAAACAAAGTTCCACCATTAACAAATTAAACTTAAAAATATTATTATAAATAGCTGTAATGTTTGTTGTGTATAATTTATTTACTGCAGGCCTAAATATCCGTGTTTATTCCGATATATAAAAATATTTAGTTACAATATGCAAAAACCAGTAATGTAGAAATAAATAAAATGACAAGAATAAAAAAAAAATATATTATAAGTTATATTGTAGCAATAAAGATACATTTGTAAATTGCTTTAAAGATTAGTGAATATATCTATATAATTATATGTAATAAAGTGTTGTGGTCATGTAATGGCTGCGTTTTGTATGTATCGTAGATATGGGTTGTTGATGAGAGGACCAGAGTGGAATGTTGGGACATGTCGCTACTAAAAAAAAAAAAAAAATTTTACAGGGTTAATTTTATGGTCTATCCAAAGTAAACACAAAAATAAAAATTAAAAAATTACGGTTTTTTTTTTTGTAAATTTTCAAACATATTGAATTGAGAACCTCTACCTTTTGACAGTTAAAAAAAAATCAAGAATGTGTAGAGAATTTGTTACCGAGAAAATTGTTGTCTTAAACTCCTAAGTAATGATATTTCTTGTATTATTCCGGTACCTATTCTTTTACTAATAAATAAAAGAAAAACAAAACGAGGAAAACTAACGAGTTTTCCTGAAACAGTTTAATTATTTAGTGTAGTGTTTCGATAGCCGGAAAAAATAACCCTGTATATTAAACCTTCGGTCTTTTCCCGTTTGATCGGAGCCTCTTGGCTTTGTTCGAGAAACTGAAGTGTGTTGATCAGTCTCAAGTGTCGGTTTAAGAAGTTATAATCTTTGGAACAAGGAAAATGCTTTTCAACCTTGACCGATTTTGTGTAATAAACGAATATTGAATAAGCTGCGATCAGAAATAAAACTTAATACAATGTCACCTTTATTCTTTGCAATAACATCGAAAACAATAGAGAATTATTGAAAATTATTTTTCAAAATGAAATAATTCAATTTTCCTTAATTGACCTAGAAAAGTTCGATAAATTTTCTACATCCTGCAGCTATATTAAATTTCGTTGTTTTATAAAAAAAAACACGGTCAAAAGCTCGCTATAAAAATATATTGTTCAAATAAAGTTGGGAGCACACATGCGACTTTTGTTACGCTATATTTTATCGTCTACGAATATGTTTTATGATATTACAAAGGATTTTGTTTTACGAGGAGCTCCTAACTTGAGATGGTACATCTTATTTTATACTTGAAGTCTTATATCGAGGTCACCAATTAAATGTAAGTATGTGAGAAATTTTGCGTATTTTGTAATAAAATGGAAAATTATATCTATTATTAGCCTACGAATAAACTGGATTTACGAAAATAAGATATTTATGTTCTTTAAAACGTAGATTAAATTTTGAGTGTCGGATGTAACATATCTTGTGTGATCGGTTTAATAAGATGATTAGAAAAAAGTAAGATGAATCTATCGCAATCCTATTGTTATTTTGAAGTTAACTTTTGGACAACAGACATCGCATATCCCTAAAATCAGGCCCTGTGGCCCTACAAATGATAAAAGCAAACGCTGAGTAGGCTGGGTATATCGTTGAAGATCTAGTGAAGATTGCTTATCGTTTTCGATCTTTCCTGTCGCTTACGCTCAGAAATCTCAAATAGATTTTCAATTTTAGGCTCTAGGCTATAAAGTTGAAAATCTATTGGGGAGTACCGAGCGTTTACGATTATCGTTTGCGACTTGTTGTGACTTGGCTAGAGGGGCTGATATGCTTGATTAGTATTTTACGATGCGTAACTAAGTGTATGCCCAAAGGTACAAGGAATTCCTTCCTAGCGAATAATGTAGAGTGACAAAATTCGCAAGTGTATATACCCCCGAATTACATAATACCGTATCGCATTTATAAAGGCGACAACAGTGTAGCGACATGAAACCCAAAACTCAATGTAAATATTGTTGGAGAGTATATAGAGTGGAACCGAGACAATTGCTGTTATATCTGAGTATATAATATGGAAATAAATTCTGTACTATACGAGTTCTTGTTTTATTGACAACCCTAAAAAGTTTTATACAATTTACATAAATTCCTTCTGAGTTACGACCTTACTCCGTATACGTTTTTATGTTCGCAAATTTTGCTACGTCGTTGTGTAACAAGCCCAAAAGATTTGTTTCGTGCACTTAAATCATTTAGATTCCCTTATTACATGGAACTTGAACATAACTGGGAAAACGTGGGTGTAGCTCACGTATTCAATTTTGCCCCGCTAACTGAGGAAATAAGAGCAGTGGTTAAGAGCAGTGGTGGCCCAGTGGTATCGGTCCCGACTTACGAGTTGTAGGTCGTGGGTTCGAACCCCGCCAGGCGCATTACTTTGTGTAATTTATTTCATCACTACTGCTCTCAAAACGGTGAAGGAAAAACATCGTGAGGAAACCGGCATGTCCTAGAACCAAAAATCCGAAGATATGTGACATCTACCGATCCGCACTGGGCCCGCGTGGTAGATTATGGCCCACTCCCTCTCACAGAGAGGAGGCCTGTGTCCCAGCAGTGGGAACATTATAGGCTGATGATGATGATTGAGGAAATCGGGTGTTTATGTTATGCTTAATCATCTAAGTACAGGGTAGGTTTTAGGGGCCGGGGTTTTGGAACTGTCTCAACAGAGTTCCAGGGCCGTAGAATGCAAAGGGCAATCAAAGGAACAGGGTGGTTATTAGTCAATTCGAGTCTGATAGTCCTTTTCGCTTCACCCAGAGAGGGGAGATTCTTTGTTTTGTAAACACAAGATAAAAGGACATACTTAACAAAACTTAAGAGTACAAAGGCAGCATGATGATCAGAAAAGGAGAATTATTAAGTACTGTACCTACCTAGCATTAATTAATTGCCAAGTTACAATATTCTGCAAAATGTCGACAAGGGGAGAAAATCATTGGAAGGTAAGTAAAATTTTGTTCTATTCTACTCTATACATTTTGTTTTCAACCAACAACAATGCAGGTATGTAAGAATTCGAACATATCACTTTATCCTTTATCCCTTCCCAGCGTCCAGTGTAAAGTGAATAAAAGCTTTTAGTGCTAAAGTTTTAAACGCTAAAACGTGTCACTAATCCCTTTCATTTTTAATGAAACTCCGACTCTTTTGTAAAAATACCGAGTTTTAAATTTATTTTGCAGCTAGTGTTTTAAAGCCTGCTTTGTATAAAATGGTTTGTTTGCATAAAGGTGCTGATAGACTTCAGCATTCACTTGTAACAAAACATCGAGTATTCGCCTTTTAGAGTTCCGTACGTCCGAATACAAAAACGGAACCCTTATAGGATCACTCGTGTGTCCGTCTGTCTGTCGCTTACAGTCAATTATCTCCGAATCTACTAGACCGATTAAGTTGAAATTTGGTACACATATCAATTCCTGTGACCCAAGCACAGAAGTGTGACGTGAATAGATGAAATCTGTATATGGGAGGTAATTTTTGGGTAGGAAGGGGAAAATAAAAAAAATATTTGAAAACTGCATCGTGTGACATATCAAATGAAAGGTCTTGTTGAGAAGATCTTAAATGTATTTTTTTTTTGTAATTTTAAAATAATTAGTTTCCAAGTTATTCAAGAAAATAGACGAAAATTGACCATTCCCTCCCCCTACTTATCTCCGAAACTACTTAACCTAAAATTTAAAAAAAATAAAGAAATTAGTTTTCTACTTATAGATTATAGGAAAACCTATAAGAAGTCCATGATATTAAAATAACATGGTAAATCACTCAATATTGTGCGTACCAATCTTCAATTATTCGTAAATTTCAATTCACCTATTATTTGCGGTTAAAATTATAGGTAGGCAAAAAATAAATCGTACGGAACCCTCTTCACGCGAGTCCAACTCGCACTTGGCCGGTTTTTTAATTTTTCCAAACTGAACAACGAACAGAGAATAGAGCCAAACTTCACTATGAACATAGTCACGATCTTTCTAGCGAACATTCTAGTTCATGGTCGTCAAATTGTTTTTCTTGAAGACTTGGCAGTAGGCTCACCAGAACATTCGTTAGAAAGCTCGCTAAAACGCTCTCGTTTGTTTTCTGTAATGTAACATTCGCAGGAATGCTTAATTATTACAATTGCCCCATAAGCGTTTCTTTACTACATTTTTGTGCTACAGAGTGTGTGGAAGATGGACCTACACTGACCTTTATTGTTGAGATTTTTCAAAAGGGTCAGGTTCGTAGTCGCAACTGTCGTGTTTGTAAAATCATCAGTGCTATTCTATAAAGAGACATCCTTTTGTGCAATTCTGCTCTAGCATTGAAACTACAGTTACAATCTAGTTTCAACCCTGGTGCAGCGCTGCACTCAATGCAGTCAATATCGTTTCAGAATCTTTTATCAAACACATCAAACAACAATAAGAAGGTATACTTAATAATGCGGAGGCATGGTTTAGAAAAATAGGTCTTAAGCATCTTAGGGTTATTTGTAAAACATTCTAACTTTAATGTCTTGAAAGTAGACAACAACTAACTGTAATGTCTTGAAAGTGCTTATATGAACAAGTCTTAGTGTGTGTCCACACTGGAAGCCGAGCGCGACGGCGCGGCGGCGGCGGGCGCGGTCTCGGGCGCGGCGGCGGGCGCGATCTGTGTCCACAGTGCCGATCAAGCATTTTGTTTTTGTAGCGGGGCGACTTCAGGTGTTGCAAAGCGGTGGTACAAAGTAGTTTCTATAAATCTTGTTTAAAGAAATTCATTTTAAAAATGTTTTAAAGGTTGTTTAGGATTGCGTACAAGTAAATTATCAACCATTCTACATGATTCTAGTCAAGTACAGTAAAAATAATTTAAATATTTACAAATACCTCCTACAGTAGTCTTTTAGTGCATGTCCTGATAAATAGATGGCGCTGACTATAAGACCGAAATGGTTTGCTACACCTGCCAACCACCCGTTATATCGGTTGTTGCCTAGCAACGCATAGGCTCGCAGGGCTCGCAAAATCGCTTGTAGCTATCGCGGTAGGCCCCCGTCTTAGTCACTTCAGAGTGGCCACGAGCGGCGATTTCATAAGTTCAATATTATCGCGCCCGCCGCCGCCACCGCGCTAGGCTCGCAGTGTGTTTGAGCACTTAGTGTAACACCAACCACAAAAGGTCAAAAATGTTTCATAAATTGTCAACGGAAAAATATTCCATTTTTTATGAAACGCCTGATCATGCCCTATTCTTTTTTCATAGTAAAAGATGCTATATCCATAAATACTGTCAGTTCATTACAAATAATCCTGTAAATTGCCTAAATGTGAGTTGTGACCTCACAAGCACCGGAAAATCGAATTCGTTTAACATACAAAACCTAAAACAAACAAAACCTCATCACTGAACCATGTAAGAAAACTCATGAAAACTGCAAATCTATTACATATAATAAATCTGTAGAAGGGTCAATTCTGTACATTGAAAATATTGAAAAAATAAATAGCGGGGGGTGTTGCTGGATCGATACCAAACCCAAATATGTGATTAAAAAATTTTTTGTCTGTCTGTCTGTCTGTCTGTCTGTCTGTCTGTATGTGCAGGCATCACGGGAAAACTAACGGTTCGATTTCGATGAAACTTGGTATAATTATACCTTATTATCCTGGGCATAAAATAGGATACTTTTTATCCTGAAAAAATACGTAGAAAAAAAATCTGTAACAAACCTTATTATGGAACCACTGGCGACACCTATTATCAAGTAGTAGTATTATCAACATTACGCCACGCCTGCCTCCATTGATTTATAAAAAGGTTCCATCACTCACCACTAGATGGCGTTGTGCCTATGACGCGCATTTCTGAATCGCGGTGTTAAGATTCTCCGAGAGTTAATGACTACCGACTTGCGACTTTATTATTTTTCTGTGTGACTTAACTAGCAGTGCACTTGCGGGCTACGTCCTAATTGGAATAGCTACACAAGACTCGGCTACTAAGTTTTATCATAAAGTTAAACAGTAATTCAAATTTAATTCTGTTATTTTTGGTTTAGAGGACCAAAAACCCTCCCCCCCTGTTCCCCCCTGTTCCGATCTGTTATTTGTAAATACAAGGTCGGAATTACTATGAAAAAAATACTACAGAACGCGAGCTCAACAGCAGTAGCTCAATAGATCTCCTTAATTATTATAGGCTTAGCCGTATTTGGGTCCAATAGATATTTATAAGATGTCATTGTCAGAGTTACTCAAAATGGAGAAATAAACCATCCACGCGAAGACCGACATTTGCGCGGACGGAGTCGCGGGCGGAAGCTAGTGTTTAATAAATTATATACATACACTGTATTTTGACCTGGTTACTCCAACGGAGGTATACACTACACACAAAGAGCCGTACTAAGTACATTGTAGTGACGATAAAAGGACGTGCTGCAGATATGAAGCGTTGCATAGGACGCATTGGGAGCACAGCGGGCACGGAGGAGCTAGCTAATGGAGAACCCAGAAATACAGACCACATAACTGCCCCTCATGTCATGCTATTAAGAAGTGAGCATAAAAAGCTCAACGATTAAATTGAACTTTTTATTCCTATTAAGGAAAAAGAAATCTTCTAATATATAAAATTCTCGTGTCACAGTTTTCGTTGCCATACTCCTCCGAAACGGCTTGACCGATTTTGATAAATTTTTTGTGCTTATCCGGTATCTATGAGAATCGGCCAACATCTAATTTTCATCCCCCTAAATGTTAGGGGTAGTCCACCCCTAATTTTTTTATTTTATTTTTAGACAAAATTTTTAATTTCTATTTTTATGGCAAAACAACGTTTGCCGGCTCAGCTAGTAATTTATATAAATGGTCCATTAAATGAAAATGAACACCAAATAAACAATTTCTAAGTGCTTTTGTTATCATAATGTCAAAGAAAATTATAATACGAACCTAACAGTTGAATTCCAGCTTACCGGCAGTCAATAAATATACTCGTAATGCTTGTCTCTCCAAAAAATTCCACGCGTTTAGCACATTTTCACTAATATTTCGCAAACCACTTCAGCTAACATTACCACTCCATTTCCTCTCTCCTCCAGGGCAAAACGGTGTCCCCGTTTCGGTATATTTTATTCATAGAGACCATTGTATGCAGCCGGCAAGCGTCATAATAACACCAGTGATGTGCGACTCAACCGACGCTTTTAACATTATGAAACTCTGAACTAACATGCACTACCTGTATGCTTCAGTTCGGGATTTTGGTGAATAAAATAGTGCACTTATGCAGATTATTTCCACTAGAATGAAAATGAAACAATGAAATAACTCTACACCTGTTTCCATTTCAGTTTTTCCAACTTAAATCGTATTGATCCATGACGAAAATAGTTTTGTAACTAACATCTGACCTCTGCGTTCTCCAGGGAATCCTAGTTTTTACCAAAAAGAAATAGTTTCGACATTTTCTTTACCAGTTCTTGTCCCCACGGGAAATGCGTGGTTAAATCAATTTCTTTGAGACGAGAAATAATAACTAGGCTTAGGCTAAGAACCCTAAAAGTTACGAAAATTGCTTTTTAGGTTAGATTCCTTTGGTTGATACTGTTTTTATCCAAACCAATACATTCATACGCAAAATAGTTTTGCCATCCGATTGGTAAAAGAGTTTGTTTGTAAGGCCCTATAAACCCTAATGTATACTAAACAAAATGTTCCAAACATAACCCGTAACAAAGATTACTTGGAATATAATAAAACCGAAGCGAGAGTACCACATAAGTAAGTTCCAATACATTGGGTACCTCTTAGTGTATCGTCTTGGAATCGTGCAATCGAATCGAATAACGGATAGAATAAGTCAAGAGCTGTATCAGACGCCCATTTCACGGATCATTTAGCTCGAGGTCGAGCGACTCCACTCAATTTGTACAATTACTTACATGAGCCCGAGAACCCAGAGTAGGTAGTCATGGACTGCTAATGTCCGGGTCTGCTGTGCAGCTGGGTATGTCGAATTTGATAACTTGAAACAATCGTCATTTAGGCGACTCCAATGCTTGATTTTTATACATAGAGTGCTTTATTTTCATGTGTCTAAAAGTGAATTTGCCCCTATTTTGTTTCGTCGATATCACTATCATTTAAGATTTTCAGTTCTCTTATTCCCACATTCACACACAAACTTCAAAACTCCTATCTATAAAGAGTTATGTACGATCTGGCTAAGAGTCTATTTATCTACCTCTATCAGAATTTTACATCAGACTTAAAAAATAACATGCACATTATAAAATGGTCTAAATAGCTTTTTTTGCCTAGACACTAAAAAGCTACTATTATGCTGTAATTTGGCACGAATTTACTGATTAGGTAGGGGAACAGTTTATAAGACGGGGACGCGAGGTATGATGGGAAATCACACACTTAAGGCAAACATAACACAAAACTAACGTAGCACAAGCGCCAACAGGACGCTATTTCCGTCTGGCCGCTTACAAATGACGTCCTGATGGCGCTTGCTCTACGTTAGTGTTGTGTTAAGTATGCCTAAAGAGTGTATGTCCCCATTATACCTCGCGACTATTAACGTTCCCGTCTTATACACTGTTCCCCTATTGACAAAGCGGTAAAAAATCTCGTAAAAAATGAACTAGAATAATCTATGGGAAAAGATGTTTTTCAACTGCAAATCTAACTTTCTATGTTCCGACACTCTCATGGCCGGTTTTTAAATATACTTCATAGGTATATCTGTTGTGATGTGGACACTCTGTTCATATTAGTACCTCCTTCATATTCTCTGGCAGTAGCAGTACCTTCGATACTTTATCTATAATCAATACTCGCTGGCTTTCAATTCAATCGTTGAGTTGCATCAATCATATTTCGTAATCTTTAAAGTAGGAACTTTAAGGTTGTGCCTTACGAATATAAGATGATGAGGGACTGTATTAAATAAATAAATATACAATATCATAATTCTGTTTAAGTGTTCTGACTTAAGTTTGATTATTAATTCCAGTCAGTGAAATGACAAGTGCAACTCGCGGTATAAGAACCAGATGAACGTATCTACAAAAATTCAAAAAAAATTTTTTTTCATAAAACGGTTCACAATATAGTCCTTTATGAATTGCCAAAACGACGTAACGGTAAAGTCAATATTTATCAAATTCCAAAAAAACGAAATAGCTTAAGAATCATTTTCAATGGAACCAGAAAAACGTATTTCTAAAAACAATATTTTTATTCTTAGAATATAGTTTGTTTGGCAATAATTATACAAACCATAAGAACGTAAAAGCTTATACGTTATTTTGGTCGTTACAAAATTTTGTTTTGATGCTTAGTTTAAAGAGCCAGTGTAACGTTTGTGTATTTACGTTTTATTGGCACAACCATTTTTGTTACATGAATAATACAAGTCAATGGCCAAAACGATGTATTGCAATTTACGTTTTTGTGGCAGTACTATTTTGTTTGATTAATATTATAGTCCATTGACAAAATATAAACTTACGTTAGTTTGTCACCTTAAAGTTGATGACGTAAGACCTCAACCTCAGATCAAACTCAACCATTCCAACGCAATACCAGGAAATAGGAGATTTTTATGAAATTGCTATTTTTTTGTTTCTTGTGCCTTGAAGATTGATCAGTTTTTTTATTAAACGTTTTCCTTAAGTTTGCCGTACGTATAAGATTACTTCCCAAAATTTGGTCTTTTTAGCAACGCTATCAAATAGTGTAATATTACAGGATGTGATTTTTTTCCAAACCAGCTAGTTCGATTCCTGGTCAGAATTACTGTATTTTCAGTTTTAGTTTTCGTCAAAATCGGCCTCGAGACTCGTTTCAACGTTTTTCGATATCACTCATAGTTTCGGACATAGCCATCCACGCCCAGTTGAAAACGCTGAAGAGTTTGTATGTCTGGTTGAAGGGGCTAATCTCAGGAACTACTGGTTCGAAATTTAAAAAATCTCTTTGTTTTGGATAGTCCACTTATTGAAGAAGACTGTAAGCTATACAACATCACACTCCGACCAATAGGAGCCGAGCAGGGGGAGACACCGCGGGGAACAGCTAGTAATTTTAACATTTTTCCTAATGCTTATTTAAACAATTTTACTAGGTAAGTTAGCCACTGAAATTAAAAAAAAAGGAAATCTGTTATTTGATGTACATAAAATAACTAAAAAACTAAGATACATTTCATTTGAGCCGGGGCTGGGTAAGGACTGTGACCCTTCTTCTTATAAAACAAACAGTTCCAATTGTTTTAAACAAGTGTTTTTTTTTGTTTCTGGCTTTTTTTCAAATTAATTCCACCTTATTTGTCGATGTCTAAACGTATAAATCAATTATGTTTCATTTCCAAACTACATCTTTTCAAATTCGCCCTTTGTAATGAAATTACGAAAAATGATTAATTGAAATAAAACATGTGATGTTTTTTTCTAATATTTTGAAGTATTATTTCATTAAAATGCCAATAAAAGTTAAAAATATGACATAGACTCAAATGGTTTTATGTCAAGCTATTAAGACTCCTGAATATTATTTTCATTTTATATGCATTCATCCGCCTTGAAAAGTAGTTGAAACTGGTAATAAAAAATACTGTTTAATTTAATTTAACAGTGTTTAAAACACTGTTCTAAATAGGTGTTTTGAAACAAATTGTTTTAATCATGCATACCCTGCTACACAGATATTATAAAACTTAACTTCACAAATGACGTATTTAAGTTTGATAACAACATAAGTTTCAAAATAATTAATGGCCACACTAACGTATGTCAACCGAATTAAAAAAAAATATATATTGTGTCTATGTAAGCATATATAAATAAATAATTTCTAATTTTTTCAAAGCTCTAAGAGTATGGCAATACTTAGAAAACTTTTTTTTCTTCCATACTAGTATTTTATCTGCATTAAAAAGCTGGTAAAGTTTGAAGAGCCGAATTTTCACACTATTTTTGCTCTCCTGTAAAATTGAGAAAATGTAGATACGTTTGTCTGACTCTTACACCGCGAACCTGTCACTGATACAAACAAAATTAAACAAGCCTGGAACACGGGCCAAAGAAAGGAAAAAAGAAAGAAGCCTGGAACACTGGAAATGTCATTTTACTGACTGGAATTAATAGTCGTATTTTAATGATTAATTAAGTCTCAGTGAAAAACTCAGGAAAGTTGTTATAGTTGTTTATTCTGCCCATGTTGTCCAAAAAATATGGGCAGAAAAATTGTGTGAAACTACATATGACGACGTAACGTTTTTTATATTTTTCAGTTTGTATTTAAGTGTGTCCTGAAAGTGTGGATCAAATTGCACAGGGGCATAGCATGGTCGAGATAATTTTCTCTGAATAAGTCGGTGCTATTTTTAAGGTTCAAAGGTTATGACCACTTTACGTGGTCAACTTTCGGTAGTGCAACTTTGTTCCTCTTTTTAGGATGCTAGAATCCCAGGCTTTAGGATCTCCCTGAACCTCTTCGTTATCAACAAAATACAAGCAAACAAAGAAGCGAACAATCACTATTTAAATAAATTGGAAACAATTAACGTTGAATCAAAATGATTGAATACAGTTGATTAATAGATTCCCGAGTTATTGAACTGCTCATGTACGCGAAACATTAGTTAAAACGTGTTTAGAGATACATTATGGTGCTCCATCATGTATCGAATGTTGATTTAAATGATGAATTGATGTTGTTACAGCAATAATACCATTATTAATTGCACTCGCGATTTTTTTATGCAAAATTAATACGATTACATTGATAACTTTCTGTTATCTGTGTTTTCAACCCCGCTGCTTTTATCGGACGTAACGGGATGTTATTTAGCCCAGAGTTTTCCTGAATAAACGGACTATCCAATGCCAAAAAAAAAAACAATTCGAACTAGTAGTTTCTGAACAAACTCTTCAGCTCTAGAATATTAAAATAGATCTACAAACCTCAGGAGTACCGTATAGGAACTTCACTCAACTGAATTTCCAACTGATCCTTACAGAATAAGGACCGCACTACAAGTCCAATCCTGATCATTTCCCGGAACAATACCTACTTGTAACCTGCAGGTCACAGGCATTCTCGCAACAATTAATACTTCAATCTACGGTATCTAGGATCAGTGCTGTGGGTCAACTGGTGTCAACACGGCACTGTGGTTTCCACGAAACACCAAGTTACCGGCACAAAGCACTGTACAGTCCTCTACTTCAAGTGTACCATCGCTATCAGAAACATAGTGAACTTATTGTCTATGACGATAAGGTTGCTAGCATTGAAAAGCCCTTTAAAATTATTGTGATCAATGATATTACTTATAAATAAAATCATTGATTGTGATCTTGTTATACCTAAGTTAAATACTGTTTAACGTGCGTGATATTTCAGCACTGTTGTAAGCCACGATCGAGCCAGATCACGAAAAAACTGAATGATTTTGAAATTTCTGAAACTCGAAATCGACCATACTTAATAGACTGAGTAAATATCCTGTTGTATAAGTATTATTTATTGTATTAGTATATTATTTATTGTCGTGAAAATATTATTCCTATTGGACTGCAGCTGTCGGAGGTAAAATAAATGTGAAAAGACTGTATACCATTGTGCAAACCATTTTCATAGATAAATGTTGTATCTTTGATGGATGTTGTCGATGGTCGTAAAACGATTTCAAGAAATAAATCGATAAAGATAAAGACAATACAGTAACTGGGAATCGTAAAAGTGGGATAAATCGAATCGAATGGTGAATGGTGATAACGAGAAAAATGTCACTAACTGACCCAGATTAAAGGTGTACAAATCGATAGTATTATTGTTTGCTCTCTGCAATTGTATTCTTCAATGGAACTTCGCTACTCTTTCACAAAAATCATAGAGAGCCTTTTTAATAGTAGATTACGCACCAAGGCATTGCCTTACGTCACGGGCGTATTGAAACCCGAAGCGACACTAAGGATTCTGGGGGTGACCCTCCGTAGCGCAGCGAGGAGGTTCTAGTGTTTATTCCCGAAAGAAACGAGGGAATTAAGTTAAGAATCCTTAGTGTAGCGAGGGATTCAAGTTAGCCCAAGACAAGGCAGCTTTACTCCCGAGGAGCGTACTCTGCTTTTCACACCTACTGTGAGGAAATAAATTATATTTTTGAAATATGATGTGGTACGACAACCTTCGAACGTCAAGTACCAGAGCAAGCGATCAGCTGTTGCGGTCACCGGCCGCCATTGCTGGTACATTCAATTTACTTTATCCTCTAGAGGATAAAACGGCTTTTGCGCTCAGATATCGAAGAGTAAAATACTCTTTCCGAGAGATGGGATAAAAGTTACCTATGTGCAAATCCTGGCTAAACTATTTCCAGAGACGCAGGACTGTCTTACCAGGTAACTGTGACCCTGAAACGTAAAGGGCTATTGCAGGAACACCGTGGATTTAAGTCAGTACAAGTCTGACAGTCCTTCCCGTACTGCCCAGGGTGGGGAGGCCTCATTGGATGATTTTCAAAAAAGAAAAGGGGTTATCTAATTTTATACAGTAGTATACAGACAATATAAAATTTGGTATATTTTTTAATATTAAGGCGCTCCCTCACCTTGAGCATTCACCCGTAATGTTAAATTACAGATTCGAACATTTCATCAGTGACGGAAGACAATGGAGCATCACAATGCGCACCTTGTAATGATACAAAACAAGTTTACATGAGTAAGGCCCCCCGCGCACTAGGCAGCCTAGCTGCGCAGCCAGGCTGCGACAGCCAGAATATTTGCGCAGCCAGTTATAGCAGCCAATCGACGATTATTCGATATTTTTTCTTTAAATTCTAACTCAAAGTACGTCTGGCTGCTACAACTAGTGCGCGGACACTGACGGTAGCCACATACATTCGCCTACACACGCTCCGGCCGCGCGCAGTATTGGCTGCCTCAGCCAGGAAATCGTGGCTGCCTAGTGCGCGGGCTCCCATACAACGTCATATGTTTTACTGGCTGCTGCAGCCTGGCTGCCGCAGCCAGGCTGCCTAGTGCGCGGGGGCCTAAATAGTATTGTAATGTAATGCTCAAAGTCGAATCTATAATGTTACATTACACGCGAATACTCCCGGTGAGGGAGCGCCTTTTTGTTAATTTGGGCGTTGGTTTTTTCTCCTTGCAAAGAGGGCGTGACAATTGCTCATAAACGCTGAAATATATCGTGAACTTCAAAATATTCACGACTTATTCACTTACTAGATCTTCTTTAAAACCGGAACTTGGCCTCAGGGCCAGTTTCCCACATAATATTAACAACTAAAGATAAACACAAGTTATGACAAACCTATTAAAGTTAAAACGTTCTCCAGGAAGTGAAAAGGCGATAAACTATGGATTCCCGCCACAAAGTAACTCGGAGCTTGAGTAAAAGCTGTGTAATGTCGCCTCGCTTGTTTCCATGATAAATAACAAGATGAGAACACATGCTCATAGCTTAGATTTTTTTGAAGTAGATGGGAACTTGGAAATAATGTAGAACAAAGTATCTTCTTTAACCTAGATTTGTAATGAAAACTAACTGTTGTTACACTTTTCTCTGATTATTTTGATTTTCATCCATTCCTGCCCTTAAATAAGGACCAATAAGGACCAATAACCACCAGTCAGATTTTAAAACATCAACAAAAGATTCGTAATGCCCGGGCTACACGAGGCTAGTTTTTAGGGTTCCGTACGTCCGAATACAAAAACGGAACCCTTATAGGATCACTCGTGTGTCCGTCTGTCTGTCGCTTACAGTCAATTATCTCCGAATCTACTAGACCGATTATTCGTAAATTTTTGACAGGCCTGTTGGTCTAGTGGTTAGTGACCCTGACTGCTATGCCGGAGGTCGTGGGTTCGATTCCCACCCAGGACAAATGTTTGTGTGATGAGCACGATCATTTGTTCTGTGTCTGGGTGTAATTTATCTATAATATGTATGTATTTAGAAATATATAAGTATGTTTATCAGTTGTCTAGTACCCATAACACAAGCTCTGCTTAGCTTGGGACTAGATGGCGTTGTGTGATAGTTGTGGAATATTATTATTATTATATTATATTATTATTATATTATTTTAATTCATCTATTGTTTGCGGTTAAAATTATAGGTAGGCAAAAAATAAATTGTACGGAACCCTCTTCACGCGAGTCCAACTCGCACTTGGCCGGTTTTTCAAGCTAGGATAGCAAGCTAGTGTAAGTAAGCTAGCAAGCTAGTACTTCTGGCTTCGTGTAGACAAAACTAGCTTGATAACTTGTTGTGTGACGTTGTCGGTAATGAAGTGATCTTGTATGAAGACAATCAGTCAGCAATAAAGTTGAAAATTTAACAGATTGTGTTAGCTTGATAAGCACATGGTGAACATTCGAACCCATACGCTCAAAGCGTTTTGCGGGACTGTATTGTCAGGCAACCGCCACCCTGGAACGTAAAGGATCATCGTGGATTTTAGATAGTACAAGTCTGACAGTAAGTTAGGAGGACTCATTTGATGATTTAACCAAGATAAAAAAAACTCTTTCATTGTGCACATAAGGCGTGGAATTCCCTACCGGAATCTTCCTGTACACATCAGAACTATTGTCACCAAAAATGTATATTTAAAAGGTCCCGAGTGATTTTCTGTGATTGAAACCGCAAGCAAAGGAAAGGATTTTTTTTCAAATGACGAAATCAATGAATATTTCTGATTCAATAGTCCAGAAAATCAGTGTGAGTGTCGACCACAGATTATTAATAGTTACATTATATAGCAGGGGTTACAAACAGCAGTCAGCTGTTACCACCACCGCCATGACAGGTCATGGTTGCGGCTACCGTGTGTGGACGATGTTTGTCATAACTAAGTGGCTGGAAAATTGGTTGATATGAGTTCTGAATGGATGAAAGAATTACTGATTATTAGTTTGTCAATAGCAACTCTTGGAGGCTTTTTTTTTTTATCGTGGTAAAATTATCAAATGAGTCCTCCCACCCCGGGCAGGGCGGGAGGGACTGTCAGACTTGTAATGACTAAAATCCACGGTGTCCTTCAATAGCCCTTTATGTTCCGGGGTCACGGTAATGAGATAAGTCCCGCGATCCCGGCAGGCTTTGGCCCTCTAGAGAGGGAGCCCCGTCATTATGCTGACGCTCTTTGAGGCGCGCGTGGAACACAACGCGCCGTCGACCCGGGCATGGTCCATGGTCGGGCTGCGAGTTGCCCTTTACTCGCCGCCCGCATGCCCGCGCCTACGGTGGGTGGAGATCGTCTTGCGACGTCCGTCGCCGTGGGCGTCCACCACCGCGGGTGGGGCGGAGGGAGGACATTGTCCTCTCCCTCACGCGGCCCGCCTCTTCCTTCGCGAACATGACTGCTTCGCAGAAGGAGGCGACCGCTTCCCACTCCGTCTCGCCCTGCAGCATGGCCGCAACCAATACCGGGCGCGAGAGGTCTCCGCCTATCGCCGCCGTGAGGACACGTCGGTGCTCTACCCAAGCGAGGCAGTCTTGCACCGTAAACTCTTGGAGGCTTGCGTGCAAATAAAGGCGCGCCGAGGAAAAATCTGAGTTGACAGAGACAACTCAGATTTTTCCGAAATATCTGAGTGCCATTAAAAGCAATGATTTAGTTCGTCCGAAGTACTGCTTTTTGTGATATAAATTGATATTTGAGATAATTTACAACCCAACTAAAATATGTCGTAAAAATTATATCAAAATACCGTTAAATATATTCAAAGCTAGTAATTAATAACGAGTAACATCTCAGTTTGATACCAACATATCTTAAAATAATATCTGAAACAAAGAACTTTGCCGACAATTATACGAAACGTCAATAATTTTATGACATTTATTCTTAATTATAATTAGAAAAGAATATAATTATAATGAAGTTTATCATGCTTATCGGCGATAAAAACAATAATATAAAATGTTGTAACTCTTTAGATGTGTGTCCCCCGCGGCGATGTTACAATGTTGTGGTGAATGATATCTTACGTGGGATGAAACACGCTGTATTCTTGCAGGCAATAACAATAATAGTATCTATATAATACATAGATACTAGTTATTGTATAAACTACATATTATGTAGTTTGTAATCCGGAGTTTGTGTCCTAGAAAAATTCCACCAGACACCCGATTGAAGATATAAAAAACAAACTTAGATAAAAACATCTTCTAAATCTGTTCATGGGTACCTCTGGGAACTAGACGGTATTCCATTCCACTTGGCTGTTTTATTTAGCTGTACATAATATTATCGTAAAAGGTAGTTTCAATAGGCTATTTGACTAAAAAAATCTAATTAATCCGTCAGTTAGATTATCAAATAATATTTGACCCGTATTTTTTCTTTTTTTACGCAAACCAAAATTGACGGAGATATGATGCTTTCAAAATTGCCAATACGTCACAATTTAGTACATTTTTTACTGAATTCTGACGTCACGAGCCCCCACTCTCGAGTCTTGATGTGTTATATCTTGGTAAATATTTATTGATTTTACATAAGAAAAAATATGTGTCCGTTATTTTTCAAAACTCTAAATAACGGACTTATTAGATTTATAATTTATTGATACTGTCAAATAGCCTATTTCTACCCCTGTGGGGTTACAAAGGAGAAATAGTGTGTAAGATGAATAAAGAGGAGACGTCATAGATATCAGGTAAACGCGGAAAGAGATATTATAGATAATGAATATTAAGCTTCTGAATTTTTGCAGCAACAACTTGTAAGTAGGTACTTTTCCAGAAAAACACAGGTTCGATTCCCGCTTGAAGTAATTTTTTTTTCAGTTGTTGCTTATAAAATGTATACTTCTGAATCAACTTGAAAGTATTTCAAACGTAGGTTATCATTATCAGTTATTTTGCTATTTGACGAAAATTATGGTCATCATGGCGTATGTTAGGTAATAATCGATGTAATGGAGACAATGATTGATGGTGGATAATATTTGGACAACCATTAAAAATAATAAGTCAAACACACAAATTATTATTAGTACATACATTATCGTGATGATAAACACAAAAAAAACTAGCATGAAATCGATGATTTTCGAAAAAATCTATTGACATAAATGTTTGATTGCAAAACATTTATTTCTCCCAATTTTCTGTATCATCATCATACCTATCAGGACGTCCACTGCTGAACATAGGCCTCCCCTTTTCCCATTTTCTGTTTACCGTACCACATATTACTATGACTCATACCTACACCGGTTCACTCCTATCTTCTGCGGTAATCACCAAGCAAAAACAAGGGTTATAATCACTAATCAACAATGCATCATCAGCCTAGCCTTTTTCCTTGTTGGGGTCGCTTTCCAATCTAACTGGATACAGCTGAATCCCAGCGTACTATCATGGAGCGACTGCCTGTCATCCAATTTCCACTCCCCGGTAAGAAATGGGTAATATGATTCCCCTTGGTAAGACTGGTTGTCTTACGGACCATGGATTATATTATCAGCCTATTGCCGGCCACTGCTGAACGTAAGTCTCCCCCAAAGAGCGCCAACCATCCCGGTCCTGGGCAGCCCGCATCCATCCGCTGCCAGCCACATTATTGAAATCATCGATACATGTTGTCGCAGGGCGTCTACACTACGTTGATGAGCTGTAACGAATGACAAAGATATTCCACAATTATCACACAACGCCATCTAGTCCCAAGCTAAGCAGAGCTTGTGTTATGGGTACTAGACAACTGATAAACATACTTATAATATATTTCTAAATACATAAATATTATAGATAAATTACACCCAGACACAAAACAAATCATCGTGCTCATCACAAAAACATTTGTCCTGTGTGGGAATCGAACCCACGACCTCCGGCATAGCAGTCGGGGTCACTAACAACTAGACCAACAGGCCTGTCAAATCTGTTGATGACTATGGATTACCTGTAACGAATGACAAAGATCTACAAATGAAAACCGTGATCAACAGCTAAGCGAGCCACTCCTCCATAAGGTAGCTCTCAGTATTACGGATGTTCACTCACACACAATAGTTAGCTTTGGTCACTCATCTACGGACCGACCTAAGCAAGCGCTGCCAAGACACAAAGACAACAATATGACGGCACGGATGGCGCAGTGGCTCTCCGTTTGACTTCTGTCGTGGATTGGATCCCCGCACGGAACAAATTGACGGTCCCTACATACAAACGGACATGTCAAAAACCAGAGGTCTCTAGGAATCATTCTATACATAGAATGATTCCTTCAATTCAAAAGGTTTACTTCAATTCTGTGTACACATTGAATATTTTCTAGAGCGATTTGAACCTTAAAAAACCGGCCAAGTGCGAGTTGGACTCGCCCATGAAGGGTTCCGTAGCAGCAAGCATAGATTAGAGATATAAATAAATTGAGATTAGTAAGTAATATACACAAACAATAAAAATAACTTTGTTTTTCATAGTATTTGTATGAATGGCAAAGTTATATTTGCGGTTTTTGAAAATGCACTATATCTCAAAAACTCCTAACTGTATCTCATCCAAACCAATTTTCGTTGGTAGTTTTGGTTGAGGTCTACATTATATATTTTTTTTAGTTTTATCATTCTCTTATTGTAGAAGTTACGGGGGGGGGACACACACTTTTTTCCACTTTGGAAGTGTCTCTCGCGCAAACTGTTCAGTTTAGAAAAAAATGATGTTAGTAACCTCAATATCATTTTTAAAGACCTATTCATAGATACCCCACACGTATGGGTTTGGTGAAAAAATTTTTTTTGAGTTTCAATTCTAAGTATGGGGGGCACCCCCAAAATTTGTTTTGTTTTGATTTTTGTGTGAAAATCCTAATGCGGTTCACATAATACATCTTTCTACCAAGTTTCAACAGGATAGCTCTTATACTTTCGACAAAAAGTGGCTGTGACATACACGGACAGACAGACAGACAGACAGACAGACAGACAGACAGACATGACGAATCTATAAGGGTTCCGTTTTTGCCATTTGGCTACGGAACCCTAAAAACACTTTCCCGTAAACCTAGATTTTTGACACATGTCCGTTTGTACGTAGGGACCGTTGTAAACGCCCCTAAGTGTGGCGCAACGTCTTTTAAAAAAAACTTTGTATTGAAATCTAAAACCATCACCAAAGTAAGTGCTCCAGTGAATGAACACTTAGGCAATCTTCCAACTTCAAAAAAACATTAAAATGTCTTGCTTATGTACGATACGGTCCAAAATTAAATTTTGGTGTTAGGACTGTATTCAAAAATATTTTTTGACTTGTTTTTACGAAATAATCTGTATATTTTCTTAGATATTTAGCAATAAAATGAAAAAGACCCCAAAACCCCAGTGAATGAACGAAAAATTCTAGTAAATGAACCAAAAAAGAACCAGTGAATAAACACAGAAATCTAGCCCAAAATTTTGTGTTCATTTATTGGTTACACCGGTTACACCTTCATGAAGAAATCCAATATTTGAACATGATGAAAAATGAATGAAAAAACACGCCTGTCCCAATACTGGCCTAAAGATCAGAAATCTATTTTTAAAACGACTCTCAAAACGTGAATCTTATGGCATAATAATAGAATACATTTTTTAATAAAAATGTGAAAATGACGTTTGTGAATGAACGGTCGTTCATTTACTGGATTTCAAACGTTTTTTAGTTCCAATGCTGGGACACCTAATAATTTACTTAAAACTGACTAAAATTGTAGTAAAATCGATTTGAAACACATAGTATAACTATTCTTTTTCAAATTAATAAATAACTTATGCTACATACTTCAATTACGGCTACAATGTGTTAACAAAAAAGTTGCGTCTTACCCGAGTCCTAAATTCTTGCCCGAACAAATTCACAGTTACTAAAAACTGCAAACTTTAAACGCTCGATATTTCGAAACGAACAGTGATATAAGAAATGTATTTAGCCATTTTAATGGCAAAAAAACATGCTATTATGAAAAAAAATACTACGTTGGGCAGAAATATCTTAATTTCTTCTTATTTAGAAAAAAGTCCGTTTTGTTCATTCACTGGGGTATGTTCATTCACTGGAGCACTTACCCTACAATGACCTCGGCTCACAGCATTGATTTCGGTTGACACCAGTTAAATCCCAACTACCGTCCGTCCGTGTGAATCTCGCTGCCCGATAGCTCACGTCACCAACCGATGATGGACGACGTGTCGTTGCTCAATATAGCTCGTTATATGACGCGTAACGCGTCACGTTCGTGAGTGTTATGGTAACTGGTGTCGCACCAATTATATTTGATCGCTGTCACTTATGACGCTTTGACAGCCCTACATGTAAGCAGGGTCGTCTTTTAGCTATTGGAGGCCCTTGCGACTTAGGGCCTCATCATCATCAGCCTATAAAAGTTCCCACTGCTGGGACACAGGCCTCCTCTCTGTGAGAGGGAGTGGGCCGTAATCTACCACGCGGGCCCAGTGCGGATTGGTAGATGTCACATGTCTTCGAATTTTTGGTTCTAGGACATGCCGGTTTCCTCACGATGTTTTCCTTCACCGTTTTGAGAGCAGTGGTGTTGAAATAAATTACACAAAGTAATGCGCCTAACGGGGTTCGAACCCACGACCTACAACTCGTAAGTCGAGGCCGATACCACTGGGCCTCTGTAGGATGTAAAAGCACCTCTGTACCCTTATCACGAGTTTTCACTATTTTACTTTACAGCGTCTTTCCAGTATTTACAGCGTTTCTTATATGGAAAATGGAACAGCGCCTCTGGTGTGCGAAGAAAGAACTAATTTTTTCCTTGAAATTAAATGTCAAAGTTCCAGTTTACTTTTCGTCACAATAAGTGAAAACTCATGATAAGGCCTCAGTTCTGTTAGATTTTCCACTAATTGTCCATACACAAATAGTGAATAATGATGATTTAGAGTAAGTTACGAGAATCATAAGAATCCCCAAATGTAAAAAGTGTGCATGTATTTTATGATCCGGTTTCACGTAAAAACCGTTAATACGATTTTTTGATTTGGGGTATATATGGGACCACAGAGACAGATATAGTATAGGTCATATGGGGGAGTTAGTGTGAGAATTGTATTCAAATTCTCGGCTCTCAATTTATATAAACATAGCAAAAACAATTGTGGATATCTACGAGAATACTCACATAAAGGCTGAACAACTCAAGTACGTTCAAATTCTAATTTATCGTAGAAACTATAAATCGATTCCAATAAAGAGCTGTTGGAAATGTAATTAAATATTCATGTTTCAATTACAGAGAAGAAATTACTTTTACTACTAAACTTGCTTAAAATAAATCCAATATTGTACTTTGCTGTTGAACTGCGTTATTCTTGGAGTTAAACAAAAGTTACAGGAATCTCTATGGAAAAAAGTTTTCAGAAAATTATCTGTTTTGAAAATCTTCACAGCTTAGAGCGTAAAGCATTTTATTTTCAGCGACTTTAAATAGGAAATGATCAACTGATATTCATTCAACTACCAGTTAAACAGACAGTTTATTATTCTCAAACACGATTATAAAATATCTGTCAGACTGACACGGTCTGATAAACTACCAAAAAATTGTATCATATCTTGAAAATCGTTGCCCTATATCTTGACCCTTTTCAGCATCTTCTTCTTCTTCCTGCCCTTATCCCATTCTACTTGGGGTCGGCGCAACACGTTTTCTTCTTCCATTCTCCCCTGTCAGACGTCACAGTATCTTTTACTCCTTTTTCTTTCATATCATTCCTTAGGCAATCCATCCATCTTTTCTTTGGCCTTCCTCTTCCTCTCCATCCATCAACATTCACACTCATCACTCTCTTAGTCACATGGGTGTCATCCCTCCTCATCACATGTCCATACCAAGAAGGACGATTCCATTTCATTTTTTCTATAACAGGCGCCACTTTCAAACTTCCCCTTATAAACTCATTCTTTATTTTATCCATCATTCTTGTCACTCCACACATCCATCTCAACATCCTCATCTCCGCTACATGCAATCGTTTCTCATCCATCTTTTTCACAGCCTAGCATTCCGATCCATACAATACGACAGGTCTAATCACGGATTTGTATATTTTCCCCTACTTGAGGGACATCCGTGGGTCGCAAGTTGTTCCGGTGACCTGTCGCCATTTCATCCATCCCGAGTTGATCCGGACATCGCCGTCTCCTTGGCCAAGCGACCCGAGGTACCGAAAGTCGGAACAGACTGGTATGGGCGTTCCTGCAAGAGTAATGGGCACAGGGACCCTTTTCAGCACTCGCTCCTAAACTATTTATAAGACTAGCAAGATCACAACATGCACACATTAAAATTCGTAAAATGGAATTTTTTATTCTATTGCTAAAGCAATAAAATAAATAATTGTTAAAGAATAATTATATCGCCATTCTATTAGCAACATAGCTAAAGTGGCGTTTTAAGATTCCCTAACCATTTTCAACACATAATGCCTCAGAATCAGAACATTATGTAGCTACCAAGCTACCAACTTCTTACGGTTAATCTTGAATCCCTCCATCTCTCTCTTAAATAAATCCTAAATCCTTGGCTTTCAAATAACCTTACCAAAAGATAAAGAGCCATCATCTCCCAATAGACAGGGCGCAAATAATCAAAGTTTTCCAGTTACTTATTCGAAGCTAATCTTTCGTCTGAATCCGATTCAATTCGCGAGCGACACTATCTGTCGCCGGGAACAACGAAAGTTGGAAGATTTGCTCCATTGAACCTTTGAAAGTACAAAATTGTTGCTCGAAAGTGATTTTAGTACGTTTTATGTGGACTTTTGTTGGAACTGGAGAATAAAAGTGATTTCTTAGCCTATTGTAAATTTTGTGAAGATTTAGGTGTTTAACTTAATGATATATTCATGCCTGCAATTACTGAAGGGGTAGGCAGAGGTTGTTGACCTGTTACGAGTATTTATGTCCCAACTGAAAGTTAGAGCCTATTTCCATGTTGACAAGGTAGATGACGCCATACTTTGACGACAATTAAGTTTAATAATTTAACTTTAAACTTTTACACTGGAGGCGCATTTTCAGTTTTCCATACAATAAACGCGGTAAATAATTCAAGTACGCTGTAAATAGGGGTGCTAAGACAGGAAACCTCCACGTGCGCCCGTGGACTGGAGTTCCCTCTCGGATACGTCCGGGGGGATGACCAGTGTTTCGAGCCGGTGCACCCTGGGATGCGGGCAAAAACTCTTCCTTAGACACTGTGTGCCTAAGGGGTCTCTTTGCCCGTATGCGAATAGCCTGTCGGGTGGACGCTCCAACGCGTGTCCCTCTGAATAGCGAGGGCACTGCGGCGGAGCGGGCTTGCGGACGGTGAGTAATGGGTATGCTCGCCGTCCGACCAAGGACCAAGCCCGGGTCGGTGGCGCGTCGTGTTTCACGCGTCACCGACGGGGCCCCTTATGGGGCCAAATGCCTGCTGGGGTCGCGGATTTTTCTTAATCCAGGATACCGTGGCCCCGGAACGTAAAGGGCATCCGAAGGAACACGGGTGGATTTTAGTCAGTAAGAGTCTGACAGTCCCTTCCGAAAAAAAATGAACGCGACCATTTGGGATTCGATTCTCATTCAAAACTACCTTTACCTGCTGTATCAATCGCTACGAAAAGATATCACAAACTTCATTTAACCCTAAAATGCTTGTAGAAACTAACAAGAAGGACGAATCCATTACACACGCGTCCCAGTTTAATTCGGACCCATTTCGACTAATATTGTATTATTTATTACCATTCTATCTATTCTTATTACAACGAGTACAGCAGAAGGTTTCTGTGTCGACAAAGTTCATACTGCCCGGGGCTACTGGGTCTTGTCTACGAGATCTAGTTTAACATAAAGGGGATACTGGGATTCTATTCCAGTTTGTGTTGGAATTCATTGATTTAAATAGAGTTTTAAAACTGAATGATTCTGACATGTGTGTGGAACTTGCTTAATGAAAATGGAAGTGTGTCTCTCATGTTAGGTATCTACTCTTTTGTGTCAGTAATAATATCTATTCGAATAATACATCTATTCTTAGGCTTTTTCTTTTACAATAAAGTTAACTGAAGACCTGAATATTACACATGTTTGATAAATTCTTCAGGCGAATCCTACAACCCTAGGTGAAGTGAATAGTCATGACAGAGAAAGAACTATCAGGCTCTTACTGACTAAATATCCACCCTTATCTTTCGGTAGTTATTTGCGTTCCAGGGCCACGGTATCTTAAGACAGTCCCGCGACCAATGCTAAGTCTAGACTTAACTTTAAGACATTTCTTATTCACGCTCCCAGTGTTTTAAAAGTCCAATTAAAAAATGGCTGCCTCTGCAGTATTTACTCTCCCATTTGAATTGCATAATAACCGGGTATTTACTCTAAATTTTGCAATATTGACCCAAGGTTGGCATTAAATCGACCCGATTGTTCGGCCGTGCTAATTCTAACAACTAGTTGTGCCCAATATCAATTGCAGCGTTGCAACATGACACTGCGCACCTAACCTATTGAATGCGACATTCTAGTACAAGTCAATTAACAATTGACACACAGTTATAACTATCATTTGAGGGACGTATAACGGGGTCGCGGAACTGTCTTATCAGGTAACCGTGACCCTAGAATGTAAAGGGCTATTGAAGAGGAGGAGGCGGGATGCATGAGGGAGAGGACAGCGTCCACCTCACGACCCAGCCGCCGCGGGAGACGATCTCCGGCCACCGTAGGCGCGGGCATGCGGGCGGTGAGTTATGGGTGACTTGCCGCCTGATCATGGACCATGACCGGGTCGACGGCGCGTTGTGTTCCACGCGCGCCTCAAAGAGCTGTCAGCAATCTGACGGGGCCCCCTAAGAGGGCCAAAGCCTACCGGGGTCGCGGGACTGTCTGACCTGGTAACCGTGACCCTGGAAAGTAAAGGGCTATTGAAGGAACACCGTGGATTTTAGTCAGTACGAGTTTGACAGTCCCTTCCGTACAATCCAGGGTGGGAGGACTCATTAGATGTTTTTACCACATAAAAAAAGGGACATCCAACGACATAATCTCATTTCATGAGCAATGAATCGGATATAATGACTTGAAATATTAGGGCATGGAGATTCCCGATTTAGATTGACCTTAAGGGTTTCGGTTGCGATAAAATACATGGTAAATTTTTATTTTAGGTGTTTTTTTTTTCAATCAATAATATGAAGAGGGAAAGGAGCACTTTGCCCTGCAGTTGGATGAAGATAATGTAAGTAAAAACATTAGGTCTATGACATAAGCCAAAAGTTGTTCTAAGATTCTAACATTGTGGGGTGCTAAGACAGGAAACCTCCACGTGCGCCCGTGGACTAGAGTTCCCTCTCGGATACGTCCGGGGGATTTTCGGGCCGGTGCACCCTGGGATGCGGGAAAAAACTCTTCCTTAGGCACTGTAAGGGGTCTCTTTACCCGTATGCGAATAGCCTGTCGGGTGGACGCTCCAACGCGTGTGCCTCTGAATAGCAGAGGGCACAGCGGCTTGCGGACGGTGAGTAATGGGTAAGCTCGCCGTCCGACCAAGGACCAAGCCCGGGTCGGGGGCGCGTCGTGTTTCACGCGTCACCGACGGGGCCCCTTATGTGGCCAAATGCCTGCTGGGGTCGCGGAGTTTTCTTAATCCAGGATACCGTGGCCCCGGAACGTAACGGGCATCCGAAGGAACACGGGTGGATTTTATTCAGTAAGAGTCTGACAGTCCCTTCCGCCCGACCCAGGGCGGGAGGACTCATTTGATGATTTTGCCATCCAAAAAAAAAAAAAAGATTCTAACATTGTTCTAAAACTCCAAAAAAATCGTGGGTACCTATACATATCAACACATACGTCACAATGAGTTTTAACTATCTCTACTGGTCCAAAAATCGCCATCTAATACCGCGTCCTAAGCAACATTATCCCGTAATGCAACGTATGACACCAAACAGCAATTAGAGATGTCTATAAAAGTGGCCAGTTGAGTGAAAACCTCAGCGTTGCACTGGTGAGCAATCCCTAGTACTTTACGACAGTCTCATGTCCTCGGGGCATCGTATAAATGAACCTGCCATCATTGGCACTGAGGCACTGAGGAGAGCAGTTCCGAAGGTCAATCTCCATAAGCAACTAAGTTGTGTTCATGTCATTTTTGAACAAAATCAAAAATTCAAATTGTTTTTAGGGTTCCGTAGCCCGGGCACGCCGCAATCGCGGCGGTAAGACCCCTCTTTGAGGAGTGGCTGGAAAGGCGTCACGGCGTCCTGACCTATCGGATGACGCAGGTCCTCACCGGACACGGATGTTTCGGGAGGTACCTGTGTCGGATGGGGAAGGAAGAAACGCCGGGGTGTCACCATTGCGAAGATCGCCCGGAGGACACAGTAGAGCATACGGTGCAAGACTGCCTCGCTTGGGCAGAGCACCGCCGTGTCCTCACGGCAGCGATAGGCGGAGACCTCTCGCGCCCGGCATTGGTCGAGGCCATGCTGCGGGGCGAGACGGAGTGGGAAGCGGTCGCCTCCTTCTGCGAAGCAGTAATGCTCGTTAAGGAGGAGGCGGGCCGTGAGAGAGAGAGGACAGCGTCCTCCCTCCGCCCCACCCGCAATGGTAGACGCCCACGGCGTCGGACGTCGCAAGACGATCTCCGGCCACCGTAGGCGCGGGCATGCGGGCGGCGAGTAAAGGGCAACTCGCCGCCCGACCATGGACCATGCCCGGGTCGACGGCGCGTTGTGTTCCACGCGCGCCTCAAAGAGCGTCAGCACGATGACGGGGCCCCGCCCAAGAGGGCCAAAGCCTGCCGGGGTCGCGGGACTTATCTCATTACCGTGACCCCGGAACATAAAAGGCTATTGAAGGACACCGTGGATTTTAGTCAGTACAAGTCTGACAGTCCCTCCCGCCCTGCCCGGGGTGGGAGGACTCATTTGATGATTTTACCACGCTAAAAAAAAAAAAAAAAAAAAAAGGGTTCCGTAGCCAAATGGCAAATCGGAACCCTTATAGATTCGTCATGTCTGTTTGTCTGTCCGTCCGTATGTCACAGCCACTTTTCTTGGAAAGTATGAGAGCTATCCTGTTGAAACTTGGCAAGTAGATGTATTATGTAAACCGCATTAGGAATTTCACACAAAAATAAAAACTAAACAAATTTTGGGGGTACCCCCCATACTTGGAATTGAAACTCAAAATTTTTTTTTCAACTATATCTATGGATAGGCCTTTAAAAATGATATTGACGTTACCATTATCATTTTTTTCTAAACTTAACAGTTTGTGCGAGAGACACTTCCAAAGTGGTAAAATGTGTCCCCCCCCCCTGTAACTTCTAAAATAAGAGAATGATAAATCTAAAAAAAAATATATAATGTAGACCTCAACAAAAACTTCCAAAGAAAATTGGTTTGGATGAGATACAGTTAGCAGTTTTTGAGATAAGTACATTTTCAAAAACCGCAAATATAACTTTGCCGTTCATACAAACACTATGAAAAACAAAGTTATTTTTATTGTTTGTGTATATTACTTACTAATCTCAATATAATTATATCCCTAATCTATGCTTGCTACTACGGAACCCTTCATAGGCGAGTCCAACTCGCACTTGGCCGGTTTTTTTCAAGTAGGCCTGTTACAGGCACTTTTGATTTGTCAAAGACAAAAATGCTAAGTCATAAGACATAATAACTGTGAAAGTAGCGTAGATTCCCACTCCAAGGCTTAAAACTCTAAGGAGAAGAACGGATAATTTTATCATACTAGCGGCCCGTCCCGGCTTCCCACGTGTGGACAAGATAATTATATAGCCTATGTTACTCAGGGTGAATGTAGCTTTCTAATGGGGAAAACATTTTTGAAATATGCATAGTATTTTTTGAGTTTATTCATTACAAACATACACACAAAAATACAAATCTTTCCTCTATATAGATAGATAGATGTAGATTGTAATATCGACCCTTTTTTTATTAAATCATCAAATGAGTCCTCCCACCCAGGGCAGAGCGGGAAGACTGTCAGACTTGTACCTACTGACTAAAATCGGTTTATTCCACTTTGTTCACCTGGGTGAACAAAGTCGACAACTTTGGTGTCCTCAATTCACCTCGGAAAAATATCACCTGGGTGAAACACAGGCGACTTTTCTTCCGCGATCTAGTGACTTTTATCACCTATGTAAAAAGCAACGGACAACTTAATATTTATACTGTACTAGGAGAACAGGATCATGAAAAAGAGTGTTAGTGCCGTAATTCAATATGGAATCTGAACAAAAGTACTAGGAGAACAGGATCACTCTTCCTACTCCACAAATGCTGTTGGTGATCAGCTAAAATGGTTCTTCTGCCTCTGCCTCCTCCATGACCCAACCGTAGTGTCACCGCTGAATAATGAATTAGAGATCTGTAGCCGTTTTATTGTGGTGTCACTTTATGAGCACTGAGTGTTATGGAGATGTGCAGTAATAAGCAGAGAAAGTTATAAGATGGTAAAAGTGAGAAAGCCTTTTTTTCGTGGAAAAAAATCTTTTTCACCATCAAATGAGTCCTCCCTCCCAGGGAAGAGCGGGAGGGACTGTCAGACCTTCAATAGCCCTTTATGTTCCGTAGTCACGGTAATTCGTAAGTCCTGGTCCTGCTACCATGTAAGGAAGCCTGCCTTAAATGTCTCGCAATCGGAGTGCGTGTATGACCAGATGTATGAATGTGGATGAGGCGAAAGAAGTTTGTAAGGATCTCTGTAGTAAGGCGCTCTGTAGTTTTTACCTACCCCCTTGGGAAGAAGGCGTACTTTTAATTAAGTCTATAGTTTTTGCTTTAAGGATTATAATAAAGAAATAGTCGTATCTAGAGTCGACTATTCTTTATTATATTTTTTTTTATACTTCATCGTGAGGGTCGCGGGCAACCGATGGATGTAAGTGGCGAATTGTCGTTCGGCGTGGCGGTCTAAGGGGGAGGCCTATGTTCAGCAGTGGACGTCTTCCGGCTGATGATGATGATGATGATGTTTCTAGAGTCGGTTATATAGATCAATACTAGTATTATAGGGTTCATCGAAATAAATAGTCAAATAGTATAGGGGAAGTCAGCTCAAAGCGGCCACCTTAACTTTGAGCTTAAAAAAAGCCATTAAACGAAAGATTTTTTAAAAGAATTTTATACCAGCTAGTAGAGGATTTATCGAGTTTTTGCAATGGCCAATTCAAATTTGCGCAAGTTGAAAAATAAGCATATGATTTGCAAATTATGAAAACTTGTCATAAAACCGCTTTGCCCGAGAGGCCACCCAAAGCGGCCATGGGGGTAAGGGCAACGTGGCCACCCCAAAAGTTTTCAAGAAATGAATAGTTTTTTTGTTGAAATATACTGCGGTAAATCTGCCAAGCATCTTCATAGCAGATCCTGTTTATAAGTGTCTTCTCAAGAATACCATATTTAATTGCGAAGGATTTAATTAAGTCACGCTCTTCTTTTATCTCTTTAATTGTTCAAGCCATCGTAGCTGCGTCTTATGCCTGGGTATATAATAGTGGTTATTTTGTAGTTATTGACCATCTAAACAAAATAATTGAACATTATCTATGGAGCCATTATATTACGGTAAGCGGTCAGGTGGCCGCTTTGCCCGAACCGCTTTGCCTTTGTCGCCCAAAATTTAAAAAAAAAAATATTTCAGTCACATTATTTATTATATTTTGGAGCAAATATCACACAAAACAGGCCAAATAGATAAATAACATTAAACGTGTAATGAAAGCATTTAAATATAAACAGTTTTGACCAAAACAGGTTGAACTTTCCTTGTATTATTTTAATAAAACACACAAAAAAACATTTGTCGTCACTAGAGCCACACTTTCAGAGCCACACTAGTGAATGACTGGCTCGGGGCGGGAGTGAGGTTTGGTTATGCGTGCAGAACGACAACGTAACGCTATCATTTCAAATAGCCGATAAATGAAGCGTGGCCGCTTTGCCTCCTCTGGCCGCTTTGAGCTGACTTCCCCTATTTCAAACTAGCTTTTGCCTCGCCCACTTCCCACTATCAAGTTATACCCGTCTGTTAGTTTCCACTTTTGTAGTGTTACCTATTATTTATCAAAATCAGATCAACATAAAATCGTAAAAAAATAATAAAATAACACGATCTACTTTTACTGCCCTATTTTACTACCTTAGCCTCGAAAGGTCATTGCAAGTCGCTAATCTTCGAAAGACAAAAAACGTTGAAAAATTCTTACGAAATACGTACTACAGATAACTAATAGCTACAAAAAACTAATCAGTCTCATCCCACGTGTCTTTCACAATTAAACTCCAAAACAAAAGATCGGTATCTTTAAAAAAAAAACAATTAATTTATGTATATCACAACACTAGCGCGGGCGCAATTTACCGATCACAACAATAGTACAACTCCATTCTTCGCGGTTGATGACGTGCACCCACGGGAGATCTACAACACCACTTTATTAAGAGCTGCGTGTACTTCCTCGCGGATACCGTAAGGCCCTTTTCACATGCAAACGTCAATAGACGCGTCCATACAGAGCGAGCAGCCCCGCGAGGCATTTTCCGCGCGAGGAAACTGCCTGGCGAGGCTGTTCGTACTGTGTGGACGCGTCCATTGTTTCTCGACCGAGGCACGAAACAATATACGCGAGCAAAACAAAGCCGACACTGGATAGCTCGGGAGCTCGGCCACTCGGCCGCGGCAGCGCGCTCGCTTTCCTCGGCCGAGACACGTCCACAGTAACCGAGCTGCTTCGCGCGGAAAATGCCTCGCGAGGCGCTATTAGGTTTATTCCACTTTGTTCACCCAAGTGATATCACCCAGGTGAACAAAGTGGAATAAACCTTTTACATTTTGGGTAAGAAATTCTAAAGATGCATTGGGATTACAATGAGTTATTATTGAGAAAAGGAAATTATTTATAGTTCAGGACTAGTTTTTCAGGACCGACACAGGTTTCACTACTTGTAGAGCATAAAGCATAAGCCTAATCAGCGTATAACGTTCCCAATGCTGAGACAAAGCTTGTGAAGCGTGTTATAGTAATATTTACTACCGTATTTTATAGCTAAAAGGTAGCGAATAGCCACTTAATTCACTCTATATAAAACCATAGCCAACAGTTCGATTCAAACTTAATGGCGGTTCGGAAGTTAGCTGCGAGTGCAGTTGCGCGCAGCAGGTACAGTCAAGTTGACAACAAACATACACCGTGTCGCGCGAGTGCGAGTGAGACAGAGGGTGCGCGGGATGTGCCCCGCCCGTCTACACCCCGCTAATACCCAAAATTGCGTTTTGCGCATCGGAACGCACGATGTTCCGAGCCGCCATTAAGTTTGAATCGTACTGTAAAACAGCCTTACGCAAGGTCAGAGTTCGCTGGTCGTTCGAGCCGCCCACCCGGCCGACCCTCTATTGTCTCTGGCTTATCTCCACATTATTTATAATGACTGAGATAGTGCATTCACGTCACTCCTACGCATCTAGCGAACACACGCAGGTTTAAACTATTTTTATAGCCATTTAATGGAAGTTTAAGAAGTGTTCCAATTGAGGTTATGGGTCTCTTATTGATGGTCACGGACGGTTTAGTGGTCGGTAGCTCTTGTTAATGAGTTGGATAACTTCCTATCCGGATAGGAAGTTATAGAATATGTTATAGATGGTGAAAATAAATAAATTCCTAGCTCGAAACATCGGAAATCAGAAGCTCTAGCATGAGTTTACACGTTTTTATGACGTAAAGTAAACGGGAACTTTGACGTTCATTTGATGGAAACAAATTATGTAGTTTCTCGTGTCTAGGGGCGCTTTTACAATTTTCCATAAAATAAACGGCGTAAATAGGGGAACAGTGTATAAGACGGGGACACGAGGTATGATGGGAAATCACACACCTAAGGCAAACTTAACACAAAACTAACAGAGCACAAGCGCCAACAGGACGCCATTTGCGTCTGGCCGCTTGCAAACGACGTCCTGATGGCGCTTGCTCTACGTTAGTGTTCTGTTAAGTATGCCTAAAGAGTGTATGTCCCCATTATACCTCGCGATTATTAACGTCCCCGTCTTATACACTGTTCCCCTACTTCATAAACGCTGTAAGTAAAATAAGGAAATCGTTGTGCCTTGACCTTAAAGGTGGCGAAAATCTATTTAACTTGTTTTGTCTTTTGTTTAGTGGTCGAACCGGGAAAGTGATGAAACGGAATGTTTTCAAAAGAATGGCGCCGCTAGATCTACGTTGGCCATTTCTTATATTAACTAGGTAATCAATATGTACACAATTCCTAAAGATACTTTCAGCATATTACATATTATTAGGTAGTTACTGGCAGTAATTAAAAAAAAGGGTAGCCAAACATTCAAACTCACACTCACATACAACAGAACCCGTACACCTGAAGGTTATACAAAATTTGCTCAATGCGGAAATCGAACCCACGACTCTCAATGCAGCAGTCAATCACTGACCCACTACGCCTACAGTCCCATCAAAATTGATTCAGACCCACGCGCCTAAAACGCTTCGTGGATTTCATTTTCTGTTCATTTCGCCTAAAACGAATTGAACAGAATAGTTCTGAATGCAAATGACACGATTTATCAGAACTCCAGACTCTGTGTATAGAAAGACAGTTTCATTTCGAAGTAATTTTCATTAGACAGCAGCTCTTAGGTAGTCTCATAAATAAACAAACGCCTAGACACTGGGTTTGTTGGACTAAAGTTTATTAAAGAGAATAAAATCAATCTTTTTTGATCTGTTAATTGCTACCTGTAGGCGTCATCAGGCTATTATGTTCCCACTGCTGGGACACAGGCCTCTTCTCTGTGAGAGGGAGTGGGCCATAATCCACCACGCGGGCCCAGTAGAGCGGGTTGGTAGATGTCACATGTCTTCGAATTTTTGGTTCTAGGACATGCCGGTTTCCTCAAGAAGATTTCCGTCACCGTTTTGAGATCAGTGGTAATGAAATAAATTACACAAAGAAATAAGCCTGACTGTGTTCGAACCCACAAAAATCAAAATCAAAATTCATTTATTCAAATTAGGCTGATTTATCAGCACTTTTTGAATGTCAATTTTTTACATAAGACAGTCCCCCAAAGCGCCCCCCCTTCGACACTTCCTAGTGTTTTGGCTGGGAAGAAGTGGCGGAACAAACTCCCCAGCAAAAACGATCCATGATCTACAAACTCGTTGGGGCCGATATTAGTGGGCCACCCACCACTGGCCTCCAATCCTTCAAATTCAAAATTCGAAATGGACCCTACAAATCTGCTAAAACGTGTAACTAAAAATGTAACCGCCTTCAAAAACAACCACAAAAAAAAGAGTAAAATAACCTACAAAATAGCCTTTGTTTTTTTTTATTTCATTGTCTTTTTTTTGCCACCGACTTCCGAAAGAAAAGTTATTTTGTAGGTTATTTTACTCTTTTTTGTGGTTGTTTTTGAAGGCGGTTACATTTTTTTTTTAAGTTTTTATTTTACTCTTTTTATTTTAAGTATTCAACCCGAATTCTCGTCAAATACATCATTATTTAATATGTGCACTAGAATTTTGTAATCCGTAACACCGGTATTAACATCGATCATGTACACAATAAGCTAATAAAATTCCCTAAGTATCTCAAAAACTAATGAACCGATTTTGATGAAACTTGCAGTAATCCCTAAGTTAAATGATACCTAGAACATCAAAAAAGAATTACTTAAATGACTTAAATCGAACTTGTAGTTCCTGAGATATGCGAACTCAAACTAAATCAGTCGATGCCTACTCCTTACTATTAAGGAGTTGTACCTTTCATCATCAGCTCAGCTACATGCGATGATGATTACCATACGCAAGTACTTAAATTACTTCATAAAATTTGCGAAAAACGATGTGTGGGCCTATAAAATTCGAGGGTTGCCCTCGATTTCTCCAAGATCCAATCATCAGATCCTGACTTGGTGACTATAGGACCACCTCAGAAGTACCTCCTTTCGAACAAAAAAGAATTTTGAAAATCGGTCCACAATAAGGAAGTTTCCATTTTAACAAAAATTAAAAATACTTATTAAAATTGTAAGGCAAAGAAATTATAATATAAATGGTGAAAGAATTATTTTAATAACTTGAAAAATGACAAAGTTAATCCACTTTTACTGAATCCAGAATTAATTTTGAAATGCACGCGGAGCATTTGGTCTGTGACGTCACAAGTCTTTACGCGCGGGTGGGGCGGGTAGCGCTTAGCGGCTGTTTCGAGTATTTCGTGGTTTGTTACTCACAGTAAGTACCTACATGGAATGCGGTGTTTGAGTGTCTGTGTGAAGTATTATGTAACCTTATTAATATATTTCGTATAATATACTATCTTTTAGCTAAGTAAAAACTAGATTAAAGTAAAATTTAGACGATGGAGAGTGGATTTGTGCGTGGACAGTCTAACAGTGGAAAACAAATTTTTTTTTAATAAGTCGTAGGTATTACATATCATTCCTTGTCCTTGAAGCGACGAGGTTCGGTCGTTAATTTTTAGGGTTCCGTAGCCAAATGGCAAAAACGGAACCCTTATAGATTCATCATGTCTGTCTGTCTGTTCGTCCGTATGGCACAGCCACTTTTCTTCGAAAATATAAGAGCTATCCTGTTGAAACTTGGTAAGTAGATGTACCTATTATGTGAACCGCATTAGGATTTTCACGCAAAAATAAAAACAAAACAAATTTTGGGGGTTCCCCCCATACTTAGAATTGAAACTCTATTTTTTTTTTCACCAAACCCATACGTGTGGGGTATCTATGGATAGTTCTTTAAAAATGATATTCAGATTACTATATGTATATAATTTTTTTCTAAACTGAACAGTTTGCGTGAGAGACACTTCCAAAGTGGTAAAATGTGTGTCCCCCCCCCCCCCCTGTAGCTTCTAAAATAAGAGATATATTATGTAGACCTCAATAAAAACTTCCAAAGAAAATTGGTTTGGATGAGATACAGTTAGCAGTTTTTGAGATATAGTACATTTTTAAAAACCGCAAATATAACTTTGCCATTCATACAAACACTATGAAAAACAAAGATATTTTTACTGTTTGTGTATATTACTTACTAATCTCAATATAATTATATCCCTAATCTATGCCTGCTACTACGGAACCCTTCATGGGCGAGTCCAACTCGCACTTGGCCGGTTTTATTGCTTTTTAACGACACTGTAATTCTGACCTTAAAACATGCGTGTAAGGTTGAATTTGATTTGATGTAGTTTACAGATATATGGTTACAGAGAGTTATGGTTGTATTTGTACACTTGGGAACGATACAATATTTATAATGTACTTTTACATCAGTTTGCACGGTTTCCATAATGATTCCACAACGATAATATTTGTTCAGTCTTGTTTAAACCAAAAGTAATAACCGTATGAGGTGACCGCGCATTGACGACTTCTCGACTCGAGCGAGTGATGAGACTTGTGACGTCATGAGATTGTTGACCGGCCGCGCGCCGAGAAGTTTTAAAGCGGACGGGAAAAGTATTATAACTTCGTCATTTATGAAGATAATTGAAAAAAAAATTCAATGGACTTCATTGCAAGTTTAGTACTATTTTTTAAAAATAAATAAAAAAAATTGGAAACTTCCTTATTGGCGGAGTAATCGCGTAACAAATAAACAAAAAAAAACATACCGTCGCGTCGAATTGATAACCTCCTCCTTTTTGAAGTCGGTTAAAAAAAGAAATATAATCGCACGTGAGAGAGCCATCAAAGTAAATATTCAAGCACAGATTTCAGCCTAAAGAAACCGATTATAGCCAAAGTCACGCGCCGATTTCAAGTAAAGAGAATATTAAAATAACGCTTACAGTCAGTTCACACCGAAACGCGACGCGGCGCGACGTGACGCAACGATACTGCAAATGTGTATCTTATATATATTAGTTCAATACTTTATTCAACAAAAATGGTGTGACTTAAAATTTGGAATACCAAGCAATAATAATTTTATCTTTAAAAGAACCAATCGCATTAACCAAATATTGTGATAGGTAATAAATTGTACGTTGAGGTTGGACTTTTGCGTGAGATGCAACCACATGTCGTTGCAGAAAATCGAGTGTATTTACGCTGGGTTGACTTCTTTGCGAAATCAAAACACAGAAACCCCTGTTTATTTCGATTTTTAATGTGAAAACTTTTATGATTTTGTAGTGAAAAACTAATAAAAATATTAGATGCAACATTAGTTAATGCTTTTCTTTCAGTCTACCCCCCCCCCCCCCCCTAAAACTTAAACAAATTCTCCCGGGTTGGTCCTTTCGAGAGTTGGCAACCCTAGTTGTGACAGATGTATCTTTTGGTGTAGGGTTAGATTTTAAACAGCTCTATTGATATGTGCGCGCAGCGTCACGTCTCGGTCTGAGCTTGACCCTTACCGCATATTGTACTACCTTATTTATGTTTTATACAAAAAAAGAATTTTGAAAATCGGTCCACAATTGGCGGAGTAATCGCGTAACAAATATACAAAAAAAAAACATACCGTCGCGTCGAATTGATAACCTACTCCTTTTTGAAGTCGGTTAAAAAAAGAAATATAATCGCACGTGAGAGAGCCATCAAAGTAAATATTCAAGCACAGATTTCAGCCTAAAGAAACCGATTATAGCCAAAGTCACGCGCCGATTTCAAGAAAAGAGAATATTAAAATAACGCTTACAGTCAGTTCACACCGAGACGCGACGCGGCGCGACGTGACGCAACGATACTGCAAATGTGTATCTTATCGTGTAGTAAATAAAGTTAGATTTTGAGTCGCTAATCAAATGCAGCGCGGCACCGCGCTGCCCCGCGCTGGGTTGTGACAGATGTATCTTTTGGTGTAGGGTTAGATTTTAAACAGCTCTATTGATATGTGCGCGCAGCGTCACGTCTCGGTCTGAGCTTGACCCTTACCGCATATTGTACTACCTTATTTATGTTTTATACATATTTAATAGAGCTTTACCTGGGGTAAAGGAAGTTATATAGAAAGAAATATAATCGCACGTGAGAGAGCCATCAAAGTAAATATTCAAGCACAGATTTCAGCCTAAAGAAACCGATTATAGCCAAAGTCACGCGCCGATTTCAAGAAAAGAGAATATTAAAATAACGCTTACAGTCAGTTCACACCGAGACGCGACGCGGCGCGACGTGACGCAACGATACTGCAAATGTGTATCTTATCGTGTAGTAAATAAAGTTAGATTTTGAGTCGCTAATCAAATGCAGCGCGGCACCGCGCTGCCCCGCGCTGGGTTGTGACAGATGTATCTTTTGGTGTAGGGTTAGATTTTAAACAGCTCTATTGATATGTGCGCGCAGCGTCACGTCTCGGTCTGAGCTTGACCCTTACCGCATATTGTACTACCTTATTTATGTTTTATACATATTTAATAGAGCTTTACCTGGGGTAAAGGAAGTTATATAGAACGTTAGAAGTTCCCTGAAGAAGGTTGTATTGCTTAGGACGCTTAGGTGTAGGTACCGAAAATTTGAGAAACACCTAATTGTCTTGACTGAAGCACAAACAACGGAGTGAAAAGGACTGAGACTATAACAGTAGCTTTTATGTTTGATTATAATTTATGAAGAGCTTCACAAAGCTGAACAAGAAAATAATTTAGATTTTAGCAAGTGCAGTAACAGAAAAAAAAGATAATAAGGGCTTTACAGTTAACTTAAAAAAAACAGAAGAGTTTTCCCAAATAAAATAAATTACAAACTCGCTGCCTAACACATAACTTCATACAGTAGAGAAATCTTTCAACACGACAAGATATAAACCCAAGAGAAAATCATTAATTAAAACTAAACATCTAATAATGATGAAACGCCATTTCGTGACGACACGCGCGCGCCGTGGGCACAACATGGCGTCCGCACAGATCGCTGCTTAAATTCAAAACGGCCGCAAATCGAAAAAAAATCAAATCGTTTTTAAAGCAAAAATCGTATCTATTCTGCCTATATTTTCATATTCCAAAAAGACACCCAGTATTTTAGCACTAGAAATGAGCAAATCACACAACCGCCCTTTTTACATTTTGTCACTTAGATGGTTAACTTCAGATCAAAGCCGCCATATTCCGGATTGCGACCCTGCAGTCAGCGGGAGCGCACGTTTGTTATGTGAAAAAGGGCCACATTTCAAAATACAACCGTACTGTTTTAAAATTACATTATGAGTATATCATAATCTTACAAAGAAAAGTACCGTATTTTGTGATATGTCCATTTTGAGTTTGAATAAAACATGTTTTATTATTATTCTAATAAAGAATAGTGCAGTATTTTGGAATGCTTCTGTTTTGCATATAAAATTATGGTGATTGTGCCAGTATTTTTATAAACAAATATGCAAATCATGTTTAAATTTAAAACTTAACACAATAATTACAACCTAAACCAGGCCTGTCTCACTCCCTGTATAAAACATATTATCTAAGTACGGTGGATCTACCCGAGTAGGCGATCGAGGAGAAAGGACGAGCCGAGCAATATTATTCTTCACAGTGAGTGACGCACGTACTCACAGTCTTCATAATATTAACACTAGTGAGTTACTTTGCTGATACTTACACTGTTAACTCTTTGTATTAAAGAAATTATTTTTTTAGTATTACGAGAGCAACTTGTTTGTTGAGATATTTTAACGATTTTGGTGGCAAGTGGTTGGGAGTGGAAAATGTAAACAAAGAACTTTTGAATTATTACAAAATGTGAAAATAATCATTACTGTAAGTTAGTAGACATCTTCCGGTCCGTGGTCGCCACTCGAGATCTTTTCCTCGCCATTGGTTATCAGTTCTATGAGCAATGTGGTTTACCCATTATACCCATTGCCACTTCAACTCCCAAATTTTACGAGCTATTTCGGTGACTCTGGTTGTTTGCCGAATATCCTTGTTCCGGATTTTATTCCGTAAAGAAACTTCGAGCCTAGCTCTTTCCATTGCTCGTTAAGTGTCTCTTAGTCTCTCTAAAAGGCCAGCAGTCAACTACCACTTTTCAGAGCCGTATGTCCTCACTGACAACACACACTTTATAAACACCCTTGTCGTAAGACACTGTGAGATACTCGACGAGAAGATATCACGTAGCTTCCCAAACACTGCCCATCCGAGTTGGATTCTTCGGGCGACCTCTTTGTTGAAGTTGGATTTAACTGAACAATCTGTCCAAGGGTAGTACAATGGCCTACATTTTTACAACAATCGGTAAGGGTGCCACATGGACATTTGACATGATTTTTGTCTTTTCCATGTTCATTTTAAGGCCCACCTGTTGGGAAACGTTCGTGAACAGTTTCGGAGAAACAATGTCTCCCTGTCTCACCCCTTTCTGCAATTGGATTGGTTTCGTGCTCTTTTCCTGAAGTCGGATGGACATGGTGCCGTTTCTAAATAAACACTCCAACTCTTCGATATCCTAAAAGTCGATTATGATATCGTTGGACTGCTATACTGCCCAGGTTTCGATTGAATCAAAGGCTTTCTCATAGACACAAATGTTAGACATAATAGCCGATTATACTCCTCTGTCTTCTTTATAATCTGGCGGAGCGTGTGTATGTGGTCTATGAACTATGATACTAAAACCTTTTCGGAAACCGGCTTGTTCGGGAGGCTGGAAGTCACCAAACCTGCGTTCGAGACGGTTCGTATTGACTCTCGAGAACAGCTTGTATGCATGGGACAGAAGTGAGATTGTTCTATAATTCTTCAACAAGGCGTTATCACCCTTTTTAGGGTTCCTTTGCGAAATGGCAAAAAACGGAACCCTTATAGATTCGTCATGTCTGTCTGTCTGTCCGTCCGTATGTCACAGCCACTTTTTTTCGAAAGTATAAGAGCTATCCTGTTGAAACTTGGTAGGTAGATGTATTATGTGAACCGCATTAGGATTTTCACAGAAAAATAAAAACAAAACAAATTTTGGGGGTGCCCCCCATACTTAGAATTGAAACTCAAAAAATTTTTTTCACCAAACCCATACGTGTGGGGTATCTATGGATAGGTCTTTAAAAATTATATTGAGGTTACTAACATCATTTTTTTCTAAACTAAACAGTTTGCGCGAGAGACTCTTCCAAAGTGGTAATATGGCTGCTTTATTTATAAAATTCATAAACATTAAATTTGATTTTTTATAATCAAAAGGGACTTATGTGATGTTATATTTACTGGGTGAAACTTAGAGAAAAAATAAAATAACAAACTAATAGAAGCTTGAAATCTACATCCGATGATATATAACACATAGATATACAATGTAGATTGATCAAAATAATAACCAAAAACCGAAATGAAAACTTTGACGGGCTCTCCTGTAAAAAAGTCAGATTTCGAATTGCGGCCGTTTTGAATTTAAGCAGCGAGATGATAAATATAATAGCCGAGCAACGGTGTTAATTGACATTCGAACTTTAAAACTATCCAATGGCAGTTTAGTCGTAAAAATGTCTCTGCGTTCAGCCCACACTACAATTTGTTTCCCGGTAATGCGCCGTGTCTGATTAATGTCTTCGTAAGTATAATGAGACTCGTCAGATGATACGTTATCAATAATTGTGCGCGTGCGGCCAACTACCATAAGTCCGCCCACGGGTTCTGTTGTTGGCGTATTAGTTTTTAGGGTTCCGTTTTTAAAGAGTGTCAACGAGAGCTTATAATATGGCTATAATATCTCCGCATACTGTACACCTGTCACAGGACACTAAATTTTCATGAATTGTGTGCTAATTAACAACAATTAAATTATTTAATTAGTCTTTAAGGTCCCATTTTATCTCTGTACTAAAATTAATCAAAATCAGTTAATTAAACCGTTTTAATGTGAAAACGACACAAAGATACACACTTACGCATTTATAATATTAGGAAGAAGTAAGTACACTACATGTGTTAAACAGTGCTACGGAACTACGTGTGCAAGTCCCACTCAAATTTACCCCATACTTTTAAAACTTCTGTTTTTTGGTGACAAATTGAGGCTTAAATATTTCGTGTCTATGCAAAGTCTTAAGTCCCAAGTTGAGTTTAAACAAGAACTAAGTTTAGTTTCAAAGATGCTGTAGAAGTAGTCATTTAACTAAAGACTGTAGAAAGGATCCATTAATTGAGGATGTCGTCGCTTTGTCTTAGTCTTAAGATTCTTGTATTTTCAAGGTTGTTTAATGTCCTGATTATAACACTACTGAATTTAAGCTATCACTTACGAGACATTTTTCACTTCCAACACAATGCGATGCAAGTCTTCGACACTTTCTCGTCTTCTTTCTTCGTCTTACGACTTTGTTGTTGACGACGATATTCCGTAAATGACAGTTTAAATTCAGTCCTGATTAAAAGTTTGAAATGACGCTTTTTTCGTCGTTTATTTGAACTTACGAACGTAATAGATGAAAGTTTATCTGGATAATCATGCAAATAAGTTGAGGGAACATAAAAAGATGAAAATGTCTCCTTAGACGAATGTCCCCGTGACCCTTAGGAGGTTAACTTAAATAACATGAATGAACACCTTTGATGACTTCTAAAGTCGCAGACGATGTCGCACACAGAAGCTTTTATAAATATTTAAAATATATATTCTTGGCTTGCCCGATTAATTTGTAAACATAGCTTTTAGTTATAAGCTTGTCACGCTTCGAGCCACGAGTTGAATAAGATAATCTGATACCGAAATAACCCGTGAATATAATAACATACAAAATATTTTTAACTACAGACCTTACCACATAAATGGAGAATTCACCGACAATCTAATGACTTTATTTAAAAGATATAAATAGAAAGTGATTAAAAGCTATTTCCATTTCGAGAAAAAATGTGAAGTACTTATTGAAGGCGGTCCAGTCTTAATCTCGAAAAGTTTTAATTGCGTAGACACTTACGGAGCCTCACTCAGACTTATCTGGGTTCTAATCGTCTTAGTGCTGCCAAATTGAAGGGCCTCCATCAACAAATCGAAAACTAATTCAATCAGTGACGTTGGTACCCGGAATCAGGATTAGGAACTACTTATACTTTGAAGTCGGTCATTTAATGTTGAAGTAACGAAGTAACGCTTACGTATACTTTACTTTATTTCAGTTTTGTAAATGTTTATGGATGAAATGAAAATTAATTTTCCAGTTACTGCAAAGATTTTAATTAAGTCATTCTCAGAAGCTCAGTATGAATTCTTAGAATATTAATTAAACGTCAACTTTCATCTACAATAGAATTTACATTTCTTGAAATTAATAACTAAGTTCAATTCTCCATTCTCAGCTATCCCAGCTTGACAATAGTCTTGGGAAAAGAACAACACTGGCCATAAACAATCACCGTGCAGTTCCAACAAAAACGAATGAATTTAAAAAAAAAAAAACATTTCTCTATTGTTTGCTTCTTTTTTCAAATAGCCGTAATGGAATTGTAAATGATACGCGCCATGAATTAATTGTGCATAATATATTCTAAGATCCTGACTGAGATCTTAGAATATATTATTCCATCTATTTACTGGGGTGAAGTCGATGAAAAATCACGCTCCAAAAAGAATGAATCACAAGAATTTGTTATCATTACTAATAGTTCCAATCTGTTCCTATTTATTGAGTATTTTATTTATGAATTAAATTGCTGTGATCGGGTAAAAATCTCTTAAGTTTGGGCCAGACTTAACGGCATTTCCCGCTAATTTTTCTAAGCGTTTATTTGAACAATTTAAATAAACGCTTGGACAGTTCTATGTAAAGACGCTAGTGTGCCTTATGTAAAGGCTCACTAGTGTCTTTATACATAGCTATGGCAAAATGCTACTTAGTGCAAAACGATAATAATTTTTGATACGGCAGATTATCCTGAAAAGAAAAATGCCGTGCAAACAAGGTTTCACGATCAAAAATAATTTTTCGCAACAATTAAAGGCATTTCCCGCTAGTGTTGGGTTACCCTAGTGTTAGTCGGGATCTTGTACTAAGTAATAGGAAAAAGATGTCAGGAAAAATATCAAATGGCTGGCGACCAGAATCACGTTTGTCCCAGAAGTGTGAGGCGTATTTGCCATCCTTAATTCTAGTTCACGAAACTGGGAACTACGAAAAGACAAGACATAGCATGCATAGACAGAGATTAATTTTCGGTGAAGACTTTCTTTAGGTGAAGATAATTCATTAAAATTCTCTATTTTTTTTATAAGCGAATATGTGACTAAAATATTTAAAATAATGTATACAGTACAAACCATGACCAAACTAAGAAAACCATTATGTTAATTTTTTTAATTATCATGCTTTTTCGTATGTATTTTAAAATGTTAAATTTACAAGTCAATTTAAAAATGTAATCGATAGCTGGTTCCATCCCTCCTAGCAGATTACTTATTGTTTCAGTAGATTTGTGCAAAACACACATTTTATTTCCTCTAACAAACCAAATCTTTTCTGTAAGTTAATAACTCGCCACCATATTCCTCATCTTGTCAGTTTCTCGTCCGTGTTTCACAGACTCGTCACGTTCCACGCACCTCGGGACGTGTTCCTACATAAATAATTTTATGTCTTTTATACTCATAAGTAATAAAACTTAACAGTTTGTTTGTTTTTATGTTTGAACGCAGTTATCTTAGGAATAGTGTGTCCCAATTTTTTCACGACGACGATGTCCAGTTTTTCAGTGGTCTGATGACAATTACGACCGTTTTTATTAGGTCCTTAGTCTGAACTTTATTCGATAATATTGTCAAAAAAAAGTACATTTAATCTCAAATCTGTAACCTTTCTATCTTTTCAGCAAACCTGGACTAAATCATCATAAAGGTTTTAAATTAATTGTCTTGCTTTTTTCAAGCCATTGTGGTTGTCCCGATTTAAAAATATAATCCTGACAAACTTTCCGTTACGATATATAAGACACTGGACGTGGCAACACTACTCAGAAAAAAGGTCTTATTTCAAAAAAGTACCATTACCTATTCATTAAATATGATATCATCGTCTAATAGCATCCCGCTAAGACAATTGGGAATAGAGTACATAAAGAAATAGTGAGTGAAACGACAGGGCACAGCTAGTAATTTTAAAAGATTTATGTCATAATATCTACGCGTTGCCGTACATGAGACATTTCGCACAAATCTAGCCGAGAATTTATTTGTGAGAAGTCTGTAGTTGATTTGAATTGAAATTTTCCCAACAATAGGTACTATCTGCGAAGATAGAATACTTGTCTAGAATAATAATAAAGACAATACGTTTGGTAAGTATTCTCTAAAGTTGTAAGTGCGTAGGTACTTGAAACTTAGAGCTTAGATAAGTTGGAATTTAGATAAGCTTAAATTATATTATTAAAATGGAAATTACCTGTCTAATTAGCCTTTTTACTTTTTAAACGACTTCCAAAAAGTCAGTTCCGAAAGGTCAGGTCATCAATTCGTCTATATTATTCTTTTTAACTTTAAACTTACGCAAAACCTTTGCCTTAACATTTCAAAATAACTGAAAAATAGATAGGCAAGGAGTGGCAACCTTGGGATCTTTCGAATTTAAAAAAAGATAGAAGAACTTCTCCAAAATAAATGTGGACAGACTTTTCGCTCAATCTGTTAATACAGCATCCCTACATTTAACCTTTTCGTCTAACTTAACTGTCAGACAGCCAACTGTCCCACAATCTATAGAGTTAGCCATTCACTAATTGGAGTATCTGTGAGATGATCGTCCGTTAATTGTTCTTCGTTAACGCTAATTGAACTTTGATTGATCAGGATCATGTATGCCTGGTCGCGTCTGGAAGGGCAATTAAAGGCCTCATAACAAGATATCTGTATTTTATTTACAGCGTACTTGAAGTATTAACTACGTTTATTGTTGGTTTATTTGATTTATTAATGTACAAAAATCAATCTTTAGTCGATTGAAAAGCCTCTAGTGTGCAAATTATTAACTTTTTTCATCAAGTTAATGTCAAAGTTCTAAACCAATCCCCGACTCTATTAATGAATGTCAAATTAATCATTCATTAAATTCATCAAGAATTATCCACTAACTGACCCGGCAAACTTCGTACCGACTTAGAATAAATTTCTTTATCATACGTTCTAACCTTTTGAACCTTCCCTGGACTTCTTTAAATAATTTAAAACCAAAATTAGCCCAATCGGTCCAGCCGTTCTTGAGTTTTAGCAAGACTAACGAACAGCAATTGATTTTTATGTAACACGCAGATAAATAAATAGATGTTATTCTAGATTGAACACAAATTCAATAACCCACCCAGCTCAATATACTGTCAATAAATACTGTACACAAATACATAACAACAGTCATAACTTAGCTAAAATATTAGACCAATTCCCGCACCCTATACAAACAGGGTTGGTACACTATCCAACTCGAATAAAAACATAACACAAATCGATGCATTCACCCTTCGACCAACAGCATGAATCGTCCATTTTATCATAAGGCAACCTGAAGGCAACTTAATATCCCCATATCGAGCGGATATTGACAATCGCGCGGCGTCATTCGGTATTCAAATAGCTCGGTATTCGGCCTCCGCCGCGCCCATCCCTTAGTGTATCAGAGGCCGAATGTCCAATAGCCTGTAGGTCCTTGTTTGTGGTACCGTTTCATAGATGTTTGTTGAGGGTAAAGTGATCGGGTGATTCGGGGATTTAAAGGGTAATTGGAGTTATAGTTATTCACCTGGGACATTAAACTGGTAGGCTGAACTTCTACTTCGAATTGGTAATCTTTGTCTTCACATAGTTTATGATAAAGTCGGTTTTGACTGTATGGACTTAAATTCCGAACCAAATGGAATTATTCTTTTTTGTTCTATTTATCAGGACAAGGTTTATATTATAGGTCAAAAATTTTTCGGTAAATTCACGGGGTGTTGATTGAAAATTTGAAACAGTTTGAAGCAGGAACGGGCCGTTTGTTTCAAATTCAAATAAAGATCTTGTCAAAATCGACTTGATCATTGGGTATGGGTACTCAACATACAATTTATTTGAGTAGAATTAAAATAAAAGAATTTTTCTTAATCTAACTTAGCAATAAAGATATCGATAACAAGTTTCAAATCTAAATAAAAAAAAACAGTGGCGCCTGTATTTTGGGAACCGGATTACGCATAACAATGCAGACATATCAATGCAGAATAAATTGATTTTATCGTCGCATTAAAAACCATGTATGTAGTGGCTAGATAAGTAGATATAAGCGCCATAAAATCTTCTAAAACATCAATATCCAATCTACATTAGATATTAAACTAGACATTATATGGGTGCGCTATCTCTGAGATCAAAGATCAAATTCCTATGAATGTAAATGCTAAAATTTCTCAGTTACGTCAGGAGTTACCATAGAGAATTGAGACTTATTTACCATTAATTATAAGGTCTGTATTATAATATTGTCTGATCCTATTCTTATGTTAATATTTAAGTCGCCAATTCACTTTGAATTGTAAATGTTTCAACGATTCTATCAGCGTTATTAGTAAACGTCCAATTTGGATTTTATTAATATTTTTCTCTTTTGTTGTTATGTGGAATACCTATTATAATTGGATTTACGGATTTCTAATGATTAGCGATCATAAACATATACATTTTATTTTTCCGATCTATAATAAAAATTAGTATTTATGCTTTAGTCACAGGCAGGTATATTTTATAAATAATGTTTGATGAAATAATATATCTAATAAGAAATTAGCACCACAGACAAATAGAACGCGGCCGTGGCGCCCTGGTGAGTCGTTGAAAGTTTTATAGCGGCGTACCCGTGAGACACTGGTGTTGACCATTATCTGGATCAAATTTTAGTGGACCCGAGATTTTTCTAATGCACAAGGTCTGCCAGAAAGAAGAAGATGGTCTCGTGGACCTCTGAAGCCGATTTGGTAGAGTTTTCTACCAGTTATCAGTTGGTATCAGAGACAAGATACTAATGAATGTCATGAGTCATGCTATCCCCCCTACCCTAGCATGACTTTTCACGAATTTGTGAAGCAAACGGAGACTTTGACGTAATTTTCGAGGAAGATATGAGCATAGGTATACAGAGACTCGATACATCATTATCACTCGTTCATCATTTTCAAAAGTCATTCGTTTTCATTATTTTTAATACACACAGACAGCCGTTACCACATTTTGAAATATTAACGTATGTACTTACCTATTGATGCAAATTATAAATGTATGTTTGTGGGGATGGATAAAAATGTATACTACGAGTATGTATGTTTGTGGCTCTTTCACGCCTAAACGGCTGAATGGATTCGGATGAAATTTGGTGCACAGATATATAGTGTATGATATAGTTCATTATTTAATATATTTTTATCCCGATTTTATGTTCTCGTAAGGTTATATTCGAGTTGTAGTGAGCGGAGTCGCTGGCAACAGCTAGTTCTGAATAATCCCTTCTTTAACATTATTAGTTAGTAAAATAATAGTTACAGTTTGTGGTTGTCTTTGTAAACTAATGTTACTGACAGCTCAGTTCTCCGTATTTAATTTTCCAATACCTTCCAGACACTTCGATCATATCAATTTGTTCGAGAGCTTTCTATTCGAACATTCATTTCGGAAACCTAGTTTACTTCTTGAACTGACAACGTTATCGAGGGTAAATTGCTTTTTATATACTTAAATCTTTGAAAATCATTACGAACGGACAGAATGATTATTTTTCTGTTGAAACCCGTCTTAAGGCGATTTTCGATCAAATCATACTGATATAGCAGCATGTTTTAACATCCACCCCGTTACGTGCAGATGGCCGACTATAACGGGTTCAATGGCACAATTGTTCCCATCAAGCCCTTTGCCCGTCAAAGGGCTTGATGGGAAAAATTGTGCCATTGCAGGGGAAGCGGGCCGAATGAAACTGTCACATTTGCGCCGCCTTCTAGTAGGATACGGGTATCACGCCGTCCACCGAGATGCTGCTAAACGCTATGCCGAGGATGCCGTCGCAATTGGCGGCCACGAAGGCGAGGCCGGCCATTGGTCCAGGGTTCATGTCGCGCACCGTGATGTCGCCCACGGTGACGTCGTCCTCCGAGAGGAAGCTGGACAGGCTACCGGTGCCGTAGTGGATGGCGAAGTCAGTACTGTTGGTGCGGTATGTGCTCGACTTGGAGCTGTCGTACTTGTTGTAAGTATAGCAGTTTAAAAACATAACCGAGAATATTTTATTTACTTTTATTAAACTAAATGACATTAAATCTCAAACTGTGGCCATTTTTTTAACAATTGTTTTGACAATTGAAAACCGACCAATTGGTCGCCTCCACATTACACCGGTTAAATTAGAAAACATAATATGGCAGATGCAGCGCCTGCCGTGGTAAAAATTGTACTGGATAAAAAAGGAGTTAAAAGTGACGCAATGACAGATTGAAAATTCGAAATACAAATGTTTAAATTTTAAAAATCGAAATAGAAAAATAAAAAGGGAAGAGGTTGAAGGAACAGAGGTAGAGTACCCACTCTGTTACAAAACTAACCCTAACTTAAAGTTCCCAGGCACCAAAGGTTGAGCTTAGATACAAACAACCATTTAATAAGCACTAAAGTCTGATCCTCAGGCCATAAAACGTACCAAAACATCTAGTTACAAGTTTACAAGTACTGTAACATTAGAACAAGGAAGACAGTGAAACTTGATATTTATTACTCCAATTAGGGACAACATTTGTATGGATTAACTGCCACTAATCACGAAGTAGGGGTATGCTTGTGTTCCAGTAAAACAAACGTGTACAGGCACATTGTGAAGTGTTAAGTTACCAGCTTTTGTTTTAAGGATTTAAGGATTCTTTGAACACTTTCCTGGTAATTATCTTTTGTTTGCAAGACTTTGTTTAATAATGCAGCTGTCTACGGTATATACAGGTCGAAATATGCTTCTTATTTCAAAATGTGGTCTTATAAAGTTCAGTATTATTATAGGTGTTGTAAACGCAAAGGTCGCCATACTGATAAATTCTAGAAGTTTTACTCTATACCTATGCGCTAACTTGTATCTATGCCTCTCTGTAATACCGATGGCTAACGTACGGACCAACGTGAATTGTTTTATGAGAATTCTATACACATACTTACATAAAAAGGCACTACCAATATCTTTGGTGCTTTATTTCATTACAACATTAGGTCAGGAAAATAATTACAAAAGCAAAGTACGATAAACCAGGTACCTAAACCACAAATTAAGTTAAAACCGAATCTGAGCAATGATAATTAAATCACAGCCCACTGCGCAATTTAATTAGCAACCGGTCCAAACGCTGAGACGAGGAGATAACTAAACTGAATAAAACAGAATAAAACTATAAGAAAGATTTAAAATATAAAAGAAGTGTTGATACAGAATTAGCTTAACGAACTAAAAATTCACAAGTTCAATTTAATCTGCGAAAGGTCGAAAAAAGCAATATATTTTGCATACAATAATATTCTAAATTAACACTACAATAATATAATTTAGAATCTGAGTCACCTATAACATTAACCTTAAATAATTTATATGCTTTTGCATATGAATACCTACTAACTGCTTTAGAAATACCGCTGCGAAACCGGCGGCGCGGGGCGCCATGGGGTCAAGCGATCATGTTTTCTATAAGGTATGGAGCCATCGTGTGGCCGGCCATAATCGCCCACGATGACGATGAGGTAGAATATTCTATAATACAAAGAGATTATATAAAATATGAACGTATAGAGTTCATTACAAAGAGGCCACTAACTTCAAGAAAGCACGAAGATAAGACAAATTTTTCACGGTTTAAATTCCGTATGTATTATAGATACTGTGACAATATTCAAGAAAATATTGTTCAAAGAGTTTTCTTATTAGCCTACTCTGTATGAACCACTCCCGCAGGGCTATTGGCTAACTTGATAGTCACTGACCAGCAGTTGTCAACACCTGAATTTGGATGACTTGATACCTGTAATGAGGCTTAGTTGTGGAGTGGAGTGCCTCAAGAGCGTTAGAATAGTTGATTTTAGGGAACACTAGCTTTTCCCAGAGGCTTCGCTCGCCCCCCCCCCTCCCCCCTGAATTTTCTTTGCTATAAACCTCACGGAGCCCGAGACCTTTCTAACGAATGCAAAACCGTGGAAATCGGTTCGTGCGTTCTGGAGTTATAGCGTCAGGAAGGAAAACCCGACTTATTTTTATAGAGTAGATTTACATTTATCAGTTTCATTGCAAATGCAAAAGCCAATACGAAATTTACCTTTTGATAGCTATTTGATGGTCACCACACAGACACTGAGATACGCAATAGCCTCGCTAGGCAAAGGCCTCCACTCCTTCCTCATCTCACTAACCCGCCCTTTCTCCTTCCAGTTCGGACGGAACCTATTAAGTTCGTCCCGCCATCTCCTTCGTGTCCTGCCGTGAAAAGAGTTAGGATTGGCAAACTAAGAAACTTGTGTCAATTTATTGTGGTAACATAAAGAAACAGTACTAAATCATATTTTACGGTGAACGTGCCCACTACACAGGGCATGAAATATCATTAAAAGTTCAATCAACAAAAACTAAAAAGTAACCGTGTCGGAACATCCATCAACTTCTCCCGAAAACTGTACTTTTTTACATTTTCCGTATCTCTAGCAATAAAAAGAACACAAAACTATGAGTAAGAGAACGTTGCATTTTAAAATTCTGTAACCAGACTGCTATTATTCTTTTAAAAGTCTGCACGTTACAGGGCAAACATAACGAAAAACGCTTCAAAATGCAACAGATGATTAATTTCTTCTGCCTGGTTTAATAATTTACATTTATTTATACTTTTGGCGCCAATTATTAAACAGATTCTTTAATTTACATGCACACATCTAAAAAAGTTTGCGATCACTTTGAAAAATCGAAATCTTTTTTGTTACGATAATAATAATAATTATTATTATGATTTCTTCTTCTTTATAGATTCTATAATTAAAACTATAAATTTAGAATATCACTACCTACATAGTTTAAAATAAAGTCGCTTCCCGCTGTCTGGCTGTCCCTATGTATGCTTAGATCTAAACTAGAGCTGGCTATATAAATAAGTCATTTAGACCCCTATAGCTCTTTTTGCTTACAATATTGATTCTGAAATATTCAAACAAATAACGTAACGTAACGACTTACGTCAGTGAGTAGAAACCACATGTTGTTTTGTATAAAAAGCTACTTACGTCCACCTGCCAAAATGTGTTTTCGCGGTAACGCTTGAAGATACAAAAACGTTTATTAGACCAATCGTTTCGTCTTCAAAATTGTTTTAACTATTATGAATAACTCATTTTTGACGAAAATACAGATACGTCTGTTAGAAAGATAAGCGACGATATATTACAAAATTCTGGTCCTACCTGATATTTTTATACCGAAACTCACTAAAATCGGTTCAGTGATTATAGGTGTTATAACGTAATAAACAAACCAACTCCTTTTAGAATTTTATTAAACATGGTTACTTGTAATTTGACAAAATAATATAGGTTTATCCGTCAGGAGCTGATACGGGGGCCAATACGCAACTAATTAAACACCCCATTTGCGAGGCCAAAATTTAATAGTTTTCGAGTTAGAAAGGTTTTTTGCAACTCACCCATCATCATCTCAGCTATAGGACGTCCACTGCTGAACATAGGCCTCCCCTTTAGATCTCCACATATACCACCATCAACTCACCCATATCGATCAATTAATAAATTATAAACACAAATAAAACTAGACATTTTATCCTCCATTCAAACGTAATATTGTAAAATCATTAAAATTAAGCCTCCTGCAGACACACGCGATTAATCGCGCTGCGACGAGCCAAGCTAATTTCCACTCTAAAAATACTGCGAATGGACCGCGACACGTCGCCCCGCGCCATTAATCGCGTGTGTCTGCAGGAGGCTTTACTTAATTCAACAAAAGAATTAAAAATAATGAACGGATGGATGGATTCGAATAATATGTTTGTTTTAAATTCTAAAGCGTAAAGTCCAGAACGATTTTCCGAATCAAAACAACACTTGAACCTCCTTCATAGCTCTTAAACAGCTTCCATACTGCGATTCAAGTTGCACTACAAGAATCAAGACTTATTCTAGACATGTGTGTTACCTGATACATACTTAGATTTTGGCCAATAGAATTTAGTGTCTAAAGAATCTCTCTTTCAAAACTTATTATAAATATAAGTTATAAGTAATTCTTTTTTTTCAATTTTCGATCAGCGCTGACTTCTGGCCACTTACAAGTGACCGCTGCCAAGGCTGCAAGTGGCCTGTTGGTCTAGTGGTTAGTGACCCTGACTGCTATGCCGGAGGTCGTGGGTTCGATTCCCACCCAGGACAAATGTTTGTGTGATGAGCACGATCATTTGTTCTGTGTCTGGGTGTAATTTATCTATAATATGTATGTATTTAGAAATATATAAGTATGTTTATCAGTTGTCTAGTACCCATAACACAAGCTCTGCTTAGCTTGGGACTAGATGGCGTTGTGTGATAGTTGTGGAATATTATTATTATTATTTATTTACCGCTGTCATCACCTCCCATCTGTCATGTTGACGTCATCACCACAATAGTCAAGTGGCCAATACATAGATTCGTAAATAGGTACAGTCGTAAAGAAAACTGACAGCCCTCCCCTCGAGGTAAGATCGCGACTAAAACTGTTTGAGCATTGTCCGCTGAGTAGTTTCGGAATTATTGAAGAGTTTGCACTTGAGTTTGTCACAAAATAGAAAGGTATCGTGGGTCAACTTGGAACATAGAGTTCTTTTGGATAACACATTTAAACATTTTATAACACCATGTTACATTTTGCTTCATGTTCAGAAAAAGTAAGACACTAAAAACTGTGTAATATTCTAGGTTATAAATAAGTATAAATAATAAAAAAAAAATATTAATTAGCTGTGTAAGTAACTTGACTATAGAATCTCCTTTCTAGAATTCGATGATTCAGAACAATATTGTTACGAGCTGGGTATCAGGATAAATTAATTAACACCAATTAAAACCAAATAATCTTTATTTACACACGAATCACTAATTACCACAAGCACTTAACACTACTCGACACTTAAACACTTCTACACACAATTAATCACACGTAAAAGTCACATAAATCGCTTGAGTTCACTTTCGAGTCGCCTCGATCGTAGTCAAAACCAGACTGACTCAGGTCGCCGATTGGCACCCTATTTATACCCCGGCCGGAGCCACCAGATGTTTCTAGAAGATGGTCGAATTTTCTGGAAATATCCATAGACTTCGACATAGTCCCATACCTTCTGGAACATTCCAGAACCATCTCGAAACATCTAGAACAGGGTAGAATTTTCTAGAAACTTCCAGACCAATCTTCAGTAGAATTATCGAAAACTTTGTGAACTTTCGAGAAGCTTATAGATAGGTCTCGCAATTCGATCGACGTAACAATATTGTCAAAGCAACAAACATACTCATCAACTAAGTCACAAATAAGCAGCACGAACCTATTCCACCACTCTATCACATTGTTTACCCCCTAAACCGATTACAACAATGGTTCACATCCCCAATCCCGCGGGACGCTGCAATTTGTCAGTCCCGCGATTGTATTATTAAGAGCATTAAGCGTAACCCCGGGATCCCATTAGGCCGGCGGCACCACTCTAGATGCTATCAGCGTTTAGACCGGACAATGCGGAATTGAAAGGAAGGGTCATCGTACGATGGACAAATGCGATCAAGACGATTTGTCTCCTCGTTATATGTATTATATGGGCATATGACATTACTATAGGTACCCTTGTACATATGTGGGACTGTAGATTCCGCACCACGATTAATGTTCTGCGGAAAATTCATGGTTATAAGTACATATATACATTTTTTTATGCAATTTGATTTAATGACTAGTACCGTGTCAAGGACCGTAGTACCGTGTCGTGTGTGTAGGAGAGCAGTGGTGGCCCAGTGGTATCGGCCTCGACTTACGAGTTGTAGGTCGTGGGTTCGAACCCAGTCAGGCGCATTACTTTGTGTAATTTATTTCAACACCACTGCTTTCAAAACGGTGAAGGAAAACATCGTGAGGAAACCGGCATGTCCTAGAACCAAAAATTCGAAGACATGTGACATCTACCAATCCGCACTGCGCCCGCGTGGTAGATTACGACCCACTCCCTCTCACAGAGAGGAGGCCTGTGTCCCAGCAGTGGGAACATTTAAAAGGCTGATGATGATGATGACCGTGTCAAAAATTTTTCAATCGTGATGTGGACTCTAAAATGTTTGTAGCTCAGTTTGATTTCAGTTTAATGGGCAAACCAGCGTTTCTAACTATCGTGGCGTTGTGTCGTATTGCATAAGGAAGCTGTTATTGACTTCCTCGGAAACAGTGCTATTTTTCGGGAAACGAAAGAAACCGAGATATATTCGTTTCTGTACACTTAACAACGTATTATGCAACATTTCAGGATGACCGAGTCGTGGAAAGGTAACAAACAACTGTAGCATTTATAATAGTACCTAGTTAGGATTAGAATGCTTTGTAAATAAAACTACATGTATCAATTATTCGAGAAAACAGCAAGAGAAGTTTCAAAACCGAATGAAATAACCTGGACTATGTTTAACCGAATCTAACGTAACTTTCGGTTTCTGAAAACTAGCTCTGAAATTATTGTCGTTAAAAAGCTGTATTTTAGTATAATTTTTGTGTTTATTTAACAGGCTTAGCCCTCAAACATAAACATTAGATACTAAATAAACTTAAAGTTCAAAAACCAAATCTAGTAACATTAGGGTAACTTAAACAAACAAAAATAAGGTCCTAATTAAACAGACGACGCTCCGTTCTAGGAACTTTGCTAATAAACACATGTTTCATAAAGTGGTCCATTAGTAAATTATACGCTTAGAATACTAAATTAGTAGAAAATAACAATTATGTGTCTGGAAATAATATTTTTTTTTTTTTGTTTTTGCTCCTCTTATTTTATAAAGATGATACAAGTGCGGACCACCTGACACAAAGCGTTCATGGTACCTTTTGACGCCTGCAGTACTAGAGGCTCCACCTTTTTCACACCCTTTTGGAGGATGTTTTCTAACAGTTTTATTAAAATACGTGTCCGAAAAACGCTCCTTCCTTCCTTTATTTTTTTACATCCTGAAAAAGGGGTGTCAAAAGAAGCGCTCATTTACACGACGCCGCCGCCGCCGCGCCGCCGCCGCCGCCGCCCTCCTCGACTGGTGTCGCGCCGCCCGCCGCTCCGCTGCCGCTGCGTCGTCGCCGCATTTTTACCGACTTCAAAAAAAAGGAGGTTATCAATTCAACCCGTACGTATGTAATATTTCCAGAACTGCCCAGTTTTCATATATGTTAGTCTATATCAGCGTCTGAACACATGTGCCAAATTTCAAAAGTGTATGTATGTTTGTATTTATGTATGTAAGTATGTATGTATGTTTTAAACGACGAAATTATCCGCGAACAAACATAAAAAACATATATACGGTCGAATGAGAAACCTCCTTTTTTAGAAGTCGGTTAAACAAAAATAAATCAAGCACTAGCGAATGGCGCGGTGGTGGCGCGGCGGCGCGGCGGTGGCGTCGTGTACATGAGCGCTAAGGAGGTAGGTATTGCTAGCAGCAAAAGATTAAACAAATTATTTAATAGCTTTTGTTCGCACGATTCCATTGCCGCTGAATCTTATTTTGGTTTAGGCTTTCACGTAACAAATATATTCATTTTTGAATTGATGACGTAGACAGTTTTATTTATTTCATTTCACCAAGACCAAGGCTTTTACTCAAGAATTGATTCATTGTTTCAGACTTCCAGTCACGGTCGCTCAAATTCATATTAACCTCAAAACTTAGCCAAAGCCTACAAAATTATTGCTAGAACTTCACGAACAACCCCCTAAATCGTAAATTCGTATATTTAGCGTAACAAAAATGAAAATGAGTGTTGACGCGCTTCTGAACGAGTCACCCTAACACCGCCTGGCAACACTGCGTGCTGCAGCTACGGCCAATAGGAGCCCTCCGCCATGTCGTGAGCAATGCGCCGACCAATGGCGTGCCCCGGAAACACAGCTTCGACGCTCGCGGCTCGCCGGATGACGGCCGGCCGCCATTCTACTGAATCAACTCAATCAAACTATTCTCTCCATTCCATTTTTCTCAACAAAGTTTTTTTATAGTCCATAATCTCAAGAAACATTAATCATTGTATCAAACTAAAGCAAATATACAGCGTTTCTAAGTAAATAACGCATTTCTTTGTTCCATCACGAACAAAATTGGCGACCGTGACAGGACACGAGCCGCGTGGAGATTTGGAGAAGAAGACCGGAGGTGCCTACGTCTTGGAGCCGCCTAGCAGCCTAGGAAAAAGCTGTGGAGCCTGGACACTACCTGCGTGCTTGCTTGTCTGCCAAAATCATTACCTAACGTGAGCCCGTTCCTATTCATTTTCCTAATATTCTGTCCTCTTTTATCTGTGTTTTATACTTCGGGGATCAGTTCTAAAAGTGCCTTTAACCCTGAGCGTGCCGCCGACTGCCTAATTATACAGAAGGATTGCGCCAGCTAAACCTAATCACGCCATATCGTAGCGTTTTTTCATCATTCAAAATTGCACGTGCACGTGGTGTTACGAAAAGTTGTTTGTGAACCAAATATTTTATAACTTCAAATCCCGATCAGTCACTCTATTTTTGCACCATTAAAAAGACGCATCTCTGCCCCTCATTCGCACGCCTACCGCACACACGCTTAGTTGCATGACGTTGATTCCAGCGAAAGCAGTGGTGCGAGGTCAACGACCTGCAGCGCGCTTCATCTCTGCGCCTGCTGCTGCCTAGCTTCAATTGAGCTGCGCTGCTGGTCTCTTCCTTCGCTGAGGAGAAGCCGAGTTCTTCGCGGACCACGGAAGGAGGAGCGTATCGTACACAATTTAATTATTTTTTATTTTCCACCATCCCTTGACAACTTAAGCAATGGCTACTGAATCAGAACCTAACTTTAAAGAACTAATTGCCAAACGAGGATCCATTAAGGGACGCTTAACTAAATTTAAAACATATCTAGAATCCCTACAAAACAGTGAGAGTGTTTCCGCTGTGGAAATAAGTAAACTAGCCCTGAAGTTGTCAAGAGTGGAAGTATTGTTCAATGAATTCGACGGGCTGCAGAGTCGCATAGAAATACTTGATGAGTCAAATCTAGATGTAGAGTTATCTACACGGGATCTAATTGAGCAAGATTTTGATACTTGCATCGCTATTGCACAAAACTTAATTCAATCTAACAGCTCAACCTCCAAACAACCTGAGGGGACTTCTTGCTGTTCTCATAGTAATGGTTGCTCTAACAATAAAGACGACCATCTCAATAATTTAGGTTTCAAATTACCTACTATAAATATACCTAAGTTTGATGGTAGTTATTATAAGTGGCTGGAGTTCAAAGAGATTTACTCCTCATTGATCCATGATAATCCTAAAATACAAAATATTCATAAGTTCCACTACCTCAGCTCTTATTTGGAGGGTGAAGCTCTGCGAGTTCTAAGCAACCTAGAAGTGTCCAATACAAATTATACAGAAGCTTGGTCGCTCCTCTGCAGTCGGTTTGACAATAAGAGGCAATTAATTAATAATCATCTAAAATCCCTGTTTACCTTTGAGTCAATTCGCGAAACTGACAAATTTCTTAGATACATGATTGATCATGTGAATAAAAACTTACGTGCCCTCTGCACTCTAGGGCTCCCTACTGACAAGTGGGATGTACTAATTATTCATATTCTGGCGGCAAAGTTGGACAACAGCACTATGTTCAAATGGGAAGAACACCGGAACAATATATCTGAAATACCCACTTTGAATGAGTTTTTCTCATTTCTAAAAAATCGTGCAGACATACTTGAGATTGTTAATAAAAATAAAACGGATAAACATGCCGGAGCTAAACCACCAACCCAAAACTCAGCCTCTCACAACAACAAGACCGCTACCCAGACTCGGTCTCTTGTTGTAACGTCTAAAGGATCCTCATCTACATCCTCTCAATCCTCAGTGGAGTGTGTAGTATGCTCAGGCAAGCATCGTGTATATGAGTGCTCCGTATTCAAATCAAAAACACCTGAAGATAGGAATTCCTTGGTAACAACACATAATTTGTGCCGTAATTGTCTGAGGCCTGGTCATGATAGTCAGGCTTGCAAGCTCTCTGGTTCTTGTAAGACCTGTAAACAAAAACACAACTCGCTACTCCACTTACCTGAGTCAACCTCGTCCGTTCCCACCGAATCTAAATCTGTAGTCTTGTCTGCATTGTCTTCTTCAAGGGTTCTTCTGTGCACTGCTATGGTGCGATTAACTAATCCAAAAACTAATGAAACTATTAATATTAGATCTTTATTGGACTGTGGAAGCCAATCTTCCTTCATCACTGAGCGTGTGAAGCGCTTACTCAACTTATCTCCTCAGCCATCAAATATCAGTGTTTTGGGTATAGGTAACAACTCTCTAGACCTTAATCCTGAGCGCTGTTTCATAAAACTCCAATCCAATGCAACTTCTTTTGAGGTTTTAATGTGTTGTCTAGTATTGGATACTATAACTGATGACTTGCCCAAGCATCAATTCGATATTAGCTCACTTAATCTAAACAATTTTAAACTTGCAGACCCCAGCTTCAATGAGCCAGCACCTATTGACATGCTGATTGGCGCCGACCTGTTTTGGGACTTGATAGGTTCCGAACAGCAGTCGCTAGGCGTCAATAAGCCTAAGCTTAGGAACTCTAAGCTCGGATGGCTCATCGCAGGTCCTGCTTCTATTCAAAGTCGTACTCCGCCGCCTAAGTCTGTTGTGTGTAATTTTCTCTTACAAACGGAAAATGTCACAAACATACAGGAGGAGCTATCTAAGTTTTGGGAACTGGAAAGTGTCCCTAAAATCCAACCTCTATCAGAGGAACAAATTCTCTGCGAAAGGCACTATTTATCTACTACTTACCGTGAAGTCGATGGCCGTTTTTGCGTAGGTATTCCACTAAAGGACGAAGTTGATTGCCTAGGTGAATCCTACTTCATAGCAAAAAAAAGGTTCCTCAGTCTGGAAGCTAGATTTAAAAAAAATCCAGAGCTGAAGAAAATGTACTCAGACTTCATACATGAGTACGCTGACCTAGGCCACCTTTCCGAATCTACGGAGACTAAACCCTCTAACTCCTACTTTCTCCCTCATCATCCAGTCATGCGAGAGAAAAGTGAATCCACCAAACTTAGAGTAGTATTTAACGCGTCAGAACGTACTACTTCCGGTATATCGGTCAATGACCTCCAAATGGTAGGTCCTCAAATTCAGGATTCATTATTTAACATTCTTCTTCGTTTTCGCCAGTATCGCTACGTCCTGTCGGGAGACATAGAGAAGATGTATCGTCAGATAAATGTAAGGGAGTCTGATCGCAATCTCCAGCTCATACTGTGGCGCGACAATGAAGACGACAGGCTTCTTACTTTAAAGCTGAATACGGTAACGTACGGTTTTGCAAGTTCTAGCTTTCTTAGCACTAGGTGCATCTGGCAAGTCGGAGAGGAGTGCTCTGACGATAGAATCAAAACCATCATCCAAAAGGATCTTTACTGTGATGATCTCTTGACTGGCGCTGATTCAGAGGAAGAGCTTCGTTACATTCAGCGCTCAGTCTCTGAGGAACTTGCAAAAGGTTGTTTCCCTCTCAGAAAGTACCGGTCCAACTTACCTAATCTTCTGTCTCTTGACTCCATGAATTCTGAAGATCTTATTATAAGTAATGCTGCTAGCACCCTAGGTGTTGGCTGGTCTTCTCAAACGGACCATATTCACTTCCCTCTGGACTATACCCCTAACTCAATCTTCACTAAAAGAAGTATTTTGTCTTCAACCTTTAAAATCTTTGACCCCCTAGGCTTGCTCTCCCTTTGCACTATTAGCGCTAAGATACTACTCCAGAAACTTTGGTCTGAAAAAATAGACTGGGACGAACCTGTTCCCCGCTCTATCCAAGTTGCCTGGGAAAAATTCAGTCAGCAACTTACCTCTCTATCATACCTTAAGATCCCAAGACACGCATGTGCCAGTAACTCATGTGAAGTTGAACTTCATTGTTTTTGTGATGCTTCACAGTTAGCCTATGGATGCTGTGTCTACCTTAGATCTCTAGATAAGGATGGCAGCGTGCATGTTAACCTGCTGTGTGCCAAAGCTCGTGTAGCTCCTATCAAGGCTTGCACTATCCCTCGTTTAGAGCTCTGTGGCGCTCTGCTAGGTGCCGAATTGAGCTTCGCCGTCAGAAAGGCTTTACGACTAGAGCTAAAGCGTTGCTTGTTCTGGACTGACTCTAGTGTAGTGCTAGGTTGGATGAGATCGCCTGATAAAACCAAAACCTTTGTAGCTAATCGTATAGCGGCTATAGGTGAACTCACCGACTTAAACGCTTGGCGTCACGTTCCCACTAATGCGAATCCAGCAGACCTCGCTTCAAGAGGTGTGGAACCCCGAGAGGTCAAAGATTCGGCTTTATGGTGGCATGGACCTAGTTTTCTCAAGGAACCTGAATCATCATGGCCTTCTCTCTCAGCAGGAGCAGTAGTCGACCTGCCTGAGTTAAAAGCATTGCCCGCTTTGGTGGCGGAGGCTGCACCTGTAGTGCCTGTAGTCAACTTTGAAAGGTACTCAAAGTTGCTCACTATACAAAGAGTATATGCCAGGGTCTACAGATTTATCTATAATTGTAAAAATCCCACTAATAAGTCTACGGGAACCTTACAAGTTCATGAACTAGAAAAATCATTGACTACTCTCATTAAAGTAGCTCAAACGGAATCCTTCAAGGCAGAAATAAACAATTTACAAGCCAGTAGACCACTCAAAACTAATACTCACCTATGCTCATTAAATCCGTTTCTAGATGAGGTAGGTCTACTTCGTGTTGGAGGACGTATCGACACGTCTGCCTACCCCTACGATAAAAAACATCCTATTGTCTTAAAATCTAATCACTATTTCACAAAACTAATTTTTCAATCTATACACATTCAGCTTTTGCATGCTGGCCCACAACTCTAACTCTCGTCTGTCCGAGAGCGCTATTGGCCTATAGGCGGTCGCAAACTCGCTAGAGACGTAGTAAGAAACTGTGTTGTCTGTAGTCGATTTAAAGGAACAACCATGACAAATATAATGGGAAACCTACCCACTGACAGAGTAGAACCCGACTTCCCATTCAGTACTGTTGGCACTGACTTTGCCGGCCCTTTTCTCATAACAGATCGCAAGGGACGGGGATGCAAAATAACTAAATGTTATTTATGTATTTTCGTTTGCTTTAGATATAAGTGCCTACATCTAGAAGTAGTAAGCGAACTATCCAAAGATGCTTTCATACAAACATTAAAACGATTTATTGCTCGCAGAGGAGTGCCTAAGACTATTTATTGCGACAACGGTCGCAACTTTGTTGCCGCTGCCAAGGAAATTGGCAAATTTCTACAGTCTGATCATGACTCTATATGTGACTTTGCTGCCAGCCGAGGCATTGAATTTCGTTTTTCTCCCGTATACGCTCCTCATTTCAATGGTCTTGCGGAAGCCGGCGTCAAATCAGCGAAGTTTCATCTGTATAGAACGATAGGCCAATCTCATCTTACATTTGAGGAACTGACCTCTGTATTTACACAGATAGAAGCCATCCTAAATAGCCGCCCCCTTTGTCCTTTGAGTCCATCCCCCAACGATTTCCAGGCCCTTACCCCGGCTCACTTTCTGATCGGTAGACAAATGACAGCGCTCCCCTCACCAAGCTACCTGGAGTCCAGCACAAATCGGCTCAACCGGTTCCAGCGCCTCGAACAAGCCAAGCAGCACTTCTGGAACAGATGGTCATCAGAATACGTGTCCGAAATCCAGCAAAGGACCAAGTGGCGAGCAAAATGCCGGGATCTCCAGCTCGACGACCTGGTGTTGATAAAGGAAGACAACACGCCGCCGCTCTGCTGGCGCCTAGGAAGAGTCCGCCGTCTCTATATGGGCTCGGACAACACACCTAGAGTGGCTGATATAGCTACAGCTCAAGGCACCAAGAAGAGAGCCCTCAATCGTCTGGTTTTACTTCCAACCTCCGAAACACAAGAAGCTTGAAAGCTGCATGGAGCTTTCAAGGGCCGGGAAGATGTTGACGCGCTTCTGAACGAGTCACCCTAACACCGCCTGGCAACACTGCGTGCTGCAGCTACGGCCAATAGGAGCCCTCCGCCATGTCGTGAGCAATGCGCCGACCAATGGCGTGCCCCGGAAACACAGCTTCGACGCTCGCGGCTCGCCGGATGACGGCCGGCCGCCATTCTACTGAATCAACTCAATCAAACTATTCTCTCCATTCCATTTTTCTCAACAAAGTTTTTTTATAGTCCATAATCTCAAGAAACATTAATCATTGTATCAAACTAAAGCAAATATACAGCGTTTCTAAGTAAATAACGCATTTCTTTGTTCCATCACGAACAATGAGCACGCTTTGTTTATTCAAAGAATCTTTAACGGCTTCCGCGCAATTAATTCGCGGCCACAGAATATAAATCACTTGTACAAAACAATGGGAGCACTGCTGTTAATTACTAAATGCTGTACAACGTTTTAATATCTATATTTACATCTCGTTTAATCATGTTTATGTTTCTGAAATGATTATATGGTGGTCGCAAACCTTGTCTTTTGTGGGCATAAATATACATAAACTTTTACTTTACGGTATAAGCTGATAAATTCTTACCCAACAAACATTTACGTCGTTGAGTACACGTTTTGGTTGCAACTTATTTATCTAACTGAAGGCGCTAAAAGTTTCTTTTAAGAGTCAAATAATAACCTAATTAGTCGCATAGTAGTCTTAAACACGTCGGCCATTTGACTCCATGTCATGTAGTGATAGCTGTCGCGACGTGTATTCGAAGACTTCGTGTCGAGTAGGGACCCATCGCAACTATAAGTATCGATATCGATATAGTATCGGTATCGAAACAAAAATATCAAATTAGTAATAGCATCGAAACTCAAGTATCGATAAGAGTAAGTATCGAATGAATTTGGAGTTTCCCTACCTCTTTAAAGCGTCAGCGGCGTACATAACACCTTGTGGTAGAGGAACTCCTGCGATCTCCGGCGCTCGATGCATCTAGCTGCTACGGATAGAGAGGGAGGGAAGTAGTGCTACCTCCTTTACAACTATCACTCCCTTTGTGTCAGGCATCTTCGCCAATACCAGGCAACAATGTCCTATACGATCTTGCTCTCGACCATGGACTTACGGAACCACGGACAGAGAGGTTACCTGCAGCACTGACAGCTCGCTGCGACAAGATCCGGGTGCCGCATCTCCCAAACTGGACCCTCATCCAAGTAGTGCTATGCCGTGTCATCGGGAGCAGTCTCTGTGAGCGTCGGTGCCCTACTGATACGGCATACGAAGCATCCAGGTCCGATTCCGGGGTAAAGTGAGGACTCCATGTTATCTCTCCAGCCATTCCGCCATCCGCCATAAAGTTACCTACCTAAAAATCAGCGTATATCTTCTAGGGGACATAAGATAAGGCTTCACCATGGGTTTACATCACTGATCTCGGTTTATCTAGGCACTGGACAACAATCATCGGGGAATTGTAAAAATAAAACATTACTGGACATATTTACAAAAAAAAAAATACGTATCCTTCTTGACGTTTTGGCATGAACTTTCTGGAGAAACTTCCTTGGAAGCCGTCGCTCATTGTACGTTCAAATATTAAGGAGCACCTCAGGGGAAATGCGACAGGTAAATAAGAAACTACGGAAAACGGAGCTTGCCGACTTATTTTAGCTTTCATAATATTTCCATCCGAAATAAATCTCAGGTGGAGTTCAGGTTTACGAAAATAACAGTAAATATTTGTTTGATATTCAAGAATAATAACAATAAATAGAAAGTAAAGAAGCTTTCATGCAATAATATTATGTCCTTCATATAAGAATACGTCAGTAATATTATGCATTGGTATAGGTATTAACAACCAGCTTTCTCTAGGTTTATTGCAACATGGTTTTTTTACCAGAGGCATTGTTCTTAAACATTTGTTATACTTAATAATACTGTCTGTCTGTGGAAATTGTATTCAAAAGTACGTAGTGGCTATTTCACAAATTCGCACTAAGTGCTTCCAACCCTCCTTCATAATTTGCACATAACTCACTACTCTTGGTTGTGTTTGTATTTCCGAAAGCTTAGAAATCTCTTTAGTAAGAGCGAACAGGCTTTTTTTTTCTGGGTAAGCTCACTCCTCACATCTGGCCTAGACTAGATGTCAAGAGCTAACCCATAAAAAAAACGTGTGGCACTCGGTGACTGCCGCGGTAAAGCTATTGCATAGCATTTTTTATCAACTTATGCAATTATAATTTTTTATTTATTTATTATACCTATTTATTACTGTACTAATTAGGCTATGGTCAGCCATGTCAATCAAGTGAAACGTCAAGAAACGTTCTCCTCCTCCTCCTCCTCCCTCTCCCTCTCCCTCGTGCGTGCTGTCAGATGTGGTCAGGAAATTTCCTTAGGATTTTTCGTTACGTTTTTCGCGCGCGCTGAACTCAGAGCCTGCGATAAAAGCTATGCAATAGCTTAAAAACTATGACGGCGTTAGTTCTGGCACTAACCGCGCGCCATTATTAACAATCCAACACTAAAGTAGGTATAGTTTGACAACTTAACTCCGATCTTAACTTATTCTGAAACTGTTACTCGCAAGATTTAATCTCTCTACATTCATCTTTTTTGTGTAACATAAGATAAAATTTTCCAAGCTTCAATCCGTCCCCAGACATAGTACAGTCACAAACAGCAGGTAATTTCGAGCAGAGAGGAAGTTATTAGAGGCGGCAGAATGTTTCACACATTTAGGAGTTTTAGCACTTCCGACCTGCATTGTACTCACAGCTTATAGCGGCCATACACCATACTGCCTATCGTACAATCGGAATGACGATCGATTTGATCAAATTGGCAGTTCGTCCATATACACCATACACCATACTGCCTATCGTCCAATCGGCATGACGATCGATTTGATCAAACTTCAAATCGGCAGCAGTGATGCCAGCTTAGCAACTTTATAGCTAGATCTAGCTATTATTCGGTGACCGACAGCTACAATTTTATAAAAGTTGTGGCTTAACTTTTTAGCTACTGTTTTACCGACTTGTTTTTTTACCGGTCTATCCCACTGGTGGGAATCAGTTGGTAATACAAGTGAAGGTCGGAAAACATTTGCTTATCGTTAAGCAAATGTTTTCCGACCTTCAAGCGATTTTCGACCTTATTGACATTTATGCAAACACCGGATTTTAATGAAGGAGCAATGTTAGCTAACGAGAATGTGAGAAAAAACAAACTAAATTTTAAATGTCAATAAGGTCGAAAATCGCTTGAACCAGTTTTTTCCACTCCACTCCACTGTAAAAAGTGTCGTGACAATTTTTTCCGCCTAGCCCCCTTTCGCAACGCGCCATAAGGAACTTCGTTCCAAAAAAATAAACGTTTCGAATTGAGAACCTCCTCCTTTTTTTTACGTCGGTTAAAAAGTAGCTACCGAATATTAGCTAGATCTAGCTATAAAGTTGCTAAGTTGGTATCACTGCTGCCGATTTGAAGTTTGATCATTCCGATTTGATCAAATCGATTTGATCAAATCGATTTGATCAAATCGATTTGATCAAATCGGCATGATCATGCCAATTTGATGGATTCCACGCCCACACACGGTCAAATCTAACTGATCAAATCGGCAGCGTCATGCCGATTGTACGATAGGCAGTATGGTGTATGGCCGCTATTAGAATTTCTGAACCGAATGTGAATAAAGTGGCCATGCTTATCTTTCCATGACATTTTGATTTACACGAAAGTTACACCATAATTATTTTAACTTCCTTTACATGGATACATAAAAAAACTCTTTTATTTCGTGTAGAATAATCATTTATCATGTTTGAAAACCGGTTCCTGCAACCATCTATATCTATACATATAATAAAACTGTAGAAAAGAAGTTTTTGTACATTGAAAAAAAAAATAAAAAAATATAGCCAGGGTGTTAAAGGACAACCAATAGAACCGATTTCCAGCATTTTTAGAATTTTTGTCTGTTTGTCTGTTTGTCTGTTTGTCTGTTTGTATGTTTGGTTATTCGGGCATCACGTAAAATGTACGAAATCAATGTAGATAACTTTTATACACAACGATTAAGCGTAGCTTGAAGTAACATTTAGTTTTTGTTTCATTGCAATCGGTTCAGTCCATCAAAAGATATTTGAATTTAAAGTGATTCAGAAGTAAAATATTACGGTCAGTTCACACCGCGACGCGCAGTTCAGTAGCGCGATCTAGCTTCGAATAGAAAAACTACATATTTAAATAATTCATCTAAACCAACGATAACACGGTAGATGGCATTAAAAAAAAACCTGGAATAGAGCTGTTAAATTGAAGTAACATTAAGTTTTTTATTTCATCGTAATAATCAGTTAACACCTTACAAACAAACAATGTAAATTAATTAAAGCGTTTTAAAGGAATCGTAGGATGGGATAGGATGGGATAGGATGGGATAGGATGGGATAGGATGGGATAGGATGGGATAGGATGGGATAGGATGGGATAGGATGGGATAGGATGGGATAGGATGGGATAGGATGGGATAGGATGGGATAGGATGGGATAGGATGGGATAGGATGGGATAGGATGGGATAGGATGGGATAGGATGGGATAGGATGGGATAGGATGGGATAGGATGGGATAGGATGGGATAGGATGGGATAGGATGGGATAGGATGGGATAGGATGGGATAGGATGGGATAGGATGGGATAGGATGGGATAGGATGGGATAGGATGGGATAGGATGGGATAGGATGGGATAGGATGGGATAGGATGGGATAGGATGGGATAGGATGGGATAGGATGGGATAGGATGGGATAGGATGGGATAGGATGGGATAGGATGGGATAGGATGGGATAGGATGGGATAGGATGGGATAGGATGGGATAGGATGGGATAGGATGGGATAGGATGGGATAGGATGGGATAGGATGGGATAGGATGGGATAGGATGGGATAGGATGGGATAGGATGGGATACGATGGAATACGATGGGATACGACGGGATATGATTGGATACGATGGAATACGATGGGTCACGCATAGGTACGACCTGTTTCCTTGAAAGAATGACTTTCGCCCATGTCTGCTTACGTCCTGGGGCTGCCAGCGCCGGTAAAGGCAGGAACGGGCAGGCTCCGGAGTCCGCCCATACTACTTCTTCTCTTGCACGAGCATGCGGGCGGCGAGTATGCCTGGGTCGACGGCGCGTTGTGTTCAACACGCGCCTCAATGTGTCATCACAATGACGGGCTATCGAATTACCTTGACCCCGGAACGTAAAGGCCTATTATAGGATTTATAGGACACCGTGGATTTTAATCAGTACAAGTCTGACAGTCCCTCTTACCCTGCCCTGGGTGGGAGGACTCATTTGATGATTTACGTAGGTTACATCATTCTGGAGCATATTTATGTATGCTCCAGAATGATGGTTTACAGCTTATGTTGTTAATAAAGAAGCACTAAAAAATACATTGTTAAGTTCCGACATCCACGCGAACGAAGTCGCGGGCACAGCTAGTAAAACATAAAAGGAAAAATTAAAAAATCTCAACATTGTTTCTGCAACCAGTTATTAGTTTTAATTCTTATATTCTTTAAAAAGCCATTTATCCTATTTTATTCGAGAAGGAAGAATAAGAACGTTGACCCTATGTTTATTATAGATTGAGCAAAAAACCGTTACGAATTGTCTATGATTATTTATCTAATGTCACGTGGATAACACAATAGGTGCCATTTTAAATTCATAATTGTTTTGTGATCACGAACTTTAAAAATAACCTGCTAGAATGAACATAATGGGCGGCGAAACTAATAAAACCACTTGATGAGGCATAACAATTTTTTCAAGCAAATTGTTTCGCAATTTTGAGAGATTCATAAAATACGTACATACGCCAGCACATCAAGCTACCAAAATCTGCCAAATTTCTTCAATAGATTTTCAACCTTATCACAATAGTTGAAGGTTAGTGTTCGATTGGTAGAATCTGACAGTTTCGGGTAGGTTGACCTGCTGGCGATATTTGTTTGAAGTGAAAACTTCTTTAGCGGCGTTAACTTTTTTGTAATGGGTAAAAGATGTAAAACTCGCGTCAGGACACGTGACCCTGATTGAAAATTCGTAAGACCATCATATTGAGGCAAACGATATCTTGCATTTTAATCGTGCAACGCCATCTATCGAGCATATTTGAAAACATTTGTGATTTGACACTTGTACGACACTAACAAGATGTAACAATAGTAAAAAATGTTAAACTCGCGTCAGCACACGTGACCTGTCAGCAAGATGACGGGGCCCCCCTCTAGAGGGCCAAAGCCTGCCGGGGTCGCGGGACTTATACCATTACCGTGACCCTGGAACGTAAAGGGCTAATGAAGGACACCGTGGATTTTAGTCAGTAAAAGTCTGACAGTCCCTCCCGCCCTGCCCTGGGTGGGAGGACTCATTTGATGATTTTACCACGCTAAAAAAAAAGAAAAAAGTACCTACACGTGACCTGATCGAAAATTCGTAAGACGAACACGTGACCTGTGACCACGTGTTCCTGAGCAATTTTACTGCTCCCTCGGTAAGAGGAAGACAAGAAGCTTGATGGTGGCTACCGAATTCAAGATTTACTTAAACATGTGGACATTGTAAGAGACCCCTTTAGCTGGAGGCTCACTGGAGGCTCACACGCATCACCTCAAGATGCAGGTTTCATCTGGCTGTATTCATCGAAAGTGGTGAGGGAAGGGTCTGAAAAGACTGCTGCTGCTTTCTGGATCTTTGGCGATATCAAATACAACTTTCCAGATGTGAAAAGGTAAAACTGATTTTTCCCAAATTACAGACATTCAAGAGCAGATACCTCGAAAACTAAACAAGATATCGAAATGCTCACTGAACAAAACTTACGGGAAAATTCAGCTTTTATTTTGTCCATACATGCTTTGCCGTTAGGACGCATGGTTTCCGAGATATAAGCAAAAAACCAAAAAAATGGTACCTTAACCCCCGCCCCTCCCCCAAAGCTCAAGGGCTGGGGCGGGGACTTTTGATATGTTCACCTACTAAGTCCAAACAAAGTTACGTAGTCAAAAATTGTGTTCCAAGACTTTCCCTTCCCTCTATACGAGTACCATTGCCAGTTACAAAAGGTACGAAGTCGTGAAACAAACTTCAATTAGTATGGAATAATTGAAGTACGATACCACGTTCGGATAGGTTTAAAACCGCACTAAACCTGCAGTATCTGTATACTGATCTAGTTGTAAGCTTTTACGATTTTTATCGCGAAACATAAAGTTAATGTCTCGTATCGTATAGTTTAACTAGATAAAAAAGTCTGGCATTTAATAACTTTTTGCTTTTTGGTAGAATTTCCTTATTTTTTTGTTAAATTATAGGCTATTAAAGCAGGTGATAATTACCGAGAAGTTTTTTTTTTTATTTATTTAATTACCATCTTTGTATAATAGCTGTTCCTTGTATGAAACTGTTACCATTTGTGGGTTTTTCTTAACCGTATAGTTCGGTACCGGGTCCGAAACGGCCGCGACAAGTAAACCTACGCTGGCTCAATAGTGGGTCCGAAATGGGCAGACGTTGTAGTCATACGACATCCTCATTAAAAAATAAAAAAATATAATATTCTCTGCGTTAAATCCTATGAGTGCGCATTAATTAAGAATGTTAAATAAAAATCTGATTTGTTCACGCCATTAAAACTTCTACATTTACAACGCATTTTCTTAATTTACCATTACAAAATCCAAAAGTGTAAATACGATTTACGCCATTTTGATGGCAGTGCTGGGTTGGGCTAAAAATCATAAAAAATGTGGTTTCCGGATATCCAAGGTATCACTATAGAAGGGATGAATAACTCGTCATTTAGTATTGTAACGAATTCATACGTAATTCAACATAAATTAGCAGTGGTAATGAAGAATTTGATATCTGAACTCGAAGTTTCGCGCCACTTGTGTTTGTTTACATTTTTATTTTTCACTTGGATCACACACACGCTTATACTCAATAACAATTACGATAAATATCATGCCAAATTTTATAAATTACGTAAAAAAGCCCAGATCTTAGCTTAATTCTCTAATACAGGGCCAAAAACACGAATTTTTCATTACCACTACTCAATTTGTATTCGTAATCGACAACCATGTTATTTTTTTTAATCGTAATGATGTGTGAAAGCGAGTATTCTAATCGATTCCATAATTGATTTTTTTGTCAACTCGAGTGAAATAAATAAGGAATTTAAGAAATCGATTCATAAAAATTAAAATAAATTCGTTTTAAGCTTAGAATACAATTATTATCCATTGTATTCTTTTTTAAAGCTATAAAATAATTTTACGTGCATTGTAATTACCAAAAAACAAAAATAGACAAAGGAACAATGTCAGTAATAAATGTTTGAATGCGCGCCAATTTATTAATTCCAAAATTTGAATTAGGAATGCGCTCGCTGATGTACTCGCTATTCAAAATAATAACATTTTAATTTATTAGCTATTTTTTTTAATGTACAGACGCCAGGCAGATCAACCTACCCCAATCTGTCAAATTTTACCAATCGAACATTGACCTTCCAATATTGTGATAAGTTTGAAAATCTATTAAAGTTTGTCAGATTGAGGTAGGTTGATGCCAGCACATCAACCTACCTCAATCTGTCAAATTTCTTCAATAGATTTTCAACCTAATCATAATAGTGGAAGGTTAATGTTCGATTGGTAAATTTTGACAGATTTGGGTAAGTTGACCTCTGCTGGCATGCATACAGATCAATACTGACGATTCGTCAGTATCGACACCAGTATAATAATATTTTTATTTAGGTATTTGTTAAGGATACTTTAGATGTGATGCTGTCGCGACTTAACTTCAGTAAAACACACTGTTATAGTTTAAAATCTTTTGATGATTCTCTTCCTGGGTGGAGCCGAAGGAGAAGTCAGAGACTATTACTAACTAAAAATACCTTGTTCCTTTACATGCCTTTTGCGTTCCAGGACCGCAGTACCCTTTCAATGGTTTCAATACAATTCCGTGAGCCCGGCACGCGTTTGGCACTATTATGGCCTCGTCAGTTCGCTGATAGTTCCTTGAAGGTCGCTTGGAACACGACGCGCATTCGTCTCAGGCCTAGTCCTTGATCGGACGGTGAGTTACCCAATACTCGTCGTTCGCAAGCCCGCAACTACAATCGCAAAAATTAAGTCTGCGTCTTTAGATTTTTGTAAAATCAATTTGCTTGTCAGGAATCGAGGTTGTAAATTAAAATAAGAACACACTTATACACTATTCGATAGGGTCGTTGTTAAGGATCAAATTCGGTGAAGTATTAATAAAAAATTTAGTCATCGTACGCAGATCAAAATTCGCGCCAATTTACTTAAAGTTCGAATTTCAAAAATTTCGTTATGTATTTGTACCGCGAGGTGATTATAAAAATTTGAAATGAGAACACGATGTAGTGAGCTATGGCCATTAACTAAAGTTTGAATTTTAAAAAACCTTTTGCCATACGTTTGTCGCATGTAATTACTTCACTAAACATTGATGGTTTGATTGCTGGAAATTAATATGTCAATTTAATTTTTATGCTGTAATTTTATTTTTTATCAAAATCAGCCACGAGACTTCTTTCAGTATTTTTCGCTATTCCTCATAGATTCTAATTTAGCCATTCACGCCCAGTTGGAAATTCAATTTGTTTATTACTGCAAGGAATCATTTGGAAGTACTCCCATCTCTTACTCCAGCATTTGATCCGTACCCGGTGTTTGTCTTTCCACGTTTTTTAGATTCGTTTTTATAGTGAAACAATCAGATAAATTGAAATTAATTACCGAAGACACAGTATAGGTAAAATTATATGGTTGAATTTAAATTCAAAATGAAAAAGTCAAAAAAAAAACACACACACGTTTGGCCTCCATTGAAATACCGATATTTATTTCCATCTAAATCATAAATTAAAAATTAAATAATTTATTGTGTAATAAAAAAATCATCAAACGAAATAATACCCAAAATATTATCTATACTAATATTATAAAGCTGAAGAGTTTGTTTGTTTGTTTGTTTGTTTGTTTGTTTGTTTGTTTGTTTGAACGCGCTAATCTCAGGAACCACTGGTTCGAATTGAAAAATTCTTTTTGTGTTGAATAGACCATTTATCGAGGAAGGCTATAGGCTATATAACATCACGCTATCACCAATAGGAGCGGAGCAGTAAAGAGAAATGTTTCAAAATCGGGAAAATGGATTCCATTTCGAGAGCTTCCGTTGCGTGCGCTGCGTAAACGGTTAAAGATACGCAAAAATAATGTACTACGGAATTATTCCTGATAAAAAGTTCTAAAATGAAGTCCGCGAAAGCATACATTTATCTTTTAAGGTTAAGTCATTATGGGGTGCTAAGACAGGAAACCTCCACGTGCGCCCGTGGACTGGAGTTCCCTCTCGGATACGTCCGGGGGGAAGACCAGTTTTTCGGGCCGGTGCGCCCTGGGATGCGGGCAAAAACTGTCCTTAGGCACTGTGTGCCTAAGGGGTTTCTTTGCCCGTATGCAAATAGCCTGTCGGGTGGACGCTCCAACGCGTGTCCCTCTGAACAGCAGAGGGCACAGCGGCGGAGCGGGCTTGCGGACGGTGAGTAATGGGTATGCTCGCCGTCCGAAGGACCAAGCCCGGGTCGGTGGCGCGTCGTGTTTCACGCGTCACCGACGGGGCCCCTTATGGGGCCAAATGCCTGCCGGGGTCGCGGATTTTTCTTAATCCAGGATACCGTGGCCTCGGAACGTAAAGGGCATCCGACGGAACACGGGTGGATTTTAGTCAGTAAGAGTCTGACAGTCCCTCCCGCCCCACCCAGGGCGGGAGGACTCATTTGATGATTTTGCCACCCTAAAAAAAAAAAAAAAAACGGTTAAGTCATTATAACCTTTTTTATGGAAATCAAATGCATTACTTGCGAAGGTATTTTCATTAACACAGTAATAATCCTAATAATAACCTAATATTATAGGATGGGATAGGATGGGATAGGATGGGATAGGATGGGATAGGATGGGATAGGATGGGATAGGATGGGATAGGATGGGATAGGATGGGATAGGATGGGATAGGATGGGATAGGATGGGATAGGATGGGATAGGATGGGATAGGATGGGATAGGATGGGATAGGATGGGATAGGATGGGATAGGATGGGATAGGATGGGATAGGATGGGATAGGATGGGATAGGATGGGATAGGATGGGATAGGATGGGATAGGATGGGATAGGATGGGATAGGATGGGATAGGATGGGATAGGATGGGATAGGATGGGATAGGATGGGATAGGATGGGATAGGATGGGATAGGATGGGATAGGATGGGATAGGATGGGATAGGATGGGATAGGATGGGATAGGATGGGATAGGATGGGATAGGATGGGATAGGATGGGATAGGATGGGATAGGATGGGATAGGATGGGATAGGATGGGATAGGATGGGATAGGATGGGATAGGATGGGATAGGATGGGATAGGATGGGATAGGATGGGATAGGATGGTATAGGATGGGATAGGATGGGATAGGATGGGATAGGATGGGATAGGATGGGATAGGATGGGATAGGATGGGTTAGGATGGGATAGGATGGGATAGGATGGGATAGGATGGGATAGGATGGGATAGGATGGGATAGGATGGGATAGGATGGGATACGATGGGATACGATGGGATACGATGGGACACGATGGGATACGATGGGACACGATGGGATACGATGGGACACGATGGGATACGATGGGATACGATGGGATAGGATGGGATACGATGGGATACGATGGGACACGATGGGATACGATGGGATACGATGGGATACGATGGGATACGATGAGATACGATGGAATACGATGGAATACGATGGGATACGATGGGTCACGCATAGGTACGACCTGTTTCCTTGAAAGAATGACTTCCGCTATGTCTGCTTACGTCCTGGGGCTGCCAGCGCCGGTAAAGGCAGGAACGGGCAGGCTCCGGAGTCCGCCTATACTACTCAGGTCCCAGAGGCGTTTAAACGTAGATTTTTCTCTTGCACGAGCATGCGGGCGGCGAGTATGCCTGAGTCGACGGCGCGTTGTGTTCAACACGCGCCTAAATAATAATAATAATAATAATAATAATATTCCACAACTATCACACAACGCCATCTAGTCCCAAGCTAAGCAGAGCTTGTGTTATGGGTACTAGACAACTGATAAACATACTTATATATTTCTAAATACATACATATTATAGATAAACTACACCCAGACACAGAACAAATGATCGTGCTCATCACACAAACATTTGTCCTGGGTGGGAATCGAACCCACGACCTCCGGCATAGCAGTCAGGGTCACTAACCACTAGACCAACAGGCCAGTCAATGTGTCATCACAATGACGGGCCCCCCCTTAGAAGGCCAAAGCCTGCCGGGGTCGCGGAACTATCGAATTACCTTGACCCCGGAACGTAAAGACCTATTATAGGATTTATAGGACACCGAGGATTTTAATCAGTACAAGTCTGACAGTCCCTCTGATCCTGCCCTTGGTAGGAGGACTCATTTGATGATTTACGTACGCATATTTATGTATGCTCCAGAATGATGGTTTACAGCTAATGTTGTTAATAAAGAAGCACTAAAAAAAAACATTGTTGAGTTCCGACCTCCACGCGAACGAAGTCGCGGGCACAGCTAGTAAAAAATAATCTTCAGGTTCAGTTTCATAGATGTATTGCATGGACTAAGCTAACTATAGTCAAATAAGCAGATAAATCGGTCCATGCTCTATGTCTTGTTTTACTTTTTTTTCCATGTTCGATTATATTGCGAGTATCGATTAGGCTGAATGAACCTTTTTAATCGTTTTAATGAACATTGGGATTACGGCAGCACTAAGAAGTGTCATGTTGCAACATAGTTTTTGGTAATTTTTATCAAGACTTTGTTTCGTTATTATTATGAAATTATAATATAATAATATAATATTCCACAACTATCACACAACGCCATCTAGTCCCAAGCTAAGCAGAGCTTGTGTTATGGGTACTAGACAACTGATAAACATACTTATATATTTCTAAATACATACATATTATAGATAAATTACACCCAGACACAGAACAAATGATCGTGCTCATCACACAAACATTTGTCCTGGGTGGGAATCGAACCCACGACCTCCGGCATAGCAGTCAGGGTCACTAACCACTAGACCAACAGGCCAGTCAAAATGAAATTATGTATGAACACTGGCAAATTTAATCATGCATGTAGTAAGTTACTTTATTTATTTCACTGTATAACCGTTTTTTATCACGTGGGAAGCTTGTTTATGTACTATATTTTCAGCACATCTAAATTATCTAGTTTTTGGAATGATGTAGCATTTTGAATGTTACACACATTTTACAGTAGAATCACGCAGTTTTAGTGACCTCAACACGTTCTTAGAGATATTGGTCACAAACTTATCGTATGAAATAGCTGTAGCAATATAATTTTGATTGAAAATCGGATGCTGAAAATGTACAAAAAATCTTGAGTGTCGTCTTAAATTTCGAATCACCCGGTCGACTCAGCTAATGTGTCATGTGTCAAAATGTTGTCGTGCAGAGTGGTTAAATAACATAATTCGTATAAAATGTTAATTTTAAGTTTTGGTTACAGTGCCAATTTTTACGCTTGAAAACAAAATGTTACTAGTGTTCAGTAAGATTTACTGCAAGATATTATGCATTTAACTACTAAATTAACAAACCTAATAATAGTTCAAATAAAATAACTTTCTCTTTTTAACAAAGAGCATCAAAAAATTCATCCACATCGCTGTCAACGGGATACTCGTAAGTGCCCAGAACGCTGGCAGCATTGCCACCATTTTACTGCAAAAACGTTAGTCAATGTTCATTCGATTGTCCATTGAAAGTTGACATACGAGGAGCTGGCGAACAAAACCGGAGTAGTCCACTCAAATTTCAAAAGCATTTTTTTTTCGAATCGTGGTGTTTAAGACCTGTTGCGTCTGTTCCTGTTAATATTTTCAATCAAAACCGGCTCTAAGTTAGCCAAAACAAGCTTTTAAAAGTGCATTTTCAAACAAAACCGGATCAGTCCGACATCCAACAAAACGGTTTTATAAATTTCATCAATTTTCATTCTGAAGCGGATTTGTTCTTTCAAGTATTCATTTCTTCACCATATTTTCAATCAAAACCGGAAATGTACAGCAAAAATAAACACGAGGTAGACAATGTCTGTATTTTTTGGACGGCAACACTAGTATTAATCTGGCAACTAAAATATGATTAAAAAAATTACACACTCGTATTACGGAAGTTGTAATCTGATTTTTTTCCAAAAAAATACAATTAACCTTTCAAATCTATACTTTTTGTTTGATTTGAAGTTCCTCTTTTATAGAAAACCGGATTTGTCGGTACTAATAAAACTGGCCTTTTTTTTAGCGTGGTAATATTTATCATCAAATGAGTCCTCCCACCCCGGTCAGGGCGGGAGGGACTGTCAGACTTGTACTGATTAAAATCCACGGTGTCCTTCAATAGCCCTTTATGTTCCGGGGTCACGGTAATGAGATAAGTCCCGCGACCCCGGCAGGCTTTGGCCCTCTAGAGAGGGCCCCGTCATCATGCTGACGCTCTTTGAGGCGCGCGAGGAACACAACGCGCCGTCGACCCGGGCATGGTCCATGCGGACTTGTCACAAGTTTGCAATCAGAACCTGATAAGTACACCTTTTTCAAACAAAACCAGATTAGTCCATTTTTATTTTTTTTTATTTCTTGAATAACTTCTAGAATATAAAAGTTAAAAAAATAATAATTACTGATTCAACAATAGATCGAATCCACCTACCTATAATAGTGTAATGTTATGTTATTAATCATTTCCATATATTGATATTAGTTTTTTACCCATTGTGTAAAATTTATTTTTGCGGACTAATCCGGTTTTGTTCGCCAGCTCCTCATACGTTATCTATGTATAGAGATTCCTCAAGACATAGAGATTCGGGCACGCCGCAATCGCGGCGGTAAGACCCCTCTCTGAGGAGTGGCTGGAAAGGCGTAGTAACGGCGTCATGACCTACTGCATGACGCAGGTCCTCACCGGACATGGAAGTTTCGGGAGGTACCTGTGACGGATGGAAGGAAGAAACGCCTGGATGTCACCACTGCGAAGATCGCCCGGAGGACACAGTGGAGCATACGGTGCAGGACTGCCGCGCTTGGGTAAAGTACCGCCGTGTCCTCACGGCAGCGATAGGCGGAGACCTCTCGCGCCCGGCATTAGTCGAGGCCTGACGGCTGCGGGTCGAGACGGAGTGGGAAGCGGTCGCCTCCTTCTGCAAAGCAGTTATGCTCGCCAAGGAGGAGGCGGGCCGTGAGAGAGAGAGGACAGCGTCCTCCCTCCGCCCCAGCCGCAAATACTATATTTGATAGAAAAAAAGAAGGTAACCCTACTGGTGGTAGGTACCTACTAGTAGGTTACAAATTCTGGTAAATGAAGGTAGCTTAAATTAAGGAAACCCGCTGCCTCCTAAACTAGGGGAAAACCTGTGACTTAGGAGTCAGAAAATTAATTCTAATAGCTTTTGTTCGTTTGATAGCCTGAGTTCCGTAATGGGAGCACTTTAAATATGAGAAAGGTGGTGTTAGACTTTACTTATTAAAACGTTATACATAAACCAAACTTCCTTCAGTTCTTTTTTGCGTTTTCAGGGCCGCAGCGCCCTTTCAAGACAGGTCTGCGAAGCTTTGGCTGAACATGACGTCCTGGGTTCGAAACCCAAAAATGATTAGGTTTTTCCATAAGAAATGTGTCAGAGTAACCTCGATATCTGAACTGCTTTGATTCTCTAGATATATCGCTTTTTTTTTGGATTACTGGCTTTATTTTATGTTGTTATATATATTTATCTTTATGTAGACATCCGGTTACTTGATAGTGAAGTGACGACTTCCATTACCCACGACACGTCATTAAAATGTATCAAAAAACTGTCGCGGATGAAAGCATTTTCAATTTATTTGACACTCCTCTCATTTATGATAACATGACTGGCGTAAGCTGATCCTTTGTAACACGAAAGGGCTTCAAACTTAAGGAGTCATCATAAACTGGTGCCCATGGCGTATAAAAACATGGAGTCGAATGATTTGCGGAAATTACTGTTTAATTGGGTTATTGGGTATGGGCGTCGCATGCGCAACCGGTTGGTGGCGGATGCACACTGCGATTGTCTTGTCCTATAATCGCGGCGCCAATAATGGTTCGGATTCGATCGGTTAATATCGTATCGACTTACGATCACTGTCCTTAATGGAACTGGATCCAGTTTACGGCGACTTGAGATTCTAATTAATATTAAGACCGTCCTGTTCAATTGAGGTTCAAGTTGCTTGTCTGATCATAAATTCGAGCTGAGAGGGATACCTTTAGGCGCTCGATGTTGCCAGAGTCGCGTGTAAATGGCGCGGTCAAAGACCTTTAATGAAACCTTCTTCTGTGTTTGATGAGTTGACTTGATCAGAGACAAAAAGATAATGTTATTCTGCAGTTATAATGATACCTTTAAATACAATTAAGGTCGTCACATCGCGTTTCAATATTGATTAAAAATAATATGACTTATTGGTCACATTTGGTTGGCGGCACGAGCGACATAATATATTGCTGGGTTATTCTATCACACACGACAATATGAAATACTAGCTGTGCCCGCGACTTCGTTCGCGTGGAGGTCGGAACTCAACAATGTTTTTTTTTAGTGCTTCTTTATTAACAACATTAGCTGTAAACCATCATTCTGGAGCATACATAAATATGCGTACGTAAATCATCAAATGAGTCCTCCTACCAAGGGCAGGATCAGAGGGACTGTCAGACTTGTACTGATTAAAATCCTCGGTGTCCTATAAATCCTATAATAGGTCTTTACGTTCCGGGGTCAAGGTAATTCGATAGTTCCGCGACCCCGGCAGGCTTTGGCCTTCTAAGGGGGGGCCCGTCATTGTGATGACACATTTAGGCGCGTGTTGAACACAACGCGCCGTCGACCCAGGCATACTCGCCGCCCGCATGCTCGTGCAAGAGAAAAATCTACGTTTAAACGCCTCTGGGACCTGAGTAGTATAGGCGGACTCCGGAGCCTGCCCGTTCCTGCCTTTACCGGCGCTGGCAGCCCCAGGACGTAAGCAGACATAGCGGAAGTCATTCTTTCAAGGAAACAGGTCGTACCTATGCGTGACCCATCGTATTCCATCGTATTCCATCGTATCTCATCGTATCCCATCGTATCCCATCGTATCCCATCGTATCCCATCGTGTCCCATCGTATCCCATCCTATCCCATCGTATCCCATCGTGTCCCATCGTATCCCATCGTGTCCCATCGTATCCCATCGTGTCCCATCGTATCCCATCGTATCCCATCCTATCCCATCCTATCCCATCCTATCCCATCCTATCCCATCCTATCCCATCCTATCCCATCCTATCCCATCCTATCCCATCCTAACCCATCCTATCCCATCCTATCCCATCCTATCCCATCCTATCCCATCCTATCCCATCCTATCCCATCCTATCCCATCCTATCCCATCCTATCCCATCCTATCCCATCCTATCCCATCCTATCCCATCCTATCCCATCCTATCCCATCCTATCCCATCCTATCCCATCCTATCCCATCCTATCCCATCCTATCCCATCCTATCCCATCCTATCCCATCCTATCCCATCCTATCCCATCCTATCCCATCCTATCCCATCCTATCCCATCCTATCCCATCCTATCCCATCCTATCCCATCCTATCCCATCCTATCCCATCCTATCCCATCCTATCCCATCCTATCCCATCCTATCCCATCCTATCCCATCCTATCCCATCCTATCCCATCCTATCCCATCCTATCCCATCCTATCCCATCCTATCCCATCCTATCCCATCCTATCCCATCCTATCCCATCCTATCCCATCCTATCCCATCCTATCCCATCCTATCCCATCCTATCCCATCCTATCCCATCCTATCCCATCCTATCCCATCCTATCCCATCCTATCCCATCCTATCCCATCCTATCCCATCCTATCCCATCCTATCCCATCCTATCCCATCCTATCCCATCCTATCCCATCCTATCCCATCCTATCCCATCCTATCCCATCCTATCCCATCCTATCCCATCCTATCCCATCCTATCCCATCCTATCCCATCCTATCCCATCCTATCCCATCCTATCCCATCCTATCCCATCCTATCCCATCCTATCCCATCCTATCCCATCCTATCCCATCCTATCCCATCCTATCCCATCCTATCCCATCCTATCCCATCCTATCCCATCCTATCCCATCCTATCCCATCCTATCCCATCCTATCCCATCCTATCCCATCCTATCCCATCCTATCCCATCCTATCCCATCCTATCCCATCCTATCCCATCCTATCCCATCCTATCCCATCCTATCCCATCCTATCCCATCCTATCCCATCCTATCCCATCCTATCCCATCCTATCCCATCCTATCCCATCCTATCCCATCCTATCCCATCCTATCCCATCCTATCCCATCCTATCCCATCCTATCCCATCCTATCCCATCCTATAATATTAGGTTATTATTAGGATTATTACTGTGTTAATGAAAATACCTTCGCAAGTAATGCATTTGATTTCCATAAAAAAGGTTATAATGACTTAACCGTTTTTTTTTTTTTTTTTTTAGGGTGGCAAAATCATCAAATGAGTCCTCCCGCCCTGGGTGGGGCGGGAGGGACTGTCAGACTCTTACTGACTAAAATCCACCCGTGTTCCGTCGGATGCCCTTTACGTTCCGAGGCCACGGTATCCTGGATTAAGAAAAATCCGCGACCCCGGCAGGCATTTGGCCCCATAAGGGGCCCCGTCGGTGACGCGTGAAACACGACGCGCCACCGACCCGGGCTTGGTCCTTCGGACGGCGAGCATACCCATTACTCACCGTCCGCAAGCCCGCTCCGCCGCTGTGCCCTCTGCTGTTCAGAGGGACACGCGTTGGAGCGTCCACCCGACAGGCTATTTGCATACGGGCAAAGAAACCCCTTAGGCACACAGTGCCTAAGGAGAGTTTTTGCCCGCATCCCAGGGCGCACCGGCCCGAAAAACTGGTCTTCCCCCCGGACGTATCCGAGAGGGAACTCCAGTCCACGGGCGCACGTGGAGGTTTCCTGTCTTAGCACCCCATAATGACTTAACCTTAAAAGATAAATGTATGCTTTCGCGGACTTCATTTTAGAACTTTTTATCAGGAATAATTCCGTAGTACATTATTTTTGCGTATCTTTAACCGTTTACGCAGCGCACGCAACGGAAGCTCTCGAAATGGAATCCATTTTCCCGATTTTGAAACATTTCTCTTTACTGCTCCGCTCCTATTGGTGATAGCGTGATGTTATATAGCCTATAGCCTTCCTCGATAAATGGTCTATTCAACACAAAAAGAATTTTTCAATTCGAACCAGTGGTTCCTGAGATTAGCGCGTTCAAACAAACAAACAAACAAACAAACAAACTCTTCAGCTTTATAATATTAGTATAGATGACCGCATTACGAAACTCCTGACTGAATGTTTTATACAATAACGTAATTTGTGAACGCCATTATGCTAATTTATTGACGTTTTTATGTTCTCCGGCGCTTCGACGGCGACACGAGACGATTTGCGTTCAAAAGTCGCCATCTTGATAAATCATTATGAGACTGTGACAGTTGAAATATTAAGCCTTCCAATAAGCCACTAACTTTTGTATTATGTTAATTGTTAGACATATAAAAAATAACTCACTGGCTAATATTTTGATTGGCCGAATTTTTTTATTATTAATGCCGATTTATAATCGAAACTTGATACGGATGATATTATAATTGTTTGATTGTGAAACTTTAAACTCTTGCTATTTATATTACGTCTTTATTTTTAAGGTTACCTATTCACAATGGATATACGTAAACTAATACCTACTTACCTCTGTAACAAAGGTTATCTGTGTCAATAAACTTTTTTTATTTTTATTTAATTAAAGAAATGCCATGGTAGGAGTAGGTATATAATGCAGTTACATGAACACAGCATGTTAATAATGTGGCAGGTGATGTGGTCCAGATATAGGTATGTGGACCACAACACCTGCTAGCTATGGAGTATAGTGTCACCCGTTTGCTTCGGCTTGTCGTGCATAATGAAATAGTATTGATTGGAGCGACAGACAACCGGCGACCTTGGCCGTATCAATGAGTATGGCTCCTATTCATTATACGAAGGAGATGCCAAAGGGAGTAATTGAAGTTGCTTCTATAGTCATTTCTTTGGGTAATACGAGAGCTTTACCAAAATATTGTACTACATAAGTAGTACTACATAAGTAGTACAATTACGGTACAAATTGCAAAAAACTATGAAATCATTAGTAGATGTCACCCTTTTTGTAGTAAATTCTTAGGTTATCTTAAGGGCGCATAACCAGAAAGTTGGCAACGTCGCAAATAGCTGTCAAATATTTACAAGTTTAAATTAATTTTGTAAATTTACTGTATGAAAATAAGAAATATGGCTCTGTTGTGCACTAAAACATTGATTAGGGAATGCAATAATTAATATCTTACCACCGAATAATTATATAGTTTTAGATGTAATAAAAGTATTTGGAAACCTTACAAATGCTTTTTTTTACACCTGAAACGGTTACAACCAATTCAGTGTTTTAATTGCATTCCTATATCAATGTTTTAGTGCACTACAGAGCCATATTTCTTATTTCCATACAGTAACATTGCTAAATTAATTAAAACTTGTTAATATTTGACAACTATTTGCGACGTTGCCAACTTTCAAAATATGCGATCTTAGGTAAGGCTGACCAAAATAATGGATGGTAGATACATCTTCATTGTCTGGTATTAATACATTACAAGGTACCTACGTTTGGTCGAGGACAGGTCAGATCGCTCACTATCTTTTACGGTTAGAAATACAAAATTGGATACAGTATTCCCATTTGCAACAGAAGGCTAATACGCCAAATGGACTTTTTTGACAAACCTATTTTTTTTTACTTCTCTTTGCTAAACTAAACCAACTTCTGATATGATGCTGTGTTGAAAATATCATTGACTTTCGCTGGAAATTAAAATCTATCTCGATCGCAATCCTGATCCCGATATTTGTCTAACTTCCAATCGAATTAGCCTTAGAATTAATATCCAATCAGAAGCAGCTGTCAAGTAAAACGGTTCAGGATTTGGATTGAGATAGGTTTTTTTTTTACCCGACTGCGCGACGCAAAGGAGGGTAATGTGTTTATCAGTCTATGTAGGTATGTATGTTTGTTTCTATGTGGCGTTCTAGAGACCAAATGCGTAGGCCGATTTTGATAATTCTTACGTCAATCGATTCGTCTTAACCTTGCGAGTGTCACTAAAGACATGACAGTAATCAAAATTCACCACAGGTAAAAGTCGATGAACTATATCAAGTGGGGTATCGTTGAATAGGTATTTTAAAATCATCTTTAGGTTTCTTTTATAATTTTTATTTTAAATAATAGTTTAGGATATATAACGATTTAAAGTTGTTTAACAAAACAATCATTCTCGCAATTTTCTTACTTGTTTATTGATTTAAGTTTTTATTTCAAGTATAAACGATATACAAACAAAAAATACAGTGAAAAATGAATCGTAACTAAAAAGTATAAAATAAAATAAAATATTTGAAGAAGAACAAAAAACCCGACTGCGTCATAAAAACTAATTTTAAAAAATACGTAAAAAAATAACGTAAATAAAAACTAAAAAGAAAGAAACAAGCCCAACAGAACAGCAGGAAGAAGCAGAACAGAACGACTCACAGTCGGGGCCCATTTAAATTTTACCAATCAAATCTTCCCAAGGGGCCCCGACTGTACTTGATTGGACAGTTTTTATGGAGAGGCTGTTTTTTTCATTTCCTGAAAAAAAAATTGTTGAAGATTGTTCAGTTTCGTCTACTGAGCAAGCCCTGAAAGTTTGCGGAGGGCTGTCCCTTACACCCAGTGTGGCCAGTATAATTATGTACCATTATTTATACAATCATAGAGTTATATTCCCGCAGTTTCTACTGCACCTTTTGAAACTCACCGGTAACGTACCTCTTAGGTTCATCGGTTAATGAGTCATGCACTCTACTTGGTCATAGGACCTCCTTGCAGCCCGCGGCGAGAATTACCTACAGCCATGTTAGGCGAGGCACAGACTGCACGGAATAACAACTGGTCACGCGGACTAACATCTGCACTCCGCTTAAGTAAATAAAAATATCACTTGTAGTTCTTTCTATTATTTTTTTTCTTTTTTTCTTCTATGCAAGCATTTGCAGGTATTTCTTGCATTGCATCGCCTAAATGAGCCTTCAGGTAGGCCCCGTAGGTATTTGCCCGGTATTTTCTATACGAATACAATAAGAACAAAAGCGTCAATGGCCTCCATCTAACTATCGGATTTCTCAGCAGGGTATAACTTCAGTTTCTTTAAAACATAATGTAATAAATATAACCAGTACCCTTAGCACGAGTTTTCAGTATTTGAGACGTAAAGTAAACTGGAACTTTGACAATTTCAAATTGACAACTTACAAGGAAAAAAATAGTTCCTTCTTCGCACACCAGAGGCGCTGTTCCATTTTTTCATACAAGAAACGCTGTAAATACTGAAAAGACGCTGTAAAGTAAAAGAGTGAAAACTCGTGCTAAGGGTACTGTTATCTCAAAAATGTAAGGCAGAGGTATACCTAATCTACACTAAAATTGATGTCCCATGTAATAAGGGCTTCAAATATTTAAGGTATTATCTTCATCCATATAGTTTTAACTAGTTGAATTTTTTGTGACCATGTTATGATGGATGTGATGGAACGTATGGATTTTTGCACATTGAAGTACATTTCTCTAAAAAGAAAAAGTCCCAGCAAAATAACCCACATAAAAACTATATTATTCACTAAACCAGTACATTTACACATACAATAAAAACGTAAAATAAATAAATTTGAAACGCCCAGCAATAACTTTAGTGTTCCCGCATTCCGGGGCTGGTTTGAAATGAATGTGCGCAAGAGTGGATCATGCGGGCTTGTTGCGCGAACGCAGACAGGCGCTATTGTACTCTTTTTACTTTTACCACACTTTTACACACAATTTATGGTACTACATGTGGTTGTGGTATTGCTATGTTAAAATACATTTAAAAAACTCACAATAAAATTGCCTTAAGATCTTTTTGAATATCACAAAGCAAAACTTTCGCGACGCATTTAAGTTAATGCGTAGAATATTTATAAAATATCACAAAGCATCTCTATGAGCAGTGGTGGTCCAGTGGTATCGGCCCCGACTTACGAGTTGTAGGTCGTGGGTTCGGATCCAGCCAGGCGCATTACTTTGTGTAATTTATTTTTCATCACCACTGCTCTCAAAACGGTGAAGGAAAACATCGTGAGGAAACAGGCATGTCCTAGAACCAAAAATTCGAAGACATGTGACATCCGCCAACCCGCACTGGGCCCGCGTGGTAGATTACGGCCCACTCCCTCTCACAGACAGGAGGCCTGTGTCCCAGCAGTGGGAACATTTATAGGCTGATGATGATGATGATCTCTATACATTTTTCCTATATCACATAAATTCTCGTTATGTATGCTGATTGGTATAATTATGTTCTATGTACTCGTAGGTACCTATGTACACCAAGTTGATTGAAAAATGTAGAAGACAACATCATTATGGTCATTTAAAAAAAATGTTTAGGCTTCATTATGCTTCAAGCATTCACTTACCTAAGATGACATTAAACATACCTAATTAAATTTTGACATTTCTGATCCTCACAAAAGTATCATAAAATTAACAAATCCCTCTTGTTGATTGAAATGAAATTGTTCCCTTAATAATAAGCTTTTTTCTTTACCGCACATTCCTTTGAATTGCGGTAAATGAAAACCGATGTAGAAAGCTTTCAAAAGATAATTAAAATTGTGACAATCATTGTCCATATTAAGAACACTAATAGGACAGCTTTCACTCTACGCCCATATTTGTTGAATTTTCCAAGAAAACTTTCTCAAGTTACATAGCAGAGCAAATATTTTATACTTATATGACACTCCCAATACAACAAATAAGTACTACAGAAACTGGCCTTTTGCAAAAGTAAAAACAACTTGTTTATTTTTTTGAAGTCCTGTCTATGAAAGTCTGTTCAAAATTATAGGTAAAGTTCGTAAAAATAAATTATAATTTGTGTAGCATTTCACCACCATCTTGCGCATTTTCTTTCAAAACGTAACTGATAAGAATTAAGCCTCCTGCAGACACACGCGATTAATCGCGCTGCGACAACGAGCCAAGCTAATTTCCACTCCAAAAATACTGCGAATGGACCGCGACATGTCGCCCCGCGCGATTAATCGCGTGTGTCTGCTGGAGGCTTTAAACATATCATTCTGTATTTGTCCACTGTGGGACAAAGGACCTAAACCTCATTAGGTACCCTAATGTGTAATGAGCCTCGTCCTGAGGTTTCCTCATCAAAGAATTAAAATCAGAATTAATAAATCACTACAGACCTATTATCCCCCTGGCCTTATACCAATTTATTTGGGTTTGGAGAAATATTGATTGACTCAAAGATAGTTTACAGTCTGGAAAAACACAGGATACTATTTCTCCTATTCTCAACTTCCCATCATTTTTAAAATCTCCACGAGCGACAGCTACTTAGTTAAATATCGCTGAAAAAAGAAATTTTCCTCTATAGGTAAAGACGATTCAGCTCATTCTAAAAATAAACCCCACAACTTATCAAATACACTTTAATTACCCCAGTTTTAGTTAAAACACATTACAGTCCTTATTAACTACACTTCCTGAACATTTTGCAAGAAACACTAGGATTTCCATATTTACTGGTAACGCCTCGTGGTAAATGCACAATGAGTTTCTTGATACTTACCCGCTGTGCAGTTGCTAGACACACCTCGTCTCGACATCGTAAATCAGTTTATATCAGTTTTAGAATAGTACCTACCTTATGTTGTTTAAATGGAAATCGATGTGTTATTTATATTTGTGGTGGGAAATCATCATATAATGGTTCCTGAGTGGAGCTGAAGGGATTGTAAGACTGTGACTAAAAATCACTTTGAACTTTCTGTTGCTCTTTGCGTTCTAGGCACCGCAAATGCAACCCGGATCGTGTGTAATGAAATAAAAATGAGCAGACTTGAAAAATCCAATTTAAAAAGTTCTTTTCAAAAGATAGGTTGGATTTATACAACTGATAATAAGATCGACCGATGGATACAAGTGGCAGATTGTCATTCGGCGTGTTGGTTTTAGGGTGTCACCACACCAATCGAGCGATCGTCGATCGATGCCATCGATCGATGGTAGAATGGATTGGTCGATATCGATCGATAGTTTCTACTAGACCAATCGATCGACGATCGAACGATGGTAGAATGGATAAGTCAACGTCGATCGAGCTGCTTGAGCTCCCCATGTCACGTTAATCGATCTACGTCGACCGATGCCGTCGACCGATGCCATCGACCGGCAATCGATCGATTGGTTAGTCGACAGGTATCCGTCGATCAATTAAAGCTACCACACCAATCGATCGATTGGTGTGTTAACACCCTTAGGGGAGGCCTTTTTCACAAGTCTTCCGTCTGATGATGATGATGATGAGGTGTACCTGATCATACCAGGCAGAGAACTGTGATTTTTTTGAAACCTAGGATTTTTTTCAGTCCAAGAGAAACCAATGACTTTGATAAAGTTAATAGAATGTACAAACAATTTAGCAGGATTCTACACACAGGTTTTGTTGATGCAACAGCAGGACATAGAGGGGAATTGAATACTACCCTCAATACTTATAGATTTATTGCTTAATATGTCATATGTTAAAAATAATAAAACAAGAACAGGTAGGGGCCTATCGAACACACCAAAATACCTAATCTCCTGCGCTACAAACGTAGTAATATAAAACATAATTATCTTAAATTATACCCAGTAGTTCCCAGTCCTAAATAAGCGAACAAATAAACAAATGTGTTAAGTTTCACACGCGATATTCCTTTTGTTTCGTTTTGAAACAAACTTCATTTATAAGTAGGCAGATTTTGTTTTGTTATGCTCTTTTCTCTTTTAATCCACCTATACCGATAACATCTTCTTATGTTTTATCATCATCATCATCATCATCAGCCTATAAATTTTCCCACTGCTGGGACACAGGCCTCCTCTCTGTGAGAGGAAGTGGGCCATAATCCACCATGCGGGCCCAGTGCGGGTTGGTAGACTTCACGTCTTCGATTTTTTGGTTCTAGGACATGCCGGGTTCCTCACGATGTTTTCCTTCACCGTTTTGAGAGCAGTGGTTATGAAATAAATTACACAAAGTAATGCGCCTGGCGGGGCTCGAACCCACTGCAACTCGTAAGTCAGAACCGATATCACTGGGCCACCACTGATGTCATATTTTTAACGCAAATTCATAATGTGCTAATTCAGCGCTTCAGCGACCCTAGCTCAGCAAAATGTCGGACACATCTTTATTTGTTTCCAACAAAATAACAACAAAAGTTACTGCTGTCTACAATATCTGCCATACTTCCGTCATTCCTTCGTTGACTGTAGTTTCATACATTAAGATGGCTCATAACTCAAACTTCGAAAAGTGCATGTCAGGGCTTTGCTTTTCTAACCGTTTTTGTGCCAAAGTTTCACAAGTTTCAGTACTAAATGCAAATTTATGGTTTACTGCAAGTTACAATTAATAAGCTCAGCTAGTGAAATTGACAGTCTTAGAACTTCGTGCGTTTAATTTGTTACAGAATAAAAAAAGTTAATAATTAAAAGTACGAGTATGATGTGCCAAAAAGGGCATTACAAATCAAACAGTTACGGACACTTTTTTTAACACTGCAATATTAAAAGGCTTATTTAGTCATCATTTCCATAATTGAAGAAACAGTACGTGTAAATAAATAACATCACATTACCCCTATAATCCCTGGAGGGTTAGGCAAAGGTATACCTCATAGCATACGCATACATTAAGTCCCATGGATGGAGGCATGCCTATTACTAACAACCGGGCACAAATCCAAATTCCGTGGCTGCTCATGCGAAATTCTTTACAAGAAAAACCTAATTAATAACACTTCTTGCTCAAGTCGTGCTTGTGATCACTATACCAACCAGGCAGTAATAAACAATACTGCTATAAAATCGCAAATTCACATAATAGCCATTGAAGCTCGAGTGGGAAGCAATGATGAGTGTATTTCCTATCTTTAATGAAGCGTCAGTTCATAATGTCTCCTCCCACGATGCGCAGACGCCCACTAAGATGCAATCTGATGCCCGGCCATTGTTCATACTCATTAACAGAGAAAATGCCCACACAAAATAATAACCAAAAACGAAAAACAAAATTTCAATATTAGGTCAAAGACCTTTCATGTACCAGGAACCCATGATTCACAAAGAGGAGGAAGCGCCGATCCTATTGTGGGTAAAACAAGCCGTCAATAATCATGATTGATGAAATATGAACGTTGAAAGGATATGTTATCGGGCGTGTGAGCTGTGATGTGTGGCGTGAATGTGCATTCACTTGTAATTGATAATTCTTTTAGGATTGAGATTTATTGGGTGCTAGATAGAGCAATAGACAATCCCGTCGCTGTTAGGGTAGAAAAATACTCGAATGAATAAAATAGATCAAACAAATAAAAATGTAGTTGCTGGAACAAAAATGTATAATTCTTACTAATATAACAAAACATTCACATTCGTTTTAATGCCTCAGAAACCACAATACTAGGTTACTATGTTTCAAATTGGTCACGACATCGCAACAGGGTCAAGCCGAGTCATGTAAAATAATGTCGGTTTTATTTCGTGCCATATAATCGGAACTCCAGATCCTAGTCCAAAGACCGACGACTGATACCTGCGTTATCTAGCTCGAGTAACTGCAACTACCATAACCTTTGCTACTTCGACACACTCGTAAAATTAACTGTCGCACAACTACCAACGATCACAATAATGCTACCGACATCTTCGTAGATTTTATGATGAACACCGTGCATTAACCTTAGAATAAATTCAAAACAGTGACAGAAAGTTCATAAAACTACAGCTTGACCTTTTGATTCTTATCTGGCCATAAATTCTACAGTCTATAATAGATTGAATTACTTTGTCTTCTGGCACGTGGATGCGACAAAATGACAGTTTTGGATGTTTCAAAAATTGTGTTAATGCGGTCTCAAGTGGCGGGCCGCCGGGCCCTCGGAGCGCGGAATTGCGTCGCTCGTAATTTTAATATTTATGCCGCGGCCATCTTCCGACTGCCACTGTCCAAAAGTGCTCGGTTACATCTAGTTTTATAGGCGCTTATTTTTTATATTCGTGCCGAAGACATTTGAACTACGGATCAAACTAAACCAACTATAGAATTTCGTTATAAGACCCGTCAGTCGACATTATATCCAATTATTTATTCACCACTCTCTTTGTATATAATTTACTTGGTTAAGCTTACAATTCCATTTATCATTCCTCAGAAATCTACGAACATTACATTGCTATGTTAAAACAAAATGTTTGCTCGAATTTAGATTAAAACTATTTACGTGCTTGGGGCAGGTTACATTAAATTAGACGGCAGCCTGTTACAAATAAATCTATTTGGAACTGGAAATCAAATGGCGTCGCTGCGGTAATTGTGTCGTGGTTAATCGCTTCAAGCTTAACTAGATTTTCTCTAACGTTTGGAGTTTATTTATGAGGCTGAGTGTTTGCTACTAAATTATCTCGCTTTACTTATCTATCGTCTACAGAATTACCTATTTCTCCTGCTACATTACCTCCATCAAGTTTCTGTGTGTACAAATTGCCAAAATCATTATCTAGAATAAATCAGTCTTTCGTCGGTAATCTGGAAACAGGGTTTACTTCTCTATGTCTTTATTAATGATCAGTGGGGGTCGCCGGTGATTTCTCAGCGGAAGAGCATGTCAGTAGGTACCCATCTAAGACGACCGTCTTGTTTCTCGCTCCCACGAGAGACGTTAAGCTGACACATCCTTCTTAACAAACTCTATTGGACATTAGGAAATCATAACGAGCTTTAATTATGCAAATAACTGAGGAATTTATTGATGTAAACTAATAAATTTGATACCTAAATCCCTAATTTGTGATAAGATTTACTTTATTGCTACACGGAAACAAATGAGGAAAATTTCTATTGTCGTCTATCAACTTCTTAAAACTGTTTGAAAAGTTTAAACATTAAGTAGGTTACTATTAATATTAGCACGTATTTGAATCATGAGATCAGAAAAAGGGTTTTAGTAAAGGTGTTTTTATTTAGTCGATTTAAATGCCAGGTCTGGTGTCGAGCCGCATAACTTAGCAGACGGACCCAAAATAAAAACACAAAACATCGGTCGAGTCATTTAAAACGTGATTCACTTGTTGCCGTCCCATCGCGATATAATGTTGCACACATATGAAATTACAATGCAAAACGTACGTGGTTTTATATCGATATCGAGATTCCGCGACAGATAGCGTCTTTTGAGCGGTCGGCCGAAACGGGTTTGTGGCCAAAAAGTGGTCACCAAGTCGTTATCCCGATCCATTCAACCCGAGGCGAATGTCTCCGCGCGGACGTTTTTGTAAATCGGGCTCCGATTCAATTTTGTAAAACATCGTTTTAGTTTTTGGGTCTAAATGGACGGCGATTGCCGCAAATTTTTATGTTCGGACGTGTGGTAGCGGGCGGCGCCAGGCGACCAGGGCTTGTCACACCCGACACTATAAATTGAGGAGGATCGCAAACTGGTTGTTACTCCAAATATTCCTCTAACCCCTTGTTACTCCCACTAAAAATTATTCAAATAAGTCTCCAAAACAGAAGTAAAATGCAAAGTTATGAGAGACCCACTGCGAAAAGGCGTGTAGCGCGATTTGACACGACGATATGGCTATTTTATTTGTTTGTGTTACTATGTAAACCGTTATTATAGATTTCAATTCTATTATATTACTATAAATATCATTTTTATTACTATCAACATGATCATTCCCTCTAAATTGTTTTAACAATCTGTGCTAACGATCTGTTGGCATCGTTTTAAAAATATATAAAAACAATATTTTAGAGTATTTTTTTTATAAAATCCTATACCTACTTAGCAGTTTATTAATATATTTATATGCACATTACTACGATCATTGTCGATGCCGTACCGTCGCCGATGTTATGAAAGGAAACATATTTGATTGCTGTAATTCACCGACACGTGTATCGCGCGACCCGTACTCCTACTTCCGGTCCGTCATCAACGACCCTTTACCTTATACATAATAAAATTATCTGTACTATACTATACACAATCGTCCAAAATTTTGTCACAGTAAAGACTATTCTTGCTTTTGTAGCAGCATTTTAATTTTCACTTCCTTTGCATTTTGGTTTGCCGGGCCCATAGACGTTCAATTCAACATGTCTTTCCTTATTACAAAATTCAATTACTTCTTAAATCAACTTGTTATAAAGAAATACATATCTTAATTAAATCCATACAAAGGTTGTCTGGAAGATATCGCTATTAGCGATAAGACCGCCGTTGTACCCTTAGAATTAACAACATTGTAAATTTGAATTTTGGTGTAAAATAAAGTATATTATTATTCTATTCTGATTTCGTTCTGGTACATGAAATACTCAACTCGTTGCATTTGCAACTAAAGGCGAGACTAGTCTGAAATTCGAAATACAATTACATTAATAACGTCCATACCGGCTGTCATTCCATGCAGTTCCTATTTTTATGACTGCATAATACATGCAAATATGGGCTTAATATCCAGTATCCATGGATTCAATAAATATCCAAGTCCAGTATATTACTGGCCGGATCACAAAATGCGATACGAAATCCGTTATTTGAAAAGCCATTTCATTTTTATGACTGGATCGGGAATTGAAATGAATAAGTTCAGGTAATGGGGTGCGCGCCGTGTGAACTTCGCACTAGTAAAAACCGGCCAAGTGCGAGTTGGACTCGCGTGAAGAGGGTTCCGTACGATGTCACATATCACGTTTTTTTTAAAATCTGACCCAAATTGGTACGCACAATATTGAGTGATTTACCATGTTATTTTAATATCATGGACTTCTTATAGGTTTTTCTATAATCTATAAGTAGAAAACTAATTTCTGTATTTTTTTTTTAATTTAGGTTCAGTAGTTAGGTACGGAGATAAGGGGGGGGGGGGAATGGTCAAATTTCGTCTATTTTCTTGAATAACTTGGAAACTATTTATTTTAAAATTACAAAAAAAATATTTATTTAAGATTGTCTCAACAAGACCTTTCATTTGATATGTCACACGATGCAGTTTTCAAATATTTTTTTTTAATATTCCCCTTCCCCCCCAAAACTTACCTCCCATATACAGATATGGACTTCTTATAGGTTATCCTATAATCTATAAGTAGAAAACTAAATCCTGTATTTTTTTCAAAATTTTAGGTTCAGTAGTTGCGGAGATAAGGGGGGGGGAATGGTCAAGCTTCGTCTATTTTTTTTGAATAACTTGGAAACCATTTATTTTAAAATTACAAAAAAAATACTTTTAAGTTTGTCTCAACAATACCTTTCATTTGATATTTCACACGATGCAGTTTTCAAATATTTTTTTTTTAATTTTCCCCTCCCCCCCCCCCCCCCCCAAAAATTACCTCCCGTATACAGATATGGACTTCTTATAAGTTTTCCTATAATCTATAAGTAGAAAACTAATTTCTGTATTTTTTTTTAATTTAGGTTCAGTAGTTTCGGAGATAAGGGGGGGGGGGGGGAATGGTCAAATTTCGTCTATTTTCTTGAATAACTTGGAAACTATTTATTTTAAAATTACAAAAAAAAATACATTTAAGATTGTCTCAACAAGACATTTCATTTGATATGTCACACGATGCAGTTTTCAAAACTTTTTTTTTTCATTTTCCCCTTCCCCTCCCCCCCCCCCCAATAATTACCTCTCACATACAGATTTCATCTATTCACGTCACACCTCTGTGCTTGGGTCACAGGAATTGATATGTGTACCAAATTTCAACCCAATCGGTGTAGTAGATTCGGAGATAATTGACTGTAAGCGACAGACAGACGGACACACGAGTGATCCTTTTTGTATTCGGACGTACGGAACCCTAAAAAGAGGTAAAAAAAGTGATTTTATTTTATTTGTACGACTGGCTTTGATGGGGTCAGCACATTGAACGATGAAGAATTTTAAAACTTTCGATAAGTTGTTAATTTTGAACGAAATTGAATTTAAACTTTTAACGTTTTCTGTTTTAGATACTTAGTTAATGAGAGTTTTTCAGTTCAATACCGAGTATTTGTCAGTAAATAGCTAGGAAACTATAATTTTGACAGTTCAGCCATATTTTTTACTTTATTACCTACTTACTTTTGGGTGGAAAAGTCATCAAATGTGTCCTATGTGCGGGTTGAAAAAATTGCGTTTTTCCAACAACTCCGCTGTTATTTTCTGATTAATTTCATTGCGGGATCCAAAACATAATAATTAAATTTATTCTCCGGGGCTCGTCGAGGTTTATTGTCTCGGAAGTTTTCTGTCAGATTCTTACTGACTGAAAATCCACCTAGTACCGTACCGTTCAGTTGTCCTTTGCATTCCAGAGCCACGGTTTCCTTTACAGGCAATCTCGCGACGCTAACTATAGCATCGCACCAGTAATTATATCATGCATCTAGTATGTACTATTGAATACGATTAGAGTGATCTGATTTAACCCCACTTACAGTGCTGCGGTCAACCGGCACTTAAGGTGCGGTGTTATCTCAATATTCCCAAAAATTGGTTTCTTAGAACGTCGAGTATGACGTAATGTAATAAAAATAAGTAACGCGAAAAATACAGTGAACAGAGAAAGGTATATAGAAGAATTTAAACCGAACAAAATAATAAATAATAGTTTGATATTCCCAATAAAAAATTGGGAAGTTGTAGCACAAAAATAAACTTTGACGTCGAAGATCTCTGTATTTCCAGCGATAACAACAGTTTTTTTTTAAGAATTTAGTAGGTTTTCCATTTTTTTAAAACTTTAACCAAACCATTATTTAATTTTATGTCTATATTTTAAATAATCTAAAGAAAAGCAGTAAAATAAATGCCCATTGGCAGCTTACGTCACATTTCAACACAAATGTCATTTTCAATTTTCAATCTTAGTGGCGCGACCTAGTAATCGTAGTCAGTCCGCGCCTTAACATAAGCGAATTCAGCAGAGCTGAGGTTGATTACTGTATCTAATGGTGCAAAACAATACCGAATCCTCGGCAGCTTATACACTATGTGCAAAGTCAGTGGTGCTGGGTACTAGAACTGTCAAATCGATCGCAGCGTGCGAGATGTGAATCAATTTAAATACACGCAGAGAAATGTCTGGATACCTATACGAGAACTTCTGGTTGCAACCGTGACAGCAAAACTCACTAGTTGACTTTATACTGATTATATTGATTTTCTAGTAATAAATACTAAGTAGTAGAGATAACAAGGACTTAGTATGTATTACTAGAAATGTTGTAAAGTCTACCAGTGAGTCTTGTTGTCACGATTACAGCCAGAAGTTCTCGTATATATTTCTCTGCGTGTGATCAAAAACAACCCGATAAAGTATATCAAAATATCTAATTGGGAAAAACTAGCAGATTTTATGGCCATAGTAACAGTATAATTATTATAGTAATGATAATAGGTTTTTCGCAGAAACGTTACATCAATAAAACATCGGTAAAACAAAATATCGTACAACAGAATTATCGACACACCGAATTCGATGTTATAAAAATCAAATCATCTACTTTCGAAAGCAAATAGGGAAACCGTTAAAACTGCCCTTGATTCATAGTATACGGTGTGTTGTCAATATGGCAATAGTACTTCAGTGATTATATACCCAATGTGTAATTAAAATATTAATAAAAGTAAGATCACATTCATAGATATCCGTTCAAAGAACCGGCCAAGTCCGAGTCGGACTCGCCCATAAAGGGTTCCGTAGCAGCAAGTAACTTAATATAAAAGTTCTTGTAGTTGGTTTTAACTTTAATGATAAATTGCGGTTTACGATTTATGACTTATTAAAAAAAACTAAATACTTGATCTCGTTCAAACCAAGTTTCGCTGGAAGTTTGCATGGCAAAGTAACATCATATATTTTTTTAGTTTTATCATTCGCTTATTTTAGAAGTTACAGCCGCCCACTGTATTTAATAAGTCATAAATCGTAGACCGCAATTTACCTTTCAAAGTTAAAACACACATTTTACCACTTCGGAAGCGTCTCTCGCGCAAACTATTCAGATTAGAAAAAAAATGATATTAGTAACCTCTAAAGACCTATCCATAGATACCCCACACGTATGGGTTTGGTGAAAAAAAATTGTGAATTTCAATTCTAAGTGTATAGGGAACCCCCAAAATTTGTTTTTTTTTTTGTGTGAAATTCCTAATGCGGTTCACATAATACATCTACTTAACAAGTTTCAACAGGATAGCTCTTATACTTTCGAAAAAATGTGGCTGTGACATACGGACGGACAGACAGACATGAAGAATCTATAAGGGTTCCATTTTTTGCCATTTGGCTACGGAACCCTAAAAAGAAGAGAAAAACATAACAAAACATAGATTTTTAATATTGTTACACCGAGATGTTGTTTTCTCAAAGAAACTAAATATCAAACTTAGTGCAAACTTGGTTAGCATCTCCTTAGAAATTATCATGCAATAAAGTTTATTACAATAACATGCATTGCAGTATCACAAAGCTGTAGTCGGCAAGCAATGTTATCATTCCGAACGGTAAATTAGCATCAACGTAGAATATCTGACAGGCATCTAACTTTCCATATCTTACTCGTTGCATGCGCCTTACGTTCTTGCAGAATCTATGCTGAGAATCTGAAATGATTGCAGCAGTGTTAAGATAAAAACAAATTTTATTGTTTTGTAAACATGGTTCAATTTCGTCAGTTACATATTTATCTTGTTCTGAATGCTCTTTCTGAAGCACGTCTCATTTTGCATTACAGTAACAATTTTTTTTACGAGTGTCTTTTAGTTTAATTGTGAGAATGAGATAGAATGAGACATTGCCATGTTATAAAGGGACATTTCCGAGGCGTTTGACACAGTTTTGCATTTAAATCTTGCCTGTTCTTAAATTTAGCATCACGATTAACTGATTACGGGATTACGGTTACAGCTAGAGCGATTTAATCAATGTCATTCTCATGATACTACAATCCACAAAGTACGGTTGTAGTGAAACCATCATTGGCGTGCCTCAAGGTAGTGATTTGTGACCAACATTGCTCAACATTAATGAACTGCTAGGTTCAAATAAGCTGTCCTCGTAACTTACCCGAATAATAAAATTATGTTATAACAGCTAACAGTAGCCGAGAATGGTCAACTGTTGCTAAATCAATAACCCGAATATGACTCACTGGTTTCAAATGGTGATTTTCAGGCAACCTACATTTATTACAACATACATAATTATTTTACTTTGTTACAATGGTCGAGTACGACATACCTGTACAATTTGTATTTCTGATACGTGCGCACGAATCTTGAACATTATTCATTGCAATATAAAACTTCTCACAGTGCAGGCTCAGTGCAATATGCAATGCTAATGATTTCGCCAACCAAAAAGCTATCCATAAAGTAACTGCAGCCATCTTTTCCTATAAAAAGTAAAACCGTTTCAATTACCTATACAATTTCTATTGGAAAAATTTAGGTATAGATACAACATCAACAGCATTCATGGTAGTATGCATGCAACATATTTGTCGAAGAATCGATATCAGAAGGGTCGCGATATTGGAAATAACATTCACAAAACCTTCGTTAACACTTTTAATTACTTGCTAACACACACTGAATACAAAATAATCAAGGATGTCTGAGATATGGCTCGATTAAAAACTTAGGAACGCGGGAAGTTTATCGTGGACGACGTGGCGTGACCAAGATGTCTACACAGCTTGACGGACCGATTCAAAATCTTCACTTCACTCAACTGTCCGTCCAAGTGGCTACCCCACACAGGTTTGCCAACATATCTGTCAACGTCAGTACTTGTCAACGTCGAATACCTGATCAAACTTCCGAATCGATATTCGACTCGACTATTCGCTCGGTGTTGCCATTACTCCACGCTAAGCATCCCCAAGTTTAATAGCTTGGCATTCCTAAACGTTATCTGTCAAATCTAACTTCATAGTTCCTCCAATGAGAGACAGATGGCGTTATTCTAAATTAACACTAATCAATAAAGATTCTAAATTGCGTTTCTGTTTTGATTCCACACTAACGATAATAGTTGGCGTTATTCTAAATTAACAATAATCCATAGAGATTCCAAATTGTGCTTCTGTTTTGATTCCTCGGCAATGACAATAGATGGCGTTATTCTGAATTATTGTGCTTCTGTGTTAATTCTGCGACACGGCCATTCTGACAATTCACACGTCCTCGTGTGTGACATCTGGAATGAGAGAAAATTCTCGAACAGTAACCATTCTAACCGTTCGGCCATTCCTGACCCAAATGGAAAAAGGTATTCTCATCAAAATAATTACAGGGTCAAATGGAAATCACAACAAACTCTTATTCTCAAAGCTGACATGTCGAACAACACCCATACTCATTCAAGTAATAAGAAACTCATCAAAATATTGCAGTGCTCATACTCTGACCTCCATCCGGTCTTCATCATCACACATTATAACCTCCATCGGGTCATAAGCATGAAATCAAACGACCTCCATCCGGTCTTCAACACGTAACCTCCATCCGGTTACAAACACAAGACCATCAAGATAATCATTTCGAGCCTTTATCAAAATAATTCTTAAAGAAGGTTTGTTCAACATGTTACCTTATTTTTCCTATGACGTTACAGATTATAAATTCCATAAAGAAGATATCACATGAACTACTCAATGTCAAACACAAAAGACAACACAATTTAGACTGACCGAAAATCCCAGAGGAATCAAGTACCTTTGCAATTGTATCATCACAATGCAGCAATCTTATAATCAAAACAGTTGGAATCAAATTCGTGGCCTGTGGCTAACACTAGCCCCATCAACAAACCTCTGTTTGTTGCACACCGTTCACCATGAACGCACAATACACGACCTCCGACAGTGCCATTCGCACACCGCGCATCCATGGACACCAGGGCCTGCAGTCTCTACAAAGATAGCGATTCGATCGATACGTAGCGATCGCTAAATATTAACGAAAAAATTCGCATGCAATAACAACTGTCACAATGAATGCAAGTCTCTACATTCGAGATAGCGAGCAAAGTCGGTAATTATGAAGACTTTGCGGTGTCGCTATGATAACGAAAATCGTATTCATAGTGCGGTAGATAAATAGTATTTTTGGCATGGCTTCTAGGCTTTTCTTCCATTAGTGAGGTAAAATATTGGCAGTCGAAAAAAAACTTTTATTATAGGGAAAATTAATAGAAAAGATAATTCTCAAAAAATATTTTTCTTTAAAAGTTGTGCAGAAGAAAGGTAAACCTTATTAAGTTAGCACTTAATTTCATCGAAATGTGTGAGTATCGTATACCGTTTTTAAGAATACTCATAACAAGGAACTTATTAGTTTGCTTCCTTGCAACACCTAGACGTTCAACATGTCAAACAGGCATACTGTCAATGTCAAGTTTGTTTGAGAAAAAACATTGTTTCCCAAATTTAAAATAACGGAAATAAAACGGTGTTTCCATGTATAGAGATACAGGTGGATACAGGCGCAGGCCCGCCGTGTGCCAGCACCGGGAGCGGCAGGTTAGTACAACCTACAACGACAATTTTTATTCCTATTTTCAGTACTAAATTGAATAATTTAAGTATACAACCGAAGTATTCTGTGCAGTGCCGGATTAAGACTACTTGATGCTTAAAGCAATCCCAGCGCATGGTCCCCCTACCAGTCTTACTATACTAACCTTGGGATATATGCGTTTATCTTTTAAGTTCATTCATACACGGAGTTCTTTGTTAGTCAATTTCAAAAAGCGTTTCGTGTACTAGCAAAGAATTTTTGGTCCTGTTTATGGTGCCCCTTGAGACGTGACGCCCTAAGCAATTGCTTAATTTGCTTCAGGGTTAATCCGGAACTGATTTTGTGTTTATATAATGAATAGTTTTTATGTTTCAGGTGTAGGCGTACACCATGTGTAATATCTGCTCAAATTGATGGACTATTGGAGCAAGCAGACGCTGCCAAAATGCAGTCTGAGGCAACCAAGGTACAAGCCAAGGCGTCGCCTTCGCTGCTATTTGCGCAGGTTGCAAGCAAAATAGCTGACGCTATTGCTACTATTCTATCACAAAATTATTGTGTAAATAAATAAAATAAATGATTTTAAATACATGTTTTTTATTTGAACAGAGAACAGAGTATATTAAATGAAAAAAATATACAATTATGTAAAACATAGTATTAATTAGTCTTCTTCTTATGCGCTCTGCATCAGCTCGCCCAGAGTCTGTACAACAAAAATAACATGAATGTTCACATCAAAATGGTGTTAGGTACACATATCTATATAAATATATTATAGTAAAAAAAAAACATATCAGTTGATAAGTTACCCGTCATCATGGACTTTTCTACCATTGTCCACCAATGCATGTGGTGGACTCTGGTTTCTATAATCTATATTATATCCTCAGATTCTGGAATGGATAATTATAAGGCAGCAGTATACGGTTCGTACATAAGTTGGCGTTGGTGGGATTAACAACTAAATACAGGTTTTAGCACACCGAAGCATCTTTCTATGATGTTTCTGGCTGAGCAGTGTGTTTCGGTAATTTGTACTCCGGTGTGCCAGGGCGTTGATGTTTATGGGAGTTATTGGCCACGGTTCTAGAGGTCCATGGTTTTATAAATCATCACCTAAAAGATTAAGCATATAAAGTAATTTGAGAAATCTAATGGGCAACCTGTTCCAAACAGATTGTTATGCTCATTTATTATTACTTACCAAGCAACTGCCGCTTCATTGTTGAGCACACTAGTGAATTTGCCCACATGTGAGCTCGCTCCTGGCCATCGAGCAATAATATTTAAATATCAAGATCAGGGTCACACTCCTGTAATATATTAAATAATTATGTAAAAGGGTATATATTTTTAAAGAATATTTTAGATTTTATAAAACGGAAGGTCAACTTACAGCTTGCACATTACATAAATGGCCCTAAACCATTGTCCACCATCTGCATGGATCTGGTTCCTGTTATCTATATTTAATGCTCATATAATGGAGCACTGCACATCAACTAATACACTAAGGAGCCTGTGAAACAGGACCTTTGATATTCAATGTTAGTAAAGAAATTGTCCATCCTCCAAATCAAAGGGATTTTCGTTTACTCGTCGGTTCCGTGCTATTTGCCGCCGCATTAGCACATCACGTCTATTCTAAGTCTCAACTAAGTCCCACGATAAATTTTCTACAGCCATTATGATTTAAATACTATTGATTTAATATTTTCGTAATGTGAAAACACAATTAAAGCAATGGTAGCGATTGTAGCTATCACTTAGCGTGCTGTCAAAAACGGTCGCAAGCAAATGACATGACTTTACGATAAATCGTTATCTTTGCGAACATATTCGATAAGTTTACGATGACACTCGGTAGTTTTGGCAGTAGAGACTACCAAAAATCGTTACAATCGGATCGTTAAGAGTTAGCGACCGATTTTTGACGCAAAGCGATCGCTATCTCTGTCGAGACTGCAGGCCCAGGATGTCAAAAATTTTTGGAAATACGGACTGGCTACGAAATGGCTACTGGTACGGTCCGACCAGCCGATCTAAGATTCCACACTATCATTCAACTCAACACCTCTACTTAAAAATTGTACTTGTACCTCAGGCATTCTCCCTCAAATCCACAGTACTTAACCAGCACCATGCATCACTACTTACCCAGCAGTGTAAGTCACTGAAGTACTTAACCAGTACTTAACATTGTAGCGCTTAACCAGCGTTACAAATCTTATCACAATCACAGTGATAATAATAACGCTTAACCAGCAATATTAACCCACTAACGCTTAACCAGCGAAAGCACACATCATAACACGCACCAGCGATTCAACAGTTAGCTGATGAATTTACGTTGGTTTTCGCTTAACCAGCTCAGCCAACGCAATCCGCCTAACCAGCGATTACACTACTAACGCTTAACCAGCGATAGTCGACATAACTCGCTTAACCAGCGATTCAACAGCCAACGCCCAACCGGCGAAAGCACACATTATGACACGCTTAACCAGCGATTCAACAGTTAGCTGTTGAATTTACGTTGGTTTTCGCTTAACCAGCTCAGCCAACGCAATCCGCTTAACCAGCGATTACACTACTAACGCTTAACCAGCGATAGTCGATATAACTCGCTTTCCCAGCGATTCAACAGCTAACGCTTAACCAGCGATTTAACAGCTAACGCTTAACCAAAAATCTTAACCCACTAACGCTTAACCAGCGAAAGCACACATCATAACACGCACCAGCGATTCAACAGTTAGCTGCTGAATTTACGTTGGTTTTCGCTTAACCAGCTCAGCCAACGCAATCCGCTTAACTAGCGATTACACTACTAACGCTTAACCAGCGATAGTCGACATAACTCGCTTAACCAGCGATTCAACAGCCAACGCCCAACCAGCGAAAGCACACATTATGACACGCTTAACCAGCGATTCAACAGTTAGCTGTTGAATTTACGTTGGCTTTCGCTTAACCAGCTCAGCCAACGCAATCTGCTTAACCAGCGATTACACTACTAACGCTTAACTAGCGATAGTCGACATAACTCGCTTTACCAGAGATTCAACAGCTAACGCTTAACCAGCGAAAGCCCACACTAACACACTTAACCAGCGATTACACTACTAGCGCTTAACCAGCGATAGTCAACATAACTCGCTTAACTAGCGATAAAACAGCCAACGCTTAACCAGCGAAAGCCCACATCATAACACGCTTAACCAGCGAGTCAACAGCTAACGCTTAACCAGCGAAAGCCCAAGTAATCCGCTTAACCAGCGATTACACTACTAACGCTTAACCAGCGATAGTCAACATAACTCGCTTAACCAGCGATAAAACAGCCAACGCTTAACCAGCGAAAGCCCACATCATAACACGCTTAACCAGCGAGTCAACAGCTAACGCTTAACCAGCGAAAGCCCAACATAGAAAACACAAGGCACAGAGTCGTAAACAAAATGAAAATTGCTCACCGGATAGGGTCCCAGTTGACGCGCTCAGGAGGCACAGGTCAACCCTCTTTTCATTAATAGGCTTTGATGACCCGGAGTCGGCGTTGCTCCTCTCGCTGCGCCGCGGCAGGTAAAACACTTCAGAGGCTTCACAGCACTTTTCAGGGGCATCGCGGTCATCGCTAGGTAGCTTTCTCTTCATAAAAGAAACCGCTTGCAGCTCTTGTTGTAGCTGGCCACGTGTCTGGATATCCCACTGAAACACAAAACAGTCCACGACAGAATACTGTTTCACTCGGTCATTCCTGACCAAACTCTAGATTCAGTTCGTCGGCGAAAATAAGGAAATTCCAGAACTCTACTGTATCATTAAAACCTTCAATTAAATGAAACATCGGGAAAAGGTAATTGAAAATACAACAATCACTACCCTAGGCCACTAAAAACCCTAGGCCACTAACTACTAACCTAGGCCACTAAAAACCCTAGGCCACTAACTACTAACCTAGGTCACTAACAATTACCCTAGGCCACTAAAAACCCTAGGCCACTAACTACTAACCTAGGCCAATAACAATTACCCTAGGCCACTAACAATTACCCTAGGCCACTAATAACTACCCTAGGCCACTAACAACTACCCTAGGCCACTAACAACCCTAGGCCACTAACAACCCTAGGCCACTAACAACTACCCTAGGCCACTAACAATTACCCTAGGCCACTAACAATTACCCTAAGCCACTAACAACCCTAGGCCACTAACAACTATCCTAGGCCACTGACAACCCTAGGCCACTAACAACTACCCTAGGCCACTAACAGTTACCCTAGGCTATTAACAACAACCCTAGGCCACTAACAACTACCCTAGGCCATGTACCACAGTCGTTTGAATCAACCTTCACACGGTCGCACACAACTCTACGTTCGTCTACTGACATCCTATACAGTTGCCGCTGCACTGAGCTGGCCTGTAGTCACTCGCGCAGTAGACAAAACGGTAATGAAAAACTTAGAAAATTAAGCCGTCACGATAACAGTTAAATCCAATTGAAATGCGTTGTCACTATTATGCCTCACTGAATTTACACAAAGGACTTTCGTTAACTGAAAAGCTCAGTTGCCATGCAAACATGTCGGCATGTTTACAGAAAAACTCTGATTTAAAATCTCGCTACCTAACATGACATCACATTGCAAATGATTGTCGGGCAAAAAATGTAACAAAATTTCAAGAGGATGATCACCCGTTAATCACTGCACAACATAAAATCTGTTCTGGACTGAATACTCGTGTCTGACCTATACCAGTCATAGCAACAACATTACAAACATGTTTACCACTAAATTTCGATGCAAAACTTTTTTTAACCAACGAGCATTCAGCACCAGAATCGTAAGTAAAAATGAAACAATTCACCTGTGTTGTATCCTGCCTGATGGTGGTTGCACAACTCAGACATCGACGCGTCGCGTCTCGCCGTGCCGTCGACTGATCCGCTGCCACAGCCGCCACCACTGCTCGTACAGCGCACAGCTATGAGACCTGGCTTGTCACATTTGAAGCACACCAAGGTCTTCGATGCCGGCTGCTGCGTCACTTCGCTCGATGATGCTGTAGGTGTTGTAGGTCTTCCCTTCGTGTCCATCAGCTTACTTCTTAAATTCGGTCCATGTCATCCCAGGAAACGACACGGTAGATAGCCAGGTAGAAGCTCCTCCCTTCAAGGCGCGGCTTATAGTGACCATAAGCGGGGCGCCATATTGATCTTGGTCCATCAAGCACATCTCTGCATTCGTCACCCAAGCACGTGCATCCATATCTTGTTTCTCAGGATCGAAATCCGGTAAACGAAAGCGTCGTCACATGGCTTTAGTAGGTGTTTTCACGGCTTGAATCAGTGTCAGAAAATTGCGGTTCTGTTTTCCCAACAAACACATCCATTTTTCATCACTATAGTCTTTATTTCGAACACGTGGGTCGTCATGGTCCATCCCAATTCTGATGTCGAAGAATCGATATCAGAAGGGTCGCGATATTGGAAATAACATTCACAAAACCTTCGTTAACACTTTTAATTACTTGCTAACACACACTGAATACAAAATAATCAAGGATGTCTGAGATATGGCTCGATTAAAAACTTAGGAACGCGGGAAGTTTATCGTGGACGACGTGGCGTAACCAAGATGTCTACACAGCTTGACGGACCGATTCAAAATCTTCACTTCACTCAACTGTCCGTCCAAGTGGCTACCCCACACAGGTTTGCCAACATATCTGTCAACGTCAGTACTTGTCAACGTCGAATACCTGATCAAACTTCCGAATCGATATTCGACTCGACTATTCGCTCGGTGTTGCCATTACTCCACGCTAAGCATCCCCAAGTTTAATAGCTTGGCATTCCTAAACGTTATCTGTCAAATCTAACTTCATAGTTCCTCCAATGAGAGACAGATGGCGTTATTCTAAATTAACACTAATCAATAAAGATTCTAAATTGCGTTTCTGTTTTGATTCCACACTAACGATAATAGTTGGCGTTATTCTAAATTAACAATAATCCATAGAGATTCCAAATTGTGCTTCTGTTTTGATTCCTCGGCAATGACAATAGATGGCGTTATTCTGAATTATTGTGCTTCTGTGTTAATTCTGCGACATATTTAAAAAAGAATGTTTTCCATCAGAAAGAGGTGTATAAGTAGATATAATTGAAACAGAGAGATATCCAACCTCTTCTGTTCCTGCCTGCCGGGGTTGCGGGACATATCTCATTACCGTGACCCCGGAACATAAAGGGCTATTGAAGGACACCGTGGATTTTAGTCAGTACGAGTCTGACAGTCCCTCTCGCCCTGCCCTGGGTGGGATGACTCATTTGATGATTTTACCACGCTAAAAAAAAAGTCTCTTTGGCTGTGGACGAGGAGGCGGAAGGGTCCGCCATCCAAAAAAACCCCATAGTGTCAAGATCTCATTTCTGATTTAAGATGACCAAATACTCACATTGTCTCTTATTGTAGAGAATAATAATATGCTTTTAATAAATATTTGAAATCTGATTAAATAGTAATATCCAAAGTCTACGACGCTGAAAACGATCTGAAAAACAAGTTAGAAGACACATCATACGTTATTCTTTGTTATTTTACAATCATCAGATAATTAGCTCTTCAAGTAGAAGGATATTACAACTAAAATATTCACATGAAAGAAAAATCTTCACAAATCAGTTAACTTACCGTGTGTTGGAATAAAACTTTGTAGATGTCATAGCAGTCCAGTATATTAACGTAAGCTAGAAACATTCTATTACAATGAACATCTGTATCTTCCATATTTTGGTATTGAAATACTTGAATATTCCAAAGATCGACTTTATCCTTTAACAGCTTAATGAGTCTGATAATATAAAGGATGTTTGCATCAAAAATCAGTACAATGATTCCAGTGAATATAACGTTCATGGCCTTATCTAGCATGTAGCTAAAAATAAGAACGGACCCGATACCAAATACTAAGAGGGAGACTACAGAAAACCAGTTACCAATGGTGAAGCGTTTGAATTTTTTTTCATTGTTCAGATATCTATGAACATCTTGAAATTTAAGAACGAATAAAATGTTTTCACTGGCATGAAATATTTTAAGGATGAAATTCATTAAGATACCCGTGCACAAAATACTGTAGCCGATGCATATAATAATGATAGATTTAGTTTCTACATTCTTTGTGATTGCACTGGTAACACTGATGTAAGAAGCGTAAAATAAATGAAACATGAAGGACACCGTGCCACACAATGATACAAAGTTTGATAGACGACTGTTTTGAGATATAAAATTATCTTTAATGCTGTATTTTGGACAAAAATGAACAATTTGCAACAAATACAAAGGTAGAAGCATTGACTTCACATCTTTGTCAATAAGGTTGTTGGATAAATCTTTTAAACGATTATTTTTAAAATTGTGTAGTATTTTTCCTTTCAATGACTTCATTGTGTTTAGACTTCTTGAACACAAATGAATACTTGAATCTAAGTTATTGCATGTACCTTATTTATTATTTCGAACGATTTTTATTAGATAAAGGAAACTCTTAATAAGTACCTTAATAAATTGAATTTACTTAACGTATGATAAAGCTAATGAATTACTATTTCATTATGTTTGAGGTTGAACCATGTATCTATAACTTGACAGTGGGTTATTAATGACGAAATGTTTCACTTTTTTATTTAACAAAAAATGTTAAAACAGACAACAATTTTTAAAATCGTCTAAAAGTAGACGAAGCATTTTAGTTTAAAGTTGATCTTACCCAAATCGAATAGGATAAATAACATATTTATCCACGATAAAACAACTAGGAGATTAAGGCCCCTCGCCCACGGGCGACTTTTTGTAGCGATGCAGTCGCGATGCTGTCGCGCGTAACATCAATACAGACGCTAAGTGATCGCTAGCAGTGTACCCTCGCCCACGGGACCAGATTCAGTCGCGATGCAAACGCGACTCGGTCGCGATGCAGTTACGATCATTCGAATTAAAACAATGATGATTAATTAATGATTCGACTGATTTCTGTCTGTGTTGCACTAATGTTCGGTTCCCACTCCCGCGCCGCGCCACACTCCTTCCCCCCTCTGTTCTCTCCAGTTCTCTCTCCGAAGTCGTCCGACGCGGTCGCGCGTTTGTATCGATACAATCGCGATGCAGTAGCGCGTTGCAATTGCGACTAACACGCGTTAGAAGAGATGCTGTCGCGCATTTGCTAAACGCGCGACTGCATCGCTACAGAAAGTCGCCGTGGGCGAGGGCCCAAACACGCTTCCAAAAAACGACTTTCCTTGCAATGTTTACTGCAAAGATTTCAAACCGTAGCTCCACCAATTAAAATAAGTACATCATCACATCGCGGTTTGATTTTTTTTTATCGTTTTAAAATCATCCACATCCACATCCTCCCGCCTGGGGTGAAGCGGAAGGAACTGTCAGGCTCGTACTGTCTAAAATCCACGGTGTTCTTTCAATTGTCCTTTACTTTTGGAAAGTAAAGGGCTATGGATGGCATTGCGGTTTGATCTACATTACGAAACTAGTTGCATGATATTAGTTTCATGACTCTACTTTCACCAGTAATTTCACGTGTAAACGTTCAGTTTTACAATGCATGCATTACTTTCGTGACACTGAATTAGTTTCGTGCTATGCACATATTTTTTGTGAAACTAACGTCATGCTACTAATTTCATCATGTAAATCCGGCTTTAAGGCTTCATATCAGAATAGTCAGTAGAAGGACCTATCCTACCATAATGTCAGTACCGTACCAAGCCTTCTAAAAACCACTTCGGAATATTATTACTCACATTAAGTTCTATATTTGAATCTCATTTGGCCGCCGACGGCCGGCACGCCAAACGATGCTCAGTGAAGGGGCCATTAATAGTATTTCCAATACATTACCGGGGTATGGGCTACTTGCATACTGATAGACTCGGTTTTATTTCACTTTACTACAAATATAGGAAAATTTTGATAGAGGGTTAAGACTCGGCGAATGTTTCGACCATTTAGGATCATTTTGGACCTTTCATAGAGAGTTAAATAGTATGCTCATATTATAAGGTTGTGGATCAGATCATCAAACCGAACTTTAAACTATGGAACCATGTTTAGTTTTTACTGAATCAAATAATATCGTACATACATAGGTACTACGTTTAAATACTAAACTTAAAAGTTAAATGACAAGATTAAAATTTACACGACGTCAAGATATTCAATCACATCGCTGTGATAGGCAAAATGCCCAGAACGCTAGCAGCATTGCCACTATGGATGGCAATGCTGATCCTTTCACCAAGAAATAGGCAAGCCCTTTGGTCACGCAAAGCATCGACTATAAGCTTAGCGATGTCTTTAAAAGCCTGGTGGACACTCGGACCCCATGACCCTTGTGTTTCAAATCGAAACCCGATACACCTGTCTAGTATTTTTGTGTAAACCATGACCCTTGTGTTTCAAATCGAAACCCGATACACCTGTCTAGTATTTTTGTGTAAAGAATCTATGTCCAAAATTTTAAAACCGTATCATAAAAAATCACAAAGTTTATAAGCTTGTATATTACTTGGTTGTCCGTTCAAAAACATGCTCATTTCGCGGTACACCCGCGTAAACCGCGTCTTCTGTGTTATACACTCGTGATAATAGATTGGCAATAGGTACCTAACCGTACGGTGATTGTATTGTTATTAACTGGTAATAAAATTTAATTAAAATATTTTTTTAAAATATATAACATGGTGTAAAAAGTATTGGAATCGAATAAGTTACTAATTCTGAACAAACTATATTCAGGTTTCGCATATACTAAAAATAATGTTGTATATTATTTCTTACAGGTGAAATCGGTGACGAACGTCATTTCGAAAAATGGAGACTTGACAGTTTGTATGAAATGCACATTCACGCGATAAACTTAGATAAGACATGCAAAGAGCCATTTTCCACTAACCTTTCCACATTGCGTGGGAACAAGATAAAACTGAATTATGACAAACAACTATCTTTATCATGTAAAGTTGTTGACATTATCGCCATCGTATTATAAACTAGTGCATAGTTCCAGGCTTGGTTCAGATTTGCATAACACGTTCGATGCATTTATAACCAGTCCAATAAATGGAGTAGACGCTTCCTTGCAGGAATACCAATCGAACCTGTGACCGTGTCATACGAAATGGAATCTATTACGAGGATGTTTGGGCGTGTGATTAGAATTGGAACTTTATCATTTATATCGGATAAGTAACTAAAATGCATTAGTTCGAGAAATTGACGGATAATTACAAATCTTCACATATTGCACTGTGAGAACAATAAAGCTTTTCAATGTCGTTGTTAATGTTTGGTGTACATTTTTGTCCTTCGAGCCGGATACATATAAAGGGTTAATGGTAGGTAAATGAATGGATAGTTTGGGAGTACAGACGCCATCTTGTTTTATTTAATCATGTCAAACGTGAAAAAAAAACGTAACATAACCACTTGTACGCCACTGGGAAGTTTTCTTCCCGCAAACCTGTCATTAGTGTTAAATAACTGAAACGCCGCCGAGAAGATTTCTTCCCAGTGGAGGTTAAGAAAAAAAAAACTCATAATCGAGAATATCATCTTATGGTTGCCCCGGTTGCCCTATGGGAAGTCTATGGGAAGTTCCTCTACTATTTAGGCTATGGTCAGCCACGTCAATCAAGTGAAACGTCAAAAAAAAATTCATTCGTTCAATTTTATTCATTCACTTTGACAAGACAGACATTTGACAGGTTTGACATTATTGGATGTTTGGCGTACAAGTGGGTAAGATCAACATCGTACAAAAGCTTAAAAATTTTAACCAGTATAAGTATACCTTCCTTTATTATTGTTATAATGTAAATACACGTAAAATTGTGACACACGTAAAAGGTTCGATACGTTTAAGTGTATAATAGGGTTTAATCATCGGAGTTATTTAAAATTGGCCCTCTGTGACATGAGACCACTCTATCCCAGTCGTTTGGCACAGCCAATTAACTTCTCGCTTCACTTGAGAATTCGCTAATCTGGATTCTATTCTCGTGCATAAAATCCCAGGATTTGACGTCTCATTTACACCAAACTTTTGATTTCTATCCATTGATATATAAAAACCAAAGATGAACATTCAACGTCTAAAAACCGGCCAAGTGCGAGTTGGACTCGCCCATGAAGGGTTCCGTAGTAGCAAGCATAGATTAGGGATATAATTATATTTAAATTAGTATATACACAAACAATAAAAATAACTTTGTTTTTCATAGTGTTCGTATGAATGGCAAAGTTATATTTGCGGTTTTTGAAAATGTACTACATCTCAAAAACGGTTCTCTATTGTGTTACCTAACTTTTTTATTCATAATCTAATGTGCTATAATTTTTTTTGTCCTAATCATCATTTGTCCGAATGATTACTTACCCGAACTTATTTCACATAATATCACATGCCATAACATTGAAATTCCTAAATACTATATGTCCTAAATTCGTTTGTCATAAATATAACAATCAATAATATACAAAACGAATAATAGAAGAATACAAACTCTTCGCGTGACCAGAAGGCTGGCCTATTTCTTGGTCAAAGAATTAGGATTGCCATCCAACGTGGCAATGCTGCCAGCGTTCTGGGAACTTATCCCGTTGACAGCGATGTGGATGAATTTTTTGATGCTCTTTGTTAGTTGTAGTAATTATTACTAGGCTTGTTAATTTAGTTTTTTAATGTACATAAATAACATTATAAGTGATTTGAATAAATAATTAAAAGAATTATAATATACAAAATACATAAAACCAATTTCCATAAAATTTATAAGTCCTAAATTAAAATTATTAAAAATTTCATAAAGTAGGTACCAAAAAAACTTTAGGGTTGTCGTCATCATCGTTTCAACATTTTGTTTATTTTGTTACTGATTACCATCCAACAAGGATACTAAAACTACTACTACTACTTTGCTTTTATTATTATATCAAATATTATTATTAACAACCCCAAAATAGTGTAAATAAAAATAAGTTAAAAATAACTAAAACCGACTACGAAAAAAACGCGCACTGAAAAGTATAAAACAAGAACAATATTCATTTAACCTTTTCACCTGCGGTTGTATCACAAAATCTTTATTGGCTAGGTGGCATACGACCACGGCTAGCACAATATCGGTCAAATGAATATTGTTCTTGTTTTATACTTTTCAGTGCGCGTTTTTTAGTCGGGTTTTAGTTATTTTTAACTTATTTTTTTATCTAAGAAACAATCAGTGGAAATCAAAATGGCGTCCACTGTTCTGACCGCCAAAAGAAGCTTGAAAACCTGCCATGACAACATGTCAATTCCGTCTTCCTGTCATCGGTATAAACGATCAACTTTATTCAAAGTCTTAGATAAAGATATTTCATTTGGAGATATAGCCTACGTGTGAGGTATTAGAGAAAGATTTCCTAAACAAATGGTCACTATTCATTAAGACAGATGTCCCATGCAGGTTACGGCATTGGACGTGGAACAATTAAACGGGCCCAAGGTGCGTGCGTCATTTTTCATTCTAAAACTTGCGTTTCCGCTGCCCACACAATATCGAACTAAACGAAATTATATAAGCTAATAAATCTGGCGATGTCTCAATTTTTGTGGCGTGCTTGGTGCTTTTCTGCATAACTGTGTCTTTTTTAATATTTTTGAGGTGTTATGCGTTTTTAGATGAGCAGATGCGTTTTATGTTCATTTAAACAGGTAGAGAATAATCTATTTTCACCACAAAGTAGGTAAAGGTTGTCTGCCCAATTTATGCTCACCTCTAGCAGGCTAGTATAAAATAATGCTAGATTCTATCGAGCGAAGTTTAATTATAAATTGTGGTTACTAGGAGATTTTCCAGGATCGAAATGCGTAATTAACGATCACAGACCTTGACAGGGCGCGTTTGTTAATTATAACCTCATCTTTAATCTATACTTATCTATCCTAAAATTATAAAGAGGTAAAAATTTGTTTGTATGTAGGGGGTAATCTCCGGAAAAATGAACCGATTTTAAAAATTCTTTCACTGGTCGAAAGCTACATTATTTGTGAGTGCTATAAGCTATAAATTATAAAGATATCATGTATATTTTACCACCCAACAAAGTGGGCACGGGTCAGTTAGTATAATATTATAAACCTGAAGAGTATATTTGGTAGAACGCGCTAATCTCAAGAGTTACTGGTTTGCATTGAAAAATATTTATGTATTGTTTAGTCCATTTATCGAGGAAGGCTATAGGCTGTATAACATCACGCTATGACCAATAGGAGCCGAGCAATACGTGAAACGGTAGAGCACAGCTTAGCTAAAAACATTGGCATAGTAACAAGTGGTTGCAAAGAATAATTCAACAAACAACACATCAGGGGCGGTATCTCATAGTATTGATTTAGGCCAAGCCTACCTTACCTACCCTACCACAACAACGCATAAATAATACATACGCATTTATTGTAACCATGAAATAAAATTAAACAAAAATATAATATAAACCATAACGCCTAACATAATGCATTAGCAACTTTCCGCACCGTGTGACGTCATCACGTTCACTTTACTACAAACGAAGGAAGGCTAGCTGTCAAGTCGCCTCAACTTCATTCAATAATGCATGCTTATGTATGCATCCGTGTTCAAATTTTCGTGTATATGAACCGCACACATGTATAACTTTGAGGCACGCTGTAGCTGGCGTTTGTACCCACCGAATCATTTTATGAATGAAAACCATAGTGAAAACGCACGGGGAAGATGAACAGAGTTGCCAATTCGGGAAACAGATTACACACCGAAACGACAGTTTCGTAAGACTAATAAAGACAATTAAAAAAGCAGGGAAGTATTGTCAAATATATACATTTCAAATGAAATGTTATATTTTAAGGAATAGCAAAGACCTATAATAATTAAATACTGTAGGAATTTAATTTCAAAATTAAGAATTTGGTTTTTGGGGAATTGGGTAAATTAATATTGGCAACACCGTGTGTTAGTGTCAGTTTATTCCGGCAATTTGTTATTGTTTTGTATTGTACTTTTGTTTTTATCAAATCATATTAAGCTTTAAGTAGTACGTTTTGAAACAAAAAGTAGTGTAAATATTAAAGAATATTCGTTTGTTTACATACAATGATCCTAGTTTGTGTGATTCGTGCTGACAATGTGTGTTTATTACTGATTATGATAGTTGTGAAAACTTACTTTTCACAACAAGTTTATAAGAATTACTAATATTATCGTATAAGATTCAAGATGTGTCTAAAAGTTACGAGAATTAATCCAAAAATATGATAATTCATCTCGTACTCGTGATTTCAATCTTCGAGAGTTATTCTTGCAAGTGACGTGTTTTGTAACTAACTCACCCACTTGGAGAGATATTTGAGGTGGCCGAATCTTCTAATTTGAATCGTCAGAATATCGTGATTATTATCCTTACGTGAATAATGTGGTGAGTGTTTTAAATTATAAGTTTTGAAGTGGGCCGATGCTTTCTTTCGCATTCGCATCGTCAGTATTGAATATTGTAGTTAGTTTTTTTTTTGGCTGGCCTATCCTTGCTCAGAAGCCACGGCACGCTGCTGCAACACATCATTAGAACAACCGAAATCCAGTTCCACAGTTAGTATTACACAAATGGGTACATAATTTTGTTCCCGTAATGTAATTTGCAGAAGTGTACGACACAAATTACTGTAAACGATGTAGATGTCGGCTGTGTGTGACGTCATCAAGTTTTGGGTAGTTGTATAATAATGTAGGTACTGCCTGCTTGTTCTTGTAATGACGTAATTTAATACAATACAGTTGTGTTTGTTATGAAACTTCTTGTCTTGACTTTACTTAGACACCATTCGATGTTATTTAGTGATAATAGTGAAAATGGTGGCAGTAATTCAATAAATCGACAAGAAAAAAATAATTCATGCTTCCTTTATTTACATCACATTCATGTTTTATTTCCTTAAAATATCATCATCTTTCTGCCCTTATCCCATTTTAGTTGGAATCGGCGCAACGTTTTTAGGGTTCCGTAGCCAAATGGCAAAAACGGAACCCTTATAGATTCGTCATGTCTGTCTGTCTGTCTGTCCTTCAGTATGTCACAGCCACTTTTCTTCGAAAGTATGGGAGCTGTCCTGTTGCAACTTGGTAAGTAGATGTATTATGTGAACCGCATTAGGATTTTCTCACAAAAATAAAAACGAAACAAATTTTGGGGGTACCCCCCATACTTAGAATTGAAACTCAATTTTTTTTTTTACCACACCGATACGTGTGGGGTATCTATGGATAGGTCTTTAAAAATTATATTGAGGTTATTAATATCATTTTTTTCTAAACTGAACAGTTTGCGCGAGAGGCACTTCCAAAGTGGTAAAATGTGTGTGTCCGCCCCCCTGTAACTTCTAAAATCAGAGGATGATAAATCTAAAAAACCGGCCAAGTGCGAGTTGGACTCGCCCATGAAGGGTTCCGTAGCAGCAAGCATAGATTAGAGATATAATTATATTGAGATTAGTAAGTAATATACACAAACAATAAAAATAACTTTGTTTTTCATAGTATTTGTATGAATGGCAAAGTTATATTTGCGGTTTTTGAAAATGTACTATATCTCAAAAACTGCTAACTGTATCTCATCCAAACCAATTTTCGTTGGTAATTTTGGTTGAGGTCTACATTATATATTTTTTTTAGTTTTATCATTCTCTTATTTTAGAAGTTACGGGGGGGGGGGGGGACACTTTTTACCACTTTGGAAGTGTCTCTCGCGCAAACTGTTCAGTTTAGAAAAAAATGATGTTAGTAACCTCAATATCATTTTTAAAGACCTATTCATAGATACCCCACACGTATGGGTTTGGTGAAAAATTTTTTTTTGAGTTTCAATTCTAAGTATGGGGGGCACCCCCAAAATTTGTTTTGTTTTGATTTTTGTGTGAAAATCCTAATGCGGTTCACATAATACATCTTTCTACCAAGTTTCAACAGGATAGCTCTTATACTTTCGAGAAAAAGTGGCTGTGACATACACGGACAGACAGACAGACAGACAGACAGACAGACAGACATGACGAATCTATAAGGGTTCCGTTTTTGCCATTTGGCTACGGAACCCTAAAAAATAATATAATGTAGACCTCAAAAAAAACTTCCAACGAAAATTGGTTTGGATGAGATATAGTTAGCAGTTTTTGAGATATAGTACATTTTCAAAAACCGCAAATATAACTTTGCCATTCATACAAACACTATGAAAAACAAAGTTATTTTTATTGTTTGTCTATATTACTTACTAATCTCAATATAATTATATCCCTAATCTATGCTTGCTACTACGGAACCCTTAATGGGCGAGTCCAACTCGCACTTGGCCGGTTTTTTTCTAAATTTGCTGGTGTCGTTCTATGGTAGGTAATGATTAGCTTGATTTTGTAAATGCAATTTCACATCATTTACTAGAGTGACATTTCATTTCAATTCATCGGTTCTTGCCGACCATGCTCGGTATGCACTTAGTGCAAAAATAACTGAATAGTCGGATTTACGTATTCGGTAACTAGTTAGAGCTTCCCAACAAGTTAACAATAAAACAAGGAACAGTTAACTCGCCTAATTATCTTCATAGTTAAGTTTTACAGCAATGTGAAGTTGAAAAGTGCATGGGATTTTATTGTGTTATAAAAATTTCACATTCCTGTCTTTCGAAAGCTTAAGCTAAGCCTCCCTGGCTCCATTTATCTTGCAACGGGATCATTACTGTCGCAATTTATTACAACCACTTTGCGATCTTTAAAACTTACGTTTAACGATGTTTTTATGTGATAGTAAGTAAGGTTTACGTGTTTATTCGATGAAAATTGAAAATAAATTGCTTGACAGTTAAATGTATAGTTTTATTAGTTTTTCAGTTTGTGGAATGTGTGATAGTTGTGGAATAGTTTAATTTCGTAGACACAGGATTTGCTCCGAGCCAAATTAGAAATCACAGCTCACTTTCATGATATGGCGTTTTTGTTTCGGTTCCCTTTTCTCATACACACATACCACGAACGTACAAACACACACACACATATCCTTCACAAACATACATAAACACACACATGCCCAAACCACACAAACTCGATGTTTTTGTAAAGGCTGGTTCGCACGGAAGCATTAGGAATATTAATTAATCATGAAACTGTCTCGCGGCGTCCGGTGCGGACACGGGCACAATGCTGTCTTCTCGCCGGACGCCTCGGACACCGGACATGTATTCATGCCGAAATGTAGCGAGCATTAGCTTTGTACGTCCGGTTATGATAACGGACAACACGATAGTCAGATATGTTGACGTTCGGGCGGTTTTGTGACATCATTTTCACGTTCATGTATTAATCGATGCGTGGACACTCAGTCTTGTTTAATGCACATGTAAGAAAATGATTATTTAGTGCACATGTAAGAAAATTATGTATTTAACAAGAATTTCGATTAAATATAAACTAAAAAGAGTAAAATAAAAAACTTTTTAAAAAGAAAATTAACCGCCTTCAAAAACAACCACAAAAAGGTTGAAATAACCTACAAAATAACTTTTCTTTCGGAAGTCGATGGCAAAAAAGACAACGAAATAAAAAAAAAGCAAAGCCACCGACTTTTTTTCATTTTTGTGGTTGTTTTTGAAGGCGGTTATTTTTTTTAAGTTTTTTTTGTTGTTTTAATTTGTTTTTCTCGGAAACGGTATGGTCAGTCTGTCATATACTGTTTCCGAGAAAAACAAAAATAGGTACATAATACAGAGATCTGTACACCTGATAATATTTTTATGCATATGGGTACTTTTTATTTATCATTGAGATTTGTAACTTATGACGTATACATACTATACCATTATTATAAGTGTGTTGGTAACTTTGAATACCTGTCTATCTGTCTGTAACGTTTTCACAACTAAAGCTGAATGGATTTTGATGAAGTCTACCTATGCAGTACACCATGACCTGGGTTAGAACCTAAAATGCTACTCTTTATGATAATCCTATTCTATATGGCCATAGCTAAGTTCAGTGGTGGCCCAATGGTATCGGCCTCGACTTACGAGTTGTAGGTCGTGGGTTCGAACCCCGTCAGGAGCATTACTTTGTGTAATTTATTTCAAGACCACTGCTCTCAAAACGGTGAAGGAAAACATCGTGAGGAAACCGGCATGTCATAGAACCAAAAATTCGAAGACATGTGACATCTAGCTACCAATCCGCACTGGGCCCGCGTGGTAGATTACGGCTCACTCCCTCTCACAGAGAGGAGGCCTGTGTCCCAGCAGTGGGAACATTTATAGGCTGATGATGATGATAGCTAAGTTCAGAAGCTAGTGTAACATAATCATGTTTTTTTCCATTATGTACTTACGTGACCTTACGTGACTTACGTGACCTTCGTGTGTATAGGTGATGTATGAAAGAACCGATCTTTATCGAAGATTTGATAGCTTCAGCTACGCTATCGCAAAATCTCCTTAATGGCTGGAATTTCACAAAAGGCACTCATTTACAATATTATACTTATTAACCTTAAAACCTGGATTTGTTTTGTTTGCTTATGAATAAGAATTGCCTGTTTTATAAGTAAGAATGTTTTTAGACTAGCCGTTCCTGCCGGTTTCCATGCTGTTAATAGTTTTTAACCGACTTCAAAAAGGAGGAGTATGTACCGATTGCTCCGAGGTTTCTAGTCCGATTAGTGTAATCCTTTTTTTGTTCGATGCAGTATACTTTCCCATTGGTCCCATAAAAATTTTCGTACTTTTTATTTTGTGAGCATTTTTATTGATGGATAATGTGATGATCTTTACTTTTTTGAGTGTTTGTTACGCGATTAGTCCGCCAATTGTGGACCGATTTTCAAAATTCTTTTTTTCTTGTACGAGGAATAGTTCACTTTAGGGAACACTGCACGTTTCATCAAAATCGATTCAGCAGTTTTTGATAGGGAATTTTATTAGCTTATTGTGTACATGACGATGTTAATACCGGTGCTAAGGATTACCAAATTCTAGTGCACATGTAAGAAAATGATGTTATTGACAAGAATTTGGGTTGAATAATTAAGCTAAAAAGTGTAAAATGAGAAACTTTTTTAAAATAAAATTTAACCGCCTTCAAAAACAACCACAAAAAAGGGTAAAATAACCTACAAAATAACTTTTCTTTCGGAAGTCGGTGGCATAAAAGACAACAAAATAAAAGAAACAAAGCCACCGACTTCCGAAAGAAAAGTTATTTTGTAGGTTATTATACCCTTTTTTGTGGTTGTTTTTGAAGGCGGTTAAATTTTTTTATTTTAAGTTTTTTTTCTGCAATATTTTTGTCGGATCTTAGCACCTAGCATGATTTCTACTGCTTACTAGGAATATTACGACGTATGGAAAAAGAAAAATTGTCTGTAGTGTACGAACGAGTTATTGATTTTGTCCATCTAATTAACATCAAAGTCCATCTATAGTTAAAATCTTCAAAAGTCTTTAATATTCCAATTTCAAAACTAGGGTTAGACTAGGCTGGAAGCACCTGGAAGCCCCCCAAATGCCCGGTTTATCATCTTTCAGTTTTCTAAACCTATTCAGAGGGGGTTAAGTCTAGAGTCAACCATGTTACGATGTATTTTATTTCATTACCCCCGATCTTGACTATTGCCTGACCTATGGCAAGACCCGCAAGACAGGCCCGTGTGAGGTCCACATATGCTGGGGCCCGACTGGCAAAGGTCACCTGGACTATATTGGCCAGTCCGACGCTACCCAAAATCACCTCTTTTTTACGAATCACGAGTAAATCATCAGCAACAGTACAATTCAAAGCCTGCCCCCCTAGCCAAGTCACAACAAATCGCAAACGATAATCGTAAACTCTCTGTAGGTACTCCCCAATAGATTTACAACTTTATAGCCTAGAACCTAAAGTTGAAAATCTATTTATGATATCTGAGCGTTGGCGACAGGAATGATCGAAAACGGTAAGCAATATTCACTAGATCTTCAACGTTATACCTAAGACCATAAAGTTGAAAATCTATTACAGCCTACTTAGTGTTTGCGTTTATCGTTTGTAACATGGCTACAGGACCTGATCTCATTACACAAGCGACACAAACAATAGTCACAGTCTATGGTCAACATGGCGTCGATAAATTTCACCGCCCGCACTATCGCGCCAGCTTCCGCCCCGCCTGGCCCACTATCGGCCAGCCATCGCCAGCAACTGGGTACCAACTTAACCAGTCGCTTGTTTAACACAATAATTAGTTTTGCACTTATTAAAGCTGATATTCTCACCATCTTGTTCAACTACAAGTAGAAAGTCGACGGGAACTTGCTTGGAAAATTCTAGAATTACATTATCATAGTAATGACCCATTTTATGTTGATTTACGTAATACGGCAAAATACTATATCATTTTGAAGACTACGCAATTATATGGAAATTTTGGTCATGTTATTGAAGCAAGAAGCAAAGATAACAACCGAATTCAAATAACCTAATTAATTCGTTTCAAAGCTAAAGTAAAGAAAGGAACATAAAAGCGCGGTCCCAAAACCTGAATACTTACGTAAACACGATACTTCATTATCATAAAAACCATGCATACCTACCTACCATGTACTGATAAGAAGTGATCGCAAAAGAAACGTTAATTTATGCCCGAAGCTTACCAAGGCGTTAAAGGACAAGTTCTCAAAATGGCAAATTCTCTAATCGCCAAATTCTCAAAATGCCTAAATCTAAAATGGGAAATGATCAAAATGAAAAATTTTCTATAACGGTTTCATGCTACACATTCCGGAGACAGTTATATGTTATTTTATTGCAAAAATCTTGAACAAATCAAAGAACAGGAGTAAAGCAAAGCCTAAACATTAAAAGCTAAGTATTTCAACACCAAAAAGGAACACTTTTCGAAGAATAACCGACGCCGCGTTCTATAGTAACAACAAAAACTTTTAATATTCTTATCTTCAATGGCTACATCTTGATTGGGCCTGTGTGATAAGCTGGCTATACATTAATTAGTACGGAGCGTCAGGCAGGTGGGTCGACGTACGACGTAAATTTTGCCGCTAATAAGCATAAATTGCCTCATGTTTTAACATTAAAACACTGCATCCTGCTATGGTCTTCCATACAAATAATAACGTGATTCATTTTAGCATGTTTTTAAAGTATTTTGTAGCAATTCAAGGCGTTAAATTCCTTCTTACTTCTCAAACACAATTAAAGGGTGTAATAGCAGCCAGATTACCAAAGATTTTAGTCCGTACAAGACTGACAGTTCCTCGACTCCCATCCCGCCCTGGGTGGGAGAACTCATTTGATGGTTTTACCCCGATAAAAAAAGTTTATTACCCGTGGTACTACTAGATTGCTTGGCAGGACCACGAGTAACTTTTTTACCCGTGGTTTTACTGGTAGTACAACGGGTAGTACCACGAGCAATAATCGAAAAAAAAATGGAATAGCAGTAGTTCGGTTGTTAATCCGTTTGACCGAATTAACGCAACTTTTTTGTGGCAGTACTTCAGTTGATGAAAATCACCGAACTAATGATATATACTTTAAAATGGCACTGTTTGGTTCATAGAATTTAGTAAATTAAATGGTGGAACCGAAATACTGCCACTACACAAATTAATTTTATTTTAGATAAAAAAAAAGCTAAAAGTTTGCCCACTTGCCTCTGAACACACCAAACTTTCATGCCCACGATCAAGTTGATCAGCAGTCTACCTCCTAAGCAGGCTCAAAAGTCAACGTGCTCAATACATAGGTACAGTCAGCAAAACGGTTAGGTATGCAGACAGTAGTTTTCAAACGGTTTTACAATGTTGTGCTTTAAGTTTCAATGTATATGTATGTCAAACTCTTTGGCTGCATTTGATGTCATACAGGCAAAAAGTGCAAACATACGGCATAGACTATACACGAAAATCGTTTGAAAATTGCTGCCTGCACACGAACTGTTTTACTGACCGTACCTAGCAGCACGTAGGTAGTAAAATAGTGCGGAGCCACATTACAGCACTATTTACAACGTCACACCTACCGGGCGGTTACTTTTATTACAAATGCATAACCTACTTGCGAAGCAGGAATAATACTAATGATCCTGCATTGCAGAAAGGCCGGAAAGATTGCTAACTAAACAGGTAATTTAGGCGCTAAATATGAGTCGCTGTACAGTCTTAAAAGGTTACCGGCCGTAGAACGCAAAGGGCAACTGAAGGAGCAGGTAAGTGGGCACGCCGCAATCGCGGCGGTAAGACACCTCTTTGAGTAGTGGCTGGTGAGGCGTCACGGCATCCTCACCTTCCGCTTGACACAGGTCCTCATCGGACACGGATGTTTCGGGAGGTTCCTGTATCTGATTGGGGAGGAAGGGTCTAAGTGTCACCACTGCGAGGATCGCCTGGACACGATGGAGTATACGGTGCTGGACTGCCTCGCTTGGCAGAGCGCCGCCGTGTCCTCACGGAGGCGACACAGGCGGCGACCTATTTTCATAGGCTGTTTCCCTAATTCAGCGGTCGCCTCCTTCTGCGAAGCAATCATACTTGCGAAGGAGGAGGCGGGCACCGTAAGAGAGAGGATTGTTTGACAGATATTTTCATTGCATTAGGCACTAGGCACTGGACTATCTAAGAAACAATTTTAGACAATATTGAGGAACATCGCGCCTTAATAGCATCCCAACTAACAGCCACAACTTCCCTATCTATATAAATAAGTGGTTGCATTAGCATATAGTGACGGGTATCCGTTTAAATCACAGACGAGCAGAGTTGATTAAACGCGAGTGTGATTGTGGGCCAATTTCACAGCGAATGAGCTGATTGCAAATAAATCGTGGCTCGGTAACAGCGTGAGACACTTATTACGTTTGGAACACATTCGATGGAAAAATCGATGCGAGATATTTACTGCATAATAAAATTTTGTGGCGAATGGGGACGGATTTTCCAATCTTCTTGAGGAAATCTTGAGTACAAGAGAAAATTTAAGTTACGTAATCACTTCATGGTTTCTAGTCAGTGAATCATTGTGGAAATAATTGGGATCCCAAATTATCAACCGGTACTTAATACATATATTATAAGCTCATTGTCAGGACATCAAGTAAGATCCTCACTTAGAAATGATGTCAATTACTATAAGTGAATGCGTAGGCGTTCTAGCACTTACTAAAATTAATTTGTCATTAGACTAATTGTATAATTAATTTAAGGCATCTAAGTAATATAACAATCAGTACCTGGCTGCGTCACTAAGTAAACTAAAAGCAAACTCTATTCGAGACCAGAATCAAATATAATAACTGAAATGTTACGCCTGTCACTTACAGAATCCAACTGGAAATCAGACGAAGTTTGTTTACGATAAACTTCGCGAAATATCATTCTGAGAAATTTTTTTTTACAAATTCGACAAACGGGCGAGGTCGAGTAAAATAAGGCAGGCAGTACAGTACCATAATTATAAATGTGTTGTAAGATTCAAATAAAAGGTTGCCATAAAAAAATAAAAGGCCGCACAGCGCGGTTCCTTGGCCATACGACACCGCCATCGGTTTACGAGGCTGCAAAATTACCTCCGCTTATTAAAATACGAGAAGCACAAAAACTCACACCTTTGCCCCTTTGCCGGCTATAAATAAAATAAAAAGAACAATTAAAGCAATAACTTCATGACAAAAATGTTAGTCTATCAATTAATTAAATGAATCAGGCGATAAGATCGTCAATAAAATAAGATTTCATTTTGTTGGTATTTTTATGGAATCGATAATCTCAATCTTTATTTGATCTACATTAGACAATTTTAATGAATGGGCGACGCTCATTGGCTGAATAGTTTGAAATCCGATCGCTTGATATCTGATTTGACGATCGCCATCGATCATCTTCTGAGAAAATATGAATTTAAGCGAATGTTTTTATATGAGCTTTTCAATTATAGTCTGTAGCTTATATGTCTTGCCGCTCATCTTAAGTGAAGCAGGGCTTCGACCACTTATTTTAATATTCTATAGCCATAAAAAAACAACATACGTAGAGGAGAGAAAACTCGACACGAGCAGCGAAAATACAGAGAATTTACCAAATGTGAAAACCATGTAATAGTCGAATGTCCTCGGACAAACACAAAAAAGGCTCCACTGCCCTTTAACATTTTAGGAACATAGAACGCAAAAACGAGTCAAGTACTGAAACTGTTCGCCAACTTAACATGTTGTATTCGTTACGTAATAAGGTTTTCGTGGAAATTTCCAAACACTTGTTTAAGAATAGAGACAAAAAACTTCTTGAATCTAAGGCTTAGCACGCACCACAGTTAAACGCACGCGTTTTTTTTGCTATTTCAAACTTACGAAGAAAAGCTTAATCGTAGATCTGAAATAGCAAAAAAATAAAATTAACACATATTAACTTTTTGCAAGCGCACGCGGTTTCTAAGTGACTAATTTTAAAAACGTTAATTACTACATCTTGATCGCAATTTCTGAACGCACGATCAGCAATCCATTGTTGGTACTGAAATAAAAGTAGGTAAACGCCAACCGCAGTCTTAGTGTCTAAACACACTATGCCGAATTACGCAACCGAAGTTCGGCACAATTACGCCTGCAATACTATTTGAATTACTGACACACTATGCCGAAATTACGTCGCGTCATAGCGTACAGCGTAACTTCGGTCGGGCGTAAGTTCAGCGGAAACTTATTCTGTGACCACACATTAAGTATACGCAACCGAAGTTCGGTTCGATTACCGACGAAGATCCGGGGGCGGGGAGCAGCAGGGAGCCGCCCGCGCCACCCGCGCCGAATTTCTGCCGCGTAAGTTCGGCACTTATGGTGTGTCATATCAGCCAAATACGTCGGAACGTGAAATCAGCCGCCGAACTTCGGTCGCGTAACTTCGGCATAGTGTGTTTAGACACTTTAGAGTACGTTTGCGTTTAATCGTGGTGCGTTTTCAGCCTTACTTCGGAAATCACATTTTCTCATTTGCCAAGAATATCAGATACCAATATTTGTGGACAGCTTTTTGGAGGTTAGTAATTTGATTATTATATTATTATTATTAGACATGTGCACAAATAATCCTAACTTAAATTATTAGAGTATTCGCATAAAACGCTGGACTGATTTTGATGAATTTTGTTCTAGATATTGATGGGACACTGGATACGGTAAGCTATAGAGTAAAACAAATGGTGTTTGTAATTATTATAACGTGATTCAGACTCGTACTTAAAATTAATAAAGTGACCTCTAATTAAAAACGGAGTGGCGTTTTAAAATATGTATAGGTACTAGCAAATACAATACGCCCCAACTCTTCTAGTCGATTAATAATGAAGTGTCGTTGGTAAAATTATTTTGGGCATATTAACCCTTTATGCGCCATGAAAACCTAAAGAAGTCGCTTAAAGCAATAGATGTACACGAACCAAACTGCGTCCGAGTAGAGAAGCCTATAAAATACGTAAAATATCAGTAATACAAATGCCAGGGCCAAAAATGTTACACTAAAATTAAATGTACAGCAGGCCCACAAGTTTTTACAAGATAGAATACGTTACAAAGTTGTAGAAACTATTCCAAAAAAAAAGTCTAGACAAAAAAACTAGTTCAAAATGGCGATATCATCAACATCATGTCGGGGTCGCGGGACTGTCTTAAAGGGCATCGTAGCCCTGGAACGTAATGGGCAACAATGGCATTGAACAGGGTGGAATTTTAGTCAGTAAGAATACTTGTATGACAGGCACTTCAACACACGACGGAAGGACTCGTTTGATGATTTTACCACCGGGAAAAAGGTATAGGTAGGTTTAATCATTCTTTGAAGTGGAATTACTGTTCAATCAGTCCTTTCAATGAAGCCTCCAGGCTGCTGCGAGGATGAAAATTTAATATAAATCTACTCGACATTCTATTTCAGTGTCCTTTAAAGGTGCATTTATTTGCTTTCACGTATAATACGAATAAATAAAGTATACCTACATCTATTTTCAATTTACTTTAAAGAAGATTTACACAAAATGCAAACTATAGTCTCGCCTTTATTTTCGTAAACAGCAACGCTACGAGTGACCTAATACGACCTTGTTACTACGCGCGTAGCAGGGCTTAGCAAATATGCGTAGCAGCGCGGCTACGCTCGTAGCAGTGTGGCTACGCTCGTGGCAGTGTGACAACGCTCGTAGCAGCGCGGCTACGCTCGCAGCAGATCGGCTACGCTCGTAGCAGTGTGGCTACGCTCGTAGCAGTGTGGCTAAGCTCGTAGCAGCATGGCTACGCTCGTAACAGCGTGGTTACGCTCGTAGAAGGTTGCTTAGGAGCCACCGAAACCACGTGAACGTGACTACGCGTGTAGCAGGTCAAAATGAATTTATTTGTATTCGTATATTTTTCATAATAATTCTCTCAATTTTTGGCGCTCTACCCTACCAGTTAAGTATAAATCCGCGCTTAAGTTACTCGTGCGTTTTCTTGCGCAAATATTTACTAAACCAAACCTATGTACAGAGAAAGGTTATACATATTAATGAAGTAGCAAATCTGTATACCATGGGGACTATTTGCTCCCATATAAAGTACTGTTTTATTCAAAATAGTGAGGTTAAGAGACATTTACTTAAGTTATACCAAAGAGAATGTTCTTATTATGTCTGGGGTCCGTAGCTTTAGAACCCCTAGACCCAAGAATAGTCTGCGAGTAAGTGGGGTGAAGGGTAATTCGATTTTGAGGTAATTACTACGTTACCTAATTATAAACCTGAGTGGTAATTGTACAAGATGAACGGAGAGAGACTTGGTAACTAATTTTCGTAACTGCTTTTGTTTTAATCATTAGGATTCATAACTCAAAGTAGATTAACTAAAGCCTACTGTAGTTTCTAAGATTGTTTTGTTCATTCGCCACATATCATTAGTCACTGCTGTTCATTAGCGTTACTGTAATAACGTATGTGGAATATTCTGTCTCTTATCTATTTTTTATCTATACATATATACACTATGACACATCATGGTGTTAAACGAAGTTGTTAAATTCTGTACGTGTGATTAGATCTTTTAAACGGAGCATCGTATTTTGACAGATTTCATCAGAATATATTAATTTATTACAAAATGAAAACTCGCCCCTCGTTGCCATAATTATTCGGTGGCAATATTAAGCGCACGTCTTTTCTAGTTTTATGTAGTGTTACATTATCAAACACGTGTTCATGACATTTATTCTGGAAAGTTTATGCAATAAATATCAATATCTAATTTGCCCCGTCATTATGCTGACGCTCTTTGAGGCGCGCGTGGAACACAACGCGCCGTCGACCCGAGCATGGTCCATGGTCGGGTGGCGAGTTGCCCTTTACTCGCCGCCCGCATGCCCGCGCCTACGGTGGGCGGAGATCGTCTGCCGATACCATATCTATCTAGCATATTTTTGAAATGCAACTCTTTGTCGTGTCGCTTCGCTTTATGTCTGAACGCGACTAGTTTTCGGTCGTTTGCTGGCGTATCATGTCGTTGTAACAAAAAATCGCAGACATTGTGACATCCAGCAACCCGCATTGCACACTCTCTGATAGAAACTTGGCGTATCATAAATACAAGTGCAATTTGTCGGTCTGAATACAGCGCAAGTAATTAATATACATAGGTCTGTAGGCCTGTACCATAAATTCATATTTCCATATTCCTTTTCCAAACAAAAGTGTTGATTACGGATTTTTCCCGTGTTTGAGTAATACGATTTTAAGGCTACCGCGGTTTAGGGGTACTTATAAGTGATGTTTCAGTTCAAGTGTCTCACATAACCGACATCCCTTTTTTGTTCATAACCCGGGGTATTTCAAGGGCTTAGGAAAGGGTCACTACCACCATTATGATGTATAACGCTAGGGGTTACATTATACCCTACCACAACAAACAGTTAGGAGACTTATCACTCAGTCCTCCGTAAGCGGCTTAGTTCAGAATGCTAATCAGGCAGGAGTGGCCAGCTAGCGCCCGGATCTAACCCGGACCGGCTCGCCGTCCGGTAATTACTACTCGTCCGGTTTGTCGAGTTAATTAATCAGTGTACGGACAACTACGGATAATGAAAAGACTGAATTACGATCGTGAATGTGCAGCGTTTGATTAACGTTGTTACGTAAGCTTTAAGCCTCCTGCAGACACACGCGATTAATCGCGCTGCGGCAACGAGCCAAGCTAATTTCCACTCTAAAAATACTGCGAATGGACCGCGACATGTCGCCCCGCGCGATTAATCGCGTGTGTCTGCAGGAGGCTTTAGTACTTAGCTGAAAATGGCGTTCAGTTGTCTAGTAATACGATTAAATAGGTAATGCGGGTTTTTGTTGTAATTTTAACTTTCATTTTAATTAAACGATAGTTCTTCGAGAAGTGTAGTCGTCTCTAGCGAGTCGTAAAATCGAAATCTAGAATGATTTATTCAAGTCTTAAACATTTGCCATTTTGAGAATAAAGCTTTTAGAGAATTGGTAATTTTGAGAATAAGGCGTTTAGAGAATTTCCCATTTTGAGAACTTGTCCTTTTGCGACTAGGTTGCTATTTTGCGAATTGGGTTTGCGCCTAAACCGTCTTAAAGAGTCAGTCGTTATAAATATCAAATTCTTAATATCTGTGTAAAGCAGTTGTTCTACTCCGAAAATAAACCTGGTTCACTCGTAACTCAAAAATAAATTATTTTAATAACTCAAAAAAAAATTTATAAAAGGAATTATTATCATTGAAAGTTAAGAGGCACTTTGACAAGGTGTTTTAAAAGCATACTTTTCTCTGATAAGCGATTAAATTTTCGGAATTCTAATTATTCGGAATTTTAATAATCGGAATTTTAACCATCGGAATTCGTGTTTTTGATGTTTCGGAAAATTATTAATTCGGAATTTTTGATATTCGGTCTATTGAAACTCGGTATTTTGAAAATAGTAATTATAAATGTTAGGAATATTGAAATTTCGGAATTATGAAAATAGGAATAATGATCAATCGGAGTTGTTATATTAGGAATTTTGAACCATTCGGAATTATGAAAATCGGTATTTTGAAATTCGTATTTATGAATTTCGGAATAAAGTTTTTCGTATTATCGTAGTGTACCCTTCTCTAATAGCTCCTAACTCCAAATTCAGTACAAATTCAGAAGGCACCGCATTAGAAGAGCTCTAATTTAGAACGTAAATTGAATTATAGGACCCAGAAAATATCTGATACTTACGTACCGCGCAGGATCTAAAGGTACCTAGTGTGATTTTTGTTTGAAAATTAAGAATTAACTGCCCTGCATCACCAGGAATTCTATGAAATCTCGTCACTACATCCTTTGCAAGATTTCATATGGAATGCAACATGGCATCAAGAAAAAGTTATGGACCATAAATTCTAATGAAAGAGCACTAAGCACGGACATAACTATAAATAAATAACTAGCCTTGCATCCAAAGCATAGACATTTATTAGAACACTAGCTTCCGCCCGCGACTCCGTCCGCGCAGATGTCGGTCTTCGCGTGGATGGTTTATTTCTCCATTTTGAGTAACTCTGACAATGACATCTTATAAATATCTATTGGACCCAAATACGGCTAAGCCTATAATAATTAAGGAGATCTATTGAGCTACTGCTGTTGCTCGCGTTCTGTAGTAAGTATTTTTTTCATAGTAATTCCGACCTTGTATTTACAAATAACTGATCGGAACAGTAATCAAAAAGGTCGCGCTGAAAAGCACGGGTTTTTGGTCCTCTAAAACAAAAATAACAGAATTGAATTACTGTTTAACTTTATAATAAAACTTAGTAGCCGAGTCTTGTGTAGCTATTCCAATTAGGACGTAGCCCGCAAGTGCACTGCTAGTTATGTCACACGGAAAAATAATAAAGTCGCGGTAGTCATTAACTGTCGGAGAATCTTAACACCGCGATTCAGAAATGCGCGTCATAGGCACAACGCCATCTAGTGGTGAGTGGTGGAACCTTTTTAGAAATCAATGGAGGCAGGCGTGGCGTAATGTTCTACTTGCTTGATAATAGGTGTCGCCAGTGGTTCCATAATAGGGTTTGTTATAGATTTTTTTTTTCTACGTATTTTTCCAGGATAAAAAGTATCCTATTTTATGCCCAGGATAATAAGGTATAATTATACCAAGTTTCATCGAAATCGAACCGTTGGTTTTCACGTGATGCCTGCATATACAGACAGACAGACAGACAGACAGACAGACAAAATTTTTTTTAATCACATATTTGGGTTTGGTATCGATCCAGCAACACCCCCCGCTATTTATTTTTTCAATATTTTCAATGTACAGAATTGACCCTTCTACAGATTTATTATATGTATATAGATAAAGGCAGACTAGAGCATAATGCCTGGTACTTATAAGTTAAATTTTATTATTGAAATAAAGTATTTTCATACTGCCTAGGTCCCTAGGTGTTCTGGTGTTCCAACTTATACGGCTATCACGAGTTAACTAGCAAATTGTATGCCGGTTATGGCGAATTTAATGTTTTTTAATAAGTTCTTAGTTATTTTTATCATAACAGCTTTATGTAATAATGTTCCATGCTGTCTTATTTCGTGTTATGTTTAATTGTCTAAGTAGTAAATAATGGCATGTCTTTATCTTAATATTTTACTACAATAGGCTAGTTGCCCAAAAAAATTTAATTAGTCCGTCTTTTAGATTATTCAAAAATAAGGGACACGTATTTTTGTATTTGTAAATTAGACTAAAAATGACAAAGATTATAGCCTATTAAAGTTACGTGTGACGTCACACCGTGTGGCATTTTTTCGTGCGGGGTGACGTCACACGTAACTTTAATGAGCTATATCTTTGTTATTTTTGTTTTAATCGAAAAAAGAAAAAATACGTGTCCAATATTTTTTTATAATCTAAAATACGGACTATATAGAATGTAATTATTTTTACCCTGGAAACTACCCTATTGAATTATCATACTTATCCAATTTGGTGAGGTGATCTGTACCACAGGATCTTCCTATTTCAGACACCTTTCTCTATTCAACATTGTACAAGTAAACCAGTGCCTGTAACTTCTTGATGTGGAGAAAAATTACTATATTCTCCGAATTCTGCAGGTCTTTAATTCGTCTTTGACGATCTTAATTAATGAGTTAGAATAGGTACACGGTGCACTACATACGTATCACAATTCACGTATGAATATCTTTATCAATTATAATTGGAATCAATTAAAATGTCTTCATTACTCGTATTGCTGAAAGATTCAATAGCTATGTGTCTACATAGGTACTTAAATCACACAATCATGAATATAAACACTAGGTAAATAGTTTTTATATACTTACTAAATTCCTATCGAATTTATATTCAGTTATCCTTCAGATATTATTGAGCCTTTCCTACGTAGGTAGATAGGTACTAGATGTCCCATGTGCTCAACTAGCAAAGGCACCTCAAGAAATAATAAATAATAAAGTTATTAGTAGCAATAAAATGTTAGCTTTATGCTTTTTACTTTAAAAACAATATAAACCAGATGGCTCAGTTCTAAATTGCATGTTCAGTTGTACAAGTTACAAGTTGAGCGGTCGTAATAATTCTTGCTCAAAACATTTTAAGAGGCGCTCGCGCTTCACCACCCGCTATGACTTCTGCAATCAAAGTTTTACTTGCTCCATAATTCCCAACCGTTAACTTCAGTCACAACTTCCAAAACACTTTAAAAGGCTCCAACTTTTAATTAATAGGACTCATGCAATTCACGAAACCATTTAAATGATGAATTACCTCTTCTTTGAAAATAAAAACTGGAATTGTTAATTTAAAAATTTACAAATAGGAGCATCACGAAAAATCTAAATGGAAATCGATGGAACGGAATTTAAAAGCGCCAAAGGTTGAGAACGCCGCCGTAGTTGAGCGAGTAAACATTGAACTACCGAGTGTTGGGAAATTAGTAGGAAATTAAATTTCACGACTCCTGCCACGCTGAGTCTGCGACACTGGGCACGAACGTTAACACGACGCTGCGTTGCACCCGACTGCTTGTGGCATTCTTTACCTATTAAGTACAAAATATATTTTAAGATATCGAAAATGTTTGGTAGTACCACCTTTTGCTATTTTCGTCTGGAGGAGAATAGAACGCTGAACTTTTTCCGTAGGCGTTCTTGGCATGAGACGACACTCGAGAAAATTAAAAAAAAAACAACGACTGCGTTCATAAAATTTTGAGTGTTATACTTATAAATTAAATACCTATCCAAAATTTCTTGTAATCCAGAGACACCACAGCAAAAGTTAATAAAATTTCGGTTATCCTGAACCGAACTCTATAATAAGATTTCTTACAAAGCCAGGCCAGACATACAACATAAAAAAGCTAGATGATATTCTCGAGACGGCTACAAACGTTCAAGACTGTTGATTGCAGCGACATAACAAGCTGTCGTCGGCAAACTACTTATCTAAATTAAATCTCTTCGTCCTGGGAAACTGTTTCCTTGCCGCACTTTACTTCTTACTACACAACTCTGCAAATATTACTAAATTACTGAGCCTTCTTTATGTCATAATATGAAACAATGGTTTTGTTTGTGGATTCTTGTTTAGATAAATAGGTGGTCCTTCTTCTTATGTAATACATATTATTATCTATATAATATATGACATTTCTTACATATCTGCTTACTCCTACGGAGAACAAAACACGTGATATAAGTTATTTGATATAATAATTGATTGATCTAATGCAGTGGCGTAGCGAGACTGAATATAAGCGGGGGCAAGACGCATGTGCGAAGCCCTTTTTTTTCAGGACAAAGAATACTACGTGCCTCTGCTGCTCGCGCTTCCTAGAATAGGTGCGTCCACACAGAGCGCGCAGCCTCGCGACGCATTTGCTGCGCGAGGAAACTGACAAGCGAGGCTGCTCACTCTGTGTGGACGCATCTATTGTTTTTCGACCGAGGCACGAAACAATATAGGTACGCGAGCAAAAAAAAAGCCACACTGGATGGCTCGGGCGCTCGGTCGCTCGACCGCGGCAGCGCTGTCACTTGCCTCGCCCGAGACACGTCCACGCCAACCGAGCTGCTTCGCGCGGAAAATGCCTCGCGAGGCTGCGCGTTCTGTGGGGACGCACCTTTTTAAGATGACTTGGTTCCCTATACCAAAATGTGATATGACAGCTAGTCATCTATACCAAAATGTGATATGACAGCGACATCAGCTTTGTGAGGCCTCTTCTCTACAAATAAAACCTTGCCAAGTTATTTTGCAACATGGGGCCTCTCGCGACCTGTGGAAGCGCTAGACCTAAACGTGATCGTCAGCGATGATGTCGCCAATCTCACATTGCGAGGCCTCTTAGGTCCCAAATGAAAGGAAAACCCATTTCGAGCAACTAATTAGTTAGTTTACCATTTTCTACCCAGACCCGTTACTTGGGACTGGGCAGACAACTAATCTATGACTACTTTTGTTAGCTTGGGTATTACCTGTAATAGCAATTGTATGTGTTATTGAAATAAATAAATAAATAAATATTTTTTTTGTAAATTATTAAATTAATTTGAGATTTCCTGGTTTTCCTTTCATTTAATTTATCATGTTTGTTAGAGAGATTTCATCCTTATAATTGACCCTAACGATCGATGCAATAAAAGTACAGGGTATATTTTTTTTAAATTTTAGCCGGTTCGATTCCCGGGCGTGGGAGAAGAGAATTCTTGAAATTCTTTGAATGCAGATTGCTTTCTATTCAAAAATAAAGGAATGTTTCCTTTGAGTAAAATTTTCTATCTGCAGTAAGAGTACTTTCCCTCCAGGTGGCATTACAAAATTCCACCCTGTTTAATTGTAGGTCATATTAATTTCTTAACAGAAGTAGCACTGCTTTACTGATTGGTGATCGCCGTTGTCAAGATTTTTTTTTCTTTTCTTTCTCTGAGCGCGAGGCCCCTTCAGGTGGGAGGCCGGAGTCTCGGGTCCGCTTCGCCCTGCCTAGCCACGCCACTGATCTAATGTGTACCTAGTTGTTAAAAGTCATAGGCCTGCCTGTCTGTCAATTTTCTTCAATAGATCTTCCACTATACCTTTTTTTTTTTTGCGTGGTAAAATCATCAAATGAGTCCTCCCACTCCGGGCAGGGCGGGAGGGACTGTCAGACTTGTACTGACTAAAATCCACGGTGTCCTTCAATAGCCCTTTATGTTCCGGGGTCACGGTAATGAGATAAGTCCCGCGACCCCGGCAGGCTTTGGCCCTCTAGGGAGGGGGCCCCGTCATTATGCTGACGCTTTTTGAGGCGCCCGTGGAACACAACGCGCCGTCGACCCCGGCATGGTCCATGGCCAGGCAGCGAGTTGCCCTTTACTCGCCGCCCGCATGCCCGCGCCTACGGTAGCCGGAGATCGTCTTGCGACGTCCGTCGCCGTGGGCGTCCAGATCTTCCACTATACCTATCACAAAAATAGAAGATTTATGTTCGATTGGGATTTGATAAATTGGGGTAGGTTGATGTGCTGGCGACTAGAGTACATACCCCACACCATTAGCGACAGTTGTACCACGAAAATTGAACTGCAACAAAGTAAAGTACCTATAGACCTTCCCACCATGTACGTACCTACCTACTCGAGGTTGACCGTACATTGCACTATCGGAAAACGTGAGCTCTCCACATCACAGCCTACCCTGTTCATTTGACTAAGCTAAGGATAACGACCGGCGGATAACAATCTGCAACGCTACGGCCGGCCGATGGCCTGCTGACCCAAATAAGTACTATGATAATGCACAATAACACTACCTATTGTGAATTTTATTACGACGGTTCAAGGTACTGCATGGCTAGGCTACAACGATACACGATGCTGAAAGTTTCTTCGTAATTTATCCTGTTTCAAGGGTTTGCAAACATTACACAAAGAGCCTCAACTAAGTATGTAGGTACCTACTTGTAAGCCATAAAAATATTTATACAATGTAGGAATTGATCCCACGACCTGCAGCGCAGCGAATTGTTCCACCTTGCCCCACCAAGAGCCTCACGGGTAGGGGTGAAGTGAAATGCCTTAAAGTTTTAATTTGGGTATTTTATGAACACGTAAGTAGGTAGGTACAGTCAACAGCCAAACTTGACGATCAAAATCAGAAATGCATACTAAGTAACGGGGTTCGGGGTGCTAAGACAGGAAACCTCCACGTGCGCCCGTGGACTGGAGTTCCCTCTCGGATACGTCCGGGGGGAAGACCAGTTTTTCGGGCCGGTGCACCCTGGGATGCGGGCAAAAACTCTTCCTTAGGCACTGTGCCTAAGGGGTCTCTTTGCCTGTATGCCAATAGCCTGTCGGGTGGACGCTCCAACGCGTGTCCCTCTGAATATCAGAGGGCACAGCGGCGGAGCGGGCTTGCGGACGGTGAGTAATGGGTATGCTCGCCGTCCGACCAAGGACCAAGGCCGGGTCAGTGGCGCGTCGTGTTTCACGCGTCACCGACGGGGCCCCTTATGGGGCCAAATGCCTGCCGGGGTCGCGGATTTTTCTTAATCCAGGATACCGTGGCCCCGGAACGTAAAGGGCATCCGAAGGAACACGGGTGGATTTTAGTCAGTAAGAGTCTGACAGTCCCTTCCGCCCCACCCAGGGCGGGAGGACTCACTTGATCTCGCGTCAGAACCGTATGGCGTCGAAGTGATTCAAAAGTATGTGATTGTACCTAATTTACCAAACATTTATTAATAGTTCATGTTCATCTACACGGTTCTGACGCGAACTCCGTACATTCGTATTGAATTTCTGATTTTGATCATCTACTTCTGCTGTTGACTGTACGTGTTTAGTTAATTTATTCAAATGACAAATAAATCTATATCTACACTAGGTATATTATAAAGAGGTAAGATTTGTTTGTATGTAGGGGGTAATCTCCGGAAGTAATGTACCGATTTTAAAAATTGTTTCATTGGTCGAAAGCTAAGTTATTCGTCTAAATTATAAAGATAGGTATCATTGTGTATATTTTACCGCCCAACGAAGTGGGCACGGCACAGCTAGTGCGAATATTACCTATATGCGAAGGTATTTTCATTAACATGATTTTAATCCTTATCCAAATAAATACGTTAATCATCACAAGCATTGAATTTTGAACAAAATTGCCCTTCACATCGTTTCATTCCAATGAATATCTTAGGAGATATCCTAATATCATAGTTTAAAAATAACACCACAACAAAATAATGACTGTCTGGGCGGTAATCGGATCGCTCTTTGAGGAGTGGTTGGAGAGGCGCTACGGCGTCCTCACCTTCAACCTGACGAAGTCCGAAATCCTCCCGGGCACGGTTGTTTCGCGATTCGGCATTTCGGCAACAGGCTAGGGGAATGGGGAGCAGTTGGAACGCGTGAGGGAAAACTCATCCTCTACCTCTCATGCCAGCCACCGCTGAAGACGCCTAGGGCGTCGAAAATCGTGGGTCTATTCCAGCCGCTTGCGGATGGGGAGATACGTAGTATCTCTAAGTAGTCTGTGATGGGGAGTAACCAGGAGTAACTAATGGGTAGCTCGCTGTCTGACTAAGTACAAGAACCGAGTATTGGCGCGTCGTGTTCCACGCGCTTAAGGAAACAGATGGGGACGGGACCGTAGGGCCAACGCCTAACATGACGCGGGTGAAACCGCGGGCAGAAGCTAGTCTTAAGCCTCCTGCAGACACACGCGATTAATCGCGCTGCGACAACGAGCCAAGCTAATTTCCACTCTAAAAATACTGCGAATGGACCGCGACATGTCGCCCCGCGCGATTAATCGCGTGTGTCTGCAGGAGGCTTTACAATAATTACCTAGCGAGAGCACTGGATGCACTTGGAGATAATTTTGAACAATCAGCTCAGCGCGCCTTTTTAGATCACCCTACTCCTAAAGGGGGCGTGCGACGTGCGTGCCCCGGGTCAATTTTCAATATCTGAGACATCCGTTGAGGATAATGACGCCCGATCTTTTACTACTAGTGCAACCATCCACTGACAAAAAATAAAAATAAAAATTATTTTAATTACATCTAACTTAAATGAAATTAAAACAATTTATATTTTGGTTTTTTGTCAGTGGATGGTTGCAGTAGTAGTAAAAGATCGGGCGTCATTATCCTCAACGGATGTCTCAGATATTGAAAATTGACCCCCCCACTGGTTGAAAATCACTGATTTAGTCTGAGTGAATTCCCAAGTATCCTATTAGCCGCATCCCAACCAAATCCACGTTTTTATGTAGTAAAAAGATCAAAGGAGTCCTCCCGGATAGATCGGAAAGGACTGTCACACTACCTACACACTAAAGTCCACCGTGTTCCTTCAATTGCTCTTTACGTTCCAGGATCACGGTAACCTGTTTAGACAGTCCCGCGCATTCGGCTTTCACGAAAACGGTAAGTACTTAAATGAATTAGGCACGTTTCGGTAAAATGGGACATGCTTGGGTGTGAATCGGTGTGATACTTTTGTCGGAATTATATTCATCCAGTTTTACAGCCCACTCAAACTAGCATAATGTCATCTCCTTCGTGACTAACAAGGAAAATAAATAAAATTCACCAAGTATGACAACAAATTTATTGGCATTATAAATAATATTTATTGAGTAATAATTAAAAATATAATAATTTGTTATAGCACGATACATTATTGTACATTCGGCATGTGCATTAAGATGCTTGTTGAGACAACTGTTACATAAACTTAACATCAACTTGACAATTTAAGAATAATTCTTCAATTCATTTATCACTTAGATGCTGCTAAAAGATAGGCCACAATATGTATCATAAATTAATTTGAAGCTCTTACGTCATGGTCTTTGTTACATGCATGTTACACAATATGGTGTAAACATAGAAATCCAATCGCGTCATCAGCATGAGGTGTTAAATCAATGAGGTATGGAAGACTGAAAAATATACCCACTACTCAAAAAATTATACTAAAAACAATCAAGTCCATTAAGTGCCTTAATCACCTACCAGGCTTTGTTTATGTAAGATGCCATAACTTTAAACAATGATAAGGCTCAGATCGATTAGGTGTTGACAATGTTGGTGACGAGCCCGGCAGCTATGGTAGTGCCCGCAACGCGCAGCATCACGCGACCCAGCTCCTTCACGTCCTTGTAGCGCTCCACACAGATAGGACGACACACCTCTATCTCTACCACAGCCACACAGTTGTTGCCCAAACAACGAGGCTTCTTCTTCACCAGCTCACCTGTACTTTTGTTCAGTAATGACTTCAACTTCACTATGTTTGCAGACTCAACTAAAGATTGGTGATGAATAAGCACAGGAAAGCCTCTAGTGATTGGAACTTTGATATTAAAAACTACTATCCTGGCTTCAAATCTTGTGGTGACTGGTACTTGTTGGATGGGGTCACTCAGTACATACCCAACGGACACATTCTGCATGTCTACACCTGTTAATGTCACACTGACTTGATCTCCCGCAAACGCAACATTAGTTGTCATTTCATTAATGCTTATATTTCTAACTTCAGCCATTTCTTTAGTGGGGCATACTAATACCTTGTCACCTTTATTGATCAGACCATTCTCAATGCGACCAGCAACACAAAATCCAGAGCCAGTACCTTTATACACATCATTTACAGACATACGTAAAGGTTTTGCTACAGGCCTCTCGGGCACATTGAATTTATCAACAACATCTAGTAGGCATGGACCATTGTACCATTTAATTAATTCTGCTTCTGCTGGAGGTTTTACCAGGTTCTCTCCAGTCAACCCAGAGCAAGGTACGTAAGTAACATCTGAATCCTTGAATCCAGCTTGTTTCAGAAAAGCTTTTAATTTTTTAGTGATCTCATTAAACCTTTCTTGAGACCAATTGGATGTGTCTAATTTGTTAACAGCTACGGCAAGTTGACTGACCCCAAGTGAACGAACTAACAGAGCATGCTCTCTGGTCTGTCCTCCAAAGTCAAAGCCAGACTCAAACTCCCCTCTAGTAGCATCAACTACAAGTAGAGCAACATCTGCTTGACCTGCACCAGTTATCATATTAGGAATAAAATCTGCATGACCAGGTGCATCTAATATAGTTACTCTTTTTGTTTTAGTTTCAAACTGTGCTCTTCCAACATCCATAGTGATGCCCCTGACCCTCTCTTCACCAGTTTCGTCCAACACCCATGCATACATGAAGCTCTGTTTGCCAATTTTCTTGCTCTCTTGTTCATATTTGTGCAGAGTTCTCTGACTAACTTCTCCAAGCTCACAGAGCAGTCGGCCCATGAGTGTAGACTTGCCAGCATCAACATGGCCAATAACAACTATGTACAAGTGGTCCTTGTCTGATCCTCTCTCATTTGCATACTGTGTGTTGGCATCCAGTCTGTTTTCTTTAACTTTAGGTGTTACTTTTATTTCATCAGTTTGTTCAGTCTTCAATATCCTTTCAGGGCAAGGCGATTGGTCTCTTGGAGTCTGTGGACGACTACCAGAACTGCCATCCTGCCCAACTTTAAACCCTTTCACTATCCCAACATTCTTTGATTCTACATTGGTGGCTATGATTTTGGGAACCTTGTCTACAGTGGATATAACTGGAGCTTTTATAGGATCTACTACGATCGCAGGCCTCACGGGTTCTGTTTTAGGAACCTCAGTTTCTCTACTGTTTCTATTGAGTATATCATCAAGGGACTTACTGAAGTCAAACTTGTGCTTTATAACAGTTTGTATGAGAATGTTATCTGAAACTGTGTCACCTATAACATTCCTGAGCTCGTCTAGGCACGACATGAGCTTCGCTTCATCCTCTTCGTCAAGGTTCAGACTTCGGAAGTCCAGAGACTCGCGTCGCTCAACTGAAGGTTGACTTGTGTCTGCTCCACTATCTTCTTCAGGCTCTTCTTGTATGTCATTGTGGCTCTGCAAGAGATCTACCTGCTGGCTACGATTTCGGTCATATATCCACTGTGATGTGTCGGTTGGCGACAAACAGCTATCTTCTTCAACAGAATATCCGTAAACATCATCGTCGTCGTAGTCTTCGGAATAACTCCTGTTTCTAATATCGCGGTGACGAGCCATTGTGAAGACTCGTATCAATTATTCGGGTTTTACTTAATAGTAAACATATTGCAAGAGTTTATGTTCTTTTAATCACGTTTCTACAAATTCTTTTTGTCAACTTTTCTCTCAGTGACAAAATTACAGAATGTATGACACATAGAAAACAATACGTTCATAAATACGGAAGTTAACAACCACTGCAAACCAGTAAGTAAACAGTTTTATGATTTTCATCTTATAACTATTACTAAATCGTATTAATTTCTGTAGTTCAACCAAATTATTTTTCTTTAAGATAAATGAGAAATGGTAAATTTTAAGGTAAAACTCTGCAAAAATTGAATCATTCAAATGAACGCAACTAAATTAATGAAAATGATTCTATAGATTTTATTCTACAATTTTATCAAAACTTTTACAGAACTCAGATAATACAATCAGTAGCTGATATGAATACAAAAAGGGAATTCAAAATATTTGAAATCAAGGCATTGGTTGAATGCTTAGAAATTATTTAAAAGTATGACGTATTGATTTTTTTCCAATTTCCGAACCATTAGTTGTAATGTCATCAAATCGACAATCATCTTGTCATTGTTGTCAAATGTCAGTCGGGGAGAAATTCACGAAATTGTATCATCTGGTAAATCTGTAAATCAATTTCATAATTTCATTGCGTGTTATTCATTGTATTGTCATACATGAATACACAATCACGCCTACTTTTAATTTTTTGTTCAAGTTTGTTCAGTTATCTATCAACATTATTATGAATATTGTGTTTCTGATAATATAATCATTTTTATTCAGAATTGTTTTGTGATTCGAATACTTACGAAGCTATAGGTTTTAGACCCTGACCTAGTCTAAAACATAGTCAACATGAAGAAAAAGGTGCGTATTAAAATAGATAAACTTTATTTGAATTCGATTTCGTATCCAAAAGAATAATCTCCATCACAACTCAAATGTCATACTATAGGTAATAGAAAATTGCCATATCATTCCATTTCAGGTACTATTAATGGGGAAAAGTGGCTCAGGAAAAACGAGCATGAGATCAATAATATTTGCCAACTACATAGCCAGAGACACAAGACGGCTGGGTGCAACAAGTAAGTTGTGATTTGCAATTTTGTACCTTTTGTTAATTTAAGATATTTCGAAGATAGACAACAAAGAAGAAAGGCAAAGTCATATTTGCTTATAGTTATGTATGTTTCATTGGGTGAAAATATTAATGTTTATCTGTTTAATACATTGTCATGTCAGTTGACTCATACAATGATACATTGACTGTAGGTACATAATTATGTAGTCTCCCTCTACTGCCCATGCATGGTATGCTCTAGTTGTATAGTAACAACAAATATCTAATTTCATACATCTTTAAATGAGTAATTGTGTTATGTGCATTAATAATTAAATATTTTAAGTAATGTGGAGCTATGTGTGACAATCAACATACATAACACCCTTGTTCTTATGGGGGTAGGCAGAAACTACAGTACAGCAGCTGCTACTAATATAATGTTAACATACATTTGTTTTGTGTGTTTATACATCTACACCAGGGGTGGCCAACCAGTCAATCGCGATTATTAGTCCAGTTGATCGTAGTAAGGAAAAAAAATTAACTAAGTAGACCCGATTGCACAACATAATTACAAATTATTAAAAGTATTAATTAAAATCAAGGAAACAATCTCACATGTTATATGAAAAGGAACTCCTAAGACTGGTCAATAAAAAATACTACATGATTGTGTACTAAACTATGATATTTAATTTAAGATTTCAAGAAGTATGTAAATGTAGATCGCACAGGGTTTCATTAGTAAACAGTAGATCTTATGTCTTATCAAGTTGGCCACCCCTGATCTACACTATTATTATAAAGCTAAAGAGCTTGTTCGGTTTAAAATGCTAATCTCAGAAACTACTGCACTCAAATTGAAATATATTTTTGTGTGGGATAGTCCCTTTACTCAGAAAGGCTATAGGGCTACATAACATACGCTACAACCTATAGGAGCTGAGCAGCTAATGAATAGTTAGTCTGCACAAGCTAATTGCGATTAATGTCCACCCAAGCTAATTGCGATTAATGTCCACCCAGATCTTCCTGAAGAATGATCATTTAAAACATGACTATAAATCATTAAAATTATTGCATTAAAAACCTTTAGGTCCCTTTTAAAACTAAAACAATATGTTACTGCTGATTATAAATACTATACAGGAATCGAAACTGTTATATTTATTACATCATTCAATAATATTGTTAAGATTTAATCAACCATATGGCCAACTTAGAATTGGTATAGACTGTTTTAACTACCTACTACAGTAAAATTCAGACTACTCCTGAAATATTCATAATAAAAAATCCAATAACATTTGGCCAACCAAAAAACCCAAACTTACATCCCAATAATCCAACCATACCATAGTCCGACTACTGTTACTTTTTTTTTTTTATTTAATATTCCACAACTATCACACAACGCCATCTAGTCCCAAGCTAAGCAGAGCTTGTTTTATGGGTACTAGACAACTGATAAACATACTTATATATTTCTAAATACATACATATTATAGATACTTTGATGATGATGTCATCAAAAGGACAGTAACAGTAGTCAATCTAACAAATTGCACCGTCTATTCCAGTTGACGTAGAACACTCTCATGTTCGTTTCCTCGGCAACCTGGTCCTCAATCTGTGGGACTGCGGAGGACAGGAGGCCTTCATGGAGAACTACTTCGCATCTCAGAGGGACAACATCTTCAGGAATGTGGAAGTGCTCATCTATGTGTTTGACGTGGAGAGCAGGGAGATGGAAAAGGATATGCACTACTATCAGTCTTGTTTGGAAGCCATTTTACAGGTATTTATTTATTTGAAACTTTTATGAATTTTATTCTCTCTCCCTATTACATGGAACTTTTATTAGGAACTCCACTGTCTAACTTTTAGAAATTGTAGGCATGATTTTCTATTTTTTTAATCAGCCAGCACAATTTTTGTAATGTTTTTAATGAATATTGTAACATTTTCTTATAACATTTTACTACCCATTATCATTTACTTTTGTAAATGGGGAAATAAATCTCAATAAAGCTGCTTGTTCGAATTGGATGACAAAATAATAATGATAGCAATTCTTCATTATCGTCTTCCTAGTCTCTTCCCAATTGACATCCAGTACTCATGCCAGATGAATAACAACATTTACTTGGAGTGACTAAACAACCTTCAGAACCCAGGTACTTAGTAACACCGTCAGTCTTAGATGAGATAGCATAGTCAGCCTATAAATGTTCCTACTGATGGCACGGGCCTCTTCTCTGTGGGAGGGAAATAAGATAATTATGTTCTGTTTAATAGGCTCAAAAGTTTCCCTGATTTATGGTGTTTGGCATGCTCAGTAATTCAATATCACATTACATACAATTAACATATTTATATTAAACTAGCAAACCCGGCGAACGCCGTTTCGCCACCAGATGGCTTCGTTTTATGTAACATTTCGGTTGGTGATTAAAAGAAGAAGAATTTTTTTTCCTGAATTTTTTTGCTATAAACCTCACGGAGCCCGAGACCTTTCCAACGAATGCAAAACCGTGGAAATCGGTTCGTGCGTTCTGGAGTTATAGCGTCAGGAAGGAAAACCCGACTTATTTTTATATAGTAGACTAGCAAACACGGCGAACTCCGTTTCGCCACCAGATGGCTTCGTTTTATGTAACATTTCGTTTTTTTTTTCCTGAATTTTCTTTGCTATAAACTTCATGGAGCCCGAGACCTTTCCAACGAATGCAAAAACGTGGAAATCGGTTCGTGCGTTCTGGAGTTATAGCGTCAGGAAGGAAAACCCGACTTATTTTTATATAGTAGACTAGCAAACACGGCGAACTCCGTTTCGCCACCAGATGGCTTCGTTTTATGTAACATTTCGTTTTTTTTTTTCCTGAATTTTCTTTGCTATAAACTTCATGGAGCCCGAGACCTTTCCAACGAATGCAAAAACGTGGAAATCGGTTCGTGCGTTCTGGAGTTATAGCGTCAGGAAGGAAAACCCGACTTATTTTTATATAGTAGATTAAATCACGAAGCAAATAGTTGATAATGTAGCAGGCAGCTGTAACTGGTTTATCAGTACAAATAATAAACAAATAACTATTTATACATAGATTGAGTTGAGTACTAATTGATGTGACTTTGTGACTATGATTGTAACTATAAAAATATATCAAGACCTTTTTGATACATTAGGTTGAATTCTTTCTGATTTTTGTCATCTAAGAATAAAATGGATACAATCTGCACCCTTACAAAATAATTTCATAAGGATGACATCATTCATAAGAGTTAATAGCTAATAGCTTTCAGCAGAATTAATTTAATACCTCTCTTGCCAGTTAATGAGATTAGTAAATGGTAAAAAAGTGTAACAATAGCCCTACATTTAATTTTGAATTACAACCCAAGCCCAAGTTGTAAATACGAGTATTCAAGCTGGTAGAGCTGATCCTATGCTAAGTAACAAAATTAATAACTGTTAGATTAATTTCACCTAAATGATCAATAAATGATGCAAATGAGATCTTAAAATTATGACACTTTCTAGGCACCTTCCAATTAGCCACAAAGTGAGGATGACTATTTGAAGGTGCCCCTTATCATGATGACTTGAGCAGTTCTCTAAGTTTATTACTTAGTTATAAAATTATGAAGTCTGTACAAGAATAAAGAACAATTTCTATAATCTGGGACAGACTTCAGAATTTTATTCTCCCCCATTGGGCAGAGAATAATAATAAACACTTATGTAGAACTTATAATATTCTGCTGCAAATACTTTTGCTATTTATTATATTAACATATTAGAAATGGCCTGTCTTTGTACACTATAAAAGTTTTTCTTGAAAGTTTTTTTTTTTAATTTCTTCTTTACAGAACTCTCCAGAAGCAAGGATATTCTGCCTAGTGCACAAGATGGACCTGGTGCCAGAGGAGCAGAGGGAAGAGATCTTCAAGGAGAGAGAGGAGGATCTGAAGAGGCTGTCCAAACCACTGGAGTGCACATGCTTTAGGACCAGCATATGGGATGAGACTTTATACAAGTGAGTGAACTAATATGTCTAGTACAAAATATTCCCTTTAAAAGGCCCTTTTTCTAACCTAATTTTATAAATCTGAAGAGTTTTTTTTTGTTTGAACGCGCTATTCTCAGGAACTATTAATTCTAGTACTAACTAGTCTTTTATTTTTTGTGCATTTGTTAGGTATGAGAATATCTTAGGAGATCCTCACCCTCCTAATTTTAAATATACTATTATTTGGCGCTCAGCAAACTTAGCACGTTTCAGCTAGAAGTAATTATAAATTATTATAAAACAATGAGATTTCACCGCATCAAAAATCTACTATCTATTTCAAAGGCCATCAGAGGCACTTTTGAAAGTCGAATATTAAAATATCGTTGAATAGATCATATTCACCCGTTTGTAATAATTAAATCAGTTGAATAAGGAAAACGAATTACGCGAAATAAATATCCTCTACAAAGTTGCACTACAATAGGCTATTTGACAGTATCAATAAATTATAAATCTAATAAGTCCGTTATTTAGAGTTTTGAAAAATAACGGACACATATTTTTTCTTATGTAAAATCAATGAATATTTACCAAGATATAACACATCAAGACTCGAGAGTGGGGGCTCGTGACATCAGAATTCAGTAAAAAATTTACTAAATTGTGACGTATTGGCAATTTTGAAAGCATCATAATATATCTCCGTCAATTTTGGTTTGCGTAAAAAAAGAAAAAATACGGGTCAAATATTACTTGATAATCTAACTGACGGATTAATTAGAATTTTTAGTCAAATAGCCTATTTTCCCTTAGTAACAGAAATCTTAGGAAATTCCTGCTATAATAATAGAAAATTGCGGTATAAACAGTTTCGATTCCTTATCGTCAATCAGCGTGTCGGACAACACATACGCAGTGATTGCTGCATTTTTACGATTATTCAAATAGCATAATTATACAATGTGTTTGGCTTAAAGTCATAAGAAATGGCGTAGGTCGGGAGAAAAGCATCTGGCTTAACTTTATGGGGGCTAGATTATTGCTGCACATGAAGGTTTATTCACGATCCTGTTAGGTTGTGACCAAAAATAGGGATGGCTAACCAAGTATTACTTTAAATCCTAATCCAAAAATTTAGAATACAAACCAACGGCCTCCTCCTTCCTGTTTCCAAGCGACTGTAATCCCACTTTTTAATACCGGTACTTAGTCAAGTTAACATTTAAGCGGTCTGCATGACCATCGGAATTTCGATAATGTTAATTGCCATTAACAAATCAATAGAATGGCCCACTGACATATGAAATCATAAAACACATATCGACCCCCTTTTTAAATCTTTGTAAAAATCATTAAATAAGTCCTCCCACCCAAGGAGGAACGGGAGGGAGTCTGTCAGACTCGTACTGACTAAAATCCACGATGTTCCTTCAATAGCCCTTTACTCTCCAGGGTCACGGTTACCGGATAAGACAGTTCTGCGACCCCGGTAAAAATCAAAAAATCAAAATCAAATGTTTTTATTTCACATAGGCCCCTGAGGGCACTTATAAAACGTCGACAACAGGTGCTCGGTTCGGGTTGGTCGATTCCATGGAGAAGAACCGGCAAGAAACTCCATGATTACTCTTTTAAAAATATGGTATGTTTTACAAAATAATTGTTAAAATTTTTGAATAGTTACTTAGATATGTGAGAAAAGGTAGGCTTTGGCCCTCTAAGGCCCCGTCAACTTATTGACCTCCTTACCTAATATATTATCATCCCATGTTACTATTAACGTACGATTTTATTTACAGAGCGTGGTCGAGCATCGTGTACAAACTGATACCTAACGTGAAGGCATTAGAGTCGTCTTTGAAACAGTTCGCTGAAATCGTGGACGCTGACGAGGTATAGTATTCTTAACATGCTACTTCTGTTACCACTATAACAGCCATTGTGTTTTTGTAAAACAATTGAGAATCTAGGCAAATTCACAGTTCTGTCGAAGAAAAAATGTCTTTCTTACTCTCTGTGGTTTTGTAGCCCCCAAAAATTTGAAATGAATTCATTGCGATTTTTAAGGCACACCATACGAGGGGCAAGTGGTGGTCGCCTATAACACCCCTGGGGGGTATTACAACGTCTTAAAACCAGGCTTATTCCAGTGAGTGAACAAGATGGCGCTAGACGACTTGTATAGCTCTGTCACTTTTAATCGCCGGAACAAGCCTGGTTTTAAGACGTAATACCACCCCTGCACCACTTATTGAGTACTGCGCAGGTAGTACACGCTTCTACGAGTATAGTAATATAGTCATTCGACAATTCTAAAAATGTTTATCAACAATACCCTTCCGACATAATTAATTAATTGCCAAAAAATCTATTCACAATGAATACTTTGTTTTTAACTTGGGACAATCCCACCGCCCTATTCCCAAACCACTGCATCTCTTGAAAGCCAGAACGAACAGTGGAACCAGAAAAGTGCAGAGACAAAAGCTCGAAATCAATCAGAAAAGAATAGGGGAAGACTAGGCAATAGTTGACAAAATGCCCCGTCATTCTAACGTTTAAACTTACTGCTCGGAACGCTGCTTGGCGTATAATAATCATAATCATTTATGCATTTGCGAATATGGGTACAGAAGGTTTTAACATGGCGGAGGCCGAGGGCTAAGTTATACGCGAGTGGTACCGAGCAGTAACTTTGAATGCTATAATGACGGGGCGTTTTGTCAACTAGGACGTATTACCTCATTTTACCCTAGTAGAGGTTAGAAGACCGGATGGACGTATTACCTCATTTTACTCTAGTAGAGGTTAGAAGGCCGGATGGACGTATTACCTCATTTTACCCTAGTAGAGCTTAGAAAGGAGGCAGGCCGCGAGAGAGAGAAGACAGCGTCCTCCCTCCGCCCCAGCCGCAGTGGTAGACGCCCATGGCGTCGGACGTCACGGGACGATCTCCGGCCACCGTAGGCGCAGGCATGCGGGCGGCGAGTAATGGGCAACTCGCCGCTCGACCATGGACCATGCCCGGGTCGACGGCGCGTTGTGTTCCACGCGCGCCTCAAAGAGCTGTCAGCAATCTGACGGGGCCCCCCTCCAGAGGGCCAAAGCCTGCCGGGGTCGCGGGCCTCATTCTATTACCGTGACCCTGGAACGTAAAGGGCTAATGAAGGACACCGTGGATTTTAGCCAGTACAAGTCTGACAGTCCCTCCCGCCCTGCCTTGGGCGGGAGGACTCATTTGATGATTTTACCACGCTAAAAAAAAAAAAGTTGAGGTTAGAAGGCCGGATGGATTACCTCATTTTACCCTAGTAGAGGTGAGAAGGCCGGATGGACGTATTACCTCATTTTACCCTAGTAGAGGTTAAAAGGCCGGATGGACGTATTACCTCACTTTACCCTAGTAGAGGTTAGAAGGCCGGATGGACGTATTACCTCATTTTACCCTAGTAGAGGTTAGAAGGCCGGATGGACGTATTACCTAATTTTACCCTTGCAGAGGTTAGAGGCCTAGAACAGGTTTGAAGACTTAAGTTCCTCTTCATCCCCAGGTGCTGCTGTTCGAGCGCGCGACGTTCCTGGTGGTGTCCCACTGCCAGCAGCGGCCGCACCGCGACGCGCACCGCTTCGAGAAGGTCTCCAACATCGTCAAGCAGTTCAAGCTCTCTTGCTCCAAGCTCGCCGCGCAGTTCCAGAGCATGGAGGTCCGTATAGTATTAGTATCATGACAATTTCACATTCATGTCCGTGTCATGATGAACTGAAGTTTCTAGCGATAACTTTGTGTCCATGGATATTCCCAAATAACTTATTACCGTCCATACAATGTTTTGAGATTATACAAAGTGAATTTGTTCTTATAGTACACTTTCTACGGTATGTTCTGCACTTGTTCTGCATATAATGTCCCACTTTTGGATCTCCTCTCCTTGAGAGACAGAAAGGGGCATAATCCACTACGTGCGTTTCCAGTACAAGTTAAATAAACTAATTCTATTCTATTCTTCATTGTAGGTCCGCAACAGCGTCTTCGCAGCGTTCATAGACGGTTTCACGAGCAACACATACGTCATGGTAGAGATGTCCGACCCCAAGATACCATCAGAAGCCACACTCATCAACATCAGGAATGCGCGCAAACACTTCGAGAAACTTGAGAAAGTGTCCTCGAGCGCCCCCAGCCAGTACCAATGAATCTGTGCAAAATGTTTCCGTGCAACTGTGCAAAATGTGAACAGTTGCACAAAACTGTGTAGTTAATTGGAGTGCGAAGCACTAATGTCTTGCCAAAGCAAGTCTGTTATGCTGTATGGACGTGAGTTAGGAGAATTTGTTATGATTGGCGCCATTTTCGTTAAACTACTGGTGAAATAAAGGTAAGTATAGTGTGTTAGATTGTTCGATTTTGACGATTTCAGTATTGATTTATATGACACATTATGTGCGTTTGTCCATCGTATGCCTGTACATGTGCAAAATATTCAACTTATGCGTGCAATTGTGCACAGTGTATTCGCATATTATGTTTGTTAAAGTTGTGCAGTTGCTGTCTATCAAACTGTTTATCGAAAAAGTCGAGTAATTTTGTAAGTTGTTAGACAAATTATAATATTTTAAAATCTTATTTAACAAAATTGCACAGAGGTTTTGTTTTAAGCTCGTTTTTAATTGCTGCAGATCGACACATTTAAAAAAATCTTAACAGCTTAGGTACCCAAAATTATTACATGGTCCAAAATTTACCCATATCAAACTAAATGCTACTGCAGCTAAAACGAATTTAATTTATCAACAATATTCTGAATAAATGGGTATTTTATTACAATTTAAAAACCAAAGTTCAAAACCTTTATAACACTGAACTCATTATTCCCAAAAAACCTGTTATTAGTTAAGAGATTTAATTTAAAACATAATTTAAGTTCTATTAAATATTTTAAGATATTGTTTTAAATTAATGTATCTGTTTATTTTGAATTCATAGAATTATAACTCTGTTAGTTTATTTAATTTACTATACCACAAAAATATTGATTTGTCAACAGATTCAATACTTTCTTTCTATTCTGACATATATTTCACAACAGATTTTCTAACGAGAATACTTTTATAAAACTAACCACATCATTTTCGAATCTGCGACGCGAATTTGCGTCTATGCAGATGTACATTCTTAGCACAATATATGCCAGCGTAACTTTACTTCGCTGAGGTAATACTGGAGTAAAGCGACCGCTGGCAAGTAACTTACGAAATATCTTGCAGAAGTAAATTAACAACTGTTTCCACTGACTACAATTCATGAATTTGTATGTAAAGCCCCATTCAGACAAAGCAAGTACTTACATGCAAGTTCGACTAAATCGCGGAATTTGTTTGATTAACTGAATTCAGTGTCGTCTAAGTAAGGCTTTCCATGTGGGAAATGCAACAAGGTCGACAATTAGTCACTAATACTTGCAGAAGTCTACATTCGTGAGCGTTTACACGTTGGAAGTCGCTTGCGCATATCAACTTCTAGAAATTGTATTGAGTGGAGACTAAAATCCCTAATTGCTTTAAAACGTAGGAGTACATACAATATAAGATTTGTAACAGGCAGTGTTATGTCATTTCAGCTATATACTCATGGTTAAATGGTGTGAGCTAGCTTATGTATGTATAACGCACCTAGTGTGTGACTTTCACTCAAGTGAGAGGTCTATGGGGCCATTTACACGACTCGATTTTCCGTTCGAGCCCTGCAGCCTGCCGTGCAACGAAAATCGGCTGTCTAAATAACGACTTGACTAGTTTTTTACTACACATTTTTGCAAGCTATGAGACTGGTAGAGACTAGGAAAATCGAGCAGTGTAAATGCGCCATAATGAATGAATAAAAATAAAATAAAAAGGAAAATATTAAGCCAATATATTTATGCCAACACGTGGTTGCAACAAACTGTGGTTTTCCTCTAAGGCAGAGTATTTAACATAATAATTTGTCATATCGTTAGGATTTTAAATTTATTTTAGTTCAAAAATTACTATAAATTTTAAAATTCTAGCCATTTTGTAGTCGGCTCTTTTTATACTCTGTGGCAAATGGCCGTTTAAGGTGAATGCTCCAGGGTAGCCCGCGAAATTCAAAATTTCTTCGGTTTTTTGCAATTTGCAGGCCAGTGCTAGGTTGTATGTTGATTAAAATATTGATCGCGGTTGTAAGACGTATTAGTAGTTACAGAATTATAATCAACAAAATCATCAATACAACGCTCTAAGTTCATAAAGCTTCAGGAATGACTTTTTATGTTATTTTTTTGTTCCTGAAGCTTTATGAACTTGGAGGGTTGTATTGGTGATTTCGATGATAATAATTCTGTAACTACATACGTCTTACAGTCGCGATCAATATTTAAATCAACATACAACCTAGCACTGGCCTGCAAATTGCAAAAAACCCAAGAAATTTTGAATTTCGCGGGCTACGCTGGATCATCCACCTTAAGACATGATGATTTTTGTGACCACATTAGCGAGTGGTCCAAGATCGTTTATTATACAAGTTTAGATAGAGGGAATTTTTCGTTTGTGATCGTAACATTAGTCGGAAAAATTAATTGTTAAACAAATTCACTTTGTCAACTTCCCGAACGAACCGTCGTTTCATACACTAGGGCCACACTAACGGGAAATAGACATCTAGATGCACGGCAAATTACCATCCTTACCTCATTGCTATACCACCAATTCGCACTAAGCGTTTCCAAACGTCTTTTATAATGCGGACAGCGAAGGAGTGGAACTCTCTGCCTGTGTCTGTGTTTCCGAACGCATACAACCCTAATCTCTTCAAAGTTAGAGTGAACAGGCTTCTCCTGGGTAAGCTCGCTCCATCGTCGACCTTGTCTTACTCACTCCCAAACCCATCAAACATAAAAAAAATACCATTAGTCTGGCTTGGCTAATAGAGATACATGCTAAAAGAAAGTTTTTTTAAATTGTAGGAATGTAATAGTGTACGTTGGAATAACTTAATAATTTGCCTCGGGCGCATACGTCACACGGTGCGAGCGGTGGGGGTAGTAGAGTATAAAGTACTCAGTTAGTGTCGGGTAGGACACGACTTGAAAAAGAGTTTGTAAGAGTAGCCTCTTTTTCAAACTGAGCCGGTACAATGTCCTACTTCAAATGAGGTGAGGCGTTCGGGCTCGGCGGTACATTTGAGGAGAATATTACAAATGAGATGAAAGAGTAGACAAGTGGGTGGAGGCTCGACGCGTTCTCTCTCACTCATTTGTATGTACTGATACTGTGCTCCGTCTCGTTTGCGACTAAAACGCGACAACCACCCCGTACTGCAACAGAAAATGTGAAGTAGTACATTTTGAAACGCTGTACCGCTCTTACATTTTGACGTCATGTCCAGGACAAATGTACTGCATCTTGTAAGTCCCTCCCAACACTATACTCAGTTGCTCAGTCGTTGTCCGAACGTCAAACCGCAAACACGTGCTGGTGCGTAAGCGAACCAAACTATACTAATAATACACAGTGATCACTACAATATACTATCTTTTTTTGAGGAGTGAGAAATCATGAAATGACTTCTCCCGCTGAGTGGAGCGCCAAGTGACAGGCTATTACTGACTAAAATCCACCCAGTTCGTTCAATTGTGCATTGCGCTCTAGGGCGGGTAACATTTTCGAACAAACCCGCAAAGTGAATTTGCATATTTAACAATTATTTTTTCTGTTTTGATATAGTAAGTACTTCTTAATAATTTAAGTAAAACTTATTAACGGTGACGCAGCTTGACGGTAGTCATAGAACTGTCGATACTTCCCCAAACGAACTCTTCCAAGAAGAGCTGTGATACTACTAACATTGTATTGCTATTCATTCATTACAAAAATGCTCTCAAACTTACGTATACAACTTGAATTGGCTCCCAGTCCACCGAAAAGAATTATGTTTTGGACGTTTTTATGATGACACTGCAAAGTAAACTTTTAAATCAGATGTATAAGGTCCAAAGTTGCATGAACATTAACGAAGATATGAAATGGCAGTGATCACATTGATATTTTGAACAACGCAGTCACGCGTTCTTTTTTAAACTTTATAGTTCTTAAACTAAGGTCTGTTATTGTATATCAAAATCCTTTCCTCTGCATTCCTCTTTGGTTAGTGCTGGGGGCCATATTATGGTTATTTTTCAGTGAATATGTTACGGTTAATAGCCGAAGTGCGGTTGCATCTAGTTTTAGCCGGCTACAACTAGATGCAGCCGGCCACATGCGGTTAAACTTACATGTATCCAACTTATCTTCGGTTAGAACTAGGTTTAGCCTTCATCATAGAGGCTAGAACTAGGTGCAGCCTCGGGACTTGCTGAAACCCTGACTCGGACAATTTAGGTTAGAAGTTCGCGGTTATTTTTTTTAAACCACCCAGAAGTAGGAGGCTACTGGCTCCTGTGAAGGAAGGATACATCTATAGTTTCCGCCAGTTAAGTGTGGAATAAAATTCGTTGACCCCCGTATACTAATGTATTCCAATATTTCTAAACCATTCGAAAAAATGTAAAGAAAGTGTCGTAACACGAATAAAACAAACGTATCGTGGTAAGAGGTGACCTTGACCTAATATTTTATTTTGAAATTCGAACGATGGTATTATGAAATTCGAACGATGCATTATTAGGATCAATGGCCTTTATTCCAGACTTATCTGGCGGGGACTATAAGTATAACCGCATGTTGTCGGCTGCACCTAGTTGTAGCCGGCTAAAACTAAGTGTAGCTGCACTTCGGCTATTAGCCGTAACATATACAGTGAACCCAATAATTACACAAATTAAGGTCTATATTAAACCTATATTATATGTTAGAAATCAAATCGCTGCTTTATCGTTTATTTGTAATCCGGGCCCACAATCACGGGATAAGCCGTTACTCATGGCGATAATTAACGGTAAATCCCATTAGTGGCCCCCACATAAGTGTAGGTAATTATACAACTGTGATTGCATTACAAATATAATTTCAGTATATTACATGTATATTGCGATCTCAAACTTCATAAACTCATTTCGCACTCATTTTAAATTACCGGCTTTCAAGTTCATGCTTATACTCAAATAAATAAGTATTTGTTAATAAAAAATAATTATATACTATTGTATACTGAAATTGTATTCTAAATAATATTTTTTATCTGTTATAGAATAATTAAGAATGTTCGCCGAACAGTCTATTTTTGTTCTAATATTCTTTGTTAGTATTTATTGCAGTACAGTCAGCATACAAGACTAAGTTCTATGTATCCGTTATATTTATGTTGCACAATTGTATGGTCGGCAGCAGCAGTTGCTGATTTTTAATACACAAGCCTATTATAAAAAGATTTTTTAATAATTTGATGAGTTTTAAAATTCCTTTTCATTAACTTTAAATATGTGGCGTCCCCTCTAATATATTGTAGTTTTAATATCTTTTTGATTATGTATATAATCGGTTTTTTTTTTTTTAAACAGACGACAGCACAACAACTTACTCCTATGTAGCAATTTTTCCCAATCTAATATGAGCCTTCTTCTTACGTGATAAAGTTGAAAATCTATTAAAGAAATTAAACAGTAGGATAGGTCGATGTGCTGGCGTCTGTATCTGACTGCCCCCAGAAATACGTTCATATTTATACATTACTACCACTCAATGTCGATGAAAATAAAATACACTCACTGATAATGTAGCATTTTATAATTATAAATTCGGTTCAGCCGTTTGTGAGATTCTCACACACAATAACTTTTTTTTTATCGTGGTAAAATCATCAAATGAGTCCTCCGACCCCGGGCAGGGCGGGAAGGACTGTCAGACTTGTACTGACTAAAATCCACGGTGTCCTTCAATAGCCTTTTATGTTCCGGGGTCACGGTAATGAGATAAGTCCCGCGACCCCGGCAGGCTTCGGCCCTCTAGAGGGGGGCCCCGTCATCTTGCTGACGCTCTTTGAGGCGCGCGTGGAACACAACGCGCCATCATGCCGCATGCCCGCGCCTACTGTGGCCGGAGATCGTCTTGCGACGTCCGTCGCCGTGGGTGTAAACCACTGCGGGTGGGGCGGAGGGAGGACATTGTCCTCTCCCTCACGCGGCCCGCCTCCTCCTTCGCGAGCATGACTGCTTCGCAGAAGGAGGCGTCCGCTTCCCACTCCGTACACACAAGAACTTAAGAAAACTTTAGACTAAAAACTGTCAAATGGCTTTTGTTACTACGAAGCGTCTTTTCTGTGCCCTTAGACCGCCACGCCGAACGACAATTCGCCACTTGCATCCATCGGTTGCCCGCGACCCTCACGATGTCATCGGTCCACCTAGTGGGAGGCCTGCCTACGCTGCGTCTTCCGGTCCGTGGTCGCCACTTGAGAACTTTTCTGAGTGCAATTGGGCATAAGAAACATTGATATAACCATTTCGTGTCATCATTAGTGTAATGATTGAAGACGATTGAACGAAAGCGTTCATAACGTCAATTGGCTAAACTAGCGACTGGCGGCTGTGAGTGCTGTGACAATGATCATATTGAATAAAAACCGCCAATCAACAACTGACTAAAAATAAAATGAAATTACCTACCTACGATTATGTGTATGTCTTTTCCATGTCTTTTCCATTGTAAGAATTGAGCTACATAAGTGGGCCAACATTTTCGGATCGACAGTATTTGTATAACATCAAAGCTGACCCGAAGCAATAAGTACTGCATTTGTTCGGCTTCAATTGGCTGTGCCGATTGGGCTGTTTCTTCGAGTTGAAACATCATTCGATACTGCAGTATTTCTGGAACGAAAAAGGAGCGGCTTAAATCATTGCCAATCCGAACGGTTAGCAGTTATAATGTGCGGTAACCGAGGGGTTTGTGATACATTTTTTTTTTTCTTTTTGACGTGGCCTCTCGTAGCGCAACAACTCTAGAAGGTTGAAGCTACTTAACCGGACAATCATTTGTGATACACGAACATCATTCAGTTTTACCGCCCCGCTGTGTATACGTGTGTAACTAACACACATCGTGGAACACCTTTGCCTGACGGAAAAGTTATGTTATTGTTCTTTTGCAATAAGTAATCGTAACTTACTACATTATGTAGGTATTCAAACTCGATGAAAATGACGTGTTTATTTTTACTGCTTTTAAGGGCGCATAACCAGAAAGTTGGCAACGTCGCAAATAGCTGTCAAATATTTACAAGTTTTAATTAATTTGGTAAATTTACTGTATGAAAATAATAAAAAAGGCTCTGTAGTGCACTAAAACATTGATATAGGAATGCAATTAAAATACTGAATTTGATGTTGTCACCGTTTCAGGTTTAAAAAATGCATTTGGAAGGTTTCCAAATACTTTTTTTTACATCTAAAACGATTTATTCGTTGTTACACTATTACTTATTGCATTCCCTTATCAATGTTTTAGTGCACTACAGAGCCATATTTCTTATTTCCATATAGTAACATTGCTAAATTAATTAAAACTTGTTAATATTTGACAACTATTTGCAACGTTGAATTAACTTTCAGAATAAGCGCTCTTAACACATCGCATAATTTGGCACATTTGACTCGTCTTATCAGTTATTATTATCAGAAAAAACCAGTAGTCGCTACATACTTATCTTTTTGTGTATTGCTTGAAAATATATCAATTATGTTCCATGATGTCACATTTATGGAGTACCTAACGGCACTCGGGACTTTGACACACGATACAATAACGATGACTTGGAATCATTCAATATTCTTTAAACACTTGAAATAACTAGGACTGATTGAGGTCGATAAAACTTAAGCTAGGCCTACACTGTGGCCTACACTATTTATTATGGACAATTCAATTAAATAGATGTGTCGATTAACAACTAAGATACAATTTGATCTTCTGTCTGGGCTGTTGGAACGAACACATATTCACAAAATCAGTCTTTATTCTTTACATATTGCTGTGTGACACGGATCTCTTCTCTAAACGGGAGTTGGCTGTTATTCATCACGCGGAAGGATTTAATGTGAGTGGCAGATGTCTGATATCATACGGTTAACTATTCAGTCTAGGCATAAGACTGATAGACATTTTACAGGTCCAAAATAAATTCAAAGTAGTCACTCGATTCTGGATTTAATAATCAGCGTCGATGATATCCAAAAGCAATAAAAATCGTGAGTCGTAACAGCTGCGAACCGGAATCCTCTCCGCCTCAAGGCCTCGGTCAAGTGCGGGGAAAAAAATACGATAAACTACGGAGTTATTATTATCGCTGTCTGACCTTCGCCTCCTCATAAATTATTCCATAAACAGTGGAATTTGTTAAAGGCGTTTGAGTATTTGTACCAAAACATTTTTCCTCTTCGACTTCCCAAGAAGAAAAATCATTTCAAAAAATCTGCTCGAGCAAGATTCATCATGTGACCGAGGGAATAAAATGTAATAATTTTAAGGCATGCTGAGAAAGATGAAAGGAAATCAGACTCCTGTCATCCTGTCAAGTCGCTTTTAGCAGCATCCCAAAATTAACAAGTTCGTCGTAAATAAGAAATGACGTAAAAAATATAGGTACCTACTCGTACCTACAAGAAGATAAACCACCGTAGCACCGAGTGCACAGAGCACACGGCTTGCCGTCTTGCGCACGTTATCTGCACACGTGAAGATGTAATACAAGCGTACATTTTGTACAATACAACCATTCGACGGCAGACTCCAGTGAGTGGGACTCCAGCTTTACCGCAGTTACGTTCAAGGTACGTGATAGAAAGTAAATTTCTCAGTAACGGTACACTAGGATAATTAATGCCCATTGTTTGTTGCAATATCCTGCGCTGTGTGATTCCCCAGCGGCAATAGTTCGTGATATCATCGCAGCCTAGCTGTTATAACTCGTTGAGCTCATTCGGTCGGCAGCCGTTGCATGTGTAGGTGTCGTGGTGATATCTCGTGTTTTAATTTCGGTGTCCTTGATTCGTAACAAGGTTAGTTTGTGTTATTCTGTGAATTGTGATGCAATCATTTTTATTTCATTTTTAATATTATTTATGCATGGTGTTTGAAGTTATTTCTGGTGGAAGCTAGTGTTAGGTAGATACCTACCTACCTATAGTGGTCAAACATAAGTTAATTGTTTGTATAGAATATTTACACAATTATCTAACGTGTGTGAATCGGCACCATTATAACATGTGTTTTACTAATATGCTGTGACGTTATCATAATAAAAACTATTAAGTACACAAGTAGGGTAAGTTCGCCTGTTCGCGTCCATCGTCCCTTTCGCGTCCATTTTACGGATCTCCCTTTAAAAATGATCGAAAATAAGTATATTCTTACTCTAATGGCATGGAAAGACATGACCGCCTATACCTCAACGTATAAGAGACACGATAACATAGACAAAAGTTCCGTCCGCCCCGCTAATCCTGTTTAGAAAAAATATTTAGTCCCAGGTTGTTCAACAGCAGAGTAAAAACGCGCTTAATGTAAAAAAAGAAATAGTGTGCAGCGGCGCGTTTAACGGTAAATATTTTATTGTTTTATGTGAATTTTAGGAAACATAGCTATTTGTAGACATTAATAATGGAAAAACGAATAATATGAATTATGAATTTGCTTGTTTTTTTTTTAAGTTAACAGTTAAAATAAGGTGGACGCGAATTACAACACTGAATTTATAACATGTGCACTTTGCGTCCACCAACGACCATTTATAACTAGACGCCTCATGCACGATCTGACTAAAGAAAATTATTCTGTCAAGTCGCTGAGGTACGACGTAAGCGAGGGAGACGGGGTACTGCGTTCTGATTGGCTAATACTGCGTTCTGATTGGCTAACTCAAGGTCAGTGCGACACGGGGACTCACAGGAGTGGTCGAGTCACGACGGTTATAAGATTTTTTTACCTAATGTGTTGACAGACATCGGTCGCCTGTGATTAGGAGTCTAGTTATATATGGTCGTTGGCGTCCACAGTGGACGCGAACTCGTCTATTTATGTTTTCTCTAATTGTTTATTTTTATGTGATTAAAATATGAAAGAGAAATTGGATTTTTGTTTATTTTAACACTTATGGTATGTAATTGTAACTGCCAATTTGCGTCCACATTATTATGATTGTAGTAAAAGATAGACAACATCGATTACACGTGGACGCAAACTATACCAGCATTGAATAATATGATATAGCAAATTGCGTCCAGTTTTTCAATAAATAAAAATGATAGCATAAACATATTTTATTCATATTTTTTTAATAATTTGAAATGAATAGGTAGTACAGTTTTGATTAGGACTATGAGATTAAAATTTTAGTTTTACTAGTGCAATGAAGTCTGGAGGTGACTGCCCTCCAGCGCGTCAGCGGGTAAGACCCCTCTTTGAGCAGTGGCTGGATAGGCGTCACGGCGTCCTGAGTCCTGACGTACCGCATGACGCAGGTCCTCACCGTACACGGAAGTTTCGGGAGGTACCTGTGTCTGATGGGAAAGGAAGAAACGCCTGGGTGTCACCACAGCGAGGATCGCCCGGAGGAAACGGTGGAGCATACGGTGCAGGACTGCCCCGCTTGGCCAGAGCACCGCCGTGTCCTCTCGGCGGCGATAGGCGAAGACCTTTCGCGCCCGGTATTGGTCGAGGCCATGCTGCGGGGCGAGTTTGAGTGGAAAGCGTTCGCCTCCTGCGAAGCAGTCAAGCTCGCGAAGGAGAAGGCGGGTCGCGTGAGGGAGAGGATAGCGTCCTCCCTCGACCCCAGCCGCGGTGGTAGGCGCCCACACCGTCGGACGTCGGCAGACGATCTCTGGCCACCGTAGGCGCGGGCATGCAGGCGGCGAGTAATGGTTGACTCGCTGTCCGACCATGGACCATGCCCGGGTCGACGGCGCGGTGTTTTCCACGCTGACAGTTCCTCCTGCCCTGCCCTAGGTGTGCCTGGAGTAAAGAAACCCGGACCAGAACCAATGTATGGTTATTTTTTTATTTTAAATTCTATCGATGTTGAGAAGAATAAACAAGTTTTTTTATTTTATTTTTATAATGATAATTATGTTAATTTTTTATTAAATAAAGAAATTGTTAAAATCCAATCTTCCTTTAAATTGTCATTAACAATATCACCCCTGATCACTCCTATATTCCTTCTCTAAACTGATGGACGCGAAATGGTCCACGGGTGGACGCAATTTGGATTTTTTGGACGCAAACTGGGTAAAACGCCTAATTTTGAAATTTTTCTGTTTAAAAAAAATACGAGAAGTTTCGAACAAAACTGAAAGCTGATATTAAAATAGACTATATAACGAACGCATTTACATAATTTTTTTATTGAAACTGGTGTTGGGACATTTTTATTTTCTCCTTCAAACTTGTCAACTGCACTAAATGGACGCAAACAGGCGAAATTACCCTACTTAATAGTTTTTTTATTGTAATTGAAACATTCATCGATGGGGAAGGAAGTGAAAACCATAAAGATATTCCTTAGTGCAATATTGTAACTACGTGGCAACTAAATTCCTTAGTTATTACGCGTTTGCTAATTTGCCATAAAAATAACTGTTGTAGAATGAAAGAATTTTCCCATATAGGTACCTACCTAAGGAAAATGTTTTTATGATAGGGATATTTTACGTCGGCTATCATAGACGACCGTGAAACTAGCGCAACATGTTTTGTTGGTTTTATAAAACTTTATTAGCGGCTTAAAATAGACTCTTGTCTATCATATAAAATACTAATTAACCTGACGTGATAAAGTCATAAGTACTTGCGGAGTTTCTTCTTTGTGGCGGTTCTAGTGTAGAACTAGCCTCCAAAAAAGCAGAATTCTTAACCCTCGTAGACTAGTAACATGATGTACCTACGAGGGTGCAGACACCCACCTTAAAATTCTTTAGACTTCATGTAACAATACTGTTACAGAATATTTGCCGATTAGATATAGAATCTTGTCCGTGTCCGATAAGGCTATGACACTCAGTTTTGCACCTGGAGTTTTAAAAGAAGCCATATATTGTACAACCTAGTGCTTTCCAAATGAAACTATAATGTCTATAATATAGGTACCAACTGATCTAGTCCAGGTGCTTCTTGCCTAAGACTTAAAAATAGATACTTAGATGAAGTAGAATCACAATCACAATTATAACTAGGTACCTATTTAATCTTCAGTGGAACAACCACCGAAGATTAAGAAGAAAATATTATTTTACGATTAGTACGGTTGTTCAACAGTTGGGAAGATTCAAAAATTTGCCCTCAAAAACCCGATTAGCTTGTTGCCGTATCGGCTAAAAGTAGGTATTAAATTCTTGAGTGATAAATCTTTACCCTACCTAAGGGGCCCCCAAACAAATTTTTATACGGGGCCCTGCCAAGGCACGCTACGCCTCTGAAAAGAACAAAAGGTTGATCGAGTTATCACCCCGTGTTACCTACCCGCAAATGTAATCTAACCAATATATTGCACACTTAAAACGCTGTTGCCAAGTATTATCGCAGTATGGATTAACCAATAAGTATCTACTGCATATTGCAGTTTATCTTTCCGCAAATTCGTGTTAACGAAACATAATGATGAAGGTTTCACGTCATAACTCGATGAGTAGGATAAAACTTGCTTATTTTCTGGTTTCTGCTAGCTAATACCTTCATAGCACTTTCAAAAATCTGTTTTCCTCATTCCAGCCGCAGACATGACGGAGGAAAAACCCGTGTTCGACTACCACGATGAGAGCCAGAGCGAGAAGCTGATTCGCAAGACCAAGGAATCTCCCTTTATGATCTTAGGTATGATGTACGCCTTGTTGTGATAACCTATCCGCACTGGGCCCGCTTGGGTTGATCATGGCTAGCGTCTTATAGGGAAACTATGTCCCAGCAGTGGGAAGACGTTCAGATGAACATTACCACGCCACGTGGTACTGACAAGATATAGTTTTCGCATCATCAGCCGAAAGACGTCCACTGCTGAACATAGGCCTCCCCCTTAGACCGCCACGCCGAACGACAATTCGCCACTTGCATCCATCGGTTGCCCGCGACCCTAACGATGTCGGTCCACCTAGTGGGAGGCCTGCCTACGCTGCGTCCTTCGTAGTTTTCGCATAGTGGGTCTAAAATTGATGATGAAAACGAAGCCAAAAAATCGTAATCATCTTGTTTATCGACCATATTCCCCTCTTGCCACTGTGTCGCAGTGTCGAATATCGGATAAAGTGGCGAGAAGCTGTAGATAAATCTGAAACCCGAAGCGCTAACACGAGGACGCACTGTAAACTTCGTTTTTTTTTTAAATTAAAAGTACCTACTAGTTTCACATAATACCTATTAATGTTAACTTTTTATTATATTGTATTTATACCTAATATTATATTATTTGAAGAATTATTTTCCAATTATGGTTTTAGAGGGATAATCTTTTTATTGTGCCTTTCGTCATTGAATCAAGATGCTAAGAAATATTTTAATTTTAGATTAAAAATTGGGCGTACCGTACCTATAACGTACCTATTTAAAACACATTTACGACGTACTTGTACTAATGCCTCTTACGTCCTTCCCTATCAATACATTATCAACAACTAAAAGGGAAATATCTTAAAAATCATGGCTTATTTCCATTAGTTTAGACACAAATCATGTTTGATTTACGATGAAGATTGATAGTGATTGAATGAGCTCATTGGGTAGGTACAGTCGAGGCCACAAGCCCTTAAATAGAGATAAAAACGCGGCCGCAAACCTTGTGGACGTCCATAAAAAGTAGAACAAAATTAAATGACCGTTTAGGTAGTTGTAAAAGAAAATAAACCATCTGCGTTTGCGATTTTGGTTTGAAACAAAGAAACTAACGTTTTCTTAAAAATGGCAGTAGCAATATTCCACAAAATATCGTTGTCTCGTTTGCACTCCGATTTCAAATTTTTATTAGTCAAAACAAATTGGTCTGTAGAGGGCAGATGCTGTGGTAGATGTTAAACCATGGATTGTAGCAAGTTTTCTCTATGGCTCAAAAGTCACGTAAAGCCATTTGGTTCCGGTTAATTATCATTAATTGATGTAGATCTGAGACAGTCGTTACTAGTTACTATTAGGTAGAAACTCAACAGTCTGAAAACCAGCCTTGCTGGGTTGTGAAGGTCCGATAGGCATTCGCTCTATGCAAAATGCGTATACCTAAATCAGCTTTCGGTTAGACTGTGAAAGCCGACCCCAAGACAGTTGTGAAAAGGCTAGATAGGTGATATTTTTTTTTTATAATGATTTTTGGCATGGCTTCGAGGCCTTTATGCCAAAGATAGGTGATAAGTGTACACAAAACATAGCATCTCTATGTATTGAGTTTGATACCTAGTTCTATTTCAGCCAGTGACGTAACTGAAACCAATCAAGATAGTGAATTAGAACAATAGCGGGAGCCATCACAACATTGTGACATTAATTTGTTCACTATATTACATAATAGATAGGTCAATTTGTCTGATGGGGTAACTTCTGTTTGACGAATGACGACATTGGTTTGTCTGCTTGTTCTAACAAACATAATAATTCTCCAAATATAATAAAGGTGCAGTAAACTGTATGTGTACGTACGACACATAGGTACCCATTTTCCCGAACTCTAAGCGCTACTTAACCAAGTGCACTTGAATTTATTTTAAACTCCAATGTTTAGATACCGCTTAGCGTTAGTGGAAACGGTCAGGAGAAATTGACTTTGTATAGAGCGATGCTTTCATTCGATTCATGCTTGTGCAACTTCCACTTAAGGGTAGAATAGAGAGCTAGTGGGTCCACCAGTGTAATGAGAATTAGACAGCCCTGCCCATATTGTATTTTTGCTCCTTCATTTCTTATTATAGGTTGTAATATTAGCAATTCAATACTTAAGCCCTATTTAGGAGTTACTTATGTCAGGTAGACGACCTGTAAACTAGATTTAAGCATGGAAAAAAAACCAATCCAATTTACTGGATCCCAGCTGTTCTGATCCGCTTGTGTTACTTTAACCTTACTTATGATAAATGTTTCTTCCACAGCTATCGCCGGATGCGCGGGAGCCGTCGGCTACGGCGGTTGGGCCTACAAGAACCGTGGCGCCATGAGCACCAGTGTGTTCCTCATGCAGTTCCGAGTGATCGCGCAAGGGACGGCCGTGGGCGCTCTCTGCGCCGGCATGGTCTACACGCTATACAACAATCACTTCAACAAACCGAAGGAAAACATCGCCATTTTACCGAAATCTAACGAACATTAAAATTGAGCCATAAGTTGTAGAATAATTAGGTATTGTATTTAGATGTCTATCTTGTACCTAACTTACCTACGTCAGCGTCGCATACTCTGTGTCGCTGAAGTGCATTATTTAATTGCGATATTATTATGGTCGAATGACGTCCATAGCTGTTGATGTTCCTAAAAAAATGTAGACAGTCTGTACCGAGCATAAAAGGCCGGCTCCACACGTTGGTCCCAACGCTCGTACCAACGTTGGACTGCAAATTCGGTGAGGCGTACACACGTTGGCTAATAAACTAGTTCTGTACCGTCAGGGCCAATGTGAAGATGTCCGATACAGAAATTGAAACTGCTCTGAGTGCTTTTATAGTACTGAGTGCACATTTATATTTGTTACTGAGAAAAAATAAAAAGCCACGTCAAAGTAGAAGTTATACACTCCATTTTAAATATTCTAATAACATCAATAACAAACTACAATTATATCAGCAGTTGTTTACAGGCGCTGCTGTAAAGTATCTGTTCTATATTTACATTTTCTTTCTTTTGATAAAGTTCAATAACTTCTATGACTTTTTCATTTGTCCATGCCGGTGGCGATTTTGTGGATGAGGAAGCCATTCGCGCTCGACGTACGCACTCGCTGCGTGTTGCAACATAACTGAGCAAAGCACCAACGTGTGGACAGATCGCGATGGTGCAGATTCGTTTGATGAAACCGACACGAGCCGGCCAACTACCAACGCTCGCCCCAACGTTGGGACCAATGCCATTTTCTAGTTCCACACGTTGGACGAGTAGCGTTGGGGCCTATATATTGGGGCCAACGTGTGGAGCCGGCGTAATGGCCTAGTGTTAGTCACCGTAGCGAATTTAATTCAACACTCCTGTATTGTATTGAAAGTAAATAAACGCTATCCAATTGATTCTTCATAGATGATTGTACCTAACTGCATTGAATCGAGCATTTATTAAACAGTGGTGCCTACTTGTCAGCGGAGCACATTTAACACATTGTTATCTTATATTTCGAAGTATCAACTATATCTATCAATTTCGTTACTATCGTGGGCATCCGATAGATTAACGACGTCGAAGGTCGGTGATATGGCGGCAAGTTTAATAAAGGAGATATTATTGATGTAAAGAGATCCCGGTGTAAAGGTCATAATGGGTACCCGAGCTTGAGTAATAAGATTATGTATGCATCCTTCCTTTACAAACTCTGCTGCTCTGTACCTATGTATCAAAGCTTTTATTAATTATTTAATTTTAAGTGTTGTTTGAATGGCTGTGTTAATTTATGCGTTTTGTTGTAGGTAATAAATGAATATTATGGTATGACATATTTTTGTGTTCTATTACGTTTTGTGTTTTGGGTCCAGAACTTTAGATTGGTGTCCAGTCTGAAGGGGATCCAATAAAGTTTGAAAAAAATAATTAATCCCGTCTTTCTTCTTTTTCGTGTTAGGATCTGGCCACCCTCGTCAGAGTTAATTAAGCCGCCTCTGGGAACACCACAGGCCTGTGACATGGCTTTGGACTTATATAATTATTATAAAATATATATAAAATGTCCAGACAAGTAAGATGGGGAATATGCAGGAAATATTTAATTCTACGAAACATGAGTTGCAAGAATTGCGTTCATATGTGAAGGTACTTGAACAAAAAGTTGATCAAGTATTTGCGTTAGAAAATCAAATGAGGGAACTAATAACGCGTAATCAATATTTAGAACACCAACTTAACATCTCCAAAGTCTCACAAACATCAACAGACAAGGTGGAACTTCCTAAAACAGCACTGAATTATGTCGATGCGATTAGTAAACAATCTGCAAATGACCTGGGTAACGAGCCTACCGCCGGCGCCACAGCTGTGCTATCGGGTGGGGCCACGAAAACGGTGGAACAACTTATGTCTAAGGAAGTATCACAGGAAAAGAGGCAGTCTTTATCAACAACCGAGGCTGACATGAACAGCAAGGAAGAGAATAATGAGGGGTGGAAAATAGTTCATAAGAAGAAAGGGAAGATTCAAAATAAAGATGTAAAGAAAGGCCAGAACTCGAGCCTTAAGGAAATTCAAGCAATGGAGCGTAAGAAACATCTCCATGTTTGGCGATTACACCCGGAAACCACAGTGGAAAAATTGACCGCTCATGTGATACAAGTGTGTGGCTCTGAAGCTAATGTCAAAATTGAAAAAATTAGGCATAAGACAGAGAGAGACTATGCTTCATTCATTGTTGGGATCTCTGAGGGCTTTTACCACAAATTATGTCAACCAGAGGCATGGCCTCTGAATGCAGAATTTTCCGAATGGATTTGGTTTCGGAGACCAACAAATAAGCCGAACGACGGAAAATAGAAACATTGAAATTTATTATCAAAACGCAAGAGGTCTACGTACTAAATTGGATATGTTTTGTGATAATATCGAATCTTCGGGGGCTGATTTATTTGCAATAACCGAAACCGGTTGCAATGAATCAATACACAATGCAGAAATTATACCACAAGGATATCATATCTTACGATGCGACCGATTAGATGGGCGGAAACAAGGAGGCGCGTTTCTCGTGGCCACACATCGGTTCGAACTACGGAAAGTAACAGTACCTGGTGACGTCAACGTCGATAAATGTGCTTTTGAACTGGTTTGTGCTACAGTGTATACGCGTAATAGATATTTGTTTTTGTGTTGTGTTGTCTATATTCCTCCGAACAGTAGCGAGAACGATTATATGATTTTATTTAGGATTATAGAACAATTATGTGTAAATTATAGGGAAGTAGTTGTTATAGGAGATTTTAATTTGCATTCTTGTAATGATAATGTAGTCAATTATTACGAGTATTTTATTTCTTTTTGTGAATTCATACAGACAAACAAAGTACCTAATTGTAATGGTCGACAGTTAGATTTAGTGCTGTGTTCATTGGGTGGGGGCGAGGTGCGCGTGAGTGAGGCAGACGAAGTACTTGTACCGGTGGACCCCTACCACCCGCCGCTCGCAATATGCGTACCTGTAGGCAAGTGTGAGCGTTCGGACTGTAAATATACAAACACCATCCCGCCACATACTGTTGTTACGGAAGCGGGTGGTTTGTGTCCACAGTGGAACTTTGCCAAAGCAAAGTATGACGCGTTGTATTCATTGCTATTATCAAACGATTGGAAGCCGATGTATGAAATAAATGACCCAGATAAGGCCATTCATTATTTTTATGACACCATGAATGGCATTATCGATAGTTCCGTTCCAAGAAAAAGGCAAAAGAATGTTAATTCTAGGTACAGGTACCCTGAATGGTATACGGGTGAAATTATCCATTTTATTAAAGAAAAGGCGTTACTGCATAAACGTTACAAAAATAGTGGGGTAAGCAATGATTACGAAATGTTTGCTCGGTGTAGGGCTAAGGTAAAAACGATGATAAGGCGTGCTCATAACCACCACCGGGAGAGGGTTCAGCAAGGTTTTACAAAAGATCCGAGATCTTTTTGGGACTATGTGAGGGCTAAAAAGGGAACAGATAATCGGAAAAGCATTCTCAAAAACGGTAAAGTTGTTCCCGAGTCGGAGTGTGCTGGTGAGTTTGCGCAATATTTTTATTCTGTTTACAACAATCAGGAACCACGACTCGATGTGAACGCCGCAGTTGCCTCAAGCGGCGGTAGCAGCTCGCGTGTACATATAGGTCGCCTACAACTGAGCCAAGTAACGAAAGCTCTAGATCGACTTAAGGCGAAGCGGTCGGCGGGGCCAGACGGTATTCCTGCTTTTGTTGTAAGGGACTGCCGCACTGTACTAGCGAAGCCGCTCTTACATTTATATAATCTGTGCATTGAGTCGTCGTATTTTCCTGAATGCTGGAAAATCACACGTGTGATCCCAGTACCTAAGGGTGGGGTGGATTCGGACGTGAGTGGCTATAGACCGGTGGCAATTCTGTCAGCACCAGCAAAAGTCTTTGAGTCGACCGTGCAAACATGCATTTTGGACCAAGTATCTTGTTTAATATCGGATGCCCAGCACGGATTTAGACCGGGTTGCAGTACGACCAGTAATTTACTGAACTTTATGACGTATGTGGTTCCAAATGTTGATGCGGGAGTACAAGTCGACGCTGCCTATTTTGACTTTAAAAAAGCTTTCGATTTGGTGGATAACGACATATTATTAGAGAAGCTGGCAGCAGTCGGCTGTACTCCCAAATTACTGCAGTTCTTTGCTAACTACTTGAAAGATCGACGGCAGTTTGTAGAATATGCTGGTTATAAATCCGAGCCTTATTACACGAGGTCAGGAGTAAGCCAGGGAAGCAATTTGGGTCCCTTGAATTTTAATATTATGATAAATGACTTGCCTGAGGTTGTCAGGGTTGCCACTTGTCTATTATTCGCGGATGATCTAAAGTTGGTTATGGCAATTAAAGATTTGAGTGACTGTGCACGGTTGCAGCGTGATATAGATAGTGTGGCAGAGTGGAGCAGGAAGAATAAACTGCAATTTAATGTTAAAAAATGCTCGGTTATAACCTTCAGCAGAATGAGAGTGCCACATCATCACGGGTATGCGTTAGATGACACGCCCATTGAACGGGTAGAAAAGGTACGCGATCTGGGGGTGCGCCTGAACACCGAGTTAACATTTCGTGAACATATTTTAAATGTTTGTAAAAAATCATATAGAAGCCTGGGTTTCATACTCCGTCGGGCATCGGGTTTTACAAATATTACAGCGGTAACAGCATTGTATAATGCTCTAATAAGAACTCAACTTGAGTGTAATGCTGTAATATGGGCTCCACATGAGATTAAATATACTCTTATGTTGGAACGCATACAGAACAAATTTATCAGGTATTTGTATATGAAACTTTACGGGGTCTACCCCCTCTATCCGTTGATGTACCCAACCTTGTTCGTAATCGGCATGGTTGGATACAACAAACTGGAGACAAGAAGGGACCTGGCTATTACCACGTATATTTTTAAGCTGTTGCGTGGTAAAACGTTTAATGCTGGTGTTTTGAAGGAGATATGTTTGAATGTGCCTGATAAGTACGCATTGCGACGCCGACGGCCACGGTTGTTAGCGGTGCCACGCGCGCGAACTAACCTGTTCAGTAAAGCGCCCCTGACGCGAGCCTTGCATACGCTGAATGACGCTGCTGATAGGATAGATTTATTTAATTGCTCTCTGAATGACTTCACAAAGATAACATTGTTTGTATTATGTTATGGTAATATATGAATACGAATATTGTAATATTGTAATTTAGAATGTCAATATTAATTTAATAATAATTTATTTTTAATTTAATATTGTTTTTGGATTTCTATTGTTATTTTATGTAATTTAATGAGATTTTTGTGATTTGTTTATTTTAATTTGAAATTTATAGTATTGTAATATAATTGGATGTCTGTAGAACTTAAATAATATATAAGAAGTTTATTACTTAATTTAAAAAAATAGAATGTAACTAAAGACCACGCTACCGCATTAGGACTATTGCCTGTAATGATAGTTGTGTTTGTGATAAATAAATAAATAAATAAATAAATAAATAAAAGTCCGGGTTCCTACCGCATAACTGATAAATAAGTGATGTCCAAGATAAACTTACAAAATACATATGAATTGAAAAAGACACATTACAGTACTGGGTTTGAACTCGCAACCACATGCATGAGAAGCAAGATTCTAAACCTCCGGGCCATCACGACTTAAGACTTTGCTGCGGAAAAATATTTAATTCCATTTTTAAATTCCGATTTATTCAAAATATAAAAAAAAATATCACAAGATTTAATTTATTGTTCAAAGTTCAAACAGATGCTAATAAAATTGAAAATTATGATTCAACAATACTTTAGATAATATGTAATTCATACTACTATTAACTCTGTTATCATAATTGTAAAAAAAATCGTAATTGTTTTTTTTTACCTACTTCATTCAGCAAGCGAGAGAGTCTCAAATTGGAGAAAAAATTAAGTATAGTCTCAAAAAAGAAAAATTCAAGATATTTGTTACGTATTTTATTTTATTTGAAACAAATGACAAGACATTGTGATTAAATGCTAATGTTAACGACATTGGTAATAAAAATTATAATTATTGTATCACATAATACAGTACAACTTAAGCACACGAAGCGAAAACAATAGCAAATGAATGTGCACTGAAATGACAAGTATAATAATGAGACTGGGCAAAGTACAAACCTAATGTACATATTTAACAATTACATAATAGGTAAGTATATAAAACTGTTATCTATGGACAGTAGTGTTTCAATTAAATTAAGAAGTGGGGGGCACAACACAGGTCAAGGTATTTGTTCTAAAGTAATACTAGTTTGAATTTTATAAAATAAAAAAATTATACAGATAAATGTTTAAAATCAGAAAACTTTAGTAGTACCAATTTAATTATCTGATAAGATAATATCTGGATATCTAATATTCCAGCATGCTTACCCACCCATTTGGGCAAAAATCACTTTGTCATTGTTATTACATATCATAAAATTAGGTTATTAGAATATAGTGACAGAGACTCATAATAAATTGCACAACTCATAATACTGACATTTTATACCAATATACACATTCAATAAGACAAAATTATTTATAAGGCAGTAACAGTGCATTAACTTGGTTGGATACATAAATAAAACAACACACTAAGTTACTGAAACATTATTCCTTCATATTTCTTTTTTGACTCTTCCTCCACATGTTGCCACAGTCTGTATTATCTCAATATTTCCACATAATGTGTAAATATTGCCAACCCTATTTTCAATGACTCAATTCTCTGCCTTATATTACTCTACTGGCTAATTGGGAACCTTCTAATAGGAAGCAGAGAGCCAAAGAGAACATGTTGGACTACTGGAAACTTTGCCAAAACTTCTTTTTTGTACATTTTTATGAGACCTTGATTGATTTTGGTCCAGGAGCCAACAGCACTAATGCTCCATAACTGATTAGAATGCTCTGCAAATGGACCCTTTTTCACCTCCTTAATATGCTTAATACATGATATGAACATGTACTGATTGTGATATTTTTCAATAATATCATCTTCCAAGAACTTGGCTGGTGGATATATTCTTGGCTGATCTATAAGCTGTGAACTTCCCCAAATGAAAGGTATGAATTGGTAATCATCCAAGCTCCACACACCATGACTGCCAGCTGGTTCCATCCTGTATGTCTTTTGCAATCTTCTGGCTATATTCAAATATTTATTAAACACCAAGAATACTACTGCAACATTATCTTCTGTTACTAAATCGCCTATTTTATACAGACAACAGAGAAACATGACGAAGGCCATTTCATGGCCTGTCCCATAGTCGATCCTTGTAGAGTTACCAAAACTCTCTTCCAAGTAAACCTTCACTTCAGGTATAGCTAAGTGTATTCTGGGATGCAGAGCATCCTGGAGATACAAAGTACTGTTCAGTTTAAGCTTCGAGAGCCATGACTTGAAAGCAGTATTACCAAACCTCTGTGGCTGTTCAATAGGTGGAAATTCATCTACGAGATTATCAATTAAGTCAAGCATATTTAGAAGTTTCTTCACGTTCTCTGAGATCTTGCAATCTACTGTTAGTGGTTTAGCCTTAATAGCTTCATTCAGTGTAGCTATGAAGCCAGTGTATTCCATATAAGCTTCTGATTTCTCCCATATAGCCATATCTGTAAGTGATTTAACAGCTTTCTCAGGTTCCAGAAACCGATGGTTCTGAGGTAATTCTGGTGGAAGATTCTCATTGATCCCTACATCACCAATAACAGATTCAGCATTCATCTAAAATAGAGGATAACAAAGAGTGAAATATAAATAACTAACACACTAATTCTATTTCTCAGAAGAATTTATTTCATATTGCTCTTGCATTTTTCCATTGTGGAATCACCTACATGAAAATAAACTTATCTGTTTTGCGTATTGATACATATCCAAATCAATTTGATAAAATATACGCGCCAAATATAATATGCTAGAGTATCGTACATCATGTCGAGTGTACGTTGACCCACAATAATTTAGTATTACCTCTGTGAAACAAGTCCGCTGCGGACACGATAAGCTTCGCTAATGAAGGTCACAGATGTCAATCTTAGTTTACACATGCAACCTCACTTCTTTATTTTCTATCATTTTATGAGCAGTGAAAAGCTGATGAGAGCGTGTGAATACTAAAATCATGGAAAAAATACTTAGAGGTATTATGAGATATCGTGTTTTAGATCGTGCAAGCATGGTAAAACAATTTCAAGAAGTAAAAGACAATCCTACGGTAAGTTCAATTTCTACTGACCTTTTTATTTTAAAATGCTATGGGCGTTAAATTAACAAATATAATTGTTGATACTATTACAATACTTTGCACAAATGTTAGTCAACTAATAACTGTATTTTTGCATTCAAACTACTTATAATAGCTCCAACAAAATAATTATTGACAAAAATTACATTTATTTTGACTTATACATTTCATTTCACTCTCACTGACACTGACAGCTGACAGCAACGCTGACAGTGACCGACACCGCAGGTGACTCTCTCTGACCATAGATTTACAAAGATGGACTGCGCCTTCACTCTAGAAGGAGAGCCACCCACTACCTATCTCTTTCTTTTCACATAAAATGACATGTTCTTCGATTCCTCTCTTTCTAGTATAGTGGGGTCAATTTTAGGCAGCTGTTGCACAATCCATACTTTAAGTCTATGACTCGCAAAAATAAACCGCGTTCAAATTAAAAGCTTAGAATTTGCCGAGGGTAATTTGCATAAGGCGTAGCTAGACCCAAAGTAAATGGTTTTCATTATTTGTTTGTGTACAACATAGTTAAATATTATTTGTATCTGCATGCCCTTTTGTATTTATGTAGTTTTCTGTTTTCTACCTCAGCCTAAAGCAGTATTTTACACATGCATGGACAGCAGAATGATTCCGACAAGGTTCACAGAGACTAGTGTCGGCGATATGTTTGTTGGTTCGTAAATAACATCTGTTTCTTTATTTGTTGTGTGCAACTATTTCGTTACATCGTATATTAAAATGATTCTTAATTTATTTCAGTACGAAACGCTGGGAATGTGATACCTCACTCGCAGTACTTTGTTGATGAGATGACAAGCTGCGAGCCAGCCGCCCTGGAGCTCGGTTGTATAATTAATGATATAAGACACATTATCGTGTGTGGCCACAGTGACTGTAAAGCAATGAACCTATTGTATAAGCTAAAAAGTAAAGAAGAATCTAGTATAGTTAGTATCTCTATTGACTTTTTATATTTCATTCTATACATGGTACATATAAGACCATGATTCTATATAACATGGGGCTTAGAATAAAAAATGTCCAGATTCCGTGTTCAAAAAAAAACGCTGTTTTATAAATGTGTGAGTGAGCGCCACGCACACAATGTAGGTAATTGTTTTCCTTGGAGATAATCATTTGTTTTTTTTTTTACGTAGGAATCGAACGACTCGCGACGCGCCGACGCGGGAAATTTTTACCCCCTGTTTTTGGTGTCAGTTCTCAGTGGCCTATTGACATCTGGACATTTTTTAATCTAAGATTATGGGGTATGTGCAATGTGTGGGATTTAATCATTTGCTCACTTAAGATCATCAAGTGTACAGGTATGCGGTGCAGGATAGGAGGTGGGTAATTGTCTGGGGGACATGATTTTTCTTCTATTTGAATAAAACAGGACAGAATACATGAACTTTGACGACACGATTGGCGCAGTGGCTGAACGATCGGCTGCTGCGCAGGGTGTCGCGGGTTCGATCCCCGCACGAAACAAATATTCTTATTGTATGATTTCTACAAATAATTGTTAACCGATTTCAAAACAAGGAGGAGGTTCTTAATTCGGTCGTTTTTTTATGTAGGTATGTACAGACGCCAGCACATCAAGCTACCACAATCTGCCAAATTTCTTCAATAGATTTTCAACCTTATCACAATAGTGGAAGGTTAATGTTCGATTGGTAAAATCTGACAGTTTCGGGTAGGTTGACGTGCTGGCGTCTGTACATCGATTACTCCGAGGTTTCTAGTCCGATTAGTGTGATTCTGTTTTGTTCGATGCAGTATACTTGCCATTTGGTCCCATAAAAATTTCATCCAATTTGGTTCAGTACTTTTTATTTTGCGAGCATTTTTTTGATTACCGGTATGTGGATGATGTAATTTTCTTTATTTTTGTGTATTTGTTACGCGATTAGTCCGCCAATTGTGGACCGATTTTCAAAATTCTTTTGTTGTTCGAAAGAAGATACTTCAGTTGTGGACCCATAGTCACCAAGTCAGAATATGATGATTGGATCCTGGAGAAATCGAGGGCAACCCTCAAATTGTATGGGCCCACACATAGTTATTCTGAAATCATATGAAGTAATTTAAGTACTTGCGTATGGTAATCATCATCTTATGTAGCTGAGCTGAACTCCTTAACAGCAAGGAGTAGGTAGTTATCGATAGATTTTACATATCTCCGGAACTACAAGTCCGACTTATGTAATTCTTTTTTTTTTGTACTAGGGATCGTTCAACTTAGGGAATACTGTAAGTTTCATCAAAATCGGTTAAGTAGTTATTTAGATAGGGAATTTTATTAGCTTATTGTGTACATGTGTAGGTACATTTTTTTATTTTTTTTTTTAGGGTGGCAAAATCATCAAATGAGTCCTCCCGCCCTGGGTGGGGGCGGGAGGGACTGTCAGACTCTTACTGACTAAAATCCACCCGTGTTCCGTCGGATGCCCTTTACGTTCCGGGGCCACGGTATCCTGGATTAAGAAAAATCCGCGACCCCGGCAGGCATTTGGCCCCATAAGGGGCCCCGTCGGTGACGCGTGAAACACGACGCGCCGCCGACCCGGGCTTGGTCCTTGGTCGGACGGCGAGCATACCCATTACTCACCGTCCGCAAGCCCGCTCCGCCGCTGTGCCCTCTGCTGTTCAGAGGGACACGCGTTGGAGCGTCCACCCGACAGGCTATTTGCACACGGGCAAAGAAACCCCTTAGGCACACAGTGCCTAAGGAGAGTTTTTGCCCGCATCCCAGGGTGCACCGGCCCGAAAAACTGGTCTTCCCCCCGGACGTATCCGAGAGGGAACTCCAGTCCACGGGCGCACGTGGAGGTTTCCTGTCTTAGCACCCCACATGTGTAGGTACATGAGCGATGTTAATACCGGTCTGCTACGGATTACAAAATTCTTGTGCACATGTAAAAAAATGATGTATTTAACAAGAATTTGGGTTGAACATATAAAACAACCATAAAAAAAGGTAAAATAACCTACAAAATAACTTCTTTCGGAAGTTGGTGGCAAAAAAAACAACGAAATAAAAAAAAAACAAAGCCACCGACTTACGTTATTTTACCCTTTTTTGTGGTTGTTTTTGAAGGCCGGATATTTTTTTTTTTTGAAAAAAGTTTTTTTCGAAATTACAAATCGCCCCCGAAGCCTCTACACAACGCCCCCATTTTTTTCTGGGTCTCTTACCGCCTCCCTTTAGGCCTGCAGCGCCCACAAGGGGCGTTAACGCCCACTTTGGGAAAGGCTGGCGTAGGTGAATTCTGGGCCAAGGGTATCTTAAATAATAATAATAATTTGCCATCTACACGCTAAGAAGAATCATCAACTCCAATAAACGAAAGCTAACACGAAGGGAATGACATGCCCTTCGAACCCAACCTGTCAGAGTTAGGGTGCCCCAAGCTTGTATCCCAAGATCTCCGACATTGTTTTTATATTTTTTTTATTTTCTCGGGATTGTTTGATAACTTAAAGTAATAATTTTGTATTCTTCCTACTTGCGACATAATTATACACCGTGTTCCGGACGATATACATAAACTTCGACCAGATGTTCAAACCACGGAAGTAAGCATTTTTCATTATGGACACATTAATAAATTCTTATTTTTTATTTTTTGTTAATTTTCATACAAACTAAATACCTAGACGTAAATAACCCGATATGCATGCCTCTTTATCCGAATTGGCAACGTCATTCATAACATTTGGCGGGCTGAAGTGCTGAAACCTCAGCTGAAACAAATGAAATGCAAATAGTATTTGATAGATTTCAAATTAAGACACTTTCTCACTGCATAGCTCAATTAAATTTCATTAAATGAAATTACAAATATCTTTGTAACGAAGCCTTTTTAAGTACTACTTCCTTTGTTGGATTTGATTTGTAAAAGCCATAGAAGTATTTGCTAAAGTTTATGGATAACGTGAAGAACACGGTGTATTGATACCTACATGTCGAGTTTTTGATGATGATTAAGAACCGGAAGAAAACAAAACGGAAAATTGACCATTTTGAACCAACCGCGACTTTTTTGTTTTTTTTTAGCGTGGTAAAATCATCATACCCAGACCCGTTGCTTGGGACTGGGCAGACAACTAATTTATGACTACTTTTGTTAGCTTGGGTATTACCTGTAATAGCAATTGTATGTGTTAATGAAATAAATAAAAAAAAAATCAAATGAGTCCTCCCACCCCGGACAAATTGTGAACCAATCGCACCTAAACATCCAGCAAACCAGAAGCATGGTCTTTTACATAACTTTTATTAATTTCAGGAACAAAGGAGACTGTCTCCTCTTAAATCATGGATGTGCACGCATGCTCACACGAGTTTGGCCAAGTTTTTGGCAATGGAAGGTGATTTCACAAAACCTATTCTATTCACGGCTGAAACACCGCAACGTAAATTCGTAGCCTATATAGACCCAGACAATAGATTTTCTATAGAAGACAAACTATCACAGGTAACTACCGCAATTACCGCATTTTTGTTACTTCTCAATTCAACCTACCCCGAGATGAGGCTATGCAGGCCGACAGCTGCCTATAGTAATGCAAAGCTGCTGACTCCTATTTTTTTTTCACATTAACGGTCTAGTAATGGTTTTTCAAGGAACGTAGTTTTTTTTTTTAAATGGAGTAGGTACCTATTAGCCTGTAAATAATATTATAAGAAATAAGTTACCTACATTTCTATTTTTTTAAACGTTGCCCCACACTAGGAAATTCTTCTGCATCGTGGGTGCGTTTACAAACATAAAAAAAAAGACAATAAGCACAACATTGTTAAAACTCAATGCTTATCAACTTGTGTGTAACCCATGTTAGGTAAGTAGTTAGTGACTATTTACTATCTACCTAATTACAGTTTTTCGGCTCCGTTCCCATTTCTTTTATTTAAGTACAAGAGCTAAACCAATAAAATATTTTCAGGTGAACACTCTACAACAGTTACAAAACGTCGCATCCTATGGAATGCTGAAGAAGCGTCTAGAGAAGCACGACCTCCACATCCATGCGCTGTGGTTCGATATCTACACAGGAGATATTTACTACTTCAGCAGGCGAGCCAAGCGGTTCATTATAATCGACGAGTCGTCTTACGAGTCCATATTGGCCGAAGTCAGGAGATTTTACTCCTAGTACATACTTTTACAATACTCAAGCTCAGCACTTTCGGTCTCGAACGTATTTTTTCTGCATTTTTCTCGGTTACGTAGTCGGCGTCAGCATTACCACTGAAAAATGTAAATGATGATGGACCGATGGTTGTAATAATGCGTTTATTAGATTCGAAAGCAGTTAAGAAGCTCCTAAACATTACCTATTTTGTTAAAGTGGTTTGAAGAGCCTGGGGTTGCGAAAAATTGGACGATGTGCGCCTAGGAGTCATTCAAAGTTCCTATTTCTGGAATTAGATAGGTTCTTCAAAATGTTGGTTCACACCGTTCCGTGTTGTCGAATACGGGTCTTATTTATTTAATAACGATTGGAAATATATTCAATTTTCTATAAACTCATAATAATAGCTTATGGGCCTACCACACGCACAAGCTTTACCACAGTTCTGCCTGCGCAAGCTTCTCGCATGAAAAAACAATACATGGTCGGCAACACTGAACGCCCAAACACACACACAGGCAAGCACGCGCAGGCCGGGCTTGCGCAGGCAAAACTGTGGTTAAGCTTGTGCGTGTGGTAGGCCCATTTAATCAGAATCAAATGTCACAATTTTTATTACATATAAGCTAAAATCAAGTTTACAACTTTTTGTTGATAAATGTAAGCAGATACAGTCTGCAACGAAAGTCACCAACAATACTTACATTTAAATTAATATTATTGTAGCGTAGTGTGGGACACCCCCCAGCTAGATGGACCGACGACCATAAGTGGCTGGGACGGACGCAAAAGGCAAAAGACAGGATGATGTGGATGTGGCGCAGCCTGTAGAGGCTTATGTCCAGAAGTGGACTGTGATAGGTTGAGTTGAATATAATTATTACCGAGATAAAATATTTCATGGGAATTGACTTTTGTTGGTGACTGTATCTCTATCTATTTTTAGGATTGCTTTTATGTATTTGTTTTTACTTTCGTTTTAAGATTTTTTTTATACTTAAAAGTAAGTAAGGTTTTGCTTGTAAGTAATCATGATATAAATTAATATCTTATGTGTTTTGTTAAATGTCTTGCCTTTGATTTTGGGACCAAAAATATAGTTTTGTTATCTATTTCCCACCAACTTTATTATTTATTAAACTTCTCATAACTTACCTAACCTTCCTTTAAAATAAGTGAATTCCAGTAAATGGAAAAAACAAAATAAATCATCATCATCAGCCTATAATGTTCCCACTGCTGGGACACAGGCCTCCTCTCTGTGAGAGGGAGTGGGCCATAATCCACCACGCGGGCCCAGTGCGGGTTGGTAAATGTCACATGTCTTCGAATTTGTGGTTCTAGGACATGCCGGTTTCCTCACGATGTTTTCCTTCACCGTTTTGAGAGCAGCGGTGATGAAATAAATTACACAAAGTAATGCGCCTGGCGGGGTTCGAACCCACGACCTACAACTCGTAAGTCGGGACCGATACCACTGGGCCACAACTGCTCTCAAAAAACAAAATACTAAAATTAAATTAATAGGTACTGTGTACAGTCAGTAAAACAGCAAAGTTCAAACGGTTTTCCAATGTTGTGCTATAAAAGTTCGAATGTGTCTGCAAACTAAACTCTTTGACTGCAGGTAGCTTAAAGACAAAAAGTGTATACAGCCTAAAGTATTCAGGAAAACCGTTTGAAAATTGTTGCCTGCATACCTAATTGTTTTGCTGACTTCACACACATTCATGCTTACTACAGTGATGTCATAGATTCATGCGCATTGCGCACCATGATCACCAGATCACTTCGTAGCAAAAGCGTATGCGTAGCGGAATAATGGGCCAACTAATTTCATTCAATTTGCTATGGCCTTACACGTGCCCTTAAAAATACCTTACAACTGTGATATTTTAAGATCGATAACATGCCAAATTCTCACTCCGACGTAATTTAATGAAAATATAGGTAAGTGAATGGGAAACTAAAAGTAGAAAAATGTCTCTTAGAATGCTTATTTATTTTCTAACTTTTAAGTATGATCATCGATTTTTATATCAATGAAATTGTAGTAAAACAAAAGTAGTAAGTACCATTTCTGAACAAAACCAAACAAAACTGTTTAAACATGTCAATGTCAAATGACGTAAGCTTTTTGACATTTGATTTGACAACCATGACCTTCAGCAGTTCTGGGTTGGCTGTGCTGTGGGTGAAGTTGGAAATTTTTCACGTTTGACTACGTCATCGTCACTAATGTTTCATCCTTTTCCACTAAAGAAAATCAGAAGAGACAGAAATAGATTGGGCTTGAAAAGCTGACTCAGGATTTTTCTTTCCACAGTGTTAGCAGTAGCTGTCACTCTGTGTGTAAGTGTCCATGTGTAATTGTGATGCAATTATATGTATAAAATGTTTTAAGTTATATAATTTTGTGTGTAGAACTAATAACATAAGTCTTGAAGATATATAGGTAATAACATATCAAGATCTAAGTTATGACCTTTGATGATATTACTGTTATGTTAATATGTAATAAGAATAACAAACTAAGAGCCAAAATAATAATAAAACATTGATTCTCTCACAAAGATGCAGATGGGTTTTCTAAATTTTAATTTTAGTATTTTTTTTACAGGGAAAATAAAAACAGATTGCTGTTTATTATAGAACGACCATGTATTTATTTTGTATTAGTCCCTATATTTTGGTTGAAGGTTATGATTTTTTATTTATTTTTCAGGTGCACAATGACGAACCCGAGGCAAATATTTGACTATAGAGATGAATCTCAAGCAGATAGGCTGGCAAGGAAGTCTAAAGACTCCCCCTTTATGATCATTGGTAAGGCAGTTCAAATAATCCGCCAGACAATACATTCAATAATTTTAAAAATATTTTATATATTTTGTTATATACCCACCTAAGTAAAAATATTTATAAGTGTGAATTATAAATTTTAAATAAAAGAAAATACATAATAAAATATAAAAATAATGGATAAATAATAAAATAAAAAAACATAACCCTCCTTCTGGCGCAGTCGGGTAATAAATAATGGATGAAAGTTAATGACACTGATTAAGAAGCCCTGACATATTTTCCAAAGATTAAAAATTAATGCTCTTTTCAATTATTTCAGGTATTGTGGGATTATTGGGTGTGTGTGGTTTTGGAGCATACAAATACAAGACGAGGGGTAAAATGAGCACTAGTGTGTTCCTTATGCAGCTAAGAGTGGCAGCCCAAGGCACTGTAGTATCAGCGCTAACAATAGGACTAGCATATACACTAGTACGGGATCACATACTAAAGGATGATAAGAAAAAAGAAGAATAAGTTTATTTAAAAAAACTTAGCAAAATTGCAAAGGGAAACTTTGTTACTTAGATACCTACTGCACTTACATGATCAGAAATCTCATAAAAATCTCAAAACTCAAATCCTAGATAAAACAATTTAAAATGTCAAATATTTTTTGAAAGTTTCCCTAGCTAGTATAATTTAGGAACTAATTATGTTCTGTGATCATTTAGCAGGTATTATTTATGTAATAATGTTATTTATTGGTTAAGTTATTACATAGTAAATAGTATACTTTGGACAAAATTTGTATTAGGTTGAATTTTGGCAATAAGCAACTTCCTTTGCTGGCAGTTATCTAACTCATGTTTTAGAATGATAAAAGTCACAAGGTAATAATTGTCATACTAATTATATTTAATTATAGATTTACAATAATCATTGCTCTGATATTATAAATCTACATACCAAAGGTATTGTTATAATTGCATTAGCCTTGTGTAATAATTTGAATCTGTACTTAAGATCTTATGATATGTTGTGTATAGGTAGTTGACATGTAATTGTGAAAGCAATAAAAAATATTTAAATTGTGGTATAATACTTTGCTTGTTCTATTACTAGAAAAAATAAAATTGTTTAAATTTGAATCTTATTGATTTATTCAAAATATAAATAAAGTCCAAACAACATCATTACAATAATACAAAAATATTAGCTTCATTCTATTTTTCACATAAATAAAATATATTAACATTGAACAACAAATTAACATTCAATCACTTTTACTACAGTCAGAATTCTTTTTCTTTCTCAGACTGAAGGTAGGAATGGTCAAGTCATCCTTATCGGATGTGGAATGATTTTTCATGGAATTAGACGTCATTTTAACCGACGATAGGTCATCGGCGTTACTGAACAAGCCGTTAGATATGTTCGAACTGGAGCTAGAACGGTACGTCAAGGACTTGAATAGCTGAACAGGGGTGGAGGTCCGCGCTCTATTGGTGCCACTGCGCGCACTCTCTGTGGAGCGCTCATCGCGAATCACCTGTAGTGATTCTTTCATTTCCTCGGGTATTTTCGTCTCAAACAAAGAAACAAATTCCTCTTGTGTATCGCTAGCATTTGATTTATTTGTAAAAGTAATTTTCTTAGCCAATTCATTTCTCAAAAACTCTTTAACCGTCATGGAGTTCGCAAACGTAGTTTGTTGTTCTGCATTTTTGGAATTGTCTACCGTATTCTTATTCTGCGTGCCCTTACGTTCATTTCCTCCAGATGAAACAGAATCTGTACCTAGGGGTGGTATTTCCTGATGGGGAATTTTCGGTTTAAATTGATTTAAACTAGAGCTAGAGGTGTTTGAGGACGACGATAAAGCTAACCGCTCTTTTGTCTTTTTTAAAGTTGAGGATGCCCAGCCCATACCAAGTTTTCTAAAAGCATTTTCTAAGTCAGGGTTTGAAGAAAAGCTCAAAGTATCAGACGTTTCGCCAATATTTTCCTTATTTTGCGTAACAACATTCGATCTCTTCTTACCTCTGCGTGCTTTTGTTAGAGCTAACATGGATAACGTAGATTCTGAAGAAATAGTAGTCGAATTAATATTAGATGCGGTATCAAATTTGAATGGTTCAGTAATAATATTTCTTTTCAATAATTCTGCTATAACATCTGGTAAACTACCATCTGAATGTAAAGAACTAATGTCATCATGGATAGCATCCTCTCTCTGTATATCGTCCAGATTGGAACCCTCATCTGGTGGTTCCATGTTGTACTGTTTTGCATATTCTTGTATACTAATAAAAGGCTCTAACATAATTTCATTAAACTGTTTTAGATCTATCATTTGGAATTTGGAATCGTCTGACGACTCAGTTGACGAGAATTTATACATTTTTGATAAATGCGACTTCGTTTGAAGCAGATCGGGGTTAACAATGGATTCTTTTCCAACTTCAGTTTGCCTGTTCTCGTCTACAGTTTTGTCCTCAGGGGTTGATCTATTAGAATTGTTGGAAGCTTCTTTAGCATCGTTGCGGGCAGACTGATTTTTGTATTTCGTACTCATAGGAGAGTCTACTTCTATAACAGTTGAGAGTTCATGCGGTATTATAAATTCTTGTCCATGTTTTAAACTAATTCGAGATAATGCCGGTGGTGGTTTAGGTCGAATTTTAACCATAAGTTCTGCGGTATTTTTAGATACATGCAGCGGCGAATCCAATTTTTCAAAAGATTTCGGGCTCTGTGGTAAATCCGGCTCCGGCGCTTTAAAAGCTGGTTTGGGAATATCTGCCAAAATATTAATATGTTCTGGTGGTTCTTCATTTTCGTCAGTATTTTTCTTATCCGGAATAGATTCAGGAGAATTGGTTTCTAGTCTCTTTGGAATATCGTTAGAGTCGAAAGCAGTTGGACTTGCTACTGGCTTATCAGATTGAGAGTCAGTCGATTCAGCGGATGAAATTTGACTATAAGCCAGTGATTTGTTTTTCCGTACCTCTTCTAAAACTTTGGCAAGGTTTGATAACCTTTTAGTACACTTTTCAGTCAAGTCAGCAATTTTTTCCATGTTCTGCAATTTATCTTCTGCTATTTTCATAAAATTGTTATCAGTGTTAACATCAATGTTTTGGGTGGTCTGAGTAGACATACTTACGGGTACATCTGTCGAGTTAAATTGTCCAGTAGATTCAGAATCGACGGAAGTCTCTGTAGCCGTGACTTGATGGCGTTTCAACCGTGTTTTGTCTCTCGGCTTTTGAGCGGACTCGTTACTGGTGCGAGCTTTGATTTTTTCTGGTCCAGAATTTTTCGCCGTAGACTCTGAATCATTGAATCTGGAGAATGGTTCCATATAAACCTGTCTCGGTGTTGGTGGACTTTTACTGCGTCGTTTTTCGATTAGTCTACTTCCAGCCGGTTTATTTTTACTTTCAATCGATAAATTTGACGCAGCGTTTTTATACTTTTCCTGACCTGTTTTAACTTGTTTTAGAAAGTGTTTGGAAATATTTAAAGATTTAACTTTATGTACAGGCTTTTTGCGAAATATTTTAGATGATGAACTTCTCTGATATTTCTTGTTAGTAGCAACTGAATGGCCAAATGAATTTTGTGTTTGTTGCTCTTCTATAATTTGCCGTTTTATCAAGTTTTTTATTTGTTCTAAAGATATTGTATTCATCACTGAAGATTTCCTCTCATCAACATTAAACGGGACATTAATTATAGAGCTGCCAGGAGTGCCTACCGAGCTACATTCTTGATCTGCAACTTCGACTGCTTTAAGCCCTTCTCTATTGAGAGCTAATAATTTATTTACGTAATCTCTAATAATTGGATTTAACCTAGATTGGTTGGGTTTTTTAACACGTCCAGAACTCGTATTTTTATATCCATTTCCTGAAGGCATAACAACACCAGCGAGGGTATTAGTGTTTCGAGACGATGAAGGTCTTTTGTTTTTATGACAATGTCCTTTAACATGATCAACTTTGCCACGATGTTGATGTGCGCACGGTGGTTTGTCAATAGTCATCTTTTTGCAGTGCACATTTCTTTCTTTTAGAACATCATGAGCCTGCTGTCGTTCAGGAGAATCATTTGTGTGTGGCGGTGTTTTAAATCTTTTATTTTCATTTTTTTTTTTAGTACATTTCACTGGTACATTTGCTTGGTTTTTCGCCTTTTTAGCGAGCATACATTTGTGGCACGAGCATACATTTTTGTCAGCAAATTCTTCGCCGAATTTTTTTTCAATTAGTTTAATAGCACGTACTGGATCATATGTTTCTTCTTCGGTCGTGGCATAATCACATCTTAAGAATTTAGGTAAAATCATTTCTGGTGGACTCATATAAGCAGTAGAAGTCGAGGAACTCATGTGAAAGAAAACAGGTCTGTGGATGGGAGAGCTTAAGGTAGTTTGTGTGTATGTAGTTGTCGAAGGTCTAGGGAATTCATCTACTTTTGGTCCTTCAGTTAATCTGGTATGGTCGACACCTTTTTCACGGTTATAGTTTCTATTTTCTAATGAAGATTGTGCAAAACAAACATCATCACTTCCATGAATATTAGTTTCAATGTGATAATTTTCGTTATTGTCAGGCTGCATGTTTGGTTCATTAGAGAAGGCATTTGCGCTTACTTGACCGGGTTGAGGCGGTGTCTTAGTGGACTGTTTATCAATATCGTTCCTGCAGTCCAAAACATTCCGGTTGCCTTCGTCAGACACTGGCGTCACATTGTGCACGTCGGACTCACAGCTAACAGGTTGTTTCTTTTCATTGCTATCTTTATTCATTTCCTTTACAGATTGTTCCTCGACGTTCTGTTTGAGCACGGTATTTTCATTAGGTATTTTTTCTTGTGGTGCTTTATCTTTCTTTCGAAGTTGTATGACTACTTCGTAACTATTATTATTAAGTAGCCCAGACGAATCTACGAAGAATTTGCCTGTCTCGTGACCAGTTTCGTCAACTAATTTTATATACCCACCTGCAGAAGTACTGCCTTTATCGTTGGGGACCGTTACATATGAGGATGTTGTTGGCACAGAAGATTGTACAGTTGGAGGGTTGGCCTTTTCTTTGAATGTGCTGGACCACTGGCTCTCGTTAGTTGGTGTCCTAAAAGTGATTGTTTTTTGTTATGTATCCCCTTGTAGAAATGAATAAATCAAGTAAAGTTGTAAGAAATATTTTAAATAAATTAGTGTTATACACTTACGTCTTAGGTGCAAAACAATCGCCGCTTTCCCACTGAAGGAGGGTAGCTGTGAAATAGAAATGATATAAATAAAACATCTCACACTTCATTAGAATATTCTTTTCCAACTGAGTTACTTACCCCGGCCACATTGTTGATGTTTACAAGGGATCTTACACTGACATTGTCGAAGATGTATGTCTTCAGATCGGGCAGCTATCACCTTCTCAGGGTTGTTATAGTACATCGACGTTACATTGTCCCTGGAAAAAGTCAGTCAATTATAAAGTAAAAGCAATGATTTTTATTACTAGAAATAGCATTTATTTCAGATGCTGTAATGTGTATTGCAACAAAGAGGACCTGAAATTTTGTTTCTAAGTTAGCATTTACTTATTATGTTTAACTGCACTAAGTAGATGGATACTACTAATAATAATGGCTATATACAATATAATAAAATTATTTATAAATGAATGCATAATGTTATCAATTTACCACCAAGGTTTGCGAGACGTGGTGGACTGCCACATCTCAACATTAGTAGTGCAACGACTCATCTTGTAACCTGCCCTGCAGAAGGATAGGAAATGGTAATAGTAAGGAAGGAAGAGGGGTGGGATGGGAATTAAAATATCTGTTTAAAACTTACCCTTGTTCGTCCACCATTTTGTAGATACCTGAAATATAAAAAAAATAAAAATATCTATAAGTTACGGGCAATTTGATAAGTCCGGGCACTATTAATAATGACCGGTCTGTATTCATAATGCCCGACTCAATTGGGTAATGTGATTAAAACAGCATGTTTATCGCTTTTCCTGGCCATTATGAATAATGCCCACCCTATCTTGGGAAAAGTAATAAAATAGGTGAACTCAACTCAACTCACTCATACTTCTGGGTGGTTTAAAAAAAACCTCGAAGGTGACGGGGTCTATATTCGCTCGCTTCGCTCGCTCACTACGACCCCGCCACCTCCTTCTAACCTAACCTATCCGAGTCGGGGTGCCCTAAAATTCCGATAAGTAAGTTAGTAGCTTCTTAAGTACATTTATTAGTTCGTTGACATGATAATGTTACGGCCCAAAGTTATCACATTGCCCGGCTACAAGTAGGAAATTGTTCATACTGCCCGGTCCAAGTGATAAATTCAAGCTATCTCAAACACTGACTTATTACATGGACCAAGGGCCGTCGGGCATTATTAATAATGGCCGATCGAAGTGATAAATTAATCACTTTGCCCATCGCTCTTGGGCATTATTAATAATGCCCAGTTAATCACGTTGCCTGTAACATATACACTAAAATAGTTTTGTTAGTCGAAAATGATCCCATCCCAGGCAACGGGATCGCGGGTCGACGGCACGTTATGTTCCACGCGCGCCTCAAAGAGCTGTCAGCAATATGACGGGGTCAAAATTCTGCCAAAGCCTGTCGGGGTCGCGGGACTATCGGGTAATCGTGGCCCCGGAACGTATAGGGCTATTGAAGGACACCGTGGATTTTACTAGCTACAAGTCTGACACTTCATTTGATGACTTTACCACGTAAAAAGAAAAGGCAACAGGATACGGGTACAACGGTATTGTGTGTTATTCCCGACTATAACCTGTCTCTCTAAGTGAAAGATTCATTCAGCCGTTCTGACGTAATTTAGTAATAAGTAATAATGGTTTATTACTTATATATTACTAAATTACGTCACATTTTTATTATTACTTAGATTTAAAACACATATTCTTCTTTGAATTTTAAAAGTTTGGCTAACAAAAAATGGTTCTTTATTTAAAAAAAAATAAAGAACCATTTTTTGTTAGCCAAACTTTTTTTTTAAATCTTAATTTATTAAACAGGAAAGATTTCATAAAATACACACATCAAAAAGGGTAAGCAACACTATTTCAAATTATTAATCTATTATTATATCATTTCTTACCAAGTAGGTAATACATAGGTATTACCTATAATAAACTTTTTTGATCTCGGTGGTCTTTTTTGTTTTGGTGTCAACAGAAGCGTTATTTGCCATTTTCAGCAGCGTTACACTAACACAGGACGTCCTGTTGAGCAGCACCCAGGTCGAGGAAGGTGTACAACCATACGGCAAGATCGATACATACAACTGACTGCAAGACGCCAGCCAATGTCGCCCGAGAGATAGGTTTAAGACTACAAAATTCAAGTGGTGTTGCTGTTAGCTGCCAAACTGTGCGAAATCACCTACGAGCACGACGCCGACGGCCAATTAGGTGCCCACTGATACGTCACGGGAATCGCGCTCGTCGAAATGAATGGTGTAGGGAACACATTACATGTTCCCGGGAACAATGGGATAAAATTTTATTTTTACGATGTCTCGATTTGGGTTCAAGCCTGATACTAGAGGGGTAAGGAGTGTACCGTCCTCCTGGAAATACTGAAAGACTGAGGTGCGTTCAGGAAGTGCATCCATACAACGGCTCAACAGTTATGGTATGGGCGGGTATTATGAAGAACAGACGAATTGAGCTCGTTTTTGTAAATGGTAACATGAAGGCTGTAAATTACGTTGAATTTTCTAAGGCCATATGTCCTTCCATTCGCACAAACGCTTGGCTGCGATTTCACGTTGATGCATGACAATGCGCGAGCGCATACAGCTTTATACACACGGGAGTACTTGGCAAGGGAAAACATCCTGGGTCATACTCCAGAGACGTGTTTTAAAGGACTTGGATGGAGTGACAACCACCCAACAACTGATGGACTTACTAAAATTTCAATGGGAGCAATTGCCGCAGGATAACATTAACAATCTCATTGATCCTATGAATAATCGGTGCCAGCAAGTTCTCAATAACAGAGGAGGCCAGACTTTGTATTAATTTATGCAATTTTATACAAACATTTAAATTTAGTTTAAGTTTAGTTGATTAGGCACCTTACTTTGTACTACGTACTAACAGTACTTACTCGTAATTATTGTTATTTAAGATTATTAAAAAAACAATGGTTGTATAATTCCAAAAAAAAAAGCATAAAAAAATTACATAAATAAGAAATACTAAGAATTTAATGCGAAAACATATTGTCAAATTGAAATTTGTATGTGTTGCTTAGAGCTTATATGCACACCACTTTTTTAAACGCGTCGTTGTCGCGCGTTTGTAGCGATACAGACGCGATACGCACGAAAGTCAGACGCAGCCTGTAGACCTTTGCACACCTGTATAAATTCAAATACGCGTTTGAATCACTACAGACGCGCGGGTGTAGCGATACAGACGCTATGCAAACACGCGTTCGACGCGATACAAACGACAACAAACTGCTCTGTTTGATAAAAGCGCGCCGTCGACGCGCTTTTGTATCGATACAGACGCGCCGGTGCCGCGCGTTTGACGCGATACAAACGACAACAAACTGCTGCTTGAAAAAAGCGCGCCGTCTACGCGCGTTTCTAAGAGCGGGTACACATTGGGTGTTTTGAAACGCGCGCTTTTTCTAACGCGCGTTTTGAGAACCCCGAATTCTATTGCAGCGCAGCAATAGAATTCGGGGAGCAGCGCGCTCTTGCATGTGTACACTTCAATAGAATTCGGGGTTCTCAAAACGCGCGTTTCAAAACGCCCAATGTGTACCCGCTCTAAAAAAACGTGGTGTGCATAGGCCCTTAAATTTTTTTTATGTGTGTAGTTATAAATATAGTTTATAAAAAAATACCTTCATTGAGTTGTTCAAATGACACAGCATTTTCAGCACTTTTGCTAGTTTTGTGCTCAGTTTCGTGTTTCTGAACTTTCCCAATACATGTCAAAGATTTTGCAATTTCACTCAAGAGCTTTGTTTGGCTTTTAGATTTTTTGTTAGTTTTAGAATCCAGGACTTTGTATATGATTATTCTCTCGGCATCAGATAGATTTTGATTTATCTCTTTAGCATTTCTATGTTTCCTTTTCTTTTCAACTCTCATATTTACTACCGAACTTGTGTCTGAAGTAATGGAGGAGCTATCAGAAGATTCAGTGGTATTCTTATCTATTACTACAGTTTCAAGTACTCTTTTGGGTATTGGTCTGTCCTGTGTGTCTTTAGTTGGAGGCGTGTGCTTATGCCGTGACCTGTATTCGTGGTAACTATCAACTTTGCTAAACTTGACACTGTTGCCAGACTTCCCGTGTTTCACGGCGTTGGGTATTGCATGAATGGCGAGGTTGCCGTCCGTCTCGGGCACAGGCATCCAAGAGTATTGGAAGTCTCTACTGTCAAAATTGTCATCCAGATCTTGTCTTACTGGTGACTTAGAATGGTGGCGAGTTTTCTGAAATTAAATGTCAAAACTGTATTAGCATCGTGAGAATTTGTAAAATGTACAGTTTTATAAATTTTAAGTAATAGAATATTTACCAAACAGTTATGTTTTTTACATTCCTTTTCTATTTTCTTGTACTCTTGTTGCATCTTCTGCTGTCGACTCTCGTGCTGCGTTTGCTGCCGACGCTCATCCATATATGCAGTTTTCTAAAATAATAAAGCATTAACTGAGTACCAACTTGAAAATTAAACACTGCAAAAAACAATAAAAAACTTTTTCAAAAAAAAATGTAACCGACTTCCCACAAAAAAGTTCCAAATAACCTACAAAAAAACTTTTCTTTCGAAAGTCGGTGACTTTCTTTTTTATTTCATCGAGTTTTTGTCACCGACTTTCGAAAGAAAAGTTTTTTTGTAGGTTATTTGGAACTTTTTTGTGGGAAGTCGGTTACATTTATTTTTTTTAAGTTTTTTATTTTATCCTTTTTAGTTTCAATATTCAACCTGAATTAGGTATTGTCAAATACATAATTTTCTAACACGTAGGTACACTAAAATATTGTAATCCGTTGCACCGGTAATAACATCGCCCATGTATGTAGGTACTCTTACACAATGAGCTAAAAATGAAAACTACTGCACCAATCTAAATGAAAATTGTATGGGACCAATTGGCAGATATACTGTATCGAACAAAAAAGAGAGAATCATCGAAATCGGACCAGAAACCTCGGAGTAATCGGTGTAGATAATGTTGAAAACTTTTTAGGTTTTGTTGATTTTTCAAAAAGTGCTAGTCCGATTTCGATAAAATTTTAATGGGACCATTCGGGAAGTATACCCTTTCCAACAAAAAAAGAATTTTTCAAATCGGTTGGTAAACGACGGAGTTATGCCCGAACATAAAAAAAAAATATAAACATCCGAATTGAGAACCTCCTCCTTTTGGAAGTCAGTTAAAAACCTATAAATCTTGTGATACTCACAATCACTTTACTACCATTGTCTTTTGGCAAGGAGTTCAAGAAATTCATAGTGTCCTTATACTCTTTCTCAACATTTTGTTTGGTCACTGCAACCTTGTTCCTCATATCCTGGAGTTTCCTTTGTTCCTTGTTGTTAACACTGAAGGCTGACACCTCCCTCATGGCCTGCGAGTATGCGTCCTCTTCAGACTGCAGTTCTCTCTCTACTAGCCTCTCTTCATAAGGCAAGTCCCTAGTATCTCTAGTAGAGTGGTTGTACATTAAAACAGAGCTCTTCCGTTGAACAGGATGTTCTTGATCTGGAGATTTTCTGTTCTTAGGTTTGTTGATAGAGGTAGGTGTCTTACCTGGAACTGTAAGTGCTATATTATTACTATTTAGAAGTTGTTAATGATGAATCTAATTTTTCAAGTAAGCTGGATGCATGTATTACAATAATAATCTTGATTTATACATAATGAAACATTTACAATGGACAATGAAAACACAAATTAATGATTAGCAGTGATCGGAATAGGGTGAGTATATTTACCTACAGTATGTAGAACAGAGACAAAAATCGGAGACTTCCTTACAACAATTTTTTTTTACCGGGAATATTTACTAGAACTTTAATTACGTGAATTTATAAGTCTTATTAATTTAATAAAAACGTTTATTGCGGAAATATTCTTTCTTAGTTTTTTTTTTTCACGTGGTTCTACATTTTTAACGACTTAAAAAAGAAAGCTTTCAATTAAAATGTTTTTGTATGTTTGTTACGCGGTTTTTCTGGATCTTGCGGACCAATGATTGATGAAATGAAAGTTATGTTAACTGGTATTATACAAACTGATTATTTTCTCAAACGTTGTTCGAATAAGTAAAATTATATCAAAACTTGTTCTACCAAACAAGGGTGAACCCTTTAGTTAGTGTCCCTAAAAATCATTATTAAAAAATGTTCAATATTAGTCTACGAATTCCTGAGAAATCACATAGCAAAATAAAAATCCGTTTATTCTTTTTTTTCTGTTACCATGGTAAACTTACGTAAGGCTTTAAGTAACTTAGCGTAGCTGTTCAAAAATCACTACGGGACTTCTAAAAAATGACTTTCTCAATAAAAAATAATCATTGGTCCGCAAGATCCAGAAAAACCGCGTAACAAACATACAAAAAATAGTTTGATTGAAAGCTTTCTTTTTAAGTCGTTAAAAATGTAGAACCACGTGAAAAAAAAATTTCTAAGGAAGAATATTTACGCAATAAACGTTTTTATTAAATTAATAAGACTTATAAATTCACGTAATTAAAGTTGTAGTAAATTTACCGGTAAAAAAATTTTTAGTTGTAAGGAAGTCTCCGATTTTTGTCTCTGTTCTACAAACTGTAGGTAAATATACTCACCCTATTCCGATCACTGATGATTAGGTAAATATTAAGGCAATGACAGCTAACTTTAGATGTAATGGACCCAACTCCGATGGATTAAGCAACAATTGCTTATTATTTGTGTTACAACTTTGCTTACTAATTCCAGGACCAACTCTACTCCTTCTAAATGGGCTTCTCCCTCTTACAACTGGGTTTGGTTGTATATTAGCTTGCTGTAGAGGTCTTATGGAACTAAAGATCTGGTTAATTTGAGTATTAGTTACAGATCTAAACTGTCTGCTAGGTACAGGACTGTCATAGTTAACTTTCTTAGAACAAAATTGACAATTCCTTTCAGCACGCCAGGCTGGCACAGGAATAATTTGTTGGTCATGCACTTGACAAACATTAAAAGGTATACCTGCAGGTTTAGTAGATCTTGTGCGCTCTATTGTCTGTTTTAAGCTTTGCATGTCATCTGATGTCTTCTTGTTAGTGAATGGTAGTTCAGTTTCTCGAAGGCGCATTTTTCTGTTCTGAAGGTATTCAGAGACAATTGTCAAAGAAGGTCTTCCTGGTTCTCTTTCTTTCATATCATGTGTATGCTTGCCTCGTAAACTAGCTGGCATGTCCTTGCTGAGAGCAAACAAGTCTATTTTATTGCTCTTGTCAGCTTTACTTCCTAAATCATCAGAATCTTTAGGAGTGTCTTTGTCTGTAGGAAGTGAGAGTGCTGGCACAGAGGGCTCCCACTCGGCTATGTTCTCCATGTCCCACTGAGTGGCCATGTCACTTGTCTTCACAGCATCTCCTTTGTTGTTACTTGTTCCAGCATAGTTATCTCTTTTTTCTGGGTTTGCAAGCTCCGAGAAACCTCCAGCCTTTTGGGAAGGATCATCAGAATCTTTTGTGTTTGAGGATTTGGACAAAAGCTTATTAGCTACCACTGATGACTTTTCCCGGCTGATTTCATTGGCAACCTCTCTGTGGAATAAATTAATAGTTAATTGATTTATCATTGAGTTTTTTTTTGAAGCTCTTGTATATATTTGGATAAAAATATAAAATAAGTCCTACCTACTAAATTAAAGATTATATTAAAAGGTAATTTATATTCCACAATCACTATAATTATTCGCTTATGGAAATATTCAATAGAATAGCTCAAAAAATATGAATTTCTCACCTAGCTTGAACTTTTCTATCCAGTATTTTTTTCTGTTGATCTAATTTCTCTTGCTTTTTCCTCCTCAATTCAGCTGTAGCTTCCTTGCCCCGCAACTTAGACAAGTCTGTCTTCTCTACTTCATCTACTAACAATCCTTACATCTTACCATCTTATATTTCATAATAATAGTAGTTGGAAAGGTTCACCAGCAAGTCAATTAGGATTGAAGACATGCTGGCCTGATCCCAAATTGATTTATAAGATGATGGATAAATTATTTACGTAATATAGTAATGATTACAAGACGTCACGACACCATTCCTAACCCCAACTCACCTTGTTGAGTCAATTCTGATGCACTATGATGACTCGCGCCAACGTTTTCCAACCCTTTCGCGTAGAGTACCTCCAGCCGCTTGACCAGTTTCCCTTGACATTCAAAATATTCCTTTTGTTTCTTTGCATCTAGATCGACAACTTGTCGTAACTTTTCAACCTTCGCGCGCTGTCTTATTTTCTTTGCGATGTCGTTAGACTGCTCTCGGACCTAAAAATTCTCACACATTGTATACTTTATCGGTACTTGACTAATTTTATTGATAGATATACTTCAAAATAACAATCATAACATAATTCAAACCTGTTGAAGTCTCAGCTTTCGTCGTCGTAGAAATTCATTTGTTTTTATAGCTTCGATCTCGGAAGTCATCTTGACATTTGGCTCGATGAAAATAAGTTTTTATTTACATGGCTAGCAGAGTTTGTCTATAACTAAAATAACGAAATAATTATTAAAGAAAGACTAAGACTATTCAATTCATTCAAAAATCAAACAAACGTCATCCAACGTATTTGATGACAGCAAATAGCGGTGCTCTGCGGTGCACTACGGGCTAGTGAGGGGCAGCAACAGCAGGGTTGCCAACTCAATGCCACGGTTGGGTGCTAAGTAACATCTCAAATAGTGCTAAATTGCTAGAAAGTTTCAAAAATAGTGCCAAATATATGATTTTAATAAAAAAGAACACATAACAAAATATGTTTTAATTTTCGATATTTTTTTTTTTTTTTTTCAATTTTATCTATATGTTAAAAAAATATTCTTGCGTTAAATTCTATTTTACAGAAGGAACACATTGCTTTTGAAGTATTTCATAGCACAGGTCTAAGCCACTTTTTGTATTTTGGATCTTCCTTCCATTCTTTTCTATAATTTTGAATATAAGTACCTTTTTAAGTAAAGGAACATCCATTTTCGTCTCACTGTCACCGAACACAAAACAAATTTAAGTTAGTAAAATGGTTAATACTATTAATCAGGTAATTATTGCGCACAAAGACACGATGAATGAAAAACAAAAATTAACGAAAAACTAGCAAGGTTAGACAAAGAAGGAGTTATCTTAGAGAAAAAGACAAACATAGCACTGTTCGCCTCGTCTGCCATACACGCCTTTATTTTCACGTTCACGGGAATCCCCTACCGAAATGCCGCAGATTACAGACTACACTAGTTTGCGTTTTGTTACTTCAGCCACAGCTGCATTTTGTGAGCGAACATACAACATCAAAATTAGTGCTAGATTTAGTGCTGGGTGCTGTTTCTTAAATTTCAGTGCTAGGCACATGAAAATAGTGCTAAATCTAGCACTCAAAGTGCTGAGTTGGCAACACTGAGCAACAGAAATAATCGAACGTATGTGGGTTACCGAAATACCCAATTCGATTTACTATTTTATCGCGATCGTATAGTGTAAGAAATTTCTATCAGAAAAATTCTCATGCTCGCCGGAAGGCATCCGCTGCATACAGATGGCAAAAAAGAGTAGAAAAGGTACTAATTTTTTTGTTTGCTGGCAACGTTTAAAAATCTTTGACATTTGATGTAAACAAAGAACGCAAATTTGATACTGACGCGTTATCGTAATAAGCGATAAAAAATGAATAAAACCATTCAAAGTGCTGGTAGCGAGATTATTTATAAGGTGTTTATGCGATGTTTGGCAGAAAAAGGGCCCAAAACCATAACTTACCGATCTCAACAATGTTAACTAAAGAACCGCTGATATGACAGTTAATTGTTTGTCTTGTTATTTTGAGATCAATCAAGTGTTAATTAATGAACCCCATTCTGATTTGAATAGCTTATATACGAAATAAGTGAAATTTCAATAAAATAATCATCGAGCAATAGGTTATATTTACATTTTGTCTGACATACTTGAGTGGTACTATCGTACTAGTCGTACTGTGCAATATTAAAATTCGATTTCTAGATAACTTTATTGTTGAATGTGATTAGAAGGTGATAACAATGTTTGTTACCTATTAGATATTATAGGTTTTTGTGGATTTTTATCAAAAACCATCGTAAGTGTTCTTTAACCACTCTGCACGACAACATTTTGACACAAGACACATCAGCACGCGTAGCATGGCGATTCTATCTCTATTCTACGAAGAAAAGACAAAGTTATTTCATCGTTATTTCTAAACAAATCAACTGTTTTTTTGCACAAATATAACACCATTCGTACACTATTGAAGAATAGAACGTTTATTTTCTATATTTTTTACATTACCATGCTTAAAACGCTAAAATTATTTCTACGTTCTGTCATTTTGTCTATTCTTCCGTCGACAAAACCCCTTTCTACGGCGCCATGCTACGCATGCTGATCAGCTGAATCGACCGGGTTATTCGAAATTTGAGATGATATTGAAGATTTTTGTTAATTCTCAGCATTCAATTTTTATATGTTACTACAGCTATTTCATACGATACGGTGCATCCACACCGCCGCGCCGGTAACATTTGTAGCTCAACGTTTCCAAATGTTGCTCGGTAACATCCGCCAACAAAATGTTACTAAGTGTTGACGTGTTACTGTAAGTCGAGTAACGTTGCTCAACATTCGGTAACATCCGCCAACAAAATGTTATTTAATGTTACTAAGTGTTGACGTGTTACTGTAAGTCGAGTAACGTTGCTCAACATTCGGTAACAATGTTACCCCCAAAGAGATTTAAAAGAACTATAGAGCGGGCATTGGGAATATTGTCATACAAAAATGTTGATGTCGGGCGTCAGTAGCGCTATCTAGCGTTGTATAGCAAAACCATGTATTAAAATAATTCATCAGAATATATTTTAGCCATTACACAATAGATGGCAGAACTGAGCATCTTGTGATAGGGGTGCAACATTTTAGAATGGCACAATTATCGATACATAAACATAGATAAAGTTAACTAGGATTTAAATATTAGAAAAAAATTAAAAAGTGTGTAAGGGCAGAACAGAAATTAAATTATTAGTTATTAATACAATCCTATATTATCAATTTGACGATTATGTTCAACAGTATTGTTATTAATCTATCGTCATTAACTTAGTCAATGAACAACATAAAAAAATGTTTTTTTTTTCGCTCGTATGATTTGATGAAAACGTCTTTTTCTTTTGACCAACTTCCACCGTCTCGATTTTATTCTTCCCATGTCATAAAATGATCCTAACATTAAATGTGTCAAACGGCATGAAAATAAATGTTTTAATTAATTTTTGTGGACAGCTCGCCCTTGAACAAAATAAAAATGTTTCAAAAGGGAGCTAGTCTCCTAAAAAAGTTTTTCCGTAAGTATCTCTTTCATTCATAAACAAGTCAGTATACGAAATTAATCATTTGGTATTTTAATTACTCTTCGACTTAATAAATATCGATAACACATATCGATAAACAGACAACTCTAATTCTTTAGCATATTGTCGTACAGCTACTGAGCAACAGATGGCGTTTATTTAAAAAATGCAAGAGTTCTAGAATAATATCAGACAAACTCTTAAAAACCAGGTAAAAATAAAAAAATATTTAGAAAAACAAATTGATTTCAAGTCCACATGTTTTCTTATATCTTGATTTGCAGTTACGCAAAGCGCAACTAGGCATATTTTCCTATAATCGTCCAACGAAGTTTGAATTTTGACGCACGGTCACACGACCTGTCAGGCGGACGTCTCAAACTAGACTGGTCGAGTTTTTACCGAGTGGTAAAAATTTGTGGATCACAACTTTCTTCGTGATGTCCCGTCTATTGCTCGTATATAGTTTAATGTCTTTGGTTACCCCCATTATCTAACAATGTTGCCGATTGTCGAGCAACGTTACTCGACATACAGTAACACGGCAACATTTGTTGTCGGATGTTACTGTGGTGTGGATGAGTAACAATCAACAAATAGTACCTAACAAGGAGCCTCAAAAGTTACCGAATGTTGCCGAATGTTACCGTGTTGCCTTTTGTTGCTCCACAAATGTTACCGGCGCGGTGGTGTGGATGCACCGATAAGTTTGTGAGCAATATCTCCAAGAACGTGTTAAGGTCATTATTACTGCGTCATTCTACTGTAAAATATGTGTAACACACAAAATGCTTTATCGTTCTAAAAACTAGGTATTTTAGATGTGCTGAAAATATATATATAAACAATCCACGTGATAAAAAAATTGTTAAACAGTGAAATAAATGAAGTAACTTACTATATGCATTATTAGATTTGCCAGTGTTCATACATAATTTCATTTAAAACGAAGAAAGTCTTAAAAAAAAAATATCTATACATATAATAAATCTGTAGAAGGGTCAATTCTGTACATTGAAAATATTGAAAAAATAAATAGCGGGGGTGTTGCTGGATCGATACCAAACCCAAATATGTGATTAAAAAAATTTTTGTCTGTCTGTCTGTCTGTATGTGCAGGCATCACGTGAAAAGTAACGGTTCGATTTCGATGAAACTTGGTATAATTATACCTTATTATCCTGGGCATAAAATAGGATACTTTTTATCCTGGAAAAATACGTAGAAAAAAAAATTATTTTTCAGTTTTATTCATAGACGTTGTTCTGTAGAACCGCGAACACACGTTGCATTACCCGCAGTGGATTCAGCGCCGTAACCTGTAGCGCCGAAAGTCGGATTTGGTTTGAACCGTTTGCGGCACACGCGGGCCACGCCTCCCCGACTCCTATATAAGTAGCCGCGTTCCGCGCCGCGCGATGCATATAAATTCTGAATTTTGATGCGAGCGGGCGTGTCCAGTGTGGCGAGCGGTCGTCCGTGGAATTAATATTGTATGCGTGTAATTTTAAACCGTGCTTTTCAGCGCGACCTTTTTGATTACTGTTCCAATCAGTTATTTGTAAATACAAGGTCGGAATTACTATGAAAAAAATACTTACTACAGAACGCGAGCTCAACAGCAGTAGCTCAATAGAGGGATCTCCTTAATTATTATAGGCTTAGCCGTATTTGGGTCCAATAGATATTTTTATGATGTCATTGTCAGAGTTACTCAAAATGGAGAAATAAACCATCCACGCGAAGACCGACATCCGCGCGGACGGAGTCGCGGGCGGAAGCTAGTATATATATAAAAATGTCCATAAAATAGGTTACAACATGACACTTCTGTGCTGCCATATTCCCAATGTTAATTATAACGATTAAAAAGGTTCATTCAGCCTAATCGATACTCGTAATATAATCGAACATGGAAAAAAAGTAAAACTAGACATAGACAGACATAGACCATGGACCGATTTATCTGCTTATTTGACTATAGTTTTTTTTTTTATAATATTCCACAACTATCACACAATGCCATCTAGTCCCAAGCTAAGCAGAGCTTGTGTTATGGGTACTAGACAACTGATAAACATACTTTGTACACCGTGACTTTTTAGTCGTCTTATTACAACCAACGGCAGCCCAGTTCATGTATCCAATGACTAGAACACGTTTAAAATAAAAAAATAGGTATTTAAGAGATTTGATTTTTTTTTTAAATAAATTTTTAATTCACTATTATGACGCAAGGAGTAGTTAAAAACACCCTTGTCTCATAGAAAATGGAGATGGAATGATCTGCCTGACTATTGCGCTGGGTAGGTATACTCTACAGCTTGATACGTAAACATTTTCATATTTCTAATGTACCTATTTATTAATAATAAAAATTATTTTTAACGATTAAAAAAAAAACTAAACTCGCCTAGATGTATTTTAGGTCGGGGACATTACGTGAACCACTTTTGTAAGACGACTAAAAAGTCACGGTGTATATTTCTAAATACACACATATTATAGATAAATTACACCCAGACATAGAACAAATGATCGTGCTCATCACACAAACATTTGTCCTCGGTGGGAATCGAACCCACGACCTCCGGCATAGCAGTAAGGGTCACTAACCACTAGACCAACTCGCCTGTCAAAGTTAGCTTAGTCCATGCTATACATCCACGAAACTGAATCTGAAGACTTTTTTTAATAATATTTTAAGTATTATTTCGTTAGATGATTTTTTATTACGCAATAAATTATTTAATTTTTATTTCATGATTTGGATGGAAATAAATATCGGTGTTTCAATGGAGGCCAAACGTGTGTGTGTGTGTGTCACCTAAATTTGAATTCAACCATAATATAGTTTTACCCATAGAGCAACACAGGCCACCGGCGGACCGGAGGGGAGTAGCCATTGCGTTTTTTACCGATATAAAACTGTCTGTCATTTTTTGCGGGGGGAAATCACACATTCTCAAATTCTCACACAAAAACATTCTATGTCACTACGAAACTCACACTATAAGAATTGAAAAATACAGTAACAATTTCACACACACATTTAAACAATTCGTGTCATAATAGTATAATAATATGACGCAACTACACTAACAATTCCTTACACCCGTAGTTGTAACAACTGTCGATACGCATTATCGATAAATTCAAGAACTCGGTTAGGGAAATTAGCTTTAAAAAGTTATTCAAAGGCTGTATTATTGACTGTATTTATTATATACTACAATAAACAAATAACATAATAACAAATAAACTTAAAATGATTTGAGCAAATGACACTATTTCTTGTGGGAATCCGGGTTGGTCTGTTATTAGAAAATGTTTTCCATATATCTCTTAAATTTGGATCTTTAGGAAACCTGCAATAAATAATAGTTGACGTTCACACTCAGTAATTTTTATTTAAATCAAAAAAATCTCTGATCGATAACTATCTATAAACAAACCGACAACAACACTATCGCTCGGTGACAGCGAATTCTAGGAAAAAGACAAGGATCTGTCGCTCGACCTATCCGCGTTTTGTATGAGGACGCACGGCCTTAGTTGGTGAACAAATCTGAAACAACACGATTGATAATATTGTAGTTTTTAAGTTTAAAAGAAGTAAATAGCAATAATGTGATTAAAATTACTTACATATGAAAGGTAACGCCATCTTTTTGTAAAATTGACGTGGCAGATCTATTTTTGCAGCAAAAAACAGAACAATTCGGCATTTTTTTACGACGTCGTCGATTCACTCACGCAACTAGATTTAGTCTAGTGAGCAGTGCAGTTGCAACTAGTTTTATTGTAGGCATAGGACCATTTGGACTTGTACTTTGACAGAGGGGAACGCCTGCGTATGGCTACTCCCCTCCGTGTTGCTCTATGGTTTTACCCATACTGTGTCTTCGTTAATTAATTTCAATTTATCTGACTATTTCACTTTATAAAACGAATGTAAAAAAAAACGTGGTAAGACAAACACCGGGTTCGGATCAAATGCTGGAGTAAGAGATGGGAGTACTTCCAAATAATTCCTTGCAGTAATAAACAATTTGAATATCCAACTGGGGGTGAATGGCTCAATTCAAATCTATGAGGAAAAAAAAAAATACTGAAAGAAGTCTCGTGGCCGGTTTTGATAAAAAATAAAATTACAGCATAAAAAATAAATTTTTGACATATCACTTTCCAGCAATGAAACCATCAATTTTCTGTGAAGTAATTACCTACATGTGACAAACGTATGGTAAAAGGTTTTTTTAATAAATAGATTCAAACTTTAGTTAATGGCAGTAGCTCACTACATCGAAAATTGCCGCGAATTTTAATTTTGATCTGCGTTCGAAGACTAAATTATTGAATATACTTCACCGAATTTATGGATCGAATCTATCGAATAGTGTAAAAATATAGCATGTTTTTTTTTAAATTTACAAACTCGATTGCTGACAAGCAAATTGATTTTACAAAAATCTAAAGACGCAGACTTAATTTTTGCGATTGTACTTGCGGGCTTGCGCGCTTGCGAACGACGAGTATTGGGTAACTCACCGTCTGATCAAGGACTAGGGCCCGAGACGAATACGCGTCGTGTCTCAAGCGGGCTTTAAGGTGACACCAGTCAAATTTTTTTTCCATAGTGAACTTCATCACATCTAAAGTTCCCTTAACAAATACCTAAACAAAAAAAATAATATATTGGTGACAATACTGGCGATTAAATATCTGCACGCACTCAATAACGTATGTACGCCAGCAGGTCAACCTACCCAAATCTGTCAAATTTTATCAATCGATCATTAACCTTCCACTATTGTGATAAGGTTGAAAGTCTATTGAAGAAATTGACAGATTGAGGTAGGTTGATGTGCTGGCGTCTGTACTTAACATGACCAAACCAATCTTACAATAACCTCCTTTTTTTTTAAGTCGGTAAAAACAATTTTGTAGAATAAAACAATTTACTTCTTTATATTTTATTTAGTGGGAAACAAACTCATTTCTAATAAGCCTATATATCAAGATCAAGGCATTCTACACCGTGTTCTTCACGTTATCCATAAACTTTAGCAAATACTTCTATGGCTTTTACAAATCAAATCCAACAAAGGAAGTAGTACTTAAAAAGGCTTCGTTACAAAGATATTTGTAATTTCATTTAATGAAATTTAATTTAGCTATGCAGTGAGAAAGTATCTTAATTTGGCCTATGTTGCCGCTTAGTGCAATTAAAATGATAAATCTATCAAATACTATTTGCATTTCATTTGCACGTACGAGAGGAACCCGAGAGTTAGCGAAGAAATACGATCATTTGCGATAACGAATCTTTCAAAGAGATTAAACTGGTCGCTATGGATACCTAAGTTGTTATTTGTCATTGTTTGTCATGCATGATTTTAACTGTCAGGATTATTGTTTATTGTAATTTGCTTTTGGGTTTCCGACTAATTTAATCAATCATTTTGATTACAACTTTCACTATGCCGCACGAATATTCTGCTCAACACCAAGCTGATATTCACTTCGTCTACGGTTTCTGTGACGGAAATGCTACAGCAGCTGTGCGAGAGTACCAACGGCGATTCCCTGGTCGGCGCGTTCCTGATATACGAACATTTATTAACATACACAGGAGATTTTGTGAGATCGGAATTAGACCACGCCGCCCTGAACGAGCAATCAATTTGAGCGTCGCTCAAGAAAACAGAATAATGAACCTTATTATTCATGATCCTACACTCTCAACGAGACGCGTTGGGAGAATCGTGGGTGTATCTCATAAGCTAGTGTGGAAATTGTGGAAAAGATATGGTTTGCATGCCTACCACTACAGAAAATCCCAAGGCATAATACCACCTGATCACTTCTCAAGAATTGTTTTTTGCCAGAGAATGAATCAAGAACTGATAAATAATCCAATACTGCTTCAAAAAAATTCTTTGGATGGATGAAGCCCAGTTTACAAGAGCGGGAGTATTCAATTCCAAAAATCAAGTGCAGTGGCATGAGAGCAACCCGAATTTACATTGGCAGGCGTCACATCAAACTGAATTCTCTGTAAACATGTGGGCTGGTGTTTTTAACAATCAGCTGATCGGCCCTATTGAGATTCCCCACCGCCTAAATGCTGACAATTACTTAGAGTTCCTAAGAAACGTCACTAGCTTCGAATTTTTCGAACAAGTGGATCTTCAAACTCTGCGAACCATGTGGCTCCAACATGATGGGGCCCCTGCACATTATGGCACACAAGTGCGTGAATATTTAAATGCAACGTTTCCTGGCCGTTGGATTGGACAAGGTAGCACAAATATCGCATGGCCAGCTAGGTCCCCAGATCTGACTCCTTAAGATTTTTATGTCTGGGGAACCTTAAAGGAGAAGGTGTACTCCGTACAAATTCAGAACCGTGAACAGCTCTTAGATAGAATATCTCAGGCTGCTGAACAAATAAGACAAATGTCTGTAAATTTAAATGGCCAAATTAGGACTCGTTTGAATATTTGTGTCGAAAAAGAAGGTGGTCATTTCGAAAACTTTTTACATTAAATTTATTTTTTGCTTTTTAGAGTTTATTTTTTATTAATAAAAATATTTTTGAATGACATTACGGCTGACGTAGTTGTCTAACCTACAGTGTTTTTTGGATCTTTGGACACTCCATTGAGGTTGACAGGAGAGCGCTCATTTGTGAAATGTATTGAAAAATAAGATGGTGGCGTTAGTTCTGATGTTGCCCACGCAACAAGTGTGCTTATAAATTATAATTATTCTACTCAAATGCATAAAAAAATATGCTGTGATTACCATTTATCTTAATTTGACCGAGACCTATCTTTTGAGAGTATTTTTACGAATGTACGTGAGCTCTAAGCGTGGTCCCCAGATTGCGCAAAGGTCATTACTCAAAGTCATGCTCAGAAAACCATTTCGCTATCCTACAATGAGCCTATACAAGGACTGCAATGTCTTGACAGTGAGGCAAATATTCATCCTTCAAACTACACTTCGCAAACATAAAGAACTAACCTACGATGCTAATTTGTTTTATCCTGCAAGAAGAAATAACAGAATATGTAAGGCAACTAAACACAACACTGCCTTCTTCAGGAGACACTCATGTTTCCTCGCACCGTATTTATATAACAAACTTAATTCTCTTTTAAATATTTTCCCAAAAATCTCGCATGAATGTAAATCAGTTATTCAAAGATATCTCCTGAGTTTGAATTATAATGACACAGAATCCTTATTTATAATTTATAAATAACTTTTCTGTTCTCCCTTTAATAAATAAAGAACAGTAAGCGCACTCATGCAGAACCACGCTTACATACATAATACATACTCTCATAATTGCTTATGAGAGTCGCTTATATATTTGCATATATAAGCTCAACCGAACACTCACTCAACAGACACACAACACACAACTACACACGCAACACCCACACAAACATACACACAACACACACACGTAGGTACACACGCATTCATAAATAAATTATTGTACCCAAATTGTACCAACTCACTCGCCGCGGGAGGAACACCTGGAGTCCTGAAATACAGGGTTACCCTAGTTTAGGCTCCAGTCCACTCCGTGTTAATAATGGCTGTACTGTATTCTTTTTAGTGTGGAAAATAAATGAATTTTTACTTTACTTTACTTTAATTGCGTGTTGAGCTGCCCCTCTTTTAGTCAATAATTTTGAGATTGAATGTTCGTTACTTAAGCCGAAACGGCAGAATGGGAAGATAATTATGGTAGCCTACTCCCCTTCCCGTCGTTGGAGGTCCGGCGTTGCTTTAAGCCTAGACTAAAAATAAGGACTGCAGAAACGTTTTGCGAAGGCTGCATGTCGTGGGAAGAGGTTATCATGATTTGGTTATGGAATTTTGTTTTTTTTTATTCCTCAATTAAAAAGACAATTCGAAGTACGTATCTACCTCAGGTATCTACCTGCTTGGTAGCCTTATACGTTCTCTTTAGATAAGTATAATACATTGACAGTGCTATGAGGAACGAGATAAAAAATCAAAGAAACTTTTGTTTTGACAAGTTTCAGCCCGCCAAATGTTATGAATGAAAATACGACGTTGCCAATTCGGATAAAAACTGCTAACTGTATCTCATCCAAACCAATTTTCGTTGGTAGTTTTGGTTGAGGTCTACATTATATATTTTTTTTAGTTTTATCATTCTCTTATTTTAGAAACTAGCTTCCGCCCGCGACTCCGTCCGCGTGGATGGTTCATTTCTCCATTTTGAGTAACTCTGGCAAATCCAATTAGGACGTAGCCCGCAAGTGCACTGCTAGTTAAGTCACACAGAAAAATAATAAAGTCGCGGTAGGTAGTCATTAACTCTCGGAGAATCTTAACACCGCGATTCAGAAATGCGCGTCATAGGCACAACGCCATCTAGTGGTGAGTGGTGGAACCTTTTTAGAAATCAATGGAGGCAGGCGTGGCGTAATGTTCTACTTTGATAACAGGTGTCGCCAGTGGTTCCATGATAAGGTTTGATACAGGTTTTTTTTTTCTACGTATTTTTCCAGGATAAAAAGTATCCTATTTTATGCCCAGGATAATAAGGTATAATTATACCAAGTTTCATCGAAATCGAACCGTTAGTTTTCACGTGATGCCTGCACATACAGACAGACAGACAGACAGACAGACAGACAGACAGACAGACAGACAGACAGACAGACAGGTTTGGTATCGATCCAGCAACACCCCCCGCTATTTATTTTTTCAATATTTTCAATGTACAGAATTGACCCTTCTACAGATTTATTATATGTATAGATGACAATGGTCTACGAATTAGCCGAACAAAGACTGAATACATGGTGTGCCGTTTTGATCAGACCGAGGGAGCCTATGAAGACGTCACGCTGGAAAATATAACTTTGCCTAAAACCAGCAAATTCAAATACCTTGGATCTGTGAAATCAGACGATGGCACAATAGAAGCGGACGTCACAAATAGGATCACTACAGCATGGAGCAAATGGCGCTCTCTAACGGGAGTATTGTGTGATGCTAGAATGCCATTGAAAACTAAAGGCAAGGTTTACAAAACAGCTGTGAGACCTGCAATGCTGTATGGCAGCGAAACATGGGCTGCAAAACAAATTCACACACAAAAATTGCACACAGCAGAAATGCGTATGCTGCGCTGGTCGGCTGGCGTCACCATGAAAGACAAAGTCAGAAACGAATATATTAGAGGAAGCCTGAAGGTAGCTCCTATAACAGAAAAGCTTGGAGAAGCTAGGCTGAGGTGGTACGGTCACGTGATGAGACGCCCTGAAGACTATGTAGTTAAGAAGTGCCTTTCCATCGCAACACGCAAAAGGGGGAGAGGAAGACCTCTAGCAACATGGCTAACGACTGTCCAGAAGGACATGAAGATGCTAAACCTGGCGAAAGAAGATTCCGAAAACCGCAGTAAATGGCGACGCATGATAGGGAAAGCCGACCCCGAATAACGGGACGTGGCGAGGCAGAAGAAGAAGAAGATTCTCTTATTTTAGAAGTTACGGGGGGGGGGACACACTTTTTACCACTTTGGAAGTGTCTCTCGCGCAAACTGTTCAGTTTAGAAAAAAATGATGTTAGTAACCTCGATATATATATAGGTGCTGTACTTATTAATTTGAATTATTAAATTTTGTAACTCACCTTATAGTTGTGTACCTAATGCTGGGTAACGAGAGGGTACGAGCTGGGCTGTATGTGGTGAGCTCGTAATGCCTGCGTCTGTGGCCGCCTGGCCGGGAACCATGTGATTGCACTTTCACAACGATAGTCTTTCCATTTTTTCAGAGTGTAACTGTTAAAGTTGTGTTTTAATTTGCTAATGAGAATTTGTGAACCTATTTTCTTAAAAAGCGGGGTTTTAGGTTATAGTCCAACCTACTGCAGCGAATGTGTTTGAAATGTTCGCCTGTCTGGCGCCACAGCGTGAGCGGCTCTCCCTATTGGTCGATTGCCGCGCCATTGGTGGTGTCATTCGTGGCGTGTTTTAATACTTTTAAAAAACCTATTATAGCGCACACGTTTTATAATGCTATAGAACTTTATTTATATAATATTATTTAATTATTTAATACACTACACGTATCCCTACACACACTTCTTATTGTTTATTTTATTTTATTATTTCTATTTTTCTTTGCCTACCCTCGTCCGTGTATCACTGCGTGGTGCCAACTGAAAACCAGCGCTGGGTGTCTTTCGCCCAGCAAATGCTGAGTTGGTAACCCTTTTGGTGTGGACATGCTCAGCAAAATTCTTATTGTATTTTCAATTGTATTTTTTATTATTATTATTTCTGTGTGTGTGTCCTATATCAAATAAATATATTTCTATTCTTCTGTTCTATTCTATATAATTTTTAAACACCTATTCATAGATACCCCACACGTATGGGTTTGGTGAAAAAAATTTTTTTGAGTTTCAATTCTAAGTATGGGGGGCACCCCCAAAATTTGTTTTGTTTTGATTTTTGTGTGAAAATCCTAATGCGGTTCACATAATACATCTTTCTACCAAGTTTCAACAGGATAGCTCTTATACTTTCGACAAAAAGTGGCTGTGACATACACGGACAGACAGACAGACAGACAGACATGACGAATCTATAAGGGTTCCGTTTTTGCCATTTGGCTACGGAACCCTAAAAAGCTTTAAAAATATTGTTATAAATATTAATTGTATTGTAAGCTTAAAACAAATTTATTTTAATTTTTATTATTAATCGATTTCTTAAATTCTTTATTTTTTTCACTCGAGTTGACAAAAAAAAAATCAATTATGGAATCGATTAGAATACTCGCTTTCACACATCATTACGATTAAAAAAAAATAAACATGGTTGACGATTAGTCGATCACGAATACAAATTGAGTAAGTGTAGTGGTAGGTAATGAAAAATACGTGTTACTAGCTGTGCCCGCGACTTCGTTCGCGTGGATGTCGGAACTTAACAATGTATTTTTTAGTGCTTCTTTATTAACAACACTAGCTTTTGCCCGCGACTTCGTCCGCGTGGAATAGTTACTTTGGGCTAACGTTAAATTTAACCCGGATTTCGAAGCATTCTTCATTGGCGCTCCGCTCCTATTGGCCTTAGCGTGATGATATATAGCCTATAGCCTTTCTCTATAAATTGACTATTTTATACCTTCGGCCGCGAGACGCGTCGAGCGCGGCGACCGATTCTCAAAAATAATCCTTATAGCATGATTCAGTATTCACGCGCAATGGCTTATTGGCGTATTTCATGTATAACTTTGGTGTTTCTGTACTGATTTATATGATTTTTTTTATGGAGCAGTTAATTAATGTTAACTTTTTCAATTAGGGGTGACTGAGAGTGTTATAAACGTAAGAGTATTCAAATGTAATCAGAAAGCTTCGAACTGCTAAGCTATCGGGAGTTACACGTGTTATTGTGAGTCAACCATAAAAGATAGACATATGCTGTCGTGGGGTATTTTTTATATAATTTTAAGGAGAAAATTTCCGTCATAAATGATTTCTGTGTAGCTTAACCATTAGGGTTGCACACGCGACGGAAGATTAAAAAACCCACGTTTTTAAATGTCCTAAAAATAAGAAAATAACCCTACGGGGCTGAGAGAGGGGCCACTCAAAACGTGGGGGCGTAAATTATTTAAGGAATTATTTATGAGATATTTACATGACGTGTATAGCTCGTGGGCGTAACTTGCAAAGATACGCCCCCACGTTTTGATTGGCCCATCTCTCAGCCCTGTAGGGTTATTTTCTTATTTTTAGGACATTTAAAAACGTGGGCTTTTAGATTTTTTAAATTTATTAATTATTTTATTATTTTTATCTTTGTTCATCGGGTTTGAAGGTACCCTGAAAATTTCAGCCTGCTAGCTTATCGGAAAGTGCCTCAAAATTGAGTTGCAAAAATCCAACCGGAACGACAAAACGTGGGAAAAACACGCTTTGAGCACCCACTAAATATTATACTTTTTTTTAGTCTTCTTCATATTCAAACTTAATTTACTTCTTATCCGCCAACTTGGGACGGCTGCCATGTTGGATTTAGGTCACGTGATATTTTTTTTCGTATCCCATTCAGCAAACCGTTTCGTTTAATACCCATATCATGGGGATGCATTTCAAATAGCCGATCCGCCATCTTGGATGTCCGCCATGTTGGATTTAAGACACGTGACTATTTTTTTCATATTCCTGACAGCAAACCCTTTCATTTGATACCCATATCTTGGGGGTGCATTTCAAATAGCCTGTCCGCCATCTTGGACGTCAGCCATATTGGATTTAAGTCACATGACAATTTTTTTCGTATTCCTGACAGCAAACCCTTTCATTTGATACTCATATCATGGGGGTGGATTTTAAACAGCCAGTCTACCATCTTGAACGTCCGCCATATTGGATTTAGGTCACGTGACTATTTTTTTCGTATTCCCGACAGCAAACCCTTTCATTTGATATCCATATCATAGGGGTGCATTTCAAATAGCCTGTCTGCCATCTTGGACGTCCGCCATATTGGATTTAAGTCACCTGACTAAATTTTCGTATTCCTGACAGCAAACCCTTTCATTTGATACCCATATCATGGGGGTGGATTTTAAACAGCCAGTCTGCCATCTTGAACGTCCGCCATATTGGATTTAAGTCACGTGACTATTTTGTTCGTATTCCCGACAGCAAACCCTTTCATTTGATATCCATATCATAGGGGTGCATTTCAAATAGCCTGTCTGCCATCTTGGACGTCCGCCATATTGGATTTAAATCACGTGACTATTTTTATTTCGTATTCCTGACAGCAAACCCTTTCATTTGATACTCATATCATGGGGGTGGATTTCAAACAGCCAGTCCGCCATCTTGGGTAGGCCGCCATATTGGATTTGTAATGACGTTTCTTAGCTAGTCATGTATTTTCATCAGAACTCAGAGCATGTGCAAAATTTCAGTCTGCTAGCTTATCGGAAAGTGCCTCAAAATTGAGTTGTAAAAATCCAATCGGAATCCCTTCACTGCTCTGCTCCTATTGATTGTAGCGTGATGAAAAGTATACTATAACCTGCTCAGGAGTATGAAAAATAATTGTACCAAGTTTCGTTAAAATCCGTCGAGTAGTTTTTGTTTCTATAGCGGTTATACAGACAGACAGACAGACAGACAGACAGACAATAATTTTACTGATTGCATTTTTGGCATCAGTATCGATCCCTAAACAACCCCTGATAGTTATTTTGGAAATATATTTAATGTACAGAATTGACCTCTCTACAGATTTATTATAAGTATAGATTAGCTGTAAACCATCATTCTGGAGCATACATAAATATGCGTACGTAAATCATCAAATGATTCCTCCCACCCAGGGCAGGGTAAGAGGGACTGTCAGTTGTTGTACCTACTGATTAAAATCTACGGTGTCCTATAAATCCTATAATAAGCCTTTACGTTCCGGGGTCAAGGTAATTCGATAGTTCCGCGACCCCGGCAGGCTTTGGCCTTCTAAGGCGGGGGCCCGTCATTGTGATTGTGGACTACTCTAGTATGGGCGGACTCCGGAGCCTGCCCGTTCCTGCCTTTGCCGGCGTTGGCAGCCCCAGGATCTTTTGTATCGGCTAAACGCACCCAATGAATGGCTGTGGGATCTCAAATCGCAAAATTATAGAAATAAAGAATCTCAAATCGCAAAATTATAGAAATAAAGAAATGCGTGCAACAGCATTTCTGCAACTTTGATTTTTTGCTGTTTTCGAGAATTCCTTTTTCCGCACTGACTTTATGAACGTGTGAACACCAAAAAATATCGTCGACTACTGACGAAATACTGACTGCGTATAAATAGTACCTATGCGTCAGTTTTCGGCGCCAGCACTGACGACAGTCACTGACTCAATGTAAATCTGCCTTTATTAACGATCCAAATGTCCAAATGACGCTGAGCATATTGGACGTCATGGTACGATTTGTGATGCAGTTTAGGAACGTAAACTGAAATGTCTTGCTTTTGAATCATTTTTAGTTAGTTCATGGTAGGCTTCCGGGGCAGATCAGGGTTAATAACAAAAACAAAACTAAATTTTACATATTTTTTTATTTGCGACATTATTTTGTTGTTGTTTTTTTATGATATTTTTTGTTAATTTATTTCTAGCAAAAAATTGAGTTTCAATTGCATTAATTAAGATTTTATCTATATGGATTTATTTATAGGCTTTTCATAAGTTATAGAATCAGGCGTTACTTTGCGGAAATTCATGACATTAAATGTGATAAAAAATATCTAGCTTTAATTCCAAGGATGCAATCCCTGCACCAAGCCTGGATTTTTGTCGCGGAATTAAAACGAAGTAGATATTTCTTCATCATCATCATTAGCCGGAAGACGTCCACTGCTGAACATAGGCCTCCCCCTTAGACCGCCACCGAATGTCCATATGGCACCCGTATTGGTTGTTGTTGGGAATGATACTCTCGAAGTTGTAGACCATTATACTTACCTTGGACAGATTGTTCAGTTAGGTAGGTTCAACTTCGAGAAAGAGGTCGCCCGAAGAATCCAACTCGGATGGGCAGTGTTTGGAAGCTACGTGATATCTGCTCATCGAGAATCCCACAGTGTCTCAAGACAAGGGTGTTTAACCAGTGTGTGTTGCCAGTGATGACATATGGCTCTGAAACGTGGTCTCTGACTGCTGGCCTTTTATAGAGACAGAGTCACTCCTCAACGAGCGATGGAAAGAGCTATGCTCGGAGTATCTTTGCGGGATAGAATCCGGAACATGGATATTAGGTAAAGATATTTCTTATAACATTTAATTTTATAGGCTTTTCAGCTGAAATAAGCCAATTTGTCACAGCAGCAGTGAGACACACAGTAGGTACCTTTTGTGTTCCTCCAAACATGTTGTATTTTTTGTGAGAACATTGTGTGCCTTGCCTGTTTCGAATGAACGTATGTCTTTTCTTTCTGTAATGTATTAAATCTTATTAAATTTTAATACTGAATAACTTACTAAAATGCTTTGTGCTTATAATCTCGTGATCGTGCGTAGTCAAAACTCTTAATTAAGTAAGAAATTAGTTTAAATTTCCTGCAATTTGGTAACGGCATAGACATTAGCGCTGCGTCAAAAGGACTTCAGTCGTGGCGTGGAGGTCCAGTTTATTATTAAGTTCTCCAAATACTAGCTTTTCACCGTTATTACGTAGATCCTTTTAGTTCTTCCAAAAGTAACAGTTTTATACATATTGTATTTATTCTAGTGAAACTTATTTATATGCAACCACTTCCTCCTCCACTTCCACCTCATGGTCCACCAGCAAGTGCACCACCTAGTCCACCGACTAGTCCACCTTCTAGTCCACCGGCTAGTACCCCGCTTAGTCCACCACCGTGTCCACTACCGTGTTCACCACTCCCTCCTTTGCTATCACTTCCTCCCTTGCTATAACTGCCTTCCTTGCCACCGCTCCCTCCCTGGCTACCATTTTCTCCTATGCCACCGAGACTACCACCTAGCACACCGCCGAGATTTCCAGCTAGTCCTCCGCCGGCACCACCTCCCAGTCCTCCTACTAGGCTACCGCTGAGTCCTCCACCGACTCCACCACCTATTCCTCCACCGGTTCCACCACCAACACCACCGCCCAGTCCTCCGCCGGCACCACCTCCCAGTCCTCCTACTAGGCTACCGCTGAGTCCTCCACCGACTCCACCACCTATTCCTCCACCGGCTCCACCACCAACACCACCGCCCAGTCCTCCGCCGGCACCACCTCCCAGTCCTCCTACTAGGCTACCGCTGAGTCCTCCACCGACTCCACCACCTATTCCTCCACCGGCTCCACCACTAACACCACCGCCCAGTCCTCCGCCGGCACCACCTCCCAGTCCTCCTACTAGGCTACCGCTGAGTCCTCCACCGACTCCACCACCTATTCCTCCACCGGCTCCACCACCAACACCACCGCCCAGTCCTCCGCCGGCACCACCTCCCAGTCCTCCGCCGGCACCACCTCCCAGTCCTCCGCCGGCACCACCTCCCAGTCCTCCGCCAATTCCCCCACCTCCTGTACCTTGACCCCCACAACTTCCTTGGCAATCATTGCTCTGCCTTGGACCGCAGTTCTGGGTAGCTGTGTATATGAGTGCATTAACCAGCTTCATTATAATTTCATCGCTGAGCCCGGTATTCGGCTGGTATTGGGGAGTGGAGCATCCTTTGTCGTCGTCGTCGAGTCTTTTAGCCAGTTGCAGTAACAGGGTGAGGTCTTCTAAGGCCGAACTGCAGGAATCATACCTGCTTGGAGGTGGGCACACCATTCTTGTTGGATATACCCATTGCTGCGCCTGTGAAACCAATTTTACAAAGTAAGGAAAAGCGGTTTTGAAAAAGAATCAAATAAATATTATCTTGATTATTTCACAAAAAATTACCCCACACAGGCTAATGCTAACAAGAAGACAAGTAATTCGAATGTAAAGCATTGTTTATACTTAATTGTGTGTCATTAGAACTAGGCTTTTATAGACTTGATTGCGCCATAATATGCACATAACGCATAGGTAAAACCTCATTACCTAATTATGTATATCAATTAATTGGATTCAAATTTTAAGCTTACAGTCACGTATGAAACAATGTATTCATACTAACCCCCAAATTGAAATGAAGTGAAATAGTTAAGTACGGGAATCTCCTAAATCAGGATTAGAATAGAATTTAAAAATTTTATGAAGAAAAAAAGGTATATAATGTATTATGAGAAAGCTAGACACCTATCTTTATCTACCTACATAAATACAACCTAATTAATAAATAACTCGGTTGTAATAAACATTACTACATAATACACTCGGTTCCAAATGTGGTTCCAAAAATAACGGGTCAGTCACATAAACCCGAATATCTCCCGAACTACGTATGCCATCCTAATGAAACGAAGACTGTTCAATTGAGAATTTAATTATACTGATAAAAAATAAATAAAATAAAACTTAGTTGCACCCACAATATCAATCACTAAATTAAAAAAAAACTAAAGTAGTCATATTTTTCTTAAGATTACATTTTTTTTTATGATTGTTAGGGTTCCGTAGCCAAATGGCAAAAACGGAACCCTTATAGATTCGTCATGTCTGTCTGTCTGTCTGTCTGTCTGTCCGTGTATGTCACAGCCACTTTTTGTCGAAAGTATAAGAGCTATCCTGTTGTTTGGTAGAAAGATGTATTATGTGAACCGCATTAGGATTTTCACACAAAAATCCAAACAAAACAAATTTTGGGGGTGCCCTCCATACTTAGAATTGAAACTCAAAAAAAAATTTTTCACCAAACCCATACGTGTGGGGTATCTATGAATAGGTCTTTAAAAATGATATTGAGGTTACTAACATCATTTTTTTCTAAACTGAACAGTTTGCGCGAGAGACACTTCCAAAGTGGTAAAAAGTGTGCCCCCCCCCCCCGTAACTTCTAAAATAAGAGAATGATAAAACTAAAAAAAATATAAAATGTAGACCTCAACCAAAACTACCAACGAAAATTGTTTTGGATGAGATACAGTTAGCAGTTTTTGAGATATAGTACATTTTCAAAAACCGCAAATATAACTTTGCCATTCATACAAATACTATGAAAAACAAAGTTATTTTTATTGTTTGTGTATATTACTTACTAATCTCAATATAATTATATCTCTAATCTATGCTTGCTGCCACGGAACCCTTCATGGGCGAGTCCAACTCGCACTTGGCCGGTTTTATTTTTTTGCTGTTTTTCATCACTTTCTTCATTTAATACTTTGTATTGCCTCCACGAGCTCTTCTGACAGCTTCCAGGCGATTAGGCATGCTGTACACCAAATTTCGGAGCCGGTGCCGAGGAATACTTTCCCATTCCTCCACCAGTGCTTGTTTGAGCTCGGGAAGCGTGATTGGTGGAGGGTTTCGACCTTTCACGCATCTCTGAAGCTCGTCCCAGGCGTGCTCGATGGGGTTTAAGTCCGGGCTTCGCGCTGGCCACTGCATGAGTTCGATACCGACCTCTTCAAGGTAGTCATTTACAATTCTGGCGGTATGGGGACGCGCATTATCATGCATTAATATGCCATGCCGGTACATCCTGGCCATGAAAGGACCTACATGTTCATTGAGGATCTCTTCCACGTACCTCTCTGCATTTAGAGTTCCATTTTGAATGAGTACCAGCTCGGTGCGGGCCTCAGCAGAAATCCCAGCCCAAACTTGTACGGAGCCTCCACCGTACGCCACTTTTTCCTCCACACACGCTTGATGGAAGCGCTCCCTTGGTATTCTGTACACCAACTGCCTACCATCATGCTTATAAAGCATGAATTTAGACTCGTCCGTGAACATTACCCTAGACCAATCGTCTAGTGTCCAGTTTAGGTGCTCGCGCACGTATCTCTGTCTTGCAATTCGATGTCCCCGTTCCAGTTTGGGGCCATTTGCGGGCCTCAATGGTTTCAAATTTGCTTCAGCAAGACGTCTTCTTACTGTTTGAGCGCTTAAATTGCCACCTCCTAAGCGAATAAAGTGAGTTTTTAGACCAACAGCAGTTTGAAAACGATTTCGGAGCATTGTAGCCACCAGTTGTCTGTCTTCCCTGGCCGTTGTGCATCTTGGTCTGCCATTTCCTGGTCTTCTAAGGTGTGATCCGGTCTCTTGGTACCGCTGGACTACCCGCTGTACAGTCGACAAAGATACACCAATGTTTCTGGCTGTTTCACGCTGGCTCCGCCCAAGTTCCAAAAAAGTTAGGATTCTGGTACATTCCTCTAGCGTGACTGCCATGCTTCACTTCACAGAATAATAATTATCCACGTGGAAGACGTTCACGATATTTTTTTGTGTGACAGAATAGAAATGGAAAGCATCCATAATGGAAAGCATCAATGTGAAACAAAAATAAGTATTGTTTTTAAAAATAGTCATTTTTTTTTATTTTGTTTTTCTAATGAAGTTTTTTTCATCAACCCGTTTAAATAATATGCTATTAGAAGCGCAACTAAAAAGTCTTTATTCTGTTTTTTATTTCATTGATCTAACTTTTACAGTTCTGGAGGTATTTCAATTTTTGTGACTGACTCGTAATTTTTGGAACCGAGTGTAGATTAATTAGATACTATTTCTCTTAATAGGTATTTTATTTCATTACCTATGCCTATGGCAATAATATCTACCTATATATATTTAAAAGTATTGAAGATTTTCCGCTGCCCTCTAGATTACGTTAGTTATTCCCTTTATGTAATTGTATGAGAACATTATAATTTTACAATTACTGATTAAAATGGATACTGGACCAAAACAAAGAAGGGAGATGAATCCTCGATATGGAGCCAACTTATTCTCGATCTTGACGTTCGGGTATGTAGGAGACTGTGGAATAGAAATTGATGTATATTAGGAATCAGTTAACCGATTGCGGGACCAAGTTGGGGTGTCCTCCATCACTCCCTACGAGCCAAGACCAAGTTGGGGTGTACTCCACCACTTCCTACTAGCACTACGAGCGTCTACAACACTCGTAGTGCTTCAAGCCTCTCCGCCCCTTGAAGGGTATGCCCCACCCACTTCGTACACTGGCCATCCTGCACAACCACCTGCACCTTTTAAGATTTTTAAGAAGCCAATGTGTGAGCTGTGCACGTGGCTATTGATTTGACAAAATTTGAGTATCGACACGTAACGAAAGAAAGTTTTAAGAAAAGCTTAACACATTTTAATTGCACATAGGTCGTCGGCTAGATGGACTTTAGGTCTCAGATTATATGTCAAATGCGGATGAAACGGTATTCTGGACGTGATAGGTGGTGTCCCAAAATCAACTCAGCCTAATGCAGACCACTGCTGAAGACCTCCAGCCTCTCCAAAACTGCGCCATATCAGTGGCCTGCGCTACGCTGAGTTGATTTTGGGACCACGTCAAGAAAACATGTTCTTTTCCTGGCATTTTTACCAAAAATCAAATGATGGAGTCATTTACTCATTTTCTAAAAAATAGAGAACCTGCTAGTCCTCAATGTACCCAGACTTAGATGTGTTTTCCTTTTAAGGTGGACTTTAGAAACATTTAAAATGGGCTACAGTCGCGATATAAAAGATGCGGATCTCTATGCACCCCTGCCTGAACATCGCTCTAATGTGCTAGGTAACGAGTCCAATTTTTTTCTTATCTCGGAAACGCGCTTTTTTATTGTTTAAACAAATATAGGCGTAACTATTGACATTGTACTCTAGTCTGTGCCACTGCATAAAATAAAAGGAACCGTAGGAATGAAGGGTAAAACCAAATAGGTGCGTCCACACCGAGAGCGCAGCCTCGCGAGGCATTTGCAGCGCGAAGTAGGTAGCTCGGTTAGTGTGGACGTGTCTCGGTCGAGGCAAACGAGCGCTCTGCCGCGGCCGAGTGAACGAGCGCCCGAGCCATCCAGTGTCGGCTTTTGTTTTGACACTGGATGGCTCGGGCGCTCATTCGTTCGCACGAGGCAGCACGCGCGCTTGCCTCGGCCGAGACACGTCCACACCAACCGAGCTGCTTCGTGCGGCAAATGTCTCGCGAGGCTGCGCGCTCTGTGTAGACGCACCTATTGTTTATCGACTGAGGCAGGAAACAATATAGGCGAGCAAAACAAAAGCCGACACTGGATGGCTGGGGCGCTCGTTCGTTCGCACGCGGCAGCGCGCGCGCTAGCCTCGGCCGAGACACGTCCACACTGAGCTGCTTCGCGCGGCAAATGCCTCGCGAGGCTGCGCACTCTGTGTGGACGCACCTAATGATGAAGATTTTAAAACCTCCCAAGTCTAAAGTGTAAATATTTTTTTGATTTTTGCACCACAGATGCCTCTGTTGTGATTACAGAAACTCCCATGTCCAGAGTGCTAAATATACTTAAATAGAATCCATGTCTCCGGTGTTTTAGGTGATGCCGTCCAAAAGGCATGGGACCGCGAAGTGCTGAACGCTAGGCGGCGCGGAGAGGAATGTAAGCCAAGTCTCTGGAAAGTTCTCTTCAAAGTATTCGGAACCGAACTCATGCTGTATGGCCTCATCCTGGCTGCTATGGAGTTTCTAATCAGGTCAATCCCTACTACCTAAATGCTTTTTGGCTGGGAATAAGGTAGCTCGGATCGGTCTTAGTTACCGGTGATGGGCGACGCTCAAAAACGCTTTGTTTACGTCGCTGCTTTGTCGTCTCTGGATCGATAGTCGATAGTAGATGCTGATATTCTATGCTATACGATCATTTTATTCCAAGCTGAATAATTACTAAGTCATTGTGTGTAATGTTTTCTGTTAATAGGCTACAGCAACCATTATTTCTTGGATTGTTGTTGCGTTACTACAGTCCGGTTCAAGACGATAATAATGTGTAAGTTATTCCACGTAATATGACAACACAAGGTAGTAAGTACTGAGAAATACAATTTAAAACGTGTGTACGACAGAATTGCTATACTCAGAGTATTAAGCAATTGATTTTATTTGTTTTGAAAGTCCAAGATGCTCGACCTTAATAAAATTACATGACCTCTAGGCTTATCGTCTGAATCTGAATACCTCGCAGAGATTTTTTAACTAGGTACCTTATTTTTATCATCTCTAAAACTTAAAGCCAGAAATAACATAGTCCACTATGTTAGAATATATATGTATTCGACTAGGCTTTTTTTTTTTTATCGTGATAAAATCATCAAATGAGTCCTCCCACCCCGGGCAGGGCGGGAGGGACTATCAGATTTGTACTGACTAAAATCCACGGTGTGCTTCAATAGCCCTTTATATTCCGGGGTCACGGTAATGAGATAAGTCCCGCGACCCCGGCAGGCTTCGGCCCTCTAGAGGGGGGCCCCTCCATCTTGCTGACGCTCTTTGAGGCGCGCGTGGAACACAACGCGCCGTCGACCCGGGCATGGTCCATGGTCGGGCAGCGAGTTGCCCTTTACTCGCCGCCCGCATGCCCGCGCCTACGGTGGCCGGAGATCGTCTTGCGACGTCCGTCGCCGTGGGTGTAAACCACTGCGGGTGGGGCGGAGAGAGGACATTGTCCTCTCCCTCACGCGGCCCGCCTCCTCCTTCGCGAGCATGACTGCTTCGCAGAAGGAGGCGACCGCTTCCCACTCCGTCTCGCCCCGCAGCATGGCCGCAACCAATGCCGGGCGCGAGAGGTCTCCGCCTATCGCCGCCGTGAGGAATTCGACTAGGCTTAGGCCTCAACCGTGGCTGTAAGTTTTAAATGATGAAATTGAAATCCAAAGGCATTTTGGTATTTATCTTGTCAATCACATCAAAGCATACCTACCTAGACATCGTAGGTCTTTCAGGAGCAATTCGACGTACTTGTTCCGCTTGTTCTCGTACTACGAAATGGAAGGCAGTGTGTCCTGGGGAGAGGCGGTGGTCTTTGCGTTCGGCATCATCTTCTGCAGTACCTTCAACATCATGGTGCAGCATCCCTTCATGATGGGGGTCATGCACATGGGTATGAAGATGAGAGTTGGCGTCTGCAGTCTTATTTATAGAAAGGTGAGTTGAAATTCAAGTGTTTTTGGTCACATTGCTATCAAATTGGGAGATGATCGCAAACCGCAAGGCATGGCGGAGGTGGACCGAGTGTAAGTCGTGGGTGAAGAATGTTGGACGTCAGAAGCAGCAGGACCAGTCGTTATGGCCGTATGGCGTTACTTTGTATACGTACACTTACAGTCTTACACACAACTCAACGGACAGTACTCGACTCTTGACTACAAGGGTTTCATAGCACCATCCATCAGTTTCTCTGTTTTAACTGTTGTTCTACTTTTAAGTTTTAAATGTAATAAACGGTGATTTATATGAAACACCTAATGGATGTCATTATTTCAGGCTCTAAAAGTAAATATCCAGGCAACGTCTGAGAGTAGTGGTGGTTTGGTCCTGAATCTTATGGCAAATGACGTCAATCGTTTTGATACTGGGCCACTCTTTGCGCACTATTTATGGATAGGACCGCTAGAAACTGTGGTAAAGTTCAATTGTCTTAAAAACTAACAGCCTTACTACAAAAACTTAAACATCTGTTGAACATTTGTCTAAAAAAAGTGTGACTGCAAAACGGACCTTATTTCAACGACATAATCTGACACAAGTGTTCAACAGACGTTTAAAAGTTTTTGTGGTACGACGGTATAATTTTATAAATTCGAAGGTGAGCATATTCGTGACGGTTTCACGTCTCAATTACCGAAACGATTTTGGTGAATTTTAGTACAATGATGGGACGCTGCCCTGGAGTCAGTTGTAGACTCATTTTTCTATGAATCTTGAAAGGGACTCAATGGGAAAGAGTTTTCGTCATCAAGCTGTAAAAAGTTATCAAATAACTTTTTTTACTCCTACTACCATTCATACAATTGTTACAGATAATGACAATTTACCTATACCGCGAGATGGGAATGCCAGCTGTGTATGGTTCACTGATAATAATAGCAGTTATTCCGTTTCAAAGTAAGCAAATAAACCTTTAAGATCCAACTAGCATTTAAGAACCTATGACAAATGATCCAGACAAATACATAAAGAAATTTAAAATTTTAATCTTTTAGTATTCCTGGGAGTAAATACTGCTTACTACAGACGAGGCACAGCGGAGAAGTCAGACGAACGAGTGAGACTGATGAAAGAAATCATAATGGGAATTGAAGTGATAAAGATGTACACTTGGGAACAACCGTTCAGAAAGATTATTGATATTGTTCGACGGTAAGTGGATAGAGCCGTGAGCTCGTGACTAAAAGCTCATTTGGTCTTGGTCCATATTATAACTATCGGCGACACTTTAAATCCAAACCTTGTTTACCCTGTTTAACTACTAAAAGCTACTGTTACCGTATACCTGATGACCATTGTCGAATCCGATGTGTTCCTGATTTAACGGCTGCAAAGGTGAGCTAACAAAAGGCTGGCAACGGGGTGAGAGTTGCAGAATCATGTTCGACAGCGTGCGATTGGATAAACGTATGTCCAGTAGTAGACTGCTGTAGGCGTTTTAGGATCCTAAATATAATATCAGTAACACGAAATAAATATGAATAACTTACCAATACAAATACTACATTATTAATTTCTCCTTATCACCGACAGCCAAGAAATCTTCTTCATAAAGATGACATCATACATTCGAGGCGTTATCATGTCTTTCATCATGTTCACCTCACGCTTCGGTATCTTCATCACCGTGCTACTCTACGTGACTTACGTCAACCGCATCACCGTCGAGAACGTTTTCTTCCTTACTTGCTACTATAATATTACAAAACAAACTATGACCTTGTATTTTCCTCAGGCCGTTGGTCAGGTAAGTCTCTTAGTTCCTCATCTTTGCTCATCCTCTCTAATATTGGAATCTAAGCTTATTCCTTGTCTGTAGTTTATCATTATCATCATCTGGCCTTGTCCCATGTTACGTGGTGACGGAGCAATACTTTTGTAATCTTTTATAGTTAATGCTTCTAGAGTTGTTACTGAATCACTCATTAGCCTCTTCTTACTTTTTATCAACTGATGGTTGGACTCTGGTTCTCGAATCTTTTCGTAAATATTGCTGTTATTTCAGATAGCAGAAATGAACGTAGCGGTACAAAGGATCCGGGACTATTTACTGAGTGAAGAATGTAGCCTGCCCTCTAGAGTACCAACCACCACACAAGAAGCTACTTCTCCAATGGCTAAGAAGAAACGAGTAACAATTCTAGGTATACCTTCTGTAATGTTTAAAATTGACACAATCACAGTATCATTATAACTTGTTTTGTTTATCATCATCATGGCGCTTATAACAGTGCCAGAATTTAGGTAACTCAAAATAAAATCGAAATGGTAAAAATCACGTTTCAAGTTCTAATGAATTTTGAAGTATTACACAAATAACCTATCTTGTTACTAAACATTAAAAAACCGGTTTGTTACGTAGAACCTCGGCAGAATAAGTCAGTACCAGTAGCAATTGAGGCCAGTACCTCAAAGGATAAGGATAATCCCAAGGAACAAGTTAAAGGTAACTTACAAATATAATCTTTGCTGCCTTATAATCATAGCAGTTTTGGTACAATATGTTTGTTTCGTGATACAGAAATTCGTACGGATGAAATAGCAATCAGGTTTGACAATGCGTCGAGCAGGTGGCTCAAATCATCGAATAAAGACGACGTTATAGATTTGGAGTTATCGGTAAGATTTCACCTAAAATATTCTGAAGGACGTTCGAGGGTAGTTTACATAGTTAGTCCTGAGATAGCATTTAAAAATTCAGTACCTACAGTAAAAATGGTACAAGTTTGTCTGTAACAACAATTCTCAAACTCGAGAAAGCTTTCTACTGGTTACATGTCGAATTCCAGATATTCGCCGGCTCTCTAACAACTGTGATCGGAGCAGTAGGCTCAGGCAAGTCTACGCTACTGCACATGGTTCTGCACGAGTTGCCCTGTACCAGCGGCACTATGCAAACTAACGGTACCGTCAGTTACGCAAGTCAGGACCCATGGCTTTTCGTGGGTAAGTCCATTCAAGATAATGCTCCTTATAAATTGGAAATGTTTCAGAATGTTGAAGGTCACCGTCTCCACTTTCACAGGGTCTGTCCGACAAAATATTCTATTCGGTCAATCATTCCAAAAACAACGTTATATGGAGGTCTGTAAGGTTTGTGCCCTGGAACGAGATATATCTCTATTTCCTCATGGAGACAAGACTGTTGTCGGAGAGCGAGGCGTCTCCCTCAGTGGAGGACAACGCGCTAGAATTAATCTGGCTAGAGCAGTTTATAAAGAGGTAACTCATAAAACAACATATCAAAATGATTGTAAGTTGGTACTGATATTGAAACCTAACGTTATTATTCTAGGCTGATATCTACTTGCTAGATGATCCACTTTCAGCTGTAGACACTCAAGTTGCTAAACATATCTTCGAAAGATGCATTAAAAGGTAATTCTTTCACCATTAAATTAAGTTTATTTACAAAAAGCCAACTCGTTCTCGGTACGTAAATAATAATTAACTTTTGTGATTAGATACTTGGTCAGCAAGACAATTGTGCTGGTGACCCATCAACTACAGTTCATCAAGTCAGTCGATCAAGTTGTTATCTTGGACAAAGGGCGGATCATTGGCGCCGGAGCTTTTGAAGAATTGGATGTAAATATCCATTACTAATCTATTTATTAAGGTATAAGAATGGGAAGAATATTATTTTTCAAAAATATTGTTTTGTAGGAAAAAGAACTGAAGATAATTCAGTTGATGAACGAGAAGGCGCGCGAAGTGCATGAGGAGGATAACATTCCCAGCGTCCAGAGTACATCGATGCTTTTCCAACCGAGCACCATTAGCATGCACAGACGACATTGGTCTATGATGATCGACTTGAGCGTTGCAGTAAGTTATATAATTATAAGTATTGGAGCAGACGTGTGCTATAGTGGATACCGCGAATGGGCAAACGTAGTGTAGGACGCCCTGCGACAAGATGGGTCGATGATTTGAAGAATGTGGCTGGCAGCGGATGGATGCGGACTGCCCAGGACCGGGAGGGTTGATGCTTACGTACAGCAGTGGACGGCAATAGGCTGATTATTATCTATACATATACAAATAAATAAAATTGGAGTGTCTGTTTGTAATATTGAAATAACCGCTTTTTTCTACTTCTATAAATTAATTATTAAATAAAAGAGATATGAACATTCAAAACCCTAAAAAAATTGCCAGATTTTCCGCTGTGTTCAAATATCCAGAAAACAAATTTGACGAGATTATATAAAAAAAGGAAAATATAGGAACACGGCCAAAGCCTTTCTTTTCTTTTTAAAGAAAAAGTAGTTAAATCGATTAAGTTTTGGAGTAGTAATCAGGGGACTACGAATCGTTGATTTTGTGCTCATTTAATAGGTATTTTCGGTTCAAGCTGCAGTTGTCTCTATCGCGCTCTGCGGGGTTCGGTTCGGGCACTGCGCGACAGCAATAGATTTTAAAATAATATAAGTATAAAAACCCACATTAGCTCCTGCCTAGCTGACTGCGGAACATCAGTTTCATCAGAAACAAACTCCAGTCCTGTTCTTTGTATAACCACATGCACTTTGAAGGATTTGTTAAAACCCAATGCTGCTTATGTGACAAAGTTCTTGTCGACGCTAATTTGACTTAAATAATCATTAGGATAATGATCGACACTATGAAGAAGAAAGCTTCACTTGGAATAAAGTTTCATAAACTTAGATCAATGGAATTGCAAGATCTTTGATAATGTTTACAGGATCAAAAACCCGAAGCAGAGATACAAACGACTGGTCGAGTGAACGGGTCTGTGTACCGCGATTATTTCATGGCCGGTGCTCCTTGTTGCTTCGTTGTCATCGTTTGTCTGTTGTTCCTACTGGCACAGTTCTGTGCCAGCGGTTGTGACTACTGGATAAGTCGATGGTACGGTTTTAATCGTTGTTATTTTACACAATTGCATATTCTATGGGTGGGTCGATTCCAACGACCATTTATATCTAGACGCCTCATGCACGATCTGACTAACGAAAATTTTCTGCCAAGTCGCTGAGGTACGACGTAAGCGAGGGGGACGGGGTACTGCGTTCTGATTGGCTAACTCAAGGTCAGTGCGACGAGGGGACTCACAGGAGTGGTCGAAACTAATACGAACTTAAGACTTTTTTGCCTAATGTGTTGACAGATATCGGTCGCCTGTGATTAGGAGTCTAGATATAAATGGTCGTTGGTTGATTTTTATCATCTACATTTGTGTGACACTGGTAGATTTAAGAATCAAATGTATCGTCTTCCCAGGGCCGCTTTGGATTTGAAACGATTCAAGATTACTTCGGTACAATTACTCAACTTTTGCTGTGGTGTTTTCTTTGTTTATTTTTTCAGGAGTAACGTCGAAGATAAATTGTCAGGCGATGCAACAATGGACGTTCTTATCTGGGCAGAACAGGGTCTAGGGCGAAGGGAATTCGTGTTCATTTTCGGCTTAATAACATTAGCGACGATTATAGTCGCTTTGATAAGAGCCTTTTTCTTCTTCTCCTTGTGCATGAAATCTTCCATCAAGTCAGTATTTGTCAAATAAAATTGGTAACACTAAGCCGTCAGACAAACAGCACTTTTCTGTCAACTGAGCTAACTTTAGCTGTCGAAAGAGGCAACTTCAGCTGTTAACAGATTTTCGCCATAGGTCGTTTGCCGTCGATACGGGCACCGCATACGTTGACAAGCAGCAGTAGTTGCTTTTGTCAACAGCTGATGTTGCCTCTGCTGACAGCAAAGTGCTACTCGACAGTAGCAGTTGCCTCTGTCGACAGCAAAGTGCTGCTCGTCTATACATTGCCTAAGAATTAAATTCATGTAATTAATTTGCTTTTTCTTCCAGATTACATGATCAGATGTTTGAGTCTATTTCACGGTCCCCAATGAGTTTCTTCCATAGCAATCCATCAGGACGAATTCTGAATAGATTTAGTAAGGATATGGGAGCTGTTGATGAAATGCTTCCGCAAGCTATGATTGATTGCTTTCAGGTAAAGGAAGAATCATTAAATCTGTATGTTACTAAGATTGGACCATAAACATGGCTGGTAATTCGACTTCAACTTTGTGATTGCTTTTGATCTTTTCTTGGCTTTACCATCGCAACGAAGAGGTCTCTGTGACTGCTGGGAATTCGTGAGGAATTATAACATACATACAAAATATTGCATTTCTTTCAGATAATATTGAACTTGATAGGAGTAGTCATCGTGATATTGATGACAGACATCACTCTCCTAATTCCGATAGCTGCTGCGATGGTAATATTCTACATCTTTCGTGTAATCTACATCAGGACGACTGGTGCTGTCAAACGGTTGGAAGGAATCAGTAAGTAAAGTATGGCGTTACATCAGAAAAGGACCATAATTTTTTGGCAGTCCTTAATCTGAATGCTTGTAGCACAGTAGAATAAACACCCTGTCCAAAGTTTCCAATAATTAATGTCGGCCAAAAGTTCTCAGCCCGGAGTTTGGAAGTTAGTGGTATGATACCCCGGTGCCTTGTAAAGGCACTTTTGACCGGCCCGGAAGCAGCGGAAGCGGTCTGCCCGCACACACTGTGCACTATAATATCTGATCTGCCGATGAGACTGGCGGCCGAAATCTATCAGGACTATGATCTACTACTCATTCACTTAGGACCTTATATACATAAACTCACGCCTTCTTCCCATGAGAATAAGGACTTCATTTCTTCACTTAGGACCAAATTGTTCCTGATTCAGCATCATCAATATGGTAACATTATAATATTAGTATCACAAAATATTCTCACCAGCTCGCAGTCCAGTATTTGGTCACGTGAACGCCACGATCCTTGGTCTGGCCACAATCCGCTCCTTCGGCTCCGAGTTCCTCCTAGCCGAAGAGTTCGACCTTCACCAGGACTTGCACAGCGCCGCGTGGTACCTCTTCATTACTTGCAGCCGGGCGTTTGGCTACTTCTTGGATCTCGTTTGCTTACTGTTCATCATTTGCGTCACTTTTAGCTGTTTGATGAAGACAGGTTAGTAATGCTCGCTTGCGTGGTGCTAATAGTATGCGTATTTTAATTTGAACATCTTTCTGTCTCTTTTATTTTCATAAGATTGATAGAAATAGAAGTAAGTTTTAAATTCGTATCACGGTTTTTGGGGCTAAGTGGACTAATAAGGTTATTGATATAATCGTCCTACCGAGAAATGCCAAACAATAGCGGAAAGAAGAGCATTTTTTTTTTTTTTTTTTTAGGGTGGCAAAATCATCAAATGAGTCCTCCCGCCCTGGGTGGGGCGGAAGGGACTGTCAGACTCTTACTGACTAAAATCCACCCGTGTTCCTTCGGATGCCCTTTACGTTTCGGGGCCACGGTATCCTGGATTAAGAAAAAATCCGCGACCCCGGCAGGCATTTGGCCCCATAAGGGGCCCCGTCGGTGACGCGTGAAACACGACACGCCATCGACCCGGGCTTGGTCCCTGGTCGGACGGCGAGCTTACCCATTACTCACCGTCCGCAAGCCCGCTCCGCTGCTGTGCCCTCTGCTAATCAGAGGGACACGCATTGGAGCTTCCACCCGACAGGCTATTTGCATACGGGCAAAGAAACCCCCTTAGGCACACAGTGCCTAAGGAAGAGTTTTTGCCCGCATCCCAGGGCGCACCGGCCCGAAAAACTGGTCTTCCCCCCGGACGTATCCGAGAGGGAACTCCAGTCCACGGACGCACGTGGAGGTTACCTGTCTTAGCACCCCGAAAGAAGAGCATGACCAAAATTTCACCAGAAAAATCTTTTGTGAGAGGTTTTGCTGTATGCAATTCAATAGGCCTTCATTCATCTAATTTATCTTTCCATATTTTAGACATGGACGGTAGTAACGTTGGTTTGGCTATCACCCAGTCCATATCGTTGACTGGCATCTTCCAATGGGGGATGCGGCAGTCAGCCGAGATGGAGAATCAAATGACAAGCGTGGAAAGAGTTCTGGAGTACACCACATTACCACAAGAGTCTGCATTGAGAGGTGTAAGGATACATTAAAGTACAATTTGACATTCTTGGAAAATCAATGTAGAACTGCACTAGAGGCATCAAAGTAATATTGTACACTGTGCAGTCAAGACACGTATATTACTTAGAATTCAAAAGCAAAATTTCACATGAAATAACGATTCCTACTTTGAAACTGTTTTCGTAATAGTATAGCTTTAATTTAAAGCATACACCAGGAGAAAATAGTTATTGACTTGTACAGACGCCAGCAGTTCAACCTACCCGAAACTGTCAGATTTAACCAATCGAACACTAACCTTCCACTATTGTGGTAAGGTTGAAAATCTATTGAAGAAATTTGGCAGATTGTGGTAGCTTGATGTGCTGGCGTCTGTACCAACTTTGTTTCATTGTGAGCACAGCAGTACTTTACCTGAGCACATCAGTTTCATGATTACTGCCGACAGAGCGATTGGGTTGTCGTAAAAAAGCTGCTCGGGCTCAGGTGCAAAATGTCGCTTTCGCAAAATGTCTCCTGGTAGTAGAGTCTCTTTCGCAAAATGTCGCTTTCCCATAATATCGCTTTCGCAGAATGACTCTTCATTTTGATAATCATCATCATACTTTTTTTTCCATTGAATTGTTTATTATGTGAATATTAAATACTGTTACTGTCAGCCTGTGTAGTCCCACCTCTGGGCAAAGGCTTCTTCCCATGACTTCCAACTATTTCTATCTAGGGCTAATGAATAACAAGTAATCTTATCACATTTGAAAAAAACTATTGTTTTTTTTTCTGCAGCCTCAAGAAAAGAAGCCTCCAGCCGACTGGCCTGCAGATGGCCTGATACAGTTTGAAAACTTGAGCCTGAAATACGCCCCAGAAGGAAGTTACGTACTGCAGAAGTTACAGTTCACCATACAACCACAGGAGAAGGTTGAGACTGGAAAAGCTTTTATTCTGAATTATGGTTACAATATTTGTGGTTAAAAATGCAATTCCGTGTGTGTACTCTGTGCCTCCTCAATCTTTCCACTGTTCTCTAGCTACCGCAACCCTAGTCCAATATGGCCCCTAGGTCCTTCCATCGTGTCGTCGGTCATCCCTGTTTTCTCTTCCCGTCTCTTGGATATATGAGTTACCCGCCTGCTCCTATTACAATACTTAAATAATATGTATTAGAACGTAGCAGAACAAAATAATTTACTCTTATTTCTGCTTTCAGTCTGCATTTTGATGAAACCTGAACAAACAATTCACGCTTTTTATATTTGATTCTAGATTGGTATCGTGGGAAGAACAGGTGCAGGCAAGTCGTCAATTATCCAAGCCTTGTTCCGATTGGCATACCTAGAGGGGTCTATTACGATTGACGGAGTAGACATCACAAGCATTGGATTACACGATTTGAGGGAGAAGTTATCTATTATTCCGCAAGTAAGTTGTATAAAGTAAATTCCATGTTTTTTGTTTCCTACTATTTGGAAGTTTCTAAAGTATAAAAGAAGACAAAATGACAGACGGAAATTCGATCCCTTATTCATCTCATCTTATCAGCTCAATATTATAATTTTCCTAATTCTAGGAGCCGGTATTATTCAGTGGCAATATAAGAAAGAATTTAGACCCATTCGACCAGTATCCCGATTCAGTGTTGATCGAAGCTTTGAACAATGTGGAGCTTCAAGAGGAGGGAGATGAAAGTTAGTAGTACCCAATAGGGTAAAAATGTGCTATAATTGTACTGAGATACAATAGCACCCTAGCTAGCACCTTCAACCTTTGTGAACCGTCAAATTAGTACGGACAACCTAACTAGATGGCGTTGTCGTCGAGTTAGCTCGCGCTATCGTTAGCTGCACGATGTTTCATTAGGTGACTCTGAGCAAAGTGTTCGAACTAACTTTGCGCAGAGGCAATATCGTAACCAATGAGGTTAATCCGAGGTGCGATTATTGCTAGTTGAAAACTTTACCAATACCCCGCCGTGTGGACGTGAAATACCGTCCGCGATGGCAATTTTTGAATGGCCGTAATTGGCCTAAGAATTCTTCAATTAATTAAAAGATATCTGTATGGTATCTTGTAATGTATAAGTTGTATTGTTTATCTTATGGAAAAGATAATTCTGTTTTCAATAGGTCTCTTACGCCACCCTTTCTGTTATTAGCATTTAAACATTAACAAGAATTTAATAACACAATTAAAGATCTCTAAGCATAAAACGACTTATTTGTCTATTTACCCTACTTTTTGATAATTTTTCAGGTCCCCTCTACAAGGTAGTCGCAGAAGGTGGCTCAAACTTTAGCGTGGGAGAGCGTCAGTTGGTGTGCCTGGCGCGGGCCATCGTGCACAACGACCGCATCTTGGTGCTGGACGAGGCCACGGCCAATGTGGACGCGCAGACCGACCAGCTCATACAAACGGCCATTAGGCAACACTTTAAAAGCTGCACCGTGCTTACTATTGCGCATCGGTTGAATACTATTATAGATTCTGATAAAGTAAGTGTATTTGGTAAAAGCGTCGAAACACTGTGATACAGGAGAAATTCCCCAGCCTTTATTTATATTGGGATGAACCGTATCAATGAACTGCCGTTTTTTTTGGGTGGTACAATCATCAAATGAGTCCTCCCGTTTTGGGTCGAAAGGAAGGGACTATCAGACTCTTCCTTCGGTTGCCATACGCGTTCCAGAGCCACGATATCCTGCTTAGACTGTCCCACAACCCCTTAGTCCTACAATCCATCAATGGACTGTCCTCAGATGGCATACTGAGACTGAAAGTATAGTAAAAAATAAGTAAGGGACACTTTCTGCCCTGCAACGGTATAGACTCATCTTGTGCCAAGGTTTTTACAGCCACATTGAGAATATGGAACGGCTATGCCATCTCTTAAACTCGGTTATAAGGTGGTTTAAGCAAGACTTTTTGCTTGCGATATAATACCTCAAAAGCTCTACCTCTCCTTTTTTTCAGGGTTTTCAGTTAACGACTAGTGATGATATTACGACTACCTCAGAAAATGTAGCTTTTCAGGGATTTCAGTTAACAACTACTGATAGTTTTACAATTCCATAATGCACCGTGACTTTTTAGTCGTCTTACAAAAGTGGTCTACTTAATGTATCCGACCTATAATACCTCCAGGCGGGTTTGTTTTTTTTTAATCGTTAATAATAATAATATTTATACACCCTGTTAAAATGTTTACTTATCAAGCTGTAGCGTATACCTACCCAGCGCAACAGTCGGGCAGATCATTCCATCTCCATTTTCTATGAGACAAGGGTGTTTTTAACTACGCCTTGCGTCATAATAACGAATTAAAATTTTATTTTTAAATTTTTCAAATCTCTTAAATACCTTTTTCTATTATAAACGTGTTCTAGTCATTAGATACATGAACTGGGCTGCCGTTGTAAGACGACTAAAAAGTCACGGTGTAACTACGAGTTTCTCCTCAGATATTAGTACTAGACGCGGGCCGTTTAATGGAGTTCGATCACCCGCACATATTGCTGCAGAACAAGAAAGGATACTTCCGCAAGATGGTGTCGGAGACCGGGCCCACTATGACATCGCTCTTGCACAAACAAGCGGCACAGGTGACCTTATACCATATCTTTTTTTTATTTTGCGATAGATTCACGTTTGAACACTATTCATGAATGTGTTCATATCTTAAAGATCATAAACCATCGTCGTTCTCCGTATGAGTACTAAATTCATTTGGATTCAGTCTCTATTACTGGTTATTTAAACAGCTTTTACAATGGTATTTTAATTTGTCAAGAAAGCGTAAGGAGGAGAAGCTTACTCTGCCCTGTCGTTGTGTGAATGCGCCTATATTTCCCTGATTTACTTGAATAATTATAAATGCGAAAATTTGTACGTGTCTGTGTTTGTAACTCTTACGAGCAAAAACTACTGAACGGATTTACATGAAATTTAGTACACAGATAGTTTATAATCTGGAATAATACGTAGGATAGTTTTTATCCTGATTTTATGTTTCTGTGGGATAAATTTTCGACTTCTAGCGGGCGAAGCCGCTGGCGACTGCTATCATCATCATCATCATCTCAGCCATAGGACGTCCACTGCTGAACATAGGCCTCCCCTTTAGATCTCCACATATACCGGTTGGAAGCGACCTGCATCCAGCGACTTCCGGCGACCTTTACAAGGTCGTCTACTGGCGACTGCTTGGATAATCAACCTTATTTGTGTATTTTATTAAAACAATATTTCTTACAGAGTTATAACAATATGCAGTCCGGGAATTAAATGAAACAGACTGAAAACATTTGATTTTATATCTGATATATTTTTTTTATACATACTTTATAATTTAATTTAGTATGTATTTTAAATAAATGATTTTAAATTATATTTAATGAATTCCTTAAGATACAAAACGTATATCAAAACCTAAGCGTAAAACTTCATTGCCATTTTCGTTCCTATTCGATAAAAATATAAATGCCTTACATCATCATTACACATATTAATAACATTGATTAAGTTCCAAATTGCAACAAGAGAATTAATTAAAAAGTAAACTGGCAACCATATCGTTTGTATAAAAAGTTTTAACGAAACGTTGAGACATTTTAAGACCCAGCGTACACCGCTGGAAGCGCGGCGGAGCGCATTTTAAGAAAACAATGTAATATAAACCTTATCCACCTTGATCCGCTCCGAGCACCGTGTCCGAATTTATTCTTATATTGACCGTATCTCACGGTAAATAAGGTTTATATTAAGGCGATGACAAGAGCTAATGTACCTCTCGCTCGCACGTTTCGACATTTTGAAAGATATAAAATCACTGATCCCATTTTTGAAAAATTGCAATCAACCATTTTATGTGCAATCACATTGCACAGTTTAGTAAAAAAAAAAAACATTTTAATCGATACAAGTTTACCTACTCAAAAATTTGCTTAAGAACTAAAACTAGTAAAGCAGACGTATTTTCAAAAATTAGTTTTTACGCAGTCGGGTTTTTTGTTTTTCTATAAATTACTTTTTTTAGCATTAATTTAATTTTAAACAAGTTGATTGTTAATTTAATTTTCAATTAATTTTCTTGAATAGTTCTATCGCATAACAATACTTTTAAAGCTTTTGGTTTCAAACAAAATACATCTAAATACATGATACTACGAGTATACATATAACAACTATTGTTCTACATATACCATTACAATGTATACGTTACACAGTCTCCATGTTACAGTTCAGGCTAGCTAGCTGTAGCTCCATCCTTTTCTTGAACCCGGCCACTATAGTGTCCATCCGTCTGTAAAACAAAGACAGGTATAGATATAGAAACTCCTCCTTTTAATATTGGTAAAATAAGGTGAATATAAATGAAATGGTAAATGGCAATTACAATTTCGTACAGGATATAAATGCTTAAAATTGAATACACGATTTGCTCGAGCATGGTCGAGCATCAAATTTGGGCGTGTATTCAATTTTGCGAAGTATGGTAATAATCACAAGATATATATATTTTTCAATAATCTCAGAAAATGCTCTGCTCTGCTCTTGGTGTGCGCTGACCCTTACAGTGACTTCTCTCTCATACCTTTTCTTGGTAGCTGAGCAGTAACGAATCAGAACTGACGACGCATGGAAGCCTAGCATTGACTAATCCTGTCTATAACCTACTCTCGGTAGGAACGTATCGGATTCTGAACTCACGCATAGTACCTTAGCAGTAATTTCTCTCGTCTATAACCTACTCTTGGTAACTAAATTTTAGCCTGATTCTATACATTTCTGCACAGAAATTGCTAATCTTACTTTAAAAGAACCTAGCGGTAAGATTCCGGTTTAAGTTAAACTTACTTTTTTTCTTCTTCGCTTTCTAATTGTGGGATACCAGCCAAAGCTTCCATTAAGTAGTTTCTGAAAATTGAAAACAAAATATTTATGCTTTTAATGTTATGTGCTTTTACAAATATTTGGATTTTTATCTCTTTGTAAATTTAATAATCCTGTCGCAGTTAGAAAATTATTTGGTCAATACTTCGTATCTGTGTGGAGATGGATTGGCCACACGTTCCGAAGGGACCCTGACCACATACCCAAACAAGCTTTGGATTGGAATCCCCAAGGGAAAAGAAAGCGTGGCCGTCCCCGTCAAACCTGGCGACGCACCGTGCTAGCGGAAGCGGCGAGCATTGGATTGACGTGGAGCGAGGTGAAACGTGAAGCTCAAGACAGGTCGCAATGGAAGACATCTGTGGACGCCCTCTGCCCCATCTAGGGGTCATAGGACTTTAAGTCAAGACTTCGTATCTGTTTAGCTCGCAATATTTATAACCGTCTCTTGAAAAAAAAAACTTTTGCGTTTGGCTGGTCCGATTTTGATGCGGTTTTCAGAGGTGTTTGTTATATTCAGGTTCGTATACAACAATAATGGATATGCCGTGACGTCATCTCGAAGATTCCTGGCCCAATTTTCGTTGATTATCTGAACTAAAAAAGCAGATGTCGAGTGGTCGCACACTATCGCTGCACTACTCACTCGGCCTTCCTCGTGAGATGCTCGGCACAGGCCACCTGCAGCAGCGTGTACTCGAGCCGCGCCTGGAACACGGCGGGCGGGGAGGCGGGGGGCGGGGCGCACGCGTGCAGCCGCGCCAGCTCCTCGCACATGTCGACTGCTCGCACACTATCGCTGCACTACTCACTCGGCCTTCCTCGTGAGATGCTCGGCACAGGCCACCTGCAGCAGCGTGTACTCGAGCCGCGCCTGGAACACGGCGGGCGGGGAGGCGGGGGGCGGGGCGCACGCGTGCAGCCGCGCCAGCTCCTCGCACACAGTCTCGCAGATGTCGCGCACGTAGCGGGACGACGCCGCGCCGCATACGCTGTCCACCTGGAAATACACACGTCAAAACAAAACAATATAATATAGATAATAATAATATTCCACAACGCCATCTAGTCCCAAGCTAAGCAGAGCTTGTGTTATGGGTACTAGACAACTGATAAACATACTTATATATTTATAAATACATACATATTATAGATAAATTACACACAGACACAGAACAAATGATCGTGCTCATCACACAAACATTTGTCCTGGGTGGGAATCGAACCCACGACCTCCGGCATAGCAGTCAGGGTCACTAACCACTAGACCAACAGGCCAGTCTAGATGAGTGTAGTGTAATCTATTAATCCTAGCTACACATGTCAAGTTTCTCATTCGCAAAAGTGCGCGATGAAAAACTTGTACTGAGATAGTTGAAGAACAGCGTGTCAAATAATACGACCTTGTCGCTGTGAGCGGTGACTTAGCGCGGGGCGCCGAGTGGTAAGATCAAATGTATAGAAATGTTTGAAACACGCCACGAAGTGCCGCCAGTAGCGAATCCACGTACTTCCAAGTAATTAATGTCTTATTCGCACCGCTCACCTCTAAGATTAGGCTAGTTATATTAGTAGTAGTTTCTATTACGCGCCCTCGCTTTCTTTTCATTTATTTACCAGGTTTTTTTTATTATTTTAGTTTAGAAACTTTATATAAACGAGCATAACAATAAAAAGTTCGATTCTTTTTACTCATACTACTCAAATACATAAAGCAAGCAGGCAGCTGGCAGATAATGATTCAGAGAGACAAGTTTAATTAAAAGAAGGTTCTTAGGCCAATCACGGCCATTCATAAATGGCCATCGCGAACTGTAACGTGAAATATTTCTATATTATTCAAATTCTTGTTCATATTTAATGCTAATTACAAATAGGGACGGGTAGGAGACCTAATGAAAAACAATTATCTTTCTTTTCCATAAAATAAACAACAACATCAACAAAAGCTTAATACACAAAATAATAAATGGCACAAGCTTTCTTCAAAGAATGAATTCTTAGGCCAATTACGGCCATTCAAAAATTGCCATCGCGGACGGTATTTCACGTCCACACGGCGGGGTATTGGTAAAGTTTTCAACTAGCAATAATCGCACCTCGGATTAACCTCATTGGTTACGATATTGCCTCTGCGCAAAGTTAATTCGAATACTATGCTCCGAGTCACCTAACCAAACATCGTGCAGCTAACGATAGTGCGAGCTAACTCGACGACAACGCCATCTAGTTGCGTTGTCCGTACTAAATTTTGTCCGGGCACGCCGCAATCGCGGTGGTAAGACCCCTCTTTGAGAAGTGGCTGTATAGGTGCCACGGCGTCCTCACCTTCCGTTTGACGCAGGCCCTTACCGGACACGGAAGTTTCGGGAGGTTCCCGTTTCGAGTAGGGAATGAAGAAACGCCTGGGTGTCACCACTGCGAGGATCACCCGGAGGACACGGTGGAGCATACGGTGCAAGACTGCCCCGCTTGGGCAGAGCACCGCCGTGTCCTCACGGAAGCGATAGGCAGCGACCTCTTGCGCCCGGCATTGGTCGAGACCATGCTGCGGGGCGAGACGGAGTGGGAAGCGATCGCCTCCTTCTGCGAAGCTGTCATGCTAGCGAAGGAGGAGGTGGGACGCGTGAGGGAGAGGACAGCGTCCACCTCACGACCCTACCGAAGTGGGCGACGCTCACGGCAACGGAAGTCGCAGGACGAATTCCATGCCCATGCCCGGACCATGCCCAGGTCGACGGCGCGTCGAGTTTGACGCGCGCCTCAAAGAGCTGTCAGCAAAATGACGGGGCCCCCCTTAGAGGGCCCAAGCCTGCCGGGGTCGCGGGACTAACGAGTAACCGTGGCCCTGGAACGTAAAGAACTATTGAAGGACACCGTGGATTATAGTCAGTACAAGTCTGAAAATCCCTCCTGCCCTGTGCTGGGTGGGAGCACTCATTCAATGATTTTGCCACGTAAAAAAAAGCAGCTATCAGTTAACGTTAACCAATTTTCTGAATCAGTGTAAAGCGGGCAATAAAGTAAATTCAGTAATTAAGGGCCTTACTTATAAACATTGATTAGACGTTACTTATCTTAAATAGCTCTTAAGTCACTTGCCATCTCTATTCATCAAAATAGAAATGACAAGGACAGGTGATATTTAATCGGTAGCTAAGCAACACAAGTTTTTATAAGTAAGGGGGTAAGTCTATAATGATGGTTGCTGCGGCACATGGTGTGGGGCCTAGAGCGGCTAGGACTGCAAATCCGCCACTGCCTCCATACGCATTTTGTTTTCCGTTTCATATTTTTAAGGCCCAATGTTTTTTATTAAATAAACATAATATAAATAATTACCTCAGCATGTACAGCAATCAGATTATTGATAATCTCATAGACGTAAGGCCTGGCATCGTCAATAATGACATCACCGTCAGTCTTATGCCTGCCCATGTCCATACTGGGCTCTATGGTGCCCACCAGTGGGTCTCCCTTGTGCTCTAAGTATGTCTCAGCGATGGTCGTCTCCAGGGTGCTCAAGGCTTCCTTGGTGGCTAGGAGAGCTTGCGTCTGTTTTGGGAAGCCGAAGCTGTAAATACAAAAGAGGTGGAATAAGTGGAATGTTTTCGTTGCAGTGTAGTTTATGGTAACTTGTTTTTGTGTGTTATTTACTTTTCAACACATTTGCTCGAAAAATGCGTTTACGAAGCCTGTATACATTGTTCGAAAGTTAAAAATTACGCACGATACAACGGAACGTGCGGTAAAATAGGTACTCTCACCTAAGTACCTATTTTACGGCACGCCCCGTTGTATAGCACCGTGCGTTTTCTTTACGGTTTTTTTTTTAATTTCCATTAAAAAAAATAAGAACTCCACCAAAGAGTTTCACATTGTGAGAATAAACAACCTGACTGATCGAACCTTCTTGGAAGCGCTTTTGCTCAATACGTTGTCTCATTTTAATACTTAAGAGTAAATGAGACGAAAGATGTAGTTCTATTTTTTCACCACGTGCATATGGCGCCATTTGCAAATTCGCGCCATTTTCATATTAGAAACTTCTAAATAAAGTTTGTTTAATTACATATTGTACTGTTTTCTCGCAAATGTGTTGAAAAACATTGTATGACACACGTGCGGAAATTGGTATTTACAAACTCGTGACTATGGTAAGCCCTCGACCTCATCTCGGGCTTACATTCGTCTACTCGTTTGTAAAAACCAACTTGCCGCACTAGTATCATAAATAACTATTCACCTTCGATCAACAATAGCAACTAGATAAAGGGTTACGTACAAAATCAAGCTCAGTTCTGTCCGCGTGAATAGTAATAGTAAAGAAATAACAAACAGAGCAAAATGTTTTAAAATAGTTTTAAGTTCAACCTAATAACAACCATGGCACCTAATAATAAAGTCACAAATCGTCAAAATATTTTCTAATACTTACGACCATTCGTCACAAAAGACGAGCAAAGCATTTTATTACTCCTGTCATGTAGAAATTAAAAGACATAAGTTAAACAATATTTAGTGTTAATTCAACCTTAAGTAACAACAAATAAAGATCATTTTTCCGTTATTGCCTTGCGATTTACATCGTTTTGTTGTGTTTGTACGTGTGTTGGCGAGCCTTGGCTAAAGGATCGCCAGTACACGCACAAACATTTGTAGCGTTGGTTTAAAATTGGTTATTTTGTCTAATTTGATATTATTTATGAAGCTTAAAATAAAATATAACTTATTCTTTATGTACTTGTCAAAAGTAAGACACTCTGGCCGTTACATTGCTTTTTCGGGTATTATTTTTGCAACTTGTAATTACACACTGCGGCATCGTGAGACGTGATTACGTTGTCGGTGTTTCAAGCGTACTAAACAAAATAAGAGCTCACTTCTCAAGCGAGCTCTTATTTGCCGAGATGATTTTTTGCGCCGATCCGATATCTAGTTGCTATTGTTGATCGAAGACTTTCACCTATCCTAATAGGCTATTTGACTAAAAAATTCTAATTAGTCCGTCAGTTAGATTATCAAATAATATTTGACCCGTATTTTTTCTTTTTTTACGCAAACCAAAATTGACGGAGATATGAGCTTTTAAAATTGCCAATACGTCACAATTCAGTACATTTTTTACTGAATTCTGACATCACGAGCCCCCACTCTCGAGTCTTGATGTGTTATATCTTGGTAAATATTCATTGATTTTACATAAGAAAAAATATGTGTCCGTTATTTTTTAAAACTCTAAATGACGGACTAATTAGATTTATAATTTATTGATACTGTCAAATAGCCTATTGTCTATAATCAAATCCGATTGAGCTGAAATTTTGCACGTATATGTATATCACGTGACAATGCAATATTATGATGATATGGAGCTGATCTGATGATGGAGCTGGAAGGTGGCCATAGGAACTCTGTAAAAGCTTGTTTTTAAAAAGAACATAGTTTTTTAAAAGACTAACCTGTTTAATATTATTTTAATTTAATGTTTGATTTTTTATAAACTTAAAATAGATAATTAGTTTTATTTCGTTTAATTTGTTAATTCTTAATGTGTTCGTTATATTTATTAGACACATTGTAATTAAAATATGGGAAAGCCATTGAAGTCAAGACATAGCTGTTAGGATGTTTGCGGTTCTGTGAGGAGACAGAATGAAAGGATCAACTTCATTTAGTGTTAAAGGCATTTTAAGCTGTACTAAATGTATTAAAAAAAGCGTTAATAATAATCAGCTGTTCTTATAACCGACTCCAAAAAAGGAGGTACTCATCTCTCTTCTCTCTCTTTTTTACCGACTTCAAAAAAAAGGAGGTTATCAATTCGACCCGTATGTATGTAATACTATCAGAACTGCCCAGTTTTCATATATGTTAGTCTATATCAGCGTCTGAACAAATGTGCCAAAGGAGAAACCCAAACTCCATAGAAACTTGGGCCTGGCGTTACAGAGCTGGAATTTTGCCATAAATTAGAGCACTTAGGAAGATTTTACGAGCCCAATTTTCACGTCTCTCAGCAATGGCCAAATTGGTAAAATCAGACAATGTTTACGTATGTTAGGTTATTTTTTTATTTCTTAACTGTCTTACACTAGGAGTTTCTCCTGTGTCGTGGGTGTGTTTACAAACATTTAAACTCACATATACAAACACCCAGACCCTGAACAACTACATGTAGTTAATACAAATATTTGTTCCGTGCGGGAATCGAACCCGCTACATGCTGCACACCAATCGCTCAGCCACCACGATATTTAAATTAAAAATATGTTTTTTGAGGCTGTTTTGTACGTAAATATGGAATGCACATGCGCCGAGCTGTAGCACTTGCAACCTATCATGATGAGGTTTAGGTACCTACTTACATAAGAGCGGTGAATTCAGATTAATATTCCTGAAAACCTCAGCTGAAAACTATGTTTGCTAGATAAGGCCCACTTAAATCACTAATGGCTTGCATTTTTAAACATTGTATAATTTACTACTAGGGGTTTTGATGCTATCTCAAATTACAGTAAACTGAGAAACTGAGATAGCAACAATAGGTTTATTTAAATTAAAAGCCGTATTATTGAGATAAGGTTTTATTAATCACCTTCTTCGTTAGGATTATCATAATATAATAATATAGTATCTAGAAATTGTGCAGGAAGTAATTGACTACCCTGGTGCTGTGCCCAACCAAGATATCATATTATGCTCATGGTGTGGGCACAGCACCCAACCGTTCTTTTGCCAACGATACAGGTGCAGTAATATTGGATTATAGCATCCCTTCGACTTAACGAACTGTCAACTAATATATAAACGTAATACATCATATTATTAATGTCTGGATTTTATTCTTCCTCTTAACATCCAGATTGAGTCTGATGTTGACAGCTCTTGCTGTAGGTCACCGGTCACTTCTCTACATACTTTCATGTATGGAAGATATGTCCTCAGTATTTGGCTCATTGACAGTTGATGAAGTTGCACCAGATGTTGAGGAGCCTGATTGAAAATGCCGGGATGCTCTATTGTTCGCACCCAACGAGAGTGACAGACAACACTTGAAGCACCCATCTGAAAATAATTTATTTACATTTAAGGATGCCTTTACACCGGAGATGTGGGATTCTTTATTGCCCACTTTGAAAAAGACTGATCTAAAGTAATCCTGCAAATGAGCTTAACCATTATCACACTGTCTCTCTATTTCACTTAAATGTTTTAGCTTTCAAATTCAACTTTTTATTGCTCGTTATCAAAATGAAACTAAAAAATGATATATATAAACCGTGAATAACACTAATACACTAACCGTGCGTAGTAAGATCCATTCTCTTATAACTTTGTGTATTCTGCATTCTTGAACTGTACCACTTCTAAGTTGATGGCAGCGAACTCTTGTCAGAATAGAACGTCCACAGTGAATACACATTCGCCGGTGTCCTATAGGCGTCTGTTCACTCTCTTCTGGTCTATTTCCATCAAGCATTGGCATGATTCCAGCAAACTTGACAGATAAAGTCATTTTCATTTACCTGAAGCAAACATACATCATTTGACTATTAGTTCTAGCACTAGCATTTAGCAATAAGCATCTGAGTGGCATATTTAGGCAGGTTCAGTGCAGATTGGTGTTATTACATGCTTACAAAAATATTACGTTATAGAAATATCGCATACTAACCAATTGAGGCGCGACCCATTCCTGTACAATTGAAAGAATCACTTCATCTTCCAATCTTCGCCTTCCTATTGTGTTGTAGCGATTCGTTGCTATTCCACAATTAATGCACAAGCTCATGATACCGTATCATCCAATCGTCAGAAGAGCAATATCCAGATCCGGTCTTATAACAAAGGTCAGCAGGAATGGCAGGCTACGGTGTCCAATATGCAAGCGAGGGTTAGTCAGAAGGCAATCAGTTTCAGAGTCCAGTATTCGAGCAGAGGTTTAATATTGTAATAAATCTCGAGAATTCGAAAAACACATTCACTTGATCTTTCAATAAATTATAATGTACACTGACTTGAGCAAACAAAGATACGAATAACAATAATTATGACGACAGGCGTTGACATTGACATTTGCTGTTTACTAGTGCAATCCGTGTGCAATTCGCGTTGCAATCGATTTTGTCGATTATTTATTTCCTTTAATGATTTTTTAATCGTGCTTACGTTAAAAAATAATTAGATTCCAGAATTTTTTATTTGACAATGATTTCAATATCTAATAAAAAGCAATTATACTAAAATAATGGAGTACTATTCAACTATAATTTGTAATTATTGATATCCGCTAAATCGATTACATTCTAAGGGTACGCTCTATTGTTTAATGCCAGTGTTTGCAAAGTAAGTGACATAAAATGAAATAAGTGCTGTAACGGTTTACAAAGGTTGTTTAAAACTAAAAAAAAAAGAAATGTATTTTTTTTAGACTTGGCCATTGTAATTGAGGCTAAGATTTAAATGGGTTAATTAAGTAAAATAGTAGTTTTTTTTGGTACATATTTCATTCGTGTAACGGCTAGGCCCAGAAATGGGTTTCTCCTTTCATAAGTGTATGTATGTAAGTATGTTTTTATGTTTGTGCACGCATATCTCCGGAACTATAAGTTCGATTTAAGTAATTCTTTTTTTGTTGTACTAGGTATTGTTCAACTTAGGGTACACTGCAAGTTTCATCAAAATCGGTTCAGTAGTTTTAGAGATATGGATTTTTTTATGTTGTGACGGATTACAAGATTAGTGAAGATTAGAAAATTTTGTGTATTTTAGAAGAATTTGGGTGAATATGTAATAAATAAACTAAAAAGGGTAAAATAAAAACTTTTTTTTTAAAAAGTACCGACTTCAAAACAAATACAAAAAAGTTTAAAATAACTTTTCTTTCGGAAGTCGGTGGCTTTGTTTTGTTGTGTCATTGACTATTGCCACCGACTTCCGAAAGAAAAGTTATTTTAAACTTTTTTGTATTTGTTTTGAAGTCGGTACTTTTTTAAAAAAAAAAGTTTTTTTTTTGTTTACAAAATTATGTTAATTTTTTCAGTGGAGATCAAGATAAGTTATCCTCCTTGCAGTAGTGACTATACCATAAGAGTTATTTATAAAAAAAAAATCCTCAGTATTTAAACAATATTGAACATGATAACACCCCAAAATAAGCTACATACTTATCAACAGCAGTAGCTATGTTAGGCAGCGTGACGCGCCTGGTGTAGTGTGCATTGGCCCCAGCGACCAATAGTCGTGTCTGCCAGCTGCGGCCCACAGTACTGCCGCCCTCCTCCAGGCGTTGCTCCAGCGCTACCGACAAGTTGCTGTTGTTGAACTCCTGGAAACGAAAAATACGTGTGGCACTCGGTGACTGCCGCGGTAAAGCTATTGCATAGCATTTTTTATCAACTTATGCAATTATAATTATTTATTATACCTATTTATTACTGTACTAATTAGGCTATGGTCAGCCACGTCAATCAAGTGAAACGTCAAGAAACGTTCTCCTCCTCCTCTCTCTCCCTCTCCCTCAATAAAATTGCCCCTTGCTCAATAAAAGCATGCTTTCGTGCTAGTAATGAGCACGTCTGCATCGTTCTGGTTTCAAACTACTTTAGAACTAAAAGCTCGTATCCTCAGTATAAAGAAGTTTTCTCGATGTCACTTCTATGATGATGCATTTCGTTAAAATGGACGCGCCAGAGTAAGCTGGTATTTTTCTTCCGAGGTTGCTTGCTTTAAACACGCCCGGAAATTAAAAAATACAATGAACTAAATTAAGAAATTATTAATTGATATTTATTTTTCGCCTTTTTACAAACACACACTGCCGAAACAAACTTATAGGTATTGCCTCTTTTACAGTCCAGACATTATAAATTGGTTAAGTCATACGAGGTCAGTACCCTTAGCACGAGTTTTCACTCTTTTACTTTACAGCGTCTTTTCAGTATTTACAGCGGTTCTTGTATGAAAAAAAACCGGCCAAGTGCGAGTTGGACTCGCCCATGAAGGGTTCCGTAGCAGTAAGCATAGATTAGAGATATAATTATATTGAGATTAGTAAGTATTATACACAATCAATAAAATAACTTTGTTTTTCATAGTATTTGTATGAATGGCAAAGTTATATTTGCGGTTTTTGAAAATGTACTATATCTCAAAAACTGCTAATTGTATCTCATCCAAACCAATTTTCGTTGGTAGTTTTGGTTGAGGTCTACATTATACACCGTGACTTTTTAGTCGTCTTACAAAAGTCGTCCACTTAATGTATCCGACCTAAAATAACTCTAGGCGAGTTTTTTTTTTTTAAATCGTTAATAATAATTTTTATTTTTAATAAATAGGTACATTAGAAATATGAAACACCCTTTTAAAATGTTTACGTATCAATCTGTAGAGTATACCTACCCAGCGCAATAGTCGGGTAGATCATTCAATTTCCATTTTCTATGAGACAAGGGCGTTTCTAACTACGCCTTGTGTCATAATAACCAATTAAAGTTTTATTATTAAATTTTTCAAATCTCTTAAATACATATTTTTTTATTATAAACGTGTTCTAGTCATTGGATACATGAACTGGGCTGCTTTTGTAAGACGACTAAAAAGTCACGGTGTATATTTTTTTTAGTTTTATCATTCTCTTATTTTAGAAGTTACGGGGGGGGGGACACACTTTTTACCACTTTGGAAGTGTCTCTCGCGCAAACTGTTCAGTTTAGAAAAAAATGATGTTAGTAACCTCAATATCATTTTTAAAGACCTATTCATAGATACCCCACACGTATGGGTTTGGTGAAAAATTTTTTTTTGAGTTTCATTTCTAAGTATGGGGGGCACCCCCAAAATTTGTTTTGTTTTGATTTTTGTGTGAAAATCCTAATGCGGTTCACATAATACATCTTTCTACCAAGTTTCAACAGGATAGCTCTTATACTTTCGACAAAAAATGGCTGTGACATACACGGACAGACAGACAGACAGACAGACATGACGAATCTATAAGGGTTCCGTTTTTGCCATTTGGCTACGGAACCCTAAAAATGGAACAGCGCCTCTGGTGTGCGAAGAAGGAACTAATTTTTTCCTTGAAAATTGACAATTTCAAATTGTCAAAGTTCCAGTTTATATCTCAAATATTGAAAACTCGTGCTTAGGGTACTGGTCATAACTTTGTCTCATTCCAAAACATACTTGGAATAAGAAAATATGAAAAATTAAATTACACATCCTTAACAAATACAACAGCATTTAGTCTCCCTTACTTATAATTAATTACCTGGTCATCATGATTGAGCGCCAGATCCTGCAGTACAGCAACATAAGCCAGCAATATCTGCTGCGTATGTTTCTGCAGCGTCGCAGCAGGTTCACTGCCGTCGGCCAACAGGGGGCTCTCTCGTCGTCCACTAGTCACCACACACTTGTGGATCGCTGAGAACGCTTCGTTGAGGTAAGATTCTAGGAGATGCGGCTGGAAATGTCAGGTTTGTAAGAGAAAAGTAATATTTAGATGCGGGAATGATTTTATATTATTTGTTTAATTAATAACATACAATTCAAAGATAGAGCAGTGGTGGCCCCGACTTACGAGTTGTAGGTCGTAGGTTCGAACCCCGTCAGGCGTATTACTTTGTGTAATTTATTTCAACAACACTGCTCTCAAAACGGTGAAGGAAAACATCGTGAGGAAACCGGCATGTCCTAGAACCAAAAATTCGAAGACATGTGACATCTACCAATCCGCACTGGGCCCGCGTGGTAGATTACGGCCCACACCTCTCACAGAGAGGAGGTCTGTGTCCCAGCAGAGGGAACATTTATAGGCTGATGATGATGATGTTTTATCTTAGTCAATTTTGGTTTACGTAAGAAAAGAAAAAAATACGGGTCAAATATTTTTTGATAATTTAACATTCGAACTATTTTTAGGGTTCCGTACGTCCGAATACAAAAACGGAACCCTTATAGGATCACTCGTGTGTCCGTCTGTCTGTCGCTTACAGTCAATTATCTCCGAATCTACTAGACCGATTGGGTTGATATTTGGTACACATATCAATTCCTGTGACCCAAGCACAGAGGTGTGACGTGAATAGATGAAATCTGTATGTGGGAGGTAATTTTGGGGGGGGGAGGGGAAAATGAAAAAAAAAGTTTTGAAAACTGCATCGTGTGACATATCAAATGAAATGTCTTGTTGAGACAAACTTAAATGTATTTTTTTTGTAATTTTAAAATAAACAGTTTCCAAGTTATTCAAGAAAATAGACGAAATTTGACCATTCCCCCCCCATATCTCCGAAACTACTGAACCTAAAATTTTGAAAAAAATACAGGAATTAGTTGTCTACTTATAGATTATAGGATAACCTATAAGAAGTCCATATCTGTATATGGGAGGTAATTTTTGGGGGGGGGAAGGGGAAAACTAAATAAAAATATTTGAAAACTGCATCGTGTGACATATCAAATGAAAGGTATTGTTAAGACAAACTTAAAAGTATTTTTTTTGTAATTTTAAAATGAATGGTTTCCAAGTTATTCAAAAAAAATAGACGAAGTTTGACCATTCCCCCCCCCTTATCTCCGAAACTACTGAACCTAAAATTTTGAAAAAAATGCAGATATTAGTTTTCTACTTATAGATTATAGAATAACCTATAAGAAGTCCATATCTGTATATGGGAGGTAATTTTAAGGGGGGGAAAGGGAAAATTAAAAAAATATATTTGAAAACTGCATCGTGTGACATATCAAATGAAAGGTATTGTTGAGACAAACTTAGTAGTATTTTTTTTATAATTTTAAAATAAATAGTTTCCAAGTTATTCAAGAAAATAGACGAAATTTGACCATTCCCCCCCCCCCCCCTTATCTCCGAAACTACTGAACCTAAAATTTTGAAAAAAATACAGGAATTAGTTGTCTACTTATAGATTATAGGATAACCTATAAGAAGTCCATATCTGTATATGGGAGGTAATTTTTGGGGGGGGGGGGAAGGGGAAAACTAAAAAAAAATACATATTTGAAAACTGCATCGTGTGACATATCAAATGAAAGGTATTGTTGAGACAAACTTAAAAGTATTTTTTTTTTGTAATTTTAAAATGAATGGTTTCCAAGTTATTCAAAAAAAATAGACGAAGTTTGACCATTCCCCCCCCCCTTATCTCCGAAACTACTGAACCTAAAATTTTGAAAAAAATGCAGATATTAGTTTTCTACTTATAGATTATAGAATAACCTATAAGAAGTCCATATCTGTATATGGGAGGTAATTTTAAGGGGGGGAAAGCGAAAATTAAAAAAAAAATTTGAAAACTGCATCGTGTGACATATCAAATGAAAGGTATTGTTGAGACAAACTTAGTAGTATTTTTTTTATAATTTTAAAATAAATAGTTTCCAAGTTATTCAAGAAAATAGACGAAATTTGACCATTCCCCCCCCCCCTTATCTCCGAAACTACTGAACCTAAAATTTTGAAAAAAATACAGGAATTAGTTGTCTACTTATAGATTATAGGATAACCTATAAGAAGTCCATATCTGTATATGGGAGGTAATTTTAAGGGGGGGAAAGGGAAAATTAAAAAAAAAATATTGAAAACTGCATCGTGTGACATATCAAATGAAAGGTATTGTTGAGACCAACTTAGTATTATTTTTTTTTGTAATTTTAAAATAAATGGTTTCCAAGTTATTCAAAAAAAATAGACGAAGTTTGACCATTCCCCCCCCCTTATCTCCGAAAGTACTGAACCTAAAATTTTGAAAAAAATACAGGAATTAGTTGTCTACTTATAGATTATAGGATAACCTATAAGAAGTCCATATCTGTATATGGGAGGTAATTATTGGGGGGGAAGGGGAAAATAAAAATAAATAATTGAAAACTGCATCGTGTTACATATCAAATGAAAGGTCTTGTTGAGACAATCTTAAATATATTTTTTTTGTAATTTTAAAATAAATAGTTTCCAAGTTATTCAAGAAAATAGACGAAATTTGACCATCCCCCCCCCTCTTATCTCCGAAACTACTGAACCTAATTTTTTTTTTAAAAATACAGAAATTAGTTTTCTACTTATAGATTATAGGAAAACCTATAAGAAGTCCATGATATTAAAATAACATGGTGAATCACTCAATATTGTGCGTACGAATTTGGGTCAGATTTAAAAAAAAACGTGATAGGTAACATCGTACGGAACCCTCTTCACGCGAGTACAACTCGCACTTGGCTGGTTTTTTTTTCAGTAAAGTAGCCTATTATGACCCAATCAGAAAGGAATGTGTGTAAAACTGGTTATAATATCAAGATATTTTAAATAGCTGTCCAAAACCATCCAGCCACTAACTCCTACTATACTCACGAGGTTAGTAATAGCGCCGTAGTCGGAGAAGTCCTCTATTTTCCACGTTTCCTTCTCTCCGAGACTCTTCACTCTCTTGTGCGCTCTCTGTAGGAACACCGTCATGCCGTGCACGCGGTAGTCAAATATCACCTTCTCTACTATGCTGAGAGGCTGAAAATATAAATTGATAAGTTGAAAAAATGTCAAAAATTTTAAATCACTACCTAGTATAAAACAAAGACCGCTTCCCGCTGTCTGTCTGTCCGTATGTATGCTTAGTTCTTAAAAACTAAGCTACGGATTTTGATGAGGGGTTTTTAGGGTTCCGTACGTCCGAATACAAAAACGGAACCCTTATAGGATCACTCGTGTGTCCGTCTGTCTGTCGCGTACAGTCAATTATCTCCGAATCTACTAGACCGATTGAGTTGAAATTTGGTACACATATCAATTCCTGTGAGCAAGCACAGAGATGTGACGTGAATAGATGAAATCTGTATGTGGGAGGTAATTTTTGAGGGGGAAGGGGAAAATTAAAAAACAAATAATTGAAAACTGCATCGTGTCATATCAAATGAAAGGTCTTGTTGAGACAATCTTAAATGTATTTTTTTTGTAATTTTAAAATAAATAGTTTCCAAGTTATTCAAGAAAGTAGACGAAAATTGACCATTCCCCCCCCCCCCCCCTTATCTTCGAAACTACTGAACCTAAAATTTTGAAAAAAAAAATACAGAAATTAGTTTTCTACTTATATATAATAGGAAAACCTATAAGAAGTCTATGATATTAAAATAACATGGTAAATCACTCAATATTTTGTTTAATAGATAGGGTGATACAAGAAGAATGTTTTTATGTACCACCCGTGCAGAGCCGGAGCGGATCGCTAGTATTTAAATAAAAAGAATAACAATTGTTCCTACCTCTCCAGCATTTATCTGTTACTTAAAATAACAGACAGTTACCCTCATCAACTGTTTTCACTGCTGTTATGTGTTATAATACTAGAAAAACAATAAGTAACAGTATATTTTTCGACTAAATTGAGTATTATTTGCCTTTTCTATGAGGCAATTTGAAGGAAACTTTTCAGTTTAGAAGTTACTTAAAATAGTAAATGCGCGCAATTCTAAAATTTCTAGTTACCACTTCGGCTTTTCGACTGTTAAAGTTACAAAAAAAAATTCAATTTAATGATAAATATACATTTCTCGAAAACAGAAAAATAACAGGCTGTTTAATAACGGATATTTGAAACTGTTGTATCTGTTTTTGTATTCTAAAGGCGCTCCCTCAACGGGAGCATTCGCGTGTAATGTAACATTTTAGATTCGACTTTGAGCATTACATTACAGTACTACCTCCCTGACTGACGAGCATTCGCGTACATTTAGTATAGATTTGATACAAGGTGTGCATTGTGATGCTCGATTGTTCTCCCTCACCAATGAAATGTTCGAATCTGTAACGTTACATTACAGGTATTGCTCGCGGTGAGGGAGCGCCTTAAGGTCCATCCGCACACAACAGTGCCGACACGTGCCGATCCGTAACGTAACGATCAGTGTCAGTGAAATTTCATATTGTAGGATACATTTTGTAGGACGCTATCCGTACTTGTCCGTACTCGTCAGTGACAGTGACGTTCAGTGGTGTCCGTGCTGCACCGACATTGTCCGTGATCCGACGTGAATTTGTTGCGGACAATATTTTGCCTGAGACTGTCGCAGTGTTTCAAGATGGACGACGAAAACTGTTGCAAGGTACTAAAAATCACTGCACGTGTCGTGTCGGTACGGTACTGACATGTATGAATAGCATGTCACGGACATCACGGAACGGTACGGTACGGAACTGTCGTCACGTGCCGGCACTGTTGTGTACGGATCGGCCTTTAACAGTAACAGCTATCATGTTTAACCTGTTAAATCAGGTTAAACACGATAACCAATCTCTTAACAATCTTCAATGAATTCTTAGGCCAATGACGGGCTACGGCCATTCAAAAATTGCCATCGCGGACGGTATTTCACGACATAATATTATACTTCAATGAATTCTTAGGCCAAATACGGCCATTCAAAAATTGCCATCGCGGACGGTATTTCACGTCCACACGGCGGGGTATTGGTAAAGTTTTCAACTAGCAATAATCGCACCTCGGATTAACCTCATTGGTTACGATATTGCCTCTGCGCAAAGTTAACTTGAACACTTTGCTCCGAGTCATCTAACCAAACGCCATGCAGCTAACGATAGCGCGAGCTAACTCGTCGACAACACCATCTACATGGTTTGTGGGTACTAAATGACGTCTATGAAAAGAGGTATTATTCGAAAACCGGTTTTAAACAAAAAAGGGCTCAACAAAGTTAGGGGAGTGCAACATATTCGGACGATGCACAAAAAGGATAGGCAGAGATTTTATAACACTCAAATCTTATCACTGTAATATTCAAGTAATATGTAAAAAAAACGCGACACTAAACAGTGTCGCCTTTCCCCGGTAACAAACGCAACAAAGTTACTTAAGACTCTAAAGTAACTTTACTAAGGTTTTGACACACGGTCGCGGGACTAACGAATTACCGTGACGGAACGTAAAGGGCCATTGAAAGACACCGTGGATTTTAGTCAGTACAAGTATGACAGGCCCTCCCGCTCCACCCTTGGTGAGACAATGAGTCCTCCCATCATTGGATGATTTTACCACGATACGAAGTCGGTGGCTTTGTTTTTTATTTATTTCATTGATTATGGCCACCGACTTCCGAAAGAAAAGTTATTTTACACTTTTTTTGTCATTGGTTTTGAAGTCGGTTCCCTTTTTTTCAAAAAGTTTTTTATTTTCCCCTTTTTAGTTTAGATATTCAACAAAAATCTTCATATAATCGGCGTCTTTGAAAATCTACAATCCTAGTAAGCAACAAAAACGGATCTATGCGGGCAACTTCACGAGATATCCATTATTCTTATATAATAAAACCTTCCTCAGAATGTAACAAACACTTTTCTGAAAACCGCATCAAAATCGGTTCAGTCGAACGCGAGATAATCGCGGACAAACTTGCAATCCTCTCCAAAAATCTACAACCCAAGTAAGCAAAAACGGATCCACGCAGGCAACGTCACGGGATATCCATTAGTATTATATACTAAAACCTTCTCCAGAATGTAATGAACACTTTCCTGAAAACCGCATCAAAATCGGTTCAGCCAAATGCGAGATAATCGCGGACAAACATACATACATACATACAGGTCGAACTGAGAACCTACTTTTTTTTTTGAAGTCGGTTAAAAAAGGTTTTGACACATACCTGTGACGGCAGATCAAGCTTGATAAGCGAGTCGTAAGCCTCTCTCAGATGTCTCAGGTTGGCCACAAGCCGCACTCGCAGAGCGTCAGTAGGCACCAGCTTGCCGCCGCCTGGTGACAGCAGACATGCCCGCATATGCTCCGAGAATAGCTCTACCGCTGCTATTATCATCTCCTAGAATAACAGATAGAGAGGGTTTAACAAATATTCCAAGTAAAATGAGACAACTTTTCTGGCGAAAAATGTGGTTGAATTTGTTGTATATCTTTTTCGTGTGAGGATATGACCACACTCTGGTCTTTAAAAGGCTCTCGGTCTTTGGGGACAAGTCCGGGGAGTGTCGCACTTTTCGAGTCTTAGTCAGGAACTCTTTGACAGAGATTGACGTACCTTTCAACCTTGTCTTCGCGCTCCAGACAGTCCGGACTACAGACCTGTTATCATAACTAGAGAATTTTACTAGCAAGGGCCTGTGATGGTCTTTATTAGCGACTCCAAGTCTATGGTAGACATTAATTGACAGCACAACAACAGTACTAAGAGCCAACTTCTTATTGATCAACTCCAAGGTAATGGCGCGACTGTCTTCCCCCTCTACCTCTACTATGCCTTAGAAGATCAGTGCTTTCCGTCGATGCCTGGTCTCCAACCCATCGACCTCTCGAGCACACTCGCTGACCTGTCTCCTGACAAGACTTAGCATACTGAAGATTAGCTCTCTGAAGCTACGGAACTCCTCAGCTGCCCTCGCCACAGTGTCCTTGGCTAGTCCGGCACACTGAATCTGCGCTTCCAATTCGCCCATCTTCCATAAGAAGCTATCCTCTAAGCTCTTCTGTGCAGATATGATGTCATCCAGTTGAGACATAATGTTATAGTGTTGCAGTTTAGTTCAGTGATGGCAAGTGAACGTGAAAAAGTGATGTCAAAATGATAAGCTGCCAGGTGGTGTAAAACTATTGTTTGATTCACATAATGTGCTGCAAACTTTAGTGCTTGTTATTTAAAACTTTTACTCCAGAAAAGTAGTACTTAATGATTGATGATGTTGATTTATTTATACTTCATGTACAAATCAATGGTACATAGGCGGACTTAATGCCAAAAAAACTTCTTGAGTACCTTGAGGTCATGCTGCCGTTGTGTGGTCTGCGGCTCCCCAGCCAGCTCCCCCGCGAAGTACCTCCTGGCCAGCGGCCACAGCGCGTGCAGCTGTGCGGACAGTGCGCCGGCATCTCTACAGTATGTACCTTGAGGTCATGCTGCCGTTGTGTGGTCTGCGGCTCCCCAGCCAGCTCCCCCGCGAAGTACCTCCTGGCCAGCGGCCACAGCGCGTGCAGCTGTGCGGACAGTGCGCCGGCATCTCTACAGTATGTACCTTGAGGTCATGCTGCCGTTGTGTGGTCTGCGGCTCCCCAGCCAGCTCCCCCGCGAAGTACCTCCTGGCCAGCGGCCACAGCGCGTGCAGCTGTGCGGACAGTGCGCCGGCATCTCTACAGTATGTACCTTGAGGTCATGCTGCCGTTGTGTGGTCTGCGGCTCCCCAGCCAGCTCCCCCGCGAAGTACCTCCTGGCCAGCGGCCACAGCGCGTGCAGCTGTGCGGACAGTGCGCCGGCATCTCTACAGTATGTACCTTGAGGTCATGCTGCCGTTGTGTGGTCTGCGGCTCCCCAGCCAGCTCCCCCGCGAAGTACCTCCTGGCCAGCGGCCACAGCGCGTGCAGCTGTGCGGACAGTGCGCCGGCATCTCTACAGTATGTACCTTGAGGTCATGCTGCCGTTGTGTGGTCTGCGGCTCCCCAGCCAGCTCCCCCGCGAAGTACCTCCTGGCCAGCGGCCACAGCGCGTGCAGCTGTGCGGACAGTGCGCCGGCATCTCTACAGTATGTACCTTGAGGTCATGCTGCCGTTGTGTGGTCTGCGGCTCCCCAGCCAGCTCCCCCGCGAAGTACCTCCTGGCCAGCGGCCACAGCGCGTGCAGCTGTGCGGACAGTGCGCCGGCATCTCTACAGTATGTACCTTGAGGTCATGCTGCCGTTGTGTGGTCTGCGGCTCCCCAGCCAGCTCCCCCGCGAAGTACCTCCTGGCCAGCGGCCACAGCGCGTGCAGCTGTGCGGACAGTGCGCCGGCATCTCTACAGTATGTACCTTGAGGTCATGCTGCCGTTGTGTGGTCTGCGGCTCCCCAGCCAGCTCCCCCGCGAAGTACCTCCTGGCCAGCGGCCACAGCGCGTGCAGCTGTGCGGACAGTGCGCCGGCCGCGGCCGCACACCACGCGCCGCGGACCGAGCTCCACCCACCCTCGCATTCGCTCTCCTTTATTTTACGCTTGCCTATAAGCAGAGAGCGAATTAAGTCTATGAACTATCTTCGACTTGAGACCTGGTAGCCCTGGGGCTGGGGGACACATATAACTAACGACCATTTATATCTAGACTCCTAATCACAGGCGACCGATGTCTGTCAACACATTAGACAAAAAAGTCTTAAGTTCGTATTAGTGTCGACCACTCCTGTGAGTCCCCTCGTCACACTGACCTTGAGTTAGCCAATCAGAACGCAGTACCCCGTCCCCCTCGCTTACGTCGTACCTCAACGACTTGGCAGAAAATTTTCGTTAGTCAGATCGTGCATGAGGCGTCTAGATATAAATGGTCGTTGCATATAACCTTCTATAGATTGAGCATAGAAAGCAACCTGTACGCACTACACGTCGATGCATTTCCTATTACTTAAGTTGACGTTCGTTCTTGATCCGCTCAGTGTTGACCCGACCACTGGCGTAGCCAGGGGGAGGGTTTTGGGGGTTCAAACACCCCCGAAAAGTTAAGATATGAACATTCGTAATATTAATATGTATCTTCTGCTTTTTATATCTTTCATTTTTTTTTCTTTCACTTTTTTAATTTCTTGAACCCCCCGATACTAAAACCTGGCTACGCCCATGGACCCGACCCTTCAAAGTTGCTGATAAAAACTATGTTTTCTCCTAAACTGCGTATCAGAATGGGATGGCATTTTTTTTCCAATATTTGTTATTAGTATGCTCACCAATTTTTGAAGTGGTTGCCTAACATAATAGCATTTTTGCCGCCCTAGTTCAATTAAGTTCAATACGAGAAGGATCTGTACCTCTCCAATACTACTAATAATTTATTATAAACGTGAAAGTTTGTTTGGATGGATGTATGTTTGTTCCTCTTTCACGCAAAAACTACTGAATGGATTTGGTTGAAATTCCGTACATAGATAGTTTATAACCTGGATTAACACATAGGATAGTTTTTATCCCTATTTTATGTTCCTACGGGATTATTTTTGAGTTGTAGCGGGTGAAACCGCTGGCAACAGCTAGTATAATATAATTATATTTGACGTGCCATTGCTTTAACTATTATGAAATTTTGAATTGCTACTAATTTATGTTCTAAAGGCAAAGTTACCATGAACAATTTTGGACAGAACAACTACGAAATTACATTTATATACCTTTCTCATTGGATTCCAATTCCTCCTTCTGCTTGAAGTGATCTTTGACCTTGTTCATAAGAGCCATGAGGTACTCCTTACGGCTCGTGATAGCCACCCACGCCGCGTCACCCTCCCAGTTCAGACTTATCAGAAGTCTGAAACACAATAACTTTAATATTATCACACGGAACAAATATTTGTATGTCCTACAAATACTTGTTTTGGGTCTAGTGTTTATGTATGTAAATTAAAATATTTTTTAATGCATCCCTGATACAGGACTTTCCTAGTTTTTTTTTTTAATTTTTACCCGACTGCGCGACACAAAGGAGGGTAATGTGTTTGTCAGTCTATGTATGTATGTATGTTTGTTTCTATGTGGCGTTCTAGAGACCAAATACGTAGGCCGATTTTGATAATTCTTACGTCAATCGATTCGCCTTAACCTTGCGAGTGTCACTAAAGACATGACAGTAATCAAAATTCACCACAGCGACAACCAGACGCCATAATTTGTCAAAATTGAAAAAAAAAAATCGATGAACTATGTCAAGTGGGGTGTCGTTGAATAGGTATTTTAAAATCATTTTTAGGTTTCTTTTATCATTTTTCATTTTAAGTAATATTTTATTAACAACCTATTTGCCCTTACCTGCATGGAACTGGATACTTTCAAAATATAACAAAGTCTTACCTGATATATTTGGTCTGCTCCTGAACATTGATAGGCATGGTTTTCATTCGAGTGTACAACTTTTCTTTCAAATCTTCTATTTTCTTGTCAATTTCAGCTAGAATTTTTTGGAATAACTGTAAAGAATATATCAATTTTTATTCACACATACTAATTAAAAAGATTTTTAATTTTTATTAGCTTTGCCCAGCACTGAAACAATTTTTTCAGGTAAAAGCCAAATTACATTTTTTTAAGAAATAGTGTTTGTTGCCCAAACCGCTGAATAAATTTTGATGAATTTCGGTGCAGAGATAGTTGGGACTGTGGAGATGTTTATAAGCTCTGCTTAAAATTTGAAGGGGGAGAAATAGTGGAGAATAATAATATTAAACCATTAAAAGAAAAAACAAACCTTAACATCAGTATTACCAAACAAATTCTTCACTCTAGTATAATCATTGACAACTAGATCATACTCCTTCTTCCTAATATTCCTGTCTATGGATGCCGGCAGTTGGAACAGAAACTTGTGACGCGTCAACAAGGAGAGCGCCTCGCGGGTCTTGTCGGCATTCTCTTTGCGAGACAATATCTCCGAGAAGAGAGAGTCGGCTAGAGTTATTGATTCTGAAATTGTGAAAGAGAAATAGATGTAGGTAATTCATATTCCACCGCGACATTGTGAGACTGTCAGCGAATAACGATCAAGGCCTGGTGAAAAACGAGTAGTAGTAGTCTAACTGTGAGATGGGCAGTGACATTACCGGCAGAGCTCAAGTCCTACCCAGATATAGCGGAAAGGACTATCTGACTCTTATTAACTAAAAATCCACCCTATTCCTCCAAATGCCCTTTACTTTCCAGGGACGCGAAAACCTGCTTAGACACCGACAGTTTGCTGAGAGTTCGGTGACACGCGCATGGTACTCTACGCACCGGCGACACGGGCCTGGTCCTTGATCACCGCAAGCCCTCAAGCATGCTTTTCTAAAAGTAACCCATTCACTCTTGATTTACAAATATTATACTGTTCATTATAAGATTCCTGATATCACAAAGATCCGAATGGGGAATTCTACTCCTTAGCTGTGCAGACAAATTAAGTATACATTTTTAGTAAAGACATACTAATCCTTAAGTAAAATAAAAAAAATTAAAAAGCCAGATGCCAATGAAAATCAAGAGCAAGGTCATGGACTCATGTCTTGCCTTCATTAACCTACGCCTGTCAAACGTGGAAATCACACGAAAAGTCAAAAATAAAATCATCTCCTACCAGCGAAGCATGCAGAGAAGTGTCGCAAAAATCAGGAAATGTCAGAAAATTCGTCATACTACCATCAGGCAAAAGACAGGAGTAATAGATGCTCTAACCTACGCTCTAAAGTTAAAATGGAGATGGGCAGGTCACGTAGCGAGAATGAGCGATCAGTGATGGACAATCCGCATGACATCATGGCCAGGTCCGACAGGCACACGGAAAAGAGGAAGACCTGTAACTAGATGGACAGACGACATCACATGAGTTGCAGGGAAGAACTGGATGACAGTAGCCAAAGACCGTGACTGCTGGGGTTCTTTAGAGGAGGCCTTCACCCTCAATATTTGAGGGGTTTCATGCATGCATGCTATTTCTTTCTTAAATTTTTGAATTTAATAATTTAAAAATATTAATAATATTTTTTTTAAAAACATTGTTATAAATAAAAAAATTATAAAAATATTAACATTTAATTAATTAATTACCTAATATTATAGTATAATTAATAATATTGTACATTTTATTCATATTGTTAAGTTAAAAAATACTTTTTTTTAAATTGTAACTTATGAAAATGAAAACTTAACAACAATAATTTTAAGAAATGGAATCAATCTATAATTGTTAATCTTGGTTTATGCATGAAATAAAAGGCTTTTTTATTTATTTATTTTATAAGTAAAATAATCATACCTTCAATAGCAGCTTGTAAACTAGGTAGAGGTTCCTTGCCATTTTTCCTTTCATCTTCCTCATACATGTTCTTGAGCAGAACAAGCCGGTCCAGTTGGTCCATGACAGCTCCGGTGTTAGCCTTCAGAAAACTCAGCTGGCCTTCCTTTTGACTCTCCACCTGGAAATGTCAGGTGCCTTTTTATGTGCTGAATCTTAGCAGTAGATGTTATTATATTGTATTGTTAGGAGCTCGCTTCTCCGCATTTGGACTCGCAGGTGCTCCGTTATGCGTGAGGTTGGAGAGTTGGCTATATGAGCCAACTCAGCTCCTTCCAGAAGCTCAGAAGTCTCCTGGGACGTTCACAGACTTCTTGGAGCGACCTCAGAGTGCCGCAGTTTTGTGCTCATTGATTAGTAGATGTTAACATTTATATCAGAAAACTATAGATTACAAATAGTGTTCAGACTAGAAGTCTTGATGGAGTTCCTTGGTCACTTTTCGTCATACAGATCTATCCTTTGCATGTGTCACATCTTGATATGAGTAGTCATATCACAATGTGGCCAAGTCAAGCGGATCAACAAGAACAACATATTTTTTGACATAAAAATTACTTTGGTCACTCCAGGAGGATACAAAAGAAGAAAAAAATGCATAAAACCACATTTACAATTTTATGGCAACTCATTGGGCTTTTTAGATAGTCACCCTTTAACATTTATAAATGACAAAACAAATAAGGGGAAAATGGAAAATAGTTTTATTGGGCACCTTTCTTTGCAGAAATACCATTCCTGCTTTTAGGTCCTCATAGGAAGTGTTGCTGTGGTGTTCCAGCAGATACCAACCAGGCTGGAAGTTATCATCAGACAGCTTGCCAGATCTGGAACATAATATAATCAGATTTTATGTTTTGCAAGAGAATAAAATAAGGAATAGAGGCTTTTTCCAATCAGAAAAGGTGTGACTTGAAACAAATTCAGTCTTAAATGTAATATTAGCACAAGAGGTAGAATTAATCTAAACATGTAATCTAATTGTCATTGCAGGATGGCTTAATGGACCAAGTTACTCTACTAACCCATCTGGAAACAATTCATGCAGTTCTTCCTCGGGGAACTTGCAGTCATCACCCTCCGTGGACAGCCCCAGTGGGTCAGGTGGGGTGTAGCTAGTGGGCGACATGGGCCTTCGACCCCATGGCAGTGAGGGCGGAGCTGCCTCCTCTACCCACACTGCACTCTCCTTTACTGGCCCTATTGATTCATGGTATCCTGGAAAATAATGTTTCAACTTGAATCATGTTTCAAACAGTTTCATAACATGTTGTTGAGTATAAAGAGAATATGTTTTAATGATACAATTACTTAGCAACTACTATTAGTCTAGAAACCTTGTCTTGTGTCTTCATTTTTATTGACGGTACAGATAGGTATTTAAATAGAAAGAGAATGGAAAAGGCGTCAGATAAAGCACTGAGTACTGTAAAATTAATGCTAAAACTGGTAAAGTATGATTGTTTACCTCTAAACTGCACAGTAGATGTTCCTTCCCCACCAGAACGTGTAGTGACTATGATATCTCCCCGACCCTTGCACGGTCCCGACCGCGCCACTATTTTGTTCTTGCTCTTCCATTCACACGACAGTAAGCAGTCGCAGCCGCATATCTTCAAACCTGCAATCAAAGTCTAATGGTAAGTTACGCCCACCATAAATACAAAGTTTTTGGCAGCATAAAATAACCAGCTGATCGTCAGCATCCACAGTATTATCAATTTTGGTGAATAATAATAGTTTTATAATAACTTACCTATTAAATCTGTAACGCTAGTACCCAGAAATTCTCCACGTATCGTAACCCTAGTTCCTGGAGGACCTTCCTTTGGAGATATTCCTGTTACTACAGGCGGTGGACCCATTTTGGTGCCTAGAAGGGATTCAAATAAAACACTGTTGTATTTTGACTGCTCTAAACGACAGTTTGCTTTTTATTTAAATAGAAATAATTAATACAAAAATATTTTTGAGAAATCGAACTCACAAAACAAATCAAGTGTCAAATTGACTTGACAATGTTAATGTCAAGTCAATGACAAATACCATAGACTTTTTTTTTTTTTGGTATTATTCTTTCCTTCCAATCGGAAAAGGCGAAGGGCTTAAGCCCTTCCTTACCATAGACTATCACCATTTTTTTAAATCGACTAACATTCTCTAGTGTTGCATTGATACATGTTACTAAAACCGTAAAAATAAAAAAAAATCGTTTACAAGTCAAGTGCACAGCTTGGCATAAAAGTCTAGAAAAGGAACTAATTTTTTTGTCTGCTGGCAACGTTTAAAAAGCTATGCATCACATTTGATGTAAACAAAGTTCGCAAGTTTCTAAAATTTATAATTGTGCCATAAAACTAACGTAATAAGTCATAAAAAATGAATAAAACCATTCAAAGTGCTGGTAGCGAGATTATTAATAAAAAGGGCCCAAAACTGTAACTTACCGATCTCAACGATGTTTACCAAAGAACCACTGATATGACAGTTAAGTACAGCTTGGCCAGAACGTCTTGAAACGGAACTAATATTTTTATTTGCTGACAACGTTTTAAAATATTTGATGTAAACAAAGACGCAGGTTTGTAAGATTTATTATTGTGCCATAAAACTAACGTAATAAGTGAAAATAAATAAAATAAAATCATTCAAAGTGCTGGTAGCGAGAAGACAGTGGCAACTTCCGGTTTTCTACTGTTTTTTACCAAGCTGTAACTGTTTGTCTTGTTATTTGTAGATGAATCAAGTGTTAATTAATTAACCCCATGCTGTTTTGAATAGCTTGCATAGGAAATAAGTGAAAATTCGAAAAATAATCATCGAACAGTTTAGTCTTTGTCGAGCACATAGGTTATGTTTAGGTACATTTTGTCTGACATTACTTTGGTATAGCGCGTCAGATTAATGTTGATACTTGAATGGTACAATCGTACAAGTCGTACTCTGCAATATTAAAATGTTAATTTAAATTCGATTTCTACACAACTTTATTGTTGAATGTGATTAGAAGGTGATAACGATGTTTATTATCTATATCATAAGTGGATTGCCCATTCTAGGCCCTCAGTGGACATTAGACTAGAGAAAAAAATACTACATGCATTAGATTTGCCAAAAAAAATAGGTATTTACGTTTTTCCTTTCATGTATTTTCTTCGTTCATACCCTCTTTTTAAACAACCACAACTCTTGGACAAAATTATTCTTAAGTAATACATTAACATCCATCCTTAATGTGGCCCTGGATGACTGAGCGTGGCTTTAAGCCACCCTTCCAATTCGTTTTGGTGGGCTCGGTGTCCGCAAAATTTCCAGTATTAGCTTACCTCCTGTTCCTGTCCTCTGTGCACAGCACTGAAAAGCTGGCCAAGTAAATTTTATCTTTCTCCCTGGTCCCTGTTTGACCGATGCCGAGGACGCCTGGAAAGTGGCTTGCCCAGATACGGATCGGCCCGTGAACCCGATTTCCCAGAGATAGTGGGATGAGCCGCTTTGCAGGTTGGTACGGAATAATCTCCTTTTAATACGTCCACCAATACTGTGGAGTGTGCCCGCCTGCTGGCTGTGGGTGAGTGGGAATCGGGCCTTTGGCTTCAGGCGCTACCTTCACCCAACATAGGTACTATGTTGGGTGATACAACATTCCGAGTCGCTACTTGCCTACGTTTGGGCGCTCCTTTGGTGAAGTAGTCGAGTGCGTCGGGCACCATGGCCTTTCCTGCAGCAGGAGTGCAGGTCGGTTAGCACGACACGCTAGCTTAAATGACATAATCCGTCGTGCTCTTGTCACCGCCCCGAGGTGCCAGCCGTCTTAGAACCCAGTGGCTTGGCATGCGACGCGCGACGATGGGAAGAGACCAGATGGTATGACTATAATGCCATGGAAGTTGGGTAGGCCTTTGGTGTGGGATCAGTGACGGATTGACTACTTGATGCCCTAAGCAATTGAAGCCCTTGGTGCCCCCCTATCCACGGGTTTTTTTTCGTGGTTAAATACATCAATGGGTCCTCCCGCCCAGGGTGGGACGGAGGGACTGTCAGACTTGTACTGAGTAAAATACACGGTGATCCTTCAATAGCCCTTTACGTTCCAGGATTACGGTTACTTAATGAGATGAACCGCGACTCCGGCAGTCTTTCGCCCTCTAAAGGTGGGCACCGTCAGTTTGCTGACAGCTCTTTGAGGTGCGCGCGAGCTCGACTTTATTTTGCACCTTTCTTCTTTAGGCAATATAAAAGATAACCAAGACTACGCACAATGGATTAGCGAGCGAAGCGAGCTAGAAAATTTAAGCAGTTTCAGTAAGTTTTAGATGACATGAGAGTGAGACGTGATGCCCTAAGGACGAATTTTTTTTCCTTCTTCTGGTGCCCCCCCAGACGTGATGCCCTAAGCAATTGATTAATTTGATTAAGGCTTAATCCTGTCACTGTGGGATGCAACATGTGTCGACACCCTTGCGCCATCCATCTTCCTAGTTCAGCGTGTTGAGCTGGCGCCGCTGCTGCATGTGCTGAAAACTCCAAGCGGCGCAAATACATTGGCTTAGCTAGTAGCTATGTGTTTGAGCCAATTGGGGGTGAAGCTCTAGGGCCATGGGTCCGAGTGCCCACAACGTTTTTAAGGATATCGCCAGGCGTTTAGTCGAGTCTTCAGGTGACCAGAGGGTTGGCCTTTTCCTAGGCCAACGAATCAGCATTGCTAAACACTATACAGCGGGAATTTATTAAATCAAATCAAATCATTTATTTGCTATAAACATGGTATACAATGGTGGTAAATAAAATATAGTAAAGAGTTCAAGCATTGATTCTATAATATTAAACAATCGCATATATTCATTACTATCACATTTCGGAGGAATATAAACTACACAACATAAAAACAAACAATTATTTCTCAGGTGCACGGTAGCATAAACAATTTCAAATAAGGCTGAGTTCACATTGGCGATCGGAACGCACTTCAAGTCAAAACTCGGTGATGACGCTAAGAACACTCCTCCTTGTTTGCGCCCGTCTGTCCGATCACACCGTATTATTTTATAATCCGGTGGAATAAGTTCGCCATCATGGATTGAATCATTAAGACCCGATTCTGTGATGGCAAAAAGGTCATAAGAGGATGCCAATGTATGTGTGAAGAAAGTCTTTGTTTTTGTTGTTCGTAAGCCTCGCACAGATGGATAAGAGACGCACAGAACCGAGAGATATGGCGAAAAAAGGGGGAGGCCTATACCCAGCAGTGGGTGATCCCGGGCTGATATGATGATGATGATGATGAAGCCTCGCACATTCTGGTAAAATACTTGAATATTCCTATTGCTGGCTTTGGTTGCCTTGTGTAGATTTACGGGAGTTCCGAAACCACACCCATTGATTGAATTGGGCATTAAGTGGCCAGCAGTCTACGCTATTAATCTTATGAAAAAGTGATTCTGGGACTCCGATCATAAATGACGCATAGTCTCTTATGATTTTACCGGTATGTATGTATGTATGTTTGTCTGTTCCCTCATAACTTCTAAACTATTTATCACTACATGACAAATGAGGTGTCGTTAGATGCGTTGCAGTTGTCCGCTGGTTATAGGGTAGGTGACGTGTCACCAAATCCAATATGGCGCCCTCTAGGGAATGTAAAGTCGTAACCGGAAATAAAAATCGCACAGTATCGACATGGGGTATGAAATTAAATATATTTTAAATATGCTTGATAAGCACATTTGAAATATATACACCGTGTTCCGGACGATATACATAAACTTCGACCAGATGTTCAAACCACGGAAGTAAGCATTTTTCATTATGGACACATTAATAAATTCTTATTTTTTATTTTTTGTTAATTTTCATACAAACTAAATACCTAGACGTAAATAACCCGATATGCATGCCTCTTTATCCGAATTGGCAACGTCATTCATAACATTTGGCGGGCTGAAACAAATGAAATGCAAATAGTATTTGATAGATTTCAAATTAAGATACTTTCTCACTGCATAGCTCAATTAAATTTCATTAAATGAAATTACAAATATCTTTGTAACGAAGCCTTTTTAAGTACTACTTCCTTTGTTGGATTTGATTTGTAAAAGCCATAGAAGTATTTGCTAAAGTTTATGGATAACGTGAAGAACACGGTGTATACATAATACTTATAGCTTTAACTAGCTACTTAGCCCGTTTCTAACAGTGTGCAGTGTCAACATGGGTATCAACAATGAAAAGGCTTAATTATTATACTTTGCTTTTATTATTATATCCAATATTATTAGTAATGTAACCCCAAAATGGTGTAAATAAAAAATAAGTTAAAAATAACTAAAACCCGACTACGAAATTAAACGCGCACTGAAAAGAATAACAGAAGAACAATATTCATTTGACCGATATTGTGCTAGCCGTGGTCGTATGCCACCTGCGGTTGTATCACACAATCTTTATTGGTTAGGTGGCATACGACCACGGCTAGCACAATATCGGTGTAATGAATATTGTTCTTGTTTTATTCTTTTCAGTGCGCGTTTTTTTCGTAGTCGGGTTTTAGTTATTTATCTTGGTCGTCTAGTAGGCTCACACCCCACCCCCCCGCTATAGTATCTCGCCTCATTTCCAAACTTGTAACCTACCTAATCATGGTCAGTTAAGCCCATACTTCACAAGCAGGTAGATAATTTTGTTGATCATTACTAAAAAAATATACATACTATTTTTTTTTCTTCATAATAATATTGTGTTATTAATTTCCCAAAAGCACCTAAAGCAAGAAACTTGTGCGTAACTACACGTAACGTAACAAAAATATAGGCCGGTTTCAGTGCTTGACCGACCGTCGGTGCGTACCATCGGTCCTGACGATACGCATAACCGATCGTCAGTTTGTAACGTTCAGTGCTGTCCTGACCAAGCAAACAGGCCGGACTGGTACAGTCACAAAAATGGACGCGTTTACAAATGTTTTAATTGCTGCTACCTATATTTTTTCGTTCACTCTGCGACTGTTCATCTAAATTCGGAACAAGATGTACAAACTATTTGTATAACAATTGGCCTTTGTCCCACAGAAGTTCACGAAGTCGAACTTACCGAAATTCGACAATATATGCCATGTCTGATCATAATTAGGTACTTAAATCACTAAAAAGTAAAGATAAAATAATCAAACAATATTATTGAAGTTTTGAACTAGTAGGTTCGATTATTTTTACGATGATACACGCATCCGTACGGTCGGTCCACCGATCGGTGTAGCACTGAACGCGTTCATATGTTTCCATAGCGCGTCGGTCGACCGACGGCACGCATGCGGACGCGCTCGACCGACGGTCCTCGTACGCAGTGCGTAGCAATATACGCGTGCGTACGGTCGGTCGAGCACTGTGACGACTTGTGAATTTTCATACAAATGAGAAGCGCGACCGATGTACGCACGGACGGTCGGTCAAGCACTGAAACCGGCCTAAGGAGACGGAGCGCGTGCGGAACGCACTTGCAGTTTTATGCCTACACCGCGGAGTGAGCCAGGCCTAGTTAAGGCGAAAGGATACACCAAACTACAAAATTGACCTCTCTTTGAAAGACCACTAAGCTACTAGATGGATGGACCAAATCATATTAAAAAACTGGCCAAGTGCGAGTCGGACACGCGTGAAGAGGGTTCCGTACGATGTTACCTATCACGTTTTTTTAAATCTGACCCAAATTGGTACGCAAAATTTTGAGTGATTTACCATGTTACTTTAATATCATGGACTTCTTATAGGTTTTCCTATAATCTATAAGTAGAAAACTAATTTCTGTATTTTTTTCATAATTTTAGGTTCAGTAGTCTCGGAGATAAGGGGGGGGGGGAATGGTCAATGTTCGTCTACTTTCTTGAATAACTTGTAAACTATTTATTTTAAAATTACAAAAAAAAATCACTTAAGATTGTCTCAACAAGACCTTTCATTTGATATGTCACACGATGCAGTTTTCAATATTTTTTTTTAATTTTCCTCTTCCCCCCCAAAAATTACCTCTATGGACTTTTTATAGGTTTTTCTATAATCTATAAGTAAAAACTAATTTCTGTATTTTTTTCAAAACTTTAGGTTCATTAGGAAATTTCGTCTATTTTCTTGAATAACTTGGAAACTATTTAATTTAAAATTACAAAAAAAAAATACATTTACGATCTTCTCAACAAGGCCTTTTAGTTGATATGTCACACGATGCAGTTTTCAATAAAAAAAAAATAATTTTCCCCTTCCCCCCCAAAAATTACCTCCCACATACAGATTTTATCTATTCACATCACACCTCTGTGCTTGGGTCACAGAAATTGATATGTGTACCAAAGGAGAAAGAGCAGCCGACTACGGCACTTGGTTGCGCTCCTTTTTGACACTTAAAGTAGTGAAAATTGGACACAAGTAAGGGTTATTGACATACATGAAAGCAAAGTTAAATACAGATTGATATTTTGTGGGTGTTTTCCAAAAAACAATACTTACTCAGGGTATTATTTGAGGTTATATTAGGCGTCAAAACAATATATTACAACTATTTAAAAAGATTAACCATAGCATGTGTTGCCTCTCTTATTTGGCGATTAGGCAGTGGATGCGATAATAACAAAACACAGTTCACACAGCACGACACATTGTTTAGTATCCAGTAGAAATCAACGTAGACGTATAAATTCACTATAACAGGGCACTACAAAAAGAGTCCAATTGCTCAATGTATATCAACGTGGAGGTATCCTCAAACTCTACTCGACACGAATATAAGTTTACTAGCAGAGAAAGGCAAGAAATAGTAGTTCGCCGGTAATAAAGAAATCAAAACCAAACAAACACGAAAATCATGAGTTTGACTTTGACAATCAGTGTTGCCAGTATGATTTCCCAAAAAAGGACGGTTGGCTTTCTGAAAAGGTACGGTTTTTAACTTCAAGGTACGGTCGGGCCGAGATTACTTCTGCAAGAACTAGATCAGTTTTTTTCTTTTTCTATAATTTTGCTAGAATTTTGACAAAAAGCTATAGTTTACTCATATTCTACAGCGAAAACAAGTTGTTTGTCAAATAATTAATAAAATAATGTTTTAGGAACTAAGGAAATTCCATGCCAAATGTGACAGAAAGTTGAAGAAAGTATGAGTCTCATTATATTCTATTAGTTTCTCGACAGACTGTAATATAATAATAATTTAACTTACCACGAGTTTATAAATAAATAACTTGCTATTACATGCTTGAAGCTCCAATAGTTTGGATATGTGTCATTCTGTCTGTAGATATTCTTTGGTTCATTCCAAAATACTTTTTTTTTGTTTTTTTTTTTGCCCTATGTTGTGAAAAATATATCACTAGTATTGAAAAGGTACGGTCTACACACAGGTACGGTTGTGGTACGATTGTGTGATGAATAGTACGGAAAACCGTACTTTTTGGTACGGTCTGGCGAGGGTCTGGCAACGCTGTTGACAATTGACACCATAGACACATGACTGACATTTCTTGGAATAGTGCTGTGACACATCAGTCATTGCGACATCTTAATATAATCGATTATATCTTTACTTTTTTTATAAGACCTCAATATGGGTTATCATAAAATAAATCATATTAGAGTTTATAGAACAGCAATAATAACAGCTTTTAAGGTGGTCTTTAGGGACACTAGTACATTTTTTAATTGTTTTACGACTATGTTCTTTGTTTAATCGATCGATTCTGGTAACGTAGCCCTTCACTATACCGCAACAAAAATATAATAGTAAATACTAATAATATTGAATATAAAACCCCACCAATGTTTTAAGTGAATTTATGCTAAAACAAATTTAAAATAATAACATTAATTATAGATTTGCTTATGTGATCATACGCCTCAAAAAGCGAAACCATGAGTGCCCATTCTCCTTTCAACTCAATCGGTCTAGTAGATTCGGAGATAATTGACTGTAAGCGACAGACAGACGGGACACACGAGTGATCCTATAAGGGTTCCGTTTTTGTATTCGGACGTACGGAACCCTAAAAATACCTAATACGCATAACATATTATTTGACTTTAAATTTAATGTTTAATTTTTTTATTATTTTTCATACTTTAGTCGGAAAAAAATCGAATATATCCTCTTTATAAGTACGAGTATTTGTAATAATTTGCTAACTGCTTTGAAACAACTGACGCGATTTAAATATTTATTTCACAATATTGTAGACAATTTATTGCTTTATTAAATTTATGGTCAACATTTTACAAAATTATTATTTAAATCAATAATACCAATACCATACTATTACAGTCGCGCCCGGCGTTCGCGGCTTCGCGCTTACTCAGGGGTGCGTTTAAGTCGATTATCCAGGTTAAAATTTATACTGACACCCCGTTCAAGCACACCGCGAGGTGAAAAATTAAACTGACTAAAATTTAATCTGCCCCGTTCACGGTCGTCCGGTGGTATAAGTTTTCGCCTGACTGGGATAAATTTTAGCGACCTTTTTACAGCTTGGCAAGAACGTCTTGAAACGGAACTAATATTTTTATTTGCTGACAACGTTTTAAAATATTTGATATTTGATGTAAACAAAGACGCAGGTTAGTAAGATTTATTATTGTGCCATATAATAACTTTTTAACAAAAAAATCAAACCGACGAAAGATTGAACTGAAAAGCTAAAAATAAATTTTGAGGCGGCGCCAAACAAACATACAAACATGTACCTAAATTAATTATTTGAAGCGAAGCATAATTTTATTGTAGCTAGGTTGCTTTTCGTTGATTGTTTCTTTGGCGCCGCCTCAAAATTTATTTTTAGCTTTTCAGTTCAATCTTTCGTCGGTTTGATTTTTTTGTTAAAAAGTTATTATATGGCACAGGCTTTTTAGTTGTATACCATGATTAGAGTGTTTAACACATGGAAAAACCCGTCTTCCCTTTTGTCATTGTCAACGTAACCGTCACAGTAATTAGTATTAACTGTTGAGGACCTGTAACTTGCAACTAAAAACTCCACTCTCAGACTGTCAACGACTGTCAAATCCCAACTATGTTTAAAGTTCTTATCATGATGAATGAAATGAGCCCAAATACGATATAGTTGCTGTTAACTGTTGAGGATCTCTTGCTACTGCCTTCTGTCCTCATCATCAGACCCTCGATGACAATTATACTCCAGCTAGATCTAAAATTTTCATCAAGACTAATGAAATGAGCCCAAACACGATATAGGTGCTGTTAACTGTTGAGGACCTCTTGCCCCTGCTTTCCGTCACCATCCTCAGACCCTCGATGACAATGATACCTCAGCTGGGTCTAAAGTTCTCATCAAGCTGAGTGAAATGAGTCCAAACACGATATAGCTGTTGTTAACTGTTGAGGAACTCTTGGGACTGACTTCACAACATAACAGGGATCTGGAGTTGATCTGATGATGGTGACACCATCATGTTATCTTCTCCACATCTCTGCTATATAGTAATGTCCTCAGAACTACATATGTTAACTTTATTTCAAACGAATCGGTTCACAACTGAAAATTCTGTAGGAAAGTTGACAATCAATTCCTTTTTTTCTACCCTTAGAGGCCGATTTTAGTTTTGAAATTAAAATGGGACCAACTTTGAGATATACTCTTTCCAACAAAAAAAGAATTTTTGAAATCGGACCACGCTGGGAAAAGTTATGCGTGGTCATACATAAAAAAAAAAAAATAAAAAAAAAAAATATACATGTCGAATTGAGAACCTCCTCCTTTTTTTTCGTCGGTTAAAAACTATCGTAATAAGTGAAAATAAATAAAATAAAATCATTCAAAGTGTTGGTAGCGAGAAGACAGTGGCGACTTCCGGTTTTCTACTGTTTTTTGCCAAGCTGTACCTCGCTAAATTTTATCCTGCTGTCAGATTGACATTGAGTTTTGTTGTTAATGCTCGATTCGCGCCGTAAAGACGAATATTTTTATTTTAGAGAGTACCTAATTCATCGTCTCGGTGAATATTATTTGTGGATCATGGATATAATTAATATGACACCGGCAAATTGATTTTTCATGTTCCGGTTCATTTTTACTGTGTAATAATATTGAGATCACAAGTTAAATCCTAATTTTACGGAGATTACAATGTAATATTCGGACTGTTAAGTTGAATTTAATTGTTATTTGTTTGATAAACTGAGCTATCAATTGAATTTGACAGCTAACATTGACAGAAACCCATGACTCCGTTCAGCGAACCCTCGCTAGTTTAATTTTTATCCGGCGAAAATTTCGCCGGCGTACTTAAAGTTAAACGCACCCCAGACGCGAAGGGCAGTTTTGGCCAGTCTCATCCTAGCGTTCGCACGAGAAGGCTTTGCGTTTTCTTTGAGAAATTTGCGTTATAAGAGTGAACAGTGCAAACAGTACGTTTGGTACAGAAGTAAGGTTGAGCCATTTAAAAATCGGACATTTCGTTTGGACGTTTATGTAAATATTTTGTATTAATGTACAAATACTATGTGAATAATTAGTAATCATAGACGTCGTAGTTGACGGGAGCTGGTCTAAGCGAACTTATAAAAAAATACTTAAAAAAAAAGTAAAGATAAAGACAATGAATAATGCTCAAAGAGGTACTAACACTTTTAACACTTATGGCTCAAGCATGAAGTAATTCAAAAATTTATATTATAAATATATCACAGCAATTTAAGTTAGCCCAACTGATATATTTTTGCTTAGTGAGATCGAAGAAAAACAATCCTCGAAAGGAAAGTTACAATATTACAATTTATCTGATATCAGTCATTTTATGAAACTGTTAAAACTCGTCTAAATGACAAAAAGAGATATATTTTTCAATCATTTCAACATACAACTTTATACACAGTAATAGTTGGCTTAGAGGCGGTCAATGTTTAGTGATGCGCGAGAAATGGGCGTGATGAGGCGAGCGTGACTGGCAACGGAGGAGCGCAGGTGCCGAGAGAGTGACGTGGCGGACATGTGACGCAGACACTAGGTGGACAGCGCCAGCTGCAGCGAGAGAGTGACGTGGCGGACATGTGACGCAGACACGTGGACAGTGCCAGCTGCAGCGAGAGAGTGACGTGGCGGACATGTGACGCAGACACTAGGTGGACAGCGCCAGCTGCAGCGAGAGAGTGACGTGGCGGACATGTGACGCAGACACTAGGTGGACAGCGCCAGCTGCAGCGAGAGAGTGACGTGGCGGACATGTGACGCAGACACTAGGTGGACAGCGCCAGCTGCAGCGAGAGAGTGACGTGGCGGACATATGACGCAGACACGTGGACAGCGCCAGCTGCAGCGAGAGAGTGACGTGGCGGACATGTGACGCAGACACTAGGTGGACAGCGCCAGCTGCAGCGAGAGAGTGACGTGGCGGACATGTGACGCAGACACTAGGTGGACAGCGCCAGCTGCAGCGAGAGAGTGACGTGGCGGACATGTGACGCAGACACTAGGTGGACAGCGCCAGCTGCAGCGAGAGAGTGACGTGGCGGACATGTGACGCAGACACTAGGTGGACAGCGCCAGCAGCAGCGAGAGAGTGACGTGGCGGACCTGTGACGCAGACACTAGGTGGACAGCGCCAGCTGCAGCGAGAGAGTGACGTGGCGGACATGTGACGCAGACACGTGGACAGTGCCAGCTGCAGCGAGAGAGTGACGTGGCGGACATGTGACGCAGACACTAGGTGGACAGCGCCAGCTGCAGCGAGAGAGTGACGTGGCGGACATGTGACGCAGACACTAGGTGGACAGCGCCAGCTGCAGCGAGAGAGTGACGTGGCGGACATGTGACGCAGACACTAGGTGGACAGCGCCAGCTGCAGCGAGAGAGTGACGTGGCGGACATATGACGCAGACACGTGGACAGCGCCAGCTGCAGCGAGAGAGTGACGTGGCGGACATGTGACGCAGACACTAGGTGGACAGCGCCAGCTGCAGCGAGAGAGTGACGTGGCGGACATGTGACGCAGACACTATGTGGACAGCGCCAGCTGCAGCGCCTTCTTGTGCTCGCTGCTGAGCTGCATCAGCACGGCGTTGAATAGCTCCACATTGCTCTGCAACAAGACTGAGATGCGACACTGCGCTTTGCAAACTTAACAAACATATATTTATACGTCGCCGAAGATGCCTACCTGTATTTGCCTGACAAGAGCTACCATCTGCGCATAAACTGGGTTGTCCGATGGTACTGCGTCTCTAAGGAATGCCTCTGCAAGTGTAGCAATAACGTGTTTAGGAGCGTCGGGTGACGCGAGCGCCGCGTGCCCACTTGCTGCTAGTTCACACAGCAGAGAGTACACGTGTAGCGCTGCTTCTGCGTCTTCTGTTACTGGCAACCACGTGAGCCTGTCGAATTGAAAATTTGTTTTTAGTACTTTGTGTTTAATAAATAATGATATTGTTTAAACCGCGGTGCATACTGACCAGTGCTTAATCATTTCATCCCTGTCGATCTGCGAGTGGTTATATTTGATGATTTTAGCGACGGCGGAGATGGCATTCTCGGTAGCGCTGACGTTCTCTAGTGCGCGCGAGTTGGGCTCGCTGACGAGCGCAGCCAGCAGAGGAGCGGAGCGCGCGGCGGCGGGCGCGAAGGCGGCGCCGCCGAACTGAGCCAGCACGCCGCAGCCGTACGCCGCCGCCTGCCGCACCTCCGCCTCAGCCGAGCGCAGCCCGCCCAGCATCGGCTCCAGGAAAATGTCTTGGTACTTTATACATGCGGGACCTAAGGACATTCCACTTAGTAATATGTCTTGGTACTTTATACATGCGGGGCCTAAGGACATTCCACTTAGTAATATCTCAATCGTCATTTCTCCACTGTTCCCACCCTAGATAGTCTAACCAAATGTCAAACTCTCGGCTACCTTGCTAGTCTGACGCAACCTAATATTACTCTCTTTGTCTTCACCCCAGTTGACCCGGGAGAGATCAAGAAGATTATCCTATCCATTAAGTCCAAAGCTGTTGGTTGTGATAATATCAATCGACACATGATCGTGACGGTTCTCGACCAGCTCCTTCCTGCCATTTCCCACATCATTAACTTTTCCCTTTACTCCGGAGTTTTTCCTTCCATGTGGAGGAAAGCCCTTGTCCGCCCATTGCCTAAAATTCCTAATCCCACTCTCCTTAGTTACTTTCGACCTACTTCTATTCTCCCCTTTTTGTCCAAAGTACTTGAAGCTGGGGTGCTAAGACAGGAAACCTCCACGTGCGCCCGTGGACTGGAGTTCCCTCTCGGATACGTCCGGGGGGAAGACCAGTTTTTCGGGCCGGTGCGCCCTGGGATGCGGACAAAAACTCTCCTTAGGCACTGTGTGCCTAAGGGGTTTCTTTGCCCGTATGCAAATAGCCTGTCGGGTGGACGCTCCAACGCGTGTCCCTCTGAACAGCAGAGGGCACAGCGGCGGAGCGGGCTTGCGGACGGTGAGTAATGGGTATGCTCGCCGTCCGACCAAGGACCAAGCCCGGGTCGGTGGCGCGTCGTGTTTCACGCGTCACCGACGGGGCCCCTTATGGGGCCAAATGCCTGCCGGGGTCGCGGATTTTTCTTAATCCAGGATACCGTGGCCCCGGAACGTAAAGGGCATCCGACGGAACACGGGTGGATTTTAGTCAGTAAGAGTCTGACAGTCCCTCCCGCCCCACCCAGGGCGGGAGGACTCATTTGATGATTTTGCCACCCTAAAAAAAAAAAAAAAAGTACTTGAAGCTTGTGTTCACAAACAATTCTCCTACTTCATCTATCAAAACGCTCTCATTAATCCACTCCAGTCACTAGTCCGGATTCAGGCCCGGGCATAGTACCGCTACAGCTCTCCTTAAAGTGCCTGACGATATAAGGCGCGGTATGGAATATACTAAAGTTACGGTTTTAGTATTGATTGATTTTTCCAATGCTTTTAATACCGTCAGTCACGAAGTCCTTTTATCCATCCTGTCCTATCGTATGGTATCTCACGAGGTTCTGGAATGGTTCTCATCCTACCTTCAGGGGCGTCGGCAGTCAGTTCTTGCTGGTGATTCATCATCCAGCTGGCGTGATCTTGCAGCGGGCGTTCCTCAAGGCGGTATTTTATCTCCTCTTCTGTTCTCTATTTTTATAGATCCCATTACCACCGAACTTCAATGTGCGTATCATCTTTATGCTGACGACCTGCAACTCTACTGTCAGGCGGGTGTTGATAGCTTATATGACGCTGTTGAGGACATAAATCGGTATCTAGGTATAATCAACGATTGGTCACATCGTTTCGGGGTGGCAATAAATCCTAGTAAATGTCAGGCTATCGTTATAGGGAGCCCTTATAGCTTGCGTAGGCTGACTAGTTTAACGGTACCACCTGTTACCTTTGACGGGAAAATCATTCCATTTAGGTCCGACGTCATAGATCTGGGTTTGCATGTTGACACCTGCCTTGACTGGCGTAAGCAGGTTGCAGCTGTCAGGCCTGTTGGTCTAGTGGTTAGTGACCCTGACTGCTATGCCGGAGGTCGTGGGTTCGATTCCCACCCAGGACAAATGTTTGTGTGATGAGCACGATCATTTGTTCTGTGTCTGGGTGTAATTTATCTATAATATGTATGTATTTAGAAATATATAAGTATGTTTATCAGTTGTCTAGTACCCATAACACAAGCTCTGCTTAGCTTGGGACTAGATGGCGTTGTGTGATAGTTGTGGAATATTATTATTATTAGTCAGCGGGTCACCGGAACGCTGCGGTCGCTTTATCGTATGAAAAATTTTCTTCCATCTCACATAAAGGCAATGCTTGTTCAATCCCTTATCTTTCCCATATTTGACTATGGTGATGTGTGTTATTATGACCTGAATGCAGATCTCCTCAATAAACTAGACCGACTTCTAAATAACTGCATTCGATTCGTTTTCAATCTCTGTAAGTATGATCATGTCTCTGTACATCGTTCCCTTTTAAAATGGTTACCTATCAGACAGCGCAGAGCGTTGAGGGCTTTGACCACTTTATATTCTCTTTTGGAGAAATCTACCTCTCCTACTTACTTGACTCGTCATTTCCAATACCTATGCTCTGCGCATAGCAAAAATCTTCGTTCTTCCCATAATCGTCTTCTACGATGCCCCTCCCAGCGCTCTGGTTTTCTTAAATCCTCATTCTTGGTACAGGCGGTCTTTCTTTGGAATGCGCTCCCTCTGAACATCAGGACGGCTACCAACAGGTTCACTTTTAAGGTTAAAGTGCGTGAACAACTACTCAAGGAGCTGGCAGATTCCTCTCAAAAATCTTTCATATTGGAACTTTGCCATCTATGTTTTTTTTTTATCTCTCTTTGGTTTATATATTTTGTTGTTGTATGTATCAGTGGCGCAGGGTAAATATTCTTGAAAGGTAAGCCGGACCAAAACGTGAATTCCAGTAACTACAGCTTTGGCCTAATATTAGCCTTTTTACCGACTTCAAAAAAAGGAGGTTATCAATTCGACCCGTATGTATGTAATATTATCAGAACTGCCCAGTTTTCATATATGTTAGTCTATATCAGCGTCTGAGCAAATGTGCCAAATTTCATAAGTGTATGTATGTATGTATGTTTTTATGTTTGTGCACGCATATCTCCGGAACTATAAGTTCGATTTAAGTAATTCTTCACTGCAAGTTTCATCAAAATCGGTTCAGTAGTTTTAGAGATATGGATTTTTTTATGTTGTGACGGATTATAAGATTAGTGCATATTATGTAAGCTCCTCCTTTTTTGAAGTCGGTTAAAAATCTGACTCTACTGGCCAAAACTCCCATTTATTATTTACCCGGGCTCTATTGGACATTAGACGTTTCAGATCTTCGATTTTGACGACTCCGTTGTTGTCGCTGGCATAAGCAACAGGATCCGCGTACGAAGTCGCGGGCAGAAGCTAGTAAATAGTATGTCTGGGTACTTTATACATGCGGGGCCTAAGGACATTCCACTTAGTGATATGTCTTGGTACTTTATACATGCGGGACCTAAGGACATTCGACTTATATATATACGAGTATGTCTAGGTACTTTATACATGCGGGAACTAAGGACTTAGTAATATGGATAAAATTCAACCCTGGGTATGCTAGTGTTGAGTAGTATTGGCTAGGTAGAACTTGCCTCCAAATTCAATGACGTCGTCAAAAATGCATATAGCCCATTGGTGGTCGGAGTAGGGCCGGCCGGGAGCCAGCAACTGCACGAGGTGCGGCAGCAGACTGTCGAGGTGCGGGAAGAAGGCCTCGCGGTACGCCGACATGAGCGCGTGCAGCACGTCGTCCACGCGGGATAGTCCGCACACATCCTCGTTATCCTCGTCCGCTAGCTGCTCTTCTACTACCTGTAACGCAATAAGAAAAAGTCAAACGTACGCCTTGCGATGATTTTTCTTATGACATATTCATTTTATACTGTCCCTACACCTAGAGCAAGTTAAATTCTGATGAAAAGATTACTAATAAATTAGTTTGTTTGTTTGTTTGCTATTTAGGCCCTTTTATCAAGTTAAGTGGATTCACCTCATCGTAATCTTCGTCGGCGCGCTTTTGACGTCGCTCAGTAGCACGTTCGAAATGTTCTGTAAGTAGCTTGTTGAGTATGCGCAGCACTTCGGCCATCATTTCGTCTGGGAGACAACCACCTCCCAACAGCTCAATACACTAGAATCATAAGAATGAAATAAATTATAGCGTAAGTAGACGATTTTACGCTGCATGCTTGTTTAGAAATATGCCTGTACAAACCTTAGCGAGACTGTTGAGCAGCTCAACTTGCACCTCTTGCTCTGGTTCAGAGTCGATGGCCTTGAGCAACTCTGGCAAGATGTACGCCCACATGCCCTGGATGTACTGCGGGCCGCGGATGCGCGCACACTCCAGCAAGTACGGCAGAGATTCGGCCGCGGCCGTACGAACATTATCGTGGAAGTAGAACTTCAGCATAGGCACCATTAGATTGACAACATCTTCGGCGTATTCCGCGAATTCTTCTTTAAGCTCGCGTGCATAACATACGAGCATGTCACATGCTGATGCCTTGTCTTCGAGACCTGGAAATAAAAATACATTAAGTAATTCAAAAATATTTTCTATTTTTGTCTTCCTTTTAAGATTCGTGAAGGCAAAGCTACAAAAAAATCCTGTTGATCAAACATCACAGTCACGATGGATAAACATACATTTATTTTACACTAGCTGCTGCCCGCGACTTCGTACGCGGATTCTGTTGCTTATGCCAAAATGTCAAAATCGAACATCTGATAAGTCTGATGTCCAATTTCAAGAGCCCGGTTAAAAAAATAAATGGGAGTTTTGGCCTGTAGAGTCAAATTTTTATTCATCATCTAAAATTAGTTCTAAACTGTTACAGCCTTTACTGCGTGGAGGTACTCCCAGCTTATGTTATTTTAAAATTATACAGTGAAATTAGTGATAGCTTTGATTTCCACATCAGGTGTTCCAGATCTTCAATTTTATACGTCAACAGAAAGTGCTCATCACGCAGAACAACTCTTGCTAAGACGTCATTCCTATACTTATATGTTATAGTGTAGCTGGGCTCTTGGTGTCCCACATCAGGTGTTCCAGTACTTCAATTTTATACGTCAACAGAGAGTGCTCATCAGGCTGAACAACTTTGCTAAGACGTCATTCCTATATTAATTTATACATTCACTGGTTTCTTTTAAAAGATTAGTCATAAATCATTTCCTTTCTCTCTAATGTATATATATAAGTATTTAAATGTGTATGTGTATTCTATATTACAATCAACATTTATGTGTATTGTATTTATTTTATAGGTAATCTGATAATTGTTGTGCATCACTGCCTACCCTCTTGTTTTGATTAAAGTTCTTTAAGTCCATCCTAAGGTTGTCTGGAAGATATCGCTATTAGCGATAAGACCGCCGTTGTACCCTTAAAATTATAAATTTTGTAAGTTTGTATTCATTTTGGTGTACAATAAAGCATATTCTATTCTATTTATAGTGTAGCTGGTCTGTAGGAGTTCCACATCAGGTGTTACAGATCTTCAATTTTTATACATCAACAGAGAGTGCTCATCAGGCTGAACAACTTTGCTAAGACGTAATTCCTATATATGTTATGTTATGGTGTAGCTGGGCTCTTGGTGTTCTACATCAGGTGTTTCAGATCTTCAATTTTTATACGGAAACGGACGGAGAGAGTGCTTATCAGGTTAAACAACTCTTGCTAAGACGTCATTCCTGTAGGTATATGTTAGTGTAGCTGGGCTCTTGGTGTTCCACATCAGATGTTCCAGTTCTTCAATTTTTATACGGCAACAGAGAGTGCTTATCAGGCTGAACAACTCTTGCTAAGACGTCATTACTGTATATGTTATAGTGTAGCTGGGCTCTTGGAGTTCCACATCTGGCATCTTCAATTTTTATACGTCAACAGAGAGTGCTCATCAGGCTGAACAACTTTGCTAAGACGTCATAATTATGTTATAGTGTAGCTGGGCTCTTGGTGTCCCACATCAGATGTTCCAGATCTTCAATTTTTATACGTCAACAGAGAATGCTCATCAGGCTGAACAACTCTAGCTAAGACGTCATTCCTGTCTAAGTTATAGTGTAGCTGGGTGCTTGGAATTCCACATCAGGTGTTCCAGATCTTCAATTTTTATACGTCAACAGAGAATGCTCATCAGGCTGAACAACTCTAGCTAAGACGTCATTCCTGTATATGTTATAGTTTAGCTGGGCTCTTGGTGTCCCACATCAGGTGTTCCAGATCTTCAATTTTATACGTCAACAGAGAGTGCTCATCAGGCTGAACAACTTTGCTAAGATGTAATTCCTATATATGTTATAGTTTAGTTGGGCTCTTGATGTCCCACATCAGGTGTTCCATATCTTCTATTTTTATACATCAACAGAGAGTGCTTATTAGGCTGAACAACTTTGCTAAGACATAATTCCTATATATGTTATGGTGTAGCTGGGCTCTTGGTGTTCTACATCAGGTGTTCCAGATCTTCAATTTTTATACGGCAAACACAGAGAGCGCTTATCAGGCTGAATAACTCTTGCTAAGACGTCATTCCTGATGACATAGTGTAGCTGGGCTCTTGGTGTTCCACATCAGATCTTTCAGAATTTCAATTTTTATACGGCAACAGAGAGTGCTTATTAGGTTAAACAACTCTTGCTAAGACGTCATTACTGTATATGTTATAGTGTAGCTGGGCTCTTGAAGTTCCACATCAGGTGTTCCAGATCTTCAAATTTATTCTCTCAGCAGAAAATGCTCATCACGTGGAACAATTTTTGCTTTGGCACCATTTTTGTATCTCTTATAGTTTAGCTGGTCTGTTGCAGTTCTGCACCAGGTGTTCAAGTTTTCAAGATAAATCCTATCCTATCGGTCTTACTACAAAAAGAACGTTAAACACAGATTGAACATGCGTTTAAGTAAAAAAGTGTCTAAAGCCTTAAACCATGTTTAGGAGCTTTGTACCACAAAACCGATTTTAGGTTTTACTTAGCTAAACATCTGTTCAACGTCTGTTTACTGTAATCATTTCTTTTATGTAGCAACATTGCAAAGCATTCACTCAAATTTTCCATCATTTGTTCTAATACACTTCATTTTTTTTTATGCAGATAACATCCAAATAAATTGCATATTCTCGGCAAAGCGGACTTTTAAAATAACAAAATGGTGATTATCACAAAACTCAGATACAAATTTAATGGTAAAATTATATTAAATATACACGGAAATCAACAAAAATCATTTATATTAAAAAAAAAACGGAACGACAGTCCTTGCGTCAGTGTAACTCACAGGTGTCACCGTGTCACTGTGATTCTGTAAAGTCGTGAAGTCAAATTCATTTCCTAACCGATACCTAATTAAAGTTTCGGTATTTATTTAGCATTATCAGATATACCTATTTGATCTCAATCAATGGAAACCAAGGAAGACAAGAAGAAAAGTCGTCATCGTGGAGACAATTGGACCCAAGACGAGAAGGTTTGTTTAAACAATTACGATGCATCTCAACATTACGATCAATATTGTATTCAAATTCAACATTTCTATTCTTTTAGGATATTTTATACAAATAATGAGCGAATCTTCTCAAATTATCGAAAATAAACACACAGACACAAATTCAAATAAAAAGAAGAATTTGGAGTGGATAAAAGTTCAAAGCAAGCGAGTATTTTTCATTTTTGTGAAATGTTATGCCTACAGGTTAACAACTTTATACCTATATACGGTCTAGCCATGGGAACGAGCGACGCAAATGTGTCTGTGCGATCTCAAAGCCGTCTCGTCGAAGCGCACATCATAGAGTCCAGCGATGAGATTTCTTATAGAGCGTCGCGCGTCGTGCCAATCGCCGCTACACGTGGCATGATAAGAACATTTCTATACATTTGTTTTAGTTGCCAGCCGCTTCGCAACGCCGTTCGCACCGCGAAATTATTTGCTGCAGAAAATTTCCTATGCCTAGGCCGTTCTGCCCTGGGATCTGGAGGCGACTGCCCTCCAGCGCGTCTATGAGTGGCGCGTGGAGGCGCAGCGCCGGGGTGTATCCCCGCTGCCTCGAGAAGTCGAGGCGCGGCGGGAAGAGCTCCGGCGCGATCTCAGGGCAGTATGGAGGGGACGACTGTCGCTACCGACGGCCGGGCACGCCGCAATCGCGGCGGTAAGACCCCTCTTTGAGGAGTGGCTGGATAGGAGTCACGGCGTCCTGACCTACCGCATGACGCAGGTCCTCACCGGACACGGATGTTTCGGGAGGTACCTGTGTCTAAGGAGAAAGGAGGAAACGCCTGGGTGTCACCACTGCGAAGATCGCCCGGAGGACACAGTAGAGCATACGGTGCAAGACTGCCCCGCTTGGGCAGAGCACCGACGTGTCCTCACGGCAGCGATAGGCGGAGACCTCTCGCGCCCGGCATTGGTTGCGGCCATGCTGCGGCGCGAGACGGAGTGGGAAGCGGTCGCCTCCTTCTGCGAAGCAGTAATGCTCGCGAAGGAGGAGGCGCGCCGCGAGAGAGAGAGGACAATGTCCTTCCTCCGCCCCACCCGCGGTGGTTGGCGCCCACGGCGACGGACGTCGCAAGACGATCTCCGGCCACCGTAGGCGTGGGCATGCGGGCGGCGAGTAAAGGGCAACTCGCAGCCCGACCATGGACCATGCCCGGGTCGACGGCGCGTTGTGTTCCACGCGCGCCTCAAAGAGCGTCAGCATAATGACGGGGCCCCCTCTCTAGAGGGCCAAAGCCTGCCGGGGTCGCGGGACTTATACCATTACCGTGACCCCGGAACATAAAGGGCTATTGAAGGACACCGTGGATTTTAGTCAGTACAAGTCTGACAGTCCCTCCCGCCCTGCCCGGGGTGGGAGGACTCATTTGATGATTTTACCACGAAAAAAAAAATGCCTAGGCCGTTACTACTTTTTTTTTTTTTTTTTACTGACGCTCTTTGAGGCGCGCGTGGAACACAACGCGCCGTCGACCCGGGCATGGTCAATGGTCGGGCAGCGAGTTGCCCTTTACTCGCCGCCCGCATGCCCGCGCCTACGGTGGCCGGAGATTGTCTTGCGACGTCCGTCGCCGTGGGCGTCCACCACTGCGGTTGGGGCGGAGGGAGGACACTGTCCTCTCTCTCACGCGGCCCGCCTCCTCCTTCGCGAGCATTACTGCTTCGCAGAAGGAGGCGACCGCTTCCCACTCCGTCTCGCCCCGCAGCATGGCCGCAACCAATGCCGGGCGCGAGAGGTCTCCGCCTATCGCCGCCGTGAGGACACGTCGGTGCTCTGCCCAAGCTGGGCAGTCTTGCACCGTATGCTCTACTGTGTCCTCCGGGCGATCTTCGCAGTGGTGACACCCAGGCGTTTCCTCCTTTCTCCTTAGACACAGGTACCTCCCGAAACTTCCGTGTCCGGTGAGGACCTGCGTCATGCGGTAGGTCAGGACGCCGTGACTCCTATCCAGCCACTCCTCAAAGAGGGGTCTTACCGCCGCGATTGCGGCGTGCCCGGCCGTCGGTTGCGACAATCGTCCCCTCCATACTGCCCTGAGATCGCGCCGGACCTCTTCCCGCCGCGCCTCGACTTGTCGGGGCAGCGGGAATTCTCCCCGGCGCTGCGCCTCCACGCGCCACTCATAGACGCGCTGGAGGGCAGTCGCCTCCAGATCCCAGGGCAGTAATCCGGCAAGCAAGTTGGCCGATTCGCCGGCGATCGTGCGGTATCCCTGGATCATTCGGATAGCCATGACCCTCTGGCATGCGACCAACTTTAGTGGTCGCGTCCGGATGCTCAGGGCCCACACGGGGGCCCCGTAGAGGGCCATGGACCGCACGACACCGGCGTACAGCCTACGGCAGGAGGCGTTTGGCCCGCTGAGATTAGGCAGGAGTCGCCTGAGGGCGGCTGCTGCCCGGTTCAGCTTTGGGGCCAAACTCAGGAAATGCTCCCTGAAGTTCCACCGGCTGTCGAGGACGAGTCCCAGGTACTTCATCGTCCTCCCGACGCCGATGCGAACCCCCTCCACCGTTATGTGGGACTCAGACCGTGGCGCGTTAACGCGGCCATGAAAACACATGGCCTCCGTTTTGTGCAGCGCCACTTCGAGTCCCAGCTGCCGGATCCTTTCGACGACTGTCGCAACCGCTTGCGTTGCCAGGTCGGCCGCCGCCTGGTGCGACTCTCCCTCCGCCAGGACGAGCGTATCGTCAGCGTAACATATTACGCTGACGCCGTCAGGGAGGTCGCCGCGCAGCACCCAATCGTATCCGATGTTCCACAGGGGCGGCCCCAAGACCGATCCCTGTGGAACACCGCACGATATCTCTCAGGCCGTTACTACTTAGAGAAGCTATCTAATATTATTTTTTTCTGACAGATTGAAAGAACTGACCGGTAATCACAGAGATGTCCTACAATTAAAAGGGTTGTGAAGGAGAAGAAGGAGTTGGAAATTAAAAGAATAAAAATAGAATAAAATATTTATCTATTAAAAATGTTGATTAATAAAATTCCGCCTTATTATTGTACCCCTCACAGTGTCTCTTGAGGTACGTCGTACGGTTCGCCGACGAACGTAACGGACAACGTCTAAACGCTCCTTCATGTCAATTGCAATGTTGTGCAGTATTGCTAAGGCTACCACAGTTGTTTTCACTGTGCTCAATTTTGTATACATTCCTCTTAAGAGGCAGCGGAATCTCTGTTTCCACAAGCCAAAACATCTCTCCACTGTGTTTCTCGTTCTGATGTGAGCCCGGTTGTAGGCCTCCTCTTTCTCGTTACTTGGATTGAGCAGTGGCGTAAACAGATAGGGAGTACACGCATATCCGCTGTCGCCGAGGAGTCTTCCATGAAATTCCCTATTTTCAAATCGTTCTTTTATAGAACTTTCATTAAAAATTCGGGAGTCATGGACACTGCCTTTCCATCTGGCGACTATGTCCCTGATCTTCAACTTATTATCGCATACTACTTGCACATTTAGCGAAAAATATCCCTTTATGTTAACATATGCTTCACTGAGATCCCCCGGAACCCTTATTATTTTTACATGTGTGTAATCTATTGCATTGGGAAAGTTGGCTATGCTTCTAAAGCCCCTCATGGTATTTTCCTGGTCTTCCAACATAGAAGGCATATTTATAAATAAATGAGCTTGTTTGGCCAAAGCTTCTGCCACCGTTTTACAAATTTTGCTCACTGCTTGCTGTGAAATCCCATGTAAATGTCCGCTATCATCCTGAATCTGAAATAATGATTAATATTACTTAGAAGAAGTGAAAATATATGTAAAACGATTAAAGAAAAAATAGTTGAACACCGATAATGCAATTATGGTACTATGTAAATTCAACATACCCGATGTCGAGCCCAACACCGCAATGCACATGTTACTTGTATTTGTGGATCAATACGATGACCACGAGGATTACTTTGAAGATCGTCTTTGATTAAATCCACTATTTTGTTAGCAAAAGCTTTGCTAAATCTATATTTCTTCCGGAATATTTCGTCACTATAATGTTGAAAAGGATTTACTCTCACACGGTTGGCTCTAGCATATCTGAAGTTGGCCATATTATCTAAATCTGCCAAATCAATCAAATCTGCAAATTCTAGTGCACTCATTTTATTATTATTTTGATAATATCTAACCTCACTGTGAACTTGGTAAAATCAAGTGACTTAACGTTGTTTTAAACATGTTAGACTAGGGATCGCGAGTGTTTAAATTTAGACATAGTTTAGCTAATGTTTTTAACTCTAAACACTGACTAAACACAGATTTGTGGTACAACTTTCTTAAAACACGTGGTCAACATCTGTTTAAGTTTTTTGTAGTAACACAGTATATGTTGGCCAGACTAATACCATGATCGAAGTATACAACACAAAAAGAATCATTCAAATCCGTCCAGTACTTTTTGAGTTTATCCCGGACATAATACAGATTACAGACAAACAGACAAAAATTCTAAAAACTATATTTTTGGCTTTGGTATCGATTGTAGATCACAACCCAAGTATTCTTTTAAAAAATATTCAATGTACAGTTTTGACTTTCCTACCATTTTATTATATGTATAGATGATTGTTAGTATGGATCATGTGTACAGTTTAAAGACAGACGATGGAAGCGAAGACGCGCATAAAAAGCTCCTACTATGATGAAATAATTCATAAATCTTACCGGCAGTCTTGATGCCGAAGTTCTGTTGTTCACCGAGAGTCATGAAGTTCCAGTCAAGGTCGCCTTCGATGGTCTCCAAGTCATCTTTATCGAGTAGTACTACCTCGGGCTTCATGGCAGCTGTGCGCATCACCGGCTCCATCACCATGGGCAAGTATTGAGCGAATTTCTTGCCTGTATAAGGAAAAACAAGAACTTTGTAAATTAATAGTTCTACAGAAAAAATCGTTATAGAAAATTACTAGAAAGAATGTAATTCAACAGTGAAGATATTTTTATCTTGAAAAATGTGTGTCTGTTGAAGGTATAAAGGAAGGAGGTAAGAAGGCAGAAAGCAGAACCAAGGATATTGAGACCATAACCTGTAGATTAACTTCACATACTTTTAGGTGTTTTTATAATGTTTACATACCCATAACCTTACAGATACGTGCCCAGGCGTAGATGAGGTAAGATGTCTGAGGGTCGTCAGCAGGCATCTGTTCGCCTTCCGTGTGTGTCTTCAGAAGCAAGTCCATGATCTCTGAAACGTCAGCTGTGAACTTCTCTTCACCTACGGCCAGACCTAAAAAACAAAAAGACATTTTGATACAATTGATACAAAATAATATTAAAAATCATTACATAACATCTTGTAAAATTCTCTTGTTCACAGTGGTAACTTCGAATGTTTGGCTCAAATAAGTACAAAGTTAACTAACCAAGTATACTGACGCATTCGATAGTCTTCCCGCGAAGCATCTTGAGCTCCTCTGTGGTGGCGTTGGCTATGATATACTTGAGGCAGGGCATGAGGCGGTCGTAGTATACCACGAAGTCTTTCTCCACTGTGTCGGCGACCGACGCGATTGTGGTTATTAGTTGTTCTAGCACCAGTTTCGTGCCGCGTTCCACTAGCTATAATAAAAATTTAGATTAGCATTCTTATATTTTAAGATAAAAAGGTCCAAATTTAAAGAAGTTTCCATGTTTGTGAACTGAGATCCATAACTGTCTACGAAGACAGAAACGGAGCAAATGCCACATTTATTCTGCCAATGCTATGGAAGCGATTTAATCTTGAAAATGATTAGGTATCCAAGGGCGTCGCCAAGGGGGGCTGATGGGGGGGGGGGCAGGCGGTTTTTGTATCTTCGGCCGCGAGACGCGTCGAGCGCGGCGACCGATTCTCAAAAATAATCTTAATAGCATGATTCAGTATTCACGCGCGATGGCTTATTAGCATATTTCATGTATAACTTTGGTGTTTTTCCATACCGATTTATATTATTATTTTTTATGGAATAGTTAATGTCAACTTTTTCAATTAGGGATGACTGAGAGTGTTAAAGTAAGAGTATACAAATGTAATCAGAAAGCTTCGAACTGCTATGCTATCGGGAGTTACACGTGTTATTTTCATTTCTGTGTAGCGACGGAAGATTAAAAAACCAACGTTTTTAAATGTCCTAAAAATAACAAAATAACCCTACGGGGCTGAGAGGGGCCACTCAAAACGTGGGGGCGTATATTATTTAAGGGATTATTCATCGGATATATTTACATGACGTGTATAGATCGTGGGTGTAACTTGCAAATATACGACCCCACGTTTTGATTGGCCCCTCTCTCAGCTTTTTTTAAATCTATTAATTATTTTATTATTTTTATCTTTGTTCATCGGGTTTGAAGCTACCCTGAAAATTTCAGCCTGCTAGCTTATCGGGAAGTGCCTCAAAATTGAGTTGCAAAAATCCAACCGGAACGACAAAACGTGGGAAAAACACGCTTTTAGCACGCACTATAAATTATACCAAATCAAATTTAATACACCTAGAACGGGCCCAAAGAGCAGTCTTAAAAGTTGCTACTTTTAGACCATTTAGATATCCTACTCACCAGCTTTACACGGCATGTGAGGTACTAACAATACGCCAGTTATTTGTTTTGAATGTTGTTTTGCATCAGCACAGCGAACTTGATTTTAACCCAGTCCCTTCAGACAACAGAAGAAAGGATTTGGTTTGTGCTAACTCTCAGACTAAACATGCTTACGCTAGACGATTTTATTTCTTTTTAGGAGCCTACTTATATAATAAGTTTAACAGACTGTTAAAGATTTATAATTTAAATAATAAAAACTGTTATTTGCGAATGCAAAAACATTTGGGAACTCTTGATTATACAGACACGGAAAAACTGATGGAAATTTTAACATAACCTTAGTATTTAGTCTTTATAATTATTATTATTACTGTCATTCGCATTATTCGGTTATTTATTTAATCATATTATTAAACAGTCTAATTTTAGTATTTTATACTCAAATGATTTAGTCTTTAAAAGTATTATAATTATTATCTTGTTGTATAAATATCTAATAATGAATTGTCTTTTGACAGGCCTGTTGGTCTAGTGGTTAGTGACCCTGACTGCTATGCCGGAGGTCGTGGGTTCGATTCCCACTCAGGACAAATGTTTGTGTGCTGAGCACGATCATTTGTTCTGTGTCTGGGTGTAATTTATCTATAATATTTATGTATTTAGAAATATGTAAGTATGTTTATCAGTTGCCTAGTACCCATAACACAAGCTCCGCTTAGCTTGGGACTAGATGCGTTGTGTGATAGTTGTGGAATATTACTATTATTATTATCTCTTTATTCATTCTATACACTTATTTGTTAGGTACATTTTTTTACAAAAAAGAAATAATAAAAAAAACATTAAAAAATATAAAAAAAATAGCAGTCCACCAGCATCGGGAACAGGGTCCGGGCTGCCGGTGGTCAGAGCTCCTGAGAGAGGAACCTCCTAACAATACGCGCCGTGTCCAGAAGTACTGCCTTCTGAATCAGGCGCTTGATCCAGCTGCCAAGCGAGAGCCTCCTCAGATGTTGTTCGAGGCTCTTGGCAATTAAGCCATTGGCAGACACGACTATCGGCACAATGACTGCCGTATTCACGTCCCACATTTCAACAACCTCGCGAGCCAGATCTAGATACTTGAATTGTTTATCTTTTTCTGCCTTCACGAGGTTCTCATCATGTGGGACCGTTATATCAACAATCATTGGGCGACGCTCCGATCGATCTATCACCACAATGTCAGGCTTATTGGCAACAATAGTCCTGTCAGTGATGATAGGTCGATCCCAATACAACGAGATATTGCCATTTTCGAAAACTGGGTCGGGCGCATACTTATAGTACGGCACTTCCGATTCCACAAGATTGTACTTCAAAGCAAGTTGCTGGTGGATAATCCTTATTATTATTATATCGTAAGATAACATCAGATATAAAATATATCGTAAGATAACATCTTAAGATATAAAATATATCGTAAGATAACATCTTAAGATACAAAATACATCGTAAGATAACGTCTTAAGATATAAAATATATCGTAAAACTATTATAGTATCGTATCTTCGTCGTCTGTGATGGCCTAAGATATACACTTCTGGACACATCTATTGGCCCACCTTAGAGTTTAGGTTTCGATGGCCCCTACCGAAATATGATTGCTAGATTGAACAAAAACTGTTGATGCAGTTTTAAACCTGATACATTTTACCATCTTTTTCGATCGTATTGTTTTAAATTTGAATTCAGAATACCACACGACATGGAGCTACGCCTAACAAGTCGGATATGCGCCTTGTTAAAGGCAATTGATTTTTGAATAAAAAACATGTTTTATCAAATAAAGGTTTAATTTAATAACGCGTGTTGCCTCCATGGGCATCTACCACAGCTCTCATACGATTAGGCATAGAGTTTATCAACCGCTCTATGAAATTTTGAGGGATCATCTCCCATGCCTCTTCGATGGCTCGGACGACGCAATCCGATGCGAATGGAATTAGTAACACCCTTATTACGTTGACATAAAGGTTTTCTTGACCGGCTTAAGCCGATTCCGCGTCGATAAATGTGGGGGGACCCTAAAGGTCATAGCACACTTAAACGACTCTGCTCCAACACCGCTCGGCGGTAAGCTCGCTGACAGCGAGCTGTCTGCTAATTTATGATACTAATGTAAAAAATATCTAAAGAGCAACATTTAAAGCCCATATTTAAATTATATTCTTTTTGCCGAGTGGGAGCAGAGTCGTGTAAGTGGGCTATGACCTTTACGCTTCATGCTCTCAGCGTTCATATTTTTTATCTAATATACACCGTGTTCTTCACGTTATCCATAAACTTTAGCAAATACTTCTATGGCTTTTACAAATCAAATCCAACAAAGGAAGTAGTACTTAAAAAGGCTTCGTTACAAAGATATTTGTAATTTCATTTAATGAAATTTAATTGAGCTATGCAGTGAGAAAGTATCTTAATTTGAAATCTATCAAATACTATTTGCATTTCATTTGTTTCAGCCCGCCAAATGTTATGAATGACGTTGCCAATTCGGATAAAGAGGCATGCATATCGGGTTATTTACGTCTAGGTATTTAGTTTGTATGAAAATTAACAAAAAATAAAAAATAAGAATTTATTAATGTGTCCATAATGAAAAATGCTTACTTCCGTGGTTTGAACATCTGGTCGAAGTTTATGTATATCGTCCGGAACACGGTGTATATAAAATTCTCGTGTCACAGTTTTTGTTGCCATACTCCTCCGAAACGGCTTGACCGATTTTGATGAAATTTTTTGTGCTTATCCGGTATCTATGAGAATCGGCCAACATCTATTTTTCATCCCCCTAAATGTTAGGGGTAGTCCACCCCTAAATTTTATTTTTTATTTTAAAGTCAAAATTTTTAATTTATGGCAAAACAACGTTTGCCGGATCAGCTAGTCCTCCATAATATTGTCCCATTGCCCCCCCCCCCCCTTCGTCATAAGCTGGCGACGCCCTTGGGTATATCACTAACGAACATTGGGTAAAGGGAGTATAAAAATATATAAATAACAATAATAAACCTTACCTCTTTGAATTTAGTGGTCAAGATTACTTCCAGCTTGGACATCAAGTGGTCAAGGTACTGGGTCAGAATTGGTTTGGGGCAACCTTCACTGAAGTTTACTAAAGCAGCAGCCGCGTGAGCCTGTGAGAAAAATAAGATTTGAGAATAGAATTATATACTTTTGAATAAGTATGCACTTTAAGTATCTTTTGGTCTTGGCTTCGCAACCTTATACTCCCCTCCCTCATACTAACTACTACACGTCGATTGATTAAGGAAAGTAACACAGAGTAAAGTTCGTACTGACCTGCACGCGGGGGTTAGCGTTATCATCGAGCACCATCAGCAGGCCGGGCACCACCTTGTCGTGGAACTTCTTCTCGAACACGGGCGCGAAGTCCGTGGACATCTGACCTACAGCGTTGCAGGCGGCGTACCGTACGCGAGGATGCTGGAACAATTACATTGATATTGTGAATTCTGTCATACAATACTAATTTACGGTTACATTAACGATTTGGTGAAAATTTCAAATGTACCTACAGTGTAAGGCTCGGTATCCACCAAAGCGGAGAGGAGAGAAGATGTGTTTGGGAAGGGAATGTAGCAGGGCCATTATAGCCAACGAATGCTCAAAACAAGGTTTAAAGGGAAAGTCTTAGAACAAAATTTTTGGCTTTCTAACTTTGTTTGGCCTAGGTAGGAGGTGAACATATCAAAAGTTTTCGGCTTTTGGCCTCACTGAACTTTTTCCGGATTACACCATAGCTAATACCAGACGCTATTTCAGCTTCAATTGATAGAACTGCTAACGAAGATAATCTCTCTTGACTCATCGTGTTTCTCAAGTAGGTCTTAATAAATTTTAACTTTGAGAAGCTTCTCTCAGCGGAAGCTGTATGTACTGACGGGAACTGTGAGCATGAATCTAATTGCTATAAACATTTGGATATATTTCTTCCTGATTATTTTCTAAAATGTATTGAATGAGTTGTTTCGCGTCGTTGATAGAGTTTAGTGAATTTGTTTTTAAAAGTTGTAATTCTTCATACAGTTTGAAAGGCTGTATGTCGCTGTTTTCGCCTTCCGAAGTATTGTACCTACTCTAAATCATTATTACAGCACTTGAGAAGGTCTTCTTTTGATATAGAATTCAAATATCTGATATCATAAAACCAAATCGTTGTAAATATTCTTGGGGTTCTTATCTCGCCTTTATTCTTACTATTCATAAACGACCTTCCACACCATATTGAACACCCAATGGTATTATTCGCTGACGACAGCACCGCATTAGTAAAATGTACAGACATCGATAAATATGAACAGGACATAAATGATACCCTTAAGGACATTGCAAATTGGCTCGACGCAAATAATCTAGTACTAAACCAACGTTATTCATTTTTATCAACGCACAGCAATACCAAAGGTGGCTATCGAGTGTAATTAATGTATTATTGATCAGGTACAAGTCGCAAAGTTTTTAGGTGTAATGATTGACAGCCAATTGACATGGAAACCTCAAGCAGAAGGAGTTTGTAAAAAATTGAGTGTAGCGGCTTATGTTTTATACAACCTAGCGAAAAAGGTCAACATCACCACGACTGGTTGCATACCATGGTTTGGTTGCATCCACTTTAAGATATGGAATAATCTTCTGGGGAAACTGTACTCTAAGAGAACAAGTGTTCAAAGCCCAAAAGCGATGTATAAGGGCAATGTTTAATATGAAAGTAACAGATAGTTGCGTCCCTAAGTTTAGGTCTCTAAAATTATTAACCTTCCCAGCTATGTACATTTTAGAAGTCGCAATTTTTGTTAAATGTAATATTAATCTTTTCTCTGCCGTGTCAAAAGATAGAAACAGGCCATTAAGAAGTCAATATAAATACTTACTACATGTTGAAAATTGTAACACCGCACTACAGAAAAAAAGTATAATTAGTATGGGCCCAATTATTTACAAAAAAATTCCTAATACCATTAAAAATGACACGTTTCAAAAATTTAAAAAAAGAAACTGACAGCATTATTAATTGCAAAATGCTACTATTCTGTAAGGGATTTTCTAAATGACGGTGACATATAATTTTTGTTTAATTTAACTGTAGATGTAGGTATTTTTTGTAATATGACTTGACATTTAATTTTTGTATAATTTTGATTGTAGATGTATTTTTTTTTATGACCGTGTTCAGTTACAAACGTTTTACCTAAAATATAACGTAAATTAAATTACTTACCTAAATTTGAAGCCTAATAAATACATGAGAGAGAGGCCATCGTTCTGTCCCTTTTTCGCATCCGTTCTCCCTCCTTGTCGCGTACTATCGCCTTCTCTGTCTCTCCTCCCACCACCACCAGCAGTCGCAAACGTCGGTTTGATTTTGGATTTGCCTCATATTGAAGTCGTTGTAGAACCAGGCAGAATTTAAGTTATTAGGCTTCAAGTTTAGGTAAATAATTTAATTTAAGTTTTATTTTAGGTAAAACGTTTGTATTAAATAACTTGACCGTAAATTTGAAGCCTAATAAATACATGAGAGGCGTGTTTGTTATCGCCTGGTGGTGGTGGAGACGTCAATGTGATTATTAGATTGATTAGATCACACAACAATGAAAAGGAATGGTCCTTTAGCTAAATGATTATGCCATCATTGCACAGGCGGATTAAAGCAATATACATAGTTATAATTGTAACTACTGGTAGATATGCTGTTCCAGAGGAGCAAAAATAAAAATGAGAATAACAAAATAAAGGAGTTTTATTTTAAGAAGACAAAATAAACTATGTATTCATTATTTAATCACACTGCATTAAACAAATTAGAAACTAAGTTTGGAGCTTCTGTTTGCTTTACTTCTTTACAGTAAAAGCGCCTGAAAGTATTTTCGGATCTCCAATTGCCTCTGGAGAGAATGTCATCAACTGAACAATTCTCATACCAGCTTTTTGACGCCACAGCAGATCTACAACTTCCAGGTGGGGCTTCAACTCCAGCATCCTTTAACATTTTTCTAATCCAGTTAGCTATTACACAACGTGATGCAGCTCGAGCTTTACCATATACGGTAACAAATAAGTTATCACATTTCGCTTGCTTTCTTCGCGTTCTCTCCAGCAACGGCAATCAACTTTAAAATCCAGTGTACTGGATCTAGGCATTTATTGTCTTTGTTGATCAATAACTTCCAACCTGATTGACGATAATTTGCGGAATCAGTTTTTGAGCCAAACACTGGCCAAAAGATAATATAATCATTAGTGATTTCACAATTATTAGGATTTACGCTCAAGAGAGTCAGGTCATGGATCCTACGACCAGAGCACAATAATAAGAGGCAGGCTGTGTGTTTCGATACCTCATAAACTTTATCTATATCAGGGATCTGCTGACAACTATCGGCTGTTGCTAAATTTTTATCAGACCTTTACCAAAATGATGGGCTCTCCTACAATACTATACTTGTCCATAAAGCTGTAGTTTCAACTTTATGTAATCTAGAGTCATCAGATCGGCTAAGTGAGCATCCTTTGGTCAAGCGAATATTAAAATCTATAGCACTAGACAATCCAAAACCTTCAAAGACCCCGATCTGGGATGTTAACCAAGTTGTGTCTTTTAAGACACAACTTGGTTAACCCCGATCTGGGATGTTAACCAAGTTGTGTCTTTTAAGACACAACTTGGTTAACATCCCAGATCGGGGTCTTTGAAGGTTTTGGATTGTCTAGTGCTATAGATTTTAATATTCGCTTGACCAAAGGATGCTCACTTAGCCGATCTGATGACTCTAGATTACATAAAGTTGAAACTACAGCTTTATGGACAAGTATAGTATTGTAGGAGAGCCCATCATTTTGGTAAAGGTCTGATAAAAATTTAGCAACAGCCGAACCAGTTGGCTCGTTTGCAGAAATATGATTAACCTTAGCCCATTTTTTCCAGCGAGCCCAGGCTGGTTTATATGTTTTTATAGTAGACGATCGCCAGCTTTTCATGAGAAGATGCTTTTGCTGGGTTGTTCAGTCAGTCAGTTTTTCATTCCACCCCCACATTTCCAAACTTCCAGCGTCATTTCGTTGGCTTTGTGAGGAGGTTTGTTGGTTGAGGTGTCTACCAACACTTCGCACAGATTCCTGATCGTCCAGGGGTGATCTATTGCCCGATTCTTCAGGTCCGGTCTCCAAAAGACTTGGTCCCATTTCGGGGCCACTATCAGAAATATTCCTTGACATTTGTTTAGATGGATCAGTACCTTGGGTATTAAGAATGGTGGTGGAAAAATCCATGCCAATGGGTAGTTCCAAATCTGGCTGAAGGCATCTTGAAACTCGGCCAGTGGCCCCACCGCTGTCGCTCTCGCCGAACCGCTCAGAGCGTCCTTAAATGCGGAGGAGGCCCGAGTTTCCAGACCCACCAAGCGCGCAGACATGCGCATATTGGGTCTGGATGATTCCGTGACGGCGGCGGAAGACGTGGTGGCCGCCGTTGCCAGGACTGGGGGGTGCTCCTCAGATGAGGTGAGGGCGGGCGCCCTGCGTCCTGGCTTTGCGGGGCTGCTAACCATCACGGTCAGCTGCCCCGTCACGGCGGCCAAAAAGATCCAGGAGGGCCGAAGGCTCCTGGTTGGTTGGGTGTCTGCGCAGGTGAAGATCCTGGAACCCAGACCCCTGAGGTGTTACCGCTGCCAAGTGGGCAACCACGCGGCATGCGTCTGCACCTTGGAGGTGGACCGCAGCGACGACTGCTTCCGCTGCGGTCAGCCCGGTCACAAGGCCGGCTCTAATTAATAGTACTACTTTTTATTTTGGTTATTTTCTCTTTCACATACGTAAACGTTACAAAAATATTAAGACACGGAGCGCGTGCGTGCCGGGCGGCCGGCACCGTGAACGGTGTGCGCGTGTGTGCGTGCCGTTTCATATCTACACCGCGTAGTGGCCTATCTGTTAGTAATCTGTGACAAAACTAGCTTCATTTCTAAGCTAGTAAATGTAGCTAGTTTTGTCTACACGAAGCCAGAAGTACTAGCTTGCTAGCTTACTGACACTAGCTTGAAAAACTAGCCTCGTGTAGCCCGGGCATAACATTGGGTGACAAAACAGTACGGTGACGTGTGCGTAATATCATGCGACATCGATTGACACTGACACAGGGATTAAATTACAGCGATTCATGCGCGTGTGTTAGAAATAGGATGTGTGTATAATAAATAGAATGTGCATTTCTGGTTTTATTGATATTAATATCGACGTTATTGTCAAGTTTAGATATCAGGATGGTTAATGTTATTTATTTACTGTATGTAAAGTATCTCTAAGGGCTTTCTTATAGGAATGGGTTTATAAAGAAAAGCACAAAATCAAAACTAGGTATTTTATTATCAAGCTACCTCCGTTCGTAAACCCTAGGTCTTCGTGGAGAAGAACGGAGAAAGAAACTCCACGGCAACATATTTTATCATATATACACTTCATAAAAATACATAATTAACAGCAATATCTTTAACATAATAAATATCAATTAACTTACATTTTCATTGTAGAACATTAGGACACTAATTATAACTTTCAGCATCACACACTTGTATTCTCTATTATTATATCACATTAAATATACAGAACACCACTTCGGACACGTCTTAACTCTTTGAACAGTTGCAGCGTAATGACTACCGATGTGAGGGTACATCTATTTTTATAAACTTAGTATTGTACCACTTCCATCAAATATTACCGCCATCATTAACCAATCACAGATCATCAAACACTGTATTTAAATAATTAATAAAATAGGTAATAATAAACAAATCCTGTACAGTAGAACCATTTTAAAACTTAATTAGATAATTTAGAAATTCAGTAAGTATTTATTTGCAGCCTTAATTTAATTCGATAAATACTTGAACGTCAATTGATTTCGTTCGGAAATCAGTTGATCGTTGTTTTAAATATTTTACTATTTACTATTAACATATATTTTACTATTAATTACATATTATAAATAATTATTAATTGCGTATTATTTACTAGATAAATCTAACACGGCCATACTGACAAGTACTTCGCTCTCGAAGTACCTAATTAATTATATTCAAGAAGTGTCTGGCCTTGGCATATTAGTTCTATTATTTGCTGCACATGAGTTTCAGACTAATATCAGGGCAGTGACCGACCAGCAGTTCATAATTTTAATAGTCGGTTCATAATTACAATATTCAGTTCATAATTAAAATATTCAGTTTATAATTAAAACATTCAGTTCATAATTACATTACTCAGTTCATAATTACATTACTCAGTTCATAATTACATTACTCAGTTCATAATTACATTACTCAGTTCATAATGACTACATTCAGTTCATAATGACTACATTCAGTTCATAATGACTACATTCAGTTCATAATGACTATATTCAGTTCATAATGACTATATTCAGTTCATAATGACTACATTCAGTTCATAATGACTACATTCAGTTCATAATGACTATATTCAGTTCATAATGACTATATTCAGTTCATAATGACTATATTCAGTTCATAATGACTATATTCAGTTCATAATGACTATATTCAGTTCATAATGACTATATTCAGTTCATAATGACTATATTCAGTTCATAATGACTATATTCAGTTCATAATTACTATACTCAGTTCATAATTACTATACTCAGTTCATAATTACTATACTCAGTTCATAATTACAATAGTCAGTTCATAATGTATATAGTCAGTTCATAATGTCTATAGTCTGTTCGTAATATATATAGTCAGTTCGTAATGCATAGTCAGTTCATAATGTCTATAGTCAGTTCATTATGTCTATAGTCAGTTCATTATGTCTATAGTCAGTTCATTATGTCTATAGTCAGTTCATTATGTCTATAGTCAGTTCATTATGTCTATAGTCAGTTCATTATGTCTATAGTCAGTTCATTATGTCAAAAGTAGGTTCATAATGTCAATGGTCAGGCATAATCATCATAATATCAGTAGTCTGTTCATAATCATCGACCTTACTTGGCATACCATACAACCGCGGTCAGTGAAGCTTAATCACCCGCAGCCAGTGAATGATATACCACAGCTAAGGTTTTAATTCATACATAATACAATCATGTCTTAAAACTAATCATAATAAACTTTTACCAATATAAAATACAATTCATAAACGATAACAAAATAACACTTATTTCACTTAATCACTAGATTCAACTTAGCTTGATTTTTTTTTATTTTTTTTACGAAGTGTACGTATATCAAGGACAATATGACGTCTATCACTTGTTCATTTTTCATTTTCTTTTGCATATAATTTTGTATGCTCTGTACCTGTACTGTACTAATAAAATATTATTTCCTTCTCGTTTTTTTTTGCTACATTAATCAAAGGATTTGCATTTTATTTTCCAAAGAAATTTACGAAATTTATTAATTTTCTATTTCATTATAAAATCACCAGAGCTCGGTTATTCTGACAATTATTATTATCATTGCACATAGTGTTGTCAAGTCGAGATCTTTTCAAAATCATGATTTTTTAACCGATTTACTAAGCTATACTTTTAATTTTTAAGACAGATTCAAATCGTATTTCAGTTATAATAACTAGTTTTCACATTATTCAAGTCGAGTTTTGTTCCATTCCATCATATTTAAGTTCTTTAAGACATCAAGTTTTCGAACAAAGCCATAATTAAAGTACCTTTTTTTTATTTTATGAGACAAACAGTAAACTGATGTTAAAACCACAGACCCATTGCAAAATCAACAAAAAAATTCTTATTTTTCTACAAATATAAACTGAATCGTATCTTACGAAAATGACCTCCCGATTAACTTGGTCATTGACCAGAAGATCGACATCTACTCTGGCTTTTAATATCAAAGCTTATAAGCCAGTCAAAATACTACTTCAAAAGACCATTAATTTGTATTTAAAAAAAAAATGTTGATAAAAGAGTGTTCAAATTGTTTTAAAGAAGTGTTTTTTGTTTTGTTTAGGTCACTATTTGTAATTCATTCGAGCTTTATGTTTCATTTCTAGACTAGATCATTTTTTTTACTCGAAATAGTACATTATATATTTACAAAAATGATCAATCGGGTAAACATTTACTTGTAAGCTGCGAAACTGTTCTAGTAGTATCGGATTTAATGTCGATTTTTTTACATTGGGTTGGCATAGGGACTTTTCTAGCGGGGCCGGCGGGGCGTATGAACTATGAATTTTGTTCTATGAATAGGGGAAACACCAACATGTATACTTTTAAAAATGAGGGGAATAACCACTAATCCATTGAATAACTTTCTTCTGACAGTCGAAATTAGGAGCCACAATTTTGATTTGATAATAACCAATGTTGTTTATCTATTCACATTGTTATAACTTTGATTGTTTTGAAATTGAAATTATCATATGCTTATGTTTCAAAAATAGGAGTTTTCTTGTACCAAACAAATCCTGGTACTAAGGTATTTTTATAAAATAATTTACTAATCAAAACAAACAAAAAACAATGTTCAAAAATAATTATACTCGTATCAACAGCATTGACTCGAATAGGTTTTATGTAAAGTAAACTTTATTTTATGCTCCTAAATATTAATTTATTTTCATATTGTATCTAGTAATTTGTTATAAAAGGTAATTTTAAAGCTTTATACAATGTTTTAAACTTGTTTAATCTTTGCTTTTAAACGTGTGATAAAAAAAAAAAACACTGATTCAATTCAAACCGATTTCAACTTGTGTTTCAAAACAACTTGTTTTAATCATGCCAACTCTGGCATTTTGCAAATGAGAGATAGATTAAATAAACAAAAATGTCAATAGTTTTAACTCTCATAATTTTTTTCGGATCAAAAGATTTTGTCTCGTTTACCCTTTTTCCTTTCTCAAGCAACAACTATTATTATTTTTTTGTTTCGCGAAAATAATACTTTTATGCCAAAAGAAACCTGATGTGTAAATACATTTTTTTTTTCATTGCTATTTTACTGTTTGTTGGCCCTAGTACATTTAAAATTTGATTAACCAATTTGAGTAACCAATTTCTTATTAATCGACACGTCTCTTCTAATACTTAGTTATTTAAAGTTGGTAATTTTGCAACAGGTATTGCAATTTCATCGACCAATTATTTTACAACAGTATTTTTTATAAATAAAATGTAAATAGTCTTTTTTTTATATAACTGCCCGACATCACTTTCTTTTGATGTATTTTCCTTTCTTTTTAAATTTCGTTAAAATTCTAAGAAAGCCAAACCCTCAAACACAATTTCAAAAAAAAAAAAAACTATTCATATCTAGGACCTTTTCAATTCACTTTTGGATTAAAACATTAAATAAATATTAAAGCAGAGCCTCTGGAGGCCTTACCGACATTAGCCCATAATTCTTATTGTGGTGCAGAAGTTCTCGTTACGTTATCCTCGGCATGGCTTCGATCCTTTTCAGCAGCATCGCAATCCAGCGGCTGTTCAAGATTGCAGCACGTTTTCATCGCCCTTCCAAATCCCGATTTCTCCACCCGATGACATCTCAGTTTTCAACAGAGATGTGTCGATTGATAGCTCCAACGTTGATTATGAAATGTAAAAAGGAAGTTCATTAGAATTAATAAATAGGTTAGGGCACTTATCCCACTTCTGATGTTAGAAATAGGATGTGTGTATAATAAATAGAATGTGCATTTCTGGTTTTATTGATATTAATATCGACGTTATTGTCAAGTTTAGATATCAGGATGGTTAATGTTATTTATTTACTGTATGTAAAGTATCTCTAAGGGCTTTCTTATAGGAATGGGTTTATAAAGAAAAGCACAAAATCAAAACTAGGTATTTTATTATCAAGCTACCTCCGTTCGTAAACCCTAGGTCTTCGTGGAGAAGAACGGAGAAAGAAACTCCACGGCAACATATTTTATCATATATACACTTCATAAAAATACATAATTAACAGCAATATCTTTAACATAATAAATATCAATTAACTTACATTTTCATTGTAGAACATTAGGACACTAATTATAACTTTCAGCATCACACACTTGTATTCTCTATTATTATATCACATTAAATATACAGAACACCACTTCGGACACGTCTTAACTCTTTGAACAGTTGCAGCGTAATGACTACCGATGTGAGGGTACATCTATTTTTATAAACTTAGTATTGTACCACTTCCATCAAATATTACCGCCATCATTAACCAATCACAGATCATCAAACACTGTATTTAAATAATTAATAAAATAGGTAATAATAAACAAATCCTGTACAGTAGAACCATTTTAAAACTTAATTAGATAATTTAGAAATTCAGTAAGTATTTATTTGCAGCCTTAATTTAATTCGATAAATACTTGAACGTCAATTGATTTCGTTCGGAAATCAGTTGATCGTTGTTTTAAATATTTTACTATTTACTATTAACATATATTTTACTATTAATTACATATTATAAATAATTATTAATTACGTATTATTTACTAGATAAATCTAACACGTGCGCCTGTAGAATGCATTGGTAAACTTAGCAAAGCATATAACACTGGTCAGTCATTTTATTTTACCAATGACACTTGAACACTCATAAAATAGAGCTACTATAAATGCACCTTTTCTTTACTTTTAACAAAAACAACTAATGTATTAGAGTAGTGCTTCGTAAACATCGTTCAACAACACTTCAAAGTAGAATGTTACCGGGTCAGTAAGATAGTTGAGGACAGCAGACACAACTTGGTCGAGCATCTGCTCCATCTGCTTGTGGCAGCCCTCGCCGGCGGACGACACGGCCATGAGCGCGGCGTGGCGGCGGCGCCAGTCCTCGTGGTGCAACATCTCGGGCACCTGGCCCACGATCAGACTCAGCATGATCTTGCCGCCCAGTCCGCAGCACATGCGGTCCAAAGCTGACGCTGCAGCTACGTAGTTTCTGTAAAAGGTTATTTATGTGTTTAGTTTAGTAATAACTAAGATCAAAGTTTTCAAGTAAACATCTCATCTAAATCAACTGACAGTTTAAATGCCTGCATATTTTTTTTATTTGTTTTAATCACTTTTACATTTTGACGATTGAATTGGTTAGAATGTTATCAAGAGACTGACACTCAAATGTATAAGGAACACAGAGTGTTAATTATCTTGTTACTTTCTCTAGTAAAATGTAGCCAAATCATAAGACTGAGCCAGTGTGAAAGAATCTTACAATATTGTTTTCACTTCAGTAGCTCAAACATGTAGGTTTGCTGCCTGAAATCAGTGAGCAAATAGTTATTTGTGCAACAAGAGAGCAAAGTCGTTTTTTGCTGCGAGTGCTGATTTTGAATCCAGAGCAAGCGAAGGATTCAACGATTGAATCACGAGCGTAGCGAGTGATTCTAAATGTGAATCCTAAATCCCCAATTCAAACACCAAAACAGTGAGTAAAAGAGCTTTTTACTCACTGTTTTCAGTGAGAAAAAGTAACTTTTTAAAGTGGGAATGATATTTAAATAGTTATTTGTGCAACAAGAGAGCAAAGTCGTTTTTTGCTGCGAGTGCTGATTTTATCACGAGCGTAGCGAGTGATTCTAAAGTTGAATCCTGAGTGTGGCGAGGGATTCAAAGGCACGAGATGCAAAAAACTTTGCTCTCGTGTAACACACATAACTTTTCACTTCAGCAGCGAGAACACTTTAGTAGATAAAATAATAAACAGGAATAGATTGAAATAACTATTAACTTATTCAACTCTTTACGCCAGCCACGAAATTTTATCCCCGCTCTTTTATTTAAATTAAGGCGTGTTCGGAAATTATAGCACCCATGATATTTTATTATTCAAAATATTTACGTAACATTATTGAAACTAGAAATAAATATTTACAGGTTAAATATCAGTTTTATTTGCAGTAAATACTTATTTTCGTTCAAATACTACGTATACATACATATACATAGTTAAAAATTCAATAAATTACACTAAAGCCTCCTGCAGACACACGCGATTAATCGCGCTGCGACAACGAGCCAAGCTAATTTCCACTCTAAATGTACTGCGAATGGACCGCGACATGTCGCCCCGCGCGATTAATCGCGTGTGTCTGCAGGAGGCTTAAGACATAATTATCTTTTTGCAAAATTTCTTTAGTTAGTATAAACCGAGCGTGTTTGTTTGAGGTCGAATTCAAAATCGGATTTTCGAAAGGGCTGGTTTTTGTCCCTCTCTCTTTCTAATAGCGGGAAAGAGATGGAGTGTAAATGTTTCGAATTGTATGATTAACCCAAGGCTGAATAAGATATTCGCGGCTTTCTGAAAACAAAAATTAAAAAGTTACTTTGTCTCACTCAGTGAGCAAAATCGCATCGCACAAACACGCTCGGTTTGTACTAGCTATAAAGAAATTTTGCAAAAAGATAATTATGTAAGTGTAATTTATTGAATTTTTAACTTATATGTATACGTAGTATTTAAACGAAAATAAGTATAATACTGCAAATATAACTGATATTTAACCTGTAAATATTTATTTCTAGTTTCAATAATGTTACGTAAATATTTTGAATAATAAAATATCATGGGTGCTATAATTTCCGAACACGCCTCAATTTAAATAAAAGAGCGGGAATAAAATTTCGTGGGAATAAAGAGTTGAATAAGTTAATAGTTATTTCAATCTATTCCTATTTATTATTTTATCTCCTGAAGTGTTCTCGCTGCTGAAGTGAAAAGTTATGTGTGTTACACGAGAGCAAAGTTTTTTGCATCTCGTGCCTTTGAATCCCTCGCCACACTCAGGATTCAACTTTAGAATCACTCGCTACGCTCGTGATAAAATCAGCACTCGCAGCAAAAAACGACTTTGCTCTCTTGTTGCACAAATAACTATTTAAATATCATTCCCACTTTAAAAAGTTACTTTTAGGGTTCCGTACGTCCGAATACAAAAACGGAACCCTTATAGGATCACTCGTGTGTCCGTCTGTCTGTCGCTTACAGTCAATTATCTCCGAATCTACTAGACCGATTCGGTTGAAATTTGGTACACATATCAATTCCTGTGACCCAAGCACAGAAGTGTGACGTGAATAGATGAAATCTGTATGTGGGAGGTAATTTTTGGGGGGGAAGGGGAAAATGAAAAAAAAAGTTTTGAAAACTGCATCGTGTGACATATCATATGAAATGTTTTGTTGAGACAATCTTAAATGTATTTTTTTGTAATTTTAAAATAAATAGTTTCCAAGTTATTCAAGAAAATTGACGAAATTTGACCATTCCCCCTCCCCTCTTATCTCCGAAACTACTGAACCTAAAATTTTGAAAAAAATACAGTAATTAGTTTTCTACTTATAGATTATAGGAAAACCTATAAGAAGTCCATATCTGTATATGGGAGGTAATTTTTGGGGGGGAAGGGGAAAATTTTAAAAAAATATTTGAAATCTGCATCGTGTGACATACCAAATGAAAGGTCTTGTTGAGACAATCTTAAATATATTTTTATTGTAATTTTAAAATAAATAGTTTCCAAGTTATTCAAGAAAATAGACGAAATTTGACCATTCCCCCCCTTATCTCCGAAACTACTGAACCTAAAATTTTGAAAAAAATACAGGAATTAGTTTTCTACTTATAGATTATAGGATAACCTATAAGAAGTCCATATCTGTATATGGGAGGTAATTTTTGGGGGGGGGAAGGGGAAAATTTAAAAAAAAAATTTGAAAACTGCATTGTGTGACATATCAAATGAAAGGTATTGTTGAGACAAACTTAAATGTATTTTTTTTGTAATTTTAAAATAAATGGTTTCCAAGTTATTCAAAAAAAATAGACGAAGCTTGACCATTCCCCCCCCCTTATCTCCGAAACTACTGAACCTAAAATTTTGAAAAAAATACAGGAATTAGTTTTCTACTTATAGATTATAGGATAACCTATAAGAAGTCCATATCTGTATATGGGAGGTAATTTTTGGGGGGGGGAAGGGAAAAATTTAAAAAAAAAATTTGAAAACTGCATTGTGTGACATATCAAATGAAAGGTATTGTTGAGACAAACTTAAATGTATTTTTTTTGTAATTTTAAAATAAATGGTTTCCAAGTTATTCAAAAAAAATAGACGAAGCTTGACCATTCCCCCCCCCCTTATCTCCGAAACTACTGAACCTAAAATTTTGAAAAAAATACAGGAATTAGTTTTCTACTTATAGATTATAGGATAACCTATAAGAAGTCCATATCTGTATATGGGAGGTATTTTTTGGGGGGGGAAGGGGAAAATTTAAAAAAAAATATTTGAAAAGTGCATCGTGTGACATATCAAATGAAAGGTATTGTTGAGACAAACTTAAAAGTATTTTTTTTTGTAATTTTAAAATAAATGGTTTCCAAGTTATTCAAAAAAAATAGACGAAGCTTGACCATTCCCCCCCCCCTTATCTCCGAAACTACTGAACCTAAAATTTTGAAAAAAATACAGGTATTAGTTTTCTACTTATAGATTATACGATAACCTATAAGAAGTCCGTATCTGTATATGGGAGGTAATTTTTGGGGGGGAAGGGGAAAATTAAAAAAAAAATTGAAAACTGCATCGTGTGACATATCAAATGAAAGGTCTTGTTGAGACAATCTTAAATATATTTTTTTTGTAATTTTAAAATAAATAGTTTCCAAGTTATTCAAGAAAATAGACGAAATTTGACCATTCCCCCCCTTATCTCCGAAACTACTGAACCTATTTTTTTTTTAAATACAGTAATTAGTTTTCTACTTATAGATTATAGGAAAACCTATAAGAAGTCCATGATATTAAAATAACATGGTAAATCACTCAATGTTGTGCGTACCAATTTGGGTCAGATTTAAAAAAAAAACGTGATAGGTAACATCGTACGGAACCCTCTTCACGCGAGTCCAACTCGCACTTGGCCGGTTTTTTCTCACTGAAAACAGTGAGTAAAAAGCTCTTTTACCCACTGTTTTGGTGTTTGAATTTAGAACACATTGATGCGGTCGACCCCCGTGTTATTAGGAAAATATTACTCTTAGTCATTGTTCCGATTTTAATGTTAATTAACCCCCGACGGAAAAAGAGGGGTGTTATAAGTTTGACGTGTCTGTCTGTCTGTTTGTGTGTCTGTCCGTCTGTGGCACCATAGAGCCCGAACGGATGAAGCGATTTCAATTTAGTTTTTTTTGTATTAAAGGTGACTTACGTGCGAGTGTTCTTAGACATGTTTGATGAAAATCGGTTCAGCCGTTTAAAAGTTATGGGGGTGAAAGTGGGGAAGGGTAACCGAAGGTTTGCAAATAAACTCTAGTGGGGTTTCAAATGAAAGCGCATAGGATGCGCGTAGCGATAGGATAGGATGGGATAGGATGGGATAGGATGGGATAGGATGGAATAGGATGGGATAGGATGGGATAGGATGGGATAGGATGGGATAGGATGGGATAGGATGGGATAGGATGGGATAGGATGGGATAGGATGGGATAGGATGGGATAGGATGGGATAGGATGGGATAGGATGGGATAGGATGGGATAGGATGGGATAGGATGGGATAGGATGGGATAGGATGGGATAGGATGGGATAGGATGGGATAGGATGGGATAGGATGGGATAGGATGGGATAGGATGGGATAGGATGGGATAGGATGGGATAGGATGGGATAGGATGGGATAGGATGGGATAGGATGGGATAGGATGGGATAGGATGGGATAGGATGGGATAGGATGGGATAGGATGGGATAGGATGGGATAGGATGGGATAGGATGGGATAGGATGGGATAGGATGGGATAGGATGGGATAGGATGGGATAGGATGGGATAGGATGGGATAGGATGGGATAGGATGGGATAGGATGGGATAGGATGGGATAGGATGGGATAGGATGGGATAGGATGGGATAGGATGGGATAGGATGGGATAGGATGGGATAGGATGGGATAGGATGGGATAGGATGGGATAGGATGGGATAGGATGGGATAGGATGGGATAGGATGGGATAGGATGGGATACGATGGGATACGACCTGTTTCCTTGAAAGAATGACTTTCGCCCATGTCTGCTTTCGTCCTGGGGCTGCCAGCGCCGGCAAAGGCAGGAACGGGCAGGCTCCAGAGCCCGCCCTTACTACTCAGGTCCCAAAGGCGTTTAAACGTAGATTTTTCTCTTGCACGAGCATGCGGGCGGCGAGTATGCCTGGGTCGACGGCGCTTTTTGTTCAACACGCGCCTCAATATGTCAGCACAATGACGGCTCCCCCTTAGAAGGCCAAAGCCTGCCGGGGTCGCGGAACTAACGAATTACCTTGGCCCCGGAATGTAAACGTCTATTATAGGATTTATAGGACACCGTGGATTTTTATCAGTACAAGTCTGACAGTCCCTTTTACCCTGCCCTGGGTGGGAGGACTCATTTGATGATTTACGTACGCATATTTATGTATGCTCCAGAATGATGGTTCATAGCTAATGTTGTTAATAAAGAAGCATTAAAAAAATACATTGTTAAGATCCGACATCCACGCGAACGAAATCGCGGGCACAGCTAGTCTAAAATAAGTATGAACCTATAAAAAGTATGAAATAAAAAAATTAATTTAAAATTTAAAAAACCCCCGACACAAAAACCAAGTTCCCTTTAAAAAGTAATAAATAATAAAAACAACTCAATCTTAAAGTACCTAAGTATGTATTAATAATTATTAAAAAATACGTCGCGTTGGGGGACCGCTTCAAATTATTTATCTACGATTTTTTCCGGTCCCCCAACGCGACGTATTTTTTTAATAATTATTAATACATACTTAGGTACTTTAAGATTGAGTTGTTTTTATTATTTATTACTTTTTAAAGGGAACTTGGTTTTTGTGTCGGGGGTTTTTTAAATTTTAAATTTTGTTGTTTTGTTTGTCCCGCAGTGACTGAGCGATTGGACTGCTGCGTTGTGGGTCGCGGGTTCGATTCCCGCATGGAGCAAATATTCATATGATCTACATTTATGTTTTTCGGGTCTGGGTGTTTGTGTATGTGAATTTAGATGTTTTTAAACGTACCCACGGTTCAGGAGACATTAAAATGTGGAGCAGTCTTAATTAAAAAAAAACATTTTTTGTTGTCCTTTAATATCTTTTATATTATGTATAACTTAAATCTTTCTTTTTCTCGTAGTCATGGTATAAAGTATCGTATGCAACTCGTGAATATAACGGATTTATATGAGGGCCATGAATCACTCGCGTTGCTCAGGATTTAAATACTTGAATCACTTGCTTCACTCGTGATTCAGTCATTAAAATCCCTCGCTTGCTCGTGATTCATAATATGGCCCTCGCTTTAAATCCGCTCTTTATTCACTAGTTGCATAATATACTATTTCACTTCAGTAGCGCAAACATATAGGTTTTGCTGCCTGAAATCAGTGAGCAAAATGCGATTTTGCTCACTGAGTGAGACAAAGTAACTTTTTAATTTTTGTTTTCAGAAAGCCGCGAATACCTTAAACATTTACACTCCATCTCTTTCCCGCTATTAGAGGGACAAAGACCAGCCTTTTCGAAATTCCTATTTTGAATTCGACCTCAAAGACAAACACGCTCGGTTTGTACTAACTAAAGAAATTTTGCAAAAAGATAATTATGTCTTAGTGTAACTTATTGAATTTTTAACTTATATGTATACGTAGTATTTAAACGAAAATAAGTATTTACTGCAAATAAAACTGATATTTAACCTGTAAATATTTATTTCTAGTTTCAATAATGTTACGTAAATATTTTGAATAATAAAATATCACAGGTGCTATAATTTCCGAACACGCCTTATCTATATACAGGGTGGAATTTTGTAATGCCACCTGGAGGGAAAGTACTCTTAATACTGCAGATAGAAAATTTTACTCAAAGGAAACATTCCTTTATTTTTGAATAGAAAGCAAACTGCATTCAAAGATTCCAAGAGAATGGAGCCCATTTCGAGCAACTAATTAGTTAGTTTACCATTTTTTGTAAATAATTAAATTAATTGAAGATTTCCTGGTTTTCCTTTCATTTAATTTATCATGTTTGTTAGAGAGATTTCATCCTTATAATTCACCCTAACGATTGATGCAATAAAAGTACAGGGTATAATTTTTTCAGATTTTAACCAGTTCGATTCCCGGGTTTGGGGAAGAGAATTTTCGAAAATCTTTTAATGCAGTTTGCTTTCTATTCAAAAGTAAAGAAATGTTTCCTTTGAGTAAAATTTTTTTATCTGCAGTATTAAGAGTACTTTCCCTCCAGGTGGCATTACAAAATTCCACCCTGTATATAAAAGAACAGGGTTTTTTATTAAGACTCGACTACAGCCGAAACAGCTAAACGCAGTAACTTGAATTTTGGACAGCAGTTGCAGTCTACCATATAGGGAAGCAATAAGACGGGATTTTGCGAAAATCCTCCTCTAAGGGGGTTAAAAGGGGTGAAAACGTTTGTATGAAAAATCTTATTCCTTGGGTTTATAAGTTTGAAACTTGCCACGAATAAGAACACAAGTAAATAAAAAAGATTGGCACTGTCTGTGACCAATAAATGTTATTTCTTCTTCTTCTTTCTTCTTTCCACTATTCGTTTTTTTAAAAATACCCTCCATTGGTAATCTAGGCGTTGTTAAAGTTTGTATGGAAAAATCATAACGCGTGAGTTGATTAATGTGAAAATCAGTATTTATATACTAGATCAGAAATAATTAAATACGTGTTTCTGGATTTTTCGAAAATCACCCCCCAAGTTAGTGAATTAAGTAAAAAAGGTATTCAAGTTTAAAGGGGAGGATCTTTAACCGCCAAACGTATGACCTGAATTTTGGTCAGTAGTTGCAATTTATTATGTAGGTAAGCACTAAGAAGGGATTTTGCGAAAATCTACCTGTAAGGGGATGAAAAGGGGTGAAAACCTTTGGATGTAAAATCTTATCCCTTAGGTTTATAAACTTGAAACTTGGTACGAATATGAGTCTATGTAAATAAAAAAGATGGGCATTATTAGTTTTTTAAAACTACCCTCCCATTGTTAATCTAGACGATGTTAAAGTTTGTATGGGAAAATCATAACGCGCTAACCGATAAATTTGAAACTCAGTTTATAGAAATAATTTCAAAAATAATCAAAGACGTGTTTTAGGGTTTTTCGAAAATCACCCCCTAAGTTGGTGAAAAGGGGTGATTAAGTTTTAAGGGAATGACTTTACTGCTTGCTTCGAAAATTGATTTCAATCAACCCCTAGCAGGGTGAACATGGGAAAATCAGTTTGTCTACACTAATATTTCCAAAAGAGGAAAGATTTGATTGTTTCAGTTTGTTTGTATTGAATAGGCTCTGAAACTACGGGACCATTTTTAAATTTTCCAAAAGTATCGTATAAGGAGGGTGACCGGGCATTTAAATTCACTGAATTCGAAGATAGAAACACGCGCAGACGAAGTCGCGGGCGAAGTGCTAGTTTTAAATAAAAGAGCGGGAATAAAATTTCGTGGCTGGCGTAAAGAGTTTGAATAAGTTAATAGTTATTTCAATCTATTCCTGTTTATTATTTTATCTCCTAAAGTGTTCTCGCTGCTGAAGTGAAAAGTTATGTGTGTTACACGAGAGCAAAGTTTTTTGCATCTCGTGCCTTTGAATCGCTCGCCACACTCAGGATTCAAAATCGGCACTCGCAGCAAAAAACGACTTTGCTCTCTTGTTTCACAAATAACTATTGATTATGATCAATCCATTTCGATAAAACCGAATATAGGGCAAAATGAACTCTGCAAACCTAATTATTTTATCCGTAAAAGATTATCAAATCATTTTATCTATAAGACTTATTACTCTTTTCATTTTATACTTCTAGAACTATAAATACTAGCTGTTGCCAGCGGCTCCACCCGCCACGCTGGACTAGGTAAACTTTTTTTTTTTTTTATCGTGGTAAAATCATCAAATGAGTCCTCCCACCCCTGGCAGGGCGGGAGGGACTGTCAGACTTGTACTGACTAAAATCCACGGTGTCCTTCAATAGCCTTTTATGTTCCGGGGTCACGGTAATGAGATAAGTCCCGCGGCCCCGGCAGGCTTTGGCCCTCTAGAGAGCCCCGTCATTAGGCTGCTTTTCCACCAGAGATGCGCTATGTAGCTGTGCTGCGAGGATGTAAAAGCTGAGCTACGAAACTGTGTGACCGTTTCCACCGATGCTACGCTATGTAGCTGTGCTGTGAAGATGGGTAGCTGCGCTATGAAGATGCGTAGCTGCGCTACGACGATGTGCTGTCACAAGGTAGCTGCGCTATGAAGATGCGTAGCTGCGCTACGAAGATGTGCTGTCACAAGGTAGCTGCGCTATGAAGATGCGCAGCTCGAGCTATGCGATGTATCGATACTAGGGAAAACGACCCATAGCACGCATCCACAGCACGCAGCCTTAGCACGCAGCCACAGCACGCAGCCATAGCACGCATCCTTACATATAAAAAACACATCTTAGTTGAATCCGTTTCCACCAGTGCTGTGCTATGTAAACCAGTGAATATGATTGGTGGATATCAAACGCATCCGCAGCAACGTAGCATAGCGCATCTCTGGTGGAAAAGCAGCCTTATGCTGACGCTCTTTGAGGCGCGCGTGGAACACAACGCGCCGTCGACCCGGGCATGGTCCATGGTCGGGCTGCGAGTTGCCCTTTACTCGCAGCCCGTTTGCCCGCGCCTACGGTGGCCGGAGATCGTCTTGCGACGTCCGTCGCCGTGGGCGTCCACCACCGCGGGTGGGGCGGAGGGAGGACATTGTCCTCTCTCTCACGCGGCCCGCCTCCTCCTTCGCGAGCATGACTGCTTCGCAGAAGGAGGCGACCGCTTCTCACTCCGTCTCGTGGACTAGGTAAACTTGCGCTTAGTTTGGTAAAATCTTATTTAGGTGATAGGCAACAGCAAGTTCAAATAAATGGTGCAAATTCACAGGGTTTAACAGTTAAAATGGGAGTTCCACAAGGCTCAATTTTGGGTCCTTTCCTCTTTCTTGTAAATATAATTGATCTACCCTATTTACTTAAAAATCAACTACACAATATGGTGTTATTTGCTGATGACACATCCCTAATTTTTAAAATAAATAGGCGATCTCAGAATCTAGATGACGTCAATAATGCATTGCGTCAGATCCATAATTGGTTTACAGCAAACAATTTAGTATTAAATGGAAACCAGACTACTTAAATGCATTAGATTTGCCTTACCAAATGTTAAAAATAGTAAGTATGACATAGTGTTGAATAAGGAGATACTAGAATTCGTCGATAAAACAGTTTTCCTGGAAATAACACTTGATTCAAGGCTACAATGGGGCCCTCATATAAGAACACTTGCAGGGCGATTAAGTTCAGCAGCATAAATGCTGTCAGGAAAATTCGCCAATTCACTGACGTTGATACCGCGAGAATTGTATATTTTAGCTACTTCCACAGTGTAATGTCGTATGGTATTTTATTGTGGGGACGGGCGGCTGACATCGAGTCCATCTTTATTCTCCAAAAGAGAGCGATCCGAGCTATATAATAATCTCCGTAGACGCGATTCTCTAAGGGAACTGTTTAAGGATATTAACATCGTGACGGTGCCTTGTCAAAATATCTATGAAAACATAATGTACGTTAGGAAAAATCTGCATCTTTTCTCTAAAAGAGGTGACAGACATAATTATCATACTAGATATAGGGACCAATTAGTTCAGCCGGGCTTCAGACTCGCCAAAGTAGACTCTTCCTTCATGGGGTACTGTTTAAAATGCTATAATAAGCTACCACAAAACGTAATACCATTGTTGGAGCTGCTGAAGATTGTACAACTGTATTTGCATTGTATAATAGATTCAATCTTCCTTGTATTATAATTATAGTGTCATAGTCGACATTGTGTGAGTACTATTTACTTCAGAGCTGTCATTCACTGGGTTTCTTGTTGACTTGAATGACCCTGCAGTTGAGTGTGTCATGCTCACTCAAATGTCTCGCTGATGGTGGCGCGTGTGTCAGATCATTTGGGTCCCTTCAAAATGGTTGAGCTGAATGGTGCTGATGCATGTGTCATGTTCGTGAACGGGCGCTGTCAGTTGGGACTGGTCATCTCTGAGCTGGCAGCTCAGAGATGACCAGTCCCAACTGACGGTTTATTTTAATATTAATTTTGTTTTAGAATTGTCTTTGTTTTAATTGTTACAATGGACACTTTTAATTAAAAAACTTGCTGCATCGTTCTCACATAATGTACCACCTCAAAATGAATGATGTAACAAAGATTCTGTAATAATTCTGGCGATCTAAAAAGAGTGTCCATGGAGTTTCTTGTCCGTTCTTCTCCATAGAGATCTACTTCTTGGAACGGGCATCTACGGTACTTTCACAGTTTTTATGTCTTGTGACTGGCTTTAGTGTTTCATTATATTCTTTTATTTGTCTATGACAATTCAAAAGTGCCTGTAACTGCCCTACTTGAAATAAACGCTTTGATTTTGATTTACAACTCGAAAATTATCCCACGGGAACATAAAATTGGGATAAAACTATCCTATGTGTTATCCAGGTTATGAATTATTTTTGATCTAAATTTCATTCAAATCCGTTCAGTATTTTTTGCGCGAAAGAGTAACAAACATCCATCCATCCATCCAGGCAGGTTTGGAGTATTGCTAGCTAATTTAATGTCAGGCAGTATTTAATACTTAATAGTTACTGTTCATTATCGTCTTCGGCGGCTTCGTCCTGCATGGACCAGTCAGGCTCGTCGTCGAGCTCGCACATCATCTCCAGCACCAGCGGCGTCAGCATGCTCACACCGTTGGGCACCTGCTTGCGCACCATGGCGGGTGCTGTCTCGCACAGCGACACCATTGCTTCGAGGGCCAACTGGCGCCAGTTGTCCTCTGCGTCTTTGTCGCCTACCACCTAAGAATAATAAAGATTCTATACAGCTACATAGAAATATACAGGGGATAATTATGTTCTCCTAGCAAAAGCACCAGATGCCGTTGTTGAGGTTTCATTTCTGCCTGATCTAAGAAAGGAATCCAATAGAAATAGGAAAATTATGGCGCACATGAGCCAATTCAAATAAAATAATGTTAACAAGGGACTGACACTCAAATGTATAAGGAACATCGAGTGCTAATTATCTTGTTGTTTTCTCTAGTAAGATTCTCTACAGCTATATCAAATAAACATAGTGTTGACAGAATCTTACAAAAAACATTATAGAATGGCATGCAACTTTTGATTTATATTCCACTGAAGTTGATCATAAAAGAAGCCATTTACATAAATATGCGAAAATGGCATCATAATAAACAAATTTTTTTTTAGTTTATTATCAAACTAAATATTCTTATTATTATTCATTGATAAAAGCACCCAAATGTACAGACGCCAGCACATCAACCTACCTCAATCTGTCTAATTTCTTTAATAGATTTTTAACCTTATCACAATAGCGGAAGGTTAATTTTCGATTGGTAAAATCTGACAGATCGGGGTAGGTTGACCTGCTGGCGTCTGTAGCATTACGCCGTGCTGTAATCACAATAAGTCAACTGAGTCACCAGCCTCAAGGCTAAATTATTTGCGTCATGGACGAAAATCTACAAAAAATAATATAATCGGAACATTAAGGCTCTTCCCACACAGATGCGACGTGGTCTAGCTATATCTATTCAAAGTACATTTTGTAGGAACGCGCGCGTGATCCTACACGCGGCGCATCGTCTGGGCCGGCTAGGGAGTCGCGAGAATTTAGTATCATAATAAGGAAAAGAAAAAAAATGTACCAACCTTTATGCAGACTTGGAAGATAGGCTCCAATTGTGGGCGCAAGAATTTCGGAGCAGATTCAGCCAGCTCAATGAGCACTGTCAAGACCGAGTCATCGTCACTCTTCTCAATGGACTGAACTACAACCTGTAGCAAACCACCATAACATCAAACATCCTGTAATTTACAGTAAATTTATAATTTAAGATAGAAAAATTGTCTTGAGAGGTACGAGTACTATCAAATCAAACCCCGCCCTATTGAGAGAATGGTGTTAGCGAATTCGCAATTTACTATTGCACATTCTGGCAGTAAGACAGTTTATAAGTAGTAAAACGTTTACGTAAATGATGTGCTATGTAAAAGAAACATTCGTTGTTAAGTACGAAACTGTCGGGCACGCCGCAATCGCGGCGGTAAGACCCCTTTTTGAGGAGTGGAGGACTGGAAAGGCGTCACGGCGTCCTGTCCTACCGCATGACGCAGGTCCTTACCGGACACGGAAGTTTCGGGGGAGGTACCTGTGTCAGATAGGGAGGGAAGAAACGCCTGGGTGTCACCGCTGCGAAGATCGCCCGGAGGACACAGAGGAGCATACGGTGCAGGACTGCCCCGCTTGGGCAGAGCACCGCCGTGTCCTCACGGCAGCGATAGGCAGAGACCTCTCGCGCCCGGCATTGGTCGAGGCCATGCTGCGGGGCGAGACGGAGTGGGAAGCGGTCGCCTCCTTCTGCGAAGCAGTTATGCTCGCGAAGGAGGAGGCGGGCCGTGAGAGTGAGAGGACAGCGTCCTCCCTCCGCACCAGCCGCAGTGGTAGACGACCAAGGCGTCGGACGTTGTAAGACGATCTCCGGCCACCGTAGGCGCGGGAATGCGGGCGGCGAGTAATGGGCAACTCGCCGTCCGACCATGGACCATGCCCGGGTCGAAGGCGCCTTGTGTTCCACGCGCGCCTCAAAGAGCGTCAGCAAAATGACGGGGCCGGTCTAGAGGGCCAAAGCCTGCCGGGGTTGCGGGACTTATGCCATTACCGTGATCCTGGAACGTAAAGGGCTAATGAAGGACACCGTGGATTTTAGTCAGTACAAGTCTGACAGTCCCTCCCGCCCTGCCCGGGGTGAGAGGACTCATTTGATGATTTTATCACGCAAAAAAGAGTCCCGGGCCGTCTCGCGAATCCCGTTGTTTTCCCGTGAAAACAACGAGATTCGCGAGACGATTTGAGACGTTCCAGATCTTTCATTTTTGTAAGACTAAAGAAATTTTGCTAAGACGTCATTCCTATATATGATATAGTGTCGCAGGGCTTTGGAGTTCCACAACAGGTGTGCCAGATCTTCGATTTTTATAAGTCAACACAGAGTGCTCGTTAGATTCAACAACTTTTGCTAAAACGCCATCTCTATTTATGTTATAGTGTAGCTGGGTGCTTGGAATTCCACAACAGGTGTTCCAGATATTCAGTTTTTATACGTCAACAGAGAATGCTCATCAGGCTGAACAACTCTTGCTAAGACGTCATTCCTATTTATCTTGAAGTTCCACATCAGGTGTTCCAGGTGTACCAGACCTTCAATTTGACAAATGTGACAGAAGAGAATGATCATCAGGCTGAACAACTCTTGCTAAGGGTCGGCTCAGACCGAAACGTAACGCGCCGCGCTGCATTTTAATAGCGACTCAAAATCTAAGCTTATTTACGACAAGAAAAGATACACATTTGAAGTATCGTTGCGTCACGTCGCGTCGCTTCGCGTCTCGGTCTGAACTTACCCTAAGACGTCATTCCTGTATAAGTTATAGTGTAGCTGGGCTCTTGGAGTTCCACATCAGGTGTTCCAGATCTTCAATTTGTATACGTCAACAGAGAGTGCTCAACAGGTTGATCAACTCTTGCTAAGACGTCATTGCTATACATCTATCTATAATAATACATACTCGTATAAAAATGGATCGCTAAATGTGTTGCTAAGCCCATAACTTGAAAACGGCTGAACCGATTCGCATAATTCTTTTTTTGTTGTGTTTTTAACCATCAGGACCAGGTTATAGAGGACGAAAATATTCTTTTTTTTATTTACTGTTATGAAACGCATACTGTATGTTATTCGACATCTGTTTTTCGTTCCAACTGAAGTATCATAAGAACGTCTATTTGAAGTTATCTGGCAGCAACGTCGATGGTCTACACGACAGGACTGATATATTTATGGTACCAGTTCGAATCTAAGGTTGGTATTTTTTTTAATGTTTTTTTTTTCTCTAAAGTTATTTTCAACCTGAGTAACACCATATATCTACCCGTGCGAAGACGGGACGGGCCGCTAGTATGTTATAGTTTCATCATTCTAGCTTTAAAAACAATACTTCCATACAACCTTTCATCCCCCGTTTCAACCCCTTAGAACCCCTTTTCCGCAATAAAAAGTAGCCTATGTCCTTTCTCAGGCTCTAACTATCTGTGTACCAAATTTCATTTAAATCGGTTCGGTAGTTTTAGCAGGAAAGCGAGACAGACAGAGTTACTTTCGCATTTATAATATTAGTGTGGATTGAATGAAATGTATCCAGTATCAAAGAAGTGAATTTTAAGACTGGCAATTAAAGAAATAAAAAAGTTAGATCATCATATCGATCCAAAATCGGCTTGACCAGATCAAGGTGAAACAGCATTTATTTGACCGGTGCGGTGTCCAGTCTCATCGTCCACATTGAAATTTATTCTGGATTATTTCACATGGAACATGAGCACGTTTTGAATGCCCCAAGCAGATTCGCGTGAATAAGATTATTATACTCGTACATCATCCAACCTTTTGTCAAGTGCGAGCCTACCTGCATCAATGGGAGGAGTAAATCACTGAAAAGTTTGTGTATGGCAGGCTCCTTGTCGTGTAGTAGTATGAACGCGCCCACCGCCTTCACGGCTTGCACGCGGAGAGCCTCCGACGTGGACTGCAGCGCGGTCAGCAGCATGCGCTTGATAACCACCAGATTCTCATTTTGGCGGTGCCCAAACACATCAGGCACTGACCTAATAAAATATTATAAACTATCTCATATACAAACCAAAATCTCGGAATAGATTTCCAGTAACAATGAAATCTATAATCTTATCTAGTCTAAGAATAAAGTGTTGAATTTGGCAACAAGCCAAACTTTAATAAAACAAAGAAGGATTAAAATAGGTGTGTTTTAAATATTTATGTATGACCGGAAATGGTTTATTTTTGTAAAAACAGAGTTAGTGAAATTTCAACTACATGGTTCTTCGGCCGACTAGTAACTTACGTAAACATTCTTATGCCAGCCTCTTGGATGTTGGGGTCCTGGGCACCAGCACAGTTGAACATGAACTGAAGGAATTCTGGCCACTGGTTAACTCCATCATCATCTATGTGGTTTCTTGCCAGTTCAGATACGACATCACAAATCTATAGGGAAAATATTATGATATCATAAATGGAATAAATTAAAATGATTAAATTATTTTTAATCCCAGAGGAAAGAAAATATTGCAGCACAATTTCACGTAAGTCAAATAACGTCGGTGCAGGACTGCCCCAGTTGGGCAGAGCACCGCCGTGTCCTAAGGCGCCATCTCCACGAGCGAGAGAATCGCGGCGATATTATCGTCGTGCTATGTATTTCCATACACGCGGTGATGCGACGAGTGGCAATATGTGACATTAGTCGGGCGTATCGCCGCGCGCTCGTGGCGCTCTCACAGCGAGCGCGCGGCGGGCGCGCGACGACTCGCAACGGAATAGTCGCGCGCTCGCGACGAGCGCTTTACCAGTAGGTAGCGAAACAAAACAAAACTATAGCACAACGACGCGTCGCGGGCGCGCGGCGATTCCGTTGCGAGTCGTCGCGCGCGCGCGACATTTCCGTGACGATACGCTGGCGGAATAAACGCTCGTCGTGGAGATTCTCCGACGATAGAAGGACGGACTCGCAGCGTTTTCCTCGCTCGTGGAGATAGCGCCTCACGGAGGCGATAGGCGGAGACCTCTCGCGCCCGGCATTGGTCGAGGCCATGCTGCGGGGCGAGACAGAGTGGGATGCGGTCGCCTCCTTCTGCGAAGCAGTTATGCTCGCGAAGGAGGAAGCGGACCGCGAGAGAGATAGGACAGCGTCCTCCCTCCGCCCCAGCAGCAGTGGTAGACGCCCATGGCGTCGGACGTCGCGGGACGATCTCCGGCCACCGTATATAGGCGCGGGCATGCGGGCGGCGAGTAATGGGCAACTCGCCGCTCGACCATGGACCATGCTCGGGTCGACGGCGCGTTATGTTCCACGCGCGCCTCAAAGAGCGTCAGCAAGATGACGGGGCCCCCCTCTAGAGGGCCAAAGCCTGCCGGGGTCGCGGGACTTATTCCATTACCGTGACCCTGGAACGTAAAGGGCTAATGAAGGACACCGTGGATTTTAGTCAGTACAAGTCTGAAAGTCCCTCCAGCCCTGTCCGGGAGGACGCATTTGATGATTTTACCGCGCTAAAAAAAAAGTGAAACAACGTAACCGTTTACGTCAAGTTTAAAATTCTCGCGCACTTTTCTGCTGTCGCTGTATAAATGCCTGTATTTGTATTCAAATTAAGTACAAAATTCGACACAAACAGTAAACATGATTGTGTTCTCGTGCGTGTTCGAGAATGCGCAAGCGACCAATCTTAAAGACAATACTTGTATTTGATACTTTATTCTGTGAAAGCAAAAAAGTGCGCGACTATTTCCCATTGAGATAAAAGTATATGGAGACGCCCCGATGTTCTATACATACATTTTGCTTATACAAATATGAGTCAAACATGAGACAGAGAGTGAAATATTGGTTTGTCTCTTTCTATCTAATGCAGTAATCATATTTTTGACAAAAGAGACAACAATATTTCGGTTGTTGCTCAAAATGGAATATTTTGTTGGGATATTTCCCACAGTTACAGAAACGTGCCCATTTCGCCATTTTATGGGCCGAGTTTCGTGGTAGTTCTGCTGTCAAGTAGTTGTTTACTTTTTGTTGAATTTAGATTTTTGAGTAAATTACGGAGTGTTTTCTTTTAAAAGTGCGTGTCACCATTAACAAACAGTAATTCAACATGCCTGGATGTTCCATTGTGTCTTGTCGTGCCAGAAAAAAGAAAAATCAGCCTGAATTGACTTTGCACAGGTTAGTAACAGGTTTTCATGCAAAACTACATGAATTAGAACAATTTCGGTAAAGAAATCGCTATGTGATCATATTTTCATGGTTAGAGTATTAATATTTGGGTTTATTTCCGCCCTACAGACAATATTTTTCATTTCTTATTTTCGTTCGTTTGTTTACAATAATAATAGTGTTGTACCCTTGTTGTACCGTTGCTGTAATAGTTCCCGATACTAGTCCTTCGTTACACTGAAACTGTTAGCAAATGATATATTGATAAAAAATACTAATCATTTATAGGTTTCCCAAAAATGAAAGATTGAAGAAAAAATGGTTGGACTCTATCGGTGACGAAAAAAATTGTCCTCGAAGTAAAGACTAGCTTATGTGTTCACTTCACTTTGAAGAAAAATGTTTTAACAGAACACTTGATGTTATCAGGTTACATGAGAACTCTGTACCTACAATATTTTCGGTAAGTGTGTATTAAAATGATTGTTAAATAACAGCCTGGTTTTTTAGCCTAAGTTATATGGATAGTAATGCATACTTCATAATTTTTTTCAAACATCCAACAAAAAACAACTTCCAGAGTCATTTGTATTCTGTGAAACAAGCAACACTCAAGAATCTGGTGTTTCTTGTACATTTACTGTAATAGAGGAACAATCTAGTGTAATAAAGTCCTCGCTGCGGTCTCTCTATAGATTCAAGCATTTCCTCCCATCTAGCACCAAACTCATTCTTGTCCAGTCACTTGTGCTTCCCATTATTGACTATGCTGATGTTTGTTATTCTGATCTATCCCAAGAACTTCTTAACAATTTGGATCGACTTCTCAATAACTGTATTCGCTTCGTTTTTGGCCTTCATAAATATGATCACATTTCTTCTTTCCGTTCTCAGCTTAAATGGTTGCCTATCCGACTCAGGAGATCCCTCAGATCTCTCTGCATGCTTTTCAAGATTATGAACGATCCACGTGCTCCTGATTATTTAAAAACTCAATTTAAAGTGTTGGGCAGTTCTCATAGTTGTAACCTTCGAGCTTCCAAAAAACTACTTCTCCAAATTCCTTCACACCGCACCGGTTTTATGTCTAATTCTTTCGCTATAGCAACTATAAGACTGGAACGCGCTACCCTTTAGCATTAAAAAAGCTGAAAGCGATTTCACTTTAAAAAAAAAAAAATTACGTTACCTCTATTTAAGTCACAATAAATAGCTCTCTTCTTTTTCTTTTCAAGTCTAGTCATGATAGTTATTATTAAGTTATATGTATATATTTTTTTTTCATTTATTCTATTATATTGTTTAGTTTATTTTATCAGTATTATATGTATTAGTATCTATATTAATTTATATGTCTTTGATTTTTTTTTGTACCCTACCACAATATTCTCTTATTTAACCCAAAGGTTGACTGGTAGAGAATGCCTTGTGGCATTAAGTCCGCCCTTGTACCACTTTATGAGTTTAAATAAATAAATAAAGGAACCGTCTACCGTAATGGAGGCACCATTGCAGTTGACCCATCAATGTGTGGGAACAGTGTGGGAACAAATTAACGCTAACATATAAATATATAATATTTAATTACAAGCGATAACGCAAATGTGAAAACATTATTTTTACGTAACTACATGAATTATAATTCAATCATGGTATCTAGTCGTAATACTATTATGTAATCCTAAAAGTACTAGGGATACTGGTATCGATACTCGTTACACTAACACAATGTTTCTTGATTGGCACAACCCTAGCATTGGCCGCCATTTTATGGGACCAGCGAACTTGTAGGCATACACGTTTTTGGTGTAGGTATTTCCAGTCCATAGGATTATATGTCTATGCTATTTCCCCGCTTAATGAACATTCGGGTAAAATTTTATGTAATGTAATTAAATGTAATTATACGTTTTCCTTAAGTTTGGCGTATATGATTACTTCCCAGAATTTGATCCTTACTAGCAACACTATCGAATGGTGTAAAAATACAGGATGTGATTTTTAAAAATATCGGATGTGATTTTTAAAAATATCAGCGAGTTCTATTCCTGGCCAGGATTATTAATTTTTCTAAAATCCAATGATGCAGTTTTAGTTTTCATCAAAATCGGCCTCGAGACTCCTTTCAACGTTTTTTGATATTCCTCATAGTTTCGGAAATAGCCATCCACGCCCCGTTGAAAAATTCACCCTGTATAGTGAAATTAGCGATAGCTTTGATTTCCACATTAGATGTTTCTGATCTTCGATTTTTATAAGTCAACAGGGGTGCTAAGACAGGAAACCTCCACGTGCGCCCGTGGACTGGAGTTCCCTCTCGGATACGTCCGGGGGGAAGACTAGTTATTCGGGCCGGTGCACTCTGGGATGCGGGCAAAAACTCTTCCTTAGGTTCTGTGTGCCTAAGGGGTCTCTTTGCCCGTATGCGAATAGCCTGTCGGGTGGACGCTCCAACACGTGTCCCTCTGAATAGCAGAGGGCACAGCGGCGGAGCGGGCTTGCGGACGGTGAGTAATGGGTAGCTCACCGTCCGACCAGGGACCAAGCCCGGGTCGGTGGCGCGTCGTGTCGTGTTTCGCGCGTGTCTTCGGGGATTTGTCAGCAAACTGACGGGGCACCTTATGGGGCCAAATGCCTGCTGGGGTCGCGGGTTTTTCTTAACACAGGATACCGTGGCCCCGGAACGTAAAGGGCATCCGAAGGAACACGGGTGGATTTTAGTCAGTAAGAGTCTGACAGTCCCTTCAGCCCCACGCAGGGCGGGAGGACTCACTTGATGATTTAACACCTAAAAAAAAAACCTTATTCCTATATGTGTTATGGTATAGCGGGGCTCTTGGAGTTCCACAACGGGTGTTCCAGATCTTCAATTTTTATACCTCAACAGAGAGTGCTCATCAGGCTGAACAACTCCTGCTAAGACGTCATTCCTTTATATGTTATAGTTAAGCTGGGCTCTTGGAGTTACACACCAGGTGTTCCAGATCTTCAAATTTATTCTCACAGCAGAAAATGCTCATTACGTGGAAAAATTTTTGCTACGGCACCATTTTTGTATCTCTTATAGTTTAGCAGGTCTGTTGCGGTTCTGCATCAGGTGTTCAAGTTTCCAAGATAAATTATTATAGCCTACATGTTAATCGGACTTAATACCTATAAAAAAAAAATCATTCAAATCCGTCCAGTAGTTCCGAAGATTAGCGTGCACAAACACACAGACAAACAGAAAAACCGACAAACAGACAAAAAAAAATTAATTATAGCTACATTTTTATATATTTACATTGTACAGACACCACTTTTCTACAAATCTATATATATAAAAGAAAGTCGTGTTAGTTACACTATTTATAACTCAAGAACGGCTGAACCGATTTGGCTGAAAATTGGTGGGGAGGTAGCTTAGAACCAGGAGAAACATATAGGATACTTTTTACCTTTTATTATTATTTTTTGTTTTATGCCGTTTCCGTGGGACGTGACATAAAACGTGATATAATAAAACGCAACTGACATGGAATGACAGCAAAACGAATTTATCAATCAAAACATCAATTATTGACCGGTCGATGTGTTTGTATTGAGTTTCTAAGCTTATTGTGCCGATATTATCATAATTATCAATGCCATGTCGCCACCGAGACGATCAAATTTTTATCCTGTTTCCGTGAGACGTGACATAAAACGTATTACTTGATCAAGAAAGTGTTGGTGCCGAAATTGAATAAGGGATCTGAACAAAAAGTACTAGGAAAAATGAAGAATATGTTCATGCCGCCCAGCGCCCACCGGTCTTCAATGCTAAAAAAGTATTTTGGTGAATACTGAATACCCAAAAAATGTACTAGGACTGCATAGATTCAATGCAATCATACGACGAAGAAACGCCTGGGTGTCACCACTGCTCAGATCGCCCGGAGGACACACTGGAGCATACGGTGCAGGACTGCCTCGCGCGCGGAAGAGCACCGCCGCCGTGTACGAGCGGAGGAAATAGGTGGAGAACTGAGCGCCCGGCATTGGTCGAGGCCATCGCAAGGGGCGAGACGGAGTGGGAAGCGGTCGCCTCCTTCTGTGAAGCAGTCATGCTATGGAAGGAGGAGGCGCGCCGCGTGAGGGAGAGGACAGCGTCCTCCCTCCACCCCAGCCGCCGTGGTAGACGCCTACGGTGACGGACGTCGGCAGACGATCTCCAGCCACCGTCGGCTCGGGCATGCGGGCGGCGAGTAATGGGTGACTCGCTGTCCAACCATGAACCATATCCGGGTCGACGGCGCGTTGTGTTCTACGCTCGCCTCAAAGTGTCCCATTATGACGGGGCGCCTTTAGAGGGTCAAAGCCTGCCGGGGTCGTGGGAATTACGATTTACCGTGACCCCGGAACGTAAAGGGCTATTGAAGGAACCGTCGATTTTAATCAGTACGAATCTGAAAGTCCCGCTCTGCCCTGGGTGGGAGGACTCACATGAAGATTTTACCACGTTAAAAATAAATGTCAGTTGCATTTAGCCACCAAATTTCCAATTGAATTAAAACTCCTTGAATATCTAGCTTACCACCGCACAATTTACGAATACAAATTAGCTTCGTAGTAATCATGCTTCGAAACATAAACCAAACAAAACTGTGCAACAGAACGCGTTTGGTGGTAAGTAAATTGTTGATGAACAAAGTGATTTACGCGACGACACTCAAAGGAAAATTCGAAGGTGAGGAAGTTCTCATTCCGAGGATCCCAAACGATATGCGTTTGAATTTAAACGACCTCAATTTCCGATCCGTCTTGCATTCGCCATGACAATTAACAAATTACATGGCCAATGCTTGAAAGTTTATGGTCTGAAAATAGAAAATCCATGTTTTTCACATGATCAGTTAGGTATATATGTGGCATGTTCACGGGTCGGATGACCATCTGCGTTATTTGTTCTTGCGCGTGATAATAAAACAAAAAATGTCGTCCATCACGTGCTTCACTGAACAGTGCAACCCATGCACCAAAATACATAGCTAATAAAGAATCATTGATTTTTGACTTCATTCTTTAAATTTTATTTAATATCCTAATAAAAAATCGAAAATCTGCTCATTTATTGCCTCTAGGGCGGAACAAAGTTCGCCGGGACAGCTAGTTTATTATATGTATAGATTTAAATTTTGAGGTAAAAAATGTTTAATACAATTCAGTTTTTACCACGTTTTTAACCGACTTCAAAAAAAGGAGGAGGTTCTCAATTCGTCGGAATCTTTTTTTTTTTTTTTTTTTATGTATGTTCCCCGATTTCTCGAAGACGCCTGGACCGATTTGGAAAATTTTTCTTTTGTTTGAAAGGGTATACTTTCCAATTGGTCCCATGATCATCAGGTCAGGATCTGATGATGGAATCCCAGGGAAATCGAGGGCAACCTTCAAATTTTATAGGCACATAGTACCATTTTCATATATTTTCTAAAGCTGTTCAAGTATTTGCATCTGATAATTATCATCTCAGGTGGATGAGCTGATGATGGAAGGTACAACTCCTCAACGGCTTGGAGTAGGCATCGACTGATTTAGTTTGTGTTCGCATATCTCTGGAACTACAAGTCCGATTTAAGTAATTCTTTTTTTGTTGTACTAAGTATTGTTTAACTTACGGAATACTGCAAGTTTCATCAAAATCGGTTCAGTAGTTTTTGAGATAGAGTATTTTATTAGCTTATTGTGCACTTGAGAGAGAATGATTTATTTGACAAGAATTAGAGTTGAATATTTAAACTAAAAAGAGTAAAATAAAAAACTTTTTAAAAAAAAATGTAACCGCCTTCAAAAACAACCACAAAAAAGGGTAAAATAACCTACAAAATAACTTTTCTTTCAGAAGTCGGTGGCAAAAAAACAATGAAATGAAAAAAAAACAAAGGCACCGACTTCTGAAAGAAAAGTTATTTTGTAGGTTATTTTACCCTTTTTTGTGGTTGTTTTTGAAGGCGGTTACATTTTTTATACACTCACTTTTCTTGTTTGTTTGTTTATTTGTTTGTTTGTCGTTCCGGTTGGACTTTTGCAACTCAATTTTTAGGCACTTCCCGATAAGATAGCAGGCTGTAATTTTGTACACGCTTTGAGTTCTGATGACAATACATGACTAGCTAAGAAACGTCATAACAAATCCAATATGGCGGCTTCCCCAAGATGGCGGACTGGCTGTTTGAAACCCACCCCCATGATGTGGGTATCAAATGAAAGGATTTGCTGTCAGAAATACGAAAAAAATAGTCACTTGACTTAAATCCAATATGGCGGACGTCCAAGATGGCAGACAGGCTATTTGAAAAGCACCCTTATGATATTGATATCAAATGAAAGGGTTTGCTATCAGGAGTACGAAAAAAAAAGAGTCACGTGACTTAAATCCAATATGGCGGACGTCCAAGATGGTAGACTGGCTGTTTGAAATCCACCCCCATGATATGGGTATCAAATGAAAGGGTTTGAGGCATTTCCCGATAAGCTAGCAGGCTGAAATTTTCAGGGTAGCTTCAAACCCGATGAACAATGATAAAAATAATAAAATAATTTATAGATTTAAAAAATCTAAAAGCCCACGTTTTTAAATGTCCTAAAAATAAGAAAATAACTCTACGGGGCTGAGAGAGGGGCCACCCAAAACGTGGGGGCGTATCTTTGCAAGTTACACCCACGATCTATACACGTCATGTAAATATATCCCATGAATAATCCCTTAAATAATATACGCCCCCACGTTTTGAGTGGCCCCTCTGTCAGCCCCGTAGAGTTATTTTCTTATTTTTAGGACATTTAAAAACGTGGGCTTTTAGATTTTTTAAATCTATAAATTGTATATTGAGTATATCATTCTTGATAAAAATAATTTTACAATGAACATTGTTGCTTAATTTTTATGCTTCTATAGGGCAAATTAAAAAAAAGGCTCCATTCCATCCTTTTTAGAACAGATAATCCATTTGCTCTTTACGATTGCAGCCTTGACCTAAATAGCTAAGTTCGAAGACATGCTCACAAGTCTATCACGCTTTATGTGTCAAGTGTCAGTCTCAAAGTGCTAAGTCACTGCTTTTTTTTTTAGCGTGGTAAAATCATCAAATGAGTCCTCCCACCCCGGGCAGGGCGGGAGGGACTGTCAGACTCGTTCTGACTAAAATACACGGTGTCCTTCAATAGCCCTTTATGTTCCGGGGTCACGGTAATGAGATAAGTCACGCGACCCCGGCAGGCTTTGGCCCTCTAGAGGGGGGCCCCGTCATCATGCTGACTCTCTTTGAAGCGCGTGTGGAACACAACGCGCCGTCGACCCGGGCATGGTCCGTGGTCGGACAGCGAGTTGCCCTTTACTCGCCGCCGGCATGCCCGCGCCTAAGGTGGCCGGAGATCGTCTGCCGACGTCCGACGCCGTGAGCGTCTACCACTGTGGCTAGGGCGGAGGGAGGACGCTATCCTCTCCCTCACGCGGCCCGCCGAGCATAACTGTTTCGCAGAAGGAAGCGACCGCTTCCCACTTCGTCTCGCCCCGCAGCATGGCCTCGACCAATGCCGGGCGCGAGAGGTCTCCGCCTATCGCCGCCGTGAAGACACGGTGGTGCTCTGCCCAAACGGGGCAGTCCTGCACCGTATGCTCCACCGTGTCCTCAGGGCGATCCTCGCAGTGGTGACACCCAGGCGTTTCTTCCTTCCTCATCAGACACAGGTACCTCCCGAAACTTCCGTGTCCGGTGAGGACCTGCGTCATGCGGTAGGTTAGGACGCCGTGACGCCTATCCAGCCACTCCTATATTTTGCTGTACTAGGTACTATTGTTTAAATTCTGCTATTAATCTAGAACAATAAATAATAATGCATCAAAGATTTACTTAACCTCTATTTTTCATCATATTTTTAAATGGGACTAGTTGTGCAATAGTGACATGGAGATGGGTAACTAGCAGTAAGTAGTCGAAATTTAAATAGCTTAGCTAACCGGCTATTAGTGGTGTAATAGCCAGCTAGCTAGCCAGCTAGCTAGCCAGCTATTTGGCTACTTGGCTATTGAACAATAGCGCTTAGCCACTAGCGCCGCTCCGATAGCAATTCGATCATCGCCGCGCCAACAAAGTTTAGGTGGTGAAAGGTTTCGTTTATTAATTTTATTTTATAATCATGACAAGAATGATTCCCTCTCGGAGGTCACAATAAACAAATACTAACTATCAAATGTTTATTTATTTTAAACCTGACGGTAACTAACCACCTTTCTAATCATCGCATTTCATAAGTTCGTTTATTAAATGAACGCAATTACTAAGTATAATGCTCTCTTTTTGTCTAATCAATTTTGTGAATATTGTGAGAAAAAGATGGACGATAAGAATGAAGATCGCACACGCGTAGCGCAGTGAGCACACACAGCTATCGACTACATATTTTGGCTCCTCTCGCGACCCGGCTACCGAATACCGAGACGGCTACAAAACGTAGCAGTTAGCTATGGTCTATGGCGGCTACGCGGCTACGAGCTGCTACGCGGTTGCCGGCGGCTACGCGGCTGCCGGCTATGTCATAACCTGACAGTTATCTAGCCAATCAGTAGCCGATAGCTAGCTATCGTGTTGACGGATATCATAGCCGTGGCTATTTTGCTCATAGCCGGTATTTGGCTAGATATGGCTATAGCTACCCGCTACGTGTTTGACGTTTGACTCTTAAAAATCTAAAAACTATTGTTGTTTATATAATATTTCTAATAAATATACTGACCTTTCTCCGGAGCTGTTGGCTCACCTCCATCTGCAGTGTAAGCAGTAGCCGTTCTCTGAGTACCGTTTGCTGCTCAAATGGTAGCTTCGGGAAGAATTCAAAGAACTCTGCACTAAGCAATCTACGGAGCAGCACAGCGGCTGTTTGACGTCCTTCTTCACCAACATCAGCATTTTGGATAGCACCCACCAGGTGTATTACCTTTGTCTCCGTCGGAATATTGTTGTACGCTTCCTGTTCAATAAAAGTAAATATCTCAGCAAAAATATGGTTCTAAAATAATTTAAAGGTTTCAGTTCGTAACTACACCTAATATTTTTTTTTTTGTTTCCAAGGTTTTTATTTTTATGTTGATCTTGACCCTCGAATAGTCTATTACTTTACTGATTATGGTAATCTAATATATAAAAATCAAAGCCATTTTCGTTGTAATGTTTTAGCTCAAGACCGGGCTTACCAGTCACTATGTGCCGAAAGAAAGACACAGCGTTAGCTCAAGGCCCTTGCTGGTATGAAGACAAGAAACTAAGCGGCCGGCCGCCGGAACCAGAGATGGCGAGCCCTGCCGGAAATGAGAGGTACGTAAATCCAAAGAGAATCAGGTATGTTTTACAATATCTAATGTACTTACTTCTGCTTGGGATCTTCTGTCGTTATCGGTTGATAATAAAGAATTTAGTAACTGGTAAAATTGCGCCTGATCTCCTGCCATGTTGAACCTCATAGAAGATGGAAAAGGCCCATTTTTTTTATATATTTTTATCTGGCTGGTTACTTCACTTCACTCTATCGTGTTGCCAGTATTTTTTCCGTTGAGTTTAGTCGAGTTATTTGATGAAAATTAAGTCTGGTTATAGTCTACTATAACCATGACATACTACATGAGCTCTAGCTCACTCGATATTGACAGTGTGTGGTAAATAAATTTAGTTTAAATCTATATAAAAAATATATATATATATATAATTCTCCGTGAACTGGTTCACTTTTAACCATTTTTGTTAATATAAACATAATACTTTGTTACGGGGCCACGGGTCCAAATTCAAGTTCCAATGAAACCCCCAGGGCCAGGGGTATCCTCTGGGGTGCCACGGGTGAAATTATCCATGATAATATTATTCTTTTTGGTTTATGACTTTGGGCAGAAGTCGCATTGCGTTGATTTCTTCAAATCGCAAAATTTTGATGCTCAACTGTAATCTGTAACCACAAATAGGGCCTTAATTAGCGCGAGCGGCTGCCTTCCGGCAAGCATCACAATTTTTCTGACAGCGGTCGTCCTTGTAGGGAATCCATTTTTTTTTGTCGATTCATTGGAGAAATCATCGATTAAAAAACTATTGCCTTTTCCATTCAGATTAAAACCGTAACAGCCTGTCCAGATAAGGCATTTTACGCGCGAGTCCACTCGCGCGTTTCAATTTCTATTGCGTACAGATACCGCGTTTTACGCGCGTTCCTACGCTAGGAGGGATCCAGCCAGTTACAAACATGGACTCGGAAACAGCGGTTGTGTTGTGGCTTGCACGTTGATGGAAAAATCGTAATCGAAGGGAACGTCGACGATTTAGCTTCACTCTCGACAATTTCTTTCCAATTTGTTCCTTTTTATGACTCTATTGGAATAGGCTGAAGATTCCATATCCCATAATATAGCTACCCTTTTCTCAACTTCGTCAATAAAAAGTTCCGTGTCAAAGTTATCACGCTCCATTTTGAACCGAATACATATATTACGTCCACTCGCCACGGACACGCGCGTAGTTCTGGACGCAGCAACGGCGCCGGAGTATCTCGACTCGCGCGGCGCACGCGCGTAAAACGAGCGAGTCGAGAGTCCCGCTCATTGCAAGCTGTTGCAAGCGTTTTACGCGCGTGTGAGGTAACGCGCGAGAGCATCTGACGGGATCACGGGATGTATGTATGTAACTCTAGTATCTCGAGAACGCGCGAGTGCCTACGCGTGAGTGGACTCGCGCGTGAAACGCCTCATCTGGACAGGCTCTTAATGTCAACTCACCAGGCCCAGGGGTACGTTTAAGTAAGCCGGCGCAATTTTCGCCGGATAAAAATTAAACTAGCGAGGGTTCGCTGAACGCCGTACGGAGTCATAATTATAAATGGGTGCGTTCAGCCGATAAAACATATTGGCAGCACTAAAAGAAAAACGGCGAATTCTAAGTAGAATAGGCTAAGATAGCTGTCAAAATGTTTCAAAATTTAGTCAGACTATCTGAATGCTACCCAGATTTTGTATCGGCTGAACGCAGCGAATGTTTCTATCAATGTTAGCTGTCAGTTTGTCAAACAAGTAACTCAGAGACCATAGAGTACATTACATTTGTATAAGAGACTTGGAGAAGTCGTCATGGAGAAAATATGTCTGTCAACTTAAACGAAATAATATAATTTACATATTTTCAAATATTGTTTAATAGGATATTATTGACAGACTAAATAGGTAGATTTAATAATCTATTTCAATGAGATTCAACAGTGTTTATGAGTAAGACTTATGTCTTACTCATAAACACTGTTGAATCTCAATACGTTATCGTATGAGCATGAGCAGTGCTGTTTCAGACATATTTCCGAGATACACTACGGTACATTAAAATGCTTTAGAAAGCCGGAAATATTGAAAATATTTTGAGCTCGCCGAAAATGTTGTAGCCACTACCTACAACAGTAGTAGCGACCAATATTGCGTTGAGGTCGGTTGTTTCTACTTGTCAAATGTACTCTATGGTACTTGTCTACTCTGAGAAGAACAGTGAACGAAGGAGAAGAAACAACCGAAGCAAATAGAGCACGCACCTCGCGACGCGCCGCCGCGCGCCGGCGCCGCTCGACGCACCGCGTGTCATAGACCACAAGCGAAAATAAAAAAACCGGCCAAGTGCGAGTTGGCGTTGTATGATAGTTGTGGAATATTATATATTATTTATCTATCTGAGGAATAAAAATGGCGGTTTTACAACTTATCTATAGAAATATACAGGGTGTCCAGTAATGGATGGTTAACCTTGGAATGGGTCATAGTAGAACTAAGGGCCATTCAGAAAAAAATACAAAAAAAAAATCAATACCGAGAAGTTCCTAAGATATGTCACTTTTAAGAATATTGAAAAATTTTGGTACCCTACTTTACATTCTTGAACACCACGACTACAAATTGATGAATTCCATCGGTTTTTTTTTATTTTTAAAATATTCAACATTAACTAGGTAACTACGCTGAAAGATGACCAGTAAATAGTAACACAGCTACTAAACAGCTTTTTAAAAAATGCACCAAAATTAGTACTTTATTGAAAAAATTGAGAAAAAGTTTCATTGTGCCAAAGTTTAAGCAACCATAGCATGAAAAAAACGTATGGTAACATAGGTGACCAATCATTTTAAAGTAATGTGCACTTAGAGCAGATTTTGAAATGGTATTACTCAAATCAAATCAAATCAAATTATTATTTATTGTGGATCACAGGTACAGTAAAAATACAGATCTTATATACAATGAAGTTCGGCTATGTCCCGCCTAATAGGCATACAATAGTGTTATCAAAACTAAAACTTTAAAATAATATTTTATAATCATTAAATTGTCAGTTTAGATAATAAAGAAATGTCAAAATATATTAAATTCAAATCATTAACATGCATTACAATACATTTTGAGAATTAATAAAATATTTAAAAAAACAAAACTAAAACACAAAGAAGTATGCATGCAATACTGAACATAACATGGCTATTTTTTTAAAAGTGATTTGTCAGCTAAGAAATCTTTCACTGAGTAATAGCATTTTTCCACCAACATTTCGTGAAGAGTTTTTTTAAAAATTGCTAATTCTGAGATAGCTCTAATAGAACATGGGATCTGGTTAAATATACACGGACGGAGCCATGCAAAATATACTTTCATGAAGGAAATGTGTTCTACTAGCGATTGTGCACAGTTTATCCTGATGACGTACTCGTGAGCGATACTCAAATAAATTAATATTAGTTTTTACAAATATTGCGCATTCGGATATATATAGACAAGGCAATGTCAGTATTTTTTGGTTTTTGAAAAATGGTTTACAGGATTCAGTTTGGTGTAAACCAAACATTGCTCTAATACAGCGCTTTTGTGCCTTAAATGCACGTTCCTTGTCAGTACTATTTCCCCAAAATATTACTCCGTATCTGAGGGTAGAGCTAACGTAACCGTGATATGCAGTTAACAAAGCTGAAGTATTTACAACTTTTTTCAGTCTATAAAGTGCATACGAGAATTGGCTTAATTTTTTGCATAAATGGTCTATATGTGATTTCCAATTTATTTTGCTATCAATTTGTAACCCTAGAAATTTAGTTCCTTCAGTTTCATCGATGTCATTGTCTAAGTACTGTATTCTCAAGGGAGCGGTGCGGTTAGACCTTATTTTGAAACTCATTATTGTAGTTTTGTCAAAATTTATCACAAGATGATTTTTATTTGTCCAGTTCACAATAGTTTGCAAAGTTTGATTTATATCAGTTTCTAGATTATTGGAATTGTTATTGGTAAATAAGATGGTGCTGTCATCCGCGAAAAGAGTAATGTCATGGTTTGTAATAGAAGGCATGTCATTTATATGAATAAGAAAATACAAGGGCCCAACTAAAGTCCCCTGTGGGATACCAGACTTAACAAGTCCAATTTTGGAACAATAAACTTCTTCTGTTTTTGTTATTGGATTTAGCTTTTTTAATTCTGTAAACTGTTTTCTGTTAGAAAGGTATGATTTTATCAGATCATAAATATTTCCTCTAACACCATATGCGTACAATTTGTTCAGGAGGATGTTGTGGTCTACACGGTCAAAAGCCTTTGACATATCCATATATAGTGCTACAGCAGGGAGTCCCTTGTCCAGGTTGGTCATTATTTTATTTAAAAAGTTATAAATCGCCAAATTTACCGATTTATTCTTTCTAAAGCCGTATTGACTAGGAGTTAATATATTGTTACTTTCGAAAAATGTATATAGACACTTGTAAATTACGCTCTCAAATATTTTAGCAAAAATAGGGATTAATGCGATAGGCCTATAATTATTCATATCTCTTTTGTCCCCCTTTTTAAATATTGGCTTTATAACAGATATTTTTAGTTTATCGGGAAATACGCCTTTTTCAATACATAAATTAATGCAGTAGCTAAGTGGTTCACAAATAATTTCACCGACGTCTTTAATTATTTTGGTCATAATGCCATCGTAACCTGAACTATTTGTGTTCTTTAAGGTTTTTATAATTTGATGTATATCAAGAGGTGTTACAGGCATCATGAAAATTGAGTTAGAATTTAATGTCACTTTGTCTGAGAGTATTTGTTCATTTTTATTAGAATTAGTTTTGTTGATATTTATGTCAAGGAAGAAATCATTAAGAGTTTGTGCAATATCTGTGGGGTCATTTATTAAAATATTATTATTATTATAAAGTTGATCAATGCTTTCTTTAGGATAATTATTTTTTATTTGATTTATTAATTTCCATGTCGCCTTACTTTTATTTATTGCTGACCGAATATAATAGTCATTCTGTGACTTTTTTGTGAGGTTAATAATAGCCTTGTATCGCTTTGCATATGTTTTAAATGCGTTCTTGTTTGCATGACTTGGATTTTTCCTATATTGCCACAATAATTCACATTTGCGCTTGCTACTATTCTTAATACCACGAGACATCCATTTCGGTTTGGCTTTAGAGTATAATCTTATTCTTTTTAATGGGAAGCATAGGTCATAGAGCAAAAGAAAGTTTTCGTGGAATTTGTCAAAAGCTTTATTCGGATCTGTGCATTCTAGAACATCGTACGTACGAACATACTCATCATTGTACCTAATGAAAATAGTGAATTATTGATTTGCATCATCATACATGGTGAAGGATCATCGTGGATTTTAGTCAGTACAAGTCTAACAGTCCCTCCCGCCCCCCAAAACCCCAAAAAAAAAAAACTTGAGAGGTGTCAAGGGTCACCCGGATGGAACGAAGTTACTGTATACACTCAACAAAAATAATCGTCGCTGTTCAATGCGACCGAATTAAAATGGTTGTTTTGGTTTTTTACCGATTTATCCTACTGGTGGGAAATCAGTTGGTAATACAAGTGAAGGTCGGAAAACATTTGCTTATCGTTAAGCAAATGTTTTCCGACCTTCAAACGATTTTCGACCTTATTGACATTCATACGAACACCGGATTTTAATGAAGGAGCATTGTTAGCTAACGAACATACTAAATTTTAAATGTCAATAAGGTCGAAAATCGCTTGAACCTGTTTTTTTTTTTAACTTGCCGTCCTCAACCGACCGACTTTAAATCAAACACAAATAGGTTTAAAATAACTTTTCTTTCGGAAGTCGGTGGCAATAGTCAATGAAATAAAAAACAAAGCCACCGACATCCGAAAGAAAAGTTATTTTTAAACTTTTTTGTGTTTGATTTGAAGTCGGTTCTTTTTTTATAAAAAGTTTTTATTTTTCATTTATCAAAAAAGACGCGTCCGCTCAGTTAGGTCACATCGGTTATCATTTTGAGAAGTTTTTATTTCTTTCTTTTTGGCAACCGAGTCGATAGCACTGTTAGCATGCCAGTGTCATGTGCATCATGTTAAGTAGTTACTAAACCTCCTCAACACGTTTCTACTCTACGCTATTCATTTAAAAAAAAAACAATGAACTGTAACTTATGTCAGTGTCAAACGAAACCAACAAACATGGACCCAATGATAAGACAGTGACAACCACGAATAGCGGCAGATAAAGTAATTGCAAGAATCTTCCTTTCTGATCGAGAACGATATTACCTCCGGCTACTACTTCTTCACGTGAAAGGGCCGACTTGCTTCAGAGAGGAAAGAACCTATGAAAATATTATTTATTAGCTTCCAGTCCCGGCTTCGCACGGGTGGACATGATATTTCTATTATTATAGCCTATGTTACTCAGGGTGAGCGTAGCTTTCTAATGGTGAAAAGTTTTTAAAGACGGGCACGCCGCAATCGCGGCGGTAAGACCCCTCTTTGAGGTGTGGCTGGATAGGCGTCACGGCGTCCTGACCTACCGCAAGACGCAGGTCCTCACCGGACACGGAAGTTTCGAGAGGTATCTGTGTCTGAGGAGAAAGGAGGAACCGCCTGGGTGTCACCACTGCGAGGATCGCCCGGAGGACACAGTAGAGCATACGGTGCAAGACTGCCCCGCTTGGGCAGAGCACTGACGTGTCCTCACGGCGGCGATAGGCGGAGAGCTCTCGCGCCCGGCTTTGGTCGAGACCATGCTGCGGGGCGAGACGGAGTGGGAAGCGGTCGCTTCCTTCTGCGAAGCAGTCATGCTCGTGAAGGAGGAGGCGGGCCGCGCGAGGGAGAGGACAATGTCCTCCCTCCGCCCCACCCGCGGTGGTGGACGCCCACGGCGACGGACGTCGCAAGACGATCTCCGGCCATCGTAGGCGCGGGCATGCGGGCGGCGAGTAAAGGGCAACTCGCTGTCCGACCATGGACCATGCCCAGGTCGACGGCGAGTTGTGTTCCACGCGCGCCTCAAAGAGCGTCAGCATAATGACGGGGCCCCCTCTCTAGAGGGCCAAAGCCTGCCGGGGTCGCGGTACTTATGTCATTACCGTGACCCCGGAACATAAAGGGCTATCGAAGGAACATAAAGGACAGTACAAGTCTGACAGTCCCTCCCGCCCTGCCCGGGGTGGGAGGACTCATTCGATGATTTTACCACGCTAAAAAAAAAGTCGTCGCAGTAGTTTTTGAGTTTATTCGTTACAAACTAACATGTACATTAAAAACATACTCACATACACAAAAATACAAATCTTTTTTTAATATATATAAAGAGTATGAAACGTTTTACTAACAGTCGTTTGGTCCATGAACTGTTGGTACGGCGAATCCCCGCTGCCTCGACAGGTTTAGTGTGGCGGGAAGAGATCTCAGGGCGGTATGGAGGGGGTTAGTAATCTATACTATACTAGCTTCTGCCCGCGACTTCGCGAAGTCGCGGGCGTTGCTTATGCCAGCGGAAAAGGGGTAGTCAAAATCGAAGTTCTGAAACGTCTGATATCGAATTCTAAGAGCCCGGGGACGGGACAACAACGGGATGCGCGAGACGATTCGAGACGTTCCAGGGCCTTTCATTTTTAGGGTTCCGTACGTCCGAATACAAAAACGGAACCCTTATAGGATCACTCGTGTGTCCGTCTGTCTGTCGCTTACAGTCAATTATCTCCGAATCTACTAGACCGATTGAGTTGAAATTTGGTACACATATCAATTCCTGTGACCCAAGCACAGAGGTGTGACGTGAATAGATGAAATCTGTATATGGGAGGTAATTTTTGGGGGGGAAGGTGAAAATTAAAAAAAATAATTAAAACTGCATCGTGTGACATATCAAATGAAAGGTCTTGTTGAGAAGATCTTAAATGTATTTTTTTTGTAATTTTAAAATAAATAGTTGCCACGTTTACGGTCCATCTGACCGACAAGCTGCCGACAAACTATATTGCAGGTTGGCAGAAATTGTGTTTAAATATATATGATACACGTTTCTGAATATTTTTTTTTCCTTAAAAAGAGTTGAAATCCAATCCAATGCCAAGTTTACGGTCCATCTGGCTGAAATGCAACAAATTTTAAAGTGCATGAACTTTTTTTTTTTTCGTGGTAAAATCATCAAATGAGTCCTCCCACCCCGGGCAGGGCGGGAGGGACTGTCAGACTTGTACTGACTAAAATCCACGGTGTCCTTCAATAGCCCTTTGTGTTCCGGGGTCATGGTAATGAGATAAGTCCCGCGACCCCGGCAGGCTTTGGCCCTCTAGAGAGGGGGCCCCGTCATCATGCTGACGCTCTTTGAGGCGCGCGTGGAACACAACGCGCCGTCGACCCGGGCATGGTCCATGGTCGGGCTGCGAGTTGCCCTTTACTCGCCGCCCGCATGCCCGCGCCTACGGTGGCCGGAGCTCGTCTTGCGATGTCCGACGCCGTGGGCGCCAACCACCGCGGGTGAAGTGCATGAACTTGGCATTGGATTGGTACGATTTCTTGAAAAAAGGTATTGAAATCCCACCAAAAACATCCCTGTTAAAAAAGGGGCCAAGTTCCTATCGGCTAATTGTTCGCCTAAAAAAGGGTTGAAATCCAATCCAATGCCAAGTTTAGATGCACTTTAAAATTTGTTGCATTTCAGCCATCGGACCGTAAACTTGGCATTGGATTGGATTTCAACTCTTTTTAAGGCGAACAATTAGCCGATAGGAACTTGGCCCCCTTTTTAACAGTCATGTTTTTGGTGGGATAAACCTTTACAGACACGCATTTCTTCGGGATAAAAGTATGTTCACTCTTGAATTACATTCATTCCTGGTTATAAACTTTTCTAATTACCGTCGTACTTGTTTAAATGTTTGATTTTTTTAATCTATCCCCTAGATGATAATGTAAATGAAACAGTACTTTGGCCTCCGTACCGTACGTTATGATAAGCCAGTATTTGCAGACTGTGTTAGTTTTTTGATGATATTTTCTAATTACAGTTGCATCAAATATTCAATTTATCTAATTACCATACACATATATTTTCCCACGTTTTTATACACTCACTTTTCTTGTTTGTTTTTTTTTAATCTATTTATCTAGAAAACCACCAGTAATAGTTAAATGCCTCAATAACTTTTGAATTCGTATCCTTGATGTGTTTCATATTCTAATGTATCTAATGTCAAATCAGTGATATTAAAAAGGGCACAGTAATTAGGAAAAGAACGCCTAATTGGAGAATGACCGTAATTATTGTTTAAACACCCTCTACCCAGTGTTCGTTAGTGATTAAATCATTTTAAAAATTAAATCGCTTCCATTGCATTGGCAGATTAAATGTGTCGTTGCTCCGTTTCTGTCTTCATCTCAGAACAATAACTAAAGCATAGAAGGAAGCTAAATTTAACTAATATAGTCGTCTTTGTTTTCTTATACACTCATAACAGCATTAGAGAGAGACAGATGTAGGTTGATCAAAATGCAAATCGTCACAAAGTAAACGTCAATTTGGATACCTTGGCTACCTTTATAGTACTAAGTTTAAAAGCTACTTAACGTCTCAGGTTTTTATCTATGACTTTGTTCATCGCATTTTTTCGTATAATGCATATGGGCGCATGCCAGTTGAAGTGATTCGTTGGTTTTACGTATTTTTGTAAAAATAGTACAAAAATAACAGTGATTTAGTGTAAATCGCAAAGCTTAAAGATTAAATAATGTTCTGCATTATAGTGGGATGTAAATCTCATTCATCCCGCAAAGAAAATGATGCGGAAATCATAAGCTCCCATCGGTAAGTAATCAAATATGGTCATTTTGTCAGTTTTTCATTCTCATTTTATGTTATTTTGGCATTATTTGAGCTAAGTGTACACGGTAGTGTTTTGAAATCAATATTTTATGCAATTAAATAGTTCGATTATATGGAAATTATAAATTTTAAATCGGCATATAAATTTTTGCAATAGTGCTTGCAAAAACAAACTATCGATACACAATATCGATAAACTAGCGTCATCTAAATTATTACATTATTTTTCTTTACACGTAGTTTTGGGAAGTATTAAATATTTAAGAGTTAAATAAAAACCTACGGTCTTGTGAGCGAATCGTACGTATGAGTAATGAAATAATAGTGTCAAAAATCCGTGTGGCTCATGGTGTAATAATTTAAATTCATGTGTGGCTATATTTTTTTTGTCACTTTCAGATTTCCGTCCGATGTTGATATGAGGCAAAAATGGATCAACGCTATTGCACGTAACAACTGGGAATCGTTCAGGGCCAATCGCTCTTTTAATATTATTTAAGCGTTTTCTTGGTAATTTCAATTTTTTAATAATTTATGCTGTTTATAAATAAATATGTTGGTCAGACAGAAGTGAGTTCTTTATTTCACCTTAGCATATTTAGATTTATTGCCATGCGATACCTTTTTTTTTTAGCCTGGTAAAATTATCAAATGAGTCCTCCCACCCCGGGCAGGGCGGGAGGGACTGTCAGATTCGTACTGACTAAAATCCACGGTGTCCTTCAATAGCCCTTTGTGTTCCGGGGTCAAGGTAATGAGATAAGTCCCGCGACCAATGGAGAGATACCATAAATTAAGAAGTCGATATCGGTATTTATTTAATGCATAGTCACATCACTAGCTAATACTCTTTTGTCTATGACAGCGTACGCTTCAAATGTCGTAGTGCGCCTTCTATGCTTTAGTTATTGTTCTGAGGTCTTCATAGACAGTTATGGATCTCAGTTCACAAACATTGAAACTTTTTGAATATTTTTAAAATATTGTTTTAAACTAGCTTTTGCCCGCGACTTCGTACGCGGATCCTGTTGCTTATGCCAGCGACAACGGAGTCGTCAAAATCGAAGATCTGAAACGTCTGATATCCAATAGAGCCCGGGTAAATAATAAATAGGAGTTCTGGCCAGTAGAGTCAGATTTTTAATGATATACCATCGTCATCGAAAATCAGTCCTAAAGTCTTACCGCCTTCACCGCGTGGAGGTACTCCCAGTTTATGTTATTTTATAATTAATTATACAGGGTGAATTTTTCAACTGGGCGTGGATGGCTATTTCCAAAACTATGAGGAATATCAAAAAACGTTGAAAGGAGTCTCGAGGCCAATTTTGACAAAAACTAAAACTGCGTCATTGGATTTCAGAAACATTAATAATCCTGGCCAGGCATCGAACCCGCTGATTTTGGAAAAAAAAAATCACACCCTGTATTATTACACTATTCGAGTGTTGCTAATAAGGAGCAAATTCTGGGAAGTAATCATATACGCCAAACTTAAGGAAAACGTATAATTACAAACAAACTGATCAATCTTCAAGGCAATGACTATATTTTGGTTTCCACATCAGATGTATCTGATCTTCAATTTTTATACCTCAACAGAGAGTGCTCATCAGGCTGAATAATTCTTGCTAAGACGTCATTCCTATAAATGTTATAGTTTAGCTGGGCTCTTGGAGTTCCACATCAGGTGTTCCAGATCTTCAATTTTTATACGTCAACAGAGAGTGCTCATCAGGCTAAACAACTCTTGCTAAGACGTCATTCCTTTATATGTTATAGTTAAGCTGGGCTCTTGGAGTTCCACACCAGGTGTTGCAGATCTTCAAAATTCTCTCAGCAGAAAATGCTCATCACGTGGAACAATTTTTGCAATGGCACCATTTTTGTATTTCTTATAGTTTAGCAGGTCTGTTGCGGTTCTGCATCAGGTGTTCAAGTTTCCAAGATAAATTATAGCCTATATGTTAATCGGACTTAATACCTATACAACAACAAAAAAATCATTCAAATCCGTCCAGTAGTTCCGAAGATTAGCGTGCACAAACACACAGACAAACAGACAAAAAAAATTTAATTACAATTTCGGGTTCGGGTTCGGCATCGATAAAATAACAACCCCTGCTAATTTTTTTTATATATTTACATTGTACAGACACCACTTTTCTACAAAATGTATTATATTATGTATAGATATAGATTTAGCTGTTGCTAGTGTTTTCACCCGCTTCAAGTCGTAAATCATCCCGTGGGAGCATAAAATCGGGTTAAAAACTATCCCATTTCTTAATCCAGGTTATAAACTATCTCTGTACCGAATTTCATCTAAATCCGTTCAGTGGTTTTTGCATGAAAGATGTACAATCATCCATCCATCCAAATAAACGCACGTTTATAATATTAGTAGGATAATAGAATACTAATCTAAATTTTTATTATAGCTTGTGGAACGCGGCACGAAACTGGTGCTTTCATCAGATGAGTCCTCCCACCCAGGGCTATTAGAGCAACCAGAACAAATAGTAACGACGATCGCGTCGGTCGCCGACACAGTGGAGAAAGACTTCGTGGTATACTACGACCGCCTCATGCCCTGCCTCAAGTACATCATCGCTTACGCCGCACAGAGGAGCTCAAGATCCTTCTCAAAGTTAACTAACTAATAAGACTGACGCATTCGATAGTCTTCTCGAATGCGTCTGTCTTATTGGCTAGTTAACGGACTTTCTTCTGAAGACACACACGGAAGGCGAACAGTGGCCCGCTGACGACCCTCAGACATCTTACCTCATCTCTGCCTGGGCACGTATCTGTGGGATTATGGGTATGTATTAACGAAGTGAATGAAATGAAGTGAAATGAAGTTTATCTATAGATTATTGTCTCTATATTCTTGGTTCCGTTTTCTTTATATACCTACCTTCAACAGACACGCATTTCTTCGGGATAAAAGTATCTTCACTCTTGAATTAAGTACATTCATTCTATAATTATCTATCACAAGCAATTTTGTATAAATGTTATTGTCTAGTATGTTGCACTTGCACCTACTGTGTCTTAGTCTCTGCATCACCCTAAGGTAGACTGGTAGATAATGCCCAAGCATTAGATCTGATCAGTCTCACATATAACATGTTTTGCTAAGTTAACACGTTCAGACCGGCACCTCATGAGTAGGTACTTGATATCCTACGGCGCAAAACTTATATGGCCACTGGTGGTACATCACCGCCATGTGGTGGTACATGAATCAAGTCTTGCCGGGTGGGGTGCGCCACCGGTGGACACGGACAGGATTAGACAGGAATTATGCTTTCTCTCTCTTTCTAATAAGCTAGTAATAGTAATATAATAGTAGATTTTGCAACAAGGGAGTAAAGCATTGCCTTGCGTCTCGGGAGTATTGAATCCCGAAGCGACACTAAGGATCCTAGGGGTGAACCTCCGTAGCGCAGCGAGGAGGTTCAAGTGTTAATTCCCGAGTGAAACGAGGGAATTAAGTTAAGAATCTTTAGTGTAGTGAGGGATTCAAGTTAGCCCAAGACAAGGCAGCTTTACTCCCGAGGAGCGTACTCTGCTTTTCACACCTACTGCGAGGAAATAAATTCGATTTTTGTTTGATGTGGTACGACAACCTTCGAAAGTGAAGTTGGCACCACTGCAAGCGATCAGCTGTTGTGGTCACCGGCCGCCATTACTGATACAACTCCTTGCTGAAAGTTTTCATACTGTTTTATTTGAGGTTCCAAATTCAAATCACATTATTCCCACGGGAATAATGAAATTCAGTACAATATTATTACCCGGCTCGAATGGGGGGCAGCAATGACTTGCTTTATTCCTTGTTTGCATGATATATAATTTGACATTTACGAGCAAGTGGTGTGAAAAGTAAATTGTTTTCAGCCTCAACAAATCACTATGAAACTAATGGATGAGCTAACAGAAAAAGGTCGCACTCTCTACAGCGATAATTTTTACACAAGAGTACCACTGGCAGAAACTCTAATGGACAAACAGACTTTTTTGTGTGACACAGTCCGACAGAAGCACAACTCACAAGCTAGATGCTTGTGGTTCTGTCGGACTGTGTGTCCAAAGCAAGTGGTAAAGTCCAAGCAGAGAAAGGGTCAAGTGTTGGCTCTGAAGAATAGAACGGGTGTCAAATATGTATATAAAATGGACCGACAAACGTACAGTTCATATATGCTTTCGACCTGCAATAATCATGTAATACAGGAGCTCTAGTGCCAAGGCCACATCGCTGGAGGCCAAACACTGTCGTAGGTAGCATAACCGGACTGCGGCGTGCTGGCTCAGTTCGGCGGCGCCGCCTTCGCGGCCGCCGCCGCGCGCGCCGCTCCTCTGCTGGCCGCGCTCGTCAGCGAGCCCAACTCGCGCGCACTAGAGAACGTCAGCGCTACCGAGAATGCCATCTCCGCCGTCGCTAAAATCATCAAATATAACCACTCGCAGATCGACAGGGATGAAATGATTAAGCACTGGTCAGTATGCACCGCGGTTTAAACAATATCATTATTTATTAAACACAAAGTACTAAAAACAAATTTTCAATTCGACAGGCTCACGTGGTTGCCAGTAACAGAAGACGCAGAAGCAGCGCTACACGTGTACTCTCTGCTGTGTGAACTAGCAGCAAGTGGGCACGCAGCGCTCGCGTCACCCGACGCTCCTAAACACGTTATTGCTACACTTGCAGAGGCATTCCTTAGAGACGCAGTACCATCGGACAACCCAGTTTATGCGCAGATGGTAGCTCTTGTCAGGCAAATACAGGTAGGCATCTTCGGTGACGTCATATATAAATATATGTTTGTTAAGTTTACAAAGCGCAGTGTCTCATCTCGCTCTTGTTGCAGAGCAATGCGGAGCTATTCAACGCCGTGCTGATGCAGCTGAGCAGCGAGCACAAGGAGGCGCTGCAGCTGGCGTTGTCCACATAGTGTCTGTGTCACATGTCCGCCACGTCACGCTCTCGCTGCAGCTGGCGTTGTCCACCTAGTGTGAAAGTACCTTAACCAAACAACCAGACCTACTTTCGCATCACATACTTTTTATGAAGGACAAAGGGCCCCGCAAAGACCTGCCGCCCGGGGCCTCGCAATGGGTAAGGCCGCCTCTAGTGGCCTAGGGTAGTTGTTAGTGACCTACGGTAGATGTTAGTGGCCTAGGGTAGGTACTTATTAGTGGTCTAGGGTAATTGTTAGTGGCCTAGGGTAGTTGTTAGTGGCCTAGGGTTGTTAGTGGCCTAGGGTAGTTGTTAGTGGCCTAGGGTAGTGATTGTTGTGTTTTCAATTACCTATTCCCGATGTTAGGACTAAAGAATAACACTGAAGTTCCAGTGTTTATTTCAGAACAGTTGACACCTAAGGGTGCCCGCTTATTTTTCCTGGCCCGAGATTTGGTTAAAAGTAAAAAGTACAAATTCTGTTGGACTACTTACGGAAGTGTCTTGGTGAAGAGAGATGAGAACTCTGGTGCTATTGTCATAAATAGTGAAGCGCAGGTACACCAGTTGATGCAAAGTGCATGACTATCGCATGTTGTAACCTTCATTGTTTTATTTTTAGTTCTGTTAATTTTGTCACATATAACGTTTAGACTTATTTATTTTTTGAACACTTTAATTAACCAACATACAGTTTTTGTAAAATACCACAACTTTAATAGTAATTATACTCGTACGCACAGAAACCATAATATATTCCGTTATCACACACTGTTATCATCCTTCATTACACTATTCACTCGCATAACACAAACACAATCACATTGCTCGGTGCCGCCCAGTATACTAATGGCAGATTTACATTGAGTCAGTAACTGGCGTCAGTGCTGGCGCCGAAAACTGACTCATGCTATTTAGACGAGGTCAGTATTTCAAGAAATCAATTTACATTATGGCAGTGCCAGGTCAGCACTGACTCGTCAGTGGACCACAGACTAAATATCAGTGGACTGACGCCAGTTACTGACTCAATGTAAATCTGCCATAATACCTCAGATTTTAAGTTATCTACGAACAATAATATACGTGTACCCACAGTTGAATTACAAAATGACGTTTTTTAATAGTTCACAATTTGAGAAACACCTCTTTATCTTCATAGTGGAAAATGGATAACAACATAAATAATCTTCAAGAATTGGATTTAACCGAAACTGCTAATTCAGCATTGCTTGAAGTCGAACAAATATCGAACTACCTTCAAAATAAAAATAATAACTTAAATATCTTAATTCAAAATATAAGGAGTATTAATAGTAATTTTGACGATCTTCAATTAACATTGGCACAAATCGAAGTTGAGATGGACATATTAGTCCTAACTGAGTGCAGATTAAACTCTAATAAACCGATTCCTGTACTTGACAACTACACTTCATCTATTACGTCGAGACATCTCAATCAAAATGACGGTGTAGTAGTGTATATTAAAAATAGTTATTTATCTCAATCAATAGAAATTAGCTGGGTACACGCTTCTGCTCTTCAAATAGCAACCACAAACTACACTATAATTGGAATTTACCGGTCCCCGTCTAATGTCTCGGCGGATGGTTTTATCAACTCACTAGACCAATATCTCCAAACTATTAGCACACATAAGAATGTTATTGTTACGGGGGACTTAAATATCAACCTGATTGAAAGGCCGTCGGAAACATCACAATTAAGGAGGAATAGGTTAGCTTTCTTAAATATGATGGCGACACATGGTTTTTTGCCGGAACATTGTTTACCTACCAGGGAGGGGAGTTGCCTCGATCACGTGTTCCTAAAGCTGGATGGATCTAGAAACTCTGCTTTTGTAGCAGTATTGAACACGTCTATTACTGATCACCTAACGGTTTTATTAAACGTTTCCCACACTTACCGTACTAAAACTTATAGTAAATCTAAAAGGGGTTTGAAGATTTTACTATGGAGCGTGGCATACCTACTGCCGCCATTTTGATTTTTTTTCAAAATCGCGGCCAGCCATGAAACCTTTATAAATCGATAGCTGACATCAATAACAACAAAAAATATTATGACACCAACCCTCGTAAAGTGTCCGGTTTCTGAGATAATAACCGTGAAAGTTGATCACGTGACATTCACAATTCTAAGCTAGTGTATGTGTTCGAATGTATCAAGATGTTAAAAATAATAACTTTTTGAACGTAATATGTATGTTGCATTATATCTGGATGTTATTTAAACTTTATACGTCTGACATAATCTACTTTTTGAACTTAATAACTGATTTTTAGTAAAGTAAAGTGTAATTCTCCCTCGTAAAGTGTCCGGTTTCTGAGATAAAAAGTGTTAAAGTTGACCACATTAATTCGGAATAACAAAGGCTTAATATTTTTTTATAAAATATTTTAGTAATTGATAATCCTGGTCTGGGAGAAAAAGAAAAACGTAGAATGTGCCAGCTGCTTCTCTTCCCGGGCAGACCGTAAAATTCGGTCGAGGGATAGGGCAAAATGTAAGATCCATAGCCCCTCAGCTTAAAACTCTTTCAATGGGCAGCAGCGTTGGAAGACTAATAAGCTAAAATAAATGCGCTCGCCAACCCGCCTGCCAAGCGTGGCGAGTATGGCAATAACCATCCAATGGAAAATCCTTGGGTGAGGCCTTAGTCCAGTAGTGGACTTTCTACGGCTGTTATGATGATGATATGCCTCATGATGTTTCTGCTTACTGTGGCCATCACACCAATATATCTGGATAGAAGCAATATGTTCTTCAATTTGTATCGAGACGAGCGTGTCATATTTTGCACAGATATTTTGATGATACAACTGTAATTTAGTATACAAACTTCGTCATAGTCGTCCCACTTCTTGTGTATTGTTTCTACAACTCAATACGGCACAATTAGGCATTTTTTTTACTTTTTGTATTACCTCTGACTGCGAGAACATTCGAGCGCGGACTCATTAAAAGAAATCAAAATATCTCCTTTACTAACACGCGAAGTAAATACACTTCCGGTACAAGCCAATTGATGATAGGGATACAATGTAACGGCTAAGTTATGGCTTCAGGTACAAACAAGAAAATTCGATATTTCAAAATGTGGCAAAATCTAACCATCCCTACCAAAATTGCAAAAAGTAAAGGTGACATGCCATGGTTATATTTATCAAATAAAATCATGACGCCTAAAATTGTTTGATAGGCAATAAAATGTTCTTAAAACGGATTTTTCCCACGTTTTTTTAATTTTTCTATCACTATTTGTGCCAGTATATTAGAAAGAGAGACATATGCAACCAATAGAAGACAATTTTCGCGAGTTGACGTCAGTTTATTACGTTATATCATATATGCTTAAAATTAGAAATTGTAGTAACCACAGAACCATCACACAATATAAATGTAACGAGCGTACTGTCAGTTGTATTTTAGACTGAATGTTTAAACCTGTCTCATGTATTACATTTACATTGTTTAACATTTATCGTATAACTATCGTATTGATAGTTAAATCATATGAAGATATTACATTCAAACAAGTGTAGACGGTCTAAAAATAAGTTATTAAGTTCAAGAAGTAGATTATGTCAGACGTATAATGTTTAAATAACATCCAGATATAATGCAACATACATATTACGTTCAAAAAGTTATTATTTTTAACATCTTGATACATTCGAACACATACACTAGCTTAGAATTGTGAATGTCACGTGATCAACTTTCAAGGTTATTATCTCAGAAACCGGACACTTTACGAGGGTTAGTGTCATAATATTTTTTGTTGTTATTGATGTCAGCTATCGATTTATAAAGGTTTCATAGCTGGCCGCGAATTTGAAAAAAAAACAAAATGGCGGCGGTAGGTATGCCACAAATCTTCAAACCCCTTTAATTAATTATGAAAACGCTCATGAACACCTTGTAATTACAGACATGACAATCTTTGGAACATATACAGACCCTAATATTTTTGCTGACACATTGATAGACGTTATCAGGACATCTCTTCTTCAGAACACTAAAACTGTCTCGGTCCCCAGTTCTAAACGTACTTTGAAGCCCTGGATATCAATGGGTGCCCTAAGATGCATTAGACTAAGGAATAAAATGCAGCTGCAGGCGAAAAAGGACCCATATAATATTATACTAAAAATAACTTTCAGGCGGTTTCGGACATTTTGTGCCAATCTAATAAAAAAGCTTAAAAGACAGTATTATAAAAAACAAATAACCAGTTCTATAAAACAACCTAAACTTCTTTGGCGTAATATAAATAATATCACAAATTACAAAAAACCTAAATCAACAAATTTACAACTTTTGAAAATCTCCCCAAATCCGTCTGAATCTTTGAATCGGGTTAATCAATTCTTCGCTACTATAGGAACGAAATTGGCTGAAGATATCATAGCTAACACAGGGCGGAGCTCCTACTCAACAGCTGAATCTGCTGTCCAATCTCAGTTGAACTCATTCGTGCTGCTGGAAACTGATCCTGCAGAAGTGGATAGCATTCTTTCGGCTCTTGACTCGGGAAGTGCTACTGGATGGGATAGCATACCCACAAGTTTTCTAAAGTTATCTCGAGACTTTCTAGTTCCTTTTATATGTCAGCTAACTAATCTTAGTTTTGAATCAGGAATTTTCCCCAATGCTCTAAAACGTTCCCTAATCACGGGTGGAGACATGACCGATGTAAATAACTATAGACCGATATCCGTATTACCATCAATTTCTAAAATTATGGAAAAGTTGCTAAATAAAAGACTTACTAACTACTTGCACATTTATTGTATTCTCTCTGTGAACCAATTTGGCTTCAGGAAGGGGATCTCAACACAGGACGCTGTAACGGCATTGACATCGGAAATTACAGCCAAGGTTGACAAGGGATTGAAGTGCGTCACAGTATTTCTAGACCTCAAAAAGGCTTTCGACACCGTCTCTGTCCCTATCCTTGTGCAGAGGCTTGAAGCTATAGGTATTAGAGGTTCAGCGCTTTCCCTCTTCCAAAGTTATCTCCGAGGAAGGCGACAGCAGGTCAAAATAGGAAATTCGTGCAGTGATGAAGAGGATGTTGTCTTCGGAGTTCCGCAGGGAACCGTTCTCGGTCCACCGTTGTTCTTAGTGTACATCAATGACCTCTGTAACCTGAAGATTATCGGCGGGAGGATATTTTCCTATGCTGATGACACAGCGGTTGTTTTCTTCGGGGATACATGGGAATCTGTACGCTGTAATGTTGAACAGGGTTTGTCCATCATAGACAGTTGGTTAAAAACGAATCTCCTAACCCTAAACATTTCAAAGACTAATTTCATTCCTTTCTCCCCAAGTCGTAGATCGCAACCGGGTCCTAATTTTGTAATTAAAATCCATGAGTGTACAAAACCTTGGAACGATGATTGTGGTTGTCAAGCTGTGAATCAGGTTACTTCCACAAAATACTTAGGCGTTGTTATTGACAGGACTTTGTCCTGGCACCCGCATATCGAGGCTGTTATGTCTCGAGTGAGAAAGTTGATTTGGATCTTCAAAACACTACGTCATGTGATGCCTTCGAAGATCCTTAATAATATTTATTTAGCCCTGGCACAGTCGGTTATAGGATACTGTTTACCTGTTTGGGGAGGTGCCTCTAAAACGAAATTTCCTGAACTGGAAAGAGCACAGAGATCGCTTTTGAAAGTTATGTACTTCAAGCCATACGGATTCCCTACTGCTGAATTATATAAAAAAATGCGATTTATTAACGGTGAGGAAGTTGTATCTTTTGAATGTGACTTTATTTCTTCAAAAATGTATACCATATAGCCCAGCACATCAAGAAAAGAGATGGAAAGATATAGTGGCTCACTCCCCAAGGGTGCACACTGCTTTTGCAAGGCGACAATATGCGACTCAATCAGCCTACATTTATAATAAGATAAATGCAAAAGTAAAGTTCCATTCTGAGGTTTTGCACCAGTCCAAAAGGGTTATAATCGAGTGGCTAAAATCACTAACTTACACGGAAACTGAAGACATTTTAGTCAGAATTAACTAACTGACGCAATTAACGCATCAAACTTGTCTTATAATATGGCACAAGTAGACATACATAACATACACCTGCACACACAACATACACTCGTATAAACAATACACCAACCCCAATACAACAACACACACACAAACAACACACACAAACACCACACACAACAAACTAAAGTTGTAGTATTAATTTTCTGTCGTATATCAATTCTGAACATTTTACTTTGTTTAAATTTAATTTTGCTTTTGAAATGAATTAGATATTAATTTGAATAATTTTTATTTTGTTTTGATTGTAATTTTAATTTTATGACATTGATTTTATTTATTTATTTTTGATTTGATTCTAGTTTTAATTCTGGTTTTGATTTTAATTGTTTTCATTTAATTTTATGGCATTTATTTTAATTATTTATTTTTTGCTCTTTTTCTAGTATGGTTTTAATTGTTTTTATTTATTTGACATTAATTTTGATTTTTATTTTGTTTTCAATTTTGACTTTGTTTTTGATTTTGTTTCGAATTTGTTTCTATTTTAATTCTGATTTGATTTAAATTTTTGTTAAATTCATATTTCTTTATTTTTGATTCTGATTTTAATTACGATTTTTAATTTAATTTCTGATTATTGTTAGATATCGCTGCCATGTAAATGCGGGTAGGAGTGAGTCAGGCCCAACACAAGTATTATTTATAACTTAATGGGGCTGCCTCAATTTTATATGTAAAAAGTGATAAATGAAACCCAATAAAATTTATTTATTTATTATTCATTTAATTGAAGGTTTTAATGATACAGTAGAGTTCTGAAATTTCCTTATTTTCGCCGACGAACTGAATCTAGAGTTTGGTCAGGAATGACCGAGTGAAACAATATTCTGTCGTGGATTGTTTTGTGTTTCATGGGATATCCAGACACGTGGCCAGCTACAACAAGAGCTGCAAGCTGTTTCTTTTATGAAGAGAAAGCTACCTAGCGATGACCGCGATGCCCCTGAAAAGTGCTGTGAAGCCTCTGAAGTGTTTTACCTGCCGCGGCGCAGTGAGAGGAGCAGCGCCGACTCCGGGTCATCAAAGCCTATTAATGAAAAGAGGGTTGACCTGTGCCTCCTGAGCGCGTCGACTGGGACCCTATCCGGTGAGCAATTTTCATTTTGTTTACGACTCTGGTGCCTTGTGTTCTTTATGTTGACTATCGCTGGTTAAGCGTTAGTAGTGTAATCGCTGGTTAAGCGGATTACTTGGGCTTTCGCTGGTTAAGCGTTAGCTGTTGAATCGCTGGTTAAGCGAGTTGTATTGACTATCGCTGGTAAAGCGTTAGTAGTGTAATCGCTGGTTAAGCGGATTACTTGGGCTTTCGCTGGCTAAGCGTTAGCTGTTGAATCGCTGGTTAAGCGAGTTATGTTGACTATCGCTGGTTAAGCGTTAGTAGTGTAATCGCTGGTTAAGCGGATTACTTGGGCTTTCGCTGGTTAAGCGTTAGCTGTTGACTCGCTGGTTAAGCGTGTTATGATGTGGGCTTTCGCTGATTAAGCGTTGGCTGTATTATCGCTGGTTAAGCGACTTATGTTGACTATCGCTGGTTAAGCGCTAGTAGTGTAATCGCTGGTTAAGGGTGTTAATGTGGGCTTTCGCTGGTTAAGCGTTAGCTGTTGAATCGCTGGTAAAGCGAGTTATGTCGACTATCGCTGGTTAAGCGTTAGTAGTGTAATCGCTGGTTAAGCGGATTGCGTTGGCTGTGCTGGTTAAGCGAAAGCCAACGTAAATTCAACAGCTAACTGTTGAATCGCTGGTTAAGCGTGTCATAATGTGTGCTTTCGCTGGTTGGGCGTTGGCTGTTGAATCGCTGGTTAAGCGAGTTATGTCGACTATGGCTGGTTAAGCGTTAGTAGTGTAATCGCTGGTTAAGCGGATTGCGTTGGCTGAGCTGGTTAAGCGAAAACCAACGTAAATTCAGCAGCTAACTGTTGAATCAAAATTAAGCGTTAGTGGGTTAATATTGCTGGTTAAGCGTTATAATTATCACTGGGTAAGTGATAATATTTGTAACGCTGGTTAAGCGCTACAATGTTAAGTACTGGTTAAGTACTTCAGTGATTTACACTGCTGGGTAAGTAGTGATGCATGGTGCTGGTTAAGTGCTGTGGATTTGAGGGAGAATGCCTGAGGTACAAGTACAATTTTTAAGTAGAGGTGTTGAGTTGAATGATAGTGTGGAATCTTAGGTCGGCTGGTCAGACCGTACCAGTAGCCATTTCGTAGCCAGTCCGTATTTCCGAAAATTTTTGACATCCTGGTGTCCATGGATGCGCGGTGTGCGGATGGCACTGGCGGAGGTCGTGTATTGTGCATTCATGGTGAACGGTGTGCAACGAACAGAGGTTTGTTGGTGGGGCTAGTGTTAGCCACAGGCCACGAATTTGATTCCTACTGTTTTGATTATAAGATTGCTGCATTGTGATGATATAATTGCAAAGGTACTTGATTCCTCTGGGATTTTCGGTCAGTCTAAATTGTGTTTTCTTTTTTGTGTTTGACTTTGAGTAGTTCATGTGATATTTTTCTTTATCTACTCTCATATTATCGTTAAATTCAAAATACAAAACTCAAAACGAGTTTATAATGACGTACTTTACACACAGTATATCGAAATGAAATTAAAAAATTAAATTATGACACTATTTCTCTAACAAAATAATGTTATAATAACAATTTTTTTCATTACGATACGGATTACAGATCATAGATACATGAATTTATTTTATTATCTGTGGCTGCGCGCGCTTTGGGAGTACGTCTAACGCCAACGATACACAATTCCATATTCAATTTCATACTCAATTATAAATACAAAATGAACACTTATTAACAATATTTATCTTTTATTTGATAAATTCGTGTTCAATGAAAGTAGATAAAGTAGTGTATGAAACTGCACATAACTAGGTGATACTCGTGTGATACTTTTAAAAAACTCGCTTCGCTCGTTTTTTAAACTCACACTCGTGTATAAAACCCCTCATTATGTGACAGTTTCATATACTACTATTATGGAATTTATAATCTGTAACGTTATAGGAAAAATAAGGTAACATGTTGAACAAACCTACTTTAAGAATTATTTTGATAAAGGCTCTAAATGATTATCTTGATGGTGTTGTGTTTGTAACCGGATGGAGGTTATAAGTGTGATGATGAAGACCGGATGGAGGTCAGAGTATGAGCGCTGCAATATTTTGATGAGTTTCCTATTACTTGAATGAGTATGGGTGTTGTTCGACATGTCAGCTTTGAGAGTAAAGCCGCAATTATATTTACCCCACGCCGTGTGTCGCAACGCGTGGGTAAGCTATCGGTTACATACATTTAGTACTGGATTGATTACATTAGTCCCGTCCCGCGTGTCGCAGAGCCTGCTGACGCCACGCAGACCGAGCGATTTCGATCGGCGTGGGGTCAGTGGTGGGGGTTGTGACGCGTCAGCCCAGTCGGGTGTAGAGTAATAACGTGTGGGCACGCGCAGACAGCCGAGTGGTGACGTAGAATGGTGGACGTGTATTTAAAAATGTCAGACGATATAATTGAAGTCGTGAGAAGCTATGAAATATTATATAATCTCTTGAAGTATTTATTGGATGTACACGATATCTCCTTTTCTTTCTTTCTTTTTTGAGTAGGCTTAACATGAGCAGGTATGCTACATTTTCTTCAAAATCCGTATCCGAGTCTGAAGAAAACATTGTAGACGTTTATTCCAAAGTCCACCACTGTACTGACTGAGACGAAATTTCGTGGGGCCGCGCGGCGACACGACACGCAAATGTAATAACCCCCCGTTGCGTCAGGCAGCGTGGCGACACGCGGCGTGGGCTAAATATAATTGCGGCTTAAGAGTTTGTTGTGATTTTCATTAGACCCTGTAATTATTTTGATGAGAATACCTTTTCCATTTGGGTCGGGAATGGCCGAACGGTTAGAATGGTTACTGTTCGAGAATTTTCTCTTATTCCAGATGTCACACACGAGGACGTGTGAATTGTCAGAATGGCCGTGTCGCAGAATCAACACAGAAGCACAATAATTTAGAATAACGCCATCTATTATCGTGCTGCGGAATCAAAACAGAAACACAATTTGGAATATCTATTGATTATTGTTAATTTAGAATAACGCCATCTATTATCGTTGGCGTGGAATCAAAACAGAAACGCAATTTAGGATATTTATTGACTATTGTTAATTTAGAATAAAGCCATCTATCTCTCATTGGAGGAACTATGAAGTTAGATTTGACAGATAGCTCTTAGAAACGTCAAGTTATTATACTTGGGGATGGTTAGCGTGGAGTAATGGCAACACCGAGCGAATAGTCGAGTTGAATATCGATTCGGAAGTCTAATCGGGTATTCCATGGTATAATAATATACTTCGCCAGGTATGGCACTCCGAAACACTTTGGTCACGTGGGAATCACTAGCCTACGTCATCATCGCTATCAATGGTTCTCAAACTTTACAGTTTAGGGAAATTCAACCTAATAAAACATTGACCTAATTATTACATTACTGCTAACTTTTGCCCGTGGCTTCACCTGCGTAGTAGGTTTACAGTGACAAAAAGCATTATTTATCCATCCTAGGGTTCCAAGCCAAGTCTATTTGTGAGAACAAAGATGCACACAGCTAAATATTATCAAGCTAGATTTTTCCAGTATAAGCTGATCCCGCATTATAATATATATGATTTCTGTACAATGAGAGGTCAGCTTATACTGGAGATTTATTGCTTAATATGAAACTATACTAAAACACATTGTGAAACAGTCGCCTTACGAAGTGTTTTTTTTTATATTGAAGATAGGTTCGCGTTAGACCACTATCGCGCGAAGATGTGTGATGTGGTTTAAGAAAAAAATATATCAAACTTGTTAGACGTTCACAAATAATTTTTGGGAACCACTGTTTACACTTTCACTGAGCGAGACAGGCTTATGCATAAAACAAGAATAGCGATACACGACAAAATGGCGGAATGACAATGAGACAGCCCGTTCCTGTGTTACCAGTAGTGTGTGGTTATAACTCCCTAACCACATTTATTACCTATGCGAATACGATAAAACGTTGTGGTTTTATTTATCAATTGTGTTGGTATACGTATTGAATTGTTTTGTTTGCTAGACTAAACACAATTTAAATGGTTTTATATATTTTTTAAACAGAATGGTGACTGAAAATGTTTCCTCATTTTCGTATTTTGTTGCAAAAAAGTGGCAACTGGAAAGTGACGTAAGCAAGTGATGCTGCGGGAGTGTCAGACCCCGTCAGACCTTGTTTTTTTAGACCATGGGGTATTCGACGTTGACAGGTACTGACGTTGACAGATATGTTTGCAAACCTGTGTGGGGTAGGCATTGAGATGAAGTTATATGGAGATGCCCCGATGTTCTATACATACATTTTGCTTATACAAATATGAGTCAAACATGAGACAGAGAGTGAAATATTGGTTTGTCTCTTTCTTTCTAATGCAGTAATCATATTTGACAAAAGAGACAACAATATTTCGGTTGTTGCTCAAAATGGAATATTTTGTTGGGATATTTCCCACAGTTACAGAAACGTGCCCATTTCGCCATTTTATGTGCCAAGTTTCGTGGTAGTTCTGCTGTCAAACAGTTGTTTACTTTTTGTTGAATTTAGATTTTTGAGTAAATTACGGAGTGTTTTCTTTTAAAAGTGCGTGTTACTATTAAGAAACAGTAATTCAACATGCCTGGATGTTCCATTGTGTCTTGTCATGCCAGGAAAAAGAAAAATCAGCCTGAATTGACTTTGTACAGGTTAGTAACACGTTTTCATGCAAAACTACATGAAATAGAACAATTTCGGTAAAGAAATCGCTATGTGACCTTGTTTTCATGGTTAGAGTATTAATATTTGGGTTTATTTCCGTCCTACAGACAATATTTTTCATTTCTTATTTTCGTTTGTTTGTTTACAATAATAATAGTGTTGTACCGTTGCTGTAATAGTTCCCGATACTAGTCCTTCGTTACACTGAAACTGTTACCAAATGATATATTTATACAAATATACTAATCATTTATAGGTTTCCCAAAAATGAAAGATTGAAGAAAAAATGGTTGGACTCTATCGGTGACGAAACAATTTGTCCTCGAAGTAAAGACTGGCTTATGTGTTCACTTCACTTTGAAGAAAAATGTTTTAACAGAACACTTGGTGTTATTAGGTTACATGAGAACTCTGTACCTACAATATTTTCGGTAAGTGTGTATTAAAATGATTGTTAAATAACAGCCTGGTTTTTTAGCCTAAGTTATATGGATAGTAATGCATATTTCATAATTTTTTTCAAACATCCAACAAAAAACAACTTCCAGTGTCATTTGTATTCTGTGAAACAAGCAACACTCAAGAATCTGATGTTTCTTGTACATCTACTGTAATAAAGGAACCATCTACCTTAATAGATGAACCATCTAGTGTAATGGAGGCACCATTGCAATTGACCCATCAATTTGTGGGAACAGTGCCCAAAGAGGTATGTAGATGTTGAATTTTTAACCGTTTTCTGACAAACAGACGGCAGCACATCAAGCGCCGCAATCTGTCAAAGACTTGTCAACTGTCACTTGAAAATAACTTTTAGCAATAAAATGCAATAAGCAAATTATTTTTTAACAGTGCATAATTAAGTTATTGGTTAATAGTGCTGATACATTTGGTATGTTCGTGAAAAGGCGCTGTCAGATGGGACTGGTCATCAAGAGATGACCAGTCCCATCTGACAGTGCCTAGTATACTAGCTAAGAAGCTGCCACGGTCTATTTTAATTTTCATTTTTTTTTTTTAATATTAACTGTACACTTAACTTGCTACGTTGAGTGTATAAGAGTGTCCATGGAGTTTCTTGTCCGTTCTTTTGCATAGAGATCTTCGCTCTGGAATGGGCACCTACGGTACTTTCACAGTTATTATGTCTTGTGACTAGAACTGTAGCACCATAACAATTTTGTACTGATTTATTTTTATGTCTTTTGACCATTCAAAAGTGCCTGTAATTATTGGCCTAGTTGAAATAAATTTGATTTGATTTAACTATTTATCTTTTCTATTACAGGTTTTACAAACTGGAAAAATTAAAGCCTTTAAAGAAAAATACGTCAATCAACAGAAAACAATTAAACGCCTCAATGAAAGAATACGAAGGAAAAAAAAATTGCTGATTTGAAGGCTGTTGTGATAGAAGACTTGGCGGGACCAAAAGACTTTTTAAAAAGACAAATTAACAAGTCCAAAGGTTTACCTGTACAATCCGAATTAATCGTCAATTTTTTAAATTAACGCTAACACATAAATATATGTATAATATTTAATTACAAGCAATAGCGCTAATGTGAAAATTTACATTTTTTTTACGTAACTACATGGATTATAATTCAATCATGGTATCTAGTCGTAATACTATTATGTGATCCTAAAAGTACTAGGGATACTAGTATCCATACTCGTTACAGTAACACTATGTTTCTTGATTGGCACAACCCTAGCATTGGCCGCCATTTTATGTGCCATGCGAACTTGTAGGTATCCACGTTTTTGGTGTAGGTATTTCCAGTCCATAGGATTATAATGTCTATGGGGGTAGGCCGGTAGGCCACTTGGACGGACAGTTGAGTGAAGTGAACACTTTGAATCGGTCCGTCAAGCTGTGTAGACATCTTGGTCACGCCACGTCGTCCACGATAAACTTCCCGCGTTCCTAAGTTTTTAATCGAGCCATATCTCTGACATCCTTGATTATTTTGTATTCAGTGTATGTTAGCAAGTAATTAAAAGTGTTAACGAAGGCTTTGTGAGTGTTATTTCCGATATAGCGACCCCTTCTGATAACGATTCTTCGACATATATTAAAAGTAGCTGTGTTTGTAAAAACGAATCCAGACCGTTTTAAGGGCGTCTCTGAGCTAAGCTACGGACAGACGGACGGACGGACATGGCGAAACTATAAGGGTTCCTTGTTGACTACGGAACCCTAAAAATGGATTCCTTACAAGGGCGACCGCTGTCAGAAAAATTGTAATGCTTGCCAGAAGAGGCCCTATCGGGGGGCACAGCCCCCGCCAAAGTCGAGCGCAAAGCAAACACTGCCGTACCATCCTTTACTGGAACCATTTCGCCGCATTTTCAAGCCCCTATTTGAGAACCTCTGGATAAGACCAGAACGCAGAAATTTTCGTCATCCAGTAAGCTATTATCACATACTTAAAATCCAAAATTTCAGGTCTGTAGGTCATTCAGTTCCGAAGTTAAGCGAAAGCAAAGTTTCGCATTTACGACAGACACTCACTCATGATCATCAAAATAGAACGAGTACTTCCCATAAACTCAAAGAGCTGAAATTTGGTACAGAGTTAGGGTTTAATGGCCACATAATGGGAAAACTACAAAAAATAGGATAATCGAAGATCTGGAGTACCTGGTGACCCTGATTAGACAACACAAGAGCCCAACCAAACTATTAGAGATCGACATATACCGCCTTTACAAAAAATATTCAACTTGGTGGGCCGCTTCATTTGACGTCAAAAATAAAAGATGAAAATAAAAAAATCCACGTTTCTGCAAAAAGAAGTGAAATCTCACCAAAAACATTCTGTAAAAAACCGGCCAAGTGAGTGTCGGGCCTACCGCATGACGCAGGTCCTCACCGGACACGGAAGTTTCGGGAGGTACCTGTGTCTAAGGAGAAAGGAGGAAACGCCTGGGTGTCACAACTGCAAAGATCGCCCGGAGGACACAGTAGAGCATACGGTGCAAGACTGCCCCGCTTGGGCAGAGCACTGACGTGTCCTCACGGCGGCGATAGGCGGAGACCTCTCGCGCTCGGCATTGGTTTCGGCCATGCTGCGGGGCGAGACGGAGTGGGAAGCGGTCGCCTCCTTCTGCGAAGAAGTCATGCTCGCGAAGGAGGAGGCGGGCCGCGTGAGGGAGAGGACAATGTCCTCCCTCCGCCCCACCCGCGGAGGTGGACGCCCACGGCGACGGACGTCGCAAGACGATCTCCGGCCACCGCAGGCGCATGCACGCAGGGCATGCGGGCGGCGAGTAAAGGGCAACTCGCAGCCCGACCATGGACCATGCCCGGGTCGACGGCGCGTTGTGTTCCACGCGCGCCTCAAAGAGCGTCAGCATGATGACGGGGCCCCCTCTCTAGAGGACCAAAGCCTGCCGGGGTCGCGGGACTTATTACCGTGACCCCCGAACATAAAGGGCTATTGAAGGACACAGTGGATTTTAGTCAGTACAAGTCTGACAGTCCCTCCCGCCCTGCCCGGGGTGGGAGGACTCATTTGATGATTTTACCACGATAAAAAAAAAAGTGCGTGTCGGGCCACGCAGTGTAGGGTTCCGTAGTTGCCCATCAAAATACTTATGCGAACTAACTAAACTGATTCGCTGAATTTAATTTTAATTTAATTTACGTACATTAACATAATTATTAGGTACCTAAGTGATTCGGTAGCCAACTCATAACGTCTAAAAACGGGCCCACATAGGACGATGGTAGAGGAGTTATAAAAACCAACTTCACAGGTAAAGTTGGAAAAGATGTTGTCTATTTGAGTACCACCGCGTGTAGAGGGAAGCGGCTGTAACAAAGATTTAAAACCAGCGTTACGTAATAATTCGAATACATCGCTTCAAGAATGATTTAAAATTTAAAGAGTTCCCACGATTTCTCCAGGATTCCATCATCAGATCTTGACTTGATGATCATGGGACCAATTGGAAGGTGTACTCTTTCAATCATAAGAAGAATTTTCAAAATCGGGGAAAATACATTAAAAAAAAAGATTACGACGCATTGAAAACCTCCGCCTTTTTTTGAAGTTAGTTAAAAATAGTTGACAATAAAAACCTACCTATCCCCAAAACATACCCACCTATTATAGCTGTAAAAATAAAGTTGACAATCTTACATTTGCAGTTGAAGAACATGTTCTCCGATACATTTTGTTTAGGAAAATATGATATCCAAATACGTTTCATAAGTTGGTCGACTATTACTCGTAAACTTGTAAAGCATACTTAGTCATGATAATTTTCTTTTAAACTTCGTTATACTCGTATATACTTAAAAATCAAACGAACTTACCAAGTGAAGTTCGATGATAATTATGTGAACAGCTTCATTCGAAGCGATTTATTGTTTACGTATTGTAGCAGCGCCTCCATGTATGTACCAGCCTTGCACGGATTTTTAGAGGTAAGTAAACAAACTACTTTTTTTTTTTTTTTTTTTTGTTGGTATTTATCTTTCATTGCACTGGCAACACTATCCGTTACCCCTACTACTCGATTTCTCTTTAACGGTCCACAGTCATTTTAATATCATTTTGTTCAAAGCTAATAAATATTTCACATTTTTATTTATCTAGGGTAGGGTAGGTCACTATAATAGGGAGGGTATAAATCGCTTCGAATGAAGCTGTTCACATAATTATCATCGAACTTCACTTGGTAAGTTCGTTTGATTTTTAATTATTTGTTACAGATTTTGACCACCAGATAATACTGTAGTGGCAAAGAGATGAGGATCAGTTACAATCTGCCTATTATAATGTTTTGCGAAGACGGAGGATGTTGCACTCCATCCGGCAGTTTTTCTTATCAAGTCTATATTGACTCCAAGTCTATTGGCTGAGGATGTGGCTGCGTGACGAGTGCTGTGTGCACTAAATATGGACGTATCTATGCCGCTACTGCAAAGTGTATTTTTTATCCAGTGACTTAGTGTTTGTGATGAGACTTTGGAATGTGGTTTTTTATAGCTGACAAATAAAAAATCATTTTTGCGAAGCAGTTGAGTGTTATTTAAATAAGCTTCTAGGCATTTAGCGGGACAGATCTGAGGACGAGTATCGAAAAAAGGTAATCGTAAAACTGGTTGTAACGAATTAGGTTTGGATGTTTTTATCAAATCAGGTATTGTTATAGTTATTCCAATAGTAGAATTTACTTGAACGTTGCATAATTTTATTAACGAAAATGTTTGAACGCGATGCGCCGTAACCAAAGCCAATAGAGTTATAGTCTTTTTGGAAAGAGTTTCCAAATCAAGGTCTGTGTTAGGCCATTTTTGTGCTAAATAATTTAGAACAATGGTTGGATCCCACGTCAAATTATATTTTGGATTACTAGGCCTTAATCTGTAAACCCCTTTCATAAATCGCTTAATTCTATCATCGTTTGCTACATTATTTAACAACAAGGATAATGCGGATTTATATGAATTGACAGTACCATATTTTGCCCCTTTCTCAAAAATTGTAGTAAGAAAATGAATGACTACAGGCACTGAAACTGAAAAATAATCATAACCATGTTTATTACAATAATTTAACCAAGATTTTATACAGACATCATATTGTTTATAAGTAGAATCAGATAATGATGATAACATAATTTCAATAGATTTATTAGATAAATGTCTTTTTCATTACTCATACTCTGAAAGTAGGTCATTACATGTCTGATTAGCCGTTTGAAAGTTATCCATTGCCGCCCTAGGGAAAATCACTTTCAACTGACAGCTGCCAAATAAAAAAAAAAAAACTAGTTCTATTTTGACATTTCTATTGAACCATGTTCAAAATTTTTATACAGCCACGAAATTACAGAGCAATTTAAAATTAAAATAACATAAAGTTAAGTATTAAGAATATAAATAATGACTTTAAAATAATTTAGTTTCAACTATTTCTCTAAAATATCACAGATTTCGACAATTTTAAAGAATGAACATAAAAAATCCTGGCTGTATAGCTGGACGACCACAGCACAAAATTAAAAAAAAAACAAGCGGCAAAGTGACAATCCGATCTACACTCATTTTTGCTTTAGCTAAAATTTATGTTGTTAATTTTACTTTCTTTCCTCGTATTCGTAATGAAAAGCACAGTGTTTACCTCGGGTAAATTACTTATTTAGTCCCTCGAACTATTAGCGCCCTCACTACGTTCGGGCGCCAAACCCCGTCTCGGGACGTAAATAAGTAACTTTCACGCCTTGGATAACAATGTACTATTTAATAATGTTTGCCTGAAAGCTTCGCGGCAACCAATTTCAAGGTGCGATGCAGATTGTGAGGCGTTCTGAAAGGAGAAGTTAACAAATTTATGTTTGGTTCAAAATAGATTGGTGTGGAATATATTAATTTTTGGAAAACTGGGAACCAGGGTTGTGTTGGCCAATATGGAACAACTATTATGCAATTTGATTTATCGTTAATTATTTTTTGCAGTGTCTTTGTGATAAGTGAAAATGGTGGAAATGCATAGAATAGTTTATTTTTCCATGGAATGGTGAAAGCGTCGATTGTATAAGCGTCAGGGTCGTTTTTCCAAGTGATGTACCTGGGACACTTAGCATTACATCTACTTGCAAAAATATCTATTTCAGGATATCCAAAATAATGTGTTATTTGGCTGAACGCATTGTCATTGAGTTCCCATTCAGTGTCCTGAAATTTCATGCGTGATAATTGATCAGCCTCATAGTTATCTTTTGTGTTTATGTAAGATGCAAAAATAATTATTCTACGCCTTTCGCACCACTGCCATATTTCTTTGGTGATATTATGCAAGTGTTCAAACTGTATACTGCCCATGCGATTGATACAAGATATGGCAGTTATATTATCAATTCTCAGTAGTATTTTAAGATTATGAGATTTATGGGTGAAACATTTAAGCGCGAGAAAAGCTGCTTTTAACTCTAACTCGTTAATATGCATGGTTTTTTCACTATCTTTCCAATAGCCAAAACATTCATCAGTACTACAATAAGCTCCCCAACCCGTACCCGAAGCGTCGGAAAAGATTTCTAAATCATATTGATTACAAGTTAAAGAAACTGAACCATGATCAATATGTTTCAACCACCACAACATGTCATTATGTAAGCTATTGGGGAGCCAAACGAACTGTTCATAGCTAGGATTAGTAAGTAAACAGGAATATTTAAATTGTTCAAAAAGTTTAGTGTAAAGCCATCCATATTGAATTGCAGGACAAGCTGAAATTATCAAACCTAGCAACCGAGCAAATTCACGAAGTTTACATTTACGCTTTTTTAAGAAGCTAGAAATGTATTCTTTTATTTTTGACTTTTTTGCACCAGGTAATTTTATTAACATATGTTTTGAATCGAATTCGAAACCTAAGAATTTGCACAGTGTTCGCGGTTTTAAGCAACTTTTTTCTGTATTTATTATAAAACCTAAGTTTTTTAGTAATGTTATTGTTGAGTCAACGTTATTTTGACATTCAAGAAAAGTGGTCCCGATGCAAAAAATGTCATCAATATAGATAACTGATATCATGCCATAGGTTCTAAGATATTCCATAACTGGCTTTAATAATTTTGTAAATACATATGGAGCAGTGCATAAACCAAACGGTAGACAGTTAAATTCATAAAGGGTGTTATTATATTTAAAACGGAGGTATTTCCTGTGAGATTCATGTACAGAAACTAAGAAGTAAGCATCTTTTAGGTCTATTGATGCCATACAACAGTCTTTTGTAATAAGTTTTGAGGCTGTACGATAATCCTCCATCTTAAAATGTTTGGTCTCTACGAATTTGTTTAAACATTTAAGGTTCAATATGAATCTCTTGTCACCGTTTGGTTTTGGCACTAAAAACACACTCGATATAAATTCTCCTTTAACAGAATGACACTGAGATATTGCATTAATATCTAATAGATTCTTGATTGATTTATCAAAATCTTGGGCTTCTTGAATATTCTTAGGAAAAACACTAGTAGAATCAGTACGATATGGTGAACATTTAAAAGGTATTAAGTACCCCTTGATCCAGGATAGAATCGTTTTATCAGTAGTGATAATAGACCAATTTTTGAAAAAATACTGGAGCCTGCCAGCAATTAGTACCTGATCAGTTACTTCCGATGAGGCGGTCTCGTCGGGGACGAGTAGCGGCGCGAACTGCCGCTGGGTTGCTGCAGTGGCGGCGGCCGATATGCAGGGCGAGCTACTCGCCTCGTATTGTTCGGCTTGTTGTCCGTCTTGCGGTGCTGAGGGTTGTAGTTTAAATGGCCCTTGCCTTTTGGAATTCCTTTGGGCTTGTTGTATTTTGGCCGTAAGGCGTGTTTTAAAGCATCTCCTGATTGCTGTATTGTCTTGGCGGCTTTTACTTTGTCGGTAACGTTTTCACCGAATAAGAAACTGCCCCTTTTTGTTTCCAGCAAAGCGTCCTTTAAGTTTATATTAATAGATGAAATTACAAAATTACGCCTTGTTTATGTCTCCCAAAAATGACTATCGCATAATATACGACAAGCGTCACTGATGGGTTTTAATAGCTTCTGTTTGGACGTTTCATTTGAAATAATCATATCAGTAGCGGGCGCTAAGGCTGATAATGCTATACCAAGCTGATTTTGCTTGTACATGAGGGCCGAATCTCTTTTTACTAAAGTGTCCAGCAGAGCTGCCTTTACTTCCGGGTTGAGAGCTGGCGCAAGCAATAGGTCACAATTGTTAGGCACGAAGTAACTTTTTAAAAGTTTTTCCTTTACCTCCTTAGCCAAGCCTTTGGTAAGGATGTCTTGCCAACGATTGGCAATGTCCTTATGAACAGACGGACCCATGGTTATATCTGTCTTTGGAGCGTCACCAAGTAACTGCAGGGTGTCTTCATCCAAATCTTGGTCTTCCATCACTTCTGGCTGTGTTTCTGCTGAGGTGCCGGGTGTAGGTGACAAAGGCGCCGTGCTTAGCGGTGGTGGAGCAGGTGGTGGCGAAGCAGGACACGGAGAACAAGCACGTGGCGAGTCACATGGCGAGCCACGTGGCGAGTCACAAAGCGGCGAGGCAGGAAAAGGTGAGGCTTGAAATAAGCTGGCTTCCTCATTTTGTGACATAGCACAGTCCACATCTAGTTGATGTTGTGAATAATCTGCAACAAATGCAGTACTTATCATTTTTGTCGTGACAGAGGAAACCCAAACTTGGTAGCCTCGCATCACCTAGGTAAGTAAGTATACCTTAATGTTTACGTGACAGTATCAGCCCCAGTATGGCAGTACGCATCACTTTATATAATGACAGAGGAGACCCAAACTTAGTAACCTCGCATCACTGATAATTGTTTTACTTACTGTGTAGGTCTTCTTCGGATGAGGAATTAATACGGCGATTAGTTGTTGCCTGCAATTTATTTTGCAATTTTTGTATTTTTCGACGTATTTCTTCTTCGGTTTTTTCTGCCTTCCTTTTCTTTCCCATTTTGAGGATCTGGATCTATTTATTTGTACGAGCGGAGACGTGCGAAGGCTTGAGCACGGAAACGCGGAATGATATTAAAATGACTGTGGACCGTTAAAGAGAAATCGAGTAGTAGGGGTAACGGATAGTGTTGCCAGTGCAATGAAAGATAACTACCAACAAAAAAAAAAAAAAAAAAAAAAAGTAGTTTGTTTACTTACCTCTAAAAATCCGTGCAAGGCTGGTACATGGAGGGGCTGCTACAATACGTAAACAATAAATCGCTTCGAATGAAGCTGTGAAACATAATACTATTGTGAATTTTTTTTCACCCCCAAACATAACCGTTTAGCTGGTAGAGGGGGGGACACTCGAGTCGAGCAAAAATTTGCACTTTAAAGCTTAATATTTCACAAACGAATCTTTTTATCAAAAAATTGTTAATGGAAACTATCAATATTTTTAAAGGCCTATTTAATGATACCCCACACTAAGGGGTACGCGAGAAAAAAAAACACATCCCCACTTTACGTGTACAGGAGGTACTTACCCTAAAAAAAATGAGAAAAAAAAAGAGATATTATTTTACCACTTTTTCGGCGCAATAAATCCGTATATTTACACCAAATTACAGATTTCTAGTACTGGGCGTCTCTGAGCTAAGCTGCGGACAGACGGACGGACATGGCGAAACTATAAGGGTTCCTTGTTGACTACTGGACCCTAAAAAGGGTTAAAAGTGAACCAGTTCACGGAGAATATAATTTTAAACTAAATTTATTTACGGACACTGTCAATACCTATATCGAGTGAGCTCGTCTATAACCAGACTTAATTTTCATCAAATAACTCGACTAAACTCAACGGAAAAATACTGGCAACACGATAGAGTGAAGTGAAGTAACCAGCCAGATAAAAATATTTAAAAATAATGGGCCTTTTCCATTTTCGTTGAGGTTCAACATGGCAGGCGATCAGGCGCAATTTTACCATTTACTAAATTCTTTATTATCAACCGATAACGACAGAAGATCCCAAGCAGAAGTAAGTACATAGATATTGTAAAACATACCTGATTCTCGGTCAGTGGGTCGTCTTAGATCTTTGGATGTACGTTGTTACCTCTCATTTCCGGCAGGGCTCGCCATCTGTGGTTCCGGCGGCCGGCCGTTTAGTTTCTTGTCTTCATACCAGCAAAGGCCTTGAGCTAACGCTTTATCTTTCTTTCGGCACATAGTGACTGTTATATTTTAGTGTAAAACAGTCCTAATAAATAGACACAGCAGTTAGTATGAAGACTTGTTTGATATCTGCTGGTGAAGGTAACATAATAAACGCTATGTGAAATAAATAAATGTGTTAAAGCATGAAAGAAATTCATTTCAGATTAAACATTTATTATTAATTAACATAATCAGAACAGAATTACTATTAGTTGACTATTTGAGGGTCAAGATCAATATAAAAATAAAAGCCTTGGAAACAAAAAAAAAATAATAAAAGGTATAGTTACTAACTGAATACCTACTTTAAATTATTTTAGAACCATATTTTTGCTAAGATGTTTACTTTTATTGAACAGGAAGCTTACAATAATATTCCGACGGAGACAAAGGTAATACACCTGTTGGGTGCTATCCAAAATGCTGATGTTGGTGAAGAAGGACGTCAAACAGCCGCTGTGCTGCTTCGTAGATTGCTTAAAGCAGAGTTCTTTGAATTCTTCCCGAAGCTACCATTTGAGCAGCAAACGGTACTCAGAGAACAGCTACTGCTTACACTGCAGCTGGAAGTGAGCCAACAGCTCCGGAGAAAGGTCAGTATATTTATTAGAAACTAGCTTCCGCCCGCGACTCCGTCCGCGCGGATGTCGGTCTTCGCGTGGATGGTTTACTATCGGAACAGTAATCAAAAAGGTCGCGCTGAAAAGCACGGTTAAAATTACACGCATACAATATTAATTCCACGGACGACCGCTCGCCACACTGGACACGTCCGCTCGCATCAAAATTCAGAATTTATATGCATCGCGCGGCGCGGAACGCGGCTCCTTATATAGGAGTCGGGGAGGCGTGGCCCGCGTGTGCCGCAAACGGTTCAAGCCAAATCCGACTTTCGGCGCTACAGGTTACGGCGCTGAATCCACTGCGGGTAATGCAACGTGTGTTCGCGGTTCTACAGAACAACGTCTATGAATAAAACTGAAAAATAAGATTTTTTTTTCTACGTATTTTTCCAGGATAAAAAGTATCCCATTTTATGCCCAGGATAATCAGGTATAATTATACCAAGTTTCATCGAAATCGAACCGTTAGTTTTCACGTGATGCCTGCATATACAGACAGACAGACAGACAGACAGAGTTCATCAATTTACTTACCACCAAACGCGTTCTGTTGCACAGCTTTGGTTGGTTTATGTTTCGAAGCATGATGAATACGAAGCCAATCTTCATTCGTAAATTGTGCGGTGGTAAGCCAAGCATATCCAAGGAGTTTTAATTCAATTGGAAAGTTGGTGGCTAAACGCAACTGTCATTTTTTTATCATGGTAAAATCATCATGTCAGTCCTCCCACCCAGGGCAGAACGGAAGTGACTGTCAGACTCGAACTGACTAAAATCCACGGTGCCCTTCAATAGCCCTTTACGTTCCGGGGACACGGTAAATCGTAGGTAAGTCCCGCGACCCCGGCAGGCTTTGACCTTCTAAAGGGGGGCCCCGTCATAATGCTGACACTCTTTGAGGCGCGCGTGGAAACAACGCGCCGTCGACCCGGGCATGGTCCAAGGTCGGACAGCGAGTCACTCATTACTCGCCCCCCGCATGCCCGAACCTACGGTGGCTGGAGATCGTCTGGCGACGTCCGTCACCGTAGGCTGTAGTGTAGTACCACTGCGGCTGGGGTGGAGGGAGGACGCTGTCCTCTCCCTCACGCGGTGCGCCTCCTCCTTCCATAGCATCACTGCTTCGCAGAAGGAGGCGACCGCTTCCCACTCCGTCTCGCCCCGCAGCATGGCCTCGACCAATGCCAGGCGCGAGAGGTCTCCGCCTATCGCCGTCGTGAGGACACGGCGCTGCTCTGCCCAAGCGGGGCAGTCCTGCACCGTATGCTCCACCGTGTCCTTCGGACGATCCTCGCAGTGGTGACACCCAGGCGTTTTTTCGTCGTATGGTTGTATTGAATTTATGCAGTTCTAGTAGATTTTTTGGGTATTCAGTATTCATCGAAATACTTTTTTAGCATTGAAGACCGGTGGGCGCTGGGTGGCATGAACATTATTCTTCTTCTTCTTCATGTTTCCCTAGTACTTTTTCAGATCCCTTATTCAATTTCGGCACCAACACCTTCTTCGTGATCATGTTACTACGTTTTATGTCACGTCTCACGGAAACAGGATAAAAATTTGATCGTCTTGGTGGCGGCATGGCATAGATAATTATGATAATTTCGGCACAATAAGCTTAGAAACTCAATACAAACACATCGATTGGTCAGTTGATGTTTTGATTTTCGTTTTGCTGTCATTCCATGTCAATTGCGTTTTATTACACCACGTTTTATGTCACGTTCCACGGAAACGGGATAAAACAAAACAAAATAAAAAAATGTAAAAAGTATCCTATATGTTTCTCCTGGTTCTAAGCTACCTCCCCAACAACTTCCAGCCAAATCGGTTCAGCCGTTCTTGAGTTATAAATAGTGTAACTAACACGACTTTCTTTTATATATATATATATATATATACACCGTGTTCCGGACGATATACATAAACTTCGACCAGATGTTCAAACCACGGAAGTAAGCATTTTTCATTATGGACACATTAATAAATTCTTATTTTTTATTTTTTGTTAATTTTCATACAAACTAAATACCTAGACGTAAATAACCCGATATGCATGCCTCTTTATCCGAATTGGCAACGTCATTCATAACATTTGGCGGGCTGAAACAAATGAAATGCAAATAGTATTTGATAGATTTCAAATTAAGATACTTTCTCACTGCATAGCTCAATTAAATTTCATTAAATGAAATTACAAATATCTTTGTAACGAAGCCTTTTTAAGTACTACTTCCTTTGTTGGATTTGATTTGTAAAAGCCATAGAAGTATTTGCTAAAGTTTATGGATAACGTGAAGAACACGGTGTATATATATAGATCTAATATATAAAGGGGTTTGAAGATTTTACTATGGAGCGTGGCATACCTACTGCCGCCATTTTGATTTTTTTTCAAAATCGCGACCAGCCATGAAACCTTTATAAATCGATAGCTGACATCAATAACAACAAAAAATATTGTGACACCAACCCTCGTAAAGTGTCCGGTTTCTGAGATAATAACCGTGAAAGTTGATCACGTGACATTCACAATCCTAAGCTAGTGTATGTGTTCGAATGTATCAAGATGTTAAAAATAATTAATAGATTTAAAAAATCTAAAAACCCACGTTTTTAAATGTCCTAAAAAGAAGAAAATAACCCTACGGGCCTGAGAGAGGGGCCACTCAAAACGTGGGGGCGTATATTATTCAAGGGATTATTTATGGGATATATTTACATCACGTGAGATCGTAGGTGTAACTTGCAAAGATACGCCCCCACGTTTTGAGTGGCCCCTCTCTCAGCCCCGTAGGGTTATTTTCTTCTTTTTAGGACATTTAAAAACGTGGGTTTTTAGATTTTTTAAATCTTTTAATTATTTTATTATTTTTATCATTGTTCATCGGGTTTGAAGCTACCCTGAAAATTTCAGCCTGCTAGCTTATCGCCTCAAAGCCTGTCCGCCATCTTGGACGTCCGCCATATTGGATTAATAGCCTAGCCTAGCATAAGCCACATGACAATTTTTTTCGTATTCCTGACAGCAAACCCTTTCATTTGATACCCATATCACGGGGGTGGATTTCAAACAGCCAGTCTACCATCTTGGACGTCCGCCATATTGGATTTAAGTCACGTGACTATTTTTTCGTACTCCTGATAGCAAACCCTTTCATTTGATATCCATATCACAGGGGTGCATTTCAAATAGCCTGTCTGCCATCTTGGACGTCCGCCATATTGGATTTATGTCCCGTGACTATTTTTTTCGTATTCCTGACAGCAAACCCTTTCATTTGATACCCATATCATGGGGGTGGGGTTCAAACAGCCAGTCCGCCATCTTGGGGAGGCCGCCATATTGGATTTGTTATGACGTTTCTTAGCTAGTCATGTATTGTCATCAGAACTCAAAGCGTGTACAAAATTTCAGCATGCTAGCTTATCGGGAAGTGCCTCAAAATTGAGTTGCAAAAGTCCAACCGGAACGACAAACAAACAAACTTACAAACAAACAAACAAACAAACAAGAAAAGTGAGTGTATAAAAACGTGGGAATAATAACTTTTTGAACGTAATATGTATGTTGCATTATATCTGGATGTTATTTAAACATTATCGGCTTTATTACAAAACGTGGTTTAACTTAGACCAAGCTTTAAATCAAAAATGAATTTTTGAATTTCGAACTTTATTTCTACTGTCGTAAAGTTATTAATACAAAAACCGAGTTTAGATCCCGGTCTAAGTTGTCAATGTGCATTTTAGAATTTTATAGCAGTTGGAATAAAGTTCGAAATTCAAAATATTATTTTTGATTTAAAGCTTGGTCTAAGTTAAACCACGTTTTGTAATAAAGCCGTATACGTCTGACATAATCTACTTTTTGAACTTAATAACTTATTTTTAGTAAAGTAAAGTGTAATTCTCCCTCGTAAAGTGTCCGGTTTCTGAGATATAAAGTGTTAAAGTTGACCACATTAATTCGGAATAACAAAGGCTTAATATTTTTTTATAAAATATTTTAGTAATTGATAATCCTGGTCTGGGAGAAAAAGAAAAACGTAGAATGTGCCAGGTGCTTCTTTTCCCGGGCAGACCGTAAAAGTCGGTCGAGGGATAGGGCAAAATGTAAGATCCATAGCCCCTCAGCTTAAAACTCTTTCAATGGGCAGCAGCGTTGGAAGACTAATAAGCTGAAATAAATGTGCTCGCCAACCCGCCTGCCAAGCGTGGCGAGTAAGGCAATAACCATCCAATGGAAAATCCTTGGGTGAGGCCTTAGTCCAGTAGTGGACTTTCTACGGCTGTTATGATGATGATATGGCTCATGATGTTTCTGTTTACTGTGGCCATCACAGCAATATATCTGGATAGAAGCAATATGTTCTTCAATTTGTATCGAGACGAGCGTGTCATATTTTGCATAGATATTTTGATGATACAACTGTAATTTAGTATACAAACTTCGTCATAGTCGTCCCACTTCTTGTGTATTGTTTCTACAACTCAATACGGCACAATTTTTCTTTTTGTATTACCTCTGACTGCGAGAATATTCGAGCGCGGACTCATTAAAAGAAATCAAAATATCTCCTTTTTTTACACGCGAAGTAAATACACTTCCGGTACAAGCCAATCCAAGTCTGTAGTGGTCATAATTGTTGATTATAGGGATACAATGTAACGGCTAAGTTATGGCTTCAGGTACAAACAAGAAAATTCGATATTTAAAAATGTGGCAAAATCTAAATATACCTACCAAAATTGCAAAAAGTAAAGGTGACATGCCATGGTTATATTTATCAAATAAAAACATGACGCCTAAAATTGTTTGATAGGCAATAAAATGTTCTAAAAATGGATTTTTAATTTTTCTATCCCTATTTGTGCCAGTATATTAGAAAGAGAGACAGGTATATGCGACCAATAGAAGACAATTTTCGCGAGTTGACGTTAGTTTATTAGGGTCCCCACATACATCAGTTTTCCTGATCAGGAATCCTGTCCGTTTTCTATACGAACACAATGAATTCTTACAAGTGTGTGTGCATGTTTTGTGTTGTTCACATTTCATCGTATTTCATTCATCATTTCGAATTCCGTTCGGAATTCCTGATCAGGAAAACTGATGTATGTGGGGACCCTTACGTTATAATGCTTAAAATTAGAAATTGTAGTAACCACAGAAGTTCACAGAACTATCACACAATATAAATGTAACGAGTACTATCAGTTGTATTTTTTACCGACTTCAAAAAAAAGGAGGTTATCAATTCGACCCGTATGTATGTAATATTATCAGAAATGCCCAGTTTTCATATATGTTAGTCTATATCAGCGTCTGAACAAATGTGCCAAATTTCATAAGTGTATGTATGTATGTATGTATGTATGTATGTATGTATGTATGTATGTTTTTATGTTTGTGCACGCATATCTCCGGAACTATAAGTTCGATTTAAGTAATTCTTTTTTTGTTGTACTGGGTATTGTTCAACTTAGGGTACACTGCAAGTTTCATCAAAATCGGTTCAGTAGTTTTAGAGATATGGATTTTTTTATGTTGTGACGGATTACAAGATTAGTGCATATGTAAGAAAATTTTGTATTTTACAAGAATTTGGGTTGAATATGTAATAAATAAACTAAAAAGGGTAAAATAAAAACTTTTTAAAAAAAAGTACCGACTTCAAAACAAATACAAAAAAGTTTAAAATAACTTTTCTTTCGGAAGTCGGTGGCTTTGTTTTGTTGTGTCATTGACTATTGCCACCGACTTCCGAAAGAAAAGTTATTTTAAACTTTTTTGTATTTGTTTTGAAGTCGGTACTTTTTTTTTTATACTGAATGTTTAAACCTGTCTCATGTATTACATTTACACTGTTTAACATTTATTGTATAACTATCGTATTGATAGTTAAATCATATGAAGATATTACATTCAAACAAGTGTAGACGGTCTAAAAATAAGTTATTAAGTTCAAAAAGTTGATTATGTCAGACGTATAATGTTTAAATAACATCCAGATATAATGCAACATACATATTACGTTCAAAAAGTTATTATTTTTAACATCTTGATACATTCGAACACATACACTAGCTTAGAATTGTGAATGTCACGTGATCAACTTTCACGGTTATTATCTCAGAAACCGGACACTTTACGAGGGTTGGTGTCATAATATTTTTTATTGTTATTGATATCAGCTATCGATTTATAAAGGTTTCATAGCTGGCCGCGATTTTGAAAAAAAATCAAAATGGCGGCGGTAGGTATGCCACAAATCTTCAAACCCCATTCTGTAACTAACACGACTTTCTTTTATATATATATAGATCTAATATATAAAATTCTCGTGTCACAGTTTTCGATGCCATACTCCTCCGAAACGGCTTGACCGATTTTGATGAAATTTTTTGTGCTTATCCGGTATCTATGAGAATCGGCCAACATCTATTTTTCATCCCCCTAAATGTTAGGGGTAGTCCACACCTAAATTTTTCTTTAATTATTTATATGGCAAAACAACGTTTGCCGGGTCAGCTAGTATTATATAAAAAAACAATAGTTTTAGATTTTTAAGAGTCAAACGTCAAACACCTAGCGGGTGTCTATAGCTATATCTAGCCAAATACCGGCTATGAGCAAAATAGCCACGGCTATGATATCCGTCAACACGATAGCTAGCTATCGGCTATTAGTTAGTTAGATAACTGTTAGGTTATGACATAGCCGGCAGCCGCGTAGCCGCCGGCAACCGCGTAGCAGCTCGTAGCCGCGTAGCAGCTCGTAGCCGCGTAGCCGCCACAGACCATAGCTAACTGCTACGTTTTGTAGCCGTCTCGGTAGGTATTCGGTAGCCGGGTCGCGAGAGTAGCCAAAATAGTCGATAGCTGTGTGTGCTCACTGCGTTACGCGTGTGCGATCTTCATTCTTATCGTCCATCTTTTTCTCACAATATTCACAAAATAGATTAGACAAAAAGAGAGCATTATACTTAGTAATTTCGTTCGTTTAATAAACGAACTTATGAAATGCGATGATTAGAAAGGTGGTTAGTTACCGTCAGGTTTAAAATAAATAAACATTTGATAGTTAGTATTTGGTTATTGTGACCTCCGAGAGGAGATCATTTCTTGTCATGATTATAAAATAAAATTAATAAACGAAATCTTTCACCACCTAGACTTTGTTGGCGCGGCGAGGATCGAATTGCTATCGGAGCGGCGCTAGTGGCTAAGCGCTATTGTTCAACCGCCAAGTAGCCAAATAGCTGGCTAGATCTTTGATGCATTATGATTTATTGTTCTAGATTAATAGCAGAATTTAAACAATAGTACCTAGTACAGCAAAATATAGGAGTGGCTGGATAGGCGTCACGGCGTCCTGACCTACCGCATGACGCAGGTCCTCACCGGACACGGAAGTTTCGGGAGGTACAGTCGGCCAAGAAAGTGGTGTACCACCCTAAGGTGGAATATCGCTTGCAGATTCATAGGTGATAAAGATTAGTTTCGCTTGCAGATCGATCTGACAACTTCTATTGCTGTCTTTATCTGATTATTGATAACGACTATTACTGTTTGTAACGTGACAGCTGTTCTTAGTTTGAACTTGATGGAACCAATGACGTCGTAAAATCAACGGCGGGGGTCTGTAGATTTTGATGACAAAATTGTATCTACAAATTCAGAATTGTAATCAACAAGTTACATAAAATTGTAAAGGCACAAGGCGAATCCACAAACCTACAATTTCTGTAAACTTGTAATTACAATATCAATAAAAAACAAGCTAAAAATAGATTTATCCTTTTATTAAATTTCTACAATCAATTTTAAAATACTTATAACAAACAAAAACATAGCATATATAGTAATATTTAGAAGATATTGAAAATTTTTAAAAATTAGAAACGGGTGTAACCGCCGTTGGCCTCTATAACCTCTAAAAGACGAGACCTCATTGAACCAACAAGCCGTGAGCAAATATCGGTTCCCCGCATTTCCTCCTAAATATAATTACAGTGACTAATAAGAGCTTGTTTGGTTCTTTCATTTTGATGCGACCATCGTTGGACCATAAGGCCCCAAAGATTTTCTATCGGGTTGAGGTCCGGCGATCTTGAGGGCCACTGAATTACCCTTACGTCAGTGTGTGAACGAAACCAGGCTCTTACGATCCTCGCATTATGAATTGAACAATTATCTTGAACAAAATCAAATTGTGGCACTTCGTTCTCCGGGTAAACATTACGGACTGTCGGTAGCATTGCATTCTGAAGCACGTCGATATAATTTACAGCCGTCGCTCGAGGAGGTAGACAACACAATTCTCCTACACCATCCGCATTCATCCAGCCCCAAATATTTACGGAAATTCGACCTGATTCTCTATTTGGGATTACATGATCATCTTTATACCGTGTTGAATTATATCGCCAAAGGTGAAGACGTCCATGCTGACTGGATTTAAACGTTTTTTCATCACAAAACACTGTATTAGACCAATCAAACTCTAAGTGCTCTCTGTCGAAGTTCAGACGAGCAAGTCTGTGAGCATCCGTCAAATATATTTTCTTGGCGTAATGCCTGTGGTGCAACCCCATGTAATGTAGATGATTCCTTATTGTTTGGGCACTCACATCGAACATCTCCGCAAAATGTTTTGTGGGCTTAAAACCATTGATTTCATATTCCCGTCTCATGAATTCTCTATCGTTATTGGAGAGTGCAGGCCGGCGACCACTTCTTCTGTGATCCATCAAACTTCCTCCTCTTCTTCACGACGAATCCAAAAGCGGACAGAACGCCTCGATATATTCAAATTCCGGGATATCGCACTGATACTGCTTTCCTCATTAAATTGGGCAATTATTTGTGCTCTTTCGGCAATGGTCAAGTTGGCAGGCATTGAGATGATTTTATATGCAGTTTATTGAAAAATAACACGGAAAATATATCGATTTTTTGCATATATTTGACAAAATGTCAATTGTCAGTTTTCTTTTTCAAATGGAATTCGGTTGTCTATTTAAATAGTTTTTATTACTTTTGTTTGGAAACATTTCAATTGCTTTGTAGAAACTAATGTCCTTTTTATTTATACTAAAGGTTAAAATGTCATGTACTTATATGTGACATATGACGTATGAATACTAAATACATAGGTTTACGTCATGATAATGTTGTCTCTTTCAGTAATATCTTTTTATAACGAACCTTGTTGTAATTTTCGATGACCGGGAAACTAAATCAAAACTGGTACACCACTTTCTTGGCTGACCGTACCTGTGTCTGATGAGGAAGGAAGAAACGCCTGGGTGTCACCACTGCGAGGATCGCCCTGACTGAGGACACGGTGGAGAATACGGTGCAGGACTGCCCCGCTTGGGCAGAGCACCACCGTGTCTTCACGGCGGCAATAGGTGGAAACCTCTCGCGCCCGGCATTGGTCGAGGCCATGCTGCGGGGCGAGACGGAGTAGCTGGCGGTTGCCTCCTTCTGCGAAGCAGTCATGCTCGTGAAGGAGGAGGCGGGCCGCGTGAGGGAGAGGATATCGTCCTCCCTCCACTCTAGCCGCAGTGGTACACGCCCACGGCGTCGGACGTCGGCAGACGATCTCCGGCCACGGCGGCGAGTAAAGGGCAATTCGCTGTCCGACCATGGACCATGCCCGGGTCGACACGACGGCGCGTTGTGTTCCACGCGCGCCTCAAAGAGAGTCAGCATGATGACAGGGCCCCCCTCTGAGGGCCAAAGCGTGCCGGGGTCCCGTGACTTATCTCATTACCGTGACCCTGGAACAAAAAGGGCTATTGAAAGACACCGTGGATTTTAGTCAGAACGAGTCTGACTGTCCCTCCCGCCCTGCCCGGGGTGGGAGGACAGATTTGATGATTTTACCACGCTAAAAAAAAAGTACAACAAAAATAACAAAAAAAAAAACTTGGCACTATCAGTGACTTAGCACTTTGAGACTGACATTTGACACATAAAGGGTGATAGACTTGTGAGCATGTCTTCGAACTTAGCTATTTAGGTCAAGACTGCAAACTTCAAATGCAAATGGATTTTCTGTTCAAAAATGTTGCTGTAGCTGGAGCCACTTTTTTAATTTGCTCTATAGAAGCATAAAATTTAAACAACAGTGTTCATTGTAAAAGACATGGCCAAAAATTGCATTGCATCACAATTCCATGTACACGTACATAGTAAATACCATTATAAAGTAAAAATATAAAAATAAATTACTGCGTAGGTTTTAGCCTCTCTGAACTTGTCAGTTTTTAACCAACTTCAAAAAAAAAGTACGTTCTCAGTTCAACCTGTATGTATGTTTATCCGCGATTATCTCGCTTTTGGCTCAATCGATTTTGATGCGGTTTCCAGGAAAGTGTTCATTACATTCTTGACAAGGTTTCTATATATAACACTAATGGATATCCTGTGACGTTGCCCGCGTGGATACGTTATTGCTTACTTCAATTGTAGATTTTCAGTGACCATTGCATGTTTGCCCGCGATTATCTCGCGATAGGCTGAACGGATTTTGATGCGGTTTTTAGAAAAGTATTTGTTACATTCTGAGGAAGGTTTTAGTATATAACAATAATGGATATCTCGTGAAGTGGCCCGCATAGTTTCGTTTTTGTTGCTTACTAGGATTTTAGATTATCAAAGACGCCGATTAGTGTGAAGATTTTTGTTGAATATCTAAACTAAATTACATTTTTAAAGAAGGAACTGACTTCAAAACGAAACAAAAAAAAGTGTAAAAAAACTTTTCTTTCGGAAGTCGGTGGCCATGATCAATGAAATAAAAAACCAAGCCACCGACTTCCGAAAGAAAAGTTATTTGTATTTAAGTTCAAAAATTATTGAGTAATGCAAGATGAATTCTAAATAGCGGTTGTCAAGTTCCGCCCTAATGGATCTTAGAGAAAGATAAATATAATAAAGGATGTTCCAAACCACGTGAAGTACTTGTACAAAACGTGTGATATGGTCGACAATTGCGTTATATTAGGAACATTTTATTCATCATGTATTCATTGGTAGAAACTGTATTCATTGGTATTTGTTACGTTTTATAAAATACTCGTATCGTAATATTTTAATGCGTTTTATCCAATTCACCCAAAAAGCTTCACAACGTAACGAGTTTACTGGTTTGCTAGTGTGGTTTTGTTTACGTCAAATGTCAATTTAATTTTAATATCAATGCAGACGCTCTGTGATTGCAGATTCAACGTCTATTGTGTTTGTGTTTTGCGGCTATTTTCTGATATTGTTGACCCCCTACGGACTGATAACTTCTACCGTAACATTACCTTGCTAATAATACTGGATTCTGATTTGCTTTGCGTTTTGGTTTTGTTTTGTTTTGTGGGTTACTATGAGGGGCATCAACTGCGGAATAGCCATACAAACGCTGCAGAGGCATCTCATATCCTCGCTTTCTGCACACCAACATCATAACTTTCGCGTTGATTAACCAATGCTCAAACCCAGGTATGAAGTTGGAATAGTAAAATATATAAAATATTTTTTATGTAAAAACAAAAAAAAATATTTTATATATTTTACTAAAATAGACAAGCAGTGCATTAGCTTCGGACAAGATGCAGGAATTGGTTTCAGACATCATGCAGGAATTGGCTTTAGACAACGAGCATAATTGGCTTCCGACAACAATGCGGCAGCCTCTAACGTTCAAGTAGTTAGCCCACCAGAGCCACCACCATTACCGCCTGTTCAAAGTGATCCACTTCGAAGGGAAAGTAATACCACATTATTACCCAATTACAAGTGAGCATCAATCTCATTTGTTCACTGTATATTTTTTGAGCAGATCGCCGATGGGGTCGAAAAGTGCTAAAGTGGAGACCACGGATTAGCAAGAGCAGCGTAGGACATCCACCAACAAGATGGACAGACGACCTTATAAAGGTCGCCGGAAGACGCTGGATGCAGGTCGCTTCCAACCGGTATATGTGGAGATCTAAAGGGGAGGCCTATGTTCAGCAGTGGACGTCCTATGGCTGAGATGATAACTGTATATTTTAACAATGCAGAAACAGAATGTTACATTTGGTCCCGATGTTCCTTAAAAAAGAATATTATTGCAAGAGCATGGTTTCTATGTTCCTCGCAGCTGTAGAGTGTGTGAAACACATTTGTATAGCGCTCAGGGGCATTTATTACCTCAAATGAATGGGACACATTCTGCATTTAGTTCTGTCCATATAGAAGACATAATTAATGTTATGAAATCAAAAGCTTTTTTTGTTTAATTTCGAAAATATCTCCGAAATGCCAAACCATTTTTGCCATCATTGGACTGGTTTTACGGTACCTCAGTTTTTAGTTCTGTATATTTTTTTACCTCTTGCAAATTATAGGCAACCCAAACGTGCTTTAGCTTTTTATTTAATGAAACTAAGAACAACCAATATCCAAGCTCCACTAGCAGGATTTTTGGATAACATATTGTTAACAATTCAAGAATATTAGGAAAATGTATAAAAAGGCAAATCTTTGTCCCGGAATCACAATTATGAAATAATGTACTCATTTATGTACTTATTTATTTCTTTTACTATGTTCAAAGCAGTTATTTATAACATAACTGTATCATTACAAATCCTTAAACTTAATGCTGATAAGAGTATGAAATAAAAATATAGTTTTATCTAAAGTTGATCTGTGACTCGTTTAACACTAACTCATCATTTAACGTAAGAGTTATCTAGTACAGGTATATTATAATGTAACAAAATAATGTTATTAATTCTCTGTAAAAATAAATAATTATTTATACCTACTCTTTTGTTTAGTTTGTATTTTCCTTGTTAATTGGTCAATAACCTTTTTCGGTCAATAAGTCTTAAAAGTATATTTTTAGGCAACCCATAAAAATATACTTTAAAGAAAAACATTAAATTCTATTATAGGTACTTGGTTATTATTGTCAGATTTTAATGTATAATTCATTAAAGCGTCTTTCTATTATAGCAAATCCTATTCTATTCACTTATTGCCAGCAATCTGACTAAAGGTTTAGTGAAACTGTTTTGGACTAGTCTGTTGTAATGACAAGTTCTTTATGTGTTTTATTTACTGCAATTTAATGTACGAATAGTCACGAATATAAAACACCAAAAATCATTGGTGTACATTGAATTCAATAACTATGCAAACGCCCATACAAAAATTGGCCATGTCCTTTATTCTTATCACGAATGATAATCAAAATACAAAAACTAGAATTGATGACATTTTTTACCTCAAAATTTAAATGACTAGTATAAAATCTACTAGGTGAATTCCCCAGGGTTATCAGATGTATGATGTTAATTGCTCTGGTACTCTTAATCTAATTTCATTTCATTCTATTTATAGTGCAGACAGACTAGGTGATGACTCATCGCATTCCAACTTTCCAACTACCGACTATGAAGCTTGAAGCCATAAAAAATAATGTTAACATAGATTAGCGCCCCGCACACGTACAGTTCGGACCGCGCATCTTGGACTGCGTTCCAAACCGCAGCAGTTTGGACTGCGGATCAAACTGTTGTGCTAAATACGATTAAAAATGCATTCACGGTTTGGACTGCGGATGAAACTTTCATATCTAGACTTACGTTCCGAACTGTGCGTGTAAATCTGATTTCAAGAGTTTGGACTACAGTTTGTACTGGCGCGTGGAACGTTATAGGTAACTTTCAAAAGTTTTTTACGCAGTGGTAAGAAAAATGGACGAGGATTTTTGGACATCGCGTTAGCTAGATTTGTAGTTAGTTACTTTTGTTCCGTTACTTTCGTCAAATCTTTGCGAAATGCACCTCTTATTTTTTTTTTTTTGTTGACTTAATCGCGATGAGCTGAAAAAACCTACTGACTTGCAAAATTCAACAAGCGGCATATGCTTTGTTTCTCATAGTACTTTTTACTATCTTCTTACTTTTTAGCTTCCAGAGACACGGATGTTCACGGAACAAACAAATGAACTCTGTGATAGGTTCGACGATCAAAACCGCCAGTTTTTTCAATTTACGTTTATACGTGATGCGCGCGTAAAACTGTGAGATTTGCGTCGATCTGCCAGATCGGACTGTTAGATTCGCACATCTACACGTACAGTTCGGAGCGAGGGATGGAATGGCGCGTGCTGTTTCCCGCGGTCCGAACTTTACGTGTGCAGGGCGCAAGTCTGTTGGCGAAGCAAATGTACCATATCATTCACAATTTGAAGTTCAATCTGTTCAATACTAAATGTATTTGGGTGTAAAGGCGCTCCCTCACCGGGAGCATTCGCGTGTAATATAACAATATATGTATATAGATTCGACTTTGAGCATTACATTACAATATTATTACTACCTCCCTGACTGACGAGCATTCGCGTACATTTAGTATAGATTTGACACAAGATGCGCATTGTGATGCTCGATTGTTCTATTAGCGCCCTGCACACGTAAAGTCCGGACCGCGCGGGAAACAGGACGCGCCATTAGCGCCCTGCACACGTAAAGTTCGGACCGCGGGAAACAGCACGCGCCATTCCATTCCTCGCTCCGAACTGTACGTGTAGATGTGCAAATCTAACAGTCCAATCTGGCAGATCGACGCGAGCGCAAATCTCACAGTTTTACGCGCGCATCACGTATAAACGTAAACGTTCATCCGCAGTCCAAACCGTGAATGCATTTTTAATCGTATTTAGCACAACAGTTTGATCCGCAGTCCAAACTGCTGCGGTTTGGAACGCAGTCCAAGATGCGCGGTCCGAACTGTACGTGTGCGGGGCGCTATTACCGATGAAATGCTCGAATCTGTAACTTTACATTACAGGTGAATGCTCGCGGTGAGACAGCGCCTTTAAATGTAATGTAAAGGTGCATCCACACCAAAGATGTTTTTATGCTGAAATTTTTTTTTTTGCAGGTAACAATAAATAACAAAAACCGGCCAAGTGCGAGTTGGACTCGCGTGAAGAGGGTTCCGTACGATTTATTTTTTGCCTACCTATAATTTTAACCGCAAATAATAGATGAATTGAAAAAACAATGCCAAAAGCTACTTAGAGCTATAACCCACCAAATAAAAGTTGGTTTCCAACCATGCCAAATGTACCTAGCATTCTGTTTGTGCTTTATCGCTGATAACTAAAATCATGTTTACATGCCTTTAGAAGTTGCGGTTTCTGTTTAAATGTATAAAAAATACATCATAAGTTCCGCTATTCGACGCTAGATGTCACTATTAGATTGTAACACATTCGATTGTATTCCGTATGGTTAGGATTGAAAGGACAATGCTAATCATGTTTACATACCTTTATAATGTGCGGTTACCGTTTAAATGTTAGAAAAATATTACATTTAGGTTGGGTATTAAAGTATTCACATTTCATTTTCTACAATGTTGGATTAGCCACAAAAAGCACTCATGACGAATAACAGATACTGGTGGACGCTGTACGATAAATAATCATAATTAACTAGTTTATAATTCAATAAACATAATCGTAGCCCCCAAATATCAACATGAATATTTTGTTGATTATGTCATTTGTGACATTTTGACACAAGGACTTATTATACAATCAGGACTGAGCACTCACGCCAAAAACGTGCCGGTAGAGATAGCACCCATGGACTGGAGACGATTGTTTTTTTAGGGTTTCGTGCGTCCGATTTGTCCGAATACAGAAACGGAACCCTTATAGGATCACTCGTGTGTCCGTCTGTCTGTCGCTTACAGTCAATTATCTCCGAATCTACTAGACCGATTGGGTTGAAATTTGGTACACATATCAATTCCTGTGACCCAAGCACAGAGGTGTGACGCGAATAGATGAAATCTGTATGTGGGATGTGATTTTTGGGGGGGGAAGGGGAAAATAAAAAAAAAAGTTTTGAAAACTGCATCGTGTGACATATCAAATGAAAGGTCTTGTTAAGACAATCTTAAATGTATTTTTTTTTTGTAATTTTAAAATAAATAGTTTCCAAGTTATTCAAGAAAATAGACGAAATTTGACCATTCCCCCTCCCCCCGTATCCCCGAAACTACTGAACTTAAAATTTTCAAAAAAATACATAAATTAGTTTTCTACTTATAGAATCTATTGGGGGGGAAGGGGAAAATTAAAAAAAAATATTTGAAAACTGCATCGTGTGACATATCAAATGAAAGGTCTTGTTGAGACAATCTTAAATAATTTTTTTTGTAATTTTAAAATAAATAGTTTCCAAGTTATTCAAGAAAATATACGAAATTTGACCATCCCCCCCCCCCTTATCTCCGAAACTACTGAACCTAAAATTTAAAAAAAAATACAGAAATTAGTTTTCTACTTATAGATTATAGGATAACCTATAAGAAGTCCATATCTGTATATGGGAGGTAATTTTTGGGGGGGAAGGGGAAAATTAAAAAAAAATATTTGAAAACTGCATCGTATGACATATCAAATGAAAGGTGTAGTTGAGACAATCTTAAAGGTATTTTTTTTGTAATTTTAAATTAAATAGTTTCCAAGTTATTCAAAAAAGATAGACGAAATTTAACCAATCCCAATCCCCTTATCTCCAAAACTACTGAACCTAAAATTTTGAAAAAAATACAGGAATTAGTTTTCTACTTATAGATTACTAGCTGACCCGGCAAACGTTGTTTTGCCATATAAATAATTTTAAAAAAAAATTTGGTGTGGACTACCCCTAACATTTAGGGGGATGAAAAATAGATGTTGGCCGATTCTCATAGATACCTACCGGATAAGCACAAAAAATTTCATCAAAATCGGTCAAGCCGTTTCGGAGGAGTATGGCAACGAAAACTGTGACACGAGAATTTTATATATTAGATAGAACCTATAAGAAGTCCATATCTGTATAGGGGAGGTAATTTTTGGGGGAAGGGGAAAATTAAATTTTTTTTTTTTGAAAACTGCATCGTGTGACATATCAAATGGAAGGTATTGTTGAGACAATCTTAAATGTATTTTTTTTTTGTAATTTTAAAATAAATAGTTTCCAAGTTATTCAAGAAAAAAAACTTAAAAAAAAAAAATTTAACCGCCTTCAAAAACAACCACAAAAAAGGGTAAAATAACCTACAAAATAACTTTTCTTTCGGAAGTCGGTGGCTTTGTTTTTTTTTATTTCGTTGTCTTTTATGCCACCGACTTCCGAAAGAAAAGTTATTTTGTAGGTTATTTTACCCTTTTTTGTGGTTGTTTTTGAAGGCGGTTAATTTTTTTTTTTAAGTTTTTTTATTTTACTCTTTTTAGTTTAAATATTCAACCCAAATTCTTGTCAAATACATCATTTTCTTACATGTGCACTAGAATTTGGTAATCCTTAGCACCGGTATTAACATCGCTAATGTACACAATAAGCTCATAAAATTCCCTATCAAAAACTGCTGAACCGATTTTGATGAAACTTGCAGTGTTCCCTAAAGTGAGCTATTCCTCGTACAAGAAAAAAAGAATTTTGAAAATCGGGCCACAATTGGCGGAGTAATCGCGTAACAAACACTCAAAAAAGTAAAGATCATCACATCATCCATCAATAAAAATGCTCACAAAATAAAAAGTACTGAACCAAATTGGATGAAAATTTTATGGGACCAAACTGCAAGTATACTGCATCGAACGAAAAGAGAATTACACTAATCGGACCAGAAACCTCGGAGTAATCGGTGTACATACATAAAAAAAAAAAAAAAAACATACCGACCGAATTGAGAGCCTCCTCCTTTTTTTGAAGTCGGTTAAAAATAGACGAAATTTGACCATTCCCCCCTCCCTCCAGTTGATTAGCACTATCACCTACTTGTGCACTTCAAACTTTGTACTGTATTATAGCAGTAATTTTTTTTTATAAAGAACTATTTTGTATCTAGGAAATATATGGATTGCCACCGACCATTGATTTCTCAATGTGTGATCTTATCACATCTGGTTTTTCACGGTTCAATAATTATTTTCATGGAATTTGTCTCTTCACTTTAGCACAGCATTTACGTAAACATTTTACTGTAAAATATCTTACTGCCAGAATGTGCAATAGTAAATTGGGAATTCGCTAACACCATCCTCTCAATAGGATGGCGTTTAATAGTATCTATCTCAATACATTAAATAAATTAAATAGATCAAATTACTTGTACTATAAAATTTTACCCGAATGTTCATTAAGCGGAGAAATAGTCGCGACTATTTTGCTTTCACAGAATAAAGTACCTATATCATATTATAAGTATTGTCTTTAAGATTGGTCGCTTGCGCATTCTCGAACACGCACGAGAACACACGTTTACTGTTTGTGTCCAATTTTGTACTTAATTTGAATACAAATACAGGCATATAAACAGCGACAGCAAAAAAGTGCGCGAGAATTTTAAACTTGACGTAATCGGTTATGTTATTTGACTTACGGTACGGTGCATCCACACCGCCGGTAACATTTGTAGCTCAACGTTTCCAAATGTTGCTCGGTAACATCCGCCAACAAAATATTAACAACGTTACTCGACTTACAGTAACACGTCAACTAAGTTATTAGTTATTAGCGCTAAACTGTATAACACCATAAATATAAGTATTAATATTTACCCTATGACTTAAAACCTATTAAAGAAAAGTGTGACTGACTGGCATCATTCTTTGCCGTATGAAGAGACTGAGCAACTTATGGTCTCATAATTACGGTAAACACACACGCATACACACACACGCAAAACACATACACAACACACACACACACACACACACACACTTACACAACAAACACACACGCTTCACCCCACCTCCAATTTATCTACTATTGTATTAAGGTGACCTCCACATAGATTCTTATTGTTATGTCAACAAAAATAAATTATTCTTATACTATATTATTTAATTAACGTTCTTTGCGAAGTCTGGAACAATGTCCGAGTACATAATTTTGAGTTGGGCGTTGATAGCTGCGCCACAGTTATTTACTTTTGTAGCTATCATCGTTTTCCTTTGTAAAACTGTAAACCAAAGTTGTTCCAAATAAACTTTATTTTATTTTATTTATTTTAAGTGTTGTCAACACTTAGTTGACGTGTTACTGTAAGTCGAGTAACGTTGCTCAACATTCGGTAACATCCGCCAACAAAATGTTATTTAATGTTACTAAGTGTTGACGTGTTACTGTAAGTCGAGTAACGTTGCTCAACATTCGGTAACAATGTTACCCCCATTATCTAACAATGTTACCGATTGTCGAGCAACGTTACTCGACATACAGTAACACGGCTACATTTGTTGTCGGATGTTACTGCGGTGTGGGTGAGTAACAATCAACAAATAGTAACAAGGAGCCACAAAAGTTACCGAATGTTGCCGAATGTTACCGTGTTGCCTTTTGTTGCTCCACAAATTAATGTTACCGGCGGTGTGGATGCACCGTTACGTGAAATTGTGCTGCAATGTTTTCTTTCCTCTGAGATTAAAAATAATTTAATCATTTTAATTTATTCCATTTATGATATCATAATATTTTCCCTATAGATTTGTGATGTCGTATCTGAACTGGCAAGAAACCACATAGATGATGATGGAGTTAACCAGTGGCCAGAATTCCTTCAGTTCATGTTCAACTGTGCTGGTGCCCAGGACCCCAACATCCAAGAGGCTGGCATAAGAATGTTTACGTAAGTTATTACTTTATAAAGATAAGATTCTAGTCCGACCGAATATCGTCACCGATAATTTTCGTTTTCGGCCCAAGAACCATGTAGTCGAAATTTCACTAACTCTGTTTTTACAAAAATAAACCATTTCCGGTCATACATATATTTAAAACACACCTATTTTAATCCTTCTTTGTTTTATTAAAGTTTGGCTTGTTGCCAAATTCAACACTTTATTTTTAGACTAGATAAGATTATAGATTTCATTGTTACTGGAAATCTATTCCGAGATTTTGGTTTGTATATGAGATAGTTTATAATATTTTATTAGGTCAGTGCCTGATGTGTTTGGGCACCGCCAAAATGAGAATCTGGTGGTTATCAAGCGCATGCTGCTGACCGCGCTGCAGTCCACGTCGGAGGCTCTCCGCGTGCAAGCCGTGAAGGCGGTGGGCGCGTTCATACTGCTACACGACAAGGAGCCTGCCATACACAAACTTTTCAGTGATTTACTCCTCCCATTGATGCAGGTAGGCTCTCACTTGACAAAATGTTGGATGATGTACGAGTATAATGACTTATACACGCGAATCTGCTTGGGGCATTCAAAACGTGCTCATGTTCCATGTGGAATAATCCAGAATAAATTTCAATGTGGACGATGAGACTGGACACCGCGCCGGTCAAATAAATGCTGTTTCACCGTGATCTGTTCAAGCCGATTTTGTATCGATATGATGATCTAACTTATTTCTTTAATTGCCGGTCTTAAAATTCACTTCTTTGATACTGGATACATTTCATTCAATAAAAATTAAATTGGAAATCATAACTTTATAGCAACCAATTTGTAATTAATTGGCCACTTGTATATTCAAAGCGCCATGAATTCGACATTGAATGATCACAATTGACTCTATATTTAGACTGACTGCCTGATAGTTGATTTTTATTTTATCACTCTATTGTATTGATACTGTTAGGAATGATAAACATGGTACCTACTTATGTTCGAAAATAATGAATCAGACTTGTTCTATGCTCAGAATTTGAGATAATCAGATCAACATTATCGCTTTCATCAAATTATATTATTTCGTATTTCTTGAAAAACAAAACGATTTTTTTTAGACTATAATACTCAGAAACTCTCTGACTGCTCTTCAGATCATGAAGATTATTGATTTTACAGTTTCGTTCCTTTTATTTTTAGCGTGGTAAATTCATGAAATGAGTCTTCCCGCCCTGCCCTGGGCGGGAAGACTCATTTGGACTGTCAGACTTGTACCTACTGACTAAAATCCACGGTGTCATTCATTAGCCCTTTACGTGTCATGGTCACGGTAATAGAATAAGTCCCGCGACCCCGGCAGGCTTTGGCCCTCTAGGATGGGGCCCCGTCATCTTGCTGAAGCTATTTGAGGCGCGCGTGGAACACAACGCGCTGTCGACCCGGGCATGGTCCATGGTCGGGCGGCGAGTTGCCCATTACTCGTCGCCCGCATGCCCGCGCCTACGGTGGCCAGAGATCGTCTTGCGACGTCCGACGCCATGGGCGCCTACCACTGCGGCTGGGGCGGAGGGAGGACGCTGTCCTCTCTCTCCCACGGCCCGCCTCCTCCTTCGCAAGCATAACTGCTTCGCTGAAGGAAGCGACCGCTTCCCACTCCGTCTATCCCCGCAGCATGGCCTCGACCAATGCCGGGCGCGAGAGGTCTCCGCCTATCGCTGCCGTGAGGACATGGCGGTGCTCACCCCAAGCGGGGCAGTCCTGCACCGTATGTTCCTCTGTGTCCTCCGGCCGATCTTCGCAGTGGTGATACCCAGGCGTTTCTTCCCTCCCTATCCGACACAGGTACCTCCAGAAACTTCCGTGTCCGGTAAGGACCTGCGTCATGCGGTAGGTCAGGGCGCCGCACAGTGTTTTATGAAGACCATTTTTCAGACATGGCTTTTTTATGTAAAAATCTTATAGTTTAAGTTATTTAGATGCATTATTTTGTATCCCCATTTCACTAGCATGTTTAGTTATTGAGATAGAATTTTTTGAAAATCGTCTTTTTTGCAACCAGCTATTTAGAAAAAAAATCATTTCTCTGAAACTAAATATGATACGCGATTATGACCTTAGAAACATCGACGGCGTTTTTTATGCTGCATATTTTAGAGTACAAATAAACTTAAGAACTTCCATAGATCCGGCCTTATACGAGGTTTTTCTTTTTTAGATTTTATTTTTTTTCTCAGTAATTTTGTCGAATTTGGAAAAGTTAATTATACTGAAATTATGCCCTTTATCTTCCCTACGCACCACAAAAATACCACATCCCAATTGCGTGGAATGTAGAAGTTCTACCAAATCAAACAAAAATACAGGCCTAAGAACATGAAATTTTGCAAATGGTTTCTTTTTTAACCAACTTCAAAGATAAGAAGGTTTTAATTATGTTCGGTTGGATGTGTTTTTTATTTTTTCTGTATTTTCACCGATTTCTTGGTCAATTATGGACCGATTTTAAACATTTTTTTGTTTGAACGGTTATACTTTCGGTTTGGTCCCTTAAAAATATTGTTATGATCTGATAATGACTTTCAAAGAAGCCTAAGTTTAATAGTCGAAATTCTAATGACCAATACATCCCATCATATAAAAATTTATTCATTGTAATTCCGATTCGAAAGTGAAAACCCAAGCAAAAACAGTTTATTTAGAAGAACTTCTACATTCCACGCAATTGGGATGTGGTATTTTTGTGGTGCGTAGGGAAGATAAAGGGCATAATTTCAGTATAATTAACTTTTCCAAATTCGACAAAATTACTGAGAAAAAAAATAAAATCTAAAAAAGAAAAACCTCGTATAAGGCCGGATCTATGGAAGTTCTTAAGTTTATTTGTACTCTAAAATATGCAGCATAAAAAACGCCGTCGATGTTTCTAAGGTCATAATCGCGTATCATATTTAGTTTCAGAGAAATGATTTTTTTTCTAAATAGCTGGTTGCAAAAAAGACGATTTTCAAAAAATTCTATCTCAATAACTAAACATGCTAGTGAAATGGGGATACAAAATAATGCATCTAAATAACTTAAACTATAAGATTTTTACATAAAAAAGCCATGTCTGAAAAATGGTCTTCATAAAACACTGTGCGCCGTGACGCCTTTCCAGCCACTCCTCAAAGAGGGGTCTTACCGCCGCGATTGCGGCGTGCCCGACAGTTTCGTACTTAACAACGAATGTTTCTTTTACATAGCACATAATTTACGTAAACGTTTTACTACTTATAAACTGTCTTACTGCCAGAATGTGAAATAGTAAATTGCGAATTCGCTAACACCACCCTCTCAATAGGGCGGAGTTTGATTTGATAGTACTCGTACCTCTCAAGACAATTTTTCTATCTTAAATTATAAATGTACTGTAAATTACAGGATGTTTGATGTTATGGTGGTTTTCAACAGGTTGTAGTTCAGTCCATTGAGAAGAGTGACGATGACTCGGTCTTAGAAGTGCTCATTGAGCTGGCTGAATCTGCTCCGAAATTCTTGCGCCCACAATTGGAGCCTATCTTCCAAGTCTGCATAAAGGTTGGTACATTTTTTTTCTTTTCCATAATATGACTAAATTCTCGCGACTCCCTAGCCGGCCCAGACGATGCGCCGCGTGTAGGATCACGCGCGAGTTCCTACAAAATGTACTTTGAATAGATATACTTAGCTGGACCACGTCACATCTGTGTGGGAAGAGCCTTAATGTTCCGTATTTACTTTGATAATCACAATAAAAAATATTTTTTATTATAATGCCATTTTCGCATATTTATGTAAATGGCTTCTTTTATTTGATCAACTTCAGTGGAATATATATGTTATAGGCAATGTGTATAATTCGGCATTGTATAGAATGCCTAGGCTTTATATATATTGCCTAAAACGTTCAGGCAATGTATATAATACGATTCATTTCATACATTGCCTAGGTATTGTATAAAATGCCCAAAGCGCATCAGGCAATGTGTATAATGAACGACCACGAGAAGGAGACACGTGTGTGCGGCGTGCGGGACTAGCCGGTACAGCCCGCGCCAAACTTTGTGACCGCCTTGAGTATAGTCGCGAGTCCGAATTTGCGCATGATACAGTCGAGTGGGCAATACGTAATCAAATTAAATGTGAATGTCTCTCTTCGAATCTAACCTGTCCGTGTCGGGGTGCTCCAAGTCCCGAGCTCGCTCTTGCATCCTAGGTCAACTAGGTCACTGATTACTACCTACCAAGGTGGTTCGACGGAGCCCCGCTTAGCGAGGCTCCTACTTCTGGGTAGTTTAAAAAAAATAACCACGAAGGGGATGGCGGGGTCTTTCAGACCCCGCCATCCCCTTCTAACCTAACCTGTCCGTGTCGTGGTTCCTCAAAGTCCCGAACTCGCTTCGCTCGCTCTTGCATCCTAGGTCGAAAACCTGATTACTACTTATCAAGGTGGCTCGACAGAGCCACCGCTTCTCAGATGAGAAGAGATAAAATGTAAATGTTTATCCGAAGGCAACTGCTATGTGAGAAACGCTCTCTACGCAAAAACTCGTATGTACTTAGGCATACAAACCAATAGAACACATGTCTTATCGCTGTCTGCTAATGGAAGTTGAAATTAGGATTAGCTCTCAAAAGATCAGTACCTATCTAACTAAATCATAGAGAAGAAAAATCGATTACATACATTGCCTGTGCTTCAACTGGCATTCTATACAATGCCTAGGTATTTTATACATTTCCTAGGTAAAGTGTAAAATAGTTTAAACATTGAACATCATTTCATACATTGCCTGACCGACCCCGGCATTCTATACATTTCCTAGGTATTGTATAGAATGCCTGCATTGTACACATTGCCTATAACATATACACCGTGTTCCGGACGATATACATAAACTTCGACCAGATGTTCAAACCACGGAAGTAAGCATTTTTCATTATGGACACATTAATAAATTCTTATTTTTTATTTTTTGTTAATTTTCATACAAACTAAATACCTAGACGTAAATAACCCGATATGCATGCCTCTTTATCCGAATTGGCAACGTCGTATTTTCATTCATAACATTTGGCGGGCTGAAACTTGTCAAAACAAAAGTTTCTTTGATTTTTTATCTCGTTCCTCATAGCATGACTGTCAATGTATTATACTTATCTAAAGAGAACGTATAAGGCTACCAAGCAGGTAGATACGTATTTCGAATTGTCTTTTTAATTGAGGAATAAAAAAAAAAACAAAATTCCATAACCAAATCATGATAACCTCTTCCCACGACATGCAGCCTTCGCAAAACGTTTCTGCAGTCCTTATTTTTAGTCTAGGCTTAAAGCAACGCCGGACCTCCAACGACGGGAAGGGGAGTAGGCTACCATAATTATCTTCCCATTCTGCCGTTTCGGCTTAAGTAACGAACATTCAATCTCAAAATTATTGACTAAAAGAGGGGCAGCTCAACACGCAATCTGGGGACCACGCTTAGAGCTCACGTACATTCGTAAAAATACTCTCAAAAGATAGGTCTCGGTCAAATTAAGATAAATGGTAATCACAGCATATTTTTTTTTATGCATTTGAGTAGAATAATTATAATTTATAAGCACACTTGTTGCGTGGGCAACATCAGAACTAACGCCACCATCTTATTTTTCAATACATTTCACAAATGAGCGCCCTCCTGTCAACCTCAATGGAGTGTCCAAAGATCCAAACACTGTAGGTTAGACAACTACGTCAGCCGTAATGTCATTCAAAAATATTTTTATTAATAAAAAATAAACTCTAAAAAGCAAAAAATAAATTTAATGTAAAAAGTTTTCGAAATGACCACCTTCTTTTTCGACACAAATATTCAAACGAGTCCTAATTTGGCCATTTAAATTTACAGACATTTGTCTTATTTGTTCAGCAGCCTGAGATATTCTATCTAAGAGCTGTTCACGGTTCTGAATTTGTACGGAGTACACCTTCTCCTTTAAGGTTCCCCAGACATAAAAATCTAAAGGAGTCAGATCTGGGGACCTAGCTGGCCATGCGATATTTGTGCTACCTCGTCCAATCCAACGGCCAGGAAACGTTGCATTTAAATATTCACGCACTTGTGTGCCATAATGTGCAGGGGCCCCATCATGTTGGAGCCACATGGTTCGCAGAGTTTGAAGATCCACTTGTTCGAAAAATTCGAAGCTAGTGACGTTTCTTAGGAACTCTAAGTAATTGTCAGCATTTAGGCGGTGGGGAATCTCAATAGGGCCGATCAGCTGATTGTTAAAAACACCAGCCCACATGTTTACAGAGAATTCAGTTTGATGTGACGCCTGCCAATGTAAATTCGGGTTGCTCTCATGCCACTGCACTTGATTTTTGGAATTGAATACTCCCGCTCTTGTAAACTGGGCTTCATCCATCCAAAGAATTTTTTGAAGCAGTATTGGATTATTTATCAGTTCTTGATTCATTCTCTGGCAAAAAACAATTCTTGAGAAGTGATCAGGTGGTATTATGCCTTGGGATTTTCTGTAGTGGTAGGCATGCAAACCATATCTTTTCCACAGTTTCCACACTAGCTTATGAGATACACCCACGATTCTCCCAACGCGTCTCGTTGAGAGTGTAGGATCATGAATAATAAGGTTCATTATTCTGTTTTCTTGAGCGACGCTCAAATTGATTGCTCGTTCAGGGCGGCGTGGTCTAATTCCGATCTCACAAAATCTCCTGTGTATGTTAATAAATGTTCGTATATCAGGAACGCGCCGACCAGGGAATCGCCGTTGGTACTCTCGCACAGCTGCTGTAGCATTTCCGTCACAGAAACCGTAGACGAAGTGAATATCAGCTTGGTGTTGAGCAGAATATTCGTGCGGCATAGTGAAAGTTGTAATCAAAATGATTGATTAAATTAGTCGGAAACCCAAAAGCAAATTACAATAAACAATAATCCTGACAGTTAAAATCATGCATGACAAACAATGACAAATAACAACTTAGGTATCCATAGCGACCAGTTTAATCTCTTTGAAAGATTCGTTATCGCAAATGATCGTATTTCTTCGCTAACTCTCGGGTTCCTCTCGTACGTGCAAATGAAATGCAAATAGTATATGATAGATTTATCATTTTAATTGCACTAAGCGGCAACATAGGCCAAATTAAGATACTTTCTCACTGCATAGCTCAATTAAATTTCATTAAATGAAATTACAAATATCTTTGTAACGAAGCCTTTTTAAGTACTACTTCCTTTGTTGGATTTGATTTGTAAAAGCCATAGAAGTATTTGCTAAAGTTTATGGATAACGTGAAGAACACGGTGTATATATCAAAAGTTGCATGCCATTCTATAATGTTTTTTGTAAGATTCTGTCAACACTATGTTTATTTGATATAGCTGTAGAGAATCTTACTAGAGAAAACAACAAGATAATTAGCACTCGGTGTTCCTTATACATTTGAGTGTCAGTCCCCTGTTAACATTATTTTATTTGAATTGGCTCATGTGCGCCATAAACACGCGCAGTATCAAACAATGTCTAAGACATGTATGTGTCCGTTAGTTAGTTTGTTGTTTGGATTCCTTTCTTAGATCAGGCAGAAATGAAACCTCAACAACGACAACTGGTGCTTTTGCTAGGAGAACATAATTATCCCCTGTATATTTCTATGTAGCTGTATAGAATCTTTATTATTCTTAGGTGGTAGGCGACAAAGACGCAGAGGACAACTGGCGCCAGTTGGCCCTCGAAGTAATGGTGTCGCTGTGCGAGTCAGCACCCGCCATGGTGCGCAAGCAGGTGCCCAACGGTGTGAGCATGCTGACGCCGCTGGTGCTGGAGATGATGTGCGAGCTCGACGACGAGCCTGACTGGTCCATGCAGGACGAGGCCGCCGAAGACGATAATGAACAGTGAGTATTCAGTATTAAATACTGCCTGACATTAAATTAGCTAGCAATAGGGTCAGGTGGTAAACAGTGGCCCAATAGTACACACCGTGCACCGGCACTCATATCCCAAAAACGCGACGTTTCTAAACCTTACTGAAAACGCGAAACAATGGGTGCGTTTAGCCGATACAAAATCTGGACAGAATATGCTGGACAGTCAGCTATGCTGACTATTATCGGCTGAAACCATGCTGAGGTCTGACGAGAGTGAAGTTAGCAATTATAGCTTGAATATTCCGTCATTTTACTTTTTGAGTTTGTCAATGTCAAACTACCGGATAGTTGTCAGTGTTAACCGGCTTTAAGGCTACACACGCGGCTAAGATACCTACTATAATATTTTATCTTAAGATAATCGTATCATATCGCTCGCCATACAATTCAATGGACCACCACCCACGACGAAGATAGAATAATTATATTTCATATTTTCGTGTCTTAAGATAGAGAGCGATATAAGAATTTATTATCGTAAGATAACATCTTAAAATAAAATGTTATAATATCTTAGCCGTGTGTAGCGCCCTTTATAATACCACGTATCTATCCAATCTGAATATAGCCACTTATCATTTCTCAGCCTCCTCAGACTATGCTGTTAAGCAGTCGCCATTTTTCTTTTAGTGCTGACAAGATTTTGTATCGGCTAAACGCACCCAATTTGTCTTCTGCCATCTCCCGCACTTTCCAGTCGACGACGCGCTCCCGCCTGTAGCTTTTACACAGTGCATGGTTTTATCCTTGGCGCCAAAAAAGTAAGGATACGTATTTTCATTTATTTTCTTTCTAGAATCGTTGTATATTTAGTTGCATTATATTGCACTGTTTCCATGTGTAAAGTAAGTATTCCTTAATATCTTAGATATATAAATATCCTTTGAATTTGGTATGTTTAATAGTTATGTAACCTTATAGGTTAAAAAGTCTTGTGTGCACACAGTGGCTCAAAATCGTAAGGTACACAGTGAACTAAAGTAATTCACTATGTACCAATAACTTTGTTCATTATATCCGATACAATTTATGCTTAAACTTTACAACTGTGATTGTAGGGTAAATACCGTAAATACGCCATAATTATGTCGGTCTCTGTCTCTTTCCCGCAGCCTCTGGTATCATAAGAAAAACATTGCTACAATCCTACTAAAATTATAAACGTGAAAGTTCGATTGGATGGATGGATGTTTGTTACTCTTTCACGCAAAAAATACTGAACGGATTTGAATGAAATTTTGATCACAAATAGTTCATAACCTGGATAACACATAGGATAGTTTTATCCTAATTTTATGTTCCCGTGGGATAATTTTCAAGTTGTAGCGGGTGGAGCCGCTGGCAACAGCTAGTATTTATAGTTGTAGCGGGTGGAGCCATTGGCAACAGCTAATATTTATAGTTGTAGCGGGTGGAGCCGCTGGCAACAGCTAGTATTTATAGTTGTAGCGGGTGGAGCCACTGGCAACAGCTAGTATTTATAGTTGTAGCGGGTGGAGCCACTGGCAACAGCTAATATTTATAGTTGTAGCGGGTGGAGTTGCTGGCAACAGCTAGTATTTATAGTTGTAGCGGGTGGAGCCACTGGCAACAGCTAGTATTTATGGTTGTAGCGGGTGGAGCCACTGGCAACAGCTAGTATTTATAGTTGTAGCGGGTGGAGCAGCTGGCAACAGCTAGTATTTATAATTGTAGCGGGTGGAGCCGCTGGCAACAGCTAGTATTTATACATAATCATTTGATATAATTTTACGGATAAAATAATTAGGTTTGCAGAGTTCATTTTGCCCTATATTCAGTTTTATCGAAATGTATTGATCATAATCAAACAATATTGTAAGATTCTTTCACACTGGCTCAGTCTTATGATTTGGCTACATCTTACTAGAGAAAGTAACAAGATAATAAGCACTCGGTGTTCCTTATACATTTGAGTGTCAGTCCCTTGATAACAATCTAACCAATTCAATCGTCAAAATGTAAAAGTGATTAAAACAAATAAAAAAAATAATTTAAAGAAAAACAAAAAACCCGACTGCGTAAAAACTAATTTTGAAAAATACGTGAAAAAGTTAACTTAAATAAAAACTAAAAAGAAAGAAACAAGCCCAACAAAACAGCAGGAAGAAGCAGAACAGAACAACTCACAGTCGGGGCCCATTCAAATTTTACCAATCAAATCTTCCCAAGGGGCCCCGACTGTGAGTCGTTCTGTTCTGCTTCTTCCTGCTGTTCTGTTGGGCTTGTTTCTTTCTTTTTAGTTTTTATTTAAGTTAACTTTTTCACGTATTTGTCAAAATTTGTTTTTACGCAGTCGGGTTTTTTGTTTTTCTTTAATTTTTTTTTTTATTTTACACTTTTTAGTTACGATTCATTGTTCACTGTTTTTTTTGTTTGTATATCGTTTAGACTTGAAATAAAAACTTAAATCAATAAGTAAGAAAATTAGCGAGAATGATTGTTTTGTTAAACAACTTTAAATCGTTTTATATCCTAAACTATTACTTAAAATGAAAAATGAAAAAACCTAAAGATGATTTTAAAATACCTATTCAACGACACCCCACTTGACATAGTTCATCGACTTTTATTTTTTTCATTTTGACAATATGGCGTCTGGTTGTCGCTGTGGTGAATTTTGATTACTGTCATGTCTTTAGTGACACTCGCAAGGTTAAGACGAATCGATTGACGTAAGAATGATCAAAATCGGCCTACGCGTTTGGTCTCTAGAACGCCACATAGAAACAAACATACATACATACATCATCATCATCATCATCATCAGCCGGAAAACGTCCACTGCTGAACATAGGCCTCCCCCTTAGACCGCCACGCCGAACGACAATTCGCCACTTGCATCCATCGGTTGCCCGCGACCCTCACGATGTCGTCGGTCCACCTAGTGGGAGGCCTACCTACGCTGCGTCTTCCGGTCCGTGGTCGCCACACGAGAACTTTTCTTCCCCATCGGTTGTCAGTTCTACGAGCGATGTGGCCTGCCCATTGCCACTTCAACTTGCAAATTTTATGAGCTATGTCGGTGACTTTGGTTCTTCGCCGAATATCCATGTTCCGGATTTTATCCCGCAAAGAAACTCCGAGCATAGCTCTTTCCATCGCTCGTTGAGTGACTCTTAGTCTCTCTAAAAAGCCAGCAGTCAGAGACCACGTTTCAGAGCCCTATGTCATCACTGGCAACACACACTGGTTAAACACCCTTGTCTTGAGACACTGTGGGAATCTCGATGAGAAGATATCACGTAGCTTCCCAAACGCTGCCCATCCGAGTTGGATTCTTCGGGCGACCTCTTTCTCGAAGTTGGACCTACCTAACTGAACAATCTGTCCAAGGTAAGTGTAATGGTCTACAACTTCGAGAGTATCATTCCCAACAACAACCGGTACGGGTGCCACATGGACATTCGACATGACTTTCGTCTTGTCCATGTTCATTTTAAGGCCGACCCGTTGGGAAACGATACTGAGGTCGCTGAGCATAGCATTGAGGTACATACATACATAGACTGATAAACACATTACCCTCCTTTGCGTCGCGCAGTCGGGTAAAAAATATGCAGGCATTTAAACTGTCAGTGCATCCATGTTTTAGAAGATAAGGTGATTTAGATGAGATGTTTACTTGAAAACTTTGATCTTAGTTATTACTAAACTAATTACAGAAACTACGTAGCTGCAGAGTCAGCTTTGGACCGCATGTGCTGCGGACTGGGCGGCAAGATCATGCTGAGTCTGATCGTGGGCCAGGTGCCCGAGATGTTGCACCACGAGGACTGGCGCCGCCGCCACGCCGCGCTCATGGCCGTGTCGTCCGCCGGCGAGGGCTGCCACAAGCAGATGGAGCAGATGCTCGACCAAGTTGTGTCTGCTGTCCTCAACTATCTTACTGACCCGGTAACACTCTACTTTGAAGTGTTGTTGAACGATGTTTACGAAGCACTACTCTAACACATTAGTCGTTTTTGTTAAAAGTAAAGCAAAGGTGCATTTAAAGTTACCATAGTAGCTCATTTTTATGAATGTTCAAGTGTCATTGGTAAAATAAAATGACTGACCAGTGTTATACAGGGTGTAAGAAGACACTTAACGAAGCCGAAAGCCACGTATTCGTCGATCATTTTTTTCCTTAAGACCGTACCTGGGACTCCAAGGGTTCCATATTGAAGGTCAAAGTTGCATTTTTTTTACTTTTTTTTACGAAATCGAATTCTAAATATTATTACAAAACTTTTTTCCAAACAAACATTACCTGAATTTTCGATTTTTATAAAAAAAATACGCACGCACGTCGATACGTTCTTATCACAGCGCGTTCCAGCATAGGCGCGTTGTGAGCGTCAAGCCGCCCGCCTACGCACACAACAACACGAAACCTGTTTGCTTTACATTGCGCGCAATAAAATTATTAATTTTTTTTGATACCTAAAAATATAAGTCGGTTCCCAGCGATAATACAGTATGCGTAGTTAACGACTTTGTGATGTGTCTAATTACACCCTGTATGTTTTGCTAAGTTTACCAATGCATTCCACAGGCGCACGCGAATGATTCGCTGTAATTTAATCCCTGTGTCAATCGATGTCGCATGATATTACGCACACGTCACATAGTGTTTTGTCACCTAATGTTAATTAGTGATATAACCGTATCCAAGGTTACATCGCTTCCATAGCATTGGCAGATTAAATGTGGCATTTGCTCCGTTTCTTTCTAGCTCATGGACAGTTATGGATCTCGGTTCACAATATTACAACAAAACAAATCTATCAAACTAAAAGAAAAACTCCGGTTGCTGATACTATTTTAATTAAAAAACCGGCCAAGTGCGAGTTGGACTCGCGTGAAGAGGGTTCCGTACGATGTTACTTATCATGTTTTTTTTTTTTAATCTGACCCAAATTGGTACGCACAATATTGAGTGATTTACCATGTTATTTTAATATCATGGACTTCTTATAGGTTTTCCTATAATCTATAAGTAGAAAAATAATTTCTGTATTTAAAAAAAAAATAGGTTCAGTAGTTTCGGAGATAAGGGGGGGGGAATGGTCAAATTTTGTCTATTTTCTTGAATAACTTGAAAACTATTTATTTTAAAATTACAAAAAAAATACATTTAAGATTGTCTCAACAAGACCTTTCATTTGATATGTCACACAATGCAGTTTTCAAATTTTTTTTTTAATTTTCCCCTTCCCCCCAAAAATTACCTCCCATATACAGATATGGACTTCTTATAGGTTATCCTATAATCTATAAGTAGAAAACTAATTCCTGTATTTTTTTCAAAATTTTAGGTTCAGTAGTTTCGGAGATAAGGGGGGGGGAATGGTCAAGCTTCGTCTATTTTTTTTGAATAACTTGGAAACCATTTATTTTAAAATTACAATAAAAATATGTTTAAGATTGTCTCAATAAGACCTTTCATTTGGTATGTCACACGATGCAGATTTCAAACATTTTTTTTTAATTTTCCCCTTCCCCCCCAAAAATTACCTCCCATATACAGATATGGACTTCTTATAGGTTTTCCTATAATCTATAAGTAGAAAACTAATTACTGTATTTTTTTCAACATTTTAGGTACACTAGTTTCGGAGATAAGGGGGGGGGAATGGTCAAATTTCGTCTATTTTCTTGAATAACTTGGAAACTATTTATTTTAAAATTACAAAAAAATACATTTAAGATTGTCTTAACAAGACATTTCATTTGATGTGTCACACGATGCAGTTTTCAAAACTTTTTTTTTTCATTTTCCCCTTCCCCCCAAAAATTACCTCCCACATACAGATTTCATCTATTCACGTCACACCTCTGTGCTTGGGTCACAGGAATTGATATGTGTACCAAATTTCAACCCAATCTGTCTAGTAGATTCGGAGATAATTGACTGTAAGCGACAGACAGACGGACACACGAGTGATCCTATAAGGGTTCCGTTTTTGTATTCGGACGTACGGAACCCTAAAAAGGCTACAATTTAAATGCTCATCAATAATGTTCACCAAATCTAAAACTCGCTTTAGCAAGAAATCAGGGACACCCCGAAGTTCGGTTTCGTAAGGTTCCTTTAAACCCTGAAAACAGAAATAGAAGCCCCGCTTAGCGGGGCTTCTTTTTCTGTTTCCCGCTTAGGTGGTTTTTTTTGTTATTATAGAAAATAGGTAGTAGGCATAATTGATTTATTTTATGAGCAAATTTAGTATGCAATTCAGTATTTTTGGTGGTAATTTCGAATATTTTGATTGAAAAATGGGATTTACAGTTAAAGTATTAAATACCACCCATTAAAAAAGAACTGAGTATGTCTATCACAGTAATAACTGCACTGCATTATACATTCCCTGTGCTAACACTGTACATTTGAAATTTTCACCAAATCGTTAATGTAACCGTAAATTAGTATTGTATGACAGAATTCACAATATCAATGTAATTGTTCCAGCATCCTCGCGTACGGTACGCCGCCTGCAACGCTGTAGGTCAGATGTCCACGGACTTCGCGCCCGTGTTCGAGAAGAAGTTCCACGACAAGGTGGTGCCCGGCCTGCTGATGGTGCTCGATGATAACGCTAACCCCCGCGTGCAGGTCACTATGAACTTTACTCTGTTACTTTACTTAATTGATTGAATGATTGGCCTCGTACGTCACGACGTGTAGTAAGAAGTGAGTGAGGGAGAGGAGTATAAGGTTGCGAGACCAGATCCTGCCCCCCTAGTCAAGTCACAACAAGTCGCAAACGATAATCGTAAACGCTCGGTACTCCCCAATAGATTTTCAACTTTATAACCTAGATCCTAAAGTTGAAAATCTATTTAAGATTAGTGATAAGCAATCTTCACTAGATCTTCAACGTTATGCCCAAGCACATAAAGTTGAAAATCTATTAAAGCCTACTCAGCGTTTGCGTTTATCGTTTGTAACATGGCTACAGGGGTCCAGAACCAAAAGTTACTTAAAGTGCATACTTATTCGACGGCCGGGCACGCCGCAATCGCGGCCGTAAGACCCCTCTTTGAGGAGTGGCGTCCTGACCTACCGCATGACCCAGGTCCTCAGCGGACACGGAAGTTTCGGGAGGTACCTGTGTCTGATGAGAAAGGAGAAAACGCCTGGGTGTCACCACTGCGAGGATCGCCCGGAGGACACCGTAGAGCAAGAGCATACGGTGCAAGACTGCCCCGCTTGGGCAGAGCACCGACGTGTCCTCATCCTCACGGTGGCGATAGGCGGAGACCTCTCGCGCCCGGCATTGGTCGAGGCCATGCTGCGGGGCGAGACGGAGTGGAAAGCGGACGCTTCCTTCTGCGAAGCAGTCATGCTCGCGAAGGAGGAGGCGGGCCGCGTGAGGGTGAGGACAATGTCCTCCCTTCGCCCCACCCACGGTGGTGGACGCACACGGCGACGGACGTCGCAAGACGATCTCCGGCCACCGTAGGCGCAGGCATGCGGGCGGCGAGTAATAGGCAACTCGCTGCCCGACCATAGACCATGCCCAGGTCGACGGAGCGTTGTGTTCCACGCGCGCCTCAAAGAGCGTCAGCATAATGACGGGGCCCCCCTCTAGAGGGCCAAAGCCTGCCGGGGTCGCGGGACTTATCTCATAACCGTGATCCCGGAACATAAAGGGCTATCTATTGAAGGACACCGTGGATTTTAGTCAGTACAAGTCTGACAGTCCCTCCCACCCTGCCCGGGGTGGGAGGACCCATTTGACGATTTTACCACGCCAAAAAAAAAGTGCATACTTATTCAAAAGTATATAATTCTATTCTCAACTCTAACAGGCTCACGCGGCTGCTGCTTTAGTAAACTTCAGTGAAGGTTGCCCCAAACCAATTCTGACCCAGTACCTTGAACCCTTGATGTGCAAGCTGGAAGTAATCTTGACCACTAAATTCAAAGAGGTAAGGTTTATTATTGTTATTTATATATATTTTTTATACTCCCTTTACCCAATGTTCGTAATTGATATACCTAATCATTTTCAAGATTAGGTATATCACTAACGAACGAAACTATATAACAGCCTATGGTGTTTGTTTACACCATAAACTCCGTGCTATCTGCCATAACTGTCTTCTTACAATCAGCGCCATCTGTTATTTGATCCGTGTACTAACAAGTAGTCACCATGGCTAAGTGTGGATGTTGTGGCAAGTTCTTGTCATCACTTGAGGCTGTGAGTTGCAGCAAATGCCAGTCTTGTTACCATTGGGTATGTGCAGGTGTGAAGACTGCTGGACCGTTAGCGACCCCTTGGCACTGTCAAGGGTGTATGAAGAGCCTGGTCAGGGACAGCCGGGTTGGGCGCCCTCTCCAGCACCAGCTGTTAGTGAAGAAGTCCTCGGCAATCTGATGGAAACCAGTCCTTTTAATAGCACAGCCCTAGATGTAGCTCAGGAGCTCAACCTCGACATCCTCAGGGCTGAACTTGCTCATTTCAAAGAAGAGTTTCTAAAGCTGGTGCGGAGTGAATTCCAGCAGCTTCTCGTTGACCTGACCGAGCTAAAATCGTCATTGAATTCAACGAACGAAAGGATGGGGAAATTGAAGGAAAGAGTTGCTTTAATAGAAAACCAACAAGCGCAGCCTTCGGTGTCACCTGAGATGAGCGCTGTAATCAGTCAGTTGCGTAGTGATATCAACGACCGAGACCAAGACCTACTCGGCAACGATATTCAAATTTCAAACTTGCCAGAGACCAGCGCCGAAAACCCAACCCACACAGCGATGCTGGTTGCGACAAAGTTGGGTGTCAGATTGAACTTTCTATAAACTTATAACTCTTTCTAAATAACAACATGCTTCCTAATCTGTTATATATAAAGCACAGTTTACAACTTATAATACACTCTTTTTACACTTACATTATCTACATAATATTTGCAACCCAGTTTAGTTTAAGATTATACGTAATGAAAACTAAATCTGCACTAATGATATTATTGACTTTGCCAAATGACGGAATACTTTCTATATTATCTTTATTAATATGACGACCAACAGAGCAACGGATGAAAAGTTTTTTAAAGTGGGATTTTTAAATGCAGGTTGCATTTAAAAATCCCACTTTAAAAAACTTTTCATTGGGTACCACTGCTTCGACATTATGGCCACAGACTACTTAGATTATGGCTATTAACGAAACTTGGCTCCGACCGGGCGAGGAGGGGCGCGCTCCGGTTGTGCCGGGCTATCGTCTACGTCACGCGCCGCGGCCAGCGAGTGTTCGCGCGGGCCGTGTTGGGGGTGGGTTTTACCTGCGGCGTGGACTGAGCGCGCGTACTTGTCCCAGCTCAGTTCATCCCAGGTTCGAACAGGTGGAGCAAATGTGGCTAACACTTTCGCTAAAAGGTAAATAAATTGCCATTGGAACAGCTTACCGTCCACCCTGGCTCGACCTTGCCTTGTTCCTTGATGCCATTACGGATTATAATTATGAGTTCGTTGGGAGACTGTGACCATTATATTTTACTGGGCGATTTTAATGTAAATCTGTTAGACGTAAATGGGATTAAAACAAGAAATTTCAACGAGTTTCTCGTGACTCGAGACTCGAGACAGTTGGTGGCATCTGCTACTCACCATACAGCATCCAGTGAAAGTCTCATTGACCTTATATGTACTGACCTTCGAGCTAGATATACGTCTGTGGAGCCTCTCTGTACAATCAACGGCCATTCAATCATTATAATTATGTGAATTTAATATGCGCGAAAAGTTTAAGCCATACTGTCTGAAATACCGGCCTTTGAAAGATGTGTGCATGGAAAGATTTAATACCGATCTTTTATTACTAAACCTCACTTGAAACCGTTAATGATATGGTGGTTGCTTTTAACAATCTTATTACTTTCCTGTTTGATCTTCACGCACCGATCAAAACGCAGACACGATTAAACTAATGATGCGCTTACGTGATGCAGCGTTAAGTAGCTATAGAAAAACGAAATCGGACTCTAAAAGGCAATATTATAAAGATTTAAAAAATTTGGTGATTCGTTGCCTGTACAATGAAAAACTCGCGTATTTCCAACATAACATTAACAATAAAATACCAAATCCAAAATTGCTTTGGAAAAACCTAAAATCAACCTTATTACCTTTTAATTCTAGACAAGACCTTCCGTCACAATTTACTGATCCAGACCAAATAAATATAAACTTTTTGATTGTTCCCGGTAACCCAGTGGCAAGCTCAACCCTTTTAGAATTTTATGATAATCATAAACATGGTAAAGCTATTTTCACAATTAAACCAGTGACACAAAGAGATGTCTCACTCGCTATATCTAGTCTCAAAAGTAACGCGGAAGGCTGTGATAGCATTACGCTCGACATGATTGTCATGACTCTGCCCCACACGTTAAATATTATAACGGACATAATAAACCGCTCTATAGTGACGTCAACGTTCCCTGACCTATGGAAGATTGCCTCAATTAGGCCATTACCCAAAAATACTAGTCCGTTTACTTTGAAAGACCTACGACCAATAAGTATATTGCCTTGCTTATCCAAAGTTTTGGAAAAAAATATCAGCCGCCAACTTACACATTTTTTAGAACAAAATAATATATTACCAGATTTACATGATCAGGGTTCAGAAAGCAGCGCAGTACGTCTACCGCCTTAGCAGGGCAGATAGGATATTGTCAGTAACATCCAGTTACTGACAATATCCTATCTGCCCAAGACAAAGGAATGTGCACTTTATTATTTCTGCTTGATTTTTCCAGGGCATTCCACGCTATAAATATCCCATTATTACTGTCAAGTCAAAGCTAAACTATCTATTACGGTTTCGATCCCAACGCTGTCCAATGCTTCCGTAGTTACGTAAGTAATAGGAAACAACTGGTTGACCTGCGCTCGAGTGACGGCACTACTACCAGATCTGCACCGCTTCCCGTAGACAGAGGAGTCCCGCAAGGTTCCATTTTAGGGCCAATTATTTTTATTTTGTACTGTGCGGCGGACATAATAAGTTGTCTCCAGAGATGCAGGTACCACATATGTATACGCCGACGATGACCAACTGTATATTTCTTTTAGACCAGATGAGTAAGATAGGGCTGTAAAGGATCTAAACGAATATCTCAAACGTATTGCCGTTTGGTCCGAAAGGAAATGTCTGTCGCTAAACCCTACGAAAACGAAATATATGGTATTTGGTAGCAGACAGCAGTTGGCTCGATTACCCACAACTTTTGACGTGGAACTTATGGGCAAACCTATTGAGCGCGTGTATGAGGCGCGAAACCTAGGTCTAATTATGGATAAAGACCTTCGTTTTGAGAAACACGTATCGGACTCGGTAAGAAATTGTTTCTATCGTCTGAGGGTATTATAGAGGATGAGATGTTATTTGTCAGAATCGCTACGGGAACAACTAGTTGAATCGTTAATCCTATCTAGATTGAACTACGCAGATACTGTGTATGGTCCGCGCTTGTTGGCTCGTACTGACCGGCTCATACAAAGAGTACAAAACGCATGCGCTCGGTTTTGTTACAATATTCCCCGCAGAAGTCATGTTACACCGTTTCTAAATAAACATTCTATTATTAAAATGAAGTCCAGACGTAAGCTCCACTTGGCGTGCCTTCTGTTTGGTGTGATTAAATACAAGGAACCGAGCTACTTGTACGAAAAACTAAATTGGATAACCAGTAAACGTGAATGTGGTAGAAGACAATGCTCGCCAGTCACACAACACAGCTGCTTTTCGAGGCAGCTTCCGTTACGCGGCTTCCAAAGTTTGGAATAACCTGCCCCCCCCCACCAATCAGATCAACCAACACAATAGATACTTTCAGGCGACGTTTACGGCAGTATCTGGTGGAAGGGCAGCGTAAACTGGATATATCGCGGCGGATGTCTCGTTATCGTTAATATGACCTATAGACCTAATTTACTATTAATGTCACATTTTGGCCAATCTAAACAAGTAAATATACGTAGTTGGATAGTATTTTGTACTTACCTAATGTGTATGGCCTCCTTACATGCGACTGGAACGCAGGTTATGATGCTGCACGGCTTAGGAGCTGTGTGTTTTTAGGGTTCCGTAGCCAAATGGCAAAAACGGAACCCTTATAGATTCGTCATGTCTGTCTGTCTGTCCGTCCGTATGTCACAGCTACTTTTTGTCGAAAGTATAAGAGCTATCCTGTTGAAACTTGGTAAGTAGATGTATCATGTGAACCGCATTCGGATTTTCACACAAAAATAAAAACAAAACAAATTTCGGGGTGCCCCCCATACTTAGAGTTGAAACTCAAAAACTTTTTTTTTCACCAAATCCATACGTGTGGGGTATCTATGGATAGGTCTTTAAAAATTATATTGAGGTTACTAATATCATTTTTTTCTAAACCGAACAGTTTGCGCGAGAGACACTTCCAAAGTGGTAAAATGTGTGTCCCCCCCCCCTGTAACTTCTAAAATAAGAGAATGATAAAACTAAAAAAAATATATAATGTAGACCTCAACAAAAACTTCCAACGAGAATTGGTTCGGATGAGATATAGTTAGCAGTTTTTGAGATATAGTACATTTTCAAAAACCGCAAATATAACTTTGTCATTCATACAAACACTATGAAAAACAAAGTTATTTTTAATGTTTGTGTATATTACTTTCTAATCTCAATATAATTATATCCCTAATCTATGCTTGCTACTACGGAACCCTTCATGGGCGAGTCCAACTCGCACTTGGCCGGTTTTTAATTTCAGTTTTCTTAGGTATGGTCATGGGTGGTCCTCTTCGTCACTCTTTTGTTATTGCCATAGTCGATATTACTGTAGGAGGGTAAATTATATGAAATAGTTACTTTCCACTTGCGTATGAGATAATCCCCGACAATTTTTATTCAACCATATATTACTTACCGCTTACCCGTCTTTGCATCTTTATTCCAAATTCGTATTAAAGGTACATATATATTTTATAATTATTTTTCTGATTGCACTTTCCTTATAAACATAAACTGACGTGATACAACCATAAACATGACCAACATATTACTTTTATTGAAAATATTTCGTTTTGTAAAGCACAAAAAATACGTCGCGTTGGGGGACCGCTTCAAATTATTTATCTACGATTTTTTCCGGTCCCCCAACGCGACGTATTTTTTTTGTTATTATTAATACATACTTAGATACTTTAAGATTGAGTTGTTTTTATTATTTATTACTTTTTAAAGGGAACTTGGTTTATATGTCGGGGTTTTTTAAATTTAATTTTTTATTTTATACTTTTTAAAGGTTCATACTTTTTTATACTAGCTGTGCCCGCGACTTCGTTCGCGTGGATGTCGGAACTTAACAATGTATTTTTTTAGTGCTTCTTTATTAACAACATTAGCTGTGAACCATCATTCTGGAGCATACATAAATATGCGTACGTAAATCATCAAATGAGTCCTCCCACCCAGGGCAGGGTAAGAGGGACTGTCAGACTTGTACTGATTAAAATCCACGGTGTCCTTTAAATACTAAAATAGGCCTTTACGTTCCGGGGTCAAGGTAATTCGATAGTTCCGCGACCCTGGCAGGCTTTGGCCTTCTAAGGGGGGGCCCGTCAATGTGCTGACACATTGAGGCGCGTGTTGAACACAACGCGCCGTCGACCCAGGCATACTCGTCGCCCGCATGCTCGTGCAAGAAAAAAATCTACGTTTAAACTATCCCATCCTATCCCATCCTATCCCATCCTATCCCATCCTATCCCATCCTATCCCATCCTATCCCATCCTATCCCATCCTATCCCATCCTATCCCATCCTATCCCATCCTATCCCATCCTATCCCATCCTATCCCATCCTATCCCATCCTATCCCATCCTATCCCATCCTATCCCATCCTATCCCATCCTATCCCATCCTATCCCATCCTATCCCATCCTATCCCATCCTATCCCATCCTATCCCATCCTATCCCATCCTATCCCATCCTATCCCATCCTATCCCATCCTATCCCATCCTATCCCATCCTATCCCATCCTATCCCATCCTATCCCATCCTATCCCATCCTATCCCATCCTATCCCATCCTATCCCATCCTATCCCATCCTATCCCATCCTATCCCATCCTATCCCATCCTATCCCATCCTATCCCATCCTATCCCATCCTATCCCATCCTATCCCATCCTATCCCATCCTATCCCATCCTATCCCATCCTATCCCATCCTATCCCATCCTATCCCATCCTATCCCATCCTATCCCATCCTATCCCATCCTATCCCATCCTGTGCCAGTGGCGTTTTGTCATCGAAATGCATCCTAGTGTGCGTAGATGAGAAATCTGGCAACAGGTGAAACAGGTTTTGTTAAACTTAAACTAATTACCAACATAGACTGTTATCACGCGTTCATACCGTTTATGTTTGCTTATTTTACCTACATTTCTGATTTATTATTTACGTATTTTATACTTATCTATATATTTTTATTCATTTTGTATTATACCTATATTTTATATAACACCGACACCATTATGTTTTAAAGCTGATTTACGTCCGTCGCATCACCATTACAGGCCCAGTTGAAAACCAGCGTCGAGCACTATCTGCTCGACATTTTGCTGAACTGGGCCTATTTGGCGCAACCGTGAGACACACAATTCCTTCCTTTCCTACTTTTATTACCTACTGTTTAAGATTTATATTTCATTTTATTCTTTTTTGATGTTTATTTTATTTTAAAATGTGTGTTTATCGGTTTCATTGCGCCGAATAAATGTTTTTTCTTTCTTACTTTTCTTTCTAGATTAAATCGCTTCCATAGCATTGGCAGATTAAATGTGGCATTTGCTCCGTTTCTGTCTTCATAGACAGTTATGAATCTCAGTTCACAAACATTGAAACTTCTTGAATAATTTGGACATTTTATTTAAAAAATTTAAAAATGCTAATCTAAATTTTTATTATAGCTAGTGGAACGCGGCACGAAACTGGTGCTAGAACAATTAATAATGACAATCGCGTCGGTCGCCGACACGGTGGAGAAAAACTTCGTGGTATACTACGACCGCCTCATGCCCTGCCTTAAGTATATCATAGCCAACGCCACCACAAAGGAGCTCAAGATGCTTCGCGGGAAGACTATCGAATGCGTCAGTCTACTTGGTTAGTTAACTTTGTACTTATTTGAGCCAAAAATTCGAAGTTGCCACTGTGAACAAAAGAATTTTACAAGATGTTATGTAATGATGCATAATATTATTTTTTCTAAAATGTCTTTTTGTTTCTTAGGTCTGGCCGTAGGTGAAGAGAAGTTCACAGCTGACGTTTCAGAGATCATGGACTTGCTTCTGAAGACACACACGGAAGGCGAACAGTGGCCCGCTGACGACCCTCAGACATCTTACCTCATCTCTGCCTGGGCACGTATCTGTATGGTTATGGGTATGTAAACAGTATAAAAACACCTAAAAGTATGTGAAGTTAATCTACAGGTTATGGTCTCAATATCCTTGGTTCTGCTTTCTGCCTTCTTACCTCCTTCCTTTATACCTTCAACAGACGCATTTTTCGGGATAAAAATATCTTCACTCTTGAACTACATTCTTTCTAGTAATCTATAGGTACAATACATATTATAAAACTGCAGAAAAAAGTTTTTGTACATTAAATATATATACACCGTGTTCTTCACGTTATCCATAAACTTTAGCAAATACTTCTATGGCTTTTACAAATCAGTACTTCAGTACAGTCAAAGTAGTACTTAAAAAGGCTTCGTTACAAAGATATTTGTAATTTCATTTAATGAAATTTAATTGAGCTATGCAGTGAGAAAGTATCTTAATTTGGCCTATGTTGCCGCTTAGTGCAATTAAAATGATAAATCTATCAAATACTATTTGCATTTCATTTGCACGTACGAGAGGAACCCGAGAGTTAGCGAAGAAATACGATCATTTGCGATAACGAATCTTTCAAAGAGATTAAACTGGTCGCTATGGATACCTAAGTTGTTATTTGTCATTGTTTGTCATGCATGATTTTAACTGTCAGGATTATTGTTTATTGTAATTTGCTTTTGGGTTTCCGACTAATTTAATCAATCATTTTGATTACAACTTTCACTATGCCGCACGAATATTCTGCTCAACACCAAGCTGATATTCACTTCGTCTACGGTTTCTGTGACGGAAATGCTACAGCAGCTGTGCGAGAGTACCAACGGCGATTCCCTGGTCGGCGCGTTCCTGATATACGAACATTTATTAACATACACAGGAGATTTTGTGAGATCGGAATTAGACCACGCCGCCCTGAACGAGCAATCAATTTGAGCGTCGCTCAAGAAAACAGAATAATGAACCTTATTATTCATGATCCTACACTCTCAACGAGACGCGTTGGGAGAATCGTGGGTGTATCTCATAAGCTAGTGTGGAAACTGTGGAAAAGATATGGTTTGCATGCCTACCACTACAGAAAATCCCAAGGCATAATACCACCTGATCACTTCTCAAGAATTGTTTTTTGCCAGAGAATGAATCAAGAACTGATAAATAATCCAATACTGCTTCAAAAAATTCTTTGGATGGATGAAGCCCAGTTTACAAGAGCGGGAGTATTCAATTCCAAAAATCAAGTGCAGTGGCATGAGAGCAACCCGAATTTACATTGGCAGGCGTCACATCAAACTGAATTCTCTGTAAACATGTGGGCTGGTGTTTTTAACAATCAGCTGATCGGCCCTATTGAGATGGGGAATCTCAATAGGGCCGATCAGCTGATTGTTAAAAACACCGCCTAAATGCTGACAATTACTTAGAGTTCCTAAGAAACGTCACTAGCTTCGAATTTTTCGAACAAGTGGATCTTCAAACTCTGCGAACCATGTGGCTCCAACATGATGGGGCCCCTGCACATTATGGCACACAAGTGCGTGAATATTTAGATGCAACGTTTCCTGGCCGTTGGATTGGACGAGGTAGCACAAATATCGCATGGCCAGCTAGGTCCCCAGATCTGACTCCTTTAGATTTTTATGTCTGGGGAACCTTAAAGGAGAAGGTGTACTCCGTACAAATTACGCACAAGAAACGCTGTAAATACTGAAAAGACTCTGTAAAGTAAAAGAGTGAAAACTTGCTAAGGGTCAGTTCAGACCGAGACGCGAAGCGACGCGACGTGACGCAACGATACTGCAAATGTGTATCTTATCACGTAGTGAATAAAGTTAGATTTTGAGTCGCCAATAAAATGCAGCGCGGCGCCGCGCTGCGCCGCGCTGGGTTGTGACAGGTGTATCTTTTCGTGTAGGAAATAGAGTTAGATTTTGAATAGCTCTATTGATATCGACACCTCCATGCAATAACATCGTAACTCACTTTTTTCCAAAAATTGAGTTACAACGGTATTGTTATGTAAAAAAAATGCATTTTTTCTGTACTATCATTGTAATTCTATTCCCTTTCGTTTCAAAAATAAACCAACGTCAAAGTAATGTAACTAATCCAAAAAATATTTTTTGTCAACAATATAATTGCAATTTGATTTACAATTTATAGAAAATATTATGAGTAGCTTGTTTATCAATTACAACAAAATTGTAACATTAGATACAATCTATGTACATGATAAAATTACGGTTTATGATCATAAAATGTACTGTTACTGCATTGCAAATTGAGTTACAATGATGTTGCACGGATCTTTTACGTTAATTTTTAGTGCATTACAACAAGTTAAGACGAGTTGCGATGTTCTATTTAGTAGTTTACTCCCTTCTCATAGAATTTCGGTGTTGTTACGTTGCTTGGTAAATAGAAGTGAGAGGTGTACAAAGTGACTATTGCGGTGTTTATAGTGTAAAACCGTAATACAATGAAGCGTAACCAAAATATCTTAAATTTGGCATTATCATTAAGTGGAATTTCAACTGGTAAGTTGTATTTGAATTATAAATTCTCAATGTTATTACCTATTTAAGTTTTGGCATGCGCATCGGAGTTGTTCAGTCAGTTCAAATTATAGATGTGACTTTAACTTGTACCAAATAACTGAATACAGAGTTTTACTTGGATTTTTGTTATTGCTTTTAACCGAGTCAAGTAGGTACTTTGTCGAGTTATTCGGTTCAAGTTTATGCAGGTTTGGCGCGAAAACGCGTTTAAACCTACATGATTGCTTTAAGCCTCGGCCAAACAGATGCGATTTCGCATACGTACCAGGGTCACGGTAACCAGGTGAGACAGTCCCGCGAGCCCGGCAGGCTTTGGCCCTCATAGGGGGCCCCGTCAGATTGCTGACAACTCTTTGAGGCGCGCGTGGAACACAACGCGCCGTCGACCCGGGCATGGTCCATGATCGGACGGCAAATGGTCACCCATAACTCACCGCCCGCATGCCCGCGCCTACGGTGGCCGGAGATCGTCTTGCGACGTCCGACGCCGTGGGCGTCTACCAAGGCAAGAGTCGTCTGAAGGCGGCTGCTGCCCGGTTCAGCCTTGGGGCCAAACGCAGGAAGTGCTCCCTGAAGTTCCACCGGCTGTCGAGGACGAGTCCCAGGTACTTCATCGTCCTCCCGACGCCGATGCGATAAGGATAATACTGAATACCTTCTTATAAATAATATAAGAAGGTATTCAGTTAAGTTCTGTTATTTTGTAATTTTTGATTCTGATTTTGTGATTTCATTAAATAATATTTAAGTACTACAAAGTGTTTCTTTTATCTTTCAAATTAATATACACCGTGTTCCGGACGATATACATAAACTTCGACCAGATGTTCAAACCACGGAAGTAAGCATTTTTCATTATGGACACATTAATAAATTCTTATTTTTTGTTAATTTTCATACAAACTAAATACCTAGACGTAAATAACCCGATATGCATGCCTCTTTATCCGAATTGGCAACGTCATTCATAACATTTGGCGGGCTGAAACAAATGAAATGCAAATAGTATTTGATAGATTTCAAATTAAGATACTTTCTCACTGCATAGCTCAATTAAATTTCATTAAATGAAATTACAAATATCTTTGTAACGAAGCCTTTTTAAGTACTACTTCCTTTGTTGGATTTGATTTGTAAAAGCCATAGAAGTATTTGCTAAAGTTTATGGATAACGTGAAGAACACGGTGTAGAACATAATAACAAACACAAAAATAGGTATAATACATTATCGCATTATGAGATGTGTATTTACAGATTTTTTTGGATTGCATGAATTAACTTAATTTTTACTATACTATAAAAACATTTTATGTAACTTAACACCTTGGAGTTACAATTATCTGACCACAAAAATAAATTAAACTGCAAAAAAAAAAAAATTGTAACTCAGACTTAAACCGTCGTACCACAAAAACTTTTAAACGTCTGTTGAACACTTGTCTAAAAAATGTCAGATTATGACATTGAAATAAGGTCCGTTTTGCAGTCACACTTTTTTTAGACAAGTGTTCAACAGATGTTTAAGTTTTTGTAGTAAGGCTGACAATGTTTGTCCTCGTAACTTATATGTCATTTCACTGTTTTGTTTTTCACGTAAGTCATGAAAACCCATGAAAACAATTTTTCTTTTACAACTTAACCATGCCTATTTATAGTCCGCCTAAACTACACTCGGTTCCAAAAATTACGGGTCAGTCACAAAAATTGAAATACCTCCAGAACTGTAAAAGTTAGATCAATGAAATAAAAAACAGAATAAAGACTTTTTAGTTGCGCTTCTAATAGCATATTATTTAAACGGGTTGATGAAAAAAACTTCATTAGAAAAACAAAATTTAAAAAAATGACTATTTTTAAAAACAATATTTTTGTTTCACTTTGATGCTTTCCATTATGGATGCTTCCCATTTCTATTCTGTCACAAAAAAAAATATCGTGAACGTCTTCCACGTGCATAATTATTATTCTGTGAAGTGAAGCATGGCAGTCACTAGCTAGAGGAATGTACCAGAAACCTAACTTTTTTGGAACTTGGGCGGAGCCAGCGGGAAACAGCCAGAAACATTGGTGTATCTTTGTCGACTGTACAGCGGGTAGTCCAGCGGTACCAAGAGACCGGATCACACCTTAGAAGACCAGGAAATGGCAGACCAACGGCCAGGGAAGACAGACAACTGGTGGCTACAGTGCTCAGAAATCGTTTTCAAACTGCTGTTGGTCTAAAAACTCACTTTATTCGCTTTGGAGGTGGCAATTTAAGCGCTCAAACAGTAAGAAGACGTCTTGCTGAAGCAAATTTGAAAACATTGAGGCCCGCAAATGGCCCCAAACTGGAACGGGGACATCGAATTGCAAGACAGAGATACGTGCGCGAGCACCTAAACTGGACACTAGACGATTGGTCTAGGGTAATGTTCACGGACGAGTCTAAATTCATGCTTTATAAGCATGATGGTAGGCAGTTGGTGTACAGAAGACCAGGGGAGCGCTTCCATCAAGCATGTGTGGAGGAAAAAGTGGCGTACGGTGGAGGCTCCGTACAAGTTTGGGCTGGGATTTCTGCTGAGGCCCGCACCGAGTTCATAATGGAACTCTAAATGCAGAGAGGTACGTGGAAGAGATCCTCAATGAACATGTAGGTCCTTTCATGGCCAGGATGTACCGGCATGGCATATTAATGCATGATAATGCGCGTCCCCATACCGCCAGAATTGTACATGACTACCTTGAAGAGGTCGGTATCGAACTCATGCAGTGGCCAGCGCGAAGCCCGGACTTAAACCCCATCGAGCACGCCTGGGACGAGCTTCAGAGATGCGTGAAAGGTCGAAACCCCCCACCAATCACGCTTCACGAGCTCAAACAAGCACTGGTGGAGGAATGGGAAGGTATTCCTCAGCACCGGCTCCGAAATTTGGTGTACAGCATGCCTAATCGCCTGGAAGCTGTCAGAAGAGCTCGTGGAGACAATACAAAGTATTAAATGAAGAAAGTGATGAAAAACAGCAAAAAACAATCATAAAAAAAATTTAATCTTAAGAAAAATATGACTACTTTAGTTTTTTTTTTAATTTAGAGATTGATATTGTGGGTGCAACTAAGTTTTATTTTATTTTTTATCTGTATAATTAAATTCTCAATTGAACAGTCTTCGTTTCATTAGGATGGCATACGTAGTTCGGGAGATATTCGGGTTTATGAGACTGACCCGTTATTTTTGGGACCGAGTGTATATTAAATAGAGCCAGCTTCAAAAATTGTACGGGGTGTTTTGAGTTTGCTATAATTTTTCAAACTTTAAAATCGCTCTCCTGTAAAATCACAAAAAGTGAGTTACGATGTTATTGCATGGAGGTGTCGATATGTACGCGCAGCGTCACGTCTCGGTCTGAGCTGACCGTAAAGCTGCGAACAAATTATCGGACGCGTCCATCAGCCGCGGCTGAGTGACGCGGCTTATTCATTATCTAGCCAGTACATTTAATACTACACTGTGCAAACTGTCGGTCGTAAGACGCGGACGTGACCTTGAGCGTTCGGACGTCCGAACAGAATCTGGCCGGCTGGATGTTTGTGCGTCCGAAGAGGGTCGTCCGAACTACCGTGCACACTGCTAAGCCGCGTCCCTCAGCCGCGACGGACGCGTCCGATAATATGTTCTCAGCTTAAGGGTACGGTTCAGTCTTTCAAAAGATATTTGAATTTAAAGCGTTCCAGAATTAAAATTACGGTCAGTTCACACCGAGAAAAACTACATATTCAAATAATTCATCTAAACATATTTCAACCATAACACAGTAGATGGCGTTAAAAAAAACTTGGAATAGTAGTGTCAAATTGAAGTAACATTGTTTTTTATTTCATCGTAATCAGTTTACACCTTACAAACAAAACATGTAAATTAATTAAAGATTGGATGGTATTGTCTAGGATGGGATAGGATGGGATAGGATGGGATAGGATGGGATAGGATGGGATAGGATGGGATAGGATGGGATAGGATGTGATAGGATGGGATAGGATGGGATAGGATGGGATAGGATGGGATAGGATGGGATAGGATGGGATAGGATGGGATAGGATGGGATAGGATGGGATAGGATGGGATAGGATGGGATAGGATGGGATAGGATGGGATAGGATGGGATAGGATGGGATAGGATGGGATAGGATGGGATAGGATGGGATAGGATGGGATAGGATGGGATAGGATGGGATAGGATGGGATAGGATGGGATAGGATGGGATAGGATGGGATAGGATGGGATAGGATGGGATAGGATGGGATAGGATGGGATAGGATGGGATAGGATGGGATAGGATGGGATAGGATGGGATAGGATGGGATAGGATGGGATAGGATGGGATAGGATGGGATAGGATGGGATAGGATGGGATAGGATGGGATAGGATGGGATAGGATGGGATAGGATGGGATAGGATGGGATAGGATGGGATAGGATGGGATAGGATGGGATAGGATGGGATAGGATGGGATAGGATGGGATAGGATGGGATAGGATGGGATAGGATGGGATAGGATGGGATAGGATGGGATAGGATGGGATAGGATGGGATAGGATGGGATAGGATGGGATAGGATGGGATAGGATGGGATAGGATGGGATAGGATGGGATAGGATGGGATAGGATGGGATAGGATGGGATAGGATGGGATAGGATGGGATAGGATGGGATAGGATGGGATAGGATGGGATAGGATGGGATAGGATGGGATAGGATGGGATAGGATGGGATAGGATGGGATGGGATAGGATAGGATGGGATGGGATAGGATAGGATGGGATGGGATAGGATGGGATAGGATGGGATAGGATGGGATAGTTTAAACGTAGATTTTTTTCTTGCACGAGCATGCGGGTGACGAGTATGCCTGGGTCGACGGCGCGTTGTGTTCAACACGCGCCTCAATGTGTCAGCACATTGACGGGCCCCCCCTTAGAAGGCCAAAGCCTGCCAGGGTCGCGGAACTATCGAATTACCTTGACCCCGGAACGTAAAGGCCTATTATAGTATTTAAAAGACACCGTGGATTTTAATCAGTACAAGTCTGACAGTCCCTCTTACCCTGCCCTGGGTGGGAGGACTCATTTGATGATTTACGTACGCATATTTATGTATGCTCCAGAATTAATTTACAAAGTTCTTGTTTTTCCTTATAAAGGCAAGAAATTCGCTCAATACTTGCCCATGGTGATGGAGCCGGTGATGCGCACAGCTGCCATGAAGCCCGATGTAGCACTATTCGACAACGATGACTTGGAGACCATCGAAGGCGACCTTGACTGCCAATTCATGACTCTCGGTGAACAACAGAACTTCGGCATCAAGACTGCCGGTAAGACTTATGAATTATTTCATCATAGTAGGAGCTTTTTATGCGCGTCTTCGCTTCCATTGTCTGTCTTTAAACTGTACACATATGATCCATACTAACAATCATGTAAAATAAATGTATGTTTATCCATCGTGACTGTGATGTTTGATCAACAGGATTTTTTTTTTGTAGCTTTGCCTTCACGAATCTTAAAAGGAAGACAAAAATAGAAAATCTTTTTGAATTACTTAATGTTTTATTATTTCTAGGTCTCGAAGACAAGGCATCAGCATGTGACATACTCGTATGTTATGCACGCGAGCTTAAAGAAGAATTTGCGGAATACGCCGAAGACGTCGTCAAACTAATGGTGCCTATGCTGAAGTTCTACTTCCACGATAATGTTCGTACGGCCGCGGCCGAATCTCTGCCGTACTTGCTGGAGTGTGCGCGCATCCGCGGCCCGCAGTACATCCAGGGCATGTGGGCGTACATCTTGCCAGAGTTGCTCAAGGCCATCGACTCTGAACCAGAGCAAGAGGTGCAAGTTGAGCTGCTCAACAGTCTCGCTAAGGTTTGTACAGGCATATTTCTAAACAAGCATGCAGCGTAAAATCGTCTACTTACGCTATAATTTATTTTATTCTTATGATTCTAGTGTATTGAGCTGTTGGGAGGTGGTTGTCTCCCAGACGAAATGATGGCCGAAGTGCTGCGCATACTCAACAAGCTACTTACAGAACATTTCGAACGTGCTACTGAGCGACGTCAAAAGCGCGCCGACGAAGATTACGATGAGGTGAATCCACTTAACTTGATACAAGGGCCTAAATAGCAAACAAACAAACAAACAAACAAACTAATTTATTAGTAATCTTTTCATCAGAATTTAACTTGCTCTAGGTGTAGGGACAGTATAAAATGAATATGTCATAAGAAAAATCATCGCAAGGCGTACGTTTGACTTTTTCTTATTGCGTTACACACAGGTAGTAGAAGAGCAGCTAGCGGACGAGGATAACGAGGATGTGTGCGGACTATCCAGCGTGGACGACGTGCTGCACGCGCTCATGTCGGCGTACCGCGAGGCCTTCTTCCCGCACCTCGACAGTCTGCTGCCGCACCTCGTGCAGCTGCTGGCTCCCGGCCAGCCCTACTGCGACCACCAATGGGCTATTTGCATTTTTGGCCACGTCATTGAATTTGGAGGCAAGTTCTACCTAGCCAATAGTACTCAACACTAGCATACCCAGGGTTGAACTTTATCCATATTAGTAAGTCGAATGTCCTTAGATCCCGCATGTATAAAGTACCAAGACATATTACTAAGTGGAATGTCCTTAGGCGCAACTCAAACAGGAGACAGCGCGGCGAAGATGCGACGAAGACACGGCACAGATAAGGTGCAGGCGCGATGTCTGCGCAAACAGAGGCGGAGACGATATGGCACAGAGTGTCATTATACAAGGTGCTATCAACTGGAAATAACACTTAATGCACATTCTTTCGGTTATTTTTCATATAATTCTAATCAATTTCCATAAGTGGCAAATGGATTTGTGTTATGACCGTGAGTAAAAGTATGTATGTGTGAATGTGGGATAAACAAGACAAAACCGATATGAACAATTATAGACCCATAGCCCTAATTTTTTTTTTTTTTTTTTTAGCGTGGTAAAATCATCAAATGAGTCCTCCCACCCCGGGCAGGGCGGGAGGGACTGTCAGACTTGTACTGACTAAAATCCACGGTGTCCTTCAATAGCCTTTTATGTTCCGGGGTCACGGTAATGAGATAAGTCCCGCGACCCCGGCAGGCTTTGGCCCTCTTGGGCGGGGCCCCGTCATCGTGCTGACGCTCTTTGAGGCGCGCGTGGAACACAACGCGCCGTCAACCCGGGCATGGTCCATGGCCGGGCGGCGAGTTGCCCTTTACTCGCCGCCCGCATGCCCGCGCCTACGGTGGCCGGAGATCGTCTTGCGACGTCCGACGCCGTGGGCGTCTACCATTGCGGGTGGGGCGGAGGGAGGACGCTGTCCTCTCTCTCCCACGGCCCGCCTCCTCCTTAACGAGCATTACTGCTTCGCAGAAGGAGGCGACCGCTTCCCACTCCGTCTCGCCCCGCAGCATGGCCTCGACCAATGCCGGGCGCGAGAGGTCTCCGCCTATCGCTGCCGTGAGGACACGGCGGTGCTCTGCCCAAGCGGGGCAGTCTTGCACCGTATGCTCTACTGTGTCCTCCGGGCGATCTTCGCAATGGTGACACCCCGGCGTTTCTTCCTTCCCCATCCGACACAGGTACCTCCCGAAACATCCGTGTCCGGTGAGGACCTGCGTCATCCGATAGGTCAGGACGCCGTGACGCCTTTCCAGCCACTCCTCAAAGAGGGGTCTTACCGCCGCGATTGCGGCGTGCCCGGCCCATAGCCCTAATACCAGTAATATCAAAAATATTTGAGAAAGCTATTTACCACCGTATTAATTCATTTTTCACTAAACACGACATCTTGGTAAAAGAACAGAAGGGTTTCAGAAAAAACAAGTCCATAAATTTGGCTATCTATGATTTTCTTAATATTGTAATGACAGAAATTGATAAAAAAAATCCTATTAGTGCTATATTTATGGACATGACAAAGGCGTTAGATCTCGTTGATCACAATATACTCCTTCAAAAACTTAATGCATGTGGAATAAGAGGAAATGCAAATTCTCTCGTAAAGTCTTACCTAGATAATAGAACGCAATGTACGGAAATAAGACGGATATCTAAAAAAGATAAAGCAGAAGTTAAATATATTTCAGGAAAACGTAAAATCAATTATGGCGTACCGCAGGGCAGCGTATTGGGCCCGCCATTTTTTTTGGTTTACATCAATGACTTTCCGAAACACATCACTTTTCCTATGGTTCTTGCTGACGACAGCACGATAATTGTTAGAAAAAATAAAGATAGAAACTATGAACATGATATCAAAGACGCATTGCAACAATCAATTAACTGGCTTGAACACAATAACTTGAAATTAAATTTAACTAAAACTAAAATTATGCAGTTTAGACAAAGATCAACCACTCCTGACATAAATATAACTTTTGACAATAACAGAATTGAAGAAGTAGAGTATATAAAGTTTTTAGGATTAACAATTGACTCTAAACTGACTTGGAAACAACATGCATTAACTCTTATCACAAAATTAAGTAAATTCGCTTTTGCTCTTTATAAACTTAACAAAATAGTTAATCAGGCAGCTGTGGTAGCTGCGTATTATGGCTATGTAGATTCCATATTACGTTACGGAGTAATTTTTTGGGCAAACTCTTGTGAGAAAACCACAATTTTTAAAGCACAGAAGAGGTGTATTAGGTCAATATGTAGTCTTAAACCAACAGAAAGCTGTAAACCACATTTCAAATCTTTAAGAATATTAACATTGCCTTGTCTTTACATATACGAGACCGCATTGTTTGTCAAGAAGCATAGTGAACTGTTTAAAAAAGCATCAGAGCAACGCTATAGATCCACAAGACAAGAATATCGTCATGAATTATGTCTGAGAGCCTCAAAGACCTCCCTTATGCACAAAAGCGTCCTCTGCATGGCTCCTAAGATTTTTATTATAATACCAAATGACATTAAAGATTTAAACTTGACACAATTTAAAAGGAGACTAAATATGTTTTTGACTGAAAAATGTTATTATTCCATTGACGAATTCCTTTTTGACAAGTTATAATAAACTAATAAACATTATTGTATTTATGTTTGAAAATTGAAATTTTGACTAATTGTGTGAATATTATTATGAATTGTAATTTATTGCATAGTTATTAATTGTATTATCTATTATAAAAATTCTTTTTTTTTGTATCCTAATATCAAATTTGCTTTTTCTTTATTATTTTTTATATAAATTGTTTTGGTTGTTTTGTAATTTTAATTGTAAAATAGTGTATGCCCTAATGGGTAGTTTTCTGAGTACTATCTTAACCTAATTATAAGACCTACTGTATCACCAGATAGCACACTAATAAATACTTTGACTTTGATACTTTAATTGGACCGTAGAGTAAGTAAAGTTGTGTAAGTGAGACGCAAGCAGGATGGACAGGGTTCACTTGCTCGCTGTCTCGGTCGTTCGCTGGTAAGACCGCTATGTACCTATGATTACGTTAGGTAACCGCTATGTTTGTTCTTTAAGTGCTTTAACACTTTCACTGTCCATGCATTACATGTAATGCACTGATGAGTTAGCTCCGTACGTCCGTGCATGACATACAATACACTATTAACAACTTGGACAACACTATTGGTCGGCGGTTGAAGTTCATACGTCCATGCATCGTATATAACGCACTATTGGACGTGCAATAATTGTATCGATAATTGTCTTAGGACAGTGAAAGTGTTAAAATAATAATATATATAAAAAAAGTTAAATTACATCGGATTTTCATTAAAACCATGGGTTAAATACTCATATGGACTAAAATTTGAACAGTTTAAATGTATATCGCTACGTATTTTTGTTCATACTGTATCTAAAGCGACACGCCGCTTGCGCCTTACCGTTTTCGCGTCTACTGGCGACGTCGCGGGGTGTGAGGAACGGCATGCCTGCGCCGTCCGCTTGCCGTCTTCAGTCACGAACAGATAGTTTTGCAAGAGGCACGTCGCTTTGTATACAGGATGCGTGACGATATTGAATTTAATATTGGGTTTTGCGAGTTAATTGAGCAACACCCGAATATCTCTTACTTTTGACAACATGATACGGTAACATTCCAGTGAAATTTATAAACTGTGCAAAAACGATCAGGACATTCATAAAAATTTCATTATCTTATGGAACCTGTGCTCTTCTGCTTCTCTCCACACTGGATGTATCCAATACCTTCTCGGTCTTTGCTGTAAATTAATAATCTGTAGCAAAGCCAATGTATCTTGGGGTGCTAAGACAGGAAACCTCCACGTGCGCCCGTGGACTGGAGTTCCCTCTCGGATACGTCCGAGGGGAAGACCAGTTTTTCGGGCCGGTGCGCCCTGGGATGCGGGCAAAAACTCTCCTTAGGCACTGTGTGCCTAAGGGGTTTCTTTGCCCGTATGCAAATAGCCTGTCGGGTGGACGCTCCAACGCGTGTCCCTCTGAACAGCAGAGGGCACAGCGGCGGAGCGGGCTTGCGGACGGTGAGTAATGGGTATGCTCGCCGTCCGACCAAGGACCAAGCCCGGGTCGGTGGCGCGTCGTGTTTCACGCGTCACCGACGGGGCCCCTTATGGGGCCAAATGCCTGCCGGGGTCGCGGATTTTTCTTAATCCAGGATACCGTGGCCCCGGAACGTAAAGGGCATCCGACGGAACACGGGTGGATTTTAGTCAGTAAGAGTCTGACAGTCCCTCCCGCCCCACCCAGGGCGGGAGGACTCATTTGATGATTTTGCCACCCTAAAAAAAAAAAAAAAAAAAAAAAAGCCAATGTATCTTCATCTTCGTCTGAAGAGGAACACATTTGTTATCTCGACAACATCAACCTCTATAATGACTTACGAGTATCTTGCCGTATCGTCCCCACAGCCTGTTTGCGCAGACATTGCGCCTGTGCCGTATCTGCGTCGCATCTGTACCTTACCTTCGCCGCGCCGCCCGTCTTGTGTTTGCGTAGCGCCTTAGGCGCATGTATAAAACACTAAGACATATTAGTGGCATGTCCTTAGGCCCCGCATGTATAAAGTACCAAGACATATTATTACTAAGTGGAATTTCCTTAGGTCCCGCATGTATAAAGTACCAAAACATATTCCTGGAGCCGATGCTGGGCGGGCTGCGCTCGGCCGAGGCGGAGGTGCGGCAGGCGGCGGCGTACGGCTGCGGCGTGCTGGCTCAGTTCGGCGGCGCCGCCTTCGCACCCGCCGCCGCGCGCGCCGCTCCTCTGCTGGCCGCGCTCGTCAGCGAGCCCAACTCGCGCGCACTAGAGAACGTCAACGCTACCGAGAATGCCATCTCCGCCGTCGCTAAAATCATCAAATATAACCACTCGCAGATCGACAGGGATGAAATGATTAGGCACTGGTCAGTATGCACCGCGGTTTAAACAATATCATTATTTATTAAACACAAAGTACTAAAAACAAATTTTCAATTCGACAGGCTCACTTGGTTGCCAGTAACAGAAGACACAGAAGCAGCGCCACAAGTGTACTCTCTGCTGTGTGAACTAGCAGCAAGTGGGCACGCGGCGCTCGCGTCACCCGACGCTCCTAAACACGTTATTGCTACACTTGCAGAGGCATTCCTTAGAGACGCAGTACCATCGGACAACCCAGTTTATGCGCAGATGGTAACTCTCATCAGGCAAATACAGGTAGGCATCTTCAGCGACGTATAAATATATGTTTGTTAAGTTTGCAAAGCGCAGTGTCTCATCTCGCTCTTGTTGCAGAGCAATGCGGAGCTATTCAACGCCGTGCTGATGCAGCTGAGCAGCGAGCACAAGGAGGCGCTGCAGCTGGCGTTGTCCACATAGTGTCTGCGTCACATGTCCGCCACGTCACTCTCTCGCTGCAGCTGGCGCTGTCCACCTAGTGTCTGCGTCACATGTCCGCCACGTCACTCTCTCGCTGCAGCTGGCGCTGTCCACCTAGTGTCTGCGTCACATGTCCGCCACGTCACTCTCTCGCTGCAGCTGGCGCTGTCCACCTAGTGTCTGCGTCACATGTCCGCCACGTCACTCTCTCGCTGCAGCTGGCGCTGTCCACCTAGTGTCTGCGTCACATGTCCGCCACGTCACTCTCTCGCTGCAGCTGGCGCTGTCCACCTAGTGTCTGCGTCACATGTCCGCCACGTCACTCTCTCGCTGCAGCTGGCGCTGTCCACCTAGTGTCTGCGTCACATGTCCGCCACGTCACTCTCTCGCTGCAGCTGGCGCTGTCCACCTAGTGTCTGCGTCACATGTCCGCCACGTCACTCTCTCGCTGCAGCTGGCGCTGTCCACCTAGTGTCTGCGTCACATGTCCGCCACGTCACTCTCTCGCTGCAGCTGGCGCTGTCCACCTAGTGTCTGCGTCACATTTTTTTTTTATTTGTGACGACATTCCCGAGTCTCCTGGTTCTCTGTACCTTCCTAATGAATTCTGCCGGTGTGCCTCGTGCCGTCATTGTGAGTGGGTGTCATTTGCTTATTGATTTATAACAAGAGTGTCGTAAAATTTACGAAAGTTTAGTGTAAACGTCAGTTTTCGACAGAGGCAAGTGTATATATGTTTTATCACTTTTTACAAAGATTTTAAATTGATTATGGCTTATTTTATTTTCATATGTACTAATACAACTTTTATTGTTTATGATGTCTCGAGCTCATGGAGATAATGAAATAAATTAGTGGAGGCCTTACAGAAACACCAGTAGATGGCCATTGTGTTTGTTTTGTAACATGATAAATATTGCAATTATAAAATCAAATTTTATTTATTTAGAAACAATTTGTAAAAATCAAGTAAATCGTAAATCCAGGCTCAACTTCGTTTTGGATGTGTTTCATGCCCTTATGGATCCCATCTAGGAGAGAGAATAAATACCCAATATTACGGAGATATATCAGTGCTGATGAAAGGTCTCTTAGGTAGTGAAACTGTTCCTGAACCAGCAAGTACTCAAGAATCAAATTCTAAAAGATCAAGGGCCTTGTAAAGCTATAAAAATGGCTACTAACTTTTGCATACAACCTATATGAGCTACATTTAGGCTCGATATTATGATATTTCTTTTAAGGCGCGGTGTTATCTCAATATTCCCAAAAATTGGTTTCTTAGAACGTCGAGTATGACGTAATGTAATAAAAATAAGCAACGCGAAAAATACAGTGAACAGAGAAGGGTATAAAGAAGATTTTAAACCGAACAGAATAATAAATAAGAGTTTAATATTCCCAATATAAATTGGGAAGTTGTAGCACAAAAATAAACTTTGACGTCGAAGATCTCTGTATTTCCAGCGATAACAACAGTTTTTTTTTTAAGAATTTAGTAGGTTTTCCATTTTTTTTAAACTTTAACCAAACCATTATTTAATTTTATGTCTATATTTTAAATAATCTAAAGAAAAGCAGTAAAATAAATGCCCATTCGCAGCTTACGTCACATTTCAACACAAATATCATTTTTTCAATTTTCAATCTTATTGACGCTCCATAGTGGTGACAATAGTTTACGCGGTCATAAGCGATTAAAATCGTAGTCAGTCCGCGCCTTAAGCACGTGGAATTAAAAAAAAAACGTTATTTTCTCATTATTATGTGATCCCTTAAACCTAAAGAATGTAACTATAATTACTAAAATAATAAAACTTTGTGATTGTTCCGTATTATTATTTTGATCCCACCAAAAACATTTCATATAAAATGTTGCCAAGACGACCACATAATGTTTAGCCTGTGAAAAAGATATCAGATCTCATGTTAAGCCAAACTTCTGAATCTACACGGCCTAACTCTTCCGACCCGAACTTCACAAATTCCACATATCAGTAAAAATTTATGGCTTCGCCGTTTCGCTACCGTCGTGAAGGTGATGCGAATATTTAGTTTCTGAAGCAACGAAACAGCCAAGCCATACATTTTTACAGATATGTAGAATTTGTGAAGTTAGGGTCGGTAGAGTTAGGCCGTGTAAATTCAGAAGCATGAGATCTGATATCTATTTCACAGGCTAAACATTATGTGGTCGTCTTGGCAACATTTTACATGAAATGTTTTTGGTGGGATTTCAGTTCTTTTTGTAAGTTGCTAGGCAGATTTTTTTTAAATGATAAGTAAATAAATATTTATTGGAACAAAAAACAATTTACAAAAAGTATGTGTTCGTTAATAACCGCATTAGTAAGGAATACAGTGTCGCGGACATTAGCGCCCACCTCCAAGATGGGAGACGACAGCGTTCCAGACATTTGTATCACATGAAAAAACAAAAAGTATAAAAACTTAAAAACTAATAGAACTTCAGTACTATTTAATAATGCATATATGAATGTATGTGAGTGATGTATGTGTGTATGTGCATGAATGAATGTGTGAGTATGTGTAGGTGTAATGCATGTAAGTTTATGTGATTAGGAAGGTAGTGAAGGGAATGAAGGGAGTATTTTACTTACCTAATTGAAGTTTTAACGAAATTTTCAAGCTCTTCATAAGATAAGGAATTGAGCCACTTATTAGTACCTAGTTGATTTCCACTCGCGTGAGGTGAGGTGGTAAATGTTCAAAATCTCATTTATTTTGTTATAAAGAATTGGGCTTATGAAATTATAGTGTTTTCTAACTATCCCGATGCTAGCTGGTATTACAGGGCAGACTTTAATACGTCTACGTTTCTGCTTGTTTAGGGTGCTAACATTCTGGTCAAAACTAAGTTTTGAATGTTTCCTTAATGTTGTGTTCAGCAGAAAACTGTGCCTTACCCTGGGTATTTGAAGCAGAGTATACAGTTCATTGGTCGGATAACGGATTGGGTTGTGTAATATGACTTTTAGAACCGCACGCTGCGCTCTTTCTAAACGAAGCATTACGCACTTTCCAGAACTGCCCCATACGGTTATGCAATAATTTAGGATGGAATTTGCCAGTGCATAGTAGACCGTTTTTAACGTAGGGAGATCCACCGATGATCTTAATTTTTTGAAGACAAATTAATTTTCTAACACGTGCAACCAAAGAAACAATGTGATCATTCCACGACATAGTACTATCAATTGTTACGCCTAAGTATTTTATGATATTTGTTCGCGAGATGGATTTGCAACAGCAGTTATTGCCTTTAGCGGGTCGGCAATTGTGTATGGTTAAAGCGAAGGGCGCCAATGGTTGGGAAGCTATGCATGGAGCAAATGTAATGAACTTAGTTTTTTCCATGTTCAGGGTGAGCAGGTTCTTTGATAGCCAGTCAGAAACTATTCGGCATGCGTACTCTACATGAGACCGGGTTTCATGCCATTCCCTACCCTGAACAGTTATTGCCGTGTCGTCTGCGTAGACAATAATATTGGAATTTGGTATGTTAAGGCTGCAGAGCTCGTTTACATAAATTAGGAATAATGTAGGTCCAAGAACACTGCCTTGTGGGACGCCATAGCTCATAATTTCTACACTACTCATGTAATTTCCTATTTTTACAATCTGCGTGCGATCACTAAGATAGCTTCTAAAGATAAATCTAGAGATAATCCCCTTATACCAATTTTTTGCAGTTTATTTAGCAAGAGAGGAACAGAAACAGTGTCAAATGCTTTTGAAAGGTCTAAGAAAATGCAATTGTTTTGAGTTTACTGTTCAAGTTTTTAGCCACAATACCAGTTAATTTAAGTACAGCATCTTCTGTGTTTTTACCCGATCGAAAACCAAATTGTCAGCTAAGATATTTTTTGAGTTAAGATACCTAGTTAATGAGCCTGTGATTAATTATTTTTTCCAAAATTTTAGATAAGGTTGTTAACACTGAAGATTGGTTTATAATTGTTGACACTGCTTCTGCTCCCACTCTTGTGAATAGGGTGCACGACAGCTTTTTTAAAGACTGTGGGGAAAACTCCTGTCAGCAAAGACAGGTTAAATACATGGCAGATTATTGGAAGAAGGACGTGTCTGGCAGCCTTAATCAGAGCAGCCGATATACCGTCCCAGCCCACGGCACTATTAATTTTAAGACCGAGAATTGTTCTCTCTATTACGGCAACATCCATGCTAAATATGGCCATCGAACTAGAGTCTGAACTAGATACATCTGGGTTATCAAAACCGCAAGCCTGATCGTTGTGAGGAGTAATCTTGGAAGCGAGAGTTCTTCCTACGCTAGCAAAGTGACTGTTTACAATATTTAGCGGCGTATGTCTATCCAGCAGGCCCCAACGAGATTTATCAACAGATGATAGCTGTTCATAAATACAGTATTCTGTACCTAAAGAAAATAAATAAGATATATTTTGTACCTCGACAGTTTTTGATTTAATGACGATTTGATGAAGTGTCTAGCTCTAGCGGGGGCCCCTTATGATTTTTTTTTTTGTTATTATTCTTTCAGATCTGCTAATAGTGCTCGGAGTTAGGAACTATTATGTACCTTACAAATCCACTTTCTGTGAGCTATACTTTAGAAGGTATTCGTTACTGAGACAAATGTCCAGCCAGCGGGCCCCTTTTTTAACACTTTCACTGTCCTAAGACAATTATCGATACAATTATTGCACGTCCAATAGTGCGTTATATACGATGCATGGACGTATGAACTTAGGGAGCCAGATTACGTACCTACTTGGCAGGTTGAAAGAATTATCTGTTTTTTTTTTATTTGATTGATTTTTCAAGTTTCTCGTGAACAACACTATTCTTGGTGGTTAATAGTGTATTGTATGTCATGCACGGACGTACGGAGCTAACTCATCAGTGCATTACATGTAATGCATGGACAGTGAAAGTGTTAAATACTAGTATTTTATATCATACAATAGCATCAGAACATTGTAGGTCGTGTGTATATAATTATATGTATTTCTTTTTTTGTAGTACTAATTTTCTTAAGGACTTCTGCCTTGTTACTAGGCCTACGTTTTTCTCACATATTTATGTACCTATTCAAAACTGTAACAATCATTTTGTAAAACATACCATATTTTAAAAGAGTAACCATGGAGTTTCTTGCCGGTTCTTCTCCATGGAATCGACCAACCCGAACCGAGCACCTGTTGTCGACGTTTTATAAGTGCCCTCATGGGCCTATGTGAAATAAAAATATTTGTTTTTTTTTTTTTTTTTGATTAGGAGTTTGATACTATTATGGTGTGGGCCTCTGCGGACGGACCACAATTTAGTACTCAGATGCTATAGTTCGAAATAATACCTACCTAAAGTCTACTTTCATCGGAATATAAATATATTTTTAGTACCTCAAGAGATAGGTATCTTTTAAATTAACAATTTATGTGGTCCGGCCGCCAGGCAGTGCTCTCTGACCGCGCCACCTCAAATCAAATAGAGTATAATGAACTATTAATAAACCAATATCCCGAAAAAATACTAGGTACCTAAAGAGTACCTTGCATACGACAAGTATGGTCGAATAAACCCCTTTAGTTATGGAGTTATCGGTGTTAGGGTGTGGTCCGGCTGGAAGGTATACTCTGCAGCACGTCAATTTTGCAATCTATACTAATATTATAAAGCTGAAGAGTTTGTTTGTTTGAACGCGCTAATCTCAGGAACTACTGGTTCGAATCGAAAAATTGTTTTTGTGTTGAATAGACCATTTATCGAGGAAGGCTATATAACATCACGCTATCACCAATAGGAGCGGAGCAGTAAAGATAAATGTTTCAAAATCGGGAAAATGGATTCCATTTCGAGAGCTTCCGTTGCGTGCGCTGCGTAAACGGTTAAAGATACGCAAAAATAATGTACTACGGAATTATTCCTGATAAAAAGTTCTAAAATAAAGTCCGCGAGAGCATACATTTATCTTTTAAGGTTAAGTCATTATAACCTTTTTTATGGAAATCAAATTTGATTTTAAAGTAATGCATTACTTGCGAAGGTATTTTCATTAACACAATATTAATCCTTATCCAAATAAATACGTTAATCATCACAAGCATTTAATTTTGAACAAAATTGCCCTTGACATCGTTTGGTTTCAATGAATATCTTAGGAGATATCATAGTTTCAAAATAATACCACAATAAGCATTGCCATCCAACGTGGCAATGCTGCCAGTCTTCGGCACGTTTCCGGATGACAGCGATGCGGAGGAGTACTTTGACGCCTGAGTGTCTCTGCCATTTTGTGTTTTTGTTTTTTTTTATATTATTATATTTTATTATCATAGGATGGGATAGGATGGGATAGGATGGGATACGATGGGATACGATGGGACACGATGGGATACGATGGGATAGGATGGGATACTATGGTATACGATGGGATAGGATGGGATACGATGTGATAGGATGGGTTACGATGGGATATGATGGGATACGAAGGGTTACGATGGGATACGATGGAATACGATGGGATACGATGGGATACGATGGGATACGATGGGATACGATGGGATACCATGGGATACGATGGGATACGATGGGATACGATGGGATACGATGGGATACGATGGGATACGATGGGATACCATGGGATACGATGGGATACGATGGGATACGATGGGATACGATGGGATACGATGGGATACGGTGGGATACGACGGGATACGATGGGATACGATGGGATGCGATGGGATACGATGGGATACGATGCGATACGATGGGATACGATGTGATACGATGGGATGCGATGGGATACGATAGAATACGATGGGATACGATGTGATAGGATGTGATAGGATGGGATACGATGGGATATGATGGGATACGATCGGATACGATGGGATACGATGGGATACGATGGGATACGATGGGATACGATGGGACACGATGGGATACGATGGGTCACGCATAGGTACGACCTGCTTCCTTGAAAGAATGACTTTCGCCCATGTCTGCTTACGTCCTGAGGCTGCCAGCGCCGGTAAAGGCAGGAACGGGCAAGCTCCGGAGTCCGCCTATACTACTCAGGTCCCAGAGGCGTTTAAACGTAGATTTTTCTCTTGCACGAGCATGCGGGCGGCGAGTATGCCTGGGTCGACGGCTCGTTGTGTTCAACACGCGCCTAAATGTGTCATCACAATGACGGGCCCCCCCTTAGAAGGCCAAAGCCTGCTGGGGTCGCGGAACTATCGAATTACCTTGACCCCGGAACGTAAAAGCCTATTATAGGATTTATAGGACACCGAGGATTTTAATCAGTACAAGTCTGACAGTCCCTCTTACCCTGCCCTGGGTAGGAGGACTCATTTGATGATTTACGTACGCATATTTATGTATGCTCCAGAATGATGGTTTACAGCTAATGTTGTTTATAAAGAAGCACTAAAAAAATACATTGTTGAGTTCCGACCTGCACGCGAACGAATTCGCGGGCACAGCTAGTATTTAATAATTTTCTGGTCAGACACTCACTAACTAAAAGTGGTTACTGTGGTACCATTTTAGAAAGGTTATGAGACAAAAAAGTTTTTTCTGTAATTTGTAAACCAAGTGTCATACATTTATTTTTTTAAATATGCTTTGAAATACAAGGGAAGTTTTCAGAAAACTTCAAAACAGATGTCACTTTCTTTCCCAAGATATGATTATTTTTATAACAAACTTGTATTCAATAGATTCAGTCGTTCATATTCTATCAGAAAAGTATAAATTCTAAGTGGTGACCATCATTATTTTCTAACAATAAGCACTTAATCCCGCCCGTCAGGCGCATTACTTTGTGTAATTTATTTCAACACCACTGCTCTCAAAACGGTGAAGGAAACCGGCATGTCCTAGAACTAAAAATTCGAAGACGTGACATCTACCAATCCGCACTGGGCCCGCGTGGTAGATTACGGCCCACTCCCTCTCACAGAGGAGGCCTGTATCCCAGCAGTGGGAACATTTATAGGCTGATGATGATGATGATGAAGCACTTAATGATGGAGAGGTAGAAATTTTTCGAAATACCTTTAAACTTCGATATCTCAAAAACCAGTCAGTTTAGACCCCATGTTGTCGGGGTTAAAATTGTTGCAAATAAGGTCTTAGTATCACCCATTTCAAGGACCGCATCGAATTACAAATCACCATGTATAGTCTATGTCCAGGACCCCCAAAGTTAACCTCTCATTTCTCCCTATTACGGCCAGACAAAAAAGTAAATCTAAACTTTCGGTCATAAGGTTTATTTTTGTGCGGCAAAAAACTTCAAGTCCGCGGTCTTTTTTTTTTTTTTTTTTTTTTCGTTGTAAAATCATCAAATGAGTCCTCCCACCCCGGGCAGGGCGGGAGGGACTGTCAGACTTGTACTGACTAAAATCCACGGTGTCCTTCAATAGCCCGTTATGTCCCGGGGTCACGGTAATGAGATAAGTCCCGCAACCCCGGCAGGCTTTGGCCCTCTAGAGGGGGGCCCCGTCATCATGCTGACACTCCTTGAGGCGCGCGTGGAACACAACGCGCCGTCGACCCGGGCATGGTCCATGGTCGGGTGGCGAGTTGCCCTTTACTCGCCGCCCGCATGCCCGCGCCTACGGTGGCCGGAAATCGTCCCGCGACGTCCGACGCCGTGGGCGTCTACCACTGCGGCTGGGGCGGAGGGAGGACGCTGTCCTCTCTCTCTCGCGGCTCGCCTCCTCCTTCACGAGCATAACTGCTTCGCAGAAGGAGGCGACCGCTTCCCACTCCGTCTCGCCCCGCAGCATGGCCTCGACCAATGCCGGGCGCGAGAGGTCTCCGCCTATCGCCGCCGAGAGGACACGGCGGTGCTCTGCCCAAGCGGGGCAGTCCTGCACCGTATGCTCCACCGTGTCCTCCGGGCGATCTTCGCAGTGGTGACACCCGGGCGTCTCTTCCCTCCTTATCAGACACAGGAACCTCCCGAAACTTCCGTGTCCGGTGAGGACCTGCGTCATGCGGTAAGTCAGGACGCCCCGTGACGTCTTTCCAGCCACTCCTCAAAGAGGGGTCTTACCGCCGCGATTGCGGCGTGCCCGGACCTCGGTTGCGACAGTCGTCCCCTCCATACTGCCCTGAGATCGCACCGGAGCTCTTCCCGCCGCGCCTCGACTTCTCGGGGCAGCGGGGTTACACCCCGGCGCTGCGCCTCCACGCGCCACTCATAGACGCGCTGGAGGGCAGTCGCCTCCAGATCCCAGGGCAGTAATCCGGCAAGGAGGTTGTCTGATTCGCCGGCTATCGTGCGGTATCCCCGGATCATCCGGATAGCCATGACCCTCTGGCATGCGACCAACTTTAGTGGTCGCGTCCGGATGCTCAAGGCCCACACGGGGGCCCCGTAGAGGGCCATGGACCGCACGATACCGGCGTACAGCCGTCAGAGATTGGGCAGGAGTCGCCTGAGGGCGCCTGCTGCCCGGTTCAGCCTTGGGGCCAAACTCAGGAAATGCTCCCTGAAGTTCCACCGGCTGTCGAGGACGAGTCCCAGGTACTTCATCGTCCTCCCGACGCCGATGCGAACCCCCTCCACCGTTATGTGGGACTCGGACCGTGGCGCGTTCAGACGACCATGAAAAGACATGGCCTCTGTTTTGCGCACCGCGCCACTTCGAGTCCCAGCTGCCGGATCCTTTCAACGACTGTCGCAACCGCTTGCGTCGCCTTGTCGGCCGCCGCCTGATACGACTCTCCCTCCGCCAGGACGAGCGTGTCGTCAGCGTAACATATTACGCTGACGCCGTCAGGGAGGTCGCCGAAGTCCGCGGTCTAGATTATTATAATATGTCTATGAACTGGACCTCTGAGAACATAATAGCCACTTGTAAGCCACTGGGAAGTTTTCTTCCCACAACCTGTCATTAGTGTCAAATTTCGGAAAAGCCAACGGGAAGTTTTCTTCCCAGTGACAGTTAAGAACTGTCACTTTGACAAGACAGACATTTGACAGGTCTGATATTATTGGATGTTTAGGCTTACCAGTGGTTATCGGACGCGTCCGTCAGCCGCATAGACATTATAATCCTATGGACTGGAAATACCTACACCAAAAACATGGATACCTACAAGTTCGCATGGCACATAAAATGGCGGCCAATGCTAGGGTTGTGCCAATCAAGAAACATAGTGTTACTGTAACGAGTATGGATACTAGTATCCCTAGTACTTTTAGGATTACATAATAGTATTACGACTAGATACCATGATTAAATTATAATCCATGTAGTTACGTAAAAAAAATGAAAATTTTCACATTTGCGCTATTGCTTGTAATTAAATATTATACATATATTTATGTGTTAGCGTAAATTTAAAAAATTAACGATTAATTCGGATTGTACAGGTAAACCTTTGGACTTGTTAATTTGTCTTTTTAAAGTCTTTTGGTCCCGTCAAGTCTTCTATCACAACAGCCTTCAAATCAGCAATTTTTTTTTCCTTCGTATTATTTCATTGAGGCGTTTAATTGTTTTCTGTTGATTGACGTATTTTTCTTTAAAGGCTTTAATTTTTCCAGTTTGTAAAACCTGTAATAGAAAAGATAAATAGTTAAATCAAATCAAATTTATTTCAACTAGGCCAATAATTACAGGCACTTTTGAATGGTCAAAAGACATAAAAATAAATCAGTACAAAATTGTTATGGTGCTACAGTTCTAGTCACAAGACATAATAACTGTGAAAGTACCGTAGGTGCCCATTCCAGAGCGAAGATCTCTATGCAAAAGAACGGACAAGAAACTCCATGGACACTCTTTTTACACTCAACGTAGCAAGTTAAGTGTACAGTTAATAAAAAAAATATAATAATGAAAATTAAAATAGACCGTGGCAGCTAAGAGATGACCAGTCCCATCTGACAGCGCCTTTTCACGAACATGCCAAATGTATCAGCACTATTAACCAATAACTTAATTATGCACTGTTATAAATTAATTTGTATATTGCATTTTATTGCTAAAAGTTATTTTCAAGTGACAGCTGACAAGTCTTTGACAGATTGCGGCGCTTGATGTGCTGCCGTCTATTTGTCAGAAAACGGTTAAAAATTCAACATCTACATACCTCTTTGGGCACTGTTCCCACAAATTGATGGGTCAACTGCAATGGTGCCTCCATTACACTAGATGGTTCATCTATTACGGTAGATGGTTCCTTTATTACAGTAGATGTACAAGAAACATCAGATTCTTGAGTGTTGCTTGTTTCACAGAATACAAATGACTCTGGAAGTTGTTTTTGTTGGATGTTTGAAAAAAATTATGAAATATGCATTACTATCCATATAACTTCAGCTAAAAAACCAGCCTGTTATTTAACAATCATTTTAATACACACTTACCGAAAATATTGTAGGTACAGAGTTCTCATGTAACCTAATAACATCAAGTGTTCTGTTAAACCATTTTTCTTCAAAGTGAAGTGAACACATAAGCCAGTCTTTACTTCGAGGACAAATTTTTTCGTCACCGGTAGAGTCCAACCATTTTTTCTTCAATCTTTCATTTTTGGGAAACCTATAAATGATTTAGTTTTTTTTATCAATAGGTATATCATTTGGTAACAGTTTCAGTGTAACGAAGGACTAGTATCGGGAACTATTACAGCAACGGTACAACACTATTATTATTGTAAACAAACGAACGAAAATAAGAAATGAAAAATATTGTCTGTAGGACGGAAATAAACCCAAATATTAATACTCTAACCATGAAAACAAGGTCACATAGCGATTTCTTTACCGAAATTGTTCTATTTCATGTAGTTTTGCATGAAAACCTGTTACTAACCTGTACAAAGTCAATTCAGGCTGATTTTTCTTTTTTCTGGCATGACAAGACACAATGGAACATCCAGGCATGTTGGATTACTGTTTCTTAATGGTAACACGCACTTTTAAAAGAAAACACTCCGTAATTTACTCAAAAATCTAAATTCAACAAAAAGTAAACAACTGTTTGACAGCAGAACTACCACGAAACTTGGCACATAAAATGGCGAAATGGGCACGTTTCTGTAACTGTGGGAAATATCCCAACAAAATATTCCATTTTGAGCAACAACCGAAATATTGTTGTCTCTTTTGTCAAATGTGATTACTGCATTAGAAAGAAAGAAACAAACCAATATTTCACTCTCTGTCTCATGTTTGACTCATATTTGTATAAGCAAAATGTATGTATAGAACATCGGGGCATCTCCATATAACTTTATCTCAATGGTCAGCCGCGGCTGAGGGACGCGGCTTAGCAGTGTGCACGGTAGTTCGGACGACCCTCTTCGGATGCACAAACATCCAGCCGGCCAGATTCTGTTCGGACGTCCGAACGCTCAAGGTCACGTCCGCGTCTTACGACCGACAGTTTGCACAGTGTAGTATTAAGGTGCGAACATATTATCTGACGCGTCCGTCAGCCGCGGCTGAGGGACGCGGCTTATTAAAATCTAGCCAGTACATTGAATACTACACTGTGCAAACTATCGGTCGTAAGACGCGGACGTGACCTTGAGTCGCCCTTGAGCGCTCGGACGTCCGAACAGAATCTGGCTGGCTGGATGTTTGTGTACCGTCAGGCCTGTCTCACTCCGCGGTGTAGGCATAAAACTGCAAGTAGTTGCGGGGCCATTATGTCGTGGCCCATTCACTACGGCTGCCACGCGCCACCCGTTACGCACGCGCTCCGTCTCCTTAATATTTTTGTTACGTTACGTGTAGTTACGCACAAGTTTCTTGCTTTAGGTGCTTTTGGTAAATTAATAACACAATATTATTATGAAGAAAAAAAATATATAGTACATATTTAGTAATAATCAACAAAATTATCTCCCTGCTTGTGAAGTATGGGCTTAACTGATCATGATACATAATCATGAGGTTACAAGTTTGGAAATGAGGCGAGATACTAATTGGGGGGGGGGGGGGGGTGAGCCTACTGGACGACCAAGATAAAAAGACGACACTCTCACTCACCTTAAGCTGAGTACTAAGAATTAAGATCGGTAGAAAGTAGAAAGATGTTTGCGTTGTTGTTTAAAAGTTCTAACTCAGAAAATGGCCACACTACGCATTCAAGGTCAGCGGTCGTAATTCGCTGCGCCACTTTTTTACCTACCTACAAAGACACGCAACGCGGGGCCTGTGACAGTATGCGATAGTAATTGGTCGGTTACTAGGTTGAGTGCAAAATAATAAGGACTGGCTATTTTGCCATAGACGATAAAAATCTTTTAAATATTATTCTTTTTTTTTGTAAGATAAATGTTCAAAAATATAACAATAATAGGTAGAAAAGATAATATTATTATAAATATTATTCCTCACGTAAGGTGCCGTAGGTACCTACTATTATCATTCTGTGCTAACAATCAATAATGTATGTAGTAATCGTTGACGAAACCAAAAAGATATAGGCTGATGATAAAAACAAAATTCCTTGAGGAACATAGGTATTTATGGTAATAATGTAATTTAGCAAATGCATAAAATACGCATAGGTACCTACCTATTTGTGCCTAAACTCGCAAGTCGCAACCCTATTGAGCTTGACCCATAGTAACCTTTTAATGTCGTTGGCGTCAGATAAACCAAAATAAACTCTCGGGCGTAACCATTCAGTACATTTTTGCTTGCGCACGGGAAGTTTAGGCTATTATAAAAGTAGGTGGGCGGTACGGCTGCCAGTTAAAATGTACTTTATTCTCTCGTATATAGATTTTACATTTGTTTGATTTTTTTTTGGAGTAGTCCTTCTGTACGTATAGTACTATTAATTATTCTGTGGTACCGTGCACACTGCTAAGCCGCGTCCCTCAGCCGCGGCTGACGGACGCGTCCGATAATATGTTCGCAGCTTTAAATGTACTGGCTAGATAATGAGTAAGCCGCGTCTTTCAGCCGCGGCTGACGGACGCGTCCGATAATTTGTTCGCAGCTTAGCGTGGGTTTTTGGACGTGAATAAAACTGTCAAGTTTGTCAAAAATGTCAAGATGATCATTCTCTTCTCTTCCCCCGTTCCCTAATCATTCATTCATTCATCATCATGTGGGGGTGATTGAAGTGGGGTATTTGGGGCGTATCTTCTAACAAAAATTAAAACTATAATTTATTTACCTATCTATTATGTTTATGTGACTACTAATCCAGGATAGACGACACCATGGCTCAATCTAATTTCAGGTACTAAGCTTATCTTATTCAAGTGTTGATAGTAATTTAGCATATAATATACCTAATAACATTGTATTTGTAACATTTATAATGTGCTTTTAGCGCGGTCGATGAATACGGGTTTGAGAGGCACGAGGACTTCGATTATGAGAGCTATGAGGACTTTATGTCGAACTACTTGAAGGTACTGGCAACTAGGGCACAGAAATGGTCCTCGCTGCTCGGCGAAGGAAAGTCGGTCAAACGCACTAACACTGTGAAAAGATACGTCCGTAAAGGAGTACCAAGTGAGTGTTTCTTTGTTTACATTTATATGCCGTGTGAATTTTACCTCACTTTCATTTTTGTGACTTGTATTAAAAAAATCTTAAAAATACCATGCAGTGTCTAGAGTTTGTTCATATTGTAGGTGAAACATTTTCTACTATAATATTAATTCTTTCAGTCATTTTAGTAATCAACTATGTTTTGATTCTGAGTACATCATTATATATAACACATGTGAAAACTGCTTTTATTATTCTCCAAGACACACTGTTTACATTTGTTTATTCCATGCCTACACTGTTTGAGGAAAATTATGTTTAATAATAATACCTTAATAAATTATATTTATTATAATGTACACAGAAGCTGTTGGAAAAACTTAATAAATAAACTTTAATCAGCTGTACCTTCAAATACAAAACTATTCTATATTTAAATAACATGAATACTTCCTCAAGAATTGCATGTACTAAGAAATCTAAACAATAGTGACTCATTAACTGTTTTCTACATATTTGTAGGTGAACACCGGCCTTCAGTATGGATGGCCATCTCCCAAGCAGAAATGATGCGAGAGCAATGTCCAGACTTATACCAGAAAATACTAGATGGCCCATTTGAAAAGGAGCTAGTTGACCTAGTGAAGACGGACCTGCCTCGGACGTTTCCGGACAACATTTACTTTACTAAGGAGGCCAATCATCAAACACACTTGTTCAACATACTCATAGCGTACGCACACAACAACAGGGTTGTTGGTTACTGTCAAGGACTCAATTATATAGCAGGTAAGCTTTTATCATCTGATCAATTTATTTGCAGACAATTAGACTAATTTATGAGATAGTTGGAGTATTATGACATTACCTGAATCTCACTTTAATTGTAAGTAATATGAAGGGAATAAATAAAATTTTGAAAGAACCCATATTCTGCTCTTGTCTGTACTGATGGTGTTTTACTTATTGACCAAAAGCTGTCATTATTTCTTCCCTTACATCATGATTTTCATATAAATTTAACAGATGCTTTCCATATGTCATTTTCACATTAACCTGCATGTGCGACCTTGAACTTATCTTCTATACTGATTTATACATTTGATTTTTAAATTCATGTCAAGTCAGGTCAACTAGCCGAGTGGGGCCAATTGGTTAATTTCAGATATGACTCAATTCTAATGTAATGTAATGTGTTTTAACCGAAATTGTTCCAAAAGTTTGTTTTGATTTATTGGAAGCTTATTATTTGAGTACTAAAAAATGTACTATATCTCAAAAACTGCTAACTGTATCTCATCCAAACCAATTTTCGTTGGAAGGTTTTGTTGAGGTCTACATTATATTTTTTAAAGACCTATCCATAGATACCCCACAAGTATGGGTTTGGTGAAAAAAAAATTTTTGAATTTCAATTCTAAGTATGGGGCACCCCCAAAATTTGTTTTATTTTTTTATGAAAATCCTAATGCGGTTTACATAATACATCTACCTACCAAGTTTCAACAGGATAGCTCTTATACTTTCGACAAAAAGTGGCTGTGACATACGGATGGACAGACAGACATGACGAATCTATAAGGGTTCCGTTTTTTCCATTTGGCTATGGAACCCTAAAAACATGTCTATTCGAAATCAGTATAATACAATTTCAAACACAGCTGTAAATGAGAATAGCAAATACTTATCCAGAAAATATTCAACAGGAAGTTGTTAAAAATTAATATTATTGGCTAACCATTTACCATAAACTTGCGAATGAGTCCATAATCCATTTACTACACAATAGTCCAAGGACTCTTAAGACTTATACCATTAACTAAAGTTAATCACAAAATTCCATTATAAAACTGAAGTACCTACCAAATTACAACTAGTCAATTCTGCTTTGTGTAAATTGCACTGACAACTAATGCAATTCCCACTAAACAGAATTAACTTAATTAGCAAGTTAATTAACATAATACCACATTATTTTTTTCCACCAACTCGTCACATTATCTGATTAAGATAACAATGTAATGGATTGCCAGCATTATGTGTTATTGTTATCGTTGGCCGTCAATCTATAGATAGTTAAATAATAACTAACTATAAAGAGATTATGTAACTCAATAAAATAGGAACTGTCAATGAAATACACAACTATGCACTAACAGCAATAATCCACCACCGGGGCCGAATTTGGGTTGGTATATGTCACATATTATGGCTTCTAATTTTTGGTTTTAAGATATGCTAGTTTCCCGCTTACGATGACTCCCTTCAGAGCAATGGTGATAAAATAAATAACACGAAGTACTACGCCTGGCTGGTAGACCAGGCCCGAAGCCTTCAAAAATGGTAAACAGTGAAAAAAAATACAGTAGGATGAAATCCATTAGAAAAGGAGGGGAATATGATAAAAATGAAAGGAAAAATAAATTACGGTCGATTCGAGATCGGGAAGTGGGACGTGAGTTTTTAAGGGTAAAAAATGGTTTATCTTGATTTCCGGCAAAACTACAAGTCCTATGGAAAAAAGTTGAATGGCAAAGTTGTAGGTAATAAAAAAATCTACAACTTTTGCATTAACAATTTTTTCACTTAACCTCAAAATTTAGGTGAAAAATTCGAATAACCAAGTTTTTGGTTTCTTTTTTCTACGAAATTTGGTGAAAACTTACCATATTATGTCCCAAATACACTGTAATTTGTTTGATTTAAAATATTTATTTTTTCGCCTTATGTTAACTTAATATCAAAAAGGACCCTAATTTTCAATCGAAAATTCTCGCGTCAAAATATCAGCTTTTTTAAAAAAGTTTAGGGCCTTTTTGTTCGTTGTTTTTTTATATTAAGTAAGTTAAAATAAGGCGAAAAAATAAATATTTTAAATCAAATAAATTACAGTGTATTTAAGACATAATTTTTTTTTTTTGGGTGGCAAAATCATCAAATGAGTCCTCCCGCCCTGGGTGGGGCGGAAGGGACTGTCAGACTCTTACTGACTAAAATCCACCCGTGTTCCTTCGGATGCCCTTTATGTTCCGGGGCCACGGTATCCTGGATTAAGAAAAAAATCCGCGACCCCAGCAGGCATTTGGCCCCATAAGGGGCCCCGTCTGGACGCGTGAAACACGACGCGCCACCGACCCGGGTTTGGTCCTTGGTCAGACGGCGAGCTTACCCATTACTCACCGTCCGCAAGCCCGCTCCGCCGTTGTGCCCTCTGCTATTCAGAGGGACACGCATTGGAGCGTCCACCCGACAGGCTATTGGCATACGGGCAAAGAGACCCCTTAGGCACACATTTGGGACATAATAAGGTAAGTTCACCAAATTTCGTAGAAAAAAAAAGCATTATTGAAAAAGTTAAAAATAAAAAACCAATAACTTGAATTTTTCACCTAAATTTTGAGGTTATGTGAAAAAATTGTAAATGCAAAAGTTGTAGATCTTTTTATTACCTACAACTTTGCCATTCAACTTTTTTCCATAGAACTTGTAGTTTTGTCGGAAATCAAGATAAACCATTTTTTACCCTTAAAAACTCACCTCCTCCCCACTTCTCGATCTCGAATCGACCGTAATTTATTTTTCCTTTCATTTTTATTATATTCCCCTCCTTTTATAATGGGTTTCATACTAATTATATAAAAGTTTTTTTTTTGGTTTCAAAAATTATCGACCCTGGTCTATGGGTTCGAACCACGCGCAAATTGAAAAGAAAGCGATGATCTCGTGTCGTAAAGAATTCAAAAGCGATGTTTTCGCGTCTTATTAGTACGGCTTCCAAAATACTATGTTCATGAAAACGTAAAACAGTTGGAGAATATCGGTTTCTGATGTAGGTAGTCAAGTGTATATTTCATTGTTTGTGACTGTACAATAATATATGATAGTTTATCGTAATTATCATTGAATAATATGATATGTGAATGTTTTTGGTGATTAATGCATGATCTACTTCAAACAAATATTTAAATTGTCATTAATATAATTGATAGAACCTTGATATGCGCTAATCTATCTTTAACAGCTAATTTTGCGTCCTGATTCTCGCCTTGGTCGCAAGCGCAACGGCTGAGCATGGGGCTTCGGTTTGGTTCCCAGATCACGCAAAGAGTTTAGTTATTAGTACCTAATTTAGTTGCTACTAAGAAAATGCTAAAAAAATCCACAGACTGAAAGGCCTTATAAGGATTCCCTTGTGCTACAGAAAGTGCGTTAAGTCGTTTGTCAGATTCCTGTCTCTTCGGACTAGGAGAGAAAAGGAAACAGAGTGCCAAGAGTATATTTCTCTCGCACTGTTGTCTAAACTCCGCTGAGATTGGCCGTCCTGGCCGACTTCGGTCATAGAGCCTATATTCTTGAGAGAATAAAAAAAAGTGTTAATTTGTATGGTGTGCAAAAAGAAGTGTATTCTATTGATCTATTCTATTCTAAAATACTTAAAAAATGATATCTTTCAGGGTTACTGCTACTAGCAACTAAAAGCGAGGAGACATCATTCTGGCTACTAAAAGTGCTGGTGGAGAAGATCCTACCTGACTACTACACGAGGACGATGGATGGCCTCATTGTGGACATTGAGGTGCTGTCCGAACTAGTCAAGTCTAAGGTGCCTGATGTGCACCAACATGTTATTAACTTGGGTATGTAGATAGCTTACTCAACATCCTGTCAGTCTACTCAAAATCTTACTCCTAACCTTGCTTCATATGATGCTTGGTTTTGTAAATTAAAGAATCCACTGGTTTATAAAATGTTTTGATCATACCACTGTCAAATTCCCTATCGATATTGAAGAATAGCTTTTGCTACGTGGAAATCAGGAATAAACCCACGGCGACGTCATGGTTTACCTATGTGCTAAGCTTCATTGAAATCTCACGTAAAAATGGAACAGACAGACAGTGATACCTTGAATCCACAGATCTTTATCTCTCAATATAATCCTATAATCAAGGTACTTTGAAGTAGTTTACATCCCATAGTTATGCTCAATCTGGCATGTTTTGATAACGGCTATCTTTAGATAGCTTTTCTGAGAGATATGAAGTAATCATGCCATGCCTTAGATTCATACAAAGATCTCCCAAAACCTTCCAAATTCTTTGTTTATGATTAACTAGCTGTTTCATCCCCGCTGCTCGACTTCTATTCTAAGCGTGATGTTATATAGCCTATAGCCTTCCTAGATAAATGCACTATCCAACACAGAAACAATTTTTAAATTCGAACCAGTAGTTCCTGAGATTAGCGCGTTCAACCAAACTAACTGTTAGCTTTAATTTAGTGTAGACTAGGGCCAATCTGCCATAAAAGCCTCCAAGCCCGATTTTTGGGCATGCGGACGCCGAGTAATGGGTAGCTCACCATCCGATCGGGGACCATGCCACGCGCGCAAGAACTATTAGCAATCTGACGGGACCCCAGAGGGCCAAACGCCTGGTGGACTCGCGTAAAACAATACGAGACTTTTTTTAAATTCTTTTTAAAAACTTTGCCCCGCACTAGGAATTTCTCCTGTATCGAAACTCACATACACAAAAACCCAGACCTGGAACAACTACTTGTAGGTCATACAAATATTTGTTCCGTGCGGGGACCGAACCCGCGACACGCTGCGTAGCAGTCGATCGCTCAACCACTGCGCCAACCGTGCTGTCGAGTCTGACAGTCCCGCTCCACTCAGGGCGGACTTGATGATTATTACCATCTAAAAAAGGGTTTACCAATAATTTCGAACATCTCAGTTCATCACACATCACACTCTTACTATTTTCTAATGACCAAAAACAATTCCAGGTCTCCCATGGGCCGTTATAACAACCAAATGGTTCGTCTGCCTGTTCGCCGAAGTCCTCCCCATAGAGACAGTACTACGGATATGGGACTGTCTCTTCTACGAGGGCTCCAAGATACTATTCCGGGTGTGTCTGACGCTGATCAAGAACAACCGAGCCGAGATCATGTCGTGCAACGATTTCACCTCCTTGGCGGAGTGCTTCAAGGCTATCGTGAAGAACGCCAGTGCATTGCATTGTCATGAGTTTATGCAGGTTGGTTCGGAACTTTTTTACTAGTATTTTAAACTATCTTCAAAATGGTTCTCAGTTCGACCTGTATGTTTGTAATTTGTATGCATGTATGTTTGTCCGCGATTATCTCGCGTTTGGCTGATCCGATGTTGATGCGGTTTTCAGAAAAGTGGTTACATTCTAGAGGTTTTAATATACTCATATAACAATAATTGATATCGATTCGACGTGTTGATGTTTGTTTATGCTTACTTGGGTTGTAGATTTTCAAAGCTATTCGCCAATTTTACAAAGATTTCTTTTTCAAAGACGCCAATTTTACAAAGATTTCTGTTGAATATCTGAACTAAATAAAACTTTTTGTGAAAGGAACCGATTTCAAAAACAAACACAAAAAAAAAGAGTAAAATAATAAAGTTATTTCCTTTTTTTACAAAAATCTTTTTTATACAGCACTTTATGATTGAATGTGTACTTGAATGATAAGGAAGTTGACTAGAAACTTTATCTGTGTATTAGTATGTGATTACTAATTGACACAGTATATCAATCTCCTCCATTATCAGGTTCTCTGGACTGATTATTTATTTATCACTTTAAGAAAACATTAGGCCAGTCAAAATTGACACAAAAAATCGCAGAGTAAATAATAGAATTTAAAAAATACATACTACAGAGATAGACAAAATGCTATACGAGCATTTTCTATGCCATAAAACACATAATATTGGAAGTTAAAATACAGTAATAATTGTATTTGAGTAATGACTATTTCTTGGTTATTTACTAAAGATGCCTAAATCTTATTGTTTATTTTCCAGTCTATCTTCAAAGTACCTGGCACCTTATCTAACGCAACAATAGTGAAGCTACGCGCGCGCTTCGCGAAGCAGCGCCGCGAGCAGCAACAGAAGGAGCCCCCGCGGTGAACACGTGGCGGCGGTCCCACTCCTGATCTCAAACACAACCAAATTGTACATCATACTTAACAACTACTCGTAACAAATTATGACGACATAATATATTTTTTATCTCTATTTGAACAGCAAAACGAGGTCACCTCTCCATCCCAACAAGTAATGTTGCCCCACGATTATTAATATTAGCAATATGCTATTAAATTATTTAAATTGATAGCTTGCCGAATTATTTCGAAGGCATTTTTTTATTATATTCGCCCCTTTTATAAATCAAAAATATATTTAGCTAGCTTGTTGCGATTTTGTACAAAACCTTACTAGTCTTTGTAACCTTGCATGTTTAGTAGCTATTCATTCAAACCGGCGAAGAAAGAGTTTAACTGACAATCTTTTTTTTTTTATTTCCTGCAGTCATGACAAAACTTCTTAAGAAACTGTAGCCCTACATCATCGCTAGCATCAATCCTCATTGTGTATTTTGTACAAATAATAGTTATTTATATGGATTCCATGACATTGATTGTAGATGATTAGCCCAGTCAACGAATGCTCAAAATAGGGTATAGAGGGAAAGTCTTGGAACACAATTTTTGACTACGTAACTTTGTTTAGACTAGTTAGGAGGTAAACATATCAAAAGTCCCCGCCTCTAGCCCTTGAGCTTTGGGAGGGGGGCGGTTTGAAGGTCCCATTTTTTGGTTTTTCGCTTATATCTCGGAATCTATGCGTCCTAGCGACATAGTACCACGGAACAAAATAAAAGCTGATTAAATTTGCTACAAGTTATAATAAATAAGCATTTCAATATCTTCTTCAGTTTTCGAGATATATACTCCTGAAAGTCTGTCATTTTGAAAAAATCATTCTAACTTTACATTTTTAGAACGGAAATCTTCAAAGATGCAACTAGTTAATAATTGCCGGCAAAAAGCTTTTAGAGCATTACATTTTCTTTAATAAAACTATTTTATTTTCCTTCAAATGTTAATGTAAATGCTGTATATTATATTTTTTATAAAAGGTAGGTACCTGGTCTTTGTAAATCAATGTACGAGTATGTATCAATGTAATGCTGGCATGCATTACATTAGCTTAGACTAAAGCACATTTTAAAGAAAATGGATAAAATATTATAGTATTATTAAAGGAAATTGAGTGTTCCACAACCCTTTTGTCAGCATTTACTTATGGTTGTATCGTTAAAGAGTTATCCGGTAAAAAAGCGCAAAAATGTAAAGTTAGTTTCCTGAAAGTCTGTCATTTTTCAAAATGACAGACTTTCAGGAGTATATATCTCGAAAACTGTAAAAGATATCGAAGTACTTATTTAGTATAACTTATAGCAAATTTAATCAGCTTTTATTTTGTTCTGATCTGTTCTATGTCGCTAGGACGCATAGGTTCCGAGATATAAGCGAAAAACCAAAAAATGGGACCTTCAAACCGCCCCCCTCCCAAAGCTAGAGGCGGGGACTTTTGATATGTTTACCTCCTAACTAGTCTAAACAAAGTTATGAAGTCAAAAATTGTGTTCCAAGACTTTCCCTCTATAATCATTCGTTGACTGGACTAGATGTAGTGTGCTCTAAGCGTTATCTAAATATTTGCAATCGATTTTCACTAAGTTAGTAGTAAGTTGTAATGTTGTTTGGCATATCATTAAAGTATTTTTGTTTGTAGTATTATTTTTGTTGTTTATTACTGTGTCGGTTTATATTAGATTTGTACCTGTAATAATAACTTAGTAGGGTATGAACAAAGTGAGCATTTTTAAATAGTTTCTAAATTGAAAATAAAGGTAGAAATTATGTTGAATAAAGAACTTGTTTCTAGCATTTGCAGAAGCAACATTAAAATTATATTTATTAAACAACGGGATTTAGTTTATTAAAGAAAAATTATTAGTTCTTAATATAGGCTAATTACGAATTGATATTTTTATAATAATATCTAGTTTTAGCTTTGCAGCCTTATCAATTGAAGGTTTTTACTTTATTTATTTGCATAATGCATATATTTTTTCTATATGACATTTGAATAAATTAGGTGCTAGGTATATTTATATTATTTTAATATACGTAATTATGATGATTATATATATGTACAATGTAGCTATGATAAAATCTATGATTGGAAAACTTGCATAAATAGTTCAACGAAAATATAATCGATATAGTTAATATTTCTAGATCCAAAGTAAATTTATTCCTGCTTTAAAATCGGGAAATTTTACTAATGTATTTTTTGATATTATGCTTGAATATCCGTTTTATCTGAGCAGAACATAGTTCTATGCTAAGAGTGACCCTAGTTTTAAATGGCTTGAAAAATATTTCGTTAAGCACTTAGTTTTGCTCAAAAATTGTCTATGTTAGGTATGTGTATAGGATTTTTTTCGCCACTACAATTTTTCACTTTATAAACGGTAATCCTTGGTGTTCTTTTCATGGAACAGACTGTTAGCCCATGTACTGGGGGAAAAATAGTTCTTCTGCAATCTGAATTGAGCTTAGGCCACTCTTCTAACCCTAGGGTTATCTGTCATTTAGTATCACAAATGTGGACAATAATTTTCACATATTTATTAACCATTAGTTCACGAAAATAAGGATTTATAATCAAATACTTTAACTTTTAGAACTCAAGAAGACAGAAATACTTGTACTATTTACAATTAGTTCAAGAAATGAATACAAATTGTCTTGTTCAATAAAATAAATATATTTCAAGCTGTTTGCTCTCAAAATAATAAAGATCATAGAAATCATTAACTAGCAAGTAGGGTTTATAAATTGTATTTTATCGTCAACATTTCATTTACGTTTTTAACATAGATGTGTAAATGTATTTTTATAAAATACACTTTTGATGGTTTCTCTCTTGGATCCTTGTATATGTGCTGTGATTAGCGAGCTGTTCTGCCTGATCACAATTAACCGTGTTAGGATATGCCATAATACATGTTTGGATGTTCATTGTGACAGAATAGACTATTGAGATGTTCAACTGAATTTTATTTATGATATCCTTAAAACATAGTAACAATATGTAACTACTCCTCCAGGATTATTTTTTTTTTTCTTAGATTGGGTTGTTACATATAGAAAGACAAAGTGTTGTATAGATACATTAGGCGTTTGAGAGATTTGACCTCTAAACACAGGCTTACTGCATAGATGACGACATAAACTGCTGAACTAATTGTTCTAGTTGACTATTTACACACAATTTGGACTAAAACAAGACATTATGACTTTCCACTTTCTAACAGGTCTTTAGCTTCATTGATCTTAGCAGCAATTAATGGTGAGCCTCCTCTGTCTGGATGGTTCAGTAACATAATCTTTCGATGGGCATCCCTTATCTGCAAAGTAACAAGAGTTATTAAAATTCAGGAAATAATATCTACCATAGAACTGTACCTATCAATCAATCTGAAAAAAAAAAAACTCACTTTAGCTTTGTTTGCCGTAGGACTCACACCCAGAATTAAAGCAGCTTCTCTTTTAGTCATTTTCGGTTCGAATCCCCCTTTGTAATATTTGGAGTTTGCTAAACTTTCGGCATCGAATTTCGGTAAATTCTTAACAGCTTCTGCAAATTTGTTAGTAGCATTTGGCATCTGTCGGAGCACGTACCGGCCAGCAAATCCAACTGCTGCCATCCCTAGACCCGCTAAAATGACTGAACTTGCCTGCAAATGTTAGAAAGACGTAATTTACTATTTTTAAACACCTAAGACGACCCACTGACCGAAACTAAGCAACATACTGCAAAACAAGCTAAATGTTAAGCAGCTGAACAGGCTGAACTGATAGTATTTCAAATAAATAAATCAATTACTCATTATTATTGGGATAAATTTAATTCTAGGTTATTTTCAGATTTTGTATAAATATTGGATGAGAAGCATACATACCATCACTGAATCGAATTGTTTTCACTTATTGTACTGTAAAATCGCCAAGAATTTTAACAACTACACAGACATGCCTCTTTAAAGCTATATTTCACCAAAATTAAAAAAGTTGCAATATTTTGAGCAAAGTCGCATTTCACTCATTGATTTGACATTTTGACTTTCAGTTGTGTCAACTGTCAACGTCAACGTCGTAAACTCACCATTGAGTGAACTATGGAGTGAACTCACCCATATAATGTCTATGGAACTCACCTGAATGCGTAGAAAGAGAAAAAGTATAGAACTCGTGATACTTCCTTCTCTTTCCCTCAAGGAAGAAAAACAAATCAACAAATCGCATAAGAAGAAAAGGGACAGAGCATAGCTATCTCCACCTCTCAGCGCGTAGCCTGTTTTTAACCGACTTCAAAAAAAGGAGGAGATTCTCAATTCGTCGGAATCTTTTTTTTTTATGTATGTTCCACGATTTCTCGAAGACGCCTGGACCGATTGGGATTATTTTTCTTTTGTTTGAAAGGGTGTACTTCCCAATTGGTCCCATGATCATCAGGTCAGGATCTGATGATAGGATCCCAGGGAAATCGAGGGCAACCCTCAAATTTTATAGGCCCGCACATCGTTTTTCGCAAATTTTATGAAGTAATTTAAGTACTTGCGTATAATAACTCCTTAAGAGTAAGGAGTAGGCATCGACTGATTAAGTTTGTGTTCGCATATCTCCGGAACTGCAAATCTAATTTAAGTAATTCTTTTTTTGTTGTACTAGGTATTGTTTAACTTACGGAATACTGCAAGTTTCATCAAAATCGGTTCAGGAGTTTTTGAGATAGGGAATTTTATTAGCTTATTGTGCACTTGAGCGATGTTGTTACCAGTGCTACGGATTAAAAAATTTTAGTGCACATTTAAGAGAATGATTTATTTGACAAGAATTTGGGTTGAATATTTAAACTAAAAAGAGTAAAATAAAAAACTTTTTCAAAAAAAATGTAACCTCCTTCAAAAACAACCTCAAAAAAGGGTAAAATAACCTACAAAATAATTTTTTTCAGAAGTCGGTGGCAAAAAGACAATGAAATGAAAAAAAAAACAAATTTTGTAGGTTATTTTACCCTTTTTTTGTGGTTGTTTTTGAAGGCGGTTATATTTTTTTTCAAGGCCATACACAACATTTCGCTGATTTTAGGGATACCAGATTCGGGCAATATATTTCCCGGACAATTCGGTCTGTACGATAATATATGAAAATTGATAATTATTTTCCCACGTTTTTATACACTCACTTTTCTTGTTTGTTTGTCGTTCCGGTTGGACTTTTGCAACTCAATTTTGAGGCACTTCCCGATAAGCTAGCAGGCTGAAATTTTGTACACGCTTTGAGTTCTGATGACAATACATGACTAGCTAAGAAACGTCATAACAAATCCAATATGGCGGCCTCCCCAAGATGGCGGACTGGCTGTTTGAAACCCACCCCCATGATATGGGTATCAAATGAAAGGGTTTGCTGTCAGGAATACGAAAAAAATAGTCACGGGACTTAAATCCAATATGGCGGACGTCCAAGATGGCGGACAGGCTTTGAGGCACTTCTCGATAAGCTAGCAGGCTGTTTTCAGGGTAGCTTCAAACCCGATAAACAATGATAAAAATAATAAAATAATTAATAGATTTAAAAAATTTAAAAACCCACGTTTTTAAATGTCCTAAAAAGAAGAAAATAACCCTACGGGGCTGAGAGAGGGGCCACTCAAAACGTGGCGGCGTATCTTTGCAAGTTACACCTACGATCTCACGTCATGTAAATATATCCCATAAATAATCCCTTATACACCGTGTTCCGGACGATATACATAAACTTCGACCAGCAGGGCGATTGTCTAACTGGTGGGAAACGGTGGCATAAGTGGATAGTTACTGGACACCTCTATATTTTATCGACTGTTATGCGACTAAGTTGAGAAGTGCCTCTAGAGCGTTAGAATATTTGCATAAAGGCAACATTTAAATTTAATATGTTTATTGAAGTTTACCCTTTGACATGCCTTTGACAGCTATTTGATGCGTTCATTTCGCTGCATTCCGATTGTTCAACATCAAATTTATAATCAAACGGGTGGAAAGTGGCATCGTCTAAGACACTGCTCATGAGCAGTGTTCAACGGCGGATCCAGGGGGGGGGTCATGGGGGTCATGACCCCCCCCTGGGCGACAGGCTGGGTCATAGGCCACTGCAATTTTATCTAATTTTATTTATAAATATAAACAAATTATACGCGAAAGACACACATAAACATAATAATACAATTCTATATTGTTATTGGTTATTTATTATAGTCATCTATCTATACATATAATAAATTTGTAGAAAAGTGGTGTCTGTACAATGTAAATATATATAAAATGTGCCACTCCTCCATCGCAGCCGTCTTGAGCTCTCCTAGGGTCGTAGGGGCTGATACTCTTGCTCGGACACGTCTTTACCTAGTGCAGAACATCGAATAAAATTACATTTAATATATTTCAAAATTCGAACACTTCTTGTATTAAATTTTTTTCTACACTGTCAGGCAAGTCGGCCCCACTGGCATTTCCTCGTTTAGTGAGGTGAAAAGTTGTGTGTTGCGCTCGGCAGCAAAGTTATTCTTTACGCTCAGGATTCAATTTAAGTACTCGCGCCAAAAAACAACATTGCAGCCTTGCATAATAAATACAGTAACTATTGTTTACAAATAACATTATTTACTAGATTTTTCCGGTGACTCTGACCGCGACCAGGTTAACTTCGCTGCAATGGAGGACCCATTAAATCTTATCCGTTTAGCGATTTCAACGTGAAAAATTGACAAACACACTTTCACATTCCTTTAGAATATTAAGTTATAAGTACAGTTATAATGTGATCGCCGGCGAATCGGCCAACCTCCTTGCTGGATTGCTGCCCTGGCATCTATGACGTCCAGCACGTCTATGAGTAGCAAGTGGTGGCGCATCGCCGGGGCGAATCCCCGCTGCCTCGAGAAGTCGAGGCGCGGCGGGAAGAGCTCCGGCGCGATCTCAGGGCAGTATGGAGGGAGCAAGTGTCGCAACCGAGGTCCGTACACGCCGCAATCGCGGCGGTAGGACCCCCTTCTTTAGAAGTAACTGGATAAGTGTCACGGCGTCCTGACCTACCGCATGGCGCAGGTCCTCACCGGACACGGAAGTTTTGCGAGGTACATGTGTCGGATGAGGAGGGAAGAAACGCCGGGGTGTCACCACTGCGAAGATCGCCCGGAGGACACGGTGGAGCATACTGTGCAGGACTGTCCCGCTTGGGCAGAGCACCGCCGTGTCCTCACGACGGCGGAGACCTCTCGCGCCCGGCATTGGCCGAGGCCATGCTGCGGGGCGAGACGAGTGGGAAGCGGTCGCCTCCTTCTGCGAAACAGTCATGCTCGCGAAGGAGGAGGCGGGCCGCTTGAGGGCGAGGACAGCGTCCTCCCTCCAACCAAGCCATAGTGGTAGACGCCCACGGCGACGAACGTCGGCAGACGATTTCCGGCCACCGTAGGCGCGGGCATGCGAGCGGCGAGTAATGGGCGACTCGCTGTCCGAACATGGACCATGCCCGGGTCGACGGCGCGTTGCGTTTCACGCGCATCTCAAAAAGTGTCAGCATAATGACTTTGGCCTTTAGAGGGCCAAAGCCTACCGGGGTCGGGTGACTTATGAATTACCGTGACCCCGGAACGCAAAAGGCTATTGAAGGACACCGTGGATTTTAGTCAGTACGAGTCTGACAGTCCCTCCTGCCCTGCCCTGGGTGGGAGGACTCATTGATAACCACGATAAAAAAAGTGTAGTTATATCTATCCCGAACTAGACTACGGAGACAAGCTGTCTGCGACATGGTGACCCCCCCCTGAAACAAAAGCTGGATCCGCCCTTGGCAGTGTTTTAAGCTAGCCACCGGTCGAGCGGTCTGTGCCGTAGATATAAAAGATGGACTGAGCAATAGCTGAATAAAATTGGCCATACAGTAGTCATACCTATAAGTCTATGCACAATATGCAAATATTTTTTTCATCGCGGGCATTGTTTTGCGAAACATTTTGGAGAATGGCGCGTATAGTATTGCTGGGATTTGCTGAAGAAGAGAGGAAACGACTTCGTCTACGACTGGAGAGAAGACGCCTACGTGACCTAAGTGACCCGTTGCAGTTGCCAGAGAAGGAATTTATGGCAAATTTTCGATTGAACAAAGCTGCGTTTCAACAGGTTTGAGAAGAACTTCGCCCGTATTTACCACAACCAACGACCATTCACAACCTTTACGAAAAACAGCTGTTCGCAATGAACTAAAAGTAAATATTTATTTCTATAGCACGTTTATTTAGTTTTGTTCCCAACTTGTTTGAAAGAGTATGATCATGTAAGTCATCCTATTTTTATTGTTTGTTGCAGATTTTGGCTTCATTTTTTATGCAAATGGATCTTACCAACGTAATATCAGTACCCTCCTACTTGTTTAATATGTCCCAGCCAACATTTAGTAAGTGTTTACAACAGGTTACTGATGCACTCAATGTCCGGGAAGTACTGTTGACCACATAAAATTTCCCATGTCTCAGGTAGAGAGACAAGTCATCATGACACAGTAAGTTTATAAAATATTTATGTGCCTATAATAAGTATTATCTAAATGTCTATCTCTATTGAAAATATTCACCTACGCCGATGACACTGCACTTATTGTATAATAATACTAACCGGATTGAAATGGAAGTGGCTCTCTACTAATTATCCTACTAATAATATTATAAAAGTGAAAGTTTGTTTGGATGGATAAATGGATGTTTGTTAATTTTTCATGTGAAAACTATTGAATGCATTTGTATAGTTTGGCAAAAGTCACTGTCCATAGTCCCTAGTGTCAACTAGGTGTTACCATTGATGAAAAACTAAGGTAGAGCACCCACATAGAGGCATTATCTACATGTACAAAGAAGCTCATATTCAAAACTTTGAAATAAGTCTCTCAGTCAGTCTCTCTTTGTCTATATGCATCAATGATCACCTATTGTAATTACTGACTCTGTTGATAACATTTCATTTTCACAGGTACGGTGGCTCCTGAGATACAAGAGTATATTTTTACTTAGGAGTTAGTTTGTTCTATTTAATTTTGTAAACCTTTTAACCTATGTGTTTTTTATTTGTTCAATAAACTAATTTAATAAATATCTATAAGGAATTCAATTTTAATTTTTAATATGTATGGTTGATTTCAGGTTTATGGAAAGATTGCACTTTCCAGGCATTATTGGGTGCATAGATGGTACTCATGTGGCTATAATTAGGCTTAATGATCATGAAGAAACATATTTTAATAGAAAAAATTATAATTCTCTGAGTGTTTTATTGGTGAGTAATAACAAGTTTAATAATTGTGTTTAAATGTATATACCATCTTTATATATTGAGTAAAAAAAATTGTTTCAGATTTGTGATGCACATCTCAATATTCTGCATGTGTAATGCATTTAAATAGATTATTTTGGCATAAATTACCAAAAGTGATTGATTAATCATATCAATGCAGTTAGAATGGTAGAACTAAAAAAGATAGTTCTATTGTGCAGACCGTTACGTTGAATGGGAAATATGAAATAAAGCAAATATTATATTTCAGGTGATTCTGGATATGCACAGCGCCCATGGATGATGACACCTATCTTGGGCACAGCTCCCGGTTCACCTGAAGAATATTACATGGAATTACATTGCAAAGTGAGAAACATTTATATAGCATTAAATACTATTGTTGGAGCTGCTGAAGATTGTACAACTAGGTATTTTATTAGTATAAGCTTAGGTTGTCCTGCTGAAGGACATTTTGCATTGTAAAAATTCAATCTCATTATATAGCTGCATAGCCTAAGTTTAATGTTTGAGTTCTATTATTATTATCATCTGCAATGTTGTTTTTTCACAATCTTGTAAATTGTTCTTTATCAATTATCTAGGTGTTTTGCATTGTATAAATTCAATCTCATTATTTTAAAGCTGCATAGCCTAAGTATATTGTATAAGTACTGTTTCTTTATTATTATTTTTTACTTATAAATTACATTTTTTAATATTTTTACAAAAAATAAATAAATTCTCCATAGATCTACGCTTTGGAATGGACAACTACCAGTACTTTCACAGTTATTATGTCTTGTGTCTAGGACTGTAGCTTCATTATTTAAATTGAGAAACAAGCTTTGATGGGAATGAATGAAATGAAATTAAAGCCAATTTTTAAAATATATAATAAAATACTTTTATTTACAAAAACCCTATATAACAAAATAATCTATTATAATAAAAAAAAAATTAAGAACTATTGTTCAGTGGTTTAGGCGCCAGCTATACAAAACAAAATTGCTTATCAACCACGCTACATAGCGTAATAATACATAACCTATCAACAGAAGCATATTTCTATGATTATTTGAGGACAATTTGATCGAAAATTTTTCAGTAGTTCAGGCGCCAGCCAACTCAAAGAATATCAAAATAAAAATTTCGAAAAAAATGATGATTTGGCATCAGAATAATAATAATATTCCACAAGTTCTATCACACAACGCCATCTAGTCCCAAGCTAAGCAGAGCTTGTGTTATGGGTACTAGACAACTGATAAACATACTTATATATTTCTAAATACATACATAATAATTACACCCAGAGACAGAATAAATGATTGTACTCATCACACAAACATTTGTCCTGGGTGGGAATCGAACCCACGACCTCCGGCATAGCAGACAAGGTCACTAACCACTAGACCAACAGGCCTGCTGACATTTTATGCTAAGGAATTAAAATTTGGTTTATTTAAAAGTCTAAATCACGTTTTTTTTACAACAATCACTATCAAAAGACTACAATATTACGAATAATTTATTATTATTTAAAATTATAATTATGAACTCAAACAAACACCTAAGTTTTATAAAACAAAGGTAAGACAAAATTGGTAATATTAAGCTACTTGGATATTTGTTTCAATATGTAATTATAAAAATCATGATCTTGATTATGGTATAATTAGAAAATACATTGTGTGTGATTATGTCTAGTTTTAGTAATATTTTTCTTCTTTTCTGTGTAACTTGTTTATTACACACACAGTTGTTAGTTTTAAACCACTTATGTAATAATCTTTGTTATTTTGCATGCTATTGTTATTGCAGAATGTGTCCTGCCCTAAAATATGATATCACACCTTTTGTTTACCACATTTTATGCAAATAAAGATTATGAATTTAAATTATCTACAAAAGATACATCAAAATACAGATTATCAAATGTCTCGAATTGGGAATTGAAGATTTTGGGACTTTGAGAATTGGACATTCTGCCCCTGAACGATAATAGTTGAATGAACATTATTTTAGCTTGTGGCACCACATATTTTAGGGCAGGACACATTCTGCCTTTTTTTTTTTTTTTTTCGTGGTAAAATCATCAAATGAGTCCTCCCACCCCGGGCAGGGCGGGAGGGACTGTCAGACTTGTACTGACTAAAATCCACGTCCTTCAATAGCCCTTTATGTTCCGGGGTCACGGTAATGGTATAAGTCCCGCGACCCCGGCAGGCTTTGGCCCTCTAGAGAGGGGGCCCCGTCATCATGCTGACGCTCTTTGAGGCGCGCGTGGAATTTTATTACTCACCTTTCCATCTTTGTATATACTTGAAGTTGCAATATTTATTAGAACTAATAGACACCTATTTACCCTAATGGAAGATATACGAACACGGCCAGGATCTGTTAGATCGCAATATAAAAATCTAATGTTCACAGGTAGGCACAAAACAGCATTATTGAGAAAAAGTATTTTGTCAATGGGGCCCGTCATATATAACAAAATACCCCATACTATTAAAGATCAGTCATTAAGTATATTTAAGAAGAGGCTAACATCATTACTAATAAATAAATGCTATTATTCAGTACATGATTTTTTGACTGATAAGAATTTATAATGTTATATTAAGTAATCTATTAATTTTGATGAAAATTTAATTATACTTTCTTTTGTTTATTACTATTTTTAGAATTAGATTATTGTTTTATTTATTGTATATGCATGAATGATGTTTATTCCATCTATCCACTGTATTTTGTTTATGTACTTTTGTTTTTTTTGTTCAACTTAGTGGATCTAGTAACTTTTATGGCGGGCCGCGTGAGAGAGAGGACATTGTCCTCTCTCTCACGCGGCCCGCCTCCTCCTTCGCGAGCATTACTGCTTCGCAGAAGGAGGCGACCGCTTCCCACTCCGTCTCGCCCCGCAGCATGGCCGCAACCAATGCCGGGCGCGAGAGGTCTCCGCCTATCGCCGCCGTGAGGACACGTCGGTGCTCTGCCCAAGCTGGGCAGTCTTGCACCGTATGCTCTACTGTGTCCTCCGGGCGATCTTCGCAGTGGTGACACCCAGGCGTTTCCTCCTTTCTCCTTAGACACAGGTACCTTCCGAAACTTCCGTGTCCGGTGAGGACCTGCGTCATGCGGTAGGTCAGGACGCCGTGACTCCTATCCAGCCACTCCTCAAAGAGGGGTCTTACCGCCGCGATTGCGGCGTGCCCGGCCTTCGGTAGCGACAGTCGTCCCCTCCATACTGCCCTGAGATCGCGCCGGACCTCTTCCCGCCGCGCCTCGACTTGTCTCGGCAGCGGGGATACACCCCGGCGCTGCGCCTCCACGCGCCACTCATAGACGCGCTGGAGGGCAGTCGCCTCCAGATCCCAGGGCAGTAATCCGGCAAGCAGGTTGGCTGATTCGCCGGCGATCGTGCGGTATCCCCGGATCATCCGGATAGCCATGACCCTCTGGCATGCGACCAACTTCAGTGGTCGCGTCCGGATGCTCAGGGCCCACACGGGGGCCCCGTAGAGGGCCATGGACCGCACGACACCGGCGTACAGCCTACGGCAGGAGGCGTTTGGCCCGCTGAGATTAGGCAGGAGTCGCCTGAGTCGCCATTACACATTCTGCCTTAACAATGGTATGCAAATTAATAACAAAGATTATGACCTAAGTAGTATAAAACTAACACAAATGTGTAATAAACAAGCTACAGAGAAAAGAAGAAAAATATTATTAAAACTAGACATAATCACAATTTGGATTGAGGATCCACTTTTTGGATCTTGATTAAGTTAATTTATTTTGTAGTAAGTTTAAAAAATTGTTGAAACAATCATCGATTTTGTAGTGTAATAGTTCTGGCCCTATAGATAAACAGGCAGACGATAATCGTTATCGCTCAGCAGTCACTTATACATTTTCAACTATATACACTAGCGCATAAAGTTGGAAATCTATTAAAGGCTGCTGAAAGATGACGAAAGAAACAAAAACAATCTGTAAACTCCAATAGATTTTCAACTCTACAAGCTGTATAAAGTTGAAAAAGACTGCTGAGCGATAACGATTGTCGTCTGTTGTTTGTCTATAGGGCCAGTAGTTATACGAACATAAAAGTGGCACCTCAATCTGTTTCAATTTTGTTTGGGAGGAGAATCAAAACTAGGAACACTGTGGAGTAAAGCTTTTCACAATTTGGCATAATTTTGTAGCATTACTTACTACTGAACTAAACTTACTACTGATTAAGAATACATATTAGGATACGAATAGTGGCTCCTCAATATCCTTACATCATGAATCAAAATAAAAGGCTTGTTATTTTTGGTTCATGGCCCTGACAATGTCTACTAAAGCTTCTGTAGCAGCTGCTTGTCGCCCCATTTGTTTCTGCAGCCACCGTGCGACAGCCAGCCCCTCCATTGCGGCTGCCTGTTGCTCCTCTGCAACAACACGACGTCTCTCAATTTCGTAAGCCCACTGAGGCGTATTTTCAGGAACTGTAATGAATATAAATAATTAATTTTACAATTGACTTCTGTTTTAGTAAAATGGCTGTTGTAAACTAACAAATAGAATATTATACCTACATTGTCTACTCAACCTTCTGACTGGACGCGGCCCAGTGGATGGTAGAGCTTGTCTGGGTCCTAGAAATATTTATTTATGAATTATCATAATCTTCAACTTGGTTTTCATTTGTAACACGTTTTATTCTCAAAGACAAGTCATGTGATTGATCAGAATATATATAATAAACAGAGGTCGGAATTAGGTAGAGTTATTTTAGTACTTGCAACGAAATGTTTAAAATATACTATACTAGCGGCCCGTACGTGCTTCGCTACGTATACAAAAACTGATAAATGAAGAACCGCTTGACCAATTTTGTTTAAACTTCACATAAACCATCTACTAAATAGTTCGAACAAAGCCTAAACATTTGGTTTGGATAAGTGAGCCCGTTCTTGAGTCATAAAATTACAACATAAGGTGGCATTGATTTTTATGATTATTGATTGATTCTCTGAAATACTTACTTGACTCATCTTAAGCGCGTAAATCAACGGAGGGAGTGGGCGTGGTTCTCAGGGACTGACTATCAAGCCATTCTTCTTCCATAGGGTCACTGGTAGAATCGTCTGATGCTGGTATAGAAACAGGACAGGAGGATACCGAGTCTGCAAGCCTAATTTCGTCAGCCAAAGGCTCTGGCGTGTCCTTATCAACAGATGGTATCTGTAAAGTATTTATTTTTTATTACAAACACACAATATCCAATGATTTGACTTACAAACAAACACATAAAAAAATACTTAAATGTGAAAATGATAGCAAAGTTTAATAGTAAGATGAATGAGAAAAGAAAAAGAACTAAGATATAAATAGGTCCCAAATTCTATAGATAATTTTGATTTTGCTTGGGCCTCCACCAGTAGCAGCTGCAGACCTCCTGGAATCTGCAGCCTTGTTTTTGGTTTTGGCTTTAAGCTCGCATTAGGTACTTCGCAAAACTAAAAACACAATGTTAATGTGATACAACCATTGTTAAAGTGCATTTATGGTAAGTAAGCTATGCTAAAACTTATAGATTGTTTTTCTTTAACATAGTTATGTTTTTAACAATAAGCATGCGAGGGTCAGTGGGTCGTCCTAAGGGGAGTCTATTTTTATTTAGATGATTTGTGAACTTACCTTTAATCATAAATTCTTTTTTAACTCGGGCTTGAGTTCAACGGCTGAGTGACATGAAAGGTTAATCTTCAATGCAAAACCACAAGCTGAATTAAGACGCCGCGGTGCAACTGTAAGAGGAAAAAAAGTGATATAATTGAGTGGTTATACATTTTATTTTACTGTATTAAATCCATAATTACTTATAGTTGATGTTCAAATTTTTAAGATAAAGTATGTTTTACCTGTCCTCTCCTCTACCAAGAATATAATACTGCTTCTGACTTTCTATTTTGATAAAAATAAAATATCATGTTATATGTCAGTAATTTTACCCCTTCTTATTTCTATTTAGATTAGAGAAATATCACAATATATTTAATTTCTTAACACCACAAACCTCGCTACAGGTGATAATTCTTCCACCAGACGAACCATTTCATGATTTAGAGAGCGATGCAATACTGGTACATAACCTCCAATAGAAAAGTAGATATTACTTTGAAAGGTGTATTCGATTGTTTAGTTATGGTATAATCATAGAATTTCATTAATAAACTCAACCAACGGCCTGTCCCGGCTTCGCAAGGGTGGTTATTTGTTTATTAAATAACTTTTCGTTAGTGATAATACAATTTTTGTTCTCACAGCAGTCACAGCAGCTACCCATTATTTCTTAATAGTTTGAATTATCGAAATGTGTGTTCCAACATTTTTACAGCCTTTTACACAATATTTAATCATGATAAATCGTTTTTTTCACAGAAAACTTCTTTGTTGTGACCGTTGTGACCATTGAGATGAAGTTATTCTATGGTTGTGACAGACACTTTGACATTTAACTTCCCCATTCTTAGCCATTGAGATGAAGTTTTAAGGAGATGCCCCGATGTTCTATACATACATTTTGCTTATACAAATATGAGTCAAACATGAGACAGAGAGTGAAATATTGGTTTGTCTCTTTCTTTCTAATGCAGTAATCACATTTGACAAAAGAGACAACAATATTTCGGTTGTTGCTCAAAATGGAATATTTTGTTGGGATATTTCCCACAGTTACAGAAACGTGCCCATTTCGCCATTTTATGGGCCGAGTTTCGTGGTAGTTCTGCTGTCAAATAGTTGTTTACTTTTTGTTGAATTTAGATTTTTGAGTAAATTACGGAGTGTTTTCTTTTAAAAGTGCGTGTCACCATTAACAAACAGTAATTCAACATGCCTGGATGTTTCATTGTGTCTTCTCATGCCAGAAAAAAGAAAAATCAGCCTGAATTGACTTTGTACAGGTTAGTAACAGGTTTTCATGCAAAACTACATGAAATAGAACAATTTCGGTAAAGAAATCGCTATGTGACCTTGTTTTCATGGTTAGAGTATTAATATTTGGGTTTATTTCCGTCCTACAGACAATATTTTTCATTTCTTATTTTCGTTCGTTTGTTTACAATAATAATAGTGTTGTACCGTTGCTGTAATAGTTCCCGATACTAGTCCTTCGTTACACTGAAACTGTTACCAAATGATATATTGATACAAAAATACTAATCATTTACAGGTTTCCCAAAAATGAAAGATTGAAGAAAAAGTGGTTGGACTCTATCGATGTGGAAAATATTACTCCACGAAGTAAAGACTGGCTTATATGTTCACTTCACTTTGAATAAAAATGTTTTAACAGAACACTTGATGTTATTAGAACAAGATTATGAACGATCCACGTGCTCCTGATTATTTAAAAACTCAATTTAAAGTGTTGGGCAGTTCTCATAGTTGTAACCTTCGAGCTTCCAAAAAACTACTTCTCCAAATTCCTTCACACCGCACCGGTTTTATGTCTAATTCTTTCGCTATAGCAACTATAAGACTCTGGAACGCGCCAACCTTTAGCATTAAAAAAGCTGAAAGCGATTTCACTTTAAAAAAAATGCGTAACCTCTATTTAAGTCACAATAAATAGCTCTCTTCTTTTTCTTTTCAAGTCTAGTCATAATAGTTGTTATTAAGTTATATGTATATATACACCGTGACTTTTTAGTCGTCTTACAAAAGTCGTCCACTTAATGTATCCGACCTAAAATACCTCTAGGCGAGTTTTTTTTTTTAATCGTTAATAATAATTTTTATTTTTAATAAATAGGTACATTAGAAATATGAAACACCCTGTAAAAAATGCTTACGTATCAAGCTGTAGAGTATACCTACCCAGCGCAATAGTCGGGTAGATCATTCAATTTCCATTTTCTATGAGACAAGGGCGTTTCTAACTACGCCTTGTGTCATAATAACCAATTAAAGGTTTATTATTAAATTTTTCAAATCTCTTAAATACATATTTTTTTATTATAAACGTGTTCTAGTCATTGGATACATGAACTGGGCTGCTTTTGTAAGACGACTAAAAAGTCACGGTGTATATATATTTTTTCATTTATTCTATTATATTGTTTAGTTTATTTTATCAGTATTATATGTATTAGTATCTATATTAATTTATATATGTGTTTGATTTTTTTTTTGTACCCTACCACAATATTCTCTTATTTAACCCAAAGGTTGACTGGTAGAGAATGCCTTGTGGCATTAAGTCCGCCCTTGTACCACTTTATGTACATGAAGTTTAAATAAATAAATAAAGGAACCGTCTACCGTAATAGAGGCACCATTGCAGTTGACCCATCAATGTGTGGGAACAAATTAACGCTAACACATAAATATATAATATTTAATTACAAGCGATAACGCAAATGTGAAAACATTATTTTTACTTAACTACATGCATTATAATTCAATCGTGGTATCTATTCGTAATACTATTTTGTAATCCTAAAAGTACTAGGGATACTGGTATCGATACTCGTTAAACTAACACAATGTTTCTTGATTGGCACAACCCTAGCATTGGCCGCCATTTTATGGGACCAGCGAACTTGTAGGCATACACGTTTTTGGTGTAGGTATTTCCAGTCCATAGGATTATAATGTCTATGTTCTTAGCGCGAATTTTACCTGTCAGTTGCATATAAACCACAAAAATATAAAATACTCTATAAAACCAACTATTCAAATGCTCATGAGGTACTCCTCAACTTAGTCGCGTAACAGTCGATAACACCAGACTACAATATCGATAAAATTAGAGGTGTCAAGATTAAGCAACCTATCGCTACAGTTGTACACCAGTTAGACAATACGGGGGCAGATGTTCAAACCACGGAAGTAAGCATTTTTCATTATGGACACATTAATAAATTCTTATTTTTTATTTTTTGTTAATTTTCATACAAACTAAATACCTAGACGTAAATAACCCGATATGCATGCCTCTTTATCCGAATTGGCAACGTCATTCATAACATTTGGCGGGCTGAAACAAATGAAATGCAAATAGTATTTGATAGATTTCAAATTAAGATACTTTCTCACTGCATAGCTCAATTAAATTTCATTAAATGAAATTACAAATATCTTTGTAACGAAGCCTTTTTAAGTACTACTTCCTTTGCTGGATTTGATTTGTAAAAGCCATAGAAGTATTTGCTAAAGTTTATGGATAACGTGAAGAACACGGTGTATAATATACGCCCCCACGTTTTTTTATTTTCTTCTTTTTAGGACATTTAAAAACGTGGGTTTTTAGATTTTTTAAATCTATTAATTATTTTAACAAACGTTCTACATGTTATACAGGATACAGGAATTTGAATCCGTAATAAGAGATATAAAAATAAATTGGTAGGAGACTTCAGCTCTTTCTCGATGTATTTTTTTTGTGTTTTTATTTGTCCGCGAAAAAGAGTGAGATAATATTATTATGTATTGGTGTTTCCCCTATTCATAGTTCATAGGTAATTCCTCGATCGACGGACCCGATGGGAAAGTCCCTATATCGCTCAATATAAAATCAACATTAGAATAAGGAAGTTTCCAATTTTTTTTATTTATTTTTAAAAAATAGTACTACACTTGCAATGAAGCCCATTGAAATTTTTTTTCAATTATCTTCATAAATGACGAAGTTATAATACTTTTCCCGTCCGCTTTAAAACTTCTCGGCGCGCGGCCGGTCAACAATCTCATGACGTCACAAGTCTCATCACTCGCTCGAGTCGAGAAGTCGTCAATGCGCGGTCACCTCAGACCGTTATTACTTTTGGTTCAAACAAGACTGAACAAATATTATCGTTGTGGAATCATTATGGAAACCGTGCAAACTGATGTGAAAGTAGATTATAAATATTGTATCGTTCTCAAGTGTACAAATACAACCATAACTCTCTGTAACTCTGTAACCATAAATCTGTAAACTACATCAAATCAAATTCAACCTTACACGCATGTTTTAAGGTCAGAATTACAAAGTGTCGTTAAAAAGCAATAAAACCGGCCAAGTGCGAGTTGGACTCGCCCATGAAGGGTTCCGTAGTAGCAGGCATAGATTAGGGATATAATTATATTGAGATTAGTAAGTAATATACACAAACATTAAAAATATCTTTGTTTTTCATAGTGTTTGTATGAATGGCAAAGTTATATTTGCGGTTTTTAAAAATGTACTATATCTCAAAAACTGCTAACTGTATCTCATCCAAACCAATTATCGTTGGAAGTTTTTGTTGAGGTCTACATTATATTTTTTTTTTTAGTTTTATCATTCTCTTATTTTAGAAGCTACGGGGGGGGGGGGACACATTTTACCACTTTGGAAGTGTCTCTCACGCAAACTGTTCAGTTTAGAAAAAATGATATATGAGTAATCTCAATATCATTTTTAAAGACCTATCCATAGATACCCCACACGTATGGGTTTGGTGAAAAAAAAAATAGAGTTTCAATTCTAAGTATGGGGGGAACCCCCAAAATTTGTTTTGATTTTATTTTTGTGTGAAAATCCTAATGCGGTTCACATAATAGGTACATCTACTTACCAAGTTTCAACAGGATAGCTCTTATATTTTCGAAGAAAAGTGGCTGTGACATACGGACGAACAGACAGACAGACATGATGAATCTATAAGAGTTCCGTTTTTGCCATTTGGCTACGGAACCCTAAAAATTAACGACCGAACCTCGTCGCTTCAAGGACTAGGAATGATATGTAATACCTACGACTTATTAAAAAAAAAAATGTTTTCCACTGTTAGACTGTCCACGCACAAATCCACTCTCCATCGTCTAAATTTACTTTAATCTAGTTTTTACTTAGCTAAAAGATAGTATATTATACGAAATATATTAATAAGGTTACTTAATACTTCACACAGACACTCAAACACCGCATTCCATGTACAGACGCCAGCAGGTCAACCTACCCGAAACTGTCAGATTTTACCATTCGAACATTAACCTTCCACTATTGTGATAAGGTTGAAAATCTATTGAAGAAATTTGGCAGATTGTGGTAGCTTGATGTGCTGGCGTCTGTACTTACTGTGAGCAACAAACCACGAAATACTCGAAACAGCCGCTAAGCGCTACCCGCCCCACCCGCGCGTAGAGACTTGTAACGTCACAGACCAAATGTTCCGCGTGCATTTCAAAATTATTTCGGGATTCAGTAAAAGTGGATTAACTTTGTCATTTTTCAAGTTATTAAAATAATTCTTTCACCATATATATTATAATTTCTTTGCCTTACAATTATAATAAGTATTTTTAATTTTTGTTAAAATGGAAACTTCCTTATTACTGATATTACTACAAGAGTATTGATTAGAGCTTACAATGACCATTTTAAAAAGATCTAGTCTGGAAATGAAATGTTAGGTCGAATTAATTTGAAATAATGTGAGTGCATTATTTCAAATTAATTAGGCAGATTAAGGGAAAAAGTCACATGCAATGATGTTTTCCTTCACCGAAAGGCAATTGGTCTGATAAACAGGTTATCCTTTTGACATATTATTACCTATATCGACCATTAACGATCACGCGTGATAATAATGTACCCGCTAGTCGGGTAAAAGTTTGCAGTATGACAACACTCCCCAATCGTGACCTCAAGATTCTCTATCTCGTGTGGCTACGCCGAACATGAATCTAGGGTTTCTTTATCTAAGCCTGAATGAGTTGACATTTACTGTTTTAATTCGAATAGAAAACGAAATAGTTTTTTAATTGAAAATTTCTACATTACATCGACTAAAAAATGGATTGCAGGCAGAAAAAATCTGATGCTTGTTTGCGCTAAATAATGTTAGGCCCTATTGTGGTCACAGTCACAGTGGAGCAATAAAATTTTGAGAATTAAAGAAACCAACGCAACGCGACTTCTGTCCAAAGTCCTACACCAAAAATAAAATAACATTTTTATAATTTCATTGCGGACCCGTGGCATCCCGGAGAGTAAGTGAACCGGTTCACGGAGAATATATTTATTATAATACTTTTACCACACGTACAATGTCAATATCGATTGAGCTAACTCGATTAAATAAACTCAATGGAAAAAGTACTGGCAACACGGTAGAGTGAAGTGAAGTGACCAGCCAGATAAAAGTTTATAAAAAAAATTGGGCCTTTTCGAAGAGGTTCAACATGGCAGGAGATCAGGCGCAATTTTACCAGTTACTAAATACTTTATTATCAACGGATAACGACATAAGATCCCAAGCAGAAGTAAGTACATATCGTTTTTAATGTTTTGTTAGTGTAATTGCTTAAAAACGTACAAAATGACCGGTCTTGTGAACATCTCTTGCTAGCCTCGTGTCAAAACGTGGTCATGGAGGAATTCTAATGTTACTTCTAAAACATTGACATGTATGCTCTATTATTATGCTCTATTAACTCGCAATGTTGATGACAAAAGAATTTCGCAAGAGCCATGCAAGTTACTATAAATCTTTTTATGTTTACATTGTACAAAACCGCGTATATCCGCCTTTATTGTTGCGACCGGGTTAACGTTCATTCTGAGCATGTGGTTTGAACAGCCTAAAATATTTTTTGCAATTTTCTGTGTCGTAATAACACGCAAACACTAATTTTCGTAAGAATTGAACAAGTAGGGACTGATAACGTGTTTCTATCTAAAAGAAAACGAAGAGGGTCAAGATCAACCTAAAAATAAAAGCACTGGAAACAAAAAAAAACAACTCTCAGGCGTCAAAACAATTTTTTTTTAAAATAAATGTAATCACTAGAGACCGGATTGGTCAGTGGGTCGGTCGTCTTAGGGATTATATGCAATTGCATATTGTGGTAAATTTTTCAATGATTGCATATTTTACCTAAAATCTGCTGATTTTGCATGTTTTCTTTAATTTTACCTAACTAAAAAAAATGCAAAAATTTGCCAGTTACGATACTTGCAAGTCGGTGTACAACAATAGCTTTTTGTTTCAGTACTCTGATTAGTAAAAATTCAAGAACAATATTACAAAATCTCGCATTCCTTATCTCTGATTTGTAACGAGCCACTAGGTACAAAAGTTTGAATTTTATAGGTAGATAAATAAATAAATTGGTTTTATGTTAACAGTTGCGAAAAGTGAAATAAAAATAATGTTTATGTATAATGCTTATTAAGTACGACTGTCAAAGTAGGTATTGTAAGTTATGTTAAAAATGTCCTCAAACAAGTGAAATTGTTGTAATTTCTTATTGGGAAAATAAATATCTTTAACCATAACCATAAAATATTGAATTGTAGATGAAAAAATTTTTTTGTACTTATTTTTTAATAATATTTGGAACACCTCTTTTGATTTTAATTTATTTAAACCCAAGAAAAAAGCTACAATAACAGTCACAAAAAAATGTACCTAATTTAAAATTATGTAATCCTTAAAACAATTTTATCTTGCATATTTTAACAACTTTATTGCATATTTCAGGCATTTATGTTGCATATTTCACCAATTTTAAGTTGCATAATTATAATCCGGTCTCTAGTAATCACAAAATGAAACCTTCAAATTATAATAAAACTATATTTTTGCTGAGATATTTACTTTTATTGAACAGGAAGCGTACAACAATATTCCGACGGAGACAAAGGTAATACACCTGGTGGGTGCTATCCAAAATGCTGATGTTGGTGAAGAAGGACGTCAAACAGCCGCTGTGCTGCTTCGTAGATTGCTTAGTGCAGAGTTCTTTGAATTCTTCCCGAAGCTACCATTTGAGCAGCAAACGGTACTCAGAGAACAGCTACTGCTTACACTGCAGATGGAAGTGAGCCAACAGCTCCGGAGAAAGGTCAGTATTTTAATTAGTAATTTTATTTAAAAAAAACAACAATGGTTTTAGATTTTTAAGAGCCAAATACAGCCAAATCATTAATGCACAACTATTCTCATTGAAAAACATGATGAAAAATAGAGCTTTAATTTTTTGTTGTTTTATGATTTACTGATCTAGATTTATAATAGCAGTATTTAAACAATAGTAATACAACAAAATTAACAAAAAAAAACTTGGCACTAGCAGTGACTTAGCACTTTGAGACTGACACTTGACACATAAAGGGTGATAGACTTGTGAGCATGTCTTCGAACTTAGCTATTTAGGTCAAGACTGCAAACTTAAAGAGCAAATGGATTTTATGTTCAAAAATGGATGGAATGGAGCCTTTTTTTTAAATTGGCAGTGGAGGAGTATAACATTTAAGCAACAATGTTCATTGTAAAATTATTTTTATCAAGAACGATAATCAATATACAAAAACTAGAATTGTATTAAACATTTTTTACCTCAAAATTTAAATTACTAGTCTAGTATAAAATCTACCTACTAGGTGAATTCCCCAGGGTTATCAGATGTATGATGTTAATTGCTCTATTGAGTCATGCACTGAATCAGTTAAGTAGGTACTCCTAATCTAATTTCATTTCATTCTATGTATAGTGCAGACAGACTAGGTGATGACTCATCGCATTCCAACTGCCTACTATGAAGCTTGAAGCCATAAAAAATAATGTTAACATAGATTCTGTTGGCGAAGCAAATGTACCATATCATTCACAAGAATTTGAAGATCAATACTGAATGTATGTATTTGGGAGTAAAATGTAATGTAAAGGGGCATGCATACCAAAATTTTTTTTTGGTGCAATTTTTTTTGCATGTAACAATAGATAACAAAAACTACCTTTTGTTATCAATTGTAACCCAAAAAGTTTTAGGAAGTTACAAAGTTATTGTTGCTCTACAAAAAAGTAGATGCACCTTAACAAATGGATATTGTAAGCAACTCACATTTCAGTATCAAGTCATTAGTTTATGACCACCTCATCTAATTCTTATAGTCCATGTGAAGAAGACATGGACTATAAGAATTAGATGAGGGTCAGGGTTCTACTTTGCTAAGTTGATTAGCACTATCACCTACATTGTGCACTTCAAACTTTGTACTGTATTATAGCAGTAATTATCACTATCACTACATATTAAACAAAGTCGATTTTTCTGTCTCGTCTGTCCCTATTTATGCTTAGATCTTTAAAACTACGCAACGGATTTTGATGCGGTTTTTTTAATAGGTAGTGTGATTCAAAAGGAAGTTTTATACCTATGTGTATAATATAGTAGAGATTACACCCGTGCGGAGCCGGGGCGGGTCGCTAGTTTTTTCTAAAGAACTCATTTGTATCTCAGAAATATATCATTGGCCATGATTTCTTACGTGATTTCTTATCACATCTGGAATTTCATTATTTTTATGAAATTTTCTCTTTTTGCACATCATTTACGTAAACATTTTACTGTAAAATGTCTTACTGCCAGAATGTGCAATAGTAAATTGGGAATTCGCTAACACCATCCTCTCAATAGGATGGAGTTTGATAGTATCTCTCAAGACATTTTGATAAATTATGTAGATAAAATCACTTGTACTAAGAAATTGAACCCAAAAGTTCATCGAGCGGAAAAATAATCGCGCACTTCGCGATCATATAAGTATTGGCCGCTTCCGCATCCTCGAACAGACACTAGAACACGTTAACCGTTTGTGTCGAATTTTATACTTAATTTGAATACAAATACAGGCCTTTATACTTAAACAGCAAAAAAGTGCGCGAGAATTTTTAAACTTGACGTAAACGGTTATATTATTTGGCTTACGTGAAATTGCGTCGCAATGTTTTCCTCTGTCTGGGATTAAAAATAATTTAATCATTTTAATTTATTCCATTTTTGATATCACCACATAATCATAATATTTTCCCTATAGATCTGTGATGTCGTATCTGAACTGGCAAGAAACCACATAGATGATGATGGCGTTAACCAGTGGCCAGAATTCCTTCAGTTCATGTTCAATTGTGCTGGTGCCCAGGACCCCAACATCCAAGAGGCTGGCATAAGAATGTTTACGTAAGTTATTACAAACTTATAAAGATAAGGTTGTAGTAAATTTTCATTTTCGACCAAAAACAACTTAATTAGTCATAATTTAACTAACTCCGCTTTTAAGAAAAAATAAACCATTTCCGGTTATACACTACTTTTATCATGTACTCAACAAATACCTGTTTAAAACATGTATTTTAATCCTTCTTTGTTTTTATTAAAGTTTGGTTTGATGCCAAATTCAATACTTTATTCTTACACTACACTAGATTATAGATTTCATTGTTAGTGGAGATGTATTGCAAGATTTTGGTTTGTATATGAGATTGTTTATAATATTTTATTAGGTCAGTGCCTGGTGTGTTTGGGCACCGCCAAAATGAGAATCTGGTGGTTATCAAGCGCATGCTGCTGACCGCGCTGCAGTCCACGTCGGAGGCTCTCCGCGTGCAAGCCGTGAAGGCGGTGGGCGCGTTCATACTGCTACACGACAAGGAGCCTGCCATACACAAACATTTCAGTGATTTACTCCTCCCATTGATGCAGGTGGGTTTGTCCTTGACAAAATGATGGCTGATGTGTAATGATGACTTATCCACGCGAATCTGCTCAGCAATAAAAAGACTTCATGTTCCATGTGAAATAATACATTAAATTTTAATACGAAGGATGCGACTGGACACCGATCAAGTAAATGCTATTTCACCGTGATCTGGTCAAGCGGATTTTGCGTCGATAATAATATGATCTAACTTTTTTATTTCAAATTTAATTGCCAGTCCTAAAATTCACTTTGATACTGGATACATTTCATTCTATAAAAATTAAATTGGAAATCATAACTTTATAGCACGCAATTTGTAATTGGCCACTTGTGTATTCAAAGCGCCATGATCTCGACATTGAATGATCACAATTGACTCTATATTTAGACTGACTGCCTGATAGTTGATTTTTATCACTCTATTGTATTGATACTGTCAGGATATGGTATGTTCGAAAATAATGAATCAGGCTTGTACTGTGCTCAGAATTTGAGATAATCAGATCAGCATTATCACTTTCATCAAATAATATTATTTCGTGTTTCTTGGAGACAAAACGATTTTTTTAACCACTTAAAAATGTCGACTGCACTTCAAATCCTGAAGATTATTGAGTTTACAGTTTCGTACTTAACAACGAATGTTTCTTTTACATAGCACATCATTTACGTAAACGTTTTACTATAAACTGTCTTACTGCCAGAATGTGCAATAGTAAATTGGGAATTCGCTAACACCACCCTCTCAATAGGGCGGAGTTTGATAGTATCTCTCAAGACATTTTTTCTATCTTAATTTATAAAATGCTATAAATGACAGAAAGACAATATCTTATCAAATGCACAATACGGGTTTAGACAAGGACTTTCAACTCAAGATGCTATTTCAGCTTTGACATCTGTAATTGTTGACAGAGTGGATAGGGGTCATAAATGCTTAACAGTTTTCCTAGATCTTAAAAAAGTTTTTGACACCGTTTCCGTCCCGATCCTTCTGCGCAGGTTAGAAAACATAGGTATAAGGGGCACATCTCTTTCTCTTTTTGAGAGCTATCTCAAAGATAGACGGCAAGTGGTTAAGGTCAGTAACTTGTGTAGTGTTGAAGGGAATGTCTACTACGGAGTTCCACAGGGGAGCGTTTTGAGTCCAACAATGTTTTTAGTTTATATTAACAGCCTTTGCAATATGCAGATCAATGGAGGGAGAATTTTTTCATATGCTGATGACACTGGTTGTTTTTACGGGAAAGTCATGGAAATACGTGAAAACTATAACTGAACAGGGACTGATTAGGTTGGCTGAGTGGCTTAGAGTAAACCTCTTAACCCTCAATACCAGTAAAACTAATTTTATTTGCTTTTCCCCAAGCCAAAGATCACGGCCTGGAACTGACTTTAGCATTACCATACATGTTTGTCAAAATTCTACCCCCAATTATTATAACTGTGGCTGCCAGAATATTCAATGAGTCAGATCCACAAAATATTTAGGCTTAATTATTGACCAGCGACTGTCATGGCACCCTCACATTGAAGTGCTCATGAAAAGGATCAGGAAGCTCATTTGGGTGTTCAAAACTTTACGTCATGTTATGTCCGCGCAACTTATAAACAAGGTCTATATAGCTCTGGCGCAATCCGTAATGACTTATTGCATTCCGTTATGGGGTGGAGCTTCCAAAATTAAATTCCCCGATTTATTAAGAGCGCAGCGATCACTTATAAAATTGATGTATTTTAGACTAGGGATGCATCGATACGCCATTTCGCCGATACGATACCGATACCGATATTCTTATAAAAATATCGGCGATACCGATACGCTTATTATGAATTAAAAGCTATAGTTAAAAAAAACACAAGTAATTTTTTTATTAATATAAAAAGTAGTGACATAGGTTAATATTTAATGATGGTGAATAGTTTAATTACCTTCTAATATAATACATAATATATTTAAAAACTAAAATTAAAAGTAAAATATTTACAAAAATAACTAAACTAAAACTAAAATAATAAAAAAACAATTATAGGGCGTCAAAAAACTGGTTAATATTAGATATATAAATTTTTGTAATTAAAATTAACATTAATAAGATTTTTGTTTAAAAAACAAAGCAATCTTATTTTTTTCTGAGAAAGGCGCTTTCGCGAGTCTGTTTGAAAAAGACCTGCGCTGGAAAATATTCTCTCAGATGCGTCAGAAGTCACTTGGAATCTAAAGTACATCTGCTCATTTTTTTTTTCAAGTTTGGGTATAAGGCGTCATTTCGCCAGAAAACGAATTGATCTGCATGACTCGATAATATATTAAGAGACCTTAGGTATCTCTCGACTTCTTCTCTGAGAGAATTACAGCTCAGAGTAGACAGGGGCTCATCTTCCCACAAACACTCCAAAGCCCGCCAGTCGTAGGCATCTCAGAACTTATAGTTGCAGTACCTAGTGGGTTTCCCCGGGCATACTTCGTGTCTCGTTTACAACGAAATAGACGAGACAACACGCTAGTTTACACTACATTTTTAAATTAATAAAAAGTATCGTTGAATCGGTCATAAAATATCGTCGATACCGATATATCGGCAAACTCGAAGTATCGCCGATATATCGGTATCGGTATCGGATGCATCGCTATTTTAGACCATTTAGGTTCCCTACAACAAATCTCTATAAAGTCAGTAACCTGTTATCAATTAGAAAACTTTATATTCTAAATGTGACCTTAACCCTGCATAAATGTGGGAGACATTTTTTGACTTTGACCCAGCAACTCAAACAAAGTAGGCAAAAATATCTTTGCGCCTTCTGGCAAAGATATTTTTGCCTACTCTCCAGGGGTACGATCAGCATTTGCCAGACTTCAGTATGTTACACAATCCACCTACATCTATAATAAATTCAATCTTAATTGTGATATACATATATTCTTTGCTGTTATACGACTGTAAATAACGATAACTAATTGGTTGAGATCCCTAACATATGAAGATACAGAAAACATTCTGATTAGGATGAGCTAACAATTAACATGCTGGATACCCACACACACAAACACATACACTCCTCACACAACACATGTGCTCCTCACACATCTAGAGCTGCTTAATAATTATTATTATTCATTTTTCTTTAGCTTCATTACTTTCATTGTTAAGATAGCACATTAGGGAAGAGCGAGACAGCTCCGACACAAGTACTTCTGTAACTTACTGGAGCTGCCTCTATTTATGTATGACACAATCTTTGAGATGAAATAAATATTTTTGTATTTTTTTTTATTTTATTTTTTTAATGACAGGATGTTTGAATGTATGGTGGTTTTCAACAGGTTGTAGTTCAGTCCATTGAGAAGAGTGACGATGACTCAGCCCTGAAAGTGCTCATTGAGCTGGCTGAATCTGCTCCGAAATTCTTGCGCCCACAATTGGAGCCTATCTTCCAAGTCTGCATAAAGGTTGGTAAATTTTTTTTTCTTTTCCATAATATGATACTAAATTCTCGCGACTCCCTAACCGGTCCAGACGATGCGCCGCCGCGTGTAGGATCACGCGCGAGTTCCTACAAAATGTACTTTAAATAGATATAGCTAGACCACGTCGCATCTGTGTGGGAAGAGCCTTAATGTTCCGATTATATTATTTTTTGTAGATTTTCGTCCATGACGCAAATAATTTAGCCTTGAGGCTGGTGACTCAGTTGACTTATTGTAATTACAGCACGGCGTAATGGTACATTTGGGTGCTTTTATCAATGAATAATGATAAGAATATTTACTTTGATAATCACAATAAAAAAATATTTGTTTATTATAATGCCATTTTCGCATATTTATGTAAATGGCTTCTTTTATTTGATCAACTTCAGTGGAATATAAATCAAAAGTTGCATGCCATTCTATAATATTTTTTGTAAGATTCTGTCAACACTATGTTTATTTGATATAGCTGTAGAGAATCTTACTAGAGAAAACAACAAGATAATTAGCACTCGGTGTTCCTTATACATTTGAGTGTCAGTCCCTTGTTAACATTATTTTATTTGAATTGGCTCATGTGCGTGCGCCATAAACACGCGCAGTATCAAACAATGTCTAAGACATGTGTCCGTTAGTTTGTTGTTTGGATTCCTTTCTTAGATCAGGCAGAAATGAAACCTCAACAACGCCAACTGGTGCTTTTGCTAGGAGAACATAATTATCCCCTGTATATTTCTATGTAGCTGTATAGAATCTTTATTATTCTTAGGTGGTAGGCGACAAAGACGCAGAGGACAACTGGCGCCAGTTGGCCCTCGAAGCAATGGTGACGCTGTGCGAGACAGCACCCGCCATGGTGCGCAAGCAGGTGCCCAACGGTGTGAGCATGCTGACGCCGCTGGTGCTGGAGATGATGTGCGAGCTCGACGACGAGCCTGACTGGTCCATGCAGGACGACGCCGCCGAAGACGATAATGAACAGTAAGTATTAAAAAAATACTACCTGACATTAAATTAGCTAGCAATACTCCAAACCTGGTATCCTAAGGAAAACATTCTTTTTAAAAAAAAAGTTTCCCCTCATTAGGAATTTCTCCTGTGTCGTGGGTGCGTTTACAAACATATAAACTCAATACACAAACGCCCAGACCCGGAACAACACTACTTGTAGATCGTAAGGTTCTTTCACATTGGCTCAGTCTTATGATTCAGCTACAGAGAATCTTACTAGAGAAGATAACAAGATAATTAGCACTCTGTGTTCCTTATACATTTGAGTGTCAGTCTCTTGATAACATTCTAACCAATTCAATCGTCAAATTAATGTAAAAGTGATTAAAACAAATAAAAAAAATATGCAGGCATTTAAACTGTCAGTGCATCCATTGTTTTAGAAGATAGGGTGATTTAGATGTGATGTTTACTTGAAAACTTTGATCTTAGTTATTACTAAACTAAACACATAAATAACCTTTTACAGAAACTACGTAGCTGCAGAGTCAGCTCTGGACCGCATGTGCTGCGGACTGGGCGGCAAGATCATGCTGAGTCTGATCGTGGGCCAGGTGCCCGAGATGTTGCACCACGAGGACTGGCGCCGCCGCCACGCCGCGCTCATGGCCGTGTCGTCCGCCGGCGAGGGCTGCCACAAGCAGATGGAGCAGATGCTCGACCAAGTTGTGTCTGCTGTCCTCAACTATCTTACTGACCCGGTAACATTCCACTTTGAAGTGTTGTTGTTGTTTACGAAGCACTACTCTAACACATTAGTCGTTTTTGTTAAAAATAAAGCAAAGGTGCATTTAAAGTTACCATAGTAGCTCATTTTTATTGTCAAGTGTCAGTGGTTAAATAAAATGACTGACCAGTGTCACCTATAACATGTTTTGCTAAGTCTACAAATGCATTCCACAGTCGCAGGCGCATGATTCGCAGTAATTTAATCCCTGTGTCAATCGATGTCGCATGATATTACGCACACGTCACCGTACTGTTTTGTCACCCAATGTTCGTTAGTGATATAACCGTATCTAAGGTTACATCGCTTCCATAGCATTGGCAGATTAAATGTGGCATTTGCTCCGTTTCTTTCTAGCTCATAGACAGTTATGGATCTCAGTTCACAAACATTACAACATAAAAAATCTATAAATATTAAAAAGAAACCCAGGTTGCTGATTCTATTTTAATTAAAAAGAACTGATTATGTCCATTACAATAAATTACAATAGTAACTGCACTGCATTAAACATACCCTGTACTAACTGTCCATTTAAAAATTTTACCAAATCGTTAATGTAGCCAAAACTTGTATGACATAACTAGCTTTTGCCCGCGGCTTCGCTCTCGTATTCAGTCAAAAATCGAAGAAGATTTATACAAACTTTCATCCCCTATTTTATCCCCTTAGGGGTAGCATTTATCAAAATCCTTTCTTAGGGGATGCCTACGTCATAGTAGCGTTATGCTTGCAAAGTCAGCCCGATCGGTTTAAAATTGACAAAGTTTCATACAAACTTTCATCCCCTATTTTATAATGGGTAGAATTGATCAAAATCCTTTCTTAGCGGATGCCTACGTCATAACATCTACCTGCATGTCAAATTAGAGCCCGTTCCGTCCAGTGGTTTGGACTGTGGGTTGATAGATCACTATGTCAGTCAGTCACCTTTGAGTAATGGCAGATTTACATTGAGTCAGTAACTGACGTCAGTCCACTGATATGTAGTCTGTGGTCCACTGACGAGTCAGTGCTGACCTGGCACTGCCATAATGTAAATTGATTTCTTGAAATACTGACCTCGTCTAAATAGCATGTTATCTATATTTAGATAATATCAATGTAATTGTTCCAGCATCCTCGCGTACGGTACGCCGCCTGCAACGCTGTAGGTCAGATGTCCACGGACTTCGCGCCCGTGTTCGAGAAGAAGTTCCACGACAAGGTGGTGCCCGGCCTGCTGATGGTGCTCGATGATAACGCTAACCCCCGCGTGCAGGTCACTATGAACTTCTGTGTTACTTTACTTAATTGATTGAATGATTGGCCTCGTACGTCACGACGTGTAGTAAGAAGTGAGTGAGGGAGAGGAGTATAAGGTTGCGAGACCAGAACCAAAAGATACTTAAAGTACATACTTATTCAAAAGTATGTAATTCTATTCTCAAATTTTGTTTTTCTCTCAGGCTCATGCGGCTGCTGCTTTAGTAAACTTCAGTGAAGATTGCCCCAAACCAATTCTGACCCAGTACCTTGACCCCTTGATGTGCAAGCTGGAAGTAATCTTGACCACTAAATTCAAAGAGGTAAGAAATATTATTGTTTATACTCCCTTTACCAATGTTCGTTAGTGATATAATCGTTTTCAAGATTAAATCACTTCCATAGCATTGGCAGATTAAATGTGTCATTTGCTCCGTTTCTATCTTTATAGACAGTCATGGATCTCAGTTCACAAACATTGAAATGTCTTGAATAATTTGTTTTTTTTTTTTCAATATTATAAGAATGCAATGCCAAATTTTTATTATAGCTTGTGGAACGCGGCACGAAACTGGTGCTAGAACAAATAGTAACGACGATCGCGTCGGTCGCCGACACGGTGGAGAAAGACTTCGTGGTATACTACGACCGCCTCATGCCCTGCCTCAAGTATATCATAGCCAACGCCACCACAGAGGAGCTCAAGATGCTTCGCGGAAAGACTATCGAATGCGTCAGTCTTATTGGTTAGTTAACTTTGTATTATTTGACCAATAACTTTGAAATCAACAAAACATGAGGATTTTAACATTTTTAAAAGATGTTATGTAATGATGCATAATATTATATTTTTTTCTAAAATGTCTTTTTGTTTCTTAGGTCTGGCCGTAGGTGAAGAGAAGTTCACAGCTGACGCTTCAGAGATCATGGACTTGCTTCTGAAGACACACACGGAAGGCGAACAGTTGCCCGCTGACGACCCTCAGACTTCTTACCTCATCTCCGCCTGGTCACGCATCTGCAGAATTATGGGTAGGCAAACATTATAAAAACATCTAAAAGTATTTGAAGTTAATCTTCATAATATGTTCTCAATATCTTTGGTTCCAGTTTCTTTCCATACCTTCGACAGACACGCATTTTTTTGGGATAAAAGTATTTTCACTCTTAAATAATTCATTCTTAAAATTTTTGATGAATTTATAAAGATCTTGTTTTACCATATACAGGCAAGAAATTCGCTCAATACTTGCCCATGGTGATGGAGCCGGTGATGCGCACAGCTGCCATGAAACCCGAGGTAGCACTACTCGACAACGATGACTTGGAGACCATCGAAGGCGACCTTGACTGGCACTTCGTGACTCTCGGTGAACAACAAAACTTCGGCATCAAGACTGCTGGTAAGATTTATGAATTATTTCATCATAGTAGGAGCTTTTTAACCGACTTCAAAAAGGAGGAGGTTATCAATTCGACTGTATTTTTTTTATGTTTGTTACCTCATAACTTGCGACTGGGTGAACCGATTTTCATGATTCTTTTTAGTGTTCCGTAGCCAAATGGCAAAAACGGAACCCTTATAGATTCGTCATGTCTGTCTGTCTGTCTGTCCGTCCGTATGTCACAGCCACTTTTTGTCGAAAGTATAAGAGCTATCCTGTTGAAAATTGGTGGGTAGATGTCAACGACCATATATAACTAGACTCCTAATCACAGGCGACCGATGTCTGTCAACACATTAGGTAAAAAAATCTTATAACCGTCGTGACTCGACCACTCCTGTGAGTCCCCGTGTCGCACTGACCTTGAGTTAGCCAATCAGAACGCAGTATTAGCCAATAAGAACGCAGTACCCCGTCTCCCTCGCTTACGTCGTACCTCAGCGACTTGACAGAATAATTTTCGTTAGTCAGATCGTGCATGAGGCGTCTAGTTATAAATGGTCGTTGGTAGATGTATTATGTGAACCGCATTAGGATTTTCACACAAAAATAAAAACAAAACAAATTTTGGGGGTGCCCCCCATACTTAGAATTGAAACTCAAAAATTTTTTTTCACCAAACCCATACGTGTGGGGTACAGTCACGAGTAATAGTATGTATACACTGAGCAGTTTTCAAAAGCGTTTTTCTGCTACTATACAATATAGTAGCAGAAAAACGCTTTTGAAAACTGCTCAGTGCAAACTTTTGCCTTTTCATTAGACTTCTATTTTGGAAGCCATACTATAACGATATTTCGTCTTATTTCAAAGTGGAAACCAGTAATTTGCGTTTGAATTTTGTTAAGTGTATCCATGTTATTGCTCGTGACTGTACCTATGGATAGGTCTTTAAAAATTATGTTGAGGTTACTAATATCATTTTTTTCTAAACTGAACAGTTTGCGCGAGAGACACTTCCAAAGTGGTAAAAAGTGTGTCCCCCCCCCGTAACTTCTAAAATAAGAGAATGATAAAACTAAAAAAAATATATAATGTAGACCTCAACCAAAACTACCAACGAAAATATGGTTTGGATGAGATACAGTTAGCAGTTTTTGAGATATAGTACATTTTCAAAAACCGCAAATATAACTTTGCCATTCATACAAATACTATGAAAAACAAAGTTATTTTTATTGTTTGTGTATATTACTTACTAATCTCAATATAATTATATCTCTAATCTATGTTTGCTGCTACGGAACCCTTTATGGGCGAGTCCAACTCGCACTTGGCCGGTTTTTTTTTCTGTCTACACGGTTTAAAGGAACCTAACTAAACCGAACCTCGGGGTGCCCTTGAAGTCGACCGTCTTCTTCTCGTTCAAAACCATAAAGTTGTTCAGCTGATATTTAGGTAGGAGTGTATGTGCCGGGGCACTGAGAATAAAAATGTCGTAAAAACGACTTGGGGCACCCCGACACGAACAGGTTAAGTTAGAAGGGGATGGCGGGGTCTGAAAGACTCGTGGTTTTTTTTTAAACCACTCAGAAGTAGGAGCACCGCGAAGTGGTGCTCCGTCGACGTTTGTATGTTATCACACATACCGTAACAGGGATATTAATTGTAGCTAAATATACCGTAGTTGAATTAACCATAGGTGTATTAAACGTAGGTGAATTAACCGTAGGTGTGTTAACCATAGGTGAATTAAACGTAGGTGAATTATCTATTAGGTATTTCGTACATTAGTTATAAAAAACTTATGTGAAACGACCATTAGTAATACCAACCGATAGGTCTTTTGACCGTAGTTATATCGGTAGTAGTTGAAATGAATGTAGTTATTTTGATACAGAACCAAATATTTATCGTATTTATTGTTTGTTCATTAGAGAAAATCAGTTCTACCAGTTGTCTCAATCCACAGTTTTCATATATCTGGATCTGGAAACCTAAATCATATTATAAAAATCATTTATGTCAGTTTCAATTCAAAAATTACATAAAACTTTTATACAAAAAGAAAAATACAAAAACCTCACTCAAAATCTACATGAATAATAATTGGTCGTAATAAATAATATTATTTTAGTTATAAAGTGTACTATTGATAATAATCAGTTGTATCATAGTAATTATCGACACTGTTTACAAATTGGTGCAGCACTATCGAGGTGCCTAGATTTCGTGGAATTGAACCTTTGGTTCGACACTCGGGACTTTCGCAGTGAACGTAATACATTGCGCGATCGCTCACGTAGTGCAAAACGCATCCATCTATAATGCAAGCAATATATTACTATTCGTCTTCTTGCGATTATTTCGGTTTTGTCTACAAACTTCATAATGCCAATGTTATAATTACAAATATCACAAGTATTTTAATGTTTTTGGACTTACCGGTGGAAAGAAATCCCTTCTCATGCTAAACTACACACTTGGCCTCTTTTCTGACACGTTATAATAGCGCAAGACGGCATAATTTAACTTTTTTGCGGAGCTTACGTACGCTGTCAAAACAAGAGCGCGATTGCAGACCGGTAAAGTAAATTTCGGTTGATATTGAGCGTCTGCTCATCTCCGTGGCGCGCGTGCCCCGCCCACAAGGCCCTTCTAACCTCCTTTATATGTTCTGTGACCACAACGACTCTTATACACCAACGGCGCGAACTGCCTTTGGATTTACGACGTCTAATTTAAACTATGTTTAGGCATTTAACACGTTAGGGCGTATAAACCATTTACAATTAACGACTATTTTACGCCCTGAGTTATTATAAATTATGGTCATTACATCACAATAAAACTATGAAAAAAAATATTCGGCTGTTACATTGTAAATTTACTTTTTTAAGAGGCTATTACCGAAATTTCTGGGTCGTATTACCTTTTTTGTGTGAATTTCTGCATTTCGTATATACAGATCGATAAGAAAAATGGTATATTTATAACTCAATTTGGCCAAAATGGTTTATACGACCTTTTTACCCAAAGGTATCGATGATCTGTACTAACAATCATGTAAAAGAAATATACATTTATCCATTGTGACTGATGTTTGATCGTTTTTTTTGTAGCTATGTACAATGTACATGAATCTTATGGAAAACAAAAATGGAACATCTTTTTGAATTACTTAATGTATTGTCATTTCCAGGTCTCGAAGACAAGGCATCAGCATGTGACATGCTCGTATGTTATGCACGCGAGCTTAAAGAAGAATTTGCGGAATACGCCGAAGACGTCGTCAAACTAATGGTGCCTATGCTGAAGTTCTACTTCCACGATAATGTTCGTACGGCCGCGGCCGAATCTCTGCCGTACTTGCTGGAGTGTGCGCGCATCCGCGGCCCGCAGTACATCCAGGGCATGTGGGCGTACATCTTGCCAGAGTTGCTCAAGGCCATCGACTCTGAACCAGAGCAAGAGGTGCAAGTTGAGCTGCTCAACAGTCTCGCTAAGGTTTGTACAGGCATATTTCTAAACAAGCATGCAGCGTAAAATCGTCTACTTACGCTATAATTTATTTCATTCTTGTGATTCTAGTGTATTGAGCTGTTGGGAGGTGGTTGTCTCCCAGACGAAATGATGGCCGAAGTGCTGCGCATACTCAACAAGCTACTTACAGAACATTTCGAACGTGCTACTGAGCGACGTCAAAAGCGCGCCGACGAAGATTACGATGAGGTGAGCCCGATATATCAGAAAATTCATTAATCAGAATCAGGATTTTATTTGCTCTAAATGAAGGGTATAAAATGAATAATGTGATACGAAAAATTACAGGTAGTAGAAGAGCAGCTAGCGGACGAGGATAACGAGGATGTGTACGGACTATCCCGCGTGGCCGACGTACTGCACGCGCTCATGTCGGCGTACCGCGAGGCCTTCTTCCCGCACCTCGACAGTCTGCTGCCGCACCTCGTGCAGCTGCTGGCTCCCGGCCGGCCCTATTCCGACCGCCAGTGGGCTATATGCATTTTTGACGACGTCATTGAATTTGGAGGCAAGTTGTGCTTTGATCCTACTCAACACCAGCATTCCCAGGGTCATATCCAAAGTATCGAATCAAATCATTTATTTCAAGACAAAAAATGAAATAGGTAATATAAAAATAGTTATGGTGCTACAGTCCTAGTCACAAGACAAAAACTGTGAAAGTACTGTAGGTGCTCATTCCAAAGCGTAGATCTCTATGGAGAAGAATGAGCAAGAAACTCCATGGACACTCTTTTTCAATTGCCAAAATTATAACAGAATCTTTGTTACATCATTCATCTTGGGATGGTACATTATGTGAGAACGATGTAGCAAGTAAAAAAGTGCCCATATGAAAATATAAAATAGACAATTCAAGAGAATTATAAATAATTAAAATAGACCGTGGCAGTTAAGAGATGACCAGTCACGACTGACGGCGCCCGTTCACGAACATGACGCATGTATCAGTAGTATTCAGCTCAACCATTTTGAAGGGAACTAAATGATCCGACACGCGCCACCGTCAGGGAGACATTTGAGTGAGCATGACATATTCTCAACCACCAGGGTAATTCAAGTCAATAAATGACGTGGGTATCTAATCATTGAAAGCTCTGCAGTACATAGTACTCACACAAAACTTGCTATTAAACTATATAATAGTAGAAAGATTGAGTCTATGCGAATGTCCTCAGGTCCCGCATGTATAAAGTACCAAGACATATTCCTGGAGCCGATGCTGGGCGGGCTGCGCTCGGCCGAGGCGGAGGTGCGGCAGGCGGCGGCGTACGGCTGCGGCGTGCTGGCTCAGTTCGGCGGCGCCGCCTTCGCGCCCGCCGCCGCGCGCGCCGCTCCTCTGCTGGCCGCGCTCGTCAGCGAGCCCAACTCGCGCGCACTAGAGAACGTCAACGCTACCGAGAATGCCATCTCCGCCGTCGCTAAAATCATCAAATATAACCACTCGCAGATCGACAGGGATGAAATGATTAGGCACTGGTCAGTATGCACCGCGGTTTAAACAATATCATTATTTATTAAACACAAAGTACTAAAAACAAATTTTCAATTCGACAGGCTCACGTGGTTGCCAGTAACAGAAGACACAGAAGAAGCGCCACACGTGTACTCTCTGCTGTGTGAACTAGCAGCAAGTGGGCACCCGGCGCTCGCGTCACCCGACGCTCCTAAACACGTTATTGCTACACTTGCAGAGGCATTCCTTAGAGACGCAGTACCATCGGACAACCCAGTTTATGCGCAGATGGTAGCTCTTGTCAGGCAAATACAGGTAGGCATCTTCGGCGACGTCATTTAAAATATATGTTTGTTAAGTTTGCAAAGCGCAGTGTCTCATCTCGCTCTTGTTGCAGAGCAATGCGGAGCTATTCAACGCCGTGCTGATGCAGCTGAGCAGCGAGCACAAGGAGGCGCTGCAGCTGGCGTTGTCCACATAGTGCTGTCTACGTCACATGTCAGCTACGTCACTCTCGGCACCTGCGCTCCTCCGTTGCCAGTCACGCTCGCCTCTTCACGTCCATTTCTCGCGCATCACTAAACATTGACCGCCTCTAAGCCAACTATTACTATGTGTATAAAGTTGTATGTTGAAATGATTGAAAAATATATCTCTTTTTGTCATTTAGATGAGTTTTAACTGTTTCATAAAATGACTGATATCAGATAAATTATAATATTTGTAACTGTATTTAATGAGTTCTTCTTTCCTTTCGAGGATTATTTTTCTTCGATCTCACTAAGGGCTGATTTTTCAATAGTCAGATAACTTTTATCTGAGGAATAAAAATAGCGGTTTGACAACTTATCTTTAGATATGTCAAATCGCTATTTTTATTCCAGTTATCTGGACTATTGAAAAATCAGCCCTAAGCAAAATATCAGTTGGGCTAGCATATATTACTGTGATATATTTTTAAACTAATTTCTGAATTACTTCATGCTTGAGCCATAAAAGTGTTAGTACCTCTTTGAGCATTATTCATTGTCTTTATATGTAGTTGTTTTTCGTATTTTGTAAGCAACCATAAGGCGCCATCTTCACGAGCGAGAGAATCGCGGCGAGTCCGTGCTTCTATCATCGGAGAATCTCCACGTACGAGCGATTATTCCGCCAGCGTATCTTCACGACTCGCAACGGATATAGTTTTGGGGGATGGCGGGGTCTGAAAGACCTCGCCATCCCCTTCGTGTTAGGTTACTTTGGACCTTTCGAGGTAGCGGTTAGGTTACTTTAAAAACCTTGCTCACAGAAATAGGAATGGTCAACAAATTGACCAAGGATGCAAGAGCGAGCGAAGCGAGCTCGGGACTGGGGGCACACCGACTCGGACAGGTTAGATTCGAGTTAGGTTATTTTAAACCTTGCTTACAGAATTAGGCGGGGCTCCGTTGAACCACCTTAGTGGTAATATAACTCAGGATGCGACAGCGAGCAAAGTGTGTCTTTCTTGGGGCACCCCGACTCGGACAGGTTTCGTTCTTCTCACATGGGATTTTTTGTAAAATTATGAATGAAAATACGTAATTCAAAAATTAAAATACATTATTAATTTTTATATATAAAACAAATTATTATAATTGAAAAGAAAATATTCTTATTCAAAAGAAAATCTTTTATTGAAAAGTTAAGAATCATAATAAACTTCTCTCTCACGGGCAATTAAAAGTATTTAATCGTCTTGTAAAGAAATTTGGACAAGGCGTTTTAAAAGCATATTTTCTCTGACAAGCGATTAAAGGAGTTGGCTAAATGACTGCCCCAGTCATCTATATGACTTTCACATTAACTCGTAGTATTTAAAAATTCATTAATGAATTGTTTAGTGTTTAATAATTTCCTAATACTTATATAAACTGTTAAACATAAAAAAGTATCTGAATTGCTTTCTGTGCATTTTTTATTGACATGACAAGGCCACGATGAAATAATGTAGACTAGGGAAGGGTCATAAAGCTTTTCCAGATTGTCAAAATGAAACTGTACTTAATCGATTTTCACTAACGGGATTCAAAACGATTTCTTTTCTGAAATAATTAAGTAATGGCGTTGAAAATGCAAGTTTTTGGCGGGAATCGATAGAGTTCAATTCAGTGTCCTATTTAGTTTTTTGTTTTTACGTTACACGTTTTGATTCGGAAAACGAATTACCGTGACCCCGGAACATAAAGGGCTGTTGAAGAACACCGTAGATTTAGACTCATTTGACGATTTTACAACGTAAAGAAAAAGTGATTCGTCCACGAAACTCAACTTTTTTTTTTTTTTTTAAACTTCTGAATGTGCTTCTTCGTTTAATCTTAGTTCATATTTTTTGTCGAATAATATTAACTGAAGTGTTATCAAACTACTTTCTAACCAATCGATTCTTTTATCGATTCTGTGAACTTTGAGTTCGGTCCCATCTTTAAGAAAAAAAAAACAAACGTCAGATGTCATTTGAACGCTCTGCCGTTTAATTGTTCGTTGTAATTCTTTATTTTGGCTTTTTCTTCACCCCCGCTTGTTTATTGGACTTTCTGTTTGCTTATACCTATCGACCTATCGCCACTCAACACGGACTTGCATTCAATTCATCATGCAATAAATAAACTGTGGTATACCCACGCAAAGATTGCGGCGGCATAGCAAGCAAGCAATGAAGACGTCATTGCTTGCTGTTCTACTCACCATCGTATCACGATGGTTAACAATAGAGGTTCTGGCGATGCTCGGCCCAAACCCAATCCCCACACTGTGTCCTCGCAGTGGCGACACGCTTTTATTTTCCGCCCAATCCAACACAAGAACCTCCTAAAACATCCGTGTCCCGTGAGGACCTACGTCAGGCGGAAGATGAGGACGCCGCGGCCCCGATTGCGTTCCCAACAGATTGGTTGCCTTAGATGTCATAATATTTAGATGTATAGGTAAACAGTAAAGTTAATTCATGTAGGTACTAAAGTAATTACGTTTTTTCTAGGTTCCAAGGAATGCCAACATTTGTCTTGTCATCCTTGTCATGAACTGCTGAATTCAGGAGCAACTTGTGAAGTTCCTATGGCAAAATTCGGTCACGCAACGGTGTGCATAACTTGTGGCAGTTCTGTGAGAAGTTTAGATCGCCATGCAGTAGACAGAAACAATTCAAAGTTGAAGAATTTTACAACATCACACCCAGATTTAAATCACGTGAATAAAATGACATTTAAACATTCAACAGTCTTTCGCGTCGTACGTTTTAAGACTGTGATTTATATCAATCACAGATTATCGAATACCTAAATATAGTACTATTTTTCTTGTTTCACTTCGAAATAATTAAATGTATTTTGAGCTAATTAAAGTGTTCAATAACTACTCGTAGTTCAGAAAAGATTTATCAATCACGACATGCTTTGCAATATGAAGTCCCCTGGCACGTTTATTTGTCAGCCTGTCTTCACCGATATAACTAACAGATTTTGATGGGGTTAACACTAGTAGATAGATTAGTTCTTCTTGTGTGGATGCAATGTTAGCATTATTTGCAGTTTTTATAGTACTTTTAATGATAGGTGTTCACGTTTTTTTTTCAAGATTGCGAAGAAATGACAACTTGTTGAACCTTTTTTTATGTGAAATATTAATATTGAGCTATTCATCGTTATACAGTGCTAGGTCCAATGTCTATAAGTGGCTGGATTCTTGTACATACTTCAATTTAGCCAACTCCTTTTCGGAATTCTAATTAATCGGAACTTCAATAATCGGATATTTTTGATATTCGGTCTATTGAAACTCGGTATTCTGAAAATAGTAATTATAAACGTTAGGAATACTGAAATTTCGGAATTATGAAAATAGAAATAATGATCATTTGGACTTTGTTATATTAGGAATTTTGAACTTCGTAGTTATGAATTTCGGATTAAAGTTTTTTGTATTATCGTAGTGTACCCGTACTGTACTTGTACCTAAATATGAATTTGACATCTTTCTTACCGTTTTTCTGTATTCAACCTCCATATAGAAAACTCCATTATTCTTTATTGTACACACATAATATAATTAAAATAACATTTCACATAAGGGTAAGTTATATAAAAAGGCGAGCTCAACCCACAAACTTCCCCTTGGATACTCAGGCACCATTCTGCAATATTTGCTCTCGTTTTAGAAGCTGATGTTATCTTTTCTGTATAGAGCTCAACATGTCGAACGTTTTACAAAAAGATTTTTACTGAGCAACCTTATAGTTTTAGAGAGAAAAAATGCTAATGTTAAAAAAAAAACAACAAAAAATTACTTAAAAAAAAATTACTTGAAAAATTACAATATCTATTATTAAGAATCACGAAATTTATTTAACCGAAAGTCGTATATCCGATTTCTTAGTTTTCCGATTTTCACATATTCGAAAAATGTAATGCTCGATGAGATCTCATTCCGAAAAACGAAATTCCGATTTTCAATATTCCGAATAAACTGTTTTTTTTCGGAATATTGAAAATCGGTAATTCGTTTCTCATTCTACAAAGTCAGTGCCAGAAACGAATTGCTGCAAAACCGGCTCCACGTAGTTTTGTCTACCGTACTGCTAGAGAGTTATTTAAGCCTGTGTAGGCGCGGAGTGGCGAGGCGTATCCTCTGGACTTTGACTGTTTGCCTTCAGGATTGTTATTGCTATTAGGAGAACTTAGGATCCATGAGCGAGCGAAGCGAGCTCGGGACTGGGGGCACCCCGACTCGGACAGGTTAATTCGAATTTTGAACCATTCGGAATTATGAAAATCGGTATTTGAAATTCGTATTTATGAATTTCGGAATAAAGTTTTTCGTATTATCGTAGTGTACCCATTGACGATATCGCTCACAGATCTGCTCGATATTGAATTGCATGTGTCCTAATGACAATGCATATTGTTTCTGTCAGGGGCGTAGCTACCGCCGTATCTGCCGTATCAATTATACGGGGCCCCCAACGTGCGTAAACAAAAATTAATAAAAATTTAATGATTTATTAAATAAAATAGGTATTTAGTAATACCTAGTAATATTGTTCTAATATCTAGTAATACTGTTTTAAGCACGAGATTGTCTTATATTAGAAATCCCGGGAAGATCCATAATATTAATATCCGCATTTCGATGAAAGTATTAAAATAACTCTACCTGATTCCGACCTCTGGAGTCTGGACTGATCAGTCGCATCTTGAATTTTTTTGATGACATTTGTCCAATTTTTTGTTTATATTTCGGCGTAGATACAGAGAAATGCATTTTTTTTCTTGAGTGATAAACATTTACCCTACCTAAGGGCCCCCAAACAAATTTTTATACGGGGCCCCGCCAAGGCACGCTACGCCTCTGGTTTCTGTGTTCGAAATTCGATTGCGCAACTACTCGTCACTGGCGACATCTTTTGTCTTTTGTTTGCAGCGCCTTTATGTCGTAGTAGTAAGGTGGATTATCGTAGTTTACGGTCGAATTGCATCGCATCGCTCCATTAGTAAGTACGTGCGACTTAAATCGGCATCGACTCGATATCGCACGAATCGCGTCGCGTCGCATCGCGCCATGCATGAGTATAGTCCTTAGTGTTTACAAAAAAGCCGCCATTTAAAATTCATACGTCAAATTCAGTGTTGTCAGAATAATTATGTAATTACTACCACGTAGTCATACAATAAATAAAACTTTACAAAAAAATCTATTTTCTATGTATTATAAAATTATGGTAAAATACATTTTTAAGCAATCTCACAAACTTATTTTATATGTAGCTTAAAAATAACAAAACAAATAAATTAAGTAAGCCCCAAACTATAAAATTTTCTACCATTTCTACCAATGCTTATCTCCTGGCAATTGTGAAAAGGAGATAGCGACCTTCAAAGTTAACCTCTCATTTCTCTCGTTAGTTTTGCCAGACAAAAAATGAAATCCAAAAAGTGAGAAATAAGATTCATTTTGGTGTGGCAAAAAACTTGAAGAGCGCGATCTAGATTATTATAGTATATCTATGTTTGACCATGTTTAACACATTGTAATTTTTTGATTTTGCAACACTGATGTGAATGTCAGTGTCACAAACAATCGGGGATTCGGGGCATCCGGCATATATTATGGTATGGGGCAATCGTTTCCTTTAGGTCTGTCAAAGTCGAGTGTCGTAACATTAAATTTACTATAACCGCTCTGAACTTTCGTTTCAAAATTACTGTATTGAATACTAAATACAAAAACAACAAAATGTAAATTTTGTTTGTAGAAAAATCAACACTTCGTCATATTGAGTTCTTAATTTTTTTTTAGTCTGCGATTCATAACCGTAAATCGAATAGGTGGCCTGCCGCTTGCACGAGCTTAGGCAGTCGAGTCGTCAGAAAGAGTTAGAAGGGAGATTACAGTTAACTTCTTCCTAAAAAGTTTTCAAAAAGTGTTCCCTATTGCTGAGTTCTCAAGTGCAAAATAAGAGAGAAGCCCGTTACGCCGGCAGGCAATGTAATAATGTCCCGCAAGAGGTCCCGGCTCAGCAGCGAAGAAGAAATGAGTTCTAAATTATCTGAAGGAGGAAGTGCTGAGGTGCAGAATGGCAGTGAGACCAGTATAGTCAGCGGCACCAGCCAGACGAAGGTAGATGATTTACAGGTTAGTATTATACACAATGCTATCACCACAATATAAGCATTTACGGAGATTCTATTAAGACAGCAGCTAATAATACAAAGTATATCCATAACAGTGTGTATGTATAGCTTATGCAACTGCAGTACATAGAGTTACAAACCATTCGAGTAAAATTGCCATAAATTGTTCTCATACTGTGAAAGAGGCAAGTAACTACATTATCTGACCACACTCAAATCTGTACCGTCTGTGTACACAATATGGTTGAATTTGGGGCTAAACATTCCATTATGGACCGTTGATTTGGAAGTTCATATTTTTTTTGTAGATAGTACTCATAAATAGAAAGCTTTTTATAAATTTTCAAGTTTCGGACGTTCACAGTTTACGAGATTAATTTGTTCAAAGTTTCCATACAAATTGGAAAATAGCACTCCATTTTTGTCATGGTAGATGTCAAAGTTGACATTTCACGTTCCGTTGACGACTTCGAGGTGTATTATATTCAATTTATGTCACGTTTTACTTAAATATAATTTTATATACGATATACTAATTTGGTGTGTAATAAGTTTGCACAAATAATTGTTGTATTATGCAATTACATTAACTTTTTTACTCACAAATTAACGAATTTTTGTGTTTACATTAGGTGGAACGAAACCTGTAGCGACGCCATTTTGTTTTAGAGCGTCTTTATTTTTATCTGTCAGTCATCGTTTTTTGTCCTTGACTCCTTGCAGTTGAGATCGTTTTACGTGTCTTATTGAGTGCAAGAGCGAGCGAAGCGAGCTCGGGACTTAGGGCACCCCGACTCGGACAGGTTAGGTTAGAAGGGGATGGCGGGGTCGTGTGAGCGAGCGAAGCGAGCGAATAGACCCCGCCATCCCCTTCGTGGTTATTTTTTTATAAACCACCCAGAAGTAGGAGCCCCGCGCAGCGGGGCTCCGTCGACCTGGCTCCCCCCCACTCTTTCCTTCAATAAATCAGGTTTATAATGTCCAAAACATTACGAAAGTCCGGAAAACTAACCTCAAAATTCATTCTAACCTAAAAACTTCAAGCATGGATATCTCCATAACTATGGGCCTCCGAGATGTGGGGATGGTGCAGGGGGGCAGCCCACACCTCCCCCCCTCTCCCCCCACCCTCACCCTTCCATAAATCAATGGTCCATAATGGAATTTTTAACCGAATTTGGTACAGGCTAAAATGCTCTAAGCAACCTTCACACTGTATTTTAATGTGTCTGGTATACATATCTCCATTGGAAGAGTGATGATGATTCACTGTAACTGTTATGTATGAGTAATAATGTTGTGAACGGATTTTTAGAAGAACTTATAATTTTTATGATGATGATTCTTATTATGAATAACTGTTTCTGTTCAATAACTCTTAAACATAGTCACAACTATCCATCAAATATTGTTATTTTATACAGTATAATATTAATGGCAAGAATTGCTATTCAGTAATAATCAGCGATAGGATTACAGTTAAAATGCAAGTCCATTATGCATTCTGTAAAGTGGATCAGTGCTCTATCAGTTCATTGCTCCAGAAACCTTATGACATAATTAGACAGTGGACAGAAGCTGGCTGAAGTTAATCTAATATTTAAAACATTAATTTGTCCACATTATGTGACAACCACTGGCTCCACAGTGTAACCTGAAATCCTAGTTAAAAGTCATGTAAGCCCCAATTAGCATTAAGTTATTGCTTACTTAACAACTGGCCCGCTCTTCACATGAGTATGAGTTTTAAAATAAAATTAAGCCCATTTTAATTGCTAATAAATTATTAAAAGTAAGTAAAAGAGTTTAAAATATTGCTTAATGATTATTTTAGTTTTTGTATTACAAATGCAAATTTTCTCTTAATAAATATCTTAAACTATTGGGTATAGATAAAGATCAAAATCTCAAATTAAATTAAAACAAGAGAACCTTGACAGTGTCACTGTCACTCCTTAAAATATCATGATTACTGGACATGTTTTCACATTTCCTCAATAGATAAATAAACAAAATAAAAGCTGAATAAATTCCCCATAAGTTTTATTTAGTGAGCATTTCGATATCTTGTATAGTTTTCGAGGTATCTGCTCTTGAATATCTGTAATTTGGGAAAAATCATTTTTACCTTTTCACATTAGAAAAGTTGTATTTGATATCGCCAAAGATCCAGAAAGCAGCAGAAGTTTTTTCAGACCCTTCCCTCACCACCTACGATGAACACAGCCAGATGAAACCTGCATGTTGAGCTGGTATGGGACTCCAGGTAAAGAAGTCTCCCTCAATGCCCCCAAGTATAAGTAGTTCTTTAAGTCGGTAGCCACCATCAAGCTTGATATCTCTTATCTTCCTCCCACCAGTAAAAAATTGCTCAGAAACTCATTTTAGTTTTTATTAGGTACATCTACAACTTAAGTCGCATTTCGTTAGATTTGAGTTGTTTCATTAGATTTGACCCACTTCTGTCGCCCAAATGTTATCCTTGTCATATAATGAAATTATCCTAACATGACACTAAACGAAATAGAATCATAAAAAAAAAAAAAAATTCGTTCATACAATTTGTTTGAAAAAAAAACATTTTGCTATACTATATTTGACCAACTTCCGCCGTCCTGATTATTTTATTCCAATATCATAAAATGATCCTTACCTGAATGAGAGTCGAACGTCATTAAAAAAAAATTGAGAAACTCGTTTTTATGGACAACTCACACTTGACCAAAAAATTAAATAATTATGCCAAAATTGTTTACATAAAAAAAAGCTAAGGACCCTTTTTTTTGCGTGTTAAAATCATCAAATGAGTGGTGCCCAGGGTGGGGCGGGAGGGACTGTCAGACTTGTACTGACTAAAATCCACGGTGTTCCTTCAATAGCCCTTTACGTACCAGGGTCACGGTTACCAGGTGAGACAGTCCCGCGTCCCCGGCAGGCTTTGGCCCTCTTAGGGAGCCCCGTCAGATTGCTGACAGCTCTTTGAGGCGCGCGTAGAACACAACGCGCCGGTCGACCTAGCTAAGGTTCCTAAGATAGTTTTTCTGTAGCTCTTAGGATGCGGATTTCTCCCTATTGGTCAACTTAGAAGCATGACCCTGAACGTGTACCCAATAATTATAATCTAGAATGAGTTTCTGAGCAATTTTTAGGGTTCCGTAGTCAAATGGCAAAAACGGAACCCTTATAGATTCGTCATGTCTGTCCGTCCGTATGTCACAGCCACTTTTATTCGAAAGTATGAGAGCTATCCTGTGGAAACTTGGTAAGTAGATGTCTTATGTAAACCGCATTAGGATTTTCACACAAAAACAAAACAAATTTTGGGGGTTCCCCCCCATACTTTGAATTGGAACTCAATTTTTTTTTTCATCAAACCCATACGTGTGGGGTATCTATGGATAGGTCTTTAAAAATGATATTGAGGTTACTAATATCGTTTTTTTTTTTATCTAAACTGAACAGTTTGCGCGAGAGACACTTCCAAAGTGGTAAAATGTGTCCCCCCCCCTGTAACTTCTAAAATAAGAGAATGATAAAACTAAAAAATATATAATGTAGACCTTAACAAAAACTTCCAGCGAAAATTGGTTTGGATGAGATATAGTTAGCAGTTTTTGAGATATAGTACATTTTCAAAAACCGCAAATATAACTTTGCCATTCATACAAACACTATGAAAAACAAAGTTATTTTTATTGTTTGTGTATATTACTTACTAATCTCATCTCAATATAATTATATCCCTAATCTATGCTTGCTACCACGTCCCTTCTTGGGCGAGTCCAACTCGCACTTGGCCGGTTTTTACTGCTCCCTCGGTGAGAGGAAGACAAGAGATATCAAGCTTGATGGTGGCCACCGAATTCAAGAATTACTAATTATACCTGTGGGCATTGGAAGAGACCCCTTTAGCTGGAGGTTCACATCACCTCAAAAGTTTCACTTGGGTTTGTTCATTGTAGGTGGTTAAGGGAGGGTCTGACAAGACTGCTGCTGTTTTCTGGATCTTTGGCGATAACAAATACAACTTTCCAAATGTGAAAAGGTAAAAATGATTTCTCCCAAATTACAGACATTCAAGAGCATACCTACCTCGAAAACTATACAAGATATCGAAATGCTCATTGAACAAAACTTACGGGAAAATTCAGCTTTTATTTCGTTTATACATGCTATGCCGCTACGACGCAAGGTTTCCGAGATACCTACCTATAAGCAAAAAACCAAAAAGTGGTACCTTCAAACCCCCCCTTCCCCATAGCTCAAGGGCTCATAACTAGTCCAAACAAAGTTGCGTAGACTGCGTAGTCAAAAATTGTGTTCCAAGACTTTCCCTCTGTACCTTTTTTTGAGCATTCGTTGACTGGGCTAGTTGTTATCTACACATATTGTATTTTCAGTTTGCAGAGATATAATAAAAATGAAAGCTAAATGAATCAATAGTTCGGGCTCGCCGCCAACTATGTGACGTGGCGTGATTCCTGACCGCGCTACTCTGACTACCTTACCTACGCCGCGTGCCGCTCGCGCTCTACGCTGCACATACTAATACGCTAGTTGACTAGCTAACCAGCTATACTAGCCAACAATCCAACTGCCAATTATAATTTACAATACCATAAATAATCATGAATAGCCTCAGTAATCCAAAGCCGACCACCTACGTAATATTCTTTCTTGGATTTCCCATCGGCGAGTAGGTAACGGAAGCAGATTATAGTTTTTTTTTTAGGGTTCCGTACGTCCGAATACAAAAACGGAACCCTTATAGGATCACTCGTGTGTCCGTCTGTCTGTCGCTTACAGTCAATTATCTCCGAATCTACTAGAACGATTGGGTTGAAATTTGGTACACATATCAATTCCTGTGACCCAAGCACAGAGGTGTGACGTGAATAGATGAAATCTGTATGTGGGAGGTAATTTTTGGGGGGAAGGGGAAAATGAAAAAAAAGTTTTGAAAACTGCATCGTGTGACATATCAAATGAAATGTCTTGTTGAGACAATCTATGTATTTTTTTTGTAATTTTAAAACAAATATTTTCCAAGTTATTCAAGAAAATAGACGAAATTTGACCATTCCCCCTCCCCTCTTATCTCCGAAACTACTGAACCTAAAATTTTGAAAAAAATACAGTAATTAGTTTTCTACTTATAGATTATAGGAAAACCTATAAGAAGTCCATATCTGTATATGGGAGGTAATTTTTGGGGGGGAAGGGGAAAATTAAAAAAAAATATTTGAAATCTGCATAGTGTGACATACCAAATGAAAGGTCTTGTTGAGACAATCTTAAATATATTTTTATTGTAATTTTAAAAGAAATAGTTTCCAAGTTATTCAAGAAAATAGACGAAATTTGACCATTCCCCCCCCCTTATCTCCGAAACTACTGAATCTAAAATTTTGAAAAAAATACAGAAATTAGTTTTCTACTTATAGATTATAGGATAACCTATAAGAAGTCCATATCTGTATATGGGAGGTAATTTTTGGGGGGGGAAGGGAAAAATTAAAAAAAAAATATTTGAAAACTGCATCGTGTGACATATCAAATGAAAGGTATTGTTGAGACAAACTTAAAAGTATTTTTTTTGTAATTTTAAAATAAATGGTTTCCAAGTTATTAAAAAAAAATAGACGAAGCTTGACCATTCCCCCCCCCCTTATCTCCGAAACTACTGAACCTAAAATTTTGAAAAAAATACAGGAATTAGTTTTCTACTTATAGATTATAGGATAACCTATAAGAAGTCCATACCTGTATATGGGAGGTAATTTTTGGGGGGGGAAGGGGAAAATTTAAAAAAAAAATATTTGAAAAGTGCATCGTGTGACATATCAAATGAAAGGTATTGTTGAGACAAACTTAAAAGTATTTTTTTTTGTAATTTTAAAATAAATGGTTTCCAAGTTATTCAAAAAAAACAGACGAAGCTTGACCATTCCTCCCCCCTTATCTCCGAAACTACTGAACCTAAAATTTTGAAAAAAATACAGGAATTAGTTTTCTACTTATAGATTATAGGATAACCTATAAGAAGTCCATATCTGTATATGGGAGGTAATTTTTGGGGTGGAAGTGGAAAATTAAAAAAACATTTTGAAAACTGCATCGTGTGACATATCAAATGAAAGGTCTTGTTGAGACAATCTTAAATATATTTTTTTTTGTAATTTTAAAATTAATAGTTTCCAAGTTATTCAAGAAAATAGACGAAATTTGACCATTCCCCCCCTTATCTCCGAAACTACTGAACCTATTTTTTTTTTTTAAATACAGAATTTAGTTTTCTACTTATAGATTATAGGAAAAACTATAAGAAGTCCATATCTGTATATGGGAGGTAATTTTCGCTATAAGAAGTCCATGATATTAAAATAACATGGTAAATCACTCAATATTGTGCGTACCAATTTGGGTCAGATTTAAAAAAAAACGTGATAGGTAACATCGTACGGAACCCTCTTCACGCGAGTCCAACTCGCACTTGGCCGGTTTTTTTTTTTAAGTCCCACGCTTTGTCGATTGCCAAATCCATTTCATAGGGTAGCAAACGAATCGTACACAATGAATAAAGTAAAGGTTTGTGCTCGCTGCTTCGCACAAGCGAGCACAAACCTTTACACTCGTGATTTCGTGATACGTATTTTCAAGTAGGTCTGCAACTTTATTCAACTCTTTTCTGTTTTTTCATCTGCGAATTGCAGTTACGTCACTACTACTAACAATAGGACAGAACGGTTCAGCTGTGCATGCTCTAATGAGTTCGGCAATGATAGGACGTGATAACACTGCATGAAACTACACAACTAAACTAGACACTAGTACTTACCTTACTAATATAATTTTGCTTAGGAGTAGTGTATCTTACAAAGGCTAATCGGCAATGGTAAAGCATATCAAATCGTAATTACAGTTGCGTAACGCACTTGACGAAATTATTTCCGCTTTATCGTCAGTTCGTCAGCCATCACGTCATGAAAGCGTGTCGTGTTCATGCTATGAACAAATTGATGCATCCTTGAACATTATGACCTCACTAAGAAACGACATTCCATAAACAAACTGCTTTAAGTTTATAGTATGATCGTGTTAATACTTACTGATCCTAACAGTTCTTCAAATTTTGCCACACACAGTACTTGACTTATGCTTGATTATTTCTGAATTTTTCCCAGTCAGTTAAAGTTAAAATCAACATTTCTCGTTAATGGCTTGCATCTTGGGTCCAGTAAGTTCACTTGCACTTGTCCCTTCACTGGTACCCAGGGTTGGAAAAAAAAAACAGTTTTTTTTTAAATTTTGTAAAACAAACTGTTCAAATTGTTTTAAACAAGTGTTTTTTTTTGTTTTTTTGTTTCGGTATTTTTTTTTTCAAATTAATTTGACTAAGGGTCGACGTCTTAACTTATAAATAAATTATATGTTTCATTTCTAGACTAGATATTTTCGAATTCGCTGTTTGTAATGAAATATTTACAAAAAAATATCAATGAAAAAAAAAAACATAACTGTTTTTTTTTCTAATGTTTTGAAGTATTATTTCATTACAATGCCAATAAAAGTTAAAAAATGTGACATAGCAGGGGCATACACTCAGATTATTTAATGTCAAGCTATGAAGACCCCTGAATATTAGTTTATTTTCATTTTACAGGCATTCATCCGCCATGAAAAGTAGTTAAAACCTGTAATAAAAAAACACTGTTTAATTTCAAACTGTTTTAAACACTGTTTAAAACAGGTTTTTTAAAACAACTTGTTTTAAACATGCCAACCCTGCTGGTACCCTCCTTTAGATTTGAACATTTCTCGTTGATGGCTTGCATCTTCGGTCGAGTAAGTACACTTGCACTTGTCCCTTCACTGGTACCCTCCTTTAGATTTGAACATGGGACAGCTGTCACATCTATCATTGCACAGTCGTAAATACCTGAGACCCAAAACCATTTATCAGTTCAAAATGTAGACCTACGAGTATTATTGGCTTCGAGCTATCTGCAATGAAATCATTTGAGTATGTCAGTGTTGGCAAGCTAGCACACTGCTATTCACACTTCTCCGAGACATTCGCCTGGCGAATTGGCGCCCACCACTCGGTCAGTGGGGCGGTCGTTGCCTCCGTGTCTCACTAGTGAGGGCAACCTATTTTCTATTTATGTATATAGAAAACAGGTGATGTATGACTAAGATCATCTTTACTAAAGCCGTTATTACTACACTAACTAAATGTGACTTTGATCTCGTCACACGTGTCGTTGTTTACTTATGCTATTGCTATCAAACAGCCGATGTAAACTTTGAAGTTTGAACTGCAAAAATACATGGATTTTGAGTCATACCATTTTATCAACTAAGACAATATGACTAAACTGAATGTTCACGTGTATGTTTATGACTGTCTTATCTTATACATATTGTATAACAGCAATTTAGAAATAGGCCTGATGTCCTTTATTTGTAGCCTGTGTGCATCTATAGAAGGTGACTTTGAAGGTATTATTTTTAAACGCTTGTTTATGACCATGTGAAAACAAAAAACAAATTGGTAGTAAATTAACAACATGTTTACTGAACACGTGCTATATGTGTTGATGAGAAAACACTACAAGTACCTACTTATACAAATAAAAATTCTAATGATTCAAAGCACAATACCTTGAGAGATGCTTAAATCATCCAAGACACGATATAAATGAGGAATCTAATTTTGGTAACGTCAGGCAGACTGTCTCTGTAAAATATTATACGGAGTTTAAAAGGCGTACTCCGTCAAGGTTGCTAACTTTTAAAACAGCCGAGGAGGAGGTTGTTTCATCAGAAATCTTGGGTTGACCGCACGCGCATGAGGCGTGCAAATGCAAATGACAAATACTGGAATTTCGGGTGGTCCAAACTCGAATCGAAATTAATCTGTACTGTACTGATGTAGGTGACTAGTATTTACTTTGAAATATTATACTCAATAGATAACTGGCTGTTGCCGCAATTCTACTTGTAAGTACATCGAGTGCCAACGATTGTTAACACCACTTAGTCAAGCTTTTTAGCAGCTTCTAACATCTGACAAAATAACACATTCTTGTAGTTGTAGACCTCAAATAGAAATTGGCTCGCCGACTGAAAAGATTATTTGCGAGCAATCTAAAAGCCACAGTCTCTGCAATAATTGAAACGAGGAAGTTATATTTCATCCAAGTCACGTAGGTACGTTCACGTGTAAAAGGTACTCGTACATAAAGTACTTACTGTGTCCTGCAATACAGCTCTTACTGCACCAATAAGTACTGTCATTATACGCAGGATGTAAATGTTTTAAAAATAGACCGCAGTATTTGGCTGGCCGTCTGTTTGTCAATTTGTTGTCAGAAGTATTTCAAAATTGTGTGTGCAAGCGCAGTATTGATTGGTCAAGAATTGCATAGCTCCCATTGATGCTGTTCAGATGATAGATAATACTGAATCAGTGAACGATGCACTCGCAGCTCGTGCGCTCGGTGCTCAAAAATAAGAGGCATGCTGGAATGTAGAGCAAGGACACGTTGTCACACCATGTCATACTATAATACATTAAACACGTAATGAACGTAAATGATAGCGTGTTTCTAAACGTGAAAATGACATTGCATGTGAAATTAAATTCCGTAAAATTTAGAACAGGTTTTGTTGCTTACCAACTGCGGATTTATTCCAGGGGTCACAAACAAAGGCTTCGTTCTGGTTTACCAGGTTATTCAACATCCTGTAATAATATCCATAGTAATTAACGTAATGTTATCAGTATCACACACATTCCTAGCTGTTAATAGGGCTGTCAACATTCCTGGAACTTAGACGTGCCTTCAGCCCCACAGCAATCAACAAATTAAAATGTGTCATCACTGCTACTGTGAAGACGTGTTGATATCGTATTATAATTATGTACTTGCATGTTATCAACATCGTACGATGTTGTGATAAATGTTTATAAACGGATATTTAATTAGTAATTCATTATTACGCAAACGATTTGAGCTTATTTTTATGGCCTGATCTCTACTTTCATCGATGTCATCTGGAGTGGCAACATTGCCCCGACAGGCTGATGAAATATTGTCTGTAAGCTGCTTGGGGTGCAATATTACAACAAGGTTACATTTAAGATAACCTTAGCGTTACATAAATGTTCACCCCCAAAGTTAATGTCGAAATATCTGCTTTCCTTAGTAGATAACTACTGACTTTCTTAACTTGAGTAAACAAGAGAAAATGTGTATTCTGTAAAAAAATTGAGAGATGTTTGTTGTTTGTTCAGATGAGAGTTTTGTAAAACAGACAGCAGCTATAGCGCGAGTTACATTCCGGCCATCTGGACTGGAATGTGTGCATTGCACAGTGCGATTATTTGCTAGGGTCTTCGATGTCGCTTGTCGGCTCCTAAAGTGAAGTCCCCGCTCGGGCGCTCGGGGCTACTCGTGGAGCGTCGCGTGTCTGCCGAGCCTCCACGTCGGCGTCGCGCCACCCGGCATCGACCGCCCCCCGCGCCCGCGTCTGCCCCGCTCGCATCGTCCACTCGCATCCATTCCTCACGCCGACTCCGTGCTTCATATCGGTTTAGTCACTCGTATAGTTTCGTGGAGTTCGCGTGTTCCGTTGTTTACTTAAAATACCGGTTACAAAATACATAGCCCGAAACATACGATCACTGAAAAAGCTAAATTGACACTTGTCATTTTGTCAATCTTCACTCAGATTTGAAGTTAGTTTATTTTGGAAAATAACTTTTTTATTTCTAGAGATATTTTCAAGAACTAAAATTTTATATAGGTAGTTATGCGAGTTCCTGTTTGATAGCTTTAATATTTTTCACAAACGGACAAGTTATTAAGTTGAAAGACATTATAGAATAGTTGATGATGTCAGCGTTGACAATAACCACAACGCTCACGAACGGGCACGGCCATGTGAACGGTCAGCTGGAGACTCCCCTCAACGGATACAGAAAAAACGGATTTGTCAAACAGGAAATCAAAGATCACAAAGTAAGTACTTCTGTATAATCCTAGACTTCTTTATTTGTCGGCTTAACCGATTTCTTTTGTGACATTTCGCTAAAAAAGCTCAATGTTTACATTGTCACAGTCTGAGTTATTTACCAGTCCTCTTCTAGATCAGAGAAACAAGGAGTCAAATAAATCAGTTAAATATAACGTGTGAAATGGAAACCTTGTGAACAGACAACTCTTAGACGAACAGACCACATTGTTTGCTCAAGTATGAGTGAAAGTTACAGCTACCCACAGAAGGTTGTCTATGTTTGACTACTCTATAGAAAGTTCGTAAATAAATTCTTGCATAAATAATGTAAAATGCATACGAAAATAATTAATTAGTAGAAAAATAATTGTGTGAGTGAGCTGGCTGTAACAAAACTACTTGATTTTTTTTAATACTCAGTATTACTATGTACCTAATATAGAATTTCATTATCTGTCTCATTAGCAGACACAAAACAAATACATTACCGCATTCAAGACACTTTTATACTATTTTCTAAATTCAGCATTACCTTCGAACTGTAAGCTCATATTATATCAGAAGAAGACTTCTTTTCTCCTGCAACAGGAAAAGTTTTCCAAAACTAAATGCAGCTATTATATTCAGTGGTATTTAGTTAGGCGATTCCAGTCGTACGGTACTATCAAGGTTTTGAAAGCAATCCTATCTAATAAATTATTGAAGCAACCTGAAGTTTGAAAGTAACACTGCTGCACCGTTGACTGAAATGTCGAGCAACAATCTCAGTGTTGGTGTATGGAAAAGTAATGCAATATGGGAGTGTGTGCCTGGATATTACATAAACTAACATTATGGATGCTTCGAAGAAGACTCACTTAAGAAAACGTGGAAGGATGAAAAAAACAATAAAATAAAACTTGAGAATGAAGGCAATGAAATTTCTGGCATCACTAATCAGGTGACCAGAAAGGCATGCTGTTAATGATGATGTTGTCTATGTGAAAAACAGTTTTATAACTGTAACATTTGATGTACAATACCATAAATAAGAGTTTCTTTAGTAAACCTAACGACCATGATTTTGATGAAACCTATACTTATGGTCGATTGCTGTTAACGTACAATTATAATAATAGTAGTTGACTCCATCATTGCTGCCCAACTAAACAATTACGTAGGTGTTTTGATGTTCAGCGGTTACTGACTAGTCTCCGCGGAAACACCGTTATACGAATTTAGACTAGCATTTCAGTAATCGTTTCCAACGAGCTTCGATACGACATTCATATGAAGTCTTAAGTGTAATTTATATACAGTTTAATTACACACACTTGTGAGTTGCGTCACTCGCCACCAGCTAAACAAACATTTTCAACAGCAAATACGTATATTGTAGAATATTCAGGCGCAGGGATTCATTGAACCAGAAAGATAAACACTGAGGTTGCTTGAAAGGTGCTATATTCACGACACGAGTACACTTGTTGTTGTTCTTGAGGCTTGCGATTCCAGACTGCCGTTACATTCGACCGCGCTATATTTATACGCTCGACCGTAGACGGGGTGTGTGGGGGTGGATCGCCCCCACGCTATCCCTTCCTCTCGTCCGTCTACGCTCGGCGTTTACACACACATGTATAGCGCGGGGTATTTTGCCTATTGTTCTTTTGTTACATCGCTCTTTTGTTTAGAAAAACACCACGTTATATTTTTCGCCGTGGTATTTTACACTGTTCTACGCTACTCTTACATACTATTACAAATTTACACAAGACACACGAAACACTATCAAAATATCAATATCATATCTAAATTCTACGTTACAGAACTAAGGGAGGAGTAAAAAATACTTAGCAAATTAAAAGGTTTTATCAATCTTATATCTATACAATGCCTTACTTTCTAAGTACTTATTTACTATGTACAAGTGTTTTCTTAGGTTGCTGTGCTCCTTAACATCTCCACCCCCCGTATGAGGGTTCAACCGACCATACTTCCATCGGTCGGGAGCACAACAACCTTCACAACCGGTCTTCGTAGGACCCCATGGTTCGTTCGCACGTCGACCACTCTTATAATAGAGTCCGCACCCGGGAAAACACTTTGCACGATCCCTTTGGTCCACTGGTTTCGTGGCTTATTTTCGTCCACTAACACTACCACATCATTAACTTTCACGTTCGGCTCGTCAGCCGACCACTTGTTGCGTCGTTGGAGCGTCGGCAGGTACTCGCGTAGCCAGCGCCGCCAAAACAGGTCGGCCAGCGCGTTCACCCGGCGCCACATCCGCCGCGCGTCCTCGTCGCGGGCGTGGCCCCTCGTACACGGTGCATCTCCCGCGGCAGTGCCCAGCAGGAGATGATTCGGCGTGAGTACCACCGGTTGCTCGACGTCGCTGCTGACGTAGGTGAGTGGCCGGCTGTTTACGACCAGCTCGGCCTCTAGGAGGAGGGTGTAGAGGACCTCCTCACGGGGGGCGCGCTCGCGCAGGGTCGCCTTGAGCGCGTTTTTGATAGAGCGCACCAGTCTCTCCCAGCATCCGCCCATGTGTGGGGACGCCGGGGGGTTAAAGTGCCACGCGATGCCGCGGCCTGTAGCTTCGCTCGCCACTCGTGAGTGATCCATCTCACGGAGGGCAGCGCGTAGCTCGGTGTGCGCCCCGACGAAGTTGGTACCCCGGTCGGAGTACATGTCCGATGGTCGCCCGCGGCGCGCAATCAGGCGCCGCAGGGCAAGGATTGCAGAGTCGGCACTCAAGGATGATGCCAGTTCCAGGTGCACGGCGCGGGTGGCGAGGCACGTGAACAACACGCCCCACCTCTTCTCTCGCCGCCGTCCGATGGCCACCTCCATGGGGCCGAAGTAGTCGACCCCGCAGTGGACGAACGCTCGCCGTGTGACCTCCAGCCTGGAGATCGGTAGGTCACCCATCTTTGGTGCCCTTGGCTTCGCTTTCTCAATGCGGCAGCGCTGGCAGCTCGCCGTGACAGCTTTGACTGAGGACCGCAAGTTGGTGACCCAGTACAATTCACGGATGCTGTTCACGACGGCCTCTTGATTCGCGTGCAGCGCCGCCTCGTGGTGATGTCTGATGAGCCGGCGTGTGAGGTCGTGCCTCCCGTCCAGGATGACGGGGTGCCTCTCGCCGAAGCTCAGCTCGCTGCAGGCTCTCAGCCTGCCGCGCACTCGTAGGAGTCCATCCTCGTACAGCATCGGGTCCAGCGCGCGCAGCCTGCTGTCGGCTGGCAGCGCGCGGCCGGCTCTCAGGGCCACGATGTCCGATGCGTAGCATTCCGCCTGCGCTAGGCGAAGCAGGTGTACCCTCGCTTCATCGAGGTCCGCAGCTGTCACGGCACACGCCTGCCGTCGTTTACGGCAGCGCGCCACGAAGATAAGTACGCGCGCCATGACGTACAGCGCGCGCGTCCAGGTCGGCAGCCGGGCGTACGTCAGCACCGGCTCAGGTGGCGTGCTCGCAACGTGCACGCACTGCACCCGCTCCAGGTCTGCCTCTGCCACTCCGCTCACGTCGTTGCTCGCCGGCCACTGCTCCTGTGGACAGCGAAGAAACGGAGGGCCACTCAGCCACTCACTGCTGTTATTAGGCCAATCTAACCTGGTTGCCTTGTCTGCTGGGTTCTGCGCCGAGGGAACCCAGCGCCAGTCCGACCTCTTTGACCTGTTATCTATTTCAGCTAACCTATGAGATACGAAGCGTTGAAACTCTGTCGCTTCCGAATTTATCCATTTTAATACGGTTTTACTATCCGTCCATAAGTACTTACTCCGTATGGTGGCTCCTAGCTCCCTTTCGACGGTTTCCGCGAGTCTGCAGGCCAAAACGGCTGCCTGCAGCTCCAACCGTGGGATCGAGACCACCCTTTGAGGGGCCACCCTGGCCTTGCCTATTACAATCGCGACGTTTCTCTCCCCGGAGACGTCTACCCCGACTAGGTAGACTACCGCTGCGTACGCGGATTCGCTCGCGTCTCCGAAGGCGTGCAGCTCTAGGTGGTCTGTACACAACCCGTACCACCTAGGCACCGATACGCTCGCGAGGTGCTGCAAGTTGTTAAGCCAGTCGAACCAGCAGCGCGCCTCAGTTTCTTTCAACTGTTCATCCCAGCCGATGCCCGTGCTCCAGATCTTCTTCATTAAGATTCTGGACTGAATGACACACGGATATAAAAACCCTAGTGGGTCAAATATTGACATGATGAAACGGAGGAACTCTCGTTTCGTGGGTACCACCCGCCCTTCCGTGATCTCCTTCGGCAATCTCTTGAAGGACAGATCGAAGGCCAATTCGTCAGTGGTGGGTGACCACGTGAGTCCCAGCGTCCGTTCCACTCCGTCCTCCCCTTTATCCAGCGATACCTTGTCTGGCATCTCAGTGCGGAGCCTGTCGCGCAGCTCCTGAGAGTTTGTGACCCACCCCCGTATCACAAATCCGCCCTCGGCGTGGATGTGGGTCACGTCCTCAATCAGCTGACCGGCCTGCTCGACAGACCACGCACTATCGAGGTAATCGTCCATGTAGTGATTACTCCTGATCGCTGACACTGCATCGGGGTGACTTTCGACATATTTGCTCGCATTTTTATTTAATATATAAATTGCGGATGTAGGCGACGATACCGCACCGAATATCATCGAATTCATTTTAAATACTTCGGGTTCCCTGTCGCGGTCCTCTGCCCACAAAAACAGCTGCGCCCCGCGGTCTTGCTCCCGGACTCGAACCCGGAGAAACATGTCGGCAATATCCGCTGTGAACGCGACAGGGCCCAAACGAAATTTAAATAATACCCCTAATAATGGGTTCAGTAGGTCGGGTCCAGTCAAAAGGTGATCGTTTAGCGACGTACCTTCGTATTTCGCGGCGGCGTCGAACACTAAACGTAATTTGCCCGGCTTGTTGGGGTTAGTGACCCCAAAGTGGGGCAGGTACCACACGGGTTCTGATTCTATTTTACCGTCTACCTTGCTGGCGTACCCTTCCTTCAACAGTCGTTCTATTTGAGCTGTGTAAGCTTTCTCATAGGTCGCGTCTTTCTTGAACCGGCGCACTATTCCCGACAGACGTTGCTTCGCGTTGACGTAGTTGTCAGGCAACTGAGGGTTGTCCTGACGCCACAACAGACCCACTTCCCAAGCTCCACCGTTTGACTGGCGGCTAGTGGCGTCCAAGATGTGGTTGGCGCGCTCGATGTCTGCGTGCTTCCGCGGTACTTCCGATATCCCTATGGCTTCTAACTCAAACTGTCTTTTCACCAAACTATGCAAATCCGCACTGCTTTCACTTAAACAGTTTACTGATTGGTGGTTATAACTAATCGACCCTAAGGGTCCGTGCACGACCCATCCTAGCGAGGTCAAAGAGGCAACTGGCTTACCTGATTTGCCCCGGCGCATCTCCCTGCCGACGAGCAGCTCCCAATTGTCCTGGCCTAGTAGCAACAGCGGCTTGGCTCCACACATTTCCTCGCAGCCCAAGTCGCGTAGGTGGGCATGCTCCGACATGACGGCGGCGGGCACTGTTTGCGAGGGCAAGTCCATGTTTGCTAACGTGCGGCACTTCACTTGGTGTACTTGTCCGTTGGGTCCGCGCACTCCCACACTTATCACTCGCGATGATTTGTCCGTAATTTGCTGTCCACGCGCACTTTTTATTGTCAGCGGCACACGTTTGCCCCTTGCGTTCCCGGCTAGGGCGCTGTCGATCAGCGATACCGTCGCACCGTCGTCCAGCAGAGCGTAGCAGCTCTCTTCTCTTCCTTCGCTGATGACGTGCACCGGCATGATCTTGAGAAGCGCCTTGCCGTTGTAATCGCTGACGTTCGTCACACTCTCGGGCCTTTTGTCGACGTGGAGGAGGTTATGATGCGCAAAGTTGCAGGTGGCGCATTTCTTCTTGCGGCACACTCTCTTCGAGTGCCTGCCCCCCAAGCAATTGAAGCAGAGTTTCTGCTCTTTGACGAACGCCCAGCGCTCGTTGACGTCCATATCGTTGAACCGCTTGCAGGCTGTGAGCGTGTGTTTTTCCTTACACAGCTGACATGACTCTTCCATGGTCGGAGCTCGCGTGTTTTCTTCGTCGTTGGCGTGTACGTGCAGCCGCTGTATGTTTTTGACGATCTTCGCTGGTGGCGCGCTAGCTCGCGGTTTGCTCGGCGCGGCTGCGGGCATGTTCAGCTGCACGTAGAATGACGATGCACGTGCCAGGTGATTAAGGAATTCTGAGAGCATCTCTAGACTCGGAGACACCCTCATGTCCAGGCCTTGACTCGTCGCCATCCCCATCGCGAAGTCTCCGTACTGTGCGCGCTGCACCGGCGTGAGCTTGTTCAGTAGCTCGCTCACCAGCTGCGGGTTATTCAGGTACCCGTTAGCACGCACACTCTTCAGCAGCGACACGCAGTTTCTCACCGTTGTTGAGAATCTTCTCAACTCGCGGCCGCTTTCTGTCACTCTTGGTAGTTCGCGTACTTTCTTCAACGCGCACTCTAAAATAAGGTTGGGGTGCCCGTATTCTTCATCCAGAGTCTTCATGATCTCTGACGGGCTGGCCGATGCTCGAAGTAAGTCTTCCACCGCTATTCTCGCCTCGCCTTGTAGCGATGTCTTCAATCTCGCGAGATTCTCGTGCGGCTTGAACTCGTACATATCCGTCGTGTCGTGGTACATGTTTTTGTAGGACAGCCACTCCGCCGGGTCGCCTTTAAACGTTGGCAGTTCGTAGGCCTGTCTAGGTACCGGTCGCGGCCGCGCGATGTTCGCGATTGCTTCCGCCAGTTGATCGATTTTCCTGTCGCGTGTAGACTCGGCCTTGTCGTCTTCTTCGGCGCCCGTGTCGCGAATCGACGCGCGTGCGGTGCCAGCGTTAACTATCGGAGTCGCTGGGTACGCGGGCTCGCGGTGCGGGACGGGCGCGGGCGCACTGATCGGAGGCGCAGGTATTCGCTCGGGCTGTACCAGTGGCGGCGGCGCGTTCGCGGGCGGACGTTGAAACACTTCACTTATTAATTCAGACACTGGTACCTGGGGCTGTGTTCGTGGCGGTGGCATGTCCCGACACGTCGAGACTTGTTCTTGACGGGTCACGACGGGCGTCGTGTGCGTGACCCACTCTTCTACGCGGCACGCGGTTGTTTCTTCCGTTTCGGAGCACAAATCTTCCTCGGCGGCCGCGTCGATTTCCGCTAGGTCTGCTTCTAGCTTCTTTTGCACTAGTTTTTCTTTCATTTGCACCAACTCTTTTTCAGCCTCATACTCGGCCCGTCGTCGCAGGTACTCGGCGCTCTTGTGGCCGCTCCTTGACGAGGTGATGCTGGTACCGGATCTTACTCCTCTCGCTGTCACCGACCGCACTGACGTCGACATATCCCGGTAGTCTATGACTCGACCGGGACCCGTCAGTGGGATGACTTGCGTTCGTTCCGGATGTAGAGTTGGCGCGATTGACGGCGAGCCTGGAGCCCTGTCCGAGGGTACGCCGGAGTCCGCTTCGAGAGCCCTCTTCCTTAGGACGTCCTCTTCTAAACGCCTCAGCTTGCTTCTCGTTGTGACGGCACTTTTCTCACTCATTTTCACGTTTTTCGCTTTTCACGCTATCTTCCTGATCCGGCTCGAAGGACCAAACTTGTAGAATATTCAGGCGCAGGGATTCATTGAACCAGAAAGATAAACACTGAGGTTGCTTGAAAGGTGCTATATTCACGACACGAGTACACTTGTTGTTGTTCTTGAGGCTTGCGATTCCAGACTGCCGTTACATTCGACCGCGCTATATTTATACGCTCGACCGTAGACGGGGTGTGTGGGGGTGGATCGCCCCCACGCTATCCCTTCCTCTCGTCCGTCTACGCTCGGCGTTTACACACACATGTATAGCGCGGGGTATTTTGCCTATTGTTCTTTTGTTACATCGCTCTTTTGTTTAGAAAAACACCACGTTATATTTTTCGCCGTGGTATTTTACACTGTTCTACGCTACTCTTACATACTATTACAAATTTACACAAGACACACGAAACACTATCAAAATATCAATATCATATCTAAATTCTACGTTACAGAACTAAGGGAGGAGTAAAAAATACTTAGCAAATTAAAAGGTTTTATCAATCTTATATCTATACAATGCCTTACTTTCTAAGTACTTATTTACTATGTACAAGTGTTTTCTTAGGTTGCTGTGCTCCTTAACATCTGCATGAACTGCGTGACGTAAATACTCACTTTAATGAACAACAAAAAATGCCAAGTGAAGCAATTGGGGTTTTCGAGAGCATTCGAGTGCCTTGTTGCTGATGATATGCTAGGCTGGGTGCGCGCGTACTAAACCATATTGAATGCCTTTAGAACAGGTTGTTGCCTTTCTGTCCAAGGTTGCTATTTCCTAAGTGTTGTGATTGGATTACGTATGCAGTTGATTTCTTCACGCTCGAAATAACCAGGTTCAAGTTCTATGTCACGGGATGTGGATGCCGAAGTTCTTCGTTTATTTTCGGCTTGTGTTTAATGTATTGCATCCGTTACTTTCGCAAAACCTTGGCGACTAACTTTGAGCTTGTGTAATTTATGACGTAAAATACCTTTGTTTTTTATTGCCTTTTAATACTGAAGGTTACGAAATATTTTGACGTCAATCAGGCAGCATTCTCCTGCCACCAGATCTGCGGCTATTGTAACGGTAAACAAATGTCAGATATATCAGTTAGGAAATTACTTGGATTCGCTCGAAATAGGCCAAAGCAACTTTCACGTCTTTGTCAAGTTTATAACTAAGTCTTGGCTTATCAACTACTGCTGGCTAGTGGCTCGTTTAGTGTTTGTCCAAGTATTTTCAATTAAAAATGAAACGTAATTTGCCATTGTTTGAGTACGTTTTATGTTTCTGAAACGAAAAGTGATTAGTGAGAACGCCTGAAATGACGCTTCTAGTTTATGGCCAGGTTCGAATGATATTTCTTTTTCTACGTGACTCGGAATCATTTTCTTTTACTGAGTGACTCGGATTCATATGGTGTGACTGCAGTGCGTATGCTATGATTTGCCGCCTATATGTATACTAGTAGCATCCTCACTTATGTTTGAGAATACTTAATTTAGGAAACAGAACTAATTTCAGATCGTTCATTGTTTAATTTAACGTCAGATCTGTCTTCTCTTGATTCCGATTATGTGTAGGTTTCCCCGGGATTTAACACCATTTATCCCACACATTTTCTTTGTAGGTATTTAGATATGTACACTTCTTTCCTTGTCGATAAGTAGCCGTAATTGATGTTAATGTAAATTACCGAAGGACATACAACCACTGCATGATTTAAAATCCTTGAAATATGCACATAAAAGCAAGGCATTTCTTCTCCATTCTAAAGACTCCTAGCCAAATTTTTCACCAGCATGTGCATAAATATCGCGAAAAGACTGATCTATACAGTCGTCCTACGTCCTACCTCCAAGTTGGAGTTCTCTAATTAAAAACCTACGCCAATGCATTCCTGACTCCATAAATTCAAGTTTCATTGTATCGCTAACTAGTTGCCACCGACAGTTGAATGCCAAACTGAATGATTCACTTATTTGTCTCAACCGGAGGTTTGGGCTAAATACGGAGCTAGCGCAACAACTGTAACCACTGCCATTGAATTCAATAACATTATACAACTGCCTGCAAAGTTATTAAGTTTTCACACTTCACTGGCTTATAATTGACTTTACTATTCGAGTTCTAAACTTAGATATTCTCATACGAAACATGAAATTGTTAGTTATTTCCGTAGTTACGTGGAAAATTTTGTATACACCTAAAGTAAATTGTGTTTTGACAGAATTTAAATGATTTCAACATTAATGACCTCCATTTGTGGGGCTATCAACTGGTTTATTATTCGTTTTTTTTTTTTATAATAATATTATTATACTATTATCATCGTTATATCCGGCTCACTCGGAGGAATCATCCGAATGTCCGACTAAATATGTTTTGTTTTGAAATTTAAGTCACAATAAACTGTTCAATGTTCATGACCTTTAATATTGTTGCTACCGTAGCCACAGCCGTAGCTGTGGGTAAAAATAAGTACGAGTGGTAGATTTTTGACCATAATTAATTGGAATGATTTTTTACACCTTTTTCACAACTTATGCTTCATGTATTATAAAACATTTGTCATTTATTTTGTTACTATGGAAATAAGGAATTAAAGTTGTGGTGACGCAACAGCGTATATTAAGTACAGTTTACTTTTCCCTAACACTTTCCTTAATGCCATAAGCTAACATGGAATCGTTTAAAACTCTTCTATTTATTATTGCACGAGCGCCATCGTGATCAAATACATATTGAAATGAATTAGTATTTATGATGTATTGTGTATTATGTATGCACCGTAAGTGAATAAGTACCAATAAAAAATAAATATGGCTGAGTATAGGAAGTTTTAAAACGCTATTATTGAGTTTTTTACGCATTCAGTTATCGAACGTCTGTTCATAGAAATTATTAAAGAATATCGATTTGTAGCTTCTCATAACTCATAGGCAAGCCCCATAGGCAAGGTCGAAGACTTATTTATGGAATAGATTAATTAATTATCTTGTTAATTATTATAATGGTAAGTACTTATAAAGTTATTATTATTGTAATAAAATTATCATTCAACGATGTGAATTAACTGCAATTACTTGAATGAAGTCAATCTGAGTCAATCTAATGATATTTCAACAGTACAAATGTTTGTGACTAGAAAAGGCCTTCCAAGTAGAAAAATATATAAACTGCAAAATGGCTAGCAAGTATTAATTATGGCGTAAATTATGTATTTAATGTTATAATATATGATTTAAAATTGCCATGTTTTTTTTTACATTTTTAAAAATATTTTTAAATAATTTAACGTGCTTTTATCTTTGTCATTTTCAGTCTAATTTACAAATAAAAAAATACATGTCCCTTATTTTTGAATAATCTAAAAGACGGACTAATTACATTTTTAGGGCAACTAGCCTATTCTGTACAAAGGGTAGTTCAAACTGAATTAAATTCTGTAGTTGATCTGACACAGTCACACCCTCTGTTGTCAATATATTTTATTTTATTCACATAAAGCAAGCTAGCATCTTTTTTCCTTTTCTGATAAAGACTGCAAAGGATTTCACACCTTAAGAACTAGCATTGACGTACTAATTCGCTATCTCGATAAATACCTTATTAATTAAAACAGATTGGGTAGGTACTATTTAATTGTTACGTATATGGTGCATAAAATATTTAGGTAGTCAATAAGTCTTCTGATTATTTTTAAAATAGATAATTTTTTGTCATTGTGTAGGTATAATTAATTAATCATTCGATAATTTTGGCCAGGTGTGATTTTAGTTAACAACGTGATTTAATATTTTAGCGAAATACACAGATAAATATTATTAGTGTTTAGGCTTATTGACTTGTGTGTGATTGAACTGATCTTTCTTGGCCTTAATCGAGAAAACGTGTGGTAGGAAACGTTGCCTGACTTTCGTTTACCTTTCATGGCGAGTTTCATTTCTTGTTCCAGATGATCTAACTTATCCTTCTATTCATCTATTAATTTCCGAACAAACGATTTTGTCAGTAAGTCGATTCTTTTTAAAACATTTTTAATTTTAATGAAATTATAAAGTTATCTACATAGCCACAAACGGAATTGAAACTTCCTGTAATGTAATAATTCCATACTAACATGATTAAATTAAAAGTTTAATAATCCTTTGGACAGCTGCTGTAAGCCATTAATCTATGCGATTATGGGACCCATTGCGAAGCAACCTTTGTGGTTTGTATTCAAATCAATTGTACAAGTTTTTGATAAAAAAAATTGACCCTTTATAAGAAAATAATAAAATTATTTTGCCATCGGTATCGCCTTAACTAGGTTATGTGGTCTTATAGCATAAATAAAAAAAATAGCGATAAAACTTGGTGTCACTCCATAAAATGCTTAGGTTCATTGTGCAATGCTTAATACAGTGTGTTTGAATAGCTATGTGACCCGAATTAATTGTAACGTGAACACGATTACTGCCTCTCGTCACGACATAAGTAAAAGTATTGTGGTTTTGATGACCACCTCATTCTCATGATTGTCAAGTGTTTTAATTGAAGAGTAATGCGGAAATGCAGTACGTAAAAGTATTGACCTATACCTACTCGCATTCTTCAATAATGCACTACTATGCGGTTTCTTAAGGTGCGGCTAAACGAGCAATATTATTACTGCTATGAATGGCTGTAATACGAGCTCGTACAATAGGAGCTCGTGGCTAAATAATAACAGCCGCACAGGCCGATCTTCCGGGTTAAGCCGCGCTTGCCGAGGTTGGTCTGTGGATGGGTGACCAGCTGTCATAGCGAGTTTCCTCCGTGCCACCGAAAGCACGTAAAGCCGTTGGTCCCGCCTCTCATTTGTAGATATTTGACAGTCGTTACTGTTAGTCAGAAGCTCTGACATCCAGTCTTAGGCTGCCTGTCCATTGAAGCGGAGCGAGCTGGCGGAGCGGAGAAACGAGGAAATATTAACCAATAGGATTGCATAAAAACTCCGCTCCGCTCCAGTGGACATACGAGCTAGTTTTTAAAATTCATACATTTTTGGAAGCGACCCTCGCACAGCGAGCTTGCACCGCCAGCTCGCACAGCTAGCACGCGCCGCTTCAAAAAATGCATGAATTTTAAAAACTAGCTCGCAGACCCATGTCCACTGGAGTGGAGCAGAGTTTTAGCCAAACGCGGGCGATATCGATGATCGAGTATTGTAATGACAACTCATGGTATGGGTACTGGCCGCAAGACAAAACGTATGTGCCATACTGGTTGATACCTAATTAGGTATATTGCCGACATTAAAAAGTTTTTGAAGGCCGAAAATATAGAAAATATTTTTGCGCTGGCCGGGATTTTTGTAAACACACAAAGCAGTAAAAATATTGCCTGTTTTATACGCACCTTTAGGCACGTCTTGTAATGTAATGCATCTTAACAAATTGTAGACAGTTCGTACATAACAGCTCAACGCTTTGCTTGAGTTAGTTTCAATAGCTTGGTCTCAGGTTATGTAAAGTTTGCTAAAATAGCTTTCAGAGTTTCAGTACACCGACTTTCGAATTGTGATGCTGTCGCCGTATACTTACTTATGTCTATTTTTGAAACGTTTTGGCATGTCGAAAGTATTCTGCTTTGGGGATATGATTTACGACATGATACCTACCACAAGAAAATATATAAAATATGTGATAATAAAAATATACCAAGCATTGTTTTATTTATCACCTCTAATGTCAATTGGGTTTATTATCCTATTTAAAAACTTATTTTAAAAATTAGTACTTAAACTATACCTACTTAAACAACTTTTATATTCTGTAATTTCACGAAAAATCTATAAATATGGCACCGACCATCAACAAAATGTTTCAAAAAATCCTAGTAATTCTTTCCTTTAAACTAATTATTTTTCATTAAATAATTTTTCATATCACATTGGTTACCGCGAGAAACGCTTAACAATTAAAGGTGGCTCTGCATGTTCAATGAGCTATAAAATTAATGCCAATACAGAGTAATCAGTGTCATTTGCATAATGTCCGCTGAAAAATTCGACGCGACTCATGTGCGCTAAGATAACGCGCTATGAATCGCTGTAGCTAATCTATGCCGGCCACTAGCGTGACGTCACATCGCGCCACTTCATTATCATTACCGGCTGACACTCAGCACCGTTTGAACCTTGACGCCTGAACAATACTACATAATCTGCTTTACTCATACTTGCACAACTAAATAATTAATTAAGACGCGATGCATTCATTAATTGTTAATTATTTCAGTAGAATACTTTCCTGCAGCTTCGCTCGCCTTCTTCATTTCTAAATTCTACGCCTCTAGGTAAAAAACAAACCATATATCCGGCTCCAGGATCCCGTCTACCCCTGTATCAAAATTCATCTAAATTGGTTCAGCAATTTAGAGTATGAGCGAAACAAACAGGATAAAATAATAGTTAGGATATTTTTTAAACTCGTTGTTCATACCAGATATTGAGTAGGCCAATAAATTGGCTTCTAAGAATTTGATTTCAGCGGCCTTACATTCATTTATCTCAAGTGTAGGTTGCTTTGAACATTCTGACACGCAGAATCGAATACAATTGGCCAATATGAATGCAACCCGCAGTAAATTATTCTTGATCGAGTCTCTTAATTTGCATGCGCTGTATTGTGTTCATGTGGGCGGCAATTGTACTGAAAACTTGAAAAAAAAGTACGTTCACCCCATAGGAGTTTATCGTAACCAATTTCTACTTTCGACTCACTCAGTAATTAAACTTGTTTTTCTTTTCTTACAGTCACTAAGGCAAGCAGCGCCATTCAGTACAGACCCCGATGCGATAGCTGAACGGGAAAGATGTCACTATGGCCGCATCCCCCGTGCACAGGCCGTAGCGGGCACCGCACACCGTAAGGTGCGCGTCTACTCGGACGGCATCTACGACATGTTCCACCAAGGACACGCCAGGCAGCTGCAGCAGGCGAAGACAGTTTTCCCCAATGTCTACCTCATTGTTGGTGGTGAGTGCATCCCTATCTTTCCAGATTGCACAAAACATTCCAGACTGACTCATTGAGTCCTCGCGTCGTATGACTCCGATGCGTAATGTTTGTTTATTGATTGCACATCGAAAGATATTTTTCTATAATGACGTATTTAAGTAAACCATTTATGATTTAAGGTAGGGACAAACTGAACCCACGTACGCAACGTATGCAACGCGTTATTAAATCTAAACGGTTGAATTTGTATGACTAGAAACACACTTATCGTACGCAATACTGTCACTGATAAGTGTGTTTCTAGGCATACAAATTCAACCGTTTAGATTTAATAACGCGTTGCATACGTTGCGTACGTGGGTTCAGTTTGTCCCTACCTTTATACTCGTAGGAACTAAATGTTAACGAATATAATAACAAGTACTTAAACATTTATTAGGAAACATTTAAACGTTAATTTGGACGACAACATAGGCACGTCATCGTCCCACACGATACAAATGACGATGTAAATAAACAATTAATAATTCGTTATAATACCTGACCGAGTTCTGAATTAATAATATCCGTAGTACATTCTGTTACAAATAGTGTGCCCTTGGACTTGTATTCCTAAAATTAAATAGCCATTAGCAAAGTAGGTACCTGAATACAGTAGGTTGATGATTATGAGGCGATCGTTGACCCCAATTCAAATATGTATCAATTTCGCTTGGAACAGAACAATAGCACTGCTTATGTGGGATATCACGCAATTTAGTCCCTGCGTTATTGAATAGAGAAGAGTTGAAATCGCGATATAATGTAATTGAGATAACTATTACATCTTAGGTAATCTGGCAATAAAAATGAGAGCGCCAATCTTATTTTTAATGCAAACAGCAAGGGACCGTGCTGCTGCCTACCTACCTGGCATATTGCCGCATGGCTCCACTATTAAGATTAAAATAAAACAATGCTATTGGTCGGTTACTCGTACGATACAAAATGACCAGTCGATTACGCACGTGTAAAGCGTAAACAATGCGATTCTGATAATAAATAAATAAAATGCCCCAGTCCCTAAACTAATTAGCATTTATTGATAATATTGTAGGCACTATTTTAATAGTCTGTTCAGTGTTAATGTTTAATCACCGATAAATGGATTAGTGTAATCAATTCTGCGTGTCCTTGAATGCGGTCACTAGCTCGTAATATTTAGGTAATTGGACAGTCATTCCCAACCTTAACCTCAATCTCTTATTAACTAGCCATTAGCGCTAATAATATCGGACTCATTAAATTATTGCTGTATTATGTACAGGCAACTTTAGTGTATAATTAACCCGCAGATACTCCTCCTCACTAACCATAATATAGTCTACCGTACTTTTAAGCCTATGCGAACGGTGCCTACGGGCACAGCCACGGGCCGCAGGGAAAGTCCGTTTACGTAACGCTAACCTTACAAAAAAAGACTCGAATTTTGTTAATTTTATTATCAGGAAGGAAACCATAGGGGAATTTTATCAGATACGTAAGATAATAAATGTAATTAAGGTTGATTACGTAGATAATTCATGTAATTCTAGGTGTTTGTGTATCTAGATGACTCATCGGCATCTTCCTGGCTTGGTTGTAGACGCGCGCAATCCGCGCTACAGGTTTTAAAAAACGTTGATTTTTTCCTGTCCATACGGTATCGTATTGCCCAGTTACTTAGTTGTGGAGGTCCGATAGGCAGGCGCTCCATGTAAAATACTGATATTCAGCTGCATCTGGTTCGACTGGAAGCCGACCCCAATATGGTTGGGAAAAGGCTAAGCAGATGATAATGGATGCGTTTAGAAATATTTAAACTCGGTTATATACAAACAACCAGAGGTCTGGAGGCCTTTGATTCAAGACACACCACAGGATTATCCGGTTAAGCATCACAACCGCCTCTAGATTGACTTATGAGATACCATAAAAACACAACAAAACTAATTGATAATTAATAATACAACTAATTGTAGGCCATACATTTTTTCCATGCGAGATAGAACCCGCTATTTTCTTCTCCCTTTGTCTGCCGTCACAATAAAATTATTATTATACTTACACTCATTTATTTCGGATTATTATTTTTTTAATCGTATCTGACGGTGACGTCACTCTAGGCCCTGTGACTTTGTATTTTAATGTTACATCACCATGCTGAGATGGGGGACCTTAATTGGCCTCGTACAGTCGTACAGGACCAATCATTTTTCTGTTTTACTTTAATAATTTATCCTGCATGAGTTTAATAAATACTCTTTTTATCTTTCATGTTGACTAATAATGATTTATGAATTGTTTCCAGTATGTAGCGACAGTCTCACACACAGCCGTAAGGGGCGCACAGTGATGACGGAGGACGAGAGGTATGAGGCGGTCCGGCATTGCAGATACGTCGATGAGGTAATTGTTATTTGTGATTCACTACTCACTCCATCTCTCGATATACAATACTGAGAATAGGGACTTTACGAATGAAAACAGGAACGAAAAAAAAATTGTGTTAGAAATTGTTTGTCTGTTTGAGGTAATCTCCAAAACGGCTGGACTGATTTTTACCTGATTTCTAAGGAGTAACATAAGCGATTTTTACGAGGCCGGAGGAATCTGGCGAAAGGTCTATCGTAATTGCAATAAATACCTATTGCAATTACGATAGACCAAAAGAGTATTCTACTCAGTATCATCTCAAGTATGCTGCTTTTGACTGTTCCTTAATTACTTTGTAAGGCTCCGGTTCCACTGAGGCGGAGCAGAGAGACGTGCTGTGCCTCGATTCACCAATCACATGATTTGAAATGAGTATCTCTTCTCCACTTTGTTTCAATGTGTCATGTGATTGGTGAATCGCGGCACACCTCTGCTCCGCAAAATTTTCGATTTTCTCAAATATTAATATTTAAATTTGTTTATTTAATAAAAAAAATACATTACTGGGGAAGATCTTTCAGTCTTAAGGTCATTGTATTGTGCCTGCAAGCAAGCATGCAAATTATTTATTAAAGTCAGTTTCCCCCGATCCATGGCGCACGTGTCTGTATAGTGGCGCTTGAACTAAAGACAATCAACCCAATGATGTCATTTATCATCATTGCTCTCACTCAATCATATCTTTGACCTCAACGTCCTCAACTCTATTCTAAGAACAAATCGTACGATAGATGCTTTAATTTGTTTACACAATAGGTACAATACTTGGTAAAGAAGGTGGCATATCAGTACACTATAGAGATCAAATTTGCTTGGCAATAGTACAATGTTAATAAGAGAAAGATAATTAATCATTAACACGTTTTTCCTAACGGGTGACATTATACGGTTCTCTTAACTGCGTCAGTAGTTTGACCTCTATGTCACATGTGTCTAATAGTTAGATGTTGGGTCATGAGCTCTATTGTGCATTTGAACGAAGAAAAAAACGAAATATGCAAAATTTCATGCTGTGAACTTTTTGTTTTGTTCTAGAACATGTTACGAACTACTCCTGTCATGCTACTGTCTATAATTTTCAGACATGTCTGATATGTATGCGATTGCGCATACAATAAGATTAAAGGAATTTTGGCGTTACTTTGGTGCTTAAATCTGAATTATCTAAGATAAAATATTCGTATATTCGGCGTCTTTTAAAACCCTCCATCCAAGTAAGCAATAACGAATCCATGCATACAAAGTCACGAGATATCCATTATTTTATTCTAAAACCTTCTCCAATATAACGAACAATTTTCTGAAATCCGCATCAAAATCGGTTCAGCCAAACGCGAAATAATCGTGGACAAACAATACACACACGTACATATGTACAGACATACGGGGCGAACTGAGAACCTCCTTTTTTTGAAGTTGGTTAAGTACCGGTTTTTTCCTCACTTAAAATTCTTATTAGTTTAAATACCAGTTTGCTAATTTCTGGTATACTCATAATAGACATCATGGAAAATAAATTTTATTTAAGAGGTTCCTGTTTTGCAGCTAAATAAAAAAGAAAACCAGTCGAAAATGACAAACGTCAAGGTCATTTAACTTGCCTATGCTAGAAATATTGCCTCACATTATACCTATTGAAAATAAAGAATGTTTTAAAATTAAATGGACATTAGCAAACAACCGACGAAATAAATGCCTGTAGACTTTTGTAGCTTCAAAATATAGCAACACCATTTTTTTTTAACTGTTATTTTTCTTCCAAGTACATAATACTGGTTATGTACCTATCCTAAGCGGAAAAATAAAAAAAAGATAAATATTTATGAAGATAATTAGTGCCCCAATCACTTCAATAAAAACAATTTGACCCGAATTGCGAGGGCGAGGGTACTCCAAGTTTAAATGATATCAATGTGCTTTTTTATAAAATGAATTATTCAGTACATTTCCTTGTTCGCCTGAAAGACTCGTGAAACCTCTAAAATGAGTTAGCATAATCTGTTTGACTTATTGTACTCTTTCGCCGTTACGGTACATTCACATTGCATTCAAATATTAATTATGGTCATATATCTAAACACAAAAGATCACAAGTCTTACTGTACATTTTTATTTGATTTATAAGTCTTAAGTCTTGTCCTCATTTGAGATACAAAATAATGAACGCACCGTTAACATTACTGTATAATTATGTCACTGTATGCGCTATTCATTTTATTTTAAAACATAGCTCCGCACTTTTTGGGGCGCTAAACTTGTCTCCTTTTTTGCCCAAGTAAAAAATGTTGGTGTTACGTTTTTGTAGGCAGTCTGAGCTCCAATCAACTCATTTAGCCGATACTAATTACAGTACTTGTGTCATAACAGCTCAATAACTATATTTTTATACCTCCATGAGTAAGCATTTTAAGTCGAAGGTTGGAAGACAATGGCGAACACTTTGGTTTTCCAGATGGATTCGAATGACTTCCTTAAATGCAAATAAAGTGAACTTTGACACCCAACACGCCATATTATTTAAATCGCCATCGACGCATTTATTCATTTTATTTCACTTCACATAAAATTAAGTAACATTTAAAATTTGTTGCCATTATAACTAGTTGAGGAATAATATTATGCTTAAAATAAAAATCTTTCGATACCATTAAGATCAGGGTCGTCTCACGTTGGTAGTGAGCTCAATGACCTATCAGAGATGGATAATACTTGGTGGCATTCGTTTATTTTTTATGAGCTTGTCTCAAATCGCCCTATTTTAGGCCTTCTGTCTACGGTCTTACGTTTTAGTGATTCTTTAGCCTCGAAAAACAAAGTAGACTTTAGGGTACAGTCTTCAACCAAGTAACCCTAGTATAGTGGTACAGCATCAGGATATTTCTGCGATTATACTTGGTTGATACTCACGGCAAGGGAACAAAAAGGAGGAGGCTCTATTCAGCAGACGGCACAACGCTTTCAATGATTTTAAATTATGAGATCCTCTTTTCCCAATGCACTTTTTTCAAAAGGCATAGGTTAATAAATGCCCTTATTATTTGCAGGTAGTAATGGACGCGCCGTGGGAGTACAGTGAAGAGTTCTTAGAGAAGCACAAGATAGACTTCGTGGCACACGACGACATTCCCTACACGACGGAAGACTGCGAGGACACATACGCGCTCATTAAGGCTAAGGACATGTTCGTTGCTACTCAGAGGACAGAAGGTATGTCTAGCTCATCATAATATCATAATACATTTATTAAAGCTACTTATCAATGGAGGAGGGGCTCCTTCAAGTTGTATGCAGAAAGAAGTAGTGTAAAACGGTTTCCGGGGTCGCATCTATCTCTGTACCAAAATTCGTTCTGCGGTTTAAGCATGCTCCTTAACTCCATGCATATTTTTTCCGTTTGAAATCGTTATTTTGAAACTCAGCCATTCGAATTAGATAATAATATCTTGTGAAACTCACAATAAATATATTAAATGGGAAGATGGTTTTGCATAAAAATGTTTTAACAGAAATAATAATAGTCGCAAGCAGCGTAACAACGCAGCGATCAGACCTAATTCATTATCATATACATTATAGTTTGCCATTTGCAAATATGATGATATGGTGATATTAAATTCTGAAAGTTATTTATAAGTTAGACTACACCTGTTTAAATGACCTTTTTTGACGTCGTTAGGCGAACACCTATTACAACCTATTTCATGATATTGCGAATGGCTTTTTTTGTTCAAAATTAAATTCGATCCGAATAATAATATCAACTTGAATATCAGCTTTACACCAGCCGTTAATGGGTGTCTAAAAAAACGGTGCTCGTGGAATTTAAAGTGTTGAAAATTCCAACGATGTTTGCCTAGTTTAAAAAATATCTCGTTAGGCAACGTTCTAAATATTTCTTAGTGAATTATGGACCCTAAACACACAATTTAGTCGATGTCGCGTTTATGTTATGTGGACTAATAGAGTATTAAGTATAATATGGCCAAAAGTCTTACCTAAAATGGATGTGACATATAAGTAGTTAAGATTTTGAGCATCACAGGTCAATGCGTAACTGTTCATGCAAGCGCAACGACCATTTACGAGTATATCTAGACTCCTAATCACAGGCGACCGATGTCTGTCAACACATTAGGCAAAACAGTCTTAAGTTCGTATTAGTTTCGACCACTCCTGTGAGTCCCCTCGTCGCACTGACCTTGAGTTAGCCAATCAGAACGCAGTACCCCGTCCCCCTCGCTTACGTCGTACCTCAGCGACTTGGCAGAAAATTTTCGTTCGTCAGATCGTGCATGAGGCGTCTAGATATAAATGGTCGTTGTGCAAGCGTAACCATCCAGATGCATTGTCGTATCTAGAGATATTTTCCAAGGGGGCCCTGGTCTCAACATAACATAAATCAATTTACTAAAACAACATGTTCTTTTTTGTATAATTTCTGTATTTGGTCTTAATTTTTACTTATTGTAAATTCTGGGATAGGCAAGCCCCACCCGGCATCCTTCTTCCTACGCCCATGTCAAGGTGGCAATCTTCTAAGGTTAAATAGAGGTTCAGAGTCCACACCTTTCTAAAAACATTGTAAGGAACAACGTCGCCAAGGTTTGATCAGTCATATCAGTGAAGGCCGAGGAATGCACATACATTTGAGCTGTTATAAGATAATTGAACAAATTGATGAGATAATTTGTCCTGGCGCCAATAATACTTTGCCATAGACTTGTAATTTAGCTTAAGTACTAAACGTTTACCATGCCCGGGTCGACGGCGCGTTGTGTTCCACGCGCGCCTCAAAGAGTGTCAGCATGATGACGGGGCCAAAGCCTGCCGGGGTCGCGGGACTTATCTCATTACCGTGACCCCGGAACACAAAGGGCTACTGAAGGACACCGTGGATTTTAGTCAGTACAAGTCTGACAGTCCCTTCCGCCCTGCCCTGGGTGGGAGGACTCATTTGATGATTTTACCAAAAAAAAAAGTACTAAACGTTTATTAGTGATAACTCATTCTGTTCAGAATTATTTTATTTGGTACAGAAGTTGAACTAGACTTAGAGCGTATGAAAGGTTAATTCTCACTTATATTATTCTATCACAAGTTTTTACCAGCACGTTTTTCTCCCAAGTTTGATGCAAAAAATAGTATGCCTTTAATCGTAAAAGTCCTATCTATCACGTGCCAAATATGATCAACGTCAATTCAGCTATTTAGGCGTGGAAGCATAACAAACTCACTGTCGCTTTTATTTAAAATTAAGATTTCTACCTTAATACAATCAACGTAACGTCCAATATCGATTGTTCCAGGTGTATCAACATCAGACATCGTGGCGCGAATAGTGCGGGACTACGACATCTACGTGCGACGGAACTTGGCGCGCGGGTACTCCGCCAAGGAGCTCAACGTGAGCTTCCTCAATGAAAAGAAGTTCCGTCTGCAGAACAAGATGGATGACCTCAAGGAGAAGGGCAAAAAAGTAAGTTCTTATCTATTGCCTAACCAAACCTACATCCATAGGTAAATTTTAGCCTATGAGACGCCACCTGCTATGATCCCTATTATATACAGGGTGAATTTTTCATCTGGGCGTGGATGGCTATATCCAAAATTATGAGGAATATCGAAAAACGTTGACAGGAGTCTCGAGGCCGATTTTAACGAAAACTAAAATTGCATCATTGGATTTTAGTGCCTAAACACACTATGCCGAAGTTACGCGACGGAAGTTCGGCGGCTGATTTCACGTTCCGACGTATTCGGCTGATATGACACACCATAAGTGCCGAACTTACGCGGCGGAAATTCGGCGCGGGTGGCGCGGGCGGCTCCCTGCTGCTCCCCGCCCCCGGATCTTCGTCGGTAATCGAACCGAACTTCGGTCGCGTATAATGTGTGGTCACAGAATAAGTTCCCGCCGAACTTACGCCCGACCGAAGTTACGCTGTACGCTATGACGCGACGTAATTTTGGCATAGTGTGTCGTCAGTAATTCAAATAGCATTGCAGGCGTAATTGCGCCGAACTTCGGTCGCGTAACTTCGGCATAGTGTGTGTAGACACTTAGACTTAAGTTGAACAAAAAATAGCATTATTTCAAAGAAGAAATGGTTAACTAATGTTTCGAAAACAGTCATTGTCTTGAAAGTTGATCTTGAATTGAATTGTCTTTAAAGCCGTATATCAGGAAATCTTAAATTAATTTAATTATTTATAAAAAATACTGTATCATTAAATTAATTTAAGATTTCCTGGTTTTCCTTTCATTTATCATGTTTGTTAGAGAGATTTCATCCTTATAATTGACCATAACGATCGTTGCAATAAAAGTACAGGGTATATTTTTTTTAGATTTTAGCCTGTTCGATTCCCGGGTGTGGGAGAAGAGAATTTACGAAAATCTTTGAATGCAGTTTGCTTTCTATTCAAAAATAAAGGAATATTTCCTTATAGTAAAATTTTCTATCTGCAGTATTAAGAGTACTTTCCCTCCAGGTGGCATTACAAAATTCCACCCTGTATGCTGTATTTCTTATTTTCGTATCTTAAGATAGAGAGCTTAATATCTTAAGATACAAAATGCGTCGTCGTCTGTGGGCTAACATTTATAGTAATATTTTTAATATAAAGACATAAAATATATCGTAAGATAACATCTTGAGATATAAAATATATCGTAAGATAACATCTTAAGATATAAAATATAACGTAAGACAACATCTTAAGATACAAAACATTATTGTAAGATAACTTCTAAAGATAAAATATTATAGTATCTTAGCCGTGTGTGACGCGCTTAAGCCTCTCCAAATACGACATACATTTTTGCTTCCGGTTTAATATTTACATCAAGTGCTCCTGTTCTCAAAAAATGAAAATGAAAAAAAAAACTTACGTTAGGTAATAATAGCTATACAAAAAAACTAGCGATTACAAGTTCTAGACATTTAACCTTCTATTATCAGAAACAAAAGATGTACGTAGTCAAAGTTCTCCTCGTGAAAATAACAAGATAACGCCGATAGAGCAGCTGACCTTGTGTCGTTACTACAGGGACCTGTTGCCCGTTCAACGAGCGTTTTCAGTAAACAACCGAATCACGAATGCCTTGAGTTATTGAACTCAATAAAGGTTAAAACGATAGGGGTGAATTGTAATTGAGGGTTTATCTATATCTAATATTAATAATAATATTCCACAACTATCACACAACGCCATCTAGTCCCAAGCTAAGCAGAGCTTGTGTTATGGGTACTAGACAACTGATAAACATACTTATATATTTCTAAATACATACATACATACAAACATAGATAAATTACACCCAGACACAGAACAAATGATCGTGCTCATCACACAAACATTTGTCCTGGGTGTCACGGTAATGAGATAAGTCCCGCGACCCCGGCAGGCTTCGGCCCTCTAGAGAGCGGCCCCGTCATTATACTGACGCTCTTTAAGGCGCGCGTGGAACACAACGCGCCGTCGACCCGGGCATGGTCCATGGTCGGACTGCGAGTTGCCCTTTACTCGCCGCCCGCATGTCCGCGCCTACGGTGGCCGGAGATCGTCATGCGACGACCGTCGCCGTGGGCGTCCGCGGGTGGGGCGGAGGGAGGACATTGTCCTCTCCCTCACGCGGCCCGCCTCCTCCTTCGATGCTTTCCAAAGCTTGGAGGAAAATCGCTATGACAGATGGTCACCCATCCAAAGACTAACCTCGGCAAACGCGGCTTTACCCGGAAGATCGACTTGTGCGGCTGTTATTAAGAGCAAATAATCTTCTTTGATAAATAGACTATGCTATCCAACACAAAAATAATTTACAATTCGAACCAGAAGTTCCTGGGATTAGCGCGATCAACTAAACTCCTCGGCTTTATAACATTAGTATAGAGATAACTAGCTGACCGGGCAAACTTCGTACCGCCTCACCTTTTAAACCTTCCCTGGACTTCCAAGAGTAATTCAAAACCAAAATGAGCCAAATCGGTCCAGCCGTTCTCGAGTTTTAGCGAGACTAACGAACAGCAATTGATTTTTATATACACCGTGTTCCGGACGATATACATAAACTTCGACCAGATGTTCAAACCACGGAAGTAAGCATTTTTCATTATGGACACATTAATAAATTCTTATTTTTTATTTTTTGTTAATTTTCATACAAACTAAATACCTAGACGTAAATAACCCGATATGCATGCCTCTTTATCCGAATTGGCAACGTCGTATTTTCATTCATAACATTTGGCGGGCTGAAACAAATGAAATGCAAATAGTATTTGATAGATTTCAAATTAAGATACTTTCTCACTGCATAGCTCAATTAAATTTCATTAAATGAAATTACAAATATCTTTGTAACGAAGCCTTTTTAAGTACTACTTCCTTTGCTGGATTTGATTTGTAAAAGCCATAGAAGTATTTGCTAAAGTTTATGGATAACGTGAAGAACACGGTGTATAAGAAGATAAGAAGAAAACTAGAAATGAAATATTTTTTTGTTTGTTTTTAAGCCATCATTTAATATAATGTTGAATTACCTAACTTCCAATTATGATTCAGTAGTAGATTGTTAAGTTATAGATAAGTACTCGATCAATATTAGTATTTAGATTAAGATATACATTGAAATTGCTATCACACAGCAAGATGGCCTGAATAATATTCGTTATTTTTATCAAAGACAAATGTCGTGCCTTGCCTTCATGAAACACGCACACAAATGTTACAATAGAAAAATATTTTTGTGTTACGTAGTCTAACATTAACATCAGGTTACGACGAATAAGTTCCGTCCAGTGGGATCGAAATCACGGGGAACAGCTAGTAATAAGTATGCAACAAAACTAACTTTACACTCCCTTCCAGGTGATGACAAACATAGGCGAGAAGCGAGTGGATATCCTAACGAAATGGGAGGAGAAGTCTCGGGAGCTGATCGACGCGTTCCTGCTGCTGTTCGGTCCGGACGGACGGCTGTCCAACATCTGGAACGAGTCCAAGGGCCGCCTCATGCAGGCGCTGAGCCAGCCGCCCTCGCCGGCTCCCAGCGAGAACGGAGACGCGCATGGAGATGATCTTGTACACAGGTACATCCTTTTTTTGTACCCGTCTTCCACAGTCCTGCGGCCGTATTATGACGTCTTAAAACCAGGTTTATTCCAGTGAATGAAAGAGACAGTTACAAATCGTCTAGCGTCATCTCGTTCACTCACTGAAACAAGCCTGGTTTTAAGACGCCCAAGGCCCAAATAGGCAAATGCTTCCTTCCACTTCTCGAGAACGCGCACGTAGTTGAATTCACAGTAGTTTTATTCATAGTCTGATTCATGCTTGTTTTTGCTCGTTAGTTGGTATAGAAACATAGCTACTTAGTTATGCAAAGTTTTTACGGCATTCTGGCTCAGCCAAGTCACAACAAATCGCAAACGATAATCGTAAACGCTCGGTACTCCCCAATAGATTTTCAACTTTATAGCCTGGAGCCTAAAGTTGAAAATCTATTTGAGATTTCTAAGCGTTAGCGACAGGAAAGATCGAAAACGACAAACAATCTTCACTAGATCTTCAACGTTATACACAAGCCCATAAAGGTGAAAATCTATTAAAGCCTACTCAGCGTTTGCGTTTATCGTTTGTAACATGGCTACAGGGCCTGTTCCTAAAAGTGGGGTGTTTTAGGGAAAGATCCCAGTATCCGGATTTATTGATAAGGAATTTATCGTATTTGGATATAGTTACAGAGCGACTATTGAACAACAGGCCAGCTAAGGCTAAGTTATAAACTAGGGATGCATCGATACGCCTTTTCGCCGATACGATACCGATATTCTTATAAAAATATCGGCGATACCGATACCGATACGCGTATTGTGAATTAAAATAAAATAAATAAGTAAATCACAAGTCAGATTTTTTTAATTAATATTAAAAGTAGTGTCATACGTAATTGATTAGATAATTATACATTTTAGTTATTAAAATTAATAAGATTTTTGTTAAAAAAATAAAGTATGTAATCTTAAATTTTTCGGAGAATGGAGATTTCACAAGTCTGTTTCACAAAGGTTTCCCCGGGCATAGTTCGTGCTTCGTTTGCAACAAAATAGATGAGACAACACGCTCTTTAACACTACATTTTTAAATTAAAAAGTATCGTTGAATCGGTTATAAAATATCGTCGCTACCAATATATCGGCTGACCCGAAATATCGCCGATATATCGGTATCGGTATCTTGATCTATAAACATCATATAAAAATCACCCATTTTCTCGTTAAAATGGAAATAGAAAAAAGCTAAAAGAATCTTTCCATTTCAGCCGAAGTTCAGTGTCCCCGCCCCCGCCCAAGTCCCGGCGCTATGAAACCCTCTATGAGCCACAAGCAGGTAACTGGGTAATTATTGCACCGCTTGTCTTAGTTAATGTAAGCGAGCTTGATGAAGATGCGATGCGATGCAATTCGACCGATTTCAACTACGACTTATGATATAAAACGTGCCGTTATCTACGTGTAGATGAAAAACAAAACACGCTCGCCACGACGACGTAAGTCAGTCTAATTGCATCATTACATCGTTAGTAGAAAGGACCATTTTTATTTTTAGTTAGTATTTAAAATTGCATTTCGCACGAATCGCGTCATCAATCATCGCTAACGCGACAGGTACACTACATTCACACGCTTCCAATTTAGTTGTCGAGCTAGTGGGCCGGTATGAATGATCGGTAGTTCCTCACGCTGGATATCGATGCCGAGAGTCCCATCCTTAAATACATTAGTTCTGTTGCTACTTAAGTATTTCAAAAAGTTGTGCGACACTATAAACAAGATTTATTTTAATATCTCATCTTTAAATAGGTGTGCATTCAATATTTTAGATGTTAGTGTGTAAAGTAGAAATTGCATAGTTATTGTATATTTTGAGTATTGCTGTAGAAAAAAATAGTTGGCATGCATGCAAACATAAACAGAGTAGAATCGTTCGTTCTAAATTTCGCTTTTGTAGATAGATAGAATAAACTTTATTTTACAACAAAATTGTTGAACAACTGTTTTTTACGATATTGCTAATTCTATTGTTAAAACGGCGGTCTTATCGCTAATAGCGCGAAGGAGAGAGATACTTGCACGTCTAAAATGTTGCTGGACATTGACGATTGTTCCGTTTGCATAGACTATTAATGGGGATGGCAACTGGGGAACTAATGGCGCTAGCATAGCTTGGCCCAAGCATCGTCATTGGCTCAAATCTTATAGGTACTTCAAAATAGTACTACCTCATTGGTCGGATTAGGACTTAGGTATGGTGGCGCCATCTACAATTAGCTTTGACTGGCCTTCCCCATTGATGACAACACTTGGCTAATTCAAAAAAAGCGTTCTAATACTCCATGATGCTACTCTATGACTTGCAACACTTGTGGTTGAGTGCGAGTTACTCAGAAGACTTATGTAAGTATTTGTCAACAGATGCATCGAGCTCTGACTGTGCTGGCGACAAGGAAGCGGCCGCACAGCGACAGCTGACGGACGACGGCTCGGACGAAAGCGACGACGACTACCAAGATACCAGCCCCTACCTCTAGACCATAGACACAGATAGTGGCGCGACCACACCACCGTGTGCCGCCCGCTAACAGTCCACAAGGAGATTCAATACGACGCCCCGCGCGTCACGGGCCTTTCTCGGAGTCCTCAAGAGATAAATTATAGAGTGAATTACGTCGTTTAAATTTTGTATGCGCGTTGAGTACAAGAGCGAATATATTTAATATTATGTGATCATAATATTATGAAATCTTAAATCCTTAATCCTATAGTTATTTATTTGTCTTGTTAAGTAAATTTAGTTTCTTCTTCGCCCCAATATGATTGCAGGTTGGCTGCATGTTGTTAGCACCTATAAATACCATTGTGTAAGATAACTGGTGCAAATATAGTTGAGATATTAATTTTATTTATAAATTAGGTGACACTTTTTGACAGTCGATTAAAAAGGTGCTTATTAATGATTCTTGTGTTTTATTTTGCAAATATCCAATGAAACAACGACAAGTCGACATACGAGCAAAGTACGCCTTCCAGGCAATATGACGCAGAAATGAAACGGTTACACCTCTCTATAACACATAACGCCACGCTTGTAATTTCTATGACAAAAACCACTAATCGCTACATAGAAATACCTAAATCCCACCAAAAACATTTCATGTAAAATGTTGCCAGACGACCACATATCATCAGCCTATAAATGTTCCCGCTGCTGGGACACAGGCCTCCTCTCTGAGAGAGGGAGTGGGCCGTAATCTACCACGCGGGCCCAGTGCGGATTGGTAGATGTCACATGTCTTCGAATCTTTGGTTCTAGGACATGCCGGTTTCCTCACGATGTTTTCCTTCACCATTTTGAGAGCAGTGGTGTTGAAATAAATTACACAAAGTAATGCGCCTGACGGGGTTCGAACCCACGACCTACAACTCGTAAGTCGAAGCCGATACCACTGGGCCACCACTGCTCCTGACAACATAATGTTTAGCCTGTGAAAAAGATATCAGATCTCATGTTAAGCCAAACTTCTGAATCTACACGGCCTAACTCTACCGACCCTCTTCACAAATTCTACATATCAGTAAAAATGTATGACTTCGCCGAAACAGAACGAAACGAACGAAACAGCCAAGCCATACATTTTTACTGATATGTAGAATTTGTGAAGTTAGAAGTTAGGGTCGGTAGAGTTAGGCCATGTTGAACGATTGGTTGAACGGCTCCGCGTTCCTCTTCGTGACCGCGCGCGTTTCGCTTTGCATGCCGCTTTCAACCCAAAACGATTTATTCTGTGTTCTCAGTATATTCGCCGCGCCTCCGCACGTGTTCGTTGGGCCTAAGACCTCATGCCCTAGCAATCGTTTACAACCACTGGTTCAACGTGCTTCTTTACTCAAATAAAAAATGGATTTTTTAAACACTGGTTCTGTATTCAACCTGGAATTTTATTTAAAGTCGGATTTTTGCTGCTCTGGAAAAGTCCCTCGTTTGGCCTTTCTTTATGGTGGTAAAATCATAAAATAAGTCCCACACTGGTCCAACTGGAAGGACAGACTTGTATTGACTAAAACTCAGTGTTCCTTCAATTATCCTTCATTTGCCCTACCCGTCCGAACGCGGCAATCTCGCTTGCTTTCGTCTTGACGTGGAACACCACATGGCATACCGCGGCATGCCACAGGCAGATCAGACAGTGTTAAATAAAAAAACTATTTGGTTTAATTGTTCAAATTTCATTTTTATTGTTTAAATCAATAAAAAAGTTAAGAACTTGAACAACTTGTTTGTAACTGCTATATTTACATTGGAAATTGTTGGTTATTTGTCTGTTACCAATCAACAACCCAATTTGTCTATCTGCATCTTTAGATATAGGTACAATCAAAAGCAGCCATAAAAAACAAAGAAACAGGATTTGAACCGAGATAGAATTATTATTTTTTGGGTTGTAATGAGCAGAAGACAATTCCATGTGAGAGACGCCCTTAAGGCTAGCATCATTAGGAGACAGCATGGCACAACAGGGCATGATGTGGCATCTGAACAGGATTTCAGGACTAACATCATCTAATTATTATTAACATTGAAATTCATTTATTCATAAAAAACCTACGCCATGCTGCTCCATACCATGCTGTTAGTGGATTACGGTTCTAATGAGAATGAGACCTTTGCTCTTATAAAATAAACATAATTCAAATTGGAAAACTTTGTATGGAAAAAGTCTTACAATCTCATCAATAAGTAATATTATTTCATAAACATAAAAAGTATATGGATATGAGAAATTGAATTACATCATCATAACTAAATCAATATTTATAGCTTACTTATAATATTATGGTTGAAATGCTTCAATGTTATCACACAGTTTGTAAACACAGACTTATTGGAATACACATTGTTCTTGTACTTAATTCCCTAATAGAACATTGACCCTCATAGTTCCGACTTGTCAGTGCTACTGCGCTCACCCTTAGAAGTGGTCAGCTGCTCAGACAAGCATGAATCATCAGAACCCCTCAGAGCATGTTGAGTACACAAGTGTTTGGTTAGATCTATCTCTCCTTGATGGTTCCAATACCAATCTTCAACTGCCCCTTCATTCTCTTCTAAAAGACTCTCACACTGTGTTTTCATGTGAGTTATCTCAGCAGATGGCTTATCCCACAACTCAAGTGGTATGCCAAGGTCCACCTTCACACCCTTGTCAACCAACCCGTGTAGAGTCTTGAACGTTTGACTCATACCTTTGGCAAACCTTGTACTATCCTGGCGTTCCTTGTGAATGTTATATTCCAGGATTTTGTCACAAACGCCTTCTAACGATTCTATCAGTCTCAACTCTGATTTTTGATACTTTGTCTTCTTCTTAGGTTGCACATCGTCAAGTGAGTATCCAATTTCGATGACATCGTGTACTTTGCCGGTTTCTTCGAGCCTTCCTTGCAACTCAGTAGCTAAAATCTTGCACACCTCACACCGGTTTGCATATTTTACGCCTACGTCTTCTTCTGATCTGACTTCTGTATCAACATGACAAAATGTTTGAGTTACAAGTAGAAAGCACAAACAAATTGTTTTAAAAAACATTATAAAATCTTTAAATTCGATAAAACCAAAACTAGCACAACAACACGTAATTTTTTCTGTCAAACTGATTTTGACAGATAGAGTTGTTGTTGTTTTGTTTATAAAATTCGCCAAAAGGCAGGCAAAGGAACAGAGCCATACAGCCTAGTCTTGTTTGAATTTTCCAATGAATTTTCCTTGTATTTTTGAAGATCTAAGCCAAGTCTGATTTGTCCAATTTCAAAAGGCCAACGCCATGTCTGTTTTGTTTTTTCCAAATAAGGACAAAGCCATGTCTAATTTATTCAAAGTCTAAAGGCTTAGAAGCCATGTCTCATATCAGTCATATCCAATATTTTTCCATTATAGGTATTTGTTTGTCGTATCCGTAGTCATAGAAAATAATCAAATTTCTATAGCACTTCTTAATATATATTTATATAAGGGTATGTAGGTGTTAGTATTCCGTAAAATATCATTGAGGGCACGCGGGACACTCTCAGATTCTCCATAAATATTAATTAAATCTTCAATCAACATTAATCTTTCTATTGTAAAAGCAGGGCAAGTGAAAATTATGTGTTCTGCGGTTTTGTCACACTCAGAGTTACAATGATTGCAAGATGGTGATGAGATAATTTTCATTCGTGCGAGATGTGCATTTAAACGATAATGTCCAAATCTGAGTCGGCATATTGTGGAATAAAATTTTCTGTTGATGAAGTCCTTGTTACGAGAAAACCAGGGAGTTGATAAGATTTCTGGATTTATTGATGCATACCATATGCCTTTTCCACCTTCCAAAATACTTGCCCAATAAGACTTCCATTCTTCTTTTAATTTCTTTCTTAGTATTGAATAAAAATTTGTGTAAGGTATGGCAACTTCAGATAAACATAAACTGTCAACAATGTCAGTATCAACGATAGTTTTGGCTAAGAAATCGACATTTTCGTTTCCTGTGACACCGATATGTGAAGGAGTCCACAAGAATTTAATTTCAATATTCTCTTCATGTAATTTCCACCATAAATTCTTGATTTCATAAATAATGAAAGAAGTTTTAGCGTCTAAAGTTCTAAACTGTAATGCCTTCAGAACACTCATGCTGTCCGAGATCAACAACCACTTCAATGATACAGCTGGATTTTCCACAATAAAATGAAGTGCAGCCACAATTGCATAGCATTCTGCAGTGTATATGCTAGCTGGTGTAGGAAGTGGAAAACCACGACCAAATTTAAGATGTGGTACGTAGAATGCGCAAGATACTTTGTCTCTTTTTTTTGAACCATCAGTGTATATGTGGCGAAATTCAGAATATCTGGATAGTAGCTCATATACTTCCTCTTTACTACTCAGAGTTTCGTCAATATTGATGCACATGTTACCAAATTTACTGTCATAAGCACCATTATAACAAGGCAAAGTATTAATTGATTTGTGGATAGTATATTGCTGATCATATTGTATAATTTCAGAAAAATTATGAAGTATATATGGAGCAGATTCACTAATAGGTAAAAGGCTATTATAATATGACAACATTTTCCGAAAGAGGGGATGATTTGACAAAGAAATAATATTAAATAGAAATCTGAATTTGAGGTATTTAAATCTTAATATAAGAGGAGGTATAAGGCATTCAGCCTGTAAAGAAACAATAGGAGTTGTTCTCATAGCCCCAGTAATGAGCCTCAAATTTTTGTTCTGAATAACATCTAACTTGTCCACTAATCTTTTATTTGAAGCAAAACAAAGGAAGCCATATTCAAAGTGACTCCTTACTATTGATTTATATAGCATCAAAAGAATTTTTGGATCAGCTCCCCAACTTGTACCAGCCAGAGCCTTTAAAGCATTAAATGCCCTAGAAGCTCTGTCTGCAATGGAATTGACATACTTAGTCCAAGATAGATTATTTGTAAAAATTATGCCTAAAAACTTCACACAACTTTCAATACGTAAAATAGAGTTATCATAGAGTAATCTTACATTAAATGGACGGATTTTGTTAAAAACAACAACTTTGCTCTTCTCTGTGCTGATATCTAAATTTAAATATGAAAAATATGAATGGAGTTTTCCCAATGATTCATTTAAAGTTGACACTAAATCTCTTATGTTAGACCCGGAAGCATAAATTACTAAATCATCTGCATATTGTAAATTGGATACTTTAGATCCTAAAATAATATTTAATTTATGAATGTATAAAATAAAAATAAGAGGACTTAATATCCCTCCTTGACATACACCCTTAAAACTAAGTCTTGGACCTAAAATTGTGGTGTTATTATTAACTTTAACAAATACTTTTCTGCCATGTAAGAAATTGAACACCCATTGAACTATTTTTTCAGGAATACCGAGAGACCTCAGTTCTACAGACAAAATGTGATGATTAACATTATTGAATGCACCTACAATATCAAAAAATACACCAATCAAAACATTATTTTTCTTAATAGAATTGAAAATATCCAATTGAAGGTGAGTAATACTTTCCCTTGAAGACTTTCCGCGCCTAAAACCAAATTGATTTGATGGTAAAAGACAATTGCTTTCTATATAAAATTCTAGCCTACTCTTTATAAGTTGCTCAAATATTTTACTCATACAAGAAGTAAGAGCAATTGGTCTGTAAGAATCTGCTTTGTGTGACTTTTTGCCAGGTTTCAAAATAGGCACTAAACAATCAACTTTCCAATCATCTGGAATAAGGGATGAGGACCATAGGCTGTTAAAAATGTTCAATGTAATTTCTCTACATGTAGAATTCATATGTTTAAGAGCTTTATATGGAATAGAATCTAAGCCACATGTTGTATCATTTCTAGAATTAATAGCAGAATTAAATTCATTTAAAGTAAAAGGCCTACAAAGATAATCAAAGACAGTTGTATCACTACATGAATGGGAACTCAGCAGTGATTCAACTGTGTCTGGAGTGTATTTTGATAAAAATTCATTAGCCCAACTCGAGTCAATGACAGATGTATTATTGTGTATAAATGTTTTATTAAATTTTTTCATATAATACCAAATTCTAGATATTGGTGTAGAGCGATTAAAAGATTCACATAAATGTTTCCAGCTAAGCTGTCTTTCAGTTTTTAAAATGATTTTTTTAACAGCCTGTAACCTTTTAAATTTTATATAATTTGATTCTGAAGGATCAGCTTTAAAGGTCAAATAAGCATTCTTACAATTTAAAACAGCTTCACTACATTTACTATTCCACCAAGGCAAAGGTGGTCTTCTATTAAATCTGGTAATTGTCTGTGAAGATTGATTGTTGAAAACCTGATTATAAGGGAGAGACATATGCATAGCTTGTTTAATTAATTTTACTAAATCAGTATAGCATTGCAAGGGATTAGAGTAATTGAAATTATAAGTATCCATAAGAAAAGCTATTGTAATATTATATTTAGACCAGTCAACTAGTTTTAAATTAATTTTATTTGTGGATGTTGTTTCTTGGAAGCTGTCATTAAAAACTGTGATATTTGTGATTACAGGAAAGTGATAACTCCCAAGAGAGTCATCGTCATACACTTGCCAATTGCATGCTGAAGCTAATGAAGGAGATACTAAAGTGAGATCAAGTGCACTTTGCTTCCATCTGTGAGAACCTACAGTAGTCATCTGACCATCATTCAAGATAACAAGATTATTATCATCAATACTTGCAAGAATATTAGAGCCTCGTGAATCTGATGCAGAGCACCCCCACATGGTGTTATGTGCATTGAAGTCACCTGCAATTAATACAGGCTCTGGAAGACTTTGGATTAATTTATCTAATTTAGATTTAGTAAAATTAATTGGTGGGTTAGGAGGACTGTAAACACTGGCTAATGTTAACTGTTTATTACCATAAGTAATTTGAACTGCAATATTTTGAATAGAATCATCAGAAAAGGTATCAATAATACGAAAATGAATCTTATTATGTAGAAGTATAGCTACACCATTGTGATCATTACCTGAGTCAAGTCTTATAATATTATATCCTATTATCCTAAAGTTGTGTTGTGACTTGAGCCAAGTTTCACAGACAAGAGCAATGTGTATATTATTCTCATACAGAAACTGTGTAAATAAGAAACGATTACTAATTAAACTCTGTGCATTCCATTGAAGTACATTTAACTGGTCCATAAAAAATAAAAATAAATTATTTTGCTTTTACTGTATCTATGAGAACATCTTTTATTAGCTGGGAAGATATTGTTTTTTCTTGAGCTTTATTAAGAGTAATTATTTTAGTGATAGAATTTAAAATAATATTTAAGATATCATCACTATTCAATAGTGACAATAAAACATCTGTTGATTTCTTTTTCTTAAGTTCAGGAAAATTGTCTTTGTTAAATAGATCAGCAAAAATACCTTTGTTAAGTGCTGCTTGATTTTCTTTTATTTTCTGTTTTTTAATTGGACATTGACCAGAGATGCTTATATGATTTCCTTTACAATGTGTGCATACAGCCTTTTCAACTGGAGTACTGCAGTCTTTGTATGTGTGATTTCCACTGCATATGGAGCATTTCACAGAATTTTTACAATATTTAGCAAGGTGGCCATACCTGAGACAGTTGTAACATTGTTTCACAGGTGGAATATATTGTTTGACAGCAAATCGCCATCCATTCAGGTCTATGTAGTCGGGCAGCGCATTCGACGCGAACGTGATTGCTACTGTCCCTGTCGGCTGCAAGCTGCTGCTTCCTGTGTCAGATCGTATTTTTTTCATTATGCGTTTAACACATATTATTTTTCTATAGGTAGATACTAGCTTGTAAATCTTGAAATTAGAAATGTTCGTGGGGACATTAGTAATGACCCCTGTCACCTCTGTACCTGCTGCTGGGATCGACGCTTTAAGATAATAATCGTTCAGAAAAGTTTTATTGTTTAAAAAAGCATTCGCTAAAGTGGGTTTCTCGAAATGCACACCTATTTTATATTTATTAATAGTCTGTAGAAACTTTATGCCCTTATTAAATCTTTTGAATTGAGTCGACAGAGACATCATGTCCCGCGAACCTATAGATCTTTTCTCATCACTGGATTCTACGAATACTATATAATCAGTTAGAATAGAGTCTTCCGGATATCTTCTGTTATAATCTGAAATATAATATGGTTTATACTTCCTTTCATCATTAAAATCTTCATTTTCACTTGACTCCTCAGAAGTATCATTTTCATCAGCCCATGTACTATCTCCTCCCGTATCTTCCTTCGTCTTTTTCTTTTTCCGTTTTCCCATGACGAAAAAGTTGAGAAAAAGTAGTAAATTAAGTAATTGGTCCAAGTTAAATAAAATATTTTTAAAAAAAGGCGCCTATCCAATTCGGGGTTCCCGCGCTTTTTCGACAGATAGAGTGATCTGACAGAACGAATGACGAAGTGTCATTATTTTTCTTTTTATTTTGGATTAGACACGTGTCTTTTATCTTCATGGGTAAAAGAAGACAACGAACCTTCTCTTTCTGGTTTGTCCAAACCCACCACTAATACCTTAAGATGATGGATTACAAACACAAACCGAGATTGCATGATCTTTAGCAGCAAAGGTTCGTTCAAAAAGTGGGCTAGGCTAAGATATTGCACAGAAGGGAGGAAGCCAGTAAGTGGAACAGGGCACAGAGCTGCCAATGATGATGATAAAAGAAATTTCATAGAATCACTACACTAAGCCAATCAAAACTTTCTCTGACTGCTGTTTTCATTTTCACACTTTCAATTTTCTGTTATCTTCTCAATTTGTGATATTTAAACAAGAGTATGATTTGAGTGTCTTTTATTGTATAGATGAGGATACAAATCAAGTACAAATTTAAATTTTTCAGTATTTTACAATATTGTTTAGCAGTAATAAATATAAAATATCTGTATTAACGAGTTTGTATTTTATATTGTACTTCTTTATTCAACCATTCTATCCATTCATCATTAACTTTCTTCTCTAAAGTTACTTCTTGAAACACTTCACTCACAGATTTTTCCTCAAACCCTAATTTTTTAAACATTTTGATACTGATATTATTGGTCAGAGATATTTTTGCTTCGAGTATCTGGAGGTGGATATGTTGAATTCCATAGAGAATCATTAAGATCACAGCTTCCCATCCAAACTTGTTGCCCCGAGCTGATTCCTCAGCGATCATTATTTCTATTTCACCAGCTGCTAATTCATTGTCCGTTATGAATATATTTGTGTCTCCAATCATTGCTTCTAGAACAAAGATGTTTTGATAAAACATGATGAACAATACATGAGTGGCATTGGGTAGTCAAGTGTGTGTGTAATCTGTAATGGGTAGTGAGATAGCTTACCTGTTTCATCACTATTTTTATCAAATATATGTTTTTCTAGTATTATGAAAGTGCACTCTGAAAACAAAATGTCATTTTAAATAAATTAAGCAGAGACCTACATTTATTATATACACACCTATTCGATTAGCTGTACGGAAAGCATTAAGAAATATAAAACACACTATCTTCATCATCACGCCATGTTTTTTGCATTTCATATTCCTCTTCCAATGTTAGCGGTTCAGATGCAGTAAGTGTCTGGAGTACTTCAGACTTCATCCATTCGTGATACCTGCAAGTTAGAAAGGTTAAAATAACACACAATAAAAGTTTCACAAGGAATTGTGAAAAACAACATTTACTTAGGGACATGATATTCTGTGTATGGTACAAGTATTACATTCCGACCAATAATTCGGGTATTACTATTTAATTTCATCTTGAATTTTTTAATTTATTGGCGATCTATCATTTTGTTTATCAGAACTTTATTCGAATTTTGGCATTTCATATGATACCGCATTTACACATTCGCACGAATAGCGAGGCGAATGACGAGGCGAACAACGAACTTACCGTTCACACATTCGTGTTCGTTATTCGCCTCGTCATTCACCTCGCCTTGGAGCGTTTATACATTCGCACGAATAGCGAGGCGAATAACGAACACGAATGTGTGAACGGTAAGTTCGTTATTTGCCTCGTCATTCGCCTCGCTATTCGTGAGTTCGCGTCGAGAGCGGTTTTTTGAACGCGAATCAAAGGACACGAATATCGACACGAACTGACCGTTCACACATTCGCGTGCATTCAGTTGACAGCTAGCATCCGTCGCGAAAGTACGTCAATATGTGTGACTGGAGTGAAGCGCGGACCCTTGAGTTTTTAGAGTTATTCCAAAAGGAGGAACTCATTTGGAATCCTAAACACAAATACCACAAAAATAGTTTAAAAATAAATGATGCCTGGAATAGAATTTCTAGCAAAATGGGACTGCCAGTGTGTAGTCTAAAATTAAAGAAAAATTCTCTTATCCCGGACATACATACAGATAGACAAAAATTCTAAAAACTATGTTTTTGGCTTCGGTATCGATTAAAGATCAAACCACTTAGTATCCATAAAAAAAAATCAATGTATCGTTTTGACTTTCCTACCATTTATGATCATATGTATAGGTATAGATAATTACCTATGTAACATGAAGAAATTACAATGACTTGTTAATTATTATGACAATCTAAAATATTATTTTTGAAACATTTTTGCATTCTAATCATTTAATTTACAACCCAATTTCAAACAGGACATTATATGCCTACCAGAAAGACACAGCGTTAGAATGAAGAAGCAGTCTATGATTCTGGTTTCTAGGAGCATAGATATTGTAAAACATACCTGATTCTCTTTGGATTTACGTTGTTACCTCTCATTTCCGGCAGGGGTCGCCATCTCCGGTTCCGGCGGCCGACCGCTTAGGTTTCATAGCGTTTATGATTTTTGTCGTGTTAGGAGCAAAAGTTTTTCAAAGTTCAAAAAACTGACAAAAATCTTATTGGATTGTAATAATTCATTGTTTTCGGTCTGAAAATAGTGTTAGAGTGATTTTATACTAATAATAAACACGTATTTAGTGTTTATACAGTGTTCAGTGTTGTGTTCTTGACGGCGATTCGGTAAGTACCTACCTACCATTATGAACTCTGAGGATGCCGTCCCTGAACCTGTAGCTCAAGTCGCTGCTCCGGATGGAGAGCGAAGAGCTGTGAGCTCAAGCTCATCGCAAAGCAGTTCTTCGGAAGACGAAGAAGGTTTTGCCTCGCCGCCACCTAATAAAAGGTCTAAGCGGCGCAGGTTCAAACAAGTCGAAACTTGTTCGGATCCTCGCATGGACACTCTAATTAATTAAGTTACATATTTATCAGACTGTGTAGCTCAAATGCCGCAGATTTTCACTGCTATTAGTACGAGTTTTAACAATAATAAAGAAAATGTCGGCAGCCATTTTAATTCCGTGAATTCTAAGAATACGATTAATAATCAGTTTCTAAACAAAACACAAGTTTTAAATAAAGCAACTAATAATAATTATATGTGTTTGGGGGAGTTGAAAATAAGTTACGACGAATCTAAGATTGTACCTGTTGCTGATCCCGTTAATTAAACTAGCAGAGTTAAATAGTCTTCAACAATTTAACTCACAGGCCTGGAAGGGCATTCGGTATAAAAAGGACTTGCAGACTCTTATGGCAACACCAGGTTTTACAGGCCTAAAATTGAATGAGGAATTATGTCACCTTAATAAAGCACCAGATTATTTAGCTAGTACGGAGCAATTGTTAGCGGGATTGTCAAATGCTGTTTTGGAAAATAGGCAACTTTTAAAAAATGGTTTGCAGGAGGTTGTAAATTGGGCTGCTAGTTCTGACACAGAGCTCAATGCAAGCACTCTCTATGATAAATTATCTGAAAAATTTGGTCCAGCGTCCCCGTCATATAAAAATATGGAAACTTGTATGCAAGTCATATGTGGCAAGCGAGCTGAATGTATTGAGGTTAGACGTGACCGCATTCTGAAAGAAGTTAATAATGTTAATCTTAAATTAGCTTTACAAAATATTCCACCTAGCGCTGAGTATCTCTATAACAGAGAAGCGCTCATTCCACTGGTAGATTCTTTAGGAGGCTCGCAGGTATGGCTTAACATGCCAAGTTATTTAAAAGATAAAAAGAAGGTCAATAATAGTATTCAGGTTAACAATAAAAGTTTCAAGCCATCGTATAAAACTAATTTCAATAAGAAAACTAAGTTTAACTCGGACAAAAAATCCAAAAATTATAAAAAACATTCCTTTCGTCGTACAGGCACCCAAGATACCTCCAACGTTAAAGATAAATGACAATCAAAGCAGGATATTCAAAGGGGGTTGCCTAAAATCACATGTTCAGGCATGGGAACAATTGGGGGCCAGTCAATATATTCTAAAAATAATAGCAGAGAGTCGCATACCATTTTCAACAAAACCTCCTTTACATTACCCTTACAAAAGAATATTAAACAAGTTTGCAACAAAGCCATCCAAGAAGATGACAGAAATCATACAACAGTTAAAAGATGCAAACATTTTAGAAAAACCAAAAAACATAACACCCGGCTTTCACTCCAAAATGTTTTTAGTCAGAAAACCAGATGGGGGAATACGCCCTATTTTCAATTTAAAGAGCCTAAATCTACATGTCTCGACTCGTTAGCTCAGTAGGTTAGAGCACCGATATAATTCAAATCTTGACCATCGGAGGGCGGAGGTTCAGATCCTTCACGAGTCGCCACTTACCTTTCGGTCTCTCATCAGCTCCTCACTCCTTCGCCTCAGTGACCAATTGGATTGCGGAAATCCTTCGGAAACAAGGCATAAGAATAGTAGTCTATCTGGACGATTTTCTTATAGCCAGTCAAAATCAGACACAACTCGTAGAACACACCAAAATAACCATACAGACTCTGGAAAAGTTGGGTTGGCATGTAAACTTTCAGAAATCACTTCTCACCCCAACCCAAGAAATGGAATATTTAGGCATAATATGGAATACAAAAACAAAACTAATTTCACTTCCTGTAAAAAAAGTAGAAAAAATCCTAGAACTATCAACAAGCTTATTACAAAAGAAAGAGTCGTGTCTCCGAGTGCTGCAAAAATTGCTGGGTATGTTAAATTTTGCAAATTTAGCAACCCCAAACGGTCGTCTCCATTGTCGCCGTACACAGATTTTTCTAAAATCGTTCAGAGGAGCCAGACCAAGGCAAAAGAGGGAGTTACCACCTCTAGTGACTCAAGAGTTACAATGGTGGGTAAGAAACGTAGGGAAAAGTGCAAGTCAAATGCACACCCCCAAGATTACCCACTTTCTCACCACAGACGCGGCGGACGCGGGCTGGGGAGCACACCTGAACAACACCATGTTGTCGGGCAAATGGAATCGCCGCCAGCAAAAGTGGCATTCCAATGTGAAGGAAATGTTTGCCGTGTATGCAGCCTTAGTAAGACAAGGTGCACACATGAAGGACGCACATGTTCTAGTGCAATCGGACAATCGAACCCTCATAGCCTACTTAAGGAACGAGGGGGGAACCCGGTCCTTAGCTCTGTTGGGCCTAACAAGCAAACTCCTTCACCTAACCGAGCAGCTCAACATAACGCTGTCGGCATCATACCTCCCGGGGAGGTTAAACGGGATTGCAGACCGCCTCTCAAGAGGAAAACCGGTCCCCGAATGGCAACTACAACCCCAAGCCAAGAATATGATATTCCAAAAATGGGGCGTCCCAGACGTAGACCTGTTCGCTTCAAAAGAAACAGCAGTGGTCCCCCAATACGTAACTTGGGACTCGACAGATGGGTCAGCAATTTTTTGCGACGCCTTCAGTCGAGATTGGGACTTTCAGTTGGACTGGGTGTTCCCTCCACCCAACTTGATCCCTCGGGTGCTCCATCATTTAAACAGAGCCATAGGGACATACATAGTAATAGCACCACAGTGGGATCAGTGCTTTTGGCAAACCAATCTACAAGCCAGGGCCCTGTCAGACCCAATATCGATAACAGATCTGCGGAAGAATCTGATAGATCGATCGACGGGGCTCTGTCCCCCACAAGTGGACAAGTTGTCCCTCCAGGCTTGGAAAATTGGGGGTGGTCAGATCAAGTAGCAAACTGGAGTAGGGAGGAAATTGAATTAATAAGTAATAGTTGGCGCAAAAGCACTCTAAATACTTACAAAGCCCCTATAAAAAGATGGCTATCTTTTGTGCCACAAATAATATTAATAAAAGTAATCCAGATGGCAAAGACGTTGCAAGATTTTTAGCAGATCTGCATTTAAAAAGAAATTTTTCAGTGAACACAATTTTATTACATAAATCAGCTATTTCTACCTTTTGTGCTGCAAATGCAGATAATCTATCAAAAAAATTCTTTGTTCAACAAGTTTTAAAAGCCATAGCATTAGCAAAACCTCCACCTACAAAATCCCCTATATGGGACACAAAATTAATTTTCAATTGGTTGAAAACAGTTCCAAGCACAAATTCACTTTTTGACATCTCAAGAAGAACTGCAATTATTTTACTGTTAGCATCAGGCAGAAGAATACATGACCTTACCTTGTTGGATATTTCTCAAAACAACTTCATAGAAGAAGAAGAAAAAATTATATTATGGCCTAAATTTGGATCAAAAACAGACTCAAGCAAATATAGACAATCTGGCTGGTCTTTATCAAAACACCCAGATGCAAATATATGTCCCTTGAGACATATTTCACAATTGATTCAGATTTCACAGGATAGACGACTTAATAGTAATGTTACAAGTCTATTTGTCTCTTTAAAAGGCCAAATAAAACCAGCTACAAGAACTATCATAGCAGGTTGGATTAAGTCTATATTTAAAGATTTAAATTTAGAAGCTACTCTTGGAAGCGTCAGATCAGCTGTAGCATCCAAAGGCTGGTGGGAGAATGTTCCTGTGGATGATATATTGGCTAGAGGAAACTGGAAGAGTGATAAGACTTTCAGAAAGTTTTACTGTAGAGAAATTATTAAAAATACAAATAATGAAGAGGAAGATTTATTAAGATTAAATTTCTCAAGTTTTAATTAGAATTGTTAAGTTTATGTGCCAAAGTTGATTGTTTAATTTGAAGTACCTAACAAATTGTTCATTTTAATTTTAAATAATTATAATTATTATCAGTATTATTACTTTACTGATTACGGTATTTGATAATAAATGTTTAATCTGAAATGAATTTCTTTCATTCTTTAACACATTTATTTATTTCACATAGCGTTTATTATGTTACCTTCACCAGCAGATATCAAACAAGTCTTCATTCTAACGCTGTGTCTTTCTGGTAGGCATATAATAGGACTGTTTTACACTAAAATAAAACAGTCATTATGTGCCGAAAGAAAGACACAGCGTTAGCTCAAGGCCCTTGCTGGTATGAAGACACTATGAAACCTAAGCGGTCGGCCGCCGGAACCGGAGATGGCGACCCCTGCCGGAAATGAGAGGTAACAACGTAAATCCAAAGAGAATCAGGTATGTTTTACAATATCTATGCTCCTAGAAACCAGAATCATAGACTGCTTCTTCATTCTAACGCTGTGTCTTTCTTTCGGCACATAATGACTGTTTTATTTTAGTGTAAAACAGTCCTATTATTTTTCGAGAATCTTAACAAATTTAAATTAGGAATGTATCCATATTTCAAAATAATAAATGAGCAATATTATTATAATTTTAATTTTTTGTTAAGATAATTTAGTGCGAATTTTGTTAAGAACTAAGGATCTATTAAATTAGTATTGTTTATCTAATTATATTGTCCAAGATAAAAGAGTATCTTGGTAGGCATTATGAAGATGTTTTTACAAATTATTGAAAAGTTTTAATTCATTCTAAACTTGATTTTTTTACGTCATGGTGGATGCACTTTAGAAAATATGTCGTCGTTTTTTAAAGTGCCAATTTTTTTTTTGTAAAATAGATCATTTCTAATGAAAAGCATTAGGTATAGCAGTAAACAGTCATGTTCAGTTTTCGAAGAATTCAGTATCTCATTCAGTCGTTTCGTCATTTTTAACCGACTTCAAAAAAAGGAGGAGGATTTTTTTTTATGTATGTTCCCCGATTTCTCGAAGACGCCTGGACCGATTTGGAATTTTTTTCTTTTGTTTGAAAGAGTATACTTCCCAAGTGGTCCCATGATCATCAGGTCAGGATCTGATGATGGGATCCCAGGGAAATCGAGGGCAATCTTCAAATTTTATAGGCACATAGTACCATTTTCATATATTTTCTAAAGCTGTTTAAGTATTTGCATCTGATAATCATCATCTCAGGTGGATGAGCTGATGATGGAAGGTACAACTCCTCAATGGCTTGGAGTAGGCATCGACTGATTTAGTTTGTGTTCGCATATCTCCGGAACTACAAGTCCGATTTAAGTAATTCTTCTTTTGTTGTACTAAGTATTGTTTAACTTACTGCAAGTTTCATCAAAATCGGTTCAGTAATTTTTGAGATAGGGAATTTTATTAGCTTATTATGCACTTGAGCGATGTTGTTACCGGTGCTACGGATTACAAAATTTTAGTGCACATACATGTAAGAGAATGAATTTGACAAGAATTTGAGTAAAATATTTAAACTAAAAAGAGTAAAATAAAAAAACTTTTTCAAAAAAATATAACCGCCTTCAAAAACAACCACAAAAAAGGGTACATAACCTACAAAATAACTTTTTAACTTCAGAAGTCGGTGGCAAAAAAGACAAAGAAATGAAAAAAAATAAAGCACCGACTTCTGAAAGAAAAGTTATTTTGTAGGTTATTTTACCCTTTTTTTGTGGTTGTTTTTGAAGGCGGTTACATTTTTTTATTCGGACAAAAGTAGTCGGAAAGTTATTATTTTAGGCAGTAGACCTAATATGTAAGGACACAGAATAATTAATAGTACTATACGTAAAGAAGGACTACTCCAAAAAAAAATCAAACAAATGTAAAATCTATATACGAGAGAATAAAGTACATTTTAACTGGCAGCCGTACCGCCCACCTACTTTTATAATAGCCTAAACTTCCCGTGCGCAAGCAAAAATGTACTGAATGGTTACGCCCGAGAGTTTATTTTGGTTTATCTGACGCCAACGACATTAAAAGGTTACTATGGGTCAAGCTCAATAGGGTTGCGACTTGCGAGTTTAGGCACAAATAGGTACCTATGCGTATTTTATGCATTTGCTAAATTACATTATTACCATAAATACCTATGTTCTTCAAGGAATTTTGTTTTTATCATCAGCCTATATCTTTTTGGTTTATCATCGATTACTACATACATTATTGATTGTTAGCACAGAATGATAATTGTAGGTACCTACGGCACCTTACGTGAGGAATAATATTTATAATAATATTATCTTTTCTACCTATTATTGTTATATTTTTGAACATTTATCTTACAAAAAAAAAAGAATAATATTTAAAAGATTTTTATCGTCTATGGCAAAATAGCCAGTCCTTATTATTTTGCACTCAACCTAGTAACCGACCAATTACTATCGCATACTGTCACAGGCCCCGCGTTGCGTGTCTTTGTAGGTAGGTAAAAAAGTGGCGCAGCGAATTACGACCGCTGACCTTGAATGCGTAGTGTGGCCATTTTCTGAGTTAGAACTTTTAAACAACAACGCAAACATCTTTCTACTTTCTACCGATCTTAATTCTTAGTACTCAGCTTAAGGTGAGTGAGAGTGTCGTCTTTTTATCTAGGTCGTCCAGTAGGCTCACCCCCCCCCCCCAATTAGTATCTCGCCTCATTTCCAAACTTGTAACCTCATGATTAGGTATCATGATCAGTTAAGCCCATACTTCACAAGCAGGGAGATAATTTTGTTGATCATTACTAAATATGTACTATATTTTTTTTTTCTTCATAATAATATTGTGTTATTAATTTACCAAAAGCACCTAAAGCAAGAAACTTGTGCGTAACTACACGTAACGTAACAAAAATATTAAGGAGACGGAGCGCGTGCGTAACGGGTGGCGCGTGGCAGCCGTAGTGAATGGGCCACGACATAATGGCCCCGCAACTACTTGCAGTTTTATGCCTACACCGCGGAGTGAGACAGGCCTGGTAAGGACAATACTTCTTTTTGTCGGAGCTTTTATTACTATCCATATAAACTTATTAGTGCCGTGAATCATATTTTGATCAAATTACAACTTGTCACTGATAATCGAATTACAAAAAATTTGAATTTCACGGGCTACTGCGGAGAAATCATTTATAGTACTTATGTACAGTGTTCTATTGCGGTGACATGCTATCATCCACCATCGTCTGCGTCGACGGTTTTTCTTTACTTTTTTACGCAGGGTTTCCAAATAATTGTATAAACTCATTAAATGTGGCGCGCATGCTGCAATATTGTTGTCACGTCCTCCATGTTCGTGTGCGAATGCCAAAATGAAACATCCCGCGAATGTGTAAACAGCAGTTCGCAACAGCATTCGTGCACGAATCGCACGAATGATTCGACGAATGTTTCGGCGAATGACGAGGCGAATAGCGAGGCGAATGTGTAAATGCGGTATCACAATCAGTCAGCTGTTGCAGCCACAGAGTCGTAGAAAGAGAAAAACTATAGAACTCGTGATACTTCCTTCTCTTTCCCTCAAGAAAGAAAAACAAATCGACAAATCGCATTAGAAGAAAAGGGACAGAGCATAGCTATCTCCATCTCTTAGCGCGTAGCCTGTTTCTTCAAGGCCAGACACAACATTTCGCGGTTTTTAGGGATACCAGATTCGGGCAATATATTTCCCGGACAATTCGGTCTGTACGATAATTATGAAAATTGATAATTATTTTTTAACAAACACTCTTCATGTTATACAGGACACAGGAATTTGAATCCGTAATAGGAGATATAAAAATAAATTGGTAGGAGACTTCAGCTCTTTCTCGATGTATTTTTTTGTGTTTTTATTTGTCCGCGTAAATGACTGAAATAGTATGATGTATTGGTGTTTCCCCTATTCAAAGTTCATAGGTAATGCCTCGATCGACGGACCCGATAGGAAAGTCCTTATATCGCTCAATATAAAAATCAACATTAGAATTACTGATATTACTACAAGAGTATTGATTAGAGTTTACAATGGCCATTTTAAAAAGATCTAGTCTGGAAATGAAATATTAGGTCGAAATAATTTGAAATAATATGAGCAATTTCAATTTATTTCGACCAAGGCATTATTTCAATTTAATTCGAACTAAAAGAACAAAAAAAAAACACTGTTTAAAATAATAAAAAACTGTTTTTTTTTTCAACCCTGAAATACTTCTAACATTCAAGGGTTGGGGTCACATCATACTCCACCTTGCATAATGTTGAATTAGGGCTTAGCAGGTTTCACAAACTTACGCCATTAAATTCTTCTCTGTACTTAATTAGGCAGATTAAGGGAAAAAGTCACATGCAATGATGTTTTCCTTCACCCACAATAAAAATAACTTTGTTTTTCAGTGTTTGTTTGAATGGCAAAGTTATATTTGCGGTTTTTGAAAATGTACTATATCTCAAAAACTACTAACTGTATCTCATCCAAACCAATTTTAGTTGTAAGTTTTTGTTGAGGTCTACATTATATTTTTTTTTTTAGTTTTATCATTCTCTTATTTTAGAAGTTGCAGGGGGGGGGGATATATTTTACCACTTTGGAAGTTTCTCTTGTGCAAACTGTTCAGTTTAGAAAAAAAATATATTAGTAACCTCAATATCATTTTTAAAGACCTATCCATAGATCTATACCCCACACATATGGGTTTGGTAAAAATAAATTTTTGAGTTTCAATTCTAAGTATAGGGAGCACCCGGGTCAATTTTCAATATCTGAGACATCCGTTGAGGATAATGACGCCCGATCTTTTACTACTAGTGCAACCATCCACTGACAAAAAATAAAAATATAAATTATTTTAATTACATCTAACTTAAATGAAATTAAAACAATTTATATTTTGGTTTTTTGTCAGTGGATGGTTGCACTAGTAGTAAAAGATCGGGCGCCATTATCCTCAACGGATGTCTCAGTTATTGAAAATTGACCCACCCCCAAAATTTGTTTTGTTTTTCTTTTTGTGTGAAAATCTTAATGCGGTTTACATAGTACCTACCAAGTTTCAACAGGATAGCTCTTATGTTTTCGTCAAAAAGTGGCTGTGACATACGGACGGACAGACAGACAGGCATGACGAATCTATAAGGGTTCCGTTTTTGCCATTTGGCTACGGAACCCTAAAAAGTACTCTGTGCATTGACATAAATTTTAATCTGTGCCACTTAGTGATGGGTTTTTATCCGGATAAATACTCAAAATGGATAAATACTCAATAAATATCCGTTTCTTCTCGAGTATTTACTCAAAACAGTGGATAAAAACTATTTACAGTTTTAATTCCGTTATTTCACGGGTTTTTATTTGTTTTATGAATAAAAGGATGGGAATAAATGAAAATCTGAAAATATAGATTTTAACCAAGGTATATTAATCGCTTTAATAAATCACCGGTATATCCGGTGATCGGTTTAGAGGTATGAGGAACAGAGTGTAAAGTTCCTCGCTACCCGGTGAAAAGAAACGTACCTTCCGACCAGACGGGTGTTGTGTCTGGTGGGCTTTCTGCCCGACATTCATTGTCGGAATATTCTATGTCTTCTAAGTTCGATGTTAACTTTGATTGCGCGATGTAGACATCTTAGTTTCTCCGTCGCTTCATGGATGGCGCTAGTGTACTTTTTGTAGATGATTATGTACGCTACATTGACGTCTCCGCCCAGACCTCAGACGCGCCGGTCCTAAGTGAACGGAACCCAAGTGGTCCGCGATGGGCGCTGAAGCAGCTGGAACGGGAGCTATTCCTGGAAACCTCGATCGTGCAGGCCTGGGTGTCACCACCGGTCAGGCCTGCCGACATCAACGACGAGGCGGAGTGGTTCCGGGAGGCCATGACGGATATCTGCGACGTGGCCATGCCCCGGGTCCGGCAAGGACGCGCCCGGCGTTAGCTGTACTGGTGGTCGAACGAGCTGGCAGCGCTGCGCGAGGCGTGCGTTGCCGCGCGACGCCAGTACACCAGGTTCCGCAGGCGCCGCACCCGACCTCCGGATGCGGCGACTGTAGAGGCGGAGCTGCGCGAAGGCTACAGGGCAGCGAAGACCGTCCTCCGCGACGAGATCTGGCGGGCCAAGGAATTGGCCCGCAAGGAGATGCTGGAGTCTCTGAACGGGGACCCATGGGGCCGGCCCTACAAGTGGGCGAGGCAGAAGCTCCGCCCCTGGGCTCCCCCGTTGACGCAGAGTCTCGGGCCTCAGTTCGTGGAGGAAGTGGTGAGCGCCCTCTTCCCATCGCGAGGGAAGCATACTCCTTCGCCTATGGCTCCGTCTCCGACGGAATCTGACAGTGAAGCTGGCGCAAACGCGGACCACAGCGACGACGACGTTTACGACGCTCAGGAGGTGACCGAGGTAGACCTGAGAGTGGCGGTGCTACGGCTCAAGGCCAAAAATATCGCCCCAGGACCCGACGGCCTGCCAGGAAAAGCCTGGGTCGTGGCCTCCGGGACTCTCGGGCCTCGACTGGGGGGGCTCTTCTGCGCGTGCCTGGAGAGGGGCCGGGGAAACTGGTCCTGATCCAGTAGCCCGGGCGCCCTGCGGACTCTCCGTCCGCATTCCGGCCCATCGTGCTGCTTGACGAGGTGGGCACTGCGTTTGAGAGCCCTCACGACGGGGGATGCAGTGGCCCGGGGCAGGGTCGTCGTGGCAGTGTCTTTGGACATCACCAACGCCTTCAACACCCTGCCCTGGAGTTACATCAGGGAGGCACTCCGGTATCACCGGGTGCCGACCTACCTCCGTCGTATAGTCGAGGACTACCTGACGGACAGAGCCGTCATCTACCCCGGTCACCGGGGAGAATGGAACCTGCGAGAGGTGTCGTGCGTATTCCACAGGGATCGGTCTTGGAGTTCTTTCTCTAATCTTCTTCAGAGTTTCGCTCATATTTGAGTAATCACTAATTTTACTTGGTTATGACGAAAATCTATGCACTGCTAGGACATGCGGCGCGGGGGGATAGAGAGCAAGACAAACAAAAGAGACAAACTGGACAAAAAGAGCGGGATAGGGCGCAGTGAGAGCCACGATGCTTGCGCGCTGCTTTGTCTTGACATTAGAACTAATAATAATGTTATATTGTTGTGTTTTGGAAAGCCTTATTGACATTACTAGTCATTTTGAATGAAAAAAAAACACCCAATACGCAATAAATATAAATATCCACCATTTTGAGTAAATATCCGATAAAAACGGATAAATACGAGTATTTATCCATTTCGGATAAATACTCGAGTATTTATCCTCTGAGTATTTATCCTCTGCCCATCACTAGCCACTTACAGCATCAATGCCAAGTTAAGCCATGGTTAAGCCAAGCATTGCAGAGTCAACTTTTTTTTTAAATATTTAGTACTAGGCTTTTGTACCATTCAAAATTTAATAATTATGAAGAATGCACAAAAATCGGTATCTTAGGACACTCCGGAGCCGGACACTGTTCAGAAGTACTATTAAGTATTCTGTGGTTCAGATTTAGTTTAAAAAGAGACAGATTTGTTAAAAAAAATTGAATATAGTGGGTGCGTTTAGCCGATACAAAGACTGGACAGAAATCGAAAAATGCTGAACAGCATTCAGCTATGTTAAGAGCGCTTATTCTGAAAGTTGGCAACGTCGCAAATAGTTGTCAAATATTAACAAGTTTTAATTTATTTAGCTATGTTACTGTATCGAAATAAGAAATATGGCTCTGTAGTGCACTAAAACATTGAGGGAATGCAATAAGTAATATCGTAACAACGAATAAATAGTTTTAGATACAAAAAAAGTATTTGGAAACCTTCCAAATGCCTTTTTTAAACCTGAAACGGTGACAACATAGACCTAAAAAAAAAAGGCGGACGCCGTCTCCTTTAACAATAACTGAAGCACCCATAGTAAGTCAGTGCGCTAATGTAGACAAGTCAGCACGCACACATTCACACCATAGTAAGTCTGCCGGTCGGCCATTACGGTTCGAACGACACCCGCGTATTATTCGGTGTTATTTTGTCTAATAAAAATCTAAGTATGCCGTCATGTGTTGTGAAAAGTTGTCGAAACCATAGTGGTTCAATTAAAAAAAGCCAGGGGATCACTTTTCATAGGTAAGCATGTCATTTTGAAGCTTAATTCTCGATTTTACATCAATTAATTTAATAAATATCTCGAAATCAATCAGTGTTGCAACTATTTCAAGGTTCAAATTATTGTAAAAGTGGGAGATTTATATTTTATGTGACTATTTATCGTTATTGTATTCTTCTATATTTTTACAGATTTCCTTCAGCAAATGATGCATGGAAAAATGATTGGATAAAAATAATAAGGGAGTGTAGACGTGAAAATAATTGGAATCCATCAAAATCTAGTGTGATCTGCAGTATACATTTTGAGAAGCATTGTTTGTACTCAACTAAAGGCGGACTTCTTCGCGTTGTTGCTTACGCCATACCAACAAAGGTAATTCAAATTTCAATTAATTTAAGGTCCTCTCCTTACAACCTAACCTCTTAATTTTTTTAACTTTAATATAGTGATAGTTAACAGTTTAACAACAGTTGAACTTTTTTTTTTAGTTTTTATTCGATACGTCAACAATTCAAGATCTACCGACTGAAGTAATTACTTCCAGCGTTTCTGATGAGGTGTGTTTTTTTTTTACTAAAACGCTGTTTTATTCTAAATAAAGTTATGCTTTTGAATCGTTTCTAACCTGATGTAATTATTTATTTTAGAGTTCACTAGTGATTAAAGCAGTAGCCACAGGTTACGGGCAGCAAAAAAAAATAGAACAGCTTTTGTCACAAAATGTAACGACGACTTTGACACAAGTGAGTAGCCTAACCTACTTAAAATCTGATGATATTTTATAAGCCTTGGTTTACCTAGTTACTGAAATTTTATTCATTTTCTTAGAGTTCATCAGTGGTTGAAGGAATTTCTGAACAAGAATCGACAGTGCAACAGTCTTGCTTATTGAACACGAATTCGTCCTTGCAAAATGTAAGTATTTATAAAAAAATGAGTTTTTTGAGTTTATTATTCAAAAAAACATATATTAAAAATAATACGAAAAGGTAATATGTTCGTTAATTATTTTTAGGAGTCACCCGAAACTGTAATATCTGGAGTTGAACTGGATCAACCATTGTCATTACTATTTACTCCCCGAAAACGACGTATGAAGAAAGATCTGATGAAAATGCGTGTCTTGATGCAAAATCAAAAAAAGAAAATAAAAGTTTTAAATCAAAAGGTTAGACGTCTCCAAGATAGGAACAAATCTTTGAAACGTATTTTAAAAAATAATTTAAAGAAAAACAAAAACCCGACTGCGTAAAAACTAATTTTGAAAAATACGTGAAAAAGTTAACTTTATAAAAACTAAAAAGAAAGAAACAATCCCAACAGAACAGCAGGAGGAAGCAGAACAGAACGACCCACAGTCGGGGCCCATTCAATTTTACCAATCAAATCTTCCCACCGCTTCAAACTACCATTGGGATATTTCTTAAGTAATTCATTAAGAGGTGAACAGAAAGCTAATTTGATAAAATTATGTCTTCTCAAATGTTTTGAAGCTGACATTGATGTTGTTGCATTAACATGAGATGGACATCAAACAAATTTCAATGCATTGGAGTTGCTTGGTTGCAGTTTCAAGCCCGACTTGTTAAAAACAACGTTTACTCATCCTGCCAATGGTTCTGAGGTTGCATTTTTTCTGGACCCTAGTCATGTGTGTTGGAAATATCTTGTGAACAGATTTTAGTAAAACTCGTAAAAAATGGTTTGACTTTTATTTCAATAATTTTCCAATGTGACATACTACTTTTATAAACAAAGTTACCTAGCAACGAATGTATCCAGCATACAAACTTCTTTAACACCCCCACTGTATGCCTATACATTTTTTAAAGTAGTCCTGCTTAACTCTAGTAAGTCCTTTTGTGAAGATATCAGCAGGCATCTCATCAGTCCTACAATATTTGATACAAATTTCATTTGCCTCGGCCAATTCCCTCACATAATGGTATCTTATGTTTATGTGCTTAGACCTCCTACCGACTGTTGGCACGTACACTAATTTTATAGCGCTTTGGCTGTCGCTGAAAAGATCAATCGTTTTATTCTGACCTGTCAGTTCATGGTAGAGACCTTTGGCACAAACTATCTCTTTCGCTGCTTCGCAGATAGCGATATACTCTGCTTCAGCCGTACTGAGTGCGACGCAACGTTGCTTGCGGGTTTGCCAGGAAACCGCAGCACTGCCAAGGGTAAGCATGTAACCTGTGAACGAATGTCCATCAGCGTTGGCACCCCAGTCCGCATCGGCATATGCAACCAGAGGATTGCCAGTCTTCTTGTAGACCAATTTGTGATCTACTGTACCCTTTAGGTACCTCAGCACTCTCTTGAGTGCAGCCATGTGAGTCGAATTCCAACAAGAATTAAACTGACTCAGGTAGCTCACTATGAATGTGATGTCAGGTCGTGTGCCACAGGACAGGTACATGAGTGAACCCACAATCTCCTGATAACTCATATCTACAGTTGGATCGCCTTTCTCCAATCTGAGATTAGACTCTGTAGGAGTCGCGACAACTTTACAATCTTCCATTTTATACTTTCGGAGGACCTTCTTTATAAAGTGTCTTTGGTTGAGCTCCACTTGTCCCTTCCTTTGCGTGAGCTCCATGCCCAGGCAGTCCTTTGCCAATCCCAAGTCTTTAACTTTGAAGGCGTCCCCAATCTTCGCTTTCACGGCCTGAATTTCGTCAATGTCATGCCCAAAAATGTAGAAATCGTCTACGTATAAGGCAATTGCAAGGAATTTGCTTTTGACCTTCTTCAGGTACACGCATGGGTCATATTTTGACCTCGTGAACCCGATTTCAATCATGTAAGCGTGAACCTTCACGTTCCAACATCGTGCTGCCTGCTTCAGACCATATATGGCCTTCTTCAGCTTGCAAACCTTTCCTTCTTTCCCCCTCGTGATGAAGGCCTCTGGCTGTTCCATATACAGGTCTTCAACAAGATCACCATTAAGGAAAGCGGTCGTGACATCGATATGATGTACTGTCAATCCATTCTCTGCCGATAGCGCCAGCAGTAGTCGGACCGACGACAGTTTAACCACGGGTGCAAAGGTTTCAGAGTAGTCCTCCCCCCACTTCTGGGAATACCCTTTAGCCACCAGTCTTGCTTTGTGGCGCTGCACTGTCTCGTCAGCACCAATCTTCAGCTTAAATAGCCACTTACATTTGACTACATTCGCTCCTCTTGGGCGATCCACCAGCTCCCAGGTTCCGTTTTCGATGAGCGAGTCGTACTCTTGCTTCATCGCATCTAACCACAGGTCCTTATCTCCGCGGTCCATTGCATCCTGTACCGACACAGGATCATGCACGCTGAGAAAATTATATTCAAAATCTTCCTGTCTATTTGGAACTCTGGTCCTTTGAGGGTATCGAGGCCCCTCTACAGCTGGTTCAGCTTCTCGTTCTTCGCTTCTGTCAGAATCGGAGATGGAATCCATTGAATCATGGAACTCTTCAGATTCAACTACAACGTTTTCGGGTGTGGTGGACCCGGTTGCTGGAGCAGGTACGCTCTGACTTGGAACTTCCTCCTCAGTTTCCATAGCCCCGGTAGTCCCTCCTGTAATGGGGACTACGAAAAATTCTTCAGGAACATCCACCACTGGCATCTTAGTTGGTGATTTGTTTGGAGGTCCGAGAAAATCCATATTGTCCTTAGACTGATTTGGTAACCTCTCATCAAACACAGCATCCCGAGCAACAATAATCCGCCTTGGATTATTTTTAACATCAGCAAACTTAAACCCCTTTTGATTCTCACTATAGCCAAGAAATATAAGTTCTCGTGTCTTAGAATCAAACTTTTTGAGACTTCCATCCTTAATAAGAACTTGTGCCTTTGAACCAAACACTTTTAAGTGCGAAAGAATCACCGCCTTTCCGGTCCACACCTGTTCAGGGACCTGTTGCGAAACAGCCATAGTGGGTGAGCGATTTTTCAGATAAATCGCCGTTAGAACTGCTTCACCCCAATATCTCTTATTGAGATTGCTTTCTGCTAGCATGCATCTTGCCTTTTCGACGATTGTCCGGATGGTTCTCTCCGCAACTCCATTCTGCTGTGGAGTGTGCGCTATAGTTGTCTGATGTTGAATTCCATGATTTTTCAGATGATCCTGGAATTCCTTACTGGTGTACTCACCACCATTGTCGCTCCTTAACTTCTTAATCTTTTGGCCTGTTTGATTTTCAACTAATGCCTGAAACTCACGGAACTTCCCGAAAACTTCTGATTTGCATTTCAGCAAATAGCCAAAAACTTTCCTGCTATAGTCGTCAACGAATAGCAGTATGTATCTTTTGCCGCCCCATGACTCTACCTCAATGGGACCCGCAACGTCACTATGGACCAGCTCCAAAATTTGTGAAGCTCTATTGAATTTCTTTTTTGGAAACTTCTTCACGCATTGCTTGCCTTGACTGCATGGTACACAAGGGTTCCTGCAGTTCCCAAGGCTATAACTAAGGCCCTTGACGATGTTCTTAAGTTTATGCATTTCAGATTGGGATAAGTGGCCCAATCTCCTATGCCACAACTCAAAGTCATCCTGACTTTCTCCTAAGAGTACCGTCGCCTTGTTACTCCCCGAACCTAAAACATAGAGTCCGTTTTGCTTGCGTGGCGCTGTAAACAGTACGTTTCCATCCACAGATACATTACCATCGAAAACTCTGCAACGATATTTGTCAAACACTACAACCTTGCCATTATCAGTGCACTTGCCAACAGACATCAAGTTAGTGACTAGTTCTGGAATCAACAACACATTATTCATTGTCAGTCCTAATGGACGTCCCTTGTGACGTACGTCCAACTTTACAGTACCTTGCGAGGTCGATACTATTTTGTCATTATTCGCGCAAGTAACTGCTTTCGAACTGCTTCCTATAGGCGTTAAAATAGACCTATTTGATGTCATGTGTGATGTCGCACCACTGTCTACCACCCAGCAATTATCCCCATTAGCAGCAAGTAAAGTAACAAAATCAGTAGATTCATCATAAATACTCTTACCTACAGCCGCTAAATTGCTCTCAGTCTTGTCTTGTTTTGCTTTGAAGAGCTTACATTGCCATTTAAAGTGACCCTTCTTTTTACAAAAATGGCAAACTATTTTCTTACGAGCGCTACCACTACCACTACTACCTGCAACATTAGCTAACACCGTATTGTCCTTATCATCATTCACTTGCTGTCGGTGACCTTCACGCAGAAGAGCCGCTATTACGTTCTCCGATGATAATTCCTTGCCAGAATGTTCCATGGCCATCACCAAAGGGTCGTAAGAATCTGTCAAACCAGCCAAGAGAATAACCGCGATGAATTCATCATTCAGTGCAGCTTGGATTGCCTCCAGAGCTTGATGCGTTGCTTGCACTTCATTGACGTAGGCATCCATATTTTGGAAATTATCCAGTTTCAATGAAAATAGCTTCCGCAGCAGACTTAATCTTCTTATTAAACCACAGTCAGCATAGGCCTTTTTGAGCGCATTCCATGCTTGCCATGAGGTTTTGGCATTCTTGACAATGGTGATGCACTGTTCTGCTATTGACAGGCAAATCTTTGCCCTTGCCCTTTCGTCGCGTTTCCGGTCTTCAGGTTTGGTAGTAACGAAACTTTCACTCACACAGTCCCAGAGCCCCGCATCTATTAATAGCATTTCGATGCTGAAGGCCCAACTGCCATAATTATTTCGGCCTGTGAGCTTTTTGATCGAACTCGTTGAACTTTCCATCTTTATACCTTGTCGAATTTACTATATATGACTGCCCTACACATTAACGAGGCACGGTCTGGGCCCATAACCTGTTGGAAATATCTTGTGAACAGATTTTAGTAAAACTCGTAAAAAATGGTTTGACTTTTATTTCAATAATTTTCCAATGTGACATACTACTTTTATAAACAAAGTTACCTAGCAACGAATGTATCCAGCATACAAACTTCTTTAACAATGTGATGAAGTTATTAAGAAACCATTTAGAATCCAAAAGAGAGTTCGTGGACAAGGATGACCAAAAAATTAAATGGAACTATATCGAGGAACTCAATAAATTACAAGAGAAAGAAGGTTTACACTTGGCCAATAAATTGACAAGAAAACATATCAATTTTAAAAAGAATGGCCACTCAGGTGTATAGTGAAAGCGTAGCAGTTGCTATAAAAGCGTGCAGAGAAGACCTAAATCTAGACGTATTTAAAGATACTAAGGCAACGGAAAATTTCATTAGCAATATGAATATAATGTTCGACATATTTAATTCTCGAGCTATGACTCAATTTGATTTTAAAAAACCACTCTGTTCCCAGAACAAAGATACTATATTTAATTTTTTTGGATGAACTAAAAGAATATATATTAGAGTTAAAAATTAAATGTATATCAAAAAGAAAAGTAACGAAAGACGGTCGAGCGACTTATATTATTACTGTATTTTATAAACGTTTAGTAGATGCAAAATGCAAAACTGGTTTCCTTGGCACGTTAATAAATATTAACAGTTTAAAGCAACTATATGTCAAATTGATTGGTGAAAAACAGTTGGTGTTCCTACCAACCTATAAACTGAGCCAGGATCATCATGAGATGTTTTTTTCATCCATCAGAATGCAAGGCGGCTTCAATGATAACCCTAATGTTCGTCAATTCAAAGGTTGTTATAAAAACTGTTGGCTCATTTAGAAGTACGATGCCTGACCACTGGAAATTGTGATCCTTTGGAGCAAATAGCTGTGCTTAATTGTTCTTCGGCCAAAAAAATAATTAACACAACGACTCCATCATACCGTCACGAAGAACAAGAAGGTGATGTTAGTTGCGACTCGCTATCATTCATGAAAGAAATCACCAAAGACGATGACAACCTGGCACAACGATTAGAAATAGAAGAATTTAATGATTATAGGAAGTTGATTGTAGGATATCTGGCAGGCAGCATCTGTCATTACGCAATAAAAAATATTAAGTGCCAAAACTGTATCACGCGGCTATGTACAGACGACTGGCTTTTTTTTCACAAGTTGATAAATTTAAAAACAAGGGGAGGCTTAAGTTTTCCATCAAAAGATTTGTACGACATTTGTTGTACTTGTGAGATGGTGGTCCGAAGACTTTTAAAAGATAAAATAACAGTATATAATGAAAGACAACATCAGTACATGCTAAACAAAATCCTAGAAAAATTTATAGCAAACGACAACATTTTTTTTGATTTGGTATTTGAACATACATTTGCAGGAATGAAACATAAAATAGCTTTAATTAAATATATAGCCGAAAAATACTTAAACATTCGTTTTCACCACTTAAGTAAATTAGAAGGGATTTCTAGATGTGTCGAAAGTAAAAGACAAGTCTACAAAAATTTAAACCAACAAAAGGGTTTGTAAAACTTTCATAACATTAAACGAGTTGCAAATATTTTCAATATCCAATGTGTTTTAATTATTTTACCTTTATTTTAACAATAGGTATCCGTCACAAAAACTTGTAATTAAACCTAAGTTCAAGGGAGATCTTATTGAAATATTGTTTAAAAATGGGTAATTTTTTTTCCTTCATCTGGCATCCCTTTACACACGCACACATAGTTACGCAGCCGCCATTGTGGTGCTTCAATTGTTTCTTAGTGAAGTTCCGTCCGCCTTTTTTTTTAGGTCCATGGGTGACAACATCAAATTCAGTGTTTTAATTGCATTCCTATATCAATGTTTTAGTGCACTACAGAGCCTTTTTTCGTATTTTCATACAGTAAATTTACCAAATTAATTAAACCTTGTAAATATTTGACATCTATTTGCGACGTTGCCAACTTTCGGGTTATGCGCCCTTAACTAAATTGTCGGCTGAAACCATGCTGAGTTCGGAGACGTTCAGATGAGAGTGAAGCATTTCTCAGCCGCCTCAGCCTATCCTATGCTACACAGCCCTACTCAGTATTCTTTTAGTGCTGCCAAGATGTGTCGGCTAACCGCACTTAACGCACCCAATAATTTTCTTTTGGTAGATGCATGTTACGATTTATCCACAGACTAAATAGGATTGATCCAACAAAGATTCTATGTCTATGAACAAATCATGTCTTGAATATCATATTCACTATGCAGTACTTAGATAAAGAAACCCTAAATTCATGTTTGGCGTAGCCACATGATAATATTGACGTCACGAATGGGGAGTGTTGTCATACTGCATACTTTTACCCGACTAGCGGGTACATTATTATCACGCGTGATCGTTAATGGTCGATATAGGTAATAATATGTCAAAAGGATAACCTGTTTATCAGACCAATGGGGAAGGCAAGTGTCAAAGTGAAAAGTGACATCTGTGTCCCAAAAGAACTGTCAAATCAAAGGAATTTTCTGAAAAAAAGCGTTTTATTGATGTAAAATGACTAGATATTGTGTAAAAGGCTGTAAAAATAATGGAACATACAAATTTTCGACAATTCACTGGCCTGTTGGTCTAGTGGTTAGTGACCCTGACTGCTATGCCGGAGGTCGTGGGTTCGATTCCCACCCAGGACAAATGTTTGTGTGATGAGCACGATCATTTGTTCTGTGTCTGGGTGTAATTTATCTATAATATGTATGTATTTAGAAATATATAAGTATGTTTATCAGTTGTCTAGTACCCATAACACAAGCTCTGCTTAGCTTGGGACTAGATGGCGTTGTGTGATAGTTGTGGAATATTATTATTATTATTATTATTCACACAATCAAGAAATAATGGGTAGCTACTGAGACTGCTATGAGAACAAAAATTGTATTACCACTAAGGAAAAGCTATACAATAAACAAAAATCTACCCTTGCGAAGCCGGGACACCCCGTTACTTGAATTAATTAATGAAATTCTATGATTATACCATAACTAAACAATCGAATACACCTTTGAAAATAATATCTACTTTTCTATTGGAGGTTAAGTATTGCATCGCTCTTTATATCATGAAATGGTTCTTCTGGTGGAAGAATTATCACCGGGACCGAGATTTATGATAGTTAGAAAGTTAAAATTCTTATCATATTGCTCTAATCTATAAAATAGATGTAAAATTAGATGAAGAAGACAAACACAAAACTTGATGACATTTTTCTCAATATAGAATGTCAGAAGCAGTACTATATTCCTTGTAGAGGCTAGCACATGTAATACCTACTTAAAAATATAATTTTAAATCCTAACTACAAGTAAATGTGTGTTTAATGTAGTAGAATCAAATGTCTAGCCTCTCAACTAAATCACATTTTTTTCCTCTTGTAGATGCACCGCGGCGTCTTAGTTCTTGTTTTAGTGTATGCACTTGCATTGACGAATAATTTTCCATATTTGTTTTTTAAAATAAACTCAATTTTTATAACAAAATACGTGTTTGTTTTTTGTACAATCTAAACAGTAATCTGACATATGGGACAACGATCGCAGCGACATCTACGAATAGCTTTGAGTTGCCATCCCCATTGCTGTCGCGACATTCCGCGAAATGTAAATATTGTATATAGCAACATTGAAACTTTATGGTAAGCAGATCTCATTTTTCTGACTGTCAATTTTCTATTGGCATACGTCATGCCGCCGCACGGTACTCTTGAATTCATATATCACTTTGTTACTGTTTATTGAGTTTCATGATCTCTTCACGTACAGCTAGTGTGTAGTAGCGTGTTAATATTAAAGTCAGTGTCAAGTGCTGTGCAGCTATCTCGAGAGGAACCTGGATTGGATTAGCTAAGTGTCTTAGGATCACTTAATTTAATTTCAATACTAACTACCTACTAAGTAAATTGATATATTGAGTCCTTCGGGGACTACATGGACCTTATCAGGTTACCCACCATAGTAACTGATTTATAGGGCTCTTAACACTCATCAGTGCTTGGCTTTGGCCACTGCACCACATAAGGCGGGTTCGCTGCCAAGGAAGAGCCCAATTGTACTCCCATGCCAGATATAGCTGGGACCTACCGGTAGAAGAGGCGAGCTCAGGCTTGTATTTAAGATACGAGTGAGCGCGGTGAGGGACGTAGGGGCCCTCTCCGTGGTGCCATAGCACTAAGCCTGGTCACCATAGTGACATTATATAAAGGTCAAGTTAATGTATAGTAATACCAATATGTAGGTGATTCTGGGATGCTTGGTGGTTCCATGAAGGGAGGAATCATGATATATTTAAACCCCCAGGTGGTGAACGCAGACAGGCGAGATAGGCAGAAAGTTCGCCTCCAACTGCGCGACTGGACACGGATGACAGGCGAGACACCACACACTCACGGTATGGGTCACAACATGCTATACTTGCATTCTGTTATAATAGTTGGAAACAAGGCAATGATGTAAATCAAAGCAATGCATTATTGGAATATGTATTTCGCTGGTCACAAGAATAAGTGTACATGTTTAGTATACATCATCATCATAAGGACTTGGCGACATGGTGGAGATGCTGGGATCTTGATGAGAATCCATAAAACTAATAATGCATTAAGAAAGGATTTTATAAGGCTTTCTAAAAAATAGCAAGTTGTGACTCATAACTCGTAGCGCCATCTGTGTCCAGTAAAAGAAACTAATTTTGTACATGACTTTTATTGTTTTCCTATATTCAACTAGCTATTGGTATATGTATTAAATAACTACTTTGTTATATAAAAGCATTAATATTAAGTTCAGGTAGTACACACAGAAATACAGTTCCAAGTGCTTCTCCCTTTTTTTACTAAAGAGTTCTTCAAGCGGAACTTACGAAAAATGAAAAATTTTGAAACCTCCATTAAGGGCATTATAGACAATGCGACTGGTCGCGATAGTATCTCGATGTAGTTGGAATGAGGGAAACAAGTTGTGATAATTGGCTGACATTATATGGATCATAGATAATTGTTTTACTGAACAAATCACTGGGTATGATCACCGGTTTTGACTAATTAAAAATAAAATACTAAAAAAGGTATCAGGTATACTGCAATAGTTAGTAAGAAATCTGTTCATAGATAATAATACCTAAGTAATAAATGTTTATTTAAATAATCTTACATCAAAATATAACAACTCAAGTCCAAACATGGGTACATAAAGCTAGATGTAAATACAATACGATCACCTGGTAATTTGATCTTTGAAAGAACAATCATATAAATGCTAATAATTTAACCATTTTATGTCAAGCTTTATTCACATAATAATTACGCATAATTGATAGATGCGTAGATATATTCATATAATAATATTATATACTAAACAACTTAAGAAAATCTTAATTTGACTAAAAGGTCGCGAAGACAACTTGTCGTATAATAGTCACTAAGTGTGAAGACGGCTTAACAAAACGGATATGGTCCTACCGCCATTACGCGTTACTTTACTTTCGTTTTGCTTTGTGAAGTTTGCAAAAACTGGTTAAAGTGAATTTAAGGTTCAAAAGTGATTTGAAATTGCAGAAAACAGTGAAATTATTGGCAGGTGAGGGTCATGACGAGATATTTTAAGAGATTTATTTGTTTTCTATTGTTTGATAAAATATGTGTACGGCAAAGTTTTTTTTGTTGTTGAATAGTTTAGTTAAAGGTTTAAAGTTAGTTTTAGCCTTCTAATACGTGATCAAAGCTAGTGACAAACAATAATTACGTCTAGAAATAGCTGTGATTTCTCTCGAAACTAAATGTAAAATGTAAAGCGTTTCATGTGATATGTAGGTAGTTGGGAACGGCGTCAACACGAGCCGGCGCGGCGCCCGGAGGCTCATGCAGAATGTTATTCCCGACTGTAGAGTTGCAACACTGCACATTATACCTACGTCGTAATCAATTTACAAATCTGAGAACAATATAGAAATTTTAACGGAATGTAACTTTGTTTCCTAACTTATGATTACGTACTGATTGAACATTATGTCCACATTTTATTCAAATGTATATCAATGAAATCGCTTCCCGTGTATGTACTAGCAAAAACGATATCTTTTCTGGCTAAAACTAACTTTTTCTCACAGATTTATATCCGGTATGGAATATTTGTTTGTTGATGTGGATAAATTTTATAATTATTAGGTCTTACATTATTACCTCTAAGGTATCAATTTATTACTAATGAACTTAGAGTTTCATTTTGTTACTCTTTGTTACTGTACAGTGCAATATAACTAATTAGAGGAGTAAACGTACCAGATACGTTGAGACAAACAAGGTTGTTTGATATTTTTGAATTAATTACATATTCATTTGCAATGGAACTATCTAAATGAAATATATTCCATATGATCATTAAGTAGCATAGTTGTAATATGCTATAATTGATGACTAGTTTGACACTATGAATTTCATGGTGAACGGTTTAAAATAATTATGCAGTAAAAATAAAATAAATAAATTTAATTACATTATTAAAGCTATTTTAGCACTCATTTCAAATATAGTATTAGTATTACAATGAAATGATTTGATATCACTATTTTTCTATAATAGTCAGAAAATTTAAACATAATTTTATAAAATTTCATTTAATTTACCAAGTGGTTATTATAGTTCGAGATTATTATGAATATAATAGTAGTGTATAATTACACATGTACATGATTTAAGGATCTTTTACTAACATGTACAGATTCTTACAAATAATGATATGAATAAAAATTTATCTTGGATAAATTCTTCTATATTTGAATAGTTATTCTTTATTGTGCAAATGGACAGGTTGATATATAAAATGCAGACTTAATACCAAAGGGTACTTGTGACCAATCCACCTTAAGGATAAGCTGATGAAGTTATGACACTGAAACAAACAAATAAAATATACTATGCTAATATTATAATCATATTCTTAGATACACACATAGGCAATAAACATATGTATAGATATATGACTAATTTTCAGAATTATCTCCTAAATAATGGAAGCAATACTTTTGAATCGTTTGTCCAAATTTATTGAAGAAATAAAATCTCTCTCATCTCAAGCTCAAAATCTCTGTGATAACTTGAATGAAGAAAACTTAGACACATCCAAAGTTGTATCAGCTAAACTGAAGTCTATCCTGTCTCGTTTCTCATCTGAACTATATAATTATTTCAATATCTGTAAGAATCCTGATCCGGATGAGATATCTAATTTCACCACTTATCAGCTACAAGGTGAAGAAAATTTGGCCGAGCTGGAAACTAAATTAAAATCAAAATGTGAAAAACCGACAACTTTGGCAAGGGAAGCTGAACCGTCAACATATAGCAAGCTACCAGATTTAAATCTGCCGCAGTTCAGTGGTGACTTGCTGGACTGGCACCAGTTTTGGGATCAATTCAATTCAAGCATCAACCGAAGACAATTGAATGATGTCGACAAGTTGTTGTATCTGAAGAGCTCTCTTAAAGGGGACGCAGCCAGATTAGTGGATGGATTTAACACCACTAACAAGAGTTACCAAATTGCCGTAGACACTCTAAGGGCGCGGTATGGTAAAGAACATGAAGTCATTCATGCACATCACCGAGCACTGAACAATGTGAAACGTGCCGAAAATTTTGATGATTGCCGAACTACATTGGACGAACTCCAACGACACCTAAGAGTTCTCCAATCCATGGGAGAAAATGTGGATACCAATCAAATGAGATTCCTGGTCATGGAAAAGTTTCCTGCTGATATTATCTATGATACCAAGATGAGACTTGGGTCTGATGGTACACAAACCATAGTAAACATCCTGGAGCATCTGTCTTTGATAGTCTCTACAAAGGAGGAAGCGATGAGGATAACTCAGAAACCTTGTACGAGTAATACGGTCGAGGTTCCGTACACAACAGAGACCTTGCACGTCAAGGACGCAGCGAATTTAGAAAGACCATGTCCCTCAAAGAATAGTTTTTCAAATGGTACAAAAGGGATTAAGAGACAGCAGAATAACTATAAAATTAGAACGAACTGGAACTCAAAGGACAAGAAACCTTTTAAAAGGAAACTTGATAACAAGAAAGAAAAGGAAACCTATAATATGGGAAAGAAAATGAAACGTTGGCATTGTATTTTTTGCGGAGGAGATCATCTCAATGTAAATTGCGACAAAGCTAGAACCGTTGATGAACGAAAAGCAAAACTGAAAGATAGATGTTTTAATTGCTTTAAAAAAGGACACACTATATTTCAATGTCGTCGAAAAAGGAAATGCGAGTACTGCGGTAAATACGGACTTCATAATCAAGCATTGTGTCCCAATAAGTTTCAAGGAGCAAAGGAAGAGAAAGCATCCACCAGTGCAATGCACATAAGCAGAAAGGATACTGTATTACAAACAGCTGTAGTTAAGGTACGAGGTCATGATAACATTACAAGGACCTGTCGGATTTTGCTAGACACTGGAAGTGGAAGAAGCTATATAACCGAAGAAATGGCTAAAGACCTGAATCTTCAAGCAGAAGAACAAAACAATCTAGCTATATTTACGTTTGGATGCCAAAATCCTAAGAAGATACAGAGTCCACTAGTAAAACTAGGCATCATGACGAGGAATAACACAGTCAAAACTATATTTGCTAATGTAGTAACATCAATATCGCAAGGAGTGCTTTATCCAAAGGAATTACTTGGCTGGAAGAATGATGGAAATTACCCGTTAGCTGATGATGGCTCATTGTCTGATCGGATTGACATATTACTTGGGAACGACTACTATTATACGATTATGTCTACAAACAAGATACAAATTGGAGAAGACTTGTACTTGGTTGAGTCAGAATTCGGTTGGATACTTTCTGGTAGAATATCCAATAAACCAATCGAACAGTTGTCTGTTCTGACATATTTTCAAACTTCTTGTGAAGTCGGTTTGTCTCATCTAGACCCACCATTAGATAATGGGGACTTAAAACGCTTATGGGACTTAGAATCAATAGGAATCACTGATTCACCAAAGGCAAACAGAGACGAAGAAGCCATAAAGCATTTCAACGAAACAACAGAATACAGAGATAAGAGATATTATGTCAGTTGGCCATGGAGTGATAGTCCAACAAATCTACCATCTAACTTTGGATTAGCATTCGGACGTCTAGTAAACTTGCTTAAAAGGTTAGATCCAGAAACTTTAATCTTATATGATAAGACATTAAAGGAACAATTAAATAAAGGGATAATTGAAGAAGTTCCCGACGGACATGTGGACCACGCGGTGCATTATATTGCTCACCATGGCGTCTCGACACCAGGAAGATCTCTTCGTATTGTCTACGACGCCTCGGCAAGGGTTAAGGATAACAAAAGTTTAAACGAACATCTCTACTCTGGACCCCTGTTACTAGAGGACTTAACTGGGTTGTTGATCAAATTCAGGTGTCACACGATTGGAATAACAGCCGACGTGGAAAAGGCTTTTCTCCAGATCGGTCTTAAACAACAAGACAGGGACGTAACAAGATTCTTATGGTTAAAGGATCTTCGGAAACCAGCAGTAGATGATAATATCATGCACCTTAGATTCACGCGTGTTCCGTTTGGTCTAACATCATCTCCGTTCATTCTAAACGCCACAATTAAGCATCACATGACGAGATCGGAAAACGAGAGCATTAAAAAATTAGTGAACGATATATACGTCGATAATCTTGTAACCGGAACCAACAGTGCTCACGAAGCTTTAGAATTGTATCACGATTTAAAGAACACGTTTAATGAGATATCTATGAATTTGAGGCAGTGGAGTTCCAACTCCAAAGAGTTCTTGGATCATATTCCAGACGCATGTCCTGAAAAAATAGTAAAATTGTTAGGTCTAGATTGGAATCTAGAAGACGATACACTGAGTATAAGGGCAAGGGTCAACGAGAATAATAAGTACACAAAGAGAGGCATCCTGAAAACGATAGCAGCTGTCTACGACCCCTGCGGTTTCACCGTGCCCATTATGCTAGCAGCCAAAATTCTTCTACAAGACCTGTGGAAGACGAAGGCGAAATGGGACACTGCTTTAGAAGAGGAAACCGTAGAACGCTGGAAGATGATTGTGAAAGACATGAAAGACGTCGAAAATGTACGTGTACCCAGAAGAATTACTAACCTTAATGATGAAAACGCAGAATTGCACTGCTTCACTGATTCCTCAATGCAGGCTTATGCTGCTGTAGTTTATCTAGTACAGGGAAATTCCATTAATTTTTTGATAGGTAAATCAAGGCTGGTACCAATCAAAGACCAACAAAATTTGAAAATTCCTCGGTTGGAGCTTCTTGGAGTTCTTATTGGGAGCAGACTGATCAAATATGTTCTCAAATTTTTAAAGTTGAATGTCACTCGACAGACATTATGGACAGACAGTCAGGTTGTGATCGATTGGTACAATTCCGACAAACTGCTTGTGCCATTTGTAGCCAGAAGATTGGAAGAAGTGAAGCAAAACAAAGGCCTCATAATTAGACACGTACCCTCAGAACTGAACTCCGCCGATGTAGGAACCAGACCGTCCGCTTCAGAAGATGAGAGATCAAGATGGTTGATGGGACCGAAATTCTTGAAGAAGAAGCATACAGAATGGCCAGTCGGACCATCTAGAACAGTTTCTCTTCTGACGCGGGAGGGTCTGCCAAACGCAGAAAGTCTACAAACAGATATAAGACCAGATGAAGAGTTAAGGGCAGATAAGGTTCTCAGTGAGCAGTTACAAGAATCACTAGAAGAAATTCCAGAAGGAATGAAACCTGAAGACAGTATATTAAAAGAAATTAAGAAAGTTCAAGCAGAACATTTTCGGGATGAAGTGAATGGCAAAGAGACCAGTCTCAGTCGGAATCTGGGACTATTCAAGGACATTGACGACATATTACGTTGCAAGGGCAGACTTAAATATGCTGAATGGTCATTTGACAAGAGGTATCCGGTAATTATACCTAAAGATTGTGAATTCACTAATAAAGTTATAAAGGACACGCATGAAAAGAATTATCATGTTGGTGTCAACCATACACTGAGTATAATACGTCAAACTTATTGGATACCGCAAGGCAAAAATCAAGTTAAGAAAATATTAGCAAAATGTCCTCGATGTTTGAAACATGGTGGTGGGCCATATAAACTGCCATCTACACCTGCACTACCACATGAAAGGGTTAAGTACAGCAAACCATTTACCTTTACCGGAACTGACTATCTTGGACCTATATTAGTTAAGACAGAAAAGGGAATAACCAAAAGATGGATATGCTTATTCACTTGTCTTGCAGTAAGAGCTGTACATCTGGAAGTGGTTGACGATCTATCGGCTGACGAAGGTTTACTCGCTTTAAGGCGAATGATTGCAACCAGAGGAGTTCCAGCTCTCATCACTTCCGACAACGCCTTACACTTTAAACTCATCGCAGATATAGTGGCCAATGCATATTGCGTTGAGAATAAAATAAAATGGCGTTTCATACCGGAACTTGCACCATGGCACGGCGGGTTCTACGAACGTTTGGTAGGACTAGTTAAACACTGTATGAAAAGAACACTTCAAAAACACCTCTTAAAAGACAGTCAACTGTTAACAATGATAAAGGAAATAGAGGCCGTAATAAACACCAGACCATTAACATGTGTTGATACAGAGCTGGAACATATTCTGAAACCGTCCGACTTTCTTCAACCCGGCAGATGTGTCACTTTAGAAACGGCAGATAATAATGCGTTAGTACAAGGCACGTCAACAAAAACCAATTTAATTATGGGTTGGAGAAAATCTCGGATAATGTTAGATGAATTCAAAGAAATGTTTCAAAATCGCTACTTACCGGCATTAAGGGAGAGATATAGTCACTTACACAAACAACCACGAGTGACTTCCAAACTAACTCCGAAAGAAGGCCAAATAGTTCAGATGAAAGGAGACAAGAACCGTGAAGGCTGGAAAGTAGGAAGGATAGTTTCTCTAATAAAGGGTTCTGACGGTTTGGTTAGAGTCGCACGAGTAAAAGTAGGGGAGACTATATTTACGCGCTCCATTGCGCATTTATATCCTCTAGAAATAGAAGACAACGAACAACCTGATACAATACCTCAAGATAAAGAAAAGTTTGAATCTCCTCAGTTAACTGAAGAATCTTCAGAGGACACAGAACTTTTGCCTCATGTTATTACAGAGGCAGATGCTGCCCAGAAAGAGACAACTGCTAATCAGGAAATAGACGAGGAAATGACAGATGATAGGGTGAGTGTCACAAATAAAGAACCGGATCTAGAGATTGAGAGTGCTGATACTACTGATAGAGTTCAAAATGAAGATTTGAGAGATCATTCAAATAATATGGTGGACAAAGATTCCATGAAAGACAAGGATACGTCAACTGAAGAAAATCGACCTGAGGAAGTAAAAACTAAACGAATCGCTGCAGCCAAAGCCCTTGAGAAGATAAGGGAGTGGACGCAAAATTTGATGGCAACTCTACTTTAATTGTTCCCGGCGGGAGTGTCGCGACATTCCGCGAAATGTAAATATTGTATATAGCAACATTGAAACTTTATGGTAAGCAGATCTCATTTTTCTGACTGTCAATTTTCTATTGGCATACGTCATGCCGCCGCACGGTACTCTTGAATTCATATATCACTTTGTTACTGTTTATTGAGTTTCATGATCTCTTCACGTACAGCTAGTGTGTAGTAGCGTGTTAATATTAAAGTCAGTGTCAAGTGCTGTGCAGCTATCTCGAGAGGAACCTGGATTGGATTAGCTAAGTGTCTTAGGATCACTTAATTTAATTTCAATACTAACTACCTACTAAGTAAATTGATATATTGAGTCCTTCGGGGACTACATGGACCTTATCAGGTTACCCACCATAGTAACTGATTTATAGGGCTCTTAACACTCATCAGTGCTTGGCTTTGGCCACTGCACCACATAAGGCGGGTTCGCTGCCAAGGAAGAGCCCAATTGTACTCCCATGCCAGATATAGCTGGGACCTACCGGTAGAAGAGGCGAGCTCAGGCTTGTATTTAAGATACGAGTGAGCGCGGTGAGGGACGTAGGGGCCCTCTCCGTGGTGCCATAGCACTAAGCCTGGTCACCATAGTGACATTATATAAAGGTCAAGTTAATGTATAGTAATACCAATATGTAGGTGATTCTGGGATGCTTGGTGGTTCCATGAAGGGAGGAATCATGATATATTTAAACCCCCAGGTGGTGAACGCAGACAGGCGAGATAGGCAGAAAGTTCGCCTCCAACTGCGCGACTGGACACGGATGACAGGCGAGACACCACACACTCACGGTATGGGTCACAACATGCTATACTTGCATTCTGTTATAATAGTTGGAAACAAGGCAATGATGTAAATCAAAGCAATGCATTATTGGAATATGTATTTCGCTGGTCACATGAATAAGTGTACATGTTTAGTATACATCATCATCATAAGGACTTGGCGACATGGTGATCCTAAGACACTTAGCTAATCCAATCCAGGTTCCTCTCGAGATAGCTGCACAGCACTTGACACTGACTTTAATATTAACACGCTACTACACACTAGCTGTACGTGAAGAGATCATGAAACTCAATAAACAGTAACAAAGTGATATATGAATTCAAGAGTACCGTGCGGCGGCATGACGTATGCCAATAGAAAATTGACAGTCAGAAAAATGAGATCTGCTTACCATAAAGTTTCAATGTTGCTATATACAATATTTACATTTCGCGGAATGTCGCGACAATTGCCTTTCGGTGAAGGAAAACATAATTGCATGTGACTTTTTCCCTTAATCTGCCTAATTAAGTACAGAGAAGAATTTAATGGCGTAAGTTTGTGAAACTGTGCTTAGCAGGTCTAAGCCATACTAAGTCTACGGTGCAAGACTGCCCAGCTTGGGCAGAGCACCGACGTGTCCTCACGGCGGCGATAGGCGGAGACCTCTAGCGCCCGGCATTGGTTGCGGCCATGCTGCGGGGCGAGACGGAGTGGGAAGCGGTCGCCTCCTTCTGCGAAGCAGTCATGCTCGCGAAGGAGGAGGCGGGCCGCGTGAGAGAGAGGACAGTGTCCTCCCTCCGCCCCAACCGCAGTGGTGGACGCCCACGGCGACGGACGTCGCAAGACGATCTCCGGCCACCGTAGGCGCGGGCATGCGGGCGGCGAGTAAAGGGCAACTCGCTGCCCGACCATGGACCATGCCCGGGTCGACGGCGCGTTGTGTTCCACGCGCGCCTCAAAGAGCGTCAGCATAATGGCGGGGCCTCCTCTCTAGAGGGCCAAAGCCTGCCGGGGTCGCGGGACTTATCTCATTACCGTGACCCCGGAACATAAGGGGACACCGTGGATTTTAGTCAGTACAAGTCTGACATTCCCTCCCGCCCTGCCCGGGGTGGGAGGACTCATTTGATGATTTTACCACGATAAAAAAAAAAAAAAAGCCATACTAAGTCAACATTATGCAAGGTGGAGTATGATGTAACCCCACCCCTCGAATGTTAAGAATATATCGACGGTAAAAAGGCAAAAGGGGTCAAGCGCCACATTTTGCGATCTTAACTTTTTTATTGACCCCAACTCCACTATTTTTTCTCTTTCGAATGGTCATAGTATCGTTTTTCTAGCAAGAAAAAAAGTCACTTGCACCAAAGAATTATTTGTACTGAATTGCCAAATCGATACTTACCAAAAGTGCTCAACCGACACCGACTTTACCTTGCTTGGTTGAAGGACCATTTTGTATATTACGTTTTTGTATCGCCTTGTCATTTGGCATAATTTTAAAAACAATATTAGAAATAAATATGTCGTTTGTATCCATATTCCTTTTATTTGTTTAGTAATATTTTTTCACTTAACACTATTGATAAGAAAATGAAATACTATAACGTCGCTTACGCCAATATAGTAAAGATTGTCAACTAAACATAATTGGCGCTTGGCCCCTTTCTTAAATAATTTTATTTTCATTACGTTGCATTTGATTCACTCAGTACGCGCGCCAGCGTCGTTGCAAGTGGGTGTATGTTTTGTGTGCGTGAAAGCAAGTTCACGCGTGTTTGAAACGCGATCGCAGTTTTTAACACAGATTAACATTTTATATAAAACATGTCTGCAACTCCCGAAAACGTGAAATTGAGACGTATTTTAGACCGAATAATTGTTGATTTTTTTATTTTATTAAGAACTAGCTTCTGCCCGCGACTTCGTGCGCGGATCCTGTTGCTTATGCCAGCGACAACGGAGTCGTCAAAATCGAAGATCTGAAACGTCTGATGTCCAATAGAGCCCGGGTAAATAATAAATGGGAGTTCTGGCCAGTAGAGTCAGATTTTTAATGATATACCATCGTCATCGAAAATCAGTCCTAAAGTCTTACCGCCTTCACCGCGTGGAGGTACTCCCAGTTTATGTTATTTTATAATTAATTATACAGGGTGAATTGTTCAACTGGGCGTGGATGGCTATTTCCGAAACTATGAGGAATATCAAAAAACGTTGAAAGGAGTCTCGAGGCCGATTTTGATGTAAACTATTGTTGTGACTGTACTTGTTCAACTCAATAATTTCGTATTAATTGCTGAATACAGTGGGATTGTTGAGACGTCAAATCCAGTGAAACATTGAAAACAATGAAATTTTATAATTTCGAATTAATTATGGATAGAGATGTAAAGTAACATATAAAATAGCAATTTCATAAAAATCTGTAATTTCCTTAAGTTTGCCGTATATGATTACTTCCCAGAATTTGATCCTTATTAGCAACACTATCGAATATGTAATAATACAGGTGTGATTTTTTTCCAAAATCAGCGGGTTCGATTCCTGGCCAGGATTATTAATTTTTCTAAAATCCAATGATGCAGTTTTAGTTTTCATCAGAATCGGCCTCGAGACTCCTTTCATCGTTTTTTGATATTCCTCATAGTTTCGGAAATAGCCATCCACGCCCAGTTAAAAAAATCATCATGTATAGTGAAATTAGCGATAGCTTTGATTTCCACATCAGATGTTTCTGATCTTCGATTTTTATAAGTCAACAGGAAATGCCCATCAGACCGACAACTTTTGCTAAGACGTTATTCCTATATGTGTTATGGTGTAGCGGGGCTCTTGGAGTTCCACAACGGGTGTTCCAGATCTTCAATTTTTATACCTCAACAGAGAGTGCTCATCAGGCTGAATAACTCTTGCTAAGACGTCATTCCTATAAATGTTATAGTTTAGCTGGGCTCTTGGAGTTCCACATCAGGTGTTCCAGATCTTCAATTTTTATACGTCAACAGAGAGTGCTCATCAGACTGAACAACTCTTGCTAAGACGTCATTCCTTTATATGTTATAGTTAAGCTGGGCTCTTGGAGTTCCACACCAGGTGTTCCAGATCTTCAAATTTATTCTCTCAGCAGAAAATGCTCATCACGTGGAACAATTTTTGCTATGGCACCATTTTAGTATCTCTTATAGTTTATCAGTTCTGTTGCGGTTCTGCATCAGGTGTTCAAGTTTCCAAGATAAATTATAGCCTATATGTTAATTGGACTTAATACCTATACAACAAAAAATCATTCAAATCCGTTCAGTAGTTTTCTTTCTTTCTTTCAGACAAACAGACACACAGACAAAAAATAATTAATTACAATTTCGGGTTCGGCATCGATAAAATAACAACCCTGCTACTTTTTTTTTATATATTTACACTGTACAGACACCACTTTTCTACAAATTTATTATATGTATACCAAATTATTGTGGTTTATTTACTCAAATAATGTGATAACATGCTGTTGTATGTACTAACAGTTAGGTAACTGCTGTTTTTTGGATCTCAGTTTTGTTCCTTGTATTGTTTTAGTTTAATACACAATTCATAGTTCTATTACCTACCTGCTGTGCCAAATATAAAATAATACTTATTAAGATTATGGTAGCTTAAGCCAAAATCTGAATTAGTTCTCTTCTCTATATATTCTCTAAATATTCCAACATTAAATATTGTTACTTGACCCCTCGCAAATGCGATAAACATGGTAAAAACCTGGAGTCAAACGACATCTATCTTTGAAACTATTGATCTCAGGCTTATTTTGATGTAAAATTATTAAAAAACATTGAATTTTAGTAAACTTTTCTGAAGATTGTGATGCGATTCAATAAAGCAATAAAGAGATATTTTTTTTTAAACTTTCTTTTTATTCTCCTGAACAATATGATCTGTGGTGCTTGACCCCTTTTGCCTTTTACCCGTCGATATCAGGGTTGAAAAAAAAACTGTTTTTTTACTATTTTAAAGTGTTTTTTTTTGTTCTTTTTAGTTCGACCTAATATTCCTTCTTTCGGACTTTTAAAATGGCCATTGTAAACTCTAATCAATACTCTTGTAGTAAAATGTATCAGTAATTCTAATGTTGATTTTTATACTGAGCGATATATGGACTTTCCTATCGGGTCCGTCAATCGAGGAATTACCTATGAACTACGAATAGGGGAAACACCAATACATATTATCTCACTCATTTTCGCGGACAAATAAAAACACAAAAATAAAAAATATATTTTTATATCTCTTACTAGCTGTCCCGGCGAACTTTGTTCCGCCTTAGAGGCAATAAATGAGCAGATTTTCGATTTTTTATTAGGATATCCAATAAAATTAAAAAAATGAAGTCAAAAATCAAAGATTCTTTATTAGCTATGTATTTTGGTGCATGGGTTGCACTGTTCAGTGAAGCACGTGATGGACAACATTTTTTGTTTTATTATCACGCGCAATAACAAATAACACAGGCGGTCATCCGACCCGTGAACATGCCACATATATATACCTAACTGACCATTTTTTTTTTTTTGGGGTGGCAAAATCATCAAATGAGTCTTTCCGCCCTGGGTGGGGCGGAAGGGACTGTCAGATTCTTACTGACTAAAATCCACCCGTGTTCCTTCGGATGCCCTTTACGTTCCGGGGCCACGGTATCCTGGATTAAGAAAAATCCGCGACCCCAGCAGGCATTTGGCCCCATAAGTGGCCCCGTCGGTGACGCGTGAAACACGACGCGCCACCGACCCGGGCTTGGTCCTTGGTCGGACGGCGAGCATACCCATTACTCACCGTCCGCAAGCCCGCTCCGCCGCTGTGCCCTCTGCTATTCAGAGGGACACGCGTTGGAGCCTCCACCCGACAGGCTATTCGCATACGGGCAAAGAGACCCCTTAGGCACAGTGCCTAAGAAGAGTTTTTGCCCGCATCCCAGGGCGCACCGGCCCGAAAAACTGGTCTTTCCCCCGGACGTATCCGAGAGGGAACTCCAGTCCACGGGCGCACGTGGAGGTTTCCTGTCTTAGCACCCCAACTGACCATGTGAAAAACATGGATTTTTTATTTTCAGACCATAAACTTTCAAGCATGGCCTTGTGATTTGTTAATGGTCATGGCGAATGCAAGACGGATCGGAAATTGAGGTCGTTTAAACTCAAACGCATATCGTTTGGGATCCTCGGAATGGGAACTTCCTCACCTTCGAATTTTCCTTTGAGTGTCGTCGCGTAAATCACTTTGTTCATCAACAATTTACTTACCACCAAACGCATTCTGTTGCACAGTTTTGGTTGGTTTATGTTTCAAAGCATGATTACTACGAAGCCAATCTTTATTCGTAAATTGTGCGGTGGTAAGCTAGATATTCAAGGATTTTAATTCAATTGGAAGTTGGTGGCTAAATGCAATTGATATTTATTTTTAACGTGGTAAAATCATCATGTGAGTCCTCCCACCCAGGGCAGAGCGGGAGGGAAAATCGACGGTTCCTTCAATAGCCCTTTACGTTCCGGGGTCACGGTAAATCGTAAGTCCCACGACCCCGGCAGGCTTTGACCCTCTAAAGGGGGGCCCCGTCATAATGCTGACACTCTTTGAGGCGAGTGTGGAACACAACGCGCCGTCGACCCAGGCATGGTCCATGGTTGGACAGCGAGTCACCCATTATTCGCCGCCCGCATGCCCGGGCCGACGGTGGCTGGAGATCGTCTGCCGACGTCCGTCACCGTAGGCGTCTACCACTGCGGCTGGTGTGGAGGGAGGACGCTGTCCTCTCCCTCAGACGGCGCGTCTCCTCCTTCCATAGCATGACTGCTGTACAGAAGGAGGCGACCGCTTCCCACTCCGTCTCGCCCCTTGCGATGGCCTCGACCAATGCCGGGCGCTCAGTTCTCCACCTATCTCCTCCGCTCGTACACGGCGGTGCTCTGCCGCGCGCGAGGCAGTCCTGCACCGTATGCTCTACTGTGTCCTCCGGACGATCTGAGCAGTGGTGACACCCAGGCGTTTCTTCGTCGTATGATTGCATTGAATCTATGCTATCCTAGTTCATTTTTTGGGTATTCAGTATTCACCAAAATACTTTTTTAGCATTGAAGACCGGTGGGCGCTGGGCGGCATGAACATATTCTTCATGTTTTCCTAGTACTTTTTGTTCAGATCCCTTATTGAATTTCGGCACCAACACCTTCTTCTTGATCATGTTAATACGTTTTATGTCACGTCTCACGGAAACAGGATAAAAATTTGATCGTCTCGGTGGCGACATGGCATTGATAATTATGATAATATCGGCACAATAAGCTTGGAAACTCAATACAAACACATCGAACGGTCAATAATCATAGACATTATAATCCTATGGACTGGAAATACCTACACCAAAAACGTGTATGCCTACAAGTTCGCTGGTCCCATAAAATGGCGGCCAATGCTAGGTTTGTGCCAATCAAGAAACATTGTGTTAGTGTAACGAGTATCGATACCAGTATCCCTAGTACTTTTAGGATTACATAATAGTATTACGACTAGATACCATGATTGAATTATAATTCATGTAGTTACGTAAAAATAATGTTTTCACATTTGCGTTATCGCTTGTAATTAAATATTATATATTTATGTGTTAGCGTTAATTTGTTCCCACACTGTTCCCACACATTGATGGGTCAACTGCAATGGTGCCTCCATTACGGTAGACGGTTCCTTTATTTATTTATTTAAACTTCATGTACATAAAGTGGTACAAGGGCGGACTTAATGCCACAAGGCATTCTCTACCAGTCAACCTTTGGGTTAAATAAGAGAATATTGTGGTAGGGTACAAAAAAAAATCAAAGACATATAAATTAATATAGATACTAATACATATAATACTGATAAAATAAACTAAACAATATAATAGAATAAATGAAAAAAAAAAATATACATATAACTTAATAATAACTATTATGACTAGACTTGAAAAGAAAAAGAAGAGAGCTATTTATTGTGACTTAAATAGAGGTTACGTAATTTTTTTTAAAGTGTAATCGCTTTCAGCTTTTTTAATGCTAAAGGGTAGCGCGTTCCAGAGTCTTATAGTTGCTATAGCGAAAGAATTAGACATAAAACCGGTGCGGTGTGAAGGAATTTGGAGAAGTAGTTTTTTGGAAGCTCGAAGGTTACAACTATGAGAACTGCCCAACACTTTAAATTGAGTTTTTAAATAATCAGGAGCACGTGGATCGTTCATAATCTTGAAAAGCATGCAGAGAGATCTGAGGGATCTCCTGAGTCGGATAGGCAACCATTTAAGCTGAGAACGGAAAGAAGAAATGTGATCATATTTATGAAGGCCAAAAACGAAGCGAATACAGCTATTGATAAGTCGATCCAATTTGTTAAGAAGTTTTTGGGATAGATCAGAATAACAAACATCAGCATAGTCAATAATGGGAAGCACAAGTGACTGGACAAGAATGAGTTTGGTGCTAGATGGGAGGAAATGCTTGAATCTATAGAGAGACCGCAGCGAGGACTTTATTTCACTAGATTGTTCCACTATTACAGTAAATGTACAAGAAACACCAGATTCTTGAGTGTTGCTTGTTTCACAGAATACAAATGACTCTGGAAGTTGTTTTTTATTGGATGTCTGAAAAAAAATGAAAGACACATTACTATCTATATAACTTCTTAGGCTAAAAAACCAGGCTGTTATTTAACAATAATTTTAATACACACTTACCGAAAATATTGTAGGTACAGAGTTCTTATGTAACCTAATAACATCAAGTGTTCTGTCAAAACATTTTTATTCAAAGTAAAGTGAACATATAAGCCAGTCTTATATTTTTGTATCAATTTATCATTTGGTAACAGTTTCAGTGTAACGAAGGACTAGTATCGGGAACTATTACAGCAACGGTACAACACTATTATTATTGTAAACAAACGAACGAAAATAAGAAATGAAAAATATTGTCTGTAGGGCGGAAATAAACCCAAATATTAATACTCTAACCATGAAAATATGATCACATAGCGATTTCTTTACCGAAATTGTTCTAATTCATGTAGTTTTGCATGAAAACCTGTTACTAACCTGTGCAAAGTCAATTCAGGCTGATTTTTCTTTTTTCTGGCACGACAAGACACAATGGAACATCCAGGCATGTTGAATTACTGTTTGTTAATGGTGACACGCACTTTTAAAAGAAAACACTCCGTAATTTACTCAAAAATCTAAATTCAACAAAAAGTAAACAACTATTTGACAGCAGAACTACCACGAAACTCGGCCCATAAAATGGCGAAATGGGCACGTTTCTGTAACTGTGGGAAATATCCCAACAAAATATTCCATTTTGAGCAACAACCGAAATATTGTTGTCTCTTTTGTCAAATATGATTACTGCATTAGAAAGAAAGAGACAAACCAATATTTCACTCTCTGTCTCATGTTTGACTCATATTTGTATAAGCAAAATGTATGTATAGAACATCGGGGCGTCTCCATATACTTTCATCTCAATGTCAATAATTGATGTTTTGATTGATTAATTTTTCGTTTTGCTGTCATTCCATGTCAGTTGCGTTTTATTATTCACGTTTTATGTCACGTCCCACGGAAACGGCATAAAACAAAACAAAATAAATAAAGGTAAAAAGTCCTATATGTTTCTCCTGGTTATAAGCTACCTCCCCACCAATTTTCAGCCAAATCGGTTCAGCCGTTCTTGACTTATAAATAGTGTAACTAACACGACTTTCTTTTTTATATATAGATTACGGATTCAAATTCTTGTATCCTGTATAACATGTTGAATGTTTGTTAAAAAATAATTATCAATTTTCATATAAATTATCGTACAGACCGAATTGTCCGGGAAATATATTGCCCGAATCTGGTATCCCTAAAATCCGCGAAATGTTGTGTCTGGCCTTGAAAAAACAGGCTACGCGCTGAGAGATGGAGATAGCTATGCTCTGTCCATTTTCTTCTTATGCGATTTTTCTTTCTTGAGGGAAAGAGAAGGAAGTATCACGAGTTCTATAGTTCTATACTTTTTCTCTATCTACGATTCAGTATGTCACAAATGTCAAATTTGTCAAAATCGGATTATCGGACAGTCGGCGTCCATTGTTGACGTTGTCTTATCGGAGTTTTATCGTAGCAAATGTTTTATCTTATTTTCGCGCGGCCCTTTATAATCCTTATCAACAAAACTACCTGGCGTATGAGCTGACCTAGTAATACTTTAGCGTGGTATAGATCAGTTTAAATAAATGGTTTTTGTGTCAACCTTTACTTGAGTAAGTTATTATTTTGGTTCACTCCCATGTTTTAGGAAAAGTGATTATATTATATATTCTTCAGTTGTATTAACTAAGTACTTATTCAATTAATGGCCTATTTTGCAGGAATCTATTCACGATGAATCAATATCAAACGGAGCGACGTCTGTGTTGGTGCTATTTGTTCATCGCGATATTAGTCGCAGTATCAGTTTTATGCATCGGAATACCGTACAACCACTGGCGCACGACACTGGACGTTTGTCCGGGCGGCTACTTCGAGAACACGAACTGTGGCTGCATACTTTATGGAGTCAGTACGTTCCAGTACTTCAATGGTGGTCACAACTCTTACTGCCTGTATGCGGTATTCGCGCCGCTGCCTGTTTTCGTGTATGCAGTAGTCATGGCACTGTTTCATATGTACCGAGTGTGTATCAATAACATTGGCCAGTATGAGGATGAAAAATCCACAACTATGGAAGAAATGTAAGTAAATGTAAAGTGTAAATATCTCTGAAACATATTGGTTCTATCTGTCACTTGTTATCATTATGACTCATTGTTTCAGAGAGGGTGAGTCAATTGTAGTGAGTACAAGGACTAGAGTGAGCAGGAGTAATGACTCGGTCATCTACTGCTGGATCCCTTCATCTTGTATTGCTGCTATGTTTGCGGTGTATTCTGTTGTGCATGCTGCCATTTTGACTGATGGCTTCCTCAAGACTTGCACACAGTACAGAGGGTACTTAGTCAGGGTAAGCTAAGTTTTTCACCATTTGTATTCATCAATATTAAATCTATATTAATAAAAATCAATTGCTGTTTGTTAGTCTCGCTAAAACTCTAGAACGGCTGGACCGATTTGGCTAATTGTGGTTTTTGTATTATTTTTGGAAGTCCTGGGAAGGTTTAAAAGGTGAGTAAATATGATTTTATAAAAAATTGAGGTGGTACGAAGTTTGCCGGTTCAGCTAGTTAACTTATAATTATTATTAACAATAACAAACATAATTATACAAAAAAAATAATTTAGAATCTCAACTTAAAACTAGCGAAATGGGAATAAAGTCATGTTGTCAGTAATAATATCTTTAATTGTCAGCACTGTGTATTGATAATCTCTTCCCACATTCTTATTTTCTCTTAACCTTCTGTTCCTCTTTACCTAATTGATAGACCTTCATAATTTTTTTGTTGTCTCAAAATCCTACTGACCACAATGGAGCAGAAGAAACTGTCAGACACTGACTAAAATTCCACTCTGTTCATATAATGCCCTTGACATTCCAGGTTCACAGTTACCTTTACAGACAGTCCCATGACACAGAACTTACCACAAGTGTCAAGATGAGTAATCGCTTAAAAGAACAATTTACCATTGTAACAATTATTCATTGTGCCTTTCATTAAGAAGGTCTCTCAATTAGATAAAGATGAACAAACAAGAAATTGGCAACCTTCATAATCACTTAGTGCTAATTATGACTGTTAATAGTGTTAATCAGCATAAGTCTCATTATATGATAATGTGTTAAAGGAGCTCCGAGCAACTGGGGACCATGCGACCGCGATACACTTTCGTCTAAGATGCCAAGCGATTTTCGACTTTATGGACTACCTACAAAAGGACGCGCCGAACAGCCGCCGAGGTGACTTTATTAATACTGGTGTGGCTTTACAATTAGCTGTTGTCACTGCCTGGTTAGCAGTAGGTATTTGGATAGCAATTGTTGTACATACAGCCTTGAGAGCATTTAAAGAGCGACATGTACTCACGTGCTGTGGCAACTGAAGTAAACCACAAGTTTTTGTAGTATTAGCATGCAGGTGCACTTAAGCTTAGTAAACAGGTGATGCAGTGGTCTCGAATCTGCCGACTTTTCAGTATTCTACCGATATGATACCGCTTTTCTGATATATTGGAAGGTAAAGATTTTTTCTGATTAAAAAGAAGTTACTTTTGATTTATATCAGTTTTATATTTCTTGCTGCCTGTCTAATTTATAACAAGAATTTATGCTCAAATTCGAGACCATTGAGCTGATGTGACTTGTATAAAAAATATTTTATATCTATTTTATGACCAGGGCCGTCTTAAATATATTCTGCGCCGGGGTGCGGGACTCAGCCTGCGCCCTCGTTTTTTTTACAATGAAATGAGCTAACGAATTCAAATACTCGGCATGGTCCACGGTCGGGCGGCGAGTTGCCCATTACTCGCCGCTCGCATGCCCCGCAGCATGGCCTCGAACAATGCCGGACGCAAGAGGTTTCTGCCTATCGTCGTCGTGAGGACAGGGCGGTGCTCTGCCCAAGAGGGGCAGTCCTGCACCGTATGCTCTACTGTGTCCTCCGGGCGATCTGAGCAGTGGTGACACCCAAGCGTGTCTTCTCTCCCTATCCAACACAGGTACCTCCCGAAACTTCCGTGTTCGGTGAGGACCTGCGTCATGCGGTAGGTCAGGACGCCCGTGACGCCTATCCAGTCACTCCTCAAAGAGGGAGATACTCGATACGTGTCTTACCGACACGTATCGAGGTTCGGGCACGATACACTTTATTGACTAAGAGATCGTTTTACTTTAAGTGCGGGCGTCCGGGTGACAATGTCAAAAGGCGCAATTGCTCGCCTATGACAGACGCACTGATTCAAGTAGGAAATACGGTCTAATATATAGAATTCGTGCTAGTGCCTCATTAGGTGCCGCGCAGCGCGCCCATTTCAAATGAACTTACACTCTATTGACTTAGAGATATTTTGCTTCAAGTGCGGGCGACCGGGCTGCAACATGTCAAACGTACATACACAACATACACTATTCTAAATTTTCAATGAAATATCCAAAAATTCAGCGCTTGACAGGCGCCCCCGAGCGCTCCGCGCCCGGGTGCACCGCACCCCTTGCACCCCCTGGTAAAGACGGCCCTGTTTATGACAATGAACAATTTTAAAGTCAAGTCTTGTATTCGCCTCAGTGCCTAACTTACGAATATTTCCGAACAACGAACTTATGATATTAACTTCCGACAGTGTACAAACGTTGTAACTTCCAATTTATTATAAGTAATATGACAAGATAATTTACATTAAATAATAAATAAAATAATAAATATTCCACAACTATCACACAACGCCATCTAGTCCCAAGCTAAGCAGAGCTTGTGTTATGGGTACTAGACAACTGATAAACATACTTATATATTTCTAAATACATACATATTATAGATAAATTACACCCAGACACAGAACAAATAATCGTGCTCATCACACAAACATTTGTCCTGGGTGGGAATCGAACCCACGACCTCCGGCATAGCAGTCAGGGTCACTAACCACTAGACCAACAGGCCTGTGGCCATTACCATATTCTTCTTTATCGTGTGAAGATGTGGCCGCCCTCTGGTGTCAGAGTTAATTAGGCTGCCTCTGGGAACACCACAGGTCTCTGTCATAGCTTTGGACTTATTATAAGTTCAGGTTTCTTCACGACGTTTTCCGATTTGAACTCGCAACCTCATGCATAAGAAGCGAGATGTTTTACCTCTGGGCTAACACGACTTGTGATAAGCCAGATTATCAATGACATACCACATAAGCCATAGATGTATGAGTCAATTAGCGAAGACTGAGCTTTTTTTTATTAGCATCGTAACAAATTAACATTCCACCGAACTCGAGAGCAACGTAGTTACACAACTAGTTTTAAATCGTGTAATACACAATTTTATTACTTGTGTTTTATTATTGTGACATTTTTAGTACCTAAATGTAAGTTTAATGTTCGTCCATTTATCTTAATATTTATAACATAATTATAGTTGTTTAAACAACATACTTTTTATTAAGATTTTACGCAAATGTACATATTCTATTGTATTTAATAAGTATTTAAGATTATCAAAATGTCGTCATGTGCCGTCCAATTTATTATTGTATTTAGATGTAAGTTATGTTTTTACTGTTTAAATGTATTTTACTACAATCTATTAATATTTTTACAAAAATAAATGATACAATTTATGTGTATACCTACAACTACATTAATCTTTTTGTATTTATTTTATGAATATTTTCATCATTATTTTCAGCCGAAGGACGCCCACTGCTGGACATAGCCTCCCCTATATCCACACTTATAATAGAATATTCAATATTAAGTCAATATTTTAGATGCGAAAGTAACTCTGTCCGTCTGTCTCGCTTTCCTGCTAAAACTGCTGAACCGATTTAAATGAAATTTGGTACACAGATAGTTTACATAGGCTAGTTTTTATTGCGGAAAGGGGGTTTTAAGGGGTTGAAAGGTTGTATGGAAGTATTGTCATTTTTAAAACTAGAATGATGAAACTAAAACATACATCATAGCAATGACGTCTTAGCAAGAGTTGATTGACTTGATGAGCACTCTCTGTTGACGTATACAAATTGAAGACCTGGAACACTTGATGTGGAGCTCCAAGAGCCCAGCTACACTATAACTGATACAGGAATGACGTCTTAGCAAGAGTTGTTCAGCCTGATGGATGAGTATTTTCTGTTGACATATGAAAAATGAAGATCTGAAACACCCGATGTGGAACTCCAAGAGCCCTGGCTACACTATAGGATATAAGGGAATGACTTCTTAGCACCTATCGTTCAGCCTGATGACCACTCTCTGTTGATGTATAAATATTGAAGATCTGGAACACCTGATGTGGAACTCCAAGAGCCCAGCTACACTATACCTAGCTGATACAGGAATGACGTCTTAGCAAGAGTTGTTCAGCCTGATGAGCATTCTCGGTTGACGTATGAAAATTGAAGATCTGGAACACCCGATGTGGAACTCCAAGAGCCCAGCTACACTATAATATAAGGAATGACTTCTTAGCAAGAATTGTTCAGCCTGATGACCACTCTCTGTTGATGTATGAATATTGAAGATCTGGAGCACCTGATGTGGAACTCCAAGCGCCCAGCTACACTATAACATATACAGGAATGACGTCTTAGCAAGAGTTGTTCAGCCTGATGAGCATTCTCTTTTGACGTATGAATATTTAAGATCTGGAACACCTGATGTGAAACTCCAAGAGCCCAGCTACACTATAAGATATAAAGGAATGACTTCTTAGCAACAGTTGTTCAGCCTGATGAGCATTCTCTGTTGACGTTTAAAAATCGAAGATCTGGAACACCTGTTGTGGAACTCCAAAGCCCTGCGACACTATAACATATAGGAATGACGTCTTAGCAAAAGTTCTTTAGTCTTACAAAAATGAAATATTTGGAACGTCTCGAATCGTTGTCGCTGGCTTAAGCAACAGGATCCGCGTACGAAGTCGTGGGCAGAAGCTAGTATCATTATAATTATTAAGGTTTATTATTTGCAAGGATTTGGGAGCCAACAAAGTCAAAATATATCTCATAAAACATTTAATAGTAAACATTAAAAAACAACAACATTTCAACGTTACGATTAATTAAACTCTAACATTTATTCTCAATGAATAATAAAATACCTAAGTCTAAGAACTTCTTGTGTAATATCAAAGACAACAAGAGCTTAACTTTTATTTCAATCACACTGGTAGCAGCTGCCGGCGCCTTATATTATATAGACAGTGAGTAAAGGCCTATTTAAACGGGAGCGGTATCCATGGGTAGCGATGTCCTAAAGGGTATGCGGATAACACGCTATTCAAGCCGCGGCGGTATTATCAGCCATCGGAGGCGGTAGCAGTATGCTGACGAGCGATCCTCGAGCTGTAAATTACAGCTCCATTACACATTACAGCCCACAGTGTTCCAAAGACGCTTCGTACCGGACTTTTTTAACTGACCCGGCAGATTGACGTAGTTATACTGAGAAATTTTCTAGAAGTAACCCCTATTCGAATGTGGATAGTTTTCGAGAAAAAAAATACTGAATGAAAGTTCGTTGTTCCGGAGGGACCGAAAAATGAAAAATATTTTGTATTGTTTTGTTTTTTTACAACTATTTATATTTAGTATGATGTGTCCATTCAATAATGAGCTCTAAAGGCTTTAAAAAAAAATTCGTAACAGTTCAGAAGATTAAAAAAAAACGATTTTTGATTTTGATTTTTTTTTCGAAATACACAGATTCCGCACGAACTATTTTATGCTGATAATACTTCAGCTTTATAACTACCTATGAAAAACAAAAAAACAGCTCAGGATCTAGTGGATACTTTGAGATATTTGCGATTTTAACTTTTTATTAAAGTGCCTGCAATATTGGTCAAAGCAAAGTTGCTTTGATAATTTTGCTTTACAGTTACTGAATACAAATCGCTTAGATATGTACTTTTTAATCGTGAAGAAGAGGAAAAATTCCTGCTTCGTTATTTTGGTCAATATTTTGCTTTATTCATTAGACCAAGTTATAGACGTACTATACCAGGCAGGTATAGACGTAAAACGGAGCCAAAACGTGGAATCTGACAGTGAAATTATACACTCATAGAGCTATGTAAAGGTCTATGCTCGGTCAGCTCCCTTTGCCTGTCCCAAAGAGGCGAAAAGAACCAAAAAAAAACCGGCCAAGTGCGAGTTGGACTCGCCCATGAAGGGTTCCGTAGTAGCATACACAAACAATAAAAATAACTTTGTTTTTCATAGTGTTTGTATGAATAGCAAAGTTATATTTGCGGTTTTTGAAAATGTACTATATCTCAAAGACTGCTAACTACGAGTATATCTCTTCCAAACCAATTTTCGTTGGAAGTTTTTGTTGAGGTCTATATTATATATTTCTTTTAGTTTTATCATTCTCTTATTTTAGAAGATACACATTTTACCACTTTGGAAGTGCCTCTCGCGCAAACTGTTCAGTTTAGAAAAAAATGATATTAGTAACCTCAATATCATTTTTCAAGACCTATCCATAGATACCCCACACGTATGGGTCAGGCAAAAAAATTTTTTTTGAGTTTCAATTCCAAGTATGGGGGGTACCCCCAAAATTTGTTTTGTTTTTATTTTTGTGTGAAAATCCTAATGCGGTTCACATAATACATCTACTTACCAAGTTTCAATAGGATAGCTCTCATACTTTCGAAGAAAAGTGGCTGTGATATACGGACGGACAGACAAACAGACATGACGAATCTATAAGGGTTCCGTTTTTGCCATTTGGCTACGGAACCCTAAAAAAAGTCTATGCTCGGAATCTCGATAAGGGACAAATCCAGAACAAGTTTATCCGACAGAAGACCAAAGTGACGGACATAGTCCAGAAGAGTGGCAAGCTGAAGTGACAGTAGGCCATTCACATCTGTCGCAATACCACCACCAATAGAGACCACCGGCCACATGGATAAAGGTGGCTGGAAGCGACTGGATGGATCTGGGATTGTGGCGTAGCATGGGGGAGGCCTACGTCCAGCAGTGGACTGCAATAGACTGATATGGACAGATAGATTTTGACAGTTTAAACAAAATCCAATTCAGAAACTGTAAAGCAAAATTTTCAATGCAACTTTGCTATGACCAATTCTGCAGGCACTTTAATAAAAAGTTAAAATCGCAAATATCTTAAAGTATCCACTAGATCCTGAGCTGTTTTTTTTTTCATAGGTAGTTATAAAGCTGAAGTATTATCAGCATAAAATAGTTCGTGAGGAAACTGCGTGATTTTCGAAAAAAAAAATCGTTTTTTTTTTAAATCTTCTAAACTGTTACGAATTTTTATTTTTTAAAGCCTTGAGAGGTCATAATTGAATGGACACATCATACTAAAAATAAATAGTTGTAAAAAAACAATAACAAAGTAAATACAAAATATTTTACATTTTTCGGTCCCTCCGGAAAAATGAACTTTCAGTATTTTTTTCTCGAAAACTATCCACATTCCAATAGGGGTTAATTCTAGAAAATTGCTCAGTATAACTAACTACGTCAATCTGCGGGGTCAGTTAAAAAAGTCCGGTCCGAAGCGTCTTTGGAATACTGTGCAGCCTGTAATGTCGTTGTCACCGTCTTATTGACTGCTTTTTTGGGAAAACATGGTGAGTAGGCGACGCAAGCGCTGGGCACGTCCGCGGGAGGTGATCGAAGTTTCGACGAACACGTGGTACGTATCGCCTACCGCCGCGCCGAGGTATGCGGTTCCGGTTCTGCGACAGCTGCGGAAATGCCATATAAATACCCGACGGGATATCGCACGGGTATTACCGCTAACCACAGCGGTAGTGGATACCGCTCCCGTTTGAATAGGCCCTAATGGCGGATTTGCACAAAATGAGTTCGTAGCCTCGAAAAGCTGAGATACCCTCCTTGTCATTATGTCTTAAACACTGTGATACGATCGCGAAACCGGATGAGACACACTCCATTTAAAAAGGCCTTGAACATTTCGATTATACTTTCCGTACAAACATTGGATATGATTTGTAAAATATATAACATCATACATATTTTTATAAAACAATTGAAATATATTTTGTGACTTATGTACAACAAGCTTAATACTTTGTAGAATAAGTGTATTAGGTGACCAGAACAGCTGAAATATCCTGCTTATTTTCATTTTTTTTTAAACATTTATAAGACAAAATACCGTGTGTGAAGATAATTACAGTATAATACTTAGATTTACACAAATATTTAAGATAGGCCTTCTCTACATTATACATAGTAATATAAAACTTGGCTTTTAAAAATATCAAATGGGGCAAAGTGAATATTTGTTTGGGTCTGTGCATCAAATTTGTCAGTGTACCTAGATATAAATTTGAAATCTTAGATTTAGATGAGTCAACATTGATTAGGTAAATATAATATGCTGAAACCTATTATTGTAGGTATATCAAAATATAACTATTTTTCAACATGTTTCTTAAATATTAATTAATTCTTTACAACAACAATTTAATACTTTATCAAATGTTCATAAGAAGTTTAGGCATCTTCTTAAAAAATAATCTCTTTAAAGGAGTCTAAGAAAAATATCAATTACCATTAAAATCAATGAAACGTTTAGAATGCAGTCTTTACAAAAATCGTGTAGATTTAAAAGTGGACAGATAAATGTAAAATCTTCAGAAACCACACATGTCATAATATGGAATGCATCTGGCACACTCATGTCAATAAATTGCTAAATGGTAGTGCATTTCCGATTTCTAACAATTAAGTTTATATCTATAAAATGTAAATGTGTTCCGCTAATTTAAATTCGAATGTACCTTATAGCTGTGTAATTGTTTGAGCATGGTGTACTTGCTCATACATTCACTGTATGTATAATCGAGCGACTCGCCCTTGAATGCCAATCCAAATAGCAGACACAAATCAATTAGGTACATTGTTCATCAATTTATTTGTTGCCTATACTTTAAAAATATTCAATAAATGCAGATCGAAATACGTACGATATCAATGTGAATAATACAAAAATCTACTACAAAAATTGAGTAAATAGCATACTTTAGTCACATTTAGGTATTTCTAGAACAATGCAGCCTGTTAAGCTGACCTAACATTTAAATAGCCCCACAATAAGCTACATTTTTTATTTTGGCATATCATTTCTACTTGAGTCCTACAAAATAAGCTTGTGATGATAAATTGTGAAAAATAGTCTTCTTAGTACCTCAGGTAGGGTTGCCAACATTTTTTTGTCAGAATATAGTATTTTTTTGAAAAAGCCATAAAAAAATATAGTATTTTAGTAGGGAAGAATAAAAAATAGACTTAAGTTATATTTTTTACTTATTTATTTTTTATGAAAACTATATTTATTTGCACTTCTTGCCTTTTTAAAGACGCGTTCGAAAACTGCAGGAAGTATTTTATTCATTTTACTAATTTTAGTAGGCAAAATATAAACATTGAGCTATTGTACTGAAATATAGTATTTTCGCGTACTATATATTTCTTCAACAGTATATAGTACGGAGACCCTAAATATAGTACAATACTATATATCGCGGTATAAGAACCAGATGAACGTATCTACAAAAATTCAAAAAATTTTTTTTTCATAAAACGGTTCACAATATAGTCCTTTATGAATTGCCAAAACGACGTAACGGTAAAGTCAATATTTATCAAATTCCAAAAAAACGAAATAGCTTAAGAATCATTTTCAATGGAACCAGAAAAACGTATTTCTAAAAACATAGTACAAGACAAAAATAATACAAGTCAATGGCCAAAACGATGTATTGCAATTTACGTTTTTGTGGCAGTACTATTTTGTTTGATTAATATTATAGTCCATTGACAAAATATAAACTTACGTTAGTTTGTCACCTTAAAGTTGATGACGTAAGACCTCAACCTCAGATCAAACTCAACCATTCCAACGCAATACCAGGAAATAGGATTGCTATTTTTTTGTTTCTTGTGCCTTGAAGATTGATCAGTTTTTTTATTAAACGTTTTCCTTAAGTTTGCCGTACTTATATGATTACTTCCCAAAATTTGGTCTTTTAGCAACGCTATCAAATAGTGTAATATTACAGGATGTGATTTTTTTCCAAACCAGCTAGTTCGATTCCTGGTCAGAATTACTGTATTTTCAGTTTTAGTTTTCGTCAAAATCGGCCTCGAGACTCCTTTCAACGTTTTTCGATATTACTCATAGTTTCGGACATAGCCATCCACGCCCAGTTGAAAACGCTGAAGAGTTTGTATGTCTGGTTGAAGGGGCTAATCTCAGGAACTACTGGTTCGAAATTTTAAAAATCTCTTTGTTTTGGATAGTCCACTTATTGAAGAAGACTGTAAGCTATACAACATCACACTCCGACCAATAGGAGCCGAGCAGGGGGAGACACCGCGGGGAACAGCTAGTAATTTTAACATTTTTCCTAATGCTTATTTTAACAATTTAACTAGGTAAGTTAGCCACTGAAACCCTAGAAAGATAACCTACGTCGAATCGACGTATGCCATTTGGTAAAATCGTTATAAATCTTTGGAATTAAACGTCTCTGTTCTGGCCGTTTCTGCCAACTCATATCGTGCCCAGAGCTAGCGGAAGACGTCCATATGATTCATTTAACTGTGATACTTTTCTACATATTTACATAACATACGTCGAAGTGACGTATGGTTATCTTTAGTGTAAGTTTTTGACTTACGTGAAATATTTTTTTTGTGAAAATAATTGGACATTTATTCATTGTTTTTTTTTCATTCGTTTTGGGCTATTGTAAAACTACATAACGTCACATAAAGACGCGGTAAGATGAAGAAAATGAAGAAATTACTCGATTATTGATAGATATGAATGATGAAACTGATGAAGATCCTCAGGGTTCAGATAGCCAGTCGGAAGATAATTTATCAGAAGAATAAATTCAGAAAAAACGAACCAGTGCCAAAAAATGAAAATATTGTGCCTTTTGGCCATTAGAAATTAGAAGGATGACAAAATCGATGTGTGACAAGTGCATAAATCCTATCTGTGGAGAGCACAAGTCAAGTGCCTGTCCTAATGACATGTAAAGCCAATTTGATAAAAGTTTTTTCTCATCATCATCTGTCTAGCCTTTTCCCAACTTTATTGTGGTCGGCTTCCAGTTGAACCAGATTCAGCTGGATATCAGTATTTTACATGGAGCGACTGCCTGTCGGAACTCCGCAACCCAGTAACTGGGCAATACCATACCCCATAGCAAGACTGGTTGTCAGACTTTTAGAGCTTCTGACTAACAGTAATGACTGTCAAAGATCTAGAAATAACAGCTGGGACCAACGGCTTTACGTGCTATCCGAGGCACGGAGGAAACTCGCTATGACATATGGTCACCCATCCACAAACCAACCTCGGCAAGCGCGGCTTAAGCCGCAATTATTTATCTTCTCATGTAGTCTACACTATCTACACTAATATTATAAAGAGGAAAACTTTGTATTTTTGTTTGTTTGTTTGTGTTTGTAATGGATAAACTCAAAAACTACTGGACCGATTTTAAAAATTCTTTCACCATTAGAAAGCTATATTATCTGCGAGTAACATAGGCTATATAACATCACGCTATTACTAATAGGAGCGGAGCAGCAATGAAAAATGTTTCAAAATCGGGAAAATGTATTCCTTTTCGAGAGCTTCCGTTGCGTGCGCTGCGTAAACGGTTAGAGTTACGCAAAAAATATGTATTACGGAATTATTCCTCATAAAAAGTCCTAAAATAAAGTCCGCGAGATGATATATCTATCTTTTAAGGTTAAGTCACTATAACCTTTTTTATGGAAATCAAGTTTGTTTTAAAATAATGCATTATTTGCGAAGGTATTTTCATTAACATGATATTAATCCTTATCCAAATAAATTCGTTAATCATCACAAGCATTTAATTTTGAACGAAATGCCCTTGACATCATTTGATTTCAATGAATATCTTAGGAGATACCTATCACAGTTTTAAAATATTACCGCAAAAAAAAAAATACGGGCTGGGCATGACACAATTGCGGCGATAAGATCCCTCTTTGAGGAGTGCTAAAATTGATTTATCGTGGGCTCTAACAAGATTTTTGTGACTTATTTAATCAACAGCATTGGTTGCTAGGCAACAGGCCCATAGTTTTTTTTTGGTATCTTTCTTTGCTTCTAACGGAAAAGGCAAAGGGCTTAAGCCCATACAGCCTAGGCCCATAGACTTCCTACTATTTTGTCTTTTTGCTATGGCAAAATGAGGTACGTACTAAATTAGTTCCAAAATTCAACACCTAAAGGTGCGTACAGACTATGTAACATATAACATGTTATACAACATTCTTATAACATCTTTCAAAGATCCCTCTTTGAGGAGTGGTTGGAGAGGCGCTAGGCGTCATCACCTTCAACCTGATGCAAGTCCTCCCGGGCACGGTTGTTTCGGGAACTATCTCAGGGATACGGCGGCAGGCGAGAGGAATGGGGAGCAGTCAGAACGCGTGAGGGAAAGGACATCCTTCACCTCTCGCCCCAGCCACCGTTGACGACGCCCAGGGCGTTGGAAATCGCGGGGCATATCCAACCGCTTGCCGACGGAGTGTAATGGGCTCGCTGAGCTCGCCGTCCGACCAAGGACAAGGCCCAAGTCACGGCGCATCGTGTTCCACGCGCTCAAGGGAACTGATGGGGACGGGACCTTAGTGCCAAATTTAAAAATCTTGAATTTCTCTGGCCACCGTAGGTGCGGGCATGTGGACGGCGAGTAATGGGCGACTCCCTGTCCGACCATGGACCATGCCCGGGTAGACGGCGCGTTATGCTCCACGCGCGCCTCACAGTGTGTCAGCACAATGACGGGGTCTCCCTTTAGAGGGCCAAAGCCTGCCGGGGTCGCGGGACTAACGAATACCGTGACCCTGAAACGTAAAGGGCTATTGAATTGGCTTTTAGTCAGTACAAGTCTAACAGTCCCTCCTACCCTGCCTGGGTGAGAGGACTCATTTGATGAATTTAACACGCTAAAAAAAAGATGCTTACTAAGACGCGACTTTGTTCTTGAAAGGAGTTTCAAATTTTGCTTAGGGGTTTATTTTAGTACGTAGGTGCTACCTCAGGCGGGATTTTGCGAAATTTGAACCCACGAGGGGTTGTTTTTGATTATTTTTGGATATTGATTTAGATTTTCCAAAAGTATCCCATAAGGAACGGCCGGGAGTAGAAATTCACAGATAAAAAGTTCGAAATACGCGCAGACGAAGTCGCGGGCGAACTGCTAGTTCTTTATATTGTCAAGAGTATAAAACATAGATTTTATTATGTTTATTTATCAAATTATGAGATTGACCGAGCGATTTCATCATATTTAAGTTTGGTTCAGTAAGAAATACCATATTTATTTATTTTGAGTTTTTTTGTACTAAAATTTAAGTAAAACTGATTTTTTTTTCATTAATCATAAACAAAATTGTTTGTATTAAACATATAATAACACTCTTTACACTTATTTTTAAAATATCCATTGTAAAACCTACTTAAACATCAACACGTCGAAACGACGTAGGTTATCTTTAGTGTATAGTGGAATATGGTTATCTTTCTAGGGTTAAAAAAAAGGAAATCTGTTATTTGATGTACATAAAATAACTAAAAAACTAAGATACATTTCATTTGAGCCGAGGCTGGGTAAGGACTGTGACCCTTCTTCTTATAAAACAAACAGTTCCAATTGTTTTAAACAAGTGTTTTTTTTTTTGTTTCTGGCTTTTTTTCAAATTAATTCCACCTTATTTGTCGATGTCTAAACGTATAAATCAATTATGTTTCATTTCTAAACTACATCTTTTTAAATTCGCCCTTTGTAATGAAATTACGAAAAATGATTAATTGAAATAAAACATGTGATGTTTTTTTTCTAATATTTTTAAGTATTATTTCATTACAATGCCAATAAAAGTTAAAAATATGACATAGCAATGGCATAGACTCAAATGGTTTTATGTTAAGCTATTAAGACTCCTGAACATTATTTTCATTTTATATGCATTCATCCGCCTTGAAAAGTAGTTGAAAGTGGTAATAAAAAATACTGTTTAATTTAATTTAACAGTGTCTATAACACTGTTCTAAATAGGTGTTTTGAAACAAATTGTTTTAATCATGCATACCCTGCTACACAGATATTATAAAACTTAACTTCACAAATGACGTATTTAAGTTTGATAACAACATAAGTTTCAAAATAATTAAGGGCCACACTAACGTATGTCAACCGAATTTTAAATATATATATATTGCGTCTATGTAAGCATATATAAATAAATAATTTCTAATTTTTTTCAAAGCTCTAAGAGTATGGCAATACTTAGAAAACTTTTTTTTCTTCCATACTAGTATTTTATCTGCATTAAAAAGCTGGTAAAGTTTGAAGAGCCGAATTTTCACACTATTTTTGCTCTCCTGTAAAATTGAGAAAATGTAGATACGTTTGTCTGACTCTTACACCGCGATATTATAGTAACGTTTGCAACCCTAACCTCAGGGTGCCTCAGGTACTAAGATTTTGGCTAACATGATAACTATGGAATTATGACGTAAAATAATTGTGTTCACAAACTAAAAATAGATTGTGTAGATTCGTAACTGATTGTAGCAGATCTGTCTATGTATACCTATATAACTAAACAATCACAGATTCCTTCCAGAGGACATGACGATACAATTTCAAACCCAATCTACAATTTGTGGCTGAATTCAATTAATTGGTAGAGTCTCGAACTTAGCCAAAAACAAATTGGACACTGCCGACAATCTCTGCAGACGGGTAACGAAACGATCATCACTTAACTTCTGTCCAACTATGTTGGGGCAAAACTTACCTAATAAAACAAGAGACAAGTTGCGACTACTTACAATAGCAACTGGACTTGGCATATTTCTTATAAGTAAATACAGTTGCTGCAAAGCAACAATTTAATTTGAACTTTAAGTTAATGATGTTAAAGTCACATTAGGCTCGTGTTTTACGACAACTATGATGGTTTACTTGACATTGCCGCACTCGGCCTCCCAGTCGTCAGGTATGAACTTGTTGATGTGTTGAGTGAATTGTTTGTACGTACATGGATCATCACAGAATGGTAACTTCAGCTCCAAGGGTACTTCGACTTTTGTGTTGTTGCGGTAGAATGTCTGGAATTAAATAAAAATGGTTATTTATCAATTGCTTATGGCATGCTATAACAAAAGGAAACATTTTATTCTCAATGTTTCGAGGAATTTACTCTGAGTGATGGTGATTGTTGTAGTGTTCAATGCGTTTTTCATTAGGAATTTTGAAGTCTGAAGTTTCAAGATGATTAATACAATAATAGTGTCTGAAAGAGGCAAGTTATACCGCTCCTGCGCCTATCTCTGTTCTTCCGTGCTATCGCCTAGAGAAAGTCTGCACTCGTATTTATTTGCGTACCAGATTTTGTACCGTAATAATGGAAACGGTAAGGAGGAAAAATTTCCCTTTCTTTTTTCTTTAGCGATAATTACGCTTTGTATAATAATATCACATGTCGTTTACAGCAGTGCTACTAAATTATTAACACAGCCTTGTGACCGGGTGGCCGCAGCGCTCACGCCACGTGACCTAAAGCCGGGTACAGACTTACGAAATGGAACATGAAATGTAACACGTAATGAAAGAATTCGCCGTCCACATTGTCGCAACGTATCATGCAATTGCCTTGCGCGCACGAACCGCTTAGTGTAACGCGCGCGAACAGAGCATTACAACTCATACGCGCCGCGATCCGCCATTTATCGGTTTTTTCGCCAAACACAAAGGGGCGCGCGGTGTGCACGGAGCGTCAGTCTGGACGGGTTGTGTGTGTCTGTACTGCAGAACGCGCGCGAACCATGAAAGAAAACACAGCTACTGCAGAGGCTACAGTTGAAGAACGAGTAATGGAGTGAAGAAAAAGTAATGCAGTTATTGATGACAATCAATGAAGCACCAACAATCAATGTAGCCAGCTGTTCATCACAAATTCACAATCCATTCTCTTTGCGTGTTCTCGACAGACTGAGCTAGGTTCGTCGCGCGCATGCCGGAAACACATGCTCGGTTCGTGCGCGCCCTGCGTCTACACTTATGAAATGCTCCTTTCATGTTACATTGCATGCTACGTTTCGCAAATCTGAACGCGGCTTTAACAATCGTGCGGCCCGAACGGTGAGCGTTCGCGCTTTGCGAATGGACGATTTCAAAGTCGAAAAGCACATCGCATCGTAGAGTCCAGCGATGTGATTTCTTATTGAGAATAATATACCTGTATTATCTCCTCGACTGATTCGCGAAATGGTACCCAATGTTCAGGGGTTATGACGGTATTCAGAACATACCTTGACAAAGAACGCCTCCTGCTCAATATCCTCGTGCAACTCAATGACGATGCTGGCTCCGTACTCCGGCTCCAGCAGGTCGTTGAACCCGAAGGCGCGCCAGAGGGACACGACCGTGACGTCATGTCCGGAGTACACGTACAAAGAACGGTCTACGTTCTCGTGTGAAACTGTCTCGTCTAGGTACTGCTTTATCTCTTTTAGAAGTGGACCTGAAATTACGTGGTGAATTTAATTTCAGGTAATAATTGAAAATTGTTATCAGGGTTTTGATTCAGAAATTTTCTAAAAAAGTAACATATTTATACAATACTAGTTTTTGCCTGCCGTTACATTTCCCCCCCTTTTACGTTTAATACACAAAAGTACCTTGCCTAAAACCGTCTCCAGATTTCCATGTACGAATTTTACCTATTACTCACCAACTTTCAGCCTTTGCAAAGTTTCATTATAGGTCAGCAACGCTAAACTCAGCATGAAAGGCGTCCGCATTTTACTAGGAAACACAGTTCTCGTCCATTCTGGCAGCTTGAGCCCCGCCTCCTGCTCCGACAACAGCGTGCTGTACAAGAAGTCTACGGGGAGGACACTGCGCATACTCTGGTTCGTGTGTTTGCTCAAATAGTCGAACAACTCTGTGAACTTGGGGTCGGCGTTCTTTTCAGCCAGTTGCTCTTCATACATCGCCTTCCATATTTTGCAGGGTTTTGTTCCTGCTACTATCTGAAATAGAAATTGTTTTGAGTTTATGTTTTCATTCTTTAGAGCTTTATTTTGGGACTGCGGCTTGCGGGAGTATCGGAAAAACAGTTTTAAGGATCGGCTCTTAACTGTTTCCGCTTCTGCTGTTTATGTGGGCCCTACTTTACGAGGCAGTAGTTTACGTCAATGTTCTATTCCTGTCAATCCTGCTGCCGCTGATTGAAAATCACTTTATTGGATTATACTTGTACTTCGAGTTACAGCTATGCTGGATTTTCCCGCGGCTTCCCTTGTGCGGATGTCGGAATTCATGGGTTAATATGAAGGATCTTAAATCTTTAACTAATAGGGCTATTCTCTAAAGACTCGAGCGCCAAAAATATGGTTTAACTATTTCAACGCCAAAATGAAATAAGCTTGTCGATGAGCTCGTCATACTCTTTTAGAGAATATCGTAGCAGGTTGGCTGAATTTAGGCCAAAACCTGAACCAAAACAAAAAAAAAACTAAAAACTCTTTTTCCACTAATACACATGTATATTAGTGGAAAAAGAGTTTTTAGTTTTTTTTAACAAACAAAAAATCTCTTTCACATGTATTGTATAGGCCATGGGTGGCCAACTTGATTAGACATAAGATCTACTGTTTACTAACGAAACCCTGTGCGATCTACCAATTACATACTTCTTGAAATCTTAAATGAAACGGCATCGTTTAGTACACAATCATGTAGTATTTTTTTATTGACCAGTCTTAGGAGCTCCTTTACATATCACATGAGAGATTTTTTCCTTAAATTTATGCGAATAGAGAATAAATATCCTAACGGAACAGCGATTGATAAATGATACAAGATGATACTGCAGTAGTTGGTAATTACGTTGCGCAGTCTGGTCTACTTATTTATATTTTAATATTTTACTACTAGAGATGTTAAATGAGGACCCCATTGTAATCTTGAGTCAAGCGTAATCCCCAACAGTAGAGCATACGGTGCAAGACTGCCCCGCTTGGGCAGAGCACCGACGTGTCCTCACGGCGGCGATAGGCGGAGACCTCTCGCGCCCGGCATTGGTCGAGGCCATGCTGCGGGGCGAGACGGGGTGGGAAGCGGTCGCCTCCTTCTGCGAAGCAGTCATGCTCGCGAAGGAGGAGGCGGGCCGCGGGAGGGAGAGGACAATGTCCTCCCTCCGCCCCACCCGCAGTGGTGGTCGCCCACGGCGACGGACGTCGCAAGACGATCCATGGCCACATTAGGCGCGGGCATGCGGGCGGCGAGTAAAGGGCCACTCGCTGCCCGACCATGGACCATGCCCGGGTCGACGGCGCGTTGTGTTCCACGCGCGCCTCAAAGAGCGTCAGCAAGATGACGGGGCCCACCTCTAGAGGGCCAAAGCCTGCCGGGGTCGCGGGACTTATCTCATTACCGTGACCCCGGAACATAAAGGCAAATAACACCATTTTGTGAGGTTGGTTATCCAATAGATAGGGTAGGTCATTAATATATACCAAAAAGAGGAAAGGACCCAATATTGAGCCTTGCGGAACCCCGATTTTGACAGTTGAACTCTGTGAATTTTCGCCGTTTATTTGCACTTGCTGTTGCCTATTGCACAAATATGAATTTTACCAAACTAAGTGCAAGTTTACCTAGTCCGTAATGCTCTAGTTTCAAAAGTAATGTTTCATGGTTTACGCAATCAAATGCTTTGGAGAGGTCACAAAATATTCCTATCGCGTCTTGGGCCTCTTCCCAAGCAGTAAATATGTGCTTTAATAAGGTGTCACCGGCGTCAGTTGTACAACGTCCCTGGGTGAAACCATACTGCTGATCGTGTAAGATTCTGTTGGTGTTAAAGTGATTAAGCACCTGATTTAGCATTACTTTTTCAAATACCTTGCTAAAGACTGGCAAAAGGGATACTGATACTGGTCTATAATTGTTAGTATCTTTAGAGTCTAGTTAGTTACTATTTTACTTACTAGGTGGATACATAAAAATATTGGGCGAGTGCACAGTTGACTATGGGATCGAGACTGCAACTCCACCGCCGCGCGTGTTAAGCGTAAGTTAGGATTACAACAATATTAGGTACTCATAACCAGAGGTCGGAGTTAGGTAGAGTTATTTTAGTACTTGCATCGCAATGTTGATATTATTATGGTTCTTGGATTTCTAATAGACAATCCCGTGTGGCCAAAATAAATAATAACCTCAGAGATAGATTAGACAAATAAATTGTGTAAAAGTAAATAATGTATAAACTTTTTATTTAATATAACACAGGACTTTATTCTTTCACTTCATGAAATCAGTGTAAGTACCTAAATAACTCTACCTAATTCCAACCTCTACTCATGACCTACATTGTCCAGTTCCGTGGGCAGTGAGTGTACAGGCACAGGCTGCCATGGCAGTTCGGGATGCCACATCTGTCTTTCGGTGGGTGGATACAGCCCTGCGAGGAATGTGTAAGCACTCATCAGGCACCGCGACTTGTCGCTACTGCGTATGAACACGTCCTTCTCGCAGTACTCCTCAGGGATAAAGTTGGCATAGTAGCTTCTGTACTTTTTGCCCAGCTCATATAGTTGGAGTTTACCAGCCTGAAAAAAACATTAAAATTAATTACAATTAGCGAAAGGAGGTTTATTGTCCAGTTGATGGCCACAAAGTTACCTTTATTGGTAGGTATGAAAGTTTAACATATCAGACAAAATATGATTAAACAACTAGTTCATTCTAGACAGGAAAGCTTTTCTTCCAGTGTTTGTCTTTTTTTTTTTCAGAAATGTTTTGAGAGAATTTTAAAGAGCAATTGCAGGAACATCTTTCAGCTAGGGTGGGAGGAGTCATTTGAGTATTTTCCTTCGCAAAAAATTGCTTGAGTAATGAAAACACAACATCAGTTTAAAAATCTTTAACATTTAAACTGCTATTGAATTTCATTGCTTAATTTGTATCTCAACTCAATTAAACAAACCAGTCTCATTATCATAATTGTATTTTTTACATTCTATTTTGCTAGGAATGATATTTAGCAACAGTTCACATAATAATTTCTGATGAAATTATTACAGAATACTTGCTGGTGCTGAATGGTCACATGGATTCTGAAAAAGCACTTTTGCACAATCATTATAGAAACTGCTATACAATTCATAAAAATGGAAGATTTAATTCTATTTGTCACGCAATATATAAACAATAATTTGCTTCTACTAAAGTGATATTTTTAGATCCCCTGGTACCAGTAATGGAATGCAATCAATACATGCAGATGATAACTAAAACAGATGCATTCATTAAGATTTCTACAAACAATACACATCATTATTATATTTTAGGTCAACAACATCAGACCTACTTATAAAACACAAATATTTTTTTATATTTCGTAATATAAAAAAAATGCTCCAGCAGGCCAAAAACAACTATACCGGCTTGCTAGAGCTAGGGAGAGAAAGGCGAAGGATGTTTGTCAGGTAAAGTGCGTAAAAGACGATGCTGGAATGATTCTGTCGGAAGATGAGAAACAGAGTATTTGTTTTGCGATTTTGGCGGTCTCTCCAGTCCTGTGCCCATTACTCTTGCAGGAACGCCCATACCAGTCTGTTCCGACTTTCGGTACCTCGGGTCGCTTGTCCAAGGAGACGGCGATGTAGACCGAGACATAACACACCGGATCAACTCGGGATGGATGAAATGGCGACAGGTCACCGGAACAACTTGCGACCCACGGATGCCCCTCAAGTTAAAGGGGAAAATATACAAATCCGTGATTAGACCTGTCGTATTGTATGGATCGGAATGCTGGGCTGTGAAAAGGATGGATGAGAAACGATTGCATGTAGCGGAGATGAGGATGTTGAGATGGATGTGTGGAGTGACAAGAATGGATAAAGTAAGGAATGAGTTTATAAGGGGAAGTTTGAAAGTGGCGCCTGTTACAGAAAAAATGAAAGGGAATCGTCTATCTTGGTATGGACATGTGATGAGGAGGGATGACACCCATGTGACTAAGAGAGTGATGAGTATGAATTTTGATGGATGGAGAGGACGAGGAAGGCCAAAGAAAAGATGGATGGATTGTCTAAGGAATGATATGAAAGAAAAAGGAGTAAATGATACTGTGACGTCTGATAGGGGAGAATGGAAGAAGAAAACGTGTTGCGCCGACCCCAAATAGAATGGGATAAGGGCAGGAAGAAGAAGAAGAATATAAAAAAAATATTTGTGTTAATCGTTTGCAATAAGGGCAAAAACCGATTATCTGCATCAAAATTCGAGCGACAATGGGTTTTACCTGTAGCTTCGTCGTGACTTGAGGATTCGATTTCTATAATTAACAAAAATCGCTTTAAAAATGCAGATAATCGGTTTTTGCAATAAGGGTACGATTTATAAAACATTTTTTAATACTTTTTAAATTATATGACAACTTACATTAGTTAAACTACCAAGTCCATCAGGCCATTGATAGTTCCTGTATGGATCACTGTTGTAGGTCTCTACTGGGGTCCTAGCTCCATGACGGAAAAGCTGAGAAATCAAAGTACTAGTTAATATTGAGTAAAAGAGGAACATCCAACTCTGCTTTGCAGGATTAAGGGCACACTGATATTCCTAACTAATTTACATTAATATTCTTCTTTATAATGTCAAAGAAAGGATTTATAGTACTACTAAATTATTCAGTACAATAATTTAAATATTTTTTTAACAGATTTTGTTCAATAACCATTGACAACTAAGATAAAACTGACCCTTTTTAATTAATATTAATAATATCAATTAAAGGCATTTACACAAGGGTAATTGAGATTATGTTTTTTTATCTTTAACAAAACCATAGCTGTGACAAATACAGAAAACCATTTTATGTAATACTTACAATAATAACAAGCCGCAGGGTCTTGGACTCGTAGGGCAGAGTTTCGCTGAGCACACAATAACCAAGCAAGCAGCTTAGGACTGCTAGTCCAAGTACAATTACAGCGACTGTTGATGATCGCTTGGGGATCTGGTGGCAGGCTGAACGGTCCACCTTAGGCGTCGAAGGTCTACGCCATGTATTTTCATCGTTATCATACTCCATTGGCACTGAGTCGCGAATAATTGAGTACATAAATAAAGCTTCTTACAGTAATAGACCCAAGGTTCTAAAGAAAATATCACCTTGTGAGAAATGAAAGATATTATTACACTTTCATCTATCTAAATAATTGCACTTATCTCCTACTACAGTACATGTTTGTTTTAGGTTTTTGCTTTCACATTACGAAGAATAAAATTACTAAGAGTACGCCCCTAAGACGACCCACTGACCGTTAAATTAATTTAATTTAGAGAGCGCTATTGTTACTATTTATTATGAGAAAAATGGAGACAGACTGGACAAACTAGTTATTTTACTCTTTGAGACAGACCCAGACATAACTTCATCTCAATGCATGACCCAGACTGACAGACTGACTGATTGTGATTGACTGACATTTGACATTTGATTTGTCTCATGGATGTATTATATAATCTGGATTGAGTACTCATGCCGAAAAACGTGCCAGCTGAGAGAGCTTATTTGGAGGTAACTGTATATAAACTATTGCAATAATGTGATAATTACTCCTAGGTTCAAATTATATTTCCCATATTTTCCTTAGTTTTCATCGCAAAGACATGAAAGAATAAGTTAGATTTGTCTTCAGAACTCCTTAAGGTGGATGCTCCAGGGTAGACCGCGAAATTCAAAATTTCTTGCGTTTTTTGCAATTTGCAGGCTAGTGCAAAAAACGCAAGAAATTTTGAATTTCGTGGGCTACCCTGGAGCATCCACCTTAAGTATTGTCACACTAATCAACGTTAGGTAAAAAATCCTAAATATTTCTTACCTGTGAAATTATATGCCACAACCAATATTATGAATCACTTCTCTATGTATTAATACATCACATTTTACTATTTTAACAATCAAAATAGAAGAGACCCGTAGTTAAAACGTATTTATAAATAAGGTTTTTAAAAACAATAACAAAAAGGCGCCATTTATTATTCATACGTCAAATTTCAGTGTTGTCAGAATGATTATATAATTACTACCACATTGTCATACAAATAATAAAACTCTATTAAAAAATAGTGATTACTATTCTCTACGTATCATAAAATTCAGTAAAATACATTTTTAAGCAATCTTACAAATTCATTTTACTGGTAGCTAAAAAATAGCATAAATTACAAATAAATTAAATAAGCCCCAAAATATTACATTTTCTACCATTTCTACCAATGTTTATCTACAGGCAATTGAGGAAAAGAGACACAATTCTCCAAAGTTGAGAAAAGAGACTCATTTCTCTTGCTATTATTGCCAGACAAAAAAGAAAATCTAGAAGGAGAAAACTAAGGTTTGTTTTTGTGTGGCTAAAACTTGAAGTACGCGGTCTAGATTATTAATTTATGTCTATGGTTTATAGTATATAGTAGTTATAGTCTATGCTCTATGCGTAGGTATTTACCATTGAGATAGGATTATATGTCTATGGTATTTGGCTGTATGGGCTCAGCTCCCTTTGCCTGTCCCAAAGAGGCGAAAAAAACCAAAAAAAAAATGTCTATGGTATTTACCTAATTGCGGTGAATTGCGGGAGGGAAGCGGGGGGCTGAGGCGGGGGGAGCGTAACAAGTGGCAAGTGCTCATTAAATTTGTTGTGTTTTTAATACATTTCTGTATAAAGTTCACGGATTAAAAATCTTAACATATTAAAAACATTATTGACGATACAAGTTGAAGGTGAGCTTTTTTTCACTTTTTTTATAAGAATTCCGCAACAATAAAGTCTGACCGGCAAAGTTGAGCAACTACGTCTTTTATGATTCAATCAAAATTTTGTAATTAAAATAAAATTTAGTGTAAAGTTGTAAACAAAATGTAACCACTACCTTATAAAATCGCTTAGATTTGATTAAAACTCATAACTTTGACTTCAACTTAATTATTGATACTTGTAAGTTCCGTTAAGATCATCTCAATCGCACAAAAGTAGGCCCATAATAGAAAGTCAAAGATAACTGGATCTGCACATCGCACCGGCACTATTGGTGACGATTCTGTCGGCTTATAGGTAACTAAAAATAATGAAACAACAGTTTATTTATTATTGTTGTTATTACCTATATTGCAGTCAGTGAAAAATTTAATCTTCAATTACTATTGCACATCAAGTTAAACATGTATTTAACTATATTTTGAAGCAAAATGAAACGAACATCCGTCTTATTTTTTTATATAAATCATAAGCTGAGTCAAATCAAGGTTGCAATCTCACATTTTTATGACCTAAAAAACTATTACTAGTTTTATTGAAGACATTTGGGAACTATATTTTCTGTCACCAAAATTTAGATTTGTCACCAAGTTGTATCACCTAATAAATAGATCTATCACCACGAAATATTTTCGCCCTCAGATAAACAAAAAGTGTTCCCAGGTATGAATTACCAAATTATGTAATTATAATTATTTTCCTTGTAAGGTGGTAATTAGTAACAAAATAAACAAAATGTTGAAACGATGATGACAGCATGACAGGTAGTTATCAGTTATTTGACCTAGGCTGCAAGAGCGAGCGAAGCGAGCTCGGGACTTGGGGCACCCCGACACGGACAGGTTAGGTTCGAAGGGGATCCCCTAACCTAACACGAAGGAGCCATTATGAGGACAAACCTATTATATCACATACAGAAATATTATTTGGTACTAGACCCTATTTCTTCAAGATTTCAGGTGATTTATTATGGAATTGATTTTATATTGTTTGGTGACTACAATTTGGTGACAAATCTACTATTTTGGGGACAAACTCTATTTTTTAGGAGACACAAAACTAATTAAATTGGTGATAGCTTAAATCATACCCAAGACATTTTCATTATTATTGTCAATAAACATAGCTTGCAATAAAAATTGAATTGGCAGAGCATGCTCTGCCAATTCAATTTTCTTATATACATTCTATACATTATACATTCTGCTTTTTTTTTAGCCTATAATGTCCCACTGCTGAGCAAAGGCTTCCCCTTATTCCTTCCAGGGACTCTTTTCCTGGGCCACTTTGAACCAGCTCTCATGATCATGTCGTCTCGCCACCTTTTTCTGGGCCGTCCATCTCCCGGCACCGATTGTGCCCAGCGGTCCTTTTGCACGGGACAGACTGTTTTTTTTTTTTAAATTGATTGATTGATGAATTTACAGACCAGCACAGAAGTCTATATCACCCTCGCAGCACAATGCCTTTCTTCAGCGGAAGATGTCTGAGCACTGCCAAGCTGGTGGGCAAGACTGCTCTAGTGACCGGCTGCAACACTGGCATCGGGAAGGAAACTGTCATGGATTTTTATAAGAGAGGTCATTGTTATAATTTTTTATTCTGATATGTCCATCTTTTTCATCATCATCATTTCAATAAAAACAGTATAAATTAAGATTGAAAATAAAACTTGATCTTGAAAAAAAAAACAAACTTTTTAAACACATTGAATTAGCCGCTAGGCATGTCTATTGTCATAAATAATTATAGGTATGGTGCTAATGACTTCAACCTCATTTTCATTGTACCCATACAATGAAACAATGAGAGAACCCTTGCTTCTTCAGATATTAATAATTCTCACATGATTTTTACTTGTTTTTCACAAGCTTTTTTTTTGTTTTAACTCACCATTATTACTAACTAGCTTTTCACAGCGGTTTCACCCGCTCTGCTCAGCTCCTGTTGGTCATAGCGTGGTGTTATACATAAACTACCCACACAAACATAATTTTTCAAATTGGTTCAGTAGTTTCAGAGCCCATTCAATACAAACAAACAATCATTTTTTTCCTCTTTATAATATTAGTTTAAATTAAAAGTAAGTGATAAATGGTGTAGTATTAAAAAGAAATGGTTTTTTGGAATGTTTACTCTGATTATGGAAATAACAAACAAAAACAAACAATAGTGTGCAATCAGTTACAGGTCAACTCAGCAAAATGCAAAATTGTATGAATAACAGACAAAAAAAACATCATAATGAAATGAATAAAAAAATATGAAGTAAACACTATACACCGTGTTCTTCACGTTATCCATAAACTTTAGCAAATACTTCTATGGCTTTTACAAATCAAATTCAACAAAGGAAGTAGTACGTAGAAAGGCTTCGTTACAAAGATATTTGTAATTTCATTTAATGAAATTTAATTGAGCTATGCAGTGAGAAAGTATCTTAATTTGGCCTATGTTGCGGCTTAGTGCAATTAAAATGATAAATCTATCAAATACTATTTGCATTTCATTTGCACGTACGAGAGGAACCCGAGAGTTAGCGAAGAAATACGATCATTTGCGATAACGAATCTTTCAAAGAGATTAAACTGGTCGCTATGGATACCTAAGTTGTTATTTGTCATTGTTTGTCATGCATGATTTTAACTGTCAGGATTATTGTTTATTGTAATTTGCTTTTGGGTTTCCGACTAATTTAATCAATCATTTTGATTACAACTTTCACTATGCCGCACGAATATTCTGCTCAACACCAAGCTGATATTCACTTCGTCTACGGTTTCTGTGACGGAAATGCTACAGCAGCTGTGCGAGAGTACCAACGGCGATTCCCTGGTCGGCGCGTTCCTGATATACGAACATTTATTAACATACACAGGAGATTTTGTGAGATCGGAATTAGACCACGCCGCCCTGAACGAGCAATCAATTTGAGCGTCGCTCAAGAAAACAGAATAATGAACCTTATTATTCATGATCCTACACTCTCAACGAGACGCGTTGGGAGAATCGTGGGTGTATCTCATAAGCTAGTGTGGAAACTGTGGAAAAGAGATGCAAACCATTGCATGCCTACCACTACAGAAAATCCCAAGGCATAATACCACCTGATCACTTCTCAAGAATTGTTTTTTGCCAGAGAATGAATCAAGAACTGATAAATAATCCAATACTGCTTCAAAAAATTCTTTGGATGGATGAAGCCCAGTTTACAAGAGCGGGAGTATTCAATTCCAAAAATCAAGTGCAGTGGCATGAGAGCAACCCGAATTTACATTGGCAGGCGTCACATCAAACTGAATTCTCTGTAAACATGTGGGCTGGTGTTTTTAACAATCAGCTGATCGGCCCTATTGAGATTCCCCACCGCCTAAATGCTGACAATTACTTAGAGTTCCTAAGAAACGTCACTAGCTTCGAATTTTTCGAACAAGTGGATCTTCAAACTCTGCGAACCATGTGGCTCCAACATGATGGGGCCCCTGCACATTATGGCACACAAGTGCGTGAATACTTAAATGCAACGTTTCCTGGCCGTTGGATTGGACGAGGTAGCACAAATATCGCATGGCCAGCTAGGTCCCCAGATCTGACTCCTTTAGATTTTTATGTCTGGGGAACCTTAAAGGAGAAGGTGTACTCCGTACAAATTCAGAACCGTGAACAGCTCTTAGATAGAATATCTCAGGCTGCTGAACAAATAAGACAAATGTCTGTAAATTTAAATGGCCAAATTAGGACTCGTTTGAATATTTGTGTCGAAAAAGAAGGTGGTCATTTCGAAAACTTTTTACAATAAATTTATTTTTTGCTTTTTAGAGTTTATTTTTTATTAATAAAAATATTTTTGAATGACATTACGGCTGACGTAGTTGTCTAACCTACAGTGTTTGGATCTTTGGACACTCCATTGAGGTTGACAGGAGAGCGCTCATTTGTGAAATGTATTGAAAAATAAGATGGTGGCGTTAGTTCTGATGTTGCCCACGCAACAAGTGTGCTTATAAATTATAATTATTCTACTCAAATGCATAAAAAAAATATGCTGTGATTACCATTTATCTTAATTTGACCGAGACCTATCTTTTGAGAGTATTTTTACGAATGTACGTGAGCTCTAAGCGTGGTCCCCAGATTGCGTGTTTAGTCAATAATTTTGAGATTGAATGTTCGTTACTTAAGCCGAAACGGCAGAATGGGAAGATAATTATGGTAGCCTACTCCCCTTCCCGTCGTTGGAGGTCCGGCGTTGCTTTAAGCCTAGACTAAAAATAAGGACTGCAGAAACGTTTTGCGAAGGCTGCATGTCGTGGGAAGAGGTTATCATGATTTGGTTATGGAATTTTGTTTTTTTTTTTATTCCTCAATTAAAAAGACAATTCGAAATACGTATCTACCTGCTTGGTAGCCTTATACGTTCTCTTTAGATAAGTATAATACATTGACAGTGCTATGAGGAACGAGATAAAAAATCAAAGAAACTTTTGTTTTGATAAGTTTCAGCCCGCCAAATGTTATGAATGAAAATACGACGTTGCCAATTCGGATAAAGAGGCATGCATATCGGGTTATTTACGTCTAGGTATTTAGTTTGTATGAAAATTAACAAAAAATAAAAAATAAGAATTTATTAATGTGTCCATAATGAAAAATGCTTACTTCCGTGGTTTGAACATCTGGTCGAAGTTTATGTATATCGTCCGGAACACGGTGTATACAAAGTAAAAGTTATAAATTCCACAGGTGCCAAGGTGATAATGGCATGTCGTAGTATGGAAAAGGCGGAAGAGGCGAAAACCGACATTGAGAAACACTGCAAAGATTTACCAGATACTGGCAACATTATCCTTGCGAAATGCGACCTATCCTCTTTGAAGTCAGTCAGAGACTTTGCACAGAATATCCTAGATACAGAACCACAGATTAATATTCTAGTGAACAATGCTGGGGTCATGATGTGCCCCAAGAGCGAGACAGAGGATGGCTTTGAGATGCAGTTTGGAACAAACCACTTGGCGCACTTTTTGCTGACCATGCTTCTGCTGCCGCGGATAAGGAATAGCACGCCAGCGCGAATTGTGACAGTTTCGTCTAGAGCGCATATTAGTAAGTTCTTAAAAATTATAAGTCAATTTTAAAACCTAGCATGAACACGCAATGTTCCTTACTCGAACATTTTTAATTTGATAGGGTAGCTGAAATTGTATTCTCGCTACAATTTTTACTATTCTATTAAATTAAGATTTTATTTTTTGCGACTAGCTTTCAATTACCGTAGCTATGGTCGTACGGTCGTAACACCAAGTATATGCACATTTTACCAAGCTTAAAATTCACTTTTTATGTAATAGTTTGAATACGTTTACTATTCACATTCATTCTTGGACACAGAAGTGTGAATTATTTCAGAATAAAATTTTTTATTTGTATTTTATTTATCGAGGTATTTCTTTCATATTAAAATATAGATAAATTAAATGTTTATGAATCTGTTTCAGGGTATGGCATTAATTTCGACGACTTGAACTACAAGAAGCGCCCTTATAACGCAGCTGAAGCTTACTCGCAAAGCAAGCTTGCTAACGTTCTGTTCTCCCGAGAATTGGCGGCAAAGCTAAAGGTATTTTACAATTTTGAATTTATTCCACACTTTAATTTTTTATTAGTTAGTGCAATATAAGCAAAAGGCTAAGCACTATTAAAAAAAGTCACTTATTCAATTTTCAAAGGGACCTCACCTTTTTTTTTTGAAAAATCTTCTATTAAGTTAGTTTTGGATACCCAAATTCTGTTCAATAGGTTCAAACCCAAGCAGATATTTTACTTTTTTTAATTATATTCATCACCACTGTTGAATTAAAATATTGTAAGACCATCATCATTGCAAATTTTTAAGATATTTTGTTGTAAATGTGTTCCTTTTTATAAATAAACGAAATTTGAATCATGTCTTAAAATCCGGAAAAATTAAAGAAAGGCGACATTCACTCCATGTAAAACCTGCAATACATGTTGGCCGAGCTTAGGCCAATGCGAGCGTAGGCAAATGAATACAAGGCAAGTGCTACTGCCTACACGTTCGGCAAGTTTATCGAAAACCAATGCAAATGGCCAATATAGACCAATTTTGAGGAGATGTCCACACGTTGGTCTTCGTCAGTTTGTATTGTGAATTGAAACAAGATGGATGACCACGTAGAAGTTATTGCAGCTGCTGCTATTTATTTAATGAGCTCTTATAATTATTATGTCAGTGTATACCGCACTAAAATTATAAAGAAAAAAACGATAAAGACGCCAACCGCGTAATGCCGCGCTGATAAACGTGGGCATTTTGGCCGAGTATTCGCGCATACTGCTGCTTTGATTTGTGCCGAAAAACCGACAGCGGTCCGAAGTGAGGCAAATGGTCAAGTTGTGACAAACTATGCCAAATGAGTTCTATACACGTTGGCGTTTGACTTCCTCGGCTAACTAGGCGAGCGACACCTAGCGATGGCAAGACAACGCAAATATACTGTCTACACGTTGGTATTGGCGTTTACTTGGTGACGCTCGGCCAGCATGTATTGCAGGCTTAACAGTGTCCCCATGCTCGTGAATTTTATAGACTGCATAATTATGCTAATACTCCAATCTCTGTTATAATCATAAATGTCGGAATTAGGTAGAGTTTTTCATGTACTCACACTGATTTCATACAGCGAAAGAATAAAGTGGTTATGCCCCAAATACCAGAGCAGAAAAATCCCGTGATTAATTATAAAAAAAGTTATTTTTACACAATTTATTTGTCTAATCCATCTCTGATGTTTTTAGTATTATTATTTATTTGTAATACCGGGATTTCTTATAGATGATCTCGTGTTTTTGCACACGAGATCGTCTATAAGAAATCCCGGAAAGATCCATATTAATATCAACATTTCGATGCAAGTATTAAAATAACTCTTCTACCTAATTCCGACCTCTTGGTTATAATATGATTTGTATGTACTCCAGGAGCACAAGATCGAAGGCATCCACACGTACAGCCTGCACCCGGGCGTGATCAAGACGGAGCTGGGGCGGCACCTCAACGAGACTCTGTTCTGGGGCGCGCGCCGTATCATCGGCTTCCTCATGGCTCCCTTCATGAAGTCGCCCGAGCTCGGCGCGCAGACCACCATCTACTGCGCCGTCGACGACAAGTGTGCCCACGAAACTGGACTGTATTATAGGTATGTTGTGTACTTATGCTTATAGGTTCAAATCTTATGACCCCCACCTTAAAAGGGCCAAAGCTTGCGGACTTTTTTTTAATCGTGGTAAAATCATCAAATGAGTCCGGGGCAGGGCGGGAGGGACTGTCAGACTTGTACTGACTAAAATTTCACGTTGTCCTTCATTAGCCCTTTACGTACCAGGGTCACGGTAAAGAAATAAGTCCCGCGACCCCGACAGGCTTTGGCCCTCTAAAGGGGGGGCCCCCTATCATCATGCTGACGCTCTTTGAGGCGCGCGTGGAACACAACGCGCCGTCGACCCGGGCATGGTCCATGGTCGGGCAGCGAGTTGCCCATTACTCTCCGCTCGCATGCGCCTACGGTGGCCGGAGATCGTCTTGCGACGTCCGACGCCGTTGGCGTCTACTACTGCAGTTGGGGCGGAGGGAGGACGCTGTCCTCTCCCTCTCACGGCCCGCCTCCTTCGCGATCAATCTGACAGTCCTGTCCCGCCCTCTGTGGGAGGGAGGACTCATTTGATGATTTTACTACGATAAAAAAAAATAGAGTTCAAATTACATTGACGAGCGCTCTTTGTAGTCACCCATCCTAAGACAGACCTGAGTAAGTGTTGCTTTACTTTGGTCACCAATACAAATACACATGTAGTCTTCAGCATGAGTTACGATGGTCGATGGTCAAGGAAAGACCGTGGCAAACGTTGCCGAATTAGTTAACTGAAGTGGCAGTGGGCTGGCCACATCTCTCGTAGGACAGACAACCGATGGGGTAGACGTGTCCTTGAGTGAACTGCGACTAGGTATACATTGTAGGGCTCCCACCAGCCTGTTGCTTGGAGCCGAGCGACGACCTGCGAAAGACGGCCTGCAAACACTGGATGAGCAAAGCTTAGAATAGGTCTCCGTGGCGCGAACAATGGAAGAGGCCTATGACAAGCAGTGGACGAATATGGGATGATGATGGTGATGAATCTATACTAATACTATAAAGCTGAAAAGTTTGTTTAAAAATCAACTAGTTCTATGAATATCTATGAATATAGAAGTTTGGATGGGTGTGTATTAAGGTGCCGGTTCGCGCGCGAGACCGCGACAGGAGACCAAGACAGGAGTCCGCGACAGGAGACCGCGACCGAAGATTTCTACCGTATCTGTCTCCTGTTGCTGTCTTGCTCGCGAACTGCCCCTCATACATTGCCTAATGTTAAGTACTGTCGCGGTCTCCTGTCGCGGTCTCCTGTCGCGGTCTCCTGTCGCTGTCTCCTGTCGCGGTCTCCTGTCGCTGTCTCCTGTCGCGGTCTCCTGTCGCTGTCTCCTGTCGCGGTCTCCTGTCGCGGTCTCCTGTCGCTGTCTCCTGTCGCAGTCTCCTGTCGCTGTCTCCTGTCGCGGTCTCGCGCGCGACCCGCCAACCTTTACACAATCACGTCAAAACGGCTGAAGGGATCTTGATGCAGTTTGGCTGAGAAATAGATTATAGTACAGTTTATTTCATTATTACGCTCCGGAGCGATAATTTTCGAGTAAGAAGCGTGCACCGCAGGCATCAGCTAGTAAAATATAACCTCTTGTCTCTTTTTCAGTGACTGTGCTGTAACCGCTCCCGCGGCTAACGGCTCAAACGACGACTACGCGAAGAAATTGTGGGACATGTCTGTAGAGCTGGTCAAGTTAGGAGACTACGACCCCTTCACAGCCAACGATCCGGATGTCAAATCTGTGTAACTTTTTTTTTTCTTTTTTAAGCATTCCGTTACTTGAGGCAATTTTTTTAACGTTGGATACTCAACAATTAGTCCGTGCCCTGGATGGAGCCAAATGGACTGTCAGAATAACATGATAACGACAGCAACAAATCACAAACACAGTTAGTCCGTCAATGATTGAAAAATAATGAACACGTACCTATTTTAAATCAATTACAATTATTGATAACGTTAAAACGCAACAAAACTCACGAGGTGGGCTCGTGACGTCAGAAGTTCAGAACTATTAAAAATTCTTCAGAAGCCAGCAGGTCAACCTACCCGAATATATCAAATTTTATCAATCGAACATTAACCTTCCAGTATTGTGATAAAGTTGAAAATATATTAAAGAAATTTGACAGATTGAGGTAGGTTGATGTGCTGGCGTCTGTACCTAGGAGTGAGATAGGTTCGGGTTTTTTAGCAGCATTCGATTTCTTGTTGGTTGGAATAGGTGCTAATATCTATACATATAATGAATCTGTAGAAGGGTCAATTCTGTACATTGAAAATATTGAAAAAATAAATAGCGGGGGGTGTTGCTGGATCGATACCAAACCCAAATATGTGATTAAAAAAATTTTTGTCTGTCTGTCTGTATGTGCAGGCATCACGTGAAAACTAACGGTTCGATTTCGATGAAACTTGGTATAATTATACCTTATTATCCTGGGCATAAAATAGGATACTTTTTATCCTGGAAAAATACGTAGAAAAAAAAATCTGTATCAAACCTTATTATGGAACCACTGGCGACACCTATTATCAAAGTAGAACATTACGCCACGCCTGCCTCCATTGATTTCTAAAAAGGTTCCACCACTCACCACTAGATGGCATTGTGCCTATGACGCGCATTTCTGAATCGCGAATAGCTCAATAGATCTCCTTAACCTTCAAGTACCGACGTGAGGCTTTAGTTACATAAGTACCGACGTGACGTCTGACAGACCACCGTAGCTTAACTGACCAAAAATTTTATGTTTCTGGTTTATTTAGAAAAGTAAATGTTAATATATATTTTTCACATATCTAGTTATCGTACGAGTAAAATAGAATATAAAAGTTTTCACATTTATTACTAATTATAAGCATTTATCTGTCAGTCTCAACTTTTTTGTATGAAAAATCAACTTTTTACTTAGTAATTAATATTTATAAAGTAAACAATTATTTTTTCTTCCCAACATTTTTTTCTTAAAGTTTAATAACTAAGCAAATAAGAAAAATTAAAAAGAAACAAAAAATAAAGTGATTTCTTGGAAATCGCAATGCACAAAATATTCGAAACAATAAAATTTTACAAACAGTCTTTGCTGCATTGTAACCACACATGTTTCATGCAAGTGTCACATTTATAAGCAGTCTTGCGCTTGATGAATGATTATCACTCTCCATAAGAACAAAATTTGGATCGATGTCATCACAGTCGGACTCCGAGCTCTCATTTAGCCATTCCTCTATGTAATGTCCGCATGGGCTTTATTTTGAGGCCTTGTAAGGTATTTTTTATGTTACGTTTTACTCCTGAAGTGCTTGTTTGATCCATTTCCGTATCTGACTGAAAATATTAGAAAAAAAGCTAAATGCTCAAACAAGTCTCATTCAAAAAAAATACACAAGTACAGACGAGTGGTCTGGTAGACCACTCGCGATCTTATAAAAGCTAAAACTCACCGGAATCGCACGCGCCAACATAACCACTCTCCACAAACGCTGCCGAGCGACTGCTCGAGGGGTAGAGAAAAGCGCGGGGGGGTACATCTTCGCTAACACAGGTAACTAGACAAATCGAATACCCAAAGTGTCTGTCAGACCACACGTCGGTACTTAAAGGTTAATTATTATAGGCTTAGCCGTATTTGGGTCCAATGGATATTTATAAGATGTCATTATCAGAGTTACTCAAAATGGAGAAATGAACCATCCACGCGAAGACCAACATCCGCGCGGACGGAGTCGCGGGCGGAAGCTAGTTTTTAATAAAGTGGCGATATATCCAAAAGTAAAAAAACTAAAATAAGGGCAACATGCGTTGTATATTGTACCAAAACATTCGGCATTGTCTAACATGGGTATCAGCTCGTTACAATGTTTAGTGCATATCCGTCCAATCTACTTAAATGAGGCTTGTTCAGTGCAATTTAGAATCGGATTATAGATGGTGTTCGTGACGCTAGCCAGGTAGAAATGTACAGTGTAACTGACTCCAGCAAGTCAATCTACCCCAATCTGTCATATTTTACCAATCGAACATTACGGAAGGTTTGTGATAACGTTGAAAATCTATTAAAGAAATTTGACAGATTGAGGTAGGTAGGTTGATGTGCTGGCGTTTGTACATTCATACATTTCTGGCTGAAAAAAATATGAGGTTTGTTGTCTTTAGTCAATTTCGAACTGAATATCTTAGGGTTGCCGAAACTGCAGCGGAAGCTTCGGCCGAACACTAATTATAAAGTTATTTGCTAAGTCAATGCATTTTCTAAGATAATTTAGTTGTTAGGTTTAAGTTTGCTTAAAATTATATAATATATGTAAAAAAAAACGGTGTTTGGGTTGGACATAATTTTAGACATAAGTATACATTTTTATACAATTTTAGAACCTAATTTGTGATGAGTTAGACTCTATTAGACAGTATTCATAAACTTTCTTATACTCATTACCTATTTATTACTGACATTAGATTAATAGCTTAAGCCAAAAGTGTCTAAGAAGCATTTCAAATAAGAATACGAACGTCAACTTGAAAACTATAACTGGCAAAACAATTATTAGCATTTTTTTTTAAATATTTACAATCGTTGTTTATTATTGAATGTTATATAACACTGTTTGTTTAAGAACGCACAAGTGTAGTGGTTTCGCAAAAAATAAACATTTTAGAGAGACCACAGCTCTGATAATTTTTTTTTGCAATTAGGCAAAACGATTTTGATGACCATACCTCAGACCATACCTACTGGTTTGATTTGACAGCTATGACATCACAATATGGCGCCGAGGCATTCCTATTAGTTGAAATACGCATAGAGCACGGTCTGTTTCATTGTCACTGACTGCTTTTCAAAGCCTTAAATTGCTCACTAACCAGAGGCGTAGCGTGCCTTGGCGGGGCCCCGTATAAAAATTTGTTTGGGGTCCCATAAGTACGGTAAAGATTTATCACTCAAGAAAAAAAAATCATTTCTCTGTACTACGCCGAAATATAAACAAAATATTGGACAAAGGTTATCAAAAAAATTCAAGATATGACTGATCAGTCCAGAGGTCGGAATTAGGTAGAGTTATTTTAGTACTTGCATTGAAATGTTAATATTAATATGGATCTTCCCGGGATTTCTAATAGACAATCTCGTACTTAAAACAGTATTAGTATTATTGGTATGTATTATATATTATAGGTATGTAATATCTTTACTGAATGGTTCTTTTTTTTGTTGCACCTACTATGTTTTATCTCTGCATCACCCTAAGGTAGACTGTTAGAGAATGCCTACGGCATTAAGTCCGCCGTTGTACTAATTTGTGCAAAAAGGTTTATAAATAAATAAATAAATATTACGGGAACACCCAAATACTCCGAAATATTTTATTCCGAATTTCGATATTCCGATTTTCAAAACTCCGAATATCATAATACCAAAAAATTACAATATCTATTATTAAGAATCACGAAATTTATTTAACCGAAAGTCGTATATCCGATTTCTTAGTTTTCCGATTTTCACATATTCGAAAAATGTAATGCTCGATGAGTTCTCATTCCGAAAAACGAAATTACGATTTTCAATATTCCGAATAAACTGTTTTTTTTTCGGAATATTGAAAATCGGAATTTCGTTTCTCATTCTACAAAGTCAGTGCCAGAAACGAATTGCTGCAAAACCGGCTCCACGTAGTTTTGTCTACCGTACTCCTAGAGAGTTATTTAAGCCTGTGTAGGCGCGGAGTGGCGAAGCGTATCCTCGGGACTTTGACTGTTTGCCTTCAGGATTGTTATTGTTATTAGGAGAACTTAGGATCCATGAGCGAGCAAAGCGAGCTCGGGACTTGGGGCACCCCGACTCGGACAGGTTAGGTTCGAAGGGGATGGCGGGGTCTGAAAGACCCGCCATCCCATTCGTGTTAGGTTACTTTAAACCTTGCTCACAGAAATAGGAGCCCCGCGAAGCGGGGCTCCGTCAATCTACGTTGGTAGGTGGTAGTCAACAAATTGACCAAGGATGGAAGAGCGAGCGAAGCGAGCTCGGGACTGGGGGCACCCCGACTCGGACAGGTTAGGTTCGAAGGGGATGGCGGGGTCTGAAAGACCCCGCCATCCCCTTCGTGTTAGGTTACTTTAAACCTTGCTAACAGAAATAGGAGCCCCGCAAAAGCCCGCGTTTTAAAAGCATACTTTTCTCTGATAAACGATTAAATTTTCGGAATTCTAATTATTCGGAACTTTAATAATCGGAATTTTAGCCATCGGAATTCGTGTTTTTGATGTTTCGGAAAATTATTAATTTGGAATTTTTGATATTCGGTCTATTGAAACTCGGTATTTTCAAAATAGTAATTATAAACGTTAGGAATATTGAAATTTCGGAATTATGAAAATAGGAATAATGATCAATCGGAGTTGTTATATTAGGAATTTTGAACCATTCGGAATTATGAAAATCGGTATTTTGAAATTCGTATTTATGAATTTCGGAATAAAGTTTTTCGTATTATCGTAGTGTACCCAAATATTACATATAAATAATAATAATAAAAACACCAGAGATAGATTAGACAAATAAATTGTATAAAAGTAAATAACTACAGTCGAAACTGGATAAGTGAAAAAACTATAAGCGACAAGAATGGTCAGTTCCCGTCATTTTTATTCCGAATACCTCTATGAGTGAGTGTAGGAACCTCTTTTAGAGAGAGTAATTTTCACATCTAGACCTCTGTAAGTGACAGTTTTTTCCTTTTGACCTCTGTCAGCCAAGTCTCGCTCTCGATTTACAATAATATTTCAATACACATGTCAAAATTCGCAACTTTAGGTACTTAAAACCAAACCATATCCTTGTTTGTAAGCAAAGAAAGCCAAAGCGTCATCGTTTTCGATGGAATTAAAAACGGCTGCAGCACATGTGCGCTTGTCCCTACCTGACATCTTCAACATTTGGTTTCTCGACTTTTGTTAACCTCTTTAAATGAGAGTAACTACATTCAAACCTTCGTAAGTGACAAACTGCTTTAGTGAGAAACCTCTATAAGCGAGAATAACATTCGGGTCCCTTGGATTCTCGCTTAACCAGGTTCGACTGTATTTTGTTTAATAAATCATTAAGTTTTTTTTTTGTTTACGCACTTTGTGGGCCCCTGTGGGCGGCGGTAGCTACGCCCCTGTCACTAACGCTCCCTTTAGCAGCTTCTCTGTGTTATTTACCTGTTTAACTAAGGGCGCTCCCTCACCGCGAGCATTCACCTGTAATGTAACGTTACAGATTCGACCATTTGAAGACAATAGAGCATCAAATTGAGAACTTTTATGTTACATTACAGGTGAATGCTCGCGGTGAGGGAGCGCCTTTAGATTATAAAATGTCCAGAGTCCGTGTTCGAAACAAAACTTTTTTAGTGAAGCCACTTTTTAAGGTTCCGTAGCCAAATGGCAGAAACGGAACCCTTATAGATTCGTCATGTCTGTCTGTCTGTCTGTCCGTCCGTATGTCACAGCTACTTTTTATCGAAAGTATAAGAGCTATCCTGTTTTAAATTTGGTAGGTAGATGTATAATGTGAACCGCATAAGGATTTTCACATAAAAATAAAAACAAAACAAATTTTGGGGGTGCCCCCCATACCCATACGTGTGGGGTATCTATGGATAGGTCTTTAAAAAAATGATATTGAGGTTACTAATATCATTTTTTTCTAGACTGATCAGTTTGCATTTTATCACTTCCAAAGTGGTAAAATGTCCCCCCCCCCGCAACTTCTAAAATAAGAGAATGATAAAACTAAAAAAAAACTTCCAACGAAAATTGGTTTGGATGAGATACAGTTAGCAGTTTTTGAGATTTATAGTAAGTACATTTTCAAAAACCGCAAATATAACTTTACCATTTATACAAACACTATGAAAAACAAAGTTATTTTTATTGTTTGTGTATATTACTTACTAATCTCAATATAATGATATCCCTAATCTATGCTTGCTACTACGGAACCCTTCATGGGCGAGTCCAACTCGCACTTGGCCGGTTTTTTATAAATGTGTGAGTGAGCGTCACGCACGCAGTTAATTTTTTTCCTTGGAGATGTTTTCTTGTTTTACGTAGGAATTGATCGACGAGGGTTATTTTTTTTTGTGTTTTTGTCTTCAATGTTCTGTGGCCTACTAGGAATCTGGTCATCTGATAATAATCTAAGCTGTTTAACTAAGGCTCAAAAATATACTCTATTAATTATTAAGACCAATTGAAATCATGGTATAGATTTATTCGCATTTATAAAATGTTTACATTTTTTACATGTTTTTGAAATATATTTTGATATTATTACAGCATTTGTATTTTGTATTATTTCGTTGTGTCAGCTGAATTTAGTTGTTATAATCTATAATGGAGCTTATATTATTTTATTCAGGACCTTAAAGTGTAGGTATAGCATAAAAACTTTTGAAGGGAACAAATTAAATAAAAATACTGGGTTACTATTCAAAAATTATGGTGGAACAAACGAATAAAAATAGTCATGCCATACGTCATAATTATTTTATAGAGTTTTTTATTCCACGGGGAAAACTGTTTTAATCGAAATGAACACCGAAACGTTTAGCCATTCAACATCTGTAACCTTTTATCATAAAAACGACATCCATACGAAAGTACTTAACTAATAATGATTAGCGCGCATCCTTGTCATTACAAATTACTTCACGTAGGTACAGACGCCAGCACATCAAGCTACCACAATATGCCAAATTTCTTCAATAGATTTTCAACCTTATCACAATAGTGGAAGGTTAATGTTCGATTGGTAAAATCTGACAGTTTCGGGTAGGTTGACCTGCTGGCGTCTGTACATTGGCAGTTAACTAGCTGCCAACCTTATATAAAGACTACTCAAATCAGTAATTAAATCAGTCTGAGAAACAATGTACAGTGATCATCACCAACTAAGTAAGCAGTGTGAAGTAATAGTTACAAGTGTTTGCGAAAAGTAATAGATAATTAACTAGTTGTGCAGCAATCAATCAATTGTGGATCCATTTAGTCCGTACGGTATGGAAAAATGATAGACATTTTTTATCAATGAGTAAAGATAAAACTCATATTAACTCAGGAATGGGGGCTCGTGACGTCAGAACGCCCAAAATATACAGGGCGTCCCACGGCTATGCCACATGGAGGGAAAGTACCTTAAATATTGTAGATAGAACATTTTACTGAAAGAAGACTTTATATATTTTAATTTAAAAACAATTTAAACTGTATTCATAGATTTTTAAATAATTACCATGAATTTTAACATTTTTGTTACAAAATTAATCAATTTATCAAAGCTCAAAAAATGAGTCCCATACACATACTATTGAATACAAAGTGGCATTCTTTTGATTATTTCACTCCCTGTCGAATTTTTGATCTTGTTGTGGTGGATACTTCTAATAATACGTCTAAGTTCTGTTTGTTATTTTTATTTTTCTAAACAAAATTTCACATCAAATGTTAAAATTCACGGCCTTCCTTTTATTTTTCATACTATGTTATTTAACAAAAAATAATCCTTATGATAAAGCCTTTCGATCGGTATGATAAAACTACTGGATAATTATTTTTCTCGTGTAGCGGGTTCGATTCCCGGTTCAACCATGTATTATTTAAAAATCTATGAATGCAGTTTAAATTATTTTTTAAATTAAAATAATGTCTTCTTTCAGTCTACAATATTTAAGGTACTTTCCCTCCATGTGGCATAGCCGTGAGACGCCCTGTATAACCACGGTGTGACGTATCGTGAATTTAAAAAGCATCGTAACTTCGTCAATTTTGGTTTACGTAATAAAATAAAAAATACGAATTTTATATTTTTTTATACTCTAACTGACGGACCTACTAGAATTTTTCAGTGGATAAGCCGTTTCAAGTTAAGTTCGACTATCTACAATGGATTACATTAGCGGCTGGTGTAAAAGTGACAGAAGATTAGAGGGATCCACTATTATAGTGACAGGTAGCAACAGCGGGGTGGGCAGGGAGACGGCTGCCGATTTATATAGAAGAGGTAAGTAGAACTGTGTAGTTTAAGAGAAGAAGTATTACTAATTTATGGCGCTTTGTAAAATTATATTTTGACTTTTTTCTCATACCTATCTAAAACATTAAAATTGGTCGATTCTCATTGCCTAGAAAGGCCTGTCTTTTTTTTTTTTTTAGGTGGTAAAATCATCAAATGAGTCCTCCCGCCCTGGGTGGGGCGGAAGGGACTGTCAGACTCTTACTGACTAAAATCCACCCGTGTTCCTTCGGATGCCCTTTACGTACCGGGGCCACGGTATCCTGGGTTAAGAAAAACCCGCGGCCCCAGCAGGCATTTGGCCCCATAAGGGGCCCCGTCAGTTTGCTGACAACTCCCCGAAGGCACGCGCGAAACACGACACGACGCGCCACCGACCCGGGCTTGGTCCTTGGTCGGACGGCGAGCTACCCATTACTCACCGTCCGCAAGCCCGCTCCGCCGCTGTGCCCTCTGCTAATCAGAGGGACACGCGTTGGAGCGTCCACCCGACAGGTTATTTGCATACGGGCAAAGAGACCCCTTAGGCACACAGTGCCTAAGGATGCCTTTTTGCTCGCATCCCAGGGTGCACCGTCCCGAAAAACTGGTCTTCCCCCCGGACGTATCCGAGAGGGAACTCCAGTCCACGGGCGCACGTGGAGGTTTCCTGTCTTAGCACCCCAGAAAGGCCTGTCTTAAAATAACTTTTGAAAATCAAATCTGCTGCTTCAATAGACCTTCTGCGTTGTGCTAAATATGCAGCCCGCCTCAGATAGATAGGTGGGTGGGTTACTCGACATTTGGCCGTGGAAAGCGTTTGAACGTCCACCTTCCTACTGCCCTGTGCACAATGACAATAACGACACATTATCCGTAAAAAGCTCTTGATTCAAAACTTCCAAATAACATTTTTTTAATTCAATTTTGGCCCGCAGGCGCCCGTGTCTTAATGGCGTGCCGTAACATCCTGACAGCGCAAGAAGCCAAAGAAGAGATAGAGCATTCCACCCGTGGCTTGGAAAATACGGGAGAGTTAGTCGTTGAGGAACTTGACCTGTGTAGCTTGGAGAGCGTACGCGCATTCTGTACGCGCGTGACGTCACGAGAGAGTGGCGTGCGCGGCGTGGTGTGCAACGCGGGCGTCATGATGTGTCCCGAGGGCCGCACTCGCGACGGCTTCGAGACGCACATTGCCTCCAATCACCTCGGACACGCGTTGCTCACACTACTGCTACTGCCGCTACTCATACGAAATGCACCGTCGAGGATTGTGATCGTCTCTTCTCGAATACACCAGTGTAAGTTAAGTATATTATGACACCGAAGATTGTGTGCAGATATCCTGTAGGTTCATTGTGAGCAAACCATTTCGTCGCCGTCCCGTTTTTTTTCCCATACAATGAAATGACACAGTTTCGAGATGCATTAAAAATGTTTGGTCTATTTCATTCATTTTTGTGAATACCTAACTCAGACTTGACCAAAAAAATAGGTAATAAATTAGGAAAGAAATAAAAAAATAGTTATGCCAAAATTGTTACCATGAAAAAACTAAAAAAAAATGTAGGTAGCCTTCAAAAACAACCACACATGTGCACTAGAATTTTCTTATCCGCAGCACTGGTAATACCATCTCTTATATACACAATCTAATATATAAAATTCTCGTGTCACAGTTTTCGTTGCCATACTCCTCCGACACGGCTTGACCGATTTTGATGAAATTTTTGTGCTTATCCGGTATCTATGAGAATCGGCCAACATCTATTTTTCATCCCCCTAAATGTTAGGTTTATATGGCAAAACAACGTTTGCCGGGTCAGCTAGTAAGCTAATAAAATTCCATATCTCAAAAACTACTGAACCGATTTTGATGAAACTTGCAAAAAAAGAATTACTGAAATCGGACTTGTAGTTTCGGAGATATGCGAACACAAACTAAATCAGTTGATGCCTACTCCTTACTTAAGGAGTTGTACCTTCCATCATCAGCTACATGAGATGATGATAATCAGACGCAAGTACTTAAATTACTTCATAAGATTTGCAAAGATGTATGGGTCTATAAAATTTGAGGGTTGCCCTCGATTTCTCCAGGATCCAATCATCAAATCCAGACTTGGTGACTATGGGACCACTTCAGAAGAATCTCCTTTCGAATAAAAAAAGAATTTTGAAAATCGGTCCACAATTGACGGAGTGATCACGTAACAAAAAAAAAACCATCGAATTGATAACCTCCTCCTTTTTTGAAGTCGGTTTAAAAAGAGCTAAAGGTTCCTAAGAATGTTTTCCCATATCTCTTATGGACACGGATTTCCCCCTCTTAGTCAATTTTTAAGAAAGACCCTGTATATCTACCTAACACTAGTAATTGTTTTCAGTTTACAAATTGGACCTAGATGACATCAACTATAAGAATACTGAGTACTCCCCACTGCGAGCTTATGCAAACAGCAAAATAGCCAATATCCTATTTGCCAAGGCTCTGGATCTCAAACTAAAGGTATGTAGAATACAATATCACGTAGAAGGCATTCGGCAGGAGAGCGGTTTGGTGGTTTGGACGCACACTTATCAGAGCCGAACGCGCCGAAGGAATATAAGAGGCCCCGCCCCCCAGAATCGAACGCGCCGAATTCTTTACAGAATTTTAAAATTCGACTCGTTCGGCGCTGATAAATGTGCGTCCACCTTTAAACCCGTTCGGAACCTCTGACAAAGTGACAACTACTTCTAGAAGAACCAATCTATCCCAGACGGAATGACAAAATTTTCGAGCTCAGATATCCTGAATTTTATGCAATGCTGGGCTAAAAAACCGGCCAAGTGCGAGTTGGACTCGCCCATGAAGGGTTCCGTAGTAGCAAGCATAGACTAGGGATATAATAAAATTATATTGAGATTAGTAAGTAATATACACAAACAATAAAAATAAATTTGTTTTTCATAGTGTTTGTATGAATGGCAAAGTTATATTTGCGGTTTTTGAAATGGTACTATATTTCGAAAACTACTAACTGTATCTCATCCAAACCAATTTTCGTTGGAAGTTTTTGTTGAGGTCTACATTATATATTTTTTTTAGTTTTATCGTTTCTCTTATTTTAGAAGTTACGGGGGGGGGGGGGGGACACATTTTACCACTTTGGAAGTGTCTCTCGTGCAAATTGTTCAGTTTAAAATAAAATGATATTAGTAATCTCAATATAATTTTTAAAGACCTATCCATACCCCACACGTATGGGTTTCGTGAAAAAAAAAATTGAATTTCAATTCTAAGTATGGGGGGCACCCCCAAAATTTGTTTTGTTTTTATTTTTGTGTGGAAATCCTAATGCGGTTCACATAATACATCTACCTACCAAATTTCAACAGGATAGCTCTTATACTTTCGACAAAAAGTGGCTGTGACATACACGGACAGACAGACAGATATGACGAATCTATAAGGGTTCCGTTTTTGCCATTTGGCTACGGAACCTTAAAAATGTAACATTCTAATAGTCAACTTAACTATTGATTAAACAACTGGCTCTAAGGCCACGTTTCCATTTTACAACTTGCAAGTTACAACTTAAACAAACCTGCATATAAGTTACAAGTTGGTAATTTGAACTGCCGATTGTTTTTCTTTCAATTCAAGCAACTTGTACACCAATGTGACGTCATACTTGAATCACTTGTATGTATGCAAGACAGACTTGCCTAATGAAAAAGCGCCCTAAAGTATTGGTAGTTCAAGTAGATCATGTCAAGGCAAAAGTATCAGGTGATGCGTATAGACGTGACCGAACTTAAGCAGTAAGTATAGACACCGGTCATAAATAATGCATATCAACCTTTGTACGAACCGCTAGCCCGTACAGAAGGGTTACTATAACAGAAGTTATTTCAGTGTGGGAAAGAGACAGCTGTACAAGTCGTCTAGCGCCATCTCGTTCTCACACTGTTACTCTCGCTTTAAGACGTTTTGGTAGGCCACCGGAACTTTTTTTGTATCTTGGTCTTGGGATGTTGACAGGAAATAACTTCGCCGAATTGTGTTCGTAGTTTCGTACTACAGGCAGTGGCGGATTTACCAATAGGCTAAGTAGGCTGGAGCTTAGGGCGGCAGATTTAGAGGGGCGGCAAATTTAGCCCAAATAATAAAAAAAAACGATATAATTAATGATTTTCCGAATTTAAAATCTCGCAAAAAGATAATGTAAAAAATATTTGATCTCATTGTCATCATTAACCGGATTGTTAACATGTTATTTAATAGAAATTGTTCGTATTGTTTTAAACTGTAAGTGCAATAAAAAATATTTAACAAAAACAAGGTTTACCGACTACACATTATTTTGTGTAAGCTGTGTTCATATGGTGTAGGTATTTTTAGGGCATGCCTTTCCCCACCTTATGATTAGTACATGCTGCTGTTTTAAGGTCAACAGTATACTCGTCAAGCTACATAGCGGGTTGCTTAACAGCTTTTTAACAAAAAAATTAAACCGATAAAACATCGAACTGAAAAGCATAAAATAATTTTAGAGGTGGCGCCAAACAAATATGTAAATTGATTATTTGGAATGAAGAATAGTTGTAGCTAGGTTTATCTTCGTTCATTATTTCTTTGGCGCCGACTCAAAATTTATTTTATGCTTTTCAGTTCGATGTTTCGTCGCGGTCGGTTTAATTTTTTTTTTTTAACTATTATATTTAGCTTTTCAGTTAAATACCATTCTTAGAGTGTTTTACACATCATGAGAAACCCGTTTTCACTTTTATCATTGTCAACGTAACCGTCACAGTGACTATTGCATTACTTAACAGTTAAGGACCTCTTGGAACTGAAGTATGCACTCTCAGATTGTCGACGACTGTTAAATCCCAGCTATGTCTAAAGTTCTCATCATGATGAATGAAATAAGCCTAAATACGATATATTTGCTGTTAACTGTTGAGGATTTCTTGCTACTGCCTTCTGTCTCCATCCTCAAACCCTCAATGACAATATTATACCCCAGCTAGATCTAAAGTTTGCCCAATCTCAGCGGACCAAACGCCTCCTGCCGGAGGCTGTACGCCGGTGTCGTGCGGTCCATGGCCCTCTACGGGGCTCCAGTGTAGGCCCTGAGCATTCGGACGCGACCACTTAGGCTGGTCGCATGCCAGAGGGTCATTGCTATCCGGATGATCCGAGGATACCGCACGATTGCCGGCGAATCGGCCAACTTCCTTGCCGGATTGCTGCCCTGGGATCTGGAGGCGACTGCCCTCCAGCGCGTCTATGAGTGGCGCGTGGAGGCGCAGCGCCGGGGTGTATCCCCGCTGCCTCGAGAAGTCGAGGCGTGGCGGGAAGAGCTCCGGCGCGAGGCGCGACTGCCCTGCTTGGGCAGAGCACCGCCGTGTCCTCACACAGGCGATAGGTGATGACCTCTCGCGCCCAGCATTGGTCGCGGCCATGCTGCGGGGCGAGACGGAGTGGGAAGCGGTCGCCTCCTTCTGCGAAGCAGTCATGCTCGCGAGGAGGCGGGACGCGCGAGGGAGAGGACAGCGTCCACCCCTCACCCACGCCGCAGTGGTAGACGCCCACGGGGTGACGGACGTCGCGGGACGATCTCCGGCCTCCATAGGCGCGGGCATGCGGGCGGCGAGTAATGGGTGACTCACTGTCTGACCATGGACCATGCCTGTGTCGACGGCGCGTTGTGTACCACGCGCGCCTCAAAGAGTGTCAGCACAATGATGGGCCCCCCCTTTAGAGGGCCAAAGCCTGCCGGGGTCGCGGGACACACGTATACCGCTACTCCGGTACATAAAGGGCAACTGAAGGACACCGTGTATTTTAGTCAGTAAGAGTCTGACAGTTCCTCCCGCTTTGCCATGGGCGGGAGGACTCATTTGATGATTTTACCACGTAAAAAAAAAGAGCTAGATCTAAAGTTCTCATCAAGACTAGTGAAATGAGCCCAAACACGATAAAGTTGCTGTTAATTGTTTAGGACCTCTTGCCTTCCGTTTCCATCTTCAGACCCTGGATGCCAATGATAAGGTCTAAAGTTGTCATCAAGATGAGTAAAATGAGCCCAAACACGAAATAGCTGGTGTTAACTGTTAAGTACCTCTTGGATGGAACTGACTTCACAACATAACAAAGATCTGGAGTTGATCTGTTGATAGGGACGACATCATTTTATCTTCTCCAGATCTCTGCTATACAGTATTGTCCTCAGAACTACACAATGTTAACTTCATTTCTAAATAATTAAAATTTGATTTTGGATTCCTTTTTTTTTACCCTTAGAGAACGACTTTACTTTTGAAATTTAAATGGGACCAACTTTGAGCTATACTCTTTCTAATAAAAAAAAGAATTTTTGGAATCGGACCAGGCTAGGAAAAGTTATGCGTGGTCATACATAAAAAAACATATACATGTCGAATTGAGAACCTCCTCCTTTTTTTCGTCGGTAATAAAATAATCTAGTAACTGACAGAAATATCACCTAGTTCACAATCATACTAATAACGGGAAAAATGATGTAATGAGGACGATAGAACACAAATCATAAAGTTGCAATTTCTGAATAAATGTAATTAAAATTATTGTGAACTATACTAACATATTGAATTTCAAAAGTCAGTAGGGGCGGCAAAAATTGAATAGCCTACTAGCGGCAAATTTGTAAATCCGCCACTGACTACAGGAGTGAGTTCGCTTTTCATACTGATCTAATATTAACCTAAATAACATCGACTACGCATGTAATGTAAGGTAAATGACATAGTCAACAAAAAAATTGAACGCTTACTAAAATATAAAATGAAACTACCAAAAGTATGTGACGATGCTCATACAAACGTTATCAAGAGATAAGAAAGTTTCAGCTTCGAGCTTTTGCATGAAGCCATAACCAGCCACAGCGAACGACAAACGTTATACAGATAGAGTGTGACAGAGATAACACTGAAGCCTAAACTAGCTTATCTTTCCATAGGACGAGTGCATTCTTCATAGCTGGTACCTGTATGAGCCTGCAGTGCTGTTCTATAAGAGACGCAGCATGTCTTTAGTAGATTTTAAACATTATGCTTAGAACATAAAGTTGAAAATCACGGCATCACGTAATATATTCTACATTATTCACTAATTTGTATTCATGAGGACGCGAATAGCAAACTATGTTGTACTTACATGCTTTATACAAGTTCAATAGAATAATAATTTACTATAATAACTAGGAAGATTACCTTTGTTATACTTGTCTTACGAGTAAAGGTGAAATCATGTTTCACCGTAGCTTCTAAACTGCTGAGACGATTTGATGAATAGGCTTGTGTACTAAAAAAATCTAACTAGTCTGCCAGATGACTGTCAAAAAATATTACACCCGTACCTATTTTTAGGGTTCCGTAGCCAAATGGCAAAAACGGAACCCTTATAGATTCGTCATGTCTGTCTGTCCGTCCGTATGTCACAGCCACTTTTTGTCGAAAGAATAAGAGCTATCCTGTTGAAACTTTGTAGGTAGATGAATTATGTGAACCGCATTAGGATTTTCACACAAAAATAAAACAAAGCAAATTTTGGGGGTACCCCCCATACTTAAGAGTTGAAACTCAATTTTTTTTTTTCACCAAACCCATATGTGTGGGGTATCTATGGATAGGTCTTTAAAAATTATATTGAGGTTACTAATATCATTTTTTTCTAAACTGAACAGTTTGCACGAGAGACACTTCCAAAGTGATAAAATGTGTGTCCCCCCCCTGTAACTTCTAAAATAAGAGAATTATAAAACTAAAAAAAAAATATAATGTAGACCTCATCAAAAACTTCCAACGAAAATTGATTTGGATGAGATACAGTTAGCAGTTTTTGAGATATAGTACATTATCAAAAACCGCAAATATAACTTTGCCATTCATACAAACACTATGAAAAACAAAGTTATTTTTATTGTTTGTGTATATTACTTACTAATCTCAATATAATTATATCCCTAATTTATGCTTGCTACTACGGAACCCTTCATGGGCGAGTTCAACTCGCACTTGGCTGGTTTTTTTTCTTTTGTTATACGTAAACCTTAATTATCGAAGATTTACGATGCTTTTAAAATTCACAATACGTCATGCCGTGGTATCATTCTTAGTTTACAAGTCACCACACTCAAGAGTTTTGATACGTTGTATCTTTCTTGTAATATTCACTGAAGCAAAATAAAAACTCCTAGCTGACGAACTAATTAGAATTTGCAATTAATTGATGCTGGAAACAAGCCTGTTGGTTGGCCAATTGATTTTTTTTTCCACATCTATCACACAACGCCATCTAGTCCCAAGCTAAGCAGAGCTTGTGTTATGGGTACTAGACAACTGATAAACATACTTATATATTTCTAAATACATATATGTTATAGATAAGTTACACCCAGACACAGAACAAATGATCGTGCTCATCACACAAACATTTGTCCTGGGTGGGAATCGAACCCACGACCTCCGGCATAGCAGTCAGGGTCACTAACCACTAGACCAACAGGCCAGTCAATTAGTTTTAGTGCGGCCAGAAAACCTACATTTTTTTGAACAATGTTAAATGGCGCCGGATGACAGGATAAAGGGTGACTTTATGGCTATTTGAACACGTATCTCAATTCCAGGAGCACGGTATAAAGGGAGTGTCGACATACAGCCTGCACCCGGGTATCGTGAAGACGGGCATCGGGCGGTACTTCCCGCAGACAGCATGGAGCATCATCACGTATGGCTTCCAGAACTATCTGCTCAGTTGGTGCTGGAAGACGCCTCAGTGTGGTGCGCAGACCACCATCTACTGCGCCGTTGATGAGAACTGCGAGAATGAAAGCGGCTTCTATTACAGGTTGGTATTTTTCCAAAGAGTTTGATAGATGTTGACCATAGCACATATTAACCATAGTACACACTATGTATATTTAAATCCATGGGGGACATAATTATTAACCTTTTAACCGCGCGAGTCGCATATATGCGACAAATATTTCCGTGCCCCTACCGCCCGTGTCGTATTTATGCGACAGAGAATATTCACTATTTTTGTTGTTTTCTTCGATTTTATTGCATCTATTCTATATCTCTCTATTTATGTACATAGACAGATAGAATACTTTTTATTGTACACCATGATACTTAACAAATCGGAGCTTAAAAGGAGCAAAAAGAGAGGAGAAGAGGAAAGGACGATTCATAGCCGCGCGCTAGGGGCACGGCAACTGATATTTAGCTGCACGGTTAAAAGGTTAATCTCTGGATACGATTCAGAAATGATTCATTGTAAGGATTGTAACCGTGTCTTGTAAAAATCCAGTTTCAATTAGTGTAAGTTCTTATGATTTATTCTAAAAAAAGGTTGAAGTTAAGGTTTTGTTTGTTGAAGTTTTGTCAAGCAATATGAATGAACCAAATGACTGACAAATAAAAGATTTTTTACGTTGCTTGCCTACATTTAATATTATCTTTTCAGCGACTGTGCAAAGACTTCTGCGTCAAGACAATGCCAGAGCGAGAGTGAGGCGGAAAAACTGTGGAAAGTCACCATCGACATGCTGAACCTTCGCGACTACGACCCTTTCACACAGGAGCCAATGAAACTAGCGAAGAAATAAACCGCGTTCGAAATAAATTTTATGTCTTATGTTTTTGGAAAAACAACTTTGAATCTTATCACGTAAAGTCCAATTTGATTCGAACTTCAACTTCAAATATTTTTATGTTATTTTAAATAGTCCTTTCCATAACGTTGTCGCCGCTATGTCTTCAGAGTACACAATATAATAACTCTTTAATAGTTTAAAAAATACGCTTTTAGCACACACTAAAAATTATACATTTTAGTCTTCTTATTAATCAAACTTAATTTACTACTTATCCGCCACCTTGGGGCGGCCGCCATGTTGGATTTAGGTCACGTGATATTTTATTTCGTATCCCATTCAGCAAACCCTTTCGTTTAATACCCATGTCATGGGGGTGCATTTCAAATACCCAACCCGCCATCTTGTACGGCCGCCATGTTGGATTTAAGTCACGTGACTATTATTTTCGTATTCCTGACAGCAAACCCTTTCATTTGATACCCATATCATGGGGGTGCATTTCAAATAACCAATCCGCCATCTTGGATGTCCGCCATGTTTGATTTAAGTCACGTGACTATTTTTTTCGTATTCCTGACAGCAAACCCTTCCATTTTATACCTAAATCATAGGGCTACATTTCAAATAGCCAATCCGCCACCTTGGGATGGCCACCATATTGGATTTGTAATGACGTTTCTTAGCTAGTCTAGTCATGTATTAACTATTGTCATCAGAACTTAGAGCGTGTACAAAAGAAGAATGGCGAACTTCTATGTAAATTGGGACCCATTGATGTTAGAATCATACATTATTGAAACTTAGTACTACTTATAGAACTATACAAAACTAGCAAAAATGCAAATGGATAGTCAGCTGTAAAAGTTGGGAGAAAAAAGTTATACAAGGTAGAAGATTATAACCTAAAAATCTAAAAGTTAAAATTATCTGTGAACTAGGAACTTGGTGACTATAGAAACTTGGCTAACTGGCTAAAACTATAGATAAATGATGTCTTCTAGTCCAGCTTAGATTAATCGCAGCAGGCTTAAGACTTTTCTGTTAGCGTTCCCGCCAAACGCAAAGTACACAATGTATGGTAATGACATTACCTGAATAGTCACAAGTGACAGACGGCATAAGTTGAACCAAAACAGCGACCGACTTTCAATGCGCAGTAACAGATTTTCGGGTCAGCAAAACAGCGGGGGGCTGCGCGTAACCATAGCTACGACAGCCATTTTGGTTCAACTTATCTGTGGCCCACTATACCTAACGGTAATGCATAATAAACATTGTCATTTAGTACTTAGTGTTTGGTAGGAACGCTAAACAGAAAAGTCATTTGTCTAAGCCTGCTAGTAAAACTATAGGAACTCATGTTGTGGGTAAAAACCTAAAAAACCACTTAAAATAGTTAAATAGATAGGCGTTACATACACTTTTTTTTTAAGGTGGTAAAATCATCGAATGAGTCCTCCCGCCCTGGGTGGGGCGGAAGGGACTGTCAGACTCTTACTGACTAAAATCCACCCGTGTTCCTTCGGATGCCCTTTACGTTCCGGGGCCACGGTATCCTGTGTTAAGAAAAACCGAACTTAAACGTCCAAAAGCATTAGTAGGTGATGAATTTGTTTAATTATGAAGGTTGGAATGCAATCGGTGACACGCGATGCGTTCGTAAACTGTACGATAACTTATTTTCAATAGATTTAATTTATTTCTAACTTTTAATTGCCATAAGCTAGCAACTCAATATTTTTTATATAATCCTGTATTAAACTCTTATTTTAAATTTATATAGACTTGCAAGTGAACGACGCTTCCTTTATTTTTAAATCATATGGGTCCATTCTCGCCGAACTTCTTTCTTTCATTCTAATCGAAGACTGCTGGGAAGTGGGTCAAATTAAGATTCCAAGATTTTCTTACTTAGATAGTTACCAAGTGAAGCTAACATAAGCGTGTTAAAAAGAAGCAAGTGACGCTTTTCATAAAGGGCTGGCTTCTATCTTAGGAACTTTACCCATGGCGTGATCCTAACTACAAATGAAACTCAACCTTGCCACTAAGAAATAATGATGCAATTCGATTGACTGGACCTCGTTGTGGCAATCGTGTTTTGTTTTTCATCTACCCATAGATAACAACGTGTTTTATGTCGTAGTGGTAAAGTTGATATTCACTTGTAGTTGGAATCGCTCGAATTGCAATCGCATCGCGCGTCACATCGCGCCATGGGTAAAGTCCCTTTTTTTTTTTTTATCGTGGTAAAATCATCAAATGAGTCCTCCCACCCCGGGCAGGGCGGGAGGGACTGTCAGACTTGTACTGACTAAAATCCACGGTGTCCTTCAATAGCCCTTTATATTCCGGGGTCACGGTAATGAGATAAGTCCCGCGACCCCGGCAGGCTTTGGCCCTCTAGAGGGGGGCCCCGTCATCTTGCTGACGCTCTTTGAGGCGCGCGTGGAACACAACGCGTCGTCGACCCGGGCATGGTCCATGGTCGGGCAGCGAGTTGCCCTTTACTCGCCGCCCGCATGCCCGCGCCTACGGTGGCCGGAGATCGTCTTGCGACGTCCGTCGCCGTGGGTGTCCACCACTGCGGGTGGGGCGGAGGGAGGACATTGTCCTCTCCCTCACGCGGCCCGCCTCCTCCTTCGCGAGCATGACTGCTTCGCAGAAGGAGGCGACCGCTTCCCACTCCGTCTCGCCCCGCAGCATGGCCGCAACCAATGCCGGGCGCATGGGTAAAGTCCCTTAGGCAGAGGCTTAGCAATTGCCGCGTTATATGGCAATCGATATAACGTGGCAATGCTGCCAGATTCTTGGGCATATTACTAGTTCATTGAGGTTGAATTTTTCGCTATTATTTGTTTAGTTTGTGGTTATTTGTATTTTTTTATGTAAATATAAGCATAAGTGGTAAGATTGTTAATTATCAACTGTAAATTACCAAATTAATAAATGTTTATGATGGTTAAATGCACATCTTTCAATCTAACTGCCTTGCGTTTCCCAAATGTGCTTGACATCGACCGAGCAGCTGTATGCCAGCATTTGAAAGCTCCCAAACACGATTTACTTCCGACAAGCCCCAAAACAATGAGAGAGGGCAAAAAAAACTAGATGAGGTCTCTAAATTAATGTTTTGCAAATAATATACCAACTTTTGCCAGCAGCTAGTTCTCAACCCCTGTTTCTTCAAAATAAGTAGGTAGCCTTTAATTAACCGACCCCAAGGTCCCATCTTAGCGCGGGAATGTCTCAACACAACACACACAACTTTTGCATGTAGAAGAAATTGAAAGTGTATGGTAGCGGGGTTGAGACGAGCCCCTTCGGTAATACGAACACAGATCTCGTTCATATATGAATCTCATAGAGTTTTAATATGAGTGTACTTAGGCGCCTTACAATACTTCATAAAAACTTAACAATAAAGTAAGACATCCAATAACAATTCGACGACAGGGATATACGTAATTATATTGAGATTAGTAAGTAATATACACAAATAATAAAAATAACTTTGTTTTTCATAGTGTTTGTATGAATGGCAAAGTTATATTTGCGGTTGTTGAAAATGTACTATATCTCGAAAACTGCTAACTACTCGTATATCTCATCCAACCCAATTTTCGTTGGAAGTTTTTGTTGAGGTCTGCATTATATTTTTTTTTTAGTTTTATCATTTTCTTATTTTAGAAGTTACATGGGGGGGGGGGGACACATTTTACCACTTTGGAAGTGTCTCTCGTGCACTGTTCAGTTTAGAAAAAAAATGACATTAGTAACCTCAATATCATTTTTAAAGACCTATCCATAGATACCCCACATGTATGGGTTTGGCGAAAAAAAAATTTTTGACTTTCAATTCTAAGTAGCGATGCATCCGATACCGATACCGATATATCGGCGATACTTCGGGTTAGCCGATATATCGGTATCGACGACATTTTTATGACCGATACAACGATACTTTATAATTTAAAAAAAAACTTTTTAAAAAAAAAGTACCGACTTCAAAACAAATACAAAAAAGTTTAAAATAACTTTTCTTTCGGAAGTCGGTGGCAATAGTCAATGACACAACAAAACAAAGCCACCGACTTCCGAAAGAAAAGTTATTTTAAACTTTTTTGTATTTGTTTTGAAGTCGGTACTTTTTTTTTCAAAAGTTTTTATTTTACCCTTTTTAGTTTATTTATTACATATTCAACCCAAATTCTTGTAAAATACAAAATTTTCTTACATGCACTAATCTTGTAATCCGTCACAACATAAAAAAATCCATATCTCTAAAACTACTGAACCGATTTTTATGAAACTTGCAGTGTACCCTAAGTTGAACAATACCTAGTACAACAAAAAAAGAATTACTTAAATCGAACTTATAGTTCCGGAGATATGCGTGCACAAACATAAAAACATACATACATACATACATACATACACTTATGAAATTTGGCACATTTGTTCAGACGCTGATATAGACTAACATATATGAAAACTGGGCAGTTCTGATAATATTACATACATACGGGTCGAATTGATAACCTCCTTTTTTTTGAAGTCGGTAAAAATGTAGTGTAAACGAGCGTGTTGTCTCGTCTATTTCGTTGCAAACGAGCCACGAACGATGCCCGGGAAAACCTTTGCCAAACAAACTTGCGAAATCGCTTTTCTCCGAAAATTTTAAGATTTCTTAATTTGTTTTTTAAACAACAATCAAATTAATGTTAATTTTTATTCCTTAAATGTATAATTATCTAATATCTACCTATGTCACTACTATTTTTGTTAAAAAAAAAATCTGACTTGTGATTTATTTATTTTATCTTAATTTTTTAATTCACAATAAGCGTATCGGTATCGGTATCGCCGATATTTTTATAAGAGTATCGGTATCGGTATCGTATCGGCGAAAAGGCGTATCGATGCATCCCTAATTCTAAGTATGGGGGGCACCCCCAAAATTGGTTTTGTTTTTATTTTTGTGTGAATATCCTAATGCGGTTCACATAATACATCTACTTACCAAGTTTCAACAGGATAGCTCTTAAACTTTCGAAGAAAAGTGGCTGTGACATACGGACGGACAGACAGATAGACATGACGAATCTATAAGGGTTCCGTTTTTGCCATTTGGCTACGGAACCCTAAAAAGGAGCCGCCTTCAAAAACAACCACAAAAAAGGGTATGTAAAATAACCTACAAAATAACTTTTATTTCGGAAGTCGGTGTCTTTATTTTTTTTTTTATTTCATTGTCTTTTTTGCCACCGACTTCCAAAAGAAAAGTTATTTTGTAGGTTATTTTACCCTTTTTAGGGTTCCATAGCCAAATGGCAAAAAAATGGAACCCTTATAGATTCGTCATGTCTGTCTGTGTGTCCGTCCGTCGGTCCGTATGTCACAGCCACTTTTTTTCGAAAGTATAAGAGCTATCCTGTTGAAACTTGGTAAGTAGGAACCGCATTAGGATTTTCAAACAATAATAAAATAAAAAAAAAAACAAATTTTGGGGGTTCCCCATACTAAGGCCCGTATTACAGAACGCACCTCAATATTCAAGCGTTACTAACTAGTCTCAACCAATCAAATGGCTTGTATCTAGTTTTTAGTAATGCTTGAGTATTGAGTGGCGTTCCGGTAATACGGGTCTTAGAATTGAAACTCAATTTTTTTTACACCAAACCCATACATGTGTGGTATCTATGGATAGGTCTTTAAAAATGATATTGAGGTTACTAGTATCATTTTTTTCGAAACTGAACAGTTTGCGCGAGAGACACTTCCACAGTGGTAAAATGTGTGCCCCCACCCTGGAACTTCTAAAATAAGAGTATAATAAAACTACAAAAAAAATATGATGTAAAATAAATAAAACAAAAAATAATTTAAAAAACTTGAGCAAAAAAAATGTGGTTGAATACGGGATTCGAACCTGCGACAGAACTTTTATCTCAAAACAAAACCAATGCATCTAGCGGACGTCTGTCGGTGGATTTGAAGTAACCTTGACCCGGCCCGGCTGCATACTATTTGTCTGCAGTGGCGGCCTTAGGGGGGGGCGAACCGGGCAACCGCCCGGGGCCTCGCGCTTGCAGGGGCCTCGCGCAACAAACCAAGCTAAAGAAAAAATAGTTATTTTTAATTTAAAACTTTTGATTTTAACCATAACTAAGTACTCATTAGGGCTATAAACATAACGGTAAATTAAATAAGATTTTAGTTTTAGGAATAATCGTAATCATCGATTTTTAAATTTATCGTCTCAGAATTCGTTAATTTTGTAAATCTTTTAAGTAGTACAATAATTTTATCGGCTGAACTGAAAGTACGGGCTAGTTTACATTAAATCTGGTAGTACAGATTTTTTGCAGACTAATTGTTTATGATCTTGGCCTAATGAATAATACTAGTCAGTGGCGTAGCTAGGCGGGGGCGAAGTGGACCCTAGCCCCCGGCCTCACAACTAAAGAGGCTTCGCGCTCAAAGAAAAATAAGAAAAGATCTTGACAACGGCGACCACGTTCGATGATCAAGTTTGTAACCAGCCAGTAAAGTAGTGCTACTTACGAGTAACTTTAACTAAGAAATTAACATGACCTACAATTGTATTGGTACTTGTGGTATCCGATGAGTGGGAACTGAACTCAAGAGGCTTCGAAGTGCTGATCACATTTAGGTCTAGCGCCTCGCCTGCTTGCGCGAGGTCCAATGTTGCAAGATAACTTGGTTACGTTGTAACTGGAAACTGTAGAGTCAAAGAGGCCGCGCAATTCCGCTGACATTAACCAAGTCATCTTACAACAAGGGGGTCTCGCGCGAGCAGCGGAGGCCAGTCAAATTTTTAGTCCAAAAAAGAAAGGGGCCTCGCAGATGCGTCTGACCCCCTCCTAGATTCAGTCTCGCTAAGCCATTGATCCTAGTTTGAGACCTCAAGCACCGAATGCTACTTTGTAAAATATTTCCAATTCCAATTTCCTATTTCCAATTAATTTAACTATGCTGTGCCCGACGGGGTCCATAATTGATTCAATGTTTTAACCTACCAACTGTTTTACCTAACATTATGGAATGCAATAAAGTATTGAGTATTGAGTAAAAAAAGCCGCGATAATTTCGGTCTTTTTTAAAAAAAATGCTTTTTTGACCCTACAGGACTAGTTGTTGATGATAACTTCTCGGAACGGTTTCAATGATGCCTATTGCTGTGATATGAGATTGAATTATACCTATCTGTAGACCCAGTAGTTTTCGAGATCGAGCTTTTCAAAACAACGCGCGTCACGGCGCCTATCCAGCCACTCCTCAAAGAGGGGTCTTGTCGCCGCAATTGCGGCGTTCCCGCGCGAATTCGATGATTCCCGATGTCCACTCCCACTTTGGCCACCACTGGTGGACAGCCCTCTGTCCACCCCGGGTATACATATAATGGGGATACATATAATGGGGGAACGGGATATAAAATCTACCTTTTGTCCAAAAGGAAGATTTTTATAAAAGTTCCCTCTGGCCACCACTGGTGAACAGTGATACGAATTTTATTAAATATTACCGTTGGCCACCAGTGGTGGACAGCGAGACGATTATATTAGCAATATATACCCTGTGTCCAACACTAGTTGACAGTGATAACTTTTTTTAAAGGTTCACTGTCCACCACTAAACTGGGGGTGGCAAGATCTTTTGCTGATAATGAGGACCTGGGTTTGATTCCTAGGTCGAGAACATGTCATCGGGTGATTCTCAGTAGCAGCCACGGATTTGTGCCCGGCTACAACAAAACTTGCTAAATATGAGTGCAATAAGGTACCTTACTTGCACTCACATTTCGCAAGTTATCACACCATGACACCACTATCTACCTAACTCCTCGAGGATTATAGATGTGATAAGAAAAGACTGTAAAACACCCGATGACATGTTTCCCGACGTATGAATCGAACCTAGTACCTCATTATCAGCAATTTGATTGTTCTTACCACTCCCAGTTTAGTGTTGGACAGTGAAACATTTCTGTCTACCAGTGGTGGACAAATTGGGGGTGGAAATCGGGAATCATCAAGCAAATTTGGTCCACTTTAGAAAGGAGATACGATAATAACAGAAGATACCTAATATCAAAAACTACCTCTTTAGGGTTCGTATCGCCAAAGTCTAGATAGAGAAATACCTCTGGTTCCAATGAAGATTTTTCCACATTTGTTATAGATAAAATAACGTTGATTTGAGATGCCACTAGAGTTGCTCGAGCGAGAAGTGTCTAATCAATTGCCCGGAATAGCGAAGTTCGAAAAAAATATGAATTTTAATAGCTCTATCTTGGAAGCTTTTGGATCTACAGAAACCATTTTAATCTCATATTGTAGCAAATTTATTCTATTTTCAAAACGTCGTGCTTAAGTTTCATCAAAAACTAGCCCTTTAGCGTTAAAATCGCCAAAAATACCAAAATGTTTTAGTGTTTTTTTCGATTTTTGACAAAGTTGCGTTCGGTGCTCGACGTCTCGAACTTCGATTATTCTTTGGACCAGCATCATAAACATTTTGACGACACGGTTGGTATAGTGCCTGATCGATCGACTGCTGCGCAGCGTGTCGCGGGTTCGATCCCCGCACGAAACAAATAGTTGTATGATCTGCAAGTACCTAGTTGTTCCGGGTCTGGGTGTTAGTGTATGTGAATTTCTGTAACGCACCCACGATACTGGAAGAAATTCGTGGGGCAACGTTTTTAAAAAACTGCAAAAGTTAGAACTACCCTAGATTTAACTCAAACACGGAGGTTGAAAGTTCTGTAATAAATGTAAAATGTTTTAAAACTCAAATTTTATTTAATTCTATAACTTGAGCATTTCTCCTCAAACATGACAAATACCTGAACCACACAACCAGACCTACTTTCTCATCACATACTTTTTATAAACGACAAAGGGCCTCGCAAAGACCTGCTGCCCGGGGCCTCGCAATGGGTAAAGCCGCCTCTGTTTGTCTGTTACTACATATTTTAATTAAGAAAGTAAACAAGACTTTTATTTCAATAGCATTATATAGTTGATGTTCATTATTTTATTGACTTATAGGTATTGTATCTGTAGAACTTCAGACTCCAAAGTGGATATTTTTGAAAGTGCAAGGCCCTAAAGACCCGCTATCTGTAATATCACTGGATAACCTTGGCTCTGTTTCTTCAATATCAGTTAAGGCCTCTTCACTTCACGTCATTTTTTGTTTACTATGCTTGTTATACTTCTACTGTACTACACAGTGGCTTTAAAACTTTTCAAGTAATATCTTTTTTGTAAGTTTGATGTAACAATATCTGCGCATTTATCTATTTTCGCTTACGTAGACTATTAATTTAATTAAAGGCTTTGTGTACTATAGTACTCATAGCTCGCTACACTGCTGTGACAATGACCTGAGTACCTACACGACTTATGTACAATTGTTGGTCGCGATATCCATCAGCCCGCGACACTAGTTCACCGACAGGTCGACGCAGCGACCTCGTCAGTTGATCAAACAATTGGGAGGGGAACACATTTCGTAATACTTTACGCAGATAAGCAATTAGCAGTTTAGCACACATTCTACAAAACACGCAGACCTAGAGTGGTGTGCATTTAGCATTATTCTTTTATCTGTATCGCCAGTCCTAAGTTCGGTTCGGTGTTGCAATTAGTAAATCGCGTGTCACTGAGCTCATGTTCGTGTAATTCGCGTTTCAGTTGAACATGGTATTCGTTGTGGATTAGTGTCTTTTGTGTGTGTATTGTTAAAGTTAATAAAATACACAATAAATCTGCATTTTTTACACAAAGGAGTCTAGAGGTCATTTTATCAGTAAAAAGTGTGTGTGAAATTGTCTTAGACATTGTTTTAGTAAGAATTCCATCTGTAGTGTTGTACGATGGATTACCTAAGTGGCTGGTGCAAGAGCCAGAAGCGTCTGGATGGAAGCACGGTCATCGTGACAGGCAGCAACACCGGCATCGGCAAGGAAACTGCTTTGGATCTCTACAAGAGAGGTATATAAACTTTCACTCGTCTGAAAAAATAACTATTAAATGCTTCAGATTACCCAAACATTATTAGAACCGCCCCTTTTCATTTTGATTTATTACGAAATGTTGATTGATGTTATATTTTTTAGACGCCTTTAAAATACGCAGTAGGCACCGACGTATCGTCATGCCGTGCTTTAGTATTTAGTGCGTTCTGACGTCATGAGCGAGCGTCTACCGAGTTACGCTTTATTTATCTTTGTCGATATTCATTGATTTAATTTAAAAAAAAGGGGTTTATTTAAGTATTATAACTTAATAGGATAGTAAGATACACATTGTAAGATTTACAATTTACTGCGAAGCTCAACATCACCTTTTTTTAAATTGCTCCCTAATTTCTCTTTTATGCTGTCTACACACCAAAGCCGGCCCGGGCACAAGCCGGCGGCGGCGGGCTAGGCATGATTAGGTGCGTCCACACAGAGCGCGCAGCCTCGCGAGGCATTTGCTGCGCGAGGAAACTGACAAGCAAGGCTGCTCACTCTGTGTGGACGCGACGCGTCTGTTTTTCGACCGAGCCACGAAAGAATACATATACGCGAGCAAAACAAAAGCTGACACTGGATGGCTCGGGCGCTCCGGTCGCTCGAGCGCGGAATCGCTGTCACTTGCATCGCCCGAGACACGTCCACACCAAGACACCAACCAAACTGATTTGCGCGGAAAATGCCTTGCGAGGCTGCGCGCCTTGTGGGGACGCACCTATTGAACAATGCAAAATCGTCAAAATTATGCCGCCCGGCGCGGCCGGCCGTCAAAAAGTCAGTAAGAGTCTGACAGTCCCTTCCGCCCCACCCAGGGCGGGAGGACTCATTTGATGATTTTGCCACACCAAAAAAAAAAGTATGTGAACTCTTGTCAAACTCTTTTGTACCTATAAGTACCAAAGGTACCTTGGCAAATCATGCTAGGTACTTTATTTGTCGATACCACTTTGTATTCTGCATAATTACATTCACTCATGTTTTTACAAAATAAAACGTGTTTCTTTATCTTTATAAATATTTATTTACCTACTTATTTGAATCCAAAAGTAACAAAAACCCACATGTTTTGATTAAACGTGATAAGCGTATTTTATTTTATTGGTATACTTGTTAGTATGTTAATGTATGTATATGTAGATGTAACCCTGAAATGATTTTTTTTTGACGGTACGGTTGACACAGTGGTTGAGCGATTGACTGCTGCGCTGCGGGACGCGGCGGGTTCGATTCCTGCACGGAAAAAAGTAGAGTTAGGGTAGTTATTCCAGGTCTGTCTGTTTGTGTATGTATGTATGGTAATATTTGTAACCACGAATTTAGGAGAAATCTTAGTGTCGGGTAACGCAGAATGCGTGTCTTTGTTCAGCCTATCTGTAATCGTGAACTGGGACCTCTTTTCAGGGGCGCGTGTAATAATGGCGTGCCGAAACGTGGCAAAAGCTGACACAGCTAAAGAGGACATTGAAAAGCTTACAAAGACGGATCAGGGTACGGGAGAGTTAGTGGTCGAGGAACTTGACCTGTGTAGCTTGGAGAGCGTACGCGCATTCTGTACGCGCGTGACGTCACGAGAGAGTTGCGTGCGCGGCGTGGTGTGCAACGCGGGCGTCATGATGTGCCCCGAGGGCCGCACTCACGACGGCTTCGAGACGCACATTGCCTCCAATCACCTCGGACACGCGTTGCTCACACTACTGCTGCTACCGCTACTCATTAAAAGTGGTCCATCAAGGGTTGTGTTCGTTTCATCATACGTTCATGCAAGTGAGTATTAACACTAAAGTTTAAAAAAAACCGGCCAAGTGTGAGTTGGTAGTAGCAAGCATAGATTAGGGATATAATTATATTGAGATTAGTAAGTAATATACACAGACAATAAAAATAACTTTGTTTCTCATAGTTTTTGTATAAATGGCAAAGTTATATTTGCGGTTTTTTAAAATGTACTGTATCTCAAGAACTGCTAACTATTTCTCATCCAAACCAATTTTCGTTGGAAGTTTTTGTTGAGGTCTACATTCTATATTTTTTATAGTTTTGTCATTCCCTTATTTTAGAAGTTACAGGGGGGGGACACACATTTTACCAATTTGGAAGTGTCTCTCGCGCAAACTGTTCGGTTTAGAAAAAAATGATATTAGTAACCTTCATATCATTTTTAATGACCTATCCATAGATATCCCACACGTATGGGTTTGGTGAAAAAAAATTTAAGTATGGGGGTACCCCCAAAATTTGTTTTGTTTTTATTTTTGTGTAACAATCCTAATGCGGTTCACATAATACATCTACTTACCTACCAAGTTTCAACAGGATAGCTCTCATACTTTCGAAGAAAAGTGGCTATGACATGGGTCATTTTTCGTTCACCAAACATCCGTTGAGGATAATGACGCCCGATCTTTTACTACTAGTGCAACCATCCACTAACAAAAAACAAAAATATAAATTATTTTAATTACATCTAACTTAAATGAAATTAAAATAATTTATATTTTTTGTTAGTGGATGGTTGCACTAGTAGTAAAAGATCGGGCGTCATTATCCTCAACGGATGTTTGGTGAACGAAAAATGACCCGACATACAGACGGACAGACAGACAGACAGACATGACGAATCTAAAAGGGTTCCGTTTTTGCCATTTGGCTACGGAACCCTAAAAAGTATCTGGCGAGCCCTTACCCAATTCAATTTTTAAATATTCATAAGATGTCCGTCCTAAGGAGTGTGATGCTCGGTTTCCTCTCTGACATTTGCCCTGAATAGGCGCTACTTCGCTAGATCTATTATGGTTCTCATCCCGTTGCACAGTGGGCCCATACCGAAAATTAGTGGACATAGGCAACAAAGTTCGAATATCGATGCGATTTTTTTTTATATAAATGATTCTTTATGATATTCCTGACAACTTTTACTCTTGTGAAATTTCTTCTAAAGTTGATGATTACTCGCGCGGCTGCAGAAGGCCGGCGGTGATTTTATTTTTCGTGGATAATGACCCTAGCTATCATATACCTACTCTCGCCATACACCCAACATATTAGTACAATTGAAGAAAAAAAATGAAACGTGATTCGCTCCATACAAAAAAATCTAATTAATTTTTTTTCAGACAAGCTATCAACTTAAGAAGAAATTTCACAAGAGTAAAAGTTGTCAGGAATATCATAAAGAATCATATAAAACAAAAACAACCATAAAAAACGGTAAAAAAACCTACAAAATAACTTTTCTTTCGGAAGTCGGTGTCTTTGTTTTCTTTATTTCATTGTCTTTTTTTTGCCACCGACTTCCGAAAGAAAAGTTATTTTGTAGGTTTTTTTACCGTTTTTTATGGTTGTTTTTGAAGGCGGTTACATTTTTTTTGGAAAAAGTTTTTATTTTACTCTTTTTAGTTTAAATATTCAACCCGAATTCTTGTCAAATACAACATGTGCACTAGAATTTTGTAATCCATAACACCGGTAATAACATCGCTCATGTACACAATAAGCTGATAAAATTCCCTATCTCAAAAACTACTGTACCGATTTTGATGAAACTTGCAATATTCCCTAAGTTAAATGATACCTAGTACAACAAAAAAAGTGTGGTGTGGAGTGTCCAGTGTGCATGCTTCTTTAGGTATAAGTAAATGTAATCATTGTTCTTGCACTTTCATTTTATAATAAATCAGTATTGATTGCACCTTCAACTACATCGAACGTGTTTTCTTTACTCTCCTTATCGCCAAACCTCACATGGCGACCCTGCCAGGATAGCGCTAGCGCCGCGGGTGGTCCGCGAATTCTTTACCTTTTACGGACTTAGAATAAAGATGACAGTGATTTACAAAATTATAAAGACAGTTACGAATGTGGACGTTGGTCGCTCGTGTGTTTAATTAAATTACGAAATAAACAAAATAAAAATGTGCCAATCGACCCAGAACAAAGAAGAAGTTTTTGTGAACCAGAACGCAGCAGGTTCCAATAATGCAAAGTTGGAAGATTTGGGTTGGCATTTGGGAGCCAACAACATCGTGATGACAGTTATTGCAGTAATGCTAGGAGTGGCATTGTTATATTTCATAATATAAGTTGTATGAACGATGCCATAGGCGTTGGATCCAGCAAGAAGTCTCCCACGCAAATTTCAGAATTTTTCGAATGTCGTCAGGAAGAGGACGATCTGTTCCTGTTGTTGCTGCGCCACGTCGTGAACCAGAGAAGTTCGGGGGTGAGAACTGATAAGTGTTAGTGGTGTCAGTTTTCGAAAAGTGGTATAGTGCAGTGATACAGTGCGATAATATGCATGTATTGTTTACCTTTTATATTTTCGTTGTAGGTTTAAGAAACGTTAGAGTATATTTTTGCTAATTTTAGTGAGTCTGTAACACACTACGTATTTCGATTTAAGTGTATGTCGTTTTCATTTTAACGGTCACTACTTAAGTATTAGTGTTAACTTACTCTTGGATAAAAAATAGTAGGTACATTTAGCCACTTTTAATTTCGATATGCACATATAATGGTGGAAGAGCTTAATACAATATAATATATGAGCAGATAAAATATTTAAAAGATAATCTTTTCAAATTCAGTAGACCCAGACAAACACCAAAGACAATAGGTGAGAAGCTTAGCGGAGCGACAGAAATGTTTAAGCAATATCTTACGTGTTTAGATGCAATAGATGAGAAAAAAAAAAACGGAATACGTAGTAGTGACATAATTCATATTATAGAAATTAGTATAAGAATAGAATCATTGTTATTCTAAAATGGAAGAATTCTGTAGTCATTGTATTGAAGAGCCAAGCACCATGGAGAAGTTTTGTTTAAATACGGCGATATCCCTCTTGCCCGTAATGAATGGAGAGGAGGATGTCACCAAAATGCTTATTGATTCTTGAATTACGAGTATATAGTAAAATGATTGATAAGGAAAGTGAACCAATTTTAGTAAATTTTGTTTTAAAAACTCGCTTGTCGCAAAGTGCCAAATTACGTCTATCTTCGTCTTATACTTCTTGCGGCTTGCTATTGTCAGATATGAAAGAACATCTAATTACAAAAACTCGAGTACTGCCATTCATACTCAAATGCTAAAGGAAAGTCAAGGTACTAGTACACTTAACAACTATGGTAAGCGATTAGAACTGTTGTTTGTCGACCTTACCATATCACAGGCTGATGGTAATAGTAATTCTTACCAAGTATTGAAACCTATCAACGAAAAGTTGGCTATAAAGAGTTTTATAGATGGCCTTAGAAATCAAATCTCAGGATTATTTTAACAGCTCGCAACTACACGTGTTTAAAGGACGTTATCCGAGCGGCCAAAGATGAGGAGATGTCAACGTCGGAGCCTCAAGCTGAGGAGTCTCTATTCATGGCACGCCGAGGACAGCCAGGTAATTCATATCAAGTTTTTCTAGGTCGGGGTAGAAATTACTCAAACTACCGCGGCTCACGTCAATTTCCAAGTCAAGATATTAATAATCAAACTCGAGTAGACAACCATACTGATGAGATCATAGAGGACATACATATCAGCGAGGTTCAGCGCAACGGGGTAGGTCTAACCGGTCATGGTACAAGTCGCGTCGGGGTTATCGGTCCCAATCAATTCAATTGGCCAATAATACAAGTGACACAGGTGATACTAAGATATTGCCCCGGAGACTTCACATTCTTCTGATCAGCGTAATCAATCAGAAAGTGATTTTTTTTTTCGAGCATAACTGCATATTCGCATGCAATTATAGCAACTATGTAGAGTTATTTTTAAATGATATAAGTAAAAAATGGCTTGTAGATACCGGTGCATCACTTTCTGTAATAAAATATGAAACCGTTATCAAGTTACATGTTCCCATAATTAAACATTACATCTGTATAAACGGTCTGGGTGGCCGAACATTCTCAGAAGGTTTTGTTTACCTAAATCTTACCATAAGCGGAAAAGTATTCCGTCACAAGTTTTATGTTCTTAGAAATTTACCATGTTTACGTGGCGGAATTATGGGACAAGATTTCTTAATAAAATACAATTGTGTTTTAGATTATGAATTGGACAATATAACTTTATCATGTTTAGATACTAATACGAAAGTAACTTTGCCATTAGGTTTAGGAACAATGTTTAAGAAAGATTAGGTACGTAGTTGTACCCCCGCGATGCCAATCCTTCTAGCCGACTGATGAAGTTCAGGTTATTATTGGAAGAATATGATTTCGATGTGGAATATGTAAAGGCAAGGACAATGTAGCTGCAGATGCATTGTCCCTAATTCGAATTAGTTGTGAAGAATTAAAAGGAATGCATGAAAACATTATCTCTGTGCTAACAAGAGCACAAACAAAGAAATTAGCAAAAATGCAATCTAATAACTCAACGGAGGATAAGATCACTACTGACACGCGGACTGATCACCCACGAGTCGTAGAGATGCTTAAACTACCGAATACTTATATAGAATTATTATTCTTGAATGACGAAGAGTGGAAGGAATTACAAAACGACGTCACGGAAGAGAGTTTGCATTTTGCATTTGTACAATCAAAGTCACTAGTTTGCGTAAAACCAACAACCCAATCACAACGTACACGAGATGTCTTTGTGAGGGAGTTGAGTTTATTTAGTGAAAAATTAAATATAAATCAACTTTATGTTATTCTTAATGAAAATAATAATAAAAAAATAAAAGAATGAAATGAAGGTATAAATAAATTAAAAACAATGGACCGGTCCTTATTTAAATATCGTAAGAGGAGTTAAAAAGGTAACAGACAATGACACGATAAGAGTTATCTTAAATGATTTTCACATACTGCCCACCAGTGGTCACGCAGGTATTAGGCGTATGTTAAATAATATTAAACGACATTATATATGGCCAGAAATGGAAAAGGACGTCACTAACTTCGTAACGAAATGTGATCAATGTCAGCGACAAAAACATTTCAAACATATAAAACAGCCAATGACCATCACCGATACGGCTACATCGGCATTTGATAGGATATTTTTAGATTTAGTGGGCCCCTTAGGTAATGATAGTATTAATGATTATAAGTATATTCTTACGCTCCAGTGCGACTTAACAAAATACGTTGAGGCGTACCCAATATCGACAAAAGATACCGTTTCAGTAGCAACGTCATTCGTAAATAACTTTATTTTACGTTATGGCATACCACGCGTCATCGTAACAGACAAGGGCACTGAATTTATTTCATCAATCATGCAGCAAGTATGCAAGCTCCTGAATATATCCCACTTAAAATCAACAGCTTATCATCATCAGACAATAAATTGGTGCACTAGAAAATAGTCATAAAAATTTAATATCTTATTTACGTATACAAACAAAAAATAATAATCAAAATTGGTCTTCATGGTTGCCTTACTGGTGCTTTGCTTTCAATACAACAGTCCACACAGAAACTAAATACAGCCCCTATGAACTTGTTTTTGGAAAACGATGTAACATTCCAAGTAATCTCACAAATACTTTAGAACCAGTTTATAATTACTATGACTATCCGAAAGAACTGAAATATAGACTACAAAAGTCGCAGTTGGACGCTAGAAATAATATATGTATAAGTAAAGAGATAAGAAAAACACATTATGATTCATATGTAAACACTATTCAATATAAGCCCGGCGATTTGTTATTAGTTAAAAATAATGCTTGTAAAACAAAATTAGACCCATTATACATAGGACCATTTAAAGTTGTCAAAGATGTTGACCCCAATGTAATAGTCCTAGACAAAGGTACTGAAAAAACTATTCATAAAAATAGAACAAAATTGTACCTATAAATTAGATGAAAAATAATAATTGATTTCCAATCATTATTTTTCATTTCGCCCGCTGGGCATGTGGTGTGGAGTGTCCAGTGTGCATGCTTCTTTAGGTATAAGTAAATGTAATCATTGTTCTTGCACTTTCATTTTATAATAAATCAGTATTGATTGCACCTTCAACTACATCGAACGTGTTTTCTTTACTCTCCTGATCGCCAAACCTCACAAAAGAATTAGGTACTTAAATCGGACTTGTAGTTCCAGAGATATGCGAACTCAAACTAAATCAGTCGATGCCTACTCCTTACTATTAAGGAGTTCTACCTTCCATCATCAGCTCAGCTACATGAAATTATGATTGGCATACGCAAGTACTTAAATTACTTCATAAAATTTGCGAGAAACGGTGTGTCGGCCTATAAAATTCGAGGGTTGCCCTCGATTTCTTCAGGATCCAATCATCAGATCCCAACTTGGTGACTATGGGACCACCTCAGATGTATCTCCTTTCGAACAAAAAAAGAATTTTAAAAATCGGTCCACAATTGGCGGAGTAATCGCGTAACAAATATACAAAAACAAAAAAAAAAAACATACCGTCGAATTGATAACCTCCTCCTTTTTGAAGTCGGTTAAAAAATACGCATCGATATTCGAACTTTGTTGCCTATGTCCACTTATTTTGGGTATGGGTCCACTGTGCGTTGGGGTGTGTGGCGACCACTGCCCTGAATCTGTCGTCCCCTTCGATCAATATATTGATCGAAGGTCGTCCCTAATAAATATATCAGCGTACGGGGGCTGGAGGGAATGTCCACCTTCTGTCAGTCCATCTGCTAAAGGAGGAGCCGTCGATTCGTCATCTCCCTTTTCCTTTCCATATTAGCTTCCTCCTGTGATATTCGGTCGTTTTGCGTAACTTAAGCTTAACTAAACTACAGTTCTCCACAATGAATCAGTTTTAAGCGATGACTATAAGAAATATTAAATAATATACCAATAATTAACAATTTTCTTACGTTTTCAGAACATGAACTAGACTTAGATGACCTTAATTTCGAGCGGAAGCCATATAATGCATTCGAAGCATATTGCAGGAGTAAGGCTGCCAATATACTATTCGCCAAAGCTCTAGCCGATAAACTAAAGGTAAAATTACATAGGTAGACTAAGGCCCGTATTACAGAACGTTACTCAAGACTCAAGCTTAAATCTGGTTTTAACTAATGCTTGAGCATAGAGTGATGTTCTGTAATACGGGACTTAGATAAAAAGTTTGTCAAATTATGCAGAGAGCACTTTACAATTCACAAGTAAACTTATTTTATGAATATATGTCCCATGTATGTAACTTGTCGGCCATGCTGCGGGGCGAGACGGAGTGGGAAGCGGTCGCCTCCTTCTGCGAAGCAGTAATGCTCGCGAAGGAGGAGGCGCGCCGCGAGAGAGAGAGGACAGAGTCCTCCCTCCGCCCCACCCGCGGTGGTTGGCGCCCACGGCGACGGACGTCGCAAGACGATCTCCGGCCACCGTAGGCGCGGGCATGCGGGCGGCGAGTAAAGGGCAACTCGCCGCCCGACCATGGACCATGCCCGGGTCGACGGCGCGTTGTGTTCCACGCGCGCCTCAAAGAGCGTCAGCACGATGACGGGGCCCCGCCCAAGAGGGCCAAAGCCTGCCGGGGTCGCGGGACTTATCTCATTACCGTGACCCCGGAACACAAAGGGCTATTGAAGGACACCGTGGATTTTAATCAGTACAAGTCTGACAGTCCCTCCCGCCCTGCCCGGGGTGGGAGGACTCATTTGATGATTTTACCACGCAAAAAAAAAAAAAATGTATGTAACTTGTAACCCACTGAGAAGAAAACGAGCTCGGGGGGGGTATCACAACGTCTTAAAACCAGGCTTATTTCAGTGAGCGAACGAGATGGGGCTAGACGACTTGTATAGCTCTGTCTTACTTGCTTATATATGCTGTCACTTTCACTCACCGGAACAAGCCTGGTTTCAAGACGTTGTAATACCCCCCCCTGGACAATCAACTGAACCCTGATGGCCATGTCGTGTAACATTTTATAGCAACTTCTTGGTGTGCTGCTCGAATGTTTTGGCGCTTGATTGACATTACCGGGAAAGAAGGCACTGAGTAAACTTTTTTGGAATTGTCTATGAAAAATTTGAAAAAGCAAGATGGCGGCGTCAGCTACGCGCCAAAATATCCATGTTCAACAATACCGACATATTTATTCCAATGTTTCGCCTTGTTTATTACAGGAACACGACATAACAAACGTAACTACGTACAGCCTGCACCCGGGTGTCATACGCACAGAAATCAGCCGCCACTTCGACGAGGCGCTTGTCTATGGCACGTCGTTTCTATTCAACAACGTATTCGGTTGGCTCGGGTTCCTAAAATCTCCGCAGTGTGGCGCGCAGACTACCATCTATTGTACTGTGGATGATGCCTGTGCTGAAGAGAGCGGACTTTATTATAGGTAATTATCAACTTTTTTTTAGCTTTCCACCTTAAGGTTTCTGCAACTTCAGGACACACTGTAGAAAATTAAGGAACTTTAAACTAGTCAATGCTACACCATCGCGTCCTCCATGAGAGGAAACCTTTTTTTTTTACGTGTTAAAATCATCGAATGAGTCCTTCCACCCAGCCAGGTGAGCCAGGGCAGGGCAAGAGGGACTGTCAGATTTGTACTGACTAAAATTCACGGTGTCCTTGAATAGCCCTTTACGTTCCGGGGCCACGGTTACTAGGAGCAGTGTAAACTGCCCGATCAACTACAGGCGCGAGATGGCGACGAGGCGACCTGCGTCTGCCACTCGAAGAGGGTACCGTCTGTCAGTTAAGATTTGTAGTTAAGACGCACCGGGCAGTGCAGCCGGGGCAAGGCCTGCCAGGGAGCAGCAATTATGCAAGCCATAGTATATTTCTATGGGTCGAGGAAACCCCACCCCCGGCATACGGGCGGCAGTAGAGTCCGTGCCGTAACTAGCCTTTTATGCGCCCATTGCGCACCTTCTTAACGGCGCGGCGCCTTGGTCTGGCCAAATGTGGTCCTTGTCTGTGAATTTCTGTGTCCCTCCAGGGTTTACGCCCAATGCCGGGGCACCGTTGGCACACCCCTATTTTCGGCACTGAGTAAAAGACACCGTGTGGTTTTAATCTGATAAGTCTCGGGCGGAGGAAGTTCCCCAGAGTACGTAAAAAATTAGGAAATTTCTGTTTTTTTTTTTATGTCCTTTTCTATCCAAGTCTTCTATGATTTTCTTGATTACCACTTATTCAATAGTTAACGCATATTTTTGTGTGAATTAAAAGATACTTAACATATCTGACTTCTGTTTCAGTGACTGTGCGGTGACCAAGCCATCTAAGCAGTGCCAAGATGTCTCCCAAGCTGCCAAGCTATGGACCCTTACAATTCAGGCATTGAAACTTAACCTAGACAAATATAACCCTTTCGGTGACCAAAATCCTGCTGAAGACGCATTTTTATAGGATGGTGTTATTGTAATATTATTGTTCGATTTTAATAAGCAAGTAGGTAGGTAGGTTTATTGAATAAATAAAATATTGCATTCATGACTAGTTTTAATAACAAGTGTTTTTTTTTTTAATTCTAACATTTTTATGTTAATTTAAGTATTTCTGAAGGTGAAGTCCAAGGTTCCAAATAAGTTCCATATAATTCCATTAAGCTAGTTATAGTGCCATGCTGCGGGGCGAGACGGAGTGGGAAGCGGTCGCCTCCTTCTGCGAAGCAGTCATGCTCGCGAAGGAGGAGGCGGGCCGCGTGAGAGAGAGGACAATGTCCTCCCTCCGCCCCACCCGCGGTGGTAGACGCCCACGGCGACGGATGTCGCAAGACGATCTCCGGCCACCGTAGGCGCGGGCATGCGGGCGGCGAGTAAAGGGCAACTCGCAGCCCGACCATGGACCATGCCCGGGTCGACGGCGCGTTGTGTTCCACGCGCGCCTCAAAGAGCGTCAGCATAATGACGGGGCCCCCTCTCTAGAGGGTCAAAGCCTGCCGTCATGACAATTTTCGCTTTATTTTAGGGTCGCGTTTTACCCTTTGGGTACGGGACCCTAAAAAGATGTTCAGGAGTTTCTACCATGACGTCTTAAAGCGTGAGGGTTTCGCTAAGGGAACGAGATGGCGCTAGACGACTTGTATAGCTCTGTCTCTTTTTCCCACAGGACACCATGGTAAGTCACCAGTCCTCAGATAAAAGGTGTGTCGAGTTTATTAAATATATGTAATTTGGAGTCAGTTGCTATTCAGTCACAAATTGAAATTCAAATTGAGTGTCGAACGGGTTTTGTATAAAATAGTCAAGATAACTTTATTCGCTGAGTAATATCGAACAAGGCCATCATCTTCAAGGTGGAAATTATTTGTTAACACAGTTAAATTATGTTTAGCACGCTATTCTATTATAAATTTTAAAATAACTCGAGAACATGATAGGTATTTAAATTGAATGTTTCTTGGATTAAGAAAGGCAGGGGGGGGCAGTTGCCCCCCCCCCCCCCCCCGCCCCCTAGAGATCAAATGTGGCTATCCGCAAAGCGACCAAAGTGCGAGCAATTGACCTCCTTACCTATTAATAAATTCCGCATCGCATGACAAAACGTAAATAAATTCACAACGTTTAATCTATATTGTAGAAAGCATTGAAATATTCAGAATAATTTCAATAGGTAATCAGAATAATTCAGACCCCCTTAGTCATAAGCTGGCGACGCCCTTGAATTTTCACTTAACAAATACATTTTAGCAATACATATGGTACCTAAGTAGCTAGTTTTTTTTTTACTCTATTCCTATAATACTAAGCTGAATAGTTTGTTCGGTTGAATGCGCTAATTTCAGGAACTAAGTACTGGGCCGTATTGAAAAATTGTTTTAGTGTTGGATAGTCCCTTTATCAATATAAAACATCATGCTACGACCATTAGGAGCCAATAAACAGCTGGAACAGCTATTTTCCTATACAATAGGTGGTAAGCAATTCGCCTAGTTATAGGTAAGTAGTTATTTCCCAAACCAATGATGACAGACTATTTCATTTTTGGTGTCACTTCTTTAGTCATATTCAAGTATTTTTAACAATATTTTTGCCTTGAATCGCATTCCTGGGTGCCCTCGAAATAACAAATACCAAATTATTTCATTGCATTTATTTCTTTTAGAATAACTTGCGCAGATAGGTGGGAACCTACATTAATTAATTCAGCTATTATATAACACAGATCAATATACTGTTATGTATTTGGATTTGGCTATAGACACGTAAAATACTGCAAAATGTAATAAATAGGCTATGACACACTACAAGCGTCAACTGTACTATTATCAACATTCGGTATACCGTTGCAGAGCCACACTAACACAATATCATACACAAGCAATCACAATAACCATGATCGAAAGCTAATCAGATAATGTTATAATAACAACATTCATGTAAATGCTTCCAAATGTATATAAATAAACATTGTCTACTTAAAAATAACATATACAGTAAATAAAATATAATAGCACTTAAAAGATTTAACCCTTGGTTTTCCCCGATTAGTTCATAACTTATACACAGATGTGGAATTTAAACAACTCCAATGTATAGATTTTTAGAATGATTAAATTTACACAGTTCAACTGATTGAGATTTGAAGTTATTAACAGTTCTATGTGGATAGTAGTGAAACTGAAATATTTAATAAACTTTAGCATGTCAGTGGAGTCGCCAGTTCATAACATTAACTCCAGTGTTGACTTTCATTGTTTTCCTTTAATGTTTGATACATACACAATACAAGGTCCACACTGACATGCTATGGCAGGAAACAGATTCATCTGTTTGTCATTTTTGTGCTTGGATGGCACACTGTATATTTACACATGACATTGTATTCTCAAGAAATAAAAATATTTCAATAAAAACAAGTAACAATTTGATTCAACAATATTTGAAACACAGTTAAATAATATCTGTACAAGGTAAAACAATTTGACTAGGCATATAAAAATTTTCTTAACACTTCATAAGAAGCATTTATGATACCCCAACTTAAAAATGCACGGGAGATGTTTAGTAACGCTCCATGGTAGAAGTTTGTGAACTTTGAGCCTCGCTTGCGCAAAATGTATTTGAATTCATATACAATTGTTCTGTGAGGGCCACCAACTTCGCACTGCATTGCAATTTTAATAACGTTCAAAGGATAAAATAGTGTGCTAAGAAATGCACCAATAGAAGCTCCAGCCAAAAAGTTTTGGAGGCTTTGATAGAATACCTTCTCCTGCACCGGTAGTCTATCACGCACTTCATCACGAATTATGAAAAACATTGCATTGGAGGGACCATTTCTGAATAATATTGGTATTAATCCTCTATAGAATTCTTTGATACCATAATGTTTGGCAATATGACTGGCTGCATCTGCTGTATTCTTGAACTCTTTGTGGTACTTTGGATGTATAAGTAATGTTTGCAATCTCTCAAAGGGCATTAGTGTCGCCTCAAAAGCTCCGGCTACCATTCCTGCACATGTTTTTGCTATATAAGGGTTGACTTGTCTTTCTAACAGTGGATGTAGGCTTTCATCATACACTCCAAACATTAAGGACATGGACAGTGATCTCTGCATCAGTGGAGGCAGCATGCCACGGTAGAGGAAAGCCAGACCTTCCTTCTGCAGCTGGTGTAACGCAAATGTTGTTTCAACTCCATGCATCATCTGGAACATGAATCATAAACACTGCTGTAGTAACCATGTTTGTATATTTGATTTACACATAAAAGTAATGCTTCTTTTTTCTTCTGATAAAACATTAATTTTTTTAATGAAGTATTAAAAAAGGATAAAATATTGTGATCAGTGTTATTTAGTTCTTTGTTAAAATTATAAGCCTAAATGCCTATGTAATGAATTTTGATAAGATAAACCTTATCACCCAAATGATAAGACATGCCCCCTGAAGGTTTTTGAGTGATCAGTCTTAAATTTTCTTTTCTTAGAGGTTAAAGTGTATTTTGCATTTGATGTGCATAGCTACTGCAATATTTTTAACAAAGATCAATTGAGATATTAGTAACAACAAAACTTATTAGCATTAGGACAGATTATTATGGACAAAAGATTTATAGGTTGTTTGACACAAATAATATTTTTATAATATGATTAATGCTGTGATTGTTTACTTTTGTTATGTATGAAAATAAGTAGGTATAGACTGAGTGAGTTATTTATTTACCTGTCTAAATATGAGCTTATTCAATGGATAGCTGATGAGTATATTGCAGAATGCAGACCCTCCACCACATGCAAACTCTTTCCAGTGCTGTGGCAGGCGCGCGCGCACGACGGGCACGGCCACGCTTCCATCCCCGAGGCACGCGCTCTCCAGGAGATGCCCTTCAGACATTTCCTGCTCTTTGACTTCACATGACATTATTTTTTTTCTTCCATGATCTGAAAATAACAACACGTCATTTCACTAACACTCTTTTTCATCAAATACGTCTATCAAGTAAACCATTATCAGTACTAATAGATGGATTCTAGTGATAAAGATTGAGAACATGAGTTGTGCAAAATAAACAACTTCAATTCACCTACCTCTAGTACACAAGATATAAAAACGAATATAGGCAATTTAGTTACTTAATGATCGAATACCTTACCTTTCACGAACTACAATTAATTAATAAATTATATAAATTGTTACGTGTGAGATGAAGAGCTAATGGCTTCATCCTAATTTCTTTAAACACAGCATCTACACTTGTTGTTTATTAAAACACAATTATTTTAGTGTTAATTGAGTAGTAAGTGAAAGTTTGAATATTGCTTATTTTTATTAATAAAAATATTTTTCAATGAACATCCTGACCATATGCAACTTGACAGGTGAAGTTGAGTGGTGTGACACAGTGTGACAGGGGCATGGGGAGAGACAATTGACAACTTTGACATTACCTACCAGACATTACCTCATTCTGCAAAAAGTGGAAAATTCATTGTTTGCACTGCAATCATCATCATCAGCCTATTAATGTTCCCACTGCTGGGACATAGGCCTTCTCTCTGTGAAAGGGACAGCACTGCACTGCTTCGAATTCATTTTTACTAACTACAGGAGGATAATATATCATATAGCAAAATGTAGCACCGTGCTTTTTATTTATACGTATCAATAGCAAACGCTATTGTGGCTCTCACTGATTGCTATTTGCTATAAATCGCACACTCGTTATGACTCTGTCCGTCACGTGTCGCTTGTCATAAATCGCAATCACAACTTTAGCAAAATAGCAAACTAGCAGTCTAGCACGCAGCAAGTAGCAGTTAGCAACGTAGCACTTAGAAGACGGGGTGCGGCGGGCTACCTAGTGAACCTACGCATATAAAATAGCAAAAGTTATTGCCATATAGCAACTTTCAACAATACTAAATAGCTGACCCGGCAAACTTCGTACCGCCTCAGAAACATTTTTTTTATCCTATACTAGCTTCCGCCCGCGACTCCGTCCGCGCGGATGTCGGTCTTCGCGTGGATGGTTTATTTCTCCATTTTGAGTAACTCTGACAATGACATCTTATAAATATCTATTGGACACAAATATGGCTAAGCCTATAATAATTAAGGAGATCCCTCTATTGAGCTACTGCTGTTGAGCTCGCGTTCTGTATTAAGTATTTTTTTCATAGTAATTCCGACCTTATATTTACAAATAACTGATCGGAACAGTAATCAAAAAGGTCGCGCTGAAAAGCACGGTTTAAAATTACACGCATACAATATTAATTCCAAGTGTGCCAAATACCTGAATGATATTGCATAATGATATAAAATTTTTATATGCATAATGTTGACTTAGTATGGCTTAGCAGGTTTCACAAACTTACGCCATTAAATTCTTCTCTGTACCTAATTAGGCAGATTAAGGGAAAAAGTCACATGCAATGAAGTTTTCCTTCACCGAAAGGCAATTGGTCTGATAAACAGGTTATCCTTTTGACATATTATTACCCATATCGACCATTACCGATCACGCGTGATAATATTTAATGTACGCGCTAGTCGGGTAAAAAGTTTTCAGTATGACAACACTCCCCATTTGTGACGTCAACAGTCTCTATCTCATGTGGCTACGCCAAAGAACAATCTAGGGTTTCTTTATCTAAGACGAGTTCTATATTTTTTCTCTTTCTACGATCACGAGTTCTATACTTTTTCTCTTTCTATGATCACGAGTTCTATACTTTTCTCTTTCTATGATCACGAGTTCTATACTTTTTCTCTTTCTACGGAACCGTGCCCTATTTTTTTTATAAAGAGAGGCACTCCAAGGCACTCAGCAACGGCAACGGCAGCAACGCGTTTTTTCACATTACCAACATTTAGATAGTTATTGATTTAAAGTTTAGTACAATTATAAAATGAGATAGTTTTAATATTCTGTAACGTATTTTAATTACTCATATTTTTAAAGAAAAAAAAGTACACAAAACTTCAATGATGTTTCCCGAAAAACGAGGAGGTGTATTGTTCGTGTCTATGTAGTCTGTGGTCTGCTGTTGTGTCAAAGTCGTCAAAGTGTCAAATCAACTGAAATAAAAACAGTGAGGTGCTCATCATAATTCCGCATTTCCGCAGTTTTCATAGTGATACAGTAGCCAGTAGGACAACATCAGATATAGTTGAAATAATAAAATGGCAGCGGTACTTAAAAAGAGAGCATTGGCAGAATACAATAAATCCTTTCAAGTGAGTTTCTAACCTTAGCTTGCGGTACACTCACTTCTGAATTGTTCAGATTATCTGTTCAATTACCGTTTCATTTTCAGGACGGTCCACCTACGAAAAAGCTGCACCTTGTAAAGAAGCCCCTGATAGGTAGTTCAGCGGCCGCGTTTGTTGGGCTGTTAGAAAAATGCAAGTCTAGTGACGAGGCACTGCAGCTCTTACTGCGTATCTCAGATTGCCTTCAGTTCCAAGAATCCGACGTAGAAGAAGCTATAAAGAAACTATCAGAACACTTCCAGTCTGAAGAGGAAGCCGTGGTGCGAGTGAAAATACTGTGGTTGTTTTGTGACATTGGCCTGGAGTGTCCTGGAGCTAACCTGAGCAATCTGATTGATGAAACAGCCCACCTAATTAAAAATGAAACTTCCCACAAGGTAAGATTTGCCATAACGTCCTTATCTTTGATGGAACTTAAAACTTAGTCATCTTTTATACCTCCGGATAGTGATTGTAAATCAATTAAGTGTTTTTATTTTTGAACCTACATTTAAAGAATCAAAGAGATATCACAAATAGCTGTTTAATATTGTAAATCAACTTACAGGTAATAGCGCAAGGCATAGCAACTCTACTAAAACTTGGTGCTAAACTGAGTGATGATAAAATCCTCATGATGCGCCTGGTAGCGGTAGCCAAGGATAACCTGAAGGATACCAGCCATCAGGTGAAGTGTCGGTGTTTGCAGCTCATCAGTGAACTGTATCCCATACACCCTGAGTCGGAGAGGACCACGGAGATGGCCACTGAAGCTGATGCCATTGTCAAATTGCTAGGGGACTATTCTCATGCTGAGGTGAGTGAATATTTTTGACATTTTCATTTATAAAAAAACAGGTAGTATATTGTACCTAAGTACAATATAATACTAAAACCTTTTTTAACTACAATGCTTTTTAAAACCTATTAATAAGTACTGTCAAACTTTTGTAAACGCCACTGGGAAGTTTTCTTCCCAAAAACATAATTTAAAAAAAAATAAAAGTCTGCCTAGCAACTTACAAAAAGAACTGAATTCTACATATCAGTAAAAATGTATGGCTTGGCTGTTTCGTTGCTTCAGAAACTAAATATTTGCATCACCTTCATGACGGTAGCGAAACGGCGAAGCCATACATCTTTACTGATATGTAGAATTTGTGAAGTTAGGGTCGGTAGAGTTAGGCCGATTCAGAAGTTTGGCTTAACATGAGATCTGAAATCTTTTTCACAGGCCAAACATTATCCGTCGTATCACAAAAACTTTTAAACAACTGTTGGACACTTGTCTAAAAAAATGTCCAATTATGACGTTGAAATAAGGTCCGTTTTGCAGTCACACTTTTTTTAGACAAGTGTTCAACAGATGTTTAAGTTTTTGTAGTAAGGCTGTATGTGGTCATCTTGGCAACATTTTACATGAAAGGACATTGCCACGGGGCAGGTCCCCCTTTTGGGTATCGTGTGCCTGATTGGAATAATAACCTAAAATTATTATTCATTTTTTTGTGTGAATATTATTTTTTATACAATTTCTTTCACCCTGGGAATAAAGTTAGAATTAATTAACAGTTAAACATTTCGTCGACATCCGTTTATTATGTATACAAAAAAAAGTTGCCAGAAATCAAATACCTATCGAAAACTATACTAATCAATGGAGTAATCGATTTCAAAACAAACGATAGAAACAATTAAAAAAAAAACATTTTTAATCATTACAAGTAGCTAGTTTACGTCTCAACATTTAAATATAGGTCTTCACGTTTGATAACTTCAAAGCTACTGTTTTAGCATTATGTTTTCTCGACAATGAATTAGAATGGTGTTAACCCTGTCTTTTCAAAGGTACGTATTATTGTAATATAATGTTATATCTGAAATGCACAAAGACAGGTGTAGGCAGAGTATGAGTTTAATTATGTAAAATATTGTTAATGACGAAAACTATTGGATTTAAACTGCGTATAGTCCACAGTTTAGTCTATGCGAGTAATAGCGGTGGATCGATGAGAACAATAGGTTTTTTTTCATAATAAGTCTCATTGTTGATTATATGTTTATAAAAACGATTTACTCAAAAATAAAGCCTTACATGTTTTGGAATAACGCCGTATTAACAAACCAGTTTTAATCGATAAATCGGTAAAAAATAATGAAATCGATTTAGTTATGATTAAAAATAATTGATCTGGCAACATTTACTTGTACATGTCATGTCAGTGTCACAGCACTGTGTGAAAAAAAAGATTTTTTTGAGGGAAAGCGCGGGAACCCCGAATTGGATAGGCGCCTTTTTTTTAAATATTTTATTTAACTTGGACCAATTACTTAATTTACTACTTTTTCTCAACTTTTTCGTCATGGGAAAACGGAAAAAGAAAAAGACGAAGGAAGATACGGGAGGAGATAGTACATGGGCTGATGAAAATGATACTTCTGAGGAGTCAAGTGAAAATGAAGATTTTAATGATGAAAGGAAGTATAAACCATATTATATTTCAGATTATAACAGAAGATATCCGGAAGACTCTATTCTAACTGATTATATAGTATTCGTAGAATCCAGTGATGAGAAAAGATCTATAGGTACGCGGGACATGATGTCTCTGTCGACTCAATTCAAAAGATTTAATAAGGGCATAAAGTTTCTACAGACTATTAATAAATATAAAATAGGTGTGCATTTCGAGAAACCCACTTTAGCGAATGCTTTTTTAAACAATAAAACTTTTCTGAACGATTATTATCTTAAAGCGTCGATCCCAGCAGCAGGTACAGAGGTGACAGGGGTCATTACTAATGTCCCCACGAACATATCTAATTTCAAGATTTACAAGCTAGTATCTACCTATAGAAAAATAATATGTGTTAAACGCATAATGAAAAAAATACGATCTGACACAGGAAGCAGCAGCTTGCAGCCGACAGGGACAGTAGCAATCACGTTCGCGTCGAATGCGCTGCCCGACTACATAGACCTGAATGGATGGCGATTTGCTGTCAAACAATATATTCCACCTGTGAAACAATGTTACAACTGTCTCAGGTATGGCCACCTTGCTAAATATTGTAAAAATTCTGTGAAATGCTCCATATGCAGTGGAAATCACACATACAAAGACTGCAGTACTCCAGTTGAAAAGGCTGTATGCACACATTGTAAAGGAAATCATATAAGCATCTCTGGTCAATGTCCAATTAAAAAACAGAAAATAAAAGAAAATCAAGCAGCACTTAACAAAGGTATTTTTGCTGATCTATTTAACAAAGACAATTTTCCTGAACTTAAGAAAAAGAACTCAACAGATGTTTTATTGTCACTATTGAATAGTGATGATATCTTAAATATTATTTTAAATTCTATCACTAAAATAATTACCCTTAATAAAGCTCAAGAAAAAACAATATCTTCCCAGCTAATAAAAGATGTTCTCATAGATACAGTTAAAGCAAAATAATTTTTTATTTTTTATGGACCAGTTAAATGTACTTCAATGGAATGCACAGAGTTTAATTAGTAATCGTTTCTTATTTACACAGTTTCTGTATGAGAATAATATACACATTGCTCTTGTCTGTGAAACTTGGCTCAAGTCACAACACAACTTTAGGATAATAGGATATAATATTATAAGACTTGACTCAGGTAATGATCACAATGGTGTAGCTATACTTCTACATAATAAGATTCATTTTCGTATTATTGATACCTTTTCTGATGATTCTATTCAAAATATTGCAGTTCAAATTACTTATGGTAATAAACAGTTAACATTAGCCAGTGTTTACAGTCCTCCTAACCCACCAATTAATTTTACTAAATCTAAATTAGATAAATTAATCCAAAGTCTTCCAGAGCCTGTATTAATTGCAGGTGACTTCAATGCACATAACACCATGTGGGGGTGCTCTGCATCAGATTCACGAGGCTCTAATATTCTTGCAAGTATTGATGATAATAATCTTGTTATCTTGAATGATGGTCAGATGACTACTGTAGGTTCTTACAGATGGAAGCAAAGTGCACTTGATCTCACTTTAGTATCTCCTTCATTAGCTTCAGCATGCAATTGGCAAGTGTATGACGATGACTCTCTTGGGAGTTATCACTTTCCTGTAATCACAAATATCACAGTTTTTAATGACAGCTTCCAAGAAACAACATCCACAAATAAAATTAATTTAAAACTAGTTGACTGGTCTAAATATAATATTACAATAGCTTTTCTTATGGATACTTATAATTTCAATTACTCTAATCCCTTGCAATGCTATACTGATTTAGTAAAATTAATTAAACAAGCTATGCATATGTCTCTCCCTTATAATCAGGTTTTCAACAATCAATCTTCACAGACAATTACCAGATTTAATAGAAGACCACCTTTGCCTTGGTGGAATAGTAAATGTAGTGAAGCTGTTTTAAATTGTAAGAATGCTTATTTGACCTTTAAAGCTGATCCTTCAGAATCAAATTATATAAAATTTAAAAGGTTACAGGCTGTTAAAAAAATCATTTTAAAAACTGAAAGACAGCTTAGCTGGAAACATTTATGTGAATCTTTTAATCGCTCTACACCAATATCTAGAATTTGGTATTATATGAAAAAATTTAATAAAACATTTATACACAATAATACATCTGTCATTGACTCGAGTTGGGCTAATGAATTTTTATCAAAATACACTCCAGACACAGTTGAATCACTGCTGAGTTCCCATTCATGTAGTGATACAACTGTCTTTGATTATCTTTGTAGGCCTTTTACTTTAAATGAATTTAATTCTGCTATTAATTCTAGAAATGATACAACATGTGGCTTAGATTCTATTCCATATAAAGCTCTTAAACATATGAATTCTACATGTAGAGAAATTACATTGAACATTTTTAACAGCCTATGGTCCTCATCCCTTATTCCAGATGATTGGAAAGTTGATTGTTTAGTGCCTATTTTGAAACCTGGTAAAAAGTCACACAAAGCAGATTCTTACAGACCAATTGCTCTTACTTCTTGTATGAGTAAAATATTTGAGCAACTTATAAAGAGTAGGCTAGAATTTTATATAGAAAGCAATTGTCTTTTACCATCAAATCAATTTGGTTTTAGGCGCGGAAAGTCTTCAAGGGAAAGTATTACTCACCTTCAATTGGATATTTTTAATTCTATTAAGAAAAATAATGTTTTGATTGGTGTATTTTTTGATATTGTAGGTGCATTCAATAATGTTAATCATCACATTTTGTCTGTAGAACTGAGGTCTCTCGGTATTCCTGAAAAAATAGTTCAATGGGTGTTCAATTTCTTACATGGCAGAAAAGTATTTGTTAAAGTTAATAATAACACCACAATTTTAGGTCCAAGACTTAGTTTTAAGGGTGTATGTCAAGGAGGGATATTAAGTCCTCTTATTTTTATTTTATACATTCATAAATTAAATATTATTTTAGGATCTAAAGTATCCAATTTACAATATGCAGATGATTTAGTAATTTATGCTTCCGGGTCTAACATAAGAGATTTAGTGTCAACTTTAAATGAATCATTGGGAAAACTCCATTCATATTTTTCATATTTAAATTTAGATATCAGCACAGAGAAGAGCAAAGTTGTTGTTTTTAACAAAATCCGTCCATTTAATGTAAGATTACTCTATGATAACTCTATTTTACGTATTGAAAGTTGTGTGAAGTTCTTAGGCATAATTTTTACAAATAATCTATCTTGGACTAAGTATGTCAATTCCATTGCAGACAGAGCTTCTAGGGCATTTAATGCTTTAAAGGCTCTGGCTGGTACAAGTTGGGGAGCTGATCCAAAAATTCTTTTGATGCTATATAAATCAATAGTAAGGAGTCACTTTGAATATGGCTTCCTTTGTTTTGCTTCAAATAAAAGATTAGTGGACAAGTTAGATGTTATTCAGAACAAAAATTTGAGGCTCATTACTGGGGCTATGAGAACAACTCCTATTGTTTCTTTACAGGCTGAATGCCTTATACCTCCTCTTATATTAAGATTTAAATACCTCAAATTCAGATTTCTATTTAATATTATTTCTTTGTCAAATCATCCCCTCTTTCGGAAAATGTTGTCATATTATAATAGCCTTTTACCTATTAGTGAATCCGCTCCATATATACTTCATAATTTTTCTGAAATTATACAATATGATCAGCAATATACTATCCACAAATCAATTAATACTTTGCCTTGTTATAATGGTGCTTATGACAGTAAATTTGGTAACATGTGCATCAATATTGACGAAACTCTGAGTAGTAAAGAGGAAGTATATGAGCTACTATCCAGATATTCTGAATTTCGCCACATATACACTGATGGATCAAAAAAAAGAGACAAAGTATCTTGCGCATTCTACGTACCACATCTTAAATTTGGTCGTGGTTTTCCACTTCCTACACCAGCTAGCATATACACTGCAGAATGCTATGCAATTGTGGCTGCACTTCATTTTATTGTGGAAAATCCAGCTGTATCATTGAAGTGGTTGTTGATCTCGGACAGCATGAGTGTTCTGAAGGCATTACAGTTTAGAACTTTAGACGCTAAAACTTCTTTCATTATTTATGAAATCAAGAATTTATGGTGGAAATTACATGAAGAGAATATTGAAATTAAATTCTTGTGGACTCCTTCACATATCGGTGTCACAGGAAACGAAAGTGTCGATTTCTTGGCCAAAATTATCGTTGATACTGACATTGACAGTTTATGTTTATCTGAAGTTGCCATACCTTACACAAATTTTTATTCAATACTAAGAAAGAAATTAAAAGAAGAATGGAAGTCTTATTGGGCAAGTATTTTGGAAGGTGGAAAAGGCATATGGTATGCATCAATAAATCCAGAAATCTTATCAACTCCCTGGTTTTCTCGTAACAAGGACTTCATCAACAGAAAATTTTATTCCACAATATGCCGACTCAGATTTGGACATTATCGTTTAAATGCACATCTCGCACGAATGAAAATTATCTCATCACCATCTTGCAATCATTGTAACTCTGAGTGTGACCAAACCGCAGAACACATAATTTTCACTTGCCCTGCTTTTACAATAGAAAGATTACTGTTGATTGAAGATTTAATTAATATTTATGGAGAATCTGAGAGTGTCCCGCGTGCCCTCAATGATATTTTACGGAATACTAACACCTACATACCCTTATATAAATATATATTAAGAAGTGCTATAGAAAGGAGATGTTTCATTCTGGGCCCAGTCTATGTACACCACATCAATAAATAGGGAAAAAATAGGAGAGTTTCACAAAAATACTATAAAACTGATTTGAAGACGGGTTTAGCTGTTAAAAAATGATAATCAGGAAAGTTTTTTAATAAGTTAACCCTGTCTTTAGGGCAGCCATGACAGTTATGTTTGACATTTGACATGACGTTTGTCGACTTTGACGTTTCTGGCACCCGAGTCTCTGTTTATGTCATTGAGATGAAGTTATATGGAGATGCCCCGATGTTCTATACATACATTTTGCTTATACAAATATGAGTCAAACATGAGACAGAGAGTGAAATATTGGTTTGTCTCTTTCCTTCTAATGCAGTAATCATATTTGACAAAAGAGACAACAATATTTCGGTTGTTGCTCAAAATGGAATATTTTGTTGGGATATTTCCCACAGTTACAGAAACGTGCCCATTTCGCCATTTTATGTGCCAAGTTTCGTGGTAGTTCTGCTGTCAAACAGTTGTTTACTTTTTGTTGAATTTAGATTTTTGAGTAAATTACGGAGTGTTTTCTTTTAAAAGTGCGTGTTACCATTAAGAAACAGTAATTCAACATGCCTGGATGTTCCATTGTGTCTTGTCATGCCAGGAAAAAGAAAAATCAGCCTGAATTGACTTTTTACAGGTTAGTAACACGTTTTCATGCAAAACTACATGAAATAGAACAATTTCGGTAAAGAAATCGCTATGTGACCTTGTTTTCATGGTTAGAGTATTATAATATTTGGGTTTATTTCCGTCCTACAGATAATATTTTTCATTTCTTATTTTCGTTTGTTTGTTTACAATAATAATAGTGTTGTACCGTTGCTGTAATAGTTCCCGATACTAGTCCTTCGTTACACTGAAACTGTTACCAAATGATATATTGATAAAAAAATACTAATCATTTATAGGTTTCCCGAAAATGAAAGATTGAAGAAAAAATGGTTGGACTCTATCAGTGACGAAAAAATTTGTTCTCGAAGTAAAGACTGGCTTATGTGTTCACTTCACTTTGTAGAAAAATGTTTTAACAGAACACTTGATGTTATTAGGTTACATGAGTACTCTGTACCTACAATATTTTCGGTAAGTGTGTATTAAAATGATTGTTAAATAACAGCCTGGTTTTTTAGCCTAAGTTATATGGATAGTAATGCATATTTCATTTTTTTTTTCAGACATCCAACAAAAAACAACTTCCAGAGTCATTTGTATTCTGTGAAACAAGCAACACTCAAGAATCTGATGTTTCTTGTACATCTACTGTAATAAAGCAACCATCTTCCGTAATAGATGAACCATCTAGTGTAATGGAGGCACCATTGCAGTTGACCCATCAATTTGTGGGAACAGTGCACAAAGAGGTATGTAGATGTTGAATTTTTAACCGTTTTCTGACAAACAGACGGCAGCACATCAAGCGCCGCAATCTGTCAAAGACTTGTCAACTGTCACTTGAAAAGAACTTTTAGCAATAAAATGCAATATGCAAATTATTTTTTAACGGTGCATTGTTAAGTTATTGGTTAATAGTGCTGATACATTCGGCATGTTCGTGAAAAGGCGCTGTCAGATGGGACTGATCATCTCTTAGCTGCCACGGTCTATTTTAATTTTTCATTATTATTATTTTTTAATATTAGCTGTACACTTAACTTGCTACGTTGAGTGTTAAAAGAGTGTCCATGGAGTTTCTTGTCCGTTCTTTTCCATAGAGATCTTCGCTCTGGAATGGGCACCTACGGTACTTTCACAGTTATTATGTCTTGTGACTAGAACTGTAGCACCATAACAATTTTGTACTGATTTATTTTTATGTCTTTTGACCATTCAAAAGTGCCTGTAATTATTGGCCTAGTTGAAATAAATTTGATTTGATTTAACTATTTATCTTTTCTATTACAGGTTTTAAAAACTGGAAAAATTAAAGCCTTTAAAGAAAAATACGTCAATCAACAGAAAACAATTAAACGCCTCAATGAAATAATACGAAGGAAAAAAAAATAGCTGATTTGAAGGCTGTTGTGATAGAAGACTTGACGGGACCAAAAGACTTTTTAAAAAGACAAATTAACAAGTCCAAAGGTTTACCTGTACAATCCGAATTAATCGTCAATTTTTTAAATTAACGCTAACACATAAATATATGTATAATATTTAATTACAAGCAATAGCGCAAATGTGAAAATTTTCATTTTTTTTACGTAACTACATGGATTATTATTTAATCATGGTATCTAGTCGTAATACTATTATGTAATCCTAAAAGTACTAGGGATACTAGTATCCATACTCGTTACAGTAACACTATGTTTCTTGATTGGCACAACCCTAGCATTGGCCGCCATTTTATGTGCCATGCGAACTTGTAGGTATCCACGTTTTTGGTGTAGGTATTTCCAGTCCATAGGATTATAATGTCTATGGTTTATGTTTGCTTTGATTGAGCCCCATTTTGAGCTTGAGTTGGATACTTTTCGGAATTTTTAGTGATTGTTTTAGTTTTAAAAATAAATAAAAAAATAAAATAAAATACTCTTTAATTCGGACATGTAACATCCATAGTGGGTTAGTAAACAATTAAGAATCTTATAAATATGTTAGTAATGATAAAACAACCAAAAAATAAAAATAAATTAATTAAATCAAAACAAAATTGATGCAAATTACATTAAATCAAATCAAAATTAAATCAAAATTAAAATTAATTAAGTCAAAATTTAAAACTCAAATTAAATTAAAATCAAATCAAAATCAAACCAAGTTAAAATTACTTAAATCAAAATTAAATTGAAATTATAAAATTAGATCAAAATTACATTAAATTAAAATCAAAATTAAATTAAACCAAAATTAAAATAAATTAAATTAAAATTAAATTAAATGTTACTATTTTGTGACCAGCTGGCTAGGAGGGATACATCTTCTTATAAGGTCACAAATTATGGGAGAATCGTACCTCCCTGCTATGATGTTCATAATTGAGTTGGAGCTCCCCCGCAGTAGTAATCTGGGTCGCAGTTTTGCGACCCAGATTACTACTACGGACTGATTGATTGCTTACCTGTTGACCCCGGCTTTGTTATATGGTTTTTGATTCGCCTGTGATTCGGATTTCGTCATGTTATTTTACAAGAACGAGTTAGTTTCAGGTATGTCCTATACTTGTATTTTGTTTTAATGCTTTTACTATGCGAGTTATTTTTCCCTTGTGTTATATTCTAACAGATTTTACTCATTCTTATTCCAGTTTATTGACAATGGCATAGCTACAATGCACGTCATAATAAATGAAAATGACCAGTCTTACGCTGCCGATGATATGGGTCCCGAAATAATTTCTATCATCGAGCGAAATCTTGGCCATCTGGTAAGAAACATTTATCTAATCTAAATACTGTTTAACCAAACGGATTGATAAACACTGTATAACCTCTTTTTCATTTATTGTTTTAGATTAATGAAAATGAAATAATGTGCTCACAGTGCTTTGGAGTCATAATGTGTGTAAGATGTCAAATAATAGTGCACATGGAAATCATGAACTTAGCATTGTCATGATAGCAATGTCTGTGTCCGGTGTAGGATGTCATTATTTAGGAAGCGTACTCATTCCATTGCGGAGGGTGCAGAAAGACAATTTATAGCTGCAACAATTGCTCCAAGAGAGGTAAGTACCCCTCTTTTATTCATATGGATGGGGTAGGCACAAATGCAATGTTTCATAATTATGATGCAAGACAATGTCATTGCTAGTAGAAAAAGAACTGATACTATATCATTTCTGGGAATGTGCATATATAACAATAATTATATGACATAAAACATTGCCTAGGGCCCTAGGACAAGTCTATAAAAGTGATATTAAAATACTCTTACATAAATCTTGATAAGTTTATATTTATTATAAATGTTGTTATTTAAATAAATCTCGTTTTTTTGTTTTAGATACCTGAAGGTGGCTTATTATGTTTTAATTGTTGGACTCATACTCAGCGTACAATCCTCTACTAATAAGAGGTAGAATAAAATCAAGTCATAGCTCAGGACGAACCTATTATAATATATATTGTTGGCAAGGGAAGGATCAGGTTGGGATGATAATATAATTAGTTATTATTGTAGTTGCATCTCTGGACGACGGACAATGGGTTGCTGTGCTCACATAATGACCATCATGTGGTATTTTGGGTTGGGCCCGGCACCAAGAAAACATAGAAGCACCAGCGTCATTCCTGGATGGAATATTAATAAGGGATGATGTGGATGATGAATAAATCATAAGTCTCAACAAGTTGTTTTATTTAAATGTATACCCTTAATGTCACTACATAGTATAAAGTCGATTCCTGCTGTCTGTCCCTGTTTGCTTAGATCTTTAAAATCATGCAATGGATTTTTATGAGGTTTTTTAAATAGATAGAGTGATAAAAGAGGAAGGATAACATGCATAATATAGTAAAGATTGTACCCGTGCGGAGCCGGGTGGGTCGCTAGTAATAGATGTAAAATAACAAAACTTGTTTCATATATTGTAAGTGCTCAGTTGGATTGGGTGTGGAATCTTTCACAGAATGGAGGTCTATGTCCTAGCAGAAGTATCAGCTTATAATGTTCCCAACACAGCTGATGCTAAAGTAGACATTTATTGTCTTCTTCCTAGCTATTACTGTGTCATGTTAACTAGGTACTATAACAATAACTTGAAGTTGTTAGGTACTACACATGTCACTGCTCCTCCTCGCGTCGTATTCTTCATTGCTGAGGGACGTGATTCCCCCGATGTGAAGTTACTTTCAGCTTGAAGATGCTTCGCCATCTGTTTCTGTCCTTGGCAGAATGAAGAGCATCGTGAAGTTTCGTTTCTTGGCATTGAGATATAGGATAGATGATATAAGTGTCGCCGGTTACTATTCTATTATTTTTATTAAAACCTAAGATATTCGAGATCAATCATTGTTTTCTGCGATCTCTTTAGCCCAGCTTACACCTACATAACATAAACATCAATCATATGTCAATGTCATTGTCAAAATGCCCTTTCGCTTATTACTGTCAGATCCACCATGTTTGATTTTTTGTCGAGTGTTGTTATCCTTGACAAAGTTAATTGAAAAGCACAATTCAACGAAGTGAAATTAAAGAAAATTAACAATTAAAAACGGTTTATGTATTAAAAAGCTATTTTTACATATGGTGTACATAGACTGGGCCCAGGCTCCATACATTTTTGGACCATCTCCTTTGATTATTTTCTATAACTACGGATACGACAAACAAAAATACTTATAATGGAAAAATATTGGATATGACGATATGACTGATAAGAGACATGGCTTCTAAGCCTTTAGACTTTGAATAAATTAGACATGGCTTTGTCCTTATTTGGAAGAAACAAAACAGACATGGCGTTGGCCTTTTGAAATTGGACAAATCAGACTTGGCTTAGATCTTCAAAAATACAAGGAAAATTCATTGGAAAATTCAAACAAGACTAGGCTGTATGGCTCTGTTCCTTTGCCTGCCTTTTGGCGAATTTTATAAACAACAACAACACAGCACTGTTTTGTTTTTGTAATCGTTATTTTCGTTTGTGATTCTATTTGTTTAAATACGGAGTTTTGAATTCCGTATTTACATAGTTATTAGCTGTCCTCTGTGAGATATTTGAATCTAAGTGCTATTTTTGGTGAGATATTGGACTCCCGAACAGTTTTCTGTCAGAACCATATCTACCCCAGCCAGAAGTCGGGCACACCATCTGCTTTCCCGACGCTGTATTAACTGTTCGATTTTATTAGCACCTAACTTACGCCGGTATACAGTTGAGGAGTTGAACAAGCAAATGACAGTTCTTCTACGAACTTGAACAATGCCTACCTGTAAGTTTGTGTGCATATAATTATTATCATAACAATATTTATTGTGGACAATAGTGCCTAAATGCATTCTGCAAAACTCAAACTCGAGAGTTTATTTTATGTATGTACAAGTTTAAGCAGTTATAAATGTAGAAGAGTAATGATTTTATGATCTTTTCCAGGTAACATCGGATGATATCCTGTGTATTGAATGTTATTTACTGTTGCAAGAAAGGATGTTATCAAATATAACTGGACCCCACGAGGATATGTCACCTACATAATTATAGTCACTTGAACGTTTGCTATGGATGTGGTGTCTCTATTGCAAATCGGAGAACCCATACAGTTGAGTTAGACTGCCCACAACATAGCATGATTTTAAGATGGACTCTAGCACACCTGGTCAGTATTGTTTTAATAACATTCCATATCATCCTATCGCCTCTAATCCCCAATCGTGGTGATATTTAAGCAGAGGTGTACCTAACAGTACACATACATTTTGTCAGTTATATTTATGTCTCAAGTAATAGGGGTGAGACCATTGCTCTCAACCGGGCACACCCCAGTCTGGCAGACTCCTGGCTTCTCAGGAATTCTTAATGGAAAAACCCAGCAATCCAACCTGGGAAACAAACTTGAGACTCATGCTCTGCAATTGTGCTTTACATTTACTCAATATGTTTAAGACAAACTCCCACTATGTTTCTTTCTAATTGATAGTATTTTTATTCACATGCTTGCACAAAAACAATAACATAGGGTTTGGTGCTTATTGTGACGTTCACTAAAACTGACTTTTTCATTTTAGGTTCCATATTTACAAAGAGTGCATTCCTTGCTGGTTAGCAGCAACTCGGGAAACACGTCGATTGGAGGTTCAAGATACAAACAGACCTGACAGCGTCATGGATGCAATTTCACCTTCATTAGAAGACGGCGGGATACCTGAGCCACCTCCAATGCCAGTTTCAACACCCCAACCACAACAAGCACTATGACTACAATCTAAAGTTAACTCACAAAAGTATAAATGTGTTGCTGCAGCTTCTCGTCACTGCATGTTTGTAGAATTTAAAAATAATAATTGTCTTTTAGTGCCTGTGACTATCCAGGAATTGTTGTTATTGCCGTACCACATATAATATATACCTTTAAATGCTAGAATCTGTCATCAACATTTACATAGTAATTAGTGGGATGAACTGACTGCCATTTTAAATGACTTTCTATGGGCTTTCAAGTCGATGATATATTTTCCATGCTGGAAAGAGCTTCTCGAAGAACAATCTTTGGATGAAATATTTTATGAAGAATAAATAGTTTATTCAAGTTTTATTTGTTTTATTTCCCTTGGTATACATACCTACAGGTACTATTACTAAAATAAAAATAACTATCAGTAACATATAAGTCATTAATAAAAACTGGACCAGTGCTGAAGTTGTGAACGAATTACACATTTTTTGTCATATTTAAATGTTTTTATTCTACACAATAGATGAGCACCTCTCTACTTTTTATTATACTGCGAAATAGCAGTACAATGAATTGTCTTCATTCATAAATATGCTCATAGTATGGAAATATGCATACCTAAAGTAATAGAGACATTATTCCATGCTCATAGTGATGTATAGTCTATGTCAATTAGTAATTATAACCTAGATTTTTAAAACAGAAAAATAATGATATCTTCTAAACCAGGGTGAATAAATGAAAAAAGGTTTTTGATTATGAAAGTGCTATGTTTTTACTATTAGTTAAAATGAAAATCTTCAGGGCACAAGCATTTTCCACTGGGACCCAACTTCCCTTACAAAACGGGCAATCTCCTTTGGTAGGATCATTTATTCTACAGTTGATTGAGAAATAGTAAAAAAAAAATGCCTTACTAGTCTTGTTATTTACCATAGGTAATAGTGTAGGAGTGTGCTTGAAAATCTGTGGCTGAATAACATGATCAGATGCTGTAGTGTGCCGAGGATTTGGCAATTGTTAATTTGTGTTTTCTTCTAGGATGCAAGAGTCCGTTCCGGAGCTTTCCAATCTCTCCTCACCATGCATGAGAGGGGACAGACACTGAGTGCAGCTCTGTATGACTTGGTGTGCCTAGCTCTGTCTGATGACTACGAGATTGTGAGGGAGGTGGCTCTCAAGCTGGTGTGGGTGCTGGGCAACAAATATCCTGAGAAGTAAGAGTTTTGATTTATCTTGGGTGTTTTTATAAAACAACATAAACACAACATTCTTGTTATATTAAATTTGTGCTGATCTATTTAGTAAATTACGTTTTGGTCAAGGTAATGGAAGAATACAAATAAATCTGCATTGTTAGTAGTTGAGAGTGACGAGACAACACATTTATTTAAGGATGGTATCTAAAAGTACTTCAATTTATTCCCATGTTCCACCAAATATACTGAATATGCACCAAAATATGTTAATTAAAATATGTCATAACGAGCATCTATTTAACAACTGACACCAATTTATTAATGTCCAATGTAGCTTTATTAGTAAAGTAGCAGGTCGATGGGGCTCCTACTTCTGGGTGGTTTAAAAAAAAAATAACCAAGAGGATAATAACCAAGAGGATGGAGGGGTCTTTCAGACCCCGCCATCCTCTTCTAACCTAAATTGTCCGAGTCGGGGTGCCAGCGAGTCCCGAGCTCGCTTCGCTCGCTCTTAGAACTGCAGTCCATCATCAAATTTTGTGTAACATTCAGGAATATTTGGTGCACGATCAGTATTTTTGGTGAACACAAAAATATTATCCTTGATTTAATACATTTTATTATTATGCATTTTAAGCTGTACTAAATTACAGCTTAAAATGCCATAAATTGCTTGCTTTCATTCACACACGTCACACATGCAAATAAATACGACTATAAATTTTTATTTTATCACCATACAATATTCCTTGTTGATAACTGTGTTCACTCCTCGAAGGTAGATCAAAACTCCGCGTGGTGTGCTTACTATGAAAATGAAAATAGCGCTTACATCCCTCTATGTCTGGGTGACACTAGGCGTGTTTTGTGTGACGACTACCAAAGCGACGAAAAAAAAACCACGAAGGCCAAGGACACGCCACGCTAACGTCGCGTCGCGCCGAGCTTACATTAACTTAATAACCCTTACAGCACAATAACCCTCTGTGATGGGGAGACAACAATGCGGCTGGTGGACGATGCCTTCGTGCGCATATGCTCGGCGGTGAACGACCTGTGCATGCAAGTGCGTGCGCTCGCTTGCACGCTGCTCGGTACCACGCGCGCTGTGTCTGACCGCTTTTTATTGCAGACCTTAGATAAACAGCTTATGAGTAATATGAAGGTTAGTGTTCATTTAATACATTTACAGAAAAAACTTGATTTTTTTTTAGGCTCTACTGTTAACTCTCGCGCCCGGCATTGGTCGAGGCCATGCTGCGAGACGGAGTAGGAAGCGGTCGCCTCCTTCTGCGAAGGAGGAGGCGGGCCGCATGAGTGAGAGGATAGCGTCCTCCCTCCACCCTAGCCGCAGTGGTAGACGCCCACGGCGTCAGACGTCGGCAGACGATCTCCGGCCACCGTAGGCGCGGGCATGCGGGCGGCGAGTAATGGGCGATTCGCTGTCCGACCATGGACCATGTCCGGGTCGACGGCGCGTTGTGTTCCACGCGCGTCTCAAAGAGTGTCAGCATGATGACGGGGGCCCTTCTAGAGGGCTAAAGCCTGCCCGGGTCGCGGGACTTATTAAATTACCGTGACCCTGGAACATAAAGGGCTATTGAAGGACACCGTGGATTTTAGTTAGTACGAGTCTGACAGTCCCTCCCGCTCTGCCCTGGGTGGGAGGACTCATTTAATGATTTAACCACGCTAAAAAAGAAAAAAAAGAGGGCTCTACCTTTATAAGAAATTAGCTATATTTTTAACGATAGGTTCGCGCTTGACCTAGCGATGATGTGGTTGACTGATAGAAAATCAACATTTTGTTTTTATAATTATTTTGGTGTAAGATCTACTAAGCATCTAGGAATCATCATTTCAGTTCAGTAATATTGGTAGGTAGGATTGGTATTCTAGTCTAGATATATTGGATAATTTAACCTTTTTTTTATTTGATGTTTTGTTTAAATTCAATGTTTTCCACACTAGGAACTTTGCTGTATCTTTGTTGCGTTGACCAACACTTACAAATACCGGCATGGATCTTGAGCGCTGACCTTCACCTGCGCAGAAGTGAGTTATTAGGTCCCTTTGGTAGATGAAGTGAGGAACGGGGGCGGGGAAAGCGTAGTGATTGGACCGCGTAGCGTGCATCGCGTCATAGCCGCCACTCGGGATTCGTTCATACAGCGGTTCCTAATATAATCTTATATTGCAGAAAAAGCGCACAGCGCACGAGCGCGGCGCGGAGCTGGTGCGCAGCGGCGCGTGGGCGTCCGGGAGGAGGTGGGCAGACGACGCGCCCGGCCAACTACTGCACAGCCACACCGTGCAGCTGCTGCCGGGCGGCGCCGCCGGGGCCTTCGTGCACGGCCTGGAGGACGAGCTCATGGGTATGTGACTGATACGTCCGGGAGGAGGTGGGCAGACGACGCGCCCGGCCAGCTACTGCACAGCCACACCGTGCAGCTGCTGCCGGGCGGCGCCGCCGGGGCCTTCGTGCACGGCCTGGAGGACGAGCTCATGGGTATGTGACTGATACGTCCGGGAGGAGGTGGGCAGACGACGCGCCCGGCCAGCTACTGCACAGCCACACCGTGCAGCTGCTGCCGGGCGGCGCCGCCGGGGCCTTCGTGCACGGCCTGGAGGACGAGCTCATGGGTATGTGACTGATACGTCCGGGAGGAGGTGGGCAGACGACGCGCCCGGCCAGCTACTGCACAGCCACACCGTGCAGCTGCTGCCGGGCGGCGCCGCCGGGGCCTTCGTGCACGGCCTGGAGGACGAGCTCATGGGTATGTGACTGATACGTCCGGGAGGAGGTGGGCAGACGACGCGCCCGGCCAGCTACTGCACAGCCACACCGTGCAGCTGCTGCCGGGCGGCGCCGCCGGGGCCTTCGTGCACGGCCTGGAGGACGAGCTCATGGGTATGTGACTGATACGTCCGGGAGGAGGTGGGCAGACGACGCGCCCGGCCAGCTACTGCACAGCCACACCGTGCAGCTGCTGCCGGGCGGCGCCGCCGGGGCCTTCGTGCACGGCCTGGAGGACGAGCTCATGGGTATGTGACTGATACGTCCGGGAGGAGGTGGGCAGACGACGCGCCCGGCCAGCTACTGCACAGCCACACCGTGCAGCTGCTGCCGGGCGGCGCCGCCGGGGCCTTCGTGCACGGCCTGGAGGACGAGCTCATGGGTATGTGACTGATACGTCCGGGAGGAGGTGGGCAGACGACGCGCCCGGCCAGCTACTGCACAGCCACACCGTGCAGCTGCTGCCGGGCGGCGCCGCCGGGGCCTTCGTGCACGGCCTGGAGGACGAGCTCATGGGTATGTGACTGATACGTCCGGGAGGAGGTGGGCAGACGACGCGCCCGGCCAGCTACTGCACAGCCACACCGTGCAGCTGCTGCCGGGCGGCGCCGCCGGGGCCTTCGTGCACGGCCTGGAGGACGAGCTCATGGGTATGTGACTGATACGTCCGGGAGGAGGTGGGCAGACGACGCGCCCGGCCAGCTACTGCACAGCCACACCGTGCAGCTGCTGCCGGGCGGCGCCGCCGGGGCCTTCGTGCACGGCCTGGAGGACGAGCTCATGGGTATGTGACTGATACGACTTAAGGATGATTCACGCTACAACGGGCCGGGACCGGGCCGTGCGCCGTCCGTGCGACGTCCGGGCGTCGTACGGGGCACAGATTCATGCTTAATCATATCTCGTCCGTGCCCCGGACGTGCTCCGTCTGGGCCGCAAGCATGAATCATTTCAAACAAAAATAATGTACACCACAATGTTCGACCTTGCCCCCGGACGGGGCATGGCCCGGTCGCGGCCCGGTGTAGCGTGAATCATCCTTTACACCTATTAGCTACCAGTAACAAACTCTGAGAAGTAGCTTGTAGCTTATTTTTTTCTTCATGACGAGCCACTACAGTTTTATAAGAAATATGTCATTCTTTTTCGTTCGTACTTCCACAGTTATTTTACCTCTGACAGCAGAAACCTTATTGCAGAAGGAATAAAGGCCACTAGCCAGTGGCAGCAACCAAACAATCTTATTGTTACAAAAATAACGTCTACTCTGATCTTAACAGCGATAAAACTAAATTTTATGACTTCGATGTGAAGACCTGCACGATTGACAGCTAATATACCGATAATGTTAACAAAAATTACAGCGAGAGAGTCATGAATATGGATTGCTATAAATATTTGTATAGATTTTGTATTCATATTAATTTTTCTACCCCTTTCAGAGGTCCGCACGGCAGCCGTAGACGCCGTCTGTCAACTTTCAATGGAGAACTCGGTCTTCGCGACCACCTCGCTAGACTTCCTGGTGGACATGTTCAACGACGAGATCGAGGACGTGCGCCTGCGAGCCATCGACAGTCTCACGCGCATCTCACACCACATCGTGCTCCGAGAAGACCAGCTTGAGACTATATTGGGAGCCCTAGAGGTAGGTGGTGTTCCTTTTTTTTTTGTTGAGGTAAAGCCATCAAATGAGTCCTCCTACCCAGGCCAGGACGGGAGGGACTGTCAGACTTGTACTGACTAAAATCCACGGTGTCCTTCAATAGGCCTTTACGTTCCAGGGTCACGGTTTCCTGATAAGACAGTCCTGCGACCAAACAATCATTCCATGCCTTTGGAAAATTACTTAAATGTTGATACATTAGTTACTTCCCACAGAGCTTGTAGCAAAATAATAACGGCCGCACGGGTCGATTTAGGTTGGTCTATGGATGGGTGACCAGCTACCATCATCAGTTTCCAATAGGTCTAATAGTAGGTTCCAGCTGTCATTTGTATATCTTTGATAGTCGTTTCTTGTTAGCCAGAAACTCGAAAGTCTGACAACCAGTCTTAGCGAGGGTATTGCCGCAGTTATTGAGTTGTGGAGTGCCAACTATAGCTTTATGTTATTTAAACTAATTAGTTATTTTTTTAGGACTATTCCATGGACGTCAGAGAAGGCCTACATAGGATGCTAGGCTCGTGCACGGTCGCGTCCAAGACCTGCCTCGAAATGTGCATCGACAAGATACTGGAGAATCTCAAGAGGTACCCACAAGTAAGTGCAGTTCATATTGTGATGCTTACAGTACAATGACAGAATGGTTGGCGCATTGGCTGATCGATCTACTGCTCTACAACGTGTCACGGGTTCGATCCCCGTTGTTGTCATAGTTGTTCCGGGTCTTGATGTGTGTGTATTGATTCTGTGTAAACGCACCCACGACACAGGAGAAATTAAAATGTGAGACAACAAAAATGATGAAAGGAAATACAATAAGTTTGCGTGATAACGCACGAAGGTTTCACTACCATTATCTATAAAAACGAAAATAATAATAAAATAATTTGTGAAAATTTCAACTGTCTAACCATCACGGTTCATGAGATACAGCCTGCTTACAAACGGATTATCTGTGCGCTAGATTTATAACATATCTATAAAAAAATTCGTAGTAGTTTTTAGATGTGAGACCTTGATAAAAATCTAAAACCAATACTTTTGTCGATGCTTGCACTCCTTTTCCTTTTTAAAAGCAATATTTTAATTAATCCCTCCTTTGACCTCCCTTTTCCGCATTTCGACTCGTAGGTGGGACGGTTGGCTATATGAACCAACGCAGCTCCTTCCAGAAGCCTCCTGGGACGTTCACAGGCTTCTTGAAGCGACCTCGGAGTGCCAAGGTTTTATGCCCGTTGGTTAGCAACGCCCTCGCATTCCAGGATTACGTGGGTTGCCGTGGGTGGGTTGTTTTAATGAGTGAACGAGACAGAGCTATACAAGTCTTCTAGCGCCATCTCGTTCACTCACTGAAACAAGTCTGGTTTTAAAACGTTGTAATACGGCCCATGGTAGGCCACCAGATGTTGGTTGATGAGTCCAATGTTGACAGGACAAGCGCTCCACATTCCGCTGCGTACAGCGCCTGGGCAGCTCGCACGCGTCGCTGGTGCTGCCGCTCACCACGCGTCTGCTGGCCGTGCATCCCTTCTTCGACATGCCGGAGCCCGACGTCGAGGACCCGGCCTGTATCCTTTACTATCATACAATGGCGTAGCGAGATCGAATCTAGGACGGCGCAAGATGCATTTTCGAGGCCCCTTTATATCAGTACCCATACCATGTGTTGGTATTACGATACTCGATCATCGATATCAACCGCGTTTGGCGCTCTCATTGGTTGAGAGTTCATACAAACTTGGAGCGGGCCAATGAGAGCGCCAAACGCGGTCGATATCGATGATCGAGTATCGTTATGACAACTCATGCATGGGTACAGGACGAAAAATATCACTTGTCCCCGATACTCGGCAGAAAATTTTCGTTAGTCAGATCGTGCATGAGGCGTCTAGATATAAATGGTCGTTGTTAAGGTCCAATATCATCTTAAAAACAGAATTCCTTGACAAACTGTTAGATATGTGCGTCCTGATCCTGGTACTGAATGCTGCGCAGCACTGCACCACTATGTTGCCGCTGTTCGAGGAGCACACCATCAAACACTACACGTATCTGAGGGATACCATGCCGCACCTTGTGCCCTACCTACCTATAGGTAAGCAGTAAATTAAGATCGCTTTTATATTAGGAGGTTAGCAGCGCGACAGTAGCGCGGCTGAAGATTTTTTTTTGACGTGGCCTCTCGCAGCGTAACAACTCTAGAAGGTTGATGCTGCTTAATCGGACAATCCTGTGGTGGCCAAAAATTACTTTAAGGCCCCCAGCCAGGGCTTCAAAACTAAGGTTCAATTAAATGAACATCACTAAGGGCACCCCCTGTGGGGTTCGGGCCTAGGCTTAGTACGTCATTGAGGGGGGCAGCAAGGGTCAGGCTGGGTCGAGTTATTATTTGGGGAATTTAAAGCTGCTTGCTCAGCTTCGCGGGCTGGGTCGTCGAGCAAGCGTCGGGCGGTTAGCGCGGCAGAAGCACATTGCTTCACATTATAAGTACAGCCGCGCGTTAGCAGCGTTTGTTGCGTTGCTATTGTCACCTAACAGCCCGTTTACTACTTTGGTCTTCGGTGAGCGGTGCGACGGGCGGCGCGAATAAGACATTAATTACTTGGAAGTACGCGAATTCGCCACTGGCGGCGCCTCGTGACGTGTTTCAAACATTTCTATATTTTCTATACATCACCGCTCACAGCGGCAAGTCGAACGGGCCGTTAATGTGAAAGCTGTCAAATAAACGAAGAAAAATTATCAACCAACAAATATTTTAATATTATTTTATTTAATGGATCCAGCGTCACTGAGTTACAGCCCTAGAAAAATGTAAACTTGTTTCAATTCAGTGTAGCCTCTATTGGAATAAATTGCCTAGCCCTCGATTGGAATAAATTTTCAATCCAGTTACGCTGGATCCAGCTACTGGCTTAATGTAAATCAGCCTTTAGGATACAACTTGCAATCTGTTTAAGGCGACGCCCAACAATCGAGCGCTGAGAAGATCGAGTCAGCGATGGACGACAGCGCGGTGCGGCGCTTCTTCGACTCCGTGCTGCAGCACATCGACAACGTCACACTCTCCACCAATGTGCGACTTAATATGCTGCAGTCAGCCGAGGAGCAGCTTAACAAGTCAGTATTTTAACAAGACAGAAGATCTGCCTAAACATATCCTCACTGTGTGAATGTACCTACTGTGTACTTTCTCTAGAGTACACTACGCCCCAGCTGCAGTGGTAGACGCCCACGGTGACCGTCGCAAGACGATCTCCGGCCACCGTAGGCGCGGCCGGTGAGTAACGGGCGACTCGCTATTCGACCATGGACCATGCCCGGGTCGACGGCGCGTTGTGTTCCATGCGCGCCTCAAAGTGTGTCAGCACAATGACGGGGTCTCCCTCAACAGAGCCAAAGCATGCCGGGGTCGCGGGACTAACGAATTACCGTGACCCCGGGACGTAAAGGGCGGTGAAGGACACCGTGGATCTTCACCGTAGTCTGTCATTTGATGATTTTACTACGCTAAAAAAAAGTAGTAGTATGGTTGTTTCTAAAAGGGAAGCCGCAAGGTCTTCGGGTCTGCTAGAATTAGCCATCATTATCAGTCCTAATGTGTCTTAACACTCCAAGGTTTTGTCTTAATTAAGGATTCTAAGGTCAAGTGGCAGCGGAAACCACGTTAAAACCCGTCGACTCAAGGGTACAAGTAAGGGAACAACAGTTTTAGTGAGACCTTTCCATTCTTCCCAGAGCGGAAGACATCCATCGAAGACTTCTACTTCGACAAAAAGATTCTAATATATTAAAATAATAGTAGTACTATTTTTCTTTATTATCAATATACGGGTGAATTTAAATTGATAAGTGAAATTTTACAAAAAAAAAAAATGTAAAACTTTTTTCATTTATTTATAAAAACAAAATGTTCCTCAGACTAGCAGAGATGGAGCCCGCCGTATCGGGTGCTGCACAATTCACTTCAATATTCGCGCGCTGTGTGCTTGCTCTGAACTCGGCGCTGCACAGCACCAACGGACTGCCCTCACATGGACTTGCGCATCTTACCACTGACTGCCTCAGGTTTGTTATTGTCGTTTCAATCAATAGGAACGGTTTATTTTCTGATATAAAAAGGTTTTGTTACTAGTGAATAATGCTACTTTCTATAATTATTATCGTACAATCCAGCCCATCGTGTATTATCGTGTACAGGTTTGTTTTTAGTAAAGTCTCCGCCAGATAAGTTTGGAATAACGGTCATTGATCGGACTTGTACCAAAATAATGCATCGTTTCATAACACCATCGTTCGATTTTCGAAATAAAACCTAAGTTCAAGGTCGCTTCTTACCACGATACGTTTGTTTTGATCGTATAATTTTGAAATATTAGTACACGGGGGTTAATGAATTTTATTCCAGACTTGTCTGGCGTGGACTATAGCCGGTTGAGCGCCCGCATTGTGGTTGATATTCTAACGTCAACCGCCCACTCATCGAAAAAAAAAGGGCGGGAGCCGCGCGCCTAGTGGTCCGCTATCATAAACATTTATTGCCGGTCGCTCGGCGTACAAAGGAGCATTCAAGTGTTGTTTTTATGAATGCTTATGAATTGCCCATTCATTCTGTGTTGAGTGTTTTTTGATAATTAGTTTCTCTATTTTAAAATGTAGCTTTAAACATGGACTACGGTTGAAAAAAACATCATGTAAAGTGTAAACAGGATTATTTCAAAAAATAAAGCGATAACGTATCTGTTTTAAGGCTTTTATTGGTGGGGGGGTTATATCTACATACGATAAAATAAAAAACAACATACTTCCCAATACAAAAATATATATTTACAGGTGTACATCTTCCTCGTAAAATTTGCTGACGGTTAAAAAATTTTCGCGGAAATTAAATAATTTAGTACAACTATACCTTTTCACAAACATTCAAAATATTGTTATCATCTGAAAGCTAAGTTAATATTGTAACTCCTGTGTAAAAATTATGTTGATAAGTTTATCTAATACAGAAAAATATGATATTGATTGAAGTAATACCCACTCGTAAACTGCGTTTTTACATTTCTTGTTTGTTATTGTTCAGTAAAGTTAGAGTAGTTAAATCATACGTAACTATTTTCTACAATAAATATTTTTTCCAATGATGTATCAAACTTGTTAATCAATAATCATTGAAAAATAATAAAAATTATGAAATTTCACAATCCGGGAAAGTTTGTTTACAATGGCCGCCATTTTTGTTTGTTTACGTTCGCAAAAATTCTAATCGTATTCTAAATTTAGTATCTTTTGTTTATGTTTTGGCTGAAATCTATTGTCGAGTAAACATTCAATGCGATAGTAATTACTTTTTACTCCGAACTGGTCTCACAATTTAATAAATCAAGATAGCATTCTGGCAAAATTCAAGTCTTGTTACAAGCATTACGAAAACAACCCAGAAAAAGTATTAAACTCACCCTCAGGTTATAACTCACATGCACACACATTAAATATAAACTTATTTCACCATTAAATCACTAATTCACTCAATAACACTCATCAACAACGTAAAAAACAATTTTATTTCATATTATTCGGCAGCCATGTTAACGCGGAAGCACAGACTAACTTTGACATTTTTTTTTTTTAATAGAATGAACCGTTCAGAATCGCGTTTCGTATCTAGGGACGTATTATTTTATGACGGACCGTGTCGAAAAGAGTCAAATGGAAAAAGAAACCTTAATATAGAAGGAATAAAACATAATTTGGAGGTTCACCGCGACGGGTTGCCAAAGTGACTAGAGTCCCTTTGTGCAATCTACTGAAAAGTTCGCAAAGGGTGTGTAGTCTCCGTTGGGCGTTCTACGGGATAGCTAGAGATTATCTCTGTATTCGTACGTCCACAGACTACAGCACCAGTTCAGCGGCGTGTCTGAGCAGGAGCACGCGTGCGTGTGTCAGCTGGCGCTGCGCGTGAGTGCGGCGCGACTGTGCGCGGCCGCCTCGCCCGCCCCCGCCCCCGCCTCCGCGCCCGCCTCCGCTCCCGCGCCCGCGCTAGCTAGCCAGGCCGCCGCGCTGTCGGCCGCGGCCGCGCTCACGCACCACGCCGAGCTGCTGGACAGACTGCTGGCTAATGCAGGTGAGAGCTTTTCCAGGTGTAAATGAGAGCGAAAAGCACTGCAAACTCTAGTGCTCTCTGAGTCACGTATCAGCTGCTTGATAGCTTGATGCGACGCGATTCTACCGATTCCAACTACAAGCGAAAATCAACCTTGCTACTAAGAAATAATGATGCAATTCGATTGACTTGACATCGTCGTGGCGATTGTGTTTTGTTTTTCATCTACCCGTAGGTAACAACGTGTTTTGTGTCATATGTCGTAGTGAAAAGGTTGATTTTCACTTGTAGTTGGAATTGGTCGAATTGCTTCGCATTGCGCCATGGCTAAAGTCCCTAAGGGGGAGGCCTATGTTCAGCAGTGAATGTCTTCCGGCTGATGATGATGTTAACGAAGTTCAAAAGCTGAACATAAAGAACTTAGACCTGTAGAAAAAATTAATATACTGTCAGTCGATATGTTGGGTTAGATAAATAAAAGAAACTTTTCCAGAAAAGTAACCGACTTCAAAAACAACAACAAAACAAAAAAAGGGTGAAATAACCTAATTAATAACTTCTTTCGGATTTCGGTGGCTTTATTTTTTATTTCATTGATTTTTAGCCACCGACAAAATTTTCTTACATATGCACTGATCTTGTAATCCGTCACAACATAAAAAAATCCATATCTCTAAAACTACTGAACCGATTTTGATGAAACTTGCAGTGTACCCTAAGTTGAATAATACCTAGTACAACAAAAAAAGAATTACTTAAATCGAACGTGTAGTTCCGGAGATATGCGTGCACAAACATAAAAACACACATACATACATACATACACTTGTAAAATTTGCACATTTGTTCAGACGCTGATACGAGTATAGACTAACATATATGAAAACTGGGCAGTTCTGATAATATTACATACATACGGGTCGAATTGATAATCTCTTTTTTTTTAGTCGGTAAAAAACTACTAGCCACCTCTAAATTTTTGAAAAAAAAATATCCCTAATACCGTATAACAATTTATCATGAGTTTTTTTCTAACACAGGAGTGGAACCCGACCCGTTCACGATCGCCGTGTTCCGACAACTGTCGATGAACGCGGACCACAAGCCGGCCGCGCTCGCTCGCGCCGTGTTACCTCTGTTGCAGTCCGCGCCGCTGCCTGTTATACCTAAACCTAATATCAAGGTATGTTCGTAACATTTATTTAGAACTAGCGACCCGCCTCGGCTTCGCACAGGAGCAATCTTTACTATCTTATGCATATTGAATGCAAATAACCTACCTTCCTGTATCACTCTATCTATTAAAAAAAACCCGCATCACAATCCGTCGCATAGATTTAATGATCTAAGCATACATAGGGATAGATAGACAGCAGGAAGCGACTTTTTTTTATAGTATGTAGTGATAATAATAAGGAAGTTTCCATTTTAACAAAAATTAAAAATACTTATTAAAATTGTAAGGCAAAGAAATTATAATATATATGGTGAAAGAATTATTTTAATAACTTGAAAAATGACAAAGTTAATCTACTTTTACTGAATCCCGAATTAATTTTGAAATGCACGCGGAGGATTTGGTCTGTGACGTCACAAGTCTTTACGCGCGGGTGGGGCGGGTAGCGCTTAGCGGCTGTTTCGAGTATTTCGTGGTTTGTTGCTCACAGTAAGTACATGGAATGCGGTGTTTGAGTGTCTACGTGAAGTATTAAGTAACCTTATTAATATATTTCGTATAATATACTACTTTTAGCTAAGTAAAAACTAGATTAAAGTAAAATTTAGACGATGGAGAGTGGATTTGTGCGTGGACAGTCTAACAATTTACCAAAAGTGAACATGGTTATGGTTTTGGATTTTCTGACAAACAATCCACTGTACACAAGTGCAAAGGTCAGAGGAGTGAAACTTTCAACGTATGTTCCTATACCTATCTACTAAGTCCTACATAATGATTTTATTATACCGTAAGTCCGTAACAATCATCACACGGAATAACTTCTCATTAATTTGCTGCAGCTTTTATTCGTTTTAGGTACCTAAATCGGTGTAGGTAATCCGCCTAGTTTTGTTTAAAGTTTCATTCACCATTGATTGATAATATTTGGATAATATAAACACATCGATCACTAATACAAATTTTCTAAGTATTAATATTAACATTATTTAATTGTTCTCTATCACTGTATTGTAAATACTGATATTTTAGCAAGAAATCATCGTAAAAACATTTTTTTTTAATAAGTCGTAAGTAGGTATTACATAATATCATTCCTTGTCCTTGAAGCGACGAGGCTCGGTCGTTAATTTTTAGGGTTCCGTAGCCAAATGGCTAAAACGGAACCCTTATAAATTCATCATGTCTGTCTGTCTGTTCGTCCGTATGTCACAGCCACTTTTCTTCGAAAATATAAGAGCTATCCTGTTGAAACTTGGTAAGTAGATGTATTATGTGAACCGTATTAGGATTTTCACACAAAAATAAAATCAAAACAAATTTGGGGGTTCCCCCCATACTTAGAATTGAAACTCAATTTTTTTTTCACCAAATCCATACTTGTGGGGTATCTATGGATAGGTCTTTAAAAATGATTTTGAGATTACTCATATCATTTTTTTCTAAACTGAACAGTTTGCGTGAGAGACACTTCCAAAGTGGTAAAATGTGACCCCCCCCCTGTAACTTCTAAAATAAGAGAATGATAAAACTAAAAAAAAATATAATGTAGACCTCAACAAAAACCTCCAACGAAAATTGGTTTGGATGAGATACAGTTAGCAGTTTTTGAGATATAGCACATTTTTAAAAACCGCAAATATAACTTTGCCATTCATACAAACACTATGAAAAACAAAGATATTTTTACTGTTTGTGTATATTACTTACTAATCTCAATATAATTATATCCCTCATCTATGCCTGCTACTACGGAACCCTTCATGGGCGAGTCCAACTCGCACTTGGCCGGTTTTATTGCTTTTTATCGACACTTTGTAATTCTGACCTTAAAACATGCGTGTAAGGTTGAATTTGTTTTGATGTAGTTTACAGATTTATGGTTACAGAGTTACAGAGAGTTATGTTTGTATTTGTACACTTGGGAAAGATACAATATTTATAATGTACTTTCACATCAGTTTGCACGGTTTCCATAATGATTCCACAACGATAATATTTGTTCCGTCTTGTTTGAACCAAAAGTAATAACCGTCTGAGGTGACCGCGCATTGACGACTACTCGACTCGAGCGAGTGATGAGACTTGTGACGTCATGAGATTGTTGACCGGCCGCGCGCCGAGATGTTTTAAAGCGGACGGGAAAAGTATCATAACTTCGTCATTTATGAAGATAATTGAAAAAAAATTCAATGGGCTTCATTGCAAGTTTAGTACTATTTTTTAAAAATAAATAAAAAAAATTGGAAACTTCCTTATTGTTATTATCCTCGCTAGAGAGTTCCGATAAACACGTGCTATCGCTGCTACTCATAAAGTGCTACAGGGCGAAGCACGACCGTTATGTACCTGCATTTTAAATCTGTAATATCTTCAATTCATTTAAATTAAATGCTCATATTGATCTATAATTCATGCACACTGTATTTAAGATACTTAATTGGATAAGGATTAATGCTGTATTGCTTAAAATCGCTTTTTCGTAAGCCATTACTTACTCGTAATAAGTAAAGGATAAAAAATGGTTATTGTGGGTTATCCATAAGAAATAGACATGCCATCGCGGACTCTTTTGTAGATCTTTTTAAGGTGTATAATACTGTAGTAAATTATTTTGATCTATCTCGTAAGGTTCAGCCAGCGCGAGCGTTTGCAATGTAAGCGCAAAAAAAATGTGATTATTTACGACCTTACATGAAAAACCTCTAAAATTATCAGTGTTTCTCTACTATATTATGCATGTATTATATATATAAACCTTCCGCTTGAATCACTTTATCTATTAAAAAAAAACCGCATCAAAATCCGTTGCGCAGTTTTGTAGATTTAAGCATACATAGGGACAGACAGACGCGGGAAGCGACTTTGTTTTATACTATGTAGTGAAGCCATAAAGACTAATCATACCCTATTAGTTTTTATGGCTTTCTAAGAAACAGTAAGTTTTAAAACAAAATGACGGGGGCCCCCGACCAAAGCCTGCCGGGGTCGCGGGACTAAACAGCTACCGTGACCCCGGAACGTAAAGGGCTATTGAAGGACGTGGATTTTAGTCTGTACGAGTCTGACAGTCCCTTCTTCTGCTCTGCCTTGGGTTAGGACTCATTTGATGATTTTACCATGCTAAAAAAATTTTGCTTAAAAAGATTTTTTTCGCATACTATTCATATGTATACTAAGTATGTCTTTTTCACATGGGTAAAAATATATAAAGTAAGCAACATAAGCACTCCCCACTGGTGGCTTAGAGGTCTCCTTTCGGCTGGTGCTATATTTTGTTACAAAATAAAGCACCAGTCTTGTCTTTTTTTTTAGCGTGGTAAAATCATCAAATGAGTCTTCCCACCCCGGGCGGGGCGGGAGGGACTGTTAGACTTGTACTGACTAAAATCCACGGTGTCCTTCGATAGCCCTTTATCTTCCGGGGTCACGGTAATGAGAGAAGTCCCGCGACTCCGGCAGGCTTTGGCCGTCCAGAGGGGGGCCCCGTCATTATGCTGACGCTCTTTGAGGCGCGCGTGGAACACAACGCGCCGTCGACCCGGGCATGGTCCATGGTCGGGCAGCGAGTTGCCCTTTATTCGTCGCCCGCATGCCCGCACCAGTCTTGCCTTGCCAGAAAGCAACTATGTATTTGTTTCTAGACGAGTGCGTTGTTTCATTGCATATCAATGATTTTCTTCATTTTTTTTTGTGTTTCCAGATTCGTATGTGCACAGCGAGCATACTGGAGCCCGCAGCCGACAACGACACAGTGGTGCGGTTCAGTGCAGGGCTGGTGGCGGGCGTGGCGCTGGAGGCCGAGGTGCTGCGCGTGCGCAGTCCGGCACAGCTGCGCGTGCGAGTGGCCTACCCCGACACGCGCGTGCACGCGCTCGTGCCGCACAAGGACCATCTGCGACCGCTCGACCATCACAATACTAGTGAGTGGGAGCTGTTTAATAAAATTAAGGCATTAACAGTGCAAGCGTAAAAAGACCCGCTGTCTTAATTCAGAAATTAGATATTTATTTTGTAAGTTAACAATTCTTCAGTAACAGGGGAAGTAATGTGTAATAATAAAACTAATAAATTAGTATTGTTTTGTGTTGTGAGTCGCATTCACAAAAGCGACAGGCCTGTTGGTCTAGTGGTTGGTGACCCTGACTGCTATGCTGGAGGTCGTGTGTTCGATTCCCACCCAGGACAAATGTTTGTGTAATGAGCACGATCATTTGTTCTGTGTCTGGGTGTAATTTATCTATAATATTTATGTATTTAGAAATATATAAGTATGTTTATCAGTTGTCTAGTACCCATAACACAAGCTCTGCTTAGCTTGGGACTAGATGGCGTTGTGTGATAGTTGTAGAATATTATATTATAAGCATACATTGATTTACTGTCTTGAAATTCAACCATGTATTTTATTTGATAATAGGTATATTTTTTACACTTTAATTCCTTGAATTTACTTAACAGTAATTTTATTTTAATAAAACATTCCGTTTTGCGAGTAAAAAGCGCGACTAAGACTGCGTATCGAATTAAATAATCAACGCTACTTAATCACGGTGATATTCTCGTCGTTGAATTCTAGGGTAATACAATTTAGATTGCCATCGACGGGCTGTGAAGAAACGAAATAATAAATATTTGATGTTTTCACAGATGATGACGGCACTCAGAACGTGCGTCTTCTAACCAAGGTATTAATATCACACGGCGTTTGGACGGAGCCATGCGGCGTGGACATCTCAGTGTGCCTCGCAGTCGAAGAGGGCGGCGGGCGCGAGCCAGCACAGCTCATCGAGTTGTGCCGCGCCGTGCGAGTCACTGTCGCGCCCAAGCCTATCAAACGAGGCATTTAGACCATAGACACGAAAGAAAATAGGGTTTTGTAAAAAGAAGTCGTACCGAACTCGTCAATGCGGAAGGTAAATGTGAAATTAATGGCGCTGGTGTAATTGGTTCCAAACATCTATAATTGGTTGAAAATATATTGTTTGGTCAGTTTCGAACTTGGCTATATAAGAATACGCCATAAAGAATGTACTTTGATCAAACATCCCCACTTTGAAAGATTTTACAATTTTATATCTTTATTGGACGAGTTCTTACGGGGAATTAACCAGAAAATAAAGAAAATAAAAGTAAAGAAAATAAACTACGATTCCATTTTACGAAAACGGGAAATTAAGATGAGTACAGTGAAGAATCAAGTACATCTCATAGAACTATTTTATTTTGATGTCTGTAAAAGTGTGCAGGCAGATACACGAATAATATGTTATGGATAAAATATCTAGAAATAGGAATAAAATAAAATATTGATTGATATAAATTAAATTATGTTTTTTTTTTTATTTTATGTACAACTTTTACAACACAACACAGCTTATATTGTACCTCATATTCAACATGGCAAACTTAGAAGTATAACTCAATAAAAAATCACAATACTTTTCTTAAAATTATGTTAAGTATACATTTTCATTGCAGGGATAATTAAAATATTTATTTATTAAATACAACTATCAGGTTTTTGGCTGTTAGGGAGAAACTAAGTTTATCATACTAAAAAAGCATCTAACATCATCCTGGCTTGATGCTAAGATAACTTATGCAGCAGTCTTCAAGCATATATGGAAGCAATTTAATATTAGAGGTAATAGAATATTAAAAATATGAACTGGAAATCAGCTGCTGAAGAACTTCTTGAATGCAATTACAGACACAAGGGCACAGAACCATAGAGGCGGACATACTTGCCATTTTGTTTTTTCTTCTCTCACTCTTAAGTTTCAATGTAAACTGTCACTTTAAAAAAAGTTCAAACCCCATTCCATTGCATCTCAGGAAGATTGTGTGTTTCGGCATAATTAGTTTGTACGCTTATACTATTCCTTGTCAATAGACAGCAGGTCAGAGCGAGCTATACAGTTGTGTATTAGTTGCTTGATGCCTGGCATCCATGTGCTGACACTGCTCACATGTTCTATCATTAGTGCTCTGTGTATGTCGTCTGCTTTCCTTGGAGTGTCATCTCGGAGTGCTGCAATAATATAATTTTGGAGATATATAGCTGCATTATTAAATAATTAACTGTGTAGAATAATCAATTCCTTATTTGTAAACACAGGTTCAAATTACAATGTGCAAGATGTTACAATAAATTATTAATATAAAAAATACTATAATTATGATACCAAACAAGGGGCTCTAACAGTTTTAGCAGGAACAAAATACCAGTCTTATTCTCTTAATCATATTGTACTGCATAAGGGTGAACTAATTTGTATTCAATTTAAATGATAATGAGTTATTGTTTACGCAGAGATGGTCAGCAATGTGTTTACATAACTATATTGAAAGGGAAAGTAATGGAACATTACATAAATGCTCACGCTCTAGATGTTCACTGTGCATGAATTTAGGTCTTAGCTATATCAATAACATTATGACTCAACAGCTCGGATTACTCACAACACCAAATATGCCAATTCAATTAACTCAGTAATTTTGATACCGCTAAAAAAACAATATTGACACAAATTCAGAAATAACAGGTAACACTGTGAGGTTTAAATAGCTAGAAAGGTGACTGTGATGTGGAAGAAGACATGCTGGTGTCAGCCCGAGTGAATTGGGTTAAGGGCAAGAGGCTGATGATGAAAGATTTTGATAATAAATAGGAACTCACCATGAGCCAAATTCTTCATTTGCACATATATTCTACTATCTAACTTCCCAGTTGACCACATTTCCTCCATCACCCCTATTCTTCTTCTGATATCATTTGCTTTGGCACCAAGTTCTGTGCTGTTCTCCAAGAGTTCTAGAAGTATTCCCGTCACTTCTTTTAGAGTACTCTCACTGTCTACATCAATCTCTTGTGGTTCTATCCTTGGAGTCTGCACTGGCGGTGCAGGAGGGAATGCTGCGGGCATTGGTGGCAGGTTCGCAGGAGGCATGGATACAGGACTAGCTGTAGTGTTCGATAAGGGAAATGCCACTCTTTTGTTCAAAATGTTTCGCGGTTTATTTGGTGTGGTCTGCGGATTGTAGGCGAATTTAGGGGGATCGTTCCAGCCGGGGTCTATTGGTGCTGGAAAATAGAAATTAATATTGGCTAGATGACTTTACAACCAATTTCTGCTATGCTGAAATGCTGCTGCTATCGTGGTGTTTTGGTTACGTACCTGTGACACCAGTATTGGGAGTGTAACCGCTGTTATTCATTTTGACGAAACAATTAAATCACAAATACAAACAATGAACAACAACACGTTTATTGGGACCAAGTTTATCTTTACAATATGCTACAAAGATATCAATGTTACAGTTCTAATTTTCAGTAAACTTTAGTTAACATTTTTTTTTTGACATATACATTGAGATGACAAAGACAACATTGACAACTGACAGTTAATCGGTCTCGGACTTAGATAAAGAAATACCTAGATGGTTGTTTGGCGTAGCCACACGAGATAGAGAATGTTGACGTCACAAATGGCGACTTATCCCTAAAATCCGCGAAATGTTGTGGCTGGCTTTGAAAAAACTGGCTACGCGCTGAGAGATGGCGATAGCTATGCTCTGTCCCTTTTCTTCTTATGCGATTTGTGGATTTGTTTTTCTTTCTTGAGGGAAAGAGAAGGAATTATCCCGCGTTCTATATTTTTCTCTTTCTACGGTCTCGGACGTGTTTCGGACTTGGGCACAGACTACTTATACACTGATTTGGGTTACTCTGGGTCTCGAAATGTACAATCGAAATGTATATTGTACTCTGTGGTCGAAATGAAGAGCGATAAAATACGGGGGATGGCAACTCAAAGCTATTCGTAGATGACGCTGCGATCGTTGGTCCCATATGTCAGATTACTGTAAAGCTTGTATACAAAAAAACACGTATTTTGTTATAAAAATTGAGTTTATTATAAAAAACAAACATGGAAAATTATTCGTCAATGTAAGTGCGTAGTAAAACCAGAACTAAGTCGTCGCGGTGCATCTACAAGAGGAAAAAAAGTTATTTAGTTGAGAGGCTAGAAATTTGATTCTACTAGGTACACTATACACACATTTACTTGTAGTTAGGATTTAAAATTATAATTTTTAAGTAGATATTACATGTGCTAGCCTCTACAAAGAATATAGTACTGCTTCTGACATTCTATTTTATAGATTGGAGCAATATGATAAGAATTTTAACTTCCTAACACCACAACTATCACAAATCTCGGTCCCGGTGATAATTTTTCCACCAGACGAACCATTTCATGATATAAAGAGCGATGCAATACTTAACCTCCAATAGAAAAGTTATTATTATTTTGAAAGGTTTAGGTATTCGATTGTTTAGTTATGGTATAATCATAGAATTTCATTAATAAATTCAACTAACGGCCTGTCCCGGCTTCGCAAGGGCAGATATTTGTTTATTACATAGCTTTTCCTTATTGATAATACAATTTTTGTTCTCATAGCAGTCACTGCAGCTACCCATTATTTCTTGATAGTGTGAATGGAGATGGCAACTCAAAGCTAATCGTAGATGTCGCTGCGATCGTTGTCCCATAAGTCAGATTACTGTATAGCTTGTACAAAAACAAACACGTATTTTGTTATAAAAATTGAGTTTATTCTAAAAAACAAATATGGGAAATTATTCGTCAATGCAAGTGCATATACGGTTTTCGATTGTTTTCGGTTTTTTTTTTTTTTTTATACTAAAACCAGAACTAAGACGCCGCGGAGCATCTACAAGAGGAAAAAAAAGTGATTTAGTTGAGAGGCTAGAAATTTGATTCTACTACATTAAATACACATTTACTTGTAGTTGGGATTTAAAATTGTAATTTTTAAGTAGGTAGGTACATGTGCTAGCCTCTACAAAGAACTACTGTTACTTCTTCTACTGCTTCTGACATTCTTTATTGATAAAAATGTCCTCAAGTTTTGTGTTTGTCTTCTCCATCTAATTTTACATCTATTTTATAGATTGGAGCAATATGATAAGAGTTTTTACTTCCTAACACCACAACTATCACAAATCTCGGTCCCGGTGATAATTGTTCCACCAGACGAACCATCTCATGATATAAAGAGCGATGCAATACTTAACCTCCAATAGAAAAGTAGATATTATTTTGAAAGGTGTATTCGATTGTTTAGTTATGGTATAATCATAGAATTTCATTAATAAATTCAACTGACGGCCTGTCCCGGCTTCGCAAGGGTAGATATTTGTTTATTATATAGCTTTTCCTTATTGATAATACAATTTTTGTTCTCACAGCAGTCATAGCAGCTACCCATTATTTCTTGATAGTGTAAATTGTCGGAAATTTGTACGTTCCATCATTATTACAGCCTATTACACAACATCTAGTCATTTTACATCAATAAAAGCGTTTTTTTTCAGAAAATTCCTTTGATTTGACAGTTCTTTTGGGACACAAATGTCACTTTTCACTTTGACACTTACCTTCCCCATTGTCGGAAAATTGTATGTTCCATCATTTTTACACAACATGTAGTCATTTTACATCAATAAAAGCATTTTTTCAGAAAATTCCTTTGATTTGACAGTTCTTTTGGGATCATATTTTCACTTGTCACTTTGACACTTGCCTTCCCCATTGGTAGCACAATATTTATTGGAACCATGAAAAAGAAACGATATTCATTAAAGGTGAAACCGCACTAGGCGGAACTGCGCGATACGATGCGACGCTTTTCTTTGCCACGCAGTTCGGTTGCAGTGTAGTTCCGTTGTCGCTTAGTGCGTGATGTCTCGTATAATTTCAAGAATATTTTGACGCGTCGTGTCGCGCAGTTCCGCCTGCAGTGCAGTTCCGCCTAGTGCGGTTTCACCTTAAGTCAAATAGTTCGAATAGAGTTTCAAATCGTTAAGGCGGTGTCCTGCGTGAGCGGCAAATACGACGCGACGCGACGCATCACGAAGTAAATGTTATAAAAATATTCTAATAGTAGTAGAAATAGTTTTTTCGTCGCTCAGGTGGGACAACGCGTAACATAAATATTATGCCGCATACAGACCGCGCCAACGAAGGAACACGAATGGGTCATGCAGCATGCTGGCTTTCGTTGGACCTTTAGAGCCCATTCGCACGAGTTCTTTTTTTTTTGGCGTTAAAAAAGACAAGACATAGATTTCATCGTTCAAGTTCAACTTCGCAAGCAGTGTAGTCTCGGAGACCTATAAGTTTTTTTTAATATGTTTTTTTCTGGCAACATGGCTGCTTTCTTGTCAATTTGACAGCAGTTGTCAGGTATCAATTTCAAATTCAATTTATCTGCGCAACTCAAGTCCAGCCCTGTGTAACTTAGAACATTCAGGTCAATGTATGGAATTTATTCCCAATCCATTGCCAACATTCAAAAACACGTCAGAAAATCATATTGACCAACATCACAGTACTAAATAATGATACCACGTGACTAAATTATGGAGACCGAAACAAATATGTCTGCCTTCGTGTTGTGTTTTTCAGTTTGTTTTTCCTTTTTCTGTATGATTTGGGAATATAACTTACAAGAATAATTTCTGTGATTGTGTTAACGTTACGTTGAGTGGAGTGTCTAGTCAGTGCGTCGTCTTAGAAGTGGTTTGCTTTTCAATTTCATCCTCACATATTTTTAACGAGAAAATGAATAATTTAGAACTGTTGAACATAAAACTGGACATCGACTCGAAGTTTGTGGGATTAGGGTCATAAAGGAGTCCTGGCATACTGGAAATAAACTTTTTTCCAAGGTTTCCCTGTATCCACCGGTGAGTACATCTGCTGATGTGATTTTGTTCTCATACTCTCACAGCACTAATTTGAAATTAAAAGCATCATCAACATCTGTAATACAACCCTCACCAATCAAAATTAGCTGAAAGTAGTGAAGAAAAGTTTTAAATATTTTTCTACATACAAAATTATAATTTTGGTTCATGTTGGTCGAGTCTAAAGACATTATCTACCTGTGACACCATTATACTGCGAATCTATTTAATCTTAGAATTTCATGTTCCAAGCATAATAATTTATATATTCATTTAGTTATTCTGATAGTGTAAAGAGTGCTTTCTTTAAATCACACTTTATAAATTTGCAGTGAAACAGCCAGTGAGAAGTAATGTTTTATATTTTTTATTCCAGCTATTAGGAGAGGCTAAATGCTGTTGGTATTGAAGAATCGGTGAATCTACCAATAGTAAAACAACATGTGCAGCGAAATGTATGTGCTTAACTCTTAGGAAAAAAGGATTTCAATAAATATGGAAACCGTTGGAAGGTATGCAATCCCAACTTTGAATTTGATCGCTTTACCTCTCACTGACAGACAATTATCAAAATTTCCACATCATTACACCTATTCAGAGTCAAAAAGTAAATAATTATAAAAAGAAAAACGTGAGTTTTATTAATATGTAAAAAATAACAAACAGACTTTCAAAGATATTTTAATAATAAATATGTTTAAAAAGCTGAGTTTCTGTAGCACATTCATAACACTTGTGAAGCCTTACCGCATCACCACATAAAAATAAACAACTGTTGAAGGGTTTTCTAAAAAAAGAGTTGAGTTCCAAAACAACCCGTAGATATCAACATGAAATGTTGTTTTGATGTTGACAATTATTTTAGGCTTTAGTTTTCAAGAGATATTTATCTTTTTTAACACGGTTTGTTTTTATTTTGTTGTAAGTCTTTTATGATCCTTTTCGTTTTCCCGAAATATTATTAACAAATTCTTATGTTTCATTTCAGATACTTTCTACAAGCCAGCTATTGAGGTGTTTGCTGCAAAGTTGTGCCTTCACTCTGAAGGCTTAGGAGCGGTTTGGTAACGATCGGTTTACCCTTGTGAAGCAAAGGCGGGTCGCTAATAATTTATATAAATTAATAAATGTTGAAGTTATATAAATCAGTGTTTTATTTCACCAAGTTTTATTTTAAAATCAATAAATTTTGGAACCTACCTACTACCTGCGTAGTATGCATTTTATCGATATCGATAAACTAAATATCGATAAGGTATGACAACTCTATGATGCGTTGGGCATCCCTATTTCTGTGTATGTGAAACTTTTATGTTGGTAGCCATGTTTTTTTCTTGTGATTGGTACCACTTCCGTTATAAACTCGTTATGACCTAAATGTTCTAAGTTCCGACTCTTAAAATTACATGCTCTGTGCTCAAGTCAATCTACGGTGTGTGGATGTGAGAGATTTTTAGTCTAAATTATGGCTTTTTCAACAAATTCCCACGTTGTTCACAGTGTTTTATCTATTTTGATATTCACCCTTTTTTCAGTACAAATCTCACAAGGTATAGTATATTACAATTCATTTTAATACCTCATTTTATCGCACCGCAGTGATTGCTAAAAAATTACGTGGCCTTTTGTTATGGGAGGATACGAGATTTAGATTAAAAATCAAGGTGTTATGAATTAAAACTTGCACATTTAGTAGTTGTAACGTTGCTAAATTGTGATTTTCAGGATCAAAAGCAGAATTTGTAACATGCGGCACTATTCTGAAAATGATAAACACTGACTTGAGACTACGACTTCACTCACACGACGTGAAGTACGGCTCGGGCTCCGGCCAGCAGTCGGTGACAGCGGTGGACGTATCTGATGACTACAACAGCCACTGGTTGGTGAAGGCACCCATGGCAGAGTCATGTAAACGGGGGTAAGTGTTGATGCCTTGCTGCTGGTTGTGGCCAAATATATAATTTCTTTGAATACTGAAGGCCATTTAGTTTCCAGTGCATTTAACACTATGATTGCTGTCTTCTTAGTTACAGTAAGAAAAAAATTATACTTTCTGCCAACTATTTTGACAATAGAACAATAGGTATTCTAATTGTCAATATAAGTTTTTAGACTGACATGGTCACTATTATAAATATTCGGGTTTAAAACGGGATATTTACCATGTTTATTATTTGATTTGAGTTTTAAACCCTAATATTTATTCTAATTGTCTAAAATACTATTTTACAGGGCTCCCATAAAGTGCAACACCAACATCCGTCTGCAGCATGTATCAACTAAGAAGAACCTGCACTCGCACTACTTCTCATCACCACTGTCCGGCAACCAGGAGGTGTCATGCTATGGTGATGAGGATGGTGAAGGAGACAGCGGTGATCACTGGACTGTGGTGTGCAATAATGACTTTTGGAGGAGGGACACCCCTGTGAAGTTCAGACATGTAGATACTGGAGCGTAAGTATCTCATCTTTTTTTTTTAAGGATTTGGCTTGTCTAAATGGATGCAGCAGAAATCGAATGGAGCCTAGACCAATACTTCTGAACATGTTGGCTTCCCCACCGGTGTTGGATATATCCAATAAAAAAAAATTGTGTCCATTTCACCAGAGTCACCAAACCAAATACCACAGTTTGATTATCTCCTTTTTTCATTCATTCAATAATGGTGTATAACAACATGTATTAAAAGAAAAAACAATTTACAAAATATCTTTATTTTTCAATTGTTTTTATTTTTTGCCTGTAACTTGCCCTGGGACCAGTTTAAACCAGTGAACTTTAAACTTACAGGTACCTCGCTGGCTCTGGGCGCACATTCGGGCGACCGATCAGTGGGCAGGGCGAGATTGTTGGCGTCAACTCTCAGTACGGCGCATACACAGACTGGCAAGCCAAAGAGGGGCTCTTCATTCACCCCGGTGAATTACTACCGCACCAGCATGCAATACATTCTGAATTATAATTGTAACTTATTATTTATTATAAATTAATGTTTTGTAAATTTATTAGGTTGTTTATTCAGGGTTTGTTTGAAGACTTATGTACATAATTAGGGACAAATTTAATGTAGGTTTGTCTACATTACCGTACTTATCTCAATAGACATTTTTATTTGCTTGTAACTAAAATCAATGTTTGATTTTTGGTCAAATCCTGAAGAAGGAATAACCTTTCACTTATTGTTAAGCTGCAAGAGGCACAAGTAACATTCTGCTAAGTTGTTTGCAGTGATCTGCTATTCTTTTTCCTCATTTCTGAGTAGTCATGACACAGCAACAAAGTTCCTAAAGTCACAATAAAATATCAATGCATTCCAATCTTCTTGCAAATGTTCTTTATGGTACAAAACATAACTGTTCAACTGTATTCATTGCTGTCTCACTAATCAGCATTATGATACCATCAATAAAGGCGGGAATTAATTGATAAGGAAACTAGTTTCATTTTCCTAATAACTTTATTGTCAAATAGTTTGTAATTATATTATACAATGAGTGAGGTAACAGACCCCTGAGAAACTTGTTACAAATTACAAGTGCTTCAACACCATCGAATTTGTAATAATACTGTCGCTTCGCATCTCCAAGTTGTAAAGTTTTGGCGTAATTTGGAAATAAACGGTGTCGTGTCACTGGTGCATGTAACTGTGTAAAATAAATAATTGTACAGCCATATCTACGCGTTCAACATATTATGCATGATGAACGCGTTGGTTTGACCGTACCGTAACCGCGTTTTTATCCGATGTTACTGAAGCACGGAAACAAGTTATAAAAATATAGTTATAAAACTAAATAAAAAAACTCCAAACGCAACCCGCTCGCACCGCAGCCCTCAGTCATGGTGCTCTCAATCAACCACTTACGTCAAGAGGTTTTACTAAAATTTAACTTATCTAACGTGTTCACGAACGCGACAAGGTGTCCATCATAAGACTGTCATGTTATGAAGAGACCCCTAACAAAGAGCTTCACATGCCAAGTGCGGTGCGGTCGCGAGATGATAGTATTAAGCGTTTCCTATGCTAGGAGTACGGGTCATAAAAAATCAGTACACAACTGCGCCGCACGCGCACTCAGTTTGTGCAGCTAATAAGGTACTAAGACGGACAGAAATAGTGAAGTTAGTATATATCCACTATTTTTATATCTTCTTAGATATTACATACAAAACCTAAGATGGCAGATAGTGGACAGAATATATTGTCCAAAGTTCGAGCAGTAGTGCTCCAAATAGTGAAGGTAATTAAATTAGCATTATGGACCTCGCGCTTTACGCGGCCGCCACCACGGCAATGGCCGTACTGACCAATCGGACAACGACCATCTGGAACATCTAGCCGTCCATCCAGTTGCGGTCAAAACTTTGTTCATATACTTTAATTTGAAAACCCGCATTATTTCAGAAACACCTTTCGTGATCGTGGCCGCGTACTACGTGATATCGCCGACAATGCTTACAGGATATGTAAGAAGATTACTAAATAAATAATTAAGAGATAAAATCGGTGGACATAAAAAGTATTTCTTTAGAAAAAAAAAAAAACTACTGAAATTGATTTTTGAGACGAAATAAACTTTAACAAAATCATGTATGTGGCTAATAAACTAACAATCGAAACAATGGGCGTAGAATCACCTCGAGTGTACTAAACCCTATACGCAAAACATTAATCTCGCGCGAGATTGTCTAATTAAGTATAGGCAATATTAAATTCATTTAATTATTTGTGTCGAGTGGCGACTAGCAGAGCTTGTTGGCTAGTACACTGTTGAGTTTCTCTAGTGCGTACGTGAGGTTCGTGTACAGCTTCTTATCACAGCCGTGCTCTTCGATAGTGCTAAAGCGGAACGTTCGGAAGTTCTTCTCTACGTCAATGTATGTGACAGCTTGCATGAGCGGACACAGGATTATCTTTGTGTGGTCTTGGAAGTTAATCTGTTGGTGAAAAAGAATAAGGTTAAGTATAATAAGAGACTATTGAGTAATAATGTACAATTATGGAAGTTTTAATAAATATGTTTTACCTGTAGTGTTCCGTTGGTCAGGTACATGATGACTGCCAGCGTGGTTCTGAACCACTGATGCAGATGCGGCAATCGAGACAGTCCGTCACTCTCTCTCACTGGTACCGATGCACCTGGGAAAGATAACAAAACATTATTTCTGGAAAATAAAGACGTTCAGATACGCGACAAAAAAAAAAGATTGCGCGCGTAGTACGCTTTATCCATCTGTCGCTCTGCAAGTGACATCGTGCCAACTCTTGGAAGTCTCCAAGCGACTTCTTTTATTTCTTATCTCCGCATTCGAAGTCATAGTACAATGTATGTAATGTTTACCAGCTTTCATGAGGTGCTCAGTCATATATCTTCTGAAGTAAGTGAGGAGTTTCATCTTCTTGTCGAGCTCTTGTGGGTACTCGCGCATCGTCATGTACTGCTCCTGGCCCTGCCGGTTGATGTAGTGCACGTTCCTGTACGAAAAGAAATACTTTAGTAAAAACAATTAACACCAAATGGGCATGTGGTAAAAAAAAAAATTATTTCCGTTTTAAAAAACAGGTTTTATTGTCCATTTTCATTACTTGTTTGTATGATACTAATTCCTGTTTTCACTAACACATGGCGATATTCAGTGCTGTGCAAACCGAGTATCATTGTGTTTAAGGAAAAGGCTATGTAATGTATTACCTGATAACTTTTTTTTTAAATAATTCATTTATTTAAAAAAAAAAACGTTGCCCCACATTAAGATTTTCTCCTGTGTCGCGGGTGCGTCTACAAACATAAACTCACATACACAAACGCCCAGACACGGAACAACTACTTGTAGATCATACAAATATTTGCTCCGTGCGGGAATCGAACCCGCAACACGCAGCGCAGCAGTCCAATCGCTCAGCCACTGCACCAACCGTGCCGTCAATTTGGAGGGACACGGCAATTCGGATGCGGCAAAAATAAATCCAGTTCGTTGTATTATATTGAACAGGCAGTCTTTCGACAAAAAATGACGTTGCTTTATTATACTTACAGTCCGTTAGCCAACATGATAAGCTTGGTTGTATCGTTGAACATGACACCGACGCTCTCGTCGCACAGCTGGTAGCCGAAGCCGTATTTGTCGCTGTAGTCCACCCACTTGCCCACCCAGACCAGTGGCTGGGCCGCAGGGTCGCTCAGCTCGTCAGTCAGGCATTCTGGACGGCATTTCAGCTGTGAACATAATGTAGAGATTATTCATCGTTTACGTTTAATGTTGGCAGAAGACATGTGCAGTAGATTTGCGCGACTGCTACTTCAATCCGCAGCAAGAATGTCGTACAATCGTAGTAAGAGTGAGGCCACATTAGTACTTTGCGTTGTCGCAGCGATGAGACAATGGACAGTGTTCCACTGCTAGGGTTAGCGTCTCAGATGCTTAGCTGCGATTGCGACGATGCTTATATGCAATGCAGTTCGGCATAAAATGCGTTGATCCGTTGCTACGAAGCGACGCAACGCACTAAAAGGGCTTCGCTGTAAAAATCACAGAAACACGACATTTCTATGTTAATATAAAAACGGTGAAGATGTATCTTTTGGTGTCCTTTATTCAACTTAGAAATATCTTCTTAGAAATAATTTCATTGTTACGTTAACGATTCGAATTAGGGTCAACCAACAATACTATGGTATTGGTGATTGTTCTCAATAACAATAACAACTGTGATTCAAATAAATGAGGACAAGGTACATTTTACATGCTTAATAGCATAACTTGAAAACTCTTACTGCACTCTAGCAAAGGTGTCGTCCATCCATCCCTATATTATCCTAGAGCACAGCCTAGAGTCTAGTCTAGGATAAAATAGATAAATTTTTGGAGCATGCAGCCAGCATCTAGACAAAGTGACAACAGAAAGTCATAAATGTCTGGGCCAGACAACAGATAAAGTTATCTAAAAGCATACTCCCTAGAAGGAGGAAGTGATTGTGTCCACTCGCTAGTGTAGGCCTCATGGTTAGGGACTTTACCCATGGCGCGATGCGACGCGATTCGACCGATTCCAACTACAAGTGAAAATCAACCTTACCACTACGACATATAGCATAAAACACGTTGTTATCTACGGGTAGATGAAAAACAAAACACGATCGCCACGACGACGTCAAGTCAATCGAATTGCATCATTATTTCTTAGTAGCAAGGTTGGTTTTCACTTGTAATTGGAATCGGTCGAATCGCGACGCATCGCGCCATGGCTGCATGGGTAAAGTCCCTTAGTCTGACGTTCTTACCTTGCTAACAAGCAGCGTGTTGAGCTGATCGCGCAGTGCGATAAGGTTCTGTCTATGTGAAGTAGGCTCCACAGCGCGCGGCTCCGCGGCCATCGCGTCGCGTTTCACCGGCGAGTCCACCGCCATCGCAACTTGATCTATAACTTTGGATGTTTTTTATGTGCTCTATTCAATGGGCAATAAAAGTTGAACTTCTACACTAATGAATGATGATGATGATTGATGACGAGAGATACCCATGTCCCACAATGAAACAGTAGGCCGTTTTGATGAATAATATGACATTAGTCATAATCAAAAAGAAAACGTTTTTTTTTAACAATGTAAAAAAAAAGTTAAGGAAGTTTACAATTACTTATCTGTCTAATTTTAAAACAAGACGATAACTTTAGCTCAAGCTTAAACTTTCCAGTCAGTTGTGTTTCGAATTTTAATCAGACTAAGTTACAGATGATATGTGGAACACAATTGAAAAAAAAAACTTTAAAAAAAAAATGTAACCGCCTTCAAAAACAACCACAAAAAAGGGTAAAATAACCTACAAAATAACTTTTCTTTCAGAAGTCGGTGCCTTTATTTTTTTTTCATTTCATTGTTTTTTTTTGCCACCGACTTCTGAAAGAAAAGTTATTTTGTAGGTTATTTTACCCTTTTTTGTGGTTGTTTTTGAAGGCGGTTACATTTTTTTTAAAAAGTTTTTATTTTACTCTTTTTAGTTATTCTTGTCAAATAACCAAGCTTCTCTATGGAGCCCAACGGGCAGAAAACGTCAACGCGGCAGGCCCAGAAGGAGATGGCGAGATGAGCTAGACTCATTTCTAAAGGGTTGGCCTACAATCGCTTTACATCGCGACAGATGGAAGGAGGGAAGGGAGGCCTTTGCCCTGCAGTGGGACAACGTAGGCTAATAATAATAATAATTGTCAAATAAATCATTCTCTTACATGTATGTGCACTAAAATTTTGTAATCCGTAGCACCGGTAACAACATCGCTCAAGTGCACAATATGCTAATAAAATTCCCTATCTCAAAAACTACTGAACCGATTTTGATGAAACTTGCAGTATTCCGTAAGTTAAACAATACTTAGTACAACAAAAAAAGAATTACTTAAATCGGACTTGTAGTTCCAGAGATATGCGAACACAAACTAAATCAGTCGATGCCTACTCCAAGGCGTTGAGGAGTTGTACCTTCCATCATCAGCTCATCCACCTGAGATGATGATTATCAGATGCAAATACTTGAACAGCTTTAGAAAATATATGAAAATGGTACTATGTGCCTATAAAATTTGAAGGTTGCCCTCGATTTCCCTGGGATTCCATCATCAGATCCTGACCTGATGATCATGGGACCAATTGGAAAGTATACCCTTTCAAACAAAAGAAAAATTTTCCAAATCGGTCCAGGCGTCTTCGAGAAATCGGGGAACATACATAAAAAAAAAAAAAAAAAGATTCCGACGAATTGAGAACCTCCTCCTTTTTTGAAGTCGGTTAAAAATATGGGCAGAAGACATGAATGTCTACTTACCATTACTGTTAACCTCGTTGAGCGGCCTACGGTGCAGCGCAATACCCTCGAGCTGGTCAGTCCTGGGCGCCGTGGTGAGACAGGACAGCGGCAGGGCCGCGGGCATGATGCCGGCCGTGAAGAACTCGTGCTGCAGCAGCTTGTCTACGGAGGGTCGCCGCGCGGGGTTGGACTGCAGCTGCAGCACTATCATTGAGGCCGCCGGCTTGCGCAGCGATGACGGGATTCTGTATCAAGCGTTTGCTCTTCTTGTATGTTGTTTTGGGGTGTACAGATGAATTTTTAGTAGGTGCTAATTTTGCAAGTGCCATCTGAGTAATCATTTGAGAATGGACATGAGATTTCATGTCGAAAAAATCAAAACATTTAAAATTAGACACATAATCCACATAAGCTTTTTAAAAACAACATTGATGAATGAAATTACACAGTTTTAGATGCACATTAATAACATAAAGCAACCATTAAAATGGCTTTACTATCCAATTAGCAACATTATGTCATGGTTGTTACACGTTACAAACGAGCCTCGAACCCATCACCGTAAGTTCTGTAACCACCTGTATCGCTGGTTGACGGTATTATCGTTGACTAACGCGCTCGCGTATCGACTACCCAACGAATGCCAGGGACCCGTGCAACACACGCTCATCGCTAAGTGCACTCCCTCGCTAGTTAACAATACAAAGTATTTCTTTATTATTTTACAAGTTGCTGGGATTTGCGATAACTAAATGGGCTGATAAACTAATATGTTTGCAGGTCCTTAGTAGCTGTAATTGTAGGCAGATGACTCGACAGGAAAGTTATTTAAAGCCTCGTAATAATAAGTATGAATTTAATTATAAAGGAAAATTACTTTTATTACTGGAATTTATTTAATTAGGTAACAAATAAATTCCATTTTGTTATGAAATTATGATAATTACATTAATTAAATAATTAATTTGTCCATATTTGTAATATTGGTTTTGCCAAAGCCACAATTCTAAAGTATTTATGTTCTGTTATAACTCATCAACGCCAATAATACGCGGTCTTACCTGTTACAATTGACGCCGTAAACCTCTAGTATGGGCTTTTCAACATATATGGAAAGAAATGACTTGTTATTGTTTGTTATAATATAAGGACATTGGATTTACCAGCATGAGTTGTTAAGCAATGCCTATGGTTCATCATCATACTATGGCTATGACAATAAAAAAACATAATTCTCATAGGTAAAAAAAAATACCTATAGTTATTAAAACTTTGAAAATAAAATTTAGACTAATTTAGGTACCTATATTCACACTGCTTGATTCTCTTGTATGTGTCTTTGAGCGTGGACGTTTCAAACGGCGGCTTGCCAACGAGCAGTGTGTACATGATGCAGCCCAGGCTCCAGATGTCTACTTCGAAGGAATGCCCCTTCTTCGTCAGTATCTCCGGCGCTATGTAGTTGGGTGTGCCGCATAGTGTTTGTTTCCTCTCTCCTGTAATGAAGACAATTGAACATTTTGAGGGTGCGAATGGTTGGATGAGGAATTCATTTTAAGATTTTAAACTGTCATGGTCACTATCATGAATTAAAAGCCCCTGTCTGGATGTCTTATATTCAAGGCAAAACACAAGTTAATTATATGTATAAGAGTTTGAATGTTTATTAAACTATATCATTTGGTAAAAGAAACAGTTTAATAAACATTCAAATTCTCACTAAAATACCAAAACCTGATTCAGTACAACATACTATATGGTAAAATTTACAGGTCAATGAACCAAAATTGACTAGAATTTATCAACATCATTAAATTTATAAGTGTAACAATTTTCTTTAATAAATTGATACTATTCTATTCTCATACATACCTTCATACTCAATCCTGGCAGCAAGTCCAAAGTCTCCAATCTTGACGTGTAGGTCATCATCAAGAAACAGGTTGCCGAGCTTCAGGTCCCTGTGGATGATGCGCTTGCTGTGCAGGTACTGCACTCCAAGGAGTATCTGGTGCATGTAGAACCTTGTCTCTGGCTCCGTGATTGCTTTTCTTCTCTTATGTAACTCCATCATAGACTGTAGGTAAAATTAAAGAAAGTATCATTAGAAGTGTTACATAGTGTTTTGTTTAACTAAACTATGTGTGATCAACTTTTTTTATTTTACTCATGAAATGTAATACTAATTGAGGAGTAATACCTATAACTCTAAAAATAGAAATCAACAGAAAGATATTATCCTTCTTGTAATTTTTTTTTCACCTACTAAATCAAGTGAAATACTCTATGACAAGAGCATAATATTTAGCTCTAAATAAAGTAAAACTACATGAGAAGACAAACAAAATGTTGAAGAATTCCAGTTTGTTAACTTACCCGTCTCTTACACAACTCAAGTATGATGTAGATATTGAGTGAGTCTTCAAAGAAGCTGTGGAAGCCGACCACATGCTTGTGCTGCAGAGAGCGGTGGATGGAGATCTCCTGGGCCATCTTCTCCTTCTGGCTTGACTTCACCATCAGTTTCTTGGAAACTATCTTTCCCGCCCACACCTGGTTTGTCTGAATATCTTGAATCTCGTAGCATTTTGCAAAGCCACCCTAAAATTTGAGTATTGTTTTGAGAATTTGATTATGATCCATGTCGCAGCTTGAATACAATCTCAATGATATTTTAGAATAGTAGCTAGATGAGAATATTGGCTTTTTCCTGTTATTCTTAGTTACAATAACGGTTATGTTTACCTGAGGCTATCCAAAGAGTGGGTTCTAAGAGAATTTTTGCTGGTTTAACTTTTTGAAGATTATTTAAAAAGAAAGCACTTCAAAGACATTAAACATGATAATGATTATGATGGGAAAGATGATAGTACATTTGTAGTGTACAGGCTGCACCTGTTGCCCAACTAGTGTGGAGTTTGAAATGTAACCGACAATAAAAATTTTCTCTCAAATAGCAAATAGGGACATAATTGCGACCATCTTCGATACATACAGTTGATCGCAGGGCTAATAAGCGATCAATGAAATATATTTTAACGTGTATCGGAAACGCACATTAGCATTTTTCTAACTTAACAGGTGCGGACTCCGTTGGAAGTTGCTTGACTTTTGAAGTATTCAGATCACACAAATTGTTTATCTAGATCGATTTACTTCAAATGTTCACGATAAAAATAAATGGTAATGAAATAATTGAAAGTTAAACAAAACTTACCTTTCCAAAAAATCGTAACCTCTGATAAGTGCAGGACGTTTGGGGATCGTGTATTATTTCCGGAATTTCCTTTTTTTCGTCTTCTTTGATCGAAGTCATTTTAAACTAGCTTAAAATATAAAATTATAAGTCAAATAAAGATATGATTAACAATAAACTATTGATGATTGTTGACAAATTCACAAAGGAGATTTCAAACGGCCATACGTTTGAACTTTGAAGCAACTTTGAAGGCTATTTGAACGGTTTGTTTTGTTCGCCCAATCACAGAACAGCATTTTCTACCAAAGTTGCTACTAGTACTTTTGTAAAATCTTCCAAGGTGTTTTTGTCTTTTGAATAAAATAAATTTGATGATGATGCTGCTTAAAAATCTGTTTTAAACAAATCATGAAAAAGTAGTGTTAAATTTTCTACTTAAATCTATAATTTTTCATTTATATTATGTAACCATGTTAGTTGCGTGTAGAGTTCTGAATAGAAGATTTTGTGACTTTTGTCTTGCAACAATTTTCCAACTGTTTTCGTTTATCTGTCTCACTTTGACTCTTAAAAAATGAATGAGATAGATTTTTAACATTTTAAAGCGGCAAAACTGCATTTGAAAATCCCGTTACTTTTTGTAATTATTGTAACAAGAATTTCTACGTAGAATAAGTTCACTGTTCTATAGATTTACAATAGGACCAGTCGGAAGCGGTTTATTTCTGTTTACATGTCTAGAATATTACAATAAAGTAAGTACCTAGATACGAACAATTATTGATCTATTATTACTCCGTAACATGTCCTTAACTTCTTTTTTACAAGTAAAATGATACCTAAGAGGCTTTCATCTGGAAACTAACGGGTTTTGTGTAAACAAAGTCTAGGGAAATGCAAGAGCGAGTGAAGCGAGCTCGATTTTTAGGGTTCCGTAGCCAAATGGCAAAAACGGAACCCTTACAGATTCGTCATGTCTGTCCGTCTGTATGTCACAGCCACTTTTTGTCGAAAGTATAAGAGCTATCCTGTTGAAACTTGGTAGGTAGATGTATTATGTGAACCGAATTAGGATTTTCACACAAAAATAAAAACAAAAAATTTTTTGGGGGTGCCCCCATAGCCATACTTAGAATTGAAACTCAAAATTTTTTTTTTCAACTAACCCATACGTGTGGGGTATCTATGGTTAGTCTTTAAACATTATATTGAGGTTACTAATATCATTTTTTCTAAACTGAACAGTTTGCACGAGAGACACTTCCAAAGTGGTAAAATGTGTATACCCGGGGGGGGGGGGGTATGTAACTTCTAAATTATGAGAATGATAAAACTAAAAAATATATATAATGTAGACCTCAAAAAAAACTTCCAACGAAAATTGGTTTGGGTGAGATACAGTTAGCAGTTTTTGAGATATAGTACATTTTCAAAAACCGCAAATATAACTTTGCCATTCATACAAACACTATGAAAAACAAAGTTATTTTTAATGTTTGTGTATATAACCGGCCAAGTGCGAGTTGGACTCGCCCATGAAGGGTCCGTAGTAGCAAGCATAGATTAGGGATATAATTATATTGAGATTAGTAAGTAATATACACAAACAATCAAAATAACTTTGTTTTTCATAGTGTTTGTATGAATGGTAAAGTTATATTTGCGGTTTTTGAAAATGTACTATATCTCATCCAAACCAATTTTCGTTGGAAGTTTTTGTTGAGGTCTACATTATATATATATTTCTTAGTTTTATCATTCTCTTATTTTAGAAGTTACGGGGGGGGGGGGCACACATTTTACGACTTTGGAAGTGTCTCTCGCGCAAACTGTTCAGTTTAGAAAAAAATGATATTAGTAACCTCACGTGGGCACGCAAAGCTCATGATTGGTGCCCTGAAACAGCGACGCGGCGCCGCGGTAGACCTCGAAGGAGATGGCGGGACGAACTGGATGTCTTCCTTGAGAATTGGAAAGAGGTGGCCCAAAGTCGTGAAAGTTGGAAGGAATGGAGGGAGGCCTTTGCCCAGCAGTGGGATAGTTCAGGCTAATAATAATAATAATAGTAACCTCAACCTCAACCTCAACATCATTTTTAAAGACCTATCCATAGATACCCCACACGTATGGGCTTGGTGAAAAAAAATTTTTCAGTCTCAATTCTAAGTATGGGGGGCACCCCCAAAATTTGTTTTGTTTTTATTTTTGTGTAAAAATCCTAATGCGGTTCACATAATACATCTACTTACCAAGTTATAACAAGGTAGCTCTCATACTTTCGAAGAAAAGTGGCTGTGACACACGGATGGACAGACAGACAGACAGACTTGACGAATCTATAAAGGTTCCGTTTTTGACATTTGGCTAGGGAACCCTAAAAACAGCTTAGCTTGGGTTTTCCTTAGCGCCTCATTTGGCGTTGGTTTTATCAAATCAATTTTGCAGAGCTTTAAATACCTAGTTGACGTTGTCGAAGCGAATCATTATATAAAAGCGTTTGTTTGCTGTAGTCAATGTTAAAGGCAGGCACCACCGTACGGGTGCCCGAATTGTAATTATACAAATTATAGTTATTCAATATTATAAAAATAAATAAATAGGTACGATTTTGAGCACGAACTTTTACGCTAGTACTGTAAATTTTCAAAAATGGAGCGTTCTCGTTTCATTTTGTTGATTGGTGTTTTGTTTTTGTTAAATATTAAAGAAAGTTTTCAATATTTTTTGCCGCCCACCGACGACTGTAAGTATAAGTAATCAATTAAATAACTAATATTGTTGACCACAGTTATATCTCATTGAACTTCCTTGACAGAAACTCAAGTGGGGTGACTGATCATTGTTGGAATTATCTCCGTCTATCGAATAGACATGAAAAACAGCTTGTGATCAATAAACCAGGGTGATAAAAAAAAAATGAACTTTATCAAGAAGAATTCCATGATTGAAATTAAAAAATAAAACTATTTTTTATTGAATCTACCGTAACAAAACTTTTTTAAAAAAAAGTACCGACTTCAAAACAAATACAAAAAAGTTTAAAATAACTTTTCTTTCGGAAGTCGGTGGCAATAGTCAATGACACAACAAAACAAAGCCACCGACTTCCGAAAGAAAAGTTATTTTAAACTTTTTTGTATTTGTTTTGAAGTCGGTACTTTTTTTTAAAAAAGTTTTTATTTTACCCTTTTTATTAGTTTATTTATTACATATTCAACCCAAATTCTTGTAAAATACAAGATTTTCTTATTACTTATTATGCACTAATCTTGTAATCCGTCACAACATAAAAAAATCCATATCTCTAAAAAAAACTACAGAACCGATTTTGATGAAACTTGCAGTGTACCCTAAATTGAACAATACCTAGTACAACAAAAAAAGAATTACTTAAATCGAAGTTATAGTTCCGGAGATATGCGTGCACAAACATAAAAACATACATACATACATACGTACATACATACATACACTTATGAAATTTGGCACATTTGTTCAGACGCTGATATAGACTAACATATATGAAAACTGGGCAGTTCTGATAATATTACATACATACGGGTCGAATTGATAACCTCCTTTTTTTTTGAAGTCGGTAAAATAGATTTTGATTTTACAAAGAGATCGCAAACTTTTTTTGATGATTGTCTTTATGTCCGAATCATAATTGGGCTTCGTGAAACATGATAATAAAAGTAACATTGTTATTTGTTCGTGAAGATATTTTATGGTTTCGTAGGTACCCAAAGGGTAAATCCTATTACTCCGCTGAATTGACTCCGCTGTCCGTCCGTCCGTCTGATATATCTGTCTGTCCGTCTGTCACTGTCTGTCTGGTATCTCATGAACCGTGATAGACAGTTAAAATTTTCACAGATAATGTATTTCTGTTGCCTCACATGCGCTTTTAGGGTTCCGTAGCCAAATGGCAAAAAACGGAACCCTTACAGATTCGTCATGTCTGTCTGTCTGTCTGTCCGTCCGTATGTTACAGCCACTTTTTGTCGAAAGTATAAGAGCTATCCTGTTGAAACTTGGTAGGTAGATGTATTATGTGAACCGCATTAGGATTTTCACACAAAAATAAAAACAAATTTTGGGGGTGCCCCCCATACTTAGAATTGAGACTCAAGATTTTTTTTTTACCAAACCCATACATGCGGGGTATCTATGGATAGGTCTTTAAAAATGATATTGAGGTTACTAACATCATTTTTTTCTAAACTGAACAGTTTGCGCGAGAGACACTTCCAAAGTGGTAAAAAGGGTGTCCCCCCCCCCGTAACTTCTAAAATAAGAGAATGATAAAACTAAAAAAAATATATAATGTAGACCTCAACCAAAACTACCAACGAAAATTGGTTTGGATGAGATACAATACCAGAATACCAGAAATAAGCACCATCTACGTGTTCCCTTTCATCGGCTTCACAAAGTTCATAGCTCATTTGTAGGGCTCGGTATAGTTTTTTATAATAAACTGCCTTCATCTTTGTTAGACTTGCCTTTTAATGCCTTTAAATCTAAAATCAAATCCATCCTTTGTTCTAAGGCGTATTATTCGATAAATGACTACCTTGACGATAAGAGCAGTTGGTCGCTCGATTGAAATAATGACTGCGTTCATGCTCTTTCTCCAGATTAATTTATTTTCCGACAGGTTATATGAGTTCATATACCGTAAAACCATGCAACTTTGCCCATAAATTTAAAAAATAAATGCTTAATTGATGATATTTTGGAAAATTTTAATAAATTGATTATTGTTTCGGTGCCACATAATACTATATACTCATGTCTCGATACACAAAACTAAAAATAGTAAAAAGAAAGCATATTTATTAGTGAAAATAACAATTATAGGTGCTGGGCAAAAAATCTTATACAATTGGTAACTTTGCCCACATTACAGATCTCCGTTACTATGAACTTTATCACTATTCGAAAAGGACTGAATGAAAAATACTGAGCAATGCAATAATGTATTAAATTATACACCAAATATTCACATTCCTTGACCCTTAAAAATGAGTGGGCAAAGTCAAAAAGCCTTCTAGAACATTTTTCGTACAAAATGGCGATTGTTCAAGGGTTGTCACCATTGACAATACTTAACTATTTAATATTTTTAGTGTGGAATATTATTTTTTATATATAATGATTAATAAATTAAAAAGGGAAATAATATAACATCATTTTTTACATAATATGCTTTATTTGTAAAGTGTTCAAAAACTAAAAAAAAAAAAAACTAAAAAGTATGTACATATCTCGGTTTTTACTGACTTAAAAAAAAAGTAGGTTTACAATGCGACCCGTATGTATGTAATATTTCCAGAACTACCCAGTTTTCATATATGTTAGTCTTTAATAGCGTCTGAACAAATGTGCCAAATTTCAAAATGTATGTATGTTTGTTATTATGTTTGTGTTCGCATATCTCCGGAACTAGAAGTTCGATTTAAGTAATTCGTTTTTTGTTACACTAGATATTGTCCAACTTAGGGTACACTGCAATTTTCATCAAAATCGGTTTAGTAGTTTTTGAGATAGGGAGTTTTTTGCCTACTTGGGTTGTATATTTTCAAAGTCGATTGTATGTTTGGTCGCGATTATCACGCGTTTGGTTCAAGCGATTTGGATGCGGTTTTCACAAAAGTATTTGTTACATTGTATTCTATGGAAGGTTTTAGTATATAACAATCATGAATATCTCGTGACGTTGACTGCATAGATCCGTTTTTGTTGCTGTCTTGGATTAAATATTTCTAAAGACGCCGATTATACAAAGATTTTTGTTGAGTATCTGAACTAAAAAGGGTAAAATGAAAACTATTTAAAAAAAAAGTTTTATGAATTTTATCGCGGTAGCGGTAAAAAAAGAGTACCTAGGTAGTTTGATTTCGATGTAAATACATATAGTTTTTAAGAACCTAAAACCCATCAACAAGAAACTTTAAAACACAGTCAGGATTTGGAAGAAACGAGCCCTCGTATCTTCTAAATCCCGACTGTGTTTTTAAACTTTATATGTTTACCAACATAATAACTGTTCATCAAATCCGAACCTTCCTTTTTTTACTCGGTTAAAAAATGTCTCTCAGGTGACAACCCTAGTGAAAAAGAAACGTTGGGCAATGTTGTCAACGATATCAAAAAAATATGCTTGCGACTTTGCCCACCGTTATATTTTACGATTATATGACGCATTTAGCGAAGAAAGCTAGTCTATATTATTCATTTCCAATGTAATAACGGATGTATAAAAATTACTTACCTGCGATAACTCCAAGTAGCACTTCTCGAAAAAGTTTTTTCAAAAGTTTTTGCCCGCAAAAAAACACCCTAACTTCAACGACGTCTGACAGACAACTGAAGCAACATCTGTGACAGTGCGTCACACAGTGTTGCCAGAAAAATGATGAATTTTTTACCATAGACAAAATGTTCTTACTAACTATAGACAAATTTGGTATGTATTAAGTTTTTTAAAAAATACACAACTGGGCAAAGTCATATGTCGAGGGCAAAGTTGCCATGTTTTACGGTAATTGTTTATTTTTTTACTTTTGACTTAGTTAAGTCATTTAGTTTTTATTTTATATATATTTTGTGTATGTTTTTTTTTTTATGTCTGTGTTTGTTTTATATTATTTGATCAGTTTTTTTTTTCTCTTCATTTTCAATTTTTTTTAAGCAGTTTTTTTTTTTTTTTTTTTGCACTATGATAAACTAGCGACCACGAATTTGAATCTTATTTTAGTAGTGTTTTGACTGAGGAACCGGCAGCAAGTTGTCTGACTTGCTGACCTTTGGTTTTGTTATATGTAATTTATTTTCTTTTCTTTATTATTGTTAATTACTGCGATGATCCTAGTTTATCTTTTTGTGCCTTTTAGTCACGGTTGGGATGTAATTTCGAATTGATGTATGATGTGAACGTTCTATTAAATTGTATAAAATCTTGGTTCTTCTAACCGTACAGACAGATGTGTTGCTGGGGAGTTTGTTCCGCCACTTCTTCTTCCCAGCCATAACACTAGGAAGTGTCGAAGGGGGGGCGCTTTGGGGGACTGTCTTATGTAAAAAATTGACCTTCAAAAAGTGCTGATAAATCAGCCTAATTTGAATAAATGACTTTTGATTTTGATTTTGATTTTTACAGTTAGCAGTTTTTGAGATATAGTACATTTTCAAAAACCGCAAATATAACTTTGCTTTTCATACAAATACTATGAAAAACAAAGTTATTTTTATTGTTTGTGTATATTACTTACTAATCTCAATATAATTATATCTCTAATCTATGCTTGCTGCTACGGAACCCTTCATGGGCGAGTCCAACTCGCACTTGGCCGGTTTTTTCTAAACTGAACAGTTTGCGCGAGAGACACTTCCAAAGTGGTAAAATGTGTCCCCCCCTGTAACTTCTAAAATAAGAGAATGATAAAACTAAAAAAAAATATATAATGTAGACCTCAACAAAAACTTCCAACGAAAATTGGTTTGGATGAGATACAGTTAGCAGTTTTTGAGATATAAGTAGTACATTTTCAAAAACCGCAAATATAACTTTGCCATTTAAACAAAGTTATTTTTATTGTTGGTGAATATTACTTAAGTACTAATCTTCTTATATATAAAAATCAATTGCTGTTCGTTAGTCTCGCTAAAACTCGAGAACGGCTGGACCGATTTGGCTAATTTTGGTCTTGATTTACTTCTGGAAGTTCAGGGAAGGTTTAAAAGGTGAGGCGGTACGAAGTTTGCCCGGTCAGCTAGTCTCAATATAATTATATCCCTAATCTATGCTTGCTACTACGGAACACTTCATGGGCGAGTCGAACTCGCTCATGAAGTGTTCCGTACCGCTTGGCCTGTTTTTTTTATATTTATTCATTTAGGGACTTTTATTAAATCATGGAACATGTCAGTCCCGTATAGGGATGGACATTTATAATATACATCTATGTTTTTTTCGATGTAATGCATCGATCGGTCACATCGATAGTAATACGATGTATTGAGAAATACATCGATGTTTCTTAAACATCGATTGTTTTCGCCATGACGTTGTTTCAGGTTAGGTTAGGCCTTAATTAAAACAAAAATAGGTATTAATAAAAGCAGGAAATATGTTTATTCAAATTCAAAATCACACAGCCAACACATTTTTCTTTACATATTCCAATATTTTTTGTCAATGTGTAAAAACAAAAGTTTACTTAATCTCTTCCCCTTCAATCGGTTCCTTCGTTCAGTCAAAACTAGCCCTGCCTGTGAAAAAAGTCTTTCCGAAGGTACTGACTGACGTGCCAACTATTGTCAAATATTTGAAAGCTATTTTGTACAGCTTTGGGAATTGTATTTTATAATCCCTCCATATTTCTAACGGATTTTCGTTCAGTCTTCCAACAGGAGTTCTGAGATAAACTGAAAGTTCGTCAGACAAAACATTTTCAGATTTGGTAATATCGTTGATATAATGCACTAACTTGTGGTGATCAGTTCATAATGAAAAGGCCTCTTCATTTTTATCGGATTTATCAGAATCTGACTCTTACCGGCTCCGCGGCAAAGGAAACATAGCCAATATTCAGCCTACCGATAAATGATAGGCGCGTTTGTTATATTGTGGCAGCACTGACTGCTTGGTCGATGCATCGAATGAAAAACATCGATATATATTCGATGTTGAAGTATTAACATTACATCGGTTTAATACGATGCATCGTTACTATACATCGAGTGTTTTAAATAAATCGATGTAGGTATATCGTCCATCTCTAGTCCCGTAGTACTAAAAACATGCCTAGCGTTTTCCCAAGTAATACGTTAGGGTCGACTTCCAGTCGAACCTGATGTAGTTGAATAAATCTAATATTTGACCACCACAACTCATCAGTTAGTACTGTGTCGTCTGATTTTCAGACCACTGACTAACAGTAACGACTTTCAAAGATCTACAAATGATAGCAATGATGACTTCGCTCCCCCCCCCCCCAATCCTCTGACCTCTAACCATCTCCAGGGTCCCATTGATACCAAAATTCGTCTAGTAGTCGGTACAGGCCTGAAATAGAAGTTTAAAAAAAAACAAACTAAATCATCAACCATTTTCACATTTGCTCGCATAATGTTAGTTACTTATAAGAAACCTTACATTTACAAATTCTTTTTTCAGTGGAGAATAACATAAAGCCGGAAGACCTGCAGAAGTTGATGCCCTACAGGAACAACAAGACTGTCACCCAACTTTTATCGAATTCCGTTGATCCTGAGGTATGATGATTCACCTTGTCTTAATTAATCTAAACTAATATTATAAAGCTAAAGAGTTTGTTTGTTTGTTTGAACGCGCTAATCTCAGGAACTACTGGTTGAATTTAAAAGATTTTGTGTTGGATAGTCCATTTATCGAGGAAGGTTATAGGCTATATAACATGACGCTATCACTAATAGGAGCGGAGCAGTAAAGAGAAATGTTTCAAAATTGGGAAAATGTATTCCTTTTCGAGAGCTTCCGTTGCTCATCCAAACAAATACGTTAATCATCACAAGCATTTAATTTTGAACGAAATTGCCCTTGACACTATTTGATTTCAATGAATATCTTAGGAGATATTATAGTTTCAAAATAATACTACAAAAAAATAATAACTGCCTGGGCATGTCATTATTACGGCGGTAGGATCCAGCCCTTCTTTGAGAAGTGGTTGGAGATGCGCTACGGCGTCCTCACCTTCAACCTGATGCAAGTCCTCCCGGGCACTGTTGTTGCGGGTGGTATGGTACCTACGTCAGGGATTCGGCGGCAGGCGAGGGGAATGGGGAGCAGTCGGAACGCGTGAGGGAATGGACACCTCTACCTATCGCCCCAGCTACGGGGCAACAAATTGTGGGGCATATTATTATTCCAGACATTTGCGGACGGGGAGTAATCATGGGTAGCTCGCCGCCTGACCAAGGACAAGGCCCGAGTCACGGTGCGTCGTGTTCCACGCGCTCCTCAAAGGAATTGATGGGGACGGGACCATAGGGCCAAACGTTTACCATGACGCGGGTGAAACCGCGGGCAGAAGCTAGTTGTTAATAATGTTAAAATAGTAGTACCATATTTTTAAAATAGTAGGTTAGTTTCTTAATCTTGGCGCAATAAACTTTGGTTTTTTTTTATTAAAGTATCCATTTGAATATCAATTCAATACCTACACTCATCATCATCATCATCTCAGCCATAGGATGTCCACTGCTGAACATAGGCCTCCCCTTTAGATCTCCACATATTCCGGTTGGAAGCGACCTGCATCCAGCGTCTTTCGGCGACCTTTATAAGGTCGTCTTTATACCTACATACTTCATAATCGTAAATTCACAAACGATTGCCGGAAAATCCCTAGACACGCACATTTATAATTGGACATTGGCCGTCTTTCCTATACGTTCTACCGTTGGTTCTACCTATGTCAAAGCCATCCTTTCAGTTTAAATAAATTCAACCGAAATTCATGTCATATACATTATTTTCTTACATGCGCACTTGAATTTTGTAACCCGTTATAGCATCGTCCAAGTACACAATAAGTGGTAAAAGCTCATAAAATAAAGACTACAGACCCAAATTGAATTTAAGTTTTATGGGACCAAATGACAAGTATTGAAGAAAAAAGAATAGCATCAATCGGACCTGAAACCTCGGAGTAATCGGTGTTCATAAATAAATAAATAAATAAACAACAACCGACCGAATTGGGAACCTCTACTTGAATTTTCAGCGAAGATTGTATAGTTATAAATTAAGTTTTTCGCTTAAACCTACTATCACGCAAAAAAAAACTATAGCGATGTATACAGGGTGGTCCAGGCCAAATGGATATAATTTTTTTTTTAGGTAGTCGACTAAGGGACCTATTTGTACCCGCCAGGAAAAAAATCGCTTGTCAGGCCCTTTTTACAAGATATGATTTTTTTTTGTAATTTTAGAAATATCACCACTTTTAATGTTTTCATGATTTTTATTTACTTTTCAAACGAAAAGTTATATTATATTTTTAAATTTAGGTGCTTACTTAGACATTGCACTCTCTCAGATAGAAGAAAATAGTGTGAGAGTGTGAGAAAGAAAAAAAGTGCATTTAATTTCATATCAATGCAAGAATAGTTACTGTCCTTGAAATCGACTGATGTTTAGTAAACTCCAATTAATAAATAATAAAAAAAAACTTTTTTAAAATTTTCCTGGCGGGTACAAATAGGTCCCTAAACGGACTATCTAAAAAAATTATATCCATGTGGCCTGGACCACCCTGTATAGTACAATCGACAAAGTGGAATCATGACCCATTTTGACAATAAATCGTTTGAATCCGTCAAATTGACAAAGATCAAAGTCGTTACCATGCCCATGGATGTTTACGCGAATGAAGGCGTAATTGTATTTGAATGTCTGTAGGAAATTAAGCATATTTTGGGTCATAATTCCACTTTGTCGATTGTACGCGCTCACATGACTGAATTATCAATTTTTAACCAAAATAGTGTTTATTTTATTTTAATTTATGTCAAAAATATTCAGGAATCAAAAAACGACATGGACTGTTTCGGCCTGAGCCCATTCTGGACCTTTATCAAGAATGTTTTCTTCGAGAAGAAGCCAGCTCCATCCAGCTCTGTTAACACGCAGTTCTACTTCTTTTCGCGTAATATGAGAACAAGAACTATGGTTAAGGTAAGGATACCTAACAGCTTCTTCATATTTTGCTTCTCACACACGACACTACATTTACATGATGGAAGATGTTTTAGTTCAATATTTGTTTAAATCCGGTCGGTATAACTAGGCTTTTTATAGAATTTATTACATACTAAAGGCCTAGTTATAAAATGGACCTCTCCAGATACTTAATTAGCATTATCTATATTATAGATAATACATATTTTCTGAACCTTAAAATTAATAGATTTAAAAAATCTAAAACAACACGTTTTTAAATGTCCTAAAAATAAGAAAATAACCCTACGGGGCTGAGAGAGGGGCCACTCAAACCGTGGGGGCGTATATTATTTAAGGGATTATTTATGGGATATATTTACATGACGTGTATAGATCGTGGGTGTAACTTGCAAAGATACGCCCCCACGTTTTGAGTGGCCCCTCTCTCAGCCCCGTAGGATTATTTTCTTATTTTTAGGACATTTAAAAACGTGGGTTTTTAGATTTTTTAAATCTATAAATTATTTTATTATTTTTATCTTTGTTCATCGGTTTTGTAGCTACCCCGAAAATGTCAGCCTGCTAGCTTATCGGGAAGTGCCTCAAAATTGAGTTGCATAAATCCAACCGGAACGACAAACAAGAAACAAAAACAAAACGTGGGAAAAACACGCTTTTAGCACGCACTAAATATTATACTTTTTAGTCTTTTAATATTCAAACTTAATTTACTTCTTATCCGCCAACTTGGAACGGCCACCATTTTGGATTTAGGTCACGTGATAATTTTTTTCGTATCCCATTCAGCAAACCTTTTCGTTTAATACCCATATCATGGGGGTGCATTTCAAATAGCCTGTCCGCCATCTTGGACGTCCGCCATATTTGATTTAAGTCACGTGACTACTTTTTTCGTATTCCTGACAGCAAACCCTTTCATTTGATACCCATATCATGGGGGTGCATTTCAAATAGCCTGTCCCCCATCTTGGACGTCCGCCATATTTGATTTAAGTCACGTGACTACTTTTTTCGTTTTCCTGACAGCAAACCCTTTCATTTGATACCCATATCATGGGGGTAGATCTCAAACAGCCAGTCCGCCATCTTGGGGAGGCCGCCATATTGGATTTGTTATGACGTTTCTTAGCTAGTCATGTATTGTCATCAGAACTCAGAGCGTGTGCAAAATTTCAGCCTGCTAGCTTATCGGGAAGTGCCTCAAAATTGAGTTGCAAAAGTCCAACCGACGATTAAATACGTCTGGCTTCGATCTCGTTCAAAACCAGTTATTCTCAGCCAGCCAAATATTGAGCAAGTTTTCAGCGTGCTTCAAGCACTACAGACTTTGGCCCTCTGGGGGTCCCCCTTTAGAGGGCCAAAGTCTGCCGTTAGAATTACCATAACCCCGGAAAGTAAAGGGCTATTGAAGGACACCGTGGATTTTAGTCAGTACGAGTCCGAGAGTGCCTCCCGCTCTGCCCTGGGTGGGAGGACCCATTTAGGCGATACAACTTGATGACAAATATAAATTTTGGTGACAAGTCCCGTTTTTTTTTGTTTAACTCAATATTTCGTATTGTGTGGGATTGTTGAGATGTCAAATCCAGTGAAACATTGAAAACAACGAAATTTTATAATTTCGTATAAATCATGGGTCAGTGGGAGTAAAGTAACATAGAAAAAAATAATTAAAGCAATTTCATAAACATCTGTCATTTCCCTGAGTTTGTTGTATATGTATGATTACTTTCCAGAATTTGATTCTTATTAGCAATACCATTGAATGGTGTAAAAATGAGGGATGCGATTTTTTTTCCAATATCAGCGGGTTCGATTCCTGGCCAGGATTATTGATTTTCTAAATTCCAATGATGCAGTTTTAGTTTTCATCAAAATCGGCCTCGAGACTCCTTCCAACGTTTTTTGATATTCCTCATAGTTTCGGATATCTAGTCATCCTCGCCCAGTTGAAAAATTAATTCCGTATAGTGTGTAAGACTTATTGTTCGCAGGTTTTCACAGACAATGTCATCAATACGGTTGACTTCAAGTCGACCAGGAAGACGGTGCTGATCATTCATGGGTTCATGAGTCACAGCAACGCACCCTGGGTTAATAAAATGGTTGAAGCATTTCTGACATGGGTATGTTGAGTTTTATCACATTACTTTTTCACCACTGAAATGCGAAGTTGGTTGAAAGATGAGACTTTCATAAGGGTGTTGTGGATTGCCTCTATCAGTAAGTTAAAACTGAGGCGGATCATGTTATTATAGATAGTTGCTGAAAAATACGAAAAGCTTCGAAAGCGATTGTCATTTTATCAATCTGAAGAAACATCGTACCTTTTACAATTTGAATAGGATTTTGTTTTTGCTTTCAGGCGGATGTTAATGTTATTGCTGTAGACTGGAGCGGAGGTTCGAACACTTGGAAGTACTGGAAGGCAGTCGCAAACACGAAAACAGTCGGCAATGAAATTGATAAGTAAGTGATAAAAGCAACAAGCCCTAACAAAAAAGCCAATGGGACTAAGCCATGGTTGTTTAAAAAAAACAAATACAATTTTGTGAATTTTTATATCGTTCTGTGTCAGTCCAGCCTGAATTTTCAACATACTTATAAGTCTCCAGATGGTGTCCTTGACCTCAAGGACATCATGAATATTGACCTTAAGCTGCCTCTGAGAATCAAGGTCAAAGACCATGAGGACAATGTCAGTTACCTTAGGAGATTCGCGGATTTTTACTTCATGAATTTTGACCTTGACCTCAAGGTCATTGATTTTGACTTCAAGGTAACTTCGATTTTGACGACCCCGTTGCCGCTGGCATAAGCAACAGGATCCGCGTACGAAGTCGCGGCCTTTTTTGTTTTTTGCGTAGTAAAATCATCAAATGAGTCCTCCCGCCCAGGGCAGGGCGAGAGGGACTGTCAGACTCGTACTGACTAAAATCCACGGTGTCCTTCAATAGCCCTTTGTGTTCCGGGGTCACGGTAATGAGACAAGTCCCGCGACCCCGGCAGGCTTTGGCCCTTTAAAGTGGGGCCCCGTCATAGAGGGGGGGCCCCGTCATAAGTCGCGGGCTTACGATAAAACTAAGTTCAACTGCTATTCGACAGTCTACGAAATTCAAATTTTCTTGTGTTTTTTGCAATTTCTTTATCAGTGACAAGTTGTAACTTTAATTTAAATATGATAATTCTTATCAAATCATTCGCTCCATTCGCTCTCACAAATTTGTGCAAAATTGGTATAATTTTCGAAATCTTGCTTATTTTGCACAAATCTAAGTAATAAGAGCGAATGGAGCGAATGTTTTAATCATTCTTATATTTAAAATTATTATACTTGTTAAGTTACAACTTGTCACTGATCTGCAAATCGCAAAAAACACATGAAAATTTGAATTTTGCGGGCTACTACCTTAAGCACATTTATCTCAGCTTGGACTGAGTTTATGGTATGAGACCCCCTATAATATTTGGGTAAGTAATATATGATATAACTACAAAATCTCTAATATTTACAAGAGATAACAACTGAATATATAATTTTATTTGATATAACGAATCTCTTAATATAATAAACGATTGACATAATTTTATAATGACTAATTTGTATAATCATAACAATCAATGAATATAAAATCGTTTTGTATACCACTCAAAAGACATAAAACTTATGGTCTAATTTTTTTTTCCTGGTATGTAATCTAACTCTGATGTACCTAGTAATTGTACCACCTACCATGAATGCTCGACGGAGCACCGCTTCGCGCGGCTCCTATTTCTGCGTGCGAGGTTTAAAGTAACCTAACACGAAGGGGATGGCAGGGTCTTTCAGGCCCCGCCATCCCCTTCGAACCTAACCTGTCGTGTCGGGTTGCCCCAAGTCCCGAGCTCGCTTCGCTTGCTTTTGCATCCTAGGTCAATTAACTGATTACTACCTGTCATGCTGGCTCGACGGAGCCCCGCTTCGCGGGGCTCCTATTTCTGCGTGCAAGGTTTAAAGTAACCTAACACGAAGGGGATGGCGGGGTCTTTCAGACCCCGCCACCCCCTTCGAACCTAACCTGTCCGTGTCGGGGTGCCCGTTATATCAAATAAAATTATATGGAATGAGTTTTAGAGTAACACAAACATTATGTGTTAAGAAATTATATCAATCGTTGGTATTTCTCACGTTGATTATATCATGTGAACGTTATTGAAATGAAAATATATCAAATAACTTTATATGAAATGAGACGCACCCATAATATTTTGTTAAGATTAGGTATTATTCTGCATTGTTCACTCGATAATAGATCGGCCGCAAAAAATATGCACCAATCTTCATACATTTTTGGTCATTGGCTTTTCAACTGTTTGTTGTCCTTCGAGCCGGATCACAGTGTGTGAGAATTGCGGTCTTGCAATGGTCTTTTTTCGTACTTATTGCATTAATGGTTTTTTAACGTTATTCAGGTTCATGCGTCAGCTGATGAAAAAAACTGGTGCTAAGACTGAAGAAATGCATTTCGTCGGACACAGCTTAGGAGCTCATATTGCAGCTTTTGCGTCGTTAAAACTGGGCAAAGTTGCACGAATTACAGGTTAGCAGTTATTCGTAGAAGAAGACAGAGCTGTTTATTATCTTTTTGCTCTTGTACCATATAACGTTTTCTCTTTTTTAACATTCTTTGCACACAATTAGTCTATCTTTTCTTCAGTATTCCTTTCTATATACCAACATCTATTATTATCACTCTTTTATTCACGTTCATTTCTTCCCTTGAATATAACCAATAAAGGTGAGCAAATTGGTGAAATTGCTCGTAACTTCATTCTGGTTTTATATTCTCCCATGCTTTCATTCTCAGGTTTGGACCCTGCTCGGCCTTGCTTCAAGACTGACGACCGCGATTTGCGGCTGGATGCCAAAGACGCAAAATACGTGGACATCATCCACACTAACTGCCGATCGTTGACTAAGTACGGCCTTGGCATTGGCTTTCCTGATCCTATTGGTAAGGTTTTCTCTATTATTACCATAGGTTCATATTACTAGGTCAATCAATGTTTTTACTAAAAGCACCATTGGTGGGGACCAATGTGGTCAAAGATATCGAGATATGACTGGTAACACTTATTTATTTATTTCAGGTCATGCCGATTTCTATCCAAATGGCGGAATGAAACAGCCAGGCTGCTACAATATTAAAAACAACTCTATTCGGGCACTGGTGATGCCAAAACGTAAGATCGATCGATCGATCGATATCGATTTTTATTTTAATTTGCCTGAATGTTTCATGGGAATTAGGATTACAGCTTTTATAACGCTGAATTTTTTAACATTGCACCGGTTTTTTTTTTATAATATTCCACAACTATCACGCAACGCCATCTAGTCCCAAGCTAAGCAGAGCTTGTGTTATGGGTACTAGACAACTGATAAACATACTTATATATTTCTAAATACATAAATATCACTACATAGTATAAAGCAAAGTCGCTTCCCGCTTCTTGTCCCCCTGTATGCTTAGATCTTTAAAACTAAGCAACGGATTTTGATGCGGTTTTTTTTAAAGATAGAGTGGCTCAAGAGGAAGGTTTTTATCTATAATACATGCATAATATCTAAGAGAAACTCTTATAATTTTAGAGGTTTTGTAAGGACGTAAATAAACTCATTTTTTTGCGCTTGCGCTGGCTGAACCCACAGAGTACATTGAATATAGCTGAACCCTACGAGATAGATCAAAATTATGTACTACAGTATTATACACCTTAAAAAGGTCTACAATAAAGTCCGCGATGGTATATGTCTATCTCGTAGGGATAACCCACAATAACTATTTTTTTCCTTTTCTTTACTAAAATAATGGCTTATTTACGAAAAAGCGATTTTAAGTAAAATACAGTATTAATCCTTATCCAATTAAGTACCTTAAATAAATTGTGCTTGTAATATAGATCAATACGGCCTTTTACAGCATGTAATTTAAATGAATATTTTCGAAGATATTACTGATTTAAAATGCAGGGACATAGCGGTTGCGGCGGTACACCATTTCATTTATTAAACAGGAATTCGTCTTAGCAAGAGTTGTTCAGCCTGATGAGCACTCTCTGTTGACGTATAAAAATTGAAGATCTGGAACAACTGATGTGGAATTCCAAGCGCCCAGCGACACTATAGCAAATATAGGAATGACGTCTTTTTTTTAACGTGGTAAATTCATCAAATGAGTCCTCCCTCCCACGGCAGGGCAGGAGGGACTGTCAGACTCGTAAGTACTGATTAAAATCCACGGTGTCCTTCAATAACCCTTCACGTTCCAGGGTCACGGTAATGGGATAAGTCCCGCGACCTCGGCAGGCTTTGGCCCTCTAGAGGGGTCCGTCATAATGCTGACACTCTTTGAGGCGCGCGTGGAACACAACGGGCCGTTGTCGACCCGGGCATGGTCCATGGTCGGACAGCGTGTCGCCTATTACTCGCCGCCTGAATGCCCGCGCCTACGGTGGCCGCAGATCGTCTGCCGACATCCGTAGCCGTGGGCGTCTACCACTGCGGCTAGGGTGGAAGGAGCTTCCCACTCCGTCTCGCCCCGCAGCATGGCCTCGACCAATGCCGGGCGCGAAAGGTCTCCGCCTATCGCCGTCGTGAGGACACGGCGGTGCTTTGCCCAAGTGGGGCAGTCCTGCACTGTATGCTCCACCATATCCTCCGGGCGATCCTCGCAGTGGTGACACCCAGGCGTTTCTTCCCTCCCTATCACGAAACTTCCGTGTCCGGCGAGGACCTGCGTCATGCGAGGACACTGTGAAGCCTATCCAGCCACTCCTCAAACGGGGTCTTACCGCCGCGATTGCGGCGTGCCCGGACCTCGGTTGCGACAGTCGCTCCCTAGCTCCATACTGCCCTGAGATCGCGTCGGAGCTCTTCCTCCGGATTCACCCCGGCGCTGCGCCTCCACGCGCCACTCATAGACGTGCTGGAGGGCAGTCGCCTCCAGAACCTAGGGCAGCAATCCGGAAAAGAGGTTGACCGATTCGCCGGCGATCATGCGGTATCCTCGGATCATCCGGATAGCCATAATATGACCCTGTGGCATGTGACCAGGTTTAGTGGTCGCGTCCGGATGCTCAGGGCCCACACGGGGGCCCCGTAGAGGCCTATGGACCGCACGACACCGGCGTATAGCCTCCGGCAGGAGGCATTTGACCCGCTGAGATTGGGCAAGAGTCGTCTGAGGGCTGTTGCCCGGTTCAGCTTTGGGGTCAAACTCAGGAAATGCTCCCTGAAGTTCCACCGGCTGTCGAGGACGAGTCCCAGGTACTTCATCGTCTTCCCGATGCCGATGCGCACCCCTCCCACCGTTATGTGGGACTCTGAACGTGCCGCGTTCAGACGGCTATGAAAACACTTGGCTTCTGTTTTGTGCAGCGCCACGTCGAGTCCCAACTGCCGTATCCTATCAACGATCGTCGCAACCGCTTGCGTCGCCAGGTCGGCCGCCGCCTGGAGCGACTCTCCCTCCGCCAGGACGAGCGGCGTAATATGTTACGCCGACGCCACCGCGCCGTCAGAGAGGTCGCCGAGTAAAAGTTGTTTAGTCTGATGAGCATTTCCTGTTGACTTGCAAAAATGAAAGGTCTGGAACGTCTCGAATCGTCTCGCGCATCCTGTTGTTGTCCCCGGGCACTTAGAATTCGATATCAGACGTTTCAGAACTTCGATTTTTACGACCCCGTTCCCGCTGGCATAAGCAAGAGGATCCGCGTACGAAGTCGCGGGCAGAAGCTAGTTATAGATAAATTACACACATGGATTGGCATTACGTAACCTTAGGGACATTCCGATTCTAGTAAATACGATTAGGTACTCGATAATTTTGATTCGATACCAAGTGCTAATAGTATCGAATCAATCTTGCGATACTTACTCAATATCGAAAAAAAGTACTTGGTATCGAATCGAAAAAGAAATTTGTGTTATCTAGTCTTTACAAATATGCACAACAATATTTAATATTGTAGTCGCAACATCCGTTTCCAGCGACTGCTTATTTTCCAAAGCTGGCGCAACAATGTCGCGTTTCGCAAACAAGGAACAGATTGTCTCCAAAATACCAGGAACAGTTACTGTTTTTGGGCAATCTTGATGCTAAAAAGTTTTTTGTAAACAAAACAGTTTTTCGTTTGCAAAAAGTTTTTTGTAAACAAAAAACTTTATATACACCGTGTTCTTCACGTTATCCATAAACTTTAGCAAATACTTCTATGGCTTTTACAAATCAAATCCAACAAAGGAAGTAGTACTTAAAAAGGCTTCGTACAAAGATATTTGTAATTTCATTTAATGAAATTTAATTGAGCTATGCAGTGAGAAAGTATCTTAATTTGAAATCTATCAAATACTATTTGCATTTCATTTGTTTCAGCCCGCCAAATGTTATGAATGACGTTGCCAATTCGGATAAAGAGGCATGCATATCGGGTTATTTACGTCTAGGTATTTAGTTTGTATGAAAATTAACAAAAAATAAAAAATAAGAATTTATTAATGTGTCCATAATGAAAAATGCTTACTTCCTTGGTTTGAACATCTGGTCGAAGTTTATGTATATCGTCCGGAACACGGTGTATAAATTGTTTTATAACAAAAAATATAATTATGTTGGTAATTAAAAAAAGAATTCTTTATTAATTACCTTACTTTTAATTTATATTAAAATGTATGTAATGTAATGTAGACCTCAACAAAAACTTCAAACGAAAATTGGTTTGGATGAGATACAGTTAGCAGTTTTTGAGATATAGTACATTTTCAAAAACCGCAAATATAACTTTGCCATTCATACAAACACTATGAAAAACAAAGTTATTTTTGTTGTTTGTGTATATTACTTATTAATCTCAATATAATTATAATTATCCCTAATCTATGCTTGCTACTACGGAACCCTTCATGGGCGAGTCCAACTCGCACTTGGCCGGTTTTTTTTTATGAATTAATAGTCTTCGTGAATCAGGGGGCTAATAGAGATGTCTTAACGATGCTTATAAGTAAGTTGCAATAATTATGGAGTTTCTAATAAAGAACGGAGAATGTTCGAGTTGAGGCGATGCTGATCTGTCGCATCCTTGCTTACCTAGCTACGCCTTTTTTTTTTGCGTGGTAAAATCATCAAATGAGTCCTCCCACCCCGGGCAGGGCGGGAGGGACTGTCAGCCTCGTACTGACTAAAATCCACGGTGTCCTTCAATAGCCCTTTGTGTTCCGGGGTCACGGTAATGAGATAAGTCCCGCGACCCCGGCAGGCTTTGACCCTCTAGAGGGGGGCCCCGTCATCATGCTGACACGCATCTTTGAGGCGCGCGTGGAACACAACGCGCCGTCGACCCGGGCATGGTCCATGGTCGGGTGGCGAGTTGCCCTTTAGTGCCTTTTCACACGTTCCGGTTGCCGGGTAGCCGGTGCCGGGTAGCCGCCGGCGCAGTGTATGGCCATGTACTATAGCTTTCACACGTACCGGCGTAATTTTCCATACACTGCGCCGCCGGCTATCCGGCACCAGCTACCCGGCAACCGGAACGTGTCTACGGTGGCCGGAGATCGTCTGCCGACGTCCGACGCCGTGGGCGTCTACCACTGCGGCTAGGGTGGAGGGAGGACGCTGTACTCTCCCTCACGCGGCCCGCCTCCTCCTTTACGAGCATGACTGCTTCGCAGAAGGAGGCGACCGCTTCCCACTCCGTCTCGCCCCGCAGCATCATCATCTCAGCCATAGGACGTCCACTGCTGAACGTAGGCCTCCCCTTTAGATCTCCACATATACCGGTTGGAAGCGACCTGCATCCAGCGTTTTCCGGCGACCTTTATAAGGTCGTCTGTCCATCTCGTTGGTGGACGTCCTACGTCCCCGCAGCATGGCCTCGACCAATGCCGGGCGCGAGAGGTCTCCGCCTATCGCCGCTGAGAGGACACGGCGGTGCTCTGCCCAAGCGGGGCAGTTCTGCACCGTATGCTCCACCGTGTCCTCCGGGCGATTACCTAGCTACGCCTTGAGTTTACTACTAGAATCCTTTATTAGTTAGATCTTATATAAATTCATTTTATTTTAGGACTGAAGCGGTCTATATGCAGTCATAAACGCGCCTATATGTATTTCACTGAGTCATTGATTAACAAGAAGTGCAGCTTCAGAGGACACAAGTGGGACTTGACTCACGAAGGGTAAGTTTGACACACACGAGATTTTCTTATGGTGATGGTTTCCTTTCACCCTTTTACAGTTCAATTTCTTGGACCTCCTTATTGTTGTTAAAAACGAACTCATAACTATTAGGTACACGATATTTACATGTAAGTATTTAAGTTACTGGCGTGACTTCGAGATGTTCTCTTATCCCAATATCATTTTCATTTTGCTACTTCTCACCTTGACCTTCATCTATGTTTTATAAACAGAGTTAACACGAATTTATTAGCGGCTTGTGACGGAAAAAACTTATGTCCTGAGATGGGCATTAACGCTAACGGGACGAAAGAAGTGCCGAGCGCCAATGGATCTTACTTCGTGCTGACTACGGACAAGGAGCCTTTCTGTCGTAAGTTCCATCTTATTTTAACACTAGCTGCTGCCCGCGACTTCGTACGCGGATTCTGTTGCTTATGCCAACGGCACGGGATCGTCAAAATCGAACATCTGATAAGTCTGATGTCCAATTTCAAGAGCCCGGGTAAAAAAATAAATGGGAGTTTTGGCCTGTAGAGTCAAATTTTTATTCATCATCTAAAATTAGTTCTAAACTGTTACCGCTTTTACTGCGTGGAGGTACTCCCAGCTTATGTTATTTTAAAATTATACAGTGAAATTAGTGATAGCTTTGATTTCTACATCAGGTGTTCCAGATCTTCAATTTTATACGTCAACAGAGAGTGCTCATCACGCAGAACAACTCTTGCTAAGACGTCATTCCTATACTTATATGTAGCTGGGCTCTTGGTGTCCCACATCAGGTGTTCCAGTACTTCAATTTTATACGTCAACAGAGAGTGCTCATCAGGCTGAACAACTTTGCTAAGACGTCATTCCTGTATATGTTATAGTTTCGCTTGGCTCTTGGTGTCCCACATCAGGTGTTCTAGATCTTCAATTTTATACGTCAACAGAGAGTGCTCATCACGGAGAACAACTCTTGCTAAGACGTCATTCCTATACTTATATGTAGCTGGGCTCTTGGTGTCCCACATCAGGTGTTCCAGTACTTCAATTGTATACGTCAACAGAGAGTGCTCATCAGGCTGAACAACTTTGCTAAGACGTCATTCCTATATTATTTTATAGTGTAGCTGGTCTCTAGGAGTTCCACATCAGGTGTTCCAGATCTTCAATTTTTATACATCAACAGAGAGTGCTCATCAGGCTGAACAGCTTTGCTAAGACGTAATTCCTATATATGTTATGGTGCAGCTGGGCTCTTGGTGTTCTACATCAGGTGTTCCAGATCTTCAATTTTTATACGGCAACAGAGGGTGCTCATCAGGCTGAACAACTTTGCTAAGACGTCATTCCTGTATATGTTATAGTTTCGCTGGGCTCTTGGTGTCCCACATCAGGTGTTCTAGATCTTCAATTTTTATACGTCAACAGAGAGTGCTCATCAGGCTGAACAACTTTGCTAAGACGTCATTCCTATATATGTTATAGTGTAGCTGGGCTCTTGGTGTTCCACATTAGATGTTCCAGATCTTCAAATTTATTCTCTCAACAGAAAATACTCATCACGTGGAACAATTTTTGCAATGGCACCATTTTTGTATCTCTTACAGTTTAGCTGGTCTGTTGCGGTTCTGCACCAGGTGTTCAAGATTTCAAGATAAATTATAGCCTATATGTTGGCCAGACATAATACCTATACAACAAAAAAAGAATCATTCAAATCCGTCCAGTACTTTTTGAGTTTATCCCGGACATACATACAGACAAACAGACAAACAGATAAACAGACAAACAGACAAAAATTCTAAAAACTATATTTTTGGCTTCGGTATCGATTATAGATCACACCCCAAGTATTCTTTAAAAAAAATATTCAATGTACAGTTTTCACTTTCCTACTATTTTATTATATGTATAGATTATTGGGCGTTCCAAAAAGTAATGAGTCAAGTCGTAACAACGCCCCCAAACTCAGTTGGGCGCATTACTTTTAGTAATTTATTTTCTTCACCACTGAAGTGCTTTCAAAACGGTGAAGAAAAACATTGTGAGGAAACCTGAATGTCTTACAAACAAAAATTCGAAGACATGTGACATCTCCCAACCCACAACGGCGACGCGTGGTGGATTACAGCCCAGTACCTTCCACAGAGAGGAAGCCTGTGTCCAAACAAGGAAAAATATAGGCTAGATGCGGTAAGCATAGAACCGCTCCCTGTGGTTGATGCTCAGGGCAGGTCATAGTACTTCAAAGTATTTCAGGGTATCCACAGAGTTTCTTGTTTGCATTCTCCTCCGTTTAGATCTACGTCTTGGACTACGGTACTTTACCAGGTATTACGCCTCGTAGCTTTGTGACATGTAATCATGTTTATCTCGTCATGATAATAAAAAAGCAGCATAACGATGTTTAATTATTTACCGATACATATAAAAAGTAGCTTTCAAAGCATCGCTAATTAAATGAGAAATATTTTTATTTTATTGTGATACAGTGTATTCTCAGGGCAGTATGAATGGAGGGAGTGATTGTCGCAACCGAGCTCCGGGCACGCCGCAATCGCGGCGGTAAGACCCCTCTTTGAGGAGTGGCTGGATAGGCGTCACGGCGTCCTGACCTTCCGCCTGACGCAGGTCCTCACCGGACACGGATGTTTCGGGAGGTACCTGTGTCTGATGAGGAAGGAGGAAACGTCTGGGTGTCACCACTGCGAGGATCGCCTGGAGGACACAGTGGAGCATACGGTGCAGTACTGCCCCGCTTGCGCAGAGCGCCGCCGTGTCCTCACGGCGGCGATAGGCGGAGACCTCTCGTGCCCGGCATTGGTCGAGGTCATGCTGCGGGGCGAGACGGAGTGGGAAGCGGTCGCCTCCTTCTACGAAGCAGTTATGCGGCCACCGGCCACCGTAAGCACGGGCATGCGGGCGGCGAGTAATGGGCGACTCGCTGTCCGACCATGGACCATGCCCAGGTCGACGGCGCGTTGTGTTCCACACGCGCCTCAAAGAGTGTCAGCATTATTTATTTTTATTTATTTATTTATTTGTCATCAGGCAACAAAGGCCCATAGATAAAATTCACAAACATAATCTTATAAGTAATAATAAACTACTACATATTTAATACAAAAAGTGTTAGTAAATAAAACTTAAACCTATGTTAGTAACACTTCACTAGCACTGCACTGACGGGGCCCCTCTATAGAGGGCCGAAGCCTGCCAGGGTCGCGGGACTCACGAATTACCGTGACCCCGGAACGTAAAGGGCTATTGAAGGACACCGTGGATTTTAGTCAGTACGAGTCTGACAGTCCCTCCCGCTCTGCCCTGGGTGGAAGGACTAATTTGATGATTTTACCACGCTAAAAAAAATTGTGATGTATACTACCTAACCGCGATTGTACCTAACGCTCGAATTTTATCTCGGTTGTAATAATCAAGGGCATGTAATGATTTCCGCAATGTTAGTATCACGCCAAATACTCATTCGTTGACAACAGTAACTGCTACTTAAATTGATAAGTTTCGATTATGATTTTCGTAAGAGTTAATAAATGCGCACTCGTAAATCTCATCTGGTGGAAAGCGAGGCGTGAGGAAGAAGATCTCTTTTCAGTTCTATATTTGAATGTTGGCGGACAATCGAAGTGGGAACATCGGTGAGTCAGGGTGTTCCACTGTGTTAATTACCACTATGTCCGCCTGTAGCACGAGAGGCATACTTTACTACCTAATGCGTAGTTTACAATACAATATTTTTAACCGACTTCAAAAAGGAGGAGGTTCTCAATTCGGTCGGTATGTTTTTTTTTTATGTATGTACATAGATTACTCCGAGGTTTCTGGTCCGATTAGTGTAATTCTTTTTTCGTTCGATGCAGTATACTTGCAATTTGGTCCCATAAAAATTTCATCCAATTTGGTTCAGTACTTTTTATTTTGTGAGCATTTTTATTGATGGACTAGCTTCCGCCCGCGACTCCGTCCGCGCGGATGTCGGTCTTCGCGTGGATGGTTTATTTCTCCATTTTGAGTAACTCTGACAATGACATCTTATAAATATCTATTGGACCCGAATACGGCTAAGCCTATAATAATTAAGGAGATCCCTCTATTGAGCTACTGCTGTTGAGCTCGCGTTCTGTAGTAAGTATTTTTTTCATAGTAATTCCGACCTTGTATTTACAAATAACTGATCGGAACATTAATCAAAAAGGTCGCGCTGAAAAGCACGGTTTAAAATTACACGCATACAATATTAATTCCACGGATGACCAGACCGCTCGCCACACTGGACACGTCCGCTCGCATCAAAATTCAGAATTTATATGCATCGCGCGGCGCGGAACGCGGCTCCTTATATAGGAGTCGGGGAGGCGTGGCCCGCGTGTGCCGCAAACGGTTCAAGCCAAATCCGACTTTCGGCGCTACAGGTTACGGCGCTAAATCCACTGCGGGTAATGCAACGTGTGTTCGCGGTTCTACAGAACAACGTCTATGAATAAAACTGAAAAATAAGATTTTTTTTCTACGTATTTTTTCAGGATAAAAAGTATCCTATTTTATGCCCAGGATAATAAGGTATAATTATACCAAGTTTCATCGAAATCGAACCGTTAGTTTTCACGTGATGCCTGCACATACAGACAGACAGACAGACAGACAGACAGACAGACAGACAGACAGACAGACAGACAAAAATTTTTTTAATCACATATTTGGGTTTGGTATCGATCCAGCAACACCCCCCGCTATTTATTTTTTCAATATTTTCAATGTACAGAATTGACCCTTCTACAGATTTATTAAATGTATTGATGATGTGATGATCTTTACTTTTTTGAGTGTTTGTTACGCGATTACTCCGCCAATTGTGGACCGATTTTCAAAATTCTTTTTTTGTTGTACGAGGAATAGTTCACTTTAGGGAACACTGCAAGTTTCATCAAAATCGGTTCAGCAGTTTTTGATAGGGAATTTTATTAGCTTATTGTGTACATGAGCGATGTTAATACCGGTGCTAAGGATTACCAAATTCTAGTGCACATGTAAGAAAATGATGTTTTTGACAAGAATTTGGGTTGATTATTTAAACTAAAAAGAGTAAAATAAAAAACTTAAAAAAAAAAAATAACCAATTCAAAAAAGTTTAAAATAACTTTTCTTTCGGAAGTCGGTGGCAATAGTCAATGACACAACAAAACAAAGCCACCGACTTCCGAAAGAAAAGTTATTTTAAACTTTTTTGAATTTGTTTTGAAGTCGGTACTTTAAAAAAAAAAAAGTTTTTTTTTGTGGTTAAGTATTTTGAAGGCGGTTAAAATGTTTTTTTTTAAAGTTTTTTGTCACTATATTCTTCAAAAACTTGACCGCAACAGACCTTTTTAGGGTTCCGTAGCCAAATGGCAAAAACGGAACCCTTATAGATTCGTCATGTCTGTCTGTCCGTCCGTATGTCACAGCCACTTTTTGTCGAAAGTATAAGAGCTATCCTGTTGAAACTTGGTAAGTAAATGTATCATGTGAACCGCATTAGGATTTTCACACAAAAATAAAAACAAAACAAATTTTGGAGGTGCCCCCCATAGAATTGTAGGGGACCGAGTCACTCGCGTCCGTAGGAGAGTACCCCTTCATGATACCCTACACGTAGTCCCCGGGTGGTGCTAATCAAGTGACATCTACTGGTGGTAGGTTTCGACCGAAGGCTTGCGACCACCCACCGAGCAAAATCGTGCCGCCAAGCGGCATTGCCGTGTTCCGGTACGCTGCTCGGTGTAGCCACAAGAGGTGATGGGTCGAGATAGTCGTTCCACTGCTAGATGGCCGGTCTGATTCGCGCTGTTATGGGCGTATCGGGGGACTGGTCATGGAGGGTAGCGGGATCCGAGGCACGGTGCGCCGCTGGCCGACCGCAGGTAGTAGGGGGCCCAAGTAGTGTGCCAGCCACACACGAAAGGCTGCCCCGCCAACTGACGAAAAATCCCGGGATGCGCCATCGTGCTGGTTGGCGACCAGACGAGAGTGCCCGATGGACATTTCCGGGGGGGCTCGGGCGTCCCCGCAGTCTCCAGACCAGCCCCCCAATGATATCGTCCTATCATCGCGAGTCTATGGGCTGAAGGCTTGGAACCTCATCTCACTTCCATCTCCTCTCCCTCCTTCATTCACTCTTTTTTAATGGCAAGGAACAATAAGAGAAAAGCTGAACAGCGGCAGCACTCACTCTCCCTCAAAGTGCACCTCAGTAACATCCGAGGTCTGCACTCCAACCTTGTCGCAGTCCACTACCACCTGGAGACAGAGAATCCAGCGCTTTTGTTCCTTACGGAGACGCAGATCGGATGTCCATCAGACGTGGGGTATCTATCTTACCCTGGGTTTACCCTGGAGCACAAATTCAACCCTCGCGCTGGTGTATGCATGTATGCCCGCGACGACATCTGCTATCGGCGTCTCCGCGACCTTGAAGAACCCAACTTCTCAGTGCTTTGGGCACTGGTGGACACAGGTCTGGATAAGATTATCTACGCCTGTGTCTACCGATCGCACAGAGGCGATCCGGAGACAACCAGGCTCACACAGTACCTGGGAGAGGCGGCTGATATGGCTCAGCAACGGTACCCTTCAGCCCAACTGGTGTTATTGGGGGACTTCAATGCCCACCACCAGGACTGGCTCTACCCTTTCCAGTGCACTGACCATGCTGGTCGGGCGATGCGAAATCTTTCGCTGTCGCTCAATCTCACCCAGCTGGTCCAGGGGGCAACGAGGGTACCAGACGTTGATTCACAAACAGCCAACTGCTTGGACCTTCTGCTGACAACAGATCCAGACCGATACTCAGTGTCGATTTCGTCACCTTTGGGTAGTTCCGACCACTGTCTGGTGAAGTCTGTATCCGTCTATTCCCCGCCCGATCCCAGCCTTAAGGGCACTAGGCGGGTTTGGCGGTACAAGTCAGCAGATTGGGATGGGATGCGTTCGTTCTTCGCATGCTATCCTTGGCGGCCCACTTGCTTCTCTTCGGACGATCCATCTTTATGTGCTGACGCCGTGACGGATGTGTTGCGCCAGGGGATGGAATACTTTATTCCATTTTCAGACGTAGCAGTGTCCGGCGTTGCCCGACCATGGTTCAATGCCGAGTGTAACCGTGCTAGCATGGCTAAACACAAGGCGTACCTGGCATGGGTTAACGCTCGACAGCGCAATGCAAATGATGTGACTCAGAAGAAGAGAGCCTTCAACAGGGCTGCCAAGTCCTGCAAAAAAGTAATGAGAAGGGCTCGATTTGACCATATTAGCAGAATCGGGAACAAATTAGCTTCATACCCGGCTGGAACCAAAGCATTTTGGTCCCTGGCAAAGTCAGTCGAGTCGAACTTCTGTCGCCCCTCTCTACCACCACTGCTGAGACCCGACGGGTCACTGGCTCACTCTGCTGAGGATAAGGCAAACTTGTTTGCCTCCCTTTTTGCGGAATCTTCGCGTCTGAACTCAGATGGCGCGCGGCCCCCTCCTGTTTCTGTGGGATGTGAGACCAGTATGCCGGATATTCGCATCCGTCAGAAGGAGGTCTGCAGGGTTTTGCGTTCCCTCGACGTGAATAAAGCCAGTGGCCCTGACGGAATCCCGGCAATTGTGCTTAAAACTTGTGCGCCTGAATTGTCTCCGGTCCTGACACGCCTGTACCGCCTTTCACTGGCGACCGGAAAAGTGCCGAAGGCTTGGAAGCTAGCTAACGTCCAGCCTGTGCCTAAGAAGGGTAGTCGTGCTGATCCGGGCAACTACAGACCCATCTCGGTCACGTCCATCCTCTGTAAGAGTATGGAACGTGTGCTGAACAGTAGGCTCCTGGCATACCTAGAAGACAACGATATCCTTAGTGACCGCCAATACGGCTTCCGCCGAAACCGGTCTACTGGGGATCTTCTAGCGTATGCCATTCACATCTGGAGTGAGGCCATCGAGAGGCACGGGGAAGCACTCGCTGTTTCCCTTGACATCTCGAAGGCTTTCGACAGGGTCTGGCACGAGGGCCTAATTGCTAAGCTTCCTTCCTTCGGTTTGCCCAGTGGTCTGTGTGATTGGATTGCAGACTTCCTGAGGGATCGTTCCATCCGAGTGGTAATTGATGGCTGCTCGTCCGGTCAGTTAGAAATTAACGCCGGAGTACCTCAGGGGTCGGTGCTCTCAGCAACGTTGTTTTTGCTTCACATAAATGACCTGCTAAAACCCGGAACCTTTGGGTACGCAGATGACAGCACGGTTGCTGAGAGATACGTGTCCGATGCACGGGCTACTGGGCCTCAGATCCGGTCTCTCCGAGAGGCCATGGTTGAGCGCTTGAACGCGTCTTTGGAGGCTGTCTCAGAATGGGGTGAATCCAATCTGGTCAGTTTCAATGCTACTAAGACTCAGGCGTGTCTTTTTTCCGCAAAAAAGAGCCAATTCCATCCGGCTCCATCTTTCCGAGGTGTGACCATACCGATAACGGACCATCTTGACCTTCTTGGGGTTACATTAACATCAACCCTCAATTTCGGTCCATTCATCGAGGCAAAGGCTCAGTTGGCCGCAAAAAAGTTGGGGATCCTCTCCAAGGTGAGAAAGTACTTCACGCCTGAACAGCTGCTTAATTTATATAAAGCGCAAGTTCGGTCATGCATGGAGTACTGCTCTCACCTTTGGGATGGATCCGCCAAATACCAACTTGATGCACTTGAGTCCATAGATAAACGGGCCAAGAGGCTAATCGGTAACGATGCTCTGGTCGCTTCAAAGCTCCAGAGCCTTGAACATCGACGCCGTGTTGCCAGCCTGTCGGTTTTTTATCGGTTGCATTTCGGAGAGTGTGCGATGGAACTGCATAACTTGGTTCCTCCTGGCCCTTTCCATCATCGGACTACAAGACGTACGGCAATGCGCCATCGGCATATGGTGGACATCCCTCCGGTGCGTACAAAGCGTTTTGCCCAAACCTTTATTGTACGCACAGCTAAGGAGTGGAATTCCCTGCCGGCATCTGTATTTCCCGATAGCTATAACCTTGGGGTCTTCAAGTCAAGAGTGAACAGGTTACTTCTAGGCAAGCGTGCTTCACCGTCGACCACATCTTCGCTTACCATCAGGCGAGATAGTGGTCAAACGCGAACCTATTTATAAATAAAAAAAAAAAAAAAAAAAAAAAAAAAAAATTGAAACTCAATTTTTTTTAAAAACCCATACGTGTGGGGTATCTAAATCTATGGATAGGTCTCTAATAATGATATTGAGGTTACTATAATCATTTTTTTCTAAACTCAACAGTTTGCGCGAGAGACACTTCCAAAGTGGTAAAATGTGTGTTCCCCCCCCCCCCCTGTAACTTCTAAAATAAGAGAATGATAAAACTAAAAAAATATATAATTTAGACCTCAACAAAAACTTCCAACGAAAATTGGTTTGGAAGTTAGCAGTTTTTGAGATATAGTACATTTCAAAAACCGCAAATATAACTTTGCCATTCATACAAACACTATGAAAAACAAAGTTATTTTTATTGTTTGTGTATATTACTTACTAATCTCAATATAATTATATCCCTAATCTATGCTTGCTACTACGGAACCCTTCATGGGCGAGTCCAACTCGCTCTTGTTTTTGGTTATTTTAAATAGGTATTGGGTTCTGGTGTAATTGTAACTATGTGCTAAACACAGACTAATTATCAAAATATTTTTCTTTCAAGCTACGGAATCGGAGCGTCGTCTACCAGAAGCCCATTTACTGTCTGATCTGAAAAAGCGTTTGGACCAGTCAACCACCACCACACCAAATAGCGGGTGGTTGCCACCTTTGGTAAAATCCTGCTTTGGTATTAGATGCATGAGCGGAGAAAGACGCCGCCGCCGCCGAGCTGTTGCTAGCGTCGCCAAACTATTGAAAACCTAACTTTATGTATTCCACTTCTTCAACTTCATTTCTTACAGTGTCCCTTGTAGGTACGCAAAATAAATTTATTAGTCTAGTAGAAATATTTTATAACAAGGATGTCGATACATTTACAAATACAAAATGATATTAATACCTATTGTTGTTTTTGTGGCTAAATACCATAGAGTCGGTAGATGGATTATATCCGGTTCAGGCTTGTATGTAGTAGAAAGAATAGTCATAACAGCTTGCCTGTAGTAACATTGATGCACGATGTAATAAATATCATAAGTTTAATTTTATATTACTACGATTGCATTTGTATTTTATAGAATTATATTCATTGATACTCATAAATATATTTACTTGGATAAAGTAGTCATAATTAATGTACAAGTTTAATAAAAGTATTACGTTATATTTGCTTAAACACTGGTTTTATTAATTTCCTCTTTAGAATTCGATGATTTATATGTATAAATCATTTTCTCTGTATTGTAGCCATTGTAGAATAGTGTTAAGCATTTCAACAAATTAAATAGAGCATTAGTTAGAGGTAGTAACAACACCATTATTTATTTACATGCACGATAAAGTTATTACAGAGCTTTTCAATAAAAAGTGTTTATGGCACGCTGAAAACTCGCTCAATACTTCTTCAGTTATCTCTAAACACAGAAATGCTAACAAGGCTGAGCAAAAGTGATTTTGAACGAACTTTTGAACGAAGCTATATGTAAAGATGGGATTTCTTAGTCCGAAAAAAAGGGTTTGAGGCATTCTTTGGTCGCTCGGGTCATGGCTAGCCCTAACAGGGTTCTGAGGATGATTGCTGGCAGAGTGGATTGTCCATACATAACTCACTGCTGTCAGTTACATGTTTCTCCGTATCGTGTTGTTTACTAACACTAGATTTTAAGAACAATGTTACTAACCCCTTAATATGAGTTTATATGGCTCGAATTAAAGAATTTGAATTTGAATTTTGAATTTGAATTTCGAAACCTTTTCGAAAAATTAATGAGACAGATGATTCAGTTTGTTTTTAAACCTCGCCAGGCGCAAAAGTATGTAAAAAAAGCCAATTTCCTATCATTATTTTAATGGCAAACGGTTGCGCCCGTGTGTTAGAGTGCATGGTAAAAGTTACTAATAGGCTCTAAGTGTAGCGCCTGTGTGAACTAGGTACACATATTGTTTAGCATCTTTAAATACTTCTGACTTCGTTTAAAACCAGTTTCTCTCAGCCAGGTCAGCATTTCTGTGGTTTAAGATAATTGAAGAAGTATTGAACAAGTGTTCAGCGTTCCTTCAAGCACTTTCGCAAAAAATCGCCGAGTTCTCCTAGTGTACCCTTAGTTATCATTATTAACAGACTTCAAAAAAAAGGAGGTGACCCAATGACGTATTATTATATTATAGACACGCCATGAACGAACATCGCGGCGCTTAAAAACGGCGACAATACTAGAACTACTTATACGCGTGAAGAAAGAGAAAGAAAATATGACACCGTACGGCGGGAGGGAGACGCAACTACGCGCAATGTGGCCAATTGGCTTCATTTTTTTTTGTTGCCATTTTAGAGTGCGGACAACGTATCTATAATTTATATATCATTGAGGTGACCTGTATGTATGTAATAATTCCAGAACTGCCAAGTTTTCGTTATATGTTAGTCTACATCAGCGTCTGAACAAATGTGCCTCAAAAGTGTAGGTATATGTGCAATAAGTATGTATGTTTTTTTATGTTTGTGTTCGCATATCTCCGGAACTACAAGTCCGTTTTAAGTAATTCTTTTTTTGTTGTAAGTACTAAATATTGTTCAACTTAGGGAATACGGCTAGTTTCATCAAAATTGGTTCAGTAATATTTGAGATAGGGAATTTTTTGCTTACTTGGATTGAAGATTTTCAAAGTCGATTGTATGTTTGTCCGCGATTATCTCGTGTTTGGCTGAACCGATTTTGATGCGGTTTCCAGAAAAGTGTTCGTTACATTCTGGAGAAAGTTTAAGTATATAACAATAATGGATATCGCGTGATGTTATCCGTTTTTGTTGCTTACTTGGATTATACGAAGATTTTTGTTTAATAACCTGAACTAAAAAGGGTAAAAAGTTTAAAAAAAAAGCCGACTTTAAAAACAAACACAAAAAAAATTAAAATAACTTTTCTTTCGAAAAAACAAAGCCACCGACTTCCGAAAGAAAAGTTATTTTCAACTTTTTTGTGTTTGTTTTTAAAGTCGGCTCCTTTTTGACCCGACTATTGCCCGACTACGGCAAAGCCAAAAGAAGGGTTATGATTTTGACTGGTATTTATGTTTGTATGTATGTTTGTTTGTTCCCTCATAACTTTTAAACTACTTATCATTACATAACAAATGAGGTATCGTTAGAAGTGTCTCAGTTGTCTGCTTGACGCGGTATGGATAGGTGACGTGTCACCAAATCCTATATGGCGCCCTCTAGGGGATGTAAAGTCGTAACCGAAAAAAAAATTCGCACATTATCGACATGGGTATCAAATTAAAGGGCTTGACTAAGCACATTTGAAATATTGTATGTATATATTACTCGTATTGTCTCGTATGTAGCTTTTACTAGCTACTTTTTTTTTAGCGTGTTAAAATCATCAACTGAGTCCTCCCACCGGGTACACTACGATAATACGAAAAACTTTATTCCGAAATTCATAAATACGAATTTCAAAATACCGATTTTCGTAATTCCGAATGGTTCAAAATTCCTAATATAACAACTCCGATTGATCATTATTCCTATTTTCATAATTCCGAAATTTCAATATTCCTAACGTTTATAATTACTATTTTGAAAATACCGAGTTTCAATAGACCGAATATCAAAAATTCCGAATTCCGATGGTTAAAATTCCGATTATTAAAGTTCTATTAATAAAATATAATAATTATGATATATTGATAATTCCGAAAATTTAATCGCTTATCAGAGAAAAGTATGCTTTTAAAACGCCTAGTCAAAATGCCTCTTAACTTTTCTATAAAAGAATAAAATTTCTTTTGAATAAGAATATTTATTTTCAATTATAATAATTTGTTTTATAAAAAAAACTTTTTTTTTAATAATTAAAATAATTTATTTTTGAGTTACGTATTTTCATTCATAATATTACAAAAAATCCCTGTGAGAAGAACGAAAGCTGTCCGAATCGGGGTGCCCAAGACACAATTTGCTCGCTATCGCATCCTGAATTCCTGAGTTATATTACCACTAAGGTGGTTCAATGGAGCCCCGCTTTGCGGGGCTCCTATTTCTGTTAGCAAGGTTTAAAGCCAAGGTTTAACCTATGGTAAACACCCCAGTTATGGACAGTTTAAGGAAAAAATTGTGGTGTTTGTGAAGTTTTATCAATATCGTGAAAGTTTCAGTACTAAATATACTAAAAGTGTAAAGTCCTGTCCTTATTCAATATTTTTACTGTGTTACGCGTGAGATGCTGCAAAGCTGGTATTAATTTTTTTAACAAATAATAATCCTATTTTTTTACCCGGTCATGGACAGCTAAAAACCAGTTGTGGACATCCAGTAATGAACATAACCTAGTCATGGACATCCAGTAATGAACTTAAACCTAGTAATGGACATCCAATAATGAACTTGAACCTACTTATGACAGATACATTTAGTACCTACTTATGACTACATACGAGGGTCATTCAATAAATACTTAGCCTACAAAAAGGAAACCAAAATTTTGGAAAAATGGTAATTTATTTTTCAACATAGTCTCCTTTTAGTTCGATACACTTAGCCCAGCGATCTCCTCATTCGATCCATATCTATTCCCGGCGAGTGATTTTTTCAGATTAGGAAACAGAAAGAAGTCACAAGGGGCCAAATCTTGAGAATACGGTGGATGGGGCAGCAATTCGTAGCGTAATTCGACCAATTTGGCCATGGCAACGGCAGACGTGTGAACCGGTGCGTTGTCGTGGTGAAACAGCACTATTTCTTCGCCAGATGGAGTCGTTTTTTCTTTAATTCGGCGTCGAATCGGCCCAATAAATCGGCATAGTAAAGCCCTGTAATTGTTTTACCCTTCTCGAGGTAATCGATGTAGATCACACCTTGTGAATCCCAGAAAACGGTGGCCATAACTTTTCCGGCCGATTTTACAGTTTTCGCCTTCTTTGGAGCACGTTCCCCGGTCTGGAACCATTGTTTTGATTGCACTGCGTCCGCCCTTAGCTGGCTGTTGCCAAACCTGGGCGGCCCGAATGAAGTTTGCCGACGACTATAAACGAGTGTAGTCCACTCAATGGCGATCTACGAGGCTCCGGTGTGGGCAGAGTCCCTGTCTGCCCAAAATAAGGCTCTGTTGCGAAGGCCGCAAAGAGTCATGGCAGTCAGGGTCATACGTGGATATCGTACCATATCCGCGGAAGCGGCGTGAACCCTGGCGGGCTCCCCTCCGTGGGACCTAGAGACGCAGGTGCTCGCCGACGTCTACCAGCGAGGGGCAGACCTGCAGGCAGAGACTGGCAGGCGTCCGCTACCTGAAGTGGTCACGAGGTGGCGAAGAGAGGCCCAATCCCAAATTTTGGACCAATGGAGGGTGAGGCTGGAAACGCTCAGTGCCGGTCACTGGACCGTGGGGGCGATCCAGGCCACTCTGGAAAAATGATGGCTACGCAGGGGACATGGGACACTGTCCTTCCGGCTTGTGCAGGTGTTGTCGGGGCATGGTTGTTACGGCAAATACCAGCACAAAGTGGCAAGACGGAAGGCGACTCCCGTGTGTCACCAGTGCGGCTGCAGCGAGGACACGGCCCTTCACACTCTTCAGTACTGTCCTGCTTGGGTAGTGCAGCGTCGTGTTCTCGCAGCAGCAATCGGGGCAGACCTCTCTTTGCCAGCCGTGGTGGACAGTAAAGAGGCGTGGGAAGCTGTTACATCCTTCTGCGAGGACGTGATCTCGCAGAATGAGGCGGCGGAGCGCGTCAGAGAGGAGGACACCTTAGCTGATGCGATTCGCCGCAAGAGGACGGGACGGCGGAGGAGGCGCCACGGCGACCTGATGCCACCTTAAGAGGTGCCAGCGGGCGATAGATCGGGGTGACTATCGTCGTCGCATAGCACGGCCTTCATGAGTGGTGGCGATGTCTCAGGCCTGGAAATCGCCAAAACAGTTGGTGGAAAGCGGGCTGCGTTGGATGAGTCGTGAAAGTCATGCGTAGCAGTTCTCACGGCTCATCCATGAAGGCGAGTGTAGGCTCACGGCGGTGTTTTTTAGTGGGTGCAAGCCCCACATAACCCAGCCGTCCCCTGGACGGTTCGGGTATGAGTTAAGCATTTTTCACCGCTTAAAAAAAAAGTTTCATTGAACTTTTTGGCTGCTTCGGATATTTTTAACCCTTTTTTTACTGCTTCAATAGCCCAGCCCATTTGTTGAGGCGTATAATCTTTTATAGGTGCCATTTCTAAAACAAAGAATAAGTATCATTTTTATCAATGTCCATAACTGGATTCCTATAAAATACCCAATAATGGACACATACGTCCATTACTGGTAAACATCAGTATTTTTCAAATTTACAACTAGCATATAGCAAATAATAATAGTAAGAGTAAAATAAGTTAAAAATTTGAATATATCAAGATGATATTAAGTTTCGACATCTGTCCATTTTTGGAACCATTTAATTATTGTAATTAAATGGTTCCAAAAATGGACAGATGTCGAATCGCACCAGTTATAAACATCAATAAAATGTCAACAAGCATTACCTCTCTGGAGTTACAACAATGTGCATTATGGTCTTAATTTCATAGTTAACCCAACAGACAAAACACATTCTGATTAAAACAAAGCAATACCAGTTTACACATAAAACTTTCTACTCGCCGCACTAACAATTTCCTTAAGAAAAACCGCTAATATCAATTTACAATCACAGAAACACTTTGCACTCACGTCATCTTGTATAACTGACAAACCGAATTGAATAAAACGTTAAATTTTGACAGCTACTTGTCTGTAGTATATATCACAGTGTTGCCAATATAAAAAAAAATGATTTATGTTCTTCTAGATGATTACTTTATTTTTTGTCCATTATTGGTTCATTGTCCATTACTGGTTGCTAACAGAAATAGGAGCCCCGCAAAGCGGGGCTCCATTGAACCACCTTAGTGGTAATATAACTCAGGAATTCAGGATGCGATAGCGAGCAAATTGTGTCTTGGGCACCCCGATTCAGACAGCTTTCGTTCTTCTTACAGGGATTTTTTGTAATGTTATGAATGAAAATACGTAACTCAAAAATAAATTATTTTAATTATTAAAAAAAGAAGTTTTTTTATAAAACAAATTATTATAATTGAAAATAAATATTCTTATTCAAAAGAAATTTTATTCTTTTATAGAAAAGTTAAGAGGCATTTTGACTAGGCGTTTTAAAAGCATACTTTTCTCTGATAAGCGATTAAATTTTCGGAATTATCATATTTTTCATAATTATTATATTTTATTAATAGAACTTTAATAATCGGAATTTTAGCCATCGGAATTCGTGTTTTTGATGTTTCGGAAAATTATTAGTTCGGAATTTTTGATATTCGGTCTATTGAAACTCGGTATTTTCAAAATAGTAATTATAAACGTTAGGAATATTGAAATTTCGTAATTATGAAAATAGGAATAATGATCAATCGGAGTTGTTATATTAGGAATTTTGAACCATTCGGAATTACGAAAATCGGTATTTTGAAATTCGTATTTATGAATTTCGCAATAAAGTTTTTCGTATTATCGTAGTGTACCCGGTGGGAGGACTCAGTTGATGATTTTAACACGCAAAAAAAAAAGTAGCTAGTAAAAGCTATATACGAGTAATATATACATACAATATTTCAAATGTGCTTAGTCAAGCCCTTTAATTTGATACCCATGTCGATAATGTGCGAATTTTTTTTTCGGTTACGACTTTACATCCCCTAGAGGGCGCCATATAGGATTTGGTGACACGTCACCTATCCATACCGCGTCAAGCAGACAACTGAGACGCTTCTAACGATACCTCATTTGTTATGTAATGATAAGTAGTTTAAAAGTTATGAGGGAACAAACAAACATACATACAAACATAAATACCAGTCAAAATCATAACCCTTCTTTTGGCTTTGCCGTAGTCGGGCAATAGTCGGGTCAAAAAGGAGCCGACTTTAAAAACAAACACAAAAAAGTTGAAAATAACTTTTCTTTCGGAAGTCGGTGGCTTTGTTTTTTCGAAAGAAAAGTTATTTTAATTTTTTTTGTGTTTGTTTTCAAAGTCGGCTTTTTTTTAAAACTTTTTACCCTTTTTAGTTCAGGTTATTAAACAAAAATCTTCGTATAATCCAAGTAAGCAACAAAAACGGATAACATCACGCGATATCCATTATTGTTATATACTTAAACTTTCTCCAGAATGTAACGAACACTTTTCTGGAAACCGCATCAAAATCGGTTCAGCCAAACACGAGATAATCGCGGACAAACATACAATCGACTTTGAAAATCTTCAATCCAAGTAAGCAAAAAATTCCCTATCTCAAATATTACTGAACCAATTTTGATGAAACTAGCCGTATTCCCTAAGTTGAACAATATTTAGTACTTACAACAAAAAAAGAATTACTTAAAACGGACTTGTAGTTCCGGAGATATGCGAACACAAACATAAAAAAACATACATACTTATTGCACACATACCTACACTTTTGAGGCACATTTGTTCAGACGCTGATGTAGACTAACATATAACGAAAACTTGGCAGTTCTGGAATTATTACATACATACAGGTCACCTCAATGATATATAAATTATAGATACGTTGTCCGCACTCTAAAATGGCAACAAAAAAAAATGAAGCCAATTGGCCACATTGCGCGTAGTTGCGTCTCCCTCCCGCCGTACGGTGTCATATTTTCTTTCTCTTTCTTCACGCGTATAAGTAGTTCTAGTATTGTCGCCGTTTTTAAGCGCCGCGATGTTCGTTCATGGCGTGTCTATAATATTATAATACGTCATTGGGTCACCTCCTTTTTTTTGAAGTCTGTTAATAATGATAACTAAGGGTACACTAGGAGAACTCGGCGATTTTTTGCGAAAGTGCTTGAAGGAACGCTGAACACTTGTTCAATACTTCTTCAATTATCTTAAACCACAGAAATGCTGACCTGGCTGAGAGAAACTGGTTTTAAACGAAGTCAGAAGTATTTAAAGATGCTAAACAATATGTGTAGTTCACACAGGCGCTACACTTAGAGCCTATTAGTAACTTTTACCATGCACTCTAACACACGGGCGCAACCGTTTGCCATTAAAATAATGATAGGAAATTGGCTTTTTTTACATACTTTTGCGCCTGGCGAGGTTTAAAAACAAACTGAATCATCTGTCTCATTAATTTTTCGAAAAGGTTTCGAAATGCCTCAAACCCTTTTTTTCGGACTAAGAAATCCCATCTTTACATATAGCTTCGTTCAAAAGTTCGTTCAAAATCACTTTTGCTCAGCCTTGTTAGCATTTCTGTGTTAAGAGATAACTGAAGAAGTATTGAGCGAGTTTTCAGCGTGCCATAAACACTTTTTATTGAAAAGCTCTGTAATAACTTTATCGTGCATGTAAATAAATAATGGTGTTGTTACTACCTCTAACTAATGCTCTATTTAATTTGTTGAAATGCTTAACACTATTCTACAATGGCTACAATACAGAGAAAATGATTTATACATATAAATCATCGAATTCTAAAGAGGAAATTAATAAAACCAGTGTTTAAGCAAATATAACGTAATACTTTTATTAAACTTGTACATTAATTATGACTACTTACATATAATAAATCTGTAGAAGGGTCAATTCTGTACATTGAAAATATTGAAAAAATAAATAGCGGGGGGTGTTGCTGGATCGATACCAAACCCAAATATGTGATTAAAAAAATTTTTGTCTGTCTGTCTGTCTGTCTGTCTGTATATGCAGGCATCACGTGAAAACCAACGGTTCGATTTCGATGAAACTTGGTATAATTATACCTTATTATCCTGGGCATAAAATAGGATACTTTTTATCCTGGAAAAATACGTAGAAAAAAAATCTATAACAAACCCTATTATGGAACCACTGGCGACACCTATTATCAAGCAAGTAGAACATTTCGCCACGCCTGCCTCCATTGATTTCTAAAAAGGTTCCACCACTCACCACTAGATGGCGTTGTGCCTATGACGCGCATTTCTGAATCGTGGTGTTAAGATTCTCCGAGAGTTGATGACACGTGAAAACCAACGGTTCGATTTCGATGAAACTTGGTATAATTATACCTTATTATCCTGGGCATAAAATAGGATACTTTTTATCCTGGAAAAATACGTAGAAAAAAAAATCTATAACAAACCCTATTATGGAACCACTGGCGACACCTATTATCAAGCAAGTAGAACATTACGCCACGCCTGCCTCCATTGATTTCTAAAAAGGTTCCACCACTCACCACTAGATGGCGTTGTGCCTACGACGCGCATTTCTGAATCGCGGTGTTAAGATTCTCCGACAGTTAATGACTACCGCGACTTTATTATTTTTCCGTGTGACATAACTAGCAGTGCACTTGCGGGCTACGTCCTAATTGGAATAGCTACACAAGACTCGGCTACTAAGTTTTATTATAAAGTTAAACAGTAATTCAATTCTGTTATTTTTGGTTTAGAGGACCAAAAACCCGTGCTTTTCAGCGCGACCTTTTTGATTACTGTTCCGATCATTTATTTGTAAATACAAGGTCGGAATTACTATGAAAAAAATACTTACTACAGAACGCGAGCAACAGCAGTAGCTCAATAGATCTCCTTAATTATTATAGGCTTAACCGTATTTGGGTCCAATAGATATTTATAAGATGTCATTGTCAGAGTTACTCAAAATGGAGAAATAAACCATCCACGCGAAGACCGACATCTGCGCGGACGGAGTCGCGGGCGGAAGCTATCAATGAATATAATTCTATAAAATACAAATGCAATCGTAGTAATATAAAATTAAACTTATGATAATTATTACATCGTGCATCAATGTTACTTTCTCATAGAATTTGAATGACTGAATCTAGTGAATACAAGTTTGCTATAAAACTAATCATATCTTGGGAAATTAAGTGTCATAAAGTTTCTATTTTGAAGTTTGCTGAAAACTTCCCTTGTCTTTCAAAGCATATTTTTCAAAATAAACGTATGACACTTGGTGTACAAACTACAGAAAAAACATTCTTGTCTCATTACCTTTTAGTTAGTGTCTTTCTAGAAAATTAGGGTAGGTAACTGACAAGGTAGTAAATCAACGAGAATCGGTTATAATGTTTTTTCGACCCAACATTGTTTTCTGTGGTTTTTGTCCAAACTGCTATCTGATAATAGCTTTTTGAGTCAATGCTCTAAATCCTGGTCGATAATATCAGGCAAGAACGGTCTTCATCTGGAGTATTTTTACCTATGGACCAGATAGTCAAACCATCAATTTTCTTCCATTTGGAACAGCTACTTGAAACAGATGTACAATGACGGACAGTTTGTAAGCTCTGGTTTCACAAAAAAAAAACTAAACTGGCGTGCATAAAAGTTAGGTCACCCTACTGGTAGGACAGGTAAAAATACAACAGATAAAGACCGATTTTGCCTGATGTGATCGACCAAAATTTAGCGCATTGCCTCAAAAAGGTAATATCAGATAGCAGTCAAAAAACAAAAAACAAAGGGAAAAAAAGTTGGGTCGAAAAAACATTATAACCGATTCTCGTTGATTTACTACTTTGTCAGTAACAACCCTAATTTTCTAGTAAGACACTAACTAAAAGTGGGTACTGTGGCACTATTTTAGAAAGGTAATGAGACAAGAATGTTTTTTCTGTATTTTTTATACCAAGTGTCATAAGTTTATTTTGAAAAATATGCTTTGAAAGACAAGGGAAGTTTTCAGAAAACTTCAAAACAGAAACTTTATGACTCTTAATTTTCCAAGATATGATTAGTTTTATAACAAACTTGTATTCACTAGATTCAGTCATTCATATTCTATCAGAAAAGTATAAATACATAGTAGATGGTGACCATCGTTACTTTCTAACAATAAGCACTTGATGAGGGAGAGGTGGAATTTTTTTGAAAAATCTTTAAAGTTTGATATCTCCAAAACCAGTCAGTTTGGACCCCATGTTGTCGGGATTAAAATTGTTGCAAATAAGGTTTAGTATCACCCATTTCAAGGATCGCATCCAATTACAAATCACCCTGTATAAGAAACAGAGTCATCAACTTTAACCACACTTTACCACAGACTTTACTTGTGACTTCAAGTATTCTCTTTCAGCCGTGTAACGTCCGTAAAAAAGGCGTTATAATATTGTCTTCCTTGAGAATTGGAAAGAGGTGGTGCAAAGTCGTGAAGCTGGAAGGAATGGAAGGAAGCCTTTGCCCAGCAGTGGGACAATACAGGCTAATAAATAAAATAAATAATAGTAAGATAGATAAAGGGCTGATTCCAGTCCAAGCATTAAAGTGATTCATAATCCCTGTTATCTTACGGTAACTTCCCGTCAAACCGACATGCGACAGCACTACGACGGAATATTTTGCAAACCGCTCGAAATTTAATAATTTTAAACAACCTAGCTAGGGGTTTCCCATAACGTCTCAGTTGACGTTGGATTTAACCAAACCATATTTGCTGAGTAATTTTAAAGAAACAATTCCTCGATTTTATGAAGGACGATATTGAGAGCTTTAAATACCTAGTTGTCTCATGCGAATCACTGTATATAAGCGTTTGTTTGCTGTAATCAATGTCAAAAGCAGGCAGCGCAGTACTCGTGCCCGAGTTAAAATAATTATAGTTGGTCAATTAAAAATAAATACGATTTTGCACGAACTCTTGGACAGTACTGGCGGGCTACAGAATTGTAAAAAAGTAAATTTTCAAAAATGGAGCATTCTCGTTACGTTTTTTTGATTGGTGTTTTGTTTTTGTTAAATATTAAAGAAAGTGTTCAACGTTTGTGGGTGTCTACAGACGAATGTAAGTATCAGTGCTTAATTTAATAAATAATATAATTATTGTCTACAATATCTCATTAGACTCTTTGACATAAACTTCGGTGGGGTGACTGATCATTGTTTGTTTTACCTCCGTCTATCGAACATGTTATGAATGTTAATCTACCGTGATTTGAAGGGAACGTTAGAATCATGATTGGGTTTTGTGTAGATAATTTTGAATTTACACGAGCTGAGAAGAAACTGTATAACAAACAAATTAATTTAATTTCTCGTAATTAAAGGCAGTGTTGGATTTACCTTGTGTTTGTGTAGTTGTTGTGTGTAGTTTCAAACTTGTTTTTTTCTTGAGTGGGAACGAGTGAGCAGTGAATGTTTGCGAAATGCCCACCGAATAGGAACTTAATGTTGTTTTTCGTAACGAAGTGAAATTATGATATTTAAAGATGTGACTTCAATAATTTTGCTTTGTCCCGTGTTTTGTTTTCGAGAATGTAAGCAGTTCTTATGGGTTTTAAAGGTTTTAACATTGGTTACACTACTTTTATGTAATGAATCTCCTTTCCAAGTGTAAAAGAAAAAAATTCAAAAGTATTTCCTAGACAATACTTCGAGTACGTTACGTTTATATATTACACTAGTGTTGCGTTCCACGGGTGCAGAAGATAAACTTACGTAGAAAATGAGAAGTGGATATAAAGTAAAATTTTCATCATACTAAAAAACCCTGCCCCCCTAGCCAAGTCACAACAAATCGAAAACGATAATCGTAAACGCTCGGTACTCCCCAATAGATTTTTAACTTTATAGCTTAAAGCCTAAAGTTGAAAATCTGTTTATTAGAATATCTGAGCGTTAGCGACAGGAAAGATCGAAAACGATAACCATCTTCACTAGATCTTCAACGTTATAGGTAAGTACCTACCTAAGCACATAAAGTTGAAAATCTTGCGTTTATCGTTTGTGACATGGCTACAGCGCCTGTTCTGACAATTAGGTACCTACATAACCAAAAAGTACCTATTCGCGGTTTATTTATTTTTTCTATTCTAGATAATTCGGTCATTACTTCTATTCCTTTGTATACTTACCTAAGTGTAAGTACAGTCATCATTATAAAAGAAAAAGAAGAAACTTATTATACTCTGGCCTTAATTTTAATGACGACTGTATTTAGTACCTAATTGTAATCTTGGAAACACTTAATTATAATCACGGTTTACGTAATTCTATCAGGAATTAGTAAGGATTAGTAAGAGCGAGTTGTTTGATAATTACCTAGTTAAAATAAACAAATTTTTGAATCCTTTAATTATTATAATCATTTGTTAATGAAACTTTAGGATTTTTAACTAGCTTAGCTACTGATCAAACAACTAAACTGGCCTTAAGTGATTTTTTTTTGGGTTCATTAGTGTAAAAGTAGGTTTTATCTGGTTCTATCTAACAAAAAAACAAAGATTATCTAAATACAAAGAGAAAATAAAAAATCAGCCAGTTTTAATTCAACTTGTCACTAAAATGACTCACAATAAATACCGTTTTCAGTGCTAATAAATCAAAATCAAAACTCATTTATTCAAATTAGGCTGATTTATCAGCACTTTTTGAAGGTCAATTTTTACATAAGGCTTTCCCCCAAAGCGATAATAAAAACTATAAACAACAAGAACTGTCTGGTAATAAGGTAAACGGCCCAGTAACCGTGAAGTTTTGAACTTCACTGACTTTGCAGGTACGCTATGGTAAAACTAGAATACTTACAAAAAAAATAATAACATGACTAGAGAGATAATTTAAACAAGTTTTATTGTGATATTCTTTTTTTTAATTAGTATAAATTTTCTTTAACAAAGAAAGAAAATATAAAATAAAGGGCCAATTGTACCAGTACCCGGTAGATTTGTACTAGTAAACGTTAAATTGTCCCTGAATCCGGTAATATTCAATGCGAATTTGAACTCTATTGGTTTACGTTAAAGTTCACAGAAATACTATTTTTGCATTTCTGTGTAAAATAAGTAAAGAAGGGCTTATCCAAAGAAAAGACATTTGTATTAATGAAAAATTTTCAAATGTACCTATTTATGAAAATTATTATAGGTAATAATAGTTAACATCACGAAGTTTAAACTAAGTATTCATAAGGTTACTTAGTTTAAACTTAAGTTTAAACTAAGTCCTACTAATATTATAAATGCGAAAGTTTGTGAGGATGGATGTATGTTTGTTACCTTTTACGCAAAAACTACTGAATGGATTTTGATGAAATTTGGCACAGAGGTAGATTATAGTCTGGAATAACACATAGGATACTTTTTATCCCGGGAATATGTTCCCTTGGGATAATTTTCGACATTCACCTGATGTGGAACTCAAGAGCCCAGCTACACTATAACATATACAAGAATGACGTCTTAGCAAGAGTTGGTCAACCTGATGAGCACTTTCTGTTGACGTATACAAATTGAAGATCTGGAACACCTGATGTGGAACTCCAAGAGCCCAGCTACACTATAACATATACAGGAATGACGTCTTAGCAAGAGTTGGTCAACCTGATGAGCACTTTCTGTTGACGTATACAAATTAAAGATCTGGAACACCTGATGTGGAACTCCAAGAGCCCAGCTACACTATAACATATACAGAAATGACGTCTTAGCAAGAGTTGGTCAACATGATGAGCACTTTCTGTTGACGTATACAAATTGAAGATCTGGAACACCTGATGTGGAACTCCAAGAGCCCAGCTACACTAGAACATATACAGGAATGACGTCTTAGCAGAATTGGTCAACCTGATGAGCACTTTCTGTTGACGTATACAAATTGAAGATCTGGAACACCTGATGTGGAACTCCAAGAGCCCAGCCACACTATAACATATACAGGAATGACGTCTTAGCAGAATTGGTCAACCTGATGAGCACTTTCTGTTGACGTATACAAATTGAAGATCTGGAACACCTGATGTGGAACTCCAAGAGCCCAGCTACACTATAACATATACAGGAATGACGTCTTAGCAGAATTGGTCAACCTGATGAGCACTTTCTGTTGACGTATACAAATTGAAGATCTGGAACACCTGATGTGGAACTCCAAGAGCCCAGCTACACTATAACATATACAGAAATGACGTCTTAGCAAGAGTTGGTCAACATGATGAGCACTTTCTGTTGACGTATACAAATTGAAGATCTGGAACACCTGATGTGGAACTCCAAGAGCCCAGCTACACTATAACATATACAGGAATGACGTCTTAGCAGAATTGGTCAACCTGATGAGCACTTTCTGTTGACGTATACAAATTGAAGATCTGGAACACCTGATGTGGAACTCCAAGAGCCCAGCTACACTATAACATATACAGGAATGACGTCTTAGCAAGAGTTGGTCAACCTGATGAGCACTTTCTGTTGACGTATACAAATTGAAGATCTGGAACACCTGATGTGGAACTCCAAGAGCCCAGCTACACTATAACATATACAGAAATGACGTCTTAGCAAGAGTTGGTTAACATGATGAGCACTTTCTGTTGACGTATACAAATTAAAGATCTGGAACACCTGATGTGGAACTCCAAGAGCCCAGCTACACTATAACATATACAGGAATGACGTCTTAGCAGAATTGGTCAACCTGATGAGCACTTTCTGTTGACGTATACAAATTGAAGATCTGGAACACCTGATGTGGAACTCCAAGAGCCCAGCTACACTATAACATATACAGAAATGACGTCTTAGCAAGAGTTGGTCAACATGATGAGCACTTTCTGTTGACGTATACAAATTGAAGATCTGGAACACCTGATGTGGAACTCCAAGAGCCCAGCTACACTATAACATACTGGAATGACGTCTTAGCAAGAGTTGGTCAACCTGATGAGCACTTTCTGTTGACGTATACAAATTGAAGATCTGGAACACCTGATGTGGAACTCCAAGAGCCCAGCTACACTATAACATATACAGAAATGACGTCTTAGCAAGAGTTGGTCAACATGATGAGCACTTTCTGTTGACGTATACAAATTGAAGATCTGGAACACCTGATGTGGAACTCCAAGAGCCCAGCTACACTATAACATATACAGGAATGACGTCTTAGCAGAATTGGTCAACCTGATGAGCACTTTCTGTTGACGTATACAAATTAAAGATCTGGAACACCTGATGTGGAACTCCAAGAGCCCACTGCTACACTATAACATATACAGGAATGACGTCTTAGCAAGAGTTGGTCAACCTGATGAGCACTTTCTGTTGACGTATACAAATTGAAGATCTGGAACACGTGATGTGGAACTCCAAGAGCCCAGCTACACTATACCATTTACAGGAATGACGTCTTAGCAAGAGTTGTTCAGCCTGATGAGCATTCTCTTTTGACTTTTGGAAATTGAAGGTCTGGAACACCTGTTGTGGAACTCCAAGGCCCTGCGACACCATAACAAGGAATGACGTCTTAGCAAAAATGCAAGATCTGGAACGTTTTGAATCGTCTCGCGCATCCCGTTGTTTTCCCGTCCCGGGACTCTTAGAATTCGACATCAGACGTTTCAGATCTTCAACTTTGACGACCCCGTTGTCGCTGGCATAAGCAACAGGATTCGCGTACGAAGTCGCGGGCAGAAGCTAGTATCATTATAAATACGCGTAATTTGTCATCCAACGTCGACCGTGAGATACCGTACTGCCTGGCAGCAGCTGAAGTTGAGGCTCCTTTTATGACTGCTTATTATTATCAGCCCATTGCCGTCCACTGCTGAATGTAAGCCTCCCCCAAAGAGCGCCAACCCTCCCGGTTCTGGGCAGTCCGCATCCATCCGCTGCCAGCCACATGACGACCCATCTTTTCGCAGGGCGTCCTACACTACGTTTGCCCATTCACGGTCTCCACTCCAGCACTTGTCTACTCCATCTAGCATCGGTCCGTCTACAGACATGGCCGGCCCACTTCCACTTCAACGTGCTTATTCTACGCGCAATGTCGATTACTTTGGTTCTGTGTCGAATGACTTCGTTCCGAATTCTATCCGCCAGAGAGACTCCGAGCATTGCTCTCTCCATTGCACGCTGAGCAACCTTGAATTTGTGGACCAGACCTATAGTAAGTGTCCACGTTTCGGCTCCGTAAGTCATTACTGGTGGAACACACTGGTTGTAAACCCTGGTTTTGAGGGATTGTGGGTTCGATGATTCGAAGATATGACGCAGCTTCCCGAATGTCTCCCAGCCCAAGCGTATCCTTCTGGTTGCTTCCTTCTCGAAGTTGTGCCGGCCCAGTTGTATAGTTTGGCCTAGATATATGTATTCTTGCACAACCTTGAGGGCAGCACCATTTACGATTACAGGTCTCGGATTGACATGACCATTGAACATGAGTTTGGTTTTGTCTAAATTCATTCCGAAACCCACACCTCTTGAAGAATCGCTTAGGCTGTCCAGCATTACTTCCAGCTCCTGCAAAGATTCTGCCATGGTGACAATGTCATCCACAAATCGAAGGTCTGAGATGTACTGACCGTTGATATTTATACCACGTCCTTTCCAATCAAGCGTCTTGAAACCGTCCTCCAACGCGTTTGTAAACAGTTTCGGAGAGATGACGTCTCCCTGTCTTACCCCTCGACGTTGGATTGGTTTTGTGCTGTGTTCTTGTACTTGGACGGTCATAGTTGCGGCCTTATACAGACATCTTATCAACTCAACGTAGCGGTAGTCGATGAGGCATTTTGCTTTCTCGTAGTTCACATACGCTAGGCACAGAGGCTTATTATATTCCTCGGTCTTTTGGATTATTTGCCTGAGAGTATGTATGCGGTCCATGGTGCTGTAGCTTTTTCGGAACCCGGTCTGCTCCGGCGGCTGGAAGTCATCGAAATTTTGGGCGAGACGATTCGAGATAACTCTCGAATACAACTTGTAGACATGGCTCAGGAGTGAAATGGGGCGGTCGTTTTTAAGAAGCGTGTTATCGCCTTTTTTGAAAAATAATACCACCACGCTCCGGTGCCATGCGTCCGGTGATGTGCCAGCTTGACTGCTTCCATGGCCTTTAATAAGGCCTTCTGCCTATCAGACATGGCTATCTAAAAAAAAAATAACACTGTTCTTGAAAATTTCTGAATTCGTATCAATAGGAAAATATAAATACCTACGTTTAAAATATTTTAACGACGGTACATTAAAACATGGTAGTAATTCAATTACTTAAAAACAAACTAGAACCTAAAGGTTACAAATTGTGAAAAAGAAACGTGGCGTGTGGAATGGATATCTGTTCCCCAGGGCAGTATAATTAAAAATCTTGGTTCAATTGTCATAAACACCTTAAATTAATTCAAGCTCAAGCTTACATGATAGAAAAATGGATAGAGCAGTGTTATTAAAAAGAACAAGTTACACAAAATTAAAATTAAATTAGTCGGGTAATCCCAGATCGAGTCATGTAAGTTTTCCAGGTCCATGTCTTTGTCCAAACCTATTCAATTTGACCAATCACTCACCACTCACCAATCAATCAGTCACTCCCAGAAGCGATAGTAAAGATGTTAAACATCAACAAATAAGGAGGCTATCGAATCCAGGTGATTACAACACAAACAAGGAACATAGAAACTGCATTCTGTTGATTCGAAGGAAAAGAGAACTTAACACAAGGCAATACGGACGATGTCGGGTTTAAATGCAACTTTTAATGCAAGTCCCAATATCCGGCAATGTATTCCACAGTTTTAAAGGAAAATGAGACCTATTTCAAGGTAATAAGTACACAATAACGGGTTTCGGTACAACGTGTATTACCGGGTTCATCATGTACCAATATCCGGTAAAAAAATACGATTTTAACGGGTACTAGGTCAAGAAGGGTTTGTTAGTACCAATAGATGTAAACGGCAAAATAATTTATTTCTCAATTAGATATACCTCAATTTATAGGTTATATCGCAACATAATATACTTAAATATTTTAGAAAATTAACACTCTGACCTTATCGTTATCCGTCGCAGTATGGCTAGCTCATCAATGCGACGTGGTGGTTTCGTAGAATTGGTCAACCTGATGAGCACTTTCTGTTGACGTATACAAATTGAAGATCTGGAACACCTGATGTGGAACTCCAAGAGCCCAGCTACACTATAACATATACAGGAATGACGTCTTAGCAAGAGTTGGTCAACCTGATGAGCACTTTCTGTTGACGTATACAAATTGAAGATCTGGAACACCTGATGTGGAACTCCAAGAGCCCAGCTACACTATAACATATACAGAAATGACGTCTTAGCAAGAGTTGGTTAACATGATGAGCACTTTCTGTTGACGTATACAAATTAAAGATCTGGAACACCTGATGTGGAACTCCAAGAGCCCAGCTACACTATAACATATACAGGAATGACGTCTTAGCAGAATTGGTCAACCTGATGAGCACTTTCTGTTGACGTATACAAATTGAAGATCTGGAACACCTGATGTGGAACTCCAAGAGCCCAGCTACACTATAACATATACAGAAATGACGTCTTAGCAAGAGTTGGTCAACATGATGAGCACTTTCTGTTGACGTATACAAATTGAAGATCTGGAACACCTGATGTGGAACTCCAAGAGCCCAGCTACACTATAACATACTGGAATGACGTCTTAGCAAGAGTTGGTCAACCTGATGAGCACTTTCTGTTGACGTATACAAATTGAAGATCTGGAACACCTGATGTGGAACTCCAAGAGCCCAGCTACACTATAACATATACAGAAATGACGTCTTAGCAAGAGTTGGTCAACATGATGAGCACTTTCTGTTGACGTATACAAATTGAAGATCTGGAACACCTGATGTGGAACTCCAAGAGCCCAGCTACACTATAACATATACAGGAATGACGTCTTAGCAGAATTGGTCAACCTGATGAGCACTTTCTGTTGACGTATACAAATTAAAGATCTGGAACACCTGATGTGGAACTCCAAGAGCCCACTGCTACACTATAACATATACAGGAATGACGTCTTAGCAAGAGTTGGTCAACCTGATGAGCACTTTCTGTTGACGTATACAAATTGAAGATCTGGAACACGTGATGTGGAACTCCAAGAGCCCAGCTACACTATACCATTTACAGGAATGACGTCTTAGCAAGAGTTGTTCAGCCTGATGAGCATTCTCTTTTGACTTTTGGAAATTGAAGGTCTGGAACACCTGTTGTGGAACTCCAAGGCCCTGCGACACCATAACAAGGAATGACGTCTTAGCAAAAATGCAAGATCTGGAACGTTTTGAATCGTCTCGCGCATCCCGTTGTTTTCCCGTCCCGGGACTCTTAGAATTCGACATCAGACGTTTCAGATCTTCAACTTTGACGACCCCGTTGTCGCTGGCATAAGCAACAGGATTCGCGTACGAAGTCGCGGGCAGAAGCTAGTATCATTATAAATACGCGTAATTTGTCATCCAACGTCGACCGTGAGATACCGTACTGCCTGGCAGCAGCTGAAGTTGAGGCTCCTTTTATGACTGCTTATTATTATCAGCCCATTGCCGTCCACTGCTGAATGTAAGCCTCCCCCAAAGAGCGCCAACCCTCCCGGTTCTGGGCAGTCCGCATCCATCCGCTGCCAGCCACATGACGACCCATCTTTTCGCAGGGCGTCCTACACTACGTTTGCCCATTCACGGTCTCCACTCCAGCACTTGTCTACTCCATCTAGCATCGGTCCGTCTACAGACATGGCCGGCCCACTTCCACTTCAACGTGCTTATTCTACGCGCAATGTCGATTACTTTGGTTCTGTGTCGAATGACTTCGTTCCGAATTCTATCCGCCAGAGAGACTCCGAGCATTGCTCTCTCCATTGCACGCTGAGCAACCTTGAATTTGTGGACCAGACCTATAGTAAGTGTCCACGTTTCGGCTCCGTAAGTCATTACTGGTGGAACACACTGGTTGTAAACCCTGGTTTTGAGGGATTGTGGGTTCGATGATTCGAAGATATGACGCAGCTTCCCGAATGTCTCCCAGCCCAAGCGTATCCTTCTGGTTGCTTCCTTCTCGAAGTTGTGCCGGCCCAGTTGTATAGTTTGGCCTAGATATATGTATTCTTGCACAACCTTGAGGGCAGCACCATTTACGATTACAGGTCTCGGATTGACATGACCATTGAACATGAGTTTGGTTTTGTCTAAATTCATTCCGAAACCCACACCTCTTGAAGAATCGCTTAGGCTGTCCAGCATTACTTCCAGCTCCTGCAAAGATTCTGCCATGGTGACAATGTCATCCACAAATCGAAGGTCTGAGATGTACTGACCGTTGATATTTATACCACGTCCTTTCCAATCAAGCGTCTTGAAACCGTCCTCCAACGCGTTTGTAAACAGTTTCGGAGAGATGACGTCTCCCTGTCTTACCCCTCGACGTTGGATTGGTTTTGTGCTGTGTTCTTGTACTTGGACGGTCATAGTTGCGGCCTTATACAGACATCTTATCAACTCAACGTAGCGGTAGTCGATGAGGCATTTTGCTTTCTCGTAGTTCACATACGCTAGGCACAGAGGCTTATTATATTCCTCGGTCTTTTGGATTATTTGCCTGAGAGTATGTATGCGGTCCATGGTGCTGTAGCTTTTTCGGAACCCGGTCTGCTCCGGCGGCTGGAAGTCATCGAAATTTTGGGCGAGACGATTCGAGATAACTCTCGAATACAACTTGTAGACATGGCTCAGGAGTGAAATGGGGCGGTCGTTTTTAAGAAGCGTGTTATCGCCTTTTTTGAAAAATAATACCACCACGCTCCGGTGCCATGCGTCCGGTGATGTGCCAGCTTGACTGCTTCCATGGCCTTTAATAAGGCCTTCTGCCTATCAGACATGGCTATCTAAAAAAAAAATAACACTGTTCTTGAAAATTTCTGAATTCGTATCAATAGGAAAATATAAATACCTACGTTTAAAATATTTTAACGACGGTACATTAAAACATGGTAGTAATTCAATTACTTAAAAACAAACTAGAACCTAAAGGTTACAAATTGTGAAAAAGAAACGTGGCGTGTGGAATGGATATCTGTTCCCCAGGGCAGTATAATTAAAAATCTTGGTTCAATTGTCATAAACACCTTAAATTAATTCAAGCTCAAGCTTACATGATAGAAAAATGGATAGAGCAGTGTTATTAAAAAGAACAAGTTACACAAAATTAAAATTAAATTAGTCGGGTAATCCCAGATCGAGTCATGTAAGTTTTCCAGGTCCATGTCTTTGTCCAAACCTATTCAATTTGACCAATCACTCACCACTCACCAATCAATCAGTCACTCCCAGAAGCGATAGTAAAGATGTTAAACATCAACAAATAAGGAGGCTATCGAATCCAGGTGATTACAACACAAACAAGGAACATAGAAACTGCATTCTGTTGATTCGAAGGAAAAGAGAACTTAACACAAGGCAATACGGACGATGTCGGGTTTAAATGCAACTTTTAATGCAAGTCCCAATATCCGGCAATGTATTCCACAGTTTTAAAGGAAAATGAGACCTATTTCAAGGTAATAAGTACACAATAACGGGTTTCGGTACAACGTGTATTACCGGGTTCATCATGTACCAATATCCGGTAAAAAAATACGATTTTAACGGGTACTAGGTCAAGAAGGGTTTGTTAGTACCAATAGATGTAAACGGCAAAATAATTTATTTCTCAATTAGATATACCTCAATTTATAGGTTATATCGCAACATAATATACTTAAATATTTTAGAAAATTAACACTCTGACCTTATCGTTATCCGTCGCAGTATGGCTAGCTCATCAATGCGACGTGGTGGTTTCGTAGTTCACTGACAGAACTTTGAACTTCCATAATATTTTCACAAAGCAAACTTTTGTCATCTCATGGTTTTGACACCATTAAACTTTTTGGACAATATTGCCATTACAATTGTACAAAATATTACCGAGAAGGTATTGCCATTCGCAAACTTTACTTTAATATTTGTAGAAAAATGCAATAATAAAAAAACTGACTTGTTAACGGATACTGGTACACTAACGGGAATACGTACTTTTACCTTACCACGCTATACTTATGTATAATGCCTATAGGTACTTAGGTACCTTGTCAGAGTATTGTACGACACTAATTTATTCATGGCATGTCACAGTCTCATGATGCGATAACATTGATTGTGTGAGAACACATAAATATTAATGTCTACTCACAAACAGCACTCTATAAAACTGAAGTTGTAAACAAGGGTGTTCACGATGTTCATTTGCACAAAAAAAAAACTGTAAGGCACATTGTCCTAGGCAGCACGTTTAATAACTTTTACTTATACTACTTGCACCGTTGAACCAAGTTCAAGAGCTGTCAGAGACACATTTCACATTAAAATGACACTGACAAGCCAGGCTGTTGATCGTGTTTTAGTTCAAAGATGAAATTCGCCGTTAGTTACAGTCATTTTGAAATAAACAGGCAAAATTATTTGCAATACTGCAAACTGGTTTGATTTTGCAAAAGGTCCCGGTAACGTAAACTGTCTATTCGAAGACAATCTTGTACGAGCGCATCGCGTGCGTCTAGCTGGCGTGCAGCTAGCTACTTCGCGAAACTGTCCTTATTCAATACGTCTTCACGGCATTACTTGGTCGAGGTCAGGAAAATGTCGAGCCGTCGTCGTGGAAACTGCGCTCGTTTTCATACAAGGACGCATGGAAATAAAAACGGCCACGCAACGATGAGCGAACGACACCTATTTTCAACCAAAGCGGAGATGTGCAGAGATGAGCGGACCTGTGCGGAGATGTGTTTTATTCTACAACTAGCTCTTACTTGCTTCATTTTTCCCATTTAAATTATTTGCAAAAAGTAGTCTTTAACCACCGTTTCCAGAGTGCGTAACAAACAAATAACAAACAAACTCACTTTCGCTTTACTGTATGGAAAAACAGTAAAAAAATAAATAATACGTTTAGTTTCGTCTTCGCTCCGTTCGCTTTGGCACAGCTTTGGTGTCTTCCCCAGGGCGGAATTCCACGTGTGATGGCAATGTAATGCCTTTACGTACTGACTTTATTTCTTGTTCCATAAACTTTCGACCCCACTTAAACAAACAGTGTTGACGGATTTCCTATTATTTAAAAGGCGACTGTAATGACTCTTTGTCGTGTGTAGTTTAAATAATGGTTTTATTAAGTTCTTGAAGCATTTCCCTATTACAATCTTTTGGAAAACCAAAATGAAACAGGTTTTCTTTAACTTAAATTAAGTTAAGGAAGCTATCTAAACCAACATTTTGTGTTTACCCGTATTGTCGCACTGTCACACTGGGAATTTGTTTCCGTTTACCTGACTTCATTATGCAGGTAAACAGAATAAACAAATTCCCAGTGTACATATTAGGAGCATGATCCTTGTTCGACACGTATGTCATCATATGCCTAGCATTTTCCCCAAATAAGTATGTTAGGGTCGAACCGGATGCAGCTGAGTAACAATATATTTAACCGACGAAAAAAAGGAGGAGGTTCTCAATTGGAACATGGAACAACTGAATATTTGAGGCCTTATTACAAGATTTTGTATTTTATTTACAGCGTAAGTATTTGATGTATTTATTGCGTTTATTGTATGGAAAAATGAAAAACCGCCTTTAGTGTATGAACGAGGAACTATTTTTTTCCTTCAAATTAACGTCAAAGTTAATTTGTTTACTTTACGTCACAAATATTGGCAGAAGCCTTGGCCTCTAAACCTCCACAGCTCAGTAATGAATGACGGCATTGCTTGTCCTAACCCTTCACCCCTTTATAGCCTAAAGGTCCCTTCTATCACGGTACCAAAATTCATCATTATGGTTTTGGACTGAAACAAGCGTTTTTAATAATAGTTATTTATGATACTAGTGCGGTAAGTTGGTTTTTACAAACGAGTAGACGAATGTAAGCCCGAGATGAAGTCGAGGGCCTACCATAGTCACGAGTTTGTGAATACCAATTTCTGCACGTGTGTCATACAATGTTTTTCAACACATTTGCGAGAAAACATTACAAATGTAATTGAACAAACTTTTTTTAACAGTGGGAAAGTCGCAACAATTTTAGAAGTTTCTAATAAGAAAATGGCGCGAATTTGCAAATGGCGCCACATGCACGTGGTGAAAATTAGAACTACATCTTTCGTCTCATTTACTTTTTAGTATTAAAGTGAGACAACGTATTGAGCAAAAGCGCTTCCAAGGAGGTTCGATCAGTCAGGTTGTTTTTTCTCATAATGTGAAATTCTTTGGTGGAATTCTTATTTTTTTTTTTAAATAAAAAAAGTACGTAAAATAGGTACTTAGGTGAGAGTACCTATTTTACCGCACGTTCCGTTGTATGGTGCGTAATTTTCAACTTTCGAACAATGTATACAGGCTTTGTAAATGCATTTTTCGAGCAAATGTGTTGAAAACAAACTTACTAAATCACTAGGGCTTCCAAACACCTAGGTTACATTATTTTACCTCATTCTTGCAGTGGAGAATCACATAAACCCGGAAGATTTGCGGGAGTTCTTTCAAGTAAAGATGAACAACAGTACTACTACAGAAGCCAACGCAGACATCAGAATCACCAACCGTTTATCAGATACCGCTGATGCTTTGGTATGATGATTAACCATATTATTGGTTTGTATTAATTAAGAATACATAATTTTAAAATGACTAGATTATAATATGTCAACACTTTTTTTAAAATACGGTAACAGATTTGGGTAAAATCTTTACAATTTTTTCAATGATGAAAAACAATGACTGAATAGCTGGCCTACTACAGAGAAAGCGGCAATCCGATCTACACCATTTCTTTCTTTAGCTAATATTTTATGTTCTTATCTTTACTTTCTTTGTATTCGTAATAAAAAGCACAGTGTTTACCTCGGGTAAAAGATTTATTTACTCCCTCGATCTATTAGCCAAACCAAACCCGTCTCGTCGGGACAAGCGTTAATTCTATAACGTTACTAGCTGACCCGGCAAACGTTGTTTTGCCATAAAAAATAGAAATTAAAAATTTTGTCTAAAAAATAAAAAAAAAATTTGAAAAATAGATGTTGGCCGATTCTCATAGATACCGGATAAGCACAAAAAATTTCATCAAAATCGGTCAAGCCGTTTCGGAGGAGTATGGCAACGAAAACTGTGACACGAGAATTTTATATATTAGATATACTTATTGAACTATTACTTTAACTGAAGTGAAATTATTCAGGAAACCACGACAGACCTCCCGGTGCCCGCCTTTGTGGACTGTTTTGGCCTGGGCTCAATCTCGAGGCAGGTCATGAGTGTCTTCAACATGAAGCCAGATTCAGCCAGCTCCGTTAACACGCATTTCTACTTCTTGTCACGCAATAGGAGAGCGAGGGTTCAGGTAAGGATAACTGTTCTATATCCTAATGTTTTGGTTCTTTGGAATGTCAACTGTGAACTATGAAACTATGAACACAACTATCAAAACATTGTAACTACGTACGAAACGTGGGTACGTTCATTAAGTTTTGCATCGAACATAATCGAAGCTGCAACTATCTACATTCTAGGTGAAAATAAAACTTTAATTGCTGTCCTATTAAATACGTGATTTGCAGTTTCGATAATATACGTAGGTAGTCACAGTCGATAATGTTTCAGTAGGTACAATATTTAAAATCTGGTCGGTATAACTGTCCCTTTACAAGGATACAGACAATACTTAGAATCCGGTCCGGTCGGTTTTTCTGAATCTTTACAAGAAAATAGGCATACTTAGAAACATTCTACGGTGTCAATTTTGAAAATCAGCGAACTCAAGAATTTTATAGGAAATTCGTAATCTAATTTAACAGCGGCGATGTAATGTTCTTCAATTTATTGTCAAATTGAAAGGATCAATAACCCCTTCGTCGTTCAACTTTTATTTACTTCTCAAGGGCGGAAGACAGAAACGCACGCTATAAGATAAATTTGTTCGCAGATTTTCCCTGGAACGCAGTTCGGCCTCGAATGGGTTGACTTCAAGTCGACCAGGAAGACGGTGATGATTATTCATGGGTTCATGAGTCACAGCAACGCATCCTGGGTTAATGAAATGGCTGAAGCATTTCTGACATGGGTATGTTGACTTTTATCATTCATAACTATCTGAGTTTCAACAAAGTTACTTTAACAGTCCTGGCATAATATTGTTTTGCCTCTTGCGTTTCCATTATGGGTCTACCACACGCACAAGCTTCACCACAGTTTTGCCTGCGCAAGCCCGGCCTGCGCGTACTTGCCTGTGTGTGTGGTTCTGTGTGTCTGTAAGGGCGTTGTGGATTGCTACTTTTAGAGGCAAAACGATGAAGGCAAAGAATGTTAAAATTGAGAAGGATTTTGAAGCTACCGAAAAGCTAATTTCAATCTTATTAACAGTCGCTGAAATACGAAAGTGAAGTGAGTAAAATCTGACATCGAACATTTTACAATTAGTTGTTTTTATTTTCAGGCGGATGTTAATGTTATTGCTGTAGATTGGAGCGGAGGTGGGAACACATGGAAATACTGGCGAGCAGTCGCAAACACGAGAAGAGTCGGATCCGATGTGGTTGGGTAAGGGATTCAAGTAAAAAGCCACCACAAAATAAACCACGTAACGTACTGTTAACACGTTTATCACCATTTTAAATTCCAAAATAATATTTGTGGTCCTTCGAGCCGGATCACAAACAGCGTGTAAGAATTGCCGTCTTGCAATGGTCTAATTTCGTACTTATTGCATTAATGGTATTTTTTTGGCGTTATTCAGGTTTATGCGTCAGCTGATCCGAGCAACCGGTGCTAGGACTAAAGACATGCATTTCGTCGGGCACAGCTTAGGAGCTCACATTGCATCTTATGCGTCTTATCATCTGGGAAAAGTTGCACGCATTACAGGTTCGCATTTATCCGCGTGAGAAGCGAGGTTTATCTAAATATTTTTTGTTTCATTTACAAGAGCAGAAAGTTAATAGCGGTTTTATTCCCAACGCCCAGATTTGGGCTATTAACTTTCTGCTCTTGTTCCATATTACATTCTCTCTTTACATTTTTTTACACAGTCAATCTTTTCTTCAGAAATCCTTTTCTCGTCTATTCGTCAATATATTACATATTATCACACATTTATTTATTTCCTCCTCATCACTTGTTTTAACTCAGTTGTCGGTAGCTGACACTTATTGATAAAAAAAAGTTTCGTAAGTTACATCCTCTTTTTCTGGTTTTACATTCTCCCATACCTTTGTTCACTCAGGTCTGGACCCCGCTCAACCTTGCTTCAGGACCACCGACCACACTGAGCGGCTGGATGCCACTGACGCAGATTACGTGGACATCATCCACACTAACGGCCGATTGTTGTCAAAGATCGGCTTCGGCTTTCCTGATCGTAATGGTAAGGTTTCCTCTATTACTACAGACTGTTTACAGGTCCATATTTATTTAATTTCTATGGAAAACTTACAGCTAAGTAAAACAAAAGAGAATATGTGAGACTAGAAGCTACTCGTAATTACAAGTTTTCACTTTTAAAAAGCAGAGTAAATCAGAAAGGAGTGTGGACGACACAGAAAAAAAGAAAAAGAAGAAAAACAATACAACCTCAAGATTTAAACAAAAACATATTAAATCATATTACTTGCATAATAATATGAACACGCTAAAATTTAAATAAATAAAAAAGGCTCCGACACTTTCTGGATGTAGACACTCGTGATGTAAACGGATCGAAATCATGCTGCTACGTATGCATTCAAGTTTTTGGTTGCATGCACAATAAACGAATAAAATTCTGTTTACTGTAATTGTTGGATGAAATATAACCCAGGCCAGCCGCTTCTAACATGAACCAAGTTAAATACTACAACGTTTACTACGATGCTACAAATATTAGCCACACTGGACAAATCAGTTAAAATAGAGAGTGATGAACCTCTATGTTGCTAGGTTTATCAACCATTTGTTCTACTATAGGAACCAAGGACTACTTGGGCGTGGAAATCGAGTTTCACTACAACGTCATCAGTTTTTTATATTCATTTCAGGTCATGCCGATTTCTATCCAAATGGCGGAATGAAGCAGCCGGGCTGCTACAATGATACAAAGAACTCCATTTGGTCACTAGTGCCATTTTCAGGAAGTGAGTTTATCGATTTAATTTCCGCTATGAACAAGAGCTGATTGCCTGTATGCAATCTGGAAATTAAAATTACAGCTTTTGTAGCATTAAATTTATTAACACTGCACCGGATTGGCATCAAGTAACCTCATTTTTAATAGCTTATCCAGTACCATATTCATAAACTCTTTGATTCGATTCGGGAAGTCTATGTGTTTGCGCTCGTTTTCGAAATATTAAAAAGCAATGACTATTTATTCTTTCCGGGATCTCGAACTGAGGGTTTATGAATAAAGGGGTTGATAAGGTTCACGTGTCGTAAGGATGATGCTAAAAAGTGCTTTTACATAAACTTCAATCTTACAACTTCACATTTTCGTAAGTCAGGTCATGAATAAATTAATTTTATTTTAGGACTGATGCGGGCTATTTGCAGTCACGGACGCGCCTATCTGTTGTTCACTGAGTCACTGATTAACAAGAACTGCAGCTTCAGAGGACACAAGTGGGATTTGACTTATGAAGGGTAAGTTTGACACCCACGAGATTTTCTTTGGATGGATGATGGTTGGATGAAGCTTTTGATGTCCAGATATCTCTTCATCCAGCCCTATCTTACAATGTCATCTTCCATAATTTTCTGTAAGTGTCACAAATTCAGTCATCATAGTTTTCCTTTCACTCTTTTACAGTTCAATCATTATTTCTTGGTCTTCAAGTCCTATTGCTGTTCAAAACGTACTCAAAACTATAAACACGGTATTTTTCTATTTCTTCTGCATTATTATGACCATTGACTATTGATTTTAGTGACCAGTGTGTCTTTGAGATTTCCCAACATCACTTACATCTTGCTGCTTTCATAAAGACCTTGTTATGTTTTCTATCCAGAGTTAACACAAGTTTAATAGCAGCTTGCGACAGAGTTAACTCATGTTCGGAGATGGGAATCAGGGCTATCGGCATGAACGGAGTGCCGCGTGCCAATGGATCCTACTTCGTGCTGACTACGGACAAGGTGCCTTACTGTCGTAAGTTCTATCTTATTTCATAGACGATGTCATCTTCAAAATTTTCAGTTTTATTAGGCCCCGGGAGTCGATTACTAAAAGCACAGGGTGAATCCTTAGAGCAAGTCTGTAGTAGTCTAAGAGTGTCCGTTGAGTTTCTTACTCATTCTTGTTCATAAAGGTCTACGCCTAGGCCTTGGAATGATTTATTACGTACTAGCTTCCGCCCGCGACTCCGTCCGCGCGGATGTCGGTCTTCGCGTGGATGGTTTATTTCTCCATTTTGAGTAACTCTGACAATGACATCTTATAAATATCTATTGGACGCAAATACGGCTAAGCCTATAATAATTAAGGAGATCCCTCTATTGAGCTACTGCTGTTGAGCTCGCGTTCTGTAGTAAGTATTTTTTTCATAGTAATTCCGACCTTGTATTTACAAATAACTGATCGGAACAGTAATCAAAAAGGTCGCGCTGAAAAGCACGGTTTAAAATGACACGCATACAATATTAATTCCACGGACGACCGCTCGCCACACTGGACACGTCCGCTCGCATCAAAATTCAGAATTTATATGCATCGCGCGGCGCGGAACGCGGCTTCTTATATAGGAGTCGGGGAGGCATGGCCCGCGTGTGCCGCAAACGGTTCAAGCCAAATCCGACTTTCGGCGCTACAGGTTACGGCGCTGAATCCACTGTGGGTAATGCAACGTGTGTTCGCGGTTCTACAGAACAACGTCTATGAATAAAACTGAAAAATAAGATTTTTTTTCTACGTATTTTTCCAGGATAAAAAGTATCCTATTTTATGCCCAGGATAATAAGGTATAATTATATCAAGTTTCATCGAAATCGAACCGTTAGTTTTCACGTGATGCCTGCACATACAGACAGACAGACAGACAGACAGACAGACAGACAGACAAAAAATTTTTTAATCACATATTTGGGTTTGGTATCGATCCAGCAACACCCCCCGCTATTTATTTTTTCAATATTTTCAATGTACAGAATTGACCCTTCTACAGATTTATTATATGTATAGATGGGTTTTTGTTAATAGTTACAGTACTTTCACAGTCATTATGCCTTGTCACTGCGACTGCGATTTTTGTAAGTTTGGTAAGAAGAGACAAGATTTATGGTTAGTCGACAATGATAGGATGTCTGTCTACTTGGGGGCCAATAATGTCTTAATGGTTATGTTGTTATAAAACTAATAAAAAAGCAACATAGCGATGTTTAATTACCGATACGTTTATAAAGTAGTTTCAAAGCATCAGTAATTAAATGTATGAGATATTTTTATATTATTATGATGTGTAGGTATAATACTCATGTATTATCTCTGATGATGATTTCCGCTTCGTTAGTATTGCGTCAAGTACTCACTTAATAACGTTTGACACTATATTTAATAAGCCGTGGAATTGATTTTTGTTGTTATGTTTCGATCTATACTATCGCTATCTGCCAATTTGATAATTATGATTGAGTTAAAGTTCCCTAAATTCACATTTATCAACCCTCTCGCTTCAGGGGTACTATAATCGGGCGTTTCTTGTTATTTATCAATGCACATAAGATTAGTTAGTGATACGAACTAAAAATTGGACAGTCGTCACGAAATCCATGAATTCAGAACTAATCGGGAGTAAGGCTCACTCAAAAATTTCGGTCTGGAGTTCTGGACCCCATATTTTCGTTGACGGACTAAGAGAGTAGAGCCCCAATTCAGACTTTCGGAACGGACAGCGATGTATGAGGTCTATGATATAAGCTACAAACAGCAAACTAATCAAAAACGTTTTCTTTCAAGCTACGGAATGGGAGCGTCGTCACCCGCGAGCCGACTTGCTATCGGACCTCAAAAAGGGGTTCCGTTTGGATCGGTTAAACAATACGAGCACTGAGGCTCCTTCCACCGATTCAGCTTACTACGCGGACCCTATGGGCAAGAGCCTCGTTCTGGATGCATTTACCACCACCACGGCAAAGAGCTGGTTCTCAAGGTGGTTCGGATAAACAACATATTTTTGGAAGACTAGAAAATTTTGGGACTGACTGAAAAGTAATTAATTTTTATAATTACGGCTAATAGTTATGTGAGTATTTTAGTTCTATGAAAACCAAAAATATGTACAAAGCATACATGTTACCTTAAGAAAAGTGGAATTGTAAGAAATATAGGAAATAAAAAAACATAATTATGTGTAACTTTTTAAAATTTTCTGTAAATAAACATTGCAGCTAAGAGTAGGTACTCGAATTCTATTCGTAGTGCCCTAAGCAGCCTTTTATGCGCCCAGTGCGAGCATCTTTAGCAGCGCCCTAGTCGGGCCAATTCTGGTCCTGGCTTGTCCATTTCTGTGCCAGTCCAGGTTTGCGCCCTGTGCTTGGGCACACGTTAGCACACTCCTATTTTTGGTTCGACTTGACTTTAGCATAACTTATCTAGTATTTCTGTACAATAATTTGAAGGAAAAGATCTCGATTGTATTAACCCCCTGAACAAATCTCTTAGCAGACCTTTAGCTGTGCCTGTAGTATTACTGACATAAAATTTACTTTTATATTTAAACGATTGCATTTGTATTTTGTGTGTAGATATACATATATTAATTGATACTCATAGATATGTAAGTAACATTTTTAATTAAAGTATGTTTATATTTACTGATACACTAGTTTTATTAATTTCCTCTTTATTATTTGATCATTTAGGTACTTAAACCATTGTGTGATGTCCCTGTACGAGTACTATTGGATTATTTAAGTACTTTATATCTATGACTTCAATAAATTAGTTAAAACAAGTAATTACAACAGCATTATTTATTTACATGCTACAATCGTGACCTATTAAAGCTTTTAAAGTTATTGCAGAGCTTTTTAATCATACCCTTAGTAGCACGCAATAGTTTAGTATCAGTTACAGTAATAAATCACAAAGTTAGCAAGTTTAGTGTTTCTAAAGTTGTGTTGTACAAGTGTTTGGAGTAAGGCCTTGTCACGAAAATGCGGGGCGCTGAAGTTGTACAACATCTTAGGAAGAGATTTATATTCTTTGGAAGAAATAGCGGCGTGCATGGCCTGCATTATGTATTTGAGGACCACAGAAGTCTCCTGTCCAGGTAGATCTTCACATAGTTACGTGTTCTTTATCTTTTATAATTATATGATTCTTGACTTCTTTTCTCTAAAGCTTATCCTTTATTAACCGACTTCAAAAAGGAGGAGGTTATCAATTCGACTGTTTTTTTTTTAAAATGTTTGTTACCTCATAACTTGCGACTGGGTGAACCGATTTTCACGATTCTTTTTTTATTTGAAAGCTAGTGCTTCCCGTGTGGTCCCATTGTCACCATTTCAATATCTGATGATTGGATCCTGGAGAAATCGAGGGCAACCCTCAAATTTTATAGGCCCACACATCGTTTTTCGCAAATATTATGAAGTAATTTAAGTACTTGCGTATAGTAATCATCATCTCATTTAGCTGAGCTGATGATGGAAGGTTCAACAACTCCTTAATAGTAAGGAGTAGGCGTCGACTGATTTAGTAAATTTTTTTTTCATTAGGTAAGTATTTCAAAGCACTACAATTTAATAAAGGTCTGGAGTATATCTGATGATGGAGCCGAGAGACAGTCGAGGGAACTCCTCAACGATTCACAGCAGCTACCTTGTGTTTGAGCTTGATTAATTTGTATTGATAAGAACTTTACACCTAGATGAGTTGTAACTGTTATTAGGGGTCTGATGACGAAGACGAAGGACAGTTCAGGGAATTCCTCAACGGTTTATAGTAGCTACCTCGTGTTTGGACTTAATTCATTTATATTGATGAGAACTTTACACCTAGATGAGTTGTAACTGTCATTAGGGTTCTGATGATGAAGACGAAGAACAGTTCAGGGAACTCCTCAACGGTTTACAGCAGCTATCTTGTATTTGGACTTAATTCATTTATACTCATGACCCATATGGGTTATTGTTCGATGCAGTATACCTGCCATTTGGTCCCATAAAAAATCATTTATTTTGATGTTCTTGCTTATTGTGTACATGGGCGATGTTATAACCGGTGCTAAGGATAATAAAACTCTAGTGCATAAGTAAGAAAATTATGTTTTTGACAAGAATTTCGGTTAAATATTTAAACTAAAAAGGGTAAAATAAAAAAGTTTTTTTTTTAAAAATGTAACCGACTTCTAAAAAAAACAACCGCTAAAAAGGGTAAAATAACCATGTACGTCAGGATTGAGGAGCCACATCAGATTTTTAAAATCTGATTTCACCATTATTTAGCAGCAATGTAGCTGATTTTGCAGCACAAATTCTAGATTTAGCAGCAAAATATATCACTAGTTATATTAATGCAAAAGTGGCTCCTCAATCTAAACGTTTGAATTGAGGAGCCACCTTGGATCTCGGTAAGTAATAGATGCACATTGTTGAAACTTTTGCAGCATTTAGCAGCAATTGTGCATATTATCGTCTAAAAATTTGGCTACTGTAGCGCTAAAATCAAAGAAAATACAATAGTTTTAGTGTGGCTCCTCAATCTAGACGCAAGGGCTGAAATTATATTGGATGTGAGCGATCAATTAATATATTCAACATAATGATCATTTAGCAGGTGTTGTGTTTGTTTTTGCAGTATAGGAATAAAATGGTAAAACAGAGTAAATTTTTTAGATGAACGTATTTTCTTTGGCTCCTCAATCCTGACGTTCTAATTGTATATTTTTGACTGTAGCCGCCTGAGTTCTCAACGGAATCTAAAGCCAGATATACTAACATTTAGCAGAAATGTCTGCTAAAGATATCTGCACAATTCAGCGATGTACATATTTTGGATTCTGAGAAAACAATACTTAACTATTTTCTTGTAAATTCAGTGTGTAGGGTGACCATGTTATACTCGTATTATTGAAACCAGTATCAGTATCAGTAAATTATTAAATGTTTCTTTTCATAACAGGTTATATCTATCGTACCTATGGATGTGCCGTTACCAGCAATATTGCTCAAAATGGGAATATAAGGGGCAATATTGGCGGAGTGGAAATATTTCGGAATATTGCTTAGTTATAAACCAAATTACGTACGGAAACTGTGATTTTGCATGAAAAACAAGTACAATATTAAAAGAAATTATTCGAATTTATGCCTTTTATTCAATACCTACACAACGATCATAAATTCTTATTGTAAAATTTATTTGTTATTTCTTATATTTGATATCGTGTGCACCAACACGGGCAATATTGCCGGTAATAAACGGGAATATTTCCAAAATGCTGGCATTACTGGCAATTTTACCCAAAACCATATTTTATTGTATATAATGTAGATGATTGCCTGTAAATGCTAACTTTAAGTGTTGTACATCAGTTTTAAGTTTCCGTACGTAATTTGGTTTATAACTAAGCAATATTCCCAAATATTTCCACTCCGGCAATATTGCCACTTATATTCCCATTTTGGGCAATATTGCTGGTAACGGCACATCCATAGGTACGATAGATATAACCTGTTATGAAAAGAAACATTTAATAATTTACTTATACTGATACTGGTTTCATTAATACGAGTATAACATGGTCACCCTACACACTGAATTTACAAGAAAATAGTTAAGTATTGTTTTCTCAGAATCCAAAATATGTACATTGCTGAATTGTGCAGATATCTTTAGCAGACATTTCTGCTAAATGTTAGTATATCTGGCTTTAGATTCCGTTGAGAACTCAGGCGGCTACAGTCAAAAATATACAATTAGAACGTCAGGATTGAGGAGCCAAAGAAAATACGTTCATCTAAAAAATTTACTCTGTTTTACCATTTTATTCCTATACTGCAAAAACAAACACAACACCTGCTAAATGATCATTATGTTGAGTATATTTATTGATCGCTCACATCCAATATAATTTCAGCTATTGCGTCTAGATTGAGGAGCCACACTAAAACTATTGTATTTTCTTTGATTTTAGCGCTACAGTAGCCAAATTTTTAGACGATAATATGCACAATTGCTGCTAAATGCTGCAAAAGTTTCAACAATGTGCATCTATTACTTACCGAGATCCAAGGTGGCTCCTCAATTCAAACGTTTAGATTGAGGAGCCACTTTTGCATTAATATAACTAGTGATATATTTTGCTGCTAAATCTAGAATTTGTGCTGCAAAATCAGCTACATTGCTGCTAAATAATGGTGAAATCAGATTTTAAAAATCTGATGTGGCTCCTCAATCCTGACGTACATAAATAACCTACCAAAAAACTTTTTTTTCGGAAGTCGGTGGCAAAAAAATCAATGAAATCAAAAAGCAAAGCCACCGACTTACGAAAAAAAAGTTTTTTGGTAGGTTATTTTACTCTTTTTAATGGTTGGTTTTTTTAGAAGTCGGTTACATTTTTTACCACGTTTTTATACACTCACTTTTTTTTCTTATTTTTAGGACATTTATAAACGTGGGTTTTTAGATTTTTTAAATCTATTAATTTTCATATTGTTGGTGGCAGGGGCGTACCGTGAGATTTTCCCACGTTTTTTTTTTTTTCCCACGTTTTTATACACTCACTTTTCTTGTTTGTTTGTCGTTCCGGTTGGACTTTTGAAACTCAATTTTGAGGCACTTCCCGATAAGCTAGCAGGCTGAAATTTTTTTTTTTTTTTTTTTTTTTTTTTTTTTTTTTTTTTTTTTTTTTTTTTTATATACACTCACTTTTCTTGTTTGTTTGTCGTTCCGGTTGGACTTTTGCAACTCAATTTTGAGGCACTTCCCGATAAGCTAGCAGGCTGAAATTTTGTACACGCTTTGAGTTTTGATGACAGTACATGACTAGCTAAGAAACGTCATAACAAATCCAATATGGCGGCCTCCCCAAGATGGCGGACTGGCTGTTTGAAACCCACCCCCATGGTATGGGTATCAAATGAAAGGGTTTGCTATCAGGAATACGAAAAAAATAGTCACGTGACTTAAATCCAATATGGCGGACGTTCAAGATGGCAGACAGGCTGTTTGAAATCCACCCCCATGATATGGGTATCAAATGAAAGGGTTTGCTGTCAAAAAGTAAAGATCATCACATCATCCATCAATAAAAATGATCACAAAATAAAAAGTACTGAACCAAATTGGATGAACTTTTTATGGGACTAATGGGAAAGTATACTGCATCGAACGAAAAAAGAATTACACTAATCGGACTAGAAACCTCGGAGTAATCGGTGTACATACATAAAAAAAAACATACCGACCGAATTGAGAACCTCCTCCTTTTTGAAGTCGGTTAAAAATACAAAATTATCCCTTATCTTCAATAAGGTTTGGGCTTTGGGGGCCTCTTATACACGGGGACCCTGGGCTGCAGTCCAAATAGCCCTTAAATCCGTCTCTTGTTGCTGGACTGATAGGATTCCGGATTCCAGATTTCCGGTATCAGATAATTTAGATAAGACTAGCAAACCCGGCGAACTCCGTTTCGCCACCAGATGGCTTCGTTTTATGTAACATTTCGTTTGGTGATTAAAAGAAGAAGAAAATTTTTTTTCCTGAATTATCTTTGCTATAAACCTCACTGAGCCCGAGACCTTTCCAACAAATGCAAAACTGTGGAAATCGGTTCGTGCGTTCTGGAGTTATAGCGTCAGGAAGGAAAACCCGACTTATTTTTATATAGTAGATAGGATAGGAACAAATATTTGGGCCTTTATCTCAGGTCGGAATGTGAGTCATAATTTAATTCATCGGTGTCTTTTCCATCGTATATGTCCAGATTTTCACCGAAGCCACGGGCATATTACGTATATTTATTTATTGGCCAATTTATGGACTATATTACATTATTTCTAATCTTATTGGTAGAAATCGACATCTTTGTTCTGATGATTCGTTAAAATGTTGCACGTCTCGCTCCGCTTTTGAAGAGACTCTTGAAGTTCTACAGTAACGCTCTTGGCTTCAGGCTATTCTGGCTATTGATTCTGATAGCGTCTCTGGGTTGCCTCTACATGATGATGCAGCACACCGGAGAACTTGGTGTGGAAGTGAACTATACTCCTGACACCCGCTACCTGAACTGGACCACTACGTTCCCAGGAGTCACGTTGTGTGAAGAGCATACCACTAAGTATGCATTACGGAGATTTGATGCGATGTATCGTAAGTATGTAGTGTTTTGATATTTACTATTAAGTTTAACACTGATAGCCTAGCCCTCTTCGATAAATGGACTATCCAATTCAAAAATAATTTTTCAATTCGAACAAGTACCTAGTTCTTGAGATTAGCATGTTCATCCAAACAAACAAACTCTTCTGCTTAAATAATAGTATAGAAGAGTAAGTAGGTTAAGGTACTCTTCAGATTTTATTTATGAGTTTTCCTTCTCGTTAATTACTCACTGATTGCGGTTAGTGTAACTACTACTAAAACAAATTACCTTTTGGGGAAACTTCGCATTTACAATTATGGACGATCTTGACATAAAAATGTCATCAATTAGATTTTGCGGTTTCTGTGTTAATTTGCAGTTCGCATTGTTGCGGTTCTAATTAGGTGTTGTTCAAACAAGGCGAACCGTTTACTGATAAGTTAGTAATTGTGACTAATTAGGATACCTTAATTAGATGATTGACTGCAAATTGCACGTAGGGCAACAGTGTATAAGACGGGGACGTTAATAATCGCGAGGTATACTGGGGACATACACTCTTTAGGCATACTTAACACAACACTAATGTAGAGCAAGCGCCATCAGGACGTCATTTGCAAGCGGCCAGACGCAAATGGCGTTCTGTTGGCGCTTGTGCTACGTTAGTTTTGTGTTAAGTTTGCCTTAGGTGTGTGATTTCCCATCATACCGTAAAACATGGCAACTTTGCCCTCGACATATGACTTTGCCCAGTTGTGTATTTTTTAAAAAACTTAATACATACCAAATTTGTCTATAGTTAGTAAAAACATTTTGTCTATGGTAAAAAAATCATCATTTTTCTGGCAACACTGTGTGACGCACTGTCACAGATGTTGCTTCAGTTGTCTGTCAGACGTCGTTGAAGTTAGAGTGTTTTTTTGCGGGCAAAAACTTTTGAAAAAACTTTTTCGAGAAGTGCTACTTGGAGTTATCGCAGGTAAGTAATTTTTATACATCCGTTATTACATTGGAAATGAATAATATAGACTAGCTTTCTTCGCTAAATGCGTCATATAATCGTAAAATATAACGGTGGGCAAAGTCGCAAGCATATTTTTTTGATATCGTTGACAACATTGCCCAACGTTTCTTTTTCACTAGGGTTGTCACCTGAGAGACATTTTTTAACCGAGTAAAAAAAGGAAGGTTCGGATTTGATGAACAGTTAGTAATGTTGGTAAACATATTCGGCTTTATTACAAAACGTGGTTTAACTTAGACCAAGCTTTAAATCAAAAATGAATTTTTGAATTTCGAACTTTATTTCTACTGTCGTAAAGTTATTAATACAAAAACCGATTTTAGATCCCGATCTAAGTTGTCAATGTGCATTTTAGAATTTTATAGCAGTTGGATTAAAGTTCGAAATTCAAAAATTGATTTTTGATTTAAAACTTGGTCTAAGTTAAACCACGTTTTGTAATAAAGCCGATAAAGTTTAAAAACACAGTCGGGATTTAGAAGATACGAGGGCTCGTTTCTTCCAAATCCTGACTGTGTTTTAAAGTTTCTTGTTGATGGGTTTTAGGTTCTTAAAAACTATATGTATTTACATCGAAATCAAACTACCTAGGTACTCTTTTTTTACCGCTACCGCGATAAAATTCATAAAACTTTTTTTAAAAATAGTTTTCATTTTACCCTTTTTAGTTCAGATACTCAACAAAAATCTTTTTATAATCGGCGTCTTTAGAAATATTTAATCCAAGACAGCAACAAAAACGGATCTATGCAGTCAACGTCACGAGATATTCATGATTGTTATATACTAAAACCTTCCATAGAATACAATGTAACAAATACTTTTGTGAAAACCGCATCAAAATCGGTTGAGCCAAACGCGTGATAATCGCGACCAAACCTACAATCGACTTTGAAAATATACAACCCAAGTAGGCAAAAAACTCCCTATCTCAAAAACTACTAAACCGATTTTGATGAAATTTGCAGTGTACCCTAAGTTGGACAATATCTAGTGTAACAAAAACGAATTACTTAAATCGGACTTCTAGTTCCGGAGATATGCGAACACAAACATAATAACAAACATACACTTTGAAATTTGGCACATTTGTTCAGACGCTGATATAGACTAACATATATGAAAACTGGGTAGTTCTGGAAATATTACATACATACGGGTCGCATTGTTAACCTACTTTTTTTTGAAGTCAGGAAAAACCGAGATATGTACATACTTTTTAGTTTTTTTTTTTTTTTTTAGTTTTTGAACACTTTACAAATAAAGCATATTATGTAAAAAATGATGTTATATTATTTCCCTTTTTAATTTATTTATCATTATATATAAAAAATAATATTCCACACTAAAAATATTAAATAGTTAAGTATTGTCAATGGTGACAACCCTTGAACAATCGCCATTTTGTACGAAAAATGTTCTAGAAGGCTTTTTGACTTTGCCCACTCATTTTTAAGGGTCAAGGAATGTGAATATTTGGCGTATAATTTAATACATTATTGCATTGCTCAGTATTTTTCATTCAGTCCTTTTCGAATAGTGATAAAGTTCATAGTAACGGAGATCTGTAATGTGGGCAAAGTTACCAATTGTATAAGATTTTTTGCCCAGCACCTATAATTGTTATTTTACTAGCTGTGCCCGCGACTTCGTTCGCGTGGAGATCGGAACTCAACAATGTATTTTTAGTGCTTCTTTATTAACAACATTAGCTGTAAACCATCGTTCTGGAGCATACATAAATATGCGTACGTAAATCATCAAATGAGTCCTCCTACCCAGGGCAGGGTAAGAGGGACTGTCAGACTTGTATTAATTAAAATCCTCGGTGTCCTATTAATCCTATAATAGGCCTTTACGTTCCGGGATCAAGGTAATTCGATAGTTCCGCGACCCCGGCAGGCTTTGGCCTTCTAAGGGGGGGGGGGGGGGGCGTCATTGTGATGACACATTTAGGCGCGTGTTGAACTCAACGCGTATCCCATCATATCCCATCGTATCCCATCGTATCCCATCGTGTCCCATCGTATCCCATCGTATCCCATCGTATCCCATCGTATCCCATCGTATCCCATCGTATCCCATCGTATCCCATCATATCCCATCGTATTCCATCCTATCCCATCGTATCCCATCCTATAATATAATAATATAATATAAAATATAATGGAAGAAGAAAACGTGTTGCGCCGATCCCAAATAGAATGGGATAAGGGCAGGAAGAAGAAGAAGAAGAAGAATATAAAATATAATAATATAAAAAAAAAAATACAAAAAGGCAGAGACTCAGGCGTCAAAGTACTCCTCCTAGGGTTGCCAGATAGGAACTTATCAAATCCGGGACAGTTTTAAAAAAAAAAAAACAATGTCGGGTCGTGGCCATAATAGAAAATATCATATATTTTTTTTATTTTCAAAGGATTCATATTTATATTTAAAAGATGAAATGCCATTTTTTCAAAAAACATACTTTTATTAGCTGTAGGTATGTAATTAGCTTAAATTGGTAAATTAAAACTTTGGTAGACAATTACTAAATTACAAATTAAATAGTAATAAACTGAAGAAAAATAAACAATAATAATAAGATACTATGTACCTTAAATAAATCTTATATCAATAAATTCCTAACTTAAAAAACAATCGGTACCTTGCTTTTTGGTACATAATGTTTTGTTATAAAGCTTTGGTAGGAAATCAGTACAAACAAATTATGTATCTTCTAATAAAAATAAAACTTCTTCTGATGGAACGTAAATAATAATGTTAAATAAAACGGGATCAAATCATTTATTGAAATATTTTTCACTGGATTTTGCCATTTTTATTAGTTTTTTAAGCAAAACACAACTGAAAGAGTGACAGCGGACGCGGGCGAGAGAGAGGGGGCGGCGGACGCGGGCGAGTGAAGTAAAACTATTGCACGCACTCCCGTCCCGCGCGCCTCCCGCACTCGCTCACCGGCAGCCATGTCATTCCATTCGTTGCTAGTTTATTGTGTTAAAAAATAATAACTTTTCAAAATCCGGGACAATGAGCGCTAATTCCTGGACACGGGACAAGAGGCAAGATTCCGGGACAATCCCGGATTTCCCGGCGGTCTGGCAAGCCTAACTCCTCCGCATCGCTGTCATCCGGAAACGTGCTCGAAGTGCTATTATTTTGAAACTATGATATCTCCTAAGATATTCATTGAAACCAAACGATGTCAAGGGCAATTTTGTTCAAAATTAAATTCTTGTGATGATTAACGTATTTATTTGGATAAGGATTAATATTGTGTTAATGAAAATACCTTCGCAAGTAATGCATTACTTTAAAATCAAATTTGATTTCCATAAAAAAAGGTTATAATGACTTAACCTTAAAAGATAAATGTATGCTCTCGCGGACTTTATTTTAGAACTTTTTATCAGGAATAATTCCGTAGTACATTGTTTTTGCGTATCTTTCACCGTTTACGCAGCGCACGCAACGGAAGCTCTCGAAATGGAATCCGTTTTCCCGATTTTGAAACATTTCTCTTTACTGCTCCGCTCCTATTGGTGATAGCGTGATGTTATATAGCCTATAGCCTTCCTCGATAAATGGTCTATTCAACACAAAAAGAATTTTTCAATTCGAACCAGTAGTTCCTGAGATTAGCGCGTTCAAACAAACAAACAAACAAACAAACTCTTCAGCTTTATAATATTAGTATAGATTACTCGTTTTTACGAAATAATATCAATTATTTTTCAATATTCACAACAAAATACACAATAGTAACAAGAGTTCAATGACTTCACTATTTCAGTACCTAGACATTTCACCTAATTGTAGTACGCTTGATTAATGAATTTTATTCTGAACTCGACTGAAATTGAAATGTAAACAAACTTTTGGGGTAACATGAATATGTACTGGGGCTATTATTATTTATAGAACTTAACTTTATTCATGTTACAAATTGAAAAGGTAAGGGAGAAAAAATATAAATAAACAAGCTCCACCATTTTTTTACGAATTCAGTGTACCTACATGTGATACCAGAGCTGTCGTTTGCCAGCCGGGCCCCAGCCGGCGCGGCGGCGTGGGGCTGCCACGGAAGGTAGGATAGCCGATAGGATAGTCCGAGCAGTCTAGATCCTAGCTCTTGCGTCCCAAATGTAAACGCAACCAGAGAGTTCAGTCAAACAATTAGAGAGAAATGAAATAGTAAAAATTAAAAATGGTTGAACTTGAACGGGCCATCTTTGAAACTAGTTTTAAAAATTTGTGAATGGATTTAACCTGGGCTTTTGGGGGGGCACCCGGGCTCTTCTGGACCAGTCCGACCCTGTGTGGACACAGCACAGCTACAGCTGAATTTTGTTAGACCTAACATGTCAAACATGCTGATTAGGTATGAGACTAACTACTCTTAATAACTTAATAGTCAGAAAGCGTTTTTAATTACGTCAATATCCTAAGTCACGAATCAAAATAAGGCATTTGATGCGGATGTCGCCTTTTCGATTTTGTTTGGGTTGCCGGAAACTTGCCGGAAAACTTTATGCCCAAGTTTTCCGGCAAGTTAAGAAGACCACAGGATCACTTCGGATGGAAGCCGCTTCTATTGGAAGTCTATAGGAGAAGGGTATGTTCAGCAGTGGACGTCTTACGGCTGATATGATGAAAGTTTTTCAGTAAATGTTATTATTTAACATTTGCCTTCTTTTCCACACAACAGCGGATCTATTGAAGCCTCTCAACTATGATTTCCGACGGTACTTGACTGATGTGCTGTTTGCACGTGGCGAGTGCACCAGCATGCAGTGTGCGCCCTGCGGCACGACTGTCCCTTGCGATGTGCCATGGAGGACTATCATTGAACATGTAAGAGTATTTGACATACCAGCTTTACATTTTAGTACAGACCTAGGTGTCAATTGTAGATTTAGATCATAAAATATGTATAGATCGCATTCAGTTACATTAAAATCATCGCGCAATGATACATGACATCGTAACTAATAACATCATACTACAACTTGCTCAAACTTAAAGCCCTAATTACATTGGTCAAGTGTTTAGCCAAGTGGGTCAGGGCAGTCGTGTAAACAGGACAAGTCAGTTTCGGTCCTTGCCATTCGTCATTGTACTTGTAGTCGCTACTAGCCCTAATCCTTGATCAATGTAAATCCGTTCGAGTTATACATTACACGCAAGTCTAACCAAGTAAGGGAAATGTTGCTTGTTATAACCGATAATGCGAGATTTTCGACAACTATGGGCAGAGTACATTCTAATGACCTTTTGCAAAGATTGTGACTAATAGAATGCACAATGATACTTACATTAATATACTACTCTCAGAAAGAGATCGGAAGCATGATCTGTAATATAATGTATTTTACAAGAACTTTATGAGTCAGTGACTACTGACTACTACTTAGCAGGAAGTCAAGTTTCTCTGTGTTGGGTGTGTTGGCATTTTTAAGGTACCACACCCGGTAGTTGGCCTTGCATTCAGTCTAAGACAATACCTATAGGTAAATATTGAATACCATGCAGTAGATTTTGTAAAAGTAGGACTGTAAAAAGTCAACAGATCCTATACTAATACGATAAGTAATGCAATAATCAATCGAATATTATTAAAAACGTACCTTAAAATTCTCAAAAAAACTCATGGCTGTCCCACCAGGTGCACAAAAGCTGTTCAGAAATGATATCCGAGTGCAGTTACAACGATGTCGTGTTTCCATGTTGCGAATATTTTCGTGCAGTCGACTCGGAGCACGGGCCTTGCTTCTCCTTCAACACTTTGCAGCACAAGTGAGTTCGTGGGCAATCTAATCTGTACCTACTCGTATATACAGTGATAAGATCATCGTTCAGCTGATATCGGTAGACTAATTGCGGAATATTGTTTGTTGTGCTGATACAGGGGAGAAAACAGCGTGTTTGTTGTGAATATGACCACCGGACCCGGAGTTCTGATGTTTCGTTTGCTGTCTAACGCTGAAGTAAGGTTTTGTGGATAGAATTTTCACTACATTTTGTCTAATTTGTATAAATGAAAAGTTTTTGCTAGTTATCACTCGTCACGGCTGCTTGGTTCACTGTCTTATTGTACGTATCTGAAATGACGGTTGTAAGCCCAAAATTCTTGCTTGTTGCTAAGTCCTACTACGAACAAATTAGGTACGAATTTATAACATTTTTCTGTCTTTTTCAGCTGTAAAAAGATACCATAGCCTGTTTTAAACATATTTTATTTAGCACATTTTATTATTTATTTAGCACAATCGTTTTTAGTCATCAAAACAAAGAACATTATTAAAATGCTGTAGAATTGTATTTCGTACTGTCAACATTAACAAGTACCATTTGATCAATCGACGGTCTAAGGGGGAGGCCTATGTTCAGCAGTGGACGTCTTCCGGCTGGTAATGATGATGATGATGATGATTTGATTAATCTACTTTCATTCTAGCTCTCAATCCACAGTCCAGAAGAGTTATCAACGAACAACCTGGACGGCAAGCTGAAGCACGTCATCCACACGTACAGTGAGAACCGGGCAGAACTCCTGTTTTCTGTGGTAGAGATCGTGAACGATGCCCAGCTGCAGCGGGAGAGTATTGAGGATAGGGGGTGCCGGTACTTGCATGAAGTGCCCGCTGGGTTGATGCATACTTATCCGGTAACGATACGGTTTAGACAAATGGCTGATCCGGTAATGTAGCATGAACGTTAACTACTCAATTCTGATCTTTATTATTAGCGTTGATCGTTTTTTAAAGATTATCATGTCTACCTACATGGTGATCTATTGATGTATCTTCTAGGGTCTATATTACTACTTAGCGGAGTCGTAAACTTTTCAGTATCTATGCTATCAAATACAGTAAAATAATTTTAGAAATTTAATTATAAACACACTTGGTCAAACCTTTTTCATACAAATGATTAAGATTAATTTATTTAGTTTAATTTACATCTATACAACTTCCCACTTATAATTTCATTAGTTTTCTACCATGATCTTCTCAGGTGTATTCATACGGAGCCTGTCGTTTGGCTGAAACTACTAAGGAGTTCTATCAACATTGTGGATGCGTACACCCTGCAAGAGATCGTACTTGTAAGTATCGTAACGCCTGTTGACAGATCGTACTTTCTAGACGGTGACGAAGTATTGATATCACTACTATGGTTAGGCGCTTGAGTACTGAGTTCTTGTACAGTAGGTATTTGAATATTATTCAAATCAGCATGTTTTTATTTTTTTTTTGTACATACTAACTCGTATTAGTAAGTTTTTATTTATAGTTTGTGTATGTTATAGGCAATGTGTATAATCCGGCATTGTATAGAATGCCTAGGCATTATATATATTGCCTAAAACGTTCAGGCAATGTATATAATACGATTCATTTCATACATTGCCTAGGTATTGTATAAAATGCCTAAAGCGCATCAGGCAATGTGTATAATGAACGACCACGAGGAGGAGACATGTGTGTGCGGTAGACATGGGTGCCGCCTTAAAAATTCTCGGCGGCGGCGCGCTGACCAATTTCAATCGGCGGCGGCGTGGCGCCGGCGGCGTAGATTTTTACTACCTTCAACTAAAACTCAAAATCTACTCCCTATCTTCTTTAAGCCGGGACGACAGGAAAATGTCGTCAGTTAAAAAAAGGTTTTTCCAAAGGGACACTTTAACAACATCGTAAAAATTTTTCAACATAGACACAGATAATCTAAACATAGATACTAATTCAAGTTACAGTTACAGTTAGTTAGCTAGTCAGAGAAGCGAGAACTCAATAAGAAAATAAGCAAGTTGGTACGACGTGACCTCGAAACTACCAATACAAGCCGAATTGAAAAGGCAATAGAAGAAAATCGGGGTGCTAAAGTGTTCGCCCAACAGCTGAAACGCTCGTATCTGACGAAGCTTAGATCACCTATTGGCCAAACCATAACCTCAAAGCTGGAGATCCTAGCTGAGATAGAAGACTTTTATGGCCGGTTGTTCGACAGTCGTGGTCCACAAGCCACCTTTTCAGAGGATAGCCGAGCCACTCTGACCCGCCACTACACCGATGAACTGCCGGAAATAAGCCTAGATGAGGTTGGATTGGCCGTCAGGCAGCTTAAACATGGAAAAGCCCTGGGTGAAGACGGAGTCACTTCGGAGCTTCTGAAATCAGGTGGAAAGCCCGTACTTCGGGAGCTCCAAAAGCTATTCAACTCTGTTTTAGACACCGGGAGAACTCCAAAAGGCATGGAACAGGACTGTTACGATCCTCTTTTTCAAGAAGAACGACAAATCCCTATTGAAAAACTATCATACTTATAGTATCGCAACTCTTTTCCTGCTGCACATCAATGACCTACTTCAATCTGGTATTGTTGGGTACGCAGATTACAGTACAGTTTCAGAGAGATACGTGTCCAGCGCAAACACCATCGGGGATGAAGTTTGTTCCTTGTGAGAGGCCATGGTTGAGCGGACAAATTATGCCTTAACCATGTCTATCAGTGGGGTGATGACAATTTGGTCTCTTTTAACGAAACCAAAACACAGGCTTGTCTTTTTACCGCAAAATGGAGTCGTTTGGACCAAATTCCTACTTTTCAGGGTGCATTTGTACCTCTGAATGACCGACTTGAGCTCCTAGGCATGGAGTTGACTTCTAGTCTCAACTTTGGAGCCACCATTATGTTCAAAGCCCGACTTGCGGCCAAAAAGCTGGACATCCTAAATAGAGTGAAGCGGTACTTCACGTCGCGGGACTTATCAAATTACCGTGACCCTGGAACGTAAAGGGCTATTGAAGGACACCGTAGATTTTAGTCAGTACAAGTCTGACAGTCCCTCCCGCTCTGCCCTGGGGAGACTCATTTGATGATTTTACCACGCTAAAAAAAAAGCGATACTTCACGCCTGGACAGCTTTTAACTTTTTACAAAGCACAAGTCCGATCCTGCATGGAGTATTATAGCCACCTTTGGGATGGCTCAGCTAAATACCAACTTGCCGCTCTTGACTCAGTGGAATGCAGAGCTAAGAGGCTCATTGGCGACGTAAAATTGGTGAGAGCCAAGCTCCATAGCTTGACTCATCGCCGCAAGGTTGCCTGCCTGTTGGTCTTTTACAGATTATACTTCGGAGAGTGTACCCAAGAACTCCACGATCTCATCCCAACAGGCCCCTTTTATCATTTCACATCTAGACGCACGGCAAATTACCAGTCCTACCTTATTGCTATACCACCAATTCGCACTAAGCGTTTCCAAGCGTCTTTTATAAAGCGGACAGCGAAGGAGTGGAACTCTCTGCCTGCCTCTGTGTTTCCGAACACATACATTAACCCTAATCTCTTCAAAGATAGAGTGAACAGGCTTCTTCTGGGTAAGCTCAATCCATTGTCGACTTTGTCTTAGTCACTCCTGACCTAGACTGAGGTCAAGAGCAAACCCATTTCACATTAAAAAAAATCGTCCCATATCACTCCTGAGCCACGTCTATAAACTGTTTTCGAGGGTCATCACAAATCGTCTCGCAAGAAGACTTGACGAGTTTCAGCCTCCGGAGCAGTCTGAGTTTCGCGGAGGATTTAGCACCACACAATGAGGCAGGTTATACAGAAGTCCGAAGAGCATAACCAGCCCCTGTACTTAGCATTTGTGGATTGTGAAAAGGCCTTTGACTCCGTTGAAACTTGGGCTGTTCTGCAATCACTTCAGCGATGTCAAGTGGACTGGCGGTACATCGAAGTGCTGAAATGTCTCTATGACGCCGCGACTATGAGTGTCCAAGTACAGAACCAGCAGTCTGCTGCTGCGCAGGGGGGTGAGACAGGGGTATGTTATATCTCCGAAACTATTCACCAATGATTGTTGGAATATTAAGTCAGTCATTTTGGATGAGTCAATCACGAAAGCAAATACACGTCTTTACGCCACTCACGCCGCGCGGTGAATGACGGCGGCGGCGGCGGCGTGCGGAGTGCACACGGCGGCGCCGCGCCGGCGCGGCGCCCATATCTAGTGTGCGGTGTGCGGGACTAGCCCGTACAGCCCGCGCCAAACTTTGTGACCGCCTTGAGTAAAGTCGCGAGTCCGAACTTGCGCCTGATACAGTCGAGTGGGCAATAGGTAATCAAATGAAATGTGAATGTTTCTCTTCGAATCTAACCTGTCCGTGTCGGGGTGCTCCAAGTCCCGAGCTCGCTCTTGCATCCTAGGTCAACTAGGTCACTGATTACTACCTACCAAGGTGGCTCGACGGAGCCCCGCTCAGCGGGACTCCTACTTCTGGGTGGTATAAAAAAAATAACCACGAACCCAACCTGTCCGTGTCGGGGTGCCCCAAAGTCCCGAACTCGCTTCGCTCGCTCTTGCATCCTAGGTCGAAAAACTGATTACTACTTATCAAGGTGGCTCGACGGAGCCACCGCTTCTCAGATGAGAAGAGATAAAATGTAAATGTTTATCCGAAGGCAACTGCTATGTGAGAAACGCTCTCTTCTTATCGCTGTCTGCTAATGGAAGTTGAAATTAGGATTAGCTCTCAAAAGATCAGTACCTATCTAACTAAATCATAGAGAAGAAAAATCGATTACATACATTGCCTGTACTCCAACTGGCATTCTATACAATGCCTAGGTATTTTATACATTTCCTAGGTAAAGTGTTAAATAGTTTAAACATTGAACATCATTTCATACATTGCCTGAACGACCCCGGCAATCTATACATTTCCTAGGTATTGTATAGAATGCCTGCATTGTACACATTGCCTATAACATATATAATATTAGTAAAGTAGTTTATTGTAGTAAATAAAGGAGAGCATGTTAAGTTTAGTAAACCTAATGGACAATAATTTATTGTACAAGTGGATTTGCACAAGCAGCAACAGAAGTGAAACAAAATGTTATACCTACCTAGTATTTTATTATGTATGCTTTTGTTGTTTCTGAACGAACTCCTTTCATTTCAGACGAGAACATTTTCTGCAATTACACCGGAATTAACTGTTGGAATGACTATGAAGGTCTGATAAGTCTCACTTACCTACATCAATAATTCAATGAAGATAGTCTCGTTTACTAAACAGTACTTTTTATTAATTTTCAGCGCACAAAGCTAAAATAGGAGTGGATAAGAACGCTAGAGACGACTGTGTACCTTCATGCGTTGAAAGTGAACTTAAAACTTTACATTACTCAAAGTAAACATATTTAATTAACTTTTTTTAAGTATTTGTAGTTTATATTATTATGTGTCATAAGGTGCTGATAAACTTAGATAACATTCACTTGTAATGAGCATTCTGGCGAATGTTAAGTATTTATTACAGAAAAACAAACGAGAGCGTTTTAGCGAGCATTCTGGCGAGCATTTTGCCGAGCTCACTGTCAAGTCGGTGTATTCCCATCCAATACCAAGATCTAATACCATTTGGTATTAGTTTATTTCTGAATTTGTTTTCTATTCCCAATGAGTACCACATCTTTTTAAATAAAAAATCTATTACCTACTAACGAATAAGTACCAAAACGTGACTTTTTGTACACTCAGCTACACAAATTACATAGCGAAGCGAGCTCGGGACTTGGGGCACTCCGACTCGTACAGGTTAGGTTCTTACTTTAAACCTTGCAAACAGAAATAGGAGCCCCGCGAAGCGGGGCTCCGTCGAGCTACCTTGGTAAGTTTGGACATAAATGGTATAGCGGGCTTTTTAAGATATCGACGGTGTTCTTTGAAACTGTAGTAGGTCATTTTTACACCTTAATTAAATCACTCAAAGCATTTTAATTTTTCTGAACCTGACTGTACCTAATTTCTTCAAACTTGTTTTGGTATTGGTTTTGAAATGTGGTACTCGTTGGGAATAGAAACAAAAGTCGGAAATAAACTAATACCTAATGGTATTAGCTCTTGGTATTGTATGGGAATAGATCGTCAAGTCTGACCTAAGTATTTATGAAGAAAAAAATTTTGACGACACTCGCTCGACTAGAGCGTTCGCTAAAAATTCGAGGCTTTGTTCGTTATTCAGTTCAATGAAATTACAAACGGCGAATGCTCAATGTTATATTACAATGATCAAGTCTATCAGCAGCTTTATTAAAATTCCAAAAACTGTAATGAACCTAAACAGCTCGCAATGGCGAATTCTTCCAAAAATATCTTTTTTCTTGAGTTTTAATTGTTACAGGAGATGGGTTAAAGATCAACCCGGCGTAGGTACTCTCGTAGAAGTTAAAATGGTGTCAATACCCACACTACGGTACCAGAGGAATTTATTAAGAGACAATTTGGACTTAGTTGGTTAGTGTGACCTTCTTTCTTTGCTCACGTTTTAACACGTTTAAGTGAAAGTTTAGAACCTATCCCAACATAACCATTGGTGACTTTCAAATTATCATTAGTTTTTATAGTGTGCACCACACATGCCCGCAATGTCCGAGGATCGGCACACAGAAGATTGGTTACATAGCCACTTGACACACGAACAACAACTACAGTGGAGCTGAAGTATTCACCTTGGTCAAAATTATCACCATCATCATCATAATTTTTAGATTCTTGTACCGTTTTTTTTTTCTTGTTTTAGTGACTGTTGGAGGAATCGTTGGATTGTTCTTCAGTGCTTCTATATTGAGTTTGTTGGAAGTCTTCTATCTTATTCTTCGGCCACCTAACAATCAATAAAATGAATTAGATCTATCGTAATTATTGCTTTTTATTTGATCTTACCCAACTACGTTATCATGAACCATATTATTTCACTGGTTGCTAGAACGCACGAGATTCTATCGTTATAGCAACGACTTTGCTTTGTCGATAATCAAAACGCTTTACGCTCACACTTACTACGAGTATTTATTGAAGTGACTAAATAAGTATCTTAAATTAATAAAAGTAATTAAATTTAGTTAGCCATGGGTAATACTGAAAGTAATGTCACCAGTGGTGTAAAGAAACAAGCTGGGACTTCTCAGCAGAAGATGTACAAACTCGTGGATATCAAAGGTAAGACTACTGTTAACGTTATAGAAACAATATTTATGAATCAGGTATTGTTTTTCTCTTGATTTCGATCCCGATAGGAACTTTATGATTTTAAGATTAGCAAGTCAGTCTCATATTTGGAGAACTGGCCTAGAATAATAATAATATGCCACAACTATCACATAACGCCATCTAGTTCCAAGCTAAGCAGAGCTTGTTTTATGGCTACTAGACAACTGATAAACATACTTATATATTTCTAAATACCCCAAATAATACACCCAGACACAGAACAAATGATTGTGCTCATCACACAAACATTTGTCCTGGGTGGGAATCGAACCCACGACCTCCGGCATAGCAGTCAGGGTCACTAACCAATAGACCAACAGGCCTGGCAAAATACCGGGTCTCAGGACCTACAGCCTTATGCTCATTATAATCTAGACTGATGCCATAAAACATTCAAAACACTAGGTGGAGGTCTCTTAGTAGACATGATGAAGCGAGCTCTACAGAACAAGCAGTACGCAGAGATTGATCATGCAATCAAGACGAAGGTGGAACCGTTTCTATACAACAAGGGACGGGGCCGGTACATCCCTGTGTCGCATTTAGTGCTACTGAGGAATAAGGAGCGCTCCAGACATAAGCTGGTAAGACAATCTGTAGTTTATACAACTAGCAATATAGATAAACCATGCAATCAAGACGAAGGTGGAGCCGTTTATAAAGAAAAAAGGACTAGGCAGATATATCCCCGTGTGGCATCTATTGTTGCTGAGGAATAAGTAGCGTTCCAGACACAAGCTGGTAAGATAATCTGTAGTTTATACAACTAGCAATATAGATAGACCATGCAATCAAGACGAAGGTGGAGCCGTTTATAAAGAAAAAAGGACTAGGCCGATATATCCCCGTGTTGCATCTACATATTGTTGCTGAGGAAGAAGGAATGCTCTAAGCACGTTGATAAGAAAAATGGCCAATGGCCTATCATTAATTGGTAGTTATGTGGTGAGTGATGACCGCAGCCATTCGCCTATAATGGCGTAATTGCTTGAGAGTCTTTTTCCGAGATTTTCTCGGATATTGTGTATTAGCCATATTATTTATATGATTTTAGTTGATGTTCCACGATGGCTTACCTCTTTCAGTTGCCTCCCTTGCGAAGTATGGAAAACCCAGATGAAGAGTTCGACGTGGAGAAGGACTGGCCTCTGGTGACTCAGGAGGAGTATGACGCCAACCCATCTGGTTACAGGGAACTCTGTTGGGATCTTAAGGTAACGAAAACAAAATGATTCCAAGATAATGTGACAAAATAAACGTACCGAAATGTAGAAAATTTGCAATATTTTTAACAATTCGTTCTCAAAATTGAGATTTGCAAAAAATCCTGCTGATGCCTGATACAATTAAATTTTTACCTATGCATTGTAGGAGCGAGGAGCCGTGGGAGAGACGATCCTCCACCTTTGTCTTCTGAACGCTTCATCACTATTTGCTAACCTGGCTAAACGGCTACTGCGATTCTATCCTAAACTCATCAACGACGTCTACATGGGGGACGAGTATTATGGTATGTAGAGCAGAAACGCTGGATGATTCTCCTTCTTCTATCGAATTGTATAGTAGTATGTCTCGATACATTACTTGAACCCAGGAGGTACTTACCCACGATGAGTGGAGACTTTAGTGTTTTTGATGCCCTGTAATTTGGAAGATGATTTTGACTTTGTAGGGTGATAGTTTTTGCAGCATTTCGCGGGTCTAAGAAGCTACTTTTCGAACTTTATTGAGATTCATTTTATGATTATGCAAGAGAGGCCTTTCTTGACCTGATCTTTTTATAATTACCTTCTCATTACTCATTAACTACATTAGTGTTCAGTTCATAACTTTTAGGCTGTTTTACCATTATTCAATTACCTATTATGGCATGATATTTTGATTTGGTAGTACTAAAGCTTTTTTCCTACAATGCAAAATAAAGATTTTTAGCGAGCACATCGAACGTTATTCATATAATCCGAAAAATGTTATGTCCTACAAAGATATTGGGGAGATTGGCGCCGAGTCGTCTGTGCTTGGCCCGCATATTTGAGCACAAATCCAACAATATAGGATTCATTAGTTTCGGATCAAGCAAGGAGTCACGTACGAAATCGATTTGTACTCAAACAGTGCTTACATGAGACATATTGTGCTCGTTTACGTCTCTTCTGATTGTTATAACTACCAGACTGATATTTCATGAGTTTTCTCTGATAAAACTTGTTCTGTAATAAATACATGCTTATTTTATGATAGTTCTCTGTCGTTGTAATAATCTAGAGTGAGAGAGATCTATTGATGTTGTTTAGCACGTTCTTTGATTCTATGTTTTAGTGGCATTAGTTACTTATAATTGTTTTATAGATATCAGCCAAGTCACCCGGTACAAAAATAGGTACGTTTTTTGAAGTGATGAGAAGATAGATATTTTTAGAGGAAATTACCCTTGTTTTTATTTTGGTAAAATCATCAAATGAGTCCGGCACCCAGGGCAGGGCGAGAGGGACTGTCAGACTTGTACTGACTAAAATCCACGGTGTCCTTCAATAGCCCTTTCAGTTCCAGCGTCACGGTAATTCGATAAGTCCCGCGACCCAGAGTAAATTACCCTTTTAGGAAAATTAACAAGTAGGTACGTAAGTACTACCCTACCTACTTGTGTGTACCTAACAGTGCGAAACGCTTATTTTGCCACAATTTAGCTTAGTCAATCTGATAGAGCGTCTGATAATGTCTATCAAGGCCCAAAATTAATCTGACAGTGATTTAGTGCTTCCATCCCGTCCATTAATAACTTTAGAAGATTCCTATCACAACCATGTAACAATGCAGGCATTTTCCATATTGATTAAAGTTATGAATGATGTTAAGGTCAAATTATGTTTTTGCTGAAAATAGGTCACATCTTATCGAAATTGATAAGGGTTCTTTAATTAGCTTAGCCTTCACAAAATATATTGAGGTTAGTTTTCTGCCTAACCGGATCAGATGTAGGGAAATATCAGTGATTGCTCATCAGATTTCCACATACCAGAAAGATGTAAGATATGGTTGTGGTTACCTGTAATTGAATGCGCATTACGGGTTATAATAAATTATGCAAGTCAATTTGTAACGATTCCTGTGTCAATGTTTCTTTCGTTGGTTATCCTTAAAATAAATAAAGACAAACAAAAAGGCAACACGGTCAGTTCTATTCAACATAATATTAAAAATGAACGCATATCAATGAAAGTGGAACAGATGTTTACCATGACCTGGGTTACTTTTAACCCGGTAATAAGAAAATTTCTCTTCTTGCAGCGTGCAAAAACTAATCCATTATCAAATCATTCTAGATTTTTTTCTATTTCCTACAGGGGAAAGTGTACTGCACATAACAATAGTAAATGAAGACCCAACTATGGTGAAGTTCCTCCTAGATGCAGGAGCGAACTACCATGAGCGTTGTTACGGCAATTTTATGTGTCCCGAAGATCAGAAGGCTTCACGAAACGACTCCTTCGACCATGAGTGGGTCAATGTTCAGCCGGAGACTAACTATAGTGGGTAAGGTGGAATCTTAGACACTCAAGAAAAGATAGATGGGCTAGAAATGAAGGAACTCTGAGACGGCGACAGATCATAGATGAACAACTCCTTTTGTTGATAGAGATATAAAAAGTACTGTGCTCGAGAAAAAAAAAAGTATTATGAATGGAAGGAATATGCTGATTCAATGATGAAATTAGAATTGCTCAAAACTTTATAACAGGAAAGCTTGGCAAGAATACGATTTTGACTAAAATAGACATGATGAAATAGTGATTTCGGACATGCTTATGTTCGAGCATTCATTTTGTATTTTTGCACTTTCTGTTCTAACTTAATATATATCGCGATGGCTAGTTTGAAGTAGGTTGGGAAAAGAGCTCATGGAAAGAATTAGGGGAGCAATTTAGGCTTTTATCTAGCAGTAGGACATGACAGACTAAGGGCTGATTTTTCAACAGTCAGATAACTTTTATCTGAGGAATAAAGACAGCGGTTTGACATATTTTCTATAGATAAGCTGCCAAACCGCCATTTTTATTCCTCAGATAAAAGTTATCTGACTATTGACAAATCAGCCCTAAAAAGAATAAATTCTAAGCTATCTACTGAGTCAAACGAGTTATAATGGATAGTATCAAGGAATTATATGCTTTTATTTCGTTACAGTTACGTATACTGGGGTGAGTATCCCCTAAGCTTCGCAGCATGCTTGGGTCAAGAGGAGTGCTACCGACTGATCCTTGCTCGTGGTGCTGATCCCGACAAACAAGACACGAACGGCAACACCGTACTGCATATGCTCGTCATATATGAGAAGATGGTAACTACGTACTTTTCATTATTAAACTTGATCCTTCTGTAGACGCTACGATTGGACGGAGTCAAAAGGTGCGTAAGAAGAGACCAAAGAAGAAGAGGACAGAAAATTATTGAACTGTTTACCATTTGTCATGACAAATACACTTCTGTTATGTTGGTGATTTCATATACGATGTCCATTTGCGTTTAGCTAATAGTAACGTACATGTCCATTGTAAAATATATCGTTTGTATTGTTTTACAGTATTAAAGTGACTATTATAATAATAAAAAATTAACGCAGGAAACATTTGACATGGCATTCGAAGTGGGGGCCTCTTTGAACATCAAAAACGTGCTGAACCTCACTCCCTTAACCTTGGCTGCGAAGCTGGCTCGCACGGACATGTTCTTCCACATCCTGAACATCGAACGTGAGATCTACTGGCAGATCGGCGCCACAACCTGTGCGGCCTACCCTTTAGGACAGGTCGATACTATTGATACCGAAACAGGCTGTATCTGCAAGGATTCTGCGCTGAATTTGGTGGTGTTTGGCGTAAGTTTGGATTTTTCTAAGGAAATTGACTGTGTTTGTATGAATTTAGTATTAGGGCTAGTAACTTTTAAAGAAATGTAAGTGAATTTGGTAAGAAATTAAATGGTAGTCTGAAATGCTGTCCGAATATTCTTTGTGGTGAAACTGACCAAGTGGCTAATAACGTTGTATGGAATAAAGAAGATTGTGATGATTTTCTGAATAGTATGTAACACTCATTAAAGAAAACTTTTTAATACGATTTTAGGAGAAGGACGAACATCTGGGCCTCCTAGAAGGGATGCTAATCGACCTCCTAAAGACTAAATGGAACACATTCGTAAAGTTCCGCTTCTACCGGCAGTTCATACTGTTCACCTGTTACTTCTTGATCTCGTTAGTGTGCTTCACGCTAAGACCAGGACCTCCAGACAGGGCTCTAAATAGTACGGCACTGAATGCTACTGTTGGACCGGTCAATGATACGGATTTGGTTATAGAAGTTGGTAAGTGGCTATCAGTTGTTAATATTATACCACCATACTTGAGATAACTGGAATAGTTTTTGCGATCGCAAGAGGTACTGCTATGAGCTTTTTCATTTTCACTTCCAAGTCAAGTAATGTGTTATTAGGTTTTTCGTTCGCGCATTTCTCAATTGTTGCGCGTAATTTAGACTCGACAACCGGGCGGTTGATAGCAATAGGCTCACAGGACTCTTTGATAAGAGATATCAAAATAACTGGCAAAGTGTGATTGTGCTATACACTCGTTCCTGTAAAGATACAGGCATGTGTTGTGTTGCTATTCTTAAGTTAAATTAACTTGTCTTCTGCAATAAAGATTGTCAAAACTGTAGATGTAGTTGACGACAAGCTATTCACACATATTCCATCTATTACATAATCAATCCAAAGTTTTCGAAAACACCACAATATTTGACGAAGGTTTAGGTGTATTGCTATAATAAATGGTCTGAACTCTGACCTTTTATTCTCCAAAACCACAAAACACAATGATTTTATTGTAGCTTTCACCTTTCGATGCATTATTATTTGAGGTAGGTTTTAAGCCAAACTTGGTACTTCATATGTAACGCCTTTACTGAATTAATTCAAAAGATTGTTGGAACTCGAAGGGTCAATTGGATTACCGGAAATTAATCTTGTTTCTCATTATCATGAGAACCTGCTTGCATTTCATCATCGGTTGTGAAATGCGGTGTTGCGAAACCTTCAAAATAATATTCTGTATGTTTTTCCCTACTTTTTAAAACTTAATTGGTTAATGGAAGCTTGTTTGTGTAGAGAACTGTACAATACCGCTGAATGGCTCGGAGTTTGACTCGGGAGCTGTGGAGATTATCAATGGCAGCAAACCGGATGGACCGCAGTGTGCGCGGTTCAAAAGTCACGGGAAGGATAAAGATAAGGATAAACGTGAGTAGTTTTGACTCTTTCCTGGCATAATTTTGTGCAAATTGGGATTGAGATGTTTTTAGCATGCGAGCACTTTTTATTAAAACTTAAAAAATGAATAAAGATGTGTGCTACATATTTCAGGACCGAGAGAATCCGATATGGAAGGTTGGTGGGAGGATCTCACTGAGGACTGTAGACTGATGAACTTTGAGTCTTGGCAAGCTAAAGTAAGTCACCTCTAAAGATGATTTTGACTTCGAAAGCTAAACTCGGGACATTTAAATCGAGTTTGCTTTTAACATTATTCTTCTTGGCCATCTAGATTGATTCTGCTCAGAACGGGGTCACGAATTTAGCGCCCTCAGGAGTGTCCAACCGTTGATGTAAAAAAGAATCGACATAACACGATAATAAGTGCACCATCATAATGTTAAGCGGCACCACACTTACTCTCCAGAGCAGTCATCAATTAGTATTTTGTTTCAGGTAAGAATATCAGCAGAGCTTCTACTATGGGTGGGTGCATTAGCGTATGTGGGAGCTGCATTGCGAGAAGCTCGGTTCTTGGGAATTAAAATGTTTATAGAGAACCTAAGCACAGTTCCCTCACGGTAAGAAATAAGAGCAGCGGTGGCCCAGTGGTATCGGTCCCGACTTACGAGTTGTAGGTCGTGGGCTCGAACCCCGCCAGGCGCATTACTTTGTGTAATTTATTTCATCACCACTGCTCTCAAAACGGTGAAGGAAAACATCGTGAGGAAACCGGCATATCCTAGAACCAAAAATTCGAAGATATGTGACATCTACCAATCCGCACTGGGCCCGCGTGGTGGATTATGGCCTACTCCCTCTCACAGAGAGGAGGCCTGTGTCCCAGCAGTGGGAACATTGTAGGCTGATGATGATGATGATGATGATGATGAAGAAATAAAATGTATAAACTTTAGGTTTAAACAACCGGCCGTGCATACACAACCAGATGTTTGAAAGTGAACAAAGTATGAAAGAGTGTGTAAGGATCATATATAATTTAATGTACACCAAAATATTATTATACAGCTTTTCACAATATTGTTAATTCTAATAGTACAACGGCGGTCTTATCGCTGATGGCGATATCTTCCAGACATCCTTTGGATGGATTAAAATAACTAACCCAACTAATAACTAGTTATAGGTTAGTTATTTTAAAACAAACATTGCGTAATTTCTCTAACAAACATTTGTAGAAAAGATTTATCTGTTTATAATACTAAACAATATATTAATGAGACCATCCATGAAAAACAGTAATAAATAAGAAAGATTGCGTAAATTTTGAATTAATTTGTCACTCTGTTGGTTGATCAGTCTTACGATGTCCTCAGGGTTATGTTCCTTCTATCCTGTATCCTGATGCTGGTACTACCAACGCTTCGTCTGTGGTGCGCTGATGAAGAAGAGGACCATCTCGCTGTCATCATCATGCTCACGACCGCACCCTACTTCTTGTTCTTTTGCAGGTGCTTTTTTTCTATTTAAATACCAGTAAACTATAACAGGAAAGATAATGATGAAGATAACCTTATTTTTTACCCAACTGCAAGGTTTATGATTTTTGGTAACTAAGTAGATCTGTGCTGTTCCACTTAAACTGATCTCCCTGTAGTAATTGACGGAGACATAAAACTAAAACTATATAGTATAAATAAGTACACATTATATAGCTGTCATTTACGCTTGTCTGTACACAACAATTTAAATGAATATTCTATCTCATTCAAATCCCGTTCCTTTGTTTTTGACGGCTGCTACTGATTTGACATCAAAGTCCTAAAGATAGGCAAAACCGATCTTTGATTGGTGACAGACAAAGATCAGGATCAAGATAGCAACTGAGATATATTATTATTAATTTCCAGCGTATAACGCATCCGTTTCAGATAACCCAAAAACCAAGGAGCGGAAACGGCAGAAGATAAAATCCACTGAATCTTTTATCTTTCCACTTTCGCTTGTTAGGTGCTGTCGTGTAGGTTTTACCTTAATCGCCATCATTCTCGTGCTTTATTTTTATTTAATTTACAATCTTATATCTTGTGAATATGTTGCAGATATACTGTCGTTTTTAATTTCAACTTTTAAAGCTTATAAAATATTCACATGGTTACCTTTCATCCGTTTGGTACAGGAGTAGTGATAATTATAAAATTCATTTGTGTTATTTGACAGAGGCTTCAAGACAGTTGGTCCTTTCGTAGTGATGATCTACAGGATGGTGATGGGTGATCTACTTCGATTTGTCTGTATTTATCTTGTGTTCGTCATGGGATTCTCACAAGGTACCTCACGATATCTAAATTGTAATTTTTTTACATTTCAAAAGTCTTATGTGCTTATCTTTACGATTAGTAGTGGGGACATAACTGAAAGATTGTTGAGCACCATTGGAACAGTTGACAGAAGACAACTTGAAGGATGCACGCCAATTAAAACCCATGAGAGGCCTTTGATTAACAGTGAACTTCTTCGTACTGATCTGTCTATTTATTTTGAAGACAAATGTGAAACCACCGCACCGGTACCAAATTGCATTTCTACGACTATTAATCAAATGAATATAGAATAAGCATATTTCATACTTCTTCTTTTCCAGCTTATTACATAATATTCCTATCATTCGACAACCCGAACACTCCCGAAGGCGTGGATGACTCTGTGTCGAACCCCATGCCGTCTCCCATGGAGAGCATCATGGCCATGTTCCTAATGTCTCTCACCTCGTTTTCTGACTACTACGGAGCGTTTGACCGCACTGACCATGAGATAGAAGCTAAGGTACGTAGAAATAATGACGACTAAACAACCAACTTTGGTCCCGATCGATGTTTCTATTAAAATACTTCAGATTTTTTCCTCCTGCATTGCCTTTGAAACAAAATAATAACGTAAAGGTTGGGTGAAATTGCGCAGGGTAGCATGCGGGGTGTTGAATTGATTTGTTATTTTGTTCCGATTCGGAAATTGGAACTTTGTGCATAGTCTATAGTCTCGATTGATTTGGGAAATATAAACGGATCTTTATCAGATGCTTTCGTATATTTTTACACTCAATACGGCTACAATAATATATTATTAATTTTAAATAAACTCTTAGCAAAAAAAAAAAGAATAGATTTATTTGATTTTCAAATGTGCGTCACGCATCTTCTTCATAAATAACTGCAGCTTAGAGTCAGCGTCGCCATATTTCTATAACATTGAATTTAGTGACGAAATGTGACACGTTTTAAAAAGAAACTGTAATCATCCTTGATCCCTTTCCTTATATTTGGTAGAATAGTTATTTCTATGCAATGTATGATTTTCACACAGATGTCGTAAACTGTGACATGGACCCATGATAAATAGTTACGTCTTGCTACTACAAAACAGTAGGTCTATAATTCTGACAAAGGTGCGTCCAGACTGTATTCAACACGATGTAATTTTCCGTTAAAAATATCAATATTCCGTTAATGCTCATTAGCATTCAAGGCAGCATTACTAAACCGATATAAGATTATCATTTATTTTCTGTCTTCTAGCAGTCAAACACAAACAAAAAGCTATTTTTAAGAATCAATTTGTTTGAAAACGATGTTTGTTTTGACTAACGAATTGATTATTGCAAGAGGCCTTGCTATATCTTAGGATGAGGGGATCACTATAAAACTATAATTGTGTCTTTGTTCATTTCCAACTTTAACTTTCCCTGTTGGGGTATCGTCAATTCGTCACACACATCTACCGATCGATCACGCCCATAAATCCGAAGTAAACTGTACCTCAAAACTGCTAATCTACGTCATCCGGTTCAGTTATATCTCCCGTAGCGTTATGTCAACTAAAGGTTATATTCATACACATACATATGCGCCGCCCGACGCCCCATCGTGTTTGGTTAACGCCAACACAGACGAGTTATGACACTGTGCTAATTTCTGCTTTTCTGTTCCCACAGCGGTTTTGAGTCAGTGCTGTTTAGTCAGTATTAGACATTTGTAAGAATATTAATGAGTTAGACAGACTAGACAATTTGTCACATTAGGTGTGAAGTAATCTATTCTAATCTATTAATCACTCTAAGATTCTTTTGACGGTAAAGTCATTAGTACATTACGATTTGAAATGCAATGTTACTTAGCAAACTGTCTTGTGTGAACTGAGACCGGATCCGGCGATGATCATTTGTCAAACTAGAAATTTGAATTAACAGTTGTCTGATATGTGCTCTTCATTGAATACTCAGAGCAATTTGTGAAATAAATGAATTCTGTAACTACTGATACAAGTGTACAAGTACAATCTGAAAGTGCAACTATCCGTTTATAAACTCTCTTTAACAGTTTCACTGTTTGCCGCGCAGCACAATAGTCCTGAACCACATGTGATTCATGGGACAGGGAATGGGTTAAACTAATCGACTGCAAATAAAGTAAAAGATTTTAATTACCTACTTGTAAAACATATAAGATTTTTTAAGAAACCAGAGGGTGCATCTTAGCAATACTCCTAGTGATTCACTTCGAGAATTAATAATAGAAGAATAGCCACGTTTGCTGGGAATTCATGAAGTGAATTATTAGGAAAAAATGAAGTGACCGTTTTACTCGTAGACCCTCAGAACTAATAATGTTAGTAAGTATTGTAACACAATTCCAGCTCCTCTTCGTGGTGTATATGATCATAGTGGCGATATTGCTGGTGAACATGTTGATTGCTATGATGGGGAACACATACCAGAAGATAGCGGAGACAAGGAACGAGTGGCAGCGCCAGTGGGCTAGGATAGTGCTGGTGGTGGAGCGAGGGGTTCCACCAGCGCAGAGGCTGAAGAACCTACTTGCTTATAGCCAGCCGATGGCAAATGGGAAAAGGGCACTGGTACTGAGGATAAATCAAAAGGTAATCAATTGATTTCAGGCAATCTTGAAGAACGAATGGCAATGTGAGTTGAGTTTCAGTAGATCAGCAAGTGCTATCTTGTCAGCTTACCTATTGGTGGGAAATATCTTTCAACCTTACCAATTTCTGCCATATTTGCTAGACTTTCTTTTAGCACAAATTAGTGAAACAGAGCTGTGGAAACTTAATGATTGATATTATGATTAACACAAATTACGAGTATATGACTAAGTATATACAACAGGAATGCAGCAATATAATTTGTGTTAATTTAAGCAGAAGGCGCAGTTTACAAAGTTATCACATTCTATTGTTTCAAAAAATCTATAAAATGTGCTACTTGATTCACACTTTTCTTCTCGCACTCTAACAATAATTTAAGATAGTGTGTCTAGGTATAAAATTTGCTTTTACCTGAAGATAATGTATGCCATACGAGTCTACTGCTTCACGATTTTCTCTTCTCTGTTTGAATCCATAGGGACTTTTTTCATACTTATAGTTTAAGAAATATACTTACCAAGTTTTATTTGAAGAAATACACATTCTTCTTCTTAGCGTGTCGATGGCAAATTATTTTATATATTTTGTTTAGCCCAAAATTCAGCTACGCGAACCCCGCTCACTGATGCAGTCATAAGGTCGTCAAGTGTACAGGTGTGACAGGACTGTTCACTGTACACTGTTCACTGTAGGTTCACAATACACATTATGAACCTAGTTTTCATTCATTTTTGTTGATTTTCCAAAGGATGAAGACAAAGAAGAAATGAAAGAGATTTTGGAAATGAAACGCACACACGAGAAGATAGTGGCAAAGCGCAAACTACGTGAGGAGCATTTAGCAGCCGGCAAGGGACATGACCTGCCCCCCACACCACCTAGGGATTACCCCATTAGGAAGTAGACAGATCAACCAAAACTGGAAGCCTTAGCACAAGTTTCCGTATTTTACCTACACCCTACTTGAAGTATATTTATGGCGTTAAATGTATGGAAAATGACGAAGCGCTTCTACTGTAGGTACAGTCAGCTTCCGAGAAATCTCACCCCCTATCGTAGTGATGTCACTACCAAGAATCTTAGAAGCTTATCATACCAGGTTCTATTTTTTTTACATTAAATTAACGTCATATTTCCCGTTCAATTTACGTCACCAAAACGTGAAAGTCGTGCTAGGGCCTTTTGTAAAGAAATAATGTGGCCGCGATGTTATGATGGGAATAAAAACCGTAATTGAGGATAATTTCTTCAATACCGCACACTTATTTTTCATTTCTTCGCAATGTATAGAATACACTAGTTGTGGCCCGTAGTTCCACCCGTTGCTCGGCTCCTATATAATGGTTGTAGCATGATGTTAAACAGCCTATAGACTTCCTCGATAAATGTAGTCATGTAGCCATAGTTAGATGTAGTAGTTTTAATTGTTCCGTTTTAATTGTTGTACCTATTCAAACTGCTTCACCTTTTGACTACACGTTTGACTGGTAGATAATGCCTTACAGCATTAAGTCCGCCTTATGTACCAAAACTGTATGTAAAAGTTAAAATAAATAAATAGACTTTCCAACACAAAAATAATGTCTCAATTCGAACCAATACTTCCTGAGATTAGCGCGTTCAATTAAACAAACATTTCAAGTATAGATGTATCTAGGTAGGCTTATACCACTGAAAAATATGTGGTGAAAAATAAATAAAAATGCACCTAAATAACAATTAAACATTGCATTTTCAACCAAACTACATGACGTACCACTCAGTCGAGTCGTGAATTGACAGTTTGGTTTTAAAAATGACGTACCATGAAAAATGACGTACATAAGATTCATGACAGAATTCGCGTTGCATAGGATTTGGGGACCGCATTTATCCGATGTTTTCCCGTGACGGCATACGTTTTGTGGTTGTAACTTAATTTATTAAGCGGAAATGCAATTTACCGCAGATAAATAGGGAAAACCACAAACTTATATAGTAAGGCCTTGTAAGTCCCTATCAATTGTGTGTTGCATGCAGTTTCTACAATAATAAATTAGATTATAAAATGTCCATGTCCAGATTCCGTGTTCAAAACAAAACGTAACGTTTTTCGTAATATAGCCACTTTTTAATTAACTCACTTAATTAACCGACTTAAAAAAAAGTAGGTTCTCAGTTCGACCTGTATCTATGAGAACTGGAATAGTATGGTAGCGTTAATTACTAGATCGGTTGTTAGCTGTAGTCTTTACTTTCTACTCTGCGTTTTTTACCTGTGACACTGTGTGTCATCTACTCTATGTTTTTGTTCTCTGTGGTAGTATTCCTATGTGCTATCGTGTGCAAATTAAAACAAAGTATTTAATTTAATATACCGAGTTTTATTAATATATAACAGTATGTATGTATGTTTGTCCGCGATTATCTCGCGTTTGGCTGAACTGATTATGATGCGGTTTTCAGGAAAGTGTTCATTACATTCTGGAGAAGGTTTTAGTATACATATAATAATAATGGATATCTCGTGAAATTGCCCGCATAGATCCGTTTTTGTTGCTTACTAGGATTGTAGATTTTCAAACACGCCGATTATTTATAAAGATTTTTGTTGAATATCTAAACTAAAAAGGGCAAAATAAAAAACTTTTTGAAAAAAAGGAACCGACTTCAAAACCAAACACAAAAAAGTGTAATAGTAGATTATTAACCAAGGGGATAAAGCAGTGTCTTCTGTCGCGGGTGACGATTTAAATCGCGAGCGTAACGAAGGACTCGAGGTTTACTCCCGAGCGTAGCGAGGTTGTTATAAACTTAAATCACGAAGCGAGGGATTTAAGACGAGTCCTGAGTGTAGCGAGGGATTTAAGTTCACCCAAGACTAAGACAGCTTTATCACCGAGGAAAATACTCTACTTTTCGTACCATTTGCGAAAAAATGAACACAATAATAATATTGAGATAAGCATTTATTAAAAATAATGAAGATTAAAATAAATTAAAATAAACTTAACGTTTATGTATTTGAAGAAAACAAAAACGCGGCAAATTCTTAGACTAATATTTTTTTGTCGGAAAAGCAAAGGCATCAAGCCCATACGGCCTCGTCGGTTTTCGTAATTTTATTTAATAACCATAACTGCATAATAAATGCGTATTCCTTTTTCAAAAAGATGTATGTGAAGATGTGTTTATATACAAACTCAATGGTGTAAACACAGATGTAGTTCATTATAAAGTATTCCAAATTTAAATCACATTCTCCCCCTAGAGGATGAATGAAATTCAGTACAATTTTCTTTCCCTGTTTTTAACAGATTAAAAATGACTATTGTTATGTTCGCTTTTTGTGGCATAGAATGTCACTTTTTTGAGCAAGTGGTACGAAAAATAACTTATCTTTCGGAAGTTGGTGGTCATAGTCAATGAAATAAAAAACAAAGCCACCGACTTCCGAAAGAAAAGTTATTTTACACTTTTTAGGGTTCCGTAGCCAAATGGCAAAAACGGAACCCTTATAGATTCGTCATGTCTGTCTGTCTGTCTGTCTGTCCGTCCGTATGTCACAGCCACTTTTTGTCGAAAGTATAAGAGCTATCCCGTTGAAACTTGGTAGGTAGATGTATTATATGAACCGCATTAGGATTTTCATACAAAAATAAAAACAAAACAAATTTTAGGGGGGGCACCCCTAAAATTTGTTTTGTTTTTATTTTTGCCCATACTTAGAATTGAAACTCATAATTTTTTTTTTCACCTTGTTGTGGACCGACCAACCTTTTTATAATATTTTACTATTGGCAGCATGTATTTTATATTTTAAATACTTTTGATTATTAGATTCCTTTTGGCAGATTGTGATTATAAAAAACCTAGAAAAACGTGTAAAAGCAAATGATAAAGTATTATCTCAAAAGTCTCTTTTATTTAGTAATTTTACATCTAGTGGCTTCCATCCTCCACATTTTTGGTGTCAGAAGTAATTGTTAGAAGAATGCCCATAACTAGATCAATTACACAAAAGAAAAGGACTCAGGTAAGTGGTAATCCTCCAGCCTCATCGTCAGGCACTACGCCTGCTCAACCTCACAACGATGAAGCTCTCTTAAAGGAGGAGATTTCCAAACCTTTATTATGTGATACGTTGCCCGAACCTATACATTGCAAAACAATTTCCTTACCATCATCGCGAGCTTCAACTAAAACGCAAAAATTGGCTGCCCTTGCAAGGCACGCTCGCATGAATGTTGAACGAGAAAGAAAACTTGCCGAACAAGAGCGCAAGACTGCTGCATTAGAGTTGCAAGCAGAGCTTGCCGCAATCGATTCAGTAGCTTCCGAAAGAAGTAACTCAACTCAAAAGTGGTTGGTAGAGAGTGCTGACAAGGAATATGATATTAATGAGCCCTTCCCTTACAGCATTAATAATCCTGAGCAAAGCCTTGACTTAGAACCTGGCGATGCTTTTACTACAGAACCAGCCACTCAGCATGCCACTGCCGCCGCCGCTGCCATTACAAGCGCACGGTCTGCACCGCACCGTGATTATTACCAGCAAGACAAAGGAAAAGGAAAGACTACACATACATTACGATTAGGTACACATAACACTAAATTTATTTCAGATTGTTATGACCATAACAAAAATAAATTGGAGACACAAGACTCTTTTATTAAACTTGCCAAAGCGATCACGGACTTGGGAAGTAAACGTAAACAGGTTAGTGTCAATCTTCCTTCTTACGAGCGACGGCAGCGCTTCTGACTGGCTTTTTTTTAAGAAGGCTTTCAAGCGGTCAGAGCTTAGCTTTACGCCGGAAGAAAACCTAGCCAGGCTTAGTACTGCGTTGCTTGGGGTCGCCCGAGAGTCTGTCTCGGCACTGTTGATGACCGCCGTTGATCCTGCACAAGTAATGCGCTCCTTAGAGAGTCGGTTTGGACAACCAGAATTCATTATTCTTCACCAGTTGTCATCGATTAGATCTCTAGCCAGGTTACCGCTAAATGAATCCGCAAAGGATCTCAACATTTTTGCTTGTCGTCTCAGAAATTGCGTGGAAGTGATACGAGAGCTACGACAACCGGAGTATTTGGCCTCTCCTGAACTCGCCAATACTATTATAGGGAAGTTGACTCCACTTTTACGATACAGGTGGGCTGATTTTGCATCATCACATCAAGATTCTGATAAATTTAAATTAGAACTTTTGGCCAATTTTTTAGATACTGAATCCAATCGCCAAATAAAACATTGTATGTTTTATTCCGATAATTATTTGTCTCAAAATGTCAAACCACAGAGTAATTTTTCACAACATGCCAAACCCAGCACCGTTGCCAAGCAACCTACAAAGGTTTTTCACTCAACTTCTTCGACAACGTCAAAGAGTTCCACAACATGTAGGTTTTGTAAGGTTGGTTTACATGATGTCAGTGAATGCGAAAAGTTTTCTGCCTTGTCTATTGACGACCGTTGGAATTGGGTAACTGAAAATAAGGTTTGTTATAGATGCTTAAGTAAAGGTTCACACAAATATGTTGCATGCAAAAAACATTGTGAAATAGTCGGGTGCAAGTCCAGTCGGAGACATAACACTTTACTTCACAGGCCTATCGTAGAAAATACGGCACATGCAGATATATACACGAACGAAGGCCTAGAGGTCCAAGCACATCAATCGAACGAAGAGGAACCAACTATTGTTTCTCACAGTGCCTTACCCAATTCAGCGCCAGTTCAGAGGTCTTTATTAAAAGTAATTCCCGTTACTGTTACCGGCCCTCGAGCTAGTTTTGATACTTATGCGATGCTTGACGACGGGTCAACTGCCTCATTTATTGATCAATCCGTCTCTGACCTTATAGGTGCAACTGGGCCTAAAAAGTCTATTCGAGTTGACTGCATTGGTGGTCTTAGCAAAGATATTGAGGTCAGATTTGTTAACGTTAAAGTAAAAGGCTTTCATGTTTTAGACGTGCATGATATAGTAGTAAGGTCTATTCCCAACTTGACTATTGCGAAACAGTCAATACTTATAGAACAAATTAAAAAGTACGATTACATAAATGATTTAGCTAACGTCTTATGTTATGAGAACGCTAAACCAACACTTTTACTCGGGATTGATAATTGGCATCTCACATTCTCGAAAATCATTCGCCGCGGAACTGCATCGCAACCCGCTGCCTCTCTGACTCCTTTGGGTTGGGTTTTATATGGCTCTCCTTCAACTATGTCTAAGCCTGTGGATTTTGTTAATCATGTGATCGCAAATTTCGAGGAAGATAGTCAAGGAGATAGCCGTAACTTAGACACTCTCATCAAAGAGTATTATAAGTTAGATTCGATAGGTATTCTAAATAGGGATTGTCGTTCCGCCGATGACCAAAGAGCATTAAAATTATTAGAAGAAACTACTAGGCGTTTACCATCTGGGCGATTTGAGACAGGTTTACTGTGGCGCGATAATATTGAAAGCGTTCCAAATAGTCGCCCCCTCGCTTTACGTCGTTTTAGAACTCTTGAGCGTAAAATGGCTACAGACTCAGATTATGCCATCAAATACAGACAAAATATTCACGCCATGCTTGATAAAGGTTACGCAGAGATCTGTAATACCGTCCCTTCTGGACTATTGTGGTATTTACCTCATTTTGGAGTTATACAACCACAAAAGAATAAGCTTAGAATTGTATGTGATGCTGCAGCCATGTGTGAAGGTGTTAGCTTAAATTCGTTACTACTGCCAGGTCCAGATCTACTTCAATCGTTATTAGCCATATTAATGCGATTTAGAGAAGGACGTGTTGCCCTTTCTGCCGATATTCGAGAAATTTTCCCACAAGTCAAAATTAGATCATGCGATCGTGATGCTCAACGCTTCTTGTGGCGAGACGACTCCACACAACCAATTCAGGAGTATCGTATGTCATCGATGATGTTTGGTGCCGTATGTAGTCCATTTATAGCCTTGTATCTTAAAAACAAAAATGCCATCGAACATCAACGATCACACCCAGAAGCAGCAGCTGCTATTATCAGTGACACATACATGGATGATTACTTAGGTAGTTGTGATGATGAACAAAAGGCCGCTCTTTTGGCAGCAGATATCGTCTTGGTCCATGCTGCAGCCGGATTTGAGATGAGATCTTGGGTATCAAATTCTGGAAAGGCCCTGTCCATGTTGTCTCCTGACCTATGTGCTAGTGGAACAACAGAGATAAATGTAGCTTTAGACTCACGACCACCAACACGCGTTTTAGGTGTCTCTTGGAATACTTCTAATGATACTTTGTCGTTTCCGTGTATACATTTTGATACGACACCACACAAATTAACTAAACGCATTGTTCTATCAAACTTGATGAAAATTTACGATCCTCTTGGTTTTCTTACTCCCGTTATTATAAAAGGTCGTGTTTTATTCCAAAAGACTTGGAAACTTGCCACATCTTGGGATGAATTATTACCAAAACAATTTATAGATAAGTGGTCACAATGGTTCAAAAATTTGGTAAAGGTTTTGGACAACTCTGTTCCCCGCTGCTATTTCAATTCAATGGATCATTTAGGTTCAATTCAATTACATGTCTTTGCCGACGCAAGCGAACAAGCATACGCTTGTGTTGCTTATTGGCGTCTATTGTGTCCAAATAGAAACATTGAACTCTCTTTAATAAGCGGTAAAGCTCGTGTTGCTCCTTTAAAACCTACGACAATACCAAGACTTGAGCTTCAAGCAGCTTTAATCGCTGCTCGCTTAGCTGTTTTTATTTTAGAATCTCACAAGCGAAAGCCAGAAAGGGTTTTTCTCTGGTCAGACTCTCAAACGGTTCTCAAATGGTTACGTTCTGATCCAAGCAGCTTTAAGTCTTTTGTCGCACATAGAGTTTGTGAAATTTGCGAGATTACCAATATTTCTGATTGGAGGTACGTACCTTCATCCTTGAATGTCGCGGATGATGCCACCAGATTCAAAGATGAATTTACGATCAACTCACGGTGGTTTACCGGGCCATCATTTTTACGTCAATCATCAAATGAATGGCCTTGTGAACCATCTATTATTGACACACCCGCTCCTGAGGAAAATAGATCCAATAGGGATCTGGTGGGTCTGACATCAACTCAGCCAGGTGACTCACCATCACCCGTGGTTGCTGATTATACTCGGTTTAGCGTCTGGTTGCGATTTATCCGTGCTACTGCGCGAGCTCATCAGTGCGCTTCATTTTTTCGCCGTTCACCTGAAAATCCTAAATTTCCATTACGCGGCTTATCAGTTTTAGATGTCTGCTTTATTTCATCTGCTGAACATCATGCCTTCATGCGCGTACAATTAGATTCTTTCAACAGTGAATATGAGTCGATTGACGCTGCACGCCCCGTTTCAAAGGAAAGTAGGCTTAAGAATATTTCTTTGATATTAGGAGATGATAGGCTTCTGCGTTTATCCGGCCGCACGGGAGCTTCAACTGCCATAGACCCAAACCCGATTGTGTTGGATGGAAAACACCCGATAACCCGTTTACTGATCAGCTCATACCACATCAAATTTGCCCACGGCAACAACGAACTTGTAGTGAACGAACTGCGCCAACGTTACTTCATAGTCAGTTTGAGACCATCAGTGAGAAGTGTGGCAAAACAATGTCAATTTTGTCGGAATATGAATGCGAAACCACTCATACCACCAATTGGAGACTTACCTGAAGCCAGGATGGCTCATCATACTAGACCATTTACCTTCGTTGGTGTTGATTATTTTGGCCCTTTGACTGTCACAGCAGGACGTCGGTCAATGAAGAATTGGATTGCTCTTTTCACCTGCCTGACTGTGAGAGCTATTCATATAGAGATCGTCGAAACATTATCATCCGATTCCGCCTTGATGGCCCTACGTCGATTCATAGCCCGACGCGGTTGCCCTACTCGCATCTACTCTGACAATGGAACGGCATTTGTAGGCGCTTCGAAAATATTACCTGACCTCTACGACTTTTCGGTAAATAAAGGCATAGAATGGAAATTTATTCCTCCTTCAGCTCCATTCATGGGCGGCTGCTGGGAGCGCCTGGTAGGCAGCGTTAAAAGAGCCTTAAAAGTAACGCTGAAAGACAGATCACCAAGAGTAGAAGTCTTACATACGCTACTGATAGAGGTGGAAGGCATTATTAATTCTCGACCGCTAACTCATGTCCCAGTTGATGAAAGAAGTGAACAAGCGCTTACACCCTTCAACTTTCTAATCGGAACATCCGCTAACGATCTGTGTCTACGGGAATTCTGTGACGCCGACCTCTCACGACGTGTAGATTGGCGGAAAGCCCAACGTCTTGCAGACCATTTCTGGCAACGCTGGACAAAAGAATACTTGCCGCTTCTATTGCCGCGTAGAACGGTTCCACCCCACCAACCATTGAAGACAGGAGACGTGGTTTTAATTGCTGACGGTAATCTACCCCGAAACTGCTGGCCTATGGGACGCGTTACCGAGATGTTCCCGGGTAGGGACAATATCGTTCGCGTAGTAAACGTAGCAACTAAAGGGGGTGTGTTGCGTCGGCCAGTCCGCAAGTTGGTCCGACTAAATTGATATTTGGTGTTTCACACCGCTCGGGGCCATGTTGTGGACCGACCAACCTTTTTATAATATTTTACTATTGGCAGCATGTATTTTATATTTTAAATACTTTTGATTATTAGATTCCTTTTGGCAGATTGTGATTATAAAAAACCTAGAAAAACGTGTAAAAGCAAATGATAAAGTATTATCTCAAAAGTCTCTTTTATTTAGTAATTTTACATCTAGTGGCTTCCATCCTCCACACACCTAACCCATACATGTGGGGTATCTATGGATAGCCCTTTAAAAATGATATTGAGGTTACTAATATAATTTTTTTCTAAACTGAACAGTTTGCACGAGAGACACTTCCAAAGTGGTAAAATGTGTGTCCCCCCCTGTAACTTCTAAAATAAGAGAATGATAAAACTAAAAAAAAATACATAATGTAGATCTCAACAAAAACTTCCAACGGAAATTGGTTTGAATTAGATAAAGTTGTCAGTTTTTGAGATATAGTACATTTTCAAAAACCGCAAATATAACTTTGCCATTCATACAAACACTATGAAAAACAAAGTTATTTTTATTGTTTGTGTATATTACTTACTAATCTCAATATAATTATATCCCTAATCTATGCTTGCTACTACGGAACCCTTCATGGGCGAGTCCAACTCGCACTTGGCCGTTTTTTGTGTTTGGTTTTGAAGCCGGCTCCTTTTTTTTCCATTTAAATGTTTTCCTCTGGTTTTCCTTCGACAACTTCACTTGTTTTACATAGGAATCGAACAAAGGAGAAGGAGTAGAATTTTTTCTTTCATTCTTGGCTTCAATTCTCAGCAGCCTACAAGGGATCTGGACATTCAATCATCTAAGACACTAATTTAATTATTTAGTTAATGTCTGAGTAGTGGGAACGTTACAGGCTAATTTATTATGGTGTATCATTGAACAACTATCACATAACAACCAATATACATGACAGCATAGAATATGGCCTGGGGCAAAGAGGCCTAACACTCATGTAACGTCACGACTTAAACACAATGCGATTCGAAATGTACAAGAATCTAAAAGACAGTTAAGTGTGTCGTTTTCGAGAGGTCAGGCCAGGTCACTTGTATCAAAGATCCATTATTAAAGACATTACAAGAAGTTAAAGTGTTATTCATTCTCATAATAAGCGGCCTATATTTAAAAAGGCTTCTGTAATGAATATTTTACTGACGCAATAATGATAAATTGTTGTTAATTGATTAAATGCCATTCGTCTTAAGAACTATTCTGATATTAAATTGGTGTGTCTAAGCCCCAGGCATTTTTCTTACGTGAGATGACAGCTAGATTTGACAAAACTATCGGAATGTCGTGCTTTTCTGCAATGTAAAGGTGAAAGAGATATTGCAGCTTTTAGTAGATCTCCGTTTCCACAGATTAACCGCAAACCAAATATTAGCTTTTAGCTCATTAAGATTTCTGACGGAGCAGCCGACAGCGCAGGTGGTCTTTAGGCTGTGGAAAAGAGACAGAGCTAATACAAGTCGTCTAGCGCCATCTCCTTCCCTTTGCGGATGGTAGGCCACCAGGAAATATTATGCCTCCACGCCTTTTTTTTTTTTTTTTTTTTTTTTTTTTTTTCGTGGTAAAATCATCAAATGAGTCCTCCCACCCCGGGCAGGGCGGGAGGGACTGTCAGACTTGTACTGACTAAAATCCACGGTGTCCTTCAATAGCCCGTTATGTCCCGGGGTCACGGTAATGAGATAAGTCCCGCAACCCCGGCAGGCTTTGGCCCTCTAGAGGGGGGCCCCGTCATCATGCTGACACTCCTTGAGGCGCGCGTGGAACACAACGCGCCGTCGACCCGGGCATGGTCCATGGTCGGGTGGCGAGTTGCCCTTTACTCGCCGCCCGCATGCCCGCGCCTACGGTGGCCGGAAATCGTCCCGCGACGTCCGACGCCGTGGGCGTCTACCACTGCGGCTGGGGCGGAGGGAGGACGCTGTCCTCTCTCTCTCGCGGCTCGCCTCCTCCTTCACGAGCATAACTGCTTCGCAGAAGGAGGCGACCGCTTCCCACTCCGTCTCGCCCCGCAGCATGGCCTCGACCAATGCCGGGCGCGAGAGGTCTCCGCCTATCGCCGCCGAGAGGACACGGCGGTGCTCTGCCCAAGCGGGGCAGTCCTGCACCGTATGCTCCACCGTGTCCTCCGGGCGATCTTCGCAGTGGTGACACCCGGGCGTCTCTTCCCTCCTTATCAGACACAGGAACCTCCCGAAACTTCCGTGTCCGGTGAGGACCTGCGTCATGCGGTAAGTCAGGACGCCGTGACGTCTTTCCAGCCACTCCTCAAAGAGGGGTCTTACCGCCGCGATTGCGGCGTGCCCGGACCTCGGTTGCGACAGTCGTCCCCTCCATACTGCCCTGAGATCGCACCGGAGCTCTTCCCGCCGCGCCTCGACTTCTCGGGGCAGCGGGGTTACACCCCGGCGCTGCGCCTCCACGCGCCACTCATAGACGCGCTGGAGGGCAGTCGCCTCCAGATCCCAGGGCAGTAATCCGGCAAGGAGGTTGGCTGATTCGCCGGCTATCGTGCGGTATCCCCGGATCATCCGGATAGCCATGACCCTCTGGCATGCGACCAACTTTAGTGGTCGCGTCCGGATGCTCAAGGCCCACACGGGGGCCCCGTAGAGGGCCATGGACCGCACGATACCGGCGTACAGCCTACGGCAGGAGGCGTTTGGCCCGCCGAGATTGGGCAGGAGTCGCCTGAGGGCGCCTGCTGCCCGGTTCAGCCTTGGGGCCAAACTCAGGAAATGCTCCCTGAAGTTCCACCGGCTGTCGAGGACGAGTCCCAGGTACTTCATCGTCCTCCCGACGCCGATGCGAACCCCCTCCACCGTTATGTGGGACTCGGACCGTGGCGCGTTCAGACGACCATGAAAAGACATGGCCTCTGTTTTGTGCAGCGCCACTTCGAGTCCCAGCTGCCGGATCCTTTCAACGACTGTCGCAACCGCTTGCGTCGCCTTGTCGGCCGCCGCCTGATGCGACTCTCCCTCCGCCAGGACGAGCGTGTCGTCAGCGTAACATATTACGCTGACGCCGTCAGGGAGGTCGCCGCGCAGCACCCAGTCGTATCCGATGTTCCACAGTGGCGGCCCCAAGACCGATCCCTGTGGAACACCGCACGACATCTCTCGCCGGTTCCACACTCCCCGGTGACCGGGGTAGATGATGGCCCTGTCCGTCAGGTAGTCCTCGACTATACGACGGAGGTAGGTCGGCACCCGGTGATACCGGAGTGCCTCCCTGATGCAACTCCAGGGCAGGGTGTTGAAGGCATTGGAGATGTCCAAAGACACCGCCAAGACGACCCTGCCCCGGGCAACAGCATCCCCCGTCGTGAGGGCTCTCACGCGCATGATGGCGTCCACCGTCGAGCGCCCCCTGCGGAAGCCAAACTGGCTCTCCGCAAGATCCGGACCCACCCGATTCAGGTGCCCGACAAGGCGGTCTGCAATTACTCTTTCAAAGAGCTTGCCCACCTCGTCGAGCAGCACGATGGGCCGGAATGCGGACGGAGAGTCCGCAGGGCGCCCGGGCTTCTGGATCAGGACCAGTTTCCCCGTCTTCCAACGAAGCGGGAACTGGCCCCTCTCCAGGCATGCGCTGAAGAGCCCCCCCAGTCGAGGACCGAGAGTCCCTGAGGCCAGGACCCAGGCTTTCCCTGGCAGGCCGTCGGGTCCTGGGGCGGTATTTTTGGCCTTGAGCCGTTGTACCGCCACTCTCATGTCTACCTCGGTCACCTCTGGAGCGTCGTAGACGTCGTCGTCGCTGTGGTCCGCGTTTGCGTCAGCTTCATCGTCAGATTCCGTCGGAGACGGAGCCATAGGCGGGGGAGTATGCTCCCCTCGCGATGGGAACAGGGCGCTCACCACGTCCTCCACGAACTGAGGCCGGAGACTCTGCGTCAACGGGGGAGCCCAGGGGCGGAGCTTTTCGCGCACCCATTTGTAGGGGCGGCCCCATGGGTCCCCGTCCAGAGTCCCCAGCATCTCCGCGCGGGCCAATTCCTTGGCCCGCCAGATTTCGTCGCGGAGGACGGTCTTCGCTGCCCTGTAGCCCTCGTACAGCTCCGCCTCCACAGCCGCCGCATCCAGAGGTCGGGTGCGGCGCCTGCGGAACCTGGTGTACCGGCGTCGCGCGGCAACGCACGCCTCGCGCAGCGCTGCTAGCTCGCGCGACCACCAGTACAGCTGACGCCGGGCGCGTCTTTGCCGGACCCGGGGCATGGCCATGTCGCAGATCTCCGACATGGCCTCCCGGAGCCACTCCGCCTCGTCGTTTATGTCGGCAGGCCTGTCCGGTGGTGACACCCAGGCCTGCACGATCGAGGCTTCCAGGAAAAGCTCCCGGTCCAGCTGTTTCAGCGCCCATCGCGGACCACTTGGGTTCCGTCGGACCGGCGCGTCTGGGGTCTGGGCGGAGACGTCAAACCGGATATACCGGTGGTCCGAGTAAGTCTCCACCTCCTCCACAACGCGCCAGTCAGTGACGCGTGGCGACAGGGCGGCGCTGGCGAACGTGACGTCCACCACCGACTCGCCCGTCCACCGCACGCACGTGGGGACAGAACCCCGGTTCTCAATGACCAAGCCCTGTGCCAGGGCCCAGTGCTCGAGCCTTCGGCCCCGCGCAACGTCCGTGTACCGGGAACCCCAAGCCACATTCTTGGCGTTGAAGTCCCCGAGGACGAGCACGGGGAGAGAACCGAATGCGACGACGACGTCACCCAGCTCCAACAGGGAGTCTTCGAACTCGGCGAGAGTTCGGTTCGGGGAGAAATAAACGCCTGCCACGGCGATCTCCCCGAACCGGGCTGCGGCGATCCCGCGCCCTCTCTTGACACAATCGAGGGGCGGGGTACCGGCGGCGGCCGACGAAATTAGGGTCACCGAGCCGTCCAGGTCCGCTACCCAGTCATTCCTGGGCACGACAAAGTACGGCTCGGCGACCACGGCGACGTTGATCAACCACTGCGCCATGCTCTGGAGCAAAAGATCCTGAGCAGCGGCGCAGTGGTTGATGTTCGCCTGGAGGAAGCGCAATGGAGACATTAATCTGAATCCATTGCAGCCTCCTCCAGGGCCCCCTGCGAGGGCGTAGCCACGACGGCGGCAGCGGGAGTGGCGGCGGCGGTGGCGGTGGCGGCGACGGTGACGGCGGTGGCAGAGGGCCTACCTCTGCGCCTGGCCTTGGTGGGTGGGGCGCAGGACTTGCCCCCAGCCCGGTGATCGGCCGGCTTGCCGGCCGCCTCACATGCGAAGCAGTGAGGCGGGGCAGAGCACGAGCCGGCCCTGTGACCGGGCTGACCGCAGCGGAAGCAGTCGTCGCTGCGGTCCACCTCTGAGGTGCAGACGCATGCCGCGTGGTTGCCCACTTGGCAGCGGTAACACCTCAGGGGTCTGGGTTCCAGGATCTTCACCTGCGCAGACACCCAACCAACCAGGAGCCTTCGGCCCTCCTGGATCTTTTTGGCCGCCGTAACGGGGCAGCTGACCGTGATGGTTAGCAGCCCCGCAAAACCAAGACGCAGGGCGCCCGCCCTCACCTCATCTGAGGAGCACCCCCCAGTCCTGGCAACGGCGGCCACCACGTCCTCCGCCGTCACGGAGTCATCCAGACCCAATATGCGCATATCTGCGCGCTTGGTGGGTCTGGAGACTCGGGCCTCCTCCGCATTTAAGGACGCTCTGAGCCGTTCGGCCAGAGCGTCAGCGGTGGGGCCACTGGCCGCGCCGGGGAGCTCTAACATCCGAGCCCCCGTTGCAGTGACCCGCAAACGGAGGCCACCGGCGATGCCGAGCTCCTCCAGGTTCACCGCCTCCCGTGCCTTCGCGAGCACGTCGCGGTACGACACGCCCTTTTTGACCGCGTCCGGCTGCAGCGTTATTACCACAGCCGCGGTCTTTGGGGCGCGCAATCGCGCCGCGACGTCGCGCTCTTTGCGCCGCCGCCGTCTTTCCCTCCGCCTCGAGGACCTGGCCGCCTTTTTTGCCTTCCTCTTCTCTCCGGCCACTTGCCAATCGGCGCTGGCCGGAGGAGTTTGCTGAGGAGGCTGTGGAGGCGGCCGGTTTTCGGCCTGGACCTTCCTCGCGGCCGCCCGAGCTGGCCTCGCAGGCGTCGAGGTCGGAGGCGGCTGTGACATCGACGGGCCCGGCCTCGCCTGGCTGGGCCCGGCCGGAGCCGTCCTCGCCCCCGAGGGGGCTGTCCCGACCGGGGCCGTCCGCACCGGGTCCGTCCCCTTCCGAGCCGGCTTCGTCGTCGGGGGGGGCCTGGACGCGGCCGCGGCCGCGTATGAAGGCGCCAGCGGGGGCCTTAGCACGCGGCTCTCCAGCACGGAGAACCGCCGCTCAAAGGCGGCCAGCTCCTGCCGCACCAGGGTGAGAACTGGGTTCTCCCCCGGCGCAGGCCGGCCATTCTCCTTGGGGCTCCCCGGTGGTGCCTCCCGACGTCCGGCCGCCTGCAGGCCGGCCAGTTCCTCCTTTAGGGCAGCGTTCTCCTTTTGGAGAGCCCCCATGGCGGCGGTCAGGCGGGTGACCTCCGTCTGCAGGTCGGGCATATCTTCCCTTGCGGACGGAGACTCGCCGTATATGCGCGCCGCCGCCACGATGGAGGTCATGGCGTCAGCGATCGCGTCCTCGCGCGTTTTCTTTCTCCTCTTCATGGAGACCACGCGCATCGCGGCCGCCACGACCTCCTTTAGTTTGGCCTCGTTCGAGGCCAGACTAGTGTTGGGCTCTCCAAGGGAGGGCCCCCTCCCCGAAGTCTTGCCTCGGCCTTTACCCCGCGCACTTGTGGGGATTTTACGGGCCGAGGCAAGCCCTTCCTCCGACGACGTTATGTCGCCCCTCGCCCTTCGACGCTTCAGGAATTCGGACCTACGGTCCGAGTCTCCCCCGTCCTTCTCCGCGCTTCCAGAGGCGGAGCTCTGGAAGCTATCGGCGTCCGATGCAGAGTCGGACTCCGACTCGTGTATCAGCGCCGTCTCCACGCTCGGAGCGGCACCCTGTGCCCGCTCGTTGTTCGGTGCCGGTGGGGAAGACGTGCTGGACAAGTCCAGCGACTCCTCCCCACGGGCACGTGAGCCACCTTGGCTCGCTGCGGCGACTGCCGGGGTTTTGGGGTTTTTTTTAGAAAAATCTTGCATTTTTGTTCCCACGAGTAAATAAAAGATACCAACCATCCAACCAATATAAGGGGTTCGCACTAACGGCTGATTTTCCCCACAGCTACCCGTCAACCAAGCTGTCAACCTCCCTCGCGGTGCGCCGCCGCTTGGAGGTTCGGGGTAATTTTTTATAGAGGTTTTCTTCCTCGCGGCCCGGGCGGTTAAGCCAAGGCCCTCGACCCCCGTCGAAAGTCATAGACGTGATCATGACAGTCTTCGGGGCTACGAGAATAGCGGTGGCAAGAGGAGGCGGAAGTGCAAGACCTCCTCCCGCCCGCCCGACGGCAGGGTAAGTGCACGCCGGGCCCGCTCTTACTCCCACCACTGTGTCCTCTGCTTAGCAGAGGACACGTGGTGGGGCGACGTGACAGGACATTGGCATACGGACAAGAAGACCCCTTACGGGGAGTTCTTGCCCGTACCCCGGGGCGCACCGTCCCGAGAAACTGGGCTTCCCCCCGGACGTATCCGGAAGGGAACTTCCAGCCCTCGGGCACTCGTGGAGGTTTCCTGTCCTTAGCACCCCATGCCTCCACGCCTACACTATTCCTCCATTACGAAAATTTTGCAGTTAACTGCTATTGATAAAGTAAAATGATGACCGATTTGTATTCTTATAAAAATGCTAATAAAGATGTGTGGGCGCAGACAAATGGGCTGACAGAAAGGTTTATTTTCATTGAGAAAATACGAATTGCTTTCGCGTGTTGTAATTGCCATCTTACACATAATATTATGTATTGTGAAGATGTACTGACTACTTACTAATGTACCAAATTGTTAGATAAACCAGAGGTGCAAAGTGACAGCGTTGACCACTTTTCTCTGTGCTGTTACCTCATTGTTTGACCACGGAACCTCTAAATGGGTCACCCATCGCACGACTACGGTAGCCAAATATGATGCCATATTACCTTTAATTTTGTTTACTTCCATTCGTTATGAAATAAAGCAAATTATCTACAGAAAATTCAAAAAATGAGTAACTTATTGTTTAAATATTTACCAATGGCAAACATGGATGTTTACCAACATAAGAGTTCATATACACTCACCTAAGTATAAAATAATTAAAGAGTATTTGAAGTTTTCAAGTCACTGTTTAATGTACCGATACAATTTAAGTGTATAATAATAATGTATTTTTAACCGACTTCAAAAAAGGAGGAGGTTATCAATTCGACTGTATTTTTTTTATGTTTGTTACCTCATAACTTGCGGCTGGGTGAACCGATTTTCAAGATTCTTTTTTTATTTGAAAGCTGGTGCTTTCCGTGTGGTCCCATTGTCACCATTTCAATATCTGATGATTGGATCCTGGAGAAATCGAGGGCAACCCTCAAATTTTATAGGCTCACACATCGTTTTTCGCAAATATTATGAAGTAATTTAAGTACTTGCGTATAGTAATCATCATCTCATGTAGCTGAGCTGATGATGGAAAGTACAACTCCTTAACAGTAAGGAGTAGGCGTCGCCTGATTTAGTAATTTTTTTTTTCATTAAGTATTTCAAAGCACTACAATTTAATAAAGGTCTGGAGTATATCTGATGATGGAGCCAAGAGACAGTTCAGGGAATTCCTCAACGGTTTACAGTAGCTACCTTGTGTTTGAACTTAATTCATTTATATTGATGAGAACTTTACACCTACATGAGTTGTAACTGTCATTAGGGTTCTGATGATGAAGACGAAGAACAGTTCAGGGTACTCCTCAACGGTTTATAGCAGCTATCTTGTATTTGGACTTAATTCATTCATACTGATCAGAACTTTGCACCCATATTGGTTATTGTTCGATGCAGTAAACCTGCCTTTGGTCCCATAAAAAAATCATTTATTTTGATGTTCTTGCTAATTGTGTACATGGGCGATGTTATAACGGGTGCTACGGATAATAAATAAATAAATAAATAAAATTCTAGTGCTTATGTAAGAAAATTATGTATTTGACAAGAATTTGGGTTGAATATTTAAACTAAAAAGGGCAAAATAATAAAGTTAAAAAAAAATGTAACCGACTTCTAAAAAAAAAACAACCACGAAAAAGGGTAAAATAAACGACCAAATAACTTTTTGGAAGTCGGTAGCTTTGCTTTTTTATTTCGTTGATTTTTTTGCCACCGACTTCCAAAAGAATGGTTTTTTTTTAGGAGTCGGTTACATTTTTTTTTTTAAACTTCTTCAATAGTGTACGAATGGTGTCATATTTGTGCAAAAAAAAAACAGTCGATTTGTATAGAAATAACGATGAAATAACTTTGTCTATTCTTGGTAGAATAGTGATAGAATCGCCATGTTACGTGTGCTGCAGTACAATTCCTGCTATCAACAGAGGTTTAGCAGACGTCTCCTTGGTACTACTTACTTCTTTACTCATCTCATCTAGGTACTTTAGTTGGAAACTGTTTGTTAGTGCCACCAACTGTCTGTTGTTCATTCGCATCGGCTCGGACGACGCGATCCGATGTGAATGGCATTAGTAACACCCTTATTACGTTGACATAAAGGTTTTCTTGACCGGCTTAAGCCGATTCCACGTCGATAAATGTGGGAGCACCCTTAATGTTCCCGTGGGATATTTTTTGCGCTGGCAACAGCTGTCATTCACAGTTTAAAAACCTTTTAAGCTTTGATGTTTTTACTGTTTATCTTAAAGTTGCATTATAGTACACACACACGTGTGAGCAAATACGATGTTTGATATCTTTCCTAACTTCGGCGACTCTCCATTGACAAATACTAAAGTAAAGAGTCGAGGTTCAAAATGAAGGTCATTACTATGCATGTTTATCCGCGTTATTGGAAGATCTACGATAATTATTCCGACATTTTTAATCTGGGTGCGGTTGAGTTCATTGATGCGATAATACACACGGTAAAACTATGTACAATCGGCTACATATCAAGCTATGCAAATTTTACTGCATCTTATCGTACAACGATCAGCTTTTTTTATCGTGAAATCATCAAATGAGTCCTCGAACCCGGAACTGATTTAAATCCACGATGATCCTTCAATAGCCCTTTACGTTCCAGAGTCACGGTTACCTGATGAGACAGTCCCGCGACCCTGGCAGGCTTTGGCCCTCTTAGGGGGGCCCCGTCATTCTGCTGACAGCTCATTGAGGCGCGCGTGGAACACGACGCGCCGTTGACCCGGGCATGGTCCATGGTCGGACAGCAAGTCGCCCATTACTCGCCGTCCGTATGCCCGGAATTTAGTTTCCCTAGTGTAATATTTTAAATAATAAATTACCGCTGTGTGGTGGATGTGTTAGGATAAGTACTAACTTTTACCACAAATAATAATTCCAATGTTAACCAACATTGGAATTATTAATTAATATTGACAAAGCCTATGCCAATGCTAAAACTTAAACTTATTTAAGCTTAATAAAACAATAACTGAAAGTGTCATGTGATTTATGAATCGAAAATGAGAAGTAATGTAATACAGATTAGCTAACGAAACGGTTTGTGTAGAATGATTTCATGGCTATAGCTAACTAATTAGTGCTATTGTGTTGGTAACTAATTGAACTGCTGTCATCTATTTGTGAACCATTGTACAATTGGACATTACGTATACATATTCGGTAATTAAGCAACTATTTGTGTCTCAACACATCCTAAACACATCGCTGTTTTAAACGATGCCAACGTTTCTATACAAAACAGTCTAAAGCAGACCTTTGCCATAGGAATTTATTATCTTTTCCTTTGCTATTCAGAGAATTACGACGTCTTATTGTATGATATCCGTTTGGCGAGGATCCAGTTCTAGATTAAACTGACGGTACCGTACATAATACGACTTAAAGTTAAAGAGGAATTTAAATTATTAGGCCGTGTACTCAGTTACTGCACAACGACATCGTCGTTGTTACTAAGTTGAATTTCTCGAGATAACTACTAGTATCAAGCAAAGACACTAGTTTTTAAGGTCTGGTAAATACGATTATTTAATAAAATAATCTGGTAATGATTTCAGACTTTATTAATACTTCAGGGGATGGGGCGTTTTGTCAACTATTTTCCCCTAGCTATCTTAGAGTATTACCTAGTTTCCCCTAAATACATTTTTTTAGCGTGGTAACATCATCAAATGAGTGCTCCCATCCCGGGCAGGGCGGGAGGGACTGTCAGACTTGTACTGACTAAATCCACGGTGTCCTTCAATAGCCCTTTATGTTCCGGGGTCACGGTAATGAGATGAGTCGCGCGACCCCGGCAGGCTTCATCCATCATCATGCTGACGCTCTTTGAGGCGCGCGTGGAACACAACACGCCATCGACCCGGGCATGGTCCATGGTCGGACAGCGAGTTGCACTTTACTCGCCGCCCGCATGCCCGCGCCTATGGTGGCCGGAGAGGTCTTGCGACGTCCGTCGCCGTGGGCGTCCATCACTGCGGCTGGGCTGGAGGGAAGACGCTGTCCTCTCCCTCGCGTGGCGCGCCACCTCCTTCGCGAGCATGACTGCTTCGCAGAAGGAGGCGACCGCTTCCCACTCCGTCTCGCCCCGCAGCATGGCCTCGACCAATGCCGGGCGCGAGAGGTCTCCTCCTATCGCCGCTCTGAGGACACGGCGGTGCTCTGCTCGTGTCCTCCGGGCGATCCTCGCAGTGGTGACACCCAGACGTTTCTTATTTTTTCTTCAGACACAGGTACCTCCCGAAACTTCCGTGTCCGGTGAGGACCTGCGTCATGCGGTAGGTCAGGACGCCGTGACTCCTATCCAGCCACTCCTCAAAGAAGGGTCTTACCGCTGCGATTGCGGTGTGCCCGTTCCCCTAGATACATACCTAATATAAAATCCAGAAGTCTTACTCTTAATAAATTGAAGATTTTCCCTTTCCTATTTATAGCACGAAGGAGTAATATGATGACAACCAATAGGCATATAAATTATTTAAAACTGTCCTTGATAAGACCTTAATAACAACCAATATGATCTTATACTTGTTCAGATTGCCGAAATAAATATTTGCAACACATTATTTGGCATATTACTTAACCTTATTATTACAGTTAGGCCTATTCATCACATACGATTGCAGTGTGTCCCTTGAACTATGGCGGAACAAAGTGTTGAATAGCTGTCTGATGAACTATTATAACGACGACCAATCGACAGATATCATGCTTAAATTAAACTGATTAATCGACATAGTATTCAATTACACGGTAAAGAAATTAATTAAGTGGTCTATGATAAGCCTGCCGGGGTCGCGGGACTTATCTCATTACCGTGACCCCGGAACATATAGGGCTATTGAAGGACACCGTGGATTTTAGTCAGGACGAGTCTGACAGTCCCTCCCTGCCTGCCCTGGGTGGGAGGACTCATTTGATGATTTGACCATGCTAAAAAAAAAGTGGTCTATGATGCTGAGAATCTAGTCAACCTACAAATATTACCTTTTTTTTGGGGGGGCCCTATCATCATGCTGACACTCTTTGAGGTGCGCGTGGAACACAACGAACCTTCGACCCGGGCATGGTCCATGGTCGGACAGCGAGTCGCCCATTACTTGCCGCCCGAAAATAAATACCACTTACGAAATGTTTTGGAAAAATATTTGCTCAACAGCCGAACCGATTCGATGCTGACATGAAAATCGTTTTTCAATTGATGTATTTGATATTGCTATAATCATCTCAAGTCATCTATAGAATACCTACGGGCATAGCCTGCGGAATTCAATTTCAGAAGGAAAACAGTATGAAACTGAGACGTCTTTGGATTTGGGAAAATTTTGTACGTTCTACCATTTTTTGTCAAACAGGGTCATTTGAGACACAGGCCACAATTTTAAAAAGGTATTGGAACACTTTATTCATTTTCAAAACATATTGATAAGTCCAAGCTGCCGGTGGTCAGGGCTCTCAAGAGACCTGTGGGTCGCGGAACTGTCTTATGAATTTACCGTGACCCCGAAACGAAAAGGGCCAATAAATTTTTAATTTTAGTCAGTACGAATTTGACAGTCTTTTATGCTAAACCCAGGGTGAGAGGAGTCATCGGATGATTTTACCACGTAAAAAAACTTTTTCAAAAAAGTAACCAACTTCAAAAACAACAACAAAACAAAAAAAAAAGGGTGAAATAACCTAATTAATAAATTCTTTCGGATGTCGGTGGCTTTATTTTTTATTATTTCATTGATTTTTAGCCACCGACTTCCGAAAGAAGTTATTAATTAGGTTATTTCACCCTTTTTTGTTTTGTTGTTGTTTTTGAAGACGGTTACTTTTTTTTAAGTTTTTATTTTACCCTTTTTAGTTTATTTATTAAAAACCTAGTCAACCCAAATTCTTGTAAAATTCAAATATGCACTAATCTTGTAATCCGTCACAACATAAAATAAAATGCATATCTCTAAAACTACTGAACCGATTTTGATGAAACTTGCAGTGTACCCTAAGTTGAACATAAAAACATACATACACTTGTGAAATTTGGCACATTTGTTCAGACGCTGATATAGACTAACATATATGAAAACTGGGCAGTTCTGATACTATTACATACATACGGGTCGAATTGATAACCTCCTTTTTTTTGAAGTCGGTAAAAAAGGGCTCTTGAGAGAGAAACCCCCTAATAAATACGCGCCGTATCCAAACGTACTGCTTTCCGAATCAAGAATCATTATCTTCCTGACCTTGTCCCATTTTACTTGGGACCACTCGGCGCAATACGTTTTCTTCTTCCATTTTCCAACTTCGTTCAGTACTTTTTGAGTGAAATAGTAACACACATTCATCAATCCATTCATTCTAACAAAATTTCGCATTTATAAAATTAGCTAGATTAGATTAGATCGTAATAACTATCGTAAGATCTAAGCGATTGCGTTCACTTACGGTAACTTTGTCAAATTGTTATCCGCAGAAATTATTTGTGTAAACATTGTACGCATTTGTGTAATCGATGGTGCGTAGAATATACTAGTAAATTTATCCTACTTTGCTTGTTATCATCATCATCATCATCATCATCAGCCGGAAAACGTCCACTGCTGAACATAGGCCTCCCACTTAGACCGCCACGCCGAACGACAATTCGCCACTTGCATCCATTGCTTGTTATGTTTGCTTGTTATACAAATTAATCATTAAATACTAATGATACTGATGGTATCCCAGTTCTTAATATTGCTTGTTTTATTTAGTTAATCAAAACTTCAACTTCTTGTGCTGAGCTGATGTTCAAAAGTTTATCTAAGTCAACATTTGGAAACATCAATCATATTACCTTTGCAACTATTGTGAAAAAAATAAGTAGAGTTTTTCATAATTAGTATACCTACTATAAAATAAAAGAACACACACTTAGTAAACGACACAACCACATTAGAGAATAAGCGCGTGCATTTCGAAATCATAAACAGACAATAGATACTGTTTTGTTTATGTGCAAGATCAGCGACGCTCCCCAATTTTGGGCGAAGCGGTGGCGTGTATAAAACCATAAGCGGCCCAGACGAGTCACCACACAGCCGCACGCACTTGCAGCCATGAGCAGAGCGGTGAGTTGACACAACGCAACTCACACAACACACCCAGTGAAACTGTGTACCCACACTTTGCATATTTAACTCTATTCATTAATGCGGACACCGTGGATTTCTACTTAAATTAATATTTGTTTTTCCAGTTGATAATACTGTCGTTGGTGGCGGCCATAGCGGGCGAGGCGCCCTACCACCTCCCGCGGCCGGGGGCGCACGCGCCTGTGTTCAACTACCCCTCCGCGCCCGCACCCGCGCCTGCACCGCAGTTCCATCCTCAGCAGCAGTTCAACCCTAACTCTGGCTACAACTACCCGGCTCCACAACCCGCCCCGCAGTACATCCAGCCCGCGCCCCAGCACCACTCGCACCCTGCCCCACCACCTGCTCACCACCACCATCACCATCACCACCACCCAGCGCCTGCACCTGCACCAGTGTACATCCAGCCTGCTCCCCAGCCTCTCCCATTGGCTCCTCAGCCATTACCTCGTCCTCAGCCACTGCCATCCTTCCAGCCGCAACCACAATATCAACAACCCAGTACATCGTATGGCATCCCTCACTCATTCGCTCGTGCGCCAGTGCAGCCTGCCCCCGCGTTTGCTCCTCAACCACTCCCACTGATACAGGCGCAGCCTCAACCCCAACCTCAACCCATCGTTTACCAACAACAACAACAATACTCACAGCAAGGAGGTTACAATTACCAGCAGCCTCAAGTGCAATATCAGCAACCGCAAGTGCAGTATCAACAGCCGCAGGTGCAGTACCAGCAGCCCCAGGTGCAATACCACCAACCTCAAGTGCAGTATCAGCAGCCGCAGGTGCAGTACCAGCCACAAGCCTTGGCGGTCCAGGCTCAGGCCCAGTCTTCCGGACCCGTGCTGTCCAGCTACCAGGCTGACTCCAACCAATATAACACCGCCCAAGACCAGACACACAGAGATGCTCTGGACTCACTCGTTGTAGGCCGTGTGCAGGATATCATCAAGGACGATGAGCACAGTGTCGCGCGAAACGCTGGTTACCAGTCTTTAGTGTCAGGAGTGGCCCTCGGACAAGCAAAGCCCAGTGTGGAAATCACCTCCTTTGTTCACACGTCGCCATTAGTCTCAAGCTCTGTATCTAGTGAAGCATCTTCATCATCATCTTCAAGCTCATCGGTAGCGTCCTCTCAGGCATTGATTCCTTCAACGGATTACGGTGTGCCATCTGGACCAGCTCAGTCTATCTCCCAATCCGCCGAGTCAGCGCAGAGTAGTTTCAATTTCTTGCCACAGAACAAGCCAGCCACATCTTACGGTGCACCAAACTGATTTAGGTTACGTTTAGATAATATTGTTATTGTACAAAATGCTTTGTAAATAGATGAGTTTTTTAGACTTTTGTGTAAATAAAATACGAAGTAAACGTTATATTAAATTTTATTGGTCGTTTTATTTTTATATTACAAATCTAACAGTAATAATTTATGTCAAAAATTGGCAGTCTGATACATTTCTTATTTACATCATTCATTCTTCACTACGTCGGCGCAAATAATTTTGAAAAATAGTGGATATGGACAGCTGCAGGCCCCATCTTTTTCCTACAAATACAGAATGTGTTAATTTGGTAATAATTATGTAACACATTTGGAGTCAGTCACATACGTGCCGAGGGTAGGTACAACGTAAGAGGTGATAAAAAACTTACGAAACGTATGGAATGGTCGGATGTTTGCGCGGCATCATTCGAGGCGCAGGTCACACAGCGGGTGAATTTGTTTACTACTGCTACTTCCTTCGTTATACTGTATTCGCCAGTTTGTTGATTTACAGCAACAGTAGAGCGGGATTCACGTTTAATAGGTATTGGACCAAACACTTGGCTGGCTTCGTGACAGTTATTCTATAACAAAATTCATTTCCATTTAAATGAGATAGTACATATGTGTTCGTTCACCATTTATATGATTAATATTGTATGTGACGTAATAGTGACACACTTATCAGTTCGAGAAATCACTGCAGTTCTTACCGAGCTGGGTTTATTTTTGAGACATGCACATGTTTCATATTGGCACTGCGTCCTGGTTTCACTTGGATCACTCTGATGCTGGCATTGAGAATCATTTTTTGATTTAATTCCTTCACCACATTGGTTTGCTACGGTTAGTTGTTTCACCCTCTTTTGTTTCTTGGGCGAAACACAACACTGTGCTGAAGGAGCCACCTTAAGACAGGTATCAGGGCTCGATATTTTGTTGCTTTGTACCTAAAATGCATAATTAAATCATATAAGTCATTTAACACACTTCTGATATAATGATGGGAAATAAAATTTATATTTCTGGGTTGAATGAATTACCTGAACCGGTATGCAGAATATCGGTGATTGTAGCGGGTGCGGCGCGGGTGGCGGTACCGGGGTTGTGCAAATGTTGCAACAGCAAGGTCCGAGGTTTTGTGCACGTAATGGTTGAGGTGCAGGCTCACATTGAGTCCCTTCACATACTGAAACTATTTTGATTTCTGGACACTGACACGCCTCCTGTACCGCTCTATACTGTGACGGCACTTGAACTACTTCAGGAACTTTTTTCACGTGACAACTACAACAGTAACCCGGCTGATTCTTTGTATCTTGATCTTTTGAAGGCACTTGAGGCACTTTCTGTACTTCTTCCTTGTCGTACTTATAACTCGGCTTTCGCTCAAGCGATGGTTCCTGTGGTTTTGATGGTACCACGCTTGCTGTCTCTGATACTTTTTTCAGCTCTGGATTCGACTCATTTATTGGCTCTTGTACTCTCGATGGTAATTTCTCAACCGCGGGTACTTTTTCCTGTGAGCACTTACAAGGTGCTACTGCTTCAGGCTTTGTTGAATCTTCAACTTTGGATGGTACTTTTACTAAAACCACTATTTTATCCTGTGAGCACTTACAAGATTTTATTGGCTGATTATCAGAATCTTGTACTTTCGATGGTAATTTCTCTATCACCGGTGCTCTTTCTTGTGAGCACGTACAAGGTGCTACTTCCGATATGTGTGCTTTCGATGGCACTTTTACTATTTCCGTCTTATTTTTCTGTTGACAAGTGCAAGGCACTTCCGGTTTATTCTCTGACGATATTTTGGACGGGACTTTAACTGGTTCCGGTACATTTTCTGGTTCCGGTACTTTTACTGGTTCCGGTACATTAACTGGTTCCGGTAATTTTACTGGTTCCGGTACATTTACTGGTTCCTGTATATCTTGCTTCTGGCACGGACAACACGGTACCGGTATTTTTTCCTCCTGGCACGTACTAGGCGGTTCCGGTACTTTCTCAATTGGGCACGCACAAGCCGGTTTCTCCTGATTCCTTGCATCTTGTTGTATCGATGGAACTTGCACTGCTTCTGGTACATTTTTTTGTGGGCGCTCAAAATCTTGTTCCTTCTTTTTTAATGGTGCATACTGTTTTTGTTCGTGAGCACACGCACAACTTGTTTCGACATTTTTATGCACATAGTTTTCGTGACCCACTTCACTGAGGCTTTGGGATCTTCTGGAGTATTTCGAGTTGCATGGCATGTTAGACGATTCCATAGTGTCGTTAGACTTGTCTCCGGATGTCGGAGAACTGAAAAAAGGTTTAGGGTCAGTTCAAACAGAGACGCGAAGCGACCGACGTGGCGCGACGATTCTGGGAATGTTTTTAAAGTTAAATGTTGAGTCGCTCTATTGAAACGTGCGCACAGCGTCGCATCGTATTGTGAATGACTCTTACACAAAAAGCGGTATTTAATACAGAACAACCTGTGGTTGCATACATTGCCACAGGTACTTACTGATAAAAATTTTCGGAAGCCGCTCGCGACAGGTCCTTAGGCTTTAGTATATATTGGCAGCTTTCTTCAGTACACCTGTTAACAAGTAGGTGTTAATGGATATTGAAGTGTTAAAACATATTATAAGATTGATTGACTTACTTCTGATTTAGAGGCACATCTCCCGCCTGACATGTACGCTTCCTCCATGGACTGAAAATGAAATTAAAATAAATTATCAACTTGTTAGTACACTTGTGTTAGTTTTACATAACTAATATCATCCAATAAAAAATACTTACGATTTTTTTAATACCATATTGTGTGTCCCATTGCTGGGCAAAAGCCTCCCCTTTTCCCTTCCAAACCTCTCTATTTTGGACCATTCTGGCTATGTTTGCCACGCGATCAGGTCGTCACACCACCTACGTCGCGGTTGACTACGACGGCGATGTTCTCCGATGATGATGATCATTAAAGATTACCTGAGCTAAATTGTATACAATCCATTTATCTGTGCGGTGTTATATGTAGGAAAGGAAATACGGCAAAAGGGTTCGAAAGATCCGACAGTGGTCCAAGAAACAGAAATGTTTTTACCAGGTACTATATTGCTCACCTTTTCAATCGTCGTTTTGGTTTCGGGCTGAAATACAAAAAATATACTAAGTAGTAGGTATATGTTTAGAGAATTTAGAAAAAAAAAACAATATGGCCAGTTCCACTCTGCGTATAGGGTTGCCAGGTTTTAAAACCGAAAAGCCGGACAGACCAGTCGGACATTTAGGCGAAAAGACCGGACACTTTTAACTTTTTGTCCTAATATAACACGATCAATTTTTATTAAAACTAAAGGACTAAAGGTACTTAAAAAAGGTACTTAAAGGGAAGGTACTTAAACCGAGGCGAGGTTCGTAAGCAAGCGGCGAGTGCTAGTCACTCGCTTGCGCTAGCCAGGTGAGGTGGAAGGAGAGGAAACCAAATTATGACTATCTAATATAAAAAAAATATGAAACTAAAAAGCCTAACAAAAGCCGGACAGGTCGGACACGGTCTTTGGCCGGATACGCAACCAAAAAGCCTGACTGTGGCTTTATTCGGACGCCTGGCAACGCTATCTACGTACTACTGAGTACAATATACCATTCGCATGTATTATTGATGGACGTCGTCGGAGCTTGGGGCTGCTGCCCATTCTCCCGCAGATATTCACTGTATTTGTTGTCCAGCCAACTCGCGAACCCGCATCTTTCCGGAGCAACGCCTTTTTGACCGCAAATTGTACGCTCCTAAATACAAATAATTTAATTAGTTTGCCGTTGTCCTCTACCAAGAATTTTGTTTTAAAAAAGTTGGTTCTGGGTTAGTAAAAATATGTACCTGTGTGTACCATCTGAAGGCTTTCTTAAACGGATTTTCTTTCTTGGGCTGGTCTTTATACTGCCTCTTGTATAGAGGCTGCTGCTAAACAACAATCAGAATTCATTAATTAATAACATTCAACTGATTTTTATTTTTGTAGGTATTGTTTGAGAATTAAACATTTTAATGACAGAAAAGAGACTGCCATTCAATTTTGGGGTTGGTTTCATCCGACTTGCTGGCCTTGCCCCATAAACGGGCTATATCGAAAAAAAAATTGTATCATCTAGCCATGCATGAAACTGGTGGATGGAACTAAATAAATTTGTTTTGGTCCCATTCACTCCGATGGAATCCTGTCCGAGGTAGATTGATAAAAAATAGTCTCATTGATACCGATGGAGTCTGGTCTAAATTGATACAAGAGGGAGTAAAGCGAGCTCGGGACTTAGGTCACCCTGACTAGAACAGGTTAGGTCAGAACTAGATGGCGGGGCCTGTGAACCCGCCATCACTTTCGCATGAGTGTCAACAGAATAAGAGCTCAACACAATGTAGAAAACATACGGACGATTCCACATGAAGACAATACCAACATTAATAGATTCATAAAGGTGGCGGATAAGGCTATTAGATCGTATAAATGCTCACGGACGGACTAACCACGGTAACCAGCTTTAGCAAAAGCTAGCTGTACCAGGAATATGTGAATGAAACAATCTTCTTAGCCTATTAATTGCAATGTAATAACTAAGTAGACACAGAACTCATTTATGAATGACATTACATTATGCAATAGCATTAACCACAGACATTAACCAAATACCTTCACTTACAACTTGAGCGTAGTATATGAGGGGGTGTGCCATCGTGGTGTACATAGGGACATGATGGCTATTGCTCATGTATTGCCCATAGACATTGTGATTGTTTTCAAAAGAATACGTGCATTGCGAACACTCGCAACATTCACTGTCGCTGGAGCTGGTAGACATAGGATAGTGTTACAGAACTCATTTGATTTCAAATATGTTTACGATAATACAATAATGTTGTGTGGTTATGCCAAACTAACGAAAAGTTCCTGTCAAGTTTGCTGTCATTGGTTTTTTTAACGGTTGCTCTAGCATGCAGGAACTATAACCTAGTTCTGAAAGAGGATTTGTTAAAAAAAGGTTTAGTTTATGATTGGACGGGGTGCAATACCTTGCAACAGAGGAGTCAGATGTTACCAATGAGTAGGTATACCAAAATGAAGGCACAACTTGAACAAAAAGATCCTATATGCCAAGAATTGTTTTTAAAACCTTTAATAAGTGCTGTCTCAGAAGTGAAGTGGCAGTGGCCACATAGCACGCAGAACTGATGGCCGATGGGGCCATATAAGGTTCTCGAATGGATACCACGCACCGGCAAGCGCAGCATGGGACGTCCACCTGCAAGGTGGGCAGACGATCTGATGAAATTCACAGGATTGCGCTGGATGCAAGCCGTTTCCAACCGGTCCTATTGGAAATCTATGGCGGAGGTACGATATATGTTTTCCAGTGGACATCTAACGGGTGATATGATGATGTCTTAGACATTAACAGAGGTTAAAAAAGTCAAAGAGTCATTACGACAAATATCTAAAACAGGTTTTAATATAAATATTGGCGGCTTTAGTGGTGTCATAATAGAAATAAAGCTTTCCGGCACAAATGATTGATGATGAAATGATTTAAGAAACGTTTACTCAATACCTATGATTGTTGATTTGTTGTATATCATTTTAAGATACTCATCTATTTCAGAGCCGCACTGAATTAACTTTGTCAGTCAATTGTCAGATCTTAAAACTACGGAAGATGTTATTTGGCTACATTTTAGTATTTTCACTAATAAGCTTAAATGTAGTACATGCTTATGACAACAGACTGTTCACGTTGATCAGCTATGAGAACGTTAGTGGTAAGTCATACAGATTGTTTGTCTAACCTTCTTTCATCATCGTCATCTGCCTATTACTTTTGTCCAACTATTTAACGTTGTCTAAATATTGCATCGGAGAAACGGATGAATATAAACCAATAGGAATGCACCACTGAAGAGGAGCGGAGATTTAGTGCAATCCTATTGTTTAATATTTCGCCGTTTCTCCGCTAGGATCGGCTCCCAGATTAACTGCCTATCCGTCTGATACATACAAACCATTCGCTGGCTAACACAGCTGCAAAATAACTGCTTAACTACATTGGTGGTAAATTTTCAAATGAGGTTTCATTGGAAACGTTTGGTTGTGTTTTTAATATTTCTGTGGTTGTGGAAAAGGTTGAGGTGCTCCCTAAATGATAAAAAACTTATGTCCCACACCTGCAAAAATCAAAGCATTCAAGTAGACCTGTTACAGGCACTTTTTTAATGTGTCAGTACTGAAAGTAAAGTCAGCGCCACGACTGAAGTCCTTTAGTGTCTTTGCAATCACATCAAATCGCATTAACAAAAATAATGTTAAGTATTGTACCTAGTAGTCGTGGCGCGGACTTTACTCTATGGAATTGTTTAACGACATGACTCTGGAATATCGTCCCATCGAATCAACCATCGTTCGTTTGGACATAGTGTGCAAGTGTTCTTCATAAAATATATTAAATTAAAATAGCTGGAGAGCTCCGTGAATTTTTGCGAAAGTCCTTGAGACACGCTAAAAACTTTAATATTTCCTTCTCAGCCAGGTCAGCATTTCTGTGTTTAGGGATAATTGAAGAAGTATCAAAATTGAACAAGTTTCCAACGTGCATCAAGCACTTTTCCAATATTTCAAGTAGCTCTTAGGCTACTACCAGTACCACTGATATCATGTCGTTATTGTTACTGTCTAATATGAAATATATCTATTTAGGAAAAGTAGTCCAATTAGGTAGGTCCAACTTCGAGAAAGAGGTCAACCGCCGAATCCAACTCGGTTGGGCAGCGTTCGGGAAGCTACGCAATGTCTTTTCGTCCGACATACCTCAGTGCCTCAAGACGAAAGTCTTCAACCAATGTGTGTTACCAGTGATGACTTACGGCACCGAAACGTGGTCTTTCACTATCGGCCTCATCTCAAAGCTCAAAGTCGCTCGGCGAGCTATGGAGAGGGCTATGCTCGGTGTTTCTCTACGTGATCGAATCCGAAATGAGGAGATCCGTAGACGAACTAAAGTCTCCGATATAGCCCACTGGATTAGCAAGCTGAAGTGGCAATGGGCAGGCCATATTACTCGCAGAGCAGATGGCCGATGGGGTCGAAAAGTGTTAGAGTGGAGACCGCGGACTAGCAAGCGCAGCGTAGGACGTCCATTGCACCAACGAGGTGGACAGACGACCTTATAAAGGTCGCCGGTAGACGCTGGATGCAGGTCGCTTCCAACCGGTAGGTATATGTGAAGATCTAAAGGGGAGGCCTATGTTCAGCAGTGGACGTCCTATGGCTGAGATGATGATGATGAATTTGAAAGGGCCTTTTATCACTGTAATTAACCCTTTTGTTCTCAAGAGTCCCAATGTGGCATGAACACTCACGGGAGGCCACTCCTAGACATGGTCAAGATAAAGTCTGTGCCCAACAAGAGCAGGAACAGGGGCAAAGTCACCCTCGCGCCCGGAGGTGCAGGGTTCAGCTTCGTTGCCATCAGCCCAACGAAGGCAATTGGTATTTATATTACAACCATATATACCCATATACCTATATATCCTATTACTTTATACCTGTACATTTTATTTTATTCTGCTACACATATTTCTTATTTAATAGGTGCGTCCACACAGAGTGAGCAGCCTCGCGTGGCATTTGCTTCGCGCGGTAAATGCCACACTGGATGCCTCGGGCGCTCGGTCGATCGCCTGCGGCAGCGCGCGCACTTTCCTCGGCCGAGACACGTCCACACTAGCTGCTTGGCGCACAGCCTCGCTTGTCAGTTTCCTCGCGCTTCAAATGCCTCGCGAGGCTGCGCGCTCTGTGAGGACGCACCTTATGTTAACTCACACACTATAAAGCTGATTTGCATCTGTGATGTCTCACAAGGCTCAGTTGAAAACCAGTGTTAGGCACCCTGAGGCCTGGCTTTTTGCTGAACTGAACCTCTTTGGCATAGGCTACTTTTGTGTTCTTCCTTTTCCATTGTATTCTCGAGATGAAATTGTGTGCCTCGCCTAAGTCTTGCCAAATAAACTTATTTTCTTTCTATTTTTTTGTTTTTACAATATTATGTGATTAAAGATCTTGTTTCATAATTCAATAAGTTTAATTCTGATCGTCATTCCTTTAGTAATGTAACTAGGGCACTGCCATGCTCCTGGAAAATAAATTTTATGGCATACAGTAATTTTCTATTTTGATTTCTTTATCAGACCCTTTGATCGGATTCGAACGAATTTTGCAAGAAGTTCTATACGGACCAAAAGCCGGTAGGTTATTATCGTTTTTTAAATTCTAAGGACACCTACAGTTTTTCTAATCTACAAGTTTTTAAATATTTAGGTACACGAATTGGCAATTCACCATTGATATGGTGGTTATAAATGATTTATTGCAATACTAAGATAAAACGCATGCAGAGAAAATTCGGAAGAAAAAGTTGTCCAAAGTTATAAAAATTCGTCATAGTGAGTAATAATGCAAATGACAGAGCGGTACGTCATGCTGTGGAAACTGACGATGACGGTGAAAAGTGAAAACTCTCGCGGCCCAGTGGGCTATGTAACTTTATGTCCAGGCCCTGTAGCCTTGTCACAAACGATAAACGCAAACGCTGAGTAAGCTTTAATAGATTTTCAACTTTATGTGCTTTAGTATAACGTTGAAGATCTAGTGAAGATTGCTTATCGTTTTCGATCTTTCCTGTTGCTAACGCTAAGATATCTTAAATAGATTTTCAACTTTAGGCTCTAGACTATAAAATTGAAAATCTATTGGGGAGTACTTAGCGTTTACGATTATCGTTTGCGATTTGTTGTGACTTGGCTAGGGGGCAGGACAGACTACTGGTCTCGATTGGTAGCGAAACTGTGGTAGAGCCATGTGAAGTGATCACAAGCCCTTCTGCTGAACGTGAGGTCCTAGGATGGATTCCTTTGCGGACGATCGATGACGCGTCGTCTTCCACGGGACTCATCAGGTAACCGTGGTCCCGGAACGTAAAGGGCTATCGAAGGACACCGTGGATTTTTGTCAGTACAAGTCTGACGGTCCCTCCCGTCCTGCCCTGGATTAAACTTTCCATTCAAGGGTGTCCTGTTGAAATCCTGCTTAGATAGTCATGCAGCCTATCAAAAGGCCTACGCTGTCTGTTTGTTAAAAAACAAAAAAGCCAAATAAAAAGCAAGGTAAATAAAAAGCCTGAACTTTACCATACCCATACTACTACATACCGGTTTTGCTTTGTCCCAGCTAGATTTTAAAAAGCCAATCGATTTGATTGAATCAGAGGAAGACGATGAACACTTGATGCACTGGCCAACAGGACGAGTGATGCGGTAAGTTCAGGTAAAAATATTCTGTCGATCGGATCGGCCTAAACCTATTAAAACAAACCGACCTACAGAGCTACAGGTGGCTTACCATGGAAAGAGCCAGAGCTATACATACAAGTCTTCTAGCGCCATCTCGTTCTCCATCTCGTTCGGGCACGCCGCAATCGCGGCGGTAAGACCCCTCTTTGAGGAGTGGCTGGAAAGGCGTCACGGCGTCCTTACCTACCGCATGACGCAGGTCCTCACCGGACACGGAAGTTTCGTGAGGTTCCTGTGTCTGATAAGGAGGGAAGAAACGCCTGGGTGTCACCACTGCGAAGATCGCCCGGAGGACACGGTGGAGCATACGGTGCAGGACTGCCCCGCTTGGGCAGAGCACCGCCGTGTCCTCACGGCAGCGATAGGCGGAGACCTCTCGTGCCCGGCCTTGGTCGAGGCCATGCTGCGGGGCGAGACGGAGTGGGAAGCGGTCGCCTCCTTCTGCGAAGCAGTTATGCTCGCGAAGGAGGAGGCGAGCCGCCAGAGAGAGAGGACAGCGTCCTCCCTCCGCCCCAGCCGAAGTGGTAGACGCCCACGGCGTCGGACGTCGCGGGACGATCTCCGGCCACCGTAGGTGCGGGCATGCGGGCGGCGAGTAATGGGCAACTCGCCACCCGACCATGGACCATGCCGGGGTCGACGGCGGGTTGTGTTCCACGCGCGCCTCAAAGAGGGTCAGCATGATGACGGGGCCCCCCATAGATATATTAAAGAAGGAGATATGGCGTGGAAATCAAAATGTATAGAAATCCGATGAAGCCACAATTGCCCCTCCATAACGCTAATATTGCGCACACAATTCTGTCAAAACAATACTACGAACAATTGCACACACGCGCCATCGATAACTCAGTCATTTCAATATAAACCTTATTCTTTACACTACAGCGTACTTTTTCCGTATAATTTACTATAATTTACAAGCCTGGTTTTAAGACGTTGTAATAACGTCTTAAAACCAGGCTTGTTCCAGTGAGTGAACGAGATGGGGCTAGACGATTTGTATAGCTCTGTCACTTTCACTCGCCGGAACCAGCCTGGTCTTAAGACGTTGTGTAATACCCCCCCAGGTATCGCAATAAATATTGCACCTTAAAAAGAGAAAATTAAGCCAGATTTTGCCTTGCCCGACTCGTTACAACTAGAAAATTATTCCACAAGAACATGAGATCGGGCTTACAAACTAAAGTAATTAAAATTAAGAAGAATTAAGTAATTGTTAGAAATAATTATGATAGTAAGATGTTCACCAACGATTGAATATACTAAATACGAAGGTATGAGATAGGTATATTTAAGACCTAAAGCCAAACGTAACAATTTCTTACATGTAAGCACAGCATAAATTACTTTTTTAAATTATTTTTTCTTAACTACTGGTAACTTTCTCCATTAGGACTGAAAATTTAACTGAAAAGCAGTATGTAAAAATTACTTTGCCTTCAATTTGCCCCCTATTTTTATTTCTTTTGTCCCTAGGGCAGAGACGTTTCTAGACAAGGGCAGTGTTCACCTGCCGTTCTTGGAGTACGTTCACCGCGGCCACTGCCAGCTGAAGATGACCAAGGACTACATGCAGACAGCTGTGGATGCCTTCGCCATATTCATCTCCGGAGATCTGTCTGATGTTGAGAGACTACCAGGGTCTTATGTCTTAGCGTCTGTAAGTGTATTTTTGACGGTAGATGTGGATGAAGATTTGTGTTTACTATTATAAATGCGAGGATGAATGGATGGATGTTTGTGCAATTACATCAAAATGGCAGAATGGTTCTAGATGAAAATTGGTTTGAAGGTTATAAGGGTACATTTTATCCCGATATTACAATATCTCGGGACAATGTGCGAATATACGTGGGTGAAATTGTTGGTTACTGTCTTATAGTACAAAGGGTGTAAAAAATCCTTCACATGTAAAAACTAAGAACACTTCGGTGTAAAAATTTATATCTCTGGAATATCATCATCTTCGGCCGGAAGACGTCCACTGCTGAACATAGGCCTCCCCTTTAGACCGCCATTGCCATGCCGAATGACAATTTGCCACTTGCATGCATCGGTTGCACCCTCAAGGTGGTCCGGTCCGTGGTCGCCACTCAAAAACTTTTCTTCTCCATCGGTTCTCAGTTCTACGAGCGATGTTGCCTGGCCATTGCCACTTTAACTTGCAAATAAGAGCTATGTCAGTGTGTGACTAGTTTAACTAGGTTAGATTGAATTGTTTTTACAATTACATCGTTGTTACGTTGGCGACGTAAAATTGGTGAATGCCAAGCTCCATAGCTTGACCCATCGCCGCAAGGTTGCCTGCCTGTCGGTCTTCTACAGACTGTACTTCGGTGAGTGTGCCCAAGAACTCCACGACCTCATTCCACCAGCCCCCTTCTATCATCGCACATCTAGACGCACGGCAAATTACCATCTTTACCTCATTGCTATACCACCAACTCGCACTAAGCGTTTCCAAACGTCTTTTATAATGCGGACTGCGAAGGAGTAGAACTCTCTGCCTGCGTCTGTGTTTCCGAATACATACAACCCTAATCTCTTCAAAGTTAGAGTGAACAGGCTTCTTCTGGGTAAGCTCGCTCCATCGTCGACCTTGTCTTAGTCACTACTGACCTAGACTAAGGTCCAGAGCAAACGCATTACACATAAAAAAAATTACATCTAACCTAGTTAACATTAAAAGAAATGGAAATAATCTAGGCTCTTTTCCTCTCTTTCTTTCAGGCAAGAACAATAGCCATGATGCGGGTAGCACGCGAGAAGCTAGCAGCGACGTGGCAAGTGGTGAAGGGAAACAGGAGCACCGACGAGATTACATACGAGACCCTGGAGAAGTTCCGGCCGCTGTTCAAGTACGTGAACGGCAGGGAGATGGCCCGGCTCAACCTGATGGACACCAAGATACTGTCTTTTATAGGCACGCATCCTGATCTGAACAGGCATCAGGTAAATGGAAATGTTTTGAGCTAAAGATTTTTAGATCCATCTTGATGCAAACTGCCTAAGACCAAGATAGTTGTCGTTCTGGGCGGCGCTTACGTTCAGCAATGGTGGGCTGCAGCTGAAAATCAGCGTCAGGTGGCAAACTTTGTGTTGCCATCTGGCATCATGCTGAGCTGAGGCCCTTTGGCATTCAATTGTTAAGTTATTATTTACTTTAATCTTAATAGGTGCGTCCACACAGAGCGCGCAGCCTCGCGAGGCATTTGCTGCGCGAGGAAACTGACAAGCGACGCGCTGCTCACTCTCAACAATATACGCGAGCAAAACAAAAGCCGACACTGGATGGCTCGGGCGCTCGGTCGCTCGACCGCGGCAGCGCTGTCACTTGCCTCGCCCGAGACACGTCCACACCAACCGAGCTGCTTCGCGCGGAAAATGCCTCGCGAGGCTGCGCGCTCTGTGGGGACGCACCTATTGAATTACTCTCTTTATAACTTTATTTGTATTGTTTAGTTTTATTTTAAATTTTAGTGCCAATAAACACAATTTTCTTTCTTTCTTTCTTTCAATGGTCGGCACATAGCTGACATTTTTTTTCTTTATTTTTTTAAAATTCGTTGCCCCACACTAGGAATTTCTCCTGCGTTGTTAGTGTGTTTACAAACAGAGAAACACATATACACAAACAATCAGACCCGCGGAACAACTAATCGGAGGTCATATTTTTTCCGTGCGGGGATCGAACCCGTGACACTTTCCGCAGCAGTCGATCGCTCAGCCACTGTTATCTGGGTGTGAGTTTCTATGTTATTAAACGCATCCACTTTAAAGGAGAAATTCCTAGTTTGTTTGTCTGCCAGTGGTGACAAATGGGAATAGACGGTTTGTTCCCTTTTCACGCCCCAACCACTGAAACGATCATCCTGAAATGCATTTACAGAGACGGGCATGGGAAACCTTTCATCCCAAAAAAAAAAAAATACCGTTCCCGAGACAAGAACAACAAAGTTCATGTAAAAGTAGATGGCGCCACATGTACGATCCCTATTTAAGGCGCTGTACCCAAGCTCTATGTAGCAAAGGTAGTCGCGGGGGTGAAGCAGCTGAGCGCGGGAGCAAATTGTAAGAAAAAATTTAAGAAATTTTGCAGTTTTAACTTAACATTTGAACAATTACAGGTCTGCGTCAAAAAAAATTGGATATGTCTTTAGTATATGAAATTTCTTCTGTTATAGTTACAAAAAATATAATGGTTACCGCTGAAAAAATTGAGAATTTCGAGACGAAAAATTTTTTTTCGTGGTCGTGTTGACAATTTTTTTTTTTCGTAGTGCTGGACCACTTTTGTGAATTGTTTTTGTTAAAGTCTTTACTTTATACATTTGACTATACACTGTATTTTTTCTGGCTTGTGGCATGTACAGATACGGCTAACTTTGCGACGAGAAACTAGTCGTTTACAGTGTTCGCTATGTACAGCGCCTTAAATTAATGCGAGCGTTGCCGATGGGAAAAGCTAGTAGTAGGTATGTAAATAGTATTCGGGGGAAGACTCATTTGATAAATAAATAATAAAATAAATAAGTTATTTATTGGATTAATTGATGTACAAACATTTACAATATCAGGGCCTGATGATATACCATCCCCAAAAAAAGGTTCCAGTTACCAATAAATTTTCTATTATAGGTAGGTGTTGTGGCAAGCAGGTACATAGTGATGAACCCTCGATGGACGGAGGCCAAGTACCTCAACATTATGAACAACCTGTTGTGTGGAGTACCAATGATGTTCATGAGACGGATACCAGAGAACACTTACCTGCAATTGACGCACCAGGTTAGTCCCTCAACTGTATTAGGTAATACAGTTGGACCCCCTGACTCTTGTTCGAGCCAACCCGTGATGATGTGCCTGTAGTTTTAAATTAGTCTCTTAATTATAATATCATTCACATCCAGCCTGTCCCTTGCTGTCCTCCCTTAGCGATGCGCTAAGCCGAGATTCGTACTTCACAGGGGGTGCCCTTAGCGAGTGGTCGCTTAGTTTTTAATTTAATTAGAAAGGTCCTGGCTGGAGGCCCTAGATCCAAGGCACCACAGGATTGTCCAGTTAAGCAGTACTCTCCCCTAGCTTGACATGCGAGATGCCACTCACAAAAACAAACTTATATTATTGCTAAGGAAACGACAGGCGCCTGGCACGGTTGGATCTGGTACTTGTTCTGGCACTTATGTGTGTACGTTCACTACCTTCATGTGAGTACCAACAACTATCTACACCATATAGGTTGTTGAATTGAATGGGGCTATTCCATATCCACATTTCTGCTTTTTAGTGGTGGATTGGAATGAAGTCTAAAAATAAATGTTGTTTATCAGAACCGAGAGCGCCTTAAAGAAAAGAATGATACACAATCGTTGGATACACATTGCTTTTCTTGTATTATCGGCGCGAACATTATTTACCTTACCATTTAGTTTCTAAAGTCGAAACTAAATCCGCCATCGTGGTTTTTTAGAGACGTCTTTCTTCCGAATGAATAAAAGATAACATTTCGTCGGCCTAATTCGTTAACCTGCTAAATACGTTTTTGCAAAGTTTACAGGACGAAGAAAAAACTGAATAATATCTTTATTAGTTTAGCAATCAAAATTTTGAAAATCCCGTTGGCGTATATATTTTTTCTTGATATTTTAAAAACATAATATCTAAGAAAACCTAAACACATTTTACAAAATTGAGGAAAACAATAATTAAGCAGTTATTCGAAGTGAAGTTTCAATTTGGTTGAGGACTTAGCAGTTTTTTTTTAATTAAATTTAGTATGGTAAATTAATGGTAATAATGGTGTACCTATAGATAATTATTTTAATTGTGCAGTTAAACGAATTCATTCAGTCAAAAAAATATTTATTATTAAAAATTTAACAATCAGTCTTCTTTAATAGGAAACAGGGTTAAAATATCTAAGCTGAACTCTTCATCGGTGGGAAGGGTTCGCATCCATCGGCGTCGAGAGAACGATGAAGTACTTGGGACTCGTCCTCGACAGCCGGTGGAACTTCAGGGAGCACTTCCTGCATTTGGCCCCAAAGCTGAACCTGGCAGCAGCCACCCTCAGGCCGACTCCTGCCCAGTCTCAGCGGGCCAAACACCTCCTGCCAGAGGTTCATGGCTATACGGATGATCCGAGGATACCGCACGATCGCCGGCGAATCGGCCAACCTCCTTGCCGAATTACTGCCCTGGTATCTGGAGGCGACGGCTCTCCAGCGCGTCTATGAGTGGCGCTTGGAGGCGCATCGCTGGGGCGAATCCCCGCTGCTATGACTTCTCGAAGCGCGGCGGGAAGAGCTCCGGCGCGATCTCAGGGCAGTATGGAGGGTGCGACTGTTGCAACCGAGGTCCGGGTACGCCGCAATCGCGGCGGTAAGACCCCTCCTTGAGGAGTGGCTGGATAGGCGTCACGGCGTCCTGACTTACTGCCTGACGCAGGTCCTCATCGGACACGGAAGTTCGGCAGGTACCTGTGTCGGATAGGGAAGGAAGAAAAGCCTGGGTGTCACCACTGCGAGGATCGCCCGGAGGACACGGTGGAGCATACGGTGCAGGACTGCCCCGCTTGGGCAGAACACCGCCGCGCCGTGTCCTCACGACGGCGAAAGCGGCGACCTCTCGCGCCCGGCATTGGTCGAGGCAATGCGGAGCGAAACGGAATGGGAAGCAGTCGGCTCCTTTTGCGAAGCAGTCATGCTAGCGAAGGAGGAGGCGGGACGCGTAGGAGAGAGGACAGCGTCTACCTCACAGCCCAGCCGCAGTGGTAGACGCCTACGGCGTCGGACATCGCAAGACGATTTCCGGCCACCGTAGGTGCGGGCATCCGGGCGCCGAGTAATGAACGACTCGCTGTCCGACCATGGACCATGTCCGGGACGACGGCGCGTTGTGTTCCACGCGCGCCTCAAAGAGTGTCAGCACAATGACGGCTTTGGCCCCCCCTTAGAGGGCCAAAGCCTGCCGGGGTCGCGGGACTTACGAATACCGTGACCCCGAAATGTAAAGGCTATTAAAGGACACGGTGGATTTTAGTCAGTACAAGTCTGTCAGTCCCTCCTGCCGTGCCTCGGGTGGGAGGACTCATTTGATGATTTTACCACGATAAAAAAAATGCTAAACAATCAGTAATAGTTTTAATATACGTTATTATAATGTGTTGTCTGTCTTGTAGTACTCCTAAGTATTTTATTATTATTAATGACAGCTATTAAATATTGTTTTACTACTGCTACTGTATCACAATCAATTAATTATTACAACAATAAAATAAAATAATCAATTTTCCCAAACGGCACGTGAGTTTGGGAACGTTGTCAGTGCAAAACTGAGGCCTCAAGAGGATTTAGCAGGTTTGCGTTGTGGAGATTGGCTAGTGATAAGAAAGCAGTTTTTCGGGCATAGCATTTGTCACCTTTTTAGGCTGATATCGCTGTTATTTCTTAAATGCTACGGTAGATATTAGGCTGAATTTTCGAACTGCATCAAAAAGTCAATTTTGCCAAAAATGGACTTAGCAGGTTAACGAATTAGGCCGACGATTTTCACTAAATTATTACTTTTAATTGAAGTTCAGCAACACCCATTTTTATTTTGTTTACCTAATGCTGATTGTTTTTATCTTAATTCTAGATATTTTACCACATCCGAGCGTGTGATCCATTACAGCGCAGGTTTTACTTAACTATGATGATGAGAACCCAGGTTAGTTCAATTTTATTTAACAGAGATAGGTAATCTACGAAAGAATCACGAAAAAATATTTCTTCAATTCGAACCATTACTTCGCAAGATCAGAGGGTTCAACTTAACAAACTTTTCAGCTTTATAATATTGGTATAGATACTGAATAAAAGACTCGACTTCGTTTGAAATCATGCTAAAAAGGTGACTGACATCGTCGCCTTGCATAAATTTTGTAGTTACACCAGAACTGTAATATATTGCCATAACATTTCCACCAGGCGTTAGGCAAGTCATACAGTTGGAGTGCCCGAGAAGTCTCCCGACTTGGTCTACTTCTAGCTGAAGTGAGTGGCGCAGATCTGAGTGCCATTAACCCTGAAGCTATGTCTGGAATTACGGCAGAGGTAAGACCTCATTATTATCTTTTTAATTTGAGAGATCGACTCCTGCGTAGCTCGTCAAATATTCCTATGATCTGTAAGTAATCGTTCCGGATCTGGGTGTAGGTATGTAAGATTCTATGTTATTAAACGCACCCACGATACAGGAGAAAATACTAGTGTGGGGAAACGTTTAAAAAAGAAGTATGAGTATCTTGTTGAATCTATCATCATCCTCTTCCTACCCTTATCCCATTTTACTTGGGGTCGGTGCAACACGTTTTTTTCTTCCATTCTCCCCTATTATACGTCACAGTATCATTTACTCCTTTTTCATTCATATCATTCCTTAGACAATCCATCCATCTTTTCTTTGGCCTTCCTCTTCCTCTCCATCCATCAACATTCATACTCATCACTCTCTTAGTCACGTGAGACTCATCCCTCTTCATCACATGTCCATACCAAGACAGACGATTCCCTTTAATTTTTTCTGTAACAGGCGTCTCTTTCAATTGATATAATGAGCGGCAGTAAAATTGCCGTAAAAATGGCTATTGCTATCAAACCCATTTTTGTGTACGTTGTTTGAGTCAAGGTTAAAAGGAGTCCTACGTTAAGGTCATGTCATTATTATAGAGGAAGGAACAGAGTGAAAAGCTCCTCATCCTTTATTGAACAGGGAAGATCTTCCGATCCAAACCCAAAGGTTGCTGTCGAGCTCATGTAAATTCATGGATGAACAGATTGCTTGTTGCATTCTACAAGACGCACTAACGTGTTGTAGAATACATTATCAGATGCAGAAAATGTGTCATTACAGATACGGCCACAGAATCCAATGAAAAATATACGAGTAATATATCAAAGCACAGGTTATCAGTTCATGAGCATGATCATACCACTATTGCAGGTGATGCTAGAAATGCCGATACAAAGCCTAAAGGCGATCACAGAGATGCAGCTCCGATACCTGGAGTCGAAGCCGCTGAACATCCTGGCTCGGAAGCTGATTGATTACCAAATGCAACAGCTCCAAAGTGACACAGCAGATAGGCTTTTTAGCCCTCCACTCGTTATAGTATTCTATATTTCGTCTGTAATTATAATTTTATTAGATACAATATAAATTATAGATTTTAGTACAAAATGGCTTTTATTTGAATTAATTTGTTCGACGTCATCATCATCATCTCCATCATCATTATTTGCAGTCTGTTCTGTACTGACACTGTTTACAGGCCTCCTCCCTCTTATGCGTTGCTGCCCTAACCTGCGAGAGCCTGAACCAGATTTTATTCCTTTTATTAGTATTTTTTGTAGGGTAGAATGATCAAGTACGTCCTCCCACTGAACAGAATCAAGCGGAAGGGGAGTATATCAGACTCGTATTGACTAAAAACCAGTCTGTACCTTCTGTTACCCTGTCCCACGATTTAATAGAGTCAGGGGCGTTTTCTTCGGGGTCACGGGACTGTCTTATCAGGTAACGACCCTGGAACGTAAAGGGCTATTGAAGAAACACCGTAGATTTTCGTCAGTACGAGTCTGACAGTCCCTCCCGCTCCACCCAGGCACTCCAAGGGTGGGGAGAAATCATTAGATGATTTTACGTTAAAAAAAAAGGCCAGTATTGTCTGGTTGTCAAACGATAGGAGAAGGACGCTGGTAGCCAATAGATGCGGACTGCCCATGGCCGGGACGGTTGGCGCTCTTTGGAGGCTTATGTTCAGCAATGAACGGCAATTGGTTGATACTGATAATCTTCCCACTACTACAGTACACAGGTGACCTTTCTATGGAGGGGACCACGATTTCCTATTTTAAATAAGTTACTTATCCTCAAGGTTTAACTTTGTTATTAATACAATAATTTTCAATTTTAAGAAACACTTTATAAGGTCAGGAATAAAAATAAAGTAAAAAAGAACCGGTACAGCATATTTAATATTGTCAAAACGGATAATGGTTCAGCATATGCAACGGCGGCAAATGGAAGGAGTATCGACCGTCACAGTGAAGACGTGCCTGCAACTGAAAAAATGAAAAATAAAATCAAACTGTCGTTGGTAAAATTTCGGTTACAGTGAATTGGTTTTTATCTGACTGAGACGGGCCATGTGTCTAGCAACGTATCTACGTATGTGTGTTCCTTTATGACACTCTACAGACCAAAAGAATATGCATCGGCTCAAATCTTCTCAAGAATGGATCCCTACTGTTATTTTCTATTTTCTTTCTTTCTCCTCAGTTTTTGTGTAAGCAGCCGAAACATTTGAATTTATAAAATAACTTTATTACTTACTATAAGACTTCTCCATTGTGTCTGCGTCTCCGTGTCACGAATGTGGGGTCCTTGCGGACATACTTGTGTCAATATTTGTATACACGGCAGTGGTACAGGACGTGATGGACACGTGGTTGATCCTGTAGTGCTAGCTACTGACTGCACCGGTGGACATGTCTGCTGGCATCCTTTCATCTGCACTGATGGACATGTCTCCTGGCATCCTTTCATCTGCACTGGTGGACATGTCTGCTGGCATCCATTCATCTGCACTGATGGACATGTCTCCTGGCATCCTTTCATCTGCACTGGTGGACATGTCTGCTGGCATCCTTTCATCTGCACTGATGGACATGTCTTCTGGCATCCTTTCATCTGTACTGATGGACATGTCTCCTGGCATCCTTTCATCTGCACTGGTGGACATGTCTGCTGGCATCCTTTCATCTGCACTAGTGGACATGTCTGCTGGCATCCTGTCATCTGCACTGATGGACATGTCTCTTGACATCCTTCTGTCTGCAATGTTAGACCTATCTCTTGGCATCCTTTTGATTGCACTTTTATACATGTCTGTGAGCACGCTGACGGTACTTTTTCACATGGCACTGGGTCAGTCTGTGAGCATATGTGCGAATCATGTACTTCCGTGCATATTTCTGGGCATAGTTTTAAGCAGCTATGCTTTGCCATCAGACTAATAGCCGGTGTCGTCACCGATGATTCTGTAATGGTTAGTTTTGGTCTGGTCATCATACCGTCACTTTTTGATTCATCAGTCTGGCATGAAGAGTTTATCACGTTGCATTTCGCTGTTTCTCTCCTTTGTATCCCTGATAACGTTACAGTAGTAATAGTGTCTAAAGCAATTTCTGAAAAACTCCTTTTTACTGGAATTATACTGCTACATTTTTTTAACTGCCGTTGGTCGGATGGTCGACATGGTGGATTCAAATCACAACTGAAAATAAATAATTATTAAAAATCGTAGTGCATTTCAGACTCAATAATTATATCTTGTGGTTTGTAAATTGTACATTACATTACATAACCAATTTTATACAGCAGAACAAGGAAAAGTGGGTCTAATAATGCAGACCACTGATCATACAGCCAATGCAGTTATCCCTTGAATTGTTGAGAGGACCAATTGGTCCCCTCAACAATTAAAGAACAATTAAAAAATGGACGTCCACAGTACATGATTTATGTAATAAGTGAATGTTATTAAAACTGGTGATAACAAAAAAAAGTACGTGACTGCAGCCTGCAGCCCATCCTTGGATAGACTGGAGATAACTACTTCACGAAAGGCCGAAGTTGTAACTGTCTTGTCACTTTAATAACTCCGAAACCATAACTTTATATCTCGAGCAGCTGGCAATCATAAGAACATTATTCAAACCGCAATGAAAGAAGCTAAAATCAAAAACAACTCACCTGCCATCCACATCTTCGTTCACTGAGCTTGCCAGCAATATGTAATATTTGCAATTATTTTCGCAGCACTGCGGAGTGTCACCTCGAGGAGGGTTGTTCAGTCTTCCACAACCAGCACACTGGACAACCATCACATTTGGAGAACAATTAGCGAACCCATGATATTGAAAAAGCTTCTTGGAAAATATAGACTGCAGCGAATCGCGACACGGAAGAAAGTGATCATCTACAGTTATCTGAGATTCTTTTTCTGATGTCTTTATGTCTGTTAACGACTGCGACCTCTGAGAATTTTTCGCACAAGTATAAATTGATTTTATGATGTTCTGGACCTCAATATTAAGTTTTAGGTTGATTACGTCCCCATTATTTATGATTGATACGGTATTTTTGTCATGATCCATGAAACTATCTCGTTGACTACAGGGACAGCATATTCCTGAGTTGTCATTCCCGAACTCATTAGTTGCGGGCATTTTTTGTGCATGTTGTTGTGTGTCTAGTTCTTCTGCTTCTGTATTGGTTTGGACTTCTACACTGATGGAAGTGGACGCCAAGAATTTTCCTTCATATATCACTTCTGTTTGCGTTTCTTGCGGGATATTTTCAATGGCATCAATAACCTGTTTGACCGTATCTATCCTCGTAGAAGTTATTATCACGCTTTCTGGCTGCTTTAGTGAATGTGTTGATATGATATTTATTTCTTGTTCATCGATAATATTTTCAAGAGGTGCTCTATTTCTCGTAAGACTCTCTTGGTTTGTGATAGTAATGGTTGATAATGTGACCTCCGGTGGAGTAATACGTTCGTATGGAAGATTATCGGGAAGTAATACTGATTTTGCAGCATTATTGGAAGCAGGGATAGGAGCAGAGTTGTCTTTTCCATTAATTTTCTTAGTAAGACTATCTTTGTTAGTTTTTATAGGTTGTTTAAGAGCTGAAGAAATCGGAGTCGGTTTCTTTAGTAATGAGGAGTTTTGTCCTATGGACAAACGTTTTTTCTCAGTCGATGGTCTTCCTGTATATAAACTACTTTTTCGTGTATGTTGTTGAGCTTCAGATATGTGTGGAGCCCCTGATGCTCCATTTCCTCCAGCGCTAGCTGGTCTAGCGCCAGGATTATTCACTGTGTTTTTAATTCCTGACTCACCTAACCTGGTTGCAGTTTCGTTTACTCTTGAAACAGGTGTAGCCGATTTGAAAGGTCCCAAATCACTAGTTCTTAGTTTAGAATTTATTCTGTCTCTAGTGACGGGTCTAGAAGCGGGTGCATTCATTTTAGCACTAGGTTCAGCTACTCTGGGTGAGGGATTTCTCAATCTGGAATCGGGATCAATAAATTTCATTCCGGGAAAACTAGCTCTGCTTTCATTACCACCATGACTATTCAATCTAACTAAATTATCGATCTGTTTGTTTCTTTGTTCACTCAGTCTAGTTTCGTTCTCTTTGGTACTTTGTCCTCCAGCTCTGCTGATGAAATTATTTTCTCTACCTTTCTGCTCGCTTAATCTACCACCATGTTCAAATTCTCTGTTCCGTTCGGCCGTTCTACCACCCGATTGAATTTCTGCGCCTTTTTGCCCGCTTATTCTACGCGTGTGTTCAATTTCTGCCTTCGATTCGCCTGGTTTACGTTTATATTCATTTAGTGGGGGCTTTTGTTCGCTTGGTCTGCGCGCATTTTCACTTTTTCTAGTTCTTGGTTCAGCCACTTCGGTTTCAGTGACATTCTCTCTGCCAATCTGTTCAACGTCACTAACACTTTTTTCTCTAATACCATTTGCTCTGCCTTTGGATTCAATTTGTTTATTCCATTGCACACCTTCTGTTTCTTCATATATACCCGACTTTTCATGTTCCATTTTGTCTAAAATTTCCTTTAAATCTGTCACTGATTTTTCTTCTTTTATAGGTTCTGATTCACTCGACCATGGCTCAATATGCCCCGGTTTTAATATTACGACAGATGATTTGATTAAATCTTCACCTGATCGAAGTTCACTTTTGCTCGGCTTACCTCTGGAATCACCTCGTTTAACACCAGAATCATCTTGCCAACCTCTATATTCATCTGACTTAGCTCTGCTTGTATTGGATCTGGTTTCATTTTCAACCTGTCTAGCTCCGCATTGCCATGTCTTAGATGTTTTAGATCCATTTCCAATCAATTTAGTTTCTCCTGATGATTTGATTACATCTTCACCTGATCGAAGTTCACTTTTGCTCGGGTTACCTCCAGAATCTCTGTATTCATCTGGCTTATCTCTGCTTACCTTGGATTTAGTTTTATGCTCACCCGGTCTAGCTCGGTACTGCCCTGTCTTTAATCCATTTCCAATCGGTTTAGTTTCTTCTGATGATTTGATTATATCTTCACCAGATCGAAGTTCACTTTTGCTCGGCTTACCTCTAGAATCATCTGGCTTATTACTGTTTACATTAGATCTAGTTTCTTGTTCACCCTGTCTAGCTCCGTATTGCCCTGTCTTAGATCCATTTCCAATTTGTTTAGTTTCTTCTGATGATTTGATTATATCTTCACTAGATCGAAGTTCATTTTTATTCGGATTACCGCCAGAATCATTTGGCCAAGCTCTATATTCACCTGGCTTATCATTGGTAACATTGGATCTAGTTTCATGTTCAACCGGTCTAGATCCGTATTGCCCTGTTTTATATCCATTTCCAATCGGTTTAGTTTCTTCTTCACCCGATTTTGTCCCATATTGACGTGGTTTAGCTCCATGTTTACCTGGCTTAGCACTATTTACACTCGATCTTGTTTCGTTATCGCCCACAGGTTCACTTGGCTGTACTCCACTTTGACTCAGCCTAGTTCCATGTTCACCTAATCTAGCTCGATTCTCACCAGGTCTAGCTTCATTTGAAAGCAACTTAGTCGGTCTAGTCATATTTGGTTTAATATCATATCGAGCTTCTAGACTACCATGTCTATTTCCACTTATATCCGACATTCTTTCATTATCAGTTGTTCTTGTGATATTTGCACTAGGTCTTGTTACGTATTCTCCAGGATTAGTACCATTTTCAACTGTTTTAGACGTATTTTCAACTGGTCTAGCGCCGTTATCAGCAAGTTTAGCACCATTTTTACTCAATCTAGGTACGTTCTTACTTAATGCATTTTCCCCTAACCTAGCTTCATAATCAACCGATCTATCCCCATTTTTACTTAGTTTGGGTCGATTTTCATTCGACCTAGCACCAAGTTCACCCGAATTAATTTCAGTTTCAATCAATCTAGATGTATAGTCATTCAAGTTAGTTTCACATTCATCAGATCTTCTTGTATTTTCACCCACTTTAGCTCCAGATTCATCTGATCTAGCTCGGTTTTCACTTAATTTAGGTATTTGATCAGCATTTGCTCTGTATTCATTCGGTTTATCTGTAGCATATTCATTCATTGCAGGTCCGATTCTGTTTGATCTGGGTCCATAATCAGTTGCTGCATCCGTTTTTGCCGATGCCTGCAAAATGAATAATTGTACTTTAACTTTAATTTTGTTTCGTTTTTTGTTTCAGTCAGCATATCTAACGGGGCCCCCGTTAGAGGACCAAAGCCTACCGGGGACGCGGGACTGTCTCATCAGGTAACTGCGACCCTGGAACGTAAAAGGCTATTGAAGGATTACCGTGAATTTTAGTCAGTACAAGTCCGGCAGTCCGTCTCGTTCCCCCATGGATGGGCGGACTTATTTGATGATTTTACCTAACCTCAGCAGTGGATGCCAAAGATGATCATGAAATATTTATGAGTATAAAGTGTAATAAAGTAAAAAATACAGGGCTCATGTAGTGTCCCGCCGATGGCCTTAACTCTGTCTGTTGTCCAGTAGCTGGCATCAAAGTGTCTTGAGTAAATGAATCTGGAACGGATTTTGAACTTTTTAGGGTTCCGTATACAAAGCGTTAAACGTGACTCTATTATTAAGACTAAGCTGTCCGTCTGTGCCGCTATAACAACAAATACTAAAAACAGAATAAAATAAATATTTAAGGGGATATAATACATCTCACATATAACAGAGTGATTCTTTTACTCATTTTTGCTCGAAATTGATAACAGCAAAGATAGACGCTTGAAATATTCACAGAATTATAGTTAGAGTCACTTTAAAAATAAATAATGACACGCTCTTCTTGGTTTAAACCAACAAAATGTGAATTAACAATAATTGATTCAGATACCGTCTTTATCAGGGCATTCGCAACATGCTTGTGGATCACAACACCCTAAAAAGTAGGAAAATAATATAAATTAATTGGCTATAAATCTGCAAATAGAGCAGTGGTGGCCCAGTGGTATCGGCCTCGACTTACGAGTTGTAGGTCGTGGGTTCGAACCCCGTCAGGCGCATTACTTTGTGTAATTTACAGCATTTAAAATAGCATGCTATTATACGCTGCCCGCCGCGCCATCTGTTTGCTGCGATTGCGATTTATGAGATGCGACGCGCGACGGACATAGACAGAACGAGTGTGCGATTTATAGCAATTTAGCAAATAGCAACAAGTAAGAGCCACGATAACATTTGTTATATGATATGTATAAAAAGCACGGTGCTATATTTTTTCACTCGTAGCGAAGAAATCCCTATTGTATTACGTACATTAATAAAAAAAACTTACATTCTTTTTCGGGACACAAGCAACATGGATCGTCGGGTACGCATTCTGCAAAGTAAAGCATTTTGAGTTGGTTTCAGCCGGTCCGCTGGCCCTGTCCCGTCAACGGGCTAGATGGGATAAGTAGTGTCATTGAGCCCGCTGGTGTTGGCATCGGCAGGAATGACTGTGTAAATGCGGGTGTGATTGCGTGCTACTTTTAAAATAACAGTGTTTACCTTTAACTTTCCTTCTTGCTTGTCGTTTTTCCCAGGACCTGAAAATATTCATAATTTCGATAATAATTTACTACGGTAGTCATATTGAGTTTATATTTAAATTCAATGCTGACACAAACTAGCTGGACATTTGCTCATAAAATATGCAGTAGGACTATTGGTATCGAGAATATTAGCGTTTTATTGTACAAAATAACCTAATTCAGTCGCTTCAAAACTAAAATGGCTGCCATTCGCGGGGTATTAAAGCATATTAGATATTATTATTATTTGCAATAGTGCTTGTATGATCATAATATGATGTATGAATGTTGATGAGACGAAAGGAGTTTGTAAAGATTGCAGCTGGTGGTGGCGCTCTATAGTTTCTGCTTACCCCAATGGGAAGAAGGCGTGGGTTTGTACCTATATGTTGTATGTGGAAAGATATTAGGGTTTGTATTTATTATCCCCTAAAAGTATCAGTAACCGGTAAGCAGCGCAAGAGTGCTTACCTCGAAGCTTTCATCAGATACTGCTGGTAGCCAGCATCAATGAATGTGTCGGGCTCTGCGACAGCCACATACGCCTGGCCATCTCTGAGACCCAGTGGCCCTTCCACCAGCTGCCCATCGATGGTGAACAGCTGTAAGGGACGTCTGCAAGTATTCCGTGAATATTTATGGAAATCAACGACCAATTAAACGCTTTTTGATAGGAAGCACATGCAGACTTGAGAACATTACCATATTATAAATCGGACTGTTACTTCCCCAAAGCTAAGTCAAAGGCGTCCCTCTATGAGTGAAAGTCAGCTACTTGGGTGCTCCAATATCACTGAATTTGCTTTTATTAACTTTTGTTTCGTGTCTGATTATTGTATAGTAAAAGAAAAGTTGATCGGAAAATTCGAGACATTCTTTTGCGCTGTCAGCAATCTAACAGGGACCCCCGAAGAGGGCCAAAGCCTGCCGGGGTCGCAAGACAGTTGCGTGACCCTGGAACGTAGAGGGCTATTGAAGGATCTTAGTCAGTACGAGTCTGACAGTCCGTCTTGTCCCGCCCTGGGCGGGAGAGGAATCACTTGATGATTTTACCACGATTAAAAAAATGATTACTTACTGTTGTCCATAATGTGACTGTGCCAGTTGGTGGAGTGTGTCCTCCCATAAGTTAAGCTTGCTAGCTCTTAGATGGTACTTCCTCGGCGGTGAGAACTGCTGACCGTTCGAGAATATGAATACCTCGATCGACCAATCTTTCTCGTCATTAGGCACTTTAGCATCGTCTTCGTTCATGTTTATTCGCTACACGAGGTATTTCATCCTTTTAAAGATTTTATTCTATCTTAAAAAATCAGGAGCCATAGATAGGTGGTTAGATAACCAAAGCAGTATCTAAATCTTTATTTGTATCACTGTTTTTTTTTGTAAACACACTGATGAATGAATTTCAAAGACAATTTTCCTGTCAATAGATCCTTTTGTTTTAACAATATGAAAAATATTCCAAGCACATAATCATTTAATATAAAACGTTTTCCTTAGTTTTCTTTAGTGAAAATTTAGTAAAAATTCATAATAATATTTTCGAAAAATACCGCGACATTAGACATATTTCAGATTTGTTTTTTTTTCTGAAATGGCCATCTGATCCTTTGTGCCATATTTCAGATTTGACATAAAACTGGGGGTTGCCATAATAATTTAGTCAAATGTTTACAATATTCATTACCTGATATTTTGAAACAACCGTTTATTGCCCGTGGAACTACCAAGCGGTTTAATATTACCACGGGATTTTTTACCCATGTTACTACTCGTCTACTTTGACGGGGTCGCGGGTCTGTTTAAACTGATACCCTGACCCTGGAACGAAAAGGGCAATTGAAGAAACACGGTACAGTTTAGTCAATACGAGGCTGAGTCCCTTCCACTCCTACAGGGGCGAGGGGAAGGGACCATTTGATGTTTAAAAAAAAACTGGATCGCTTGGTAGTACCACGAGTTATATTTTTTACCCGTTTACAACTGGACACGAGCAATAAAAAGAAACAACTTGCCATTAGAAGCAAAATGCAAAGTGCAATCAAAACAACTATGTTAGTTATGGTTTCTATTATGTCTTACAGCCGCACAGGTCGATCTTCCGGGTGAAGTCACGCTTGCCGAGTTTGGTCTGTGGATGGGTGACAACAATGTCTTTGTCTATGTCATTACATCAAATTGCATTAAAAAAATCTGTACCTACCTACCTCGAATTTTCCGCAAGTCATGAGTGGCGCGGGCTCTACCTATAAAACCATTTAATGCCATCGTAACAGAATGCAGACGCCCTCTTGTCCATAGAGGGTTGGGTTTCCCTGTCTCCTGAGACTGGGGTCTTCATAAGTGATTACATTATCTGTTGTTTTGATGTAATTGATCGTGACTTTAACACAGAAGAATAAAGGAGTTTATTGCATAATTGGTAATCTATTTAATCCATTAGGTAGGCAGTCAGAGCATTGAAAAAAAAAAGAACACTTTTTTTTTTAAATCAATGAAGATTGACAAAAATAAAAACTTCGAAATTCGGGAGTGGGGGTTTGTGACGTCATAACGGCTGTAAAATTAAGCCTCCTGCAGACACACGCGATTAATCGCGCGGGGCGTCATGTCGCGGTCCATTCGCAGTACATTTAGAGTGGAAATTAGGTTGGCTCGTTGTCGCAGCGCGATTAATCGCGTGTGTCTGCAGGAGGCTTTATACCGACCGAGTGACGTTTTGTGATTTTTAAAAGCGTTGTATCTTCTTCAATTTTGGTTTACGTAACAAACGAAAATATACGGTGTCAAATATTTTTTTAATAATCTGCCTTTCGGACATTTTTTTTAAACTACGGCATTTCCCGTTAGTTACCAAACTTTTTCAGCTCGCGGCGCACATACGGGTTTAGAATTTTTTTGCGACACCCTAGCTAGTTGATACCAGGTGAGAATAATAAAAACAATACCTGGTTCAGAACTCCACGAAATCAGAGCACGTGAATCTGGGTTTGCTGCTGCAAAACAGATCAATGAGACTACCCTCTCTCTGGTCGATATTTTACACATATAAAATCTTGATTCCATGCAATATCAATCCGGAGAATGGTCGACACTCGCGTCTCACGACGCGACGCCCCTCTGTACTCTCTACGACGCACCAGGGCGTCGCGACGCACAGTTTGGGAACCCCTGGTCTAGAGTATTCTAATTTTAAAACTACACCGACCTATCCCGCCTGATTTAGTTGAACGTTACTCCACTACACACACCTGGGGTCAACGGTCGCCACTCCCCGCAAGGGGTCGGTGGTAGCACTTGACATTTCATTAACGTAGTAGCTCGTAGAAATAGTATTATTTTACGTTTCCCTCCGTTTTCTGAACGTAAAACTTGTCTTTACATAGTTAAATATTGCGAAGAGCTTTGCGAGTTGTCTTTGATTAAGAACTTTAGCGCTACCGTAGACTGTAAGAAATTTCTATCGTATAAATTCTGATGCTCACCGGAATCACTCCCTGCATAAATTATGTATTAGATATCGAGCAGTGAGTAAAGAAAAATTCTGACGGATCGTCCACTTCTAATGCTCGCTGCACGGCATTGGGCGTTTTTCCATTAGCCGGCACGGCACCGGAGGCAAAAATGTATGAAATTGTATTGCTCGCTTTTGCCCTTACCGGCCACCGGCACCGGCTCGGTGTTCATACATTTTTGCTTCCTTGCACCGGCAGTACGCCGACGCCGGTGCCGGTGCCGGTGCCGTGCCGGCTAATGGAAAACGGCCATTCAGTGCATACATTTTCAAAATTTCTGATGTTATGCGTCAACGGGGTGCATCTCGCGAACATCAAATTTTTTTTAACAGAAAGTTCTCATAGTAGGTATGCGGCCGCGCTAAGGGTGCAGTGCTTTGACAGACATGCTTTCATTCTTTCTTTCAAGAGCCCTGACTTGTAAAGTTTGTAGATTTGTGCCCTTGTCACTAAAACTGCTTAAGTAAGTTTATTTAAGGAAGTTGATATAAGCATATTTAATGGATTTTTTGGGATTCGTTAAGAATTTGATGTTTGTGGATGCAGCTACTGTTACTTTTAACAAAGGCTAATGAAAACAATTCCTCGGTTGACTCTTTTCCAATTATGTGAGGGAAACAAATGTCAAACCTCTGTAATAGCGAAGCCTTAACATTGCCATAGGGCAAATCGTGCTGGTGACTCAATAGGTTGCCTATGATCAAGGTAGGGTGAGTGCTAAATGATTCATATTTATAAGTTGTCGTTTACTAATATTGATCCGGATAAATGGATATTCAGGCCTTTGGTTGTACTTACATCAAGTTGATTATAAACTGGTAGTAGATATTACATCATGTTTTTTTAGTGATAGGCTCTGGTGTGACCACTAACTTGCTAGATGGTAAGCGAAGATGTCGACTGTGAAGCACACTTGCCTAGAAGGAACCTATTCACTCTTGATTTAAAGAAGGCTGTAGCTGTCAGGTAATACAGATTCGGCCAGGAATTCCACTCCTTAAGGGTGGGTTCATATCTGACGGAACACCCGTCGCGTATTGTCAATCGCGGAGCGCCAGCAATACGCGACTGATGTTCCGTCAGATATGAACCCAGTTGAACCCACCCTAACTGTAAGTATTGGCAAAACGTTTTTTTATGTTTCTAAATTCTTGGTTGGCGGTTTTCAAGTAATGGTGAAAATGAAAAAATGGTCCAATGGCTGTTTTCCCAATGAATTTGTGGGCGACGTAGAAAGTCTTTTCTTTATAAATTACTGTAAATTACTTGACTAGTTGTTATGTTGATTTGGGGCGGATTGAATTCCCAGTCGCAAATGAACATCCAAACGATGAAATGTTCATCTTCTAACCAAAATTGTGAGAAAATGAAATCTTGTTCGAAATCGAATGCTTCTAGATCTAGCTGTTGCAACTGTGATTGACTGTCACTAACTTTGACCTCCATTTGAGAATCTCCTTCATTTTTCAAAAAAAAAACATGAATCTTCTTTCTGGCCATAGGGTTTGTTTATCATTATAAAACAAAAAAATAGCAAATCATATAAAAAGGTGAAATGTTTTGACATCATGGCATTATGGCATCATGACATCTCACGTTTTTGTGACGTAACGTAAAATGTTCATCTTTCGAACACTAGAGGCGCTTTTTCAATATTTCTTGCAATTAGTAGTAGTAAATACTTCAAGTAAGCTGTAAATAAAACACAGAAATTTTGTGATAAAGATAATGGACTTTTTTTCAATACTGCAGGTTGGTACCGAGTTATTCTATTAACTGTGTGTGCGCATTTAGTTTCGTGTCACTCTCGCGCGCTCATTTGCATTCGGTTTCACTTTCCTCTCGCCATATTAGTTATGGCGGAGTCATCCGTAGCAATATTAGAGTACCTTGTTTTTAGAAATCTGGTCATTCACCGCGACGCGTCCATGGATGTATTATTACAAAGAATAATAGAACCATAATATGCTCACATATGTTTTAATAATACTCAGCGAGCTATGGAGAGGGCGATGCTCGGTGTTTCTCTACGTGATCGAATCCGAAATGAGGAGATCCGTAGACGAACTAAAGTCACCGATATAGCCCATCGGATTAGCAAGCTGAAGTGGCAATGGGCATGCCATATTGCTCGCAGAGCAGATGGCCGATGGGGTTGAAAAGTGCTAGAGTGGAGACCGCGGACTAGCAAGCGCAGCGTAGGACGTCCACCAACGAGATGGACATACGACCTTATAAAGGTCGCCGGAAGACGCTGGATGCAAGTCGCTTCCAACCGGTATATGTAGAGATCTAAAGGGGAGGCCTATGTTCAGCAGTGGACGTCCTATGGCTGAGATGATGATGATGATCATGATATGTTTTAAAAGTTGGGTTTATTTATAATCAGTAGAGGACATAAACGCTATTTTTCTATAAAATTATAGAAAAATAAGAATAGGATTACGATTTATTAGGCCTTATTTTATATCTAACCAGCATTTTGTGGCGGTTTTACCATCATGTAGATCAGAAATTATTATCCCACGGGAATCTTTTCAGGACAGTGTCCCGACCAGTGTTGCCAGTGGCAGATAGTCAAATATAGCATGAGACAGCTCAAAAAGTAGGTAACATTTTCACGAGAAAAGTAACATTACCGTATTAAGTGGAAAACGACACAATACTTTAATATGGCACTTTATTACACAAACATTAAAATAAGTTTCCTTCCTGTCCCATTTCTTAAACTTCGAAAAAATCGTAATAATGGTTAATCGAATAATCGACTGAAGAAAAAACCATACAATCAATGACGTGTGTTTAGGTAATATCCCAACCAATTTAGTACTGCTGCTTAAATTCTGCAACTAACTTTGTCATCGTTTTTCATATTAATTATATGAAAAAACGTCATCATAAAAACTATGGTTAGGAACTTAGGAAGGTAGCTAATTTGAACTGGTAGAATCTCCCCGCGCGCTCTCTCTCTCACTTACTCGTACGTACAGTCAAGCTCATAATCAAAGCAAAAACATTCTTGGATGCGATGCGTTTCATTTCATGATTTTTTTGTCTGCCTTAAAGTAACACAAAAGTAACATATTGAGTCGTGTAACATGGAGGTAACATGAGAGGGTCAAAAGTAACGTAAAATGTTACAAAAGTAACATTCTGGCAACGCTGGTCCTGACCTAACCATTATCCGTGTGAGAAAGAAAACTGACCTTAATTTTATATTCGTAGTACTCAACTACTCTTGAATGTTAGTGAGAGACTTACTTGATTACAATTACGAACGGATATTATTCAATCATTTTAATCTTAGCAGCAGTGCCAGCAGCCGCATATAACAAAATACACCATTTGCAGTCAAAATTACTTTTCTTTCACGAGCTCTATTTACAGATTGACCATGCAATTACCATTATAGATATTATAGATTTGCTGTTCCAAGGGGGATTTCGGAAAACTTTGAAAATACTTATGGATGGTACGAGGAATGATACATAAATAATGACATTTCTCATGAGGGTTGGCGTCATGGAGAAATGATATGAAGTCTAGGTTGCCGTGACGTCTGTCTGGAAGATGAAAACTTTCTAGGAGCGAAGAACAAGACAAGAAGACTTATTATCATTTAAATAAATAGACGTGGCAGACAGTTTTAAAGTTTTTATTTTAATAAAAATCTCTTAACATACCCAAGAACAGAAGTATTTTTTTACACACACAAAAACTATTATCTCGACTCAGCAAAGATGGAGGCAGAGTGCCACAGACTATTACATCATAACCTTTTTTTTTTAATTTCTTATGTTGCCATTAACACCGTCCCTCAAAATAAGAAATTAAATGACATAAATGTCCAACATTTAAAAAAAAAAACTCAAAAATATAACTTGCACCCTTTACAATTTTACATACAAAATTTTAACTTATACCCTTTTACATGTTGCATTTACAAAATTATAAAATTTTGAGTTATACAGTTTTACATTTAACTTTTACAAAATAATGAAATTGTTACACTTCTATGCATTTACTCTATTTAAATACTGTCCTTGAAATTTTATATTTAACTTATACAATCAAAAAAACTTTCTATTTATATTAATTTTAAATATCCCCTTAGTTTAACAAATGCAGGGCCTGACAAAGGTTTGGTTAGCAAATCAGCTACTTGTTTTGATGTTTCAATATAATTTAATTTTATTATGCCTTCTACAATTTTTTCACGAATAAAATGGTGCTTAATATCAATGTGCTTCATTCGTTTATGCAAAACTGGATTTTTAGCAACTTTAATTGAACTTTGGTTATCCTCATACATTAATACATATTCAACATTAATAGAAAAATCACTTAATAATTGTTTAAGCCAACAAGCTTCTGCTGTAGCCATACTAAGGGCCATGTACTCGGCTTCTGTCGAGGACAAAGCTACAGAGGGTTGCTTTCTAGTACACCATGAAACAGGAGAACCAAATATTTCAAAAACATACCCAGCTGTTGACCTTCTGTCAACCAAATCACCTCCCCAGTCAGAATCTACATAACCAACAATGATAGCATCATTATTGTTTCTTTCAAATACTAAACTTAAGTCAATTGTTCCTTTAATGTATCTAAGAACTCTTTTTAACATATTCCACAACTCTTCACTAGCGCATTTTTGAAAACGACTTAATATTGAAACACTTGCGCACAAATCAGGTCTACTGCCTAATACTGCATACAACAAACAACCTATTAATTTTCTACATCTTGTTTCTAATTCTTGAGATTCAGAATTTTCCCTTTTAAGGCTATCAGTTTTGAATTTTGAATCCATGGGTGTAGCAACTCTTTTACAATCTGCCATGTTATATTTTTGTAAAACCTGTTTAAGGAAAGCTTTCTGATTAATTTTTAAGATACCATTAATAACATCCTGTTCGATAGATATACCCAAAAAATATTTTGCTAAACCCAAGTCTTTCATACAAAAATTTCTCTTTAAAAAATCTTTAGTTTTGTTTACACATTCAATATCCGTCCCTGCAAGTAATAAATCATCAACATACAGTAATAAATAAACAATCTGTCCATCATACTGTTTTACATAGAGACCATAATCAGTTTTACATTGTTTGAAAGCTTCGGATAACATAACTGAGTTAAATTTATCATTCCAGTTTTTGGGTGAACTTTTTAGACCATATAATGACTTTTTAAGTTTACATACCACACTGTTATCAGAATACCCCTCTGGTAATGACAAATATATCTCATCTTTAATATCACCATGAAGAAAAGCACTTTTAACATCCATTTGATGTACTGACATACCCTTTTGATTACAAATTGCCAATAGAGTGCGAACCGTTGGAAGCTTAGCAACTGGTGCAAATAAATCATCATCAATAAAATCTGTTTGTTGAAAGCCTCTAGCTACGAGCCTAGCTTTGTAACTAGTAATATTACCTTGATCATCAAGTTTTCTTTTAAATACCCATTTGCTTTCAATAACTTTACTATTTACTGGTTTTGGTACTAATTCCCATGTGTTATTTTCAATTAAACTATTTATTTCTTCTTTCATTGCATTTTCCCAATTTGCTTTTTCAGTACTTTTCATGGCTTCTTCATATGTTTTAGGATTATCTTCTATAAAACTTAACAGACATGTATAATCTGTACTATAATCCTTATGCCAATCTGGCTTCCTAATCTGGTTTCTTGGTCTTAAGCTTCTTGTTTGTTCTACCTGACTAACCCGACTTTGAACTTCCGTATTTGTATCATAAAACTCTCCTTCAGATTCATTACTCGACTCATCAATACTTGAACTATCATTAAAATTATGACCCAATGTTTCGTTATTACTTTCTATCCCTTCTATCTGACTACTTATTGTACTATCCCTACTATTTTCATCCTGTATAATATTGTCAATATCATTATTTTCTTCCAATGAGTTTTCAGTATTTACATTATTTTCTTCGAGTGTAATGTCAAAATTTTCTGTAATTTCCCTATTAGGTATTTTATCTTCAAAATTGCTATCCTTTATAAAAATTACATCTCTTTTAATCTCTACTATATTTTCCTCTTTATAATAGATTCTATAACCCTTAGTCAATTCCCCATAACCGACAAAGTATCCTTTCTTTCCTTTTGAATCCAATTTTCTTCTTTTCTCTTTAGGCACATGACTAAATACTGGATTTCCAAATTTATGTAAGGTATGTATATCAAAATTCCTACCTGACCAACATTCATAAGGAGTTTTATTAGTATTTTTATTTTTAACGTAAGTTCTGTTTAATGTATACACAGCTGTGTTAACCGCTTCAGCCCACAGCGTTTTATCTAAATTAGATTGAATTAACATAGTCCTAGCAGCTTCTATTATTGTTCTCATTTCTCTTTCTACCTTACCATTTTGTTCTGGTGTATAGACAACCGTAGTTTGATGTTGTATTCCTTTATTATTTAAAAAAGACTCTAATGTTTTATTTAAAAATTCTGTCCCATTATCTGTCCTTAAAATCTTTACTTTATTATTTGTTTCAACTTCAGCATAATTAATGAACTGTTTTACTTTACTTGGCACTTCAGATTTATGTTTTAAAAAGTAAACTTTTCTATATTTTGAAAAATCATCTTTGGTTACTAAAATGTACCTTGAACCACCAACCGATAGAACTTCCATTGGTCCACAAACATCAGCATGTAATATTTCACAACACATACTTGTTTTATTTAAACTCTGAGGAAAAGGCAAGCGGTGACATTTTCCTTCAATACATGCTATACACAAATCATCAGAATCAATGAATTTTACGTTATTATTTTTTAACACTGATCGACAATAATCAAAGTTTTGGTGTGCCAATTTTTCATGCCAATCCTTAAGAGTATTATTATTAACCTGTGTAGTTAAATTTACCTTAGGTGAAGAATCAAAAATAAACTGCATTACATAAAACTTATCCACACTTTTACCAACAGAACATACTATGTTATTTTTAATTAACTCACATTTTTTATCTTTAATTTGAAACATATAACCATTATTTACAGCTTTTGTAACAGAGAATAAATTTACCTTCAATTCAGGAACATATAATACATCATTTAGTGACGTTTCCACATACTCGTTACCGTTATAGGCCTTGAGAATTATTTGTCCTATTCCTTGTACTTTTAGTTTTCTCCCGTCTCCAACTATGACATATCTTTCACCTGATATCCCTGAAAAGCTGAAAAAATAATTTTTATTAGGGGTCATGTGGTCACTTGCACCACTATCCACTATCCATTCTTCTGCGCCATTGTTGTTACCAATAAATGCACTTGAAACGAAGGCGTTCGCTTTTGAGCTGTCCCCTTTACTATCTTGTGAGCTATTTCCTTTATTATCCTTTGAAACATGTCCTTTATTTTCTTTTGAACCTTGTCTTTTATTCTCCTTTGAACTGTTTCCTTTTTCTTTATTTTTCTTAAAATAGCACTGCTCTACTGTATGTCCCATTTTCTTACAATATGAACATGTCATGTTTGATCTGCATACATTTTTCTTATGGCCACTCTTCCCACATTTGAAACATTTTATGTTTTGCACAGTTAAGGCGACGGGCTCCTCATTTCCTTGCATGCGCTTTTCTTCTATAAGCAACCTTGCCTGCAAGTCATTCAATGTTTGTGATGTTTGAGGAACACTTTCCCACGCTGACACGAAGTGTCTATATTGAGGTGGTAATGTCATGAGCACCTTGGTGATGATCATTTTGTCAGAAACTGTTTCGCCTAACTGCTTCAATTGATTTGCCATGTGTTCTATTTTGCTAAATAAGTTTGCCACACCTCCTTCTTCATATTTATATCTCATGAATCTTTCATGCAGTAGATGAACGCTCGTTGAGCTTTTAAGTTCGTAAATACTTGACAATTTAGTCCACATTTCTGCCGAAGTACTACAAGTTAGCAGATGTTGCATGACTTTTTCTGTAACTCTCGACACGATGTGTGTTTGGGCTTTGGCATCTAAATTCTCCCATTCCTTTGGTTTTAAACTTGCATCATTTTCTTTTAATGTACCATTGACGACACCGAAGAGACCTTGCCCGTTTAATAAAATCTTCGTTTGGAATTTCCACAAAGACCAATTCTCGCTGCCTGTAAGTTTCACTACTGTGATTCCGGCGGCGGCGTTTACCCCAGAAGCAGAATCCATGATGGTTTCGACTTTTCGAGTCGTTCCGAGTTTTATTCTGACCTGTCTGCATCCACGTTAATCTTTATTAATAGGTGAGTCTGGGCCCATAACCTATTATCATTTAAATAAATAGACGTGGCAGACAGTTTTAAAGTTTTTATTTTAATAAAAATCTCTTAACATACCCAAGAACAGAAGTATTTTTTTACACACACAAAAACTATTATCTCGACTCAGCAAAGATGGAGGCAGAGTGCCACAGACTATTACATCATAACCTTTTTTTTTTAATTTCTTATGTTGCCATTAACAAGACTGTTGCCGTCCACTGCTGAACGTACGCCTCCCCCAAAGAGCGCCAACATACCATGAACATTATCTGTCAAGTTTTTAAAACAGGCTTTTAAGACCCTTGCAACTTGCTGGGGTTGCGGGACTGTCTTTAAAGAGCAATGCGGCTCTGGAAAGCAAAGGCTAATGAAGGAATACGGTCGTTTTTAGTTAATAGGTGCGTCCACACAGAGCGCGCATCCTCGTGAGCCATTTGCTGCGCGAGGAAACTGACAAGCGAGGCTGCTCACTCTGTATGTACGCGTCTATTGTTTTTCGACCGAGGCACGAAACAATACGCGAGCAAAACAAAAGCCGACACTGGATGGCTCGGGCTCTCGGTCGCTCGACCGCGGCAGCGCTGTCACTTGCCTCGCCCGAGACACGTCCACACCAACCGAGCTGCTTCGCGCTGAAAATGCCTGCATGGCGAGGCTGCGCGCTCTGTGTGGACGCACCTAATCAAGTCTGGGCAGTCTGTTCCGCTCCACCAAAGGCGAGAGGACGCCTTCAATAAGTATTGTTTAAAGCCTACGAACTGTGATGTTAGCACTGAGTACGTTGGTAAGGCTGCGGTTCGACTGAGGTGGAGCGGAGCGGTGCGGAGCAGAGCTGAGCTGTGAAAAGAGGTAGGTGATTCCACTGAAGCGGAGCGGTTGAGCGGAGCGGAGCTGGGTAGAGCGGAGCTGCTTTGCCTATCCTATTGCTAACTAAAATGAATGATGTACGTGCGTGAGTGAGCCGCCCCACTCCGCACTGCCCCGTCCCTCGGCGATAGCCTAATCTAGCCTGTTTTCCCGATATTTAGAAAAATCCTCTTCTCTCCGCTAATGCTGTTTCTTTTGAAGCGGAGTTAAGAAGAGATGTGGATTTTAAGCCATGTGATTGGTGAATCACGGCACAGCTCGTCTCCGCCTTGCTCCGCTCTGTCTTAGTGGAACCGCAGCCTTAGGAGAGCGTATAATAGAAATGTGTTGTCTTTGTCAAATGGCCCTCTGCCCACATATGCTCCCACTCTGGCTCTTCTTGGCATAATCAAGTGTTATTTTATTCCTCCTCGGCTGTGTCTTACGCGTCCTTATTCGGTGGTAATGTGTTCAAAAATAGTGTCATCTCTATATTGTTGAGATGACACTATTTTATTAGATTTTATCAATTTTAAAGATTGATAAAATCTTTAAAAGTTGGCTTGCTATTTCATAAACTAGAATTTAAAGTAGCCTGGCCGTCAAGTGTGTTTTCATATCGTCCAATGCTTGCAATTTTCAAGACATTGTTTGTCGTCATCTCCATCCCATGATGAGGCTTTATCGAGTTCAATATTTTGAAGAATCTGAAATTTTTTTGTGATGGGTAGACCTTTCTATCTTTGTACCAAATATCATCAAAATCGGTTCAACAGTATGGGTAACAAACCAAGATTTGCTTTTATATTAAATTTTGTTGGGACGAGAATAATTATTGTCTACCATGATGATTTTGTTTTGTTACGAAACATCTCCACTTCCAAGTTCTACGGTGTCATCTGTGGCAACGCAGGGAGGTCTCCTTTATTTGGTTGTAAAATACATTATGAGTCCTCCCAGCCCTGGTGCAGCGGTAGGGACTGTCAGAATTGTGACTAAAAGTCCTCCTTATTCCTTCACACATCTTCTATGGACACATCTTCTAAGGCCGCAGTATCCTGCTTAGACCGTCTCGCAAGCAGAGGTTACTCTTTTTTATCGTTGCAAAACGATCAAATGAGTCTTCCCATCCAGGGCAGGACGGGAGGGACTGTCAGACTTGTACTGACTAAAATCAACGGTGATCCTTCAATAGCCTTTTACGTTCGAACTTCTAAGTAACAAGTTATTGTCAAACTACAATAATATTTCCGGAAACAAAATATAAGTGAAGCAATCCGGAATTAATTTCACTAGGTATGTAGTTCATCTCATGAGCGTATCATATTTGCGTTACAAATAGCGTTCTAGCGTGCTTTTTAATTACAAATAGCTGCCGAAATCAGCCAAGTATATAGCACGTTACACAGACTTATATAACAAGTAGTGGTAACATTGAGTTAATCTTATTAAGCACCGTATCGAATGACCGCTGTACTTGGAACCGTGATGTTTCGATAAATTCTCGTTATAATTTTGTTCGTTTGTGTACCGATTTGTAATAAATTGAGCTCATTGAAGTTCGCTCTGTAATGTGATGCGTAATTAAAATATTTCGAATAATGGTCTTAATTGAACTTCACAGCAAATCTCGAAATGATACCGGCACGAGTAACCTGACATCGTTGAATCGTGTTTTGACACAGGAATAAACTAAAATCAGTGGCCGGCAACCTTTTATTAAGTAAGGGACAGCAAATGGTAAAACCAGGTTATGGCAGGACACAAGTTTTTTCAAAAACGAAAAGGAATTTTAATTGATATTTATGAGTATAAATAAGGTTGTCTCCTCATTTATAAATTAAACCTTCCGTTTATACAACCTCTTCACCGACCGCATAGAATTTTAAGATTTCTTATCAACCATGTTTAAAATGTAGAAAAATAAAACTTTACTCCAATCGTCTACAGGTTGTGCCATACTCAGATAAAAAAATCTCGAATTGTAAGTAGGTATACAAATAAATATGACTGTTCTCAGAAGAGTAGAGATAGAATTGATCACTCTATACGCGTGATGTTGTCCCAACTGATTAACCAATTGTTGGACCATCTTCTAAACCATTGGGAACAGTTCACCAGCCAGTAAAACCAGCGCTGTGACTTTTTTTTTCTAAAGGTGTTCGTGTTCTGTCCTGTGTGAGTCCAATAAAACTTTTCTTTCTTTCTTTCAGTTTAGAACTGGTGTGCTTATTCTAAGCGTAGTTATTACACAGGTTGTAAAGTTTGATTGTTAAAATCTCCAACCACAACGGTCCTATTAAAGATTGTCGGGGTCCGAAAGTCGTTACAGAAAACTTGCCATAACGAAGAACCTCACAAAACTCAAACAAAAGCTTAGTTGAAGTATGTAAAACTTTTAATTATACCAGTCCAAGTAAATTGGACTAAAGGGTGTTCTAAACTGAGATGATACAAATAAACGAGACAACGCCGAAACCAGTGGCGTAGCGAGACCAAATCTAAGAGGGGGCAAGACGCATCTGAGAGGCCTTTTTCTTTCAGGATGAAAAATGTCACGTGGATTTGTGTTTTTTTTTTAAACCTGTCTGTGTGTGTGTGGAAATAAAAGGTGGTTAAAGGTGAACGCAGACTTAGCCGCACCGCAGTCTCCGCAGTCCCCCCAGTCATCGTTTTCTTACCGCTTCTGCAGCTACTGCGTGCGGTGCGGCTAGGTGTGCGAGGTTGCATAGAACATCATATAAAGTCATTTATATCAAATGTGATTGTCAGCGACATCAGCTTTGTAATTCCTCTTTGACTGTTTCAGTTCGCAGTTAGAAATAAAACGTAACCAAGTCATCTTGCGTCAACATCGTTCAGCGTGGCGGTCTAAGGGGGAGGCCTATGTTCAGCAGTGGACGTCTTCCGGCTGATGATGATGAAGTCATCTTGCCACAAGTGGGCCTCGCTAGAGCAGTGGAAGTGCTAGACCTAAATGTGATCGTCAGCGCCATCAGCTTTGCGAGGCCTCTGCCTCTTCTTTAGTTCTGTTAGTTCTCAGTAAGAAATAGCAGTAGAAGTTAAGTTGTACTGCATTACTGACTGATAACAACCACGCCGGTGTCAAGATTTTTTTTATTTTGGTTCTGGGCCCTAGGCCCCTTCATGTGTGAGGCCGGGGATGAGGCTTCGTTTCGCCCCAGCCTAGCTACGCCACTGGCCGAAACATTGTCTCTTTTATGTTCGTCCAGTGACTTATTATCAAGATGTATCAAAGGATTTCCGACGCCAACAGAAAAACTTGACAGAAACTGTCTGTAAATTCCTCTTGTTCTTTTCAGACGAGCATTTTATGCCTAAATTCGTATCTATTAGTCTGCCTGGATCGTGTAAGACGTCTGGAATCATGATTTAATACTTGAAGAATCATTTTTGCTTTCATCTACATACCTAGATGTTTTTTTTATATTTTAGTCGCATAAACGCCTACCTGCGTTGTCAATTGTAAAGCTGTTTAGCTGGAAGACAAAAATGGAATTTCAAAATAAATATAGTCTATAGGTATAGTGGTATATCTTGCTTTTATTTATTACATTTATTTGTAACGCCTTCCTTCGCTATTCTTTTCTGATTAATGTCGTTGCGAAATTCAAGTCAGTTAAATTCATTCAGAGGGATTTCGTCAAGCTTTACTGACCCCGGGCGCTTTTCTGGTAGTCGCCACTGTCGATTCTGGCTTTTAAGTCAGCAACAAACAGCCCGTGAGAGTATCGTCAGTGAAAGTATTATTACTGTCACGATTAAGATATCAAGCGATCCTATTTCCAAATGTAAATATGTAAATACATATTTCCAGCCTTCCGCGTTATCTAAAACAATGACTTCATTGTTTACAAAAACTAATAAAATTAGTATCGCATTGAATATCCCTTCTGTATATCTTTCCGTTTGTTCTTGGGCAGGCGAGTGCAGTGTCGTCGTTGCTTCGTAGAATGATAAAAAAAAATAAAAAGTAGGGAGTGTGTAAATAAATACAAGGCGCGTGCTATTTGTGGCGCGACGCGCGTGCGCGACGCATCGCCCGACGCGCGACGCCACAGACTCGCTCGTCACAGATAAGACATCACTGGAATTGTGACGCATGCCACACACTCACAAATTACGTGTGCTAAAAATCTATGTTATGTTATAAAAAACTATGATTAGAAATAACATCATATAGATGGCCGAAATAAACTGTTATTTTTTTTGCAATAGTTGTATAAAAAGCTTTGTGCTGTAAAAGCTCTTCTCTGACAACAAATGCTTTAAAGAAGTCGTATAACTTCTCTTCTTCATCAGTATCGTATGAATATCGTATATAATGTCCTGCCTGAATTTGTATAGTCTTTGTGGACTTGTGGTATTGTCCTTGCCATCGCCCTGCAGCTAAACCCCAAATGCATTCCGCCAGATTCCACCCAACACACCTGAGAATTTGTAACATACTCAAATACTAAATTGATCACCAGGTTGACCAATTCTGAACAAACGCTGATCGAGAATTATCCCGCATAAGTTAAATTTTGAAGGTGCTCTTGGATGATCATCTACTACTTCCGGTTTCAAGAAAGCTGTGTAATGTAAACTGAAAACGGCATGCCTAATAATTAGTGTCAGTGAATGAGCAAGGAGGCCGTGGGACGGGAACGGGAACCAGGAGGCGGGGAGGCGGCGGCGGCGGGCGCGAGCCGGAGCGCCGCAGTCCGCGCGCGCTGTCCCCGCCGGCTGCCCGTGTGCCGCGCGCCACGTTCCACGCTCGCGATACTCGCCTTTGTTTATTGTTGGACGCGCGCTCTACAGCTGTTCCCAGTGCTGCACCGCGACTTGCCGCAGTGCTGTTCTTTTCAGTGATTTTGTTTCCTAAGTGCACTTCCTGTGGTGTTTCTGTGAGCTGTGAGTGTAGATGGGTTTAACGGAGCGGCCCTAGAGCTGCCAGTGCGGTGCGTAACGACACCTCTGCCTAGCTCGCAGGCTGAGAGCGGCTCGGTCATGGCGGCCACGGCCCGCCGCGAGATAGACACGGGCGAGGAGGACATAGCTGCCATTGCTAAACAGATTTCAGATCATGCCGAAGCCATATACCAGACTTGGAAGGCGCGTGGCCTCGCGCCCACGGAAATATTATCTTGCAGGCCCACGCCTGGCCTCAAATTGGCAGAGAGTCTGAGGACTAAACCTAGGCCGGAAACTAAACCCGAAATAAAACAGAGACCCGATATTAGACAGGTTCATCGCCCGGACGCGGCGAGGGAACAAAGACCAGACGTCCGAAGAGAACAGAGACCCGACATACGCCGCGAAAGTTTCGAGCCCGAAGGAGAGACCATAGAGGTGATGCTCCCTCCAGACTTGGTGCCGGAGCGGAACGGCACAGCAGGCGCAGGCGCAGGCGCCAGACGGGCTGACCCTGCCGCCATGCGGCTGGAGGTTGCTCGCGAGGAGGAGCGGCTGTTGCGGGCACTGCGTACCGGTGGTGTGGTGGCCGAGCGCACTGCGGAGCGCCCGGACGTGGTACCCCCACTGTCGCTGGTGGACTACGCCAAGAGTAGATACCAGGACAGGCTGGAGACGGGAGCAAGTAGGAAGCCGGCTGCCGGCGCCAGTGGCGAGCGCCGAGCGTCTCTGGGCTCCCATGTCACGGAGGCGCGCTCCAAGTTTGAGGCACGAGCACGGCGCGCGTCCAGCGCCGGCGCCGGTGAGACCGCCTCCGCAGCGGGAGGAGTGACGCCAGTGCGCCCGTTTCTCACACGTGGTTCCGTCGCAGAACGAGTGCTTATGTTTGAACGATGTCCAAGTGAAGCTACACTTGAGCTAGCCAAAAGGAAATCTCCAGCAGCCACCACTTGGCGAGGACCACACGATGTCATCAATAGAGCACAGGTGAGTTAAACTCTTAAATTTGATGTTATCTAAATTATGATCTGTCGACCTTTTCGGTAAACATAATAAAATGGCGAGAGGGCAAGAACCAGTGAACCGAGAACTAAAACCAGGGGTAGGAGCAAAGCAAACAGTAATTATTTTTACTAAAATATCATTGGTGCGCTGCTTGACTTTTGTTGTCGCGTCACAGACGCAGCAGACGCGGCTGAGAGCGCGAGGTTAGCTAGGTGTACGTGCGCAATTTAGCCGGTGATATTTGTGTAGATATCACGATTATTTTGTGATTCAAGTACACAGTGACATCAGCTGCTCTGTTCCATGAATACACTTGTAAAACATGATAAATTGACGATATATTGTTTGGTGCTAACATCTAAACAAAATGTTTGACATGGTTTGCACAAAAAAATGTTTGTTGGTAAGTGTAAATGAAGTAGAATGTAAAACGAGGCACTCGAATAGGATTGTAAACGTTCGACTACGTCCATAATGAGCATCAACAGAAGGTCGCAAACAAATACGGCTCATATCTACCCACTGCTAATTTCGTTGTAAGTTTTATTTGTACAGTTCAAACGGTTGCTTCATACGCCTCCGCAGTTTCAGTAGCTTCTGCTTTATGTTAGGAGATGACAAAATTGAGAATACCACGTGTCGGTTGCATAGATAACGCTGTATCGATTGATGCAATGACAAATCCGGAGAGCTTGTCGAATAGAATGAGTCCAATGAACCAGTCCAGTTCGATGTTATTCAATCATCGAGCGCAGCGTGCGTTCTGATTTACTAGCTGTACGTATGTAAGTGTGTACATTGTACGAGTCGGTTCGTTGCATTTTTGTCAAATTGCCAATTTGTTCGTCGTTGAACAGAGTCCCGCTTGCACGACGCCGTATAACGTGCTCCATAGATAAGCTCAACTTTTAGAACAATATTGTGTGTATCTCAAATGAAAACAGTGTCCACTCATTTTCTGTGTAGGTAATTGAGATTCATCACAGTTGTTTATTATCCTGTAGCTTGTGTCATCGAGGCTAACCGTGTGGCTTTTCTAGGGAATTCTTTATGTATAATAGTGATGCTGAATTAATGCTATTTTTGTAAAGTTACCTACTTTAAACAATACAACTTTTATAGAGATTAGCGCACAGATCTCTACCACTTTTTGAATAATTGGTAAAAATATGTAAAACTCTTTGATGGATAATAACATCAAAGCAAGCAAAACGGACACCCCACAATGATCGTTGATTGTATTTTCCTGAAGAACAAATAAATTGAAAATACTGACGAAACAGGAAAATCCAGAAAGAACTGATTTAATGGTATATATCCTCGATAGAAGCAGGTCAATAAAGAAATGCAATAAAGAGTACGCCGAAAGATTATAATTCCTGAGGTGTTGCCTAAACACGCGTTTTCGTATAACCGTTACGTTTACGCACGTGGAATCATAAACTACGACAAGCAGGATACGAGTTCGAGGTATTCGTGTCACAGAGTAAGGTGCAGCACCCACCACCCAGTACATTTTGTTACTATGTACAGAATTGGGGACATGTTTTATCTTAAAACCATTTTCAGCAAATGTCCTTAGCACGTGTGATTACTATATTTCTAAACGGAAAGAGATTGTTCACCTCGTCAAACTACAACGGCCACAGAAAAAAATAGTGTTCCAAATTTAAATCCGTCGAAACGGCGGGAATGGCTTGGCTGACGCCCAGCAGCGTTAGCCGATTAGAGCCGACCGACATCCGAATGCATCCGAATGATTCCGGACCAGTAGGAATATAGATTCATCAGTATAAATCTCTACAACTCCATCGAATTCGGTTTGTAAACGCTTGTCCCATTGTATCTAGGTTACGAGAATTTCGTGAATAAAAACACAGGAAACCAAAACTGCAGTATCACCTACATAATCATTCGGAAGTAGCCAACAAATTGGGCGGAAGTGATTGTTCACAATCATAGTCGTTGCGTATGACATAGGTGTCGTGCGAGACCGTTCGTGCAGTCGTCAGTAATTGGGACGTCGTATTGTGCAACATGTTGCGAGAATGAGAACAGTTACAAATGTCATGAATCCAGAACAATTGCGTTTTATCTCGCACGTGTCGTGTCTAGCACGTCGATTAATTTACTCCCTGACATTTTCTTTGAAGATTTCGCTACGAACCGACTAAGAATAGTCGAGAATCGATTTCTGAATTAAGTTTCCTATTTACAAAAATCAACAGCTGCTGTACTATACGGACGTATTCGATACTATCTCTCCTCATTATCATTCATGTAAATAATTACCGCAAAACTGCGGCTTTGCCAACTCCGTACGTTACATCCATTTTGAGAAGTCAATGCCTCTTTTAAATAAAAGAGTTGCTCCTTCCGCATACATTTCGTCTTTTCATCAGTTGGCAACTGTCTAGCGAGAGGGTTATAAATAAACATAAAGCGAGTAGGGCCCTATGCGGCGGGTATGGAACAGAAACTGGTCCGGAGCGATAGTATACTAATAAAAGTTGATTTGGAGTAGTTAGGCAAGGCAACGAAGGCGCAGGACTCAAGGCCGATGGTCGCATGTGCTCACGCGATGCTGGGCCGGCGGAAACAGTAATAGTGCGATATGTTCGGACAACTCTAGTAGTGTCGTTAACTTTCTTTATTTATTGCATTCTGACGCACTTGCTTCGTGGCGGATTCAGTTCAGATAGTGATTAAGAAATAACATTCCCATGAGGTTTCGTTAAAATTTTAGGCAAATGTTACAGATTTCAATTTCTGAAGGAAAAATAGATCGATATGAATGGGTAATTACTGACCATAGCGCCTACGATCCCTCAGAATATACTTATTCACCAGAAGTTAACACTGCCAAATATACCGGTGCTAGAAGATGTTTCTAAACGAACGAATTTAAAAACTAACCAAACGAATTTAAAGAGAAAGTGTTGTGTGTAGCGATAATGATCTTAAAGCTGTGATTATGCGGTGATAATATTATGTTAATAAGTATTACGTATAACGTTACCAACATTACCATAAGCATTTTAATCGTTATCTTAGACAGTTACTTTGAAGGTAACATTCTAGTTAGCTGTGTTATGTTATGAATCTCATGGTCTCCTAGGCTCAAAAACATTTATTGGTGTTGCAAATACATTGACTTTTAATTTCATTGCTTTTTTATCAGTTTCATGCTCGAAATGTTGTTAAATATTTATCAATTCTTATCCTGTTTATTAAGTTATTTCTGTAACTGTTGGTTTCTCAAAATAAATATTATTTAACAGTAATGTAACGCATGAAAGAATTTGCGAAATTGTTGGTGCCCATTTAATCGCTAATATTTGCATACTGTTTTATTATGTTGATATTAAAATTGAAAATTGTGTTAATATTGTTGTCTGTTTCATATCTCAAATAGTTAAAACAGCTCTATGATGAGAACTATCTTTTTCGGAGAACTGTCTTTTATAAATTATTAAAATCAATACGAATAACTTCTCTTTTTTGACCCATTTTGTAACTTTATTACAATTTTCCTTGGAACCTAAAACTTGTTGCCATCTTGTTCATCAGCTCAAATTAATTCGAGGTTCAGAGGAACGGCCTTTAAAACTTACGTAGACGTTTTATCACTTGTGAACTTCTCAGGGACCTTTCATTGGCGTGCCATGAAATCAAGCCAAGTAAGCCCACAAGTTTCACTATTCACGACTGTGCGGCGGGTTTACAACTTGGCGTCACGTAACACGTAACATTTTGTTAACTTTGTCTTCAACTCGACACTTGTATGTAAACGAAAGTTTTCCGTAGAAACTATTCTCTTTCTTATCTTTGGTTTTAGATCTCGCTGGTTGGATTTTATTTTTACTATTTCTTGTTGAAGGAAACGGTAGTGAAGAAATTGTCGTGTTTTAGATCCAAAATATCTGAGGAATTCATGTCATCAACAATTCAACCCGTATTGGGTTAAGATGCTTTCACCCTCTCGAGATAAGGAGATCTGTGTCCCATCAGTGTGAATATGCTTATGCAGAATAAGCTTTATATTTGTAATTATTTGCATAATATAATTGATGCAATCTTTACCTCTTCAAAATCCTTAGTCCAATTAATGTTTAATGTTCTTTTTTTTGTCTTTGTGACTGTTTTTATTTCGTTTTTATTTATGTTTCACAAAATAACTGATTTTGCATACATTTTGAATAAATAATTATGCAAAATCAAATCAAGTTACTAAATTGCCCAAATCACTGGTCCTATTATAGTCACGTAACAGCATCTAATACAACAATTTAGTCCTATAAAAGTGTTAAAGTGATTTATGTTATCTTAAGTGTGAAGGTGAGATGTAACTAACGACCGTAGCTTTATTATTAACACTATTATAATTTACATATTCTGTCTCCGATTTTTTAACAAACGGGCCTAAGGCTTCGGTTTTATTTAACCAGTCTCTTTTGTGAAAGTTGGGTCTATGTAAGGCCTAAGTTTTCTACATTTTTTCGAAGATGTTTTCGAAAATGATTGAATTCTTATTTTCGAAAGTGTTTGGAAGGATGGATAGGGGAACAGTGTATAAGACGGGGACGCGAGGTATGACGGGAAATCACACACTTAAGGCAAACTTAACACAATACTAACGTAGTGCAAGCGCCAACAGGAAACCATTGGATAATAGCCGCTTGCAAATGACGTCCTGATGACGCTTGCGCTACGTTAATGTTAAAGAGTTTTTGTCCCCATTATACCTCGCGTCCCCGCCTTATACACTGTTCCCCTATGGATGGATATATTTGTTACTCAATCACTTCAGAATGGATTTTGATTTGTTCAGTCGTAAGATCTGGAATGAAACTCAGGAAACCGTTTATCTCGGTACTAGCATTTCCACGCTGCTCCGCTCATATTGGTCGTAGCGTGATGTTACCTATTTAGCTTATAGCCTCCCTCGAAAAATGCACTATCCAACACAAAAAGAATTTTTCAATTCGAACTAGTAGTTCCTGAGATTTGCGCGTTCAACCGAACAAACTCTTCAGCTATGTAACATTAATAATATAGAATACCTACGTTCCGGTGGAGATGTCGAATAAAACAAACAAATATTTCTTGTTACATTTTCATCGACTACAGGCCTTATTTTCTGCAATTTTCTTTCCTTAAGTACCTGTGTTTATTGAGTTCGCAAGGGCAAACATGTTAATATTTATTTAATACAAAGAACGCGTTGTTTTGAAGAAAAAATGTTTTTTTTCAGCAGAATTATGATAGAGTTAAGTCACGCAATTCCTACAGTTCTAATAACTGAAGCTTTGTTATAATTTAGGTCGTAACACTGTCGGGAGTTGGAATAAATAATTAATAGAAACAACAAAGAAATTCATTATTTTATATGAATAATAATGTAGACTTTATTTAGGCTCTTAAATACCAGTAAGTACTAGGTAGAATAACTGTTTGTGTTGATTTTAATAAAGTAATAATTTTCAATGATAAATATAGTGTTAAGTTACTTTTGTTTTTTTTATGTTATATTTGGACGTCCAGACGATCTTATGAAGGCCACAGGATCACGCTGGATGCAGGCCGCTTACAACCGGTCCTATTGGAAGCTTAAAGGGGAGGCCTATGTTCAGCAGTGGACGTCTTACGGCTGATATGATGATGATGAATAGTTTTGTTAATATTTCGTTTATTTTTAATATTACTGTGTCTTATTTAACTGTTTATTATTTATTTCAATTTTCCCATATTTCGGTATGATGCTGGCTGGTGTTGTGTAGGTCTTTTACAAATCTTTCAACTTCTGCTGGTTTTGGGCCATAGCTCCAGTTTCTTCCAGCCACTTTAACGAGTATCATTGTCCAAATGCGTGGGAAATTAATAATTTATCTTCGTTTGGATTTTTGTTTGTAACCAATCAACAAGCGAGTTTGCCTATCCGAGTGTTTAAGATGTCAATCAGAAGCACCTGTCAAAATCAGAAGAACAAGTTTTGGAAAGAGATTTGAATATTAATAGGTTATTTTAATAAAAAAAAATACATGTGGCACTCGGAGACTGCCGCGGTGAAGCTATTGCATAACATTTTTTTTTTTTTAAAGAAAGAAATCGCTTACCGCGTTTATTTAACGAGAATATAATTTATTTAAAATGTTTGTGGTGCATTACTGTAATAAAGAACTTCTTTGTTGTAGTAGAATTTTATAAGTAGGTTTCATTGTGAAAACTCTTTTGTAGCTGGCTGTTTAGAATCAGTAAGAAAAAGTAAATCCCTCTTCGTACCTTTATGAGCACGTCTGTCCGTACCTTTATGATTGCCGAAGTCTCCCGAACTGAAACGACGTGCTGTCAAATGTGGTCAGGTTTTTTCGTTACGATTTTCGCGCCCGCCGCGCTCTGAGCCTGCTATAAAAGCTATGCAATAGGTTAAAAAATGAATTAGTCCAAAAGATAGATTATTATCAAAAAATATTATACCCGTATTTTTTTTATTATTCTACGTAAACCAAAATTGACGAAGATAGAACGCTATTAAAAATCACAAATTATCACTCGGTTGGTTTAAAATTTTACAGGCGTTAAACATCACAAGCCCCTATTCCTGGATTTCGAAGGGTTTTGTCTTTGCTAATATACATTGATTTAAAAAAAAACAAAAAGTATGTGATCATTATTAATTCAATACTCAAATTAACGGACTCAGAGATTTTCAATTAATTTATGCAGTAGGAAACTACTCTATTTCACGAGCTAGTTGGTTGTATTGTTCTCCTAACCACTTGTCATTCATCATCATCAGCCTATAAATGTTCCCACTGCTGGGACACAGGCCTCCTCTCTGTGAGAGGGAATGGGCTGTAATCTACCAAGCGGGCCCAGTGCGGATTGGTAGATGTCACATGTCTTCGAATTTTTGGTTCTAAGACATGCCGGTTCCTCACGATGTTTTCCTTCACCGTTTTGAGAGCAGTGGTGTTGAATTAAGTTACACAAAGTAATGCGCCTGACGGGGTTCGAACCCACGACCTACTACTCGTAAGTCGAGGCCGATACCACTGGGCCACCACTGCTCCATCATGAATTTTCAATGATAATAATTCAGCCTGAGATAAGATAACGTTATCAGTAACCTATATTTCGATAGCTATTACAAGATACATGTTTTACTAATGTACGTCAACGACCGATATTGTTTGACATCGTAATTGACGTTCGGCGGTTTCTTTTGATGTTTAAGTGTACTTGAAATTGAAGTAAATATTTACAGATTTATAAACATTTACTAAAAGAACATGCTTATTGGCATGCTCCTTAAGGTCAGTTATTAGATCATAAGTGTTAAAATTTAAAATACTAGGTCCTTTTATTTAAACATTTGTCAACAATGATATAGGATTCTAACTAATAGTTAGCTTTGCAATTGATCAATCACTTGCCTGATCCTAACTGTAAAAATGTCACGACTGTACCATAAAAAGACATTGATTTTGTCAGCTTTGCCAAAATTAAACTTTATTAACCTGTTTTATGTTTTTATTTTATTGCAACTTTTTCGTGACTTTTTCGTGACTTAACTGTGTCGGTTATTATGTCATCGATATAATTATTATTGAATTGTCTAAGTGCATCGAAAAGGCAATCTGTTGGTATTTTATTTAAGTTTTCCTTATAAAACATCATCACCTGTAAGGAAAACACATAAAATATTTGCAGTGTACAATTGTCCATGTAGGTATATTATATGTTTATTTTCATTCCTCTTGTTCAAAAAGTGCGTCATTATGGCATATCATAGTGGTGATAAAAAGCTTGAAAAAGTGTCATATGACAGTGACCCCTGACTTTGTTTCGTCCTTCTTTTCTCAGACTTTTTTTTTTTTTATTCCACAACAACAATTTCCTTTAGGTGAATACATACTTACGAGTATTTTTTAATTTTCATCTTTTACCATCCCATAAAATATTCAAAATTATGCATTTAATTTGAATAAATTATGATGGGCATTTTAGCACTTTGACAATCAATATAATTAATTATCAGGTACCCTATATCCTACGGACTGACGAACTATCGTAAATTGCAGAATACCTAGTTCACGTAAAACCCATATCATGTGTGCACAACACAACTGAAACTTTGTTTTGTAAAAATCTGAAAACAAACGAAACGGAAGTCTGTGTAAATTGGAAAAACAGAAACAATATTCATATAATGTAAATTGTTTGTGAAACATTTCCTGTCCCATTTATATATTGTATTGTGTCTATTAATGGATAAAGCCTCCTGCAGACACACGCGATTAATCGCGCTGCGACAACGAGCCAAGCTAATTTCTACTCTAAAAATTCTGCGAATGGACCGCGACATGTCGCCCCGCGCGATTAATCGCGTGTGTCTGCAGGAGGCTTTAGGGTCATTTTGTCACATTTTAATTTTATTTACTAGTAGGTACTAGGAAGCGTTAAGTTCGAAACTACAAATTGGCATAATGAGAAAAATTGCACAAGATGCGCCATTAAAGTGATAAGTCATCTTACAGCATAGGTGAGATAAACCATTCGTCACATTAGTCATTTCATCTCTTTCCCTACTAAGTCTCATTTACTAATACGTCACCTTGTGCATCTGGTCATTTTGCTTACCTCGATCACTCATGCTCTATTTCGTCTCATTCCCAACTCGTCCGACGCATACGACCAGATCGAACAGACTGTAAAATATCCCTGCGATGCGTCGGGGTAGGTCAGGGGAACAAGAAAAGTCATGCGGCCAAAGTCGGGGCAAAAGCTATTTTAACTAATAAATAAAACATGCATAGACCAACCCGCACTGGGCCCGCGTGGTGGATTATGGCCCACTCCCTCTCTTTGAGAGGAGGTCTCTGTTCCAGCAGTAGGAACATTTTATAGGCTGATAATGATGATGTTGATGATGCAGAGAAAACTGTGCTGTCAACGACAAAACCATAGAAGTAGAGTTCTTTTGACGCGGAGTTGGTGTCTGTCTATGTCATTACATTAAACTGTATTATAAATGTAGTGCCACGATTCCGCAAGACTTCAGTCGTGGCTTGGACTCTAGTGAAGTTTTTGGTCACTAAACAAAATTTCGTATCAGCACCACTAATAAGAAGAATCAAATCGCCAATACATAACTTGCCGTACGCAGTAGGTGGTAAAAGAAGCTAATTTTTAACATCCAATTAGCATGTAAGAGAGATCAAAAATAACGTGTAAAACTTTCATCTTCCCAATCAATATCATAAACTAACACATGTTTCATTATATAACAGTAATCTGTACGATTGTCCATCTTATTACGAATGATTAGAGTCGATTTATAGGTTGTCAAAATAAATTGAATGATGAATAGTGACTTTCACTTCCTTCCTTATTGGTTTTGGGTAGGTAGCTTGGAAGGAGATTACTGCTTGTTTTTTGATTAGTTATTGGACGTAATTGGTTTAAAAATAACACTCTTGTATCATAACATGGTCAATATTAAAACCTGATTAAAACCCGTTTTTCATAACTTAGCCGGTGACATGCCATAGAGTTTCTTGCGCGTTCTTATTCAAATCCATGCTTTTGAATCAATTTCGGAATGGGCAACTACAGTACTTTCACAGTCATTATACCTTGCGAATGGAGTTGTGGTAGGTATGTAGGTATCACTTTTTTTATTTCTTTTTGACAATTCTTAAGCGCCTGTAACGGGCCTCTCTAAAAATATTTATTTCATTTTGTTTTTCTAGTAATTAAATTAAAAGCACGGGAAGTAAATTCGCCTCCTATAATTATGTTAAGTGACTAAGTGTTTGGGAAAATGGCAGGATAATTATCTTTGTAAGCTTTTCGTTTTTATATAACGACTTTTAATAGGATTCTCATCGTATGTCCATTCAAGATATTTTTGACAGTCGTTTTTTCTATATTGGTGATAGATGGTTGTTTGGACGTCACTCTTTTTAGCCCTTATACAGAGTGATAAAATAAACTTCTTCTTCTCCTTTTTGGTTCAGCCGCGTGTCCTGCAGTGGCAATCAATCATGCATCACAGCGTGTGGCAGTTGATTGATCGCATCTACACACGGTTGTACATCAAGCCATACAAAACCAGTATTATCTGACTGTTCATTGTGTGGAACATTATACGAAGTGAGGCCAAGACAAACTGGTTTTGTATAGCTTGATGTACAGTATGAGAGTACGTCTGTGTCACCTGTGTCCACTTGTCTACTGTGGTGAACAAACAACATGTTTTATGTCGGCAATTGTTTTATTGTAGAAAGTGTAAAACAAAAGAGGTCACTTGCGAAAACTGTGTTATAATAATAATAATAATATTCCACAACTATCACACAACGCCATCTAGTCCCAAGCTAAGCAGAGCTTGTGTTATGGGTACTAGACAACTGATAAACATACTATATATTTCTAAATACATACATATTATAGATAAATTACACCCAGACACAGAACAAATGATCGTGCTCATCACACAAACATTTGTCCTGGGTGGGAATCGAATCCACGACCTCCGGCATAGCAGTCAGGGTCACTAACCACTAGACCAACAGGCCAGTCGATGCTAGCGATGGCCAGTTAATGCTGGTTATTTTAAATCATTCAGTACTAAAATTCTCACGATGTTTTCTGATATTTTAAGTTTTCTGTAGAGAATTAAGGGAACTAAGTACCTATAACTGAAATAGATTGATGAACTACTCGTTAAATCTTCCCATATTATTATGATTGTGGCCCATTTGGGCCGAGTTCAGAAAATCAAAATAAATAATATTTTCATTCTTCATCTCGTCTCACGTTACTGTCAAAATGAGAATTGCTTGAGAATTGTTTTTCGTTTTCCTAAAAACAATTGCCAGTCGAAATCATGGCAAGGTTGGCTATAATGGGTTGTTGTAAGTTCACCACAAAATTAATTCCCCACGAAAAAAAGTATGTATAAATTAGCCATAATTATGTCCATGATTTACTCTGAATTCGTTTTGAATGCACCTCATAATGACGATGCAATTGTTTCAACTACAAGGTTAGCAAACAGCCCTAGGCGTATTCATCAACAGAGCTATTAATATGTTTGACTCAAGGTTCTTTCATTGCACCCCAAAATGTAATTAAAAAGCTAACATAATATTATGTTTAAGTTTCAAACATTCAATTCGTATTTAGAAGGAAGCAAGTGTCAATAACTTCAAAATTCGAACCGCTACGGAGATTAAACTATAGACGGTTTTATCATGCTTTCACCTTCACACGTCCGTGTGCCGTTGCATAAGTTATCATTTTATTAGCAATCTCGTCATACTTGGATTATGGGATTTTGGTAACACTTCATGGGCGTTATTTAATTTAAATGTGTGGGCTTGAAGGTTCTATTGTGTGCGGTTGTAAGAAATTACATTATTGATCAATGAGCATTGAATGTGTTGGTGTAGTAAACATGCGTACTATTACTATTTTTTTCTATTTATCTACAAGACTTTTATTACAAAACTGCCATTATCTTTACACAAAAAGGTCAGGTATTTACAGTTTATACTGTTTGTACCTTCTTAGTGCAGTGTCTTAGCATAGTCTCAAGAGAGCAATTGAACATGGCAAGTCAGTGGCCTGGCAACTTGTAGTGTTCACAACAACACGTGACCAAATTTTGGCGTTTCTCCTTCCCCAAGAGACTATAGACACTAAATTGTCTTGTTGGTCTTGACATTGTTGAATTATCTGCAGTTCTTCGGTAGCCATATTGATTCTTATTAATTTTAGAAAAATTTTAAAGTCCGTTTCTTTTGGTGAGTCGTAATTTTCAAATGTTTACCAACAGCCAGAATATCCATGCAAATTATACAATAAAGAATACTGTGGTCACAGTTTATTGACCGGTAGCTATTAAATTGGATAAGCTGTTTTATGTGTCAACAATAAGATGCTATAAAGAGGAATAATTATTTTTATTATTTAGCCAACTTAAAAATAACCTACAAAATAACTTTTCTTTCAGAAGTCGGTGCCTTTGTTTTTTTTCATTTCATTGTTTTTTTGCCACCGACTTCTGAAAGAAAAGTTATTTTGTAGGTTATTTTACCCTTTTTTGTGGTTGTTTTTGAAGGCGGTTACATTTTTTTTGAAAAAGTTTTTTATTTTACTCTTTTTAGTTTAAATATTCAACTCAAATTCTTGTCAAATAAATCATTCTCTCTCAAGTGCACAATAAGCTAATAAAATTCCCTATCTCAAAAACTACTGAACCGATTTTGATGAAACTTGCAGTATTCCGTAAGTTGAACAATACTTAGTACAACAAAAAAAGAATTACTTAAATCGGACTTGTAGTTCCAGAGATATGCGAACACAAACTAAATTAGCCGATGCCTACTCCAAGCCGTTGAGGAGTTGTACCTTCCATCATCAGCTCATCCACCTGAGATGATGATTATCAGATGCAAATACTTGAACAGCTTTAGAAAATATATGAAAATGGTACTATGTGCCTATAAAATTTGAAGGTTGCCCTCGATTTCCTTGGGATTCCATCATCAGATCCTGACCTGATGATCATGGGACCAATTGGAAAGTATACCCTTTCAAACAAAAGAAAAATTTTCCAAATTGGTCCAGGCGTCTTCGAGAAATCGGGGAACATACATAAAAAAAAAAAAAAAAAAAAAAAAAAAAAAGATTCCGACGAATTGAGAACCTCCTCCTTTTTTTGAAGTCGGTTAAAAAATCTGAGACAGGACTGTAATATATCTTTTTAGGGTTCCGTAGCCAAATGGCAAAAACGGAACCCTTATAGATTCGTCATGTCTGTCTGTCTGTCTGTCTGTCTGTCTGTCTGTCCGTGTATGTCACAGCCACTTTTTGTCGAAAGTATAAGAGCTATCCTGTTGAAACTTGGTAGAAAGATGTATTATGTGAACCGCATTAGGATTTTCACACAAAAATCAAAACAAAACAAATTTTGGGGGTGCCCCCCATACTTAGAATTGAAACTCAAAAAAAATTTTTTCACCAAACCCATACGTGTGGGGTATCTATGAATAGGTCTTTAAAAATGATATTGAGGTTACTAGCATCATTTTTTTCTAAACTGAACAGTTTGCGCGAGAGACACTTCCAAAGTGGTAAAAAGTGTGTCCCCCCCCCCCGTAACTTCTAAAATAAGAGAATGATAAAACTAAAAAAAATATATAATGTAGACCTCAACCAAAACTACCAACGAAAATTGGTTTGGATGAGATACAGTTAGCAGTTTTTGAGATATAGTACATTTTCAAAAACCGCAAATTTAACTTTGCCATTCATACAAATACTATGAAAAACAAAGTTATTTTTATTGTTTGTGTATATTACTTACTAATCTCAATATAATTATATCTCTAATCTATGCTTGCTGCTACGGAACCCTTCATGGGCGAGTCCAACTCGCACTTGGCCGGTTTTTTAAATATCGCTACGTTCCAAAATCAAATCCTGCCGTTCTCTCAAGTTGCCAGTAGCATTTTTGGTGTTAAGAATTCCCGCCACATTATCCGTAAGCAAAGAGTTTCGAACATTATTTACTGAGGCACAGTAAGTAAGCAAATGCTCCTTCAATCTCAATCGATCAATATTTTATCAGTGGCTACATTTTCTGTCGTCTTTGTAAACATGTGGAACACGATGTGTCTCTTGAGTTTGACTTGAAATGAATATGTATAAATATCATCATCATCATCAGCCGGAAAACGTCCACTGCTGAACATAGGCATGTATAAATATGGATAACCCAAAATTTAAAAACTTTTTCTTACTGTTGTAGTGCTATTAAGATTGCACAATATTAATAGATACTCTTAATGTTTGGTCTCTTTGATTGTAATGTCGTAATCAAAATTATTTAAAATAGGAGCTGGTTTAAACATTGGTAATTGCTAAGTTTGTTATTTTTGACCAGTGGGTTTAGGAATTTAATTATCTCCTAGCATAAAGCATCAGAATAACCGCGAATCTCCGTATAATTACCAGTTGATTCATGAAACACAAAACCTTGATGCGAATTTAAAATTAGGAAACTAAAAAATACTAGACACCGTAAATAGCGTTTTTATGAATGTTAATTACTGTCTAGCTTCCAAAATAATTGAATTATCATTTCCTTAATTACCTTTTTAGCTGAATCCTGATTCGATGACTTTGAAACGACTTTTAGGAAGGTGTTGCTCGATCGGATGCGGTAGTGGCTTGTGATGGTACATGAATCATGTACACAATGGCTGATGATGGTTTTGAGACGGTAATACTATTCGCCTTTACGCACTTTTTATTTAATAATATATTTAAAAATAGAAAGATCTGTCTAAGACGTAGCAGGTACTGGTTAGACAGAATTTATACCAACAATTCGAGGAAAACAAGTTTAATTAGGCGATCAAACTTTTCATTGATCAAACACAATAAATTAGGGCCTGTTACAGCATCATTACCTTTGAAACTAGCAATTACCTACTGTGTTTATAAGTGAAACAACATCATTAATCGTTCTCTGAATCAATTCCTGAACGAACCAAATAAACGCTCGCTCTACGATAAGAAATTGCAGATCATCATTCCCGTACCAAATTACAGTCGAACCATTATCAGCAAATTATATTTAGACGTAGGTAATGAGATGGTAAAACAAAATTTTACGTAGGTAAGTCTCATGTTTTTATCTTACCAAGAGGAGCCCCTTTATTTGAATAAATGATTTGATGTCATTAGGCTGTGTTAATTGCGAGTCCAAATAATGCTGAATCGTGACGTAGTTTAGTTTCCCGCGTAATTCCAAGGCCATTAAACCATCACGGAATGTGTTAGAAACACTACTAAAACTTTTAAACGTATGTTGAACACTTGTCTAAAAAATGTCAGATTATGACGTTGAAATAAGGTCCGTTTTGCAGTCACACTTTTTTTAGACAAGTGTTCAACAGATGTTTAAGGTTTTGTAGTAAGGCTGTAAATATCGAATTAATTTTAAACACTTTTATTATAATATAAGTCGTGTCACTCAATGTCAGTTGTTTAGTCAAAAACATTAGTTTGAATGGAGAATTTAGAACAATATTAGAAGCAAAAAATATCTTGAGTTTAATAAAATTTCGTGCGCAAATAGGGTCGTTTCGCCGGTTTCGCGACCACCTTCAGTAGGCGACCATTTGACGGACTAAGTTTCTTTAAATCAAGAAAATAGTATTTGTAGAGATAACATACATAAAAAATAAATCAAACGTGCTTTATACATAATTATGAAATAAGAATTTGCAAAGTTTGAAATAAATGGGTTAACCCAGAGCCAAAAAAAAATTGATAAATGAGCGTCTTGATTCCGTGGTGAGTGGACGTACCGCGAGTTGAAAAAAAAATAACACGGCGCGCGGCACTCAAAGGTAAGTTTTATTACTTTATTTCATGTTTTACACACCAGTTACATGTTAAATTGTACAATCGATAAGTATGGATTATAATTAAGTTGTATTTTGCTCTTTTTAAACTTATTATTAAGATAAAATTAAGTGGTCGGTAACCGAAATGCTTATTTATCAAAAACGTTAGATAGCGACCACATGGTCGCAAACCGACGAAATCAGCATTATTTTGTTTTGATTAATTTGATCCTAATGCTGCATACAGGACTGTTACAATTTTGAATTTAGTATTGTAAAAGTTTTTCTTTGTAGTTCCTTGGTAAGCGACCACCAGTTTCTTTGTAAGAAGTTTGTTTAATTTACCTACAAAACAGGTGGTCGTAAACCAAAGTAAGCGAAATAAAGACATTGGTTTCCGGCCACCATAATTTAGTATGAGAGAAATAACGGCCGCTAACAGAAATACCTACTATTTTTCAGTTTAAAACAAAATTTAGTCATAAAAAGCAAACTACATACTTATATTTTTTTAGATGGAGCTGCCAAATAATTTGGAGTCAACAAAAATAAGAAAAAGACTGTCCAGTACACAGACGAAACACTGAAAAAATCTCTCGATGATATCCGAAAACAAGGGAAGGGAATAAGATAAACATGTAGACTGTATCAGATCCCAAGGATACTACACTACTACATATTAATGATACTGTTTGAACGATGATTGTTGATTTTATTACAACTATGACTAAGTCTCTACAAAATGTAAGATTGTTATTTTTTAATTATAAGAAAACATTACACCAAATGATTACCATTTTTGTTTTTATTAAAAGCAAAAATTAAACTATTTTTAAAGCGATTATAATTGTTTTATTGGCATATTTTTCATATTATAATAGCGGTCGCAAACCAGCTCACTGGTGGTCACAAACTGATAAAAATGGTCGTAAACCGACGTTTTCGCTATATTTTCACTTTTTCAGCATTTTATAAATATTTTTGTATGAATGTATTTCATTTTATGTTTTTGTATCCAAACTACATTATATTTGGGACCAATTCACATTAACATATACTATTTTGCGTGTAAACAACATTTTTATTTCCTAATCTGAAGTCGGCAACCCAGCTAACTGGTCGCTAACCGGCGCAATCACCCTATCTTGAGAGCTATGTTTTCATTTATTTACTTGGCAATATAACTTTGATTTGATATATTTTCGATGAGCTTATACCTAAGGGTCTCTTTGGCAGTAATTACATATATCGCTCCTCCCACCGAATAATATCGTAATCGATAAATTCAAATTTTACAGGAAAAATAAAACAGTGTTTTTTTACGATTATTGCAAAAATTGTTCAACCTAAGAGAATGATTTATATATCAAATGAAAGTTAATTTTTTATAGAATCATTCTAAATAAACGTATTTAATTTTTATTATATTAGGACCGAGTTATTAAAGAAAATATATTTTACTGGATACGTTAGAAAAACATTATTTCGCAACAAAACATAACGATATTATTCGCGTAGAAACAAAAAGACAGCGTGCACAATAATAGTGTACTACAATGTTATTCGTTAAACAAAGACATCCAAACATAAACGGTAATAGACTGTAACTGGGATTTTCGCCTATATAATATAAATTATATATTAAGTTATTGTTTTAATACTATTTTATTCTTCAATTGCCTGTTAAGTAATATCCATTATTAGAAATATAACTTTCAATAAATCTATGGGTTTCTGATAAAAGAAAACTCATCATCATCATCATCAGCCGGAAGACGTCAACTGTTGAACATAGGCCCTTAGACCGCCACGCCGAACGACAATTCGCCACTTGCATCCATCGGTTGCCCGCGACCCTCAAGATGTCGTCGGACCACCTAGTGAGGGGCCTGCCTACGCTGCGTCTTGCGGTCCGTGGTCGCCACTCGAGAACTTTTCTACCCCATGGGTCGTCAGTTCTACGAGCGATGTGGCCTGCCCATTGCCAGTTCAACTTGCAATTTGTATGAGCTACGTCGGTGACTCTGGTTCTTCGCCGAATATCCATGTTGACGATTTTATCCCGCAAAGAAACTCCGAGCATAGCTCTTTCCATTGCTCGTTGAGTGACTCTTAGTCTCTCTAAAAGGCCAGCAGTCAAAGATCACGTTTCAGAGCCATATGTCATTACTGGCAACACACACTGGTTAAACACCCTTGTTTTGAGACACTGTGGGGTTCTCGATAAGAAGATATCACGTAGCTTCCCAAACGCTGTCCATCCGAGTTGGATTCTTCGGGCGACCTCTTTGTCGAAGTTGGACCTAAGTAACTGAACAATCTGTCCAAGGTAACAACGAGGTCTACAACTTAGAGAGTATCATTCCCAACAACAACCGGTACGGGTGCGACATGGACATTCGACATGATTTTCGTCTTGTCCATGTTCATTTTAAGGCCGACCCGTTGGGAAACGATACTGAGGTCACTGTGCATAGCATTAAGGTGCTCCAACGATTCTGCCATGATGATTATATCATCGGAAAAACGAAGGTGAGTGATGTATTTGCAATTGATGTTGATGCCGAGTCCGTTCCATTCCAAGAGCTTGAAAACGTCCTCCAACGCGTTCGTGAACAGTTTTGGAGTAATAACGTGTCCTTTTCTCATGCCTTTCTGCAATTGGATTGGTTTCGTGTTCTATTCCTGAAGTCGGATGTGCATGGTGGCGTTTCTATACAAACACTTCAACACTTCGATATACCTATAGTCGATATGACATCGTTGGAGGGACTGCAATACTGCCCAGGTTTCGATTGAATCGAAGGCTTTTTCATAGTCCACAAATGCTAAACATAATGGCCGATTATATACTCCTCTGTCTTCTGTATAATCTGGCGGAGCGTGTGTATGTGGTCTATGGTACTAAAACATTTTCGGAAACCGGCTTGTTCGGGAGGCTAGGATTCATCAAACCTGCGTTTGAGACGTTTCGTAATGACTCTTGAGAACAGCTTGTATACATGGCTGAGAAGTGAGATTGGCCTGTAGTTCTTCAACAAGGTGTTGTCACCCTTTTTGAAGAAAAGAACAACCACACTCCCGTGCCATGCTTTTGGCGTAGTACCTTCGAGTATGATGGAATTAAATAACTTCTGCAGGAATAAAAGTACCGATTGCCACCCGCTCTCAGAAGTTCTGTTGTGATTCCATCTTTACCCGGCGCCTTGTTATTCTTGCGCTGTTTAAAAGCCATTCTAATCTCGTACAGACTGATATCCGGGATATCCTCGGTGTAGTATCGAGTCAGTTTAGCTCTTGCGTCTTGAGCTGTACCGACACTGGGTTATCGTGTTGATGTGTATAACTGTTCGTAAAACCTCTCAAGCTCTCTCAGAATCTGCGGTTTCGTCGAAATGATGCTGCCGTCGTTAATCTTCAGCTTTTTCATTTGGCTTTGCCCAATAGACGAATTCTTTGCGAAGACTTTAGAGCCCTGGTTCCGGTCGATTGCCTCTTTGATCCGTGCCGCACTATAGGCACGCAGGTCACGTCGCATTGATTTAGAGATTCGTTTATTGAGTTTGTCATATTCCGACATATCAGCTGAAGATTGCAGCCTCGTCTCTTGTCCGGTTTTGCAACTTGATGGTTCCGTTCGAGAGCTTTTGAGGCTTATTGCGGCGCGGGGTCTTAAAGAACTTGGACAGTTTCCACCAACCCATTGTTAATCTCGTCCACAGTTTCGCATTCGGTTAGGCACTGGAAGCGATTGTGCAGTTCGAGTTGAAAGTCTTCGGGGTTCTGGATGTGGGCAGGACCAGGTCGGAGCGTGGACTTCACCAGACGAGACCTTTCAAGCTTCACATTGATGTTCAATGTGCCTCTGACGATCCGGTGATCGCTACCGGTTTTTACCTTGGCGATCACAGAGACATCACTGAATATTCGCTTCTTGGTCGTCATGATGAAGTCAATCTCGTTTCTGGTAGTACCAGGGCTCATCCACGTCCACCTCCTAGATAGCCGCTGAATGAATTTCTTCCTTTTCCATGAAGTCGACCAGTCGCTGGCCCCTATGGTTTCGCTGCCCATACCCAAATGGCCCCACTCTCAACTCATCGCCATTCCGTGCGCCCACCTTCGCGTTGAAGTCCCCCATAACAACGGTGGAGTATGTTTCGGAGGTATGTATGGCCTCGGATATCTCCTCATACAATGCCTCTACTTCATCAACAGAATGTGTCGAGGTCGGCGCATATACCTGTATGACCTTCAACGAATACCGGTTGGTTATTCTGAGTATAAGGTATGCTACCCTTCTCGACACACTGTCGACTTTCATAACATTGTTGATGAGGGACCTGCGGACGAGAAATCCAACACCACCCTGGGATTTACGGTCTCCTTACCGGTAGGAGAGCATATTGGCCGGAATCTAGAACTATCGTATCCTGACCGTCTCTTCAGATTTCAGATAATCCCAAGATATCCCAGCGCATTTTGCTCAATTCTTCCTCCAGATCGATAATCTTCTCATTAATAGATAATACAGCAATCGTAGATTGAGTGTAGATATCACCTCGGTAAACTATTGCAAAAGTAATTGCAATTTTTTTTTAATATTTAATTAAATAGTAACCAGCATTACCATATTTTCCCACGTTTTTATACACTCACTTTTCTTGTTTGTTTGTTTATTTGTTTGTTTGTCGTTCCGGTTGGACTTTTGCAACTCAATTTTGAGGCACTTTCCGATAAGCTAGCAGGCCGAAATTTTGTACACGCTTTGAGTTCTGATGACAATACATGACTAGCTAAGAAACGTCATAACAAATCCAATATGGCGGCCTCCCCAAGATGGCGGACTGGCTGTTTGAAACCCACCCCCATGATATGGGTATCAAATGAAAGAATTTGCTGTCAGGAATACGAAAAAATAGTCACGAGACTTAAATCCAATATGGCGGACGTCCAAGATGGCAGACAGGCTATTTGAAATGCACCCCTGTGATATGGATATCAAATGAAACGGTTTGCTATCAGGAGTACGAAAAAAATAGTCACGTGACTTAAATCCAATATGGCGGACGTCCAAGATGGTAGACTGGCTGTTTGAAATCCACCCCCGTGATATGGGTATCAAATGAAAGGGTTTGCTGTCAGGAATACGAAAAAAATAGTCATGTGGCTTATGCTAGGCTAGGCTATTAATCCAATATGGCGGACGTCCAAGATGGCGGACAGGCTTTGAGGCACTTCCCGATAAGCTAGCAGGCTGAAATTTTCAGGGTAGCTTCAAACCCGATGAACAATGATAAAAATAATAAAATAATTAATAGATTTAAAAAATCTAAAAACCCACGTTTTTAAATGTCCTAATTTGAAATAAAATCTCTACAGGAATAGTATTGTTAAAAAACTTTACTATAAAACGAGTTTGCTGTTCTTACTCGAATAATATCGTTATCGTAACATATTGAAATTCTTATTAGCAGTGTTATCCGTAATCACTAGAAGCGATGTTATTCAGGTAAATAAGTACAATAAATCTATAACGGAATATTAGGGCTATGGTTATTATAAAAACACTAATTTGTAATGTACTCATAGGAAAAATGTGAAAAAAATTGACAAAGTGTAAGAGATTACCTACATGATGAATATGCAATAAAACGCAAAGTATCGTTTTATCACATTACGATATTATTCGGTCGGAGGAGCGATATTAATGCTTTTAACCTTTCTCTAATGGCAATAGTTCGTGAAAGGTTGTTTGAACGCAAAGCGGCGAAAAGAGGTTGCGGAAAACCTTCGTCTTCATTTAAAAAAAAACATTAATACGTATACAAACAGATGAGAAAAATAAAATAGAGGAATAAATCAGTAGCTTACTGCAATCAAATAAGTGCACCATTCAATTACCGATATTGCCATAACTCATAAAATATACTGGGAGTAATATTAAGGCTTGCAACACTGGCAGCTTACCGCCATACATCGCACGAACTAATATCCATAAACATGGACTTTACACACGCCTATAATTTCCGCTGGAGCCCTAAATCCTTTCCAAATCGCTTTCTTTATTTTAATTATTTGAAATAACGGTTTTATTAGAGTGTGAGGCTTGTTTGCTTTGATTAATCAGTACTAGTTTTGCTGTCAACTTAGGTTGTCTAATTGACATTTCACGGGGTCATATTAAAAATACCTAATGACTTAATAAATGGGGTAATTATTATTGGAGGTGTCGGTAATTCCCTGGAGGACCATGTCATCATTATGCTGACTTGGCATTTGACCTTGGCCTATAAGGCTGGTTGATGACGAAAGCCATCAACTGGCCAGCCCAAAATTGCTTTGGCTAATGACGGTCATGCACATTCGTGATTTCACCCTTACACCTCTAGGGAAACGTTCATTTTCTGGTACAGTTCTGTGCAAACTTCAGTTCTGCACAATCTTGAATGATGCCTGCGAGGTAGTGGGGAGTTTTAATTGTTTCATTCAGAAATTCCTTCTACTGTCTACCGAGTGTTGCAAATTAGGGTAAATGGAGACAACAAACAATAAGTTAAAATATTATAAAGGGGTTTGAAGATTTGTGGCATACCTACCGCCGCCATTTTGATTTCTTTTCAAAATCGCGGCCAGCTATGAAACCTTTATAAATCGATAGCTGACATCAATAACAACAAAAAATATTATGACACCAACCCTCGTAAAGTGTCCGGTTTCTGAGATAATAACCGTGAAAGTTGATCACGTGACATTCACAATTCTAAGCTAGTGTATGTGTTCGAATGTATCAAGATGTTAAAAAAATCTAAAAACCCACGTTTTTAAATGTCCTAAAAAGAAGAAAATAACCCTACGGGGCTGAGAGAGGGGCCACTCAAAACGTGGGGGCGTATATTATTTAAGGGATTATTTATGGGATATATTTACATGACGTGAGATCGTAGGTGTAACTTGCAAAGATACGCCCCCACGTTTTGAGTGGCCCCTCTCTCAGCCCCGTAGGGTTATTTTCTTCTTTTTAGGACATTTAAAAACGTGGGTTTTTAGATTTTTTAAATCTATTAATTATTTTATTATTTTTATCATTGTTCATCGGGTTTGAAGCTACCCTGAAAATTTCAGCCTGCTAGCTTATCGGGAAGTGCCCCAAAGCCTGTCCGCCATCTTGGACGTCCGCCATATTGGATTATAACCTAGCCTAGCATAAGCCACATGACTATTTTTTTCGTATTCCTGACAGTAAACCCTTTCATTTGATACCCATAGCACGGGGGTGGATTTCAAACAGCCAGTCTACCATCTTGGACGTCCGCCATATTGGATTTCAGTCACGTGACTATTTTTTTCGTACTCCTGATAGCAAACCCTTTCATTTGATATCCATATCACAGGGGTGCATTTCAAATAGCCTGTCTACCATCTTGGACGTCCGCCATATTGGATTTAAGTCCCGTGACTATTTTTTTCGTATTCCTGACAGCAAACCCTTTCATTTGATACCCATATCATGGGGGTGGGTTTCAAACAGCCAGTCCGCCATCTTGGGGAGGCCGCCATATTGGATTTGTTATGACGTTTCTTAGCTAGTCATATATTGTCATCAGAACTCAAAGCGTGTACAAAATTTCAGCCTGCTAGCTTATCGGGAAGTGCCTCAAAATTGAGTTGCAAAAGTCCAACCGGAACGACAAACAAACAAACAAACATACAAACAAACAAACAAGAATTGTGAGTGTATAAAAACGTGGGAAAAATAATAACTTTTTGAACGTAATATGTATGTTGCATTATATCTGGATGTTATTTAAACATTATACGTCTGACATATCTACTTTTTGAACTTAATCACTTATTTTTAGACCGTCTACACTTGTTTGAATGTAATAATATCTTCATATGATTTAACTATCAATACGATAGTTATACGATAAATGTTAAACAATGTAAATGTAATACATGAGACGTTTTAAGAACATTTTATTGCCTATCAAACAATTTTAGGCGTCATGTTTTTATTTGATAAATATAACCATGGCATGTCACCTTTACTTTTTGCAATTACGGTAGGGATGGTAGGATTTTGCCACATTTTTAAATATCGATATTTCTTGTTTGTACGTGAAGCCATAACTTAGCCGTTACATTGTATCCCTATCATCAACAATTATGACCACTACAGACTTGGATTGGCTTGTACCGGAAGTGTATTTACTTCGCGTGTAAAAAAAGGAGATATTTTGATTTCTTTTAATGAGTCCGCGCTCGGATATTCTCGCAGTCAGAGGTAATACAAAAAGTAAAGTTGTAGAAACAATACACAAGAAGTGGGACGACTATGACGAAGTTTGTATACTAAATTACAGTTGTATCATCAAAATATCTATGCAAAATATGACACGCTCGTCTCGATACAAATTGAAGAACATATTGCTTCTATCCAGATATATTGCTGTGATGGCCACAGTAAGCAGAAACATCATGAGGCATATGACCATCATAACAGCCGTAGAAAGTCCACTACTGGACTAAGGCCTCATCCAAGGATTTTCCATTGGATGGTTATTGCCATACTCGCCACGCTTGGCAGGCGGGTTAGCGAGCGCATTTATTTCAGCATATTAGTCTTCCAACGCTGCTGCCCATTGAAAGAGTTTTAAGCTGAGGGGCTATGGATCTTACATTTTGCCCTATCCCTCGACCGACTTTTACGGTCTGCCCGGGAAGAGAAGCAGCTGGCACATTCTACGTTTTTCTTTTTCTCCCAGACCAGGATTATCAATTACTAAAATATTTTATAAAAAAATATTAAGCCTTTGTTATTCCGAATTAATGTGGTCAACTTAAACACTTTATATCTCAGAAACCGGACACTTTACGAGGGAGAATTACACTTTACTATACTAATAAAAATAAGTTATTAAGTTCAAAAAGTAGATTATGTCAGACGTATAATGTTTAAATAACATCCAGATATAATGCAACATTCATATTACGTTCAAAAAGTTATTATTTTTAACATCTTGATACATTCCAACACATACACTTTTTTTTTATCGTTGTAAAATCATCAAATGAGTCCTCCCACCCCGGGCAGGGCGGGAGGGACTGTCAGACTTGTACTGACTTAAATCCACGGTGTCCTTCAATAGCCCTTTATATTCCGGGGTCACGGTAATGAGATAAGTCCCGCGACCCCGGCAGGCTTTGGCCCTCTAGAGGGGGGCCCCGTCATCTTGCTGACGCTCTTTGAGGCGCGCGTGGAACACAACGCGCCGTCGACCCGGGCATGGTCCATGGTCGGGCAGCGAGTTGCCCTTTACTCGCCGCCCGCATGCCCGCGCCTACGGTGGCCGGAGATCGTCTTGCGACGTCCGTCGCCGTGGGTGTCCACCACTGCGGGTGGGGCGGAGGGAGGACATTGTCCTCTCCCTCACGCGGCCCGCCTCCTCCTTCGCGAGCATGACTGCTTCGCAGAAGGAGGCGACCGCTTCCCACTCCGTCTCGCCCCGCAGCATGGCCGCAACCAATGCCGGGTGCGAGAGGTCTCCGCCTATCGCCGCCGTGAGGACACGTCGGTGCTCTGCCCAAGCGGGGCAGTCTTGCACCGTATGCTGTACTGTGTCCTCCGGGCGATCTTCGCAGTGGTGACACCCAGGCGTTTCCTCCTTTCTCCTTAGACACAGGTACCTCCCGAAACTTCCGTGTCCGGTGAGGACCTGCGTCATGCGGTAGGTCAGGACGCCGTGACTCCTATCCAGCCACTCCTCAAAGAGGGGTCTTACCGCCGCGATTGCGGCGTGCCCCGCCGTCGGTTGCGACAATCGTCCCCTCCATACTGCCCTGAGATCGCGCCGGACCTCTTCCCGCCGCGCCTCGACTTGTCGGGGCAGCCAACACATACACTAGCTTAGAATTGTGAATGTCACGTGATCAACTTTCACGGTTATTATCTCAGAAACCGGACACTTTACGAGGGTTGGTGTCATAATATTTTTTGTTGTTATTGATGTCAGCTATCGATTTATTAAGGTTTCATGGCTGGCCGCGATTTTGAAAAAAAATCAAAATGGCGGCAATAGGTATGCCACGCTCCATAGTAAAATCTTCAAACCCCTTTGTTAAACTTAAGGTGCTATGTTTTTAATCGCATCTTGAAACAGGTTAATTTTCTGAAGCTTCTTTCTTTAGTGTTTACAGCACTCATGCTGTAAACACTAGCGAAAAGTAATTGGTAAAAAATGGTAACGTGTTATTATACGGGAAACCGTTTTAATATTTACAACTAATTGTGTTTGCTTTGTTACGCTGATTTTATCCCTTAATTTGATTATAATATATCCCGCTGTAGCTGCTGCTGAATGTTTTAAGTTCATTAACATCGAAATGGCGCCGCAGTGATGTGTTGTCATTATGTCATTGACTCACAAGTAGCGTCGAAAATAGCAAATATTATTCAAACATAAATCTATGGAGAGAATCATTTGTGTGTTGCTTTATAGGAAAAATATAGAGACATGAATAAAACTGAAGCTTTGATTCGAAATTTTGTGAATATTTTAGGGAAAATTTATCGATTCATACTATTAATATCAGTGAGCCATCATCTTCCATTGTGTACAGGAGTATTAATCCATTTTTGGAGCCTTTGAATGTCACCATTTGGGATGCACTTATCATTTTAAACAAATAACAAGTCTGTTAAAAAAAAGCAAGGTCGAGATAAGCAGAAGGCATACAATACAAGCCATTAATATTAGTATGAGATGTACGATAGAGTGCTCATATTAAAACAGTTTCGTTTTTAGTCTGTGGTCTGCGGCAAAACCGGACTCAGCCCATTCATGTTATGTTTAGAAAACTTTGTAGCTTATGTAAAATATGAATAGTTTGTTAATAAAATGGAAAACTGCGATTTAATTAAAATGTAATTTTTTTTTTTTTTTTTTTTTTTTTTAATAAATATTCCACAACTATCACACAACGCCATCTAGTCCCAAGCTAAGCAGGGCTTGTGTTATGGGTACTAGACAACTGATAAACATACTTATATATTTCTAAATACATACATATTATAGATAAATTACACCCAGACACAGAACAAATGATCGTGCTCATCACACAAACATTTGTCCTGGGTGGGAATCGAACCCACGACCTCCGGCATAGCAGTCAGGGTCACTAACCACTAGACCAACAGGCCTGTATATATATAATTAAGCATCTGTTTACTAGAAACGATAAGAAGAACGTACCTATTTAAATTTTAAATTAACGTCAGTTTTGATATCTGCGAGGGTTCTCGTTTTAATAACTTGTTTTATAAGTATTTATTGATCTTGATCTTGATTTAAATAAAAATAAAAATAACTTAAAATCAAATATGGGAATAACTTTAAATTTAAAGCAGATGTTTTTGCGTATTTGCAATGTTATTTACATATCGTGGCTGAACGAAATTGATAGAGCTTCAGAGAGATCGGCAAACATTTCAGATATTGGAAATATACTCAGTATTTATGAAAAATCAGCGTTTTATAAAAATCTTTTCACATTTATTCCGCTAAGGCTTTGTTTTAGCGCCGAAACGTCATAAAGTGAACAAGTGTTCTGTTTGCTCGGAACATGAAATATAGCCGGTGACAAATTGCAAACTGAGATTATTTGCTTGTACACTCATACAATACAAGAATACTTCTGTTTATTTGTTGAAACCAGTCATGTTTTACTTGAAAATGTACAGTTCTTTGTTCAAAGAAATAATAACTAACATACCATTTGCATTTATTGTAAAAGGACTCTCGACGATGGAAAAACACTTGTCCAAAAAGGATTCAGATAACGTAGGGTCAATTCTCTAGTTATTGTTCAATTGATTGAACTGGATAATTTTTTATTCAATACTAAGGCTGATAGTGGCAATAGACTGGCCATATTCGCCATAAAATAACCTTAGAAGATTTGAGAAGTCATGTCATTATTGGAAAGACAGCAAATCAGCCAAAATACCTACTGTAGGGCGTTCCGCAGTTGGGTGTAAACTGACATGCTGCGCTACCACAGCGACAAAACTAGTTTGGTATTCACAAAGCTGCTGTCAGTGACGTGTCGAGACCTCAAGGCTTTCTATCAACGACGAGCTCGACCTACTGTACAGCCTAGGAATAATCTTTTAGGAAATAGCATAGTAAGCTTCGATCAAATAGCAAGATAGAAGAAGCAAAGTCTTTGGCGGGACACATAGGAATAGCCATTTTTTTATCGTGGTGAAATCATCAAATGATTCCTCCCACCCAGGGCTGGACGGGTGGGACTGTCAGACTTGTACTGACTAAAATCTACGGTATCCTTCAATAGCCCTTAATGTTTCAGGGCCACGGTTAAGTAATTTGGATCGAGATTGGGATTGTTGATAATATAAGGATTAAACGAACTTACCTAGTGAAGTTCTATCCTTATTATATGAAGAAATCAGGCCGAGGTATTAACCTCATTACTAGTAGTCGAGTCCTCTCGCTCTTCGACGCGAAATTTTAGATGCTGTAATTAAAAAATTAAAAAATTCCGCTCCTGGCAACACTGCATTCAATCGTCATTCAGTTTAGAGCAGTGGTACCAAGTACCGCCGTAAGGGAAGATTAATTGAAAGTTAATCTTGGGAGGGTGGGAATCTCATACCTCGGCCTGATTTCTTCATATAATAAGGATAGAACTTCACTAGGTAGGTTCGTTTAATCCTTATATTATATTCGAAATCAGGCCGAGGTATTAACCTCATTACTAGTAGATGTTCAGAGAACATAAAATAATATATTTATGTTAAAACCAATTTGTTTCAATACCCAAAATTTCTTTTTTCAAATGGGAATATAATTATCTTGATATACGTCTGCTTGTGTACATAACCAGGCAATCATAGCTAACCTTGACTTAAATGAAAAAATCCCATCTTTCTAATTCCAAATGTTTAAGACTAAACATCTGGAGTCACACTTCATCTGCATAATCTATGAAAATCAAATAAATATATCAAAATCAAAAGACAATCACAGTCTTTAACTTTAAATATTCCTCTTAAATGTATTAAATAATTATTATTATGTATTAATATAACACTGAAATTAAGGTTAATTAACTACGGGTATTAAAACTTGATGAAATTTAATGTCCCAGCAAATTTTATTTTAAAGAACATCTATTGGTCTATTATAATGATTTACCAAGGTAAACGACCTCGAAGACCCCTCACTGCCTGCAGTATAGAGTCCACAGTTGAGCCTAGTCTATGCGCATTTTAAGAATATGCATGTCTGGTAGAATGTACAAAAAACAAAAATGTATTAATTGACTGTATAAGGCCCTGCTGCTAGTAGTTGAACGTTCTTGTTTTATTATATGACAGTTTATGCGTAGACATATCTGGGCTTATTACTTAAGGAAGGTAACACCAGTCTGATGAACATTCTAGTCTTACACAGACCTGAGTTTTATAGAATATCTGTAATCCATTAATTTAATCGCACCTTTGTTACTAATCTATTTAATAATTGATACTTTTACACCACAAAATTTGGACACAAAAGTGTTGTGGCTGATGCAATCAACCTAACAAACTTCTTTGTAAAGTTTTCTTAACTGAAGCTATTAAGAGAGTAGAAAAACTTTTAAATGTAGTAACACTGCTGGGATCCCAGAAACTATTTTTATTTTGCGTTAGTTAGACATAGCTTGAAAAATCCTTTAAATTAAATGTTTGATTCTATCGTCTCTGAACCTACATGACTCTATATGAGTGTCGATTTGCGACAATTAACTGATAATTTCTGGAAGACTTTAATAAGTCAAGTCAATAAGTCACATACTTTTTTTTTTTTTTTTTCTTCATAATGTTGATAAATCAATTGTTTATTGTTTTGAGTTTCCGATATTTCGGCACTGTTGCAAGCGCCCTGATCGCGGATGAAGTGAAGTTATAAGAAATAAAATACATTAATAAATCTATTTTATAGTCTTCCATATTAGACCACTATTGTCACAGGATTCCATTGTATTGTTCCAGCGAATTCTGCGATAATCTACCTATCAAAATCAATAACTCACCCTTGTGCACAAAATTTAGTTTTTATGTAAGTTATTTTTGTAAAATGATAGACATTAAAGAATATATATACATACATATATTATTCTCCTCTTGATTGCTTGCTTGATAATATACCAGCCCCCCGGCTTAGGTATAGAGGGTAACTAATTCTAAAAGAAGACATTAAAATATAATCAGAAGGTCTAATTGTTATTAACTCAGAGATTAGTAAAGAATTCAAAAAAAAGACTACCATTTCTTTAGCCCTATCTATTCTAATCTTATGGAGAGATTTAAGCAGTAAACTAAGAAAGGGGAAAAACCTTAGAAAAACAGATTATTCCATCTAGGGACCCCTATCCCAATAAATGTACTTTGGACACTTATGATCTTAACCGATATGCAAAAAGGTCTCTCTGGATGGCCAAAACTATTTATTATAGAATTGACAACTTTAGTCTCCATTCTTTATCTACATTGGAATTATGAGACTCTCTGGATCAGGATCTAGATGGCCAAAATTATCTTTTATTCTTAAATTGAAAACTTAGACCATTAGACCATTCTTTATCTGCATTGAAATTACGAGACTCAAAGTCAGCCTCTTTATTAAGCAAAAATCAGTGCAATTTATGGAAGAGTATTGTAGGTACTCTTCCCACACAGTTTATATGAGCTATTGCAGTAATGTTGTCAGACCTACTACGCAAAATAACACAGTTTTTTATTTTGATCACGAAGTTCTACAAAGTAAAGTATGCATCTAAGAAATCTTAAATAGTTTACATGTTGTTATTCCCAGACTGACAGACTGTCCCTAGTACTTTGCCCCTTGTAATGTGTATCTCAACCACTTAGTAATGCATCTGAAAATGCTTCTAAAATTAAGAACAAGGTGAGCTGCGCTCCAGAACTTGGCTTGACACGCTCCCGCGTGTCACATTAGACACATTGTATAATATCTCTACAACTATTAATAATGTTCTTTATTCCTCCAAAGTAATTCTGACTTAGTTTCCTCTTTATCTCTACTCTAGGGTTGAAAAATGTTTTCTTTATAAAGTGTTTATGTGAACTAAACTGTATTATGAGATAGGTACTCGTAGATGGCTACCTAATGCAAAATGATACCAAATTTTCTAATAATATTGCTAATTGAGGACAAACTTAATATTGAGTAGGTGTTCATAAAACAAAATATAGCAGGGCTTAGCCATGCATTTAGAATTGATCACCAGTCCTGACCATTCACAACCTGAGGAGGCATCTGAATTGTTTTCTATGTTTATCATCAAAAATAAATAATCAATAGATTTCTTTTTTTTTTTTTTTTTTTAGTATACTTGTACAAAAAAGGCATTTTCATAACTATGTTACTCTGGGACAGATTAGTCATCTAGGTTATTAACTTAATTTTATACCTTGATCTTTGAGACTGATTAAACAGACTGATTAACTACAAAGACAGGCTGATTAAATACAAAGGGTTAAGTGAAAGACCTCTTGTATAGCTTATTGTTAGATGTGAGCCGCAAACATTTCTAACCATATTCTTTAATTGCTACTAATAGTATAGCACCTTTATGATCTAATTTACATAGAGATACAATCCTTGTATATTCTAGTCTGAAATGGTTGATTATAATGAAATTATTTAACTTTTAAAGATTTATTATAAATTCTGTGATTAAAAAGAATATCATGGGTAAAATTGGTCAGCTGTTTAACAGAACTTAGCTATGAAAGTTTATTTATTTCTTGAATAAGACAAGTCTCTCAGTTTTAATGAAAGAGTTATTATATTGGGATCTTATCTTGAACAAGTTGACTGAAAAAGAGGAGTAGAGTATAGTACCCAGTCTTATTTATTAGAATCTTTGGTTATAGATTCCCAGTATGAATAGAAATATACAAAGCGAGCAGCAAACATTACCACTAACTGTTACTGGTACTTGTCCTGGGGTCGGCTGGGAGATGACTGTTGTCACTGAGGTATTTCTGTTGTGTTTTTGTTGTTGACTTCTGTTTTTTGGAGGTGGGCAGGGCTATTTGAACTGTTGATAGTTTCATGGAATTGACTTATTAGTATTTCCAATAATAATATTTGGATGAAGTCTATTGGTTGCTCCCTTTATGGTGGTGGAAGTCTACACTGTTTCTTTTAATTTTGAATAAGGACAAGATTTCAGTTCACTTGTTGCCTCTTAGTAAGTTGAAATGCCTTATCTAAGATTGGTAAGATTAGTCTCTTCTATTATTAAATAATTAAATATATTGCTAGTGTAGGTTGAATATTCAACGGAAACTGTCTCCGAGCATTTCATATTATTATATTGCATGCATCTAGTAATATAGCATTATTTGGTACAAGTGCAGGCTTATGTAAGTCGGCTCCTTTACTAGCCCCTCCATTAGCATTCTTTCAATAACATTCACATCACATAATCCCTCTTAGAACCGGTTAGCGTACATAGAGCAAAAAAATATTATTGCCCGATGGCTCTTCTTCTGGTTGCTGTTCTAGAGCAAAAGTATTGGAATTGTTTTCATGACTGACCATATTAACTCCTTGCATTTAGGCACCCATCTGACAACCCAACCGTTCACAGTAAGTAGGTATACATATACCTAGTATAGTATATTATAGTCTACAATGGACTATACATTTGATTGTTTTAGTAATCAGATCCTGACTATTACTGTAATAATATTTACATTATGGCAATATATCCTTCCAGTCCATAACTCAAGTAATAGTATATTTTCATCTTAGTTCATCACTTTGTGTAGAGGCCACTTATGTTTGATGCTATTGGATCTTTTCTTGTTAAAGTAGAGGGAGTGCCCCGGTTTCTCCTTAGATCGCTAACAACATGTAGCACGCAGAATACATATGTACTTAAACTTGGGTGTAACCCTCTCAACGAGAGGTATTTAGGTAAATGTAACACAAATTACCCAATCATAATTCTTCTATTGTTAAATTGATCCGAAGCATAACCTTTTCAACGAAAAGGAGGCAAAATACAACGCATTAAGCCTTAATTTTCTATCCAACAGGACATAGGTAGGTACATAGTTTGTTGGAAGTACTGAATGTTAATTTGATCCAAAGGATAACCTTTTCACCGAAAAGGAGACAAAATGTAACACATATTGTCTTAATTTTCTGTCCAACAGGACATAGGTACATTGTTTTTTGGAAATACTAAATGTTGAATTGACCCAAAGCATAAACTTTCAACAAAAAGGAGACAGAACGTAATACCGCCATAATCTTTTTCCGTCCAACCGGACAAGTACATGCTAGACTTTGATAATTTAAATCTCAAGTAAATGAGGGGTTGTAAGCCCTTAAAGCAACGTGAATTTGAATTTCTCATCGAGTGTAACACACACTATCATAACTTTCAGTCATTGTACTCTTATCAATGAGAAAACAACAAAAAAACTTACAGTTATTATGTTCCATCTTGGCTTTGTATCTTTCAATCTTTCGAGCCAATTTATTCCTTTTCTTATTTTCCTTATCTTCTTCACTATTTCTATTATGTTTTGGCATCCTTGGTTTGTGTTTAATACTTAAACTAAACTAATTTTTAAGAACACAAAACTTTCTCCGTTGCGTCTTGTGAGCGCGAAGAAAACGAATGACGATTGAATGCAGTGTTGGCAGGAGCGGAATTTTTTAATTTTTTAATTACAGCATCTAAAATTTCGCGTCGAAGAGCGAGAGGACTCGACTACTAGTAATGAGGTTAATACCTCGGCCTGATTTCGAATATAATACATTATTTAACAAGTATTCCGACCCACAGATATTAATTTTGCGAGAACTAAGCAGTTTTATTCAATGACTATAATAATGTAAAAACGTAGGTATCTGATAAAGCCGGCTGTCTAAACAATGAATGGACGACGAAGGCCTTGCGGATAATCGCTTCCAGTTTCTTGATCGGCAAAAAATGTCGCATTGAGACGATTGCGCTCAAAATTGCTTTACCGACCGATATTATTGAAATCGTCCAGAGATTGATTTTTTAAAATGCATTGTGAACATTGGGTTGAAATGGACTTATGCCACAGATAATTTTGGAAATGTCTATTATTTGCTTTGGATATGTAAGAGTTAAGACAATCTAAATTGAGCTTTTGGATCCCAGTTGTCATACCGTTACCAAATAAATGACAGTGGCTTCGAATTTCTAATTCCCGAAAATCTCGAAATTGTTGATGGTTCAGTCTTGCCAAATTAAGGCCTACGGGTCTTTATATTTTAGTTTTTTATTACTTTATGTAAAAGGTTCTGATATTAACTTACTTCTTCCGAACTAACTTGCGTTGAAACCTCCACTTTATCTAACTTTCGAAATTTCTTACTACACTCTATATTTTTATAGTTACTTTAATAACTTTCGCGTCTAGACCCACAATAACATATTTCTTCAATCCCCTGAGAAATTGCTCTGTTTTGATGAAGAATACTCCGTATGTATTTCTTCGTCCATTTAATTTTCTTATCCAATAAGCAAAGAGGTTCTGTAAATGTAACTTAATATTTTTATTTGGGGCAATAAATTCAAAGCTCGAGATGGTAGAACATTTCATTTTTGAAGATAGTAAGGCTATTCTCGTTGTGAAGTCAAGAGGTTATCAGTATAACATATTAAATTCAGAAACAGTGTGTATCATTATGTTTTATGTTTTTTTTATTCGTTTGATTAAGTGTTAATAATTTTAAACAACTTGTTTGTTGTCAGATAATATTGACTTGTTCGAAATGGGTTATCAGTTTTAAAATTAACTTTATTGGAATCCCGTTTTGTGACATTAGTTTGAGGAAAACTGGTTTCGACGAAATTCAAACCTTGCCAGCTCCTTGTATGTTTATCACGATTTCATTACAATCAAATCGTATTGTAAAAACCAATAGAATATTAATTTATTGAAAGCTAAACACGGCGCGTGTCCACAATGGACATTCCTCTGCTGCGTCCATTCATGCAACTCAATAATGAATACTCATGTATATAAAATGGGTATATAGTGGCACACTATGTAGTTTGTATGAACATCGCTTTCCATGTAAGTAGATATGTAGAGCGTGTGAAACTGTGCCGTTAAAGAACAATGCTGGATGGCGGGAAGTGCCCCGTGAGTGTACACCAAATATTTTACGTAAGTCTTAATTTATAGGGTCATAATGTGCTTGTTAATGTAATTAAAGAGATGTTTTTCACATTGCCTTTCTAGATAATTGCCATTTGTAAATTACTGCTTATCTACCCATTAAAAGGATAATTAAAAGATGGTTGTGTTGTAGGATTCTGTGGAATCCCCAGACATTGTACAGACGACGTCAATGTTTCACAAACTTTAAAATTTTCCCATCCGAACATATACTTTTTGTGAAACTCAAATTGTATTCGTACTAATAATAGTAAAATATTGACACCGAAATGTATGGCAGAAAATTTAATTAGGTAGTTGATTATTTGGGGTAAGTTACTGGCGTGTCACGCCTGTATAATTCTAAATTTATGAATAAAAAAGCCAAACGAATGATCTTTGCAATAAATCTAAAGAAAAAAAACTAATTCTAAAAATATCAAGTTTTGTTGACAGAAATTGCTGATTCTATGGCATCGGCATTGCGAATTCGAGATGTTTCGGGATCTGTAGGGGTAGTTTTCGGCTGTAGAATTCCATTGGATTTCGCTGGATTGTTTTATCCAACCATACTGGATTGCAATGTATAATTACTGCCCACTCCCTCTCGCACAATCTCAAGCAATGCGTTTCTTAAAGGCTGATTGATTATGCACCTAAGAGAACAATTCAATCAACAATTACAAGCTCTTACGACTTTCCGCTCTATTACAGCAATATGCAAGTGCATAGCAATTAATAGCTGTTTGCTATCAATACGTAATTACGAACGCTTTCACGTCGTCTACCTAGTCTATGGTGTTTGTTTAGATGTAAATTATATGAGGCGTTATTACGTGTTTTGTTTAAATAAAATTATTGTATCAAAGTCAGGCTATTTTAGAAATGATGAAGGTTAGAATTAAGGCGCGGACTGACTACGATTTTAATCGCTTATGACCGCGTAAACTATTGTCACCACTATGGAGCGTCAATAAGATTGAAAATTGAAAAAATGACATTTGTGTTGAAATGTGACGTAAGCTGCGAATGGGCATTTATTTTACTGCTTTTCTTTAGATTATTTAAAATATAGACATAAAATTAAATAATGGTTCGGTTAAAGTTTTAAAAAAATGGAAAACCTACTAAATTCTTAAAAAAAAACTGTTGTTATCGCTGGAAATACAGAGATCTTCGACGTCAAAGTTTATTTTTGTGCTACAACTTCCCAATTTTTATTGGGAATATCAAACTCTTATTTATTATTCTGTTCGGTTTAAATTCTTCTTTATACCCTTCTCTGTTCACTGTATTTTTAGCGCTGCTTATTTTTATTACATTACGTCATACTCGACGTTCTAAGAAACCAATTTTTGGGAATATGAGATAAGACCGCGCCTTAAGATTAGAAATAGTATTTTTGTTGGTTTATCCCACTTTGTTCACCTAGGTGATATCACACATTTTGTTTACATTCTAGTAGATTAGGGTGGGTCGGGATTTCTTGGTCTGTTTAAGGATGAGGGGCATTAGGGGCTATATTGGGGACTTTCAGTTGTTTACATTTTGTCTAATTCTAAGTTTACAAGTTTGTCTAATTTTGTTACTGCAGTCGAAATACCACTTCATTTTTTTTATTCTTCTCTATTTAAAGTCGAAGGTGTAGGAACGAGTACGAAGTGAAAATTTATCATTTATACAATTTATTTAAGTAATTTATTATTTCACATTTACTTAAAATATTCTCAAAAGTTCATGCAGCTCATGCAGAAAGGTTATCAGATAAAGTTGATTCTGCACAGTATTTTTTTCAGTTTTTATTATAAGAACTCTTTTATCTTATTAAGCACAAAATTGCCAGTGTACGCTTCGTAAGTACCTACGCAACAGCCATCTAAAAGAGATTAAGTACGCCCCGTTTCATTTAAACGAAAAAACAAAAATCTTCGAAAGTATAATAAACCCAATTTAATAAAAAACTTAATACATTTATTTGGCCAATAATGAAAGCTGTTGCAATGTTATCAAGTGCTCTTGAACCCACGCACTGCGAATGCGGCTCTAACCACGCAACAACTGAGTCAAGGTGGCCGAAAGATAAAAATAAAGAAAATGTCTCAGTGTTGCCAAACTCCCAGCATTTAATCTCCAAACTTGTAAGCTCTTTGATATCACTAGATCAGATTGATTTGGTGCCGAAAGCTCCGTGATCCGAACTTATTACTTAAAGAAATAGATCGCCAACATTTGGTATTTCGGCGCGGAGTTGGCAACTTTGAAAAATTTGCCCTTAGAAAGTGGAAGCAATGTTGGGTGTTATTTATTGAGGCGGGAAACTAAATAAATATTGATAAGTACGTTTATTTTTTGTAGCAATTGGTTTTCTCTTTCAATTTAGTTTCTTTCCCACGTTTCGTGGAATGTCTGAATCTATTAAGGAGGAGGATTTATCTCTATGGACAGAAATATCCGTTACTAACCTACCGTTACTTTCATTTCAAAACCTCATTGACTGAAGTAATAAAGATAGCAATTACTCACATGTTAAACTTTGCTATTATAGGTGAGTAAACAATTTATTTTGTGCAATTTGTATTGCAATTCTCACACTTCCAAATACGGACCCATAGATAAATAATTTAGTCTACAATAGCATCAAAGATGTGAGAGTGGGCACTGTGCACAGCGTATATTGGAGCGTAAATTCACCGTGACATTCACGTGACGCGGCCGACACGATATGGCGCCCACCCAACCATGCGTGGATTTGACTTTTGATGGCGACTTTAGGTGAAATCGTTTGCTGAGTTGAGTGAAGAAGTGTTTATTAAATTTTATGTGAAAATGTTGAAAGTAAAAGTCATTGTATGGTTTAGGAACTGAACTAGTTATGTATCTGCCATATATTATGTGTTCAGCTTATTGAATTCCTCATAATATATAATCTTTGCGTTCCTTCCTCGCTTCGAGGAGTAAAGTGTAATCAAATGGCATTATTAAATTAATAAATTGAACAGTCAAAGACAAAATGTTTCTTTATTTCGTCTCTACCTACGTTTATTTTTGGCTAGCAACACTACAATACAGATGTAACATCGTCTTTGTCCCACGTAATCAAATGTTACTAAGACCGTGTGCCCACGCTAGCAGAGGACATAACATAAGCATTCATTCATGCGATCTACATTATTTTCCTCTTACCGTACGATCGCCTTTATATGGAGCTGGCGTTTAGATTACGCCGTAATTTTTTTTGTTTCTCTATGGAAGTCTATGGCTGACATTCTTTATTAATTTGAACCGTCAGTGGAACATTTTAATAGTTTTTAAAGTTTTTTTTATTCTTACCTTTTTTTAGAGAAGTACGATCAGTGGACGTTTCATAAAATAAATAGTATCCTGGCTTTTGATATAATAAAATATATTGTCTCATTTGTTATTAATGATAAGTATTATGAATTTATGACTCAATGTAAGACCAACATTTACTATTGTGTTCATAAAGCGTGAAAATACGTATTTTTAACATCGGCTAACCGATTTATGAAGAAGTAAAACTATTTTTAAAATATTTTTTTTAGGTTCAAAAGGCCGTTTCACAGCGAAATAAGATCAGACCGCGGTTTATATTTTAGTGGCCTGATTCCAATGATGCGTCAGTAACTAAAATACAACAACACGTCATGCGATGCGTTATAATTAATAGCCGTGTTATGTTAAACTAGCATAAGCCTGCGACTTCGCTTTGCATTGTTCCAAGAGATCGTAGTACTAGTAAGTACGATCGTAGTACTGCTATACCGGGATCAAAATCCTATGTCTATGTTATCATCAGTGTCCCAAATTCGTTAAATGAGTTAAATCGCTCGTTCTTTAACACTTGCATTGTGATTATAGTTTATCTTAATTTGACCCAGATTCATGTTCTGAGAGTATTTTTACAAAACTACGCAGGTTTTTGAGAAACAATTGGAGAAACTGCCATTCTTCTTTTTATCCAAATCTGTTTATTTGTTTTTGAGGTAAGGAGTAAGTGAGTTACAAACACGGATACATCCTCACAAATTTTCGCATATTTATTATTGTAAGTGTTATGTAAAATGTAAACATTTTGAATAGATTAGACAGACATAAGGCCGCCTAAATGTATACCTTTGTGAAATTAGTCTGATGTCGACCTTCCTTTGTTTGGAAGGCTGGAATTTAGTCACGTAACTTACGTAATAACTTTTGTAAGGTAAAAGTTTGGCCAATCATGATATTTGAGGAGTTTGCACACGTAAATCAATCAAGTAAAGAAACATTTTTGAAGAAAAGTGACCTAATTATGTAGAAGGTAAATACGGTCTTTTCCAAGTTATTGTATCAAAAAACACTAAAAAGTATCATATAAGTGACTTTACATAGACATCAGCATTAAAAATAAGAAATAATAAGATAAGTATAAAGTTTTTGACACGTTTTGAGGTGTAAAAAATGTGACCATTTATTTTTAACATTCATTTATTTAATTCTGCATTTAATGCAAGCAGCAATACATGAGGTAATAAATTGCTATTAAATGAAATGAATTCAGGAACTAATTAAAATGCGGAAGACAGATCTTTGTTTAGGTATGCATATTAAAATTTGTTTTTCATTTTTTTTTCATATTATTATTAAGTAAGTACTTAGTTAAAATAATGAGTCAACTTCCTAATTGTTTCTATTTAGTTCCCTTTTATTTTAATTTAAATGAAGAGTCAACTCAGAATTCATATACCTACCAGCTTGGCATCTTTAGTTGCTACAATTGAAACTACACAAAATTAATAAACTTAATTCTAATTAGCAAACTTGTTATCAATTCCGTGAACAGTGACTAAAGTGATACTCTAAATGGAAGACTCACAAATCTTCCAGGGTCATGAGGAAGTAGGGTTACCAGACGACTGCTTGAAATTCTAGACAAAAAGGCAAGAAAAAATGACCTTTCGAATCTTGTATTTCACCAAAAATACGTATTGCATTGTATATAATAGCGATGCATCCGATACCGATACCGATATATATCGGCGATACTTCGGGTTAGCCGATATATCGGTATTGACGATATTTTTATAACCGATTCAACGATACTTTTTCATTTAAAAATGTAGTGTTAACGAGCGTGTTCTCTCATCTATTTTATTTCAAACGAAGCACGAACTTTGCCCGGGGAAACCTTTGTGAAACAGACTTGCGAAATCTCATTTCTCCGAAAATTTAAGATTACATATTATACTTTGTTTTTTAAACAAAAATCTTATTAATTTTGATAACTAAAATGTATAATATTATCTAATATCAATTACTTATGTCACTACTTTTTATATTAATAAATAAAATAATCTGACTTGTGATTTATTTATTTTATCTTAATTTTTTAATTTACATAATAAGCGTATCGGTTTCGCAGATATTTTCATAAGAGTATCGGTATCGTATCGGCGAAAAGGCGTATCGATGCATCCCTAGAGTATATAGGTAACTTATCTTCTTAAACGGACTAATTAAACTAATTCGAATTAATAACTGAACGGATACAGAGGCTGTCAGTATCAGTCTTCCAACAAATTGTCTGAACACGTTTAACGAAGCCTTAACTAGAAAAGTCTGGACACAGGACAGAGTCTAGACAAAAACAGGATTCGTTCCGGAATAATCAGAACAGATGGTAACCCTGGAAATGGAAGGGAAGACAACTTGACTGTCAAAGTTTGAGGGTGACAGACTCGTTCAGAAATTATTCAAAGGACTCGCTGTGAGGACTTGATTATTGTTTTGAACGCAGCTGTTAGTTTTTACTGAACTGTTTAGTGCTTTGAGGTGCCTTGTTTTGTCACTTTGAGGTGCCTTGTTTTGTCACTTTGAGGAAAGAAAATACTATAAAGTCTCCTGCAGACACACGCGATTAATCGCGCTGCGACAACGAGCCAAGCTAATTTCCACTCTAAAAATACTGCGAATGGACCGCGACATGTCGCCCCGCGCGATTAATCGCGTGTGTCTGCAGGAGGCTTAAAGCGCAAAATGTTTTGGAAGTGGGAAAATTTGCGATTTACTAGTTAGAATATAATTATAATTTAAGTTTAGGGCACTAAGTTGGTTGCGGGTTCCTTGTTTTACAAATAGATAAGGTATTTTTTATCACAAAATTAAGGGAATATTATATACTAAATATCTGTGAGCCTCAAAGTCTAATTGCTGAATGACTTATTTAGCATTAGGACTCCTAATATAATTATATTGCAACGGCTTTATTCAACGTAAAGTTACGTTTTTTAATCGAACCAATTCAAACCATAGACGTGACCCAATAGATTTTTAAGTAACCATAAACTCTTTTCTGCGTAGGTAATTACATTTTTTTATTTAAGCATGTACACAGTATTAACGCCCTTTAAGCACTTGCTAATGACTTAATAATATTACAGGACTGTTGCTTTGGCTTAAAAATAAAGCGGATTTCCATAATAATGTACGAAGTAAGTATGTCGTAATGTGATGTTAATTACTTTGTTCTTATGACTGAGGTACATACCGCTTTATAATTATGGTTTAAATAACTACTCGCCTTGAAGAAACACGTACGAGAACTAACAATAAAATTGCTGTTTATTTATTTTTAATATTCACAGCCATAAAAATATTAATTACTAGCTTCCGCCCGCGACTCCGTCCGCGCGAATGTCGGTCTTCGCGTGGATGGTTTATTTCTCCATTTTGAGTAACTCTGACAATGACATCTTATAAATATCTATTGGACCCAAATACGGCTAAGCTTATAATAATTAAGGAGATATATTGAGCTACTGCTGTTGAGCTCGCGTTCTGTAGTAAGTATTTTTTTCATAGTAATTCCGACCTTGTATTTACAAATAACTGATCGGAACAGGGGGGAACAGGGGGGGAGGGTTTTTGGTCCTCTAACCAAAAATAACAGAATTGAAATTTGAATTACTGTTTAACTTTATGATAAAACTTAGTAGCCGAGTCTTGTGTAGCTATTCCAATTAGGACGTAGCCCGCAAGTGCACTGCTAGTCAAGTCACACAGAAAAATAATAAAGTCGCAAGTCGGTAGTCATTAACTCTCGGAGAATCTTAACACCGCGATTCAGAAATGCGCGTCATAGGCACAACGCCATCTAGTGGTGAGTGATGGAACCTTTTTATAAATCAATGGAGGCAGGCGTGGCGTAATGTTGATAATACTACTACTTGATAATAGGTGTCGCCAGTGGTTCCATAATAAGGTTTGTTACAGATTTTTTTTCTACGTATTTTTCCAGGATAAAAAGTATCCTATTTTATGCCCAGGATAATAAGGTATAATTATACCAAGTTTCATCGAAATCGAACCGTTAGTTTTCACGTGATGCCTGCACATACAGACAGACAGACAGACAAAAATTTTTTTAATCACATATTTGGGTTTGGTATCGATCCAGCAACACCCCCCGCTATTTATTTTTTCAATATTTTCAATGTACAGAATTGACCCTTCTACAGATTTATTATATGTATAGATTTTGTGACTTTGATTGTTTGGATATATTTTTAAGTCCGTTTTATTAATATTGTAGTTTAACGTTGAAATCTAAAATAATGTTACATTAATTATTATGTAAAAAAAATTAATGACCACGCCCGTACTGTTCACAAAGTTCATCTTTGTATAGATTATAACCAATTCCCCTGAATAACCTTCCGCTATGAATGCACAGTTCAAACCACAAATAACCGTCAGATAACAGCTATCTAGGAAGTGTTGCAATAAATGGAGGCATTGATCGATGTCCTATCTAAAGAATACCTATCTGCCTACACACCTCCCACGTTCAGCTATGCATATCCTCATATGGGACAAAGGATCACAGAAACCAGTTAGTTCAACAATGTTCACCTGTTATGACCTAAAGAGTTGCGAAATGAGTCCCATGGCCAGTCAGGTTGGCTGAATAGAATGCAGTACCTGTGCCTTAACCGCATAGAATGTAAAGCAGAAGTTTAGATTTGAATGTCGAATTCATTCAAATAAAGCGATCGTCGTTCGATGAATGGAATGAAAAGAGGAAAAGAATAAGGTTTCGAATTTCGAAGATTTTCATGGACATTTTAAAGTTCAATAGCAAATTGATATAATATTATTATTATTATGTAGGTTTTACCTGTCGCGTATATTTCTATCTCTTGTGTGGTACTTTGGCTTTGTCACCGCTGATCTAGACTATAATCGATTTAATTATAGTCTAGATCAGAGGCATCAAATCAAATATTAGTACTAAAAATGGACCAATTTTGTGTTTCCCATACTCCTCGGTGTAGTTTCTGGTTTTTCAAAAACGTCTTTAGTAATGAGGTGTGCCTTATGTTATTCCCTAAGTTTTTTTTTTAATTTATTAGTAATAGCAATTAATTTCTCTTTTACTTTATAACAAATGTTTCTGGCCTATCAATTTGTCACATCGCTGTGCATTTCGAGAAATATTTTACTTAATTAAGAAAACGAAAGTAAAATCTGTGAGTATATCAATATTCAATAAGTAATCTATACGATCGTTGTGAAAGCCACATCAAATCCAATATCTTAGAAGTTTCTAAGTTAGTAACTTCCGATATTTTCAATTATTCTTTCTTATTTCTTTAGAAATTTTTGTCAGCAAGACCCTCTAATAGAAAAATGAGAAAGAAATGTAGACGATAGTGTGTGAGAAAAAGAAGAGTAAACTATATTCTATATATAACGAAAGACAAATCTTTCCCTTTTCCCATAGACCTACTGAACAAATTAGCACAGTTTAACGACATTCCAAGCCAAAGTACGCACTTAGCGGCTGCGGCAGTGCAGTTGTGCAAGCGAAGCGACCTCGCACCCACGTAGGCATCCGCCCCCGTTCCTCTCACCATCACGTGGATACCTGCAGCGAGGCAGCAAGGCTCAGATCAAAGGTCAGCTGTGACCAATTGGAGGAATGAGGAAGCTATGGGAAAATTGGCCTATTTCGCTGTGCAAGGTTTAAAGAGTTAAGTATAGGGGTCAGTGGGAGTTTGTGGCAGATGGGTCGGACGTGAAATGTAGGTTTCTAAACGTGTATTAAATCGGCTTGCTTGTTACACTTTGCGTCGTATTTATTTAGTAACTGTTGCCAGTAGCTTCGCTTACTCTATTGCATTTAAACAAGTCACCATAATGTTAAACGGAATATACAAACAAAAATACACACTTTCTCATTTATTTTATTAGTTTATAGAATCGTGGTTTTGTGTTTCACAACAGTCATCTTCATCGAGGACTCACAACTCTGACTCTGCACTTTCCCGTGCAATACCTACTTATGGTGGACGCACACTTATCCGCGCCGAACGCGCCGAAGGAGTCGAATTTTAGAATTCTGTAAAGAATTCGGCGCGGTCAATTCCGGGGAGCGGGGCCTTTCGGCGCGTTCGGCTCTGATAAGTGTGCGTCCACCATTAACCAGAAACAACATAATCACAATCATCATCCCTACCATAGACTCTCGTTATCTAGTCGATGGTATTGATATACAACAAGACGGTTGTCTTTCGAAATTTGAACTATTTCTAGTCCCTATAATCATAGTTTTGCAGGACGTGCAGGATTTCTACGTGCAGTCAGTCTTTAAGACCAAAGGTCAGATGTGATGTATCCAATTGGGGCAGGTGCGAAACATGGCCCATTGCGTTGTGCAAGGCTTAAATAGTTAATTAAAGGGGTCAGTGGGACTCAGCGGCAGATGGGACGGTTGTATTTCGAAATTAGAAGTTTAGTATTGAACACCTAAAAGAAAATTGAAAGTTAATCTAATAAGTAAATGAACGGTGACAGTCAAATATCGTCGTCTACAGTCTACAGAATATACATTGACAAATCTCTGCAAGAGAAAACTTACAAATGCGGATTATTTGTTGCTCATTAGTCTACAGTCTGGCTGTCTCGACTACTCAACTGTTACGGTTTCAGTTACACAACAAAAGGCCTTTAGATTTCGTCCTATTTATTATTTCTTCTTCAAATCAAAATTACAATAAATGGGCCCTAAATTAAAATATTATTACAGATAAGCAATGTCAAATTTAAATGACATACTTTTTGGAACAGATAATTAAACTTTTAAAACGAGTTCTAGAACACTGGCCGGCGATATTTAAAAAGTGAAATTAACTTTATGGTTCGCTTTTCGGTTGAGTAAGCATGCCCACGAGCTCAGACAAGCATCGCACGACTTGACAGTCAGCTGATCGGAGGCGATCATTTCAAATGTCAAGGGTCTTATGAAACTGCCAAAAGTGAATGATGTGGGCACGACGTCAAACAATATTAAACACTTTTTATGAATTTAACTTGGAATTGTAACGACTTTATGATCGATTTAAGTATTATTTTATACACGACAAGACAAACGTTTGATAGAGCATTAAATTTATTTATTTTACCAGCAAATAAAGTACTAGCTGTGGTAGTAGGTACATAAGGTTGTTCGCTGGTACAGAATAATTCAACGGATTTGATCTGTTTTCACTAGGTGCCGTTGTAGGATTCAGTGTTATTGATAACGTCCTTCAAACTTTCATTAATTTTTGGGCTAATTTTCTTAATCCTTTACGTGCTAAACATAAACATGTCAAAATTAATAGTTATTTATAATACTAGTGCGGTAAGTTGGTTTTTACAAACGAGTAGACGAATGTAAGCCCGAGACGAAGTCAAGTTGATACCCATGACATGGTAAGAATTTGGCAAGAAAATGTCTTTTCGCATTATTTTCAGCAGACCCTTTCAATTTATACATAAATCATAGGGCTGCATTTAAAATAGCCAATCCACCACCTTGGGACGGCCACCATGTTGGATTTAGGTCACGTGATTATTTTTTTCGTATTCCTGACAGCAAATCCTTTCATTTAATACTCATATCATGGGGGTACATTTCAAATAGCCAATCCGCGTGTGTTGTCAGGACTCAGAGTGTGTGCAAAATTTCATCCTAATCGAAGACCGGGAAGTGGGTCAAATTAAGATTCCAAGATTTTCTCACATAGATTTAGTTACAAGCACATAATTATCTATGGTTACAAGTGAAGCTAATAAAATAATAAAAGCGTGAAAGACTGCTGTGCAAACTTGTGAAGTGGTTTTATTAGTTTTAGTTTTCCTGTTATTTTGTTTTGATTATAAAGCCATTAAAGTTCATGAGAAAACAAAACATCGAACAACAACATTCGAATTTTGAACATACAGTGCTTACTTTTTTTTTCAATGCAACGCAACGGATCTTACCGTGCACAGGCATCAGACATTCACACCTGACGCCAGTTTACGACCGCGGTATCACATTTTATGTAGTACGTGGCATGCCTAAGCCCGAATAATACTCGAGTGGTCTAGTTATAGCCAATGAACGGAACGGCCGATAAATTGGTTGAGAGTAAAAGGGCCGGTCGACGGCATGCCCGATACGGGCACTAATGAAGATTTATACGACCGAATATACCTCGCAACTGAAGGACGTAGACCGCGGCGAGACGATAAAAAAACTCATCAATTGTTTTTTTAATAGGATCATAGGAGTAGATCCCAAAATACTCGTATAGGCTGGAAGAAACGGTTGCCTTTGCACTGCAGCACGAATTTTATTTTTAAAAAAGAATCACAAAATCGTGATAACGTCATGCAGTAGGATGCAAGGTAATAAAAAATATGACTAATTAATTTGCGGTTGTAAATTGTTTAGTCCTTGTCCGACCTACAACGACCTATGCATTCAAAGAATCTGCTTACTGCGTTGAACAACACTCATAATAAATGGGGCCAAAAGAATGAACAGCCTGAGAACCAAGTAATGAAACAATAAACTAAAATACTATCTTTATATCTCTTAGAAAAACTATGAGGATAACTAGAGGTCTACAGCGCTATTGTAAATGAATCTATTGTATTGTTCATGTGGGCGAGGGCATAATTGGGCGCTTATCTGCCTGCTATTACACAGACAATGCACAGTAGGACAAACAATGCAAAATGGCGAGGGGCGCAGTAAGTACACTCGTTCCTTAATGGCGATTTGCACAAAATTGCGGTTCCAGTTGTGGTGTATGTATGAAAGGTGAGGGTTTGTTGGTAAACATCTCATTAGCTAAACTGCAGTTTGAAGGTCCTGACTTTAGACCCTAGACTGAGTGAATTGGCGTCTCCCTACACAATAAAGCTTTCAATTTAAGTAGAAAGAGCACACTTTTGTCTCGAATTACTTTAATTCACACATTTGGACATAAATGCTGCATGCCTTCAGGGGATCTAAAATGGCTACTTTAGCAGAACTCAGAACGTCGCCGTGTACCTGGATTCTTGATCGGACGGCGAAGTAGCCATTACTCGCCGCTCGCAAGCCTAAACCTTTCCACCTACGGTCGAATATAGTTTTTAATTTATTGTCAATAATAACTTTGTCACATGATAAACAGTTTGGTTACCTGATTCGCTCAAAGATTGGTAGAGGTCTAGCTTGGTCCAGCAGTGGACGATTGGAGGCTGATGATGACTGACTTCATCATCATCATCATCATCATCAGCCGGAAGACGTCCACTGCTGAACATAGGCCTCCCCCTTAGACCGCCACGCCGAATGACAATTCGCCACTTGCATCCATCGGATGACTGACTTGGGATCAATAAAATTGTGGCAAATAAGTTTACCCTAAATAATCTGCTTGCATGCTGTAAAAAGTGATTCGGGAAGACAAACTCCTGTTTGGATTTTGTTTTTACCGAAATCGTACTTCTGTCCTTTTAACTGTCTGCTAGTAAAATGGTAGGCGCCTTCACAATACCTAAGCGCACGCTTGTTTTCAGGGACGAGTGTCATTTATTTAACTGTTATGTGTGTCGTGCATACTGACATTATTTTATTATTTAACTTAGAAAATCAGTAAGTTCATGATTTGTAATTATTAAGTGCAGTGTACTACCCGCATCTTTTGTCGACGGATGGAAAAAAATGTATAGGTAAATAAAATAATGGACCAAACAGTCCCAATCTAAAAAAAGGACCAGTTAATAAATAATTAATTTTACCTACATCAAAACTAGGTTATCTCTGAACTACTCATCTTTTTATTAGTATGTCCGTTGCATTTTTCGTTTTTGAATTAGATTCCCAATAACATACACACACACACACACATCACAACTCATCTCCCTATATTTCGACAAAATTTTCGCATTATATCCCCAGACGCTCTAATGTGTTACAAAAAATAAGTAAAATTTTATGTTCGTTTGACATTTACTGTATTCTATTGTCAATACTACCAACTTAATAATTATACCAACCATCGAAAAGGCATTACCACAAATATACCTAACACAGAATAAAGGTTACGACTAAAATAACTAAACTAATAATAGATTTTAAATTAGATTTACATTACACATTCATCTCTTTGTGTTGTGAAAAGTGTTTTTAAAAGATTTATGTTCAGGCACGCAAAATCCTGCGAAGGAGATCCCTCGAGAAATAAAGCTTTTAACATTCCCAGATACCGATGACAGGGAATACAGAATGAAGATAGATGTTTTTTATATCGTCTCCTATACTCCACAAATAACGGTATAAAGGGAGAGTTCCTTTTATACCGTAAAGGGGTCAATCTTCAATATTTGAGACATCCGTTGAGGATAATGACGCCCGAGCTTTTACTACTAGTGCAACCATCCACTGACAAAAAACAAAACAATAAATTATTTTAATTACATCTAACTTAAATGAAGTTAAAATAATTTATATTTTTGTTTTTCGTCAGTGGATGAATTACATCTAACTTAGATGAAGTTAAAATAATTTATATTTTTTATTTTTGTTTTTTGTCAGTGGATGGTTGCACTAGTAAAAGTAGTAAAAGATCGGGCGTCATTATCCTCAACGGATGTCTCAAATATTGAAGATTAACCCAAAGCATCTGATGGAAAGTGACCACCGATAGCGCTACCAGCGCCTGCAACACTAGAGGTATCTTTTCCACGCCCTTTTTGAGGGTGTGAAGGAAGTAGGAAGGAGCTTTGTACCGACCGACACTTAAAGAAACAATTGTTTCCATGAAAAGTGTGACGATCCCTCAAGAAGAACTGGCTCACCCGCATCCGCGTACGAACTGACAAGCTATTTGACGCCGGTCCTAAGCTAGTGGGTAGTCATCAAACAGTTAAACCCTGAAACGACCAGGGATTCTTTTGAAACTATAGCTTTTTCATACCCGAGAAAATCTATTTAAGAAATTCGAGTCAGTAACCCTGTAATCCACCTTGAAGTTGTAACCTAGATTCCAACAATAGACAAGCAATTTGGAGCTTCAACCATCTCTTGACCTGTTTAAAACAATTAAAAATCGTCAGAATTCCGTTGCCCAGTTGGATGATAATTATTTAATTGGTTGCTTTACTCGACAAACTAAACGTACAATACAACTAATGATAAACAATTGTACCAACTAGCAGTACCTATATATAAAGCGAGATATACAACCGTGGTTAGATCATAAATTGGACACTTACAAAGACGTAACAGATGAGGAAACTCCGTCAGTAAATCCTCCTTGTATAGGTTTTGAGGTTACAGTAATTAAGTATTGTTTACATACTTGCGAAAACAATTTTTCTGAGCCTGTTTGTTTCAATGCCTGCCTTAATACAGAATTACAGAGTATTGGACAAACAGAGGGAGATCTACAGAGCTGCGGGCTTTGTGCCAAGCCGCATAATCTACTTAGTACAATATTTCATATTTTGATAAACATTGTAACAGTCTTTGACGAATGGCAGTACTTCTTGTTTTATGGATTTTATTAGCTTTAGCCATCCAGCAGTTTGATGTTACTACTGACAGACTAGGGGCCTAGAAAGTATTATTCTATCATTCGAGGCTTAAAATAAAAGTTACACGAAAATAAAAAAAACATGGCAATGGGAACAACCTAAAAGCAAACTTTATGTACTTATAATAACGATCACTGTGATGATATAAGCAATGAGCAATCAAAAAGGTAAAAAGAAGACACAATTTTGAGCTGACAGTTATCGGACAGAGGTTCTTTTATTGTACTAGACCTGCCATCATCACCATATCGCAATAATTGCACAGTAATGATAAAATAAACGCAAGTATGACAAGATTTATCTCTTAAACTTCAAACAATGAATGTAGTTTGATTAATCGTCGTCAATTATAATAGCAATTATTGCTTTGTAAGAATCGTGGCTATTTCTAATGACATGCGACACTGCGGATGAATGACGAGTATTGACTGTTCGCTTTTAGAATTTACTTCGGTGGACATGGCAGGAGACATTGTTTTGATGCAGCAGCTCTATAAAATGATTATGAAATAAAGGAATTATAAGAGTAAGGTCAAGTATAGTGTATTTAAGTTTATTCAACCATTCGCCTTGCATGCTTTGTATTTAGCTGTACCGTATTCATTGTTCCACTGTTTATGATATTGTTCTGGACCTTACCTACCATATCTTCTCCAAATCTGTTTTTGTCTACAATGTTTTTACAAATACTTGATCCCAATCTGAGCCCCGTCACGGGAATTAAGGATACATCACTAATTCAATACCTTTGATCACAATACAAAGTTAATGTAACGTCTCCCGCTAATCCAGTCATTAATAGTAACAAAGAACAATCGGATGACAATCAACTACGAAACAAAGGAGACAGACCCATTAGAGCGAGGCGGGATGCCGCGTTTCTGAAGCACACAGTACCACGTGAGATAAACGGCGATCAATTTAATTCTAAATTTAGCAACATTGAGATTTATGATTCAAGAGCTACTTTGAAGTACGAGCACGCTGAATATTATTAATCCGGGATTGGAGATAAAGATTCACTTTCGCTTGTTCGTTTGTGTGCGAAAGTGAGAGTAGTATTAGTAAACAAGGATTGACGTGTGTTTTCGAATATAAATATAGCTGTGCTGCTTCATTTCCTGTGTTTGTCTTTGCAGTCGGGTGCTCATTAAAACTTGTAGCATTGTCTCAATTAGCATGTGCTTTGTCTTGTTATTTTATGTGCCTTTATGTTTCCTAACTGTTATTTCGTTTGTGCCAGTGTTAATTCAACCAATCTGTCAGTAGTCAACTTCGATAAATTGATTTGCCTTTTTAACATTACACAGAAAAATAAGTTATGTATTTAATCTTCCTGTTTCTTTTTTTTTCTGATAATATCTATCTACCGAATTTAGGTTTCAGTGTCAGTTTATAGTTTATCTATCAACTTTATTACTTAATTATTTGCTTTTCAAACATACCAATATTGACAGTATGCTCAATTGTTTTGGGTGCGGTTTTTAATGGCCCGTATTTATTAAGTAGGACTATGAAGCGAATATTTCGTAGACTCAAATGTCAGAGCTAGGTGATCTACGACGCATTTGATGTTTTTAGCAGGTAATCAATCAACAAAATGGGAAGCTGTGAAGGCCATAGAGTGACATACTTATTACCTATTACTTATTATGATCAACTGAATGAATGGAAACTGGTTAGATAAACTTGTTTGGCTTAAAATTATGATAATATGCTAACGTTTAGACGCCACCATTTTTATAGATACTAAATGAAGCAGTTAATTTAGCATATGGCAGCCCATTGCTAGAAAATCAGCATCTCTCCTCTCAAGCTACTTTGCAACACCCTGTCATCTGCCTACTGCATCCAGTTTATACCAGCCGGCAGCCTCTCTGTTTTTGGTTGCTCCAGCTTCCTGCACAACAAAAATGCCTGACGTAAACGACAGCCCGATGGGTTATGGCCGTTATGGGACATCTCGCCCACGGAAAAACTGGCCTGTGGGCCAAATGTCCACTTTTTAAAATGTGCATGGGTAGATTCGCCTGGACCAGTTTAGTAGAACGAGCGCGAACGGGCCAGATGTCTCCTATTAAAAAGTAAGGGGATATTTCGGCAACATTGTATATTTTAATTAAATATCTGATAAATTAGCAAATGATGATAATTTGAAAAAAACAGTGATAAAAAAATCATTTGCTAATTTATCAGATATTTAATTTGTTGAGATAGTTAATTTAAAAAAAAAGAAACAAAAATGATTGCGTTTAGTACCAGTTCGTCAAAGATGAAGTAAGCAAGACCTCCTAAATAAGCAAAAAATAAAATGTAAGGAGTACCGAAAACGAAAAAAATGCAACAACCAGCATCTAGACTCAAAGAGGTCTCATATCACGGCGCAGTGTAGCGTGCCACGCACGCGTGCGCAGGCTGCGCAGTAAGGCGCGCCTGCGCCCGCGCAGCCGGCGGAGCGCGACCGGCGCCGCTGAGCGTGCCTGTCGATATGATGTAATCGCACAAGGTCGCCTGCTACCACGATATGCTTCGCTACAGAAGAGCCATACAATGCAAGAAAACAGGCACGTGTGCATGACCAAACAAACGAAGGGCATGCAGCTTCCGGTTAGAGAGAAATGGTGCAGGTTCACAATACAATTATTGCCGAACTAACCTATCAACAACATGTCCTGCAAATGGGGTAAAATATTATACACAGGTCATGATACATGATCTCAGTAACGGGCCAAGTGAGCGTATTTGAAACCAAATTCTGAATCTGCATTAACTATTTTTATTTAAATGTTAATTTTACACATAGGCACATGTTAACCATACCAAAATCGTGTCAAAAGAAAGGAGTCCGCAGTTCAAAACGCTCAAATAATAATAAAAATTTCAAACGCTAAAATCGTAAACTTACTCTTCTATTGTAGCGCCATCAAATACGTTTCTAAAATTTACAAAAATTTCATCAATCATTTGGATTGGGTCTTCTGTAGCTCCATATTTATTAGCTTGCACTCTCGTACTGTCACTGGAACCGGTTCATTTGTATACAACCAAGTTTTTTCTACGACTTACCATTCAATCACGTTTCCCATCATATTATTTGAATCCGGATTCGTTTTTAGTACCTATTAACTCATATTTCGTACGTATTAGTGTGGGATTCATTACAGGCATGAGATTTCATCTCCTTAATTCATTTAAGAATTAAGGAGATCCAGCGTTTTTTCATTCTTCATCTGCTTTTTCTTTATTTTGATAGGGTTGTCTTCCAGTCTAAGCAAATCCACGCAAATGAAGAAAAAAAAAAGTACCAACTGATTGGATAGTACATAGATAAACGAAAAATTGTAAGTTATTATGTTTTAGTATTGATAGAAAGAGCAAGTAAAGAAAGCTGCAAAATGTTCACTATATTTTCATCTACAACAAATTCATTTTCTAGTCTTTCTTCACCCTTAAAAGGATATTTGTACTCGTACATTTCGTTTTCTATTTCGACACACTTTGCTCTATTATTATGTTAAACGTGTTTCCAGGTATTTGTTTTAAAATCTAAGTCTAGAACATAGAAAGTAAAAGGTAGACTTATTTGTTAAACTGTGGAGCTAATGACGCTATTTAAATGCGTTAGCGTATGCTAAGCTATATGAGTGCTAGAGAAACCTCATAGGTTCTAAGCTAACATAAATGCGACGTATAATCTTTGAAAACTAGGGCTAAGCTAGTTTGCTTTTACACTTGACTAAGCGATGTAAGCGCTGAGTGGGCAAAATACATATTGCATTAGGTGCATGAATGTTAGATGTTATCTTTTAATATTATGTTTGCACTGGCTTAGAGCTGTTAGTTACTCTGTGGTGTTGTTTGTATTATGAATTCATTTGCATGATGCGATGTTTTTATTTCATAAACTTAGTTTTACTTTTTATAAACCTACAGTAATAGTAAAATGAAATTATGTATACGATAATAATTTTAAAATGAAACGTCATGTAAAGTGTTTTGAAAATAATTTATTATATTAACTAATTTCGTTCTTAAATCTAATAAATCTAAGTTTAAACAAATAAATTAAATAAATAATAATTACACATATCGTTTAGATTCGATTGTCTGTTATTACAAGAACAAATATTTTCTTTGCAGACATCATGTTCTTTTTAAAAATATTTTTTAATGATTGTGGTGATTCAGGAGATGTTTAGATACAATAGCCCCATCATTAATGTCAGCAAGAACTATTTCCAACAATGCTTTAGTTACTGGTAGTTTTGAAGAAAACAATTGTTTCTGTTGTATTACGGGGAAGTCACCTAAAATATCATCAGTAACGGTACCTTGCTTGTCTGTCTGAGTCGGAAGATGAGCTGCAGATGAAGTTTCATGCCAGTTTTCTACTTCCTCGGTCATATCATCAATTAAAATTTTGTCAGTCGTAAAATCGTCTGTATTGTATGACATTTCTTCTGCAGATAAAGTTTCGTAAGTGTCTTCTGCCTTCTTTGTTAGATCGTCATTCAACATTTTGTCAGTCGGAAAATTTTCTGTATCATTTGTTGTGGGTTGATCTGTGTTACGAGTTTCATGCGAGTCTTCTAACTCCTCAGTTACATTATCGGATTCATCATTGAACATTTTGTCAATTGGTGACTCGTTTGTTGGAATATCTAATATTTTATAATCTGGAGCTATTTTATCTGTCGGTAGTCGGAAAATTTTCTCATTTGTTTCGGAGACTGGATAATTTTCTATTAGGACATTAGAGAGTGAACTCTCTTCAGTCATGTCAGAAGGTGGGACCTCCAGAAAATATAATGTTTTATCTAACTGTGAGCGTGAAGCTGCTGGAACAGCTTTAGCTGCTGGTAATGAGAAACCCTTTGTGTTAATATCCGACAGTACATTTTCTAGAAGTGCCTTAGCTATTGGCAATTTTGAAGTATATGGAGTTTTATTTTTATTACCTGGTAATTGTGGATCAGGATGAATTTCAGTCATCGGTGAGGTTAGATCGATATTAGATGATTCTGGTTCTGCCCTAGAGATATCTATGTTTGGAATTTTTGATAAAATTTTGTCTTCATCCAACGACAAAAGATTTTCAGATTGCTCAGAGTACGGTAATTTCTTATCAGTTTTGTGGTCAGAAGGTCCTATGTTGGGTAAAATTTCAGCTACAGGAAGAGGAAGACTGTCTTGAGTAGCTTCAGAATGTGGAAGTTTATCTCCAGATGTATCAGAATCATGAGAATCTATGAAGTTGAGAGTCTTATCTAATGCTGATGATGAGGTTGCTGGGATATCTTCGGGTATCGGCATTGACAAACCCTTTGTGCTTATTTCTGATAGCACATTTTCTAAAAGTGCTTTACTTATTGGTAATTTTGAAGATGAAGGTGTTTTACCTTTAAAATTTGTAAATAATTGCTGGTCAGTTGACGAAGACGAAGGTAGAAGAAGATTCTCAGCCATCAGTGAGTTTATATTATTATTATCATTAGATTCTTGTTCTACCTGAACTATTGCTGATGATATTTCTTTATAGGTATCCGAACTTCGAATTTTTGATAGTAATTTATCTTGTTCTAATGATGATGGATCCTCGGATCCTTCAGGAAAAGGTTTATTTTTCTCAGTTTGATGGTCAAAATATGCTATGTTGGGGAGAATATCATCTACTGGCAGTAGAATGTCATCGGTAGTGTCCGTGGGTGGAGAAGTGTCTGCAATGATGACAGATTCAGGAGAATCTATGTAGTGGCGGGTCTTGTCTAACACCGAAGGTGAGGTTACTGGGAGAGGTTTAGACACCGCTATTGAGAAACCCTTAGTGTTAATTTCTGACAAGACATTTTCTAAAAGTGCTTTAGTTATGGGCAATTTTGAAGATGACGGCATTTTACCTTTATTGTATGGGTATAAATGAGGATCACTTGACGATGTCGAAGGAAGAGAAAGATTTTCAGAAATAGGTGGGGTTAAATTATCTTTAAAGACTGGTTCTACATGATCTTTATGTGTTGCCGTGTGAAAATCTAAGTTGGGAGTTTCTGATAACATATCTTCGTCTAAAGATAAAGTGTCTTGGGTTTGCTCAGGGGACGGTACACTAGTCTCAGTTTGGTGTTCAGAATGTTCTGTGTTAGGTAAGTTTTCAGAATCAGGAGAATCAATGTAGTCGATTGACTTGTCTAACACCGAAGACAAGGAGGCTGGATGTACTTCAGATACTGGTAATGAAAAACCATAGGTGTTAATGTCCAACTGGACATTTTCTAAAAGAGCCTTGGTTTTGGGTTCTTTTGAAGAAAAAAGTGCTTCGTTTCTTGAGAAATCCTTAAATATATCGTTACCCAAAAAAATCTTATCTTTAGCCATTGGTTGTTCATTAATATAATTATCTGATGATTGAATTTCAGTTTTAATTCTGCCTTCGACACTATCGATTGGAGCTTCAGGCTTGTCTTTGTCCATTTGATCAGGCAATTCCGTATTAAAATCTATGACTGGTGTATCTTCAGCTATTTTCGGAACTAGAAAATTATTAATCAGATTGTCAGTATGTTCTGCATTGGAAATAATGTTTTCTACTGGCGTTAAAATATTCTCTTTTGTCTCAGGAAATTCAGATTTTTCGTCAACATTGTAGACCCTCTTATCCGCTTGCGAAGGTGGTGGAGGTAGAGCTGTAACTACTTTAGGTTTCAAAAGTCCTTTACTAATATCAGAAAGAATATTTTCCAAAAGTTCCTTAGTTACTGGTAAATTTGAGGCTGATGGAATTTTATTAATTGATAATGAAACGTCTGTCGGTGTTTTGTCAGGGAGAGGTAACGTCTTATCGTCATTTACAGATATTGCGCTAGAGATGTCATCTAGTAAAGTGTCTGAGCTTGCATCGTCTTCCATCGATAGCGAACTATTATCGACTAGGGATGAGACTTTAGTATAAGCTGTAGGAATTTGCGATAAAAGAGGATCATCAGTTACAAAGGGTTCCTTATAGAGTCCATCAACATGGGACAAATGTGGGACAGCGTCATGGATTGGCGAAATGAATTCATCTATCGGCAGAGGTGAGACTTTATAGGAAGTATCTTTAGAGAGAGAAAAATTTTGGGGTACGTCGTCCATGGAATCGCTTTTAAATGACGTATAATTGTTGCCAAGTGTAGCGACTTCTACCACTTCTTCCACTGGTAGTGATAAAAATTTAGTTGGTGTAAACACATCACTAACCGCAACTTCTGAAAGAAGATTTAAGGGTTTATCCACACGACTTGGCAAATCAACTATCGATAAGGGACTATCAGTACTCTTTTGATGCCCCTTTATTGGCAAATCATCCAAAGGAAGTGAAACATCATAGATGTTTGGAAACTCCATTTTTAATGGAAAATTTTCCATAGCATGTGGCAATCCGTTGTCAGAAGTGTCTTTGATACGGGATGCAGTGACAGCTTCAGACACTGGTGTAACTAAATTGTCTATGAGATACGGTTTGTTAACAATAGAAATATCAAAAACTGGTGTGGGTGGGTCTGCTTCATCTGTGGACAGATGTGGACTGCCATTGCTCTCCAAAAGTGATTTCGGCAGTGACATCTCATCTATTTGAGAAAGAAGAGTGTCCGTAGAAGCGTCTTCAATTGGCGTTATCGGAAGTTCCTCATGTTCTTCTACGTGTAAACTGTCAATAGGAGTGTCTGTTATTGGAAGAGATGAGAGAATTTTGTCTTCTATAGGCACAGGTACACTATCAGCAAACGTCTGAGTTGGTGATAATGGATGATTAATAATTACTGGTAAAGTGTCAGTATCCAAAATTGATGACAATGTTGCATCCTTTTGTGACGATTGACTGTCAGTAGGCGTTTGAACGGTTGAGAATGTTGCGTCAATTCGTGATGGTTGACTAGCAGTAGGAGTCTGAATGGATGACAATGTTGCATCTATTTGTGATGGTTGACTCACAGTAAGAGTTTGAAAGGGTGACAACGTTGCGTCAATTTGTGATTGGTGACTTTCAGAAGGCGTCTGAATGGGTGACAATGTTGCATCCGATCGGTGTGGTTGACTGTCAGTAGGAGTCTGAATTGGTGGCAATGTTGCATCCGTTCGTAATGGTTGACTAGCAGTAGGAGTCTGAACGGGTGACAATGTTGCATCCATTAGTGATGGTTGACTAAAAGTAGGAGTCTGATTCGGTGATAACTTTGCATCCGAACGGTATGGTTGACTGTCAGTAGGAGTCTGAATCGGTAGCAATGCTGCATCCATCCGTAATGGTTGGCTAGCAGTAGAGCTTTGAACGGGTGACAATGTTGCATCCATTCGTGATGGTTGACTAACAGTAGGAGTCTGAACGGGTGACATTGTTGCATCCATTCGTGATGGTTGACTCACAGTAGGTGTGTGAATGGGTGACAATGTTGCATCCATTCGTGATGGTTGACTAACAGTAGGAGTCTGAATGGATGAGAATTTTGCATCCATTTGTGATGGTTGACTAGCAGTAGGAGTCTGAATGGATGACAATGTTGCATCTATTTGTGATGGTTGACTCACAGTAAGAGTTTGAAAGGGTGACAACGTTGCATCTATTTGTGATCGATGACTTTTAGAAGGCGTCTGAATGGGTAACAATGTTGTATCTGTTCGCGATGGTTCACTATCTTTAAGAGTTCGAATGGGTGATGCTATTGTATCCACTCGTGATGGTTGACTGTCATTAGGAGTTTGAATGGGTGACAACGTTGCATCCGATCGGTGTGGTTGATTGTCAGTAGGAGTCTGAATTGGTGGCAATGTTGCATCCGTTCGTAATGGTTGACTAGCAGTAGGAGTCTGAACGGGTGACAATGTTGCATCCATTAGTGATGGTTGACTAAAAGTAGGAGTCTGATTCGGTGATAACTTTGCATCCGAACGGTATGGTTGACTGTCAGTAGGAGTCTGAATCGGTAGCAATGCTGCATCCATCCGTAATGGTTGGCTAGCAGTAGAGATTTGAACGGGTGACAATGTTGCATCCATTCGTGATGGTTGACTAACAGTAGGAGTCTGAACGGGTGACATTGTTGCATCCATTCGTGATGGTTGACTAGCAGTAGGAGTCTGAATGGGTGAGAATTTTGCATCCATTTGTGATGATTGACTAGCAATAGGAGTCTGACTGGGTGAGAATTTTGCATCCATTTGTGATGGTTCACTAGCAGTAGGAGTCTGAATGGATGACAATGGTGCATCTATTTGTGATGGTTGACTCACAGTAAGAGTTTGAAAGGGTGACAACGTTGCATCAATTTGTGATTGGTGACTTTCAGAAGGCGTCTGAATGGGTGACAATGTTGTATCTGTTCGCGATGGTTCACTATCTTTAAGAGTTCGAATGGGTGATGCTATTGTATCCACTCGTGATGGTTGACTGTCATTAGGAGTTTGAATGAGTGACAACGTTGCATCCGATCGGTGTGGTTGACTGTCAGTAGGAGTCTGAATTGGTGGCAATGTTGCATCCGTTCGTAATGGTTGACTAGCAGTAGGAGTCTGAACGGGTGACAATGTTGCATCCATTAGTGATGGTCGACTAAAAGTAGGAGTCTGATTCGGTGATAACTTTGCATCCGAACGGTATGGTTGACTGTCAGTAGGAGTCTGAATCGGTAGCAATGCTGCATCCATTCGTAATGGTTGGCTAGCAGTAGAGCTTTGAACGGGTGACAATGTTGCATCCATTCGTGATGGTTGACTAACAGTAGGAGTCTGAACGGGTGACATTGTTGCATCCATTCGTGATGGTTGACTAGCAGTAGGAGTCTGAATGGGTGAGAATTTTGCATCCATTTGTGATGGTTGACTAGCAATAGGAGTCTGACTGGGTGAGAATTTTGCATCCATTTGTGATGGTTGACTAGCAGTAGGAGTCTGAATGGATGACAATGTTGCATCTATTTGTGATGGTTGACTCACAGTAAGAGTTTGAAAGGGTGACAACGTTGCATCTATTTGTGATCGGTGACTTTCAGAAGGCGTCTGAATGGGTGACAATGTTGTATCCGTTCGCGATGGTTCACTAGCATTAAGAGTTCGAATGGGTGATGCTATTGTATCCACTCGTGATGGTTGACTGTCATTAGGCGTTTGAATGGGTGACAACGTTGCATCCGATCGGTGTGGTTGACTGTCAGTAGGAGTCTGAATTGGTGACAATGTTGCATCCGTTCGTAATGGTTGACTAGCAGTAGGAGTCTGAACGGGTGACAATGTTGCATCCATTAGTGATGGATGACTAAAAGTAGGAGTCTGAACGGGTGACATTGTTGCATCCATTCGTGATGGTTGACTTGCAGTAGGAGTCTGAATGGGTGAGAATTTTGCATCCATTTGTGATGGTTGACTAGCAGTAGGAGTCTGACTGGGTGAGAATTTTACATCCATTCGTGATGGTTGACTAACAATAGAAGTCTGATCGGGTGACCATGATGCATCCATTCGGGATGCCTGACTGTCAGTATACATTTGTATGGGTGACACTATTGTGTCCACTTGTGATGGTCGACTGTGAGTAGTAGTCTGAATGGGTGACAATGGTGCAATCCCTAGTGATGGTTGACTGCCAATAGGTATCTGAATAGGTGATAAAGTCTGAGTCACTATTTCGTCTGAACTGGATGAGAAAGGCGAATCTAGTTGTGATATTGGATCAGTAGTAATTTGGACGCTTGAAAAAGATTGATCCTCTTTCAGTGATTTTGTAGTAGCCAATGGTGGTGCTTGGCTATTAATATGGATTCCAGATGAAAGCATTTTGTCAAGTATTTGCCTGATCTTAAAGAGTTCAGTTTTAAAGGACATGTCTGTCGTCTCTGGAGTATTATTTAGGATTGGAGATGAAATAGGCGTATTATCTGCCTGTTGTGGTGCACTATGCATAACGGTATCTGTAACTATTGTAAGAGGGACTTTTTCATATAGCTCAGAGTCAGAAAGGGTATTAAAGTATGGAAGTGGCGCTTCCGTTGTTAATATGAGTTCGGGGGTAGGAGTCTCAATATGTTTGGTGGGTATTTCATCAATTAGTAGTGCACTTTCACAAATTTCCTTAGATATTGAATAAGTTGTTTCCGACTTATCCGTGAGCGCTGTTAAGTTCGGAAGTAACTCGGAAGGAGGCGTGTTCTCAAGTGTTTCTATACTATCAACTGGAATTTGTGTAGTATCCGTAGAAGTCGTTTTATGTAAATGCTTTGATGTTATGTTTTGTGTCTGAATTGACAAATCTTTGAAAGAAGTATTGTTGATTCGCAGGTCTGAATCGGTTTCACGTGCTATTATTGGCAATTCATTGTTAACGACGTTATTGTATGGACCATGGCTCAACGACGTAATTTCACCGTCAGCAAAGTCAAAGATAGGATGTTCAAAATTTGGTGTTTGTGGCAGAGTGTCGGGATTCACTCCGAAGATGTCAGTTTCTACAGCTATTTGTGATAACTTTTCATCACAATTTGGAGTGATAGAAGGTGCATCGTCTGCAGATGATTTATGTATTAGAATGTCTGAGATAGGTTTCACTCTCATCGATGACGAACTGTTCTCATTATTGTCACACATTGAATTTATTGGCAACGTCTCGTGCATTGGCAAAGATGACCCACTGACTGAAATGCTGTTAAGTAATTCGCTAACGAGAGCGTTGGAAGAATGGTTATCATTCTGAACTGGCGCCATATTAGAAAGAGCATTGTATAGTTGATTATTTGGCACGAGATTATCGTGTGGTGACGACACAATTTGAGAGGGCAAGCTGCTTGATTGAGTGGACGGTAAGTAGACAATAATTGGTGTATCTGGTGTAGTTTCGAAAATGTGTGATTGTGGCTTACCAAAAGCGTCGTTGTTCATTGGGATAATAATGATAGAGGTATGACCTGGTACTTTGTTAACTTTTGTAGTTGCACTAGATGGATCTGAGTTTGATGAATTTGTTGGTGCATCGCATGTTGTAGGTTCAGTAGATGATAGAGGAATTCTGTCATTAAAAGGACCTGAAACCGTTGTAGTAGTCTCTGGTAGAAATGTCTGCTCGTATGGCATAATATCGGCTGAGGTATCAACAGAAATGTGTGATTTTTCTTCAGTCAGAGAGACACTGGAGGCTTCAGCACTATCTATTGAAGCACTGGGTAAATCTTTATTCGATAGGATGTCAGAATATTTCGCTATGTTTTCATTTTTTTCAATTTCTTTGATAAGTTTGCTCGAAGGCGCTGGGGCATACGAAAAGTTAGTTGTATTTGCATTTGTTTCAATTTCTCCGCTCAAGTTGCTTGATAATCCTGGGGCGTCAGTACAATCAGCTGTGCTTTCAGTGTTTTTAATTTCTTTCCTAAAGTTGTTAGATGGTGCTGGAGTGTCAGTATATTCAGCTGTGTTGTCTTTATTTTCAAATTCTTTGTTTAAGTTGCTAGATGATCCTGAGGCGTTAGTACATTCAGTTGTGTTTTCAGTGTTCTCAATTTGTTTGCTAAAGTTGTTTAATGGTGCTGGAGTGTCAGTGTATTCAGCGGTGTTCTCATTTTTTTCAATTCCTTTGCTAAAATTATTAGATGGTGTTGGGTCATCAGTACAGACAGTTGTGTTTACATTTGTTTCAATTTCTCTGCTCAAGTTGCTAGATGATCCTGGGCCCTCATTATAATCAACTGTGTTCTCATTATTTTTAATTTCTTTGCTGAAGTTGTTAGATGGTTCTGGGGTGTTAGCATATGCAACTGTGTTCTTATTATTTTCAATTTCTTTGTTAAAGTCGGTTGATGATTCTGGGGCATCAACATATTCGCCTGTGTTTTCAGATTTTTCATTTTCTTTGCTAAAGCTGAATGATGCTGGGGCATCCGAACAGTTACTTACATTTGTTTCAATTTCTTTGCTGAAGTTGCTAAATGATGCTGGGGCGTCAATGCAGTCATTTGTATTTGCATTTGTTTCAATTCCATTGTTTATTATACTACGTTGTACCTCCGAGATGGTGTCATCATTCAATAGTATTTCTTCGAGAAGTCGTAATGTTTGAGTAATTACCCTACCATCCACATCTTCTAATTCTTTTGTATAATTTTTCAGATCAATCGCTGGGCAAACGTTTTCATTGCCCTCAATAACTTGGTACGGTAATGGCATTGGGTCGTATGGACGTTCTGTAAGTGGGCATGTGTTTTCTTCCCTTGGAAACGTTTTAGTTATCACTTCTAATGTTTTTCTCATATCTGCTGAGTTGTTTGGAACATTCAATAGTAAGCCAGCAGTAATAAAGTCATCTGAAACTTTTTCACAAGTTGCAGTTTTTGTGAAGTTTAACCCCGTTTGACCAGCGTTACTACGTTTAGAGTTTTCTGTAGAAGTACGCCTATGTTCTTCTTTTAATTTATCATACGATTGAAGAAACTTACTAGCTTTTGCTTTTGTGAGTCTTGTGAAAGGTTGTTTAATATCTTGTTTGAAGGCTTTAGAGCTGAATGTTATACGCCCAGTTCCGTCAAATGGTTTTTCCTGCGTTATTGGTAAATAATTCCGATAGTTAGTTCCCCACGTCTCCATTGTATTTAGAGGGTATTGAACTTCTGGAAATGTTTCAGAATCGAGCAAACGTATAGGATCAGGATTCGATGCAACATTTGTCTTTAAATATACGTTTTCGTTGTTCGCTTGTTGATTACTTAGAAGTTTACGTTTTATTTTCCTTTCCTTTTTCAAATCGTTTATTGCAGAGCTCTGTAAATCACGGGCTTTCTGCAGAGTGTTAACATTCTCATTAAAATTCATTTCCATACGAAAGGGGTCTCTTGGAAAATTATCCAGAGGATATTCATTTTCTGGAAAATTAAATGTCTTGTATAAAGACTTCTTTGGTACACAGTTGTGGTTAGTTCTGCCATTCTGAGTTGCCTTTCCAAATGTTTGTGTTAGTTTCTTGTTAACTTTTGAAGGTGTATACGGCGTCGGGACGGGATTATTTTTAACGGGTTTCAAGTCGTTTAGGTAACGTTTCAAAGAAGCCTTTGTTGGTGTTCTAGGCATACAATGTCTGCATGCTATCTGAAATAGACATACTCTTTGTGAGAAACAAAGTGAAGTTTACAACTGTGTACTGCTATAATAACACAAGTTATGGAAAATATTATAATATTATTTTAAGGAGTTTTTTTTCAAAACTTTCAAATCGAGTGTCACTTGAGTGAGTTTCGAAGCTATCTTGAAGAATTAAAACAGATACAAATCTAAGTACGAACGAACTTAAAACATAATATGTAGTTACTTATGTTACCTTGGGAAAATCTATAGCAAAATTACATTAACGATAAATACACGATTTTTTGTTCACAAAAATGTAGTTAAAAAGATTTTATTTAGTGCCATAAAGCGACAGTTTATACATTACGCAAAATACGCGGCTTGTGCGTGAAGTTGCTAACACCAACCCGTTATTTAATTACAACACAATAAATGTCCACTCGCAAATTCGCAACACGTGCACATTTAGCGCCGAAAGAATTTATCAAAAATAGACTTTGTCATTCTATTTTTGACAATTGGTGCAAGATGTCAGAGACAAAATGATGTTTTAAAAATATTTTGTGTCAAATGCATTTAGTTTGTGGTACAAACCCATAATTATGTTATTTAAAAAGATAAATTGAAATGGTTCTTACCTGTGTTAGCACGATTACCACTAAGACTATAGTCACCTTTTCCCGAAGTCCCATTTCATTGAAATATTTTAAAATCTACGAGTTTTTCATTTATACTGCTTCTACTCAATAATCGAAACGTGATGTATTATTGCTCTTATAGACTTATTTGTCTATCAACATTACATGTTTCATATCAAATTATCATTGATTACCACACAATAACATGTAGATGAAGTGCTTCTTCGTAATGATGATTTCCTAATACGTATTTTTTATTCCTTTCAGGTAAATTTCCATGATGTGGATAGACTGATGTGAACAAATGATTGGTTATTGGTAAGTTTTTAGTATTAGATTTATAAAAAAAAGACAGATTTCTGACAAACTACGTGTAATTATTATGGTCAATACGTGATTATCTACTTTTATTAAATGTTCATGCCACACTAAACCTTGTGATTTTCTGTGATAAGTAATATCCTATAGAAAGGAGATCCAGGAATAAAAAAATATTTTTTTTTTGAGTTAAACTATGTAATTATTAAGTAAATAAATACCAAGATTTAAATAGGTAATACAAATAGCTGTTTTACACAATATTTGATAACACTAAACATCAAATGATAATAAACGTGTTCAATCCAAGAGTCAAAAACTAAAAGAATTTAGCTGCGTTTCCGTCAAAATATCAAACTAGAACAGAAATACAGTTAACTTTTGGTACAAGGAATATCAGTTTTGTTGGCAACAGTCCCAATGCTGAAAACATCACTTTGCATATCCTCAACAAAAGTAGCATTCGTAATATTATCATTAAATAATGAAGCAAACATCGTTAATCTATCATTTGTATCCGAATCTTTAAATAATGGGTTCCTTATTGGTTCAGGATGTTCGTCTGTAAGGTCGGAATTTCCATTCAATTCGATAATGGAATCATTGTTATTTGGCGTCATAACTGGAGTCACTTGAAATATATCTGATTCACTTTCGAATGCTTCTGTACTATTAGGGTTACCTTCGTCACATTCTGGTGTTTCTGCATTAGTTATGTTTTCAATAACTTTACGTTCTTTCTCAATAATTAGAGATTCTGTATTGGTTAAATTTTTCATGACTTCATCTAAGTCATTAAGAAGCCCTATGACGTAATCCGTCTCTTTACTCTCGTCAGATTGTTCTAGCGATGTCCAATTAGTGATCAACCGGTCCATATCAGTATCAGAATATGGAATCTCATCATTCGCAGTATCATCTTCAATATTTTCCCCCTTGATGTCTTCGACAAGCGTTTCATTTATCGTTTTGATTTCATTTCCTTTCGTAACTGTTATCTCATTTTCGTCAACTGTTTGTGATGGAACTGGAACTTTTTCTTTACCTTTTTCGTATTGGGTCCGAGAAAAATCAGTAACAGTCTTTACTTTGCTTTTTTCTTTGTTAACAAGAGAATTGAATGTTGATTTTACGTCATTAGGGAAGGGACTTGAGCTGATGTAGAAAGGCTTCGATGATTCTACAACACTTTCTGGGTATTCCACCTCCGGGAAGAACTCTGGAAAACTTAGTGTTGTACTTGGGTTTTCATAGTTGCTCGTACTTGTAATTTTATACCTGGCTGGAATCACTGCGTCTGAACCTTTAGATTTCAAGTTTTTGAAGTTACTTGTCGATGTTTGAACATGTCGTTTAGGGTTGAAACAGTTACTATTCTGCAAAAATAATAATATAATTACGTAAATAGCTTAGAAGTATGCATTATACTGGGTATCCTTTTTTATCGAAAACCAAAGTTTACTTACTTTTAGTGTTAAAAGTAGAACAAGATATCCCAAATTCATTGTGATGTGTGTTAGAAAATATGTTCAATTAAAGAATTTTTAAAATCTTAAACACTGATGTTATTCCTTCATTCTTAACAAAATATCAAAAAGAAGTAGTTGCCTATACACGCATATTTCTGGTTTTATTGTGTTTGCATGTTCTACAAGCGTTGTGCAAAAAATGAAATCACGCAGTTACACACTTTTGGGACGTGCCGTATCATATAAAAATCCTATCATAACAATATTATCTCTAATGTACCATAAGGCAATAATAGCTTTATTACATAATACGTTGATTACTTTATTTATCATAGTATATTGCAAACCATTTGTTTTATTTTTGACTCGCCGAAATGAAAGACAGAGATCAAACTTGTAGTTATCATATTTCTTCTTTATTTATTTTTCGAAAACAGAACAAGACATTATTTAGATTCCAGATTTAAAAATGGGCTGTTATTTTTTTAATTTAAATATGTCCTCCTCTTTGTTAATCTTCTCAGCATCGTCTTGTCTTTGATCAACGTTATTAACACCGTCCACATCCGCATCCGCCGCCATAGTTGCCACATCCGCAACCGCCACCACAGCCGCCACCACAGCCGCCAAAACCATTGCCATTTCTTCCGAACATTGCCAGGATCAGGATTGGAAGGATGGTGTCCAGGTCATTCTTGCTGTTCTTCTCGATTATCTGTGGGTAGCCGTAGCCGCCATACCCTGGGCAGTACTGGCACTGGGCCCAGTGCATCTGTGAGAAAAGACAGGAGATTGTTTATCATATCTGACTGATTTGTATTTATCACTACAATATGTTGACAATAGGCCAGATCAGGGTTGAGTGGTACATGCTAACACTAATCATATTCTGTTTGATCTGGTTCAAATTTATTAGAAGCTTGTTATATTTAGCTGCGGGTAAACGAGGATATTGTGGATTGTTTCGAAGTATTCTCGGAATCGATTGGGGGAATGTATTATTAACTGTGGCACTACTTGAAAGTTGATGCTATTTTTGATCTAGGTACTTTTTGAAATTGTTAAAAAGAGGTCCCATAGCATGCCAAAGAGTGTTTTTTTTTAAATCTACATAGAGAGTAAATTATTTTTTAAGAATGATAATTTTATCGTGAAACCCTCAAAATAATGATGATTCCCCAAAAGATAATGTAGTTTCACAATTTTCTTCAACACTATCGTAATCTCTAAACTTGTACTGACACCCACAGCGGCACATCTCAGTAATAACTAGGTTGCCTTTGATGTTCTATATTTACGTCGGCTGAGCATAGAATTCGGTGTTTCTAAGGAAACGTAATCTTGGCTACTGGACTGGTCGACGCATAGACAATAAAGGTTACGTGAACTTAAAGGTTTTTAAGTATTTCACTGACTTGTGGCATCTGGAAATTGACAGGTCACAATGTTGGTGAATAGAATTGTATGTAGGGAAACTTGAATTAAATAAAAAAATATTGCATAATATTGTATTTAATACCGATCGCAGGGTTTTAAATGAAAAATAGTCTTGTTTTAAATTGTAAAAAAAAATATAAATGTAGAATTCTATCAAACCAGCATTATTTTTCTAAAATGTATGTTAAGAATGTGGGTTGATTTATTTTTCATTGCCTTTTTTAATGAAATAAATGAAACTCACGTTCAGGACAAGCAGGAGAACTGCAAACGCGACAAACTTCACGGAAGTCATATTGACACTTTTCACGTAAAAAAATTAAACCAACTTTTATACATTTTCATAGTCAATATCAACAATATAAATTAGGCAATAAACTTCTAGGATTTCACAAATGTAGGTATGTGTGCCATGCTAAGCACGTAGCCCGCTGATTAAAAACTATTTCTCAATTTTAATTACTAAAAAGGTTGTTCTGTAATTCTAGATAACATTGAAAAGAATTCATTGGGCCATTGTTTTTCTTGTTTCTGATGGACAAAGTAACGACCTTGACGACCTTTTTTAAAAAAAGGTCTGATTTTTTTTTTTTTTACGGTCTGCGTTTTTAATCAAAGATGTTATTAATTGGACTGCGTCGGTTTTTTGTTCGTCGTCAGGATTGGCTTTTATTTCCAAATGCAATTGGAATCTCCGTATTTTTTTGATTGGTGATTGTGTTACATAGTCACAAAATTAAAGGCCTACCTTTAATTTTATACACAGGTTATACATAATTTCTTTATGCTGTAATAAAAAAAAACTAGGCTACTTTTTTCAGTGACTAAACTAATTTATGAATTTTACTATCTTTAATAACTACAAATAAAACTAAAATATTTACATAAATAACTAAATTAAAACTAAACTAATTTTGAATTAAACTAGACTTAGTCCAAGCTTAGCTTAGTCCGGGCACGCCGCAATCGCGGCGGTAAGACCCCTCTTTGAGGAGTGGCTGGAAAGACGTCACGGCGTCCTGACTTACCGCATGACGCAGGTCCTCACCGGACACGGAAGTTTCGGGAGGTTCCTGTGTCTGATAAGGAGGGAAGAGACGCCCGGGTGTCACCACTGCGAAGATCGCCCGGAGGACACGGTGGAGCATACGGTGCAGGACTGCCCCGCTTGGGCAGAGCACCGCCGTGTCCTCTCGGTGGCGATAGGCGGAGACCTCTCTCGCCCGGCATTGGTCGAGGCTATGCTGCGGGGCGAGACGGAGTGGGAAGCGGTCGCCTCCTTCTGCGAAGCAGTTATGCTCGTGAAGGAGGAGGCGAGCCGCGAGAGAGAGAGGACAGCGTCCTCCCTCCGCCCCAGCCGCAGTGGTAGACGCCCACGGCGTCGGACGTCGCGGGACGATCTCCGGCCACCGTAGGCGCGGGCATGCGGGCGGCGAGTAAAGGGCAACTCGCCACCCGACCATGGACCATGCCCGGGTCGACGGCGCGTTGTGTTCCACGCGCGCCTCAAGGAGTGTCAGCATGATGACGGGGCCCCCCTCTAGAGGGCCAAAGCCTGCCGGGGTCGCGGGACTTATCTCATTACCGTGACCCCGGGACATAACGGGCTATTGAAGGACACCGTGGATTTTAGTCAGTACAAGTCTGACAGTCCCTCCCGCCCTGCCCAGGGTGGGAGGACTCATTTGATGATTTTACCACGAAAAAAAAAAAAGCTTAGCTTAGTCACGCTACATGCAAAATAAACAAAATAAAAGCTTATTTGTTTAAGTCACCTAGGGTGATTTCAAAATTTTTCGAGAACTTTCATTGTCAATATTCCATAACAATGATTAATTGATGTCACTTGAACGCATGGTTATGAGCGCATTCAGTCTCATCTGTGAAAGTCGTCTTAAGAAGCGGTTGTAATATTATGTACCTACCTCCTATTACTTTATTGCATTTTTTTTATTTTTAAGACCCGCTTAAATTACAAATCATTCACAGAATTCAACTCCGCGCCATTTCATTGAAATGTTACAATTTGGTAAAAACTAAGTTCAATATGCCATGTAGTACAGTTCTATTTTTTTTAATAGGTAAGTTTTGAAATAATGATTTCTGAAAATAGGTACTGCAGAATAACTTCCAGAAGCGTTCTACAGATATTTTCCATAAAATCGTTAAATACTTCTAGTAGGATCTACGGCCAAATTAGTAAAATTTGTGCTAGAACCTCAAGACTGCGTGGTGCAAACCACTTTTGAATCGAAAATACAAGAATTCTTATTCTTAAATGTTCAATTTTTGGCGAAAAGAGTACAATTAGTACTCCTCATAGATATAAATAAATCCATAGCATTGCGTAAATATTATGTGGGGAACAAGTATTTATTTCCAATTTTAAAATTCACGTTAAAGTCTCGAATTCGTGCGTAAAGTGCCTCTGGCTCTTTATTTCATTAAATAGTTTCTCAAAACGTTTATGTGCCAGACATTTAGCTTGTTATACATATAATCCCCATCTCAAAACAGTTGTAGGAGAGTATTTAGGCTTACGAAGTATAATTCCAGTATATTCTAGTTTAACACTAAAATACATAGGTACCCACACTGTTTGTCAAGGTTCCATGCGTATATTTAGAGTAAATATATCTGTAAGATTGTGATATTTTAGGCTTACTCGATTAGTTTGTTGGATAAACGTGTTCTATACATATAAATGTACTGTGTTAAGAGTATAAACAAAAACGTTACACATTTGCTGATCTAAGGTTTATTGAAAGAAGACAAAATGATATTAACGAAAGGCAGAAAAACTCTTTAACAGAATATAGTGTCAATGATCTTGCAAGGCTGTGTAATTTTTATGTATTACTTCTTTCCTAAGATCGAATCTGTGGGACTGATTTCGTTAAATGTGACGAAACAGGAACAGGATAAATCAAATCAAATAACATTTTTGATGCTGCTCATCAAAAATGTATGCAGCAATGTGCGCAGCGGTAGAGTGGGCCATCAGATGGTAGCTAATCTTGCCTAGATCTGTCTTTGGATGGGTTAATCAGCGCTTTTTTAGTCTTTCGCTGGGTCACCAAAGTTAAGTAGATGATATACATAAAATCCGACTACCGTTATGATCGCTCGTTCTTTTTAAACGGAAATAAATATAGGTTCCATTTTAAAAATAAACCTTCTCATTGACAATGAGTAGTCTACCTTCGCAGATCATGACAAGTGATAGCAATACCCAATCAATTGCTTTTATAACAAGGCTGATCCTATATAATTACTAATTAATGTTGTCAAAATGTTCAGAAAGAATTGTAACCTTGACCGTTAGCAATAGAAATAGTTTAGGATTACATACAAACAACATAACAGAATAAAACAAATACGTGAGACAAATAAAATATACACTTTTATTGAAAGAAAACAGATTTTTACAAAGCCAAAATGCTGAAATCACAGAATCTGTACAATTTTCTTCAAGCCACAGTAACGCTCGGTTTTCCAGTAATCTTATCAGGCTTTGGCAAAACGATCGTAACATGTAATGTTGGACTAGAGTTGCATTTATTGCAATTGTTGCAACTGTTATTATTGCAATTGTTGCAAGTGTTATCATTGCAATTGTTGCAGCTGTTATAGTTGTAATTATTACATCCATTGCCACAAGAACAGCCGCAGTTGCAGCCGTTGTTACAGTTGCAGTTGCAATTATTATTATTATTGCAACAGCTACAATCGTTGCTAAAAGGGTTGCCATAATAACCAAAAGGAGCAACCGGTGCAGCGGCATTGTTGTTAAAAGCTGACGAAAGCAATAAAGTAAAAAGCTCATCGTTTCGGAAGTCATTAGAGCAGCAATCATTATTATTACCGTCATTTATGACGATGACGGGCGGTTGGTTGGTGGTTGCTTGAGGACAGAAGGCTTCAGGTTGCCAGTAGGGTTGGTTGCAAGGAGCGATGTTAGATTGCCCAAAAGCGTCATAGCCGTAGGCATCATACGGGTTGCTATAAACATTGCCGCATGGTTGATCGTACAGATTGCAAGACGGGATTCCACAGCCGTTGTTGTACGGACTGTAACTCGGAGTTCCACATACGTTGCAGGTTGGGTTATCACATGGATTGTTGCATGTGTTACAGCTCGGGATGTCACAGGCGTTGCATGTTGGGCTGCCACATCCATTACCGTATACATTGAGAATCTGGTTGCAACCTAGTCCATTGCTACAAGCATTACAGTTTGGAATGCCACATGTGTCACCTAACAGATTGCAAGTCGGATTGCCACGTGAATTACAGATCGGGTTATCGCAGTTTGTGCCGTAAAGATTACCATATAAGTTGTCATAGGGGTTGTAGTTTTGGTTGCAACATCCTCCGTTTCGGTTGCCATACAGGTAGTCATACGGGTTGTACGAATTTTGAGGCAGCCATTGACACAAAACGAGATTAAGCTGAAACAAAAATGACTGAGATTAATCACGTTGATTCTATTCCGATGCTTTACAACATACTACATAACACCGGTAATCGTCATCTGCATAGCTTTTTCCCAACTACATTGGAGTCAGTCTTCAGTGAGTGCCAGTATTTCCCATGGACTTCCTGCAATATTATTTCATTTATGTGAAGAACTAGAATAGTTTAATTCTTAAATAAAACTTGAATTGTAAACCTCACGACTCAGGACTCACGAAACTATCATAAACATTAGTTTTTATCATGACAGTTTCATTTACAAAGAAAACAAGACTTTCCCAGTTTCCCAGCTCCTATTTCATCTGACACTTTTCGCAATAAAAACTTCTACAAACTTGGGATATTTTCAACAAGAAATTGGTACGTGAGTCGAATTTTGTAAGACTTTTTTTGAATAAAAATTGTTTCAGCATATTGCCACAATAATTTACGGTGATGGATATTACAAAATAGAATGGGTAAACCGTTATAAACTAAATTCATAAATACTAGATAGCCCAGTAGAGTATGGTGGTAATAATAAGTTCGTAATCGTAGCTTCACGGATGAGCAGATTATAAGATGTAAAAGAAAAAGACCAATTAAATTATGAATGGACTATTTAAAAACAAAATTAAAAGGATGCTGACAGCCATAATTTAAACCTAATTATACCAATTTATGCTGATGATGAAGAGTGATGGATGATTATGGAAGAAGAAGACATACTGTCCCGATCCCAATATTTCTTATATTCATGAATCACAACTAGTTAATAACGTGTTAGTTCCTAGCATCGGTCGTGTTAATCGCTATTGAAATAGTACTGTGACATACTAACTAGTAGCTGTCATTGACGAGCGAACTACTGCTCCCAGTTTTTGCGTATTTAAAAAATATAATCATGGCCCAGAAGGCCCTCGAAAGTGTAGTGCGCGACCTACATAAAGTAGTTAGTGATCTCGCGACAAAAATCAGTGCTCTCGAGTACAAAATTACTGAGCAAAGCAGTATTATAATCAAGCAAGAGGCATCCTTGAAGCTGTTAACATTGGCTATTGAGGGTACACCGAAAGCTGTCTCTCCGAATCTATTAGATGCAGTTGACAGCTGTCAAGAGCAACCAGCGCTTCCAGCGACTACGCAGCGTCCTATGCGTCAAGCGCGAGTTAATTCTAGCGCTAAAGCCAAAAGTGGATACGCAGCCGCAGCTGTAAAGGCAGCCACTGTTAAATCAAGAAACAATGGTAACGTAGATGTCACGAACAACTTGTCCAAATCATCTGTGACGGTTATGACTGCAAATCCTCATCTACCCGCAACAGCACCATTATCATCGATTGAGTGTCGGGCCACGAATTCAGCGGAAATGTGTACACTTGCCACAGGTGACAATCGCTACGAAAACATTACCTCTGATGAAGGGTGGCAACCGGCGCGCAGAGCACGTAATTCGAAACGGCGAGTGGTTACTGGTAGTGGGAAAGAGGATGACGTGCTTAAAACGGTTGAAAAGCTCAAATATTTGCAGGCTTGGTCATTTAAGCCGGAGACAACGGAGCAAAACGTGCTCACCTATTTGAAAAAGCTCCAAGATTGTGATCAATATATTGTGGAGAAACGTTTAATTAAAACTACTAGGCACGCTGCTTTCGTAATCGCCTTTCCTGAGAGCTTAAATGAATGCATAAACTCGCCGACGGCGTGGCCCGCAGGAGTGAAGTTGTCTGACTGGTTTCCGAGGCGTCCCCGCGGGGAGCGGGGGGACACGAGCTCCGAGATTCACACCGGCGACGGCGCATCGACAGTCGTTGGGAGTTGCTCCCAGTGAACACCGTACCGTACGACAAAATGGGAATGATTTACAGTGTCGATGTCGGTGCGCTAATACTACGTGCCATTTTTCAAGGGATGTCATCGATACCAGTAATCTAAATACGAGTAGTTCTCATACGCGAACGTTAGGACTGACGTGCTCGAATGGTGTGAAAGTGGTCCAAGCTAGGGGCAAGAAGCACAAGTGCTCGTTAGATTTATTGTACCAAAACGTTAGAGGCTTGCGTACAAAGTTAAAAGTGTTTTATAATAATATTTTAGGGTCTATGGTTGATTTAGTAGCTATAACTGAGACGGGAATTAATGACTCGATACATGATGGTGAACTGGCTCCGAGCGGATACACGATAATTAGATGTGACCGCACGGATGGCCGTAAACACGGAGGTGTCATGATAATCGCCACACCGCGCGGTGCTCTAGACTTGCGCAAAGTACCGCTGCCTGATAACACTAGCTTGAACCAACACCCGTTCGAAATCGTTTGTGCGACTGTATACCGTCAAAATGTTTTTCTGTTTTTGTGTTGTGTTGCGTATATTCCACCTAAGACTACAGACACGGAATATATGTTTATGTTCCATTTGCTGGAGCAGTTATGTGTTAGTTATGACAAAGTTGTTTTAGTAGCTGATTTCAATATGTATTCAACTAGCCAAGATATACAATGTTACTATGAATACTTTGTCACCTTCTGTGGATTTCGCCAAAGTAACAATATTCTTAATTGCAACAATCGCACGCTTGATGTAGTGTTAACGACGTTGCCCGTAGGGGAGATTGTCGTAAATGAGGAACGTGACGAGTGTTTGTCTTGCATTGACCCGCAACATCCGCCGCTACGAATAAGTATAAGTTGTGAACGGGAGACTTCTAGCCTTAGTTACACTGTACCTCAGACTTCAACCTCCCTTCCACGATGGAATTATACCAAAGCGAACTTTCATTCTTTGTACTTGGGACTTGCAAGGGTGGACTGGAAGCACCTGTATGGAGCTAGTAATGCCGACGAAGCATATAGGATATTTTATGAAATATTTTACAAAATTTTGGATGATAGCACTCCAAGAAAGACCGCCAAGGGTGGCTGCTTTCGTTACCATTACCCTGAATGGTTCACTGCTGACATAATAGGTCATATTAAAAAGAAAGCTTTGTGGCACAAATCTTATAAGAGGACTGGTTCAGCCAGCGACTATGGACATTTCTCTCACTGGCGTTCTGTTGTCAAAGACAAAATCAGGTGTGCATACCATGATTATCAGCAGCGCACGGAGCAACAATTTGTGAAGGAACCAAAGTCTTTTTGGAGTTTTATTGGAGGCAAGCGCTCCAAGCGAAGTAGACGGAAAATCACAAAGAATGGTGAACCGTTGCCAGAGCATGAGTGTGCTCGAGCGTTTGCTGACTACTTTCATTCGGTTTACGGGGAGGTGGTGCCGCGGTTGGATGCGGCTGCCGCTGGGCAGACAGCGCCTGAGCGCGGCGCCCGCGTTCACGTGGGGCAGCTGTCACTCAAGGAGGTGGACGCTGCGCTCGCGCGCCTTAAGCCCAAGCGTTCGGTCGGGCCAGACGGGGTGCCACCCTTCGTCGTTAGGGACTGTAGGAAAGTGCTGGCTCGGCCGCTCAGGCATTTATTTAATTGTTTTTTACAAGAATGCTCGTATCCGGTAGGCTGGAAACTGACTAGGGTTACTCCGGTACCGAAAGGGACTTCAAGCACGGATGTCAGTGGATATAGACCAATAGCAGTTTTGTCAGCATTTGCTAAAGTCTTCGAGTCTGCGCTGTGTGCAACTATTCACTCGCAAGTAGCCCCACAGCTCAACGACGCACAACATGGTTTCCGTGTAGGCCGTAGTACAAATTCCAATTTGATGTGTTTTTTAAATCAGGCCACCACAGTGCTGGACTCGGAGGCTGGTGCACAACTGGATGTTGCCTATTTTGACTTCAGGAAGGCATTTGACAGTGTGGATAATGACATACTTTTAAGTAAATTTGCGAGGGTCGGTTTTACCCCGGCCCTTCTAAAATTCTTCGCTAGCTACTTAGGCAGCCGCAAGCAAATTGTGGAATATGCAGGTTACACCTCGGATCCGTATTTCACCCTTACGGGGGTAAGTCAAGGTTCAAATTTAGGACCTCTAGAATTTATAATTATGATAAATGACCTTCCTGAAGTCATTAAAGACGCCAGCTGTTTGTTATTTGCTGACGATCTGAAGCTATACTTGCGGATCGTGGACGAGTCATGCTGCGGTATGCTCCAGCGAGACATAGATCGGGTGGCAGCGTGGAGTGAAGAGAATAAGTTATTCTTCAATGTGACGAAGTGTAGCGTAATGTCCTTCACGCGAGCCGTGGAACCCCGACGACATGAGTACTGCATGGGAGGTCACGCCATACCGCGAGTGGATGTAGTGAGAGATTTAGGGGTCTCTTTTTCCGGAGATCTATCGTTTCGTGCTCATGTTGTACAGGTATGCAAAAAAGCTTTTAAAAATCTGGGTTTTGTCATGCGTGAAACCCGTGATTTCACTAATATGGCAGCAGTGAAAGCACTTTACAATGCATTGGTGCGAAGCAATTTGGAAACTAGTGCTATCATCTGGAATCCATATGAAGCGAAGTATTCTCAGATGTTGGAAAAGATGCAGAACAAGTTTACCCGATACCTATATTGGAAGCAGTATGGAGTCTACCCCTTCTATCCACTTATGTATCCAACTCTCTTTGTGATAGGAATGGTTGGGTACTATAAGTTGGAAGTAAGGCGTAACCTTGCTCTAGCTAAGTATGTATTTATGGTTTTTCGTGGGATACTTAATAATCCGCAAATATTGGCATCGTTGGCATTGCTTGTTCCAGACAGGAGGTTACGATTGGGACCGAGGCAGGCACTTTTTAAAGTTTCGTCTTCCCGTACAAATTTATTAAGGTTCGCACCTATGGTTCGCGCAGTAGGAATACTGAATAGGGTCTCTCGGCGCTTAGACTTATTTTCTTGCTCTTTGGCGGAATTCCAGAGGGTGACACTTAGTGAGTTGACCACTACGTAACGTGTACTTCTACCCAGACCCGTTACTTGGGACTGGGCAGACAACTAATCTATGACTACTTTTGTTAGCTTGGGTATTACCTGTAATAGCAATTGTATGTGTTATTGAAATAAATAAATAAATAAATAAATAAATAAATAAATACTGACTACTCATTGGTTAATTTAGTTGCGAACTAGTTTTCGAGTCGACAGACCGTCTAACTGATTCTCCTTAGCTACTGTATGAAACAGCAATGCTAGATAGTCTGAATTGATGAGACAGGATTTAAAATCATACCAGAACATATTTAGAAGAGGTTGACTTGTCATTGCTGCGATTTCGACAATAGCCAATAGCATTTTAATTAATATAATTATTAGCTCACTAACCTGTATTGTTAACAGCAATATATTGAATATGGTTGCTTTTAGTGGAGTCATCTCGCCGTGCACTTTATTCTATATGCCGGTGGACTCATTGGATACCTGTTTATATTCCAATTTGTACTTCCGATATATGGGTCACACGATATTTCGTAATAATTGGGACATAAAATAATAATTTACACGAAGTTTTATCAAAAACATGATTGACAGACGTGCTTAAGCCAAATGTCAATGTTGCCGAGGAAAATTTTGTCTATCATAATTACCTATATTTAGCAACATTATAGAATGATGTTACCTGTCTGAAATCATCATTAAACCTACTAATAAAAGACCCCAAGGCTTAGTCCTTTTCACAGGATCAATCTTTTTCTCACTGGTTTTTATGGCAAAACCTCTTTAGGGTCGAGTTGTTTAAAGATCTTCTGCATCTCATTGGCAATAGATATAGCCACATATTGACTAACACCGGTACAATAATTACGAACTATGAACCAGGATTTGATTACTTTTGGAGTAGTTTTGGGATTAGCAATTAAAAAAAATACAAAATATTGAAATTTTGAAAACACCCATTTATTTAATACAGAAAGCAAATTGAATCAACAAGTACAAGCACCCTCTGTTCTAATAATGACATTGATTTCAGGGTTACCCTGTGCTGGCTGGCAGGGCTCCTCGATGCAGCCGCAGGAGTTATCAGAAAAGCTGCCGCAGCCAGGGAAGCTGTAGGGGTAGGGACCGTTCATGGGATAAGGAATGGGGTAGGGGATGTAGTTGACACCAGAACAGGATCCGAAGTTGTTGTTAGAGTATCCACCGAAGTTGTAGTTGTCAAAGCCACAGTTTCCGCCGCAGTTGCCTCCGCAGTTACCGCCGCAGCCGCACCCGTAGTTGTATCCTCCATTGAAGCCGCCACATCCACAGTTGTATCCTCCTCCACAGCCACATCCTCCATTGCAACCGCCATTGTATCCTCCACAGTTTCCAGAGCCACAGTTTCTTTTGTTCCTCATAGCGAAGATGAGGAAGTATAGAAGGTGGTGCAAGTTGTCATCGTCATCGTCATCAATGATGATTGGGGGCATTGGCTGAGGATAGCTGGGAGCATAGCTGTTGTAACCATTGAAACCACTGTAACTGGGTACGAAAGGCACGGGCTCTTGGATGCAGGAGTCGTAAGGTGAAAGGACTGGCTTAATGTAAGCGGGAACGACGATCTGAGGAGGGGCCTGGACGGAGGTGGCTATGGATGAGGAGCAAGGCTGGGTGATGTACTCCACGCGGGTGGCTTGGCCATAGACCTGGACAAAAGTAATAAAATTGATAAAAATCAAAAGAACAAGTGATTACATTGTGGAGGTTACACACATGTAAGTCTGATGATCTGTAGATGATGATGATGAATATTGATGGTCTAATCAAAAATTGATCTTCTTTTGTATCACTTCTACATAAAGATTTGACTACCGCAGGGACTTTCTTTATTCTTCCAAGAATGTTGAATTGTTCAACTTACCTTGCACACCAGCAAGAGAGCGGTAAACACAAAAAGTTTTTTGACCATTTTGAAGGTTGAAATGTGATCAATAATACATATTGTGTACTTTATATATACTGTGCGTTTAGACAACTAAGTCGGTTACTAAGTAAGTGATGTAATAAGTTCTTTGCAACCTTTGACACGTATTCAAAACATGAAATTATGTCGGTAAGTACAGTTTCGCAGTTGCACACATTTCTTAATGCACTTACTTCATTACTTCCAAGCCTATATAGTTCAATTCCAATTCTAAATAGGCACTTTTTTAGGCTTAATCTATTAGAAAACATTATTTTGATTGAAAATCAGGATTTGGAAAATAAAACAGCAACAAAATTGTGTTAGTAAACATATATTTATTCAACAAAACAAACAAAAAATATATTTACTGTAAACGTGAAGGTTAACCAGATCACGAAATTGAATTTACTATAGCATTAAATAACATTATAATCCCATTTAATATAGACAAGGGCAGACAGATAATACAATAATAATTTTATATATAATCACCTGAAATATTTTTATTTGCACTCTCTTCAACAAAAAAGAAACCAGTTGCCACACTTTTTTTTAAGTACAATTTATCTTTAAGCAACGAATCACTTTGAGGTTTGATCTTGAATGCTGTAAGTTACACCAGTACAGTATTAAAATAACAGAAAACACTATTAATTGAACTAATCTTCTTGTTCACCAAATAAGACGAGTACAAAAAAGTAACACTATTTATTGGCACAAACACATCGGGTTGTTAATAGGAATGGGAATCGGATAAGGGATGGGTATGGTCTGGCCCCCACATCCGCAGTTGCCACCGCTTCCGCCCCCACACCCACCCCCACATCCGCCACCGCATCCGCCTCCAAAACCTCCAAAGCCTCCATTGTCACACAGCAGGAGGAGCAGGATCGGCAAGATAGACTTCATACCGTCATCATCATTGTTGGACTTCACAATGATGGGGTATGGTGGTGGTGGTGGTGGAGCCCCGTATCCTTGCGGTCCAAAACACTGCGGGGCATATTGGGCCTGGATCAGGAATACCTGGGAAACAAAGGAAAGCTTTTAGCTATAGAAATGCCAGAAATATCAATGAAAACACACGAATTTTTTAATAAAAGTTTTCTTTTGAAGATTTCTATTCATATTAGGTCAAGATATTTAAATCTCAAAATTAAATAAATGAATATGATTAAGAGTAATATTATCGAACTGTAAACAACTATATATTGTAATTATATCTTACGGCGTTGGAGAAGACAACAAAGCAAGCAAGCCACGCTAGGGAAGCCATTGTAAAGGTTATAATATTTCGCGACACTAATCTACACCTTAAATACCACAATCTTGTCACAATATCACTGATTTTAAGTAATGTTCTTTGAACAATACTATTCCCTTATCAGAGGCTACCAAAATTACTTAACTTCGATTATTCTGTCACGTAAAGTTATGTAAAATATGTAATATTGATGTTAACTCTATTTGTAGATTTCTAGTGATTGCTTACTACACTGTATCGTATTTTATCAACATTATTTTAACTTACTCGTAGATTGTCGGGAATAGTTGACACTTGCATAAATAGAATAAAACAACATTTACATTTTCAATGTTTGTTTAAACAATAAAAATTTAAAAAGTATTTATTTGAAAACTTCAGAAGTCTACAACAAATACATTCGATCATTTTTAATGCAACCATTTTATACCATAAAACATTTTATACATTTTATTGAGATCTCTGGGGTCTCAAATATTTATACAGGCTCGCTTGCACGACATTCTTAGAACATAATTTTGTCTAAACTAATACCGCCTTACGAGATATCTTCCAAGTCAACCCGCGATTATGGCGCTTGCAACAGCGTCGAAATATCGGAAGCTCAAAATCATGAACGATCACAGTATATCCCGTAAGTAACAGTATAAGTTTAGTTGTAAACCATGATAGCTTAAACAGTGATCATTTTTCTGTGCCGTCTTCAAACAATTGACAGAAACCGCATTAAGTGAGCCGTGGAGCAAGCGAGCCTCAACTTCAGCTAAAGAATTTAGCATTGTGTTAGCAGAAGGAACAGGAACGGCATAAACTTCTCCATATCGCTCTCTCCATCCACTATAATGATGGGTGGTTGTGGTGGGTACGGTGGTTGACCATATGGTAATGGGTTATTGTAGCCGCCTCTATATGCTCCAGGGTAGTTCGGTCCGGGGTAACCATAGGGGTTCGCGTCCGCTACCTGCAAGGTAAATACATCTGTTTAGTATTCAATCAGATATTGTGCATATTCCTGTGCTTATGCTCCCACGACTATTGTCTGCCGGACAAACGTTAACAATTTGCAACAATCAATGTAAGAATTCAAACACAATTTCTTTGTTTGTTTGGTCTTTGCAGAAAAAATGTGACTGTAACAGCTAAAGCGTATAAGTTTAAACCCGAAACTCTTCATTAGATGGACGTCATAAAACATAATCTGACCATCAAATATTTAATTGTTGCCTAAACCTTTCTTTAATCTTGTGGTTTGTACCAAACGGTAAATTTTTTAACGAACCTAATCCTTTGATACTCAACCTACCAAAACGAGACGAAGCTTAGAATTCAGTTGATCCTCCACGTGTGACGACCGTGACAATATCATATACTGTCCATATGTTCATCCTTAACGCTTCGCCTGCCTCTCATACAAAGAGGCCAGAGGTCAGAGGCTCAGGGGACACTTCGGTCACTGCGCCCGCTAAGCCGATCTAAGCCGATTTCGACTAATCTTATTAGATGATGCTTGTTACGCCATGTTCAAAGCCTTACAGTGCTAAGAAGATTGTGAATGACCTATTGAAACATGACTTTAAGTTCACGCTTGAAAGAACTTCAGACAAAGGTAATACCAATAGAAGACAGGATCAGCTATGTTTTGAAACTTTTGATCATAGCTGTCAAAAACAACTTCTTGCGTAATTGGAATCTTATGATTAGTTCAAAATATCGCTTTTTGAACCAATCATAAGATTTCAATTGCGCAACAAAGCTAGCCAATAATAGGACAAAGAAGAACAGTATAAATTCACTTTCTTAAAAAACGTTGCGTGGGTTTCCAAAATTACTTAGGATTTGCTTTGTCTAGTATCCATTGAAACCACGATACATGTGTGGAATAATAACAACGCAGTCTTCTTACATTCTCTCAAATAATTTCACTTGCTTGAGGAAAACATTTCGACAACCTTTTGTATAAGACTTTTGTAATTGAAAAAACGTTTTGTGTTAGACGGATTACTATCTGATTACAGAATCCTAGAAACAGAAGCGAGTAGAATTTGATAAGGCTAATTAAGTTTCTAAAATTAGAAATAGACGATGAAAATAATTGAAAAGGATCTAAAGATGTTTCGATTTTTTTTTAAAGAATGTCTCATGTACAACTAGGCGCCTGGATTTGCTGCTTGATTGATAGCAATTCTAACCACCACACGGACACTTGCGCAAGGTTGTACTTTAGGTCCACTACTGTTAGCTCGTCACTTGGAGAATTGCAGGCATTGTTGAATATTATTTATTTCTGCAACGATTTCAAATATACCCACTGACTTTGTATTTCGTCTTTAGAAGCTATTACTAAGAATTTAGTAGAAGTGTGAATAGGAATGACATCATGAAGTTGTAATATTTCATAGTCAGATTGTTCTTGCCTTAGGCGCCGTCACGGTTATTTGTAAAACCTTGTGAATACGTGTTGAAATGCTGTAGCTCACAATAGATGTCCTTAAACATGGTCATACTCCCCTAGTTGTTATGTATTGACAACTTCAATATTTACCTTAGTAAAAATACCAACAAAGAATTGAATTTATTTCAATTGATAAAATGACTATTGCATTGTTTTTAAACCTTATCTCTCAAAATAAAATTAGTTTTAAACAAATTGTTAGAAAACGGCATGAAGCATTTTCACATAACTTGGAAAAAATCTATCTATATATCGTGATTCAGGTGGCATAATATAGCAACCATATATTTTAAAGAATAGCATTTTGTTAATAAGGAAGAATATTTAAAACCTATCGCGTAGGAAGAAGCTAATTAATTCCTATTACAGACATCACGATCTTACTGACATAAATCCGCAAGCCAACCTCAGTAAAACTTAACTCATTCTTGCTAATTAACACTATCCATAAAACAACATTATTACCAGCAAACCTGTCATAAACTAGGCAAGAAAATTAGTATAATAATAAACTTAGAAACTCACATTAAGAGCCAAGACGACTGTTAGAAGAATAATGATACTTGAAGACGCCATTGTGGATTATGACTGCAATGCAATTGCACACAGATTTTATACAAAATGATTAAGACGAATATTTCTTTGTCTTTAATAAATTCTTTGTTGTTCTGGTATTTGAGACCGCGATAGAGTACAGGTGTATGGGTGACGATGCTGATAATTAATTCAAATGAGTCATCTGTTTTATTCGTTTATGCTTAATCTTCTGCTCAAGTGAGTAGCTAAAGGTTTAAGTTTGATAGTTCGCTGTTATCGTTTACGGCTGTCATACTGCGTAGGAAAATTGTACGCCTATTTTAGATCCAATTTATTAGTTGGTAGCCAAATTATCAATAACATTTGTGAGATTGCGGAGTTGCGGATACCAGCTCGTTATACAATACAATACAGTTATCAATAACATTTGTGAGATTTAAATTGCTGATGCAAAATGAAGGAATTTATAGTAATTTCTTTTGCAGCTCTCATCTCAACGGATTGCTTATCTAAATAAGTACCTAATTAACTGTACTATGTATTTTGTTACGGATCGTTGTTTAATAAATAAATTCATAGTATTTGTAAGAATCATCAGAAAATATCTATCCATTTGAGGCTTATTGAGCATTGAACGACTCCATTCCAGAATAATCCCACAGTGCTTATGCTAAATTCTACCACAGAGGTCTGATAAACGACCAGCAAACAGGTTGTGGATGACAACATTGTAATGATCCATAATTCGAATGTGAACTGTGGTCGTAACTGGTCACATGTGCACATGCCACTTTATACGACTCTAGTATACAACGGCCATGGCTTACTGCTTAATCAACTGCCCAATTTATTGATAGAAACATAAATTGAACGATTGAACGTAAAATTCAGCCCAAGTGATGTATTGAAAATTAAATTACTAAGGTATATAACGAATAAAAGTCAATGGAGAGTTCAATCTTGTTTTATGACCAAATTGTTTAGCAATGAAACACCAATTACAAATGTTCAATTTCTTATTAAACTGGTCCAATAAATACCTTACTTTAGTTTATTAATAATAATTATCACATAAAAACATCTTAATTATAATAACCGTTAACATATTCAAAACTATCCTAGTTTTTTTTTGGATCTACTTATATTTATTCTTCTTCACTGTCTTCCTCGTCTTCTGAGTAATTTTCATCTGATGCCTCTTCACTGTCAACTTTGACTACGTTTTTCTTTTGATTCTTCTTTTCTTTCTTATTGTTTTTACTCTTCGTTTCTTCGACATCACTTGCTTTTGTAGTAGCTTCTACTGCTCCTTGGCCATAGTTCATCAAATTGGAATACCCTCCGAATATTGTAGGTTCAGTAACATTGTTAGTCCCGCATCCATTGTTTGGACACCCGCAATTTTGACAGCCACAATTACTCTTCTCTTTTAATAAATTGATTATCAACGGAATCAAAGTTTTGAGAGTTGATTTTGACTCCCTCTTTTGAACTGAGTACGGAGGATACATATTATACTGAGGATCGGAGCCTTGCAGTTCTGATAAAATAAAGTTAAGTATTGAAGGTTCTTCTATCAGTTGCTGTTGTTGATTATATGTTGATGGGCTAAGCGGGATGGAGGGCTGCAGGTAGTTGGTCAGAGGTTGAGCTTGGACTGTTATATAAGGCGGTTGGTTGGTTATTGGAGTCACAATTGCCTGGGGCTGTTGAGGTGCTACCGGTGGGCCTTGTACAGTAAAAGATGGCCGATTGTCCGGTCCAGCTACTCGAAATTGAGTCGGAGTAAAATTAACGCTAGGTTGGCTTTGTCCAGAAGGCTGAGATTGGATAGCTCTCGCCAAAAACTGTTTCTGCAAGTCCGTTAATTGATTCTGCGATGGATTAAAGTTTGCTATCTGTTGGTTTAGTTGGGGTTGGGCGATATTATTTTGAGAGGCAAAAAGGGATAACAACGAAGGATGGCCTTTTAAAGCTGCTAACTCCGCAAGTGAATTAGACGAGCAGGGCGGGGACTGTATTTGGGACGGGCACGTATTTGAAGTCGGACCCATATTGTTTTGCTGCTGACTCGGTTGAGCATTTGGTCTGCAAACGTTATTAGTCTGCGTGGAACCACTTTGTAATTTCGAAGGATTGAAAACCAATCCAGGAGGTAACTGTAATCCCTGTTTAGTGAACTGTAAATTACCTAGTGACACTGATCCACTTTGCGGCTGCAAATTTCCTTGCACACTTAATGATGGTTGCAAATTCCCCTGGAAATTCCCACTTATAGTTTGTTGCAAATTGCCTTGTTGCTGGAAATTAGACTGCTGCGGCAAATTCGTGTTTAATCCTCCGTTCGGTGTCTGGTTCATGTCGTTTAGTGCGTTCGCCCGCTGCAGCGCTTGTTGTTGTAACCCGATAGCGTTATTTACGCCTCCATTTTGAATGTTGGGTAAACCTTGTTGCGCGTAATTCCCCTGTAACACAAGATACAATACTAGTAACATGAAAACAAAAAATAACTTTACCAATAAAATAAACACTTACCTTTAGATATAAAAGCAGGACGAACGTACAACTAAGTATGGCTAACGCCATATTGAAAAACTATACGATATTATTTTAATGTTTCTTATATACGATTAATTATATCTTTCTTGTAGATGTGACGTAATCACGAATCAATTATCTCTGTATCCATTATCTGTGCGTGAGATGTAGGTAGTTTTGCATTATCTGGGCACGTCTCTTAAATAGAAATGAAACGAAATGTCCGATGAGAGATAACGCTAAGATAATGGTGTCTTTAATTTTGATGAGCTCACATCCCTTTGTGTATAACATCTTGTAATCATGTCTCGGTCGGTAGGTATCGATTTTGAACCCACGACAATGAGAAAGGTTGTTTTGTTCACGCCTCCTGAGTTTGAACGACATCGACATCTCGACAAAGCAAAGAGTATGTTAAGACTGCCAAAAACTTAGCACTTATGCTTGAGGTTAAAACAATAGCATTTGAACGTCTAGTACACATGCTCACGGAAGCTTTTAAGAGTTTCAAAGATTACTCTTAACCTTGGCCTAACTGTAGCCTAACCCCGAACGATCATTGAAATAAAGTGAAAGATTACTTTTAAATTAATTTTCTTCTAGAGTTCTCTTAGGAATTTGAAAATAATTGAATCAACGGAATAATTTACTTCAAATAAAGGCGCTAATCAAGATAGATAGTCGATGTAAAACAGCTGAAAGTTAGGAGTAGCTACCAGGCGCGCAGAAACTAGAGGCAGTAGAGCATTAACAGATAATTGAACGTTACATAATTGATACAAGATTGCTCGTGTTCGATCCGTCGCTGAGTTATAATTTTGTTCTATTTTGCTGCAGTTGACAGAACACTACTTTTAATTGGTTGTAAGTATTTAATGGCTACTTTTCTTTTTCTTCACGTTAGTGGACAGTGTTCTTTTTATTTACGTTAGTGACCAATGAGCTGTGGGCCAAAATAACCACTTTGGGGACCCAGGGCGCCCTGACACAGCGAGAAGGCATAGTGCCAGATGTCGTAGAAGATGGCGGGACGAGCTAGACAAAACGAACGACCAGTGGTTCACTTTAGCCCTGGTTCGTGAAAACTGGAAGTCATCGGGAGAGCTTGTCTTTGCCCAGCTGTGGGATAAAGAAGGCTAGCAGTATCAGTATCAGTGGCCAGTGTTATTATAGAGCTTTTAAAAATGAAATGTTTGCGATTCTATCTTTCTCTTTAAAACTGACACTTTACAGATTAATGTAACCACTTGCGAGGAATAGTAGTTACAAACAGTTACCGAAATCCCTAATTGTTCTACTATAAATCACATTCATTTTATATCTCTGAATTTCACGAAGCTATGTGCTTTGCTAGCAGTTATTTCATAATTCAATCAATTTCCGAGGAGGACCGTATGTCGTAATGTTGAATTTAATTGTGAAAATCTTATCCAAAGTCTCTTACATTATGCGCGGGCATGCGGGCGGCGAGTAAAGGGCAACTCGCAGCCCGACCATGGACCATGCCCGGGTCGACGGCGCGTTGTGTTCCACGCGCGCCTCAAAGAGCGTCAGCATAATGACGGGGCCCCCTAGCCTGCCGGGGTCGCGGGACTTATCTCATTACCGTGACCCCGGAACATAAAGGGCTATTGAAGGACACCGTGGATTTTAGTCAGTACAAGTCTGACAGTCCCTCCCGCCCTGCCCGGGGTGGGAGGACTCATTTGATGATTTTTACCACGCAAAAAAAAAAGTCTCTTACATTATTGCTTACATTCCATAGAAGAAATAACCGATTAGAACTAAGCTAATAATTATTTTTTTAGTATGTTTACAATCTAATTGTAAGTGTAATATCGTTGAAATGTATATAAATAAAAGTAAATAATATGCAGCAGTTTTGATGTTAAATTCAAAAAGACAAAAATACATCACAATAACATTAGTAATACAAGCGTTACCACTGATCCTAATTTTCAAATAAATTAAAACTATAGGGGGTACTTTTTCAATGCTCAGTCAAGATACAACGCTTGCATAGACAAAGGAAAGTGATATTAATTCACAAAGCATCAAAAAACAAAATCAATTGACCATGAGACAGTTAATATTGCGCTAGACAAATGAAGCGTCAACATGCATTAAGAATTATGATGGATTGTTTTCTACAGTCCATTTACAGTTGTTATACCTCTGATAATAGCAATGGTAGCAACTCAACAACAACCTTATTTCAACGACAAGAAAGAACTATCAACATCAACACTGTCATTTTGCAAACGATGCAAAAGTCAAGAGTAATTAATTATCAGCTATACTTGCAGGAATATTCAAAAGAGTAACCAGGGTTCTGGAATGGTCGCGGGGCTAACGAATTACCGTGACTCCGGAACGTAAAGAGCTATTGAAGGACACCGAGGATTTTAGTCAGTTCAAGTCTGACAGTCCCTCCTGCTCTACTATGGGTGGGAGGAATCATTGGATGATTTTACCACGTTTAAAAAAAGGGTTCTGGAGTGCAAAGGGCAGTTGAAAGAACAAGGTGAGTTTTAGTCAGTACCAGTCTGACAGTACCTTCCGCGCTACCCTGATCGGGGAGGACTCATTTGATGTTTTCCCACACCCAAATAAGGGGTAATACACCTGTGAAAGGACCGTAATGTGTGATATTGTGCGATAACTGCCACAATTATTAGAAAATGTTGAGTGTGACAGTTTTATGTAGGTAATGGCTTTCATGACTCATGTTTGTTATTGTTTACCGAAGTACGCACGTCGCACGTGTTTTTTGCACGTCACACGCTAACACGAACTGCGTAACGTAGGTAAATTAAATACGCCGAGTTTTGTACCGAAAGTATAAGGGTTCAATTTTTAGCGATAACCAAAATTTAGACCTCCAAGATGTACGTGAATAAATTAACGAATATTTTCAATTTTAAAATCGAAGTACATTTTTACTTGACGATGTTGTCATCGAAGAATATGAAGACGAGTAAAGCAGTGCGGTGCGGAGCGGAGATGAGTGGTACTGAGCGGAGCGAGTACGGACAAATACAGATGAGCCAATTTGTTGAAAAATATTTAAGTAACGACTCGCGTTTGACGATTGGCGAATTTGACGAATATGACAATACGGTTGGTAGTGGCTGAGAGATCGACTCTTGCGCAGCGTGTCGCGGGTTCGAACCCCGCACGAAACAAATATTTGAATGATCTGCAAGTAGTTCCGGGTCTGAGTGTTTGTGTATGTGAGTTTCTATGTTTGTAAACGCACCCACGATACAGGAAGAAATTCCTAGTGTGGGGCAACAATTTTATAAATAAAAAAAAAACTATCACAGCTCCGCTTGTTTCTGGTTTAGGCGACCTATGAGTACATCCTAGCGTAGACCTTATTGAGGTCTCTATAAGGCGAAACTTGCAAGTTTGAAACTAGATTGACATCCCGCGTGCGAAACTTGTAAAAAGGTGATAAGTAAGTTGACAAACGGATTTTATTGGATCATCATCATCATCAGCCGGAAAACGTCCACTGCTGAACATAGGCCTCCCCCTTAGACCGCCACGCCGAACGACAATTCGCCACTTGCATCCATCGGTTGCCCGTTTTATTGGATATCACTGTATATTTAAAAATCAAGTAGGTATCTTCTAGGTCTCTACCTACATATATGTATTTTGTACAGCGTCACTTTTAAAGATGATTCTGGCAAAGTTGTGCCGCTCCACAATCTTCTAGATATTTTTGAATAATAATAATAATAATTCTTTTTTACAACACGATCGTGAAAGTTATCTTCTAAAACACTTTCGCCGAAGCAATTTCGCTGCCATTTTCTTAAGATCAGCGGATTACTTGGAATCAATGCGATGTTAATAATGCTCTTGATGAGAGATTGAGGACGAGCAAACCCCAAATCCTTCAGAGTTTTAGACATAAAATCTGGAGTTGTGGATTTCCTTTTACACGCAATCATGTGAAAGCGTTAGAAAAATACCCACATTTTTTCTTTTGGCTTTGTTTTGGCATATTTTGTCAAGACTTGGCTGTCGAAGATGGTAATTTTATTCTTTCCATCATTAACATCATCTGCCTAACCTTTTCCCAACTTGGGTCGGCTTCCAGTCGAACACGATTCAGCTCAATACACGCAGAGAAATGTATACGAAAAAGTTGCAAACCTGACAGCAAGACTCACTAGTTGACTTTACAACATTTGTAGTAATAAATACTAAGTCCTTGTTAGCTCTTCTACTTAAGGCGCGGTCTTATCTCATATTCCCAAAAATTGGTTTCTTAGAACGTCGAGTATGACGTAATGTAATAAAAATAAGCAACGCGAAAAATACAGTGAACAGAGAAGGGTATAAAGAAGAATTTAAACCGAACAGAATAATAAATAAGAGTTTGATATTCCCAATAAAAATTGGGAAGTTGTAGCACAAAAATAAACTTTGACGTCGAAGATCTCTGTATTTCCAGCGATAACAACAGTTTTTTTTTTAAGAATTTAGTAGGTTTTCCATTTTTTTAAAACTTTAACCGAACCATTATTTAATTTTATGTCTATATTTTAAATAATCTAAAGAAAAGCAGTAAAATAAATGCCCATTCGCAGCTTACGTCACATTTCAACACAAATGTCATTTTTTCAATTTTCAATCTTATTGACGCTCCATAGTGGTGACAATAGTTTACGCGGTCATAAGCGATTAAAATCGTAGTCAGTCCGCGTCTTAATATTTATTACTAGAAATGTTGTAAAGTCAACTAGTGAGTCTTGCTGTCACGTTTGCAACCAGAAGTTCTAGTATAGGTAGCCAGACATTTCTCTGCGTGTATCAGTATTTTATATGAAGCGACTGCCTGTCTGACCTTCACCTTCACCACCCAATATCTTGGTCTTATGATTCCCCTTGGTAAGAGTTGAGGTTGTGGTGATTGTCAGACTTGCTTTAAAGTCTTCCCATTCCAGGTCTTTCCTGGTACAACTATAAATAACGCCCTCGCAGTATCTTGAGCACATTACCTACCGTTTGACAGATGTAGAGGAGTTATTTGATTTTATATTTTAGGTTGTTTTAAATTTAAGACTGTGTTTTTCTTTCAAAAAATAAAAAAATGTCCAAAATGTTTAACGTAGATAATTAAATAGGTGCATCCACACAGAGCGCGCAGCCTCACGAGGCATTTGCTGCGCGAGGAAACTGACAAGCGAGGCTTCTCACTCTGTGTGGACCGTCTATTGTTTTTCGACCGAGTCACGAAACAATATACGCGAGCAAAACAAAAGCCGACACTGGATGGCTCGGGCGCTCCGGTTGCTCGATCGCAGCAGCGATGTCACTTGCCTCGCCCGAGACACGTCCACACCAACCGAGCTGCTACGCGCGGAAAATGCCTCGCGAGGCTGCGCGCTCTGTGGAGACGCACCTAATAACTAAGAAAGTGAGGCAAAATTTAAATGGACTATCGAGTTGGAGAATAGAGGCCAAGAGACGAACCCCTGAGGCCAAGTCCAAATAAATTAGGGAAAAGGTATAAAATAAATGTAATGACCGATACATTTTTAAAATGGTCTATTTGCTAACAACTGTAGGAAGACTGTATTCTACAATCGTATATAACACTACTTTTTTTTAGTTGTTAATATCATCAAAAGCGTCCTCCCTTGATGATTGGGTTGAGCGGAAAGGACTGTCAGACTGGTACTGACTAAAATTCACAGTTCTCCTTAATTTTTTTGCCCATTACTTACAATCCAGGGTTACAATTACCTGTTTAGACTGTCCTGTGACCAAAATATAACACTGCTGAGGCCTTATTATTACAATATTTCCGTATTTTTACCCGACTACGGCAAAGCCAAAAGGAGGGTAATGATTTTGACCAGTATGTATGTATGTTTGTTTGTTCCCTCATAACTTCTAAACTACTTATCATTACATGACAAATGAGGTGTCGTTAGAAGCGTCTCAGTTGTTGGTAGGTGACGTGTCATCAAATCCAATATGGCGCCTTCAAGGGGATGTAAAGTCGTAACCGAAAAAAATATATTTTGACACAGTACCGACATGGGTATCAAATTAAAGGGCTTGATGAGCACATTTGAAATATTATTATTATTATACATTATATAGTTTTTACTAGCTACTTTTCCTGTTTCTAACAGTGTCAACATGGGTATCAAATTAAAAGGGAGTATATTTGAAATTCACTCGCTGCTTAGCTTTTATTATTATAACTAATAATATAGGTAACCCCAAAATAGTGTAAATAATAATAATATTCCACGACTATCACACAACGCCATCTTGTCCCAAGCTAAGCAGAGCTTGTGTTATGGGTACTAGCAAGCAATCCTTATGTATTTATATCGGAAAAGTCTACTGTTAAATGAAAGAGTCTTACTTTATAGATTGACTAATTCGTACGCACAGACGGCTACATTAATGATTCTTGAGTATTCATTTCTGAATTTACATCTGTGCTGGCTTTTACCCTCTGTTTTTGGTGACACGAGGCGCCATCCATTATCTTAAGAACATTACTATAGTCTTTTTTCGAGATAAATAGTAACCTATTTCCAATTCTGTACACATGACAATGCATAATGCAAAATTCAGGTTGAGGCGTGAAGAGGCAACAAAATACGAGTATTCTAATGTTTCAATAGAAATGCGAAGTGAGAATGTTAATACCATACACTCAAATAATCTGCATGAGATCAATTAGCTAAATGATCTGATATCTACCAACTTAACTTTATTCTAATTTTGCCGTAGCCTCCGCAAAATATGAAAAGCCTTAATATCCCAAATTATTTTTTCATCAATCCATTTAGGCCTTGGATGCTCAAAACTGGGTGTGTTGTGTGCATGATAAGTTTACGTATATTAGAGGAAATTGCCTTGTCAATAAAAATTGATGATACAGCTTTTTCATCATGTTTTATTAATCGTTTTTATTTAGTGATGTCATGTTGTACATTAAGTTAAAATAAATATTATTTTATATTTCTTAGTCTTCATTTTCTTCAACATCATCAGCAGCAGCATTTGACTGAGATTTTGCTTCGTTATTGTTATCGTTGTCAATATCGTCCTCTACTTCTGCTTCTGCTTTAACGTTTGAAGTATTCTCTGTTATAATAGTGATGTCATCACCCTGATCTGATCCACCGGCATTCCCTCCACCTTCACCTGCTTTGGACATTGTGATGACTGGGTTGTTCGTTGGTATCGGTATCGGGTACGGTATCGGTATGTTGTTGGTACCACAGCAACACCCGCAACAACCGCCGCCATTGCCTCTGTTTCTGGTTGCTAGTAAGAGAACTGTGAGGAGGAGACCAATGTCATCATCACCATTACTTTCTAAGTATGTTACTGGGTTACCGCCATAGAATTGTTGCAGTCCTGACTGTTGTGCTGATACTTCGGTTTCCTGTAAATTAAAAGTGATTTTTATTATGAGGGAGATGGCAAAATTGAGACTATTGGAATGAATGGCTTTGTTGACCACCAGTGGGACAGCCCAGGTCAGAAAAAATGTAGATATATCAATAAGAAAGCAGCCATTTTTTAACTTATGGTGTTCCAATCTTTTGTTAATACAGTATTCTCAGAACAATCTCGCAAAATGTATGTTTTTGATCAAAATGTTTTCACGCAATGTTTTGAATAAGAAAACTCGTAACCTCTTCAAGCGATAGCTGTAGAACATGTCAATAAACTTTAAGAAAATACTGTTTTCCTATTACGAAAGTTAAAGAGGTTGCGGAACTGTTTGTGTTTGCTTGCCAACTTATATTCCGTATGAAGGAATTTGTTTCTTCGGAAAACACACGTATTTTCCGTTTCTGCAATTTTATAAGAAACATACAAGAGGTAGTGTTGTTATTCTTTACTCTTCAATATAAAATAAACAAAAATCTTTAAGTGATTTGCAAATTAAATAAATATTATTCTAATTAAGATGCTTTTTATAAAAAAAAACCTTACTCAAAGTAACGAAACTCACCTTACAACTAAACAAAATAATAGAAAAAATGGCACTAAAATAAATTATTAATTTCATATTTAAATTATATTAAAAATAAATAATGACTCATTGATGCTACACTGCTTACCGATAAGATTCTAAAACTTTCTCAATGGGAAGATATTTTATATTTATATAAAGATAATATCAATGAATCTGTCTTCTTATCTTATCTTTTGATTATAAAATCGTTAATATAAATTATCTCACGTGCTAAAGAAGATAATATTGGATATTTATCTATTCTTCTTAAATGTTTTGTAGTATTAGAAATAAAACTTTTATTATTGAGAAAATTGGTTATAGGTACCTACCTACTTACATTTAGAAATATTACATTTTTTTTTTTTAAAAAAAACCTTGTACCACACTAGGAATTTCTGCTGGATCGTGCTATGGTGCACAGCAGTCCGCTCTGTCCGCTTGCAGGTTTTTTTTTATGTTTACAAACATACATATAAACTCGCATACACAAACGGCCAGACCCGGAACGGAACAACTACTTGTAGATCATACAAATATTTGCTCCGTGCGGGAATCGAACCCGCGACACAGCAGTTCGCTCGTTTAACCACTGCGCCAACCGTGTTGTTGAAAATGCAGGTGTAGTTCCTGTCACAATATTTTTTTTAAGTTAAGATGTTTTGTTAAAAAACTTAAAAAGAGATGTAAACTCGCACCCCATGACCTGAGCGTTTTGGACCCCAAACAGTTCAACACTTTAGCTATCAGTAAGGTTACATTATTACATTATTTACGCTGTTAGAGGGAGACAATATCGAGACAACTGCTTTATCTTTTTATTTTTTTGCTAGTTTAAACAAAGAGTCTAGCTTAGACTCTTTTAATAAAAGGTATTAGGTATTTTGACCTTTAAATAATTATAGATAAAGCCAGTGAGAAGGAAAATCCTGAAAAGCCTTTCAATATTTTTCACACAATACAGTTTTTTTTTTGTCTAGATATTGTTGGATTGTGTTGTGAGGAAAGGTAAGAATCGATTAATTTCCAGTTAACTGAGAACTGATTGAGAACTGAAAATCTATTAATTCTTAACTCCGTTCCAATATTCCAGGAAATATAATGGAATCGAACTGGGATTTAATTAACAAGTTCTGTTACAAAATGTGACGCCAGTATAATAGTTGAAACGGCTTTGTCAATTCGCCTAGTTTGAAACTTTAGTTAGGTAGGTAGTTATGAATTGAATTTATGGTACGAGTATATGTATGTAGGTTAAGTTACCAACATGTCTATATTTCTGACTTACTCATTTTTCTTGCCGTCGAAACCGCGACTGTTGACTTAGATTCCGTCAGACGAGTGTTACTGTTTTTCAAGAAAACAAAATTTCATGCAATAGCCATTTTTAGGGTTCCGTGGCCAAAAGGCAAACAACGGAACCCTTATAGGTTCGTTATGTCTGTCTGTCCGTCCGTATGTCACACCCACTTTTCTTCGAAAGTATAAGAGCTATCCTGTTGAAACTTGGTAAGTAGATGTATTATGTGAACCGCATTAAGATTTTCACACAAAAAATAAAAAAAATCAAATTTTGGGAGTTCCCCATACTTAGAATTGAAATTCAAAAAAAAATTTTCACCAAACCCCGTACGTGTGGGGTACCTATCTATGGATAGGTCTTTAGAAATGATATTGAGGTTACCATTATTTTTTTCTAAATAGTTTGCCCGTGAGACACTTCCAAAGTGGTAAAAAGAGTGTCCCCTCCCCTGTAACTTCTAAAATAAGAGAATGATAAAACTAAAAAAAATATATGATGTACATTACCATGCAAAGTACCAGCGAAAATTGGTTTAAACGAGATCAAGTGATTAGTTTTTTTTAATACGTCATAAATCGTAAATAGCAATTTACCTTTACCAAAGTTACAACCAACTATGTACAAGAACTTTTATATCATGTTACTTGCTGCCAGTCGGACTCGCCCATAAAGGGTTCCGTAAACCCTTTATGGGCGAGTCCGACTCGCACTTGGCCGGTTTTTTTTATCGTGGAAGATTCATCAATTGAGTACTCCTGCCCGGGGCAGTACGAGAGGGACTGTCAGACTCGTATGACCTAAATCCACGCTGTTCCATCCTGACCATGGAACGTTAACGGTAATTGAAGGAACCCCGTGGATTTTAGTCAGTACGACTCGAACATTTCTTTCCGCTCTACCTAGGGAAACTCAATGATTTTACCACGTAAAAAGAAGCATAATTATAACCTACGATTTTAGCATTTTAGTTTTATTAAAAAAAAACGTTGCCCCTCACTAGGAATTTCTTCTGTATCGTGGGTGCGTTTACAAACATAGAAACTCGTACATACATATACAAACGCCAGACCCGGAACAAACTACTTGTAGATCAAACAAACATTTGCTCCGCGCGGGAATCGAACCCGTGACACGCAGCGAAGCAGTCCAAACGCTCAGCCACTTCGATAACCGTGCCGTCATTATATCAATCACAATATTTTCCGACAACTGATGTCGACTCAACCAATTAGCAAATCATCAAAAAGAAAAACCTCACTAACAAAAGTTATCTCATATGAAATGCTCAAAATACACAGCTAGCATGACCCGCCATCTTTTTCTTTTATCTTTTGGTAAGAAAAAGAAAAGTTTTATCTTATTCGTAATAGATTGCGGTGCCTATTTCTTATGCCGGGCGATTTACTATATAATGTTACTGAACACTCGTCCTTTTGGGACAGATTCTAACGTTTGAGGAAAAATGTGACAGCTATTTGACATAATAACATCGTTTTTTTATAGGATATTTTCTCAAAATATAGTTTTGAAAAACGGTTAGTGCTGTTACTCTACGTTATATAAAAAACCATTATTATATCAGGCTGCAAGAAAACGCAACTCACGTTCTTGTGGAGACTATGGGTATAGTTCTTTTTCGGTGCGTTCAAATTGGATCCCAAATAACGGTACCAGAATACTTCGTGGGACCGTCTGCAGAGGTAACTGTGACCCTGGAACGCTAAGCCCAACTAAAGAACCAGGGTCAATTAATTGTCAGTAAGGCGCGGGCCACATAGAAAAGACGTACCTAAGACGAGGACGCGTCGCGGACGTGCCAAAATGTATGAAAGTCGCGCCCGCGCCCCGTCTCTTCTGTGTGTTTTATGTCGCGACGCTTCTATACATTTTGTATGAAAGAGACGCCGTAGAGACATATGTCTCCGCCCCGTCTGCGTCTTACGTCTTTTCTATGTGGCCCGCGCCTAAGAGACTAACAGTCCCATCCGCATGGGGTAGGACTCATTTGATAATTAACCACCCAAAAAAATAGAACCACAATAAAACGAAGAAGAGATTTGTTCTTAGAAACAAGAAATCATTCACATCATAGAATAGGCATAAACAACAAAGCAACATGTCTCTCTTTTGCGCGAAGGTTACGTTTTCGTGCAAATTGTTTTGATCTGACAAAACGCTAACGGTACACCTCGACTCGCTCGTCCAGTGTCCAGTGTAAATACAGTCAAAGTAAATACACATTTTTTTTTTTCGTGGTAAAATCATCAAATGAGTCCTCCCAGCCCCGGGCAGGGCGGGAGGGACTGTCAGACTTGTACTGACTAAAATCCACGGTGTCCTTCGGTGGCCCTTTTGCGTACCGGAGTCGCGGTATACGTATGTCCCGCGACCCCGGCAGGAAGTAAATACACATTAGGATCTTCTTGCTATCTTCAACATAGTACAAGGCTGCGTTTCCACCAGAGATGTGCGATGAAAATGTGCCTAAGAGGATGTGTAGCGGAGCTGTGAAATTGCGCATTAATGTGTGGTGCGAGGATGCGTTGCGAAGCTGTGAAATGTGTCGACGAGGGTGCGGTGTAGGGGGAGCGGAGACACAACACATCCTACTCACACATCCCTCGCACACATCCCTCGCACACATCTCTCGCTTGTTTTGTATGCAAAAAAAATCTAGCTCCGCTGAGCCGTTTCCACCAGAGCTGCGTGCTGACCGAGGCGAGGTAATTGAAGCACCTCGCACATCTCTGGTGGAAACGCAGCCTAAAACAGATAGTACCTATTCGTTTCTTTAATTTTAAAGACATCCAAAAATTAAACGGTCTTGTCTCGAATGAAGGAGCTGTGGGAATGTTTTCTGTTTTTCTCAATTAATTAATAATCAATCTATTATTCTATTATAATAAATAGAGCTGAAGAGTTTGTTTGAACGCGCTAATCTCAGTAACTTCTGATTAGAATTGAAATACCTAAATATTTTTGTGTTGGATTAGTCTATTCCTCGAGAAAGGTTATAAGCTATGTAACATCACGCAACGACCAATAGGAGCCAAGCAACAAGTGATATTAAAAGTTTGTTAGTTTGTTTGTGGGAAGTAATCTCTGGAACTAAACAAAAACTAAAATAACTGATTTTGAAAATGCCTTCACCAGTAGAAAGCTCCCTATATTTTTCTTGAGCGGCTTAAGCTACAAATATTTTATTTTTCTGTGCGAAGCAAGAGGCAGTCGCTAGTTGACTATAAAAGCCTTACCAATTGAAGAAGAGGTATGTAATATATTGATAAGTAATAAATTCTTCAACAATATGTATAAAATGTATAATAACGACAGACCCTTGTCCGCTCTGTCCCTTAAGATCTTCCTATACTTCGTCAAAGACAATTTTATTTATCAAAGTATAGTGATCCCTGACGTACACTCACGAGCAATGAAATATAAATTAAGCAAAATTCTAAAGCGATTTTCTTCTATAGCATCGGTCGACATTTTTATGAACACTGTATTTTTGGAGAACTTTATCAAAATATGTGTTAACTACTTCAAATTAGAAATCATTTTCTCATAAAAATCGCTTTTGAGTTTTGTTTAGTTTAATGGTGTCCCACAAGTTCCTGAGCTCGCTATGCTCAGTCTTGTGGGTGGATAAAACTCAAAATAAAATAGTGATTAGGCAGCTAACTTTACCGGAATCATTATTTTGATATGTATTATGAATAATATCTCGATAAACTGATTAATTTATTACATTGTCTAGACAATTTAGATACGACTGTAACGTATACATTTCATTGGTCGTGACTGTTCACATTCATCATCATCATCATCTCAGCCATAGGACGTCCACTGCTGAACATAGGCCTCCCCTTTAGATCTCCACATATACCGGTTGGAAGCGACCTGCATCCAGCGTCTTCCGGCGACCTTTACAAGGTCGTCTGTTCACATTATGTAAGGAATATTACCAACATATGAGACGCCAGACTCTTCGAACACAGTTTTATAGCATCATCCATCACGCTGATATTATTCAGTTAGGCGTAGAAGTAATAAACGTTATTAATGTACAACATTGGTGAGTTAGACGCACGGAGGGATCGCGAGGCTGTCTTCAAAGGTCGCCGTAGCCCTGAAACTCGAAGGGCAACTGTAGAACCTTCCACTCCACCCGGGAAGACTCAGTTGGTGGATACGTGAGCATAAAATTATGATATCGAGAGCTGACACGTCTTACTGCATCTTTAAGTGCGGTAGATCGGTTTCGGAAAGCACGTAAACCTTTGGTCCCGGCTGTCATTTGTAGATCTTTGACAGTCGTTACTGTTAGTCAGAAGCTCTAAAAGTCTGATAACCAGTCTTAACATGGGGTATCGTATTACCTAGTTACTAGGTTGTGGAGGTCCGATATGCAGTCGCTCCGTTTAAAAATACAGATATTCAGCTGCATCTGGTTCGACTGGAAGCCGACCTCAATATAGTTGGGAAAGGGCTAGGCAGATGATGAGATTGGTCCCAGCTGTGAGTCATAGACTTTTGACAATCGTTATTGTAAAGTCAGAACCCCGAAAGTCGTGGAGTTTCGTGCTAATTGGGTTGTGAAAGTCAGATAGACAGCAGCTCCAAGTAAAATACTGGTTGTTCAGACAACAAAATCTATAGCTGTGGCTTCCATAAATTTTTAAATGAGGAGAGATTTGAAAGGAACACCAATTAAAACAACGGTTGAGAGATAATTTGATAACTTTATTTAATAAAAGCGGCTTTGTTCCAATTTTCGAGATGTTCAAAATAATATTGGTAAGGGATTATTTTTGTCTAGCTGATTTTAGAGGCTTCGTAAACTTGTAACTCCAAAATGATCGGTATCTAGTGTGATATTCCGGACTTTATCGTATATCTGTACCAAACATCAAGATCTGTTTAGCTGTTCTGACGATAGAAGTAGTTCAGTTGACCGAACTAATGCAATTTTTTTGTGGCAGTAATTCAGTTGATCAAAATCATTGAACTAATGATACTCTTTAGTGGTCAAAAACTCGTTCGGACCACAATATTTGGGAAACGAAATGATTTTGAATTTACTTTTAAAATGAAAATACAAAGACAATAATTATAGAAAGCTTCTAGTGCTGGAACACATGCCTTCTCTCCGTGAAAATATTTTTTTTTTTTTTTCAATATAGGAAAGTAGGTATGTATTACTTTTTTTTTCACTAATTTTGTTAGTTCGACAAGCACCTTTCTTGAAAAATAATTGAACAGGCATACACTGACAAATCGATAACTTCAAGTCGGAAATGTTCCACGTGCAACCAACTGGGTCGGAGGGTCTATTAACTGACATCAACCAACACGTGTCATATTATTAAGGGAAATAAAAGAAAATTTAATGTGTAGGAGGTTTTATTGACTAAATAACAATTCATTTTTGTACAGTATATCATACTTTTGAAGATTTAAAAAATACAAAATTTGCCATTCTTCTTCAAGCTGTTAAATTAACCGTTCATTTGCTTGAAAATACAAACTGTATTTTAATGCTCAAATCTAAAAAAAAAAACAATTAAAAACATAAATCACATTTCAGAATTATTTTCTTTAACAAAATAAATCTGTCACTCAAAGTGATTCGTCTCAACTTTTTACGTCAGTTGTAACTCCACCTTTACCTTTACAACAACCTCGACTTATGACAGGACTGCTAGTAGGAATCACTATGGGAAAAGGCACCAGAGTAGGGGCAGTACACTGGGAGGAGGAGCACCCTCCACCATTGTTGTTCCCACAGCCACCATCAAGCATAGTCAACAAAAGTATTGGAAGAATACTCTTCAACGAAGACTTAGACTTCTCCATCACTATTATTGGAGGTGGGGGCATTTCATATGAAGGATTAAACGATGAGTAAGGGGAAGAACATGGCGGAGGTTGTGAAATAACAGATAACATTGGGTCAGGGCAGGCGGGTACCATATTGATTTGTAAAGTAACTGGCAACGATTGACAGGGAGGGACAGGGTTCGGAACGGGTGGAACTGGTGGATTACAGTTTACAGTTGTGATTTCAGTTTCAACTATCTGTGGACAATTTTCCGTTGGAGTATAAGTTACTTCATTTATTATAGTCTGTGGTGAAGGAGGAGGAGGGGGTGTAACGGTAATTAGCGGAGGCGGCGGCGGTGGCAAAGGAGGCATCTGCGGAATTTGTATAGTAACTGATTCAATTTCTTGAATTGGTTCTGTTATTGGGAATGGATTAGGAGTACCATAATTAGTAGTGGCAACGGTATTGATGGATAAACCTGGAGGATAGGATCCAAATGAAAATTCATTGAAACGTTGACCGGGGAATACATGAGGAGGCGCGCTCGGAGCCGGATAGTATTCTGTCACGACTGACTGCCCCATTGGACAACTGGCAACAAAGCCATTCTGCGAAAAGACAAATACATTTTATAATATTGAAGCAAACAGATCTCGGTAGTATTATTTTATCTTAAAAAGTAAGGCAGCTGAATAATCTAAATGAACTTACGTTGAGCGATAAAAATATAAGGACGAAGCAGAGTGTCCGTCTGCGCGGTGACATTTCGAATAATTATGTTTACGGGGAATTAGTTTACTTAATATACCATGTTTTCATCGCGATATTACACACTCACATAACTTACCTATCTGTTACACAAAATGATTGCAGTCACTGTGATTTTCATACTCACTTTTATTTTGTAACTATGACATACTGCAAAACTAGAAAAATGTCCATGAATAATTAAAATTATTAGAATAGGTAATTTAATCACGTCAATTAATCTCTTAACTCCCGCTTGTTAAGTCCTCGCGGCCATTTTAAAATTGCTACAATTGCAATGTCTAGCCTATAATGTTTTCGACAGATAACTATTGCAATTCTGTGTTGTGTTCCGCGACATTTTGTTCTTATCAAGATTTTCTTTCTTGTTGCAGGTGAGCCGAGGGCACAGCGCGATTTGACACGTAGCTGGTATGTCCGACAGCCATAACTGTCTTGTTATCATAATGGATTAAGACTATTTCAAACGTAGGTGTTCAAGCAATCATCTCGACAATACAAAACCATAAATCTTTAGAAATCACTGATTTTTGTGCGTTTTAGGAGGATCCCATATACAATGGGAGATTTATTAGCTTGCTACGCCCAATTTTTCCGAAAACAGCAACCTTCGGTAGACCTGACAATGAGCTTTTGCCAAAAACAGTGGTTTATTGCCAAAAAACATTCTCCGTGGGTGGTTAACGAAATCTGAAAAGGGACATATCGCATAATCGTAAATATCGATTCAATTTCCCCTTAAAATTGGTCATTACTTGTAATTTACGTTCGTCCGAAGAAATCGCGAAATGTAGTGAGTGACGAATGTTCCAATTTTACATACAATGAGTTTTTTTTATATAAGTAAATCTTTTGCGGTCGACCTACGTCATTGTTTATAGTAGACTGTGTGCCGAAGAAATCGGAATAAGAAGGAGAGATTTATTCATCGTCTGGTTTGTGTTCCACCTCAGACTAAGCGGCTATCTCCCCGGCTTATGTAATAGAATATATTTCAATCTAGACTTTGTTATCAGTAGCGTGTTTTTCAGAAAAGTCTACATAATATGCATTGCGTGTTATCTAACACCATTTACAAAACTGACTAGTAGAAACGTGTTTTCATCAGTTTCCAATTTTAAACATTTTTCAACGTTTATTTTTTTATGGACAACATGTTATTTTAGAATGTTAGGGAAGAGAAGACCAAACAAGATAGATTATGTGAGGAATTATATGATAGAAAAAGGAGAAGATGAGGCTGTAACGTCTGACGGACGGGAATGAAAAAGATAACATGAAACTGGGATTAGAGAGATCATGGTAATGAATAATCTGAAACTGCAAGCAACTAAACCATTTTGAAAAAAATCAAGAAACTAACAACCAGAAACTAGTCAATCCTTTGAACATCATTGGGTGTATTTTGTATATCATCGTCTATTTGTAACGGAAATGTATATCCGGCATTTGTAGTTTTTATAGTCTCTAGCGAGCCTTGTACGTCGCGGCGAGGAGACAGCTCGTTTGAAATATGTGCTTTGTCGTGAACACTCGTGTCTTCTGCTTTTGATGGCTCTGTTATACGTTAGTGGGGCTACCCACTTGAGCACTTTATTTCTTATTTACTCCTTTGTAGCATTTTGACGTTTTCAACTCTGTTGTTGGTTCGGGTGGTATCGAATTTCGGCTTTGAAATAACCCCAGAATAACGACGAGAAGGCGAATATGAGAAAGGAAAGAGACAGACAGTTCGGAATTTGAAAATTTAACATTCGCGTTTTTTCTAATTCGTGGCCAGGATGAAAGGAGATATGATTCCTGTTCGTCCGACCTGTAAGTATTCTTTTTGACGTGTTTCGGTTTTATTTCTATAAAGCTAATACATTACATACAGTTGTACAAACATCTTTTGGCTAGCGGCGTCCCTCACTCTCTTAACATTTTGTCAACATCACTGAAGTGCCAAAAAGTGCTTACAGCTAAAATCAAAATTGACAACACCGCCCTTTCATAATTCCGTTCCATTTTACGGCTAAAACTTCTCAATTTTGTCAAGTCACCGCTCAAACTTCTTAAGTAACAAACGTAAATAACCATTCGTTAAAGGAAGTCGATGTGCGGAAGTTTGTCAATCGTGGCGATACTAGACTAATGACGTCCGTCGGTATCGGCCGCGGCTTGATTGATGTCTCTTTTTGTTCTATATGTGGGTAGTTGACTCGTTAGTGTGGCAACACTGGCAATTATGCCTCCATCACAGTAATGTGCGGTGATTATTATGTTAGGGAAAGCTGAAATCAAGTAACAAATAGAGATCTTGTTGTTCGTTTTGGAACCGTGTTTCTTTCTGAGATTGCCATTTTGTGAAAAGTAATGTAGAAGGAATCCTGGAATTGTGACAGCTTACAGGCAAGGGAACCAGTAGCGAATCACGTATTTTAAAGTAATCAATGTCTTATTCGCGCCGCCCTTCGTACCCCTTACCGCTTAGACTTTAGACCGAAGACTTTCAACAATGAAAATGAACAACAACAGACCAAATTAAATGAACTCAAGTATTTAACATGGAACCATTTCTTGCTGTAATCTTTATCGTACCCTTTTACAAAGTCTATGGTTATTGCAACAACTAGTGATTTTTGGTATTTCCCAATAAGGATAACAAGTAAAATAAACTACACTTAGCCAATATCCCAACTGTAAGTGGTCGATGTCGTGGCGTCGCTCGCACTTAAATACTCCAAAGTCTTTCACGACAAACGTTCGAAATTGAAGCTGAAAACTATTTTGATATCTACCGGCAAACTTTTGAAACTGCAATATAAATGAGATAGTTTGATATAAACACTAGATCGGGGACGTCATTTAACTTTGAGCATGCTGTTTGAGTTACTGGTATTTAAAAAAACAATAGATTCGTTTAGATCTTTCCTTCTGCCAGATTATACATACCTATACTTATTATGTCTCTAACGCAAGTGAGTGTTGTAGGTAGACGTAAAGTAAATACCTACACCGATTTTTAGTCGACAATACAAGAATTATTTTTACCGACTTCAAAAAAAAGGAGGTAATCAATTCGACCCGTATGTATGTAATATTATCAGAACTGCCCAGTTTTCATATATGTTAGTCTATATCAGCGTCTGAACAAATGTGCCAAATTTCATAAGTGTATGTATGTATGTATGTTTTTATGTTTGTGCACGCATATCTCCGGAACTACAAGTTCGATTTAAGTAATTCTTTTTTTGTTGTACTAGGTATTGTTCAACTTAGGGTACACTGCAAGTTTCATCAAAATCGGTTCAGTAGTTTTAGAGATATGGATTTTTTTATGTTGTGACGGATTACAAGATTAGTGCATATAGGTAAGAAAATTTGTATTTTACAAGAATTTGGGTTGAATATGTAATAAATAAACTAAAAAGGGTAAAATAAAAACTTGTTTTTTTAAAAAGTACCGACTTCAAAACAAATACAAAAACTTTTTTTTTTAAAAGTACCGATTTCAAAACAAATACAAAAAAGGTTAAAATAACTTTTCTTTCGGAAGTCGGTGGCTTTGTTTAGTTGTGTCGTTGACTATTGCCACCGACTTCCGAAAGAAAAGTTATTTTAACCTTTTTTGTATTTGTTTTGAAGTCGGTACTTTTTAAAAAAAAAGTTTTTTTTCAGCATTTATGTCCAGTATCAAAAGCGCCCGTAATCAACAAGTACCTATACGAAACGCATGAAATAAAGACACGTTACGCTTAAAATTGGACTAAAATGCTATAATTTCCTTGTATTTTAATGAATGGCGTATTTACTTAACGTCGCTATCTTGTTCAAGCGCCTCATTTTTTTTTGCTGTCTATCCAGTACGATTGTGTCATGCAATTTACTACTTACCTAGATATAAATTAACGAAGAATTTACTTACTATACTCGAAACATCTATCAATTGTTATCCATGAAATACTAACAAGTTATTATTAAAATTTCAACCGAAACCCAAATTAAATTTCTAGACTTCCGAATTATTTCGACAAGGTACGAGTAACTTAAAAACTGAAACAATGCGGAGTACCCAAAACAATAGAACAGCGTGTTCGTTCAGAATCTTCTAAAGCTTTTAATAAGAGCTTCAGCGTCAGCGGTGAGCTAAAAGGGACATCCACAGTCACTAATTGGCTCCACCTGCTACTGTCCACTTTGTTTTTAATACTGGACTGAGTTTTTTTTTTGAGATAGCTTTCAAAATCAAATTCAAATCATTTATTTCAACTAGGCCAATTACAGGCACTTTTGAATTGTCCAAAGTCATAAGATAAAACAAGTACAAAAATAGTTCTGGTGCTACAGTCCCAGTCACAACACATAATAACTGTGAAAGTACCATAGATGCCCATTCCAAGTAGTAGATCTCTATGGAGAAGAACGGGCAAGAAATTCCATGGACACTCTTTTTAGATCGCCGAAATTATTACAGAACCTTTGTTACATCATTCATTTTGAGATGGTACATTATGTGAGAACGATGTAGCAAGTTAAAAGTGTCCATAGGAAAATTTTCAAAAAAAAGACAAAGACAAAATGACATTTATTTGAGATCGCTTTGCTCTTGACTGTAGTCCAGATCAAGGTAACAGAGACAAAGCATACGATAGAGCGAGCCAGAAGAAGCCTGTTCACTTTAACTTTGTAACATAACATTTTCAATTCTAACAACACAAAGGTTTCGGTACAGATTGGTGTAATGTAATAAATGTGTAACACACGTTGTAACAAAGCGCGTATGGTTGTATCGTTTCCAACATTTTATGTTGCGCTGCAAAAGTTTGAACTGCTCGTTTATGTTACATTTCGTAACAGTGTGTTACATATCGTCAATCCACATATCGTTATGGTTATGTAATTATGTATCTATATTACCGGTACAAGAATTAAAAAAAAAACTGCAACGTACTGTAAAGGACTTTCTGTGTCATTAATTTACAGAAAGTCCTACGTCTATACAGGGTGTAAGAGACATCGACGCACAAACGGATACCATGGGTCCAGGACATGATTCTGGACCCCCCTGTGTTGGAATTTTTCGTCGTTTTTTGTTTTTCCTAATTTTCTAAATTAAAAAAAAAAATGGAGTTTTTTTTTTACTTTAGACTGTTCATAATCGTTATTCTTACCTAACCCAATGAGATTTTTAATAAATAAGTAATTAATTCACTACTTTCACTAAAAGTAGCAATTTAAATGAAACTAGAAATGGTGTCTTCTTAGATGTTTATAATGAAAGGTCATCGTATACCTAAATACTGTGTCCAGTACCACAGTACCTGTAGTACTGTAAGCGCGGCTCACTATTAAAAAAAAAAACAAACAAAAAAAACCGGCCAAGTGCGAGTTGGACTCGCTCATGAAGGGTTCCGTAGCAGCAAGCATAGATTAGAGATATAATTATATTGAGATTAGTAAGTAATATACACAAACAATAAAACTAACTTTGTTTTTCATAGTATTTGTATGAATGGCAAAGTTATATTTGCGGTTTTTGAAAATGTACTATATCTCAAAAACTGCTAACTGTATCTCATCCAAACCAATTTTCGTTGGTAGTTTTGGTTGAGGTCTACATGATATATTTTTTTTAGTTTTATCATTCTCTTATTTTAGAAGTTACGGGGGGGGGACACACTTTTTACCACTTTGGAAGTGTCTCTCGCGCAAACTGTTCAGTTTAGAAAAAAATTATGCTAGTAACCTCAATATCATTTTTAAAGACCTATTCAGAGATACCCCACACGTATGGGTTTGGTGAAAAAAAAAATTTGAGTTTCAATTCTAAGTATGGGGGGCACCCCCAAAATTTGTTTTGTTTTGATTTTTGTATGAAAATCCTAATGCGGTTCACATAATACATCTTTCCACCAAGTTTCAACAGGATAGCTCTTATACTTTCGACAAAAAGTGGCTGTGACATACACGGACAGACAGACAGACAGACAGACATGACGAATCTATAAGGGTTCCGTTTTTGCCATTTGGCTACGGAACCCTAAAAAACCGACGAAAAATTCCAACACCAGAATCATGTCCTGGACCTATGGTATCCGTTTGTGCGTCGATGTCTCTTACACCCTGTATAGTTAGCAGTCAGTTCATATAGTCATAATTATGGCAAGTTGCCAGTCCAGTCTACGGGCTAGGAGTTAGTAGGTGTCAATCGACACTATAATTTCGATACCATTACGTTCTCGCTTGCTCAATAATTCATACAGGAGTTTCTGAGAATATTCATTAGTTGGCCAGTGTATTACATTTTACTATTTCATGTATTACTTGCTTAATATTGTACAGTTCTACGTACCAGTGTGTAGTTTGCACCCTTTGAGTTAAAAACGACCACTTAGCAATGTTCCTAATAATTCACTTCTTAAATGAAGAATAGATGAATAGCCAATGACGTTTGATGGAAATTCACGAAGTGAATCATTAGGGACATTGCTATGTGGCTGTTTAGACCCGCTGTTCCTTTTATGGGCGATATTATTCAGATCAAACACTTTGTGTCCCTAACTCTCTACCCTTTAGTGGAATTACCTTCAGTTTGAAATAAATGTTAACTGCTTCAATTTCGACATAATTTCTATTAACAAAGTCTCATAAAAACGTTTCTATCCTATGATAAATTATGCCGCCAAAAACGAATAAAAAATCTTCTTCTGTCGCATTTTCCCGACATTTGCGCATACGCAGCCTTTAATTATAATGTAATCAGAGAACACAGACATTGAACAGCTGTGCCGCAAAACAGACGAGTGTCGCAATTTGGTGTGAACGGATAAAGTGACGTCACATGAACGCGTAGCCTTTGTAAACGCCGCTTTTCGTGCAGATTTGTCGCTTTTTTTCGACACGAGTGTCAGTAATTAGTGCTTGCTGATTAATGATTTTTGTATAAAAGTGCTCTGTGTCTTTTTATAGCCGATTTTTGAGGTTACAGTGAGAGGTAATTGACATGAAAAGTTGGGTGCTATTTAGCAAGGACGCAACCGCGGCGTATGTTTTGAAGCATGTTCTTTCAAAGTGGGCTTTGCTTCACGCTTGTCGGTTCTACCCGCTAGAAATGTTTCTATGAGACTGAAGAACATTTTGTAGAGTATTACGGGATAAGCTGCAAAATAAATACGTGTCGTAATTATCGAATCCGTCTCGGAAATTAATTTTAACGCAAATTAACACGCTTCGTTACTTAATAACGTTTATAAAACGGTATGAAGGTTGCTTAACAATAAAACGTAGCGTTAAAATAGTCATGACATAACCGAATATTTAGTAAAATAATACATCCAAAAATAAAACATTCCATTTCGCTGATCACAAGCTATTTGATACGACTGAAAGGCGTAAAATTACGTCAGACATTTAAATTAGAATTTTCTTTTCAAAGTTAATCGAATATCCAATTTAATTTCGGTCTCATTAAAATTGACAGTCAACCTTGTTTATTGTCTTAAATTAATTAATTAAAACTACCCTTTTCTATGAGCAAGTAATTTTGAATAATACAAATCGATACCTCCCACGTAAGTTGTTGTAACCCACAAAATCAACGACCATATAAAACTAGACGCCTCATACACGATCTGACTAAAGAAAATTATTCTGTCAAGTCGCTGAGGTACGACGTAAGCGAGGGAGACGGGGTACTGCGTTCTGATTGGCTAATACTGCGTTCTGATTGGCTAACTCAAGGTCAGTGCGACACGGGGACTCACAGGAGTGGTCGAGTCACGACGGTTATAAGATTTTCTTACCTAATGTGTTGACAGACATCGGTCGCCTGTGATTAGGAGTCTAGTTATATATGGTCGTTGCACAAAATGCATGTTTTACGTTTTTTAAACTAAAACGCCTATTTTTGCCTACTTTAAGTGTTAAGAGTAAAATAAATTAAAAAATGTAATTTTTAAGTATATTTACCAGACGTATAAAGTTGTATCATTATTACAACGGCGGCGTATAACATTGTATCCACCTCCGCAACGGTTAACGCGGGGCGCGTCGGGCGCTCGCGTCACGTATGTGTGACATACGACAGTTCATCCCTGACTACCAAAAGGGTGTAAACTGTTGTATAGATTACTTACAACAACTTACGTCGCTTAGAAGATACTAAATCAGCGTTGTATCATCACATACAACACTTTACCTTGTTGAAAAATAACAAATTATATGTGAAGTAATACATACGACAATTTACGTCGGCATTACATACACAAATATGTATTGGATGTTGACATACTATATTTTACGTTACTAAAATATATATTTTTTAGTTACATACAACAATATACGTTTTTAAACTCTTCAGATTTTCATTACCGAGCAAAGGTTACCACCGCTTTTTTAATTTTTCCATGTCTCATTAGCCTCATGGACCGAATTGAGGTCTATTTAGCAATAGATAGGTACTTATTAAATTGAAACTTACCATTACAGTTTATTACAGATTCTCCATTGCCAGTTACTTTAATGAATCTGAGACGAATGAATTAGCTAATATTACATTTTTAAGCACTATTTATTTATTTAAATAGAACGGCCGAAGCCAATTACACTATTCAATAATACAAAAGCCAATTAAACTATAACATTTACACCTTAAAATTAATTTACCACAGTCACGCATTCATTTCACAAAATTTCAGACATTCTGACAGTATCATCTTCCATTCATCCGCAAATACATCAAGATCTGTGTCTGAGTTCAGGAGAGCGTTAATAGCGGTTAACGTACGAGGAATTATAGGTGATTTATATAGAGTGCGCAACAGTCCGGCAGTATGGAACAGCCAGAAAGCGGTGGTTTCTGCCACGACAGTAATTGTCTGGGACAAATAAATTGCAAATTACAATATGCAGGTCAGTATCATCAATGATTCCCCTAAGAATTTTAAGTGCTACAGTCATCTGATCGCGTGACCGTCTGACTTCTAGAGAGTTGAAATTCAAGCAACCCAATAGAAATTTAGTGGGATACAAAAAAGGATAAAACCCGTACAAGTGCTTGTAAAGGTATCTGAGGAATGCTTTTTGAACTTTCTCGAGAGCTAAAGCATACTGCTTCTCAAACGGACTAAATCTGTCAGTGACCAAGTTATCAATAAGGCACTAGAAAAGATGGATACATCGATGTTACAACGGGAATACCGATTCTTGATCAAAGGGGTAAGCATTCAAATCATCCTCTTAAAAATACTGGATCTGTCGAAACTAACGTATATGTGACCACATGAAGAGCTTGCAACCAGTTGAGTCACATTATACAAGAAGGTGGTCAGACAGACTATCTGCACAGCCGCTTTCGATTTTCAGAAGATTCTGAATGCTCCTCATGGTCAATTATGTGTTTTATATTACAAACGCAAGTTATCAGTTTTCAATTTCACTGTTTTTGACGCTACAAAGAAAGAGGCTTATTGCTACATGATGGCATGAGGCAGAAGCCACCCGTGGTGCCAATGAGGTTTCAAGTTGTTTGTCTCACTGTCTCACTTTTTTGAAAAAAAGCGGGATCTTACAGACCCCGCCATCCCCTTCGAACCTAACCTGTACGTGTCGGGGCGCCCACAAGTCCCGAGCTCGCTTCGCTGCTCTTCATCCCAAGTTCTCCTAATAACAATACCAATCGTGAAGGCAAACAATCGAAGTCCAGAGGACTCATCGTTGAGGCCTGAATGCGCGCCAAATTGTCTCCGCGTCTTTGAGCATGTTTTCATTAAAATTATAAACAGATGTATTAAATTGGTAACAAATACTATTATTTTAATAACTAATTGAGTTAAACTGTAACTACTGTACTGGTGACAAAATAACAAATAAAAATAATTCGCAGTCAGGGATCGGTAATCGATTTATTTGGTGACAGATCTACCTACCATTATGAGCACAAAGCTATTATTTAAGTAATAAAACAATTACACATTATAAGAACGAAATTAATATTCACATAATGCACCACAATTTTATTGGTAATCCATCTGTTATTTTACACACATATTAACATTAGTTTGATAATTCATACCTGGGAACACTTTTTGTTTATCTGAGAGCGGAAATATTTTGTGGTGATAGATTCTATTAATTAGGTGATACAACTTGGTGACAAATATAAATTTTGGTGACAGAAAATATAGTACCGATTTTTTATTATTACTATTCTTAATTGTAATAATTCGTTTTAATTTTTTTTTTTTTAAATAATGTTTACCTGTTTAAAGACTGATGTGACAGGAGGTATTATACGGTATTACATCGATGCCTTAATTTTTTTTTTGTTTAGGTAACCTAAATGCAGTAGGTATATGTATTAAAGTTTTAATAAATAAAAGACTGGAACTAATCTTATCAATAAATAATTAATCTAGAACCTTGATTGTTATCTGTTAACAGAAGAAAGTAATTTTTCGATCGTTTAATTATGTTGAATCATTACCAATTCAGATTTACTTTAGAGAATGATAATTTTTATTTTATTATAATACTCGTAATAAATAACATCTTATTATGCAAACATCGTTTTTACTAAACCCTGATACCTAATTACACATACCGCCACAAAATATTAAATTTATATCAACGAACACTATAGTATTTAGCACATACAATTAAATGCAACTATTGTTTTCCAGTGTAAATGATTGTAAGTATCCTGTACAACATTTATGTGAGGTAACACTACACTCTAGAATGTTGTATGAACAAAATTTCAAAAACTACAGGTATTTAAAAATAAAATCTTAGGTAAGAATTGAAACTACTTTAAAATATGTGTGTATGCAAAATTTCAAAAGAATATATTGAAGCATGACTATTTTCTGCGAGTGTTTATCTTTAAAACTCCCTAGTGTAAAATTACAATTTTGAAGATACAACAACTTACGTGGGAGGTATCGAAATGTACACTCCATCTTTTGTAATTGTTTAAACTTTCATTGCAATTACAACTTTCTCGAACTATACAATTTAGTTGTCGAAACAACTTTTCAAAGTTGAATACTGATTGATTAATGTTCTATACAAACTAGAAGTTTGTAACCTCGTCACATAGAGCTAGAAACTAGTGGATAAAGTATAGAATCTGGATTGAAAGCTTAAGGCTTGCAATACTCGAGTTCAATCCTCTTTGCTCAAGTATATTTGAACGTCGAAAGCGAACTTGAGAAATAGCTACGATCAGATATTGACGTAATGTTAGAGGTGAGAATTTCAAGATATTAGTATCTAATAGATTTACAATTTCAGCACTAAATTGAATAGGAGTGGTGCACAAAGTGGTTCAGAATATGAATCGTGTCCTTAATTGCTAGATTCACGGAGGATCACGTGACTGTCTAATCAGGATACCGCAAAGGGTAACCGACCACTACAGAGCCATATTTTGTATTTTCATACAGTAAATGGACCAAATTTATTAAAACTTGTAAATATTTGACAGCTATTTGCGACGTTGCCAACTTTCTGATTACAGTCCCTTACGCTCCACGGGGCTCGAGGATTCATTTGATGTATTTATTTTAACAAATAAAAGGATACGTTTTCCAAATAGGCTCCTTTTGTAGTACCTACTCCAGCACACCCGTGATACACAGTTGCCACAGTTTTGACCCGGTGGCCTACCATAACGCCACTGTGGGAACGAGATGGCACTAGACGACATGCATAGCTGCATCGTCCATCTTCTACGAAATCTGACGCTTTGATTGCGTCTAGGCTCCATTTGTATGCTAGAAAAAAATACCATAAATGCCTTCCATTTATGAATTTACTTTCAAAACTTTCTTCTGCTTACAACAGGTTAGTCACTGTTGTGACAAGCACAAGAATTAACCGTTTATTTTCTAGTCTGGCAATGTTATTGGACAGATTGAGATTTACAACCTAACGTGCGACTTCGATGTACATTGATTGATTTATAGCTATTTTATTAGACGTATTTTATAGAAATGCAGCAATGGATGGCTGGCATAGGTCATTAGATACAATGAGATGACGACGAGTTCACAAAGTCATTACTTCGTTATGAAATCAATTTTAAAATCTTCAAGTAGATATCTACTTTTTGCGTAACAATCGAAGTTTCTAAATTGATGAAATCGACGAGTAGGTACCTACCTAACTCTCTACATAATTGTTTTCTTTTTTTGACTCTATTGTTTTCACGGTTATAATAATGAGGGCCCTGACAATTGATCGGAACAGCTTTCAATTACAATTAGTCCCCACCACCTTTTTTTTTTACCGACTTCAAAAAAAAAGGAGGTTATCAATTCGACCCGTATGTATGTAATATTATCAGAACTGCCCAGTTTTCATATATGTTAGTCTATATCAGCGTCTGAACAAATGTGCCAAATTTCATAAGTGTATGTATGTATGTTTTTATGTTTGTGCACGCATATCTCCGAAACTACAATTTCGATTTAAGTAATTCTTTTTTTGTTGCACTACGTATTGTTCAACTTAGGGTACACTGCAAGTTTCATCAAAATCGGTTCAGTACTTTTAGAGATATGGATTTTTTTATGTTGTGACGGATTACAAGATTAGTGCATATGTAAGAAAATGTTGTATTTTACAAGAATTTGGGTTGAATATTTAATAAATAAACTAAAAAGGGTAAAATAAAAACTTTTTAAAAAAAGTAACCGACTTCAAAAACAACAATAAAACAAAAAAAGGGTGAAATAACCTAATTAATAACTTCTTTCGGAAGTCGGTGGCTAAAAATCAATGAAATAAAAAATAAAGCCTAAAATTTTTTTTACTATTCCCTCCGACGCAATAAACGTCAGAGCCTGTGCTATCTTGGCTACTCTTTCATTCAAGTTCTCTCAATTATTCCTCTCGCACTTTTATTCCGCATACTTGATCTTTCTTTCTTTCAATCTCTTTCATTTCTTTTCCCGGTGGGATTCCGGGCTATCTTACAATATCATATTATCTCTATCTTTATTTCTTATTTTAGTATACTTTCATGGGATACGGTTCAACACATACACAGGTTTTTATTTTCTTTGTGAACCAGTACAATTAGAATATTACAGAAACTTATCCCTAATTACATTTACTTATTTTTCTATTTTATTCTTGCTTATTTCTATTGGGAGTTTTATATATCTAACATCTACATATATTTAGGGTTTACTACACGCACACTAATATTGTAGTTTGACCCCACCATCTATTGCATTGATTCGGAAAAGCCCTTATAAATATATTTATGGTAATACTTTATGAAAATGTAATTACAGCACGGTTTGCGCAGTAGCTAAGTGATAGACTGCTGCTTTGTGAGTCATGAGATCGATTCCCGCACTGAACAAATATTTGTATAGCTTATTGTTCCAGATCTGATTGTTTGTGTATGTGAGTTTAAATGTTTCTAAACGAATCGACGATACAGGGGGAATTACTTTTTTTCGTGGAAAAATTGTCAAATTAGTCCTCCCACCCAGAGCGGGATCGGAGGGACTGTCAGACTTGTACTGACTAAAATCCACGGTGTTCCTTCAATAGCTGTTTACATTCCAGGGTCACGGTTACCTAATGAGACAGTCCCGCGACCCTGGGGGAATTCCTAAGGAGGTAAAAATCAAAATCAAAGCATCTATTTCAAATTAGTTACAGGCACTTTTGAATTGTCAAAGACAAATGAAATATTATTAAACGCAAAATACAAAATTATGGTGCTACAGTCCCAGTCACAAGACATAAAAACTGTGAAAGTACTGTAGAAGTAGATGCCCATTCCAAGAAGTAGATCTCTATGGAGAAGAACGGGCAAGAAACTCCATGGACACTCTTTTTAGATCGCCAAAATTATTACAGAATCTTTGTTAGGTACATCATTCATTCTTAGATGGTACATTATGTGAGAACGATGTAGCAAGTTAAAAGTGTCCATAGTAAAATTAAAAACAAAGACAATTCAGAAAAAAAAATATCAATAAAATTAAAATAAACCGTGGCAACTAAGAGATGACCAGTCCCAACAACTGACAGCGGCCGTTCACGAACATGACACTTGGTATCAACACCTTATCATCAAACGAGTCCTCCCTGCCCATATTGGAGTTGAAGAGACTGTCAGACCCTTACTGACTTAAATCCACCGTGTTCGTTCAATAGCCCTTTACGTTCCAGTGTCACGGTAAACTTTTAACGTTACGTGTGTCAGTAGACGGTAACGTTAGAGTGGGGCAACATTAAAAATAGAAAAACGTTTGATTTTTTTTCCTAATATGATTAGTATCTCGTTCTTCGTCCTACCGTCGGGGCTTAGCCAAGTCCACTTCTTCTGGGGTCTCTTCTGGAAGAAGCTATTCATGCAGAAGAGCCCCTCCATGCTATAAAAGTAGATATTTTTACAGTAACTGTATTTAAAAACATATCAACATACCCGACAGCTTATCACAATGCATCTCCCGCATGATAAACTCATTTAACTAAAAAAGAAAACAAGGAAGTAAGATTACCATACACCACGTAATCATGGTTGCCCCAACACTGATAAGAGGTGCGATAGTCCGTTGCCCTGCGCACGAGTGCCGCCGCGTATGCGCCCGCGCACCTATCTGACGAACGCGCCTTATCTGTCGTTTTGAAACGTTCATGAACAAGGACGTTTTATTGTGTTATTTCTAATTTTGACACGTGATTATTGTGATGTGATGAAATAATGGTTTGTATTGGCTTTTTTAGACGTTTTAATTCGTTAAGAAATGTTGACTTTCCATGGTAGGGTGGAGAAAACACAGAATGCCACAACTCCACAAGCATTTTTATCTCTTGTATTTTTATTTTTATTTTATCAGCTAGATAAAGTAGGTACTATAATATCCAATTACTATGCGGTATTGTGTTTATGAATCACTAGCTTTTGCCTTAGTCGAAAAATATCCCACGGGATTAAAATATCGGAATAAAAGGTATCCTATGTACAGTAGTTTTTAACCGACTTCAAAAAGGAGGAGGTTCTCAATTCGGTCGGTATGTTTTTTTTTTTTTTTTTTTTTTTTTTATGTATGTACACCGATTACTCCGAGGTTTCTGGTCCGATTAGTGTAATTCTTTTTTCATTCGATGCAGTATACTTTCCCATTGGTCCCATAAAAATTTAATCCAATTTGGTTCAGTACTTTTTATTTTGTGAGCATTTTTATTGATGGATGATGTGATGATCTTTACTTTTTTGAGTGTTTGTTACGCGATTACTCCGCTAATTGTGGACCGATTTTCAAAATTCTTTTTTTGTTGTACGAGGAATAGTTTACTTTAGGGAACACTGCAAGTTTCATCAAAATCGGTTCAGCAGTTTTTGATAGGGAATTTTATTAGCTTATTGTGTACATGAGCGATGTTAATACCGGTGCTAAGGATTACCAAATTCTAGTGCACATGTAAGAAATGATGTATTTGACAAGAATTTTGGGTTGAATATTTAAACTAAAAAGAGTAAAATAAAAAACTTTTTTCAAAAAAAATTTAACCGCCTTCAAAAACAACCACAAAAAAGGGTAAAATAACCTACAAAATAACTTTTCTTTCGGAAGTCGGTGGCATAAAAGACAACGAAATAAAAAAACAAAGCCACCAACTTCCGAAAGAAAAGTTATTTTGTAGGTTATTTTACCCTTTTTTGAACATTTCATAGATATCATTAATTTCTGGTAACATATAGATAGATATCTCAGTCTTCGGGAGTTACCAGACTGATGTTGCTAAAGTTTTGAAGCAATTAGCATGAACAAAGAAGGTAGTAGGTAACCTTCTAACTCTACAAATGGCCACCACTCCTGATCCCGACCCTGATAACCTTCTCGTCCAATTTTCTGTGGATCTGACCTTGTTACTGTAAAAGCATCGCCTGTGAAATTTCATCAAAACTGTTCGCAAATTGATCAGATTTCGACCTCGTCAGATGAGTGAGCCAGTAGACCGAAATAACAATAAGTATTATGGGGGCGGGGAATGTGTTGGTATTTGGTAACCTTTGGAAATAAAACACTGAATTAAATACACGTTACATCCTAAATCAAATGAAACAAAAGCTATTGTCAAACAGACAGGCGAAGCGAATGCGATCCGAATCCTGTCACATAGAAAAGCGAAAGCGGTCCGCTTCGCGTTCGCTTTGCCTGTATGTTTGACAATAGCATATAAGGGCGTTCGCCGAACAAAATCGCATAAAAAAATTCAAGTACTTCGTTTTGGTAATGTTTGAACCGATTTTAATGAAACTTCCTTAAATTATAAAATCACTTATTACCTACGTAGAAATCGAACGACGCGACGCGAGACGCATCGCCAATGCCGACAGAGGTAATGTTTCTTCTTACGTGTTTTTGGCTTCAATCTCAGTGGCCGTGGAAACTGTGCCGTGGACTAATAGGAATCTGGACATTCTTTAATGTATGGAAATTTCATACAGTTTCGAAAAACAGTATAACAATTAAATTACTTACATCAATTTTAAATATTTCATAAAAACAGCAGTGTCCAATCGTCTTCTATTAATTATGAAAATATTTCAGTATTTCAAATAATTTATTACAAAGAAGTGACTCGATCAAGTTTGCATTAGCAATCTTCCTCAAACAAAGCTACTTAATGAATTCCGAATTCGTCAGGTAGACGCTCACCAATTCCGATTCCGTCCTCCAACTTGGATAATTGACAAAGTCTACTTTACGTGCTATTTTAAACAAAGTTAACTAACTACTTACGCATTCCAATAGGCTATTATTGTACTCAAAAAATTATAGTCCAAAAGAAAGATTATCAAAAATTATATGACGAGATTTTTTTTCTTTTGATTGACCAAGTAAAGTTACCCATACACCATACTGCCTATCGTCCAATCGGCATGACGCTGCCGATTGGATCAAATTGGCAGTTCGTCCATATACACCCTATACTATACTGCCTATCGTCCAATCGGCATGACGATCGATTTAATCAAACTTCAAATCGGCAGCAGTGATGCCAACTTAGCAACTTTCTATTAGCTATTGGCATCACTGCTCCCGATTTGAAGTTTGATCATGCCGATTTGATCCAATCGGAAGGATCTTATCGGCATGTTCAAATCGGCATGATCAAGCCTTTCAAATTTACTGTCATGCCAATTTGATGGATTCCACGCCCACACACGGTCAATTCTAACTGATCCAATCGGCAGCGTCATGCCGATTGGATGATAGGCAGTATGGTGTATGGCTACCATTACAAAACGTCACTCGGTCGGTATAATTTTACAAGCGTTATGACATCTCAAGCCCCCACTTTCGAATTTTGAAGCGTTTTATCTTCGTCAATATAAAAATGCATCCAGATAAAAATACTCTCACCGGAGCATTAGCTTGTTATGTAAAAAACATTTTTTTTACACCAAGATAATCTCAGAAAAAAAGCTTTTCATTTTGTTCTTCAAAAACCTTACATCTTGTTTAGATCAGTTGCTATGGCAACGAAATGAAAACTCCCGAATATTTGATACTGAATAGGTACTTGATGACGTAAATTGGACCGCCTCGGGAGTATTGAAGTTGCTAACTGAAAGGTCAACAGGTTCTAGACTAGATATTTGTTTGTAATTAGTATCTAACCTTGTTTGTAATGTAATAATACACTCTGGGTGTTGGCAATAATGTCCCTTTTTGTTTGGTTTGACATTTATTGTCTTCTGATCAAGGGTCACTGACAGCTCTTGAACGCGGCAAAAACCTGGTGAAAGCGCCCATTGGCCTACCATGAGCATGATATCTTTAAGCGAGAGTAATTTCAGTGTGGGAACGAGATGGCGCTAGACGACTTGTATAGCTCTGTCTCTTTCCCCACTGGAATAATTACTTTCGCTGTCATGTCATGGTAGGCCACCAGTTCCATCGATGAATTTCATCCCTAGACAGCTAAAGCCACCAATCACAATAACTAAATTGGTGATTTACAAATCACAGAAGTAACAGTTTATATTTACCAACAATGGTGTCACCTGTGCGCGTTCCATTGAACTGTCCGTACGTGAGGAGAGTGAGGTCACGTGAGCGCGGTGCGTAATGTCCTGAACAAAGTGTTGCCATTTGTATGCAGTGGGTGACTGTCCCCTGCTCAGGCGTGGTCAGGTGATGGGCCGTGCTTTAACACGTTGAGTGCGATACCACGTCTAAACATCTTGTGTACGCCTCGCTTACATTGCGGCTAAGGGACTTTACCCATGAAAATCAACCTTACCACTACGACAGATGACATAAAACACGTTGTTATCTATGGGTAGATGAAAAACAAAACACGATCGCCACGATGACGTCAAGTCAATCGAATTGCACCATTATTTATTAGTGGCAAGGTTGATTTTCACTTGTATTTAGAATCGGTCGAATGGCGTCGCATCGCACCATGGGTAAAGTCCATAAACAAGTATGACTACGTTGTCGCGCGGAAGGCATATCTTCAGTTTGGTTCGGTGTAGGAACAACCACAAAAAAGGGTAAAATAACCTACAAAATAACTTTTCTATCGGAAGTCGGTGCCTTTTTTTTCATTTCATTGCCTTTTTTGTCACCGACTTCCTAAAGAAAAGTTATTTTGTAGGTTATTTTACCCTTTTTTGTGGTTGTTTTTGAAGACGGTTACATTTTTTTTTGAAAAAGTTTTTTATTTTACTCTTTTTAGTTTGAATATTCAACCCGAATTCTTGTCAAATACATCATTCTCTTACCTGTGCACTAGAACTTTGTAATCCGTAGCACCGGTAATAACATCGCTCATGTACACAATAAGCTAATAAAATTCCCTATCTCAAAAACTACTAAACCGATTTTGATGAAACTTGCAGTATTCCGTAAGTTAAACAATACCTAGTACAACAAAAAAAGAATTACTTAAATCGGACTTGTAGTTCCCGAGATATGCGAACACAAACTAAATCAGTCGATGCCTACTCCTTACTGTTAAGGAGTTGTACCTTCCATCATCAGCTTAGCTACATAAGATGATGATTACCATACGCAAGTACTTAAATCACTTCATAAGATTTGCGAAAAACGATGTGTGGGCCTATAAAATTTGAGGGTTGCCCTCGATTTCTCCAAGATCCAATCATCAGATCCTGACCTGATGATCATGGGACCACTTGGGAAGTATACCCTTTCAAACAAAAGAAAAATTTTCCAAATCGGTCCAGGCGTCTTCGAGAAATCGGGGCACATACATAAAAAAAAAAAAAGATTCCGACGAATTGAGAACCTCCTCCTTTTTTTGAAGTCGGTTAAAAAGTGAATATAAGAAGGTAAGTATATCTAGAAATGGATATGTATCGTCCAAAAAAGGATTACATTTCTTAAATGTTCCAGGGTCTATAAGCCTTGTGTCGCCACAACGGAAGTTTTATTACCAGGTGTATAGACCTTGCACCGCAGGAATGGAAAGCATAGATAAATCACTGCCGCTGTGAACGTGTTAAAGACAAAAGTCTTGTATACCTACAACTATGACGTACATTTGTATACAAGTTGCTTAAATTGTAAAAACAAAATATACAAGTTAAAACTAAAAAAAAATCTGAACCAACTGCAGTTGTAGCTATCCATTCAAGTTCGAATAGACTTCTATGCACAAACGGTTACAATACATTGGGTTCATCAATTAAATTCAGTTTTCATAACAAATTGCGAATGACTGTAATGAGTATACCACCAATTCGCACTAAGCGTTTCCAAACGTCTTTTATAATGCGGACAGCGAAGGAGTGGAACTCTCTGCCTGCGTCTGTGTTTCCGAACGCATACAACCCTAATCTCTTCAAAGTTAGACTGAACAGGCTTCTCCTGGGTAAGCTCGCTCCATCGTCGACCTTGTCTTAGTCACTACTGACCTAGACTAAGGTCAAGAGCAAACCCATCATAGGTACATAAAAAAGAGTAAAATATTGAAGGACTGAAAAAATAGTAGCCGCAGCCGTTTTAAAGAAATAGGACTAAAATCTGTCAAGGATAATAAATGAAAGGCAAATAGTAATTTACATAAACTAGTTGTAAGATACAAATACCGGCACGGTTCTTGAGCGCTCGGCGTAAGAGTGGGGATCGCTTTGCGCATCGTACACTTATCGACAAATGAAACGCACAATAAAACAAATAAAACGCACAAAACAACGAATCCCGAGTGGCGGCTATGACGCGATGCGCTACGGCACGCTACGCGGGCCAATCACTACACTTTCCCCGCCCCCTTCCTCACTTCATCTACCAAAGGGACCTAATAACTTACTTCTGCGCAGGTGAAGGTCAGCGCTCAAGATCCATGCCGGTAACTGTAGTAAGTAATTGAAATTCTGAACTGAGCAAAGTACGATTTTAAATAGCGCATACCATTAGCTCGTTTAGGTATATTTTTATCGTAGGTCCACATAGAGGTCGCGGGAGTCGAGACAGAGTACCGCAGACATGAAATGCAAAAGGCAATTGAAACACAGGGTGGTTTTTAGCCAGGATGAGTCACAGGAATTCCATCCAGCCACATAGAGCGTAAGGAGTCATTTAATGACTTTCCAACCCAAAAAACTAAGCTTTTTTGGGTTGAAATGTCATTAAATGACTCCTACAATGACTCTCGAATGTTGTCGTGCTTTTAAATTTCAATGTCAATAAACTTTTGTGTCGGCGGCATTTAGAATTAAAAAATCAGGTAATTTTATAACAAAAATACCCGTTGTTTTATAACTGACTTTTTAAATAAAATAGAACTAATATTTTTAGAGGATAAAAAGAAAACACCATTTTTTAACCGTCTTTAAAAAAAGGAGGAGGTTCTCAATTCGGTCGGTATGTTTTTTTTTTTTTTTTTATGTATGTACACCGATTACTCCGAGGTTTCTGGTCCGATTAGTGTAATTCTTTTTTCGTTCGATGCAGTATACTTGCAGTCTGGTCCCATAAAAATTTCATCCAATTTGGTTCAGAATTTTTTATTTTGTGAGCATTTTTATTGATGGATGATGTGATGATTTTTACTTTTTTGAGTGTTTGTTACGCGATTACTCCGCCAATGGGGCCTATGTTTGCCATTTATCCCGCCGACAGCGCTAGTGTCTGTGGAGACCTGTCAAAACGAAATTTTGGTTGTTTTCGTTGTGATTTGCATATTATCAAAGAAATATTTAAAAAATGAGTGATAAATATGGTTCATGGACTGTGGTAGAGTTAAAATTAGAACTAAAGAAACGTAATGCAAAATCTACAGGCAAAAAGGAAGCTCTCATTGAAAGGTAAACTAATATTTTGTCTCAACATAACCTTGTTGTTTTGCCATGATTTTTATTAAATTCATTTGTGACTCAATATTACGTTTGTTTTATTTCAGACTTATTGCTTACGATCGCAATAACAATTTTGTACAAGTGGATGTGGAGGAAGAAGCGGAAGAAGACTTAACTCCGAAGTCATGGCCAGCTGAAAGTTTATTCCAAAGTGTAGATGATAAATGTGATACTCCACAAATAGACATTGTACACATCAATGATTATTTTTTTAAAGTTTACAACAATGCCGAAGGGATGTCTACATTTGCCGCCGTTCACCGAAAAGGATATGGGATGATGAAGGATTTCTTTTTATCTGCTTTGGTACACGTCAAACAGAATAATCACCACTATTATCGAGGACAAGTAAATAGTGAAATGACAAAAAATTTAACTTATTTTATTAGAATGGTTATTCATGAAGAGGGAGAAATTGTTGAAGGAAATTGTGAGTGTATCGCGGGCAAGGGCACAAAAGCTGTTTGCAAACATGTCGCAACAGTTGCCTATGCTCTACTTCATTTTAAGGAACACCAAAAGTGGTACATTAAATCCACATGTACATCAAACAGACAAGTGTGGCACATGCCAAAAAAGAGTAAAATGGATGTGTCTCCAAAAAAATCACAGGATTTAAATTTTTATGTTCCCGAGTATAATGTCCAAAAGAAGGTCAAGTCCCACATGTGTTATGATCCGAGACTTGATTGTTATAAAAATATGCCATCATTTTCTGACAAAGTGAGAAATGCTATTATTAATTACAACAGTAGCCGAAAGCGCACACTAGCTCTTAGTGGGACCTTTACAGCAGCGTCTATTTCAGGAATGATCAATGATCATCATTACTTACACAGATCACCCGAGTACCAGTTAATATACAATCGTATACAAGTAAACCTTTATAATGCTAATAAGTCTACTTTTGGTAAAATGTGAATCCTAATACGAAACTGTAGTCTGCCTGTTGGTTTTCATTTGCATCACACAAAAATACTTACCAATTTTTATGAAAAAGAATTGAAACATTTTACTTTATTTTGCTAAAATATAGGATCTAAACATAAAACACGAGGCAGGCTGTGAAGAAAGGCTAGTTAATAATATTATTTTGGTATTGATTTCAGGTTGATAAGAAAGATGTTGCTGATATAGAAAAAATGACAATAAAACAGGATAAGTCTAAATCTTGGTTTCAAGAAAGGTCATTACGAATAACTGCCTCTACAGTTGGCACCATAGTACATATGACTGATAGGAAAAATAAAGAGCAGTTTGTTGATTCCCTGATAAATCCCAAACATTTCAAGTCTGTGCAGACAACATGGGGGAAAATGCATGAAAAGGATGCAATAGCAGCATATAAAGAAGCTACAACAAACATGGTGCTTCCTTGTGGATTATTTATTTCTATAGAACACCCATATTTGGCAGCCTCACCTGATGGTCTTGTCGGCTCTCTAACAGTTTTGGAAGCAAAATGTCCTTATTCTATTAGAAATGAATCAATTACTATAAATAATTTAGACTACCTGGAGATGACAAATAATAAGATTGCTTTAAAAAAGAGTTCGAACTATTACTACCAAGTACAAACCCAAATGTATATTACTGGGCGGCTATTTTGTGATTTCATTATCTGGACAAAAAAAGATTTCTTGTGTATTTCTGTAGACAGAAATGATGACGTAATCAATAAGGTTTTACTTCCTAAAGTAAAGAATTTTTATGAGAATCATATGGTACCAGCTTTGTTTAAAAAATTTTATGGGATGGAAATGAATAATAAATAAGTATCATTAAGCAAAATAGTTTATTTCAAAATAATCAAATCTTAGGTATCCCTATTTCCCTATCATTATTATAATTGCGAAAGTTTGTAAGTATGGATGGAGAGAGAAACAGAGAACTGTTTCATGTAAAAACTACTGAATGGATTTTAATAAAAATTAACAATAACATTTTGATATCTGACAAAAAATTCTTCATTAACCGCTTGCTGCATGCAGATTTTATTTACTCTGTGTGAATTTTATTGAGCAAAGAGATAAAGTAGTACATAAAATTTGCATTTAGTGTAAAAAAGTAACCAGAATGATTGTAAATTAAAAAATAAACACAACGGTATATAGTATTTTGATAAACACTATTGAATCAAGATCATACTAAGTACTTTACTTTTCTGGCCTTTCCATAATATTAGAACGTAGGTTCACAAGCATATAACATACAAATATGATTCTACTACCTAAAGAAACCAAGTTTGAAGTTAGTGGCTGGCTTAGTATTTTGTAAGTCTTTCCAAACCCTATCATTCGCTCAACGTGTATACGCTGCGAAGATGTTTTTTTAGAACGCTGTAGCTGATGAGGTTCTAGCTGTCCAGAACGTTGTTTTAGAAATTCTGGAATATTTACTGTGACATTTTTATGAACCAAGAGATCTTGAATCTGAAAGCCTTTATCAGCCAACACTATGTCCTTTCCTTCCAATAAATCCACAAGACCACACTTCTCAAATAAAACTCTATCGCTTATAGAGCCTCCATAAGCATCTGAAATAAATGTTACAGTACCAATACTTGAGATACCAATTAATACTTTTAATGTATTAGTTGATTTATATGTAGAATAAGTAAGTTGCTGTGAAATTTGATTTTGTGGCTTTTGTATTTTGAACTCTGTACAGTCAATAATTACTGTGCTTGTACATTCTTGACCTTTGTGTCTCATATTCTCTTTGGCAACTTTGTGCGGGATCCATATTTGTAGTTCCTTTAGCTGACAATATAAAAAATTGATCCATGTTATAAATATGCGAGATACTGCAGCCTCACTGATTTCGAATCTGAATGCCAACTCTTTATTTAACATGTTTCTTTTCAATTTGACAATAGTTAATAAAAATTCATTTTCTAGCGTTAATAAGCGGTCATTTATTTTCTGAGCAGTAAATGTGGGATAATATTGTAAGTGGTTAACAGCAGGGCCCAATAATGAAAATACAAGGTGAAAATGCTCGTAGTTGTCAAATCCTGTGTAAAAGTGTAGTTCCATAGATTTTGATTCTTGTTTATATGTCTCTATACACATTGCAGTCTTGCCTTTAGAACTATTTATTTCTGACGCTGTGTTTTTATCTTGTTCACTAATTATTTCACATTGAATTCCAATATTCTTGCTTGGGCATTCTACAGTGACTTCATTGACTGATATTTCCACAGACCCTGTACCGCTTGAACATATTTCATTCATTAATATGTGTTGGCCATTGCCCTCTGATTTCGAAGGAATTGTTTTAGTTACTAGAGTTTCTTTAAAAGCGGATCTTTTTTTTGCTCTCTCTGACCTTTGTCTAACAGACTCGGAAGTAGGTTTAGTCCACTTGAACTGGCTGGGCACTGCATCTCTTTTTAACCTAAGCTTAGCTGTAAAGGAAAATAAATTTAGGTTGTAAAATTTAACTTTCGATAAAAATAACACAAATACTACATAGAAGAAGATAGGAACTTACGAATTTCACTAACTGAATCCATGGGTTTAATATAATCGGATGGCAAGAAGTGTCTTTTACATATACGAGAGTACTGCGTCGGCTTGTAATTGTCTCTTCGAATTGCGACGAGCCACTTCTTTTTGAGATATTTATCCATTGGAAAGCGATGTCCAGACATTCTTGATGAACAAAATGGTACTACGCAACAAGAAGTCATTATAATTATAAGTCAATTGAAATAAAAATATCAAATAACAATAAAATTCAAACAACTTGTATGAGTTTGATAGTTTGACAGGTCTCCAGAGACAGTGGCGCTGCCCAAGCGGACATTTTTGGAACTGCTCAGATTAGCCCTGGGGCCTATGTTTGCCATTTATCCCGCCGACAGCGCTAGTGTCTGTGGAGACCTGTCAAAACGAAATTTTGGTTGTTTTCGTTGTGATTTGCATATTATCAAAGAAATATTTAAAAAATGAGTGATAAATATGGTTCATGGACTGTGGTAGAGTTAAAATTAGAACTAAAGAAACGTAATGCAAAATCTACAGGCAAAAAGGAAGCTCTCATTGAAAGGTAAACTAATATTTTGTCTCAACATAACCTTGTTGTTTTGCCATGATTTTTATTAAATTCATTTGTGACTCAATATTACGTTTGTTTTATTTCAGACTTATTGCTTACGATCGCAATAACAATTTTGTACAAGTGGATGTGGAGGAAGAAGCGGAAGAAGACTTAACTCCGAAGTCATGGCCAGCTGAAAGTTTATTCCAAAGTGTAGATGATAAATGTGATACTCCACAAATAGACATTGTACACATCAATGATTATTTTTTTAAAGTTTACAACAATGCCGAAGGGATGTCTACATTTGCCGCCGTTCACCGAAAAGGATATGGGATGATGAAGGATTTCTTTTTATCTGCTTTGGTACACGTCAAACAGAATAATCACCACTATTATCGAGGACAAGTAAATAGTGAAATGACAAAAAATTTAACTTATTTTATTAGAATGGTTATTCATGAAGAGGGAGAAATTGTTGAAGGAAATTGTGAGTGTATCGCGGGCAAGGGCACAAAAGCTGTTTGCAAACATGTCGCAACAGTTGCCTATGCTCTACTTCATTTTAAGGAACACCAAAAGTGGTACATTAAATCCACATGTACATCAAACAGACAAGTGTGGCACATGCCAAAAAAGAGTAAAATGGATGTGTCTCCAAAAAAATCACAGGATTTAAATTTTTATGTTCCCGAGTATAATGTCCAAAAGAAGGTCAAGTCCCACATGTGTTATGATCCGAGACTTGATTGTTATAAAAATATGCCATCATTTTCTGACAAAGTGAGAAATGCTATTATTAATTACAACAGTAGCCGAAAGCGCACACTAGCTCTTAGTGGGACCTTTACAGCAGCGTCTATTTCAGGAATGATCAATGATCATCATTACTTACACAGATCACCCGAGTACCAGTTAATATACAATCGTATACAAGTAAACCTTTATAATGCTAATAAGTCTACTTTTGGTAAAATGTGAATCCTAATACGAAACTGTAGTCTGCCTGTTGGTTTTCATTTGCATCACACAAAAATACTTACCAATTTTTATGAAAAAGAATTGAAACATTTTACTTTATTTTGCTAAAATATAGGATCTAAACATAAAACACGAGGCAGGCTGTGAAGAAAGGCTAGTTAATAATATTATTTTGGTATTGATTTCAGGTTGATAAGAAAGATGTTGCTGATATAGAAAAAATGACAATAAAACAGGATAAGTCTAAATCTTGGTTTCAAGAAAGGTCATTACGAATAACTGCCTCTACAGTTGGCACCATAGTACATATGACTGATAGGAAAAATAAAGAGCAGTTTGTTGATTCCCTGATAAATCCCAAACATTTCAAGTCTGTGCAGACAACATGGGGGAAAATGCATGAAAAGGATGCAATAGCAGCATATAAAGAAGCTACAACAAACATGGTGCTTCCTTGTGGATTATTTATTTCTATAGAACACCCATATTTGGCAGCCTCACCTGATGGTCTTGTCGGCTCTCTAACAGTTTTGGAAGCAAAATGTCCTTATTCTATTAGAAATGAATCAATTACTATAAATAATTTAGACTACCTGGAGATGACAAATAATAAGATTGCTTTAAAAAAGAGTTCGAACTATTACTACCAAGTACAAACCCAAATGTATATTACTGGGCGGCTATTTTGTGATTTCATTATCTGGACAAAAAAAGATTTCTTGTGTATTTCTGTAGACAGAAATGATGACGTAATCAATAAGGTTTTACTTCCTAAAGTAAAGAATTTTTATGAGAATCATATGGTACCAGCTTTGTTTAAAAAATTTTATGGGATGGAAATGAATAATAAATAAGTATCATTAAGCAAAATAGTTTATTTCAAAATAATCAAATCTTAGGTATCCCTATTTCCCTATCATTATTATAATTGCGAAAGTTTGTAAGTATGGATGGAGAGAGAAACAGAGAACTGTTTCATGTAAAAACTACTGAATGGATTTTAATAAAAATTAACAATAACATTTTGATATCTGACAAAAAATTCTTCATTAACCGCTTGCTGCATGCAGATTTTATTTACTCTGTGTGAATTTTATTGAGCAAAGAGATAAAGTAGTACATAAAATTTGCATTTAGTGTAAAAAAGTAACCAGAATGATTGTAAATTAAAAAATAAACACAACGGTATATAGTATTTTGATAAACACTATTGAATCAAGATCATACTAAGTACTTTACTTTTCTGGCCTTTCCATAATATTAGAACGTAGGTTCACAAGCATATAACATACAAATATGATTCTACTACCTAAAGAAACCAAGTTTGAAGTTAGTGGCTGGCTTAGTATTTTGTAAGTCTTTCCAAACCCTATCATTCGCTCAACGTGTATACGCTGCGAAGATGTTTTTTTAGAACGCTGTAGCTGATGAGGTTCTAGCTGTCCAGAACGTTGTTTTAGAAATTCTGGAATATTTACTGTGACATTTTTATGAACCAAGAGATCTTGAATCTGAAAGCCTTTATCAGCCAACACTATGTCCTTTCCTTCCAATAAATCCACAAGACCACACTTCTCAAATAAAACTCTATCGCTTATAGAGCCTCCATAAGCATCTGAAATAAATGTTACAGTACCAATACTTGAGATACCAATTAATACTTTTAATGTATTAGTTGATTTATATGTAGAATAAGTAAGTTGCTGTGAAATTTGATTTTGTGGCTTTTGTATTTTGAACTCTGTACAGTCAATAATTACTGTGCTTGTACATTCTTGACCTTTGTGTCTCATATTCTCTTTGGCAACTTTGTGCGGGATCCATATTTGTAGTTCCTTTAGCTGACAATATAAAAAATTGATCCATGTTATAAATATGCGAGATACTGCAGCCTCACTGATTTCGAATCTGAATGCCAACTCTTTATTTAACATGTTTCTTTTCAATTTGACAATAGTTAATAAAAATTCATTTTCTAGCGTTAATAAGCGGTCATTTATTTTCTGAGCAGTAAATGTGGGATAATATTGTAAGTGGTTAACAGCAGGGCCCAATAATGAAAATACAAGGTGAAAATGCTCGTAGTTGTCAAATCCTGTGTAAAAGTGTAGTTCCATAGATTTTGATTCTTGTTTATATGTCTCTATACACATTGCAGTCTTGCCTTTAGAACTATTTATTTCTGACGCTGTGTTTTTATCTTGTTCACTAATTATTTCACATTGAATTCCAATATTCTTGCTTGGGCATTCTACAGTGACTTCATTGACTGATATTTCCACAGACCCTGTACCGCTTGAACATATTTCATTCATTAATATGTGTTGGCCATTGCCCTCTGATTTCGAAGGAATTGTTTTAGTTACTAGAGTTTCTTTAAAAGCGGATCTTTTTTTTGCTCTCTCTGACCTTTGTCTAACAGACTCGGAAGTAGGTTTAGTCCACTTGAACTGGCTGGGCACTGCATCTCTTTTTAACCTAAGCTTAGCTGTAAAGGAAAATAAATTTAGGTTGTAAAATTTAACTTTCGATAAAAATAACACAAATACTACATAGAAGAAGATAGGAACTTACGAATTTCACTAACTGAATCCATGGGTTTAATATAATCGGATGGCAAGAAGTGTCTTTTACATATACGAGAGTACTGCGTCGGCTTGTAATTGTCTCTTCGAATTGCGACGAGCCACTTCTTTTTGAGATATTTATCCATTGGAAAGCGATGTCCAGACATTCTTGATGAACAAAATGGTACTACGCAACAAGAAGTCATTATAATTATAAGTCAATTGAAATAAAAATATCAAATAACAATAAAATTCAAACAACTTGTATGAGTTTGATAGTTTGACAGGTCTCCAGAGACAGTGGCGCTGCCCAAGCGGACATTTTTGGAACTGCTCAGATTAGCCCTCATTGTGGACCGATTTTCAAAATTCTTTTTTTGTTGTACGAGGAATAGTTCACTTTAGGGAACACTGCAAGTTTCATCAAAATCGGTTCAGCAGTTTTTGATAGGGAATTTTATTAGCTTATTGTGTACAGACGCCAGCAGGTCAACCTATCCGAAACTGTCAGATTTTACCAATCGAACATTAACCTTCCACTATTGTGATAAGGTTGAAAATCTATTGAAGAAATTTGGCATATTGTGGTAGCTTGATGTGCTGGCGTCTGTACATGAGCGATGTTAATACCGGTGCTAAGGATTACCAAATTCTAGTGCACATGTAAGAAAATGATGTACCGTAAAACCGGCCAACATTGCCCTTGGCGGATATCTTTGCCCGAACACGAAAAATAACTAAAATCTTGAATTGTAAATAAATTTAACTAGCTGGCAACATTATTTAAACTTTAGGGTAAATTTGAATATTTTTCTGACAACACTAAATATTAGTTACTTTGCTAAGTTCACTCAGTTGTCGGCGAGACATGTTGAAAGTAGGACTAGTGTAAGGTGGTGCCAAAATCTTGTTTTACGTTTTTACACACTGACAGCGTACGACATCTCTCAGCTAAGTTAATTCAATATATGAGTAATAATAAGTACCAAGCTTCATTTCTATGCTAGTTTGAGACCATTGAAACATAAAATCTTCTAGATAATGCAGTGGGCAATGATTCCCGAACTTGCGTGAACATAGGAGTGACAACATTGCCCACTGCAAAAATCGTGTTAGGGGTGGCACCCATTACATCTAGTATTTTTAACCGACTTCTAAAAAAGGAGGAGGTTCTCAATTCAATGGTATGTTTTATTTAATTTAAATTATGTACCTAGGTATTGGAAATCGGTTGTCACGCTGTGGGCATGTGATGTTTTGCTATACCATTTTTTAAGATTTCTTTGTAAGATTTGTTTTAGAACCTTTAGTATTAACTTTTACTATAGTAATACGTGCAATTTATAACTATTGTACCTACCTGACTGATTTATTATTAATAAAAGAGTTTATACCTATATAAGCAGATTATTATTTATTACATTAGTGTGTGGCAACCCTAGCCTACCGTTTTAGTTTGTATGAAAAAGCAGCTGGTGTGTAGTGTAACATTGCCCACCTCAGTAAAATTAAAAAAATAACGTTTTTGATATATTGATCACAAAGGATGGCAACTTTGCATAATTCACTAAAACATACCTTACTGTCAAAGCTTTAGAACTGATAGTTTTATAGAAAATAAGGCTGAGCAATGTTGGACGGTGGTGCGTATAATTTTGCCCGGCTCTTTAATTGCCTTTTTCTAGGATTCTGTTAAAGCTAGAAGCTCCACATTTCGTGATTTAAAGCCTTTAATAGTAATTTTTACCATGGTATACTTGATTACGAGTTCTGGTGAATATTTTTTTCATAATCTCAAAAATAAGTAAAAATGCGGGCAATGATGGCCGGTTTTACGGTATTCGACAAGAATTTGGGTTGAATATTTAAACTAAAAAGAGTAAAATAAAAAACTTTTTAAAAAAAAAATTTAACCGCCTTCAAAAACAACCACAAAAAAGGGTAAAATAACCTACAAAATAACTTTTCTTTCGGAAGTCGGTGGCATAAAAGACAACGAAATAAAAAAAAACAAAGCCACCTACTTCCGAAAGAAAAGTTATTTTGTAGGTTATTTTACCCTTTTTTGTGGTTGTTTTTGAAGGCGGTTAAATTTTTTTTTTTTATATTTAAATACGTACGCAACTCAATAGCTGCATTAAAAGCTTCTCGATGTATTTTCATAAGGTATTTAATATTCACTTAAAATGTAAGAAAATGCGTTCAACTTTTATGCAACAATATTCTTACATGAACAAGCACTTTAAACGAGTAAATCCAAGTTGTATGTGAACAAAAGGCAAGTTACTCATAACCTAGAAGTTTATCATTTCTGAACTAATTGCCACCACCAAAGCTTGTATGAATCAAGCTTAACTTTGTCCAAAGTTGGCATTTGATTAACATTGTCGCATGGAGTTGCCAGTGGAAAAAAAAACAATATAAAAAAAAGAAATTAAAGTCTTAGCTCGTCGAGGTAAAAAATGCAAAATTCGACTTCGACCTCGTGAAGGTAAACTCAGCGACACAGCGGAGTTTCGGAACATTAATTCAGTCTTTGTTTTCCAATGCAGATGGTTTCAGTGTATTTTTTAGGAAATAGATTGGTTAGTTGAAAGTATACATAGTCGGTTGATTCGAATCAAAGTTTATGTATTTCTATCCATGGTCATATTTTTTTCAAAATATTTTAGAATAAATATATTTTTACTAGCTGACCCGGCAAACGTTGTTTTGCCATAAATTAAAAATTTTGTCTAAAAATAAAAAAAAATTAGGGGTGGACTACCCCTAACATTTAGGGGGATGAAAAATAGATGTTGGCTGATTCTCATAGATACCGGATAAGCACAAAAAATTTCATCAAAATCGGTCAAGCCGTTTCGGAGGAGTATGGCAACGAAAACTGTGACACGAGAATTTTATATATTAGATGTCGTAAAATTAACATCGTTAGAATAAATGCTGATATGGAGTCCACGACTTATGGTACCGTTCGCGTTCTTAAAATGTACTGATTCACCCCAAAAAATATTTCCCCTAATCATGTTATATTCATAACTTTATATGTTAATAAGTAAAAAAAAAAAAACCTCATTTATACCTCCTACCTCATGACATACGATTTTTTTTACCTACCATGAAAGTGAAAAACGCAAATTGAAAAACAAAAACTTTTTCTGAAGCACCAAGAACATTAAACGTGTGATCTTTCATGGACGGGCTACCTTAAAGCTAGTTATTTCCGTAAAAGTTTTCATCCGCAATTTTAACTCCTAAAGTTTCCGTCAAAACTTCCCCGAGTGGCTTTTGCAGGGAAATGCAAAGCAATTTTCCAAGGGATTCCGTTGGTCATTCTAAAAGTAACTTTTTGATGGAGAAAGTAAGGTTGAAAACTGCAATGGATTTGCCAAGCAATACTCCCAGTCATTCCGGTCACTGGACATTTGAAAAGGAACCTTTTACCACAGCGGGTTAAGGTTGAATTTCCCGTGGCGTGGTGTTAATACTGCACTGGTGCAATGCCCTTGACCGGTGTGGAGAGCTGGGCGCGTTTACTAAAGCCTTCAAATTAAATATTAAACTTTATTACGCGACACCACTAGAATGTGAATGTGCTGAATTACGGTTTAATGAGAAAGGTGTAGACTTACGTTTACTTTGAAATTAACTTTATTAAGTAATATTTTCCCCAAGTGACAGCAATTTGACGTTTATATCTACAATGTTGCCATGTTACAAAAGTTTAATCAAGCGTCTACACTAATAAGTAGTCTCGAAATTCATAGTAGAAGATGTAAAAGATACGTTCCAAAGGTGTTCATGATAGTCTATGCTCAACTTATTTCCCTCCATAGAGTACTGCGAATGTTTTACGAGACTCGTTTTAATTAAACCGTTCAAGCTCGAATCTGGCCACTTTTAGTGACAAATTGGGTTATAAACCTTGTAGGAGTACGTGCGGCTTTCACAGGTTATTTTTCCCCAAAAAACGCTACAACGATAAAACCGAAATATGTATTGGAATGGCAGGTATTTCAAAAGTGTTACCTGAATAAAAAATATTTACAGTTTTATGACTCAAAGTTGATAAAAACATGGATCGTTAACTCGCTCAATAGTCTGCTGTTTTACGTAAAGTCATTCTGAAAAAAGACGCTAAGCGCAACCGCACACTGATACATTTTTTTCAGAAAATGATTATCCTAGCCGTAAGGATCTCGTTGCATACATCTCACACTTAAAAAGAATGAGTGTACGCATACTGTAAGAAAAATTCTGACAGATATTCCGCTTCTGATGCACGCCGGTCGACTACATTTTGCATTGTAAATGTTGCCAGATCAGAATTTCTGATCCTTAATATGTGTATGTGGTGTATCCGGTGGGGTGTATCCGGCGAAAATCAGAATTTTTCTGACAGGCATTTCTTTAAGTATGTGGTCGCGCCAAAACCGAGCCGCCATTTTATTTAAAAAAGTTGCAGTCTTGTCTATGATGCAGCTGATTAACTGTATATTTTATACGAAGTAAACAGTCTAGCTCTAGACTGTTTCGCTGACTAATTACTGAAACGTCTGTCCAGAGCGAAGTCGGGGAGAAACTCTTGTTTTATTGTAAACAAAATTAAACGTCCGAGCTGACAGAAATGAAAGCGCTAAGTTTATCTCTGTTATAATGTTGTTGGATAAATTCTTGCAACTGTTTGAGGACTTTTATGAGAAAATTAATATAGAAAACTTTGAAATAATGAGAATTATTTTATTGTGAACTTTCATACCAGAGGTTATTAGCTGGTCGTTAATATTTTAACACTACCTTTTGAAAGCTCTTTGATAGAATCTTTGATAAGAAAATATACACTGAAAATGTTTATGACTGTGAACTTTCTACAAGTAGGTTCTTCATTGTATATTTGTTACATTACATTTCAAATTTTCAGTTTGTTTATTAAATTATATTTTTTATAGTTTAAACGTTTTGTATTCTCAAAGCATTCTCTACACGAAAACTTATGTGTGTAGGTATATTTATAATGTCGTATTGGGTCTGTTAAAAAGACTCATTAAAACATCATTAGGTACTAATATTGATCTGTTCCATAACAAGAATCTGTAATCTGTTAATAAAATGTACCATCTTAAATATTTTCGCTAAATTTCAACGACCATCCAATTCCGCCATGTTCTCTCGAACAGCTGTTTCCAATCAGGTCCGTTTTCTTCCCGGTTCTAACAAAAAATGTTGAGCGAGACAAAAGCCAGCGTGTCGTAGTATTGCAATAAAATTTAGATCGGCCGACGTACGGCCGAGCAGGGTACGGCCGAGCAGGGTTGCCAGATCAATTTTCTGAATTTCCCTACTTTTTTTGTCTAAAATTTTATATTTCGTAAAGGAAGAGCAGATATAAAACTGTGTTTATAATTATAAAACGAACAGGTCATTTATGCTCACACTTTCAGAAGGTTTTGTGTGAAAGAGTAACGAGTTATCCATCCTCAGAAACTTTCGTATTTATAATACTAGCTTTACTCGATAAATATCCCACGGGAAGATATAATCGGGAGAAAAATTATCCTATATGTTAATCCAGATTATAAACTATTTGTGTAATAAGTTTCATCCAAATCCATTCAGTAGTTTTTGCGTGAAACAGTAACAAACATATTATACAACCAAATAAACTTTCTCGTTTATAATTTACTAATATTATAAACGAAAAACGCCTGTGTCCCAGCAGTGGGAACATTTATAGGCTGATGATGATGATGATGATAAACGAGAAAGTTAAGTAAGATAAGGATAGTAAGATTAGTTACATTGGTCACTCACGGCACAACATCCCTCTCATCCGATCCCACCTTTTATCTCTATTAATTACCTGATTTAGTCCCGGATCTTATTTTCCCCATCAGGAACGCATTTTCCCCAAAAAAGGGGTAAAAACCCCCAATCTACCAGTGGCAATGCTTTTCCTGCTACGTGCGGTCAGCGTCTCCCGTTTACGGGACATATTGATTGACTCTATAGTCCGGGCTGGTCGATAACTAAACTCATACCCCACATTGTTAAGGAAGTGTTTCTCATGGCCCATGGGAGCGAGAAGTTAAGGGAATGAAATAGTTACAAAATAGTTTCTAAATTACTTAAATGGACTGAATTTGTAGGAGATGAGTGTGGGATAAAGGTTTACTTACAGGTTGTTTATTATTGAGTTATTTTGTTTGTAACTCAATGTTTTGCAGAATTGAAATTGTGTAGACCACTCATATAAATTACTAGCTGTTTACGTGGTTCCAACCCCGCTCCTTGGTTCCTTTTGCTCGTAGCGTAATGTCTAAAGCCTTCGTCGATAAATAGACTATCCAATACAAAAAGAATTTTTCAATTCGAACTAGGAGTTCCTGAGATTAGCACGTTCAGCCAAAAAAACAAACTCTTCAGCTTTATAATACTTGTAGAAACAGTCCACAAAATACCTGCTAAAGATGTTGCTTTGTAGACTTCAAAAATGAAGTCTAAAGAGACAAAATCAATGAGAATATTATCAATTATCTCGTCTGTATAGCACCTAAACTGAAAACGCATTTTTTTTGGCTTCAAAAATGAAATCTTCAGAGACAAAATGAATGAAAGCATAATTACTTGCTTCTTCTCTAAAAAATTCAAAGTTCTTTTTATAGTTGTCAATTTATTTCACAAACTTTAAGTACCTCTAAGTTTATTTCTGTACTAAAAATACACCCAGCAAATACTTGTGTGGCCGACCACTAGAAATAGTAAAACCTACCTTCATTTTACTAATTCAAGAACTACTGCAAGCCAGGCTGTACTTACCTCTTTTACTCTACAAATTGTTTACCTAGGTAGGTACTGTCTGACGTCGTAACTTCTCGTCGCTTGTAAACTATTCAGACTTCCTGAATGAGGCCATCCTTCCTTACCTAGAAATAATTCTAGGTTTCAATTTAAATTTCCATGAAAAAAAATCAGTCTTATTGAAAATATTAGTTTAGTATAAGAGGTTACATCATTTCTATATTCATAGACTTGTCTACCCCTTTGCTGGACATGGATCACTCTTTGCTTGTGACAATTTTCACGTTTCTGTGTGACGTGTAAAGGCAGTCTTGACTTACTCGTAGTTATCAATATTATCGCAACATGCATGCAAAAAATAAATATAAAGCCTCCTGCAGACACACGCGATTAATCGCGCGGGGCGACATGTCGCGGTCCATTCGCAGTATTTTTAGAGTGGAAATTAGCTTGGCTCGTTGTCGCAGCGCGATTAATCGCGTGTGTCTGCAGGAGGCTTAAATCATAGTGACGTTTTCCTTTAATCTAATGCCAAAGGATTTTAAAAAGAAACTTTTATTTATAAGCTCCATATTCTAGAAATTGCTTTGTTGGTCTATTATTACTAAGATTTTAGTCAGTGCGAGTCTGACTGTCTAACAGTCCCTCCTGCCCTGCCCTGCCCTGGGTGGGAGGACTCATTTGATGACTCAACCAAGTAAAAAAAAAAGTCCAACTATACTGAACATGACTTCTTGAGTTTGACTCCCAGGCCAAATTTCTCAGTAGCTGCTACAGAATCTTGATTTAGGCTCGCCACCTATTAAATCAAACTTAAACTTATTAAGTAACTGGCGAAATATGAGTGTACTATAAGGTACAGACTCCAGTAGGACCACCTACCCGTATCTGTCAAATTTTACCAATCGAACATTAACCTTCCACTATATTGTGATAAGGTTGAAAATCTAGCAGGTTGATATGCAAGAGTCTGGTACATCTCTGCCTCACCCTTGGTGGATTACAGAAGTGATGTTATATAATAGAAAAAATCGTCTAGTCAACTAAATTAATCAGGTTTCTAAGTTAGACAATTACCATGCTAACTTTCAAACCATTACAATAGTAAAGGCAAAGGTAGACGCTAGACGTATCCGGTACACCCGCTCACGTATTATTGATAGCGTCCGGATTCAGTCGATAAGGAGGATGCGACATCTCGCCACTTCGCCAGCCTCTTACCCGGCCGGGGCGGCCTGTAGAATGGGCATGGAAAGCGACCCATTAACTATTGTACGCTAGCGTTTGTGTCACTGCTTTATGTGGAATCCTAGTTTTAAATAAAAAGAAATTGTATTTCTTTGTCTAGCTGATTAATAAACCTTAGATATTATAGAATATCTAAAAATGGCACTACAAACGTTACGTTTTGGTTCGAACACGGAATCTGGACATTATTATCTAAAACATACATAAAATTGAAACAGCTGCAGTGAGTTCTGTTTATTTATGTACAATTATAATTTACACAGATACCGCCTTACCACAAAAAGATAAACACCCGTTGAACGCTTGTCTAAAAAATGTGTAACTGCAAAACGACCCTTATATCAAGGAGAAATATCGTTTTGACGTTGTCAATTTTTTAGACAAGTGTTCAACTGGTGTTTAATTTTTTTGTGGTAAGACGGTCTCTTTAGGTCATGCGTTTTTCCTATGGGGGAGACTGGAACTGCTGAACATTAACCTTACAGTAAAACTTTACTAAATAATAAGACGATAGTGTTGTTTGGGTTAGCTTTTAATGTAAAGAATCACTTTGTAAAGCATAAGCATAAAATTAGCCCATAATGTTCCCACTGCTGGGACACAGGACTCCTCTCTGCAAAGGGAGGTTCTAATCCATCAAAATGGCCAGTTTGTAAAATAAAGAAACTATTAAATTTAAAAAAAAATACATTTCAGATTGTATTTACTACAATCTAAAAATTTAAAACTCCCAGTTTTCAATAAAACTTAAAACAAAATTATCCCCTTCACAATTTACCCCCAAAAAATTCCCAACAATACTATAGAACACCATAACCGTACGGCTCTCCCATACTCCACACCGCACCTATTTTTAACACAAGCGCCAAATCCCATTACAGTCTAGAGTACGAGTTTGCAGACGGGTGCATTCAAAATGGCGACCGATCAATGGTTTCCATGGCAACGCGTCGCGCCCGCTCAGCTGGCTCCTGAAACAAGCTGAAACCAAAACATGACAGAGATACATTTATACTATACGCCCTATGTATGACAGAGAGGGGGCATCGAAGGGAAAATTATGGGGAACTGTGAGAAAAGGATACCATAAGGATAATTAAGGTTCGTGAATTTTCTTCATAAACAGTGTTTTGGAGGTGTGAAAATTCGTTCAGAGGAAAATGATTGAGGCTGTAAAAACAGCTAAATTATGAAAATATTGACCAGTGTTTAGGATAGCCAGCCTTTTAGATTAAAAACCTCTTCTTTTCCTCTTAAATTAGATAAATGATAAGATAAAACAAGCTTTTTAAATCTACGTTAAAAATGACAATATTTTGATGTCTAAATGTAGGTCGGGTAATGAGAGCACCAGACGGGTAATATAATATAACGGGTACGTGTGGATCTATTATGTATGATTTTTTATGTTAGGTAAGTATATGTATAAATATTACAGTCAACGTGATTAACCCGTTATTATGCATAATAACTGGGAATTATGTATAATCACTAAACTGACTAGTGAAAGTGATGTATTATTCACTTTGACTAGTTATTGTTCATAATAGCTGGTCGATGTTAGTTAAAGTAATAAAAACGGTTTGCCAAGCTGACGCTACTTGAATAAAGTATGCATATCACTCAAATATATTTGAATTCCTGGTTTGCCCAACCGTGAAACCTAAGGAGCTTGGGGCACCCTGAAACGGATATTGAGAATTATAACTGATTGTTTTTTGTATATTTTTATGCTTTTTAATCAGAAGAAGATAATTGGCGACAGGGACACCCCGAGGTTCGGTTTGGTTAGGTTCCTTTAAACCCTGCAAACAGAAATAAAAGTCCCGGGCTTCGTCGACCCTGCTTGAGTCGATATTTTATATCCAACTAAAGAATTAATTAAAAACACAATTTTATTATAATCATTAAAGTTTAAATAACAATAAATGCTACACCATCGACCACATCGTTGCTTACCATCAAGCTACTCGTAGATGGTGGTTAATGAACACCATCCACACAGGTCGCATATTATGTGTAACATCCTTAGCCTATCAAAGTCAAAGTCAAATCATTTATTTCAAATAGGCCATCAAAGAGGCACTTTTAAACGTCGAAATATTAAAATTAAGGAAATGGGATGGGATGGGATTGACACCGGTATTCATGAACATTACTATGAGGTCTCACAGGGCGCGCGGACGCACAGGGTCACAAAAACCTATTCATAAACGGCACTTGAGGGACGAACGACACTATGCGCTTACTAGAATGAACGCACAGCTAAAGTAGCTCGCTAGCTACTTTACGCTACGCATAGTGCGACAGTCAACACATATTATGTCAAACTGGCATCGGGTATCAGGTTATGTTTGTACGTTTGTAGTGATTTGTAATTGTGATACGCTGATATGTTTTGTTTAATTGCGATGGATTACAGCAGCCAAGATGATTTTGTTAATTATATTCTTGAGAGGATAAATACACAAAGAACAATCAGCACAAGAAAAGTGATACGTGACTTTCAAAATCCTTTCGATTATTACAGTGCTGATGAATTTAAAAGATGCTATAGATTTTCGAAAGATATCGTTTTATATACTATTATGCCTCACCTCTAATAAATGCAGTTGTTTTGAAAGTTATCAACAGAGGTCTTCCAGTGCCTAGTTACTAGTGAAACAAACAGAAACATACAATTTAATAGTTACCATGCTTTGGGTGATTTCGTACTCAATAAAGGCAAGCAACTAGTATTCATTTTGAAAAGTTTATTATTTATTATGTAAAACTTAGGAAACAGTTAACAAAACGTGTAAATAAAACAGTGGTCTTATTTTATTTATTAGGTCTACCAACAATTGTTTACACTCATACAAACAATAGTAAAACGAGCATTCCAACTTAACATAGTGCAACAATTACTTAAAGGTAAACACCACATGATCATAAAAAAAGAAACAACAATAATAAATCACTTCTGTCTTGATTGACGTTTATTCTGTCAGTCAGTCAACCCGAGTGAAGTCGCGTCGCAACGTTAACCAATCACAGCGCCCCATTCAATGCTAAGTGTCCGCACAGCAAAGAGTCCATTAAGTATTGTTTATGAAATGAATGGCCTGCCATGACGAACGCAGTGAGAAATGCCTTACTTAGCATAGTGTTGCTGCCATACTTATCTAAGTAGCGTTCTTGAATACCAGTGTGAATCTACACCCATTCGCAAAGGTAGGTTGTATGAAGAAGAATGGGCAAGAAACTCCATACTTACTCTTTTTAAACATGTTTTACAATATTTTTATAACATCATTTGAAATAAATAATGTGAAAGCAATGTACCTTGAAAATATAGGCTAAATATTATAAAAAAATTAAATAATAAGAAAAAAAAAAACGCAAATAGGTACATGGTGTTCACATTTTAACAAACTATTGCAATTACAGCTATTTTACAAATATAAAAAGTGTGTGAGCATTCAAATTTCTACCGGTTTGATTCTGCTTAAGCCCTACATTGTACTATGGAGCAGGACCAGCATGTTTCCAAACATTTTTATCTTGGATATAATCTTCTAATTTATAATATGCTTGTTTACTAAGTGTATTTTTTATATAACTTTTAAACTTTCTTTCATTTAGAGTTAAAATTTCGCTAGGTATTTTATTATAACATTTAACACAGTACCCCATAAAAGATTTTTTGACTTTGGACAATCTAAAATAAGGTTGATCAATTTTATCTTTATTTCTAGTATTAAAATTATGTCTATCGCTTATTTTATTAAAAAGATGAAGATTTTTCCTAACATACATTATATTTTCATAAATAAATTGACAAGGCACTGTCATTATATTAATCTTTTTGAATAGTTCCCTAAGAGATTCGCGACGACCTAGATTGTAAATTGCTCTGACGGCTCTCTTTTGCAAAACAAAAATGGATTCAATGTCAGCTGCCCGGCCCCACAGTAGAATGCCATAAGACATAATGCTGTGAAAGTAGCTGAAGTAAACCAAACGCGCAGTTTCGACGTCTGTTAACTGTCTTATCTTTCTAACAGCATAGGCGGCTGAGCTGAGTCGCCCCGCTAGAGATGCTATATGGGGGCCCCATTGTAATTTATCGTCTAACGTGATTCCTAAGAAAACTGTCTGTTTAATAAAATCCAATTTTTCTCCGTTCAATAAAATGTCGCAATTGCTACTTCTAACATTTGGCAAAGTGAATCTAATACATTTTGTTTTCTTTTCATTAAGAACAAAATTGTTTAGAGTAAACCAATTTTGAACCTTAGAAATACAGTCATTAACAGTGTCTAGATTTTGTGCACGTCTATCTATTTTAAAAATTAACGATGTATCATCCGCAAATAACACCATCTGTGGTTGATTTTTTAGTAAATGGGGTAAATCATTAATATAGACTAAGAAAAGGAATGGACCCAAAATAGAACCTTGAGGCACGCCCATAGTCATTTCAGCCCCTAATGAGTTTACACCGTTTATCTGAACTTTAACCTGTCTATCTCTTAGGTATGATTTGAGTAAATCAAGAGCTGTATTTTTAATTCCATAATGTTCCAGTTTCAGCAAAAGCGTTTCATGGTTTACGCAATCGAATGCCTTTGAGAGGTCGCAAAAGATTCCTATGGCATCTTGCGCTTCCTCCCAGGAGTTAAAAATGTTCTTCAATAGGGTAACACCGGCGTCAGTTGTACAGCGACCTTTGGTGAAACCGAACTGTTGATCATGAAAGATGGAGTTTCTATTGAAGTGACATAGCATTTGTTCAAGCATTAACTTTTCAAACACCTTACTGAAAACTGGCAAAATTGACACAGGCCTATAATTGTTAGGATCTTTACAATCACCCGATTTGAAAAGTGGAGCTACCTTACTATGCTTCATGAGATCCGGAAACACTCCTTGGTCTACACTGGTATTAAATATAAAAGCTAAATAAGGCGCAACGGTTTCTATTAAAGATTTACAGGCCTTCACAGACATTCCCCAGAGATCTTCTGTTGACTTAATTTTAAGATCTTTGAATGCTTTAATCACAGCTTGGGGGTTTGTGTGCCGAAACCTAAACTCCATCGGGCATGCCTTTACATTATTTCTAAGTAAGGCAGCAGAGAGTGCGGGTGACGAATTTAAGGACTCAGTCGTTTTAAGAGGTATGTTCGAAAAAAACTTTTCAAATTCCTGAGCTACTTCTATATCTGTGTTTATAGGACCATGTGCAGTTTCTAAATTGAATTCGTTATTATGCTGTTTATTCCTACCTGTCTCATTATTTATAATTTGCCAGGTTGTTTTAATTTTATCATCAGCTGATTTAATTTTACCACTAATAAAAAGAGCCTTAGCTGTTTTACATACACGTTTAAAAGTTTTTGAATATTTGGCTACATATTGATGAAAGCTAATATTATTCATATTATGACTCTTAAGACCATAAAGTTCAAAGAGTTTCTCTCTACTTTTGCGAATTTCTGGTGTTGCCCAATCACTAAATAAGAACTTTGTGCAGATAGTTTTAGTTTTTAGAGGAAAAATACGATTGTATTGTGTGTTTAAAATTCCAAAAAACTCGGTGTAGAACTCATTTGGGTCACTTATATTATTAAAGCTATGATCACATAATTTACTTGCTATAGTATTATTCATGTTTGCTAAATTTTTATCTGTAATTGGCCTATACCTTATTTGAGTTTTTTGAATAGGTGTATAGGCGCAAAACGTTATTGTTTGGCCACTGTGATCAGATGGCAGTTTATTAACAATTTCCTTATGTATAGTATGGTTTTAGAAGCGTTGCTTATCGCCGTACATCCATCCAAAGACAGACCTCTGCAAGAGTTACTTTACGTGGGTGACCCATCCAAAGAAAGACCTCGATGAGCGTTGCTTACCCACCTATCCAATGACGGACCTCGGCAAGATTTGCTTAACTTTGATGACCCGTCCAAAAATAGATCTCGAATAGTTTTGCTTAATCTTCACCTGTAGGCACCTACTTGTTTCAATATTACTTTATCAAAGATATTATATCAAATAACTAGTTGTTATGATTAATTCTCTGTCAGTTATCACTTTGACTAAGTCGTGCCAGATATTATCCATGGGGTGCTAAGACAGGTAACCTCCACGTGCGTCCGTGGACTGGAGTTCCCTCACGGATACGTCCGGGGGGAAGACCAGTTATTCGGGCCGGTGCGCCCTGGGATGCGGGCAAAAACTCTTCCTTAGGCACTGTGTGCCTAAGGGGGTTTCTTTGCCCGTATGCGAATAGCCTGTCGGGTGGAAGCTCCAATGCGTGTCCCTCTGATTAGCAGAGGGCACAGCAGCGGAGCGGGCTTGCGGACGGTGAGTAATGGGTAAGCTCGCCGTCCGACCAAGGACCAAGCCCGGGTCGGTGGCGTGTCGTGTTTCACGCGTCACCGACGGGGCCCCTTATGGGGCCAAATGCCTGCCGGGGTCGCGGATTTTTTCTTAATCCAGGATACCGTGGCCCCGGAACGTAAAGGGCATCCGAAGGAACACGGGTGGATTTTAGTCAGTAAGAGTCTGACAGTCCCTTCTGCCCCACCCAGGGCGGGAGGCCTCATTTGATGATTTTGCCACCCTAAAAAAAAAAAAAAAAAAAAAAAAAGATATTATCCATTGTATAGTACGCGTCACGTAAAAAGAACGCTGGAAAAAAGTGGTGGGGATGTGTTTGCGCATGGGTACAGTCTCGCATGTGCCTATTGGATGTGGATTCTGCGCGGGAAGCAAAGCTCAACTCAACAACCAATAACGCACCGGCAAACATGCAGCGCGTGACTCACCCGCCCCGCGCCCTACCTCATACCACCAAATAGACCGATAAATCGCCTAAGCGCAGCTTGACCGCCAGTGTTCTTTTTACATGACGCGACCTGTAACTAGATAATGTGATGAATACTGTATCATTTATCACTTACACCAAATTTAATAGTTATTATCAATAATAACTAGATTTGTTACTTTAAATGTAACATAAATACTATGTACTTAATAAAAAGATTCCAAAGAAGAAACGGTTAACTTATGATTCGAATAGTCATTGCCTTGAAGATTGATCAGTTTTTTTTTTTAATTAGACGTTTTCCTTAAGTTTTCCGTAACATATATTATTACTTCCCAGAATTTGATCCTTACCTGTTAGCGGGTAGCGACACTATAAAATGGCGGAAAAATACAAGGTGTGTTAGGATTATTGATTTTTCAAAAACCCAATGATGCAGTTTTAATTTTCGTCAAAATCGGCCTCAAGATTCCTTTCAACGTTCTTCGATATTCCTCATAGTTTCGGATAATAGCCATTCACGCCCAGTTGAAAAATTCATCCTGTATAAACTGAAATAAATGTAACCAGTTACTGTTAATTACTAACAGAAGATAAATTGATAGGATAAGGAGAAGTAAAATTAGTTAATCATCAAAATCTAGCTTCAATATCAATATCAAAATCCTCAACAGATTAACAAACTCAACAAACCCTATTTACTTGATCCATTTAACAGCAATAGGTTTCAAAAATATCAGCAACTAGTAATTAACTAGTAACTAACTACCTTCCTATATCCAACTTAATACTTACAAGTTGATGTTCACCTACAGGCCACAGCCACACACGATATTAAAGTCCCTTAGGAAAGATCTAGCGATCCACCAAATAGCATTAGGGCCTAACCACATTTAGGTACTAAGTTCTGGTTCAGCTTTTGTCCATAGAAAACAACGATTTTGTGGAAAATGCGTATGCATGGCATACATTGACAGGTAACTGTCTTACCACAAAAAAGTTAAACATTGACGGTTTCGGCGACGGCCATAAGATTTAGGTAATTTGAATTGATAACTTTTTTATTAATTTAATACAGGGTTATAATTAAACTAAATCTAGAAATTTAAAAATAAATAAAACTAAATATTTACAACAAAATAAAATACCTAATAAAATACCTTACACAAAAAAAAACACAAAAAGGGCATAGACACTCAGGCGTCAAAGTACTCCTCCGCATCGCTGTCATCTGGAAACGTGCCCAGAAGACTGGCAGCATTGCCACGTTGGATGGCAATGCTTATTCTTTGACCAAAGAAAGAACCAGCCCTCTGGTCACGCGAAGTGTCGATTAGTCGGCGAGAAATCTCCTTAAAAAGGGAACGCGCACTCGGACCCCATGACCCGAGTGTTTCGACCCCAAACGGCTCAAAACTGTAGCAACCATTAAGGTTACAGTATTTGCGCCGCTTGAGGTTCTCAGCAGCCGCAGCAGCGGCGCCAGCACAGCCCGCCGTGCTTGCAACGTGGGATGGCGCAAGGGTATCGACACAGGTAGCGTCCCACACCAAAGGCCTACCCACCTTCCAAGGCACTAACGTCATACCGTCTGGTCTTTTCCCATCGTCACGTACCAACCCATTTGGTTCTAAAACCGCTGGTACGCCGGCGGAGGCAAAAGCTCGACGAATAATGTCGTTGATGCTAGCGTGACGAGCTATGCGACCTGCGCTTCTGCTGCAGGACAGGCCATGATGCCCGAGGTTGTCGACAGCTTCACCACAGTGGCAACGATGCGGAGCAACACATGGTGCGCCTAAGCGAAGGCCTGTAGCGAGCCGAAATGAAGCATCATCCATCATGGTACCAATGGTGGATGATGGGAGTGCTTGTAGCCATAATCCCGACTCCCACTCCCCCACAGCCAGCAGACGGGCGCGCTCCGCAGTACTAGTTGACGTATTTAACAGGTTATTCCGTACAATACTGCAGAGCGGCACGTCCCACCGTCTTTGGGAGGACAGGTAGACGGGCAAATCCGTATTGGGACAAGCCATTTTCCAAGCGTTCAACGCCTCGGTCATAAACGGTACCTCAAAATTGCCCAGTGAACTAGATAAAATGTTTCTGGTTAATTTTTCGGTACCGTAGACCGAGGAGAGGAAGGCCGGTAAACTAATACTTGAAATTTTGCGGACGCCGAGACCACCCAAGCGGATAGGAAGTGTGGCTTGCTGCCACGCTCGGTCGTCCAGGGCCACATTTAGGATGGAGGTCAATGTATTTCTGATGATTTTATCTACTTTTTCTAAAAGTTGTGGGTGTTTCCAGAGGTGCGAGGAACGAAGGCTATAGGTAAATTTTGGACCAAAACAACAATATCGAATAATTGTGAAGGCCGAATGTATGTTGATTTTAAAAAGCCTTTCCGAGACATCATTAAAATTTTGAATTTTTAGGTAATTTCATTATTCAATGTACTCTGATTTTCTGATTGTACCTATGTCTGATTGCCATCCTAGAGCAGAGCCCTTATCACGAGTATTCACTATTTTACTTAACAGCGTCTTTCCAGTATTACAGCGTATCTTGTATGTAAAAATGGAACAGCGCCTCTGGTGTGCGAAGAAGAAACTAATTTTTTCTTGAAATATGAAAACATAATGTCAAAGTTCCAGTTTACTTTACGTCACAATAAGTAAAAACTCATGATAAGACCTCTGTAATCTAACCCTGTTAATAACGGGAGCCCAAAAGTATTAATTAAACATATTATTAACACAAGAATTATAGAAAGAAAACACAAAACAGATGAGCTTATAGAAACTCATCAAGAATTCCGCAGATGAAAAATTATACGGAGCGTAAATTTTGAATGTCAAAATGAAAGAAAACGTTACTCAAACCATGATTCCTAGTTACAATATAAGCTGAAAAGAAGTAATAGCACAGACAGAGCTTTATTTAAGTGTTACGACGTAAATTGTATGGAATATGATAAAGCGCGTCAATGATATAAAGCGCATCACACACGGCTAAGATACGATAATATTTTATCTTAAGATACCATATCGCTCGCCATACTATTCAATGGACCGTCACACACGACGAAGATAATTATATATTTCATATTTTCGAGTATAAAATATATCGTATGATAACATCTTATTGCGTTAATAAATGTAGTACCATGAATTTTCCCAAAAGTGGTGGCGCGAACACTGAGTAAGTCACAAAAACGTGAAAACTCATGATCAAAGCCCGGCCCTGGAGTAGGTAGATTGATTTGGGATCAATAGCCTGAAACGTATATATTAATATGGACATGCCTCCGTGATTCCGGGATGTAAGAGTGTACTATGGTAGTGCGACAAACGGAAGTGCGATGAACGCTTGTGCGACATAACTGTACTGCGACACACGTAAAGAGATTTTTCGGGAATTTTAAAATTGTTAGGAACATGTAGGATGAAGACGTATAAGCACTCGTTGTTCCACGCGGCTTCACCCGCGTGCATTTCAATTCAATCCCGTAAGTACTGAAATGAAATCCCGGGGAAAAGGCTTATCCATGTTTTGATTTCTGTGACAGTTTGTGATACAAGTCGGGCTATGCTCATGATATACGTTCTGAACTCCCCAACACAAACCCTTGGCTTTATCAACTAGGTATCCTAGCAAATTGGTAACAATTAAAATTATCTACATTAGCGCCCATAACTCACGACCCAATCGAGTTGCTATTGTCGTGCGAGCTGCAAAGCGTGCCGGGTATTATGGTCACAGTGCCTAGGTACCTATTCATGAGCTGTTCCCACGGTGTTAGGGCTGCCAAGTCTTAATACCAAAAAACCGGTCAGTTTAGCTGGACATTTGTATGAATAGGACGGACAGCTTTATTTTTTTAGGGCTAGCCACACTATAACACGCCCAATTTTAAAACTAAAGCAAGGTAAGGTTCAACTAAGCAAGGTTCCCCTCGCCGTCCAACGGCGCAAGCGCGGTGTTTGAAAATTTGAAAAAGCAAAAAAAGAAATTAAAAGGCTAATAAAAGCCAGACAGGCCGGACTCGGTGAAACTTGGCCGGACACGCTACCAAAGAGCCTAATTGTGTCTTTAACCCGGACGCCTGGCAATACTACACGGCAGACTGTCGTTCGACTGCTAGCTCAATTAAATCGTGCCCTGCTTAGCTATCTGTTGTAAATTGTACGTTAATTGCTAAACTATAACTTTGGACGATGTTAGGAACTAGCTTTTCATCTGATTACTATTTTATTCCCGATTAAGCTTTGTCTAATATTATAAAGAAAGTGTGTATGTTTGTTCCGTTTTCATGTCAAAAAGGCTGGACATATGGATAGACCCTAAAGACGATCGTAGGCTGTATATACATACGAGTATGGACTGTATAGTCTACTACCGTCTACCTTCGAAAGGGCGGGCGAGCCTAACGGAGGCGTACCTAACTGAATATTAGGTGCGTCACGGTGAGCACGCAGCCTCGCGAGGCATTTTCTGCGGATACGGATCGCGGGACTGTCTAAACAGGTCAGTGTGACTCTGGAACGTAAAGGGCTATTGAAGGAACACCGTGAATTTTAGTCAGTACGAGTCTGACAGTACCGTCCGCTCTGCCGAGGCGGGAGGACTCATTTGATGAATTTACCACGCTAAAAAAAATATTACTTTTAGAGATCGCTTCTTCTTTCTTTGTCGAAAATCAACTTAATCAACCACATACCTAAAAGAACATCGAACTACTCAGTTCCCTAACTTACTAAGTAAATAAAGTAATATATAAAGTTGTTCATTACTCTATGATATTCTCTTAGACTTGGATAACAGAATATTATTTATGACAAACTGGCGCTCAGTTCATGAACCTACGTGTGAAAACACTAATCAGTCCGTTTGTGGTACAGACGCCAGCACATAACCTAATCTGTCAATTTTTTTGTAGATTTTCAACTTTATCGCAAAAGCAAAAGGTTCATATTGGATTGATAAAGTTTGACGCATTGAAGCAGGTTAATGTGCTTGAGTCTGTACTACTTACTAATCAAATTAAGGTTTTTAATTGGTAAAGTTTATCTATGCTCGATATATCTATTGTACATAAATGTGTGCCTATCATGTATTGTTTACTGATAATATAAACGACATCTTAATATAATCGATTAAATCTTTACTTTTGTTATAAGACCTCAATATGGGTTATCATAAAATAAATCATATTAGAGTTTATAGAAAAGTAATAATAACAGCTTTTAAGGTGGTCTTTAGGGACACTAGTACATTTTTTAATTGTTTTACGACTATGTTCTTTGTTTAATCGATCGATTCTGGTAACGTAGCCCTTCACTATACCGGAACAAAAATATAATAGTAAATACTAATAATATTGAATATAAAAACCCCACAAATGTTTTAAGTGAATTTATGCTAAAACAAATTTAAAATAATAAAATTAATTTTAGATTTGCCTAAGTGATCATACGCCTCAAAAAGCGAAACCATGAACGCCCATTCTCCTTTATGAGCTATGTCGGTGACTTTGGTTCTTCGCCGAATATCCATGTTCCGGATTTTATCCCGCAAAGAAACTCCGAGCATAGCTCTTTCCATTGCTCGTTGAGTGACACTCCCCCGTATCGATAAACAAGTCAAAGGTTTTACTAGAGTAAATGTCATTATTTAAGAGACGATTTTTATTATGTACTTTAATAATTGCTTGAAGGTTGAACTGTAAAAATATAGAATTTATACCTTTGCTTTCTTTGACGGTTCCCACTTCGTTTAAATTCATGTCTAATGCATAAAAAAATTGCACAAGTAATTGCTTAAGCTGAAGAAATTACTTTCACTTGACTATAGATACGGCTGTTAGTCTCTCTAAAAGGCCAGCAGTCAAAGACCACGTTTCAGAGCCATATGACTTAAGTCATAAAAATTGTATAATAATGTAGTTTCATTGGTAAGTATTTAACCTTCTTAGTAGTACCTCACTGGCCATTTACGTTCAAAAAAATTATGTGATGCCATTAAAGTTTATTTTTATTATTTTTTTCTTCTTCTGAAAGCAAATGGCTTTCCAATTATTTTTTCAAGCATATCAACCAGTTCAATAAAATAAAAAGCAATGGAAACTTTTTAGTATTTAAATATTTAATATAGATTCGTTTAGAAATTCGTTACTATTTTTAACACGCTTATTCGACATAATTATGTCGAAACTTTCTAGGAACATTGCAAAAATATTAAACGATGAAATTTTTTTTCAATCTATGACTCTCATAGAAACCGTAGTAGCTATAACAATATAAAATTACGAACTACACAAACAAGTCTCAATTATCTCTGATGGATGCTGATCTAAAATGCATTATAATTACATCTCTATTTATTTAAAAGTTTTAAGAGCTCAAAACAATTCCATTATTACGTGTATTTACCATAAGTACCTTTAATTACTTTTAACATTCAAAGATTACACATAATTGTGATGTAAGAAGGCTTATGACCATAAAAGAGCAATGTAAGAACGTTATTATTTCAGTAATTCAGTTCACGAACGAGGCAAAGGCTAAATGCCATGCAGCCTCTGTGACGAATTACAAGTTAATTACGTGCCAACAGAGACGCTAGCACGCGTGAATGACGTAAATAGAAAGAAAATACATAATTTTCCCACTGCTGGGAAACAGGCCTCCACTCTGTGAGAGGGCTGTTATTGGCTGTTATCCACCGCACGTTCCAGTGTATAGTTTGATTATTAATTCGAGTCAGTAAAATGACAAGTGCAACTGTCACTGATACATACAAAATGGAACAAACCCTGAACACTGGAAATGTCATTTTACTGACTGGAATTAATAATGGTATTTTAGTTGGAAGATGTCAAAATTTTACATCATGTCATGTGATGTTCAATGATTTAAGACATTTAATGTCTTCGAAACTTTTGTTCTAGGACATGTCCCTTTCCTCGCGATGACGACGATTCCTACACCATTTTGAAAGCAGTGGTTTTAAAAATACAGGGTGTTAAAAAATTAATAAATTAACTGCAGGAATTTCGTGTACATACTCGATATCAAAAACCAAATACGTATAATTTTTCAAAAAAAAATTTTTTTTCAAGCATTTGTTTTTTGGCCAATTAATATGGCCCATAAAATAAGTTATTTGTAAGTATTTCGATGAATTGCCAGTCCAAAGTCTGCAAAATGTGATGGGAAAGTTGGAATCAGCTGTGAACGCAACACACGGGTGAAAGAACTGAAACAGCAATTAAATTCATTAATTTGGCGAAAAAAAAATGCTTGAAAATTTTTTAAATTTTTTTAAATGCTCGATTTTTTTTTTAATAGGCACATTTGATTTTTCATACCGAGTACACACACGAAATTCCTGCAGTTTATTCTTTAACACCTTGTATAATGCGCCTGGGCGGGAGCTTTACGACTGGGCTATCACTGCTTTTATGAAAATACGATGATCTTTTACATAATAAAAAAATAAATAATAGAATCCTGGCATATCCTTGAATATCGATCTAATTTTAAATTTTTCTCTCATATAGGTACATAAATAAATTCTAATAAATGTTACGTGCCAAATCAGTACTTATTTCTAATTTTAAAATGACATTATGTATATGACGTTGGTAGTATTTACTTGTGGCGCACTTATGCTTGCGTCTCAAAACTTGTCGGAACAACTGCGTGGAACTCAATTATTTGAAGAAAAATGTTTCGTATGTTTCTTTTTTGACATTTTCATTCACTGATTTATGTAATGGGCGAGAGTTGTTCTGTTTATAACTTGTTGGCTTGTTTTTATGGCATAACTAGAAAGCCGGCTTTATTTTGTATCAGTTCAACTATCCGATTTCATCTCGTTTTTTTTTCTATGAATTGAAAGTCGACCTTCTGGATTTTGATATTTTTTTAAAATTATATTATTAAACAGAATTCCTAAAAAAACCAAAACACTAAAAAATATTATTAATCTGAAAAATCTTCGAGAGTACGTGTAAAATAAAAAATCTTACACAGGAATTCATTTTTCCTAAATAAAATAGTACTAAGTATAGCCATTACCTACATATGAATTAAAAAAGTCACATTAGTAGTAGCCCGGGTTTGAACTCACTACCTCGTGTCATGAGAAACGACGTGCAAATCAACATTACATTACTTAACATAATTTTTAATATAACAGCATGTAACATTTGTTGTATAAAATTCGCGGTAAATACATAATAGTGGTTTGATTAATGGAAATGGCCGCATGTCCCCGATACTCGCGCGCAAGGTTGGCGCGGAGTGCGTGGGCGCACTGGACTCTGCGCGCGCACGCCAGCGCAACAGGGCTGCGACCGCACGTGTTTGTCCTGGTTTCATTAGTTAATTAATCGTTCAACGAGACGGCTATGAACTTGTTAAAAGTCTCCTCTTTTGTAATACTGTGACTTAATCTCCTGATTACTTAATGTTTCTATGTACCTACTACTAGCTGTTGCCAGCTGATCCGCTCGCTAAAAATCGATAAATATCCCAAGGAAGATAAAATCCGGATAAAAAGTATCCTATGTGTTAGTCTAGGTTATAAACTATCTGTGTACACAATATCAACCAAATCCGTTCAGTTGTTTTTGCATGAAAGAGAAACAAACATCCATCGATCCATCCATCCAAACTTTCACGTTTATTTCTAGTGGGATAGTAGGATTTCGTAATTCAGCCCTAGTTTTTTCTACTAAAATGGAAACTCGACAACCCTATTCAACCTGCATGAATAAATTAACGACTCTGTGTTACCACCTTTTTTTTGCACAGATTATAAATATCGTGTCGTCAAAAATATTCCGTGCATCACAATGTGTGTCATACACTGCCATGCACACTTCTGTATGTATGTTTGTATGCTGCATCCATTAATATGTGATGAGTGTTTTTATGATGGCGTTGATGACCTCAACAAATGTTTCTTGCGGTGTATTGATGGTCGTTTGTAAGTTGTAAGCAAGTAGACTTACAGGTCGACCGATAGGCGTAAGTATTATTTAGTTAGAGGTAAGTATTGCACGATTGACGTAGGTAATGTTTTAAGGATTAAATATACTTACCTGCGAACTTATAATTAGGTAAGTACGTCATGTTTTTAATTAATAATTTAGTAGTTCTTGTAAAGCTATAATATTCCGTGCAGCTGCTGGAGTGGCTCGTTGCTCATAACTCCCTTCGAAATAGGTACAGCCATTGTTTATTTTACTACAGATTTCTTTTCACGCAGAAAAAACCCAATTACAATAACACGCAATAAAAATATCATCAATATTTATTATAAGATAGCTGGAAATGTTATAGATAGGATCTCACGTGCGATAGAAAAATCAATATTACCGATATAATGGATTGAATTTCATTTGAGTGCGAGATTTTTTCGTTTGATTAGATTTTCGCAAGAAAATTCTCAGGATTCGTTGATCTAGAAACGACCTCTATATTTTATTTGATAGAGGCATGTGAATAGTAGTTTATGAAACTGGTACATAATGAGGGGTATTATACACGAGTGTGAGTTTAAAAAACGAGCGAAGCGAGTTTTTTAAAAGTATCACACGAGTTATTTAGGGATGCATCGATACGCCATTTCGCCGATACGATACCGATACCGATATTCTTATAAAAATATCGGCGATACCGATACCGATACGCTTATTATGAATAAAAAAAATAAAATATACCTAATAAATAAATCATAAGTCATTTTTTTAATTAATATATAAAGTAGTGACATAGGTTGATATTAAATATATAATATTTGTAATTAAAATTAACATTAATAAGATTTTTGTTTAAAAACAAAGAAATCTTATTTTTTCGGAGAAAGGCGCTTTCGCGAGTCTGTTTGAAAAAGACCTGCGCTGGAAAATAGTCTCTCAGATACGAAAGAACGTCAGAACTCACTACTTGGAATCTAAAGTACTTCTACTCATTTTTTTTCTAGTTTGGGTAGACATTTCGCCAGAAAACGAATGGATCTGCATCTCTCGATATATTGGGAGACCTTAGGTATCTCTCGACTTCTTTTTTGAGAGAATTACAGCTCAGAGTAGACAGGGGCTCATCTTCCCACAAACAGTCCAAAGCCCGCCAGTCGTAGGCATCTCAGAACTTATAGTTGCAGTACCTACTGGGTTTCCCCGGGCATAGTTTGTGCCTCGTTTACAACGAAATAGACGAGACAACACGCTCGTTTACACTACATTTTTAAATTAAAAAGTATCGTTGAATCGGTCATAAAATATCGTCGATACCGATATATCGGCTAACCCGAAGTATCGCCGATATATCGGTATCGGTATCGGTATTCGATGCATCGCTAGTATAATACCTAGTTATGTACAGTTTCATACACTACTTTATCTACTTTCATTGAACACGAATTTATCAAGTAAAAGATAAAAATTGACACAGTATTATCGCGCCAAAATTTCGGTTATCACCGCGCATGGGCCACACACAGCGCGCGCAGCCACAGATAAAAAATCAAATGGATGTATCTATGATCTGTAATCTGTATCGTAATGAAAAAAAAAATTATTATAACATTATTTTGTTAGAGAAATAGTGTCATATTTTAATTTTTTAATTTCATTTCGATATACTGTGTGTAAAGTACGTCATTATAAACTCGTTTTGAGTTTTGTATTTTGAATTTAACGATATGAGAGTAGATAAAATAAATTCTCAAATAGTTTTTGAGCAAAGCTGTTATTTCAACATCTTTGATCACCCGGTGACTCGCTGTCAATTTCAAAGACTTGCGTTCAACGCTCCATTAAACATAAGATTCATAATTTTCCAAAATTATAAACATATTTTTCGGTATAACTACAAAGGTTCAGAAACGTCGAAACGTCGACGTCTCAGAACAATAACTAAAGCATAGAAGGCGCTCTACGACATTTGAAGCGTACGCTGTCATAGACAAAAGAGTATTAGCTAGTGATGTGACTATGCATTAAATAAATACCGATATCGACTTCTTAGTTTATGGTATCGCTCCATTGGTCGCAGGACTTATCTCATTACCTTGACCCCGGAACACAAAGGGCTATTGAAGGACACCGTGGATTTTAGTCAGTACGAGTCTGACAGTCCCTCCCGCCCTGCCCGGGGTGGGAGGACTCATTTGAAGATTTTACCAGGCTAAAAAAAAAGGTATCGCTCCATGGCAATAAATCTAAATATGCTAAGGTGAAATAAAGAACTCACTTCTGTCTGACCAACATATTTATTTATAAACAGCATAAATTATTAAAAAATTGAAATTACAAAGAAAACTCTTAAATAATATTAAAAGAGCGATTGGCCCTGAACGATTCCCAGTTGTTACGTGCAATAGCGTTGATCCATTTTTGCCTCATATCAACATCGGACGGAAATCTGAAAGTGACAAAAAAAAAACGTGGGAAAAAATATAGCCACACATGAATTTAAATTATTACACCATGAGCCACACGGATTTTTGACACTATCATTTCATTACTCATACGTACGATTCGCTCACAAGACCGTAGGTTTTTATTTATCTCTTAAATATTTAATCCTTCCCAAAACTACGTGTAAAGAAAAATAATGTAATAATTTAGATGACGCTAGTTTATCGATATTGTATCGATAGTTTGTTTTTGCAAGCACTATTGCAAAAATTTATATGCCGATTTAAAATTTATAATTTCCATATAATCGAACTATTTAATTGCATAAAATATTGATTTCAAAACACTACCGTGTACACTTAGCTCAAATAATTTGAAATAATGCCAAAATAACATAAAATGAGAATGAAAAACTGACAAAATGACCATATTTGATTACTTACCGATGGGAGCTTATGATTTCCGCATCATTTTCTTTGCGGGATGAATGAGATTTACATCCCACTATAATGCAGGACATTATTTAATCTTTAAGCTTTGCGATTTACACTAAATCACTGTTATTTTTGTACTATTTTTACAAAAATACGTAAAACCAACGAATCACTTCAACTGGCATGCGCCCATAAGTATTATACGAAAAAATGTGATGAACAAAGTCATAGATAAAAACCTGAGACGTTAAGTAGCTTTTAAACTTAGTACTGTAAAGGTAGCCAAGGTATCCAAATTGACGTTTACTTTGTGACGATTTGCATTTTGAGCAACCTACATCTGTCTCTCTCTAATGCTGTTATGAGTGTATAAGAAAACAAAGACGACTATATTAGTTAAATTTAGGTTCCTTCTATGCTTTAGTTATTGTTCTGAGGTCGACGTCGTATTGGTTGACTTTTCAGTGACAGCTATTGTGACACTTGACAGCTATCACTGATGGAATTGAATATACCTACCTCTGTCTATGCTCTACTGTAACAGAGTAGTTTTTTTAAGTCTACGTCTGTACATACATGGACTGCTTATAACAGTCGGTGGCCTCCACGGAATCGTTCGAGCACACAAATTATTTGGGGTGATTGATGCAATAAAACAATTGCCAGGCATAAACTGATTGCTCGAGCAGTCCGTGTATGCTCAAGAATAATTAAGTAGTAAAGTAAATCCTAAAATAAATTACATGTCCTTCACTTCACAAAAGACAATTCCGAAATACTTGTTTTCAGGTTATTTCTCTTCATTTAGAACCAAACTATTTGTATCTCCCTCAATTAACTAACAGTACAAATGTCCGCTACGCTTCCCTCGTTTGGTTCAGTTTTATAGTTTTAATTACTCTTTTGTCCAATGACCTACATTGGGCTGACTTGAACGTCCATTCGTGGATTAAGGGTAAATTGGCCAATCTTCTTCGAATAGCGATAAATGTGGAAACCTGTTATTGTGTTTATCTGATGTATTTGCTAACAACTCTTTTGTAGCTTTTTCATCCCTTTCCTTTTGGCCTTGTTTTGTTCTATCTCTTGCTTGATAAGAAAGGAATTGAAAAAGTATGTTATAGTTATTTTTTTTCTGAATAATTTCGCTGCGGATTCCAACACAGTCAAATTCATTCTCCGAGACTTCATCGACCTTCATTGCTTCGTCGCTTTTCTGGTGGTCGCCACTGTAGATTCTAGCTTTCTGGAGTTTCAGATGTTGTGTACTGCGTTGCGGTCTAAAAACTAAAAAAAAAACTTCAGTAAAAAAAAAGAAATTGGATACATAATACTTAACACATTTTTCTCACGGTGGGTGGCAGCCACACACACATTACATGACCATTTTACTAATTTTCGAAAAAAAAAAATACCACACTCTAAATTAAGAAGGTACCAGGAGACTAGAAATTAAAGGAGGTAGGTACTCAATCTGGCAATAATAAAAATAAATAAACATCGTCTTCAAAATTTGTTTGCGACCCCAAATGAACTGGCACTAAAGAAAACACCGAATACACCGTTTTAAAAAAATAATTGAAACCTTATTTATTTAGTACCTACCTTCTTGCTAATTGGCTTTATATTTTCTCTAGTTACGTATTTTAATTTGTTTTAGGTACAAAGTTATCCTTACTGATAGACAAAATTCTAGCAAATATTGGGATTATGAGTAAGAACGGTCTTTGTAGGCTTTCAACTGAAGTTTATGTATAAAGGCTTATTTTTGTAACAAGCTTTTGTCTTAATACGCAGGCACAGAATTAAAATTATGGTAGCTTTTAAGACTTTAAGACACATGTAAGAACCTACTCTGAATTCGTTAGAATAAGAAAATTAATGAAATATTGCCGACGGCGACGCCTGTTTTCCCAAAGAGGTGTATTGTATCTTTAAAAAAACACATTTTGGCCAGTTATATAAAAGTGCCATGCCAAAATGCTATTGTTAACTTACTATTGTCGTCAATCGAGTAAAACAACAGAATTTGATGTTTTGCAAACCAAAAGGATATTAAAAAAACAATATTTTTACAGACTACAAAATAACTAACAAAAAAACAAACTTAATCAAAAACATCACACACAAAAATTAATGTTTATAATGGCAATAACTCTTCATTTCAGTGTTGCCAGAAAAACAGTTTACATTTCTCCGGGGACACACGCAGCCATTTTATAATAACGAGGGGCACGTTCCCGGGACCCGGGAATCAAAGAGAATAACAGGTGGGACTCAGATTTGCGACAAAGGTATACATTTATACAAATATTCTTCGATATCTTGTATTGTGTGTCAAAATATGGACCTAATAATGTTTTGTAGACTTTATTGTCACGTTGGGGTTCCTTTCAATTGGAGCCAGGTGTTTTGATCATGGAAAATTAAAATAGAGAATATTGTACAGATTAGCATATACTTTCATTTGGGTTTTTGCGAAAATGGTACCTACACCACATACTATTTTTTGGGCGGAAAATCATCAAATGAGTCGTGCCGTCAAGGTATAGATAAGTAGACTGTCAAACATGTAGCCTCTTGTCTTACAATTCCTCTGTTTCACGTCTCGGTTCAAGCATCAATCTATTGAAAATCTGTTAAGTACTGTAAGTTAAAAATTAATTTCTAAAATGACTATGTTGAAACGGCCTTTAGCTCCCTAATCAAACGGGGATGACCAGGGGCTAAAAAGGCTTAACCATCCTAAACTAGCTTTAGAACATTTTCCATATCAAATAATAAAAAACCTGGAGAAGGTTTTAGTATATAACACTAATGGATATCCCGTGACGTTGCTCGCGTGGTTCCCTTTTTGCTTACTTGAATTGTAGATTTTTATTAAAGACGCCGATTATTATTATGAAGATTTTTGTTGAATATCTAAACTAAAAAGGGTAAAATAAAAAACTTTTTGAAAAAAGGGAACCGACTTCAAAACCAAACACAAAAAAAGTGTAAAATAACTTTTCTTTCGGAAGTCGGTGGCCATAGTCAATGAAAAAAAAAACAAAGCCACCGACTTCCGAAAGAAAAGTTATTTTACACTTTTTTTTGTGTTTGGTTTTGAAGTCGGTTCCCTTTTTTTCCTTCCTTCCTAAAACCTTCTCCAGAATGTAATGAACAGTTTTCTGAAAACCGCATCAAAATCGGTTCAGCCAAACGCGAGATAATCGCGGACAAACATACATACATATATACATATAGGTCGAACTGAGAACCTACTTTTTTTTTTGAAGTCGGTTAAAAATAATTGCAGCGATGAACGAAGATACCGGTCAACAAGGACCAATATGTAAATGTAAAGAAGCTCGGCAGAACCCGGTCCTTTTCGCGACACTCTATTGATAAATTTACATGCCCAAGTAGGAGAGTTAACGTGGCAAATATATTCTATATACCTACATGTATACGTAAGCTTTTCTAAATGCTAATGAGGCATAACATTTTCAGAGGTTTATTTCCATTTTCCATGGTAATAAAATTGTTGAGTATTTCTGAGTCTGAAGCGTAGGAGCATCTCATTTTATAAATGATACGAGAGTTTATTGTGTTTTATTCCAGGAAAAAATTGAATAGAAATTTCTAGTACTTATTTATCGAAAATAACTTTTAATGAGGGGATTACCGCGAAATAACTGTGTGGGTTTTCATCCAACAACAAGTTAGAGGCACATAAATATACATTCTTTGAACTGAACTCTATAGAGGTATTAAAGGCTTGTTAGTAAGAGTAATGAGGCCATAGGTGTTAAGTTCCCTCCAAAACATAAATAAAAAGTCAAAACAGTATAATTACAGGAAAAGTTTTATACTGACGAAGCCTTGAAAAAAGGCCTTCAAAAAAGGCAAGCTTGTGAGAACGCTCTTGTCATAACCGAGGCCAGATAAGTCACAAATCATCGAAATATACATTCGACCACCAAATAAAGAAGAACGTTAAACATTACGCACTTTATGAAAAGTAATAATTTTGTAAAGTTCGTAAGAACACGGACTTTTTAATCGACGCAATAACACTCCGACTTAATGTCTGAGTGCCGTCCATTGCTCGGTTACTTACTAATTTAACAAACGTCTTTAATATAGTGGCGCAATGGTTGCGATCCACTTGACATTGCCAAAGGTGAAGGCGTTAAATTCCCGTCACATAATCCCAGTAACGACGAAATTAAATCAAGTAATTGCTGTCTGAAGAAAGACCTAATGCTAAACGTTTTTACGAGTGCCCAAATTGCCTTTGTGTACGTCACAGATCCTGAATTACAGCCCTGTTTTACTGTTCACTTGAAAATAATTATTTTGAAGTTGTCGGCCTTCTAAAGAAAATAAAGCCTTCTAATGACCGCTATACTTAGAGGTTGCAAAATATACGCATTTTATGAACCGCTTAAAAATGCGCAGAAAGTTTTAAGTTCCAATAGTAGAATCATTTTTCGCTTTTAAAAACGTAACCCCATTGTTGGGATAAATAGTTTAAATACTGTATCTCGTGGGTGCGTTCACAAACATTTTTATCTTAACATACACAAAAAGCCGAACCGAAACAACTTATTGTTACTGTAGCCCATACAATTAGTCTTTTGATCCGTGCGGGAATCGAATGGCGCCAATCGTGCCGTCAAAATTATTTAGAATTTCAGATGTTACATATTGTCATGAAAGCAAACATTACTGTGCGGCAAATAAGGAGACGTCCTCTTGGTAGGTAAGTATAAAGGTTTTTTGCCTTCACCGTCAGCTCCATGGAAATTGCTGGTCCAGCGGAGAAACAGCTGGTATGCTTGTGCTAGTAGTAACTCCACTGTGTCCAATCGCACTGGGTGGAGCGGAAAAGACTGTCAGAATCGTACTGACTAAAATTCACAGTGTTCCTTCAATAGCCCTTTACGTTCCAGGATAACAGATACTTGTTTACACATTCCCGAGACCCCTGTAGGAACTCCATATTCTTAACAGCAAAACACAGGAATTGTAATCACCACGCTACGCACTAAATCGCACGCAGACAAATCGACGCCTGCAAAATTGCCGATCTTCTTTGTCTCATTCTCCGTCTCTTACCAAACCCACAGGTGTGAAGGGATGGTAAACTTCGTAACCACGCGTAAGCACATTTTCAAGTTACACCCGTAAATATTAATGCTTGCTGAAGCCCCTGAAAGGCAATGTTTTGCTTGCGTATGTTTTATTTAATCTCCTGAAAAGTGGTTGGGATGCGGTTTTCAGTGGAATTCGTCTTGGTTTTGTGTGGGGGAATTGAACTGTGTGGAAATTGGTTTTCTCTAAAATGTGTTTGTTTGGTGAGATACATTTTGGGTTAATAAATATTTGAATTCTTAAACCAAAACGTGTGAGTTATTTGTGAGAGTTTATCGATGAAATGGCCAGCAGATTCATTTTGTGCTAAAAATAACACTATTCTAAATATACTCTATGCCCTGTACGTGAAACAGTTTAGAACAATATTAATCAAAGACCTTTATTTGACAGTTTTCCTTCTCAATTTAGTCATTCTCACATTTACTTGTAAATAGCGTGACTGCGATTGCACGCAATCGAATGATTCTTTCCACAATCCAAAATCTTTCTTCAGAGTTATATTAAGTCAACAAAACCCACATATTGTCTACAAACAATCGTATTATGTCCCGTACATTAAGTCCGTGACCTCCAAACAAGTAAACTAAACCAAACCCGAGTGTAGTCACATCACGACCTAATTTCTACCATCACATATTCCGTAATGGGGTCACCATTACGGAATATCAATAAAGAGTTTTATGTTAAAAGTCTAGCACATGGTTTGCACGTGTCTATGGCTTGTGTCTTTTATTTTTGATACTGGCAGCATATTTTTTTGAACTTGTTATGTTGGCTAAACTGAGATTTGTTTTAAAAATGTTCCACGTGCAATTCTCAGGTTTGCCAACCTACGAAATGAGTATTGGTAATGATTTATTGTAACTAGTTGTGTCCACGGCTTCCTTTCTCTTTTCTTCTCCTTCAAGTTACTTAAAAAAGAAGTACACCATACCCATTATTAAAGAAGATACCTACACATTATTAATCTATCGAGATACTAATTAATGAAAAGGTGTACATAACATAATTAATTATACATAATAGACGTGATGCAAAAGCACACCATTTTACAAAGGCAAAATATAGGTAAATAAAGCTTTTATGGAAAAGGAGAGCGCAGAAACCATTTTTTTAAATGAATCTTGGTGGAACTTGAACGGCTACAAAGTGTCCTAGTATTTATAAATCTGTTGGTAAATCTCTAGTTTTGATTGCTTGATAGATAACAGCCATTCCAATCTTTTGACATACGTTTTTCAGTTGTTTTGCTTTCAGGAATGTGAAGAGGTTATTTACATTCCGAAACGTGTGATTCTCACTCGTTTTTGTTGACTTTAATGCTTGTTTGTTATGACTACATGGTATTAGAATAATATTTAATCTTATTAATTTTGTTTTACATTATTTCAAAGAGCTGGATCTTGCAAATTGTGTTAATATATTTATTGAATATTTTTAACATATTTTTGATTACCCTATAAACGGAAAGTGTAAAAAGCATCGGATTTACAGGCATAGAGAGACACCTGGAGTTTAACCTGGGCTTACCTATCCTATCATCAATATAAGGATCGTAATAAGGTCATTTTGTATTTATTTAGCGATTAACTTGCGATTGACTGCTATTTCGCCTGAAGGCCTGATGGATTCGCTCTTGACTTGAAGACCTCAAGGTTTTAGATATCAGGAAATACAGACTCCTTAGCTGTGCGCATAATAAAAGGATTGGCAAAAACATTCATACGTAAGGGTCAGATGCCAACCATGTAAATTTTGTAGTCCAATGAATGAATGGAATCAAATCAGGCAATTCCATCGCACACTTCGAAATGTAACCGTAGTTTCTGCCAATCCCTTAAGGTGAATGCTCCAGGGTAGCCCGCGAAATTCAAAATTTCTTGGGTTTTTTGCAATTTGCAGGCCAGTGCTAGGTTGTATGTTGATTAAAATATTGATCGCGACTGTAAGACTTATGTAGTTACAGAATTATTATCATCAAAATCACCAATACAACCCTCCAAGTTCATAAAGCTTCAGGAACAAAAAAATAACATAAAAAGTCATTCCTGAAGCTTAATGGACTTAGAGCGTTGTATTGATGATTTTGTTGATTATAATTCTGTAACTACATACGTCTTACAGCCGCGATCAATATTTTAATCAACATACAACGTAGCAATGGCCTGCAAATTGCAAAAAACCCAAGAAATTTTGAATTTCGCGGGCTACCCTGGAGCATTCACCTTAAGAGCGCATATTCTGAAAGTTGGCAACGTCGCAAATAGTTGTCAAATATTAACAAGTTTTAATTACTTTGGCAACGTTACTGTATGGAAATAAGAAATATGGCTCTGTAGTGCACTAACACAATGGTTAGGGAATGCAATAACGAATATCGTAACACCGAATATATCGTTTTAGACGTAAAAAAAGCGTTTGGGAACTTTCCAAATGCCTTTTATACACCTGAAACTGTTACAACGTCAAATTCAGTGTTTTAATTGCATTTCTTCATCAATTTTCTAGTGCACTACAGAGCCTTATTTCTTATTTCCATACAGGAACATTGCCAAATTAATTAAAACTTAAACTTACTTAAATTAACTAAACTGCAAATATTTGACAGCTATTTGCGACGTTGCCAACTTTCTGGTTATGCGCCCTTAAAGAAAAAGGCATGTAGGTATTTAGATAATTATGTAGTATGGAGTGAACATTAGATAGATATAGCCATATAAATAAAAAATGCGATGAATAAACAATGCTTTACCCGAAGACTATTGCGCAGTCTGATCAAAGTAATTTAAAGGTGAACAGTTTGTTTAGCCAGGATTAACTCACGCAGACACTGTAAGACGAATAACAATCAATTAAGCATACCTCGTCGTCTAGCGCTATTTACAGTCTGTCTACAAAGTTTTCAGCAACTAATGAGACGAACACAGTTCACAAATATAGGTAAATGCAGCAGGTTGAACTTGTGTGTAGATTTTTATTCTATCTATCATTATCTTGCCGGGGTCGCGGGTCGTGGCCCCGGAAAGTAAAGGGCTAATGAAGGACACCGTGGATTTTAGTCAGTACAAGTCTGACAGTCCCTTTCGTCCTGCCCTGGGTGGGAGGACACATTTAATGACATTATCACGTAAAAAAAAAACTGTCATTACCTATTAGCCATTTATCTTTTTTAACGGTTTCTAATCTATCTAAATAGAGTTAAATGCCAGTGTTTTTCATGAAGACATTGCGTATCTGACCTCCAAAAATTTGTTACACCAATGACCCTTGGTTGGTAAGACTGGCTGTCAAAATAAACTGAGAAGGGTTAACCGAAGCAACCGTTAAAGTTCTGCAAGTGACAGATGAAACCATCGTCTACAACCATGTATATGACCTTAACAAGATACGATGGAATTTCAGTGCCTATACAATGGTTACCCATCTACTGACTGACCTCGGCAACCGCTTTTCTAATCTATCATTGAACCCAAACATCGCTCGCCTATTCCCGTTTCCGAATTTGGTGCGCGCGAGTGCGCGGGTGCGCGCCGACATGCGCGTACGACTATTAATACCACGTGCTCGGGCGCGTCGAACCCCTCCCCTCTTTCCCCCCTCGTCTATCCCGCACTTTATAAATATAGACCGAGGGAATCCATTGCGAATTGTACGTACACCACGCTGTTGGACAATTATCGATGCTCCGAATACTCCCAAACGAGTGAGTCAGACAGTAAAATTGTAAATAGAAGGCGAATCCGACCTCTCGTATGTAAACGTATGTTGTATTTATGGCTCAAAAGAATCGTGTATAAAAATGTGATGTTTAACAGTTGGCTGACAAGTGGGAGGTTATTGCTACTGCAGATTACGATGCGGGAAATCGTGGAAATTGGCCTTTTACGTCAACGAGCTGTCGAAAACCGAAACTTGGACGAATACTGTTGGATTTTTCAGCACGATTTCTTGATATTCTGAAGACTTTTTATTCACGGCTGAAATTTTGAAAACTCGAAATATCAATAAGCCCAATATTTTTGTACAGCAGATCCATTATCAGTATCAAAACAAGATAAGAATGAAAAAGTTGTGCAAAACAACTCATTCATTCAATTAAAATAAGTTGATTTTATTAACGCCACAACCGGTTTTCCCAATTCAGAAGTCAATTTTCCGGATGTTTTTTAAATTCACTCGATTTAAAAAAATATTCGCTCAAATTTTCGGATAATAAAGTTCTGTTTTATCGAAAAATCTGTGTTTTCCAGCACTATTGATAGTTTTTATATGATTGAACATTTAATACTACAGATTTTTATAAAAGCGACCAAATTGTCTATGAAACATGCTTCTATGAATACAACTCTTTTTTTATTTGTTCGTGGCTTTTATAACTGCACAATATTATGACATTCCATGCCTTCGAAACCCATAAATCGATTCCATGAAATCTATTTGATCTACATTCAATTTACGAACAAACATCGTAAATTCTATAGACATTTTATGCTTTGGAGACTTCCTTGTAGTTATTGACGCAGATAAAACTACTTCTCGTTATGATCTTAAATATATTTTTGGAAATATAAACTAGCACTCTAGCGCAGTTTTATATTAGGTAATTATGCTCTTTTTGGTAAATCGAATCTGAACAGAATCATAGCCAAACGTCAAATTGATCGACATTAACTGGCCAGTAATAGTGTCAATTTGACAATGATTCGAATTTCAAATTAAACCGGAATCAAATCCCGAGCCGAAGGATGATATCTATAGGCAGCCAGCAATGTTTAATTCTCTTGTTCTAAATTAGAATTAGTAATATGAGTATTAACTAAAGATTTACGGCCTTACGAAATTGAATACATACATGTTTGACCGCATTTCTCCTTGTTTCATAATTTCAGATAACAATGTGAAGTTTATGACTAAGAGCTCTCCTCTAAACCATTGTTTATGCTGCGTTACCTCAATTTGATACTGAATTATAAAGATAGTGTGAGGTAGTGTACGATCATTTTATATAACAAAACGTAGGACTTTCAATTTCTTCGAAATAATAAGCACATTATTTATATCTATGCCATTATTTGGCGAACCTTTTACTTACAATGTTGAAATGGGTTTCCAAAGCAACCTGATTCAGATGAATAGCAGTATATCCAACCCATAGTTTTATAACTTCTTTATCTATATTCTCTGATGTGATATTTCTGATCAAAAAAGTCAGGCCGCAGATCATAAAAATCTATTACCAATAAATTCTTCTCACATTTTTAAAGCCCCATTTCTAGAAGCTCTAGTTTTTTCTCGGCAATTGGCTATAAAGTTAGAATTACAACTTACGCAAGTCTCTCCCAAACTGAGTTAACTTTCCTATAAAATTAAATTTAAACCCCGTCTACTGGTTGTTTATAACAGGGTCGTAATCAAAAAATTAACTCAGTAAAATGGTTATTCTAAAGTTAAAAATTTCCCTATAGCTTTAAATGTAATATGGGCTTTTTTTTGTTTGTCATTTATGTCTCACTGCTGGGCAAAGGCCTCCCTCTTATCCTTCCAAGTGCTCTTTTCTAGTCCTACTTCGGACCAGCCATCGAGGTACGCATCCAGATCTTCTTACCACCTCTTTTTGGGCCGGCCTCGGCGGGCGTCTTCCATTTCCAGGCACCATTGAGTGCATATAAAAAAAAAACATGGGTATAGGTATTGAAATGAGGTCTAATATTCTAAAACGCTGTTCAATTGAGAAGCTGAGTGTCTATGATCTCCATCTGTCAACTGTCACATGAAAATAACGTTTAGCAATAAAATACTTTGTTGAAATTAATGTTTAATAGTTTATTTATCGTTTTTTATCCTTTTACAATTATTTTCATATGATTATTGTTTATTTGAAAGCCCACCCAGGGCAGAGCGGGAGGAACTGTCAGACTTGTACTGACTAAAATCCACGGTGTCCTTCAATAGCCCTTTACGTTTCGGAGCCACGGTTACCTGACAAGACAGTCCCGCGACCCCGGTAGGCTTTGGTCCTTTAATAAGGTGTGCATGACGTCACAATATGGCGTCAGCAATTCTCCTTCTTGGTTGAACTGCATAGTATATCATGTATTCAATGTCCTTAAAATTTCTGGTCTCGGAATCCTGAATTTTACATCGTGTCCTGTCTATCCTTAAGGCTCGAACAGACACACGCGATTAATCGTGCTGCGACAACGAGCCAAGCTAATTTCCACTCTAAATGTACTGCGAATGGACCGCAACAAGTCGCCCCGTGCGATTAATCGCGTGTGTCTGCAGGAGGCTTTAATACTTACCAAGCAATTCTTTATAAAAAGGTTGGTATCAAAAATTCGAGGAACCGAACCGAGTTATTTTCAGCCAGTCTTTGTAGAAATAAAATAAGGACTATAATTATATAAAACCCTTTTCCTCAGTGCTGATGTGTAAATTTTTCTGCGTAAATAATATTCTGTTTATTTTTACGACTACTTCACAAAAAGTGAACAGATTTCTTTGGGCTAATTTATTTTATGTTAATAAGAATTGGTGCTATTTTGGTATTTAATTTCGTCTTCTTAAAAATCGTGGGTGGAATTGGTCAAGGCGCCTCTGTGTCATACATACATTCAAGAAGTGCGTTTTTCAGTACGGCTGAATCTTTTCAGGTACAAGGTTGAAAGGGGACTTCTTCATAACTTGCTAAAAGAATTACTTGGTCCAACGCAGATAATGAGGACTATATTCTACCCAGAAAGACTAAAATAAAAAAATGACCATCGTATTTAAGTGTTCCGCATTTCTTCAACGACTTATTCCGCTCTACAAGCTTTTCGATGAAATATGTCAATAAAATAATTATGATAATTTTACATTTCCACAGTATCGCTAATAGGTAGTCACTTTTTCCAGACCCTTAGTACCTACATACGTATTCACATAATTATTACCGTCATTTTGATACAATAAAATATCCACCCTTTGTGTTCCTTATTAAATTAATAATCGCCCCTCGCGTGGATGAATCTGTCGCATTGTGAACTAGTTTGTGCCTGCGGCTTCATCCATATGGAAACAGGAGTATAATGGAATAAATTATGCACTAAACACGTCACGATAAACCTGCACAGTACTCACATATGCACAGTTTTGTAAAACAGGGACACACGAATGCATCGGTTAAAACATGGAGCGTGGAAAGTGAAAACCTACCTTAAATGAGATAGGCCGTTTTATATGTACAATAATAATAATATGTAGACGTATATAACCTCTAATTATATAACTGTCAAGCAGATTTATTTTAAAATGAGAAAGTTATGGAATAGGGCTTTCCTTCAAATACGATAAAAAGTATGTTAGCCCTATATACCTAAGATATTAGAAATTATTTTTAGATAGATGTACTAAGAATAATTATTAAGTTACTGGAGTATCATTTAGCGAATAAGAAATAATGAAGCTTCTCTGGAATATAGATACCTGCTTTATTATTTAATTAACAAATGTTAATGCCGTGAAAACTCTATCAACTTAAACAAGCACTTGTATTTTATTAATTAAATATTAAAAAATTACTGTGAGAGAAAGATTCAATGAATTCCAAGAAACATAAGATTTTATTCCACTCAATGAAACTAAACTATTATTGAAACTTGTAACCCAGTAATAAAACTATCTCGACTAGTCGTAAATAACTAACGAGGAAATCATAACAAATTGGAATAACTTCCGCGCGGACACCGCAGATCCGCGCAGCGAAGGTATTCCCAACGTTACCAGCTCGCAGATCCGCGTGGTGGACCTACCCGCCTTGTCTGACACGATTTCTTGTTATTTTAATTTTTTTTTTCTCTTTATTTATTTTTGTGAAGTTATTACTTATTTTTTTGTTAGCGACTGTGTACGAGTAAGTTCTAGTCTTATTATAATTATACCTTAACTTTACTGTACACAGAAGCTGTTGAAAAACCTTAATAAATAAATAAATATCACAATAACATTGTGAGTTCATCAGTGTCTTCATCAATCATCAATAAATGGAAATCAATGATAGATACACAAATTCATTAACATATTATGCCTTTTATAAATGAGCCCATTTATATTGTCAAACGTCAAATCAATCGGATGTATAATTGAATTGTAGTTTAGGCGGGAAACAGGTGTTGTTGATTTATGTTCTATGAGACGACTGTTAAGATTGCTTCCCACGGGTTAACTATTGTTTTGCTAGCGAATGCATCTTCAACATCAACATTATCGTCTACAGAGCATTACAAGCGATTTGATTATCAAAGTGATCAGGGCTACAACATCTTAAAACCAGGCTTATTCCGGCAAGTGAAAGTGACAGAGCTATACAAGTCTAGCGGCATCTCGTTCACTCCCAGGAATAAGCCTGGTTTTAAGACGTTGTAATACCCACCCTGATAACAATAGATGTACGTTTAGTTTTAGTAGCTCGTCCGTGACAGCGCTAGGTAAAAACTTCCCCTATTCTTTTCCAGTGGGGAAGGCCGGTTAAAGCTAATTGTAGATGGCGCCACCATAGGTAAGTCCTAATCCGACCAATGAGGTAGTACTATTTTGAAGTACCTATAAGATTTGAGCCAAATGACGATGCTTGAAACAAGCTATGCTAGCGCCATTAGTTCCCCAGTTGCCATCCACATTCTCCCTGTGTTTGGTTTTCTCGGGCCAATCAGTCAGGAATGACTCCAAAACGTCACACCAGTTTTATTGAACCTGCCTCGTTGACAATGACCGTCTTCCCGTCTTCATGTATCCACTGTGTGGTAAGCAGATAGGTATACACTGCCACATCTAGGAAATTTGGATGTATAATTAGGTTACAAATAAGTATAAATAAATTATTGTTAAATACCACAGTCGCATAATTTGTGTGTGTGTTGCTTGTTGTATCTGTTCCAAAATATCGAGAGCTGAAAACAAATGAAGTCATAGTAAATGTCTCATTTTATGACATTTAAATTTTGTCTGTCTTTAACGACACTCAGAAAAACATCCGCATTGTTTAACATATTTTAATAGTTACGTGAGAATTCACAGTAGGTAAATTTAGCTGAGTCGTGTGAATTGGTCTTTATTAATTTTGGCACTGTTAAACGTAGGCGTCTCAGTCATTTGGTTTATTATTAAGACAGTATAGCATGTTAGCGTTCATTATTATATTGCAAAACAATATCGGAGGCTGTCGAGTTACCTTTTGTGGTTACCAGGAGCTTAGAAGATTAATGAGTTCGTTACACGGAATTATGTTCTGTGGTTATAATATGTTGTGGTCAGTTTTACGATTTCAGTGGTGTAAAGATGACGCTCTTGAGTTTTTGAATAGTCAAGACGTTTGAAGTCTACTTTTGGGATAACCAGAATTTGAGTATAGTAGACACACATCTACCAACCCGTACTGGCCCGCGTGGTGGATTATGGCCCACTCCCTCTCACAGAGAGGAGGCCTGTGTCCGAACAGTGGGAACATTGATGATGATGATGATGATGATGAAGACACACATTTATTTGTACATAAACACAATTTTATTAAACTTAAGAGAGCAATCATAATATAACAGTGGTGTCCCAGTGGGAACGACCCCGACTTAGTCCCTTAGTACACTAGGCGACGCAAGTCTCTCCGATACCTTACGACTTTGGTGTTCAAGCAAATAGTTGCTTGTCTGTGTACGAAGCTCTGGATTTATATTGCGATAGCGCAATACAAATCCAGAGCTTCGTACACAGACACGCGTCAATGGATACCAAAGTCGTAAGATGGTCGTAAGCTATCGGAGACTTGCTTCGCCTATTGTAGGAAGGGGCTTACAAGTTCTAGATCGCTGTCCGAACCGAGCCAAACGCATTATTTTTTTTAAAGTGAGGATACCGTCTTAGAACCAAAAATTGGGCCCGCGTGGTAGATTGTAGCCTATTCCTTCTCACGGAGAGAAGGCATGTGTCCTAGCATTGGGAACCATATAGGTTGATTGTGCTATACTAAATACTGAACAGGGCCTTCTTATCTGATACATTTTGAAATAAAGAGAATTTCGCTATTGAAAAAATAAGCCAACAGACAAAGAAGTACAGCATACAATAGAGATCCCAGACATAGTACTTACGTAAAAAGATTTATAAGTAGTTTTCAGGTGGTCCCTACAGCTGGATATAAGAGGATTTGTCGGGCTTCAACTGACCCAAATAATCTCAATGAAACAGCAATACTCCCAGTGTTTTTGTTACGTTGGTAAGGAAAATGATATGGATATTCGCTTCGAAGTAATTGAGTTGGGAAGGTCAGATCGCAATTTTATTGCTCGCTCCAGAAACCGCGAACATTTATTTAAAGTACTTTTGAGTTAGATGTCTAGACTCTAGACGATTCTTGGAATCTTCTGGATAGGCTGCCCCCAAGCATCGCCACGAAACTTAACGCGATAAGTACGTCGATCTTTTATGGTGTTTGTAGAAACGGCCTTCTTCTTTATAAGATAACGATGTATTTTGACATTCAATAGAGCTCTTGAAGACTTTTTCTCTAGCCAAAGCCAACACTGTCGCACTGTCGGGCAAAGCCCTCCCCAAGTTTTTATAAGAGTTCTCCCTGAGTTCTTCAAAAGAACCAGCCCTCTCTGTTTGAGATAGTACATTTTTAGGGTTCCGTACGTCCGAATACAAAAACGGAACCCTTATAGGATCACTCGTGTGTCCGTCTGTCTGTCGCTTACAGTCAATTATCTCCGAATCTACTAGACCGATTGGGTTGAAATTTGGTACACATATCAATTCCTGTGACCCAAGCACAGAGGTGTAACGTGAATAGATGAAATCTGTATGTGGGAGGTAATTTTTGGGGGGGAAGGGGAAAATGAAAAAACAAGTTTTGAAAACTGCATCGTGTGACATATCAAATGAAATGTCTTGTTGAGACAATCTTAAATGTATTTTTTTTGTAATTTTAATATAAATAGTTTCCAAGTTATTCAAGAAAATAGACGAAATTTGACCATTCCCCCTCCCCTCTTATCTCCAAAACTACTGAACCAAAAATTTTGAAAAAAATACAGTAATTAGATTTCTACTTATAGATTATAGGAAAACCTATAAGAAGTCCATATCTGTATATGGGAGGTAATTTTTGGGGGGGAATAGGAAAATTAAAAAAATAAATTTAAAATCTGCATCGTGTGATATATAAAATGAAAGGTCTTGTTGAGACAATCTTAAATATATTTTTATTGTAATTTTAAAATAAATAGTTTCCAAGTTATTGAAGAAAATAGACGAAATTTGACCATTCCCCCCCCCTTATCTCCGAAACTACTGAACCTAAAATTTTGAAAAAAATACAGAAATTGGTTTTCTACTTACAGATTATAGGATAACCTATAAGAAGTCCATATCTGTATATGGGAGGTAATTTTTGGGGGGGGGAAGGGGAAAATTAAAAAAAAATATTTGAAAACTGCATCGTGTGACATATCAAATGAAAGGTATTGTTGAGACAAACTTAAAAGTATTTTTGTTGTAATTTTAAAATAAATGGTTTCCAAGTTATTCAAAAAAAATATACGAAGCTTGACCATTCCCCCCCCCCTTATCTCCGAAACTACTGAACCTAAAATTTTGAAAAAAATACAGGAATTAGTTTTCTACTTATAGATTATAGGATAACCTATAAGAAGTCCATATCTGTATATGGGAGGTAATTTTTGGGGGGGGAAGGGGAAAATTTAAAAAAAAATATTTGATAAGTGCATCGTGTGACATATCAAATGAAAGGTATTGTTGAGACAAACTTAAAAGTATTTTTTTTGTAATTTTAAAATAAATGGTTTCCAAGTTATTCAAAAAAAATAGACGAAGCTTGACCATTCCCCCCCCCCCTTATCTCCGAAACTACTGAACCTAAAATTTTGAAAAAAATACAGGAATTAGTTTTCTACTTATAGATTATAGGATAACTTATAAGAAGTCCATATCTGTATATGGGAGGGGGGGGAAGGGGAAAATTAAAAAAAAAATTTGAAAACTGCATCGTGTGACATATCAAATGAAAGGTCTTGTTGAGACAATCTTAAATATATTTTTTTTGTAATTTTAAAATAAATAGTTTCCAAGTTATTCAAGAAAATAGACGAAATTTGACCATTCCCCCCTTATCTCCGAAACTACTGAAACTATTTTTTTTTTAAATACAGAAATTAGTTTTCTACTTATAGATTATAGGAAAACCTATAAGAAGTCCATGATATTAAAATAACATGGTAAATCACTCAATATTGTGCGTACCAATTTGGGTCAGATTAAAAAAAAACGTGATAGGTAATATCGTACGGAACCCTCTTCACGCGAGTCCAACTCGCACTTGGCCGGTTTTATATTATGAACTAAAATATTTTGATTTTTTTCAGTTTTATGACATGGTCAATCACCCTATCACTCATCAACAGGTGCTTTTAATTAACCTAATCAACCAGTTCATCGACTTTACAAAATTAACAACATAAAAAAACCTGATAGGTGTGAAATTTGGCATAGTAAGATGGCGCCTTTGCCAGAAACTTCGTCGTCAAAAATTTTAACAATAGCCAGACAAAGGTCGCACATTATAATGCCAGTTAGGAAGAATGAGACAGAATAAATAAAATATTCGCAAAAAATATTCGTAAGGTCGGCCGCATAATGGATCTCATTATTAAGATCCGTCTTTACAAGAAACGGGCCAAGTGCGAAGTTATTGAAGAAGTGAAGTTTTTTTTTATTATTTCTTTACTACCGGAATAAGTTTTCTGTTTATGTTGCTAAGCGAGTACTGTTGCCTTTGTATTTCTTGTTATTGATACGTTTTTATGCATTCTTTCATTCCGGCTATCATTTTTAGATTTTTGATAGACGATACAGGTAATATTATCCAAAAGACCGACAGTCAGTCTTGCCACTTACCTAATTTATTATTTAATTATTTTTCGCTCCATGTAAAATACTGCTATTCTGTCAGCTACATCCGGTAAGACTGGAAGCCGATTCAAACATGGTAGGGAAAGGGGTGGGCAGATCCAAAATGTTAAAAACATAAATTTTAATGAAACCGTCAAATGTTAAGTTAGACAAAGAAAATTCAGTCATTATTCACAGTGAAATCACTTCGTAACCATTAGTTTTCATTGTTTGTTTAAGAAATCCTAACTTTTTGTTTTGAGAACATAATCACTAAAGCGACCACAGAAAGGAAAATTATGTAGAAATTACAGAAAATGTCGACGGCGAAAATTACTTTTGTAAAACATGTATTATTTCAACAAGAATTTCTCCTGGCAAATGTTGGCAAAAGGGAACAGTCATTTTGTGTTATTTACATACTTTATAGGGCTATTCTCTAGGATTTCGCGCGAACACATTCGTCAGTGTCGTTTGCAAAAGTTTGCAGAATGAGCGTAGGTCACCGGGAATTCATTTGGACGTTAATTACGATGTTGGACGAGCAAAAACCGACCGTAAACTTATTTTTTGTGTTCGGAAGCAGTATGTGGGTGACAAAGGCGACTCAATCACCGGCGTCAGGCCTTTTGTGCCTTTACATTTTTCACATTTTTTGCTTTACGGCCTTTTTTGTTAGCGTAGTCTCAGGCACGATTGCTGGCTCGTCCTAGATTTGATTCCCATACTGGGCAATCTTTTCAAAGGTTTCTACTTCCTCAGTTTTGAATTTCTCAGTAGCAGTTAAAGGAGTCTGGGCTTGTGCCCGGTTGATTGATTAGCCTCGCTCCCTATTATGGGACCAGTAGACCAGGTACACTTCTGCTATGATAATTATGTTGCTTAAACACCAGTTTTATTCTATTGTGTAAACCACTAGTTAACGAGTATATTTTGAATTTCTATCATAACAGTGTTAATATTGGCCGCTGCTGGCCTCGGTTGCAAATAGACGAACCCAACATTACTCGTAGTAATTTTATTGTTTAAAGCCAGAACGATGTTCACTTGTTTACTCACAGTGCAGCAGCCATTCCATCCAATAATATATTTTATTCAAATCATAAGATTTTCTTTTTAACTGCAGTGATGTGAGATCTTTCTATTAATTTAAAATGGACAACTTTTTTCAGTCTTTCTGACGAAGACGGATAGTTAATTAAACGTTCTATCTCACCAGCATCACCCATTTAACTCTACAGCAATTACGATAAAAGAGGTTTTAGTTGAAATCACAAGAGAGACGCGACAATCACGTCTTTACTAACTAATTTACTCCAAAAAGTTTATTACCAGGGAGGGAAGAAACGCCTGGGTGTAACCACTGCGAAGATCGCCCGGGGGACACGGTGGAGCATACGGTGCAGGACTGCCCCGCTTGGGCAGAGCACCGCCGTGTCCTCACGGCAGCGATAGGCGGAGACCTCTCGCGCCCGGCACTGGTCGAGGCCATGCTGCGGGGCGAGACGGAGTGGGAAGCGGTCGCCTCCTTCTGCGAAGCAGTTATGCTCGCGAAGGAGGAGGCGGGCCGCGAGAGAGAGAGGACAGCGTCCTCCCTCCGCCCCAGCCGCAGTGGTAGACGCCCACGGCGTCGGACGTCGCGGGGCGATCTCCGGCCACCGTAGGCGCGGGCATGCGGGCGGCGAGTAATGGGCAACTCGCCACCCGACCATGGACCATGCTGGGGTCGACGGCGCGTTATGTTCCACGCGCGCCTCAAAGAGTGTCAGCATGATGACGGGGCCCCCCTCTAGAGGGCCAAAGCCTGCCGGGGTCGCGGGACTTATCTCATTACCGTGACCCCGGAACACAAAGGGCTACTGAAGGACACCTTGGATTTTTTTGATTTTACCACGCTAAAAAAAAAAAAAAACCTCCTTAATAAATATAAACTTCTATAAATTCCTCTTAAATATAAAAGCCACAAAGATGAAAGAAAGTTATTAAGAAGTAAGACAAAGTATCTTTTATAAAGTCCTTTTTGCCTCATATGCTTGGTAATAGCAAGCATTTGCAAATATTACAACCGAGTCGCGAGTTAATGAAAATATTATTCTACACATACAATATAACATACATGGTATACCTATGTTTAAAGTATGAAAGATTTGATATGAAGTAAACGTTTTCTTCATGAACTCTGTATTCGTAAAATAAAATTCAAGAGAATATTTTTGAACAAGTGTTTGAAATGAAAAGTAATATCATAGCAATATGTTAGTGTTTTGAACAGTCAAAAAAAATCTTTATTTTGTTTACTGTACGTTGTAGATACACAAAGATACCACAGACAACCATTTAATAGGACCACTTACTAGACAAATCTAAAATCCACTACGTTTTCGTTTACGAAAACTTGATGAAATCATAACATTGATATTTTATTCATCCACCTATATTGAATGAAATAACCACAAAGTCTGTAGCAAATCTCGCTAAAGCTAAACCAGTTGATTCGTATAAATCAATTTATTTTCGTAGCATTACAAATAGAAAAGCCCTCACTGTCGCTCATCCGCCGGGATATAGCCCAAACGAAACGACGGTAGACATCCATCAGTGTATTTCTATTTCATCGCTCGCTCAACAAGCGAACTGCGAAATATCAACAATCCACTACGCAATAAATCAAAAGAATTGCGACTCACTCACCTTGCGAACAATATATTCTATTTCTATTACGTTTGCGCGTAGTGGCAGTTTTGGAGATAACGTATGTTAGAGAATCATAAATGTGAAAAATGTGGGAGATACGTTTTTTGGTTATACACCTACTACATGAGCGTTTTGGGACGGCTTTTATCCAAATTCAGTTCGAAATTGAAGACACAATGTTAACCAATAAATTAAATAAACTTTCTGGGCCTGACTGTTTTAGGTAAAAAAAGAAATTCTTCTTTACCAAGACAATCCCACACAAGTTTTTCAACTGCTGTATTCTGTGCGGCGAAACTAGCAATATCTTATTTATAAAACATAACATGACGTCTTTAATTCCTGAAGGGTTAAATTAGTTATTTAAAAAATATTAACTCATGATACTTAAATCCTTCTCTTCCACAGAACTATGCCGCCTCAGCACCTCCAAAGCCACAATCAGCGCCGCCTCATACAACGCTACAACGTAGTGTACGCGGCGCAGCCAGTAGTGGAGCACCTGCGAGAGTCATCCCTCGTTTCCACTTCCCCAAAGGCAGACCACCGCCTGGTCATCAGCAGGACCATGCACTTCATAAAGTACAATCTGCGTTTGCCACTTTCCCCAACAGTCAGGTGAGTTGATTGTTTTATTATGTCATCTAGATAAACAAGCGCTTTAAATGTTAGATATACTGATATAAGATGGTTTAAAATATTTCTTTAAATTATGGAGTCTTTCGTTATTGCTGGCAACATGACAAGATGCTAACACGATTTAGTCAGGGTCTTGACCTTCATATGCAAAAGTAAATAACAGATCTAGTGCTAAACAGGTACCTGGTGGTAACCGTTCACTAAAGCAAGCCTTTAAAGACTACTTTTTGGCTTGTATCTTTGCAACCTAATCCCAAAACAAATATTGAATTAAAGCTGGTCTTGGATAGCAAATGACGTGACAACACGAGCTATATTTTAAGTTTGTGTTTTGAATTACAGTCCAAATGTTCTCACTATTTTGAATTACGTCCCTCAATTTGGAATTGAACGACATAAAAGCACGAATACGGTGAAAAGTGATTACAAAATCACATCAAGTAAATCAATTTTGTTAATAAAGCCAAGTTAAGCTCCTAACTGCTCAACTCTTGGTCCAACTTTTCTATTGAACGTTCAACGATTAATTTATTTGCGACAGACGTACGGATTCACGTCAATATTTAATTATGCCCTTTCAACCTAAAAGAACTTCGTAAGTCCCTAAAAATATCTGAGAAACCAATTTGGTTGTATCATAACAAGACGTTGAAGATACTATAATATCATTAAACTATTTTTTAAGCTTGAGGAAGCCTCGAAGTTGCTACCTAAAACTTCGAAAGACGAGAACTTTCGAAGTAAACATTTCATTTCATATGTAGAAATCTTATTCAATTTCTTCGTACATTTTGACCTATATGTTGTCTGAATTGGCTCATTAGTCTTGACGTAGCGACTAAGCCTGCTTTTTACTTTACTTCGAACTGGAGTGAGTATTTAATTTTTCTTGTGCTTTTCTTTTTAAAGTAGGTATTTAACCCTTAATTTTGTTCTAGATAAGTTTTACAATAAAGCGTATTTAGACCTTCCTCTCTTGCAGCACTATGGAAGTATAGCTGAAATTACTTGTATTAGGTCCAAAATCAAAGTAGTTTTCGTTATTCCCGAAACTAAAACTTTTAACATAAACGAAAATGTGCAAAATTGGGAGTATTGTAGAAATTTCTTTATTCAAAGCAATACATGTACATAAGTTACGTGAACGGACTGTTGTGAGAAACGTATCGGCCATGTTCGCAAGATTTATCACTTTGTTTGTGGAAGAAAATCGTTTGCTGTACTTACAGAACAAGTGTAGATGTTTGCCGAAATGTAAAAAGAGTAAGAGTATGAAGACTAGACTTCTTGCTTTATGCTGTCTGCTGATCCGGATGTAAGAGTAGGTACATCTCATGTGAGTCCACCCAGACCAGCCGATGAATCAATTTTTCCATTTTCATCGTTACCATTAGGTGACGGCTACATGGAAATGGAATACAAACAAAAGATCTGTACACAAATGTTTCTGCATCAGCTTTGTAAATGTTCATGACGATAATGAGACCGACAATTACTCTCTATTAGTGTCCATTCGTAATCGATGGCGTCAAACGTCTATGTAAGAGAGCAATCCATTTATATCATTGGCACGGCTGTGACATTTGTAACCACTTAAATTTAGACGCCATGTCAATCAATTCCGATTTCGAAACAAGCTGACCTTTTGATCGGTTCAGAATTAAAGATGGCTGAGTTTTATCGCATCATTATTCGAAATTAAGCCGTTAAGGGTAATGTCGGATTAAATATACAAATGCTATCTGCACACTCGATGGAGCGAGAGTATCGATGAAACCTCAGCGGGCTCGTAAAAAAACAATTTTCCCACCCCAAACGAATCGATAAATCCAATCTAGTACAAATTCCATTTAAGCCTCGGATTTGCATTTGCTGAATTTACGATGTTAAACGCTAAATCTGACACAAAATACTTTACACATCGAAATAATAAATATGCGTGAACACAAATGGGGGCCTGAAAAGGCCTCTTAAGCAGAATCATAATAATATGAATTGCGACAAAACTCGTTCATTGACAATTAATTCATCGAACATCTTACGACCATCTTTCTACCAAAGTGGCCTTTTTAGTCTCTCTGTTTGCTTTGTCAAATGTTTTATTTTGTTGAGTCTTTTGTTTTACGTTTTGCTATCTTAGCGTGATATTTCATTTTAAACCCTAACCTAGACAGTGCAGTGTTTTGTTATTTTAGTGCATTCAAATATAATAAAGTTTACGTCATCTTTTATCTGTTTTGCACCATGTGTCATAAATGTTGCAATACTGCGAGAGTTTGTATACAATTTAATTTATCGATAAAAAATAACCAGCATAACATAAACGCTAACTAAACGACCGCAAAAAACTGCCTTCACATCGCTCAGAAACAACGGTCAAGGGACATATCGTTCAATAACACGGGTTTGTGACAAATATATGCTACATTTGTCATCCGTGGCCGGCGAATCCTTCGGATTTCAATAAATTTGCCGAAAAAAATACCAATCAGACTTGGTCGACGTCCAAATTCGGTAATTTTACCGCCGAGGACAGCACTAGCGGATAGTTTATGTAATTGGACGAAGAAGGCCGGAACCTGGTTAGCCACATTATTGGACGGCCCTACCTCAAACCGATTCCGTCCATAGATATCTGATATATCGCCAGATTGGATACATAAGAGATGTTTTCCGACATAAGGGCTAATTTTGTTTGGATACCAATGTTGAAGAAGGACGGGATGTGTTTCCGTAATTCGGTCAATCACGAAGAAACAATTTAGAATGTTTACGATAAGATCATAATTCAATGAGAAAATAATAGAATATCTTGCTCATGCGCATTATGAATGCAAAAGTAACATGTTTATAACATAATAACGCAGATTCTTGATCTAGAAGATAAAATACTTTCAACACAGGAAATCTTAGAACCAGGTGCAACTACTTGCATATTTACAATTCAATTTGCACAGTTTGAAAGCACTGCAAATAAAATATCAAACAGACAAAGGTACGTAAGCTAAGCTAAGGAAGAACTATCTAAAAACAGCTTCAATACTGCGAAATGCAAACACGACGAGAAATGCTTATCTGGTGAAGCTAAGTTTCCTTACAAGGGTATCGGCACGACTGACTGCCGCAAAAGGCATGCCAATAGTCAAATGTTTAGATAACCTAATAAGTGGAGGTCTAGAGAAAGATCGGCGATGGTCGTCGCGGGTCGGCTTGTTGAAAGAGAAAGATATAACAGGAAAAGTCGACGATCAAATGTAATTGGATGAAAGTACTTTATATGAGTTTGTTTTTGTACTTGATTATTTCACTATTCAAGTCTATCCTTATATAGAACGTTTGTAAAGGTTAATACTGATGACTGCTGGCATGTCTTGAGAGGACAGTGGAACGCAACGTTATATTGACGGAAAAGTGTGAGATTTCATCATCTTCATCATATCAGCCGTAAGACGTCCACTGCCGAACATAGGCCACCTCTATAGACTTCCAATGGGACCGGTCGGAAGCGGCTAGCATCCAGCGTGATCCTGTGGTCTTCATAAGGTCGTCTGCCCTCCTTGTAGGTCTACTTCTTAGGCTGCGCTTGCCAGTGCGTGGTATCCATTCGAGAACCTTACGACGTGGTGGGATTTAGTCTAATTAAAATATAATCAATTCGACAGCCATGACGGAACAATAAAGTTCCAAGATTGTCCTATTCTCAGTTGAAATAAGGGGATTTGATAATTCTGAAACAACTTAGTAAAAATTCATGATGATAATGAGACCGGTTCATAATGAGACCTCTCTCTTACTGGTTTGTCTGATGGGAGGATACTTCTTTTTCAAAGGATATTGAGGAATTTTACAGTCTGTTCTAAATTAACAATATAGACCTAGGAGGTTTTTTGATTGGCTTCCTTGGCTTCAAATCATCTATTCACTCTTCCCACCACAATAATTTCGAAGGGAGAGCGTACCCTGTTGGCTATTCGTTGCGGTTGACTTTACCGTTCGTAAAATGAAACAAATATTTACTCAAATATACAAAACTGCAACAAAAAAGAACAGGATCCATTCATTTATTGTATACATTATGATATAATTAAAGTATGACGTGACCACTACATAAAAAACTGACAGCTATGAGAAACTACAGCGAATAATAAAAAATGAAAGCGTGTCTTATATTTACGACATTTAACAGTGATAATATATTGACGCAAATGATCTCAGTCTGTCTGACTTTTCAGACTGAGTTATTGGAACATACCTAGATTCTACAAATAACTTTCAAATAAAACTCTGAAAAATCACTGTGGCCTAACCAAGTAAAATACAGAATATTCGAAATAAATTCGAAACTGATTGCCCCATCAGTTTCCATGAAACGGATTCTAGAAATAAGGGTAAGAAAAAATCAATTCATCTACGAATTCAATTTAGCTTATCTCCTGCCATTGTTATTTCTAAGAAAATACTTTCTCCTAAGATAGTTTATGCAATATGTGCGAGTAAAACCAGCAATCCCAAAGAACAGCGTTCACAGCTTTACAAGTGTAAAGATCAGTTCACAATGATACGCTACGATACTGGAAATGTGTAACTTTTCGTGCAGTAAATGAAGGAAGATTTTGAGACGCTCTATTGAAATGAGCGCGCAGCGTCGCGTCTCGGTGATAATTGACCCAAAGACGCTAGGAATCCAACATTAGATCGTTTTCCAATTTTTTTCAAAGAGGATTCAATCGAATAAAGTAGCGAAAATATATAATATCAACTGACCCAGTAAGACTACGAAATCTTCAAGATTTGACAAAACAAAGTTCATTATTACTTTAGTTGTTAACGTCAAAGTTGAAATTAAATTAAAATGGCGTAAGCGTTGACGTGTGACCAAAACAGCTGGACCTGGGCCAAATAAAGCTGGCGTTAATTACTAATTAGAGACGCGGTGACAGCCTGACACTGATATTACTACAATTATTATAATGTTCCCTACATTATCTTCATTTAGAAAAGGGAACAGCTGGCTAAAGTTCTATGAGTGTGGTAAGGTATTAACTGGCGAAAAGATTGTCAAATTCAAGATGTGCGTTCTGAAACCTGGCAACTTCGCAAATTTATGTCAAATATCTCACTTCTTTTTTTAATTAATAAATATCTAATAAATAATGAATGGATAAAGTAAGGAATGGATAAAGTAATGATAAAGAATGGATAAAGTAAGGAATGAGTTTATAAGGGGAAGTTTGAAAGTGGCGCCTGTTACAGAAAAAATGAAAGGGAATCGTCTATCTTGGTATGGACATGTGATGAGGAGGGATGACACCCATGTGGCTAAGAAAGTGATGAGTATGAATGTTGATGGATGGAGGGGACGAGGAAGGCCAAAGAAAAGATGGATGGATTGTCTAAGGAATGATATGAAAGAAAAAGGAGTAAATGATACTGTGACGTCTGATAAGAATGGAAGAAGAAAACGTGTTGCGCCGACCCCAAATAGAATGGGATAAGGGCAGGAAGAAGAAGAAGAAATATCTAATAAATAATTAAACACAATCATTTTGGAATATCAATCAGTGCCGTAGTAATAAAAGATTAGCATCATTTGCTGGAATAAAGTACAAAAAGCTGTGAATACAATCACACCTTTTGCAAAGTGTTCTGATTAAAGCACCAAATAAAGGCCATATTCAGTAATTGACATTTAGGGCAGGCTGTCATCAAAGTTCGAATTTATAGACAATCAGAGCATCGCTGAGTCCCTGTGAATGAAGATTGGATTTTGAAGTTATGGTCCATTCAGACGTCACTAGAATTGAATAGTGCTGACCGACATCTAGAGTCACACATCCGATCGTCTAGTAGAGACGAGAGAAGTCTATCAAAATTTTAAATGTGTCTATAGTAATACATAGTACCTATAGCCACTACGACAAGCATATTGTTAGGACCTCAAAGCAAATCAAACCATTCAAATTCCAATCTACCGTTTCACAGGAAAACTGGAAAAATAGGGTCCATTCTGCTTCACCCAGGGCGGGAAGACTTTTAATGATATTAGCACGCAAAAAAAAAGCACTACCATTAGAAATTGCTTTTCAGAATAATCAAATTATCTAGCGCGTTGTTATCTCCAGATATTTTGTAAAGCAAATACATTCATATTATTATGACAATTCCATAATGTAAAGAACGGCAACTGAAGGACCCAGAAAATGTGTATTTCTTTTCTCAAATCAATACTACAAGTATGCTGCTAAATCGTGAGTTAGCAGGTGCACTTAGTGTATTCTAATATGAATTCCTATTTCATTCTTAGATTATACATTCCGTTGTAATATGAAAAGACTGTTTACGTCTAATAACATGCATAGGATGTGGAATGAGGTCGCTCTAGTGTTCATGAATGGACGCCTGTTATTGCAACAAGCATTATTTCATTGATTCAACGAGAGGTTGCATACGACTTCAAGTGCTAACACTAGTACGGAAACTAAAATTAAGATTAATTCTATTGCTGTTTCAAAGACAATGAGAATTGAGTTATACTTTTATAGTCTCTTCCTTTTATGCCAATCTATATTTTAAGTCACCGTTGTAGTTCATGAATGGACGCCTGTTATTGCAACAATCATTATTTCATTGATTCAACGATGGGTTGCACACGGTTTCAACAATACGGATCTCTTCAACTTTATAATATTATTAGTATAGATTTTTGTTATTTTTATTTTTGACTCATATGGAAAAGCATAAATGCATAATACTTAAGAAAGCTTTCAGCAAACTAAACTAAAAAGAAATCGCCAAGTACTTATCAATTTAAGGATTGTTCTACTTCGTTCAAACGAAGGGAAATCAGAATAGAGATCAACAAAATCCTAAGCCCCATTATCACGTTAAGCCAACAGCTCGTTCACAGCGTCATTAATATCTCACAATTCCTCGAATTCCCGTCACACAAAACAGCCATACATCAGTGGCTGATGGACCATTACCCGTATAAAGCCCCTCCCAACATTTTCGCTCGGTCTCTGTCAGCCGTGCACTGAACAACGGATTCGGTCACTCAGTTGCATCGACGTACAGTCGAGAAACAAAATGCTTGGGCTCGCACGCTTGCCAGCTGCTATGTGATGCTAACCAATAATATAAAATACGAAAGTGAGTTTGATTGTTTATAACACTTTCACGCTTAAACTACTGAAAGTTGGTTCTTGGTGACGAGATTTAAATGTGACCTGGATATGACTTTTTTTGCATAACACTAATGGAGCAGTAATTTTACCGACATGAAACTTCGAATTATGTCGGTGGATTTACTTCAAACTTTGCAGAAACATTAGAATTGGTTGTCAAAATCTACACAGACATGATCATAGATACCAAACTGTTATTGACAGTTTGGTGGTTTTGTTCTAAACGAATTACTTTAACTAGTGTTCCTCTTCCTAATAAATACCACATTAATACACGTGCAAGAAATTTTCACCCCATGGGTGATCAAGTGTAACTGTCCATGATTGTACGTCGAAAGTACGTCGGGGTATCGTCCGAACGATGCTAGTGCACTTGGCAACTGGCCAGATCTGACCTTATGTTATTCTTGCAGCCGCTGTATCTAGTTATCCTCAAAATGAGACAGTACAGAACTTGAAATTAGTTTTTTCGTGTTGAAATTATTTTTTCGTGAATAACGAATTTGATTTAGTTAGAATTACTTTTTGAACTTAGTTAATGGAATTATTTGTTCTTCAAATAACATCATTAAAGACAGGGTCGTTGCCACTCCATGTTAACGTAAGCAAATGAAAATCCAATGCCATGTTTAAAAAAAAGAAAACACCCAAAAAGTTTCGTTTTCGCGCCGAAACCATCGATTAAACGTCAACCTATGGCATAGACAAACCATTTATTTTTTTCCCGTATTCTATTCTACGTTCGAAAAGGCCGTTAATAATAATTCAAACAAGTTAAAAAGAGAACATGCACTTTTTTTTTTTTTTTGCGTGGTAAAATCTTCAAATGAGTCCTCCCACCCCGGGCAGGGCGGTGGCTTTTTGTTCTCTACGGTGTTTTTCGCAGTTCATAAAAACGTTTGGCGCATATTCTGGCTGGAATAATCTACGATTTGCTCTCCAATTTTAGTTTCCTTCCAATATTAATAAGTTATTCATAATAGATGCTTTACAAGTTAACACCATCTTGAGAATTTAGTTACTTTATCCAAAGAAAATAGTGTAAACTATCGTAGTTCATGTTGATTTTTAGTTCACCACGGACACAGCCACGGATTAAATCGTAGTTCTTTTCTGTTATACTTGGTTACTACTTATAAAAAAACATGGCTAGGGATCTGTATTCATTATTTACGAGATAGCAATATCAACTATTGGTTTGGAGCCAAAACTCGGCATAGCACTCCATAACTCAAATCATAATCCAGATCCTACGGAACCCGGTTTATCCGGTACGATCACATAAACTATGTCCCCATGTGTTTTAGACAACAAAGTGAGGTTCTTGTTCGAAAATACGGTGAAAACCTCAAAAATATTCAAAAGATGTTTAAATGGAAAATACTCGTTTCTCAAACAATACTAAGGTCTTGTACCTATTATTAAATATATTCTGTGGTGCTGGGTACATCCATGCTAAGACTTTTAAATGCGAAAACTGAAACTCTTTATTTTTGTCCGACACCTGTGAGCGAATTTCACTCATTCTTTTTGCATTGCATTCTCCTTGGATAATTTCCAACCTGGTGAAGTCCAGGCAATAGAACTAGTCTACCATAATTTCTTCTGCCATAATTATTTTTATAATGCAAACAAAATCTTTTAATATTCGCGGAACTACTCCAAGTTCCCGTATTGAAAAACACTACCTGTACTAATACTTAATTAAACAGTAATAAAAAAAAAACATAAACATTTATCTTTCATTCACTACTTACTATGATCTATGATATAATCAGTTCACAGCAATCCACTTTCACTAGATCACCTTAAATGATTAAGATTATTTTGTATAAGAAAAGAAACCACTTATTTTTTAATTGAGATGCTATCTAGCGTTAGTTAAATGAAAAATCGCTTTATGAAAACTAATTATTACTAAAGAAATAAAGATCGAGATTTGCCGTGACAGCTATTCTTTACATAAATATTCTTTTCTTAGGATACATACATAATACAGGGTTAACTTAAATAAGCTGCTAACATTATGTCTGTCTATAAATAACCAATACAAATACGTATGTGTGATATACATTATATATTATGTATGATTGGATTTGTATCAAAGCAAAAAGCGTAAGACAATTGGGTGAAAGTTCGGAACGGATTTTACAAAACAAAGAATATAAACAAATCACGTAGAGGAAACGGAATAAAGAGAAAAAACGTGTAGAAGAATTAGATGTAAGAGGGGCAAAGATTGTTAGAATACATTTAGTTTCTCTGTTATCCCTACACAGGTGCGTCGGACGTCGCGGGGCGATCTCCGGCCACCGTAGGCGCGGGCATGCGGGCGGCGAGTAATGGGCAACTCGCCACCCGACCATGGACCATGCCCGGGTCGACGGCGCGTTGTGTTCCACGCGCGCCTCAAAGAGTGTCAGCACGATGACGGGCCCTCTAGAGAGCCAAAGCCGGGGTCGCGGGACTTATCTCATTACCGTGACCCCGGAACATAAAGGGCTATTGAAGGACACCGTGGATTTTAGTCAGTACGAGTCTGACAGTCCCTCTCGCCCTGCCCTGTGTGGGAGGACTCATTTGATGATGTTACCACGCTAAAAAAAAAAAACCCTGAACAGGTGGCCTGCCATGACGTCTTAAAGCGAGAGTAGTTCCAGTGAGGGAACGAGATGGCGCTAGATGACTTGTACAGCTCCGTCTCTTTCCCACAGTGAAACTACTTTCGCTATAAGACGTCATGATAGGCCACCTGTACTTATGAATAAGATGAGTTTTTAGATATCAAAGGCCGCAGTTTCTTTACTCATCTTTCCCAGAACTACACCACCAGCGATTGTATCCTCTAAAAAAATAATCATAAATCCCAAAATAAATATGTATTAACGTAAATCAATAAATAGTACCTAACTGGTCAGCCATCCCTGAATGATTTGTGTAGGTAGCATAATATCTTGTATGAATATGTAAGACCCCTTGTGAGGCTATAAATAAAATTGATTTGCATACCCATATCAACCCTAGAGTGAGCTTGGCTCATCTTAAGGCTACCCTCAAGGGTGGCTGCGTTAAATGGTCACTACAGTGTCCAAGTTGAGGTAGTTTGCAAATTCCGCAACTAGGTATTACGAACTAGCTTGTTATTAAGAGCTTCATGTAAAGTAAGAAAAAAATAAGTGCAAGCTATCCAGCAAATAAACCAATCCTACCATAGTCTTACTGTCTTCAGTGAAAGTAAAAAAAAATATTGTTTTGGTCGATCTGACTGACTTTTTTCTGGGCACATCATGTTTCACGATGCGCCTGGGCATATCACGATGTGGTTAATTCAAAGATCGTCCCACGACATAATACCTATACTAAAACTATTAGGTCCTATTAAGAATAAGACCCAGCTTTTATATACAATACCCTTGGCCTCAATCAAGCCTAGAAGCAAAGATGAGACCTAAGATAGAACAAACTCAGAAAGAACTGGAACTCCTGCACACTGGCAGAACACAGTAAAAACTGTTTGGCGCCGGATTGCTCAGCCGTCACCAGGTAACCTGTGTTACCGTTGCCTGGGGTGGGACGCCACCGCTAGGATGTGGATCTCACCCACCCCAAAAACTATAAATCTAATCAAAACTCATAATCACCTCATCACACAATTAAGTTCACCACTCTCGCTCGTAAAAAACATTAGGTAGGTACGTACTCGTAGATATCGGTACACCGACCTTAGCTTACCACCATCTTTATTACAAACAGAGTAAGTAGTTCTACTCATTTACACATTATGTTCTAAGTAAACCGCTAACCGCGCAGTAAGTTACCACAGACCGCTGTTATACTCAGTATAGCTACCTACTAAGTGATTACATAACTAAGTTTTTGTAAGACTCAGTTATGTGATAATGAAGAAGAAATGTGGGGACAATTGCTGACCATTTTTAAGATTTAATTATTTCTAGTGTTACAGGACCGTCTGAAAAGGTCCGTGGCCGTGGTCCAGGAACGCAAATAACAACTGAAAGAACAGGGTGGATTTTAAAGCAGTAAGGGGGGTCTGACAGTCTCTACCGCTCCACCCAAAGTGCAGAAGAAATCATTTGAAAATGTGACATATGTTTGCCACCAAATAATATAGGACTTTTTAGTACCTTTTTTTATCTTTTTGGAGACTGAACTTTTACTGGCAACACTTAAGGTGTGAAAGAAACTTTTAGCTATGATATTCCTACGACTTCCTATTCTATCAAATAAATCCTTTTTCTACAATTTTCATGATACTGATGTCTGGTCTCCTTAGAATGTCGATAAAAAAACAAATTACCTATGCAAACTCGCCTGGCGCTGTCATAGCATCCTCAATGAGGTGACAGAGCATCCGGCGGTACAAGACGGAAAATGGACTATTGTGATAAGAAAATAGTCCATCGTACTGAAGATCTAAGCAATCCATTTTTTTTTTTTATTTAGGGTGGTAACATCATCAAATGAGACTCTTACTGACTAAAATCCACCCGTGTTCCGTCGGATGCCCTTTACGTTCCGGGGCCACGGTATCCTGGATTAAGAAAAATCCGCGACCCCGGCAGGCATTTGGCCCAATAAGGGGCCCCGTCGGTGACGCGTGAAACACGACGCTTCACCGACCCGGGCTTGGTCCTTGGTCGGACGGCGAGCATACCCATTACTCACCGTCCGCAAGCCCGCTCCGCCGCTGTGCCCTCTGCTGTTCAGAGGGACACGCGTTGGAGCGTCCACCCGACAGGCTATTTGCATACGGGCAAAGAAACCCCTTAGGCACACAGTGCCTAAGGAGAGTTTTTGCCCGCATCCCAGGGTGCACCGGCCCGAAAAACTGGTCTTCCCCCCGGACGTAACCGAGAGGGAACTCCAGTCCACGGGCGCACGTGGAGGTTTCCTGTCTTAGCACCCCATCTAAGCAATCCATGATGAATAAATACTAATTATTTATAATTTGATTACCAGGCTTGTTTTACTTATGAATGACTCGCTACTTAGCAATTAGTTATTTAAATGTATTCTCAAATGCAAAAAACACATTCACACCTTTGCAAGGCCAACAAGGACATTGTGCGTATCTCTCTACTTATCTATGGTCGCAAGTCCATCCCACATGCATGCAATGCTCAATGGTAGATAGATTAATCAGGGATGGTTAACCTTTGGGTTCTGTGAAAATTTGTGCTCAAGAAAATTTTGGCGCCATCGATCACCCTTATTTTTAATATTACGTCGGACCTATATTATTCATTTTCCAAAAATGCAGATTTATGATGCATTCAATACTGTCGATTTCGATATCCTGCTTGCCTTGCTTCGCTCACTTAACATATCTCCAACAGCGATTGACTGGTTTCGTAGTTACCTGTATGGCCGCCGGCAACGTATATGCATAGGAGAGTCGTGCTCCTCCTGGTGTTATACCTCTGCCGGTGTACCTCAGGGTGGCGTTTTATCTCCCTTACTCTTCGCAATATTTATAAATTCTATTTCCAAGAAACTTCTTTCTTCCTACCACCTTTATGCAGATGATTTGCAAATTTATAAGCAAGCTGTCCATTCGGATTTGTCTGACGCTATTAATATAATTAACAGGGATCTGGCTTCGATTTGCGAGTGGAGTGAAGCACATGGATTGCTGGTTAACCCATCGAAGACTCAGGTCATTGTTGTTGGCAGCTCAAGGATGATCCCCAAGGTAATTTGGTCTCAGTTACCGCAGGTACAATTCAACGGCACCGCTATTCCTCTAAGTCAGAAGGTAAAAAATCTTGGAGTTTGGATTGACCAAAATCTATCCTGGGGTCCCCAGATACAGGAAGTGAGTCGGAAAATTTTTGCATCTGCCAAGAGCTTGAGGAGATTGCGGAACTTTCTTCCGACTGCCACTAAAGCTGCGCTTGCACAATCCCTTTTACTTCCCATCCTTGACTACGCTGATGTCAGTTATCTTGATCTTACTGAGGCACAACTTGATAAACTTGAGCGACTTCAAAATTTCTGCATAAGATTTATATTTGGCCTGCGCAAATATGATCACATTTCTGAATTTCGTGTGAAACTCAAGTGGCTTCCTATACGTCTTCGCCGGAATTCTCATATCTTGTTTCAACTCTACAGTATTCTGTTCAATCCTAAAACCCCCTCTTATCTTAAAGAACGTTTCAAGTTCCTTCATGACACACATAATAGATATCTTAGGTCCTCGGAAAACTTGAGACTGGAGATGCCAATGCACTCTACGAGCTTTTACGACAAATCTTTTACAGTTGAAGCAGTGCGACTATGGAATACCCTGCCCATGTCAGTAAGGAGCGCACAAAACATGTCAATTTTTAAAAATCTGCTCAAGAAGCACTACCTCTCTCCCTAACCATGTGACTATTATGCTTCTTTTCTTTGTTTTCGTGATTATTACATATGTATATGTATATATATATATATGTTTGTATGTGTATGTATGTATTTATATATATATATTTTTTATCTTGTTTAATTGGTTAAAATTGTACACCACAGTACTACCAACAGTATGTCTCTCTTTCTTCCTAATCCATCCAAAGGTTGTCTTGAAAAGATCGCTTTTAGTGATAAGACCGCCCATTGTGTCACCCTATGTTTAAGTTAAAATTTGTAATGTAATTACCTGTTGCATGGTGTGCATAATAAAGAGTATTCTATCTATCTATCTATCTATCTATCTCTCTATTGTTATTGTTGTTATAATTATTCAATTCTGATTTTGTGTTGTAACTACACACATCAAAAGTGTCTAGGGATCAAGCATTTTTATGCGGATTTCTTGAGATTGAGATGTGGCTTTGTAATAAATTTATGATTTTATAAATTTATATGGATCCTTTTGGGTGCATTTCATAATTTGAATCAGGAACTGTGAATCAAATTCGAGTAAAAGATGAAAATCAGCTGTCAATATTTTCCCTATAAAAACATACAACGCATTGGAGACATTATTAGTGCTACTGTTTCCCTACTACTGATTAAAACCAACGTTATTATGGAGCGGAGACGTCATTTAAGCAGGGAAGAAATGCTCAGAGCCGTGGGAATGATAGAAGCTGGTTCCCGGCAACGTACTGTGGCTTTAGCTCTGAATACAAGTCAGAGTGTTATCAGTCGACTTTGGACACGTTACCGAAGCACTGGTACCGTGGCTGAGCGCCATGGAGGACGGTATCGCTGCACCACACGGAGACAAGACCGATACATTCAAATCTTAACTCGAAGAGCTCCAACAATAACCGCCATGATGTTAGCCGTGAGGCTTCATCACTCTTCAGGGAACTTAATTAGCGACCAAACAGTCAGAAACCGCTTGCATGAAGTGAACCTTCATTCCCGAAGACCGCTACGGGTACCACCTATAGCAATGCACAATCGTAGGATTCGATATCAATGGGCTCTTTAACACAGAAATTGGGCAGAAGAACAATGGCGTTTCGTGTGCTTTTCTGATGAGTCTCGTTTCGGTATGAGACCGGATACAAGACGTATACGACACTGGAGAACCCCTGGACGCCAACAGCGATTAAAATCCTGCCAGGAAGTCCATCCTTATAGTGGTGGAACCATCATGGTATGGGCGGGTATTTGGATCGGCGGAAGAACTGAGTTGATTTGGATCAGAGGCAACCTCAACGCTCAAATTTATGCTGAGACGATTGTATCAGACGTCATCGTTCCTCTACAAGTGCAAATCGGTCCCTTATTTCAGTTAATGCATGATAATGCACGACCGCACACCGCAAGAGTTGTAAGACAGACTCTCGCCGCAGCTAACATCAATGTCCTGCCCTGGCCTGCTCAGTCGCCAGACTTGAATCCGATTGAGCATGCATGGGATATGCTACAGAGAAGAGCTCTGCCGAATATGGAGGGTATCCAGTCGCAAGAAGACCTTTTTTTGTTGTTGCAACGAACATGGGCGGCCATTCCACAGCGTGATTTGGATGAACTCATTTTGAGTATGCCAAACCGATGTTCTTGTGTTGTTAGTGTTCGCGGTAGAAACACGGATTATTAATTGTTTAAGTTACCCAATAAAATTTTAAAGAAAACTGTTATTTCAGTCTTTTTTTCGAACTTTTGTGTTAGTGGTTCAAATGTCAAAAATCCCTTTATTAGGAAAATGGCAAATTTCTTTATTAATGCAAAGGTGACTTGGTTTATCGTTACTGTGACAAACGAAAACACTTTATTTGATGAATCCTTAAAGAAAATTTTAATTAATATCAATCAGGAGAAAAGTTATTGCAAAAATATATGTTGATCCCTAGACACTTTTGATGTGTGTATTTAATATTTATTTATGTCAGTGTCCGTAAAGCCTCCTGCAGACACACGCGATTAATCGCGCTGGGACAGCGAGCCAAGCTAATTTCCACTCTAAATGTACTGCGAATGGACCGCGACATGTCGCCCCGCGCGATTAATCGCGTGTGTCTGCAGGAGGCTTAACTCTACGTAAAAGCGATCGCGTTATTTTGTTTTAGAATTAATTTTGCCTTAGTTTTCGCAGAGTTTTTAGGGCCTTTTTATTTACCAAAATGGTTCGCCATCCCTGCTAATGACCATAGACCATCCTATTATAGTCCTAAAAGGCGGTTGACGGACGAATGTATTAAAATTCTGCAACTGTCTGGAGTCCTCGTTGAGCAGTGTAGCGAAGAAGCGCAGCTGCCGTCTGGGGAAAGCGGAGAAAACAAAGATGTTATCCTCAGTTTTCTGCAATAGTATTCCAGTCAGGCCTATAACCTAATAGTAAATATTTTTTTAGTAATCTAATAACCATCTGTAAACTAGACGTGGTAGATCTGTTATCAGTGCCACGCCACAAAAAATGTTTTCCTTGGACATGTTCACTTGTTTTACGTAGGAATCGAACGAAGGGGATAAATTTTTGACTTCAATTCTTAGTGGCCCTAGGAATCGGAATATTCTATAATCTAAGGCTCTTCGGAGACTCTCATGTAACGATGTTGTTTGTATAAAATTTTCTTTCTTGCATTTTCCTAATGAGTCACATCTCTCCCTGACTGCCTGTTTATATCATTCTCAAAAATGCAAGATACGAGTAACTACTCGTAAAATAGCGTTTATAATACCTAATCTACATTTAAATTATGTACCTATCACTGAACCCTATCTACGCTCCCTATTGAATAAAAGTGTTCTGAAAAGTTGGCAACACTTCGCGAAATGCCGACTGTGGTCGATGATCAACGAGCGACGACGATCATTTAGATTTTACGATTATTGTCCCCGCTGTTACCGTGCCTTCTACAGTTCCACGCCTGTAAACAAGTTTATTCTTCATGTTTTGTGAAAATAACTCAATTTATTTAAGTTTTCCTTTTAGAATAACACGTTCTTGCCGTTTTGTTTTAGTCAGTAAGTAACTAATATCATACGAGGTCTGATAATATGAGCTTTTATAACAATTCACGGAAATGAAAAAAAAGCACAATACATATTAAAATATTGACCTTTATGCATATGGGTTAGCTTATAGTGTAGATACTTTATAATTTTCCACAAGTTTCCAGTTTATTTTAACTTCGTAGGTATTTACTTAGATGACACAAAAAACTTGCATGATTAAATTACATTCCAAGCCTTGTTCAAGTTAACAAAAAATCTGTCGCAAAAATGTCAAGCTATCATTAATTACACACACATACAAAAAGCCTAAAAACCAGTGCACAAAAATCTAAAGTAAGTACAAAAAAAAAAACAGTGTTTCATACCACAAATCAAAATCTTTAACTTTGAACCATTTGTCAGAGTGTCTGCGCTGTCAGAGGACGTGGGACTCTTCTCACGGATATTACAACACGCAACATAATGCAAATTACGTCCTCACATACCTATTGTTCCGTATTTACGACGACGACGGGAAGTAATTACAAGCAATTGTGGTTTTTATTCAAGTATTTATTGCGATTTCTATACAAATTCACGTGTTTTGTGCTGAAGCGCGACGAGATTTGGCACAAAACATTCATTACCTAATAATTAATATGGGGTATCATTTTGATTGCGCCGTGTTTTTTTAGCGCCAAATTTTTTGCCTGTGTTGTCTATGCTTATAAAGTTTTTATAAGGTCTGGCAACAACACATCGTCAACTTTTTCGGTTATGAACGTTGGACAAAAAACTTTAACTAAGCTAAAATGCTAAAAACCAATAATTAGTGATTTTTCTAATAAATTGCGGCACTCGACTTCATGATCATCATCAGCCTATAAATATTCCCACTGCTGGGACACAGACCTCCTCTCTGTGAGAGGGAGTGGGCCATAATCTACCACGCGGGCCCAGTGCGGATTGGTGGATGTGGCACTCGACTATGAACTGAAAAAAAAGGCGTTTATCCAACCTCGTTATGAGTCAAAAAGACCCATTCTTTCCGAATGTTTTTATTATTGATGTGTTCCAACTTTAAATTACGAATCATAAATCAATGCGTTCAAAATTACACATTGAATGAATGAAATCAGTCTGCAATTCGTTTCTAGAGCGCATTCCTAAGAATTATGTCATTGTGACCCGATTGGGTATCGGAAGCGCCATCACGGGCGAGTCCATCAAAGGGTCGGTTGTTCGACAAGCCGAGCCCACTTCGCGGGCTGACGGCCGTTTCGCGACCTCTTTCCCTATTCAACACATTTGGGTCAATCGGAGCACGGTGCAGCTAAAGTATAATGCGATATAAATACAACTTGGGGCCTTTTGTGACGCGACGTAAAGTATGAATGGACGTATTGTAGTAGTACTGAAGAACTTGTAGCGAGCAAGATTAACAATTCGTGGAGCCACGATGTTTCTACAAAGAATTTTTAATAAGGTTTCGAATTTTGCTTCATTGTTTGACCACAAAAAATCGGACAATCTATCTACACTCGAGAGCAATGAATCCGGGTCACTTAAAGAATCCTAAAAATCTCGGAAACTAAAAATGCTAGGTTAATGCAATAAATTGTATTTAATAGACAATGTAATACTCCTTAAATGAAGGTATTAAAACTTCTTAGTTATTGTAAAGTTATATCATAAAAAAAACAAATTTGAAAAAGGGCCACTTTCGAAGATGGAACAACGAAATTACAGCATTTGGTTTTGCTTTTGTTTGTAATCTGTCATTTATGTCGGTACATAAACCATGTTGATAGTGCTCTATATTCATTATTCAAGCTGAAATTATGTCGCTTACGCCTGAAGAATGCACCAGAATACTTACAATGCTGGAAACCGGCCGGAGTCAGCGCGATACAGCCAGGACTGTCGGTGTGTCGCTGTCAACAGTACAAAGAGTTCTCCGACGTTACGAAGAAACTGGTTCTAACCTACGCAGACCAGGAACGGGCAGAACCAGGTGTACCACAGCACGAGAAGACCGATACTTGGTGAACACCATGCTTCGAAATCGCTTTCTCACAGGAACTGAACTCACCAATCAGTTTCGACGCCTCGGAGGAAGTAACCCAAGTGCATGGACAGTAAGACGTCGGCTTGCTGAATCTAACTTAAAACCCCTTAGACCTGCAAACGGCCCTAAACTGGAGCGTGGGCATCGTATTTCAAGACTAAGATATGCCCAGAGCCACGTAAATTGGAGTATTGAAGATTGGTCAAAAGTTATGTTCTCCGACGAATCAAAATTTATGCTCTACAAGCACGATGGAAGACACAGAGTGTATCGAAGACCAGGGGAAAGATTCAAGCAAGCATGCATCGAAGAAAAAGTAGCCTACGGTGGTGGGTCTGTACTTGTGTGGGCCGGAATTTCTTCTGAAAGTCGCACAGAGCTGGTGATCATAGAAAACGGCTCTTTAACTAGCGTAAGATATGTGGAAGAAATCCTCAATGATCACGTTGGTCCATTTATGGTCAATTTAGGTGAGGATGCTATATTTATGCATGACAATGCCCGACCTCATACAGGTAGGATTGTGAATGACTACCTTCAAGAGATGAACATTACTCGTACGGAGTGGCCAGCGCGCAGCCCGGATATCAACCCGATCGAGCATGCTTTGGACGAGCGAGGCAGATGCCTAAAACAACGAAACCCTCCCCCAATCACGCTTCGTGAGCTCAAAATTGCTCTCACAGAGGAATGGGAGAATATTCCCCAAAATCGTATAAGGAACTTGGTGTACAGCATGCCAAACCGCGTAAACGCAGTAATGGAAGCACGAGGAGGCAATACGAAGTATTAAAATTCAAGAAAATCGTAATAAAGTTCAAAAATTTCATGTTTCCTATTTTTGTTTTAAGGAGAGATCAGCAGTTTTTTTTCTTTATGTAATTTTGTGTCAATAAAATGTATGGTGACTCATATTTTTTTTACTTTCATTTAAGGAGTATTACATTGTCTATTAAATACAATTTATTGCATTAACCTATCATTTTTAGTTTCCGAGATTTTGCCGAGTTTGTATTTAGCCGAGTAAACAGTAATAAATAGAATAGCATTGAAGGAGTGTTAAAAATATGATTCAGTTAAGTATAGTTTCATTCAATGAATTGGTTAAACAGAAAAATACAGGCGATAGTAATGTAATTCTGGCGATGCCATAAAAAATGATTGATAAAGGTCAAACCTATAATCTACACCCACCCTAGGCTCTTCCCAATAAATAAATGCATATTACGAGGGCGTGCTCATAAAATTCAAATCGGTCAAGTGCAGATAGAATAGATAAAAGATATTATCTAAAATATCAGATTTCCTCAAAAAAAAATACAAAGTCAGATCGTAAAGAAATAATCCTACATAATAGATATGAAATAAGACCATTTTATTGAGAAACCATTTAGGATGCATTCAAGTTACGACCACATTGACATTTAAAATAATGGTTCACCATAGTGAATGGGCAGACCCACACTACAAACTTTTTACAAAATTAGACGAAACAATATTTTTATTGCTTTAACGGGCCAACTATTCAACCAAACCAATTCTAATGAATTCAAGAGCCGTCGTCAATATCCATGGGGTTTCATGCAACTGACAATAAAATTCATCTCTATTTATTATACTGGTGCCACACTAACAGGGTATGCCATTAATTATCGCGAAAATTAACGAATTTTCCCGATATTTTAACTACCGCGTTACTGTTTATGTTGGGGAGATAAAATCGGTCAACAAATCCCCTGCAATACTCAAAAGATAGAAGAAGAAAAAGAACCCTTATTCACACTGGGTCCGTCAACGACGATTCGTCAAAAAAGACGATACGTAATGACGAATGAACGTTCACATTGCATACGGTATCGAGTTTTTTTTAACGATTCATCAAAATTTCCAATAGATGTTCACACTGAATTCGTGATTCAGACTTCAGTCTTGGACGAACTATCCGACACGATGGATGTGAATATGACTATAAATAATACCGATCCGTCACAACACTCACAACGATTCGTGATTTAAAACTGAAGGTTTTTGAAAACAGACGAAACATCATTTAAGACGTATCCGTAATTCTTCACGATTCCGTAATAGTGTGAACACTGGCAATTAAAATGTAAAGCCGCCCATACACATCAAAATAATGATTCGTGAAAAAAGACGATTCGTCAAAAAACACGAATCGAAAGGAAACAAAATCGTAACAATATCTTGAGCAACTAAAAAGCACTCATCGCGCCTGTAATCTATTTAAATTCTGGGTCATTTCCTGCTTGTAGGTAAGTGGCTATCATGGCCTCTAGAAAACGGCACTCGTTGGAACACATGCAGAGCCCTAGGCCAGTTGATTGGATAATAGAATTGTTTGATGATTATCCAATTCAGTAAATCAATTAATCTGAAAGCGACCACAAATCAGCTACGTATTAACGCTGTTTGTATACCTATGTTTAAATGTTTGTAAATTTATACGAACGATACAGGAATTATAGTGTGGGGCAACTGAACATGATGACCAATTTTTTTTAGGGTTATATTGTAATTTATATATTTTTTTTAATCGTTCGTTTTAATCTATGGGCATGTAACCACTAAGCACCCTTACATATTTACAGTTGTTATTTACAACTTCATTTAACTTTTAAGAGAGCAAAATTTGAGCAAGGCTTGATAAATTTGAATTTCCTCAAGTTCGAATCAAAAAGAAGCAATCATCTCATTTCTTAAACAACTCAAATATGAAAATCTCAATTTGACAAAGTAGAGAACTCAATATCAAACAATAAAGGCCTATCCACACACAACAGTGCCGGCACGTGCCGACACGTGCCGATCCGTACCGAATCGATCAGTGTCAGTGAAATATGATGTTGTCGCATACATTTTGTACGACACTATCCATACTCATCAGTGACAGTGACGGTCCGTGCTGTTCAGTGATCACTGAACAGCATACATAGGACATTAGACTTTAAGTCAAGTCAAATAAATATCATATTTCACTGACACTGATCGATACGTTACTGAACGGCACGTGTCGGCACTGTTGTGTGCGGATCGGCCTTAATGCACGTTATAAAACGTACACTTCACAGAAGAGTCTTGAAAAATAGCATTTAAAAAATAATGCAGTAAAACTTACTTTACAGTGTCATAACATAACAGTAAAGCCACTTCATAACGTAGACTTCGTAAACTTTAGGACCCTTTGTCATGATGGTCTTTATAACAAGGGATTATGAGTTAATACGACATTGTTAAGCTGGCTTGACGTAAGTTATCTGATGTCTCCTATTAACTATGAGCCAGGTTGACGGCTGAGACACAAAACCACGATCAAGCATAAGATATTATCAATCCTGTAATATGGTTATTAAAACAGGAAGTCGTAAGATTGGGTCCGCGGTCCGTAATCTTGGCTCCTGGCTCAAACATGGCTTGTCATCGTCTTCCTCCCCGTTTTCCTCTTCCATTCTCCCCTATCAGACGTCACAGTATCATTTACTCCTTTTCTTTCATGGCTGAAACAAGATTTGTGTAGGCTTTTACTAATAAATGGCGATATTGATTTGCACAAACAACCTTGCACTCATAGATTATAAAATGTCTTGATTCCGAGTTCGAAACAAAACGTAACGTTTTAGAGAAGCCACTTTTCATTAAAGCCTTTGTCAAACTGATAGGCGATACAATGCGTGCGGAAGCGTTTTTGTTTGTAATGTATAGAATTGTTTGAAGCCAGTCACATAGACTTTCGGACCGCTTTCGTTTTTCAATGTGACTGGAATTCAAACAATTCCATACATTACAAATAAAAGCGCTTCGGATCGCATTCGCCTCGCCTGTCTGTTTGACAAAGGCATAAATGTGTGAATGAGCGCCACACGCACATTTAATTTTTTTTTTTATTGTGGTAAAATCATCAAATGAATCCTCCCACCCCGGGCAGGGCGGGAGGGACTGTCAGACTTGTACTGACTAAAATCCACGGTGTCCTTCGATAGCCCTTTATGTTCCGGGGTCACGGTAATGAGATAAGTCCCGCGACCCCGGCAGGCTTTGGCCCTCTAGAGCCCGTCATTATGCTGACGCTCTTTGAGGCGCGCGTGGAACACAACGCGCCGTCGACCCGGGCATGGTCCATGGTCGGGCAGCGAGTTGCCCTTTACTCGCCGCCCGCATGCCCGCGCCTACGGTGGCCGGAGATCGTCTTGCGACGTCCGTCGCCGTGGGCGTCCACCACTGCGGGTGGGGCGGAGGGAGGACACTGTCCTCTCTCTCACGCGGCCCGCCTCCTTCTTCGCGAGCATTACTGCTTCGCAGAAGGAGGCGACCGCTTCCCACTCCGTCTCGCCCCGCAGCATGGTCGCAACCAATGCCGGGCGCGAGAGGTCTCCGCCTGTTCACTTGTTTTACATAGGAATTGAAGGACGTGGTTAATTTGTCTACCGTGATTTTGGCTTCAATTATCAGTTGACTACTAGAAATCTCAACGTTTTCTGTAAATTAAGCTTGCACCCCAACGCATATTATGCCGTCTCCGTACCATCGCGCGTAAAAAAGTAACCATAATAATAATTGTAGTATTTCACTTAAAATTCAGAGAGACAGGTGGCGAAATGTGGACGAGGCGTATGTAGATGCAGAAAATTAGATTAAATCTCGTCCCTGACATTTCCACATCTACTCGATACTATCTCCTGATTTCTCAGATCATCTTTCAAAGATTAGATGTGAACAGCTGTTAATCCGAAGTTCAGCATGTGACACGTGCTATGTTAACACTAGACACACTACTCGAACTAAGTAATCACTAACCAACGTGTAAACGAGGCATATCATGATCCAGCCATGGCGTCGCGTAGTTCCGCACTGCGCTATCCTAACCTAGAGCCTACAGACCATAGAGTATCCGTCTAATGGAAGTGCTTGACGATTTAAATTAAAATGAGATTTATAATGCTTTTATAAATGAGTGTAGTTTGAACACCTCCACGTTTAAGCCCCCTTTTCTTCTAGCGTGAAACACATAATGATTGAGGTTTATTGTTTTTGTATTTCTTTTCTGTAATGTAAATCTCCGTAACAGCTGCTTCCTACAATTTACTAAGTTATTTATTTTCTACTATTATCTACCCCTTTGAAGGGTGGATTTTAACTGACCAATAATCTATTTCTTGCATTATTTTATTCTTACATTATTTTCTGAAACTGTGTTCTATTGGTACTTGGATTCGTCACATAAAAATTCGTCGCGAAAACTTGAAATTAGCGAAAAGAATAATCGCCCCGGGCCCACGTTGGGCGCCATTTCGCCTTTATCTTTTTAATGTTTTTGTCATAATTATGATAATTGCTTATTTTAGTGCGTGCGAGTATCATAGATCCACTCCTATCGTGATTACATAGTATCTACCAGTTTGCCTGACCTAAGAATCGAGCCCCAGGCCGCAAGCTCAGCAGTAGAGCTTAAAACCACTAAACTAACGAATCAGACTTAAACTAAATTGCTGTAATTGAATAATAGCGTGAGCTACTTTAGCTCCAGTATTACGCCAGGCTAAATAAATAGAATACGTATCTTAATCCGTACTGTTAAGCTGAGCGGAAAATAGAATGTTGTTAACGAAAATGAGCGCGATATTTTACTGCGGCTGATTTTAAAGTGATTAATTTGTTAGACGTTGGATTAGATGATTTAGCTTTTTTTTAATAGAAATGTTTTAATTTGTCATCTTCTTCACTCCGTTTTGCCGTGAGATCGGCCATTTTAGGACTGTTTTTAGCTTCGCTGCGATGACGAACGCAATCAACTAGGTTTTTATTTTTTAGTTTTATAAGCGCCACTAGTGGCGTGTATAAAACTGGCTTTTCAACAACAAGTTTAGTGGTCATCTAATCCAGATGACTCCATGTACTTTGTGATATCGACACAAAAAAAAACGACGTAAACATAATATTCCACAATAATAATAATAATATTCCACAACTATCACACAACGCCATCTAGTCCCAAGCTAAGCAGAGCTTGTGTTATGGGTACTAGACAACTGATAAACATACTTATATATTTCTAAATACATACATATTATAGATAAATTACACCCAGACACAGAACAAACGATCGTGCTCATCACACAAACATTTGTCCTGGGTGGGAATCGAACCCACGACCTCCGGCATAGCAGTCAGGGTCACTAACCACTAGACCAACAGGCCTGACAAAAAAAATAAACGTATTAATCTTAAACTCCCATAATTTAATAATACCAACTCGTATTAACGCAATTCAGCAGCATCACGGATCAATTACAGGCATATCATGTTTACCCTATAGCTACTAAGACCTGTCAACGAAGCGACACAATACTCGTACATCGCAATATTCGATATTCATTGACGGCTACATAATGCATTGTATACTACAGCTACTGACATAAGCGGCAAGCTAAATGAACGCATTGTCATGGAGAATGAGTGGCATTAAACTGAATAGTGATGGGTTACGCCCTTGGTATTTTGGACGCGTTATGTAAAAGCCCGAAAACGCCGAATTTTAATGCCTTTTGCCTGGGCATTTTGCGCAGCTAAATTTTTGCTAATTTTTTTTACTAAAGAAATTCGTTTTTATGCCCGGTGACTGGCATAGATTTCTCATTTATGCCCAATATACCAAGTTTATGCCCATTTCGTTCATAAATGTTTTTGCCCTCGACCCATCTCCAATAGCGAGTGATGGTTGCGCTTCAGTGAAGCGTGGCGGTAACAAAATGCTGCGCTATTCATAGGTGTGGAGAGATATCAAGTTTTTAATACATACAGTAATTGTTCTTACTCATGCTAGTATAGTTTTCATGCTTTATGTGTAGGCATGCGTGTGATTTTCCGTTAAAAAAATGGCAACACTTCATCGCTTGTAAGTGCACGCAAAGGCCCAGAAGTCATGCCAGAAATACCTATTATTTAAAAAAAAGTTAAATTACGTTGTAACAACAAAAACTAATAGTTCAATGCAAAAACCTATGACTGTTTATTTATTTACTAGGCGTAGCTGCGTAAGCGTGGCGAATAATCCCAAAATCCCCTTTTATCGTTTATTTTAGCGGTCATTTTGAAGTCCATATACACTATACAGCAGTGTGTTGACGAGCGATATGAATAATAAATCAACTTCGCAAAATATTTCGTTCAGTAAAACTAAAGCATAGTAAACTTGGTAATAAATAGTGTGGACCTGGGGCACTGTAAACCATGTTTAAAATTTTATTTTCGTGTGCTTGCCCAACCCTAATGAGTAAGTATCGGACTGACCTGTAAACCTCTGTAAACCCTAATCGATTCCAACAAGCGAGAACTGACTCATATCTATGGATACTGATTTGAATTCAAAAATATTCGAATACTAAACTGTACTTGCTATTTTCCAGCCAGTGCTGTCCTAGTTTTGACGGACCTTATTTCAATTACCAAAGGCCCAACCAAACCTGTGCATTACCCAAAAGCACGTTATTACTGTAAACCAACCCTGATCCAAAAAGCTTTTTGAAAAACGGCGTTTATTTTTCTAACTTCAAAGTTAATTTTTTCAAAGGACATTCGATACTAGTTCCTAAAAAAAACATCCTCAATTTTGAAGCTTTTTGAACTTCGAAAAGGAAAATAATTTCAAGTTACGACCTCATTTTAAATGATTCCAAACTTAAATGGTGTGTTCTATTTTAGTTTATGTTCTTGATGTCGTATCTAGGTATAGGCGTTGTGATGTGCCCCAAGTTTTTATTACATAAGTTTTATATCTACGCGTACAATTTTTATAGGCCATGAAATATTTTCAGTGATATTTTGCAGTAGGAAAGAATCATCAGTTACAGTAATTTACTCCAACCAAGTTTGGGATTTTCAAAACTAGAGACAATTAATAAGAAAATTATGGAAGTGCGAATTTTCCGAACGACTAAAGCCAAAGTTTTATTTTCAGGTAACTTTGTATTTATTTTAAAACTTCCTCGTTAGCACTTTATTTATTTGGTGTTTCTTCATAATATCGTCAATATTGCATGGAGACATAAATCCTACATGAACGTGCTGAACGAAATTGCTATTAATTTTGATAATACTAATTTTATTATTTTGTTCGTAAAGTACCTAGTCGTAAAGTCGCCAAATCTACATAATACTAAGTGGGCTTCAACTTTATAGCTGTGAATAATTATTATTCCAATTATAATACATATTTATATTAATAATTCATATTCATAACTGTGAAGGTCCTTTGAGAAATACAGAATACTGCAATGGCTGCGTATCAGTTTCATTTAACTTATGCAGAGGCGACAATGAAATGAATCCGCATTCTACACATAAATTATTTATAATGATATGTATCTAATGATTCTGAATCTGTCATAAACCATTTTTTAATACATTCATGCCAGGAAATGATAATCAAGAACTAGTAAAGAAATAATTAATATTTGAATAATTTACTATCTATCTAATCATAGGTTTGCATCGAAATGTTGATATCAAAATGGATCTTCCCGTGATTTCTAATAGACAATCTCGTGTGGTGTGGAAAACAGTATAACAAATTAATAAAAATAATAAAAACATTAAAGATAGACTAGATAAATTAATTGTGCGAAAGTAAAAAAAATAAAAATAAATAAATCACGGAATTTTTTGCTCTTTAAAAGTAATTCCGGGGTTTCGGTATATATCCACTTTATTCTTTCGCTGTATAAGTACATGAATAACTCGTATCTAATTCCGACCTATGCTAATAATTTATATTTTAACTCAATTCAATACTCATTCTAAATATAGAAATTATAACAGTATGATGACCATTTTTGACAAACCAATGAAAATACTGTAGTTAAGTTATTCAACTGTTAAACAAAAGATAAACTGTTATTATCCTAAAGGCGATTTAAATCACGATGGTGCACCGTTGCTGCGGGCCTAATCAAAGGTTTGACTTCAGAATAGTGTTGCGCTGAAGTTCACACCTCTGACTGATGTGACTGACTTGCGTTAGCACAATCTATCACCCTTCGACGCAATAATAATATATTTATCACACACTGTTCAAATAAATTCAATATCTTTTAATATGTCCCCAAAAAAAAATTCAATGTATTTTAATAAATAAACAAAAACAAAAAGCTACCTGTGAATTCTCGACCAATAAATCTACTTTATTATTTATTCCAAACGAACGTGCGTCCCTAATCCAATACGGTACTAATAAAATTTTCACAAACATCAACATTTTCCCGGCACTTTTTTGTCAAACAGTTGACAGAAAAGGCGTTATGTCATTAATGGGTTAATATTCGAAATTCAAACGACAAGTGTGCCCGCGGTGCGGGGTCACCGACCGGCCGCAAGTGGGTCACGTCGACTTGACGTGACTATTTATAGCCGATGGACGAATAGGTTTGACAACATGGCTTGTGCCCCGCGGCTCACGGCTTACGGCCGCCGAGACGCCCTTCCTATGTGAATTTAGAATGGAACACTCTTGGGCGCTTACGAGTGTTGGTATTGTGGGCTCAGCTTTGATTGCCTGGCAGAAAACTTAAGATACATTTTTTCTATCTTGGGTTTTCGCTAGATTTTGTAGGTAATATTTGCACAGCTTGTTAGCTCTATAATAAATAAATAAGCTACCTGCGCTTGTGTCTTGGTCACCAATGAAGAGACTAGACGGGTCCTAACGCCTTAAAAATATTAATTTACAGACTAGATAAACTCTCAAATCGAATTGACACAGCTATAAAAAGTCGCTTTAATGTCGGTACTAAATTCTACTGACAAAGTCGGTCAGGCGTCTGAACGTCTGAGCGAACGTCTGACCTGTTCTCAAAACTGATGATCTGAAGTATACGATATGGAATTTGATATTTTTATTACCAGACGAGTAAAACCTTTTCATTAACCATAACAACTACTTTGAAAAACGAATTTTCCATTTTGAGATAAAATATGAGACACTCTTACTCATTTGATAACTAGGTATTTTAATGTATGAAAAACATAACGACCATTGGACGACATTAGCTCTGGCTCGAAAGACTATTTTTCTGTACCTTCAGCAAATCGATATCCGTAAGTATGAGAATGAGCAATGGGGTAAAGCCAAATAGAGGCACAATGCGATTATACGAACATGCTTTATATGTATACATATGTATTGATCCCTTCTATTCATTTCGTTTATTCCCTCCAAATATTGGAGAGATCCTCCTCTCTTGTTATTGTGGCCTTTATGGAGAAGGGTTGAAAAACATCTATATTAACTTATGTTTTTATTTCTTTATTTACGTTATGTACGTAATACGTACGGGACTTATCTCATTACCGTGATCCTGGAATGAAAGGGCTATTGAAGGACACCGTGGATTTTAGTCAGTACGAGTCTGACAGTCCCTCCCGTCCTGCCCTGGGTAGGAGGACTCATTTTGTAGATTTTACCACGTAAATAAAAAGTAAATACTTGAAACGGACGGGTATAACATTGATTGAAAAAACATAGGTCTTTTTATGAACATTCGAGAATAATGAAATTGGGATTTTGAGATCCTGTTTCAACCCTTTCAATGTCTACATTGAACTTCAATTAATACTCATGAATAAAATTTAGAGATTCCAGCATATACTCGTACATTGTCGTTTCTTTTAAGTGTAATATACCTAAGCCGCTTATGTCCATTTTAAAAGTTTAACTAGATATTTTCGTGACATAATTTCCACCGCGAATCCATCGACAATACGAATAGCATAACAACATGTGAGAGAGCTCGTGTCGTCCTCGTCACTCGTCATTCTTGGCCCATTTTCATGACAATATACATGCGGCTCCATTCCACCTGTCATGACCATCGACATTCGTTCAAGGAAACGGAAACGTGAAAGATAACCGCAGTCCGAAAGGTTTGCGACACATTATAACTGTTGGATGGTCGTTTTTGGACAACAATGGACCATTAGTAACACTTTTTGTACCAAAACTGAGACCATTTTGGAAGCAGAAAAAGTGGTTGCCATTTCTGGAGATAAATAAATTTCATTACGTACTTGGATCAGCTTATCGTTGTGTTTCACTTAGATGGATTTATGAGACTTAAATCTTTTCAGGACTAAAGTTTCATTAGACCTTTTGTGAATATACAGATGAGGTTTTTCATTAAAGCGATCCTTCTTTCCCGAAATTCGACCCTTATTATGATTACAAGACCCATCCGTTTATTTAATTCATTATAAGTTGTGATATTGTGATCCGTGTGGTGGAGGCACTTTTTATTTTAATTATAAATGCCTAAAAGATTTCAGCAGTATGAAGTCCCTATACAGATGTTGTGCTTTCAGAGGTGTTAGATTCAATGCGAAAAGTTCCTCATCTGCATCTCAAATAGGAAGGATCCTCCAGCCGTCGGTACCTTGTCTGGTGGGCTACGCTTCGTCAGTTTTTGTTGGGCTGTTGTTAATGCTAATTTCAAGGATCGTCAGTACCGCGTTAGGGAATTTCAATGTCCTCAATGGGTAGATTTTTGGCTAACAAACTTTCAACTTTTGATTATATAAACTTCTCCGTAAAAGATCCAAAAGTGGAGTTATGTATTTTCTTTTTTCTATATTAAGGCGCGGACCGACTACGATTTTAATCGCTTATGACCGCGTAAACTATTGTCACCACTATGGAGCGTCAATAAGATTGAAAATTGTAAAAATGATATTTGTGTTGAAATGTGACGTAAGCTGCGAATGGGCATTTATTTTACTGCTTTTCTTTAGATTATTTAAAATATAGACATAAAATTAAATAATGGTTTGGTTAAAGTTTTAAAAAAATGGAAAACCTACTAAATTCTTAAAAAAAAACTGTTGTTATCGCTGGAAATACAGAGATCTTCGACGTCAAAGTTTATTTTTGTGCTACAACTTCCCAATTTTTATTGGGAATATCAAACTCTTATTTATTATTCTGTTCGGTTTAAATTCTTCTTTATACCCTTCTCTGTTCACTGTATTTTTCGCGTTGCTTATTTTTATTACATTACGTCATACTCGACGTTCTAAGAAACCAATTTTTGGGAATATTGAGATAAGACCGCGCCTTAAACTCCATATTTCCTTGTCCACAGGTCCCCCGCGACAGTTTCAAGCACATAGTGAAGGCGTGCGAGTGCCCGCTGTACTGGAAGATGCCGCTTTTCCTGGCCACACAACAGAACCTACACGTGCCTGTTGACGGACACAAGTTTATAGACTTCTGGAGAGAGTAAGTACAATACTAGGAAACTACATTAACTAATAATGGTTAGATCTATCCACTAGACCCAGCTAACTTGTGCCGTAACTATCATTTTGTGCGCCCAGTGCGAGCTTCTTTGAACCAGTCCGTGGTGGCCTACCGTGAAGAGTACTTCCAGAGTAAGAACGAGATGGTGGCGCTAGACGACTTGTATAGCTCTGTCTCTTACCCACAGTGGAATTAGGGCTCCCACACATAAACACGATACGACATCGCGTCGTACAACGATGTGGCGTGGTTTCACGATACGACGTCGCGTCGTAGAAATCTACGATGAGCTTCGTTACAGTGGGGTGATGTTTTAGTTCATTCCGAAAAATGGACCGCTCTAGCCGTATTCTGTTCCATAGTACGGGACGCTGCTCGACTAGCGTAATTAAATGATCGACTTCAATACCATCCGTCATCTTTGAATTTCGAAAAACAACTGCGCAGGATTGCATCGTGAGTCACAACGTCGTATCGTAAATTTCCACGACGCGACGTCGTATCGTAGATTTCCACGAGGTATTCCAGGAAGGGCACCCGCTGAAATGGCACCTGAGCGAATGGCTCCTAAGCTATTCCACGAACGGCACCTATCAAAATTTTTTGCAGGTGCCCTTAGTGGAATAGTTTTACATCTAGCATTTTATTCCACATAGGGCACCCACGGATCCTACTAGTGCTGGGACATTTTTTTTAGGACAAGAAAATGAAAAAATCGATTAAAATTACTGATTTTAATCGATTGTTTAACCGACTTCAAAAAAGGAGGATGTTCTCAATTTCTTTTTTTCGAGTTTAGAGTAACCAACAAATTAATGTACTAGGCATGCAGGGGCGGACCGAGAGTTTGTGGGGCCCTGGGCTAATACTACTTGGGGGCCCTGCCTATACCTATACTTAATTAACTAAATGCTAATTTAGGACTTGACTTTTTTTAGTTAAACCAGCGTTTCGGACCTCGAGTTCCTCACCAAGTTCGGATCACAAGATTTGTGAAAAGATGTCGTCAGCAGCGTAATCACTGTCAGTTTAACTCGTAACGACTCACTCGTTGAAGCTGGAGAGGCGCCACATCATCCTCAGTTTCTGCTTGATATAATATCACGCAGAAAGTGCGGATGATGTGATGTGATGACGCCTCAACGAACACGGTTGTTTCGGGTAGTTCTTGCTCCGCCTTGTTCTCGTGAGGTGATCAGCGGTGGTGTCCGGCCCTGTTCTAGGTTATCAATAGCCCATAGGTAGATCTGCCCCTGTAGACATGCATAAATTCAAGGTGGCACTTTACCTATAAGAGAGCGTATTTAAGTATAAGAATACGTAAAAATATAAAACGTATCAGTCTGATGACTATTTTATTATGTAAATGTTGACCTTACTTATTTTTCTTTTGTGACCTATCTTTTTTATGCCATGGACCGCATGACTCTAGCGTGCAGCCTTCGGCAGGAGGTGTTCGTTTTTCCTACCAAGATTGGGTAGGAGCCGCTTGAAGGTGGCTTCAGCCCGATCCAGCCTAGGAAGATATCAACGATCTAATAAACTAACAGGACAAGTTAATTTTTAGTTTGTAATAAAGAAGGAAAAACTGAGTACCTACATTTTTTTCTAAACATTGTAAAAGTTAAGTTTTTGTGTGTTAACGGATACGTCACCACCCATAAATTCAAAACATATCAGTCTGATGACTACTTACTTACGCTCTCTATTACCAAATACATAAGTGCCAGTTTCAATTTATGCAAGCCTAGTAAATTTCACGGATATTCACCATAAATACGTTTTAGTATTTGACGACATACGAACACCTTCTCCATGATCCTGTTCTCTAAGTATGTATTTACTTTTCAGAACACACATTGAGTACTCTCATACAAATCTTACTAACTGAGATAGGGATAAAAACAATAACGCCAACAACGTGAAGATTTTTAACCTCGACAAATGTTACTTATCTTACTCCTTAATAAATTATAAAGATATAATTTTATAATGCTACTATTAAGCTCGAAACTAGTTTTAATCGATTATTTTGATGTCCTAAAAAATAAACGTCCCATCACTAGTACGTATTAATTCATAGGTGCCCTAAATGGAATAAAATGCTAGATGAAAAACTATTCCACTAAGGGCACCTGCAAAAAATTTTGATAGGTGCCGTTTGTGGAATAGCTTAGGAGCCATTCGCTAAGGAGCCATTTCAGCGGGTGCCCTTCCTGGAATACCTCATTTCCACGACGCGACGTCGTATCGTGTTTATGTGTGGGAGCCCTTACTCTCGCGTCATGGTAGGCCACCTGGGCCTGTAGCTATGTAACAAACGATAAACGCAAATGCTGAGTAGACTTTAATAGATTTTTAACTTTATGTGCTTGGATAAAAAGTTAGATCTATTGAAGATTTCAAGCGTTGTCGTTCGTTCCAGTCGCTAACGCTCACAAATCTTAAATAAATTTTCAACTTTAGGCTCTAGGCTATAAAGTTGAAAATCTATTAGGGAGTACCGAGCGTTTATGATTATTGTTTGCGACTTGGTTGTGACTTGGCTAGGGGGGCAGGTCTGGCCAATTGTGGTGCTGGTCGGTCTATTTCTGCGCCCCTCCAGGGTTTATGTCCTGTGCTTGGGCACCGTTGGCTCTCCCCTATTTTCAGCACTGGTTCAAACAATGACTATGGAGAAAAGAAATAAAATAAATCGCGCGTCTAACTTGACGGAAAATCATATCCCTCCAGACCGTAAACTAGGCGTACGTAAATGTTCAAGAGTTTGCCCAGAGAACAGATAAAACCACTTTTATAATATTCTATGAGTTTGCCTCATTGCGATCACTATTGACGACCAAGATTTTACAACATATTTTAAGCGCTTTTTTTAAACTATCACGGTTTGCTTCTAAACTTAAAATGTCACTTACGGGATAACTTCTGTGAGTCAACCCGCGATCATGGCGCTTGCAACAGCGTCGAAATATCGGGAATTCAAGCATATAGTTAATCACGGAAGATATCCCGTAAGTGACATTTTATAAAGTATATTTATTTTAAGCGGCTCAAAAATGCCAATGCAACGTATCGTTGCTAATCTCAAAGTTGCTAAAATTGTTCTTTATCAATTATCTACTTCTTTGCTTGAGAATTAAATATTCCATGCTACGAATTTTGTATAAAATGCGATTTTTTAGATCCCCTGAACTCTAAAAGCCTTAAAAATCTATAGTCAAGCCTAATTTTCCGTGACTGATGGTTAGGCTAACAGTCGATTATTGATTAAATACATCACAGTCTTAGTTTTATCATCACTTCATTTTTTTAAACACAAAAGGATAAAGTTTAAAAATATTCAAGCATATTTTTAGGTCCTTTACCAGCCCACTTTGCCCATACTTAAACAACAAGAAAACTTCTACCGTCACCGTAATCTGAAACATTCTAAAAAGAGCGATAACATGAAGGTTCTAAGTTCAGCAATATCATAAAAGAAAATTAATAAATCTTTCGAGTTCTTCAGGTTGAAAAAGTTTAACAGGCGTCTAACGAGCCCGACGGGCATTGTTTCGTTTACTAGTGTTAATTACGGTTCCCTTGAAAAATCTTAAGAAAATAAAGCTGTAAAAATAATTCAGTTAAGAGAGAAAGAAGTAAGTTTTCCTCTGAAAGTAATGGCTTAACTTACTTAAATAGGTATACGGATGCTAGACATTTTTATTTCCTAAATTAAACCCATTATAGGATCTTGGAGATTACCTACTTTTTGTGTTACTATAATGACAAAAATTCACCAAAACAGTGTGCGGTACATTTGTTCGCATAATTCACCAGAGCGCGTACTAAACTGGCATGGCGTTAAGCCTCTGTGTCCACCGCCAACCTGTGAGTAACTTTTATTCGCGCACGGTGAAGTACATTTTCACTGAATTTAGTCTATCAATATGCGCGCACAATTAATGAGTCAACTGATCACGTGTTCGCGCACAGAAGTTTCCATTTGTACGCGAACACTCTAAAAATGTTCGCGCACAATTTGTTCTTGTTCGCTGCAGGGAGTGCAACAGAGCGAACACTTTTATTCCACACACTATGCCGCACATCGATCGGTGGGGATCGCATCTTAATGTATACTACTATGATCGTTAGCGAGTTAGTATTCACTGTACGTTCTGTTGAGAAATAGAACTCCTTGTGTTTCTTGGACGCTTGGACCTGAGAGTTTCAAAGTCCTGTGTGAATTAGATTATGTCTGCAAGCATGCACTAATGTCGGCTACATGCTCGCTTGTATAGTGATGCAATCCAACGCCACTCGAGCAACAGTTGAAAAGATTGTGTACTTACCTACTAAAAATTAGGTAGGTATCATGTTTTCTGCAAACTCAAGTCCTAGGAAATTAGTGACATTGATTCAAACGATAACCATCGATAACTAACGATAGCTACAAGCTTATGTCAATGCTGCATATTATAGGATGAAGTTCACATCAGCTTATTGCCGTCCACTGCTGGACGTACGCCTCCCCCAAAGAGCGCCAACCCTCCCAGTCCTGGGCAGTCCGCATCCATCCACTGCCAGCCACATTCTTCAATCATCGACCCATTTTGCCGCAGGGCGTCCTACACTACGTTTGCCCATTCGCGGTCTCCACTCTATCACATGTCTGCTCCATCTACCCCATCTGTCCGTCTACAAACGTGGCCGGCCCACTTCCATGTCAGCATGCTTATTCTACACGCAATGTCGGTTACTTTGGTTCTCTGGCGAATGACTTCGTTCCGAATTCTATCCGCCAGAGAAACTCCGAGCTTGCTCTCTCCATTGCACGCTGAGGAATAAGTACCGTATTCAAAATGCGATTGCCACTAGACTCGGTCTTCGGTGTTCAAAATTGACAACTCGTTAACAGTCAGCAATAGTTTCCCGACTCCATTAAACAGTTTCGTAATATAGGCCCGCTTAAGGCGCAGTCACGTCTTGCTGCCCCAAATGTTCAGTGACATACAACTCCAGGCGAGCATTGTTGATGGATGCACCCATCTGGAACAGATAAGAGCTGGGCCGAGGAAGATGAATGTCCAAATGCTTGGTTTAATTTACTATGAATGGCCTGAAATTATGATGAGACACAGTTGTCTTGTAGAGTAATAAACAAATGACGATCACTTTGGAATTAGGAGTGAATGAATGATGAGCCATTTTCTGAATGGCTCGAAAAATAATAAATTCGGTTTGAGATGATCCAAGTCGATAAGTGTGATCATTCTTAAAAAATGAAAGACCATAAAGGGGTACTTGTATAGCGAATCTGGATATAGACAAACTAAAAATAAAAGTGAACGGTACCATAGTCGTACATTAAGATAAATCTTCATCAATCTGGACACGATAATTATAAACTATCTTCCAAAGAACCATTCAAAACTAACTCCAATACTCTCATTTTCAGAATGACTTCGCAGTGCCACGACATGGCCTCCCGCTTCGTGTACATCCTAACGCGAGGGAAGAGCAACACATTAGCACCGGAGGACTTTGTCCCTCTCGTGCAGGACGTCGTCGACACACATCCTGGCCTGTCTTTCCTCAAGGAGGCCACCGAGTTCCACTCACGTTATGTGCATACTGTAAGTAGACGAAAATAAATCGTGAATATATGGGAATAGTTTTGAAAGTCGATCGTAGATGTATAGATACATCTGCAGAAGATTAAATTTGTCAGTGGACTTGACCAATCTTTATATTAAGTAATTGGAATCACTTTTGGTCGCAACTGCCACTTGAAAATCTCTGGCAGATATTTCTAACAGTCAGAACCTAGAAATTCTGATACCAGACGCGTTAGGGTTATCATGCCAAGAAACTTGATTGTAGATGTTAGATAGACAGTAGCTCACCACAAAGAATACCGGTATTTTAAGGGTATTTTACATCCAGTTGGTATGGCAACCGACGACATAATGTTTAAAAGGGAGACAGATGAAACTTAAAACCACATAGAATAGACGACAAATGCACCGATATCTCATGAACCCGTGATCCTTTTACTTCAATAGTTGAAAAATACGAGTAGGTACGGAGCACGAGGTTCACAATTCCTATTGTCGTTGAACGGAAATTCTCGAATTTATCAGTGGATTGGAGTGCGGTCAGTAAATGGCAATAGATTTATCTAGCTAGACTATCGCACGGAAAACGGACCAGTGAGAAACTGTACCTTGAAGTAAAGGACTGTCGCCTTTGTGAATAAAAATATATGAGCATTATAGGGTAGTTTCCAGGGTCAAAATAATTACATTCTATTTAGTCCGTATTTTAGATTATAAAAAAATATTGGACACGTATTTTTTCTTTTTTCGATTAAACAAAAAATAACAAAGATATAGCCCATTATAGTAACGTGTGACGTCAAACCGCGCGAAAAAATGCCACTCAGCGTGACGTCACACGTAACTTTAATAGGCTATATCTTTGTCATTTTTAGTCTAATTTACAAATAAAAAAATAAGTTTCTCTTATTTTTGAATAATCTAAAAGACGGACTAATTACATTTTTTAGGGCAACTAGCCTATTGTATTTTATGGTGAGTTCGAAATGGTCGGCCATCTAAGGTTGCTATTTCCCGCCATTCCAAAGGTCCAGAAATGCGCTGGCGAGTGGTGACGTTTTTTTTTTTTATAAAATGAACTAAGAGAAGTGTAGAAAATTTCATAGGTTATCAATATAAAAATAATGTGGGTAAGACAGCGCGATATTGTATTTGTATTTCAAAGACTATTGAAATAATCACGTTCAGAATAACAAAATAGGTATGTCGTCACTAACTAGTTAACCCAATGATGTATTTACTGATTTCTGAGATATTTAGAGAAATTATTTTATGAAATTGGAAAAATGTTTCGAAATACCCAGTATTCGTTGTGATTTGATTTTAATTTAAATCCAACGTCTCTTACTATACCCACATCTCTATGATAAACGCGTTTTTGTTCTACAAATAGAAAATACCCGGAAGTAGCTAACATATTGGAGTGGCCCACATCAGTAACTCGGCCCTTTGGGAAATTTCGCGGTGCATACTAAAGGATACACACATTACGGCAAGCGGCCCAAGTATTTATTTTATACCTGACCACTTTTACCTGAAAATATTTTGATCTGGCCAGTTTTCCTTCACTTAAGCTATTACTTGGCACTTTTTTTATTTTTTTAAATCGTGGTAAAATCATCAAATGAGTCCTCCCACCCCGGGCAGGGCGGGATGGACTGTCAGACTTGTACTGACTAAAATCCACGGTGTCCTTCAATAGCCCTTTATAATCCAGGGTCACGGTAATGAGATAAGTCCCGCGACCCCGGCAGGCTTTGGCCCTCTAGAGGGGGGCCCCGTCATCTTACTGACGCTCTTTGAGGCGCGCGTGGAACACAACGCGCCGTCGACCCGGGCATGGTCCATGGTCGGGCTGCGAGTTGCCCTTTACTCGCCGCCCGCATGCCCGCGCCTACGGTGGCCGGTGATCGTCTTGCGACGTCCGTCGCAAGTCGCAAGTGGGGCGGAGGGAGGACATTGTCCTCTCCCTCACGCGGCCCGCCTCCTCCTTCGAGAGCATGACTGCTTCGCAGAAGGAGGCGACCGCTTCCCACTCCGTCTCGCCATTATTTGGCACTTGGATCAGTTTTGGTACTTAGATATAGATAGATGGAATAAATTTTATTGTAGTACCTACCAAAATGACGGGGGACCCCTTAGAGGACCAAAGCCTGCCAGGGTCGCGGGATTTAAGAGCTACCGTGACCCCGAAACGTAAAGGGCTTTTTTTTAAAACGTTGCCACACTAGGATTTTCTCCTGTGTCGTGGGTGCGTTTACAAACATATAAACTCACATACACAAACGGCCAGACCAGGAACAACTACTTGTAGATAATACAGATATTTACTCCGTGCGGGAATCGAACCCGCGACACGCAGCGCAGCAGTCCAATCGTCAGCCACTGCGCTAACCGTGCCGTCTATTGAAGGACACCGTGGATTTTAGTCAGTACAGTCCCTTCTGCCCTACCCTGGGCCTGGGTGGGAAGACTCATTTGATGATTTTACCAGGCTAAAAAAAGTACTTACCCAAAAAACATTTTTTTTAATCTCTTGGTATATCTCCTGTACCGTGTGTTTACAAACGTTTCAACTTAAAAACAGCTAGTCCCGAATAAACTACTTGTTGGTTATTTATAAATACAGGGTGTAATTAGACACATCACATAGCCGTTAACTACGCATACTGTACATCTAACTAAGTAGCGAACGCGCTGTGATAAGAACGTATCGACGTGCGTGCGTAATTTTTTTAGAAAAATCAAATATTCAGGTAATGTTTGTTTGGAAAAAAGTTTTGTAATAATACTTCGAATTCGATTTCGTAAAATAAAGTTTAAAAAAAATGCAACTTTGACCTTCAATATCTCGAGAACCCTTGGAGTCCCAGGTACGGTCTAAAGGAAAAAAATGATCCAAATAATGGGTAGAATACGTGGCTTTCGGCTTCGTTAAGTGTCTTCTTACACCCTGTATTTGTTCCGTGCGGGAATCGAAATTAAAACCGCGATACGCAACGCATCCACTGCGCTAAAACAGTGCCGCGTTTTATATTATTGCTAATTTTATGGTTACAATGGCATGGCGGTCTTCTCGCTGATGGTAGGTAATTGTTCTAATCGATCACTTTAGCCAACTTTTGGCTGTTTGTATACATACGTAAAAGAGCAATTAGTCGCACGTGACCCTTTTACGTATGTATGTACTACCTTGTTACTTTCTAGAATTAATAAAGTTAAAGGAAATATTTAGGTACAACAATTGATAAAAGTTCAAATTAAATCAGTTTAAAGTAGTACGAGTACAATAGTTTTTTTTTTTTTTTGCTTATTCTTATGAAGTATCGATATTATTATATTGCTCTTTATTGTTATTATACATATAAGTTCAGTAATTTCCAGCCTCATCTTTTATTTTCCTAATAGTTTTTTTTTTCTGCGTTGATTTCGTATAAGCATCTAGAGATTCTTTGCATTAAAAAAATTGGCGACACGGTCACTCGCTCACGGGTCCAAAATATCATCACACACAGTCGAAAATAACTTAATAAAATGCAATAACAATGGTTCATTAATGTTTCAGGTGATCGCTAGAATATTTTATTGCGTGAACCGAACTTGGTCGGGCAGGATATCGATCCCCGAGCTCAGAAGATCGAACCTCCTGCAAGTGATACAACTGCTGGAAGACGAGGAAGACATTAATCAAGTTACACAATATTTTAGGTAAATATCTACTTACCTAATTGAAGTCCACATACTAAGTCACAGGAAGAGTTATTGATCTTTCTGTTATACTAGGGCAGCTATACTCAAAGTGTGCTCCGCGGAGCCCTGGGGCTCCGCTAAGCCTTTCTGGGGGCTCCACGAGAATACAACTACCAAAGGAAAAATATCGCAATACACTGGATGCCGAACCTGATATAGAAATTCAACTCTCTTCGATCAAACCTAATAAGTTGAAAAATAAGAAACAGTTTCACTCATCTCATTAGATTTTCTTTGTTTTATTATAATAGGTAATTTAGGTATACATTTTCCTAACTTTTTGTTTTATTTTGGGGTTCCGTCAAAAATTATTTTGCTTATGTAAAAGGGTTCCGCCACCAAAAAAGTTTGAGAACCACTGCACTAGGGCCACATCACAGTCACCACACGATATACAGACATTGAAATTATTATTAAATTACTATTATCTCGAAACTCAACAGGAAATGCAATTAGTGTGGCCCGGCTATTAAGAACTGCTTAGTAGGTAACAGCCCCGAGAATTTCTTACTTTTAAATTTCGAAATGTGGTTTTACTATTAGAAACACTTCTGCCTAACTCTCCGGAGTGTAACTCGAAAAGTATCTAACAGGAACGTCATACCAGGATAAAAGAATAGATTCAAAAATATAATGTATTCCTAGAAAAACAATGTTTCTCGTCCTTACAAACTTGGTATATAAATGTTTTACAAACATATTTCTGAAACACGTAATTTTGTTTACATTTCAGTTATGAGCATTTCTACGTCATCTACTGTAAGTTCTGGGAGCTGGACAGAGACCACGACCTCTTCATAGACAAACATGACCTCGCGAGGCACAATGACCATGGTAAGTACTTCGAATTCATCGTTTTGTTCGGAAACCAAATTGTAACTCTTGGGCAACAGCACAAGAGTTAAAATTTGGTTTAACAGATCCAAGTACTTCATCGTTTTCTTCTGACACCAGTTTTTAACTCCTGGCCCTGTAGCCATGTTACAAACGATAAACGCAAACGCTGAGTAGGCTTTAATAGATTTTCAACTTTATGTGCTTGGGTATAACGTTGAAGATCTAGTGAAGATTGCTTATCGTTTTCGATCATTCCTTTCGTTAACGCTTAGAAATCTTAAATCATTTTTCAACTTTAAGCTCTCGGCTATAAAGTTGAAAATCTATTGGGGAGTACCAATCGTTTACGATTATCGTTTGCGACTTGTTGTAACTTGGCTAGGGGGGCTGAGCTGCGTAACCAAACTGAAATCTTCTGGAAACGTCGATCTCTTGTCTGCTATAGAAAAACAGAATTCTTCACACAAAGACAAATCATTTATTTCAAATAGGCCAATTTAGGCAGCTAGGCACTTTTGAATTGTTAAAAGTCATTAACACCTTCGCTGCGGCCGAACAATCGCGGCGCGCGCTCTTTGTGCGGCCGGCAACACACAGGGTGTGTGAGCCGCACTGTCGTAGCATATTTTCGTAAGCGCGACGACTGTGCGGCCTCACACGCCTAGCGTGTGGCGGCTCGCTGTTACGCCAGTGCGGGTTTTACGCGCTAGGCGTGTTTCTATACTTGAATGCGGCAAACACAGACGCCTGTGTTTTTACCAATGTAACAAGAGTGCGGCAAACACAGACGCCTGTGTTTTGACCGATAATGTAACAAGAGTGCGGGTTTACACATACCGTGTGTTTGGTCATTATTTTTAGGACTGCGTGGTAAAGTACTAAGTATCGTGTTAGTATTTGTGCAGAACATAATAATATATTGCGAACTGAATCATGTTTGGTGCAGGCAGTGGCTGAGCGATTGGACTGCTGAGCAGCGTAACGCGGGTTCGATCACCGCACGATACAAATATTTGTATAACCTACAAGTATTTGTTTCGGGTTTAGGTGTTTGTGACTTTCAATGTTTGTAAACGCACCCACGATTCAGAAAAAATCCTAGAAAGTAAAAGTAAAAAAACATAAGCACCTTGTCTTAAAACTGCGGTGTTATACTGTAACGTTTGTACCTAAAGAGTGTTTGATGGTTGTTCAGTGTTTTATTAACGTAAGAATGTAACATATCTACCGCTATTTTAATCAAAGGTGGCCCCCATACTTAGAATTGAAACTCAATTTTTTTTTTCACCAATCCCATACGTGTGGGGTATCTATGGATAGGTCTTTAAAAATTATATTGAGGTTACTAATATCATTTTTTTCTAAACTGAAAAGTTTGCGCGAGAGACACTTCCAAAGTGGTAAAATGTGCCCCCCCCTCCTGTAACTTCTACAATAAGAGAATGATAAAACTAAAAAAAATATATAATGTAGACCTCAACAAAAACTTCCAACGAAAATTGGTTCGGATAAGATACAGTTAGCAGTTTTTGAGATATAGTACATTTTCAAAAACCGCAAATATAACTTTGCCATTCATACAAACACTATGAAAAACAAAGTTATTTTTATTGTTTGTGTATATTACTTACGAATCTCAATATAATTATATCCCTAATTTATGCTAGCTACTACGGAACCCTTCATGGGCGAGTCCAACTCGCACTTGGCCGGTTTTTTTAATTTATGTTTTCTATAACCTATTTTTCTGAAAATTTTAGTTTATTGTTAATATCCAATGAGCCGTCCCAACTGTCCATAGAGCTGCCTAAAAACGCTTCAACGTCCGACGGCGCGCGTGGGTGCGCGGGAAATTGTGATGCAAATTGTTGTCGTTGTCTCAGTACAAATTCGCATAAAGCGGGCTAACTGTTACAGCAGACCAAAACAAAAATGCGAGCAGAGAGCTAAATAAGTAAAGAATATCTCTGTGTTAAAATATTATCATGAAATCTACCAAAATTCTTAAAACTTCGTGTTCTTACCTTGATTATTTAAAAATATAGAATAGGTAGTTTGTTTTTAAATTTATAATAACAGTAACTAGACTTATTCCTGTTTTTATTGATATCACATTTTTATTTTTCGGTGGCATATTTCTGTGCAAACAAACCGATTCAAAATGATACTCGCAACTGATTTCGCCGCGGCGGCGTAAAGCCGAACGTGGTGTTACCATAGCAACACGCGCAAAATGGCCGTCTTAGGCTTTCCACACCTGATTTTTATTTGAATTAAAATATTTTAAAATAAAGATAGTTAGATTTGAATGCTTTTTTTTACAAACATAGTACAAAAAGAGTTTACAATTTTGGAAATTACCTACTTTATTTTATTATTGGTAAATAACACAGATACATAATTGAAAACAATGAATTTGATTTTAAGTACACAAATTGGTAACATAGGTACTAATTATGTTAATCATTTTTATGAAAAAAACATTCTTATTCTTTATTGTACACACATATAATTAAAAATAACATTTCACAGAAGGGTCAGTTATGTACAAAGGCGAGCTTATTATAATTACTAATTTACATATTTTAATGCAAATTTTGTAAACATTTTTTTTAAATATAGAGTACAAAGAGAGTTTACAATTTTGGAAATTACCTACTTTATTTTAATATTGGTAAATAACATAGATACATATTGAAAACACTTAATGAATTTGATTTTAAGTACACAAATTGGTAACATAGGTACTAATCATGTTAATAATTTTTATTAAAATAACATGTTCTTATTCTTTATTGTATTATACACACATATAATTAAAAATAACAATTGACATACGGGTCAGTTATGTACAAAGGTGAGCTTATTATTATTACTTATTTACATATTTTAATGCAAATTTTGTAAAAAAATAATTAACATAGAGTACAAAGAGAGTTTACAATTTTGGAAATTATTAAAAAACATACATATTCTTATGCAAATTAAGTAAACATTTTTATTTCTAATATGGAGAGTAGTAAAAGTACAAAGAGTTTACAATTTTGGAAATAATAAAAAAATGAGTTGGCTAACAGAACTCTTGGTATATTTATTGGACGTGAGCTCAACAATGTGTTTCTATGTATAAGAGGCTATGTTGTTATCAGATGATCAAATCATGGAGGATAACAACTGAAATGTAAAAAAGCAGTTTAGAAGTAGTGTTAAATAGTAAGTCATAGATATATCACAGATCCATTTCAAAATAATAAAATTCAAATAAAGTAAAACTCGAACAAAAACAATTATGGTTATACAGTCCCAGTCACTAGACATAATAACTGTGAAAGTAGGTAGGTACTGTAGGTACGCTAGAAGTTCATAATATAAACTGTAACAGGGTCCAATTAAAATGCAATCTTCGTTCGGTAATGCATCACCATAACTCCATCGGTTTTTTTCCTGTACAAAATAAAAAAGTTCCCTTCAAAGATAGCACCCCGAATCATCGTTCACGCGGTAACTTATCAACTTTTGTTTTGCGGAAGATATAAAAACTTCTTGTCATGTTACATTAAAAAGTTTTATTTGTTCGTGAATTGAGAGGCTTTGAGTTTTATTTGTTCGTGAATTGAGAGTTTTTGACTAAACAAAAAGTTTTGCGCGTATCCCTTTGAGGAACATCTAAACGATGTATTGAAATTCCTATTGCCGGTTTATTTGGTTTTATGGTTTAGAAGTACATATTTCTATATTGAAGGATCACCTCGCATCTCGCCCTGGGACTAGCATTTGATGATTTTACCACGATAAAAAAAACGGTTGTAGAATACAGTCTTTCTACAATCGTTAGCAAACAGACTTTTAAAAATTTATCGGTCACTACATTTATCTTATACCTTTGCCTCTAATTTATTTGGACTTTGCCTCAAGGGTTGGTCTCTAGGCCTCGATTCTCCAACTCGGTAGTCCACTTTTATACAAAATCTTTAATTTAAACCCATCTCACCATCAATTGCAGCCCTATCAAGCCGCATGATCGAGCGCGTCCTGTCGGGCTGCGTGACGCGCGGCAACCAGAACCGACTCACTCCGGACGGCGAGCCTCGCATGTCCTACACCGAGTTCGTGTGGTTCCTACTGGCCGAGGAGGACAAGACGCATCCCACGGCCATCGAGTACTGGTTCAGGTGTGTACCATGCAATGGTGTGTCACTGGCCCAGTGTCAATATGGGTCTGATAGTCTGTTCCGCGGAAAGCCCCTTCTAGGGCAGAAAAGACTCATTTGATCATTCTCCAACCCAAATATATTTATTTAATGATGAATTTTCCCAAGAATTAAAAATCATTGTGCTCCTTGCAACTGCAATGAGCTAAGATTTTGGTGATCCAACTTTCCTAAACCTGCATCAAGCTATATTTAAATCATCTTATCTCATATTCCCCAGATGCATGGACTTGGACGGCGACGGTTTCATCTCGATGTACGAGCTGGAGTACTTCTACGAGGAGCAGATGCAGAGGATGGAGGCCATCGGCATCGAGACGCTGCCCTTCGTCGACTGCCTGTGTCAAGTAAGGCTTGCACAAGTTTCCTACATATATAGGATACTCGGTCTTAAGGGACATAGATGGACAATTTTTTAACATTAATAGTGCTAGACGCCACAGGGAAAAAAGAAATCGCATAGTATAAAAAAGACAATACCGGACGGACTAAATAATTTGAACCAAAAAAAAAATACACGTGTAGAATAAATAATAGAATAGAATAGAATAGAATATACTTTATTGTACACCAAAATTAATAAACAGAGTTTTTACAATATTGTTAATCCTAAGGGTACAACGGCGGTCTTATCGCTGATAGCGATATCTTCCAGACAACCTCATAATGGACTAGAAAAATTACTTAAAAAACAGGGTAGTTAGTGGTGCACAGAAAATATATGCACAATATCAATGTGCCAAAAATAAAATATAATGTGAGAAAATACAAGTCAGTCTTACAATCATGATTAACAGCCCAAAAAATCCACGAGCTTATTGCTGGTAAAGGCTACGCATAAACTTATCAAAAGTAATAATTTTGTCTAAGACAAGATCAGATGTTTATAAAAATTAACAGGCAGTGAAAGTTACACCCACTCCTCATCTGCACGATATCACAAAAACACAGGCGAGATGACGAAAGAGATGACTTGTCTTCTCAAAATGCTGTCGACCATTTGTTGAGAGGAAGGCCCATCTGAAGGTTTCTAATAATTTGGTGACACATGATGAAGTTGATGTAATGACTGTTAAAGCTAAAATAAATCATCAGGAAATGTTTGTGATTGTAGCAAAAGCCATATATATTTTTTGTGAATGCAAGATTTCAATTCCACTGTATTTATTGCCTGATACAAAAGCACATCAAACTATGGGACCTATTTGTCGCATTTAGTTCCATGAGTTTATAGAGTCGTATCTTCCGAAACAAAATGTATACTATATGACGTTACCTTCGCATGGACTAAAAGCTTTTTCTGATCGGCTCATACGTATAACCTACCAAACCCAACATAATTTCGATATGACCAAAAGCATACCAACTTCACCATACATCACCGCTGTTCAAAAATCTAAAAACACGAGAACCCTTCCCCCCACAGATGCTGGACATGGTCCACCCGGCGACAGAAGGCAAGGTGACGCTGTCGGACCTGAAGCGCTGCAAGCTCACGCCCATCTTCTTCGACACCTTCTTCAACCTGGAGAAGTACCTCGACCACGAACAGAGGGATCCTTTCGCGACACAGAGGGACTCGGATTGTGAGGTGAGAAATGTGATAATGGTTTGATGAGTTGAGGAAATAGGGGCATCTCTTTTTCTCTCTTGCAAACTTATGATAGATAATTTGAAAGTCTCGGCTCCTTTCGCCGCTTTTGAAGACTATTAAATGCACCCAAGTGTCGACTCTTGGATCTACCTCTAATCTCTATTACTATCTTGGGTAGTTTTTTTTCTTCGGCAATTCTAATAAATTCCTCAAAAGACCCATACTAGATCTCCACCTCATCATTTTTCACTGTAATTCAGATTCGTATATATCCAGAGCATACTGAAACTCTTTCAGCAAAGCTATTTAGACCCATAAGTTTTGCTATCTGCACCCAATTTTTTTCACGTTTTTCACTTTCATTGAATAATTAAACGTGTTTCTATTATATTTTTGTAAATGTTTCAGATGTCTGAATGGGACAGATTCGCAGCCGAAGAATATGAGCTTTTAGTCGCCGAGGAGGGAGGCAGCGACGCACAAGACCAAATGTAAGCCCCTTACGTACCCCAAGCCACCATCACTATTATATTATGTACTATCTATATACAACACGTGCAATAATAATGTTTGTTTCTTACATAAACAGGCAGTTATATAGGATAATGAAAGAGGCAGAGAAAAAGAAGTGTATGAATCGATTCTTAGAGTTATGCAGAGCTAATGGGCTGAACGGATTCGGCTTATACAAATAAATAATTTGACACTCGGTGGTAAAGTAGACTATAGATTAGTCATGTCTTGAGCCCATTATCGCACTAGAATGAACTAGAAACATTAAGCATTTTGAAGCATTGGGCGGCACTTTGGGGTTATAGAGCCATTTCAGCAAAATCATAAGATGAATATTGCGATAAAATTCGTTAAACGGTCGCGGACACAGTTAGTCTTACTCACATAACTTCCGAACTACTGCAATAAATAGGATTATATTTTTTTGTTGTGTTCATTATTATCAGGACAAGGTCTGTGGCTATGCAAGAAAGTTTTCGGAAACTCACAAATCGGGGCGGACCGCTAGTCTATGATAAGAAACACGAATGTTATCGCAATTCATATCATTATCCTAATATGGTTCTGCTAAAGTGGCCTTTTGAGACCCCCTGTTCACGACTGTATACAATAGGCCCCGCACATACCCTCGTTACTTAACTAATGGACTCCTCGTAACAATATTAAACTTAGATATCTTCTGCGATATGTTCTGAATGCAACCGATATAATATCACCTAGTCAGTTATTAATTCAAGGGATCATTCCTATATCAACATCATTTTAACACACCACAAGATATTAGAATCATGTAGTACTTTAATTTCTGATATTATATTATGTATCTATGTTTTATGTATGTATATATTTCAGTACTTATATATTTTTCTTTCGGTCATTATATATTGTAATTTCTTTCATCAGGGAGGAAGACAGATCTGGCTATGCTAGGGTAAGACTGTGTTGGTGATTTGCCGTGTATGTCTTGTGATACTTTGTGCACCGGCCATGTTGCGGCGCGTGTGACGGTGTGAGCACGCGCACGCGCACGCACCCGCGACGCACTGAGCTTGGCGTTGTGCGGATCTCCATTTGCATTTTGCTCATTTACGATTTGTCGCTTATACGAATGAACATTGCACTCAAATGTAATCACATTAAACCAGAGATGTACCTATCGAAACAAACTTCTAAATCTCCTCTCCCAGAATTCATTGCTGTTGATTTTGCTTGAAAGTCTTTGTCTGCCTTACTGATGAAATACATATTATTATTCCTGTAAATATGTCAACCCTCCCCCCGTCCCCCACTCCGTACACAACTGAACATTTTGAGCTTTTGTTTGTCAATAATACCGAGACTCAGCAACGCATGGAGCGAAACTAACAAAGATGGAACTTTCTCACTTGCATTCAGTACATATAAATTTGAATTACAGTCGGGCCGAGCTGCCTCGCAATTCACTAACATATTGTTTGGTATTTCAGCTCGTACGATGAGACAGACGAAGACTGTTTATCGCCAAACATAGACGACATCACCAACACGGACGTTATCGAAGACTCCAGCGTCGAGGAGTCCACGCTCAGCGAATGTGGCGCCGCAGCACGCGTGCGTCCCGGGGCCCCCGGGCCCCTCGCACACCCTGGGCCCCTCGCACACCCCGGGCCCCTCACCCACACGGGGCCCCTCACCCACCCCGGGCCCCCCGGCACCGCGGGCTCTGCTGGCCCTGCTGGGCCGCCCGGCGCCGGCTACGTCAACCTCAGCTCCATCTACTCCATCGGTGGCGACCGCTGGGCCAACAACACTAATCCTCCCGTCAAGAACGGTCTCTCTGACAAAAAGCTCCCTGAGAAACCGGTCCCACCTGAGAAGCCCGTCAGTCTCATGATGGTCAACGGAAAGATGGACAACCGGTACGCAGGCTTCGGCAACAACAGCTTCCTGTACTCGCAGCTGCTGGGCTCGAGTGGCGCGCGCGCTAAGGACCCGCCGTCCTACACGGCCGCCACCAGCGGCGCACTCTTCGACAAGTCAGGCGATCCCAAGAAGACGGTCACGTCGCCTGTTAAACCTAAGTCGCCTGTCACGAGTCCCGTGAACGGAGTCAATAAGATCTCCGACAACTACGAGCGCGCCGTGGCCGAGCGACTCAGTCCGCAGCGGGAGAGCTCCAGGCTGAACCGCACCAGTCTGTTCAGTAAAGTGAACACGGGCGTGGTCTCCAGCAAAGTGAAGAAGAAATCCGCGCGGCCGGACGACGAGGACGACGACTACGCGCGCGACAGCGACGAGTGCTCCATTTAGGACACGCGAACCCAGTGATGTTGCCATATGCAATAACTAATTAAACGGTTTTATTTTAGTGAACACCAAAGATTACACGATGAACGTGCAATTCGTGAAAACGTTAGATTACCTACCTTACCTGATATCAAATTAGAATAGTGTGTAATATTGTCTCAGCCGTTAATCGAAACAGAGAAATATTTTTTCAGCGTATCCTAGTGGACGATACGTGCCTTGTGTCAGTGTAGCGAGTTTAGACGATTCCGCGTTCGGACGTTGTTAGTCGATTAGTGGATTTAGAACAAAAAGTGCATTATCCTTGAACAAAAAAAAACTGTTCTTTGTATAGAACCTTGTGTTAGTATCGCATAGACTAGTTACAGCATTTTGATAGTGTAGTATATATTTATGTATGTATTATTTTAATTTACTTCTCAAATTAACCATATCAAACAATGGTATTTTTGTTTGCGCAGGAGTTTGTGTTTTCATTTTGAAATACTTATTTAACTAAATTCTGGTCATGTGATCTATTATGTATTCATCACCTTAATAATAAATACAAAATCATATCATTCCTCCATCCAGGTCGTATATACATTTGTAATAATGATAAAATTCAAATTGTTAACAGAATCACACTGTCATTAGAAATCAGTCGTCCATGTAGCTTTATTTATTTATTTATCATGACAAAAGTCAGTATAAACACGCACAGATTAATTTAGAATAGTAGATAGAAATATTTTTGATAAGGGGTTGTCTCCTAATCTGCATCTACCTTCTTTTTTCGAAGAATTTCGTATTTCGTGGAGTGTTGTGTAAGTGCATGTGTGACAAGATTGTGTTGTTGTTGGCTCTTTGTGCAGCAGCACAGAGCATTGACGTTAGTGAAAATATGCATAATTTAATAATGGAACTGTTAAGAAGTAACAGTTGAGGGCGTCGCTCTGCCGCCATGTTGGAATGTTGTGTGGATTACAAGGAATTGTTTTATTCGATCAAATTCGAAACTTAAATTAAATTTATCTTTTTAATTGTAGGTATTTTGAATAATTGAAAATGCCGGTTGAAGCGAGTGTGTGGATGTTCGTAAAAAGGAGGAGTTTGTATTGATGTAATAAGAACGTGGTAAAATAGCGAAGGCAGCTGTATAAATAATAAGCTTCTAGGTAATGCTAGGTAGATTACGTTATGCTCTAGTCTACAGGTGCTGTAACAAGCCAACTGACGGTCTACCACTTCCAAGCAATCTGTTCAAGTCTTTATTCAACAAGTTTGTCACAGCCAAAGAATCGGTTGTTAGATTTTATAATCGCCTAAAGTACTGAGTTTTATTATTCATGGATGTTATATTTCAGTTATTATTTTAATAAATTCTCGATATAATAAATTGCTAAGTTATAATAATGAGAATTTCATAATATTATTCTAATGTTAGTTACGATTTTAAATCCAATTGTTTTCAAGTGTGTAGTTTCGAAAACTTGATGTGTGACTTGTCATACATGTAAAAATTGTGCCTCATTTATTATATTTTATCACGAATAATACCGCAACATATATCACCGGCCTCACCCGTACCTACCTATCCTATAGCTTCATTTAATGTTAAGACTAGTCATTTCCATAAAATGTAAATCATTTCTATTTACAATCCTCAATTGAACTAATTTTACCAAGTATTAACCAAAACGATTGTTCACATTTTTAACAAATTTTATTAATATGTTGTGTACTGTTATATTAGAATAATTTTATTAGGGTATGTTCTAGATACCTACCAGTTTTGAGCTAAGCTGTTTTTAAAGTTGGAATCATTAAGTTAATTAATTTAGATTAGGTCTGTATACCTAAGTTACCGGTTTTTTAAGGTAATTTTTTTTTCAGTAAGAGATTGACTGTCGTAGTGTTCTTTTGTACCTAGTTGTTAAATGAGTTGAGTAGTCTGTTATAAGTGTTTTAATCATTTATCAGGCAAACTTTTAAAATGTTTTATCTTGTACAATGACGTGAATCTGAATACTTTGTATCTGAACATCTCAGCCATGATTCGTAATAGTGCCATTTTGTTTCCAATATTTTTGCAGACAAATACTTCGATTTTTGAAACTTGCTATATTAGTACTTATTGAGACTAATATCATACGCAATATGTTTTAAAAAATAATTTATCTTTTACCACTAAAATACTAAACTTGCATTTGAAATGTATCTTTCAATCTTTGTAATGTACGCATTTGGTATGCATGGAATGAAAATGAAATAGACACGTTCCTAAGAAAAGCCTAATAATCAAAAGTTAGGATCATCTTTTAATGAACTAAGTAGCTACAAAATTGTAACACTATAAATTAAGTTTTTCTTAATTTAAAATAGGTAGGTACGATATTTAGTTATTATATTTATCGGTACCGGTCTAAAATATTTTAGTTTGCATACTTATATTTAAATTTTTAGACGAAATATTAATCGTAATTTCACTATTGTCAATATGATGCACAGTTGTAGACTGTCATTAACAAATTAGTTGAATAACCTAGTGCCGCGAGATTAATCACAATGAATCATTGTTTAAGTATAAGATTTTTTACAGACATTAGTGGTGACAAAGAAAATGGTGTGTTAACATTAATAAACGATGACAGACCTATTGTTAAGTCTCCTAATAAAGTACATAACTGTATTTCACATTGTCTTTCTTTTATTTTTTTGTTCGAAAATATCTAACAACACAACAGATTTTTAGAAATTATGTAGTCCTCCTAACCATATGCGGTCAATCTCGGCAAAAATTGGCCATCGCGTTTGCACATTTGTTTCCGTGGCTGACCGATAGACTACTGCACAGCGTGTCGTGGGTTCGATCCCTGGACGGAATAAATATTTGTAATTCAAATTCAAATTCAAATTCTTTATTGTTTGTTACATGTTGAAATAGATCTTAAAGTAAATGTATATATAGTAGCAGTGTAACATACCTTTAAGGTGTACAATATTTAGGGATGCATGGGTTACATATTATTTATTAATTTATGTTAATATTACAAGTAGTCGGTTATATTATTATTTGGTTCCGTCACTCTTTCATTAGTCAAATATTACATTAAATTATACATTAAATAATAAATGAATTAACTATGGATTAAAATATACATTCAATAGTCCTAAATTGTCAATTAAGCCTGATACATTATTACAAATACTTGTCATTAAAAAATTCGTTAATTGTGTAATATGCTTTATCTATCAAAAATTCCTTAAGCTCATGTTTAAAAATATTGAGTGCTGAAATATTTTTTATACAATTTGGTACTTTATTATAAATTTTCACTCCAATTCCAAATATACTAGATTTAAATTTAACTGTTCTACATCTAATTCCGGACAGTACATTTTTGTGTCGTGCACTTCTCAGTGTTTCGTATTTACCAATATCACTTTTTATCATTATTGCCGCTTGATAAATGTACAGTGAAGGCAGAGTTAAAATTTTTAACCTCTTAAACTCTTCCTTGCATGAGTCAGTCTGTTTTAGTCCACAGATACTTCTCACACATTTTTTTTGGGCTTTAAAAGCATTTTCTCTATTTGAAGAGTTTCCCCAGAAAAGAATGCCATAATTAAGCTTAGAACCCACATACGCGTGGTAGGCACTTAATAATGCACTTTCGTTTACAACTTTCCTTAGCATGTAAAGTGCATAAGAATGTTGGTTTAATTTTTTACACACCTGATCTACCTGGATTGTCCAATTCAGTCCATTATCAATATGTAAACCTAGAAATTTTGTGTTATTGACTTCTTTTATTGTTTCGCCCTTATAACTTATTTGCATTTTTTATGTTTTGTGTTTTTATTAGTAAATGTCATGTAATTTGTTTTGTCAAGATTGATTTTAAGATTGTTTTGAGTTAGCCAGTTAATGATAGCTTCCAATGATTTATTAATGTTTGTGTCATATTCCTCTTTATCCTCATCAGTAAAAATGGCCGTGCTGTCATCTGCGAATAATATCATTTGCTGGTTTATTACTTTTGGGAGATCATTTATGTACACTAAGAACAATAAAGGTCCAAGGATGCTTCCTTGGGGCACGCCATATTGGACTATTTTTGGATCTGACATATAAGTCTGTTCGAGCCTTGTATCACTTGCTATTCGTTTTATTTGTGTTATTTGAAATCTATTTGTTAGGTATGATCTTATAAGGTTTAGTGCATTTCCTCTTATTCCATACTTTTCTAACTTAGTCATTAGTATCTGATGATCCACATGATCAAAGGCTTTAGACATGTCCATAAAAACCGCCGTTATCTGTTGTTTGCTATCCAGTCCTGTCATTATTTTCTTTAAAAAATTAAATAGTGCGTCACCTGTTGACCTGCCTGTTCGAAAGCCAAATTGCTCATTAGCGAATATGTTGTTAACTTCGAAGTAGTTGTATAAGTTTTTATAAATGACCCTTTCAAAAATTTTAGCAATAACCGGTATTAAAGCGATTGGTCTGTAATTTCTCATGTCATCTTTATTTTCTTTTTTAAATAATGGTTTTATAATTGTAATTTTAAGTTTTGAAGGAAATACTCCCTGTTCAAGACAGAGATTTATGATATGACTGAGTATTGGTGCAATGAGATGAGCCACTCTTTTAATTATCTTTGTATTTATGTTATCATAACCTGTGCTATTAGTGTTGTTAAGTGTTTTGATTATCTGATAAACATCATTTGGGTTTGTCGGTTTTAAAAATATTGAATTGGAATTATTGTATGTCAGTGTTTTTAGAAAAGAATTATCGTCCTTTATCGTCGGCTTAATATCGTCAATAAAGTAATTATTGAATGCTTGAGCTATTTCTTTCGGCTTTGTAACTACTTTGTCATTTACTTTTATTTGGTTTATATTCTCTTTTGGTGTTTCAGTCTTATAATTGTTTATTATTTTCCATATTGCTTTGCCTTTGTTTGTAGCTGTATTTATAAAGTAATTGTTTTGTGCTTTTTGAGTTTGTTTAATAATTATTTTTAGTCTTATCGCATAGTCTTTAAAATTTAATTTGTATTTTGGATTTGAGTTTAGTCGATATTTCCACAGTAGTTGACGTTTTCGTTTAGCGCATAACCTTATACCTTTACTTATCCATTTAGGCTTCTTATAAATAGGTATTTTTAGTTTAATGTTAGGGAAGCATAAATCGTAAAATAGCTTAAATAAATCGTGAAAAGCGTTAAAAGCGGTTTCCGGATCTTTCTCAATGTAGCTCTCTGTGAAACTAAGACACTTAATACAATTTATAAATTTTATAATATTTTCTTCACAATAGTCTCTTTGAGTTTTAAACCAGTGTGTTATGAGGTAGCTTTTCTTTACTGGGCATCTCAACAATTGTGCTGTATGGTCCGAAAGTGAAAGTTCCAGAACAGTAGATTTAGATCCTCGTATATTATGAGCTATGTTGTCGATACAAGTCATGCTGGATAATCTGGTCGGTTGTTTTATTGCTAATTTCAAATTGTAACTTGCAAGTAATTGTTCAAATTGTCGAGATGTATTACTACTTTCTAATATATTAATATTAAAGTCACCACATAATATAACTTTTTTTTGTTTTTGTGAGTAACATATTTTGTTTAGTAAACTTGCCAATCTAGTCAAAAATAATTCAACATCGTCCTTTTTGTTTTTAGGTGGTCGATAAATACATAATATAATTATTTTGTGGTCCGTAAGCTCAATGCCACTACACTCAAAAATACCATTTATACTGTAGCTTTTAGCTTCAGCGATAGGTTTAAATTTATGGATTGATTTTAATAATATACAAGATCCCCCATGTCTATTATTTCGTGAGAAACTATCTCCTAATATAAAATTGGGTAGTTTAAGTAGTTTGCTATCTTCAACTGTCATGTTATGTTCAGTTATGCATAAAATGTCGATCGGGTCGCAGTTATTAATTTTACCTTGTGAGTGTAAGTGTACTGATAATTCATCTAATTTATTCATCAAGCCATTTATGTTTTGATGCAGTAGGTTTATGTGTTTATGAACGAAAAAAATCATTATTTGAGTGAGAATTTCCTTTGTCTTGATCATTGAGTTCTGTCTGAGTACATTTGTCACTATAAATAGCAGTTGAAATGTCATGGTTGAGGTTGTCTGCGGCATATTTGTCATATTTTTGTTTGTAAACGTTCCTTAATATTTCTTTCAAAGTTAATTGGGATATATGTAATGGTAAAAAGCGATACTTAGGGATATACACTGAGTAATTCATGTCTACGTAAGTTGAATGATTGTAGTGAGAACAGATAAATTTAAGTTTATAATTTAACTTTTTTTCATTTAAATGAGCATTAAATAGTACCTCAGAGACTATAACATTAGTATTCCTCGTATTATTCAAAAAGTTACTAAGACATAGTTGTGCCAGTTCTGGGTTGGTATCATTTACTCCTCCCAATACAATTACGAAGTCATTTTTATCTAATAAGCTTATTTCTGCTTTTTCCGTTGATAATATTTCTTGAAGAGTCGCACCTGGTTTCCAGAAAGACTTTACTAAAAAGTTTTGACCTATAAGTTTTTGAAGAATTCTCTGGATATAGCAGCCTTGTTGATCAGCGATGATAATCACCTTCCTTTTTTGTACCTCCGGTTTCATTGAATGTTTATGTACTTCTATTAAAGTAGCCTGTTCTACGATGTCAGCCTGAACGCCATTGTTTTGTAAGCGTAGAGTATGATTCAATTCAGTGCATGTTTTTTTTATTATTTACACAGTAATTAGTTGAGATATTTTTGTCAGAAGTATTAGCTGGTAAGTCAGTCTGCATGAGACTTTGGGTAGGTCTTGAGTTCATTCCAATGCTTGCTGTCGGGTTGCATTCTAAGTTTGTAGAATTGGTCATTTTTATGGGTGTAGTCCTGATGGTTTTAATTGGTTCGTCGCAGTTTGTATTCTGTATCGATGTGATTGATTGCTTTTCATTGCTTGCAGGCGTTATTTTAGCGATTTTGTTTGATTTTTGTAAACGTTCTGAAGATGGAGACAAATTACATATGTCGATATTATTCATTTCCTCGTAGTCACTTATTTTCTTTATATATTTTTGGACGTCAGTTTTCAGTCTAAAGTTTTCAGAATTTAAGTTTTCAATTTCTAGTTGAGCTTCTTTTAAATCACTAGACAATTGTCTGACTGTTTCTTGTAGATCTAATATTGTTTGACTAATATTTAATGACGTATTCGGAAGACTCCTCATAGTTTGATCGAAGAGATCCGAATTATCTGAAGTTACATCACGTAGTGAGCTTGATCTGAATAGATTATGGTTACGGTAGGTTATGTTTTCATTCATATTTATTTTACTTTGTAGTCCCCAAAAAATAATATTTTTCTACCAAATAATTATTTTTTTTTCCTGTGGTATCACAATTCACGCCCTCTGGTGGTGAGTAGCACTATTTTTTTGTTCATCTATTCACCGCTTGTGGTCTTATTCGCGCTAGTTGTCGTACATTATGTCGAGTCCAAAGGTCATGTTTTGAATATTTTTTCCAAACGGTATTTGTTCTTACGATGTTTCCAAAGTAATTCACTAACCTTGATGGGAAACTGTGCAGGAGCTTGTTGTTGAGTTGCACTATTTTGTGGTAGTATGTTGCAAAACAATGAGCCCTGATTTCTTGTTTACAAATCGTTTTAACACTGAATTAAGTATTTCTTAGAAATCTTGTAATAGTTGATATCACACTTATCATAAATAGTCACAAACAATATCACTTGTGTTTCAAAGTTGTTAAAGTCCATCGCACTACTATTCGTAACAGTTTCGTTGTTTTATTATTTATTTACGAGATTTAAATACGCGGGATATGTAAACAGCGCCAGTGTTGCCAGCTTTCTTCTTGATTGTTACTCGATATAAGGGTAATAAGCAAGTTTGCCAATTTCCGGAGCACTGCTAAAAACATCTAATGAATAATCTAAAATAACCATCAGGGCCGGAAAGTGAAACTATCGTATTTACCCTTAATAGGTCCTAATATGCAAGCCTACCCCAAGTTCAATAGATGGTTTGTGCTACGGACCACAAACTAAACAGGGTGAATTTTTAACTGGGCGTGGATGGAGATCCGAAACTATCAGGTATATCAAAAAATGCTGAAAGGAGTCTCGAGGCCGATTTTGACGAAAACTGCATCATTGGATTTTATAAAAATCAATAACTCTGGCCAGGAATCGAAACCGCTGATTTTAGAAAAAAAATCACACCTTCGAAAGTGTCGCTAACAAGGATCAAATTAAGTTTTACCTTTCCGAAGTAAGTATTTTTCACCATAGTATAATACCGGATTTAAAGCGGTATTATAATCATAATCGAATTTTCGGAATCGGAAGTCGGTGGCAATAGTCAATGACACAACAAAACAAAGCCACCGACTTCCGAAAGAAAAGTTATTTTAAACTTTTTTTGTATTTGTTTTGAAGTCGGTACTTTTTTAAAAAAAAAGTTTTTATTTTACCCTTTTTAGTTTATTTATTACATATTCAACCCAAATTCTTGTAAAATACAAAATTTTCTTACATATGCACTAATCTTGTAATCCATCACAACATAAAAAAATCTATATCTCTAAAACTACTTAACCGATTTTGATGAAACTTGCAGTGTACCCTAAGTTGAACAATACCTAGTACAACAAAAAAAGAATTACTTAAATCGAACTTATAGTTCCGGAGATATGCGTGCACAAACATAAAAACATACATACATTCATACACTTATGAAATTTGGCACATTTGTTCAGACGCTGATATAGACTAACATATATGAAAACTGGGCAGTTCTGATAATATTACATACATACGGATCGAATTGATAACCTCCTTTTTTTTGAAGTCGGTAATAAGGGATTAACAGTGATGCGAGTAGCGAATAAAATCGACTAAATAAAAAGGAACCGTAATAGTCTCGTAGAAGAAATCACTAAATTTGACAATCAGCTGTCAAAAACGTCAAATCAAAAATGTAAATAATAAACAAATGTCACTGTTGAGGGTAATATTTAGTAACGTTCTTTTGAAAAGTAGTAAAATATTGTACACTGCGCATAGATTAATTCCAAAAATGCCCTTTTACGCAGTAGCAAAAGGTCGGACTCCAGGAATATTTATGACGTGGCCGGATTGTGAAGCACAAGTTAAAGGTTTTCCTGGTGCTAGATATAAGAAATTTGACTCCGTTGCGGGTGCTCAAGACTTCATCAGTGCGGAAGGAGGGCCAGGCACTAGTGCCAAGACAAAAAAACTTAACAACCAACCCAAAGTCTCCGCGAACTCTTCAAGTAGTAACCTCAAAAGAACTTACTCCACTTCTAGTAACATTCAAGAAAATAGTGTTGCAGGGAAACCTAAAAGAAAATCTGAAGCTAGTGCCGGCTATGCGAAGGAGAAAAATGATACTGATGAAGATTTTTCTGACGATTCCGATGACTTGAACACAATCATATCCAAACAAATGGATGACATAGAGAAAAGACTGCAAACATTTGAGAAAGGAGTTGATAAAATAATTAAAAAAGGTATCAAGAAGACAATTTTAATAGACCCACCTCAGAAGAGACAGAAAACGAGTGGAGAATTTGAAATGGATAATGATGGATATGTGCAGGTGTACACTGATGGAGCCTGCTCGGCAAACGGCAAGACTGGGGCACGAGCTGGACTAGGGGTGTACTGGGGAGACGGGCACCCCCTCAACATTAGTGAGCCAGTGTCTGGACGGGCCACTAACAATTGTGGAGAGATCCAAGCTGCCACCAGAGCTATAAAGCTTGCACTACAGAATGGAGTTGACAAACTGTCAATTAACACAGACTCCAAGTTTGTCATCAATTCTGTCACCAAATGGATGCCTGGTAATACCCACTTATAAAATCAAATATTTTAGCTTCCTTCTTTTATTTTGTTTGTATATCTATATATATAAAAGAAAGTCGTGTTAGTTACACTATTTATAACTCAAGAACGGCTGAACCGATTTGGCTGAAAATTGGTGGGGAGGTAGCTTGGAACCAGGAGAAACATATAGGATACTTTTTACCTTTTTTTTGTTTTTTTTTTTTTTTTTTTGTTTTATCCCGTTGCCGTGCGACGTGACATAAAACGTGGTTGACATGGAATGACAGCAACACGAAAAAATCAATCAAAACATCAATTGACCGGTTGATGTGTTTGTATTGAGTTTCTAAACTTATTGTGCCGATATTTTCATAATTATCAATGCCATACCGCTACCAAGACGATCTGTATCCTGTTTCCGTGAGACGTGACATAAAACGTAGTAACATATACATATATATATATATACAAACATACGACGAAAAAACGCCTGGGTGTCACCACTGCGAGGATCGCCCGGAGGACACGGTGGAGCATACGGTGCAGGACTGCTCCGCTTGGGCAAAGCACCGCCGTGTCCTCACAACGGCGACAGGCGGAGACCTCTCGCGCCCGGCATTGGTCGAGGCCATGCGAGACGGAGTGGGAAGCGGTCACCTCCTTCTGCGAAGCAGTCATGCTATGAAAGGAGGAGGCGCGCCGTGTGAGGGAGAGGACAGCATCCTCCCTCCACCCCAGCCGCAGTGGTAGACGCCTACGGTGACGGACGTTGCCAGGCGATCTCCAGCCACCGTAGGCTCGGGCATGCGGGTGGCTAGTAATGGGTGACTCGCTGTCCGACCTTGGACCATGCCCGGGTCGACGCGACGGCGCGTTGTGTTCCACGCGCGCTTCAAAGAGTAGCATTATGACGGGGTCACCCTTTAGAGGGCCAAAGCCTGCCGGGGTCGCGGGACTTACGATTTACCGTGACCCCGGAACGTAAAGGGCTATTGAAGGACACCGTGGATTTTAATCAGTTCGAGTCTGACAGTCCCTCCCGCTCTGCCCTGGGTGCGGACTCACATGATGATTTTACCACGCTAAAAAAAATGTCAGTTGCGTTTAGCCACCAGCTTTCCAATTGAATTAAAACCCCTTGGATATGCTTGGCTTACCAGCGCACAATTTACGAACAAAGGTTGGCTTCGTAGTAATCATGCTTTGAAACATAAACCAACCAAAACTGTGCAACAGAACGCGTTTAGTGGTAAGTAAATTGAAAAACAATGTGACTTACGCGACGATACTCAAAGGAAAATTCGAAGGTGAGGAAGTTCTTATTTCTAGGATCCCAAACGATATGCCGTTTGAGTTTAAGCGACCCCAATTTCCGATCCGTCTTGCATTCGCCATGACCATTAAGAAATCACAAGGCCAATGCTTGAAAGTTTGTGGTCTGAATATATAAAATCCACCATGTACGCTGTACGGTAACGGAGTTATTGAAAGTCAAAGTTCCAACGGTTTTATCATCATCTACACTAATATTATAAAGAGGAAAACTTTGTATTTTTGTTTGTTTGTTTGTAATGGATAAACTCAAAAAACTACTGGTCCGATTTCAAAAATTCTTTCACCAGTTGAATGCTGCTTTGGTGACATAGGCAATAGAGGGGGGGGGGGGAGCGAAGCCGCTGGGAAAAGCTAGTTAATTATAAATTAACTTAAGCAAGCAACTTAAGCATAGGTGCTTTCAACTATATAACACTGTCTTTATAATAATCAAAAAGGGAAAGAATATAAATTATGTAGTAAGCCATGAATATTGCATACAATGCATATTTTCTCAAAGCTGATTAGATTAAGTATGACAATTATCAAAGTTTGTGAAAAGTAAGATAAAGTAAACAATATTGTTTCAAATAATTTTCAGGCTGGAAACGGAAGGGATGGAAGTTGGCATCTGGGGAGCCGGTCAAAAATGAAAAAGACTTCAAAGACTTAGATAGTGTACAGCATAAGTTACAAATCAAGTGGAATTATGTGGAGGCACACAGGGGAATACATGGCAATGAAATGGCTGATGAACTGGCAAAAAGTGGGGCTATGATGTATAACAAATAAGAAATACTATCATTCCATTGTACTGTTTAATAATCTATTGTTTATGGTGAACATCTTTTGTAAAACATGAAATGACAGGTTTATTTTATGTGAAATATTGCCAATCCTGTTTGCTACTTTTGCTGGTCAATATGTGAATATAATGTGCCTAAAATCCTTATTTTATAGATTTTTAGAAAGTCCGGTTTTATAAGTTTTGCTAGATATTGTTAATCAAAATATAAGTAATGTTATGTAAATATTTATATTCATTTTGTTTTTTTTTTCTGAATAATGGGATAAATTAGTTTCCTTTTCATTATCTGTTTTAAATCTTAAGTGTTGTACACACTATATTCTGAATGGTTCTGTCTAGGGTCCAGTGTGTACAACCCTTTGTCATCTTGTAATATGTGAAAAAGTAACTGGGAATTGGGGACCTGTTGGAAACTTGTAAGATTGAAATACAATGACTATGTATAGAACAAGTTTTATTGCTCATTTCTGCTGTTTTTTACAATGAATACCAGTATTTAGACTTTTTTTTTTGCGTGGTAAAATCATCAAATGAGTCCTCCCCCCCCCCCCCCCCCCGGGAAGGGCGGGAGGGACTGTCAGACTTGTACTGACTAAAATCCACGGTGTCCTTCAATAGCCCCTTTATGTTCCGGGGTCACGGTAATGAGATAAGTCCCGCGACCCCGGTAGGCTTTGGCCCTCTAGAGAGGGGGTCCCGTCATTATGCTGACGCTCTTTGAGGCGCGCGTGGAATACAACGCGCCGTCGACCCGGGCATGGTACATGGTCGGGCAGCGAGTTGCCCTTTACTCGCCGCCCGCATGCCCATTGCCATTACACATTATGTAAACCAATCAACCTTCACTTTTCGACTTTGCTTTCCGCACTGAATCCGACCCAAAATTCGTAAATTGGCATAATGCGAAAAATGTTTTAAGCCGCCACCCTCTTTGTCAGCGTATAATGTTCACATTACTGGAACACAGGCCTCCTCTCTCTGGGTCATATATCCACTACGCGGCGGGCCCAGTGCGCATCACTAGATGTCACATGTCTTCTTCACAGTCTCTAGGACATGCGGCATGCCAGTTTTCTACCTATGTTTTCCTTCACCATTTTTAAGCTACCAAACCATACAGGGTGTCCCCCGCCATGTCACATTGAGGGAAAGTACTTTAAACAACTTTAAATATTGTAGATAGAACATTTTACTGAAAAAATACATTATTGTAATTTAAAAAACAATATAAACTGCATTCATACATTTTTAAATAATAATTACAAGGTTGAACCGGGAATCGAACCCGCTACACGAGAAAAAAAAACTACAAAATAACTTTTCTTTCAGAAGTCGGTGCCTTTGTTTATTTTTCATTTCATTGTCTTTTTTGCCACCCACTTCTTAAGGAAAAGTTATTTTGTAGGTTATTTTACCCTTTTTTTGTGGTTGTTTTTGAAGGCGGTTACATAAGTTTTTGAAAAAGTTTTTTATTTTACTCTTTTTAGTTTAAATATTCAACCCAAGTTCTTGTCAAATAAATCATTCTCTTACATGTGCACTAAAATTTGGTTCATTCTCAGTAGATCCATTGGCTAGATCCATGATGGATCTAGTGAGAATTGTTTTTCTCATTGGATCCTAACTTCAAGATGTGGAACTACTGAGATTTTTTTGTTACTTCAATCTCAGTAGATCCATTGGCCAGATCCATGATGGATCCAGTGAGAATTGTTTTCCTCGTTAGATCCTGATTTCCTATGTGGATCTACGGAGTTTTTTTTTTTCAAAAGACTCATAAGACTGGCCTATGATGGATCTTATTCAACCTACATGATGATGTGACGTGATGTTTAGTGCGTTATATTTTTTTACTGAAAATGAACGAAGAATTGAAATTTATTAAAAGTCGACGTGGTAAAGTATTGTAGTGCGTATCCCTCGCATAACTGAGGGCTACAGATTCGATACACATGTTTTTTATAAAAAAAAAAAACGAAAGTCTCTGGCGTTGTGAAAATCACAAAACTTCAAAATTAAATTGTACTGGATCAGTAATATTAAATTAAAACGAAAGAATACAAAAGCTTCATACAAAAGCTCGCGCCTTCGGTGGCAGGAGATCGTCTGCCGACGTCCGTCGCTGTGGGCATCTACCACTGCGGCTGGGGTGAAGGGAAGACGCTGTCCTCTCCCTCACGCGGCCCGCCTCCTCTTTCGCGAGCATGACTGCTTCACAGAAGGAGGCGACCGCTTCCCATTCCGTCTCGCCCCGCAGCATGGCCTCGACCAATGCCGGGCGCGAGAGGTGTCCGCCTATCGCCGTCGTGAGGACACGGCGGTGCTCTGCCCAAGTGGGACAGTCCTGCACCGTATGCTCCACCGTGTCCTCCGGACGATCTTCGCAGTGGTGCCACCCAGACGTTTCTTCCCTAGGACTTGCGTCATATGGTAGTTCAGGACACCGTGACGCCTATCCAGCCACTCCCCAAAGAAGGGTCTCAACGCCGCGATTTCGGCGTGCCTGATATTCAAGAGATACGATAAATATACTATTTTTTTTTTCACATCAAAAATTCGCATCATACTCATTAATGGTAATTACCATTTTATTATTTACCAATGAGTATACATACTCAATTAAGTAAGTAATATCCAGACACAAAACTTTGTTTAATTTTTCAATGTGATTGATTTACACATCCTTTTTTCGTGACGAATTAATTTAGTGAAAAATGTAAAAAAGCCCAAAAATTCTCATTAGATCCATTTTACTTATTATTTTGTGTAAATGGATCCAATGAGAAAAACAATTCTCACTAGATCCATCATGGATCTAGCCAATGGATCTACTGAGAATGAACCTAAAATTTTGTAATCCGTAGCACCGGTAACAACATCGCTCAAGTGCACAATAAGCTAATAAAATTCCCTATCTCAAAACCTCCTGAACCGATTTTGATGAAACTTGCAGTATTCCGTAAGTTAAACAATAGGTACCTACCTAGAACAACAAAAAAAGAATTACTTAAATTGGACTTGCAGTTCCGGAGATATGCGAACACAAACTAAATCAGTCGATGCCTACTCCTTACTGTTAAGGAGTTGTACCTTCCATCATCAGATCAGCTACATGAGATGATGATTATCATACGCAAGTACTCAAATTACTTCATAAAATTTGCGAAAAACGATGTGCGGGCCTATAAAAATTGAGGGTTGCCCTCGATTTCCCTGGGATCCCATCATCGTATCCTGACCTGATGATCTTGGGAAGTATACCCTTTCAAACAAAAGAAAAAAATTCCAAATCGGTCCAGGCGCCTTCGAGAAATCGGGGAACATAAATAAAAAAAAAACCGGCCAAGTGCAAGTTGGAGTCGCCCATGAAGGGTTCCGTAGTAGCAAGCATAGATTAGGGATATTATTATGTTGAGATTAGTAAGTAATATACACAAACAATAAAAATAACTTTGTTTTTCATAGTGTTTGTATGAATGGCAAAGTTATATTTGCGGTTTTTGAAAATGTACTATATCTCAAAAACTGCTTACTGTATCTCATCCAAAACAATTTTCGTTGGAAGTTTTTGTTGAGGTCTACATTATATATTTTTTTTAGTTTTATCATTCTCTTATTTTAGAAGTTACAGGGGTGGGGACACACCATTTTACCACTTTGGAAGTGTCTCTCGTGCAAACTGTTCAGTTTAGAAAAAAATGACATTTGTAACCTCAATATAATTTTTAAAGACCTATCCATAGATACCCCACACGTATGGGATGGGTAAAAAAATGTTTTTTGAGTATCAATTCTAAGTATTCTAAAATTTGTTTTGTTTTTATTTTTGTGTGAAAATCCTAATGCGTTTCACATAATACATCTACCTACCAAGTTTCAACAGGATAGCTCTTATACTTTCGACAAAAAGTGGCTGTGACATACGGACGGACAGACAGGCAGACAGACATGACGAATCTATAAGGGTTCCGTTTTTGGTATTTGGCTACGGAACCCTAAAAACGAGATCGTTTATTGTTCCAGGAATGTTGCACTGTACTAACGACCTTTATTGTTGTAAAACCAATCAAGATAATATAGGGTAAATACGCCATACGTCGGCCCCTCCCGAAACTTCGGCCGTCTGCACATTTTCAGCTTGCGTTAGTTAAAACGTAACAAAGTGACAAATTTGCCACTCGAATTACAACCTTAGTTCATACTCTATATGTACAAACCATTACTTTCTGAATAGGTACGACACTCACTCTTCGCACACTGAGCGTCAGCAGCGATTGTGCCGTCGAAGCGTCAAGTTCATTACCAATTTTGAGTTAAAGTAAATGCAGTCTATTTTATTAATTCCAATTGTCCTCATTCCATTGGCTTAATAAGAGAATTTGCAACGCATATAGGCAAATAAATCTATTTTAAGTTTAATCGCCAAATACCGGCCGGGGTGATATTAGTTGAATCTCTAGAAATAATGTACACGAAATAGGGGCCGGCTTTAGAAACATTAAATATCGTAATGTCGACCAGCCTCGAATTCGAGCACAACTGTACAGGCTGATTACTTTTTCTTATTTTCTCAAAATTAAATATTTATTATACATTTAATTTATTAATAATATAATATAAAGAGTTAAGTTTAAATGGGTGGATGATATTGGAAACATTTATGATAGCTTATTACGGTTTGGGAATATAAGATATAAATTGCTTTTTGGAACTTGCTACCCATCCAAACCCATGTTAATTAGCTTAAAAACTAATAGGTTGGGGAAAAAGTTTCTTCGCATTTTTTAAGAAAATTCAAAACATTTTTTAATAAAGTTTATTTACAGTTAACTAAAGTATGTAGGTACCATTTTGTTCGATAACTTTTTGCCATCTTGTAGGTAGGGACATGATCCCATTGCTATAGAAATTTTGGGACTTCTGGTCGAAATACCGCGACAAGTGGTTTTGGCAGTCCTCTCGTGATGTTAACCTGACACTGCCTAAAGAATTCTGAAGAGACCGAAACAGGTGGAAATCTGAAGGTGCAAGGTCAGGACTATACGGCGGATGCATTAACACCTCCCAGCCAAACTCTCTTAATTTTTGTTGGGTGGCTAAAGATGTGTGAGGTCTAGCGTTATCATGATGAAAAACCACACCCCTTCTGTTGATTAATTCCGGCCGCTTTCTTTCAACTTCTTGCTTTAATCTCATCAGTTGTTCGCAGTAGAGTTCAGAATCGATGGTCCTGCCTGGTGGTAACAGCTCATAATGAATAATGCCCTTCCAATCTCACCACACACACAGCATCACCTTGTTGCGAGTTAACCCGGGTTTCGCCACAGTCTGTGAAGCCTGACCGGCCTTTGACCACGACCTTTTTCGCACGTTCTTGTCATACGTGATCCTCTTTTTATCATCAGTTATCTGCTTCTTCAAAAATGGTTCGGTTTCAATAAGTCGTAATAAAGAATCACAAATGAGTACACGGTTCATTAGGTTTCTTTCAGTGAGCTCGTGAGGTACCCAAATGTCGAGCTTTTTTGTGTACCCAGTTTTTTTCAAAAGCGCCAAAACTGTTTTGTGGTCAATTTCCAGTTCTTCAGCTACGTCGTAACTACTGGTATGCCGATCTTGCTCCACTTTTTCAAAAATAATATGGCATCCATTTTATCCGTAATAGGGCGACCAGAGCGACGTGCATCTTTGACATCAAAATTTCCGGATTGAAAACGCTTAAACCAAATTTGTGCTACTCTCACAGACACTACACTAGGTCCATAAACATCGCAAATTTTTTTCGCGGCTTGCGTTGCATTTTTACCTTTTTTGTAGTCAAATTTTAAAATGTATCGAATTTCTTCATTAGATTCACTCATCTTGATGGTACGAAAAACAAATGAAAATCACACATTTTCCTAATTTGAATTTGGAATTATGTTCTTTAAAATTTAAACTTTCAATGATACCAAAACCAGCCAGATACCTACAAATAGTATAGCCAAAGAGATTTTATTACAAGTTCATACATACTATAATGCGAAAAGACTTTTTCCCCAACCTAATATAAATGGTTGGTCGTGAATCTTTCATTCATTAATTAACCTGCATGTCACAAACAGCTGCCTTTAGAATAATTGTTTTTAATTTACGGTACTACAATGACAGAGCAGGGAGATCCAGGGCCTTCACGGAAACAGAAAATTATGCAGTTACGATCGCACCTTTACCTAACATTATTTAAGTGCAATTAAATAAAATACTTTACCTACTATTAAACAAATACGATTTATAATGTATACTTAGTGAGACTCCTGCCAAAATAAATCATATTAATAATATTTGTCCGTCTTAATTTAAAACACCCTCTACCCGGCCGACATTTCGGAATAACGCGACCGACCATGGGCCGTGAATGACCGACTTTAGGGTTTTTTCGTTCTCGACGCATCTAAACCTTAGTACTTTTTCCTTGTAGTAGAAATGTCAAACTTATGCCCATAAACATGAAATAGATTTATCAAACTATCCAAAACCACATCGGAAGCTATTCTTTCGTTGCAAATTGATGGTGCCAGACCGATTCCAAAACAGAAAAACCGTAAGGGGGGCGGCATGTCGCGGGACTGTCTCACCTGGTAACCGTGACCCTGGTACGTAAAGGGCTATTTGTGACTGACAAGACTATTGTAACCAAGTAGCCTGACATCAAAGGCGTAGCGAGCCTTGACGGCGCCCCGTATAAAAATTTGTTTGGGGCGCATAAGTAGGATAAAGATCTGCACTCAAGAAAAAAAATGCATTTCTCTGTATCTACGCTGAAATATAAACAAAGAATTGGACAAATGACATCAAAAAAATTCAAGATGCGACTGATCGGTCCAGAGGTCGGAATTAGGTAGAGTTATTTTAATACCTACTTGCATCGAACTGTTGATATTAATCTTCCCGGGATTTCTAACAGTACTACATATCTAATATATAAAAATCAATGCCACTTTTCGTTGTAATGTTATAACTCAAGAACGGGCTCACCTATCCAAACCAAATTTTAAGGCTTTGTTCGAACTATTTAGAAGCTTTTTTTTGCGTGGTAAAATCATCAAATGAGTCCTCCCGCCCAGGTTGGGGCGGGAGGGACTGGCAGACTTGTACTGACTAAAATCCACAGTGATCCTTCAATAGCCCTTTACGTACTAGGGTCACGGTAACCAGGTGAGACAGTCCCGCGACCCTGGCAGGCTTTGGCCCTCTTAGGGGGCCCCGTCAGATTGCTTTCAGCTCTTTGAGGCGCGCGTGGAACACAACGCGTCGGTGACCCGGGCATGGTCCATGATCGGGGGGCAAGTCACCCATAACTCACCGCCCGCATGCCCGCGCCTACGGTAGCCGGAGATTGTTTTGCGACGTCCATTGCTGTGGGCGTCTCCCGCGGCGGCTGGGTCGTAAGGTGGACGCTGTCCTCTCCCTCACGCATCCCGCCATTTAGTAGATGCTTTATGTGAAGTTTGCAGAAAATCGGACGAGCGGTTCTTAATATACCCGTGTGAAGCTGGGACGGGCCACTAGTAAATAATAATAATAAAAACACTAGAGATAGATTAGACAAATAAATTGTGTAAAAGTAAATAACTATTTTATTTAATAAATCATTAAGTTTTTATTAATTTTTGTTTACGCACGTTGATACGGCGGTAGCTACGCCCCTGCCTGACATTGTGGTGATAGATCGATCAGAGCGTCGCCGCGTCGTGCAATGATTGTTGATATAACGGTCCCGCATGACGAGAACCTCGTGAAGGCACAGAAGGCTCTCGCTTGCCAACTGGCTCAAACGCTTGATTCAGAAGGCAGTACTATTGGACACGGCGCTGACGGCGCGTATCGTTAGGTGGTTCCTCTCTCAAGAGTCCCGACCACCGGTATCCCGAAACCTGTTCCCGATGCTGGTGGACTGCTTTTAAATATTTTTGTGTTTCTTTTTTGTTAAAATGTTAAAAAATGTAATAAGCAAAACATTAATGAAGATTGTGATGACACTGAATCGTCTGATGACGATCAAGATGAAGAGTCCATTATTGAAGAAATTTAAGTTAATAAGAAATCATTGTTACCTTAAAGTTAAACTAAAGACCTATTTTATTAATTTTCTTATTAAAAATCTTATTGGAATGATTCAGAACCGTTTAGATGGCACGGTTGGCACAGTGGTTGAGAGATCGACAGCTGCACAGCGTATCGCGGGTTCGATCCCAGCACGGAACAAACTTTTTTGGGTAAATACGCTAAATTTCGGCACCCTTACGGTTTTTCTGTTTTGGAATCGGTCTGGCTGGCACCATCAATTTCATCATCATCAGCCGGAAAACGTCCACTGCTGAACATAGGCCTCCCCCTTAGACCGCCACGCCGAACGACAATTCGCCACTTGCATCCATCGGTTGCCCGCGACCCTCACGATGTCGTCGGTCCACCTAGTGGGAGGCCTACCTACGCTGCGTCTTCCGGTCCGTGGTCGCCACTCGAGAACTTTTCTTCCCCATCGGTTGTCAGTTCTACGAGCGATGTGGCCTGCCCATTGCCACTTCAACTTGCAAATTTTATGAGCTATGTCGGTGACTTTGGTTCTTCGCCGAATATCCATGTTCCAGATTTTATCCCGCAAAGAAACTCCGAGCATAGCTCTTTCCATCGCTCGTTGAGTGACTCTTAGTCTCTCTAAAAGGCCAGCAGTCAGAGACCACGTTTCAGAGCCATATGTCATCACTGGCAACACACTGGTTAAACACCCTTGTCTTGAGACACTGTGGGATTCTCGATGAGAAGATATCACGTGGCTTCCCAAACGCTGCCCATCCGAGTTGGATTCTTCGGGCGACCTCTTTCTCGAAGTTGGACCTACCTAACTGAACAATCTGTCCAAGGTAAGTGTAATGGTCTACAACTTCGAGAGTATCATTCCCAACAACAGCCGGTACGGGTGCCACATGAACATTCGACATGACTTTCGTCTTGTCCATGTTTATTTTAAGGCCGACCCGTTGGGAAACGATACTGAGGTCGCTGAGCATAGCATTGAGGTGCTCCAACGATTCTGCCATGATGACTATATCATCGGCAAAACGAAGGTGAGTGATGTATTCGCCATTGATGTTGATGCCGAATCCGTTCCATTCCAAGAGCTTGAAAACGTCCTCCAACGCGTTCGTGAACAGTTTCGGAGAAATAACGTCTCCCTGTCTCACGCCTTTCTGCAATTGGATTGGTTTCGTGCTCTCTTCCTGAAGTCGGATGGACATGGTGGCGTTTCTATATAAACACTTCAACACTTCGATATACCTATAGTCGATATGACATCGTTGGAGGGTCTGCAATACTGCCCAGGTTTCGATTGAATCGAAGGCCTTTTCATAGTCCACAAACGCTAAACATAATGGCCGATTATACTCCTCTGTCTTCTGTATAATCTGGCGGAGCGTGTGTATGTGGTCTACAGTACTAAAACCTTTTCGGAAACCGGCTTGTTCGGGAGGCTGGAAGTCATCAAACCTGCGTTCGAGACGGTTCGTAATGACTCTTGAGAACAGCTTGTATACATGGCTCAGAAGTGAGATTGGCCTGTAGTTCTTCAACAAGGTGTTGTCACCCTTTTTGAAGAAAAGAACAACCACACTCCTGTGCCATGCTTCTGGCGTAGTACCTTCGAGTATGACGGAATTAAATAACTTCTGGAGGACCAGAAGTACCGGTTTTCCACCCGCTCTCAGAAGTTCTGTTGTGATTCCGTCTTCACCCGGCGCCTTGTTATTCTTTAGCTGTTTAAGAGCCATTCTAATCTCGTACAGGCTGATGTCCGGGATATCCTCAGTGTAGTGTCGAGTCAGTTTAGCTCTTGCGTCTCGAACTGTACCGACACTGGGTTGTCGTGTTGATGTGTATAACTGTCCGTAAAACCTCAAGCTCTCTCAGGATCTCCGGCTTCGTCGAAATGATGCTGCCGTCGTTAATCTTCAGCTTTGTCATTTGGCTTTGCCCAATAGACGAATTCTTTGCGAAGACTTTTGAGCCCTGGTTCCGCTCGATTGCCTCTTTGATCCGTGCCGCACTATAGGCACGCAGGTCACGTCGCATTGATTTAGAGATTCGTCTATTGAGTTTGCCATATTCTGACATGTCAGCTGAAGATTGCAGCCTCATCTCGGCCTGGCAAAACGGCACCATAAATTTGCAACGAAAGAATAGCTTCCGATATGGTTTTGGATAGTTTGATAAATCGTTTTCATGTTTATGGGCATAAGTTTGACATATCTACTACAAGGAAAAGTACTAAGGTTTAGATGCGTCGAGAACGAAAAAACCCTAAAGTCGGCCATTCACGGTCCATGATCGGTCGCGTTTTTCCCAAATGTCGGCCGGGTAGAGGGTGTTTTAAATTAAGACAGACTATTTGTCTGTCTTAATTTAAAACACCCTCTATTATTAATATGATTTATTTTTGCAGGAGTCTCACTAAGTATACATTATAAATCGTATTTGTTTAATAGTAGGTAAAGTATTTTATTCAATTGCATTTAAATAATGTTAGGTAAAGGTGCGGTCGTAACTGCATAATTTCCTGTTTCCGTGAAGGCCCTGGATCTCCCTGCTCTGTCATTGTAGTACCTTAAATTAAAAGCATTAATTGTAAAGGCAGCTTTTTGTGACATGCAAGTTAATTAATGAATGAAAGATTCACGACCAACCATTTATATTTTTATCATGGGTTTATTAATAAGAGAATTTGCAACGCATATAGGCAAATAAATCTATTTTACATTTAATCGCCAAATACCGGCCGGGGTGGTATTAGTTGAATCTCGAGAAATAATGTACACGAAATAGGGGCGGCTTTAGAAACATTAAAGATCGTAATGTCGACCAGCCTTGAATTCGAGCCCAACTATACAGGCTGATTACTTTTTCTTATTTTCTCAAAATTTAATATTTATTATACTTACATTTTTAATTTATTAACAATATAGTTAAGTTTAAATGGGAGGATAATATTATATTGGAAACATTTATGATAGCTTATTACGGTTTGGGAATATAAGATATAAATTTGCTTTTTTTTGGAACTTGCTATCTTAAGCCAATGGAATGAGTACAATTGGAATTTATAAAATAGACTGCATATACTTTAAGTCGACCTCGGCCGAGAATCCGGTTTTAATTCAAAATTGGTATCCTATTGGCGGCCTCCTATTTTTTTTCCTTTGTAACCCTTTAAATGTTGAACGGACCAATTGGTCCGCATAACAATTAAAGAACAAATTACAAAATGGACGTCCACAGTAGCCGAAGTGTGGGTATTCACAGCAAGTAGGTAAGGTATTATACGTAGGTATGTCCCGCGACCCGTCATTAGGTACCTAGGTACCTACAGTTTCTAGTCTTTTCTTTCATTTTGAGGTAATTCATCGATATACGTGATCAGATAACAGTGTGAACGACCATATGTTATTCTTTTGCAGCTCCAGTTCATAAATCTCATCGAAGTTAATCATTATAAACATAAAACAATTTGTATCTGGCAATACATTCCTTTCCCTCTTACCGCCAAAATAAATTATTTCGCCAACGAATCAACGATCACATACCTACAAGTTCGCAGGTCACGCTACTTTTTTTAAAGATTCCTATTGGTTGGTTAGCCCATCACACAACATAAACTTCCTCCTGATTGGTGGCTAGTGTCTTGGAAGGTCACTTGATGTGAATGTACACGCACACAGGCACAGAATACTTGGAATCCGAACGCCCGGCAGCGCCCGCCCGCTGCTGCAAACATATCAAACCGCAGTGTTACCAACTTAGGGGTTTTCCCCCAGATTTAGGTTAGATAGGGTTAAATAAGTGGGTTGGGATTTTTCTAGAGGTTTTTTTATTTTTAGGGGTTTTTTAGGGATTTTCTGACTAGTCCATTTTGTTTTATTGAAGCAATATAGTTGTTAAAGCATGAGCTCTGCCACAATCTAAACTAGACAGTAAAAAGACACACACACAGATTTATCTAGTTTTAATAATAGTACATTGTTATTCAAGGGGTGAAAGTTACTTAATTAAGTTCCGAGGCGGGGTTTGGCGCCCGTAAAGTAGTGAGGGCGCTAATAGTTCGAGGGACTAAATAAGTAATTTACTCGAGGTAAACACTATGCTTTTCATTATGAATACAAGGAAAGTAAAAATAAGAACAATTTTTTTTAATTAGGCAGCTATCAGTTGAAAGCGATTCTCCCTAGAGCTGCAATTCATTTTCAAACTGCTCATGAGGCATGTAATGACCTACTTTCAGAGTATGAGGAATGAAAAAAAAATTACATTCCTATTTTTTAAGTTTCTTTTAATTTTAGCTATACGTTTTTTTATTGTTCTTTTTTGGGGGTTTTCCAAGCAATTACGACTATTTTAGGGGTTTTTGTTTGACCTAGGTTTTAGGGATAAATATTTCTGAGAGTTGGTAACACTGTCAAACCGAGCGAGACTGCGTGAGCGTGTACTCGTGTAGAAGTTCTAGTTCTAGTTTTGTTTGAATTGCCGTCTAGGTGCGTCTAGGTGTCTGTTCAGTTTACGACTTGCCTAGCATAGTGCCCACCATCACTTGTTCCTACAGAAATTCGATTAACTATTTACCAACTTCAGACACCAGTGATCTAGAACTATATTTTCTAAAACAAGATGTCGTACATGATGACCCACGACGGTTTCGTGAAAGTCTACACCGATGGTGCCTGTCCTTCAAACGGCATGTCTGGAGCCCAGGCTGGTTGCGGCGTATTTTGGGGAAATAATCATCCCCTGAACGTGAGCGCGCCGGTAAAAGGGAGCCGCCCTACGAACAACAGTGGCGAGATCCAGGCAGCTACGTGGGCTTTGCAGCTAGCGCACGACAACGGGATCCGCAAGCTAGAGATCAACACAGACTCGCGGTTCCTCATCGACGCTGTAACCAAGTGGATGCCAGGTAATTACTATTCTCGTTGTTTTGCAATGAATTTTTATAAAAATATTACCTACCTACACGTAGAAGTACCCTACAAATTATTATTTGTCAAGATCCTATAAGTACCTACTACTTAGAAAGCAATGCAGAGATTTTTTCCCTCAATATCTTTATCTATCAAATTAATAAAGAATTTTTCTTGATATTTCAGGTTGGAAACAAAATGGCTGGAGACTTGCATCAGGACAGCCAGTGAAGAATGAGAGGGACTTCAAACAGCTTGATAATGCCAAGCGCTTCGTTCAAGTGAGGTGGCAGTTTGTGCCGGCCCATCAAGGAGTCCATGGTAATGAAATGGCAGACCAACTGGCCAGAGAGGGAGCTTCAATGTATTAAAAAGAAAGAGGTCAATTTGAATGCTGCTATTCAAGCTCCTTACAATAATTATATTATTGAATTTAAGAGAGGTTGACCTATACCTAATTTTTTCTTTCTGCTTTTTGTGTTATTTTATTACAAATATTTCTTTTGTCTTTTAATAAGTTTATGGATAAGATCTTGATTTTGTTTTAAAACCTATACTATAGGTAATTTGTATGCCTTTTTTTACATTCCTATTGATCAATCAATAGTTGTTAAGTATTATTTTAGTTTTAAGGTTTATTCATTCCTTGAATAGGAGTTTGGCTTTGTACCAACTACCAGTTATTAATTTGTGTTTGATAAAAGTATAAGAACTGTTGTTGTTTTTTTTGCTTGTTTTTTAAGGATTCTGGAATGATGATTCCAATATGTGATTAATGACTTTGATAATGTAAACAAAGATTAAACTTTATTTCTTATGAACTTGTTTTGTTTGTCACTCCTTTGTATTTTCACTCATCGGTATCATGCCACTTAAGTTTGTCCCAAGTCCCAACATATTTGTGGCTATATTTTATTACTGAATGCTATGAAATTCTTAAACAATTGAAACTTTAGAAGTATAATAATTGTCCTCCACCAGAACTCCATAAACTTAACAATGACATGACTCTGGGTACCTACCTTTAAGTAAACTGTGGACATAGACCATGTCACATGAATCCTAAAAAAAACAAAATGAAAGGAATCAACAAACTGGTCCTAATAAAAAGTTGGTTGTCTGTTAGGTATTTCTGTTGTGTGCCGTTAGTCATACAATCGATAACAGTCGCGCTCTCAGGTGTCGCAGGGTAGGTAGGTATTATATTTCTGATGAGGTAGGAAGCAATATGAACCCGAGCGATTACACTGCATTCGTACCTTGCACGTTTGTTTATATTTGAGATTCCTTCATGTCTCGAGTTAGAACCTATTTAGTTACAAAAAATCTTTGCCTCTGTTTACGTTTGATTTTTCATTAGTTTTTAAAACAAACAGAAAAATGTAACGTACTGACGCCAGCACATCAACCTTCCTCAATCTGTCAACATTTTTCAATAGATTTTCAACCTTATCACAATAGTGGAAGGTTAATGTTCGATTGCTAAAATTTGACAGATTGGGGTAGGTTGACCTGCTGGTGTCTGTACAATTATTATTTCCAGAAAAGTATAGAGTAATGAACTGCGCCTTTTGCAAATGGTTATTTAATTGCTCAACGCAGACTATCTTTTCTTTTCATTTAAATAAAAAGCCGTCGTTCGTAGGTACTACAAAATACAAACATCTGTTTCTTATTCAATAAGAGCGAAGGGTAAAGCGCATTTCTATAGAAACAACAAACAAAAAACATGGTCCTTGAACACACGTGTAACCTTGGAAAATACTTTGGCGCATAGCTAAAGGGCCCCTCGATCTTTTTATAACCATTATTGAAACGAGTGGCCCCTTCCTGTGTGTAAACTTGAACTTGAGATACCTACTTGTTTTTTGAATAATCTTGCTTTACTGATAATTTCTACGGCCGTGCGCTGATTGCTTTTTGTCGCCCAGAGGAACGCTATGAAAATAAGCCGGCTGCTAGAAACGAATGTAGGTATTTGTCAACAAAATCAGGGCACTCTAACATAATTATTATCGTCATAGGTCTCGCCGGAGCGGGAACGGCTTTTCCAAATTCCATTGCCATCTTTCTCTGCTGTACTCATCACCATATTCATCAAGTCGGCCGAGATAGCCCGGTCAAGATTCCAGGGTGCATAATTTTGTCTGAATAAAAGTGGACGCACATTTATCTGAGCCGAACGCGCCGAAGGAGTCGAATTTTAGAATTCTGTATAGGAAATCTAAAAATACTTTCGTTCGATTCGGCGCGGATAAGTGTGCGAGGTTTCATGAGATTTCATTTATAGAATTCTAAAATTCGTTTCGTTCGACTCCTTCGACGCGTTCGGCTCGGATAAGTGTACCTTTAATTTTATTTTAGAGCGTGTGTTACTTTGTATGAATGTGTGTCACTTTGCAGTGTCGATATTTGTTTTGCTGAGTGATCATGCTTATTTTGAAAGTTTATGTTATTTAACTCCTTCCCCGTTCACGACCTTGCCGTTGTGAGCAGTAACTTAGCGCGGAACGGCGAGCGGTAAAATCAAATGTATACATGTTTATAGCACGTGCTTACAAAATAATTTAATGTCTTATTTGCGCTGCCCGTCGCACCGCTCACCGTTTACCAAAGTCCTGAACGAGCCGTAAAGAAATTCTCCATACAAATAAAAGAGTGAAATCGGTTTCATCATTTATTTATTGAATGAAACAGTTTCTTAGGTACCATTATGTACTAAAAGCTCTTAATAGTAACGTAACCTTACTATTTACAAACAGTGACGTCATTTGACAGTCGCCTTCTTTCGTTCAGAAAAAAGGTTTAGCTAACGAAATAAGATATTTGAAATTGTATTGAGTTGCATGTTTGCTTGCTGAGAGACAATAAGTATCCAAGTTGCGAAGCGTATCGTAAATGAATATTGATGCAAATGCTTTCATTCCAAACTGACTTTACTCCATTGTTTTAATGAAACCTTAGCTATAAATTTTCGCGTGCTTGGATCGCATCATTTTAGTCAGAAACATTAGTATATACAAACACGATTAAATAAATGAAGCCTTTGCCCCTCACAGACTATATAGTAATATCGGTAGTGAATAAAAACTAAAATGCACATTACAAGTGAACTTAACATTAACAGTCTTAAAATTATTGTAAATAATAGGTTGCAGTCATAATAACAGATAGATGAGTTATTACAACTTGAGTAGCGTGATGCTCTGTTAAAAATGATAACGTCGAGAACAGTATAGACAAAATGCTATATAAATTTAGAGGCAAATTGTTATTTTCCTACAAAAACCCTGATAAAATATAGACAAGTAGGTAACACATTTTTTTTCCTCAGTATAAGAAAGGCGTCGAGTGCCTCGATTTATCTATTCCTGCCTCGATTTATCGATTCATGGAGTTCGAAATACATCTTTACGTTTTCGTAAATGAATGTAAAGCTATAACAACATGAGTCGGATGAAATAATTTTGAAGCCAAATAAAGAAAATTTATATGTATTATGGTTGCTACAATAAGTAAACGGTATCATAACAACTTATTATTCGAAACATAATGAAACATCAATATTATATTGATCAAACAATTTACATATTTACACAAACTAAGATTGAAATAAAATGATTAAAATCTTTTTTGGAGCTTAATTAAATTGGCTCAACTTACGACATTAATTAAAAAATAAAACCTTAAATTATGTTTAGAATAAAACATGCTTATTAAAATAAGCTTCACTCCATATTGGACGCACTTTGCAATGAATACAAGACAACAGTAATTATCTGTTGCAGTATTTTTGAATAGGAAGTCGTTTCCCATCCTTCTTTACAATACGTTATTGCTTCAATGACTTATATTTTGACTTTAAGTGTCCGACTATACAATCAACATTTATTAAAACAGGACTCATAGTTCAATAAAAATAACGAAAACGAAACAAAATCAAAAGGATACCACATTTTCGTAAAATCACATAATTATATACATTTTATTTAAAATTTTATTTATTATTGAACAGAAACATCTAGCCAAAGACTAATTCGAGACTGTAGTTGAGTGCATACATATTTTGTTTATGTGGTTTCTACCGCCTTCCACACTTTATGATGTGACTGAATAAACTAAACTTTAAATTCAGTCCCCCACAACCATATCAACCATGAACTTTATAATTATTCGATAATTCACACCACAAGGCGCAAAATACATTGCACTGAGAAACTAAATTGTATGTGATTAGTTTAAACCGCTGAAATATCTATCAACTATGTAATGTACATATTATAACTGCTAAATACTAATGCGGTGGACATCAGCTAAAAGTTACCGCAATATCGTCACGATCTTGAACTTATGAACTTTTGTATCATCATTTTAATAAGTCCTAAAGCTATAGGCAGTTTAATTAAGAGTTTGTCAAAAATACATTGTGATCTTCATGGTAATTTTTCCGTCCTCAAGAATCCAAAAAGACCAATTGAAGATCACAGCAAATTATTACTAGCGGTCAAAAGGCTACTACTTCCTCAAGACTTGATGAAAAACGACAAAATAACATTACTGAGTATCAGCAATACATACCAGTTTTTAATCGTAAGAGCTATGACTTATTGCTGTTTATAATTATCTTCACTTTACTAAACAACACATTATCATATTTGTTTATTCCAACTGATTGCCATGAAATGTGTTTTCTATTTGTACGTGACATCGAAATGTTGACCGCGCGCGATCACTGAGTATATTTAAAAGTTATGCACCATTTATTATAACATTAGAAGTATCAATTTGGCCCGAAAACTACGAGTTAGGTTCCAGTAAGGATTCAACACAATCAGTTAATGATTTTGATACAAAAAATTCAATCAAGATATTATTATCTCCATGAAGGGAGTGAACACGAAAAAGATGGCATACGCCTCGTTTTTATTTGGACGACATAACTACACGGAGACGAAACACACGCATTTATTGCATAGACATAAAACTTTTTTGCGGAGTGGGTGAAATTAATCCTAAAAATGGATCGAAAAATATATGTGGGCCACTTACAGCCCGTTCACGACTGGTGAGCGGAGTGACGGGCGGCGAGGATAAGACATTAGTTACTTTGTAATCACGCGAATTCACCACTGGCGGCGTCAGTGGCATGTTTCAAACATTTGATCTTACCACGCCGCGCTAAGGCAAGGTCGTGAACGGGCCGTTATGTCTAATGTTATGATAAATGGAGTATGGTCTAAGAACTTGCTCCAGCAGCTACGGCTCTACTCACTGATTTCGTCGCCGGTAAGATCGATGAGCGGTGGTTCCGTGAGCAGTGACCGCAGCCCGGGCTGTGTGTCCTCTCATGTGTAGTACTGTATGGTGTGCGTGCGGCGCGCCGGCGTCATCACGGTGGAGTTGTTGGGCGCGCCCACGATGAGGTACCCGCCTGAGGACGACACCACCTTCTTGTTCGCGTTCACGTTCTCTTCGTTATTCATTAGCTGGAAGATAGGTTATGAATATAAAATTTTTGTAGGTAAGCAGGATACCGTGGCCCTGGAGCGCAAAGGGTAACCAAACGAACAGAGTGGACTTTTAGTAAACATGAGTCTGATAGTCCCTTCCGCTCCACACAGGGGGCGGGAGGACTAATATAATGATTTCACCACACAAATAAACGACGAAAATCACGGAATTCAAATCAGATTTTATTGTTTTGTGGTAGATTCAGCTGAGGGCTTTTTTGTGCATTGTCGTTTGCTCAACATGTTTAGAAGGTATTCGTGAGCTACACTAATCCCCGCTATAGGGAATAGTACTTAATTATTTTTGTAATATGAATAAGTATTGTCAAAGTTCTGCTATGGTACTTATCGTCTGTTTATATGAAATACGTACTTGTTTGTTGATGATGATGGGCTGCATCTGATTGGACGTGGAAGGCTTGTACGTGCCGACGCATTTCACTGTCTGGTTGCCGCTTGTGTCTTCTACCATACTTACTGGAAACAAATATGTAGTAAACTTTAAATTACGGTCACAGAGAGATAATAATCATTCAGATTATTATTAGTCGAAACTAATGCATATCGTGTCGTTTTTCGACACAGAAAAACTCCTAGAGTGGGGCAACGTTTTTTATTTAAAAAAAAATACATATTCACACAAGTGTGATAAAATTTAGTTGTTAAATAAACCCCGACACATGAGCCGATGATTATCAAACGATTGATCAGATTAAATTAAGAGTCATTTTAAGACGCGGACTGACTACGATTTTAATCGCTTATGACCGCGTAAACTATTGTCACCACTATGGAGCGTCAATAAGATTGAAAATTGAAAAAATTACATTTGTGTTGAAATGTGACGTAAGCTGCGAATGGGCATTTATTTTACTGCTTTTCTTTAGATTATTTAAAATATAGACATAAAATTAAATAATGATTCGGTTAAAGTTTTGAAAAAAATGGAAAACCTACTAAATTCTTAAAAAAAAAAACTGTTGTTATCGCTGGAAATACAGAGATCTTCGACGTCAAAGTTTATTTTTGTGCTACAACTTCCCAATTTTTATTGGGAATATCAAACTCTTATTTATTATTCTGTTCGGTTTAAATTCTTCTTTATACCCTTCTCTGTTCACTGTATTTTTCGCGTTGCTTATTTTTATTACATTACGTCATACTCGACGTTCTAAGAAACCAATTTTTGGGAATATGAGATAAGACCGCGCCTTAATCCCGTCAGGTAAGTTTTCAAACAAAAAAAAAGCAGCTTCAAAATCAGTGGAATTGTTAGGACGAGGTCGAGGTGTAGGAGGAGGCAGATGCGATGTTGGACGTTACGTGGCGTCAATTTATTTTTACTTGTTGGCTTGTGGCGGACATTATAAAATTGATCAAATTAGCTAACATGAGGTTTAAATGATTTCGCCTGCAGTTTATTTCTCTCTTAGAGTTGCCGCTCAATGGAGACTTTTTTGTCTTTGTCGCTAGAAATTATTTGACACCATAAGGAGCGCATTCCCATTCCTTTATAGCAATCAAAGAGAAATATCAATACAATCTTCTAAGTTGTAGTTTTGGATTTTCCGAAAAAGTCCTTCTTTCGGGTGATAAGAACTTAGAGACTATTAATTTTACGATTATCAACAATATACAAACCAATTATAGAAGTTTTCTGCGAGCTATGTGGGTCTGCGTTGTAAGGTCGCTGGGGGGCGATCTTGCCGCCGACCGTGAGGGTCGGCACCGGTGTGTTTTTCTGTAACACCAATACACCCCAACTGTGTAAAAAATATGTGTGCCTTTTGTAACACCGACTACACCTTGTGCAACACTAATACGGGGACAAGAAGTAAAACTACACGATTATCTACATTTTAAACAAGTAAAGTATCAAAATCTGTCTCATTTGGCCGGTAATATATTTTCACCAATGTTAGAAAACTTTTTATTTGATTAAAGACTCCATGCATAATATAAGTATGTATCACATACAATACAAGTATGTTTTACATTAATTTAATTAGAAGTAAAATTGTATTATATTGTATTGTATTACGGGCTGGTATCCGCAACTCCACGTCATATGCGCGTATTTTGCGTGCGTAGAAGTGAAATACGTAAATATTTGGGACTTTTTCTTTGAAAACATATTAATGTTAAAAAAAAACCTTATAACAAACTTTAATAAAACTAATATTAGGGGAGGCGGGTTAGCGACCAAAAATTACAAGCATTGTCTAAATGCTATTTTTTACTAACCGCAATATATATATTTTTTTAAAACGCACTAAACAACAGATTCTTTGAGTGAATAAACTTATTTTAAACTCACTGGTAAGTCTGGATGAGGTTGTAACCTGTGTTCCGGTGACGACGGTGGGTCGCCATTACTATCCTTCTGAAATTGGGTATTGGTCACATCAAAAAACACCTTATTTTAGGAACAAAAACAAACGTTACGAAAAACCCGATAAACCTTGAAGAAACTGTTAAAATCAAAGGGTCTAATAAATAGTAAGGTCATTGAGTTTACTTTACTGACGTCACAGTTGGCTATTATCATACAAAATATATGATAATTTACATATCACACATTAAAATGTGGGAAAACTATCATCAACGAATAGTTAACCTAGTTATTTATTTATTGACAAATGGTGGTGCTGTGCACACAGCACCACCATTTGTCGGAGCCTTAAAAATCGAGTCATAGGGTAAACTACCAGTCATTGGACACTTAAGGGCCATACATTGACGAAAAATAATTCTTGGACACATTTATGAATCTACGTGCTAGAATTGTTATTATTTTGCTTATTCAATATGTATGTGAACATAATATCATTTTAAAAATTATACTTTACAGCATTAACATTAAAAAAAATCCTGTTAAAAAAAAAGTACCCAAATATATAGTCATTGGACAGAATTTCTATTGTTGGACAGTCTATACTAGTTAATGGACAGCACAATTTAGCTCATTAATGTTCTTTTATAAATCGTTAAAATAGCAAATAGGTAAGTAATAAAGAGGAAAACAACATTTTAGTAATGTTTATTATGATATTATTAAAATTGCTTTTACCTACAACATATCTCTTAGAAGAAACATTAATTATTTTTAAAACTACTCTGTCTTAGCAACTCTTATGTAATACAATAAAAAAACTTTCGTAGTCTTTCTCTTTCCCCTTGGGCATCTTTGGTTTACTTCTAAACATCGTTATCAGACAGTACCATTAGTTAGGTAGGTTTTAGTTTGGACAGGGTGTCCAATGACTAATTTTAATCTTAAAATTAGTCATTGGTCTTTGGACAGGGTGTCCAATGACTAATTTGAATCTCAAAATTAGTCATTGGACACCCTGTCCAAAGACTAGTAGAAGTTGCTTAAGAGCAACACAATTAAAAATGGTTCCTTTGGCCTGAATTTATAGGCAGTGGAGTCCAAAATATTTGCAATTATTTTTAATTTAAAAAATGCAGTTATTGGACACTTGTCCAATAATTAGATTATAAACAAAAAAGTTTTCAGTTATTGGACATTACATAATAACTTAAAAAATCTATTTGACTGTATGTTATCATATTAAAATCAGTACAGAATATCATAATACATTACTGTGCAAACTACTAAGAACATAGGATGATCAGGTAGAATTTAAATCGTTAAATAATGTATAGAAAAACTTACCAAATTCTTTATTTCTCACTAGAATGACCGCTAACCGTCCGGACGCCGAGAAAAATAAATAATTTTGACCGATTACTGCCGTCTATTAGAAATGTTTTGAACTTTTAAGTATTACCAATAAACAGAGTGCAGAAAGACACAGTTGCATTGTTAGACTCTTGAATCATAACCTTAATAAAAACGATTAAAGGGAGTTCTGTCCAATAACTGATAGCGTCCAATAACTGGTAGTTTACCCTATATTCAAATCAGGCTGATTTATCAGCACTTTTTGAAGTTTAATTATTACATAAGATGGTCCTCCAAAAGCGCCCCCCCCCCCCCCTTCGACACTTCCTAGTGTTTTGGCTGATAAGAAGTGGCGGAACAAACTCCCCAGCAACACAAATCTGTCTGTATGGTGAAGAAGAACCAAGATTTTTCTACAATTAAATAGAACACTCACATTATACACCAACTTGAAATTACACCAGTGCGCTCGCTGGCACGTGAGCTCGCAGTAGGCAGTGTTCCAGCAGCAGTAGTACTTAGTTACCTGTGTCCGTTGCTGACAGACGGCGGAGTGTGTGTTCCAGTGCGCTCGCTGGCACGTGAGCTCGCAGTAGGCAGTGTTCCAGCAGCAGTAGTACTTAGTTACCTGTGTCCGTTGCTGACAGACGGCGGAGTGTGTGTTCCAGTGCGCTCGCTGGCACGTGAGCTCGCAGTAGGCAGTGTTCCAGCAGCAGTAGTACTTAGTTACCTGTGTCCGTTGCTGACAGACGGCGGAGTGTGTGTTCCAGTGCGCTCGCTGGCACGTGAGCTCGCAGTAGGCAGTGTTCCAGCAGCAGTAGTACTTAGTTACCTGTGTCCGTTGCTGACAGACGGCGGAGTGTGTGTTCCAGTGCGCTCGCTGGCACGTGAGCTCGCAGTAGGCAGTGTTCCAGCAGCAGTAGTACTTAGTTACCTGTGTCCGTTGCTGACAGACGGCGGAGTGTGTGTTCCAGTGCGCTCGCTGGCACGTGAGCTCGCAGTAGGCAGTGTTCCAGCAGCAGTAGTACTTAGTTACCTGTGTCCGTTGCTGACAGACGGCGGAGTGTGTGTTCCAGTGCGCTCGCTGGCACGTGAGCTCGCAGTAGGCAGTGTTCCAGCAGCAGTAGTACTTAGTTACCTGTGTCCGTTGCTGACAGACGGCGGAGTGTGTGTTCCAGTGCGCTCGCTGGCACGTGAGCTCGCAGTAGGCAGTGTTCCAGCAGCAGTAGTACTTAGTTACCTGTGTCCGTTGCTGACAGACGGCGGAGTGTGTGTTCCAGTGCGCTCGCTGGCACGTGAGCTCGCAGTAGGCAGTGTTCCAGCAGCAGTAGTACTTAGTTACCTGTGTCCGTTGCTGACAGACGGCGGAGTGTGTGTTCCAGTGCGCTCGCTGGCACGTGAGCTCGCAGTAGGCAGTGTTCCAGCAGCAGTAGTACTTAGTTACCTGTGTCCGTTGCTGACAGACGGCGGAGTGTGTGTTCCAGTGCGCTCGCTGGCACGTGAGCTCGCAGTAGGCAGTGTTCCAGCAGCAGTAGTACTTAGTTACCTGTGTCCGTTGCTGACAGACGGCGGAGTGTGTGTTCCAGTGCGCTCGCTGGCACGTGAGCTCGCAGTAGGCAGTGTTCCAGCAGCAGTAGTACTTAGTTACCTGTGTCCGTTGCTGACAGACGGCGGAGTGTGTGTTCCAGTGCGCTCGCTGGCACGTGAGCTCGCAGTAGGCAGTGTTCCAGCAGCAGTAGTACTTAGTTACCTGTGTCCGTTGCTGACAGACGGCGGAGTGTGTGTTCCAGTGCGCTCGCTGGCACGTGAGCTCGCAGTAGGCAGTGTTCCAGCAGCAGTAGTACTTAGTTACCTGTGTCCGTTGCTGACAGACGGCGGAGTGTGTGTTCCAGTGCGCTCGCTGGCACGTGAGCTCGCAGTAGGCAGTGTTCCAGCAGCAGTAGTACTTAGTTACCTGTGTCCGTTGCTGACAGACGGCGGAGTGTGTGTTCCAGTGCGCTCGCTGGCACGTGAGCTCGCAGTAGGCAGTGTTCCAGCAGCAGTAGTACTGCGCCTCCTGCCCGCAGTTGGCGCACCTGGCGTATGCATCATTTATGATTAGTTCCTGTTGACGACAATGAGCTCGCCCTTTTAAAGCATAACTAGTGAAATGTGGGTGTACTATTAGATACATTTCTGGATCACCATGTGGGGATTACATGCGTGATGTTATATATTATTATGTTAATAGCAGACTAGGCCCTATGAGGAGCTAAAATTGGAACTAACATAGTCACATTCAAATCCCAGCTGCTTATTTAATGGAAGGCATTTAAAAAAATAAGTGAACTTATTTTTTTTTACAATATGTAAGCTAGATAGTTGGTTTCAAAATTAATTGAATACCTATTGTTTTTTCTCTAAAATTATTAAATTTAGTAAATTCTTCTTGGCATGTCAATGGACTCTAATTACATCCAACCAGTATGCTCAGCTCTATCGTTGGCTTTTCACCTTTATTATGGTTGGCGTGTTCCACGCGAGTCCCACACGGAATAAATATTTGTATGATCTACAAGTAGTTGGTTGTTCCAGGTCTGTGAGATTGTATATATGAGTTTTAATGTGTCGTAAAAGCACACACGATACAGGAGAATTCCTAGAGTGAGGCAATGTTTAAAAAAAAATGAGTAGATTCCTTACCATGGTTTAGACTTGGCTAGTTTGACGGCAGCCTCCAGTTCGATCTGCGCGGCTCGCCTCGCCTCACTGACAGCGCGGTGCTTCTCCTTGTCGAACGACGCGCGCATCTCCGCTAGCGTCAGGTCTGTAACAATGTATTGATTATTAGGAACCCAGTGATGCGACGCGACACAGAATTTCATCGATTGACGGTATCGGTCAGATATCACACAAGCGACGGCCGAAGAAAATGTATGGACGATCGCTAGTGTTTGCTAATGGAGTCGCACGGATTGACGATATCACTCACAGATCTACACGGTAATGAATTGCATGTACGTACAAATACCGGCACGGTTCTTGAGCGCTCGGCGTAAAAGTGGGGATCGCTTTGCGCATCGTACACTTATCGACAAATGAAACGCACAATAAAACAAATAAAACGCACAAAAGAACGAATCCCGAGTGGCGGCTATGACGTGATGCGCTACGGCACGCTACGCGGGCCAATCACTACACTTTCCCCGCCTCCGTTCCTCACTTCATCTACCTACCAAAGGGACCTAATACCTTACTTCTGCGCAGGTCAGCGCTCAAGATCCATGCCGGTAACTGTACTAATGACAATGCACTTGATTCTCTGTTCGAAATTCAATTGCGCAACTACTCGTCTTTTGTCACATCACATCTTTTGTCTGCAGCGCCTTTATGTCGTAGTAGTAAGGTTGATTTTCGTAGTTTACGGTCGAATTGCATCGCATCGCCCCATTAGCAAATACGTGCGACTTGAATAGGAATAGGTAAGCTCCCTTATAGTTACGTCACCCGGCTAAACATGCGCAGTACGCTCCAAATGCTAATGAAGTATTTAGGAGTGAGATTGTAGTGTTGCCAACTGAGCCCTCATACAGGGCCAAGCCTTTACGGGAGTGTCTAAAGGTAACCATGACTCTGGAACGTAAAAGGTTATGGAGGAATACGGTGAATTTTAGTCAGTAGTATGTATCTGACAAATCATGGACATGTGCATTCTTCCCATTTTGACCTATGGATCCCAGACTTGGTCTTTGACAAATATTCAAAAGTCCAAACTCAAGGTTTGCCAACGTGCAATGGAGGTATTCTAGGCGTCAAACTATTAGACCGCGTACGCAATACCACACTGCGCTCCAAAACACAAATTGCTGACGTTGGTCAAAAGGCCGCTGCACTGAAATGGGCTTGGGCCGGCCACGTCTGCCGCATGCCTAATGAGCTGTGGGCCAAAATAACCACTTTGTGCCCTGATACAGCCAGAAGGCGTCGCGGCAGACCTCGTAGAAGATGGCGGGACGAGGTTGACAAAACCAATGACCAGTGGTCCACTTTGGCCCTGGATCGTGAAAACTGGAAGTCATGGGGAGAGGCCTTTGCCCAGCAGTGGGATGATGTAGGCTAGCAGTATTAGTATCAGTATGTATCTGACAGTCCTTTCCGCTCTGCCCTGGGCGAGAGGACTAATTTGATGATTTTGATTCGACACAAAAAAATATTTATATTGTTATCAGACCGCGTCGTGTGAGAAGACCTATCGTATAGCCATTGTGCACAGACAGCACGATCAAAATTGAATAGATTTTCAACTTTATTACAATAGCAGAAGGGTCATTTTCGATTGGGAAATATGACAGATTGAGGTAGGCTGAATATACATAATGACGGAAGTAATAAGTCACGGCTTCATTTTTATTTAAGGTATGTGTTGGTTTGTTTTTCATACGCCGAAAGTCATCATTTAAACCGTATCACCACATAAATAAGGTTTAATTTAGTAAAGCTACGATCCCACATACCGTGGTTATGTTTGATCTCCTTGAGCTCCTGCTGGTGTCTCCAGGTTACTTGCTCCAGCTGTAGTCGTAGCGAGGTCAGCTGCGACCACGGCTCGTCTACCTTCTCTATCGAGTCCTCTAGTAACGTGCGGAAGAAGTCTGTCAGCTGGAACAATATTTTTTTATAGTTTACAAGTGAAGGTTTGTAAGTCTAGCATAATTATTAGATCACACGCACGGTTATTTTCTAGCATTAAGGGTTGCACGTGCGGTAAAAGATGCGCCTACGTGTCTGCACCTACTTCAAATGCGTTAAAACCTTGCTAGTTGGAAGTTGCTCTTAGAAAGGTATTAGGGAAGGTTCATATCTGACGTAAAATACATCGAGCGTTTCATCGAATGTTTTTTGACGCACTAACGTGTCATCGGTTGAGTGTGAACGGCTTATGTGAACGGTCAATTATTTTTCTATACATTTGTCTGTTCTGGCGTTATGCGACCGATAATACGCGACGAATGTTCCATCAAATATGGAACTTCCCTTAGTTTAATAAAGGCCTTTTCTGACACAAAACACACGAGCACAATGGTCCAAATTCGTGGAATGCATAATTTTAGTTATGCATAAATGACGAAATAGTAAACATTACTATCATACATATTATTATTTCATGGTACTTGTAAGGCAAAATATTAGTCTTTAATAATGCATCTTTATCACAGTGAAAATGATCCTTAATTTCTTAACAATACACTTGCTATTGGGTTGCAAGTAAAAGAACCCCGTTTAGTATTACCTTGACAGCGTTCTGGTTGAGCTTGGCGGTGACTGGGCCAGCAGTGGAGGGCGTGGGCACGCTGCCGATGGGAGTGTTGGCGTCTAGGGGACTCTGTAGGCAGTGGGCTGGTCGGGGTTGTAGGCGCGGCGGCTGGAGGTAGCATACCATTATTGTTACATGATGAAATTACTGAATATGCTGGTCAAAGATTTATTGTAGCTTAGTTTGAAATCGAATTCTATCTTTAATCTAGCGTAATTGGTCTTGACTTTTAAGAAAATAATTATTATTCGTTTTTATTTTTTCAATGAAGATATCAGACGTTTTCCTTTCTAATTCGTGTGAGGATATGCTCACCTTCTGATGTCAGAGTTAATTAAGCCGCTTTTAGTGGATTGGTCGCATAATTCAACATTCGCAAAATTACATATTGGAATTTCGCAAAATGTCATCTCGAAACATCGTTAAATAACACATTAGCAAAATGCCATTTTCGCATAGTGTTTTTGGTTTAAAACATCGAATAATAGGAGTCCCGTGGAGCGGGGCTTCGTCGACCCGGTATCCGTATATCGTTTATTGAGAATGTGATATTTTGCGTATGTGGCTTTAGTGCGCCTAATCTCCTCTGGTAACTCACAGGGCTTTGACATGACTCTGGGACTTTATCGAACGTTTACACTCGCGCATTACGCAAAACTAAATTTCAGACATTAAATTTTGAAATAACCTCATTCAAAAAGCCTTATGACTAGTATATTTACGTAACAATCGCAATAATCAAGCTTAAGAATATAAGAAGTTAACAATGCCAATGGCAGTGCTAGCATTATGAAACGGGCGTACCTCTCCAGGTGAATTTTCAGTTCTATTATTGAGCACAGTGATGGATGGTCCGACAGTGGCCGCGGGTGCCGCGCCGGGCAGCAGGCCGCCCGCCAGCACGGGACCTGTCGGCACTGGCGGGAGGGCGGGGACAGAAGTGCTGCCGCGCTCACTGATACCGTTCAACATCGGAGGGGACGCGGTGGTCTGTAACAATACAAATTAATCGAAATAAATAAAATATTGTAAAAACAAGAGTCGTCATCTTTTTGGGCGTTGGTAAATCATCCAATGATCAATCCCGACCAAATCATCCTGTGTGAAGCAACATAGAAGAGTCAGAATCTGACTAAAACCCATCTTGTTCCTTCCATTGCCCTTTGCTATTCAAGACCGCGGAAACTCTTTCGAACAATAAATTTCCGCAAAATAAGAGTCATTTGTCATACCTACCGGATCAACAAGGTAGTAATACGAATTAACAACGAGCATGTTAGACGACAGTTCCCCCAATTGTATCGTATAATCCATTATAATCTCATCAGTCAAATCTTCACTAAATTCAGTAACGCAACAGGCTTACTCCCGGGTTCTGTATTGGGTCAAATCAATGGCGATTGGGCAAGGACTCTCACTCTCTTTGTGCTGACGTCACAAACACACTAGCGCTGTACAACTGTGTAGGTACAGGTAAAGGTACACATCGGAACAAAACACCAACATTTCCGGATCACGGCTCACTTCGTGTTTCTATTGAGTTGCCGCGCTTTTTTGAACTATCTTTTTAATTAACCCCTTCGTGACAAATTTTGGTCCAATTACTTATGGAAACACCCCCTTATCTGACCCTCTTTTTCAACAGAGTTATTAATACACCTCTGAAGTTTTAGTGGTTATAGTAAATGGACAAGTATAACCCTTTCACATTTACATCTAGCTTTTTAAGTTGGCTAGCCTGAGGGATATTGTGTAAATATAGGACAGGGAATCAATCATATTGCAGGCTAGCCAACATAATAAATAGTGGTAAGTTGAATGCCCTCGTATAGTCCGTGGCTTTCAATTTGGTTCGTTATTTGCAATTTTCAGGTCAGTTACAATTTGCAGATCGATGTTTATTTGACGTTTAATTAATTGTAATTTGTAAAATTCATGGGTTCACTAAAGATGGCCAAAATCATTAATACAACTCAATGGTGCCCTAAACCGTCATGAATTCAGGGAGAATATTAAATGATTTTAGCAACCCTAATTTATCTTAACAACCTAACTTATACTGACCTGCAAAATGCAAAACAACAAACCTTAATTCCTTATGGACATTTACACGGGTCGAATTGTTATTTAGATGGTCGATTTCACCGCAAGTGACTTTAATTTGCTAGCGATGCGACTGGTGACGTGCTGCTCACCCAAATCGACCGAAAAATCGACCCGTGTAGGGCAAGCCGCTCACTGAAGATACTATGTCAGACAAAAAGTCGCCGCGACAAAGATTCCAGTGCGCGGAAGCTCTAACTACCCCATTAGCTACACAAGACCATTCACTACAACGATGAAAGGATCGTATTCCACGAACCGAAGATTTCCGAAGATAGTCGAAACTTCCCGAAGCATTCTTTTGTTCAGGTGGCCTACCATGACGTCTTAGGCCTCTGCCTCGAATCTTGCGAGCAGCGGAGCGGCGGCGGCGCGGGAGCGGGGCGTTCATCGCAGACCCGTTCTTGAAACTAGCGGGCAGATCGAGCGTCACTATAGCCGCGTAGTGTTGTGTTCGTGATTGTGTCGACGAGATATTTGTTTTTATTCGCGAAGGAAATGTCTAAACAATGGCGGCAACATCTTTTTGATTCAAATTTATTCGTAACGTTCGATTTATTGTCAAAAGAACGCGCGGGCTGTCACCGCTTGACATAAGTACACCGCTCGCTGCCCGCTCCCGCCCCGCTGCTGCCGCGCCGCTGTTTTCGAGGGCCGGTCCATTTGGTTATACGCTTAAGATCCTGCAGCTCCCGCGCCGCCGCCGCCGCCGTTCCGCTGCCCGCAAGATTCGAGGCAGAGGCCTTAAAGTGTGGGAAAGAGATGGCGCTAGACGACTTGTATAGCTGTCTCTTTCCCACAATGAAACTATTTTGGCTGGCAACCAGATCTGTGTTACTTACATCAAGTGCGCCGACAGACATGACGGGCTGGAAGCTGAACATCCACTGTCCGTTGACTGACGTCATGAGCGGCACGGTGTGCACGGTCGGCACGTTGGTGACGCTCGTGCACGTCGTCACTGCGACCGTTGTATTAGTGGGAGAGCTCGCAGGCTGCATCAGAGGCGTTGTCACTGTGTTCACTAGGTTGTTAGCTGAAACAACATTTAGTATTTGTTATAGTTTTTGAAGTGAGTACTGAGATGCAACTCAAAATTCATGAACGACTTCTTTTTTTTAAAATAAAAAACCGAGTCAAAATTCCGATTTTCGAGTATCACGAAAAGGCGTCATTTGGACTAAGGGACAGTAAACACTCAGAGAGATGCGACGCGGCGATATTGGTAATAATTATGTATCTTTTCGTCGTAGTAAATTAAGTTAGATTTTGAGTCGCTCTATTGATATGAGTGCGCAGCGTCGCGCCTCGCTGTGAATTGACGCCAAGGAATTAATCAGTCGTAAGCATCCGTATTAGGATTTAAGGTGTACTGGATCTCTCATTTCAGTGAGTTGCAATTCTTAGTTTACAGAAAGGTGAACGGAGAAACAACAGAAATGGAGGGTGGAAGGAAGAAAGATGCAAAAACATGTGCATGTCAATATGATTTCATCACAAATTAACAGTGGTAAAATTACTGCTGTTTACTTCAATCCGTAGTTTCTGTTTACCCTATGAAGGCTTTATGAGTATAAAGAGACTTACCAACAGAAGAGACGGGCGGTCTTATCACGGAGGTGACAGTAGCCGCGGCGGCGATCTGTGGTCGCGGCAGTCGCACGGGCGCCTGCGTCATGGGCGGCTGGATCGGGATGTACACCATCGAGTTCTTACTGTTCAGCTCCGACCGACCCTCTTCCGGCTTCTTGGGCTGAGGGAACGTCTTCTTCGCTCTAGGACGGATTTCAGGCACTTTCGTCACCAACGGTGGCATCGTCTTCCGGGCATTCAGCGGCGTAACCACTACCTTATTTATCCTAACATCCCGCAAATTCATCGGCGGATTTGGCACATTTTGCGGGTTTACCGGCCGCAATCTAAACGCATTCATGAGATCCATCTTCTCCATATGCCTGTCAGGGTCGTCGAGATCGATAGGTTCAGCCTTAATTTCTACTTGTACTTCGTCGTTTGTGGTCTGTTTCTCTGGTGACGTCATCCTCGCGAATGCGCGGACGCCGACGCGGCCTACGACCGGTTCTGGATCGTTACGTAGTCTCTGAAGCTTCGAGACCGCATCTTGCATTGTTGTTACGTTGTCTGAGCTAGTGGGAGTGAAAATGCTGGAGTCAGAAGTAGCTTCTTCTGTGATATCTATAGTGTTGGCGTTTGTCGTAGTTTTAGTTACAGTGACGCCGGAGGTCTGAGCCGTGGTCGATAAGCTTCGCACACAGCTGATAGTTGGAAGACCAGTACTGTTACCCGATACTGTTGATTTATTAGTTTCACGTGCTAGTACAGCTAGGGTAGTGTCGTCATCAAATTGCAACCGATCTTTCACAGATTTTGGACTTAGTAGGTCAGGGGTTGATTTGGAAGTCATCTGCTTTTCCATTTCCGATTTATCAGCATCTGAATCTTTGTCTTTCTCTTTAGCTGAAGAGCTACTAGCTCTTCTTTTCTCTTTAGAATTTTCAGATTTCTTTTCAGCTTTATCTAGTGACCTAGTTGAACCGGTGCTGTTAGTTGACCTGCTACTTCTGGATAGTCTTCGTTTCTGAACCCTAGATCGTTCCTCTTTAGAAACTTTATCACTTGGTGTTTGATTTTTCTTCTCAACTTTTTCAGGTTTTGACGTTGACGGCTTTTCGCCTTTTTCGTTGGATTTGGATGCTGGTGTTTTATCACCTTTGGGCGTAGAATTTTCAGGCTTATCATTTTTCGTAGCGGGTGTCTTATCTCCTTTTTCAGATCTTGTAGACTTCGGTCTCAGCGGGGTCTTATCTTTCTCTTTATCCTTATCTTTGATAGGGGTAATGATTTTAGCGGTGGTGTCTTTAGAGGAGGAACTATTTCTTGTTTTACGTTTTTCTTTTGTTACTAGCGCTATTCTTATTGGAGTGACTCTTTGTTTGTCGTTGTCGGCATCGTTGGGATCATTGTCTTTTGCTTTGGGTGGCGTTTCATTTATTTTGGATGGAGAGGCTTCAGTTGTCTCTTGCACAGGTGTGTCAGTAGGAGTTTTGTCATCAGCCTTACTACTACTTGGTACATCTTCATCAGCTTTCTTGTTTTCTTCAGCATCATCTAATTTCATTCGTTTCTCAGAGGCGCTATCGTTGCTGCCACTAGTTTCAATGATAGTTATGACTGCTTCTTCAAGCACGGACTGGCGACGCTTTCTAGAAGAACTGTTTGTCGTAGACGACTGAGAATCTTCTTTAGATTTGTTTACAACAGGCGTGTCGGCTTCCACATCCCTGTAAAATTAAAATATTGATTAGAATAAGTAATAATAGTAAAATAATCAAAGGTTATGTCTATCATTAAACATACTTTTCCGAATTAGCGACGCATTTATCAAGAGTAACAGAATCATCATCTTCCATTTTGACAATTTCAGCTCCATCTGCCATTTTTCTTGCTGTTGTTGTATCTTCATTGTCACTCGTATCGCTGAAACAATAAGAAAATATAACCTACTAGCACTTCGCCCGCGACTTCGTCCGCGCGTATTTCGAATTTTGTCTCTGGGGATTTATACTCCCGGCCAACCTCTTTCTTGAAAACTATTTGGAAAATCAAAATCAATATCCAACAAAAATTTTATCAACCCCAAAAACATGAAATCCTAAAAAGAACAAACCTATGCAAAATTTGTGACTCCTAACTATCCCAAAACAACCCCTTTTTATCGTGCTAAAATCACCAAATGACGGGACGGAGGGACTGTCAGACGTGTGCTGACTAAAATTCACTTCAATAGCCCTTTACGTTCCAGGGTTACGGTTACCTTATGAGACAGTCCCGCGTCCTCGGCAAGCTTTGGCCCTCTAAGAGGGGACCCCGTCATTTTACTGACAGCTCTTTGAGGCGCGCCTGGAACACGAAGCGCCGTCGACACGGGCAAGGGCCATGATCGGACGGCGAGTCACCATTACACGCCATCCGCATGCCCGCGCCTACCGTGGCCAGAAATCACCTCGCGACGTCTGTTGCCGTGAGCGTCTCCCACGGCATTGTCGTGAGATGGACGCTGTCCTCTCCCTCACGCGACCCGCCTCCTCCTTCGCTAGCATGACTGCTTCGCAGAAGGAAGCGACCGCTCAGCAGCAAGGCCTCGACAAATGCTGATGTCGCCGCCTTTCGCTTCCGTGAGAACACGACGGTGCTCTGTCCAAGCGTGTCAGTCCTGCACCGTATGCTCCAGGCGATCCGGGCGATCCTCGCAGTGGTGACACCCAGGTGTTTCATCCCTCTCAATCAGACTCAGGAACTTCGCTAAACTTACGTGTCCGGTGAAGACCTGTGTCAAGCTGAAGGTGAGGACGTCGTGACGCCTCTATAACCACTCTTCAAAGAGGGGTTATTTCGCAACATCCCGTCTTAGTGAGCATTTTCATCCTAAAAATACCCCCCATACAAAATTGAGACTCCCTAGCACTTGTAGTACCGAAGATTCAACTATCGACCTCAAAAACAACAACTCAGGGTCGTATTTCGCAACACCCTCTCTTAGTTCTAAAAACCTGTGTTCTAAAAAGAACCCCCTTGCAAAATTTGAGATCTTTAACTATCAATCCCAAGACATCCCCTAAGTAGTGAACATCTACGTCCTAAAAATAACGACCATGCAAAGTTGCAACATTTGAGACTCAAATTATCAACACCGAAAACAACCCCTTAGTTAGAGATTGAATTTCGCAATATGCCGTCTTAGGTAGCACCTACTTCTTAAATAGTACCCCCTTGCAAAATTTAAGACTCCTTACTATCAACCCTAAAAACAATCCCTCAGGGGTCGAATTTCCCACTACCCGTCTTGAGTACCACCTACGTCCTAAAAAGAACCCTCATGTAACATTTGAAACTCTTGCCCCCTTACTTATAAAAACTTGTGTTACTTAGCTACCGATTAAATATCACCTGTCCTTGTCATTTCTATTTTAATGAATAGAGATGGCAAGTGACTTAAGAGCTATTTAAGATAAGTAACGTCTAATCAATGTTTATAAGTAAGGCCCTTAGTACCTACTTGTAGTAACAAAGTTTCATACAAACTATCCATGTAGAAAAACAACCCCTTAGGGGTCGAATTTCACAACATCCCGTCTCAGTGAACATCTTTGTCCTTAAAAGAATCCCCATGCAAAATTTGAGACCTCTATCTACCAACAACAAAAACAACCCCTTAGAGGTCGAATTTCCCAACATCCCGTCTTTAGTATCACCTACGACCTAAAAAGAACTCTCATGTAACATTTGAAACTCTTAGTACTTGTAGTAACAAAGTTTCATACAAACTATCCATGCCGAAAAACAACCCTTTAGGGGTCGAATTTCCCAACATCCCATCTTAAGCATCACCTACGACCTAAAAGAACTCTCATGTAACATTTTAAACTCTTAGTATCCTGAGTAACAAAGTTTCATGCAAACTATCAACACCAAAACCAACCCCTTAGGGGTCGAATTTCAAAACATCCCGTCTCAGTGAACATCTTGGTCCTTAAAAGAATCCCCATGCAAAATTTGAGACCTCTATCTACCAACACCAAAAACAACCCCTTAGGGGTCGAATTTCCCAACATCCCGTCTTAATTATCACTTACGTCCTAAAAAGAACCCGCATGCAAAATTTGAAATTCTTAGTACTTGTAGTAACAAAGTTTCATACAAACTATCCATGCTGAAAAACAACCCCTTAGGGGTCGAATTTCACAACATCCCGTCTCAGTGAACATCTTTGTCCTTAAAAGAATCCCTATGCAAAATTTGAGACCTCTATCTACCAACACCAAAAACAACCCCTTAGGGGTCGAATTTCCTAACATCCCGTCTTAAGTATCACCTACGTCCTAAAAAGAACTCTCATGTAACATTTGAAACTCTTAGTACTTGTAGTAACAAAGTTTCATGCAAACTATCAACACCAAAAACAACCCCTTAGGGGTCGAATTTCACAACATCCCGTCTCAGTGAAATTCTTTGTCCTTAAAAGAATCCCCATGCAAAATTTGAGACCTCTATCTACCAACACCAAAAACAACCCCTTAGGGGTCGAATTTCCCAACATCCCGTCTTAATTATCACTTACGTCCTAAAAAGAACCCGCATGCAAAATTTGAAATTCTTAGTACTTGTAGTAACAAAGTTTCATACAAACTATCCATGCCGAAAAACAACCCCTTAGGGGTCGAATTTCACAACATCCCGTCTTAGTGACCATCCTTGTCCATAAAAGAATCCCCATGCATAATTTGAGATCTCTATCTATCAACACCAAAAACAACCCCTTAGGGGTCGAATTTCGCAACATCCCGTCAAAGTAAGCATCTACCTCCTAAAAATATTCCCCATACAAAATTTGAGACTCCTAGCACTTAAAATAACGAAGTTTCAAACAAACTATCAACACCAAAAACAACCCCTTAGGGGTCGAATTTCAAGAAACCCCTTTTGTAAGTAGTACCTACTTTCTAAAAAGAACCCGTATGCAAAATTTGAAATTCCTAGTACTTGTAGTAACAAAGTTTCATACAAACTATCAACCCCAAAAACAACCCCTTAGGGGTGGAATTTCGCAAAATCCCGTCTTAGCGAGCGCCTACGTCCTAAAAAGAACCCCTATGCAAAATTTTAAACCCCTAGCCCTGGTAGTTTCTGAGATTTCGTGTCCTATGAGTGAGTGACCTTTCGCTTTTATATATATAGATAAAAGTCACGCCTATAAGGCTTAGTATCAACATGGAATGTAGCTCAGCATATTGGAGCTTACCCGTGGCGCAATGCGACGCGAATCGACCGATTCCAACTACAAGTGAAAATCAACCTTGCTCCTAAGAAATAATGATGCAATTCGATTGACTTGACATCGTCGTGACGCTCGTGTTTTGTTTTTAATCTACCCGTATACAACCGCGCATTTTATGTGATATGTCTTAGTGTTAAGGTTGATTTTCACTTGTAGTTGGAATCGCTCGAATTGCAATCGCATCGCGCACTGTCTAAGCTTCCTTACGGATACATTTATGGGGTTTTATGGGGTCATCATTTACTAGGTGAAATGACGTCTCATTAAAGTGGGAGGGGTCTGTACAGTAGCGCCATCTACAAGATGTATCAAACATGAAATCCTGTAGATTTGTGTGTCATTAAAAAAATTCTGAATGATTTATATCGATAGAGTGAGTGCAAAATAAAAATAAGCGCATAGAATAAAGATTATCTAGGTTTATAGTGTTGTTGCACAACTGAACAAATTCTATTAATTTAATTGTATTCAATTTGGTGTTGCTGTCTTTTTATCGTTTTATAAATGCGCAGCATTCTGCTTTGGCAAATGTGCTCATTCAATCATCAATATATGAACTTAGTGCTGTTCTTTCTCATCTATAGAGATAAGATGAGCAATGTGAGAGAGATTTTTAAAATACGACCACAAAGGCCTGTTCAGATATAAGCAATATTCACTATTATCTGCTAAAATGTACTGACAAGCCAGCAGCAATGTGAAAAAGTGATGTATTCTAGCCCTTATAAGCACTCGTGGTGTGTCTTAAAGTACAATACGAGCCACGAAAGATGAGACATGACGAGTGTCAGTAGTGCGGAGCTTGCGCAGGTACAGTCATGTACGAAATAGTTATTCATAATTTGTGTGGCTACCTATACAGGGATTTTTCGATGACATTTAGATTAAAATTCTACAGAATAATATTATAATATTCAATGATATTATAAAGAAAGATACGCCATGTTCATAGTGAATGGCGTTCAGATATCGTTGCGCTGTTATTATAAGTACTAACTTAAAGGTATACAGTAATTTAAAACTACGACAGCGATAGATAATACGGAACGTATAAGATATAAAGAGTTAGCTAGTTTGTATGTATAGCATGCTATTTTGTCCCTGTCACGCAGCAGATTGCCATTCTATTCTCTATCCTTTTAGAACCACCATGTCAATAATACGAAATTTATTTAAAAATAAAAAAAAACCATCTTCCTACTTTGCCTTCTTAAGGTTTTACCTCGAGGCATAATTAATATTTCACTTGCAGTCGTTTAAAACTACACAATTATAAACAAAGTAGAAAATAAATACAGGTTGCACTCGTCTGTACTTGCGGAGTCAAGCGGTACGTGCGCGAGGTGAAGAGAGCGGCAGGCGACTAACGCGCATGCGCGGTGCCGTGCCGTGCCTCCCGCGCTCTTCGCCCCGATGACGCCCGGTCCCCTCCCGCCTCCGACGTCATACCGCGAAAGAGACCTTTAAGTCGTCTACTGCGCATATCAAACCACGTGGTGCATCAAGTCTCATCTTTCGTGGCACGTATTGTAAGTACTGACCTTCTACGGCATTACGTACCTGTCTTTGTTAAGCAGATCATACAGTCGCTGTAGTTCCTCTTCGTCACTATCCGAACTATCCGAGTGAATCAGCAACCTGATGTTTACAATATTATCTTGTATTGTTTTGCTGGTTTTATATTAAATCTTGTTTCAAGTGAATAAAGCTTATATTTGAACAGGCCTTAAAGTTAAATACCGTTTGTTTTTAATCAGAAAGAGATCGAATATCGGAAGCACATTATGTATTTTGTATCCCGATATCCGAAGATGAGGGTTAAAGTTCGCGGGTTGAGGGCGCGCTTACTCATCACGCGATGCGATGCAATTTGAAAGATTTGCGTCCCTGACAAAGGGAGCGTTCAAGTATTACGTAACGCAATTTTTGAAGATTTTTGACTCCTCCCTCCCCCCCTGTAACGCACCGTAATGTTTTTCTGAACCCCCCTCCCCCTCTCCAAACGTTACGTAACACTCAAGTGATAACTTTTACCCTAAAGTCACAAAAAGTTATGTATGTAAATAGTTAAATTGTAGTAAATAGTTTTTATCCTTGGAATAGTTTTAACAGCTTTTGATATAACTAAAAATACGAAAAGGTTTTGCCAATTTGGGAGTTGAAATTCCCTAATTTTTTATTTAAAAAAAAACCATGTTACGTAACGTATTGTAAGAATGACCCCCTCACGCCTCTGTAACGCATCGTAACGTTTTGCGAGACCCCACCTCCCCCCCAAATTGCGTTACGTAATACTTGAACGCGCCCAAAGTGAAAGTCATCCTTATTACTACGACATAAAGGCGCTGGCAATATTAAAAGGGCGGTTGTCTGTGGGTAAATAGTTGAAAAAAAAAAACACGCTTGCGATTTACGACGTAAATGATTCGAATTTCATCATTCTGTCGTAGTAGCAAAGATGATTTTTACTTCTAGTTCGCAAATCAGTCTAATCAGGTCATGAGTAAGGGCGCTTTCACTAAAATGGAACTCAGAGCCCTGAATCATATCATAGTTTTTTTTTTTTTTTTGGTTGCTTGAACAAAATCTAGTGAATTGTCTTTACTTTGAATATACAGGGTGAATTTTCCAACTGGGCGTGGATGGCTATATCCGAAACTATGAGGAATATCAAAAAATGTTGAAAGGAGTCTCGAGGCCGATTTTGACGAAAACTAAATCAAAGTAAAAATTCAAAGTAAAAAATCACACACTGTTGGTGTGATTTTTTTTCCAAAATTAGCTGGTTCGATTCCTGGCCAGGATTATTGATTGTTCTATAACTGTATTATCTAACTAAAACTTTATTATTTATTATTATATATCTTTTCAACGTTTTTCGATATTGCTCATAGTTTTGGATATAGCCATCCACGCCCCGTTGAAAAAATCATCCTGTATATGTGTACGAACCCGTCATTTATTGATTCCTTAGAACTCTTGGAGTTGGACCTGCTCTTCTCCTTGGCGGCTGGCGAAGCCTTCTTTACGAGTGATCTCACTTCTCCCTCGAACGTTGGGATCTATAATAGAAACATAAATACGTAAGAATAACTATGAGTGCTGACTATTTTACGTTTTCATAAAGTACCCAGGGCCTCCAATAGGTTAAAAGCGACGATGTCTTTAACAGAAAGTGTTGTTAAATCAAACCTTGATAGGCTTTTTTAAACCAATAAATATTTGAATGTCAATTGACAGTCAAACTGTCCATAATAGCAGTCAATAATAACCTTTGTCATTTGAACAAATGAAATGATTTTACCTTGAACCAGATTATGAGATATATCAGCTCTTTTTTTTTCATTTATTAACACAGGTCAGAGTTACTAGCAATATCTATATTTTGTTACTTGATTGATTGTGTAAAATGTACGGAATCAGACGCATGCGACAAAGTGTTTAAATAGCTAAATTATATTATGAGTATACACTAATAGTGGCGTAGCTAGGCGGGGGCGAAGCGGACCCTAGTCTCCGGTCTCCGGCCTCACACCTGAAGGACATCTTAACTTCTAGTAAGAAATTAACAGTACCTACAATTATAAGTATACTTGTGATGTCTGATGAGTGGGATCTGAAAAAACCTAAAAGACCCCGCAATACTGACTGATGTTCCGTTGAGATAACTAAGGAGAACGAATCATCCAATAACAAGGGGGCTCGCGTGAGCAGCGGAGGCGAGTCATATTTTTCGTCTTAAAAGAAAAGGGCCTCGCAGATACGTCCTGCCCAATCAGTGTACAGTGGCGTAGCCAGACTGAATCTATTCAGTCTGGCTACGCCACTGTACACTAACGAAGAAATCGAATGATATAAATAATAATTGCACTTACCATCATCTTGAGTTGCTCATACATTTTGCTCGGGTCGAATTGAGTCTTGAAGGGCGGGTAAACGAATCTACCGTACTTTCTTGATATGTTACGAATGTGTTGTTCTGCTTCCTGAAATGCAATATGACCTTGATTTTTATTTGAGACATAGGATTTATTAATGTCTTTTTGGACAGCTGTTTAGTTCCAATCGTCGATATTATTATAGAAAGTTTACTAGCTGACCCGGCAAACGTTGTTTTGCCATAAAAAATAGAAATTAAAAATTTTGTCTAAAAATAAAAAAAATATTTAGGGGTGGACTACCCCTAACATTTAGGGGGATGAAAAATAGATGTTGGCCGATTCTCATAGATACCGGATAAGCACAAAAAATTTCATCAAAATCGGTCAAGCCGTTTCGGAGGAGTATGGTAACGAAAACTGTGACACGAGAATTTTATATATTAGATTTGGCAAGCCTAAAGGCACGTCTCCTGCGACTGTTTTTTCGAAACATTACACAAAAAACATGAAACAAAAACATTTGTTTTCATACACAAACCGTCTCCTGCAGAAAATGTTTCTGTGTTTTTGTTTTAAAAGTCATCATGAGTTCTGACGAGGAAGACGTGCTCCGCATTTTCCTTTCGCATTTTAATTTTTCCTTTTCTCCCTGCTATACTGGTTTTTTAGTGAAGTCCATTTTGTGTTGACTGTTTTTACAGTACAGCCCATCAGCAAAGCTATTTCTTCTATAGCCATATTTCTTTTTATCTTATCTTTATAATCGTGACACTGCGCGTCCCAAATAACGGGTCTCTCCCGAATTAGGTTTAAAAAATAAAGCACTGTCTCTTTATTCCATTCCATCACAATACACAGAGAAAGTAATCACTACGTTATATCACAAATTATCTAGATTTTAGGCTAGCATGCAATAAAAAAATAACAGAGACATAAATATCAATATGGTTTAGGACCACAGAACAGATTAGAATAGTAGTGCGCGTCGTTCGGTAGTTGTCAAGAAATGAAACAAACCCTTCCCCTCTCTGCCCCGCAGGGGAATGTTTTCCATCGGCCGCGGAAAACAAAAAACATTGTGTATGAATACAAAAATGTGTATAGCCACGCCCCAATGTTTCGATGTTTTTGTGTAATGTTTCGAAAAAACAGTCGCAGGAGACGTGCCTTTAGGCACACAATGTTGTCACAAAAATACAGTAGAGATAAGGAAGAACACAAAAAATAGGTACCACGTGCCTATTTTTTGTTTTTGTGTGTTTGTGTTTCTGTGCAAAAAGTCCTGTGGCCTCAGGGCGCCTCATGCTGGTTTTTGAACTGGGCCTTTAACTATTATGTAAGTATGTGCCACAAATGACATGGTCTGTAATTTTCATATGATCTATTTTTAATTGATGTAAGAGTACTCATGTAAAGTTATGTAAAAAATGAACTAGATCGGTTACCATAAACTCCTGACGATAGAGCTTGACAAAAAAGACCTTAAAGAAAATGATTTACATATTTTTTCTTCTAAAATTTTACATCTATAATTCATACAGTGCCTATAAATAAAATAACTACATTATTATCTTTACCTGCATACTATCAATAATATCCTGCCGCTTAGTTCTGAAATTGTTGGGATCCTTTTCGGAGTACAAGAAGCAGTCCTTGGCAGGCACCCAGGCGCGGTCGTGAGCTCCGAAGAACCGCACGTCGACCAGACCAGAACTGTTCACCGACATGCCTTTAGCTGGCCAGTACGGAAAACCTGGAAGGTGGGGGATGAGAGTTTTTAGATCTGGTACCTTGTAAGCTGGGAATGAGTTGAAGGAAACGAGTTTTAGTAGTTGGTCGCGGGACTTATCGAATTACCGTGCCCCTGGAACATAAAGGGCTATTGAAGGACACCGTGGATTTCAGTCAGTACGAGTCTGACAGTCCCTCCCGCTTTTCCCTGGGTGGGAGGACTATTATTAATGGATTATTGAAAAAAAAAAGTTTTTTTACAACTATTAAATAGCATACCTGATACAAGTAACAGAGTTCGGGAATATAATACGACATGCATGGTAATATAGTCAAACTCAGAGTCAAAGTTAAATCATTTATTTCAATTGGGCCATCAAAAAGACTCTTCTGAACGTAGATTACTAAAATTAAAGGAAATGGGATGGGAATGATTCTATACCCATTCGGATTATGAAGAAGAATGGACAAGAAACTACATACTTACTCTTTTTAAAAATAATCTAGTTTTACTTTATAATAATTTCCATAGGTACGTTTCAGATGGAGTTTTCTAGATCTATTTGCAGCTGCTGTGTTATAATTTGTGCTAGACATGAGTGCTGATTTAAAAGGAGTACTTTCGCATTTGCAATACAAATTGAAATAACACTTGTTTTTGCACATGTACTAGATAACATTCTACTTTACTCAGTTCAGGTCTACCTGCATGACAAATTTTTATCAAATCTCGTTCAGCTGTTAAAGTGTACAAACAAACAAATTGCAGTATAAGTATTTCATTATGTATGTGGAGTCACAGAAGGACTTCTTGGAAGCAATTGGTAAGGCTTAAATACACAATAAAAAGCATTAAAATCGTCAATACCTTTCAGCTTCGCCCAGAAAAGTATGTGCGGCGTAGAACAAACGTCGGTGAACCACGTGGGCCTGCGCGCATGCGCGGCGGCGTAGCACTCGGGACAAGCCTCGATCTCTCCCATCTCCGCGCGACACGAGCGCACCAGCGCACGCGCACCCGCCGTCAACTTCGACTGCACTGCAGAACCAATGTCATGCGATACTAAGTGATTAAAACGAGTTTTAATAAACCAGATTAAATTACATTTATATTCTGAAGGGCATGTATTAGGTAAAGAATATTTCTAAAAATGACGAAACGGAAACGTGATCATAATATAAACGAAATTCAGGGTTCTCTCTGTAATAAGATAAATGGGCCATAATCCACACCATACGGTCCCAGTTTTCTGCTTAGCAGAAATAGAGTATCATTAGTTTAGTAGTAAGTGGTAAAGCGAACAAACAAACAGATACGAAAGCACAACAAAAACCCACTTTCCTACTTATTTTAACAGCTTATTCAAAAATTACATGTTTCATTGAGTAATAAAATATTCTGTGATGAATGTCACAACACCTATAAAATTTATAAATGAGATATCTGTGTTGGATATAGCACTGTATAGATTACATAGAAAACTTTTGATTCAGAAGATAAAAATAATTAATGATGGTTTCTTCATAGAAGAAAAACTGTTCTAACTCTATTCTACCAAGAATAGACATTTATTCCCACATAATTAGATTTTTATTCCTCGATTACCGCGGTCTTAGTCATGTTATGGATATAAAATGTTTATTTCCTACATTATAAACGTCGGGAATCGCCATTTTGTCGACACCTATCGAAAATGTACATGGGGGAAATTTACGAATGATTATATTTTTTCACGCTGATCTTTTATTTCATAATATTATCATCGTTACAAACAGCGTCACGATGTGGTTACCCCCTTTGAAAGCGTAGGTGTTTTTTAGGGGGTACTTAAAAATGTGTAAAAGAAAAAAATAGCATGCAATACTAACATGTATTGAAGATAATACTGTTGTGCAGTATCCATTGCGCGTCGGCAAGGAAAGCCTCGGTGCTGCCGTACAGTCCCTCGTTGATGTTGTCCTTCATAAGCGACAAGTCCATGGGATGCACCACGTACTTGTCGTAGTCCGGGAACGCCGCGCGGTCTACTGGCTGCATGAATGGTTCCACCTGAAGATATTCGAAAGAAGTTTTAGGACATTAATTCACGACATTGTTTTTCAACCAAGTTCCCAAAATTTTTTAGTTAGATACCCTATTGTGTGGTTCATAATTTTGTCTCGATACACTAGCTAATCGACACCATTTGACCAGCTGCATGAGAGTTCAATGAGACTCTATTCTTTCTTCTGGTTTATGTTGTGTGTTTCTGTTTATATATATAGTTGTGCATAGAGAAAATCAGATCCAGAGATTGGACAACAGGAGCGTCCTACGGCGGACCTCTGTACTCTTTATTGTGCACCAGGGCGCCGCGGCGCAAAGTGTCTTTGACCTAGTATTTACGCAGAAAGTACGCCAAATACTACTATCCCTTTGTTTCGTCTATGTTTATACTTCTACTAGTTATTGGACATACCGGTTGTGAGTAAAAAGTATATCAGACCTTATAGTTGCGAAGTTTCTATACACCAATATTGAATCAGTCACTTATACCTAGCTATAAAAACAGTTGCAAAAGGGAGCTAGCCGCTCCGCAACGCCCCTTTTAATCTCTTTCAATATTACATTCTTGTATACTCAACAGAGTTCTAGACTGAATAGGTTCGTGCGTGTGTCAATTTAATCAGAAGTACGGCCACTAATTACTCTTTCAGTATAGTAAATAAGGTCTCGTTTCCTAAAGCTCAAGCGTCGGCAACTTCTAAGATCATACGTAAAGTGTCCTTTGGTTTAGTAAGCTATAGTCTCCGCCAGATAAGTCTGGAATAAAATTCGTTGACCCCCGTGTACCAATGTATTCCAATATTTAAAACGATAAGAAAAAAATGCAAAGAAAGTGACGTAACACGATCAAAACAAACGTATCGTGGTAAGACGTGACTTTGACATTACATTTTATTTTGAAATTCGAACGATGGTATTATGAAATTCGAACGATGCATTATTAGGATCAATGACCTTTATTCTAGACTTATCTGGCGGGGACTATGGACTGCTGTAAAACGAAACGGCTAATGACAGGATTAATTGTAGAATTCGAGTGGTTGATACGACTTGGTGAACCATGCATGAAAGCTAATTACTGGTTATTTTGGTAGCTAACACTATGGCAATCAAAAGATGCATGATAAAACTTACAAAGTATTTAGACCAGGGGTCACTAATTAGTTTCGTTCGGGGTCCGTTTTAAGCCATGAAATGACCATCGCGATCCGCGGAACATTATAGAAAAAAAAAATATAAACAAATGTAATTACGGAATATAAAATACAATTATAACAAAGGTATTTTTTCACATTTCTATGAGAAAAGTGTCATATCATATTTCGTGTTTGATATTAAATCCAGAAACTTCTGCATGGTTGTGTTTTAAAACTGTTTTCTTGGAAATCGATCATAAGATCGTACTCTGTAGTGCAAGTCGCTGTGTTCTCGCGGTCCATAGAAATGCGGACCGCGGTCCGCCATTTTGTGACCCCTGATTTAGACTATAAAAAAAATCGGTCAAGTAGATTCGGAGGAATTGACTGAGAAGGACGGACTGACGGGCACGCTAATGATCTTATAAGGGTTCAATAAAAACGTAAGCGCAGAAGGGAGTAAGGGGGTCTTTGCTAAGCGGACGCCTCTTTCTGCGAAGCAGTCGTGCTCGCGAAAGAGGAGGCGGGCCGAGTAGACAGCGTCCTCCCTCCACCCCAGCCGCAGTGGCAGACGCCCACGGCGCCGGACGTCGGCAGACGATCTTCGGCCACCGTAGGCGCGAGTATGCGAAGGGCGAGTAATGGGCGACTCGCTGTCCGACCATGGACCATGCCCGGGTCGACGGCACGTTGTCTTCCACGCGCGCAAGAGCGTCAGCATGATGACGGGAGCCCTTTAGAGGGCCAAAGCCTGCCGGGGTCGCGGAACTTATCAAATTGCCGTGACCCTGGAACGTAAAGGGCTATTGAAGGACATCGTGGATTTTAGTCAGTACAAGTCTGACAGTTGCTTGTTTTCGATAATATGGGGCAGAAGGGACACATAATTTTTAAAATTCTTTTTACAAAATATTTAAATGACCCCATATCACAAATCTGAACGACAGTGCATGTTATGATTTCATTATTTGTTTGAGAAATAGCCCTCGGCTTGTAAATAGCAGCATTATTTACGTTTTAGCATGAACAACTTATAATATTGGATTATATAAAATATCTGATAAATTGTTTCGTAGTAAATCGAAATTGATTCGTGAAACTTTCGAAGTTGTTTCATAATTTACGTGGAAAAAAATCCATTTTATAGCAAGATTCGACACAACAACGGGCGTATGTTAGCTTGTTCCGGTTTGCACCTACGTTCATTCAATGCAAACATTATCTAGGTAGGCGTGCCAGACGAGGTAGCTGGCTATACCTCATTGTTTCGATCCGTATGCAAATTACTGATTGCATAGGGGTGTTCAAGATATAACGAGAGAGAAACGATTCAGGATTTTTTTAAAGATTTTTGTAAATACAATACATGCTTTGTGATATTTTTTCTAGGAAATCATTACTCCGTCAAACAGTATGATAAACAATTTCTGCTCATTGAAAAGTATGTCGAAATGACGAATCAAGAAAAATGCAGCACACATTACAACGACAATACATAATGTACAACACTCGCACACGTTTATTATTAGCGGTGTAAGAGCGAGACGGCAATAGCGACGCCGCCGTATCGATTTATTCTGTTGGAGGGAGACGGGGAGAGTTGTTACGCGGGGTCCGCGCAGCTACGTAGATAAGTGGCAAGGTCATTTCACCGAGTCCCGCCCGCCAGCCGCCGCGGAGCGCTACATCCATTTTAATATCTGTCCGGCTGTTGGTTCATGCGTTAATCTGGTGAAAGTACCCCAACGCTGCCGTATAGCTCATATTGTAGCTCCACGTAGGCATACGTCTTTGTTCTAGCGAATTTGAATGCTAAAACAGTGACGTGGGTATAAATCTATCATTGATTTTCTGTCTAGTTTTAAAACTGTAGAGGTAGGTTTACTTTTTGATGGGATCATTTTTATGATAAATATACTGATATTTACGGCTAAATATTTTCACATTCATCAGTAAACAAATTTAGACCATGCCAACATCGAAAAACAATAGCTAAAACTAACAAGTCCATGTCATATGACCTTTAATTAGGACACGCCAAGACTAACCAATAGGTAAAAAGTAGGTAGTAGGTAATAAAAGGGATAAATTACCCCATTGAGGTCCATCATTCGTTCCAGAGCATGCTTCAGGAGATCGCAGAGCATTCCTAGGGAGATCTTCTTCATGGCTGGAGATCTGGAAACAAGCACAAACAGTTGCAATCATCTTACTTTTTTTATGGAATAATTAATCAACCTTAGCTGTCGTCTTCCTGCTCTCATTCTAGGGGTCAAAATGTCCTTTTCTCTAGCTAATTAGACATGAATCGAGACATCCTTTCAAATTATACCTCCCTAGTACAGACGCATGCGAACTAATAGGATTTTAAAAATATGTTCTTCTACTGCAAAGACAAGATAAGATCTCTGTCGGAAGTTTTTGAGAATACCGACATATTTCGACCTAAAATATATACAGAAGTGATTGAAAGCATATTATGTAATAGAGTTGATCAAACAATCAATTTGATACTTTGCAAAGATGTTAGAAAAACTATCTATAGTACCTACTCAATAATTATCATGTAATAGTTTTGAAATGGTATGAAAATAATGGTCTGCTTAAAAAATGTAATGCTGGGTGACAACCTAGTTTCATAAATGAAATAAACTAGATTATTGTGATAATGTTATTGAGTTATTGATCTCTTTTTGAATTGGTTTTTGTTTTAAACAATGGATATGGAATTAAGAAAATTCATTACATTTTTACAAATCACATTTTAAAAATAATATGTTGCAATCTTATTGATGAAGATTTTAGGCTTCAAAATTGTAATGGAATATCAGAATTCAGAAAGGTTATTATTTAAATGATAAAATGGGTATAACCAATAGATAAAATACTCTTTGTCAAAAATACTAGTATGTAGGCAGTGATAAGACAACATTTGTCAAAAATGTATCACTTTTGCAAAAAGGTGTCGTATTTATCAATACAAAATTAATTGGCTGAGCTCATGTTTTAGAATGAGAGAATCGGAATTGAGTACATGTATCATCTTAAATACTGTGATTACAGAGTGCATTCACCTGGACTCGGAGCTCTCCGCTTGCAGCACGATCATGCACTCCGGACAGACCCAATTCTTCTCCAAGTTGATCTTATTCCTCTCTGAGCCAGTCAGACATTTGAAATGGAAAGACCGCGGGCAGACCGTACATTGCATTGGAGGATGCATCTTCTCGTTGGTATTCTGCTCCACAACCCAGTGACACCGCCAGCAGTACGCATCAGTCCGAAGCTTATTGCTCTTCTCTGTAACCTGCTGACAAGTTGATGAATGCATTTTAGTATTTTTCTATATTAGTTTAGTAAATTAATAGAATACAGTTGAAAGCAAAAGTCTAGAAGAAAGATTTGCGAATATTATGCCTCCTGGACTAAGTGAGTAACATGAGAGCATATTTATTATTCACAATTTTATAAGTTGCAAATGTCTGCATAAAAACACAAACAAACCATTGTGAGATTTAAAACTATGTTGTTTTATGTCACACACAAGTTTCCAATGCTACATTATTGTGACAAGTAAACTCATAGGCAGCCATTTTGTTGAAGATACTATTGTCAATATACCCCCTCCATATTGGAAACCATTGTAACTAGCAACTTGATTATGATTTTCAAGGAGGTAGAAATGCTAGTTTTGTCATTTTGATTTTTTTATCATTCCTAACAGAGTTATAAAACAAAAATATGTCAAATGAGATTGTATTTTACATGTTTTAACTCACCAAATTATTCTAATTCTAAGCATTATAATTAGTTACAATATTTAGCATCATTTGGTGTTCATCAGTTATAATTATAATATTACCTACCTCATTAATTTAATACTGGAAACAAAAATGGACTTTTGAATGATTCTTATTTAGGATAATTCTGGACTAAAATCAATTACAACTTACACTTACTGCAGGTTCAGTCTTTTTGAGTTTTGGAGGAGTTGGCCTAGTAATAGGTTCAACTAACTCAGTTTTGTCCCTTTCCTCTTCCTCATCATCAGAGTCTTTGTTACCTCTACCAGTGACTGAGTTCAGAAACTGCTTCACCTTACTCACAAACTCAGGGTTTTGTGACCGCATTGACCTTTTGAGGACAACCTTATCAGACTTCTCACTACAGTTGCTTTTCTGGGACATGTCACTTATTCTTCTAGTGTCATGTATCTTGTTAGGCTCTACTAGAGAAGAATTCAAGCTTGAACTAGAAGTATCAAGGGCAGTTCTAGACTTTCTTGTTTTACTTGTAAGCTGAGTACATTCACTGATAATCTTAGACTCTTTGGCAGAGTTTATTAAAGATTTTAATTCTCTGCTGATGCTCCTGTGTTCTTTTTCTGACAATTCGGACAATGTTTCAGGGTGAGAGTCATTTGATGTTTCAATGGTGATGTCTATGTTGGTAATAGTTTTAGTGCTTGTGTCATTTATGTTGCTTGTTTCATTGCTTAAAATCTTACCATTGACTACAGTATTGTCAATTAGTCCTTGTTTAGAGTCTTTTGCTTCTGCAGAGTCTAAGGATTGCAGATCTTTACAAGGAGATTTCTGAACTGACTTCTGTGCTTCTTTCTTTGGAGTTTTTTGGGATATCTGGGTTGGTTTCTCTTCGGATGGAATTGGTTCAGGTTCCATGGAGGAATCTGCAGATTCTGTTTGCTGTGTTTTAGCAGTAGGTTGGACTACTTCTTCCTCCTGGACTATCACAACCAAATGCTCTTCCTCAAGATGGCTTTGAGCATCTGTAACATCAACTTCTATATTTGATGACTTTGCTGGAGACTTAATAAGGGACTTAGCTGGAGACTTTGGTGGAGATTTAATTGGGGACTTTACTGGAAGCTTTACTAAAGGTTTTGCTGGAGACTTTGCCGGGGATTTTTCTGTAGACTTTGGTACTTGTGTTTCTTTTTCTGGCGATTTATCATCTGGTTTCGTTCCAGTATTTATAAGTTCATAACTTGGAGACGGTTGCTCCTCAGTTTCTTCATCAGCAGATGGCTCATCATCCATTTTCTCAACAATTACGATCATCTCGACGTTCCCGTCGGAGCCGGTGACTTCCTGAGTCTCAGGAACATCGCCAGTGGTGGACGACACGTCGGTTTCCATGTGGGACTCCGTGTTCTCCTCCATCACCTGTGACAAAAGAAGCACTTGGTATTTTTAGCTTGACCTTTTGTGATGTAAGAAAACGTGGTCCTTCTAACTTGAACAGTGGTCCAGCGTCATGTCCTAACAATAGACATCTAAATATTAAAGGAACCGGTCATTACCCAAGCTCAACCACCCTGCCAGCCACTTACATACCTACTTTCAATACAATCATACAAATACATAGGCTTACCACACGGTTTTGTTATTTTTTGTCCACTTCACGAAATCACTACACTCTGAATACTGATCGCCGTAACGTCTATGTTTTGTCATACGATTTGTGTTTCAATTAGCAATTGTTTTGTGATCAAAAAATATCTCCAACCAACGAAAAAATCCACACATCGCCATCGCACGTACAGCTACGTTTGTTTTATTAGCAATCGACAGATGTCGCTGCTTTGGCAACGGGCAACGTACGAAAATTTTGGTTGCGTCTCTTTTACACAATATATGCTTCTCGTTTACTAACATGATAAACCATATATTGTAGCTCACTCTAACATACCGGTAACGGCTGTTGTCAAGTTGAAAGAACTCTTCGATGAAAGAGAATGAAGTTACCAGTTTGTTTATTATTTTAAATTGCCACCCGGCACCAGCTTCAACTATTTTGATGTTAAAAAATTACAAAAATGCCTTTGATAAATAATTAAGATTCGTCTAATATTTTAGTTACTGTAGAAAACTAATAGTAAGGCTAAAAAGTGGGTTTCGTCAAAAAAAGGGTTTACATACAGCCGATTGCCAACTTGAAAATAAAAACCAATGAAATTGAATGAAACCAAACCAAATGAATCGTAAACGTCAATTCTCAGATGGTTATTTATTATTTTACAATTATTTATTTATTGCGTGCTATTGTTTTAAAGAATGGAATTTATCGAGCTAATACATATAAATAAATTGGACGGTGTTATCTTAAAGTACCCGCACCAAGAAAACGTGGATGGGACTGTATGTATCACAGGCCATCACCTTATTTTGAGTTCACGAAAAGAAGGCGTTCACGAACTATGGGTATGTTTAATAACTTTATTTTAATTATCTTAATGTTGATATCTTGACTGTAATGTCCTCAGCTGGCCCAGCCACTGACCATTTGAATACAAAGTTTAAAATCTATTACCATCAGCTGATTGTTGATACATCTGTTCCCACAATGACAACTCTTAGTCGCAGGTAAAGAAAAACATTGAAAGTAAAGATTCCTTACTCTACCATATTCCTGAAAAAAAGTTCGTAGATGACTAAATGAAGCTGTTTTGTCTGACAGGGGAGAATGGACACAAGTAGAATGAGACAAGGGCTGGAACATGATGAGTTTCTCAACCCATACCCCCTTGCTCTACCCACAGCTGAATATAAGCCTCTTCCCTATTGTGTATAGCTCCTCCTGAACATAATGTAAGAATCAAATCAGAATATTATTATCTTTAAATTACGTCTCATTTCAGCTTCTCCACAAAAATATAGACAGTATAGAAAAGAAGGAGAACAAGCCTATAGCTGGTGTCACCCAGGGTGGCTCCCTGTTCCTCAAATGCAAGGACTTGAGGATATTTCAGTTGGATATATCCGGCACCACCGAGTTGAACCAAATGGCCCAAACTCTTGAGAACTTGTCTGGTTTACAAGATCCTGGCTTGTTCTATCCATTCTTTTATAGACATATGCACCCTATTGTGGAGAATGGATATACTTTATACAGGTACATTTTCTATTTATGGTATAAAAAAAAGGTTGAAACAAAACATTATCAGGAATAACCCCAATAAATATTCTTTTTCAAAACTCACTCTCCCATAAAATTATTACATTTATGAATTTACAACAATAACTTTATTAGAGTCAATCTTCCTTTACTAAAATTCTTAACTCCTTTATTTATTATATTTTAAATTAGATAAATACATATTATAATAGATAATTAGATTGCTTTTTATATAATACATTCAAACATTTATGATTATTCTAATATATAGTTTAATAAAAGCCCTCTTCCTCTCTCCTACTATTGCGGTGCCCGACAGGGTCCACAATGATCATAACTTTGTAAAACCTACCATCTAAGTAAACTTGTGGAAGCAATAAAAATATTGAGTATTGAGTATTTAGTTGACCTGATCAGCAGTCAGACTGTGTCAAAATGACAATGCTGCAAATATCTAAAATTCCAAAGTGATATTTCACTAATATTGTAAAATGGCAAATTATTTAGAATTGACATAGTGGATGTACACATTATTATCCCACTAGCCAATGCCATTGCTTCAATTCACGCAGACATTACGGGAATAGCATTTACTCCACAACCATTCACATTTGTATTAAGTTAGAGAGGTAATAAAAAAATGGACTTCTTCCAAACCAAGTCACTAGCAAAATGTAGTGTGTAAAAACTCAAAAAATAAAATTGTGACAGCTAATAATTAAAAAAATATGAATTCCGTCATCTAATATATAGAAATCAATGCCACTTTTCGTTGTAATGTTATAACTCAAGAACGGGCTCACCTATCCAAACCAAATGTTTAGGCTTTGTTCGAACTATTTAGTAGATGCTTTATGTGATGTTTGCACAAAATCAGACGAGCGGTTCTTAGTATACCCGTGCGAAGCTGGGACGGGCCACTAGTTTATAATATATTTCCTTATATTTTTGTTTCACAGTATAGAGGGTGAATTCACAAAAGTATTGGCGACCGAAGAGTGGCGCGTGTCTCGTGTCAATCAGAACTATGCAGTATGCTCCAGTTACGGGAAGGCAGTGGTGGTGCCCAAGTGTATTGATGACGACACCCTCGCCGCTGCAGCCACTTTCAGGCAGGGGGGACGGTTCCCTGTACTGTCTTATAGACATAATAATGGGGTATGTAGGTTCTAGTTATTAAAGACACGATTGGCAATATCACGATACAAACCGCGTTCGCTCGCGCCATGCGAAGACAAGGGCTCGGTCGGTGCGACTTGGGTTGTCGCGTCCGATCCTTAAAATTGTCAGATACTTTTAAGGCGCGGTCCGACTCGTGATGTCATGCACGGTGAGAAGCTGGCTTTACCGTCTCCTTAACTTACCAACTTGATCTTGTCTTAAATTAAATCGAGGATTCGTTCTGCAGTTTCTCCATACAACATGGGAAAAAAGCGTGAGTTTAATATGTACCTAGGTACGTAAGTAACCATTATATGTTGCGCATTTTATTAATGTAAGATTCGATACGATCATGTACTTCCCGGCCATTCGATTCAATGATTTACACCAGGCCAGCATTACTTGACCCACTTTCTCTTTGGAACAGGGAACAGATGGCCTACCATGACGTCTTAGAGCCTATGCACAACACGTTTTTAAATACGCGCCGTCGGCCCGTGTTTCTAAAACGTGCATCGACGGCTTTCGTCAAACAGAGCAGTTTGTTGTCGCGATACAAAGCGTCAAACGCGCGTTTGCATCGCGTATGTATCGCAGTGGTGGCCCAGTGGTATCGGCCTCGACGTATGAGTTGTAGGTCGTGGGTTCGAACCCCGTCAGACGCATTACTTTGTGTAATTTATTTCAACACTGCTCTCAAAACGGTGAAGGAAAACATCGTGAGGAAACCGGCATGTCCTAGAACCAAAAATTCGAAGACATGTGACATCTACCAATCCGCACTGGGCCCGCGTGGTAGATTACGGCCCACTCCCTCTCGCAGAGAGGAGGCCTGTGTCCCAGCAGTGGGAACATTTGTAGGCTGATGATGATGTATCGCTACAAACGCGCTTCACCGGCGCGTTTACTTTAGGTGGTGTGCATAGGCTCTTAAAGCGTCAGTGGTTCGCTCAGGGAACGAGATGGCGCTAGACGACGACGTCATGGTAGGTCACTAGATTGCACTATATGCTAAGTTAAAAAGTAGATGTGAGGGTGTAGAGAAGCTAACACAACGTACTCCAATTCATCGTTGAGTAACAACGCAAATAACAGGACGTTAAGTTTTGTTATCGCGTTGCGTATAAATGACATACGCAACAGTGATACTAGGAATCGCTCTTACGTGGGTAGGCTTAAATTTTTTTTAGTAGCACAAAGCTAATTTCCGATAAGATAGTTTACTAACTTTACATTAAAATATTTTTCCAGAACCAAAATAATAGTTTCATCATTCATTAATTGTTAGCCTTGTTACATTCACTGCTGATTCTCCATATTCATATATTCCAATCCAGATCTTCTCAATTTTGTGCCATATTTCCCTGACCTATGCGAGTCTCTAGCCATCTGTCAACACTTCTACCACCTCTATGTAACCTATTTCACGCTTTGCTCCAACTGCTACCAATCGCCAGACTGATGTCCTACCCACCTCCACTTCAGAGCCGCTTATCGTCTCCGACATCATGGGCTAAAATAAAATAATAATTACATTTAACATAAAATCACGCATGTAATCATCAAAGGGTTCAATAATACGGGGTCGCGGGATTGTCTCACTCGGTAACCGTCACCCTGGTACATAAAGGGCTATTGAAGGAACACTGTGGATTTTAGTCAGTACAAGTCTGACAGTCCCTCCTGTCCCGCCCTGGGCGGGTGGACTCATTTGATGATTTTGCCAGGCTAAAAAAAAGAGTTCAATAATACCCACATTTCGCCAGTTTTGTTAAAGTTCCATGTAATACGGCAACTGTCCTGCGGTCCGTATCGTTTTGTAAACTGAAGATTTTCTTTTTCTTTTATAAATAAGGGGTAAATACAAATAAAAAATATTTTCCTTTTATATAAAATTTGCGATCCAAATTCCAAATCCTTGGATACAAGGCTGACCAGGCGCCTCCTGCGCCTGGACAGAGATAGCCTGCGCCTGGTGGCGGGGACCATCACTGGACACTGTTCACTGAACAAACACTTCCACACCCTAGGAATCACTGACAGTCCCCTGTGCAGAGCATGCATGGAGGCGGAGGAAACGGTGGCGCATGTACTCTTTGAGTGCACCGGCGTTACCAAAATTCGCGAGGAGACCCTGGGAACACCAAGATCCCTTGCGGATGCCCTGAGGCGACCGGGAAGTTTGATCTGCTTTTGGAGGGAGGTGGGCTGGTTGGAGTAATTGGCCACAATGGCTCACGCACAATGGTCCAGGTTGAGGACTAAGTGCGGAAACCTAAACCCCCCATGGTTCCAATGGGGGGCCTTCTAAAATAGATAGAAATAGATTGCGGTCCAAAAGGTTGCTGACCACTGTAATAGATGGATGATAAACTTATAATCTTGTATCTGAACAAACAGGCAGTCCTAATGCGTGCCGGACAGCCCCTGTACGGACCGAAGCACCGGCGATGTAGACCCGATGAGGCGATACTGAACGCGGTGGTCGCCGTCGGCACCAAAGGCATCATATACGACCTCAGGAGCTCCAACTCTATATCACAGCAGCAGAATAAAGGTAACGATATAACCACCATCCAGACAGAGACAGAGCTATACAAGTGGTCTAGCGCCACCTCGTTCCCTCACTGGCTTTAAGACGTTATGGTAGGCCACCTGTTGTGAGTCCGGCGACAAACAGTATTTACTGTGTTCCGTCGGTGCGCAGGAGTTGCCGTTCGTTTTAGGTACATCAGGCCCATCAGTTTAGCTCCATCTTACTCACATCCTTGTTTCTAGGCTAGATTAGGCTACGAGCAAACCCTCCTATTTTAAGTATAAACAGATTTTTGCAAATATCTTCTAATACTAGCTGTACTCCATAGTTTCACTCCCCCCTGCTCTGCTCCTGCTGGTCTTAGTGTGATGTTTTATAGCCTTCTTCGTCGTTCCTGAGCTGCGCTCGTTCAACCAAACAAACAAACTCTTCAGCTTTATGTATAATATGAGTAGATTCGATGCCAATATACCTTTATTCATTTTTTTTTGTAATTACATCTTTGTTCTCCTGATAATTGTGCTTTGTAATTTCCAGGTGGTGGAACAGAGAGCAATTCTAACTATTCCCAGTGGAAAATATACAACAGATCAATGGATGAAGTGGACAACCAACAACCACTCTTAGATAGCTATTCTAAACTGATTGATGGTAATGTATAAATGTATTGAACAACTTTACAGCTACTCATGCAAAGTAATCGATCGGACAAACAGATAGGCAATCACTCCATGTAAAATTGTACTATCCTGCTTTATCTGCTTGCCCCAACATTACTTTGGATTTTCAAGCTTTCTTTCATGTTCGAGCCAAAGCAAGCCTATAAAGGTGTAAGGGCGTGGACCCATGCCTACGGTGCGGCGCCGTTGCCGTACAACGGTACGGCACCGCCGCTGGCGGATGGCGCGGCGCCGTGCCGCACCACGGCGTACCCAATATTTTCTTTGATTTTGTTTTTTCTTCATTTGTCGTCGTCTTAACAGCAACAGGAGCAGGATAAGTCTTTCGCGGTCCATATCAAGCCAAAACTGTAATTTTGGTATACGTGCTGAGCGGTACGTACCGATACAAGATGCCGTGGTGCGGCACGACGCCGCGCCATCTGCCGGTGGCGGTGCCGTACTTAGACGTGGGTCCACGCCCTAACCCGTTGCAATGCAACTAAGTACATACTTGTATTTACATTAACTTCTGCCCGCGGTTTCAATTGCGCCCTTCCTCGTTATTTTTTAGCAAAACTTTTTTTCCATCTACATCTGAACACACATACAAACAAAACAAAAACTCAACTCAGTTACTGGGTCTTGATAACGCTTGTTGTCAAACTTTCAGGCTCTTGAATACTTAAAACAACATGCATCAATCTTTCTTCTCGTTATAATGATAATTGTAAAATTGTTCCAGCATGCAATGACCGGGAAATATCAAGTGACAAATGGATCTCGCGGTTAGAGTCGTGCGGGTGGCCTGAGAGTGTGCGGAACGCGTTACATACAGCATGCATCGTCGCACAACATATACACCAGGTTGCACATTTTACTCTATTGCCTGTTTTACCATAATATTCCGTGTTTTTCCTGGAAAAGTCCAGCTGGTGAGACTTTTTCTTGATTTTTTTTGTCAGTGAACTAGTGTATGTACGACCTGCGAAAGGTATATGGCAAAGACTGGATGAGAAAAGCTCAAGACTGGAATACATTGGGAGAGACCAGGCCTATGTCCAGCAGTGGACGAATGCAGGGTGATAATGATGTCCTACTGTAGCGTAAAAAGAGCTCCCGATAAAAAAATATCAGCCCACATTGAATGGCATACGACTATACGATAAAAAAATACTAGACTGCTTCTTCTTTGCTAGTACGAAGGTGTTTATATTTCTTTAGCCAAAAACTTTGCCATCTCCACGGTAATGTTGGCCGGAACGCAGAGGTCACTTTGGCTGCATGTTTTTGAGCTAAGAGGTAGAGCATAGTTTGTGGCAGCTCCACATCTATCACCCCGACTGACTGCTTCATGAAATAGTCACTATAGCTATTGGCTTGAAGCCGTAATTGAGAAAAATATTGCGGGAGGTTTTCGGAATAATTAGACCTATTGTACTGTTTAAATTAATAATCATTTTATTTATTCAATTTCTGTTTTACGCTTGCAGAAAGCGGAGCCCGTGTTAGTGCACGGCACGCGCGGTGAAGACGCTACGTTACTGGTGTGCTCTCTAGTCCAGATCATACTCAACCCTGACTGCAGAACTATTAGAGGGTAAGATGCCATCTTTATTTTTAAACTATTGCACAGCTTTTATCGCAGACTCTGAGCGCGGCGGGCGCGAAAAACCTAACGAAAAAATCTGACCACATTTGACAGCACGTCGTTTCAGTTCGGGAGACTTCGGCAATCATAAAGGTACGGACAGACGTGCTCATAAAGGTACGAAGAGGGATTTAGTACTTTTTCTTACTGATTCTAAACGGCCAGCTACAAAAGGAGTTTTCACAATGAAACCTACTTATAAAATTCTCCTACAACAAAGAAGTTCTTTATTACAGTAGTGCACCACAAACATTTTAAATAAATTATATTCATGTTAAATATACGCAGTAAGCGATTTTTTTCTTTTAAAATAAAAAAATAAATGTTATGCAATAGCTTCACCGCGGCAGTCTCCGAGTGCCACATATATTTTTTTTAAAGAAAACATTGCCTTGCTCTAGGTATTTCTTCTGTATTATGGGTGCTTTTAAAAACATTTAAACTCTCATACACAAATGCCCAGACTCGGAACAACTACAAAAAATATTTATTCCGTGCGAAAATCGAACCTGCGACTCGCAGCGCAGTAGTAGATCGTTCAGTCACTTTTTACTGTCTTTTTAAATACACTTAGCGAGCTTGCTGAAGACGCGACGCGATGTTTGCGACATCGATTCTAATCGTACGTATATGCTAATGGAGCGATACGATGCAATGGGGATGGCAACTGGGGAACTAATGGCGCTAGCATAGCTTGTTCCAAGCATCGTCATTGGCTCAAATGTTATAGGTACTTCAAAATAGTACTACCTCATTGTTCGGATTAGGACTTACCTATGGTGGCGCCATCTACAATTAGCTTTGACCGGCCTTCCCCATTCGACCGTGAATTACGATAATCCACCTTACTACTACGACATAAAGGACCTGCCAATAAAAATGGTTTCTGGTATTTATAATTAAACAAAATATTATGTTGCGAATAGCATTTATAATTGACTTAAGAATGATTTCGATCCCGATAAGCTCTGTGAAATAATTATTCATCTTCATCTGCCTTGAGTATTCTCAATTATTTTGGGGTCGATTTCCGGTCTAACCATATGCAGCTGAATAATAAATAGATGTATACTTCGAGACCCATCTAACCACAATATAATGTTGCCTTTCTCTCCCCCAGTCTCCAAGCCCTGATCGAGCGTGAGTGGATCCAAGCGGGTCACCCGTGGTACTCCCGCCACCGCGTGGGTCCGTACGGCCCCTCCACGGCCCGCGCGGCCCCCACCTTCCTGCTACTGCTGGACTGCATCAGGCAGTTCCTGGAGCAGTTCCCTTGCAGCTTCGAGTTCAGGCAGTCCTTCCTTATTACGCTCTTTGAGCATTCTTATGCTAGTCAGTTTGGTAAGTTGTGGAAATGATGTTTTTTGAGACGAAGAGGGCGCTTTTGGTAAAATTTCTGAAATGGTCTGTAGACATTGAAAAATGGCAGCCTTAGTTCTGAGATTCCGAGTATGGACATAAGAATAATGCAGCACTAAATGTTAGATTTTTAAGGATGACCTGTGGATGTACAATCGACAAAGTTGAATCATGACCCATTTTGACAAAAAACGCTTGAATCCGTCAAAGTAACAAAGATCAAGGGAGATGTATGTTTACGCGAATGTGGACCTAATTATATTTGAAAGTCTACAAGAAAATAAGCTTATGGTGGGTCATAATTCAATTTTGTCGATTGTACCTATGTGTTTTTTTATTTGTGTCTAACAGAGGTGCATGGTCAAAAGCAAAATCCCTGAATATTTGGCATTTATCAAAATGTTCTTGAATCAAAAGAGACCCATTGTTGACGAATAAAAAACATTTAACGCTGTCTATAGGCTTAGTTTAAGACCAAGAAACATGACAGTTAAAAGATAAATTAGTTTTTCTTCATTTTTTCTGGCATTATATTAATTTGACATCATCACCATTGTTTCGACTACACACTTACCCAATTTCATATAGGAACATTCATGTGCGACAACGAACAAGAGCGTGAGACCCGCGGGGTCCACTCGCAGACCACCAGCCTGTGGTCCTGGCTCAACCAGCCCGATGAGCTGCCCAAGTTCATCAACCCCTTGTACGACCCCACACCCAATGTTATATGGCCCTCCGTCGCACCTATGAGCTATGTTATATGGGAAGGTAGGTGGAACTTTTACATAGTCATATTATTATCTGCCTTTTTTTTTGTATATGGCATCTCGCAGGTCAACCTCCTTAAGAATTTAAGGTCTCCAGCCAGAGCAACAAACTTAGTTTAAAACTAAGCGAACACACGCTAAGGGCACCCCCTTTGGGGTACGGGCCTCGGCTTAGGGCGTCGCTGGGAGGGCAGCAAGGGACAGGCTGGATCTCAATGAATTATTTAGGGGTTATTTTGTAACTTAAGCTCAGCTCGCGGGCTGGCTCTGCAAGGGTCGGGGGGACATCATCTGCCGAGCCTTTTCCCAACTATATTGGGGTCGGCTTCCAGTCGAACCAGATGCAGCTGAATATCAGTGTTTTACATAGAGCGACTGCCTATCGGACCTCCACAACCCAGTAAATGGGCAATACGATACCCCATGGTAACACTGACTGTCTGACTTATGAGCTTCTGACTAACTTCTGAGTAACGACTGTCATAGATCTACAAATGACAGCCGGGACCAACGGCTTTACGTGCTCTCCGAGGCACGGAGGAAACTCGCTATGAGTAAGCGGTTAGCGCGGCTTAATCCGGAAGATCGGCCTGTGCGGCTGTAATTATTTAGCCAACAGCTTCTTTGATACTTTTACAGAGTAAAAATTCTGTACTAATATAAATAAGTTGGACACTCGATTTATCGAGGAAGGTTACAGGCTATATAACATTACGTTACAACTAATAGAAGCCGACCAGCAGGGGTGAAATCACGGGGAACAGCTAGTAGTCATATAAATGGATTCGTTTGTAATACATCAGATTGTAATACCTGCGCTGAAAGTTGAAAATCCTATAGCTTCCGGTACGACGACGCCGGCCACAAAAAATACCCTTTAACCAATTTTATTCTTCCCAGAGCTCTACCTCCGCTGGCTAGTAGAACAACACACAGAACAACGCGAGGAGCAGTACGGCAACATTCGCTCCCGTGAACAACAGCTACGTGCGCACGCGCAGCAACTTCGGCGCGAGCTGTTCGATCTCGCGCACGCGTACTACGGACAGCTGGACGATAAGTAACTCACTAGTCACTGTAGTTAGAGTAGCTAGTTTGGTATAGTTGGCCTAAGTATTGTCAGATGTACTTATAGGTACAATTATCATTAAAACTTAAAATGGGAATTATTGCAAGCGCCATGATCACAGTTAAATAATAATAATAACCTTATTAACAGCCAAAATCTAATACAAAGTCTAAAGTTAACAATATAATAATTATGAGCTCAATTTTGGCAGCGAGAAATATACAATATGTGAGAAATATTCAATGTGTGAATCATGTCATCCGCGATCATAGAGCTCCCAACAGTGCCGAAATATCGTAAAATCAATCAAACAATAAACATGGTACAGATGCCAGCAGGTCAACCTACCTGAGTCTGTCAAATTTTACCAATCGAATATTAACCTTCCCCTATTGTGATATGTTGAAAATCTATTAAAGAAATGACAGATTGAGGTAGCTTGATGTGCTAGCGTCTGTACAGACATCCCGTTTTAAGTTCTTATGATATTACTTTCTCACACAATTTGAGAGTAGTGTCCCAAAAGTGCGTGGTAGGAGAGTAACCCCTAACGGTGTAGTAAAGAAAATGGCTCTATGCTCCTGCAAAAACATAATTTGCTTTGTGTTAAAACTAAAAGTGTAGTCGAAGAAGTGTTACGTGACGATCGGTCTAACCCAACTCAGCATTATTGACTCTGGTCACTTATCATCAGATAATCTGTGACAGATTTTTTACGATCGTGAATATACATTTTAAATTAGATCTGAATCGTTGCGCTAATGTCCATGCGAGCCAGATATCTTTAACCGTGGCATACGTCACATTGGAACATACAAAACAAAGGAAGTCAGTTCAAAAGTTTTTGTTCGGGAGAAAATGTTCTGTTTAGAGCTTTCACTTTCGGTAAAGCTGCATATTACAGGATTAGCCTTTATATCGTCTGCTTACTGGCAAAAAGTAATAAGTGCAGTCACGGTCAATTCGAGTAAATGACATTTTAAAGTTTAAGCTTAAAATTGATCTATGTCGAACTCGTTAATTAAAAAACTGGCTAAGAAAAATATTACATTAACTACCCTTCTTTTAAGATTTGCTCTTCTTTAATATTTTTTAGTAGTACAAATTGTATAAAATTAATTTAAGATCAAAAGGTTTTACCTGTACTTAAAAACATGTTTTAGCTTTTGAATTCGATAAATAACTTTATTACATTTACGGTGTTTAAATGTTATGATGGTACATAATAACACAGATAATAATCAACAGATTTATGACCTTTTTTCAGAATAATTCTTAGTATTTTACCAATAATATTATAAAATTTAAAAAGCTTTAACCGTATTTATTATTGTGTATCTGTATAAACTGAACACGTTTTAAGTTTAAGATTATTTATTATGTTGTTCTGGTATGTTTTTTTTCAATATTTTTGAAGATATCACTTTTACAAACTCGTTACCTCTGCAGCCATTGGTCATAGCATTTATTCGGTTTTACCAGTAGATAGAGCGTAAAAATATACATGGAACTGCATTTTAAACCCGATTTAGTAAAAAAGTGCATTTATTATGTTTTACCAGTAAGCAGACGATATGTGAGTCACAAAGTCGCCTCAAAGTTGTAGTGGCCGGCTTTCGAAGACAAAAAGCACCAATCATACTGCAATTTTGTAAATAAACCCCGCCGAAACCGAAAATATGTCTTAAAAATAAAAAATATACAGGGTGTACGGGACATAATTACATTTTCACCATTTAGGTGAGATACACTTCTGTAGGAAAATGATTTTTTTAAATTATAATTTCATAATTATTTTTACCGTGTCGATTGCAATCTATATTGCGTCGGCCGAGAACTGGGCTACGAATTTAGTGTCCTCGATAAACAAACCACAGGAAACGCAGTGACGATATTAAGTGCCCCCTCGTTTGCAGAGTATAATTATCGATTTAAATGTTGAGGGCACTGGATTGATGTACTGAACACATGGTAACCGCTTGGGTATAGATGTTCCTTACACCCTGTAAAATGTTGAAAAGCAATTTTAAGGATTGAATGTATATCAACGTTAGAATATAATTATAAAATAATTATTCCCAAAGCCAGTCGAACTTGGCTGTTTAAGGATCTCTTTAATATAAACCGCTATGGCCTAAAATATAGAGACCAATATGAAACACCATATAATATGTGCATGTAACACCGAAATACGGGAACACGTGTGTAATTTATTAATATAAGAATATTATGCTATTAATTTGGATTAATTACGGCTAGCAAAAACGCACTTTTGTATTTAGTAATGTAGGTGTATAATACCTTCTGCTAATGCGACGTTGGATTGATTAGAAGACGTCAACTATCGACAGATACGAAGGCACTAAAAACATTATAAAAATGAATACCTATGTTATTAGCAGCATCAATACGAAAATTCACACCAATAAAAGTTAATACGACTTTGAAGTTTGTTATAAGTGTGCACTGTATAAAATATAAAAAGGAACCAATTTTAAGCTATTTTGGTTCCATTTTTAAATAAACCAGTAATAAAAAGTCACCATTTAAAAAAATAATAACAATTAAAAGTCTATTCATAATGTTATACGAATTAAAATGAGCTTTAAAGCTAAAAATGCTGCTTTTACAGACTGTCTACAATTTTTGTTATGAAAACTGGATCTGAAATCAAAGTAAAACTGTCAATTGCACAGTTTTAACATTTAAAATAAGATTTCTGACATTAACACTTCACATGTTATTTATCTCTGTCTTTTTCTAAGCACTACCAATGGCGGTTAACCACATTTAAACCTTATGCTCTTAGTAATAAAGTTGAAAGTGGTTTACCATCATTTTCCGTTACGGTACTCATTAACAGAGGTACACAACCTTTGGCCCGCCGAGCTTATGTAGCAACATAATAGTGTAAGATAATTTCTAGAATAGAATTATTGTTTATCGCTCATGAACAGAGATCCTATTCGATATTTGCCTAAACTTCAAGGCAGTACCTAAGTAAAATGAAGCCCACCCCCTCTCACAGAGAGACCTATGTACCAACAGTGGAAAATCTTAGGCTGACTATGTTAATTTATGTATAGAATCCTGGATTGATAGCCCAGTCAACGAATGCTCAAAATAGGGTATAGAGGGAAAGTCTTGGAACACAATTTTTGACTTCATAACTTTGTTTAGACTAGTTAGGAGGTAAACATATCAAAAGTCCCCGCCTCTAGCCCTTGAGCTTTGGGAGGGGAGGGGGTTTGAAGGTCCCATTTTTTGGTTTTTCGCTTATATCTCGGAACCTATGCGTCCTAGCGACATAGTGCCTCAGAACAAAATAAAAGCTGATTAAATTTGCTACAAGTTACACTAAATAAGTATTTCGATATCTTTTACAGTTTTCGAGATATATACTCCTGAAAGTCTGTCATTTTGAAAAAATCATTCTAACTTTACATTTTTAGAACGGAAATCTTCAAAGATGCAACTAGTTAATAATTGCCGGCAAAAAGCTTTTAGAGCATTACATTTTCTTCAATAAAACTATATTATTTTCCTTCAAATGTTAATGTAAATGCTGTATATTATATTTTTTATAAAAGGTAGGTACTTGGTCTTTGAAAAAAGGTCTTTGTAAATCAATGTACGAGTATGTATCAATGTAATGCTGGCACATTACATTAGCTTAGACTAAAGCACATTTTAAAGAAAATGGATAAAATATTATAGCAATATTAAAAGAAATTGAGTGTTCCACAACCCTTTTGCCAGCATTTACTTATGGTTGTATCGTTAAAGAGTTATCCGGTAAAAAAGCGCAAAAATGTAAAGTTAGTTTCCTGAAAGTCTGTCATTTTTTCAAAATGACAGACTTTCAGGAGTATATATCTCGAAAACTGTAAAAGATATCCAAATACTTATTAAGTATAACTTGTAGCAAATTTAATCAGCTTTTATTTTGTTCTGAGGTACTACGTCGCTAGGACGCATAGGTTCCGAGATATAAGCGAAAAACCAAAAAATGGGACCTTCAAACCCCCCCCCCCCCCCTCCCAAAGCTCAAGGGCTAGAGGCGGGGACTTTTGATATGTTTACCTCCTAACTAGTCTAAACAAAGTTATGAAGTCAAAAATTGTGTTCCAAGACTTTCCCTCTATAATCATTCGTTGACTGGACTATGATTTTAAGGTACGAAATATAGCCTTGAAGTTTACACAAATAAACTTACAATGCAATCTTTGCTCATGGACGAATTAGGTTGAGTATCTCTGATTAAAATTAATAATCAACTTAATTTAAATTTTAAATAAATATTTTGATAAACCAGTCTGAGCTTCATACTGTGCTAGGCCTAAATGTTAATAATTATGATAGTTTCAAGTTCAGTTTGATAGTGTTCACGCTTTTATTCATAATTGTAAAAATAAAATAAGACTGGAATTATCATTTTCGGTTACCAATCCTTATGAAGTCGCCAAATAAAACAGAAAATATGAATAATAAGTAAAATAAATAATGAAATAGTGATGTTACGAGTACATAAAAAAAATCTCCAATTTTTTTAAAATTTCTACTACGAATATTTTGTTTACAAATACGGCTCTCTCAAAGTTGCCATTTCTTTTCATTATAAAGTGTCATCATAATTTACATTCCAACTTTTGAGCATTATTTAACAAGTTTTTTTTTATTTGGCAAGACAATTAATTATGAAATTATTTAATAGTAAGTAAAAGAATCGTTAATCTTATGAAACAGGTATTTTTTTTTATATATAATTTGATTTTTTTAGTTAATAGCAATTTAAGTATATGCACAGACTATTTGCTTACCCTAAGTTTAATATGGTCACTACAATTAGTTCCTGTAGTCATTTTAATAAGAAAATATTCCATATTTTAAGTTTTAGCTGTTCAACATTGAAATCAGGGTATAGGGAGCTTGTTATGGCTCGTAATAAAACAAATATGAACCAACTGTCTTTACAATACGACATAAAATAGGACGTCAAAATATTGTGTATCCAATGTATGTATTATGATTTTATTTTATGTATTAGTATACATAAAATAAAATCATAAAGACATACCTACAACAGTTTAGTTTTATACTATTCACATAACAAAGATGTAAAACTTAAGGCGATACGCTAACTTTTGGATCTTATGTAAATATCAAATAAAAATAAATGCTAGCTTTGAATATTGTTAAAATGTGATAAAAGTGTATATGTAATAAATAAGCACCTAATGTAAATGCAAATAATTTGCAAGTTATTATTAACATTAAATGTTTTACCATGTACCTAATGAAACTGCCAGAATATTAATTTGGCGCATAATGTGCTTAGTATTTAAATATTATTTGTTTGAACTTCTAAAGAAAAACCAATTGTACAGTCACGGACATCAACATCCAAAAAAATAATATTTTCTTAACAACATGAAAGTAGCAATCAATCTATGTATATTGATTGTAAAAAATCAAAAAATATATTGAGGTGCAAACTTATTGGTGGACGTGACTGCAAATAAGTGATTTATATGACATATATAAAAATACTATAGCGTAGCTTGTTATGACATTTTGCTAAATGCTTATTTTTAAATAATTGCATACTCGCTTAAAAACTGGATCAATCGATAATAATATTGATACAATTTTAAAGAACTTAATACAATAAAATGTTTGCCGAACTCGCTTGAACGCTGTATATGTCATATCAATCATATAACAAATTAAATAGAGTAAATTATAAAAGTGACAAGTGTAATAATTTGTGTCACAATTTAACGCCAAGTCTCGCTAGAGTAGAACTTGTTCATAAATAATGACAAATGCTTCTAAGGCAAATGAATGATAAAATCGAGCACATTTAGCGCTGAAATAAAAAGATTTATGATTTAATTTAAATTATTATAATACGTATTACGTACTTATATGAAAATAAATATTTAATGTCAATTTGAGATGATATGAATTTATTTGTTAGTCAATTAAATATTAAGTACACTGCAATTGAAGACTTTTGATTCTACTGCTTTCGCAACCCTTACAGGCTTGTTAAAGATTTGGTATTAAGAGCTGAATTTAAAAATGGGTGAAGCATGTTTGTAAATTTATAATACGAGAATACAGTTTTACAGTCAGGGTATGTGTCTGTTTGATGTCCTTAGGCTCGCCCATAATAACATGTATTGGACTGAAATTGGACTGCAATCACGAAAAGAATGAAGGTGCAATAGCGTCATACTCGTACTTATTGTGACGACATGCCCGCTTTTCTAACACTTACACGCCCTTAAATAAATCATAATTATAATGAAAATAATATAAGCAAGAAAATAACGATAATAAATCTAATTGAAAACTACTTTGCACGTAGTACCTATTTTTTTTTTTTGCCTAAAGAACAATGCCCAAAACGTCCCCACCCTTGTAGCATCTTAAAACCTATGTTAATCGAAGGGCCATAACCATGCTATCATTTTATTGTACTACGGCGAAACTGAAATGCGCATCCGAAAAAAGTTATATTGACATGAAGGAACCGGAATCAGTCCCAATATTGTTACTGATCACGATGGTTTTCTTCTTTAATTATTACTGTGGGATGATTTTTTGTTCGTTTGTGGCTAATTGTGGAGCTCGTGGCTAAATATAATTACAGCCGCACAGGCTGATCATTTGGGTTAAGCCGCGCTTGCCGAGGTTGATCTGTGGATGGGTGACCATCTGTCGTAGCTCAAGTTTCCTCCGTGCCTCGGAAAGCACGTACCTAAAGCCGTTGATCCCGGCCATCATTTTTAGATCTTTGACAGTCGTTACTGTTAGTCAGAAGCTCTAAAGTCTGACCACCAGTCTTACCATGGGGTATCGTATTACCCAGTTACTGGGTTATGGAGGTCCGATAGGCGGTCGCTCTATGTAAAATACTAATATCCGGCTGCATCTGGTTCGACTGGAAGTCGTCCCCAATATAGTTGGGAAAAGGCTAGGAAAGTGGTGGATGATTTTGTTCGGAGTTTTCAAACAGCTCTTTGGAACTAAATGGTGACTTCCGCACGGGAACGACTCACGGAGCAGAAAAAAGTTCAATGAAGAATTCTATTGAATATCGTTATTGTGAAGTAACCATCGGTTTTTTAGGAGTTTTAAACATAAATATCTTTCTAATTATAAATAAAACCGTTTACTTTTTATCACAACAAATACATTATTCGGTGTTTTCAGTGTCTATTGCAATATTGTCCCAGGCACTGGCTGGCCCAACGAAATTCTCTAAATGCCTTCCAACCCCACAGTACCACACGATACTGACGACATGCGCGCAGGCACCAACTGTCGAAAACCAGTTCCTCAGGAAAGTCACGGGAGACCTTAAAATCCCCACAATTCTTCAGTTCATGGAACGCCTTTTCCCTTTCCATCATCGGCCGCCCGATACGACCCATTGCGTATTAGTACAATTCGCCGCCCCAGGCCTACCCTCATCACTCCGGGCACGCCGCAATCGCGGCGGTAAGACCCCTCTTTGAGGAGTGGCTGGAGAGGCGCCACGGGCGGCGTCTTCACCTTCCGCTTGACGCATGTCCTCACCGGACACGGAAGTTTCGGGAGGTTCCTGTGTCTGATAGGGAAGGAACAAACGCCTGGGTGTCATCACCGCGAGGATCGCCCGGAGGACACGGTGGAGTATGGTGCAGGTATACCCCCCACTTGAGCAGAGCACAACCCTGTCCTCACGACGGCGATAGGCGCGCTAACGAAAGAGGAGGCAGGCGCCGTGAGGGACAGGACAGCTCAACCTCACAACCCAACCACCGCGAAAAACGCCCACGGCATCGGACATCGCGAGGTGACTTCCGGCCACCATAGGCGCCACCATAGGCACCATAGGCCACCATAGGCATGCGGACGGCGAGTCGCCCATTACTCGCCGTCATGGACCATGACCCGGATTACGGCGCGTCGTGTTCCACGCGCGCCACAGTAAGCCATCAGCAATCTGACGGGCCTCTTTTAGAGAGCCAAAGAAAAAAATTAGTAGTGCCAATCTTTCAAGTTTCAAAATGTATAAACTCAAGGGATAAGATTTTTCATAAAAAAGTTTTCACCCTTTTTAAGCCCCTTAGAAGAGTATTTTCGCAAAATCCCGTCTTATTGCCGCCTTACTTGGTAGACTGCAACTGCTGTCCAAAATTCAAGTTCCTGCGTTTAGCGGTTTTGGCTGTAGTCGAGTCTTAAAACCATACCCTGATATTCTATATAGATAGATTAGAAATACATTTTTATTTGAAAACTCCTAAAAAACCGATGGTTAGGTACTTCACAATAACGATATTCAATAGAATTCTTCATTGAACTTTTTTCTGCTCCGTGAGTCGTTCCCGTGCGGAAGTCACCATTTAGTTCCAAAGAGCTGTTTGAAAACTCCGAACAAAATCATCCACCACTTTCCTAGCCTTTTCCCAACTATATTGGGGACGACTTCCAGTCGAACCAGATGCAGCCGGATATTAGTATTTTACATAGAGCGACCGCCTATCGGACCTCCATAACCCAGTAACTGGGTAATACGATACCCCATGGTAAGACTGGTGGTCAGACTTTAGAGCTTCTGACTAACAGTAACGACTGTCAAAGATCTAAAAATGATGGCCGGGATCAACGGCTTTAGGTACGTGCTTTCCGAGGCACGGAGGAAACTTGAGCTACGACAGATGGTCACCCATCCACAGATCAACCTCGGCAAGCGCGGCTTAACCCAAATGATCAGCCTGTGCGGCTGTAATTATATTTAGCCACGAGCTCCACAATTAGCCACAAACGAACAAAAAATCATCCCACAGTAATAATTAAAGAAGAAAACCATCGTGATCAGTAACAATATTGGGACTGATTCCGGTTCCTTCATGTCGATATAACTTTTTTCGGATGCGCATTTCAGTTTCGCCGTAGTACAATAAAATGATAAGATGGTTATGGCCCTTCGATTAATATAGGTTTTAAGATGCTACAAGGGTGGGGACGGTGTCCATACAATTTTGAACCTTGTTCTTTCCATGTCAAATGGAGGTCATTGGCTATTCACTCTTATCGTAATAGTCACATAATAGATAATTATTAGGTAAAGCTCAGCGAAGCCCTTTGGGGATAACAGGCGAGATAGTATTACGTTTTAACAAGTAATCGTCTAAACTCCAAAAATAAGGAAAACAAAAAATAAAGTACAAATGACTCCACTTATTTATGGTAAAGACACATTTCATACTTAGATATACACAAACATAATGTCACAGTACAAAGAGTAGCAACAATTTCCAAGTAAGACATAATTATGCGCGCAAGGATGACTGCTGGACATTCAAATGATACGTTTTTATCTAGCACGCGCACAACACACACATACACACGAAAAGTCGGAGGTATACGACTGTACACAAGGCCACCTTTTCCATTGGGCATTCTGGGATTTTTTCTAGGGCCCCATAATCTTAGGGGCCTTGACTTGCTGTAAAAACTGACTTATACTAACTCCTAATCCTAACAAAGGGTTTCTAAAATGTTCAAGCTTGCCAAACGAGGTTTTGTTCATCTTAAATTCCTACTTTATTATCATCATTTCATGATTTCAGTCTGTCGCAGTCCACTGTGGGACGTAGGCCTTCTCCAAGGACCCAGCTTCTTTCACCCAGTCACTGCGAATTTTTATATACCTTCTTTAGATTATCGGTCTATCTTGCCGGGCGGCATTCCACTTCTGATTTTATTCCTTTTCCGCTTAATATGTATGTATGTCAATAGTTACGTATGTTTTTGTATGAATGATTAATAGAAACCCTTATTGCTACTGAATTCGATTCACTTGGTGCCCGTTTTTTGCATTCCACAAAGGCCCCTTAGTCCTAAAGTGCCCAGAGTCTCCCAATAGGTTAAATACGGCCCTGACTATTTAATATTACGTGAGAGGATGAGATTATATCAACATTTTGAATAAGCATAAAAATCAATGCGCATTTCACATTAATATTCTATAAGGTATTAAATATTGAGTATGTGAGAATAGTGGTCGGCGGGTAGTTGTAAATGTGTCGGGCGTGCCAACAATGGGAGATGGCCGATAAAGGGAACGTGTGCTCCTATAGGCGGCCGCTCATTTAGTTCAGCTTTGATGTTCTGTTGGTGTTCGCTTGTATTGAAAAGTACTAAGAAATTAACTTTATATTACTTATATATTTTTTTTACTATAGTGAAGTTGTTTTGAGTAACATGAAAAAGAGCTGAGACCAATAATTTTTCCTTTTGTTTTGTCGATGGACTGTTCAAATTACCTCTAACTATTTATTTGTAACTAACAATGAGGTTCTATTTGTTTCAGAAACACTTTTTCACAAAAAAAAAAACAAATAGTTTTCATTATACAAATGGAACGCGATGTAATTAGTTCTGGGGCTGAGTTTTTCAACGGGTTTGTCAACAGTGGTGGAAGTAGTGGGGGGATAAAAAACGTTATGAAAGGCTTCGGGGCCTCGCTGCCGGCTGCCGCTGTAATGATGCGGTTGCCGTAATGGCGGGCCAGTCGTTCACCTCACTCGGTACTTACTCTATGGCTCACTGTCTCTTGTACTTACGATGCGATGGTTGTTGTTCGAACTTGGTCAGTTTAGGGAGAAAAGCCTTTTGGAATGATTTCTGAAGGTAAAAGAACTTGTCACTAAGATATTTATTTTCGGGATACGCCCGGTCCTTTTTTTATTGTGGTCAATTATTGGTTGCTCAAATGGTCCTAGCAAACATGGGAGGATTTGTTAGCGGTTTTACAGAAATAATTTACCGCTTCTCGGGTTTTAACTTTGAGATGCAATCACCACGCGAGTAAGACTTGAATTGAAACACACTATCTAACAATCCGTAATTATGAAGGATTCTTTGGTGTATCTATACTATTATACTATACTATATTATATTAAAAAGAGGTAAAATTTGTTTGTATGTAGGGGGTAATCTCCGGAAGTAATGAAACAATTTTAAAAATTGTTTCACTGGTAGAACGCTACATTATTCGTGAGTGCTATAGACTATAAAATATAAATATATCATGCATATTTTACCGCCCAACGAAGTGGGCACGGGTCAGTTAGTTTACGTATATAAGTTGAGCCACACATGGTACATTATGGATATTATAGTACGGTGTGTGCAGATCCGGTGATCCGGCGCTTTGATAACTTGCATTTTCCCTCCGTTCGTGTTGGTTCTTTGATTTCGAGCGCTTGCGACCCGGACGTCCTTTTCTTACTCGTGCGCCGCCGCCTATATTATAGGGTTTATTACGGAACTATTCTATTTTATTTCATAATTATGTACTACGAATTACGACAAAATTAAATAAGGTCTTATTGTAAAACTTCTTTTATAAAGCTGTCATTCGTCGAGATAAGGCCTATGAATGAATAGCTACAATTTTATTATTCATAATTATTGTGATTTCCACCGACTACCTACTCATTGCGTCGATTTTATTTCTCACAATAATTGCCTATGAGAGAATAATCTTTCTGTACTTACCGTACAACATTTTTATCTTCTTCTAAATACGGAAAGTAGAAAATCTTGTTTTTTACAGGTCCTAATTTGTAGGTATATGAGCAGTCAGCAGACAAGTTCTGTTGGGACCATGTCTGACCTTCATCTCACTCAGCAACAGCAACAGTCCAAATCTTGATACCACTGCATCTGAAATAAAAGAACTAGTTAGGTACACAAACGCATTTCAGTTTCAAAATATCCTATTGTTTCTTGCGCTACGCAACAGTGAAACTTTACCCGCATGACGATTGCACCCAATACATTGGAAAGTAAAGCAAACGAACGCTGATAAAGTAACGCCATAAAATCTGTAGCGATTTGAAAACTAGAACCTGACTTTCCTTAGCGGGAGACTTCGAGACTTGTATGGAAGTTATAAAACGCGGTTCAAAGTTCGCGGGCGCTATCTAGCGCATCTGCACGAGCGCGCATTGTTGCGGGCAACGCTTTCTCCGCGCCCGCGCCCCGCACACTGCTCCAATATTATTGTTGTACTAACTGATGGGAATATGAACGTAACTGTAGCGGTATATGCTCGTAAACATTATTAACGCACCTACTATAGACGATGTAATCGGCGCGTGGGTATGTACAAAAAAGGCTGAAATGGAGGAAGGAGTAAAGAAGACCAAAGAAGCATTGGGGGACTCTGTGAAGTATGCTATGGCTATAAAAGAGCTGACTGCTGAGATGACAAGCAATACAGAAGTATGGAAGAAGAAGTCATTCAGAGTGGACCCTAAATAAGCTGGGATGAAGGTAGAAGAATATTGTTTGATCGCGGTAGTACCAAATTCTTCGCCAGTCATCCAGAAGGGTTAGTTTCTTCTTCAATGGTTACTTTCAATGAGAGTACATTTTGTATAGCACTAAGAGAAGGGAGAGGGACATGACTGATTAATTATCCGCCTCGTTAGCTCGTAAGGATGCGCCCTGTTTCCCACACTTTCTTACAATGGAGGCTTTTGTGGCTCTCCGTTAGATTGTTTGATCGTATCCTAAAAGCAGATACCTGATGTAATTAAATCTGGATATCCAGTTATATAGACTTCCTTACTGCATGTTGATTAGCATGAAGGAGATTGCGTTAGACATAAGTATTTAATTAAATATTTGCTTCAATCTTGCACTGTTGATTGTTTGATTAGCCTTTCATTTTTTTTATTAATGAGAAATAATAGGGCTTTGTAGTTGGGAATGAGTCAAAAATGTCAAAATAGATCATGAAATTAAGAAAACTGACCAGATGCACAAGTAAATGTGACCTAACAAGAATAGTGTCAAAATGCCATCATATCCGAAATAGCAACCGTTACAATGGCCTCTCAGCCCTTTTTTCATCGATGCGTCTTAATCACTTCTGTAGTAGTTACAACCGTTCTAGGAAACACAAACAATTCAATGTCAAATTTTGTCTAACTGTAGCCCGATCCACCTCCCCTATACCGTGCATGCTAACGATGCTCAACGCTCTCGTGAAGACCAACCCTGGATTGGACTTGTTTGCTGATGAATGGAAGACGATAGTGTTAGAATGTCTGCTATTTTGTGAGAAGACAGAATGAAAGGATCATTAAATTTCATTTATTATGAAAAAATGCCATTACATTTTAAGCCATACTAAATGTATTAAAAAAAAAAAATTGTAGTATTTTGTTGGCCTGATTTTGGCCCAATAGCCGTTGGCTTATCAAAATGTCATAATCCGAAACGCCATAAACATAATATGAATCCTAATGATGATGATGACAATATATTTGATATCACAAATCACAAACCACAGCAGTAAGTTAACTTCGTAGAAAGTGTGCAGCGAGATTTGTAACAAGAACGGTACGTTAGGTGCTTACATTGTTTCCCCCGCAACAATATATTGTGAAATTGAAATAATAAATAACTCTTCCATTGTGTATAACAATACGGCGGATAATTACCCGAGCGTATGCAAACGTCGAATGAACTATTTTGTTAAACAGACTGTAAAAGCCTTTGTGCCCGCTTAATGTTCAAGAAGTCATTACGGTTTTGTTTTAACTGAGACTCTTTGTTATTATAGTGCTAGGGATCTGAGCGGAAGAGTGAAAATTAACCACTCCGTGTTCATGCGATGCATCGTGTATGTTCTTTCCATCTTATGCCAGATTTTATCTCAGAAAACAACAATTTCAACTGACTGATTTCTTTTTAATACATACCTTTTTATTTACTACGTGTGATGCGCATTTCGACGCTTTTACATTCAAATAGGAGTCAATTTCTCGCGGAGTCTAAGCATAAAATGAGTCAGTGTTGCATTCAATATAAAGTAGTTGCACAAGTTTTTCTGGAGCAGCTATTGAACTTGCCTCAGATACATGACTAACGTTTTAAATCACGTTCCTTATCAGTTGTGCTTTGATCGAGTTTTTCAAAGATGGAGTACCGGTACGTTGGACTTGACGCGGCCTGCCTTCCGGCTTTTGTGTCTCCGGTGCCGAAGCCCTGGTTTTCCAATAAACAATATGTATTACACTACACCGTTCTACTAGGTACTAATGATAAAAGTAAAGTGCGAAAACGTGTAGCTACTAGCTTTGTGTCCAATATGAGAGAAATCAATAATTTAACACGCTCCGGTGATCAGTCTGTGACGATTTATGGATTGAATCTATTAGTATGCTTCAAATTTATTTATTATCGATAAAAATCAATCGTTGTGTCGTCAAGAATTTATTGGTTTTGCTTGACCAAGTATTTTTAGAAGACCAGTAGTTGAATGAAATGTTATATTGGTTATTTTTTTCGTGGTCATGACTCCATCTAAGTGGTATTTACTTAATGTGTGAATTGTTGACATCACTGTCAAGATACCGTTTTAATAGCGTCGGAATATTTTCTTTATAAAGTAACGGTAAGTCAAAAGCATTTCTGTAGTAAACAATTTAGTTGCGGAAAGTTTTGATTACTCTCGAAATTAACTTCGACAATAAATCCGCCTCTTTAGTATCATGTGCTTAGTGTAAAAAAAAATATTCATGCCGAAGTTCCTAGCTAACAAAACTAGTTTTAAAGCCAGTTATCTGAAGAAGGCAGTTGGGTCTATGGAATAGACAGTAGGATACGGTAGCTTGGTGGCGATACTGCAATGATGTTGATGATACTACCATCCAGGGGCGTAGCTACCGCCGTATCTGCCGTATCAATTATACGGGGCCCCCGGGCCACAGGGGCCCCCAACGTGCGTAAACAAAATGTAATAAAAACTTAATAATTTATTAAATAAAGTAGTTATTTACTTTTACTCAATTTATTTTACTAATCTATCTCTGGTGCTTTTATTATTATTATTTATTAATACTGTTTTAAGTAAGCAAGAGATTGTCTATTAGAAATCCCAGGAAGATCCATAATAATATCAACATTTCGATGCAAGTATTAAAATAACTCTATCTGATTCCGACCTCTGGACTGATTAGTCGCATCTTGAATTTGTTTGATGACCTTTGTCCAATTTTTTGTTTATATTTCGGTTTGCCGGTAATGTGGGTGCGTGAGTGATTGTTGACAGAAGGGGCGGCAAAATGATATGCGTGTTCTCGGTTTGAAGTTTATTGGACGACTGTGTCGAATGTCTGACTCCAGTGAATTTATACAGTAACTTAATCTAATGTGCCTTAGACTAACTAATTATATTATGCCTACGCGCTACAGTCCTCCCCCCTTAGTTGAAGCTAAATTTTATTGTTGAACCCCAATACTAAATTATAACTAGAAGTACAATATATTTATGTCTACGAAGATAAAAGTACTTAAACGCTACGGTTGTCGGACACTATTAGCGCGCACTTTTCACTTTATGTCTCACTATATGCTGTTTTAGGGTTGACGCACGGGTGGTTTGTCTGCATGATGGGCGGTGCTCTAATGCTGGCGTGCTGTGTGATGGTGCGGCTGATTCTTGTCTCTATGGCGGTTTAGACGCGACGTTTGCAGTATCGCCACCCCACGTAGAGTACGCAGAAGGTTACGCCTGTGCTGATTAAGACGACTACGGCCAAGGGCATCTTGAAGCTGTTGCTGGAGTTCTCGTCCTCAACCGTGGCTTTGCTGCTCGCAGCTGCGCTGTTTTGTACTACGATCATACGTCATTTTGCTGGCTGGTTGGCCCATTATAGAGTCGAGGTGTTTTTTCAGACTTGGGTGATGCGTGCTTGTTGTCGTGTGGCAGTGAAGTGCTGATGTGGGCTGTGATTGACGACGAAGTGACGGTTCACATGTTGAATCTCACGGTCTTCTTAACGATGCGACCTGATCTTGTAACTTGCTGTGAATCGGACTTTGCGGTGTCGGATGACGTCGTATCGCTTGGCGGCTGTGGAACGGTCTTGAGTGGCGTCTTATCGCTCGGCGGGTGTGAAGTGTTGTTATGAGTGGTCGCTGTGCTCTCCGGGCGTGGGACCAACACGTCGTCATACCTTAATAAATAGGCTGGTTTTAAGCGATCAAGTGACACCGTGATTTGTTTACCTTTGCATTCCAACTTAAAGAATTTATTATGCCGCGATAAGACTTTGAATGGGCCCTCATACGGTGGTACTAAAGCTCGCCTTGCCTCGTTTCTAATAAATACATGAGAGCAAGCTGATAAATCTTCGTGAACGAATACGTTATTTTTTGTGTTGCTATGTGAGCTTGAAAGACTAAGATTTGGGACTGATGATAAAGATTGCGTTAATTGTTTTATAAATTCGCGATCGTTAATATTGGATGAAGGTTTAGATTGGAATAGGTCGCCTGGAAGTCTTATACTACTACCATACAAAAATTGTGATGGGCTGTATCCTAAATCTATTTTAATCGCTGTACGTAAACCTAAGAGTATTATAGGCAATTCATGTACCCATAATTTGCTATCTAAGCATTTTGCCATAATAGCGGCTTTTAAAGTACGATGTAGTCGTTCGACCATACCGTTCGCCTTTGGGTTGTACGCTGTTGTACGGATGCGTTCGATACCGAGTATTTTCAATAATTGTCGAAACAAATCGGATTCGAATTGACGACCTTGGTCTGAAGTTATTCTTACTGGACAACCGAAACGAGCGATCCAATGTTCGACAAACACCCTAGCAACTGTTTCAGCTGTTATTTCTTTTACTGGTATAACTTCAGGCCATTTCGTAACTCTATCTATAATGGTGACGCAATATTTGAAATCCTCAACAGGAGGTAAGGGTCCTATAATGTCTATGTGTACGTGTTCAAAACGGTTTCCAGTGTTAAATTCGCCTAACGGAGTTATTGTGTGGCGTTGAATTTTACTTTTTTGACATGGAATACACGTTTTAACGAAGTTTTTGACATCGGTGTTCATATCACTCCAAAAGTATCTAGATTTAACTAAACGTTTCGTAGTGGCGACGCCGGGGTGACTCACGTTGTGCAATGTTTTGATTGCGAGTTCCCGGAATTGTTTAGGTAGATAAGGACGTATATCGTTCGTAGATGTTTCGCATGCTATTTTTATCTCGGTGTTAGGCATAGTAATTAATTTAAATTGAAGATTGTTACGTTTGCGTAGACTTTCTAATTCAGAATCGGTTTTTTGTAATTCAGATAATTTTTGGTAATCGAATAAAGATGGCATGGTGATCTCTTCAATTCTAGATAAGGCGTCGGCTACTGTATTTTTATCGCCTTCTATATATTTAATATTATCGCAAAATTGAGAGATGAAATCTAATTGCCTCAAACGCCTTGGTGAATCTGATGGTGAAACTTTCTTTGTTAGCGCGAAAGTCAATGGTTTGTGATCCGTTAACACGGTTAGTTCTCTACCTTCTATCATATGACGGAAATGTTTTATTGACATGTATATAGCTAGAAGTTCCCTGTCGTAGGTACTATATCTTGTTTGGGTATCCGTAAGCTTTTTTGAATAAAATCCGAGGGATTGTAATTTTCCGTCGACTCTTTGATTTAAAGCTGCGCCTACACAACTACCAGAAGCGTCTGTCATTAATACTAAGGGTGCGGTTGCGTCTGGGTGGGCTAGCATGACTGCATTGTTTATGAGTTGTTTACATTGACTGAACGCTTTTAGTGCGCTTTCGTTCCATGTTATCTCAGTTTTGTCGCGTTTTTTTGAGTTATGCAAGTACGCGTTAAGTGGTGCTTGAATCTCTGCAGCTTTTGGAATGCTTTGCCTGTAGAAATTCATCATGCCGAGAAAACGTCGAAGTTCCTCAATTGTTTTCGGTTGTGGATAGTCATTAATAAGTTGTGTTTTTTTGGCACTCGGTTTTACGCCCTGTGAACCGATATGGTAACCGAGAAAATCTAATTCGGATTTACCAAATTCGCACTTATTTGTGTTAATTGTTAAGCCATAGTTATTTAAACGATTTAATATTGTTTCTAGATGTTCTAAATGCTTAGATTTAGATTCCGATGCGATAATAATGTCATCTAGATATGGGAATGCGAAATCTAGACCTTCCAGTGCTTTATTGATTAATCTTTGGAAGTCTTGTGCTGCGTTACGTAATCCAAAGTTCATTCTTGTAAATTCGAATAAACCGAATGGAGTTATGACTGCAGTCTTGGGAATATCTTCGGGTGCCATGCGAATATTAAAATAGGCTTTTCGCACGTCAATTTTAGAAAATATGGTTTTGCCTCTGAGTAGATAAGTGAAATCAAGTAGTCGCGGTAATGGGTAACGGTCGGGTATAGTTTGTGCGTTGAGTCTACGATAATCTCCGCATGCTCTTATTTCACCGTCTTTTTTAGTAACACACACAAGTGGGTTAGCCCAAGGACTATTTGAAGGCCTACAAATACCTAATTGCATCATTCGTTCGAATTCAGCTTTCGCTATTTTGTATTTCTTCGGATTGAGTGGACGTACTTTTTCATGAACCGGGGGACCGGTGGTATAAATGTGGTGTTGTACGTCATGTTTGGGGTCTGTCATAAAATTTTCTAGTTTGGTGATGCTAGGAAACTTTTGTAAGATAAGATGGTATTCGTCATTGACATCTATTGTACGAATACTCGGTTCGTTGGAGGATATTACGTTTGTGGTGCGCGATAACAATGTGACTTTGTCGACTAATTTTCTACCATGTAGGTCTACCAAAAGTTTGTTTGCGGCTAGGAAATCGGCACCTATTATCGAACTACGTACGTCGGCTAATATAAATTTCCATCTAAATGTACGGCGTAGCCCTAGATTGACCGTAACGACTTTTTCACCGAATGTCTTTATTTTTGTGCCGTTTGCTGCATATAACACATAGTCTGACGTCCTACAGGAGTTTTGCTTATTTGCGGCTAACACGGAGACGTCGGCACCTGTGTCGATTATGTATCGCACACCTGTTGTAGTGTCTGTTACGCACAAACGATATGAATGTTCGACACCGGCGACATTATTTATTCGTGCCGGTGTCTGAATTAGTTTTCCGAATTTTGTGTAGGGTGTTTGCGGCAATTAACGAGATCTCCGCATTTGCGCGCATTATTGCCGTAGACGTAGTGATAAAAACACAGAAAATTTGAATCGCCGGGTTTCGCGGACTGGTTCAAAAACTTTTCTCGATTTTTTTGTGAATTTTCGCGACTTTTGGAACGCGGTCGAGACGGGCCGGGATTATGTCGGTTTCGTCCTCGCGGTTCATGATGACTTTTTCTATTGTTTTCGCCTAGTTTGTTATTTAATGTTGCAATTTCCATTTTCATTTTGTTTAATTCATTTAATATTTCGGAAGTATTATTTTCTAAATTTTGAGAAGGCTTCGAAACAGAAGCTATCTCAGACGGTTTGGTATTTTCTATAATTTTATCAGCGATTTTGGCTAGACTATCTAATTTTACTTCACCTGAATCACATGCCGTTAAGACGGCTCTAACGGAATGTGGTAGGCGCCCGGTCCACAATAATTTTAAGGTTTCATCTGGGACTCGGTTTTTTCCTAGATTTTGCATTCGTCTAAGTAGCTGTGACGGCTTTTGATCCCCGAGCTCTATCTCGTTTAAGAGTTGGTTTAGTTGTTTGGTTTCCGACTCCTCGTAAACGGAAATTAACCTATTTTTCAGCGTTTCGAATTTATTTGATTCGGGCATGTTTTCTAAAATATCACTAATGTCACTTAATTCGCTTTGTTTTAGCCTAGCTATTAAAAGTTGACTTTTGTGGAGGTCACTTGCCTTTTGAGGGTCTACGATGGCGCTGAATTGGTGGAACCAGAGTCTGGGCCGGTCTCGCCAGAAGTCCGGTATTCTTGGTGTGATGGTAACTGCCGTCATCTGCTGTGGCTGCTCCGAGGTCGGTAGTGCAGCTGTAGACATGGTTGCAGGCTGTGGTTGAGCAGCGGCTTGATATCACGGGTCGTTTATCGCGCGCGGTTAAATTATGCGAGAGTTATAAGAGGCGCGCGCACACGTCGGGTCACCACTTTGCCGGTAATGTGGGTGCGTGAGTGATTGTTGACAGAAGGGGCGGCAAAATGATATGCGTGTTCTCGGTTTGAAGTTTATTGGACGACTGTGTCGAATGTCTGACTCCAGTGAATTTATACAGTAACTTAATCTAATGTGCCTTAGACTAACTAATTATATTATGCCTACGCGCTACATCGGCATAGATACAGAGAAATGCATTTTTTTTCTTGATCGATAAATCTTTACCCTACCTAAGGGGCCCCCAAACAAATTTTTATACGGGGCCCCGCCAAGGCACGCTACGCCACTGCTACCATCTAGCTGATTTTGGCCACAGTGACTGCATTCGATGGACTTGTTAGAACAAAATTAACAACATTTATGTGTATCTGTAGATGTTCTAATTTTAAAATCGATAAAACTTTTTTTTAATTGAGTACCTGTGAACTTCTATAGCCAAAAATATCTCTGGTCTATAAGTCTGTCCGTGCAGTAATTGTATCTAGCCAGCTAGCCATATCTTATGTGTTTTACCAAAGAGATTTTAATACAAACCAGAGATAATTAGCTATTTATTATTACACAGCTTATTTGCCTACATTTGTATTGTGTGGCGTAAATAGGTAAGTACCTATCGGACGAGCTCTAGTAAAACAGGATTTGGTCATGACCCTTAATGCTTAGTGATACAGTTCAATTTCCTAGTTTAAACACGTTTAAATAAGCTGGTAATAGTGTAGGTGGGCAAAAAGTTGTTTGTGTATTAGGCCGTAGTACAAGTTATGGCGGTAAGTACCTGCCTATGGTGGTGATGACGTCATCTTGTAATGGAAAACAATCCACCTTGAATCTGTTAGTCATGGAGATATTATTCTTTCAGTGGTCGTCGGTAGGTAGGTGGTAACAAGTGTTTATGGTTAGTTTTATTTTTTTTCTATTGTGATGGGTTACCTGTGTGGTGATTGTATTGTGGGGACGCTGTTTTGTGGTTTGGTACCTACTAAATTATGTAGTAGCATTTTCATACATGTATCTCTAGATCAAGAATATCTGGTACTGGTACCATGCATGAAACAATCAGGCCTGTCTAGTAGAAATCTTTTAAAAGATCCAAAATACTTGGAAGGAAAACCAAAGTAACTTGATCTTTTGTTTTCTTTTAGATAAGCTTTAATGGGTACGTTATTTTACTAGCTTTCCACACGTCAGACCCACGCCTAATCCTCTCAAATAATATCAAAACATCCTGTATAATTTACCAGTGTGGACAACCCTTTTGTACAGACGTCAACCTACCCCAATCGAATATGAACCTTTTTTCTTTCATGATAAAGTTGATCTTTTAACGTTCGACAGATAGGGGTAGCTTGTTATGATGTCATTTGTATAAGTTTGTAATTCTCGCCAGTGACACAAGATGGCGCCACTGTCTAGCTAGGGCTTTCCTCAAACCAACGTCTCTAAAGAAATACTAACAAAATAGCAAAATAACAAGTTGTTTGTCAATTATGTTAACGTAGAAATGGAAATTACGTGAAATGATTTTCATGCTGACGCGTAGATTTAGAAGGCAAATAGAAAACAGTCTAGTTAGCATATCAAGGAAAGACTCTGTAGGATTTATTAGAGGATTGAGACTAGATTATAATCACAGAGAGTTGCGTATTGATTATTTATTATCAATCGTTAAACATGACCTAGTGGAGGAGCTCGTGGCTAAATAATTACAAACAAACGAAAAGCCTTAGTCTCTCAGAGTGTCAGCACAATGACGGGGCCCCCTTAGAGGGCCAAAGCCTGCCGGGATCTCGGCACTAACGAATTACCGTGACTCCGGAACGTAAAGGGCTATTGAAGGATGCACCGTGGATATTTGTCAGTACAAGTCTGACAGTCCCTCCCGCCCTGCCCTGGGTGGGAGGACCCATTTGATGATTTTACCACGATAAAAAAAGCCTTGAGTCTCGGTTGTCATTTGTAGATATTTGACAGTCGTTAATAAGATTCAGCAGCAGGTTACAGATGGAAACCCTACCTTCAAGTATATTTACGAGCTATTTACCTACATGAATCAGATGTAGTTAATGTTAAACACAGTCCCTTCCTAGTAACTTTAACTACCAGCTCATTAGTTACCATCCACGCCTTGCAGATTATATCTTGGCAATTTATGATTTCTCTGTTTACGTAGAAAACCATGTTTTCTAAATCATCCGTACAGTAGGTCGTACGTTATAAGTAACACTTGGGTCTTGATCGACTAAGCGTTTACGACGATTTAATAGAATAAAGGCCCGAACAGACACACGCGATTAATCGCGCTGCGACAACGAGCCAACTAATTTCCACTCTAAATGTACTGCGAATGGACCGCGACAAGTCGCCCCGCGCGATTAATCGTGTGTGTCTGCTCGAGGCTTAAGCGATAAGCGTATTCTGTTGGATCCAAAACCTTTGATGTCAAGACTCTTATACTAAAACTACATATTAGGTTAAAAATCTGCCCTGTTCCTTCGGTTGTCTTTTGCGTTGCAGGGCCACGGTATCTTTCTTAGGCAGCCCGGCAACTTCTTCGTCAGCCCGACTACATTACAAAGCGAATACATTACAATCTACACGGAGATATTTTAGTATGGAAAATTTTAAAGCTAAGAACCTGTACAACGAAGGCTTTGTAGGTACTTTGAAACTTAAGCGGGAGGGACTTTCAGACTCTTACTGACTCAAAATCACCCCATTTAGTATCATGATTGCTTTGATATATAGATTGCAACCCCAATAGGCGTCGTTAGTACGCTGACAGCTCCTTGAAGCATCATCGACCCAGAGAGTCTACTCTCTTAATCCGTCAACGAAAATAGGGAAATAAACACAACTAAAATTTAGATTGAACCCTATTCCTTATTAGTTCTGAATTCAAAGTTTTGACAACAAATCGGGAGTCAGGACAATCATTCAATCATGTTGTCACCAATTTGTAGTTCATACCACTAACTAATCTTATGTCCGTAAGTGTTAAAGAATATGAAACGCCTGGAACTATGGCCGAAGCTGACGGGTTTCGTGCTTGCATAGTAGTACCCCAGGTTCCGACACCTCTGACGTGTTATCTACCGCGCATACATAATACTCAACTGATAAACATAATATTTCACCAATTCTCATATCATAAATATTAATAATGCAATTAATAAGATTTACAATAACGACAGTCCGGTTCTCACTCACCCGGTGGCGCCTGTTAGTTGCCAAGCAATCATTTGATCATTTGACTATAAAATTGTTATATGAATACATTTACATATTTCTTCTCATTCTACAACACGTCATTGAGATTGAAAATTAAGATATTCATTAACATTTACATCGGTAATGGGTTTGGAGTGCGGAAATCTCTTGGGGACGTAATAGAATGTCCATAATAATAGGTCATACTCGTTTCTGTTATTTAGGTGTCAAGTGTTAAACGTGTTTTATAATAATATAAATATAGGACTAACATTTCGGTTACCAATTTTTTTTTCTAAAACAACATTGTTATCATGTACCAAGAAAATTGAAATGATTGGAATACGAATATTGTATGTTTTTGCCAATATTTGCATCAATTGACCTTTACGTAACGTTGAAACGACTAGTTGGATTAACTCATTAGTTTTTATCTAACTTCTAACGAAGTTTCTTCCTGATTTTTGAGAAAAATGAAACAAGAGAATTTCGAAAACCAACAATTTGATACGTTTTCTTTCTAGAACAAGGATCAACTGACTCAAAATTGTAATCTTTGAATCTGGCTTTAATCTAAAATACCGGTAGATTTATCGTCTGTGGTATCTTTGTAGCAACAAGGCATTAGCTTATTTTAATTTGTCGGTTATATTTTTTAGGCTCCAGCCATTGATGATAGGATACGTTACGTCGAAAACGTTATTATTGTATTCGTGATTCGAAACTGGTTTAAAAAATTCCATGTTGAGAAGTGGATTATTGATTTCTGGTTGCAGAAGATCGTGAGTATTTGATTCATCACTTAGGCATGTGATGGTAAGCTTTGGCAATGAGCAAATTAGGACTCGTTTTAAATGATCTTTGTTAAATCGATTATACATATATAACATTTGTATCGGATGAACGAGAGTTCGAGATTATTCTAAATGTAAGCATGATCAGTTTAAGGCTAAGGGGCTCGTTATTACGTCGATGCGTTTGTTTTTTTTTTAATGCGTCTTGTGTGGTTGAAAATTCTAATCACCAGATCTTGGTCTTTTGGCAAGCTTGACCACTCTGTGATACACGCATAAAGTAGATTCAAATTCTATAACAATCTAATTCATATTAAACTCCTTCATATCAAACATTCTTCCCATTTGAATGCCTAATCCAAAATACATAAATAAATTAACCTTCACAATACCTGGAACCAGAGGAACGGAACGAGAACTAGACAGATAAGGTTGCATTCGTAAATTGTACCATCATGTTGCTATGGTAGTTGCCTGTTAAAAGAATGAGGTCTAAAAATACTCGGGTAGCAACAAACCTGATTTATGATCTCGACCCACGGCGCTAGCGTCTATCCAAGTTGTTTTATAGCTTAACTGTCCGTGTTTACAGTGTAAGATCAATTGGCGGCGCATGTGATGGCCCGTCGATAGGGAACTTTATCTCGCGGACTGTACAAGCCGCCGACGATGTGGGTAGGTCCAATTGGACGTCATACAAAATCTCATTATGAACATTGAGCAGGAATAACAATGGAATTTTGATATTTGTGGGTTGGTTACGGGTAGTTTTGTGAGGTGATTTGGTCTCGGGTTCTATTGTCGTATAGCCGTAGAAGGTTGCCCAGCAAATTAAATGAACAATTGGACCTCTTGTAAAAGAGGACGTCATTTGGTTCTTTCCAGAAACGTATAAAAGGACCAAAATCCGAACTAGCGACATTTAGACTGTTGTCATTTGGTTGTCCTGATTTTTAAGTTTCTCTTTATTTGTAATAACAATTAAAACATTATCAACAGATGCAAAGCGATTGTCTTTTTAATCACGTTACGAAAGAATTGTTTCAAAATGCACTTCGGTTGCCGCATTGAGTGCGGCCACCAACACAGCTTCTCATATTGCACCCGGTGGACAAAATTCGTGGAAAATCCAACTTGATTATAGAATTACGTTGGGTGTCGAAAGATCTTTATTTTTTCACAAGTCCGGTTTGATAAAACGTATCGGCTCGGAATGGAGTGGTTTTCTTTCTATTCTTCGGTAAAAAGCGAACAGCCGGCCGCTTGTTGTTACTCATTTTACGCATCAAATCACACGAACTGAACCACATTGAATGGCATCAATCAAAACTCTGAGAAACTCTTTCCTCGGCGGATGATGGTATAAAACATGTAATTTGTTTACGCATTGAAGTACGCGCGTAATTTATACATTCTATTATCTGTCTATTGCATGGGATTTTTCCTGCTCCGAAGAACGAACCAATATTTTAATGTCTTTAGAACCAAATGTTTCAGCTTTAACATCAACAGTATTTTTTACCTGGTTCAACATGTTAGTCTCAGTATCAAAAACAAGATACATTCCTTTGAAACCTGGAAAAATCTGTGTAATTTGTACATTTTTCAGTCACAGCATCAAACTGACCATAAATAATTTTATATCCATCAAAAAGTGGTTCGCGTGACAGCAGAAAGCCGTCGGGCGGACCAAGGAAATTTGAGCCCATCAGTCGCGTTCATTCGATTCATATTAACGCTCAAGTAATGTAACAAATAAAGGGGAGGTCGTTGTCCCATCCCGGGCGAGACGCGAACGCATCACAACCACGCCCGGTCCTCGCACAAAAGAAATAGTTAATATTAGAGCCCGCTCCTCCAGTGTCATTAGCAGCGGCACAAAGCTCCGCAGTCATTCCACGCTCTTACTATTTGTCAGAGGCAAAAAGTGCCTTGTCCACAATAATTACGGGACCGGCTTTCGAGAGCGCTCATAATTCGTCATGTTCTGGTCGGCCGCGTCGTTTCTGAACGCATCCATAATTTGACGTTTCCCGCCAGCAGTCACGACGGAGCGCGGGAGAATGTCACTTAGAATATGTTAAATAGAATGAAGAAAAGATGCCTAACCTACCCTAACATTTGAAGGTTAACGGATCAAAACTCGTTGTCAAGGACTAATACAATATTAAGTTTTGGCCGAAGGTAATAAATTGCCGCCCAGATACAATAAAATATTCAAGTCATAAAATATAATTCAGTCCGAGGTAGTAAAACTAAAATACGTATAAAATTAGTGGTCCTCGCATATGAACGCCTGGTTGTTGCCAATAAACACAAAACTCTACCTTATTTAGTTGAAACGTTTTATGTTTGAAAACTAGTTTGATCGGAATATTCGGATCACCAGAGTACAACATGTCGGTCGGTATATCAAATCGGTTAATATTAGGAAATGAACCGCGGAGGAAAGCGGAGTTCGCCGACCGCTACTGCCGACAATCAGGCGACACTCACAGATCAATTGATTGTTAACAATTGGCGGCATTGACTTGTTTTTTATTCAACGCTTTCTTTTCTGTTTCAGCGATAACCTACTTTGATATACTTGGAAGATCATAAAATCACAAAAACACTTCTGCCTACTCATTGCAAAAACATGTGTAGGACTTCTCATTAAAAAGACTGTAATAATGTTATCATTTGCAGTTCATTTTACTTTGGTCAGGATTATTCAAAACCTGGAAGTAAAGTAATTAGAATGATCTCGTGTAGTAGCGGGTAGCCGTTGCAGATACGGATGACCTGCAGTCACCAAAGTCTTAGATTGACTTCTTCCTAACCCGTCGAGATGATCTTTTTAAGCTGTCATGAAAAATTAAAGGAGGCTTCTTACCTGTAGAAAATGGGATTCAACGGAAATATCTAAAAAATGGGATCCAAAAGTGGGATTCAACGGAAATAAATCGAATATTCTATAATGATGTATAAGTAATTCAGTTACTTATACCTAATCCGATATGATGATTGTTTTGAGAAATCACTTGAGAAATTGGAGAAAGATGCTATCTGCATATATGGTTATCATAATATCGAATGCTGTATAAGTACGCGGTTATTCCAAGTTGATAGTATCTATTTCCGTTTCTAAGAACACTGAGAAACTAAAACCTGTTCTTACCTAGTACATTATAAGCACAGATTATCTTACGTTTACTAAGATTAGGTACTTTATGATTCATTTTTTAACTTCAACTAAACAAGTGACTGGGTTGTTTCACCTTTGTTCCTATATTTCGTGCTTATTTAAGAATGCTTGCTTATTAGACGGTCTACAATATACACTGCTCAAATAGCATATGGTTAGTTTTTGCTTTTTGACTGCTAGCTTATTCTATTTAGTCCTTCGTAAGTTGTCCTGGTTTGGCGTCGGATGTCCTGGGTTTCCCTAAAAACTAAGGGATAGGATAGCACCGCTTACTAGTTGCCTATTGTTTGCTTGCTTGCTTGTGCATCGAGTGTCGAATCTCATACCTAGCTTCAATAAAAGCGATCTAAATTTCTTACTGCTTGCTTATTTGCTTGTTCTTAAACTGCCAAATCTAATATCTATATTTTCAGCCTCCTAAAAAATTGCTGCCAACATTTTAAAGCTCAATTTATCAAGAAACCTCATGGAAGATCCAATCATGTCTAACGATTACCTACATCTAGAACGCAGGTCATATTTTACCTCGAGCTCGTGCGTTTAATTTACGACATAATCCATCTCGACAATCATTTGTCATTCGCCACAAATGACGTTATTGACAACCTGCTACGAATAAACATGTATGTTTATGTCCACTGTAGGGACTCGTGGCTAAATAAAAATAACCGCGCTGGTGTATCTTCAAGGTTAGCCTATTACATATCCCCTCCGTAACTTGGAAAGCACGTTATATATGTATTTATTACATTTTGTTCACGCACAGTGCGGCACATTTGTGCGAATATTTTCATTGAACTGAGTTTAGTAATGTGCGCGCACAAATAACGAGTCCACTGCTCACGTGTGCGCGCACAAAAGTGTCCAGGTGTGAATATTTTAAGAATGTTCGCGCACAACTAGTTGATGTTTGCTTGAGTGAGTCGACCAGAGCGTACATTATTTTGTGCCGCACACTGGTAGAATCGCGTCTTTACTGTCGATCCTGGTTGTCATTTATAAGTTGGAAACTCGAGAACAGTTTGCAAGAGAGGGAAATTCAAGGTGTCTATTGTGTCACCCAGTAACTGAGTTGTGGTATAGCAGCATAGTTAGGGATAAGGCTAGAAAGATAATGAATATAATTTACCAGCGGTTCCAATTTCAAATTTACCATTATTCGGTTCAATTTTTTTACTTGCTTGTCGTTGAATTTGACAATAACGAAACAAAGAACAAAACAAACACACAACAAAGAAAAAAACGAATGATCTAATTCATGCTTGAGTTATGTGCTTAGAGACAGACTTAAGCAACTTTGTTTTATTATAATTAAATGTAAAGATGTGCTATCTAAATATAAGTAGCTATGGTATACAATGATTCACCACTGATTTACCCCGAATCGCCAGACTAAGCCAACTGACCTATGATCCTAAAACGATTAAGATAATGATAATGTTTAAAAATAACTTTATATTCAAAGAACAAAGCAGTATTTTAGTCTTCGATTAGGCTTGTCTGGCCCGGTTCAATGTTCTGAAGACTGAGATTCGACAGACTCTACATATTAACTTTTTTTTAAAGTTAAGTTTTCTCTTGGCCTCAATCAATCCCAGAAGAAAAACACCGGCTAAGTGCGAGTTGGACTCGCCCATGAAGGGTTCTGTAGTAGCAAGCAAAAAATGTGAAAATCCTAATGCGGTTCACATAATACATTTACCTACCAAGTTTCAACAGGATAGCTCTTATACTTTCGACAAAAAGTGGCTGTGACATACGGACGGACAGACAGACAGACATGACGAATCTATAAGGGTTCCGTTTTTGCCATTTGGCTACGGAACCCTAAAAAGCCCGAGCCGATCAAACTAACTCAGATGGAACTGAAACTCCCGCAGGAGTCCGACAGGATGGTGGACGAGAGCCAGTCGGTCCTGGGCAGGCTTATCACCAGCAGTGGAATCGCTTATTCGTCACCGCAGATCACTGGTAGTCTGTGGTGTTGTTGCCCGGATTGGACTGCTAGGAGGTGATCTCACTAAGTCAAAGTCAATCATTAGGCCATCAAAGAGGCACTTCTGAACGTCGATTATTAAAATTAAAGAATATGGGGTGGGATGGGATTGATTCTACATCTACTTAAAACATACTGAAAACTTTAGTCTCTCGTTCATATCATATTCATCAAGTGACTTTAAAAGTATAAGAATTTACATACATATTTCCTCAGGTAAAATTAGATGCTCAAGTATATTTTGTAAACGTCTTACGTGATTTTAAAAATATTGCTTAGGTACATATTTTGTTGAAATTATGTTTTTAGTGCTACGTGCATGACTGCCGCACCAAATAATAAATGACCGCTTATCGTTATAATTTTATTACGATTATTATAACGATCAAATTCCCCAATTAAACTTTCACATACAACTGAAATACTCATTAGAATAATCAAAACCATTAACGAATGAAATTAGCTGTACTTATTGTCGTCGATAATACAATTAACTGTAAATAAAAACATCAATCGAGTTTCGTGTGAAAATCTAGAACGATGGGGGTACTTTGGGTAATGAAAAAGTAAGGGGTGATAACACAACTGTTGCCGGAGAACGAACCCGCACTAGTGACACGTGCCAGCGATGCGGGCGCAATCAAATTAATAAAAGAAAAGCTTTATTCTTTAGTCCGTCAATTAAAATGCTGAACATCAATATAAGAGTATGTACTAGCTAGAATTTATTCCAGTGGTTCCTAACCTTTTCAATATTGCTACCCATCAGACCTGGGTATCGTATTACCCAGTTACTGGCTTGTGCAGTCGCTCAGGCTTCATTTAAAATATTGGTTTGCGGTTAGTTTCTTAAAATCTAGATTGTTTATGTTACTTTTTAATCGCCAAGAACTCAAGATCCCGGGGATTATATGGATGAAAGACGCACAGAACCCAGAGATATGGCAACAACACGGGGAGGCCTATACCCACCAGTGGGTGATCCCGGGGCTGATATGATGATGATTACTTTGTTATACATATCAACATTCTTACCTACCTAATAACTGTTTTACTCCCGCAGGGTTACCACCTAGAGGTTCAGTCCCATTTAAACTGTACCATGATTATTTTATTTCAGTCCAAAGAACCGTTCGGTGATGCTATCGACGCGATTCCTTAGGAAACCTTTTGTAATTAAGAATGAGTCGTGGCCAGTCTGATACTTAAGCTAGCACTTTCCCGTCTTATCTGTTGACTAATTCCATGGGAGAGGTACTTTGTTTCAACCGATAACTTCGACATAGGGCAGACTTTGCCGATACTTTTAAAGGTGAAATAGATCGTTGTGAATTTATACTCCTAAGACCTAAATTACGGTCTTCTGCGTCTTATTTTATATCTTCTTGTAGACATTAAGCCTTAGTACTGTCCAAACTGCTTATATTAATTTCAAAACACTTTCTTGTCAAGTCCCAATTTCCACTTGCCGCGCACATGAGTTAATTTCAATTCAACCTCATTTTAATAAGCTAAAGACTGACAAAATAAATATAGATTCGTTTTAACACGTTTGCATGATCGATGACGGTATAACAGCTAGCCGACAAATACCTACACGATATTAACACCTAACGTCTAAACACAAAGCAAATTTAGATAATGTTAGTGTAGCCAAAGAGGTAAAGACTAGTCCGCGAGCAAAATGTTAAATTATTTAATTGCTACTTTCAACAAGACGAAGGAATTCTTTAAACACTGACGTAATTAAAATAAAGGTATTATTAAATGATGCAATTCTATGATTTATGATGTGTTTTATTTGGATTCAAATAATAAAAAAAAATACAGTCGTCGACGAGGCGAAAGGAGTACTTAAGGGTCGTAGCATATGGCCTAATGTGATTTCTGTCTATTCCAATAGGAAAAAGGCTTGAATTTATGTATGTCTTTTAGCTCTTCTGTTCTTTTTACTGCGTGGATGATCGGTTCCAGTATAGCAGTTGGGAACCTTATTGACATAAGAAGCAAATGTGCAGAATAAATGATGAAGGTAGTGCCGGGAGAAGCACGTATCTGGAAATGCAAGCTCTGTGAGAAGTATATTCAAGGAGACGGAGGCATGAGGAGAAGCATGCGCAAGGAGACGGATGCATGGAGAGAAGCAAGCATGGCGAGGAGCAAGTGCCGAGGAGTATTATGTGTATTTTATTGACAAAGTTCTATTTTCAATAGAGAAACAGGAGTATGGAAAGGGTTAATTGACCATTGAACTCGTTCTTTATCTAATGTCACAATGTTTGTATAACTGTATTGTCCACGAGCGGGGAAGTTCGTCTGGTCGTTTTTCTATTATCCTCAACAAACTAGTACAAAAGCTCTTAAATGAACATTATGTCCTCAATCTGTTTTTGTATGTGATTACGACTTGGCTTTATGATATTCATGGCTCAATACGTTTTTTTCTGCTTAATAAGCCAAATTATCGAACAATCAAATTATTTCATGTCTCTTTAATGATCTCCGAAATGACACTATAATGTCGCTCAAGAAAAAATGTAGATTACGGTATACATTCTTGTTTTAGAATGTAGGTATGTGTTGCTCTATGTCACATGAAACGCTGTGCCGGTGCTGACGCATCTAATGTTAATGTAGTACCTTGAAATTGTGTTCACCCCAAAACAGACAGTGTAGATGTTCAATTTAATACTTCTCTAATGATTTACAATAAAGGAATCAAACAAAATGATATTATTTATAAGTAACTTGAAAATAATCTGGAAAATGGACACGAGCTTGACCTTTGTCCCAAAGCAATCAAGTGGCATTATGTGAACTGTAGAAACACTCGCAGCACTGACTAATACTGGAACAAAACGAGATATCTTGTTGTTAGCTTATTACAAGGGCACATTAAACCATAACATTACAGGTTTACTTTCTATGCGACCTCCTGAGGTCACAGATATTCAATAACGACTTAAACCTAGTGCAGCACAAAACCCTCGCGCCATAAAAGGACACGATTGTAAAGCTCGTAAAAAATGATTTATGTACTCCTTTGTACGCACAAGTAAAGATTTGTATGAACACAAAGTACGAACAACAGACCATGTTACCGAGAGCCTTGAATTTGTGAACGTTTGCTCTGATTTAGTTGCGTTAAATGGAGTTGTAAGAGATCGTTGGGGTCGAGGTAGGCTGGCCGTGTCGCGGCGCGGGGTACATGGTAAAATAGACGAAGACGAACGATGGTATCTGCACGTGGAGCGTGGTACTCGGAGGGCCGTCGGAACCGGTTCTGTAGTAACCGGCGTAGGGCACTAGCCGCTTTTACGCTCACCATAGGCCTGTGAACCGCGGTTTTATCGAACAATATTATGTTTATTCCCATGCTCGATCGCTACGTGGGATCCGATTTGGTCTTGAGTTTCGCGACTATTTCACTTTCAGAAATTGATTTATTCTCAACCCATTATTTTCCTAACGATCTTTTTAGAAATCAAGGCTACATTACAGCGTATAAGAGGTCAATGATTTTTATTCTATAGTGTACCTCGTGTTCGCGAATTTCTGTTATACTAGCCTCAAAATTTAAACAGTTAGCGTTATTTACTGCTTCCGCTTCCGTGTGTGGGTGTAGGTTTGTGTAAAAATGGTCATATATTATTATTTCGACGATTTTAACCTTATTTGGACCTGTAGACTTGTTCTTTAGAAGACATTAATTCTAAATACTTACTTAGTCACACGAATTTAAAAATTATTTCAGCGCTTGTTTTAAATGCTTGTCTTACCGTTGAATGTTGTTTAAGTGTCATACCTATACAGTTTAATGACACGACAAGGTTGTCGCATAAAAACTAAGTTGACACGTCTATCGACATGACGAGTGCACGTCACTATGGGTTGCTCGTCCTCAAACAAAGGAACAGCTAGGCAGGAATCCGTCAAGTCACGCCGACGAACCCCGCTCTGCGCTGCTCGACCAGCATAACAACCGAAAACTAATCGAAAACACCCGGAACTAATCATTTTCTAATTATAAAAAAATGCGGATAGCATCGAATTCCTTGCTTGGGGCGAGCAACCGAAACGACTCGAGGAAAATCTTGAATCAGTGAGACATGGGACTCAAACACCATAACGACTGGAACAATGGAACTATTAGAGACAGGTGTCAAAAAGAAGGCAATATTGATATCCATAAATACATTAGAATTACGTTCCAAAACCGTTAGTGGTCTCGCACGGTACTGGCCACTCGCACTCGTACGCAGCCTGCCCACGCCACCCGGATCTTTCCCGCATTTTTTTCACGTCCTCATACCAGTCCAATCTGCCAAAACACGTAATTAAGTTGCAGATTGCCGTGATTTGTACTGTATATGTGTTGTGCTCAATTTGGACCACATATTTATTCGTAAGTCAAATTGTAATCAAAATTGTAACTGACATTGAAGGCGCGCGGGGCGAATGGTCAGATCATTTGAAATATTGTAGTCGATGGAGTTTAAAGCGTGAACAAGTCGATTAGATAGACTAGTGTAGTAGATGTTTAACTCGTTTTAGATGCGTGTGAATGTTATTCCTGCGAGGCGTGGGTCTGTGGGCTCGTGGCTCAGGTATCGACCGCGCCCGCAGCCCGCAGTCCGCGCCCTCCACGCTTTTATTATTCTTTATTTATTTACGATGGGAAAAAATATTCTTCTATTAAACTAATATTGATCATGATTATCATAAGCCCTGTCATCCAGTCATGCAGGCTTTTACAAATTCAACTTCACCTCGCTCGTCACATTTAAACATTCCTATGTTTTATTAAAATCATCAGGTTGTAAACCTCTATTCAGCTTTAACATGCATGACTCACGTGTTTTGGGAAGTTATTCGTGTTTAATTTTAATAAACGCAATTTATAATATGCTCAAGCTGTATTATTATACGACTTAACACTACACCATTTGTCAAAGTTATAAATCGCGGTGCACATAAATACCTTGTGTTGGATCTACACAGGTTTATTTCTAGTGACCAGTTAGACCGCGGAAATTACGGAATTTTGACGTCAAATGTTGCTTATTCTGTACCAAAAAGTTCTTAAATTCCTTTTAAAACATTAAAGCAGCTAATTGCGCTAACAAAATTGCAAAAAAACCGTTGAAGTAAAAACTATCTAGCAGTTCCCGACAAACTTAACGATATATCTTAGACATATTCTCAGAAGTCCATTAATTAACATAGAAATAATTTAAAAGTAACTTGCTTAACATTTCCTTGCGTTTCTTGGAGTATCAATCAGCTCGCGCCCGGATGCAAAGGAGTCTAGTCAACGTACACATAGAGGCAGGTTTTTGCCACCGCTGCTGGCAACAATTTCCTGTCATCATTTCACATTATGTTATAGAATATAATGTCGTATCTTGCCGTATAATATATGAGGAAATTCTGTGTATAGTCTCTATATTTTAATATCACCAAACGAGTGTGGTATAAATATTTTAGTTGATAGCAGCTTTTTATGTTGGAATTTGAATGTGATCACTAAAATATGATTTTAATTAGTAACACCATTGCATAGTAACGTATAATATGATTTAATAATTAGAAGTATATAAAACGACTAAACGTTATTCCAACTGTTATGTAAATACCTTTTTTTTAGCGTGCTGAAATCATCAAATGAGTGAGGGACTGTCTGACTTGTACTGACTAAAATCCACGGTGTTCTTCATTAGCCATTTACGTTCCACTGTCACGGTAATGATATAAGTCCAGGAAAAACCGTTGGAATTTATTCAGTTCATCCTCATGAATGCTCATGGCATGATGAATTCGACTATTATTAAAATGATCTAACAATATCTTGCCATAGAATATAAGAAAGGTATGATATAAAACAAAATAACATAGACCTCGTCCATATTCCAGCTTCTGACAGCCAAAGATAAACCATCGTGAGAAGTTGAAAACCAAAGATAATAACGTATTAATTTATAAAGTAGTAGCGTCGATGATTATGACTAGCGATGCATCTGATACCTATACCGATATATCGGCGAGACTCCCGAGTTAGCCGATATATCGGTATCGACGATATTTTTATGATGGATTCAACGATACTTTTTGATTTTATGAATGTAGCTAATTTTTCAAAAACCTTTTTTGACAATTCACAATTTACACCCTCTTACACACATACACTCACTCTTTCACTTTATTCACCTAGAGGACACAAATTCAAGTATTTTCTTATTGTACTGTACTTCTTAAATTTAATTTTAAGCGTGGTGTAACCACCCTTTTCAACATAGGCATGTATGATCTGAGGGCTTGAAGCGCTGCTTGCTGAAGTACAGGCTACAGGCCTAGTTTGGCAGCAGATGCATATAAACACAATTACTTGTTTTGGATTTAGTTACTCTGCCAAATTTGTGATAATGTTATTGTGCTAACATGATAAAACGTGTATAATGGTCTAATAAATAAATTATTATTATTATTTTAAAATTTAGTGTAAACGAGCGTGTTGTCTCATTTATTTCGTTGCAAACGAGGCACGAACTATGCTCTGGGGAACCTTTGCCAAACAGACTTGCGAAATCGCCTTTATCCGAAAAAATTAAAATTACATTCTTTGGTTTTTAAACAAAAATCTTATCAATGTTAATTTTAATTCCTAAAATGTATAATTATCTAATATAAACCTATGTCACTACTTTTTACATTAATAAAAAAATAATCTGACTTGTGATGTAGGTATTTATTTTATCTCAATTTTTTCACAGTAAACGTATCGGTGTCGGTATCGCCGATATTTTTATAAGAGTAATCGGTATCAGTATCGTATCGGCGAAAAGGCGTTTCCATGCATCCCTAATTATGACGTCTCAATTAAGACGCTCCTCGATACATTACCATTAAGAAGTTACAGATATCCCAATGCTTGAAAAATTTATAAATTGTCGTCTTGAATTAAACAATCAGTCATAAACTCATAACTTATATTCATTTATTCGTGGGTCATCTTAAGGGGTTACATCTTGTTAACTTATGAAATAAAGGTACATTATTTTCTATTTTATTCTATACGGGTCAAATATTCAGTATACTCATAATCATTACAATGCAGATGGCTATTGCAGACCATATAAAGCCATTTGAAATCCAGGTAAGATTACTGAATTTAGACTTAAAAGTTTTTTAGACGACATAACCCTGTTTTAAACCTTTCACCATGTCATCTACGTATGCGTGCGCTACCTCGTGATCCTTCTGCCTATAACTTTGGTAGTTCCAATCACAAATACGAAAGGTTACAATAATGTAGTGACGTGTTAATCGATCCCACACTAGGCACAGCGGTCGCTTAACAATGCACGCGTTTAAGATACGTATAAGATTATGTGTGAGCGAGAGATATTAGTTGTGAAATTATGTGCCGTGCATGCGGTTAGCGCAGTACTTACCTCGGGTGAAGTGAAGGCCACTTATCTGGTTATTGAAGAGCTAGCATTTGATGGTGAAAACCTCATTTAGTTGATCAATGGTACGAAGATGATGATGATAAATTCTAATGGATGTGTCAATTTCGGTTTTTAATCGTGAAAGTTTTGGCCTGTGAAGCAGGCGGCTATAGGTACTCATGCAAAGATGCATAGCATTTGTCCAAAAGCGTCAGTAGTAGCTTTTACCATTATTTACGGGGGTATGGAAATATGTTGCATAATTTATTCTTAATTAACGAGAAAGGATGAGGCTCAAGAAATCCGATAAACCATGGAAAAGCTGAGAAAACACAGCTAATTAGGAAGTCGTAAAGATTTATCACAACCAGTTGCAGTCGCGGTTTTCACTGTGGACATTTATATTCCTAAGTTCTGTCATTGAACCGACATCGACAGTGAAGGCTATGTATTTTCCGAAGATTTCGTAACCAATTTCAATGATCCAGCAACAGGTAAACTGAAACAATCGCGGGATTAGATATTTAATGGAGCGTAATACCTTCCTCGAAATTTGGTTCGATTCGTAGATTGATATGTCCAAACGGTCACGGCACGGGGCTGATTCGTCAAGCTCTTCGCATCGGTTGCTTCTAAAAACTGATGTACTGGGCCTCTTCGGTCTGAGGAGGGGGGGGGGGAGAGGGCTGGGCGGGGTGAGGGAGGGGGTTGAGTGATCGCAGCTCTATTACGTGCTGTTGGACGTAATATCGAGAGTACCGTCATAGTAAATCGGCCGTAACCTGTGTCCGAGTGCCGCCTCGCTGCGACGAACTTCGTAGTTTTTGCTTTTCTACACTCAAAAGCATAGGAAAATCCAATGTTATTGTCGTATCATGCCAAAATATGTATATTGAACACTAGTTGTATTTGAAACGAACGTGGGACACGAAGCGGACTTTAGAATTTAAATGTTGTTAACATGTTTCTTGCCAATGGTAAAAACCCAAACTTTAGTCGTATTGCAGATCAAGAAACTAAATGGAATGTCATGCACGTGAATATAAAAACCGTAATAAAAATATAATTAGCAGAAACGGCATATTAAAATATAATTTTAGGCTTTATTGCTATGTATGCAAATCATCTTTTATGTTATTTGTTAAAAAAAAATGCAACTGGTAATAAATGTCAGCTTAAATCTAAAAACAAGTTCATTGTAGCTAGCCGTCATGGTGAGTCATTAGGATCGTTGAACCCTTGCGTCCGCCATCTTGGATCTGCGCCCGCGCAGCCCTCTCGAGCCTTCTCGTATTCACCCCTTTTAAGAACAACTACAAAGTATCTATATGTGTAAAGTATTGTTTGAAGTAATAAAAGGCAAATATTTATCAAGCTGGCGATTATTAAAAAAACTTCTTTTTAACTACCGAATTTTAATGCTTCCATAAAGAGATGCCTTTCGAAAGCCTCTTTTCTGCTTTCAGTATTCAATTCATTAATTTGGAACGATTTTTCTACATGTGGATTCAGATGTCCAAAAAGTCTGAAAACCAGTCTTACTAAGGGGTTTTAGGTACCTACCCACTAACTGGATTGTGGAAGTCAGACAGAAAGGCAGTCGGTAATAAAGTTGAAATCGAAAATATTGATATTCAGCTGCATATGTACGGTTAAACTGTGTAAACCGATACTAACATAGGTAGTTTTGAAACAGGCTAGACAGATTATTTAATTTTTATAAAGAAAATCGTGAATTTTGCGGTGCTTTTGTGTTCTTCTTTCTTTCTATTCAGATTTTTTTTTTAATTGTCTTTAACCTCTAACTCAATACACATATTTACTTACAAGAGTAAGTACCTAGGTAGGTATACAACAAAAACAGAAAGTATAATTTACTTTTCGATTCCAACTTTCTTCGCTTACAGAAACCGCAAGAACCTCCAGAGTCAATAATAAAAGTTTTCGGGTGGTGAACACTAAATGTGTTAACTATAACTTTCTGTGGTTTTTATAAAATAAAACTAGAAATAAACTCGGTATCGAATAGAGAAATAAAGTTGTAAATCGATTGTAATCTAAATGCTTCCGGATGTAATAAAATATCTCGGTACTGGTTTGGTTGAGCTCAAGTAAAATCAAAGGAAATCCACAGATACAGACTGTTTTTAAAATTCGATGTGTTTTATCCTAAACTGATTTTATAAAGAGGATCTGATGTTTTGTATATTTGTTTGTAATTGATAAACTAAAAAAAAATTACCTATATGAATAGTAGATTATTAACCAAGGGGATAAAGCAGTGTCTTCTGTCGCCTTTTCACCCTTTATCACCGAGGAAAATACTCTACTTTTCGTACCATTTGCGAAAAAAGAAAACACAATAATAATATGAGATAAGCATTTATTATAAATAATGACAATTAAAATAAACTTAACGTTTATGTATTTGAAGAAAACAAAATCACGGCAAATTCCTAGACTAATATTTTTTTGTCGGAAAAGCAAAGGCATTAAGCTCATAATGGCCTCGTCGGTTTGCGTAATTTTATTTAATCATAACTGCATAATAAAAGCGTATTCCTTTTTCAAAAAGATGTATAATGCTTATATACAAACTCAATGGTGTAAACACAAATGTAGTTCAGTATAAATTTCGGTAAGTATTCCAAATTTAAATCACATTCTCCCCCTAGAGGATGAATGAAATTCAGTACAATTTTCTTTCCCTGTTTTTAACAGAATAAAAATGACTATTGTTATGTTCGCTTTTTATGGCATAGAATGTCACTTTTTTGAGCAAGTGGTACGAAAAACATATTATGTAATTTTAAAGTGTATACTTTATTCAGAGAAGTTTCATGAAAAATTCATAGTCTCATCTAAAATTTAGCCTATGTTATTCCTTGATAATGTAGCTTTTTAGTGGTGAAAGAATTTTTTCGTACCACTTGCTCAAAAAAGTGACATTCTATGCCACAAAAAGCGAACATAACAATAGTCATTTTTAATCTGTTAAAAACAGGGAAAGAAAATTGTACTGAATTTCATTCATCCTCTAGGGGGAGAATGTGATTTAAATTTGGAATAGGTACTTACCGAACTACATCTGTGTTTACACCATTGAGTTTGTATATACTTAAAGCATTATACATCTTTTTTGAAAAAGGAATACGCATTTATTATGCAGTTATGATTATAAAATAAAATTACGAAAACCGACGAGGCCGTATGAGCTTCATGCTTTTGCTTTTCCGACAAAAAAATATTAGTCTAGGAATTTGCCGCGTTTTTGTTTTCTTCAGATACTACGATAAGTTTATTTTAATTGTCATTATTTTTAATAAATGCTTATCTCATATTATAATTATGTTATTTTTTTCGCAAATGGTACGAAAAGTAGAGTATTTTCCTCGGTGATAAAGCTGTCTTAGTCTTGGGTGAACTTAAATCCCTCGCTACACTCAGGACTCATCTTAAATGCCTCGCTTCGCTCGTGATTTAAGTTTTTAACACCCTCGCTACGCTCGGGAGTAAACCTCGAGTCCTTCGTTACGCTTGCGATTTAAATCGTCACCCGCGACAGAAGACACTGCTTTGTCCCCTTGGTAAATAATCTACTATTATTTGCTGTGAGTTGTGACTGTTGTAGCAATTTGGTTAGAAATATTCTATGACAACCACTGCTCTCAAAACGGTGAAGGAAAACATCGTGAGGAAGCCGGCATGTCCTAGAACCAAAAATTCGAAGACATGTGACATCTACCAATCCGCACTGGGCCCGCGTGGTAGATTACGGCCCACTCCCTCTCACAGAGAGGCCTGTGTCCCAGCAGTGGGAACATTTATAGGCTGATGATGATGACTGGCTTAAGCCTTCGTGAGTTAACAGCCCAGGGAGCGTATTACAACGTCTTAAAACCAGGCTTATTCCGGCGAGTGAAAGTGACAGAGCTATACAAGTCGTCTAGCGCCATCTCGTTCACTCGCTGGAATAAGCCTGGTTTTAAGACGTTGTAATACCCCCCCTGTAGCACACAGAAAACGTAGGTACAGGTTTAGCACGAATTCATCAGGTAAGGCCTTTTGGATACGCAACCCTAATAAAATGACTTGTTTCAGTATTTTACTGATGGTATTTTTATCAAAACACCTAAGTTAAGCTTTTTACGTAAGTTAAGGTACTTGAACACACTGGATTCTGTAAGATTCTACGATGTCTTCAATTTCAAACAAGCCTGAATATCGGGACATTTTACAGTTTAACAATATTTTTATAGCGCTGTGAAGTGCGGCAATGATTGTAAAACAGAACAATCCAACATCTGAAGGGCTTGTGTTGCGTCAGCCCGCCTTATAAAACAACAAATGTATTCTGCTGTTATAACGAAACATTGTAGTGAATTTTGTGATTTCTGAATGGATATTGGATTGTGCTCCGGAGCTGCGGACGTTTGTCTTTTAAATTACTTATTGTTTCATATTTTTATCCATAAAATTACCTTCGTAGAGCATTGAAAACCTTAGCCTCCTGCTTTATCCTGGGTCCGGCACAAACAGTAGTCTCGACCGTATGGTTAGTCCAGAAATTTAAAAACAGCGTCTACCGAAGTAACGAAATGTAAAAGCGGTATAATATAGGTAGAAATAGGTATTAAAATCTGTAGGTCGGTATAGTATCGGTAGGAATAAGTACGAAAAAATGTGTAGGTCCGGGAGTACAGGCCTACTGGTCACAGAGTACCTATTGAAAAATTCCTAGCTACAAGACTACACATATTATTAGGGACGGGAAGTAATAAGGCGAGCAATATCAATAAATCTGCAATTACTTTATTAACTAACGTTTAGGTAATTTTATTTCTCATAAATTACATTATAAGTATTTCCCGATTACCGATAACTAGCAGTTAACTACAAATTAAGTCTATAATCTGTTGCGTACCTACTGAAGATACATAAATTTATCCGCTATTCCTGGTAATTATACAGCAGACATTTTAACAATGTACTGATATAAAATTACAGCTATTTAGCGCATATTTCACTGTGTTACAGATAAATAGCTCCTATTTCTTGTAATTGGCTGTTCGTAACATTAGGGCCTATCTATTGTGCCTTAGAGAAAGGCTCGTATTTAACGTATTATATCCGGGTAAGAATAAACTGTTTAACGTATATAAATGTAATAGTGATGTATGTATCAGCTTGTTAAACATAAGTTACATGTGCCATGGAGTAATAAATAAATGGAAGGTTCGCGAGTGGGTGAACTGGCGGGGCGTGTAAAAACATTATACATACACGTAGAGACGGTAAAGATGTCGTTATAGCTGCTTAACAGATATCACAGAATAAAACCACACAATATTAGGCACTAAACAAACTTAGGGTCCATAGTATAAAACTGAATGAAATCCCTGCTCATACAAAAATATAAAGAACACTGAAGATGCAATAAATGTGGCTTTTTACTGGGTCAAAGTAATTTTTTGCTATCTAGACAGAATATATCATAAATTCGAAAAGGCGACAAAATAATGCCAACCTCTACTGCCAATAGGATTTCTTATTACCCATCATACTGTTTGTTAGACAAAACTAACGATCAACGACGAGTGGTCCATAATATTGATACCTGTATCGGATGGAATGCAAGACATGGGGAGAGTTCCAACTCTGGAATAACGCAGGCTAACAGTAAAATGAGTGCAGCATTATGCAGGTATATGAGCAGTTCATTTACTCATTCCTCCATGTACCACGCAGCCTTGCAAAGTACTTGCATGGAGTACATGTATAGCAATTAAATGTCATGTGGCTTAGACACACCTGTCCAGTGGCCAGCGTACCTTTACCAATTAAAACGTTCACTGTTAAATATTAATAACTTGGTGTAATTGTCTTACAAAGTTCTCGTTGATGGGGGATACAAGCAGAAATTAGTGATGTATTTTTTTCTCTGGATGGTTGGAATTAATTGGCTATTTTATTAAGCGAATAACTTATTCTTTAACATGAAGTTGAATTAAAAATGCATATTGCAGCCTAGAGTCTATATTTCTTAGCGTGAAAACTAACGTTGTTCTAACCGGTGCGTATTTCGAGAATAACTGGGGTTCTGGTTAGGCAATAAAAAAGTTGCACAAATGATGAAACTAATGCAGATTTTCATATAAAACACACGTTTGATTTCAAACTCAGACGATACGATTCAGGATGGGCTTCATAATTATAAATCATGGCATCTACGAAAAATATCGTTACTTAGCTACGAAAAAAATCTCCGTAGACATTGCCTACGGTGCTACGGCCTACCCAAATTAAATTGAATTTTTTAAACTACATACATTTTCATTGAAAATTAAATCGTTTTAGCTTCGTTCATGTCTGTCATTATAGCTGATCGCAAGATTACAGCAGAACTAACAAACGGCTGACCGTCACAAAATGGTTTAACTGCACCGCAGCACTGAATTATTGTCTCATATTCATTATTTTAGCCTTGAGCCAGTAGATTTTATAATAATAGATACACAACTAAAAGTTTCTCAGATAATTCCCATGTTTATGATCAATTGCAACTGTCTTTGCTGTTTGTATTAATCATTATCTGTGCACGATTCAACTGCCATATTGTCTCTGTATTGCTGACTTAGGTTCTAGCTTACGTATCGATTGTATCATGAAGTATGTAAATTGACTTACATTTCAATTAACGGTAAGTAATACATATAAGCCCTGTTATATTTGAAATCATCTGTAACTTAGGTCGAGTTACTGTCGAAATGACGAGAAATATGAATCAAGAAGACCTGCTGCGCCCTGCGCCATTACTAAAAGAATTGGTATAAGGCAATTAAGGACAGGGAGATGAGGAGAACGATGATAATGAATGACGAATACATAGCTGCTATTCATGGCCAAAATCAAGTTTTCTTCCAGAATTTTCGTGGCAACCGTAAAAAATATCTTTTCAAACCATTTGAATTTTATTTCAAGAAACATAGAAACTAAAGCGATTCAAAACGCTTAGAACGAACCAGAAAATACTCTGAATAATAGCTATAAAATAATATAAAACTAAAATACAGTGATATCTCGGCAGCTGGTGCTATTAGCCGCAGCAATTACGGCGAAGAATGAACACCAACGACGCTTCAAATTGCGCAATAACAATCTTTTTTTTTCTTTGTTTTTCTACCATGATGTTGATGACGTGTCGCGTTGCGGAGGGAAGCTCTCCGTGTAATCATAGCTTAGATCTGAGGCTTGTAGTCCGGACCACCAATTCTTAGGAAAGTGTCGGTTCGTGTAATGATATGGTCGGAAATTATTTATTTGTTCTGAATTCTGCTTCAGAATGATGTTTATGCTAAGGACTGTAGCACTACGTGACCGTTGAAATTTGAAATCGAAAACGTGGATGCCTACTGAATATTTTTTTAAGGTTTCAGTTTATACCTTTTCAACGAAGATAGATTTCGGGTGACTGCTATCTAAGTACGTATAGACCCGGAACGAATATCATAGCAACTTACTATGATACCTAACAATCAATCGTTTTACAATGATTCTTCTACGAATTTCAGAGCATCAATCATCCGCTAGATCACAGCACAACAATAAACTAAACTATCATTGTATAGAGTAACAATAAAGTGCGACAGTAAGTGTGTAGTGTCAATAATGGCGCTGTTCCCATCGTCAGCCCGAGCTCACTGATTCCCTGGAACAGCTAATGAGCACACGTGTGGGAACACCGAACAACGCTTCCGCGTCAACCACAATACTTTACCACAGTAAAAAAACGCCCTTAGAACTAAAGGAATAAGGTCCACGACAACTGCACGCTTTCATTCGATCCTTATTTCAACGCACACGCAGATCGTGCCAGTTCACAAGAAAGGTTCAGCGAATATGTTAGAAATAATATTAACTTTCCATTTTTTGTTGGCTAGTTAATCAACTGTACTTGTAACTTGAACGACAAGAACAGCATAAAGAGGAAAATTTATTTATTCGAAAATAATGTTCACTTTTTCCTGATTGTAACTTGGAATTCTGACTCAAACGCGGGAAATGGCGAAATGGGATAGAAATAAAAGGAAAAATAAATTCTTGTTTTAGATTATGACGCCGATTTTCTGAACTGGCAATGAAAAACCTTAGGAATTTGACAAGGAAATTATAATCAGGTTCCCGGTGAATCCTGATTTCTTCTCCCAATAATAGTGACTCCTTTTTTCTCAAAATTATAAGGGACTAAACACTAATTTTTAAAACAACTTGGACCCGAAAAGGGAAAAGGGTGGATTTTAGAGAGCGGGAGGACTCACTTGATGAATTCACACCCAAAAAATGGATGGATAAGACATAGGTAGACGAATGTTTAGGTTTATGTATGTATGTATATGTGAATGTATGCCACTATACCATACCAATCTTATGCAGATTACATGCAGGTGAAATCTCGCAATCCTCGATCTACGTGTTCCAGTCATAGGGCACTGTTTGTCGTGCATAAAGCACCGCGATAAACAGTGTATCGTTGTACATAGGAACGAGCAGATATTATAAGACTTTAGCTAAGGTTATCTGACTTTTAAAATAGGTATACGACTCTTGAGGGATAGTGTAATCTGTCTACCTTTGTAAAGTTTATACAATTGTGAGAAATACAAATATACCTAGTTGTGTAATAAGCATGATGGGACAATTAAGCGTCATAACCCGAATATTTTCAAAGTTGGAGTGAACAGGAGCCTTCTTCAGGGTAAGCTCCTTCCATGGTAGACTTCGTCTTGTCACCTCTGACCTACACTTGAGTCAAAAGCAAACTAAATTAAAATGGAAAATAGGAAAAAAAAATAGCCAATTTCATCAAGTTGAAAATTACCATTCAAAAAACGGATAAGTAGTTAATTACGTTTTTACCGAAAACGCAAAATCCTACTCAATAAAAGTATCCACCATTAAAATGTCTAGCCAAGCAAGCTAATAAAAGTCGAGTAAGTATCAAATGGCACCCAGACGTCATTAGTTTCTCCGGTAGTTGCCATAAACGAACTAAATAAACAAATACGCTCCGTTGATCAGATTACATTATGCTGTCGTAGTGTTTTGATAATCTATGACAAAACAAGGAAAAAAATAAACCAAAAAGAGGTCACTTATAAACACCGTAAACAAAATTAACATTAGATATCATTCTTGCTAAGAATTCTTTGTAAAATTTCGCAAGGGCAACAAAATTTGGCTCACAGTAAAATTCCCTTGCGCATATTTTTTAAGTCGTTTTTCTCGGAAAATGTTTGTGATTCATTGGTTTCCAATGTCAACCTGATGTGTTGACTATAAGATGATCTTGTCAGTATGAGAAATGAATGATGAAATATTATTGAATAAATAAACAGACGCAGAGAAATTAACAATGCTACAAGGGTCTTTTGGCGCCCGAATTACATTGACAGGCATAATCAGCCTGTAACGTTCCCACTGCTGGGACACTGGCCTCATCCATCCACCACGCGGGCTCAGTGCGAGTTGGTAGATGTCACGTCTTAGAATTTTTGACTCTAAGAGGACATTTAGTTTTCTTACGATGTTTTCATTCACCGCTTTGAGAACAGTGGTGATGAAATAAATTACACAAAGTAATACGCCTGGCTGTGTTCAAATCCACGACTTACAACTCGTAAATCGGGGCCAGCAGGTCAACCTACCCGAAACTGTCAGATTTTACCATCGAACATTAATCTTCCACTATTGTGATAAGGTTGAAAATCTATTGAAGAGATTTAGCAGATTGTGGTAGCTTAATGTGCTGGCGTCTGTACTACTGGCCACTGGACAGCACTGCTCAAAGAAGGCGTTATTATTAAACTAACACATTTTTTTTTCATTAGGTGCATCCACACAGAACGAGCAGCCTCGCGAGGCATTTGCCGCGCGAAGCAGCTCGGTTAGTGTGGCCGTGTCGTGTGACGTGTCTCGGCCGAGGAAAGCGCGCGCGCTGCCGCGGCCGATCCACCGAGTGCTCGAGCCATCCAGTGTCGGCTTTTGTTTTGCTCGCGTATATTGTTTCGTGCCTCGGTCGAGAAACAACTGCGTGCGAAGCAAATGTCTCGCGAGGCTGCTCGCTCTGTATGGACGCACCCTCGCATTTGACCACCATCTCGCCGTCAAGCAACGATGTGGCCGACCTAGAGTTGCCAACTTTTATTAGAAGAAATAGAGTTTTTCCGACTTCAAAGGAGCTAAATAAAGAGTTCGGACTTCCAGAAAAGAGTATTTTTAAGGGTATTTGTTTTTGTACTTTTTACAGCTCATAACAATTTTTCATTGTTTTTAAAAGAATTGTGTTCTCCAAATATTCTAACTCTTCTATATAATATACGAGTAGATAAATAAATCAAACAGTGACATGACATTGGCATAATGACATCTTGACTGCATTCCGAATGTGTGGGAATTGGGGATACCGACCTTTTAACAGTAGGTAAATGGTCGATTTTTTTGTTTATGGTCATGGTTTTACATAATATTACATGACTGGCACTAGTATAGTAAACATTGTGTAAAAAAGAGTATTTTAGCGTACTCTATTAGTCTTATAGATTATAGAGTACGCCTACATGATATAGAGTACAATACTCTATTTTAGAGTACGGTTGGCAACCCTAGGCCGACCCGACGGTGAAGCACGTTTGTCTATAGAAGTAACCTCTCTTTAATACCCCAAAGTTGTAGCCATCAGGAAACACAGACTTTGACAGGTCAAACTCATAGGTACTCGTACTACTACATTTTAAATAGTATGTAGCTTGCTAGTCCTTTATTATGGTCAGGGGACAAATATTTAAAGTAAGAAAATGGCAACATTAGTTTTATTATCTGATCCACGCGCCAAAATATCCCTGTACACAGCTATACTACTTATGATTACGCTACAAAATTAAGAATGTTCTCCTAATTAACATTAAATGTTAACGCGTTCATTTCATAGTAATAATATGCATTTCTCACGCTTTTTAACTTAGAGATAGGCAAAGTATCTCAAAGTGTTGTTAATGTTGATCTCATTAAGATTACAGCCACACGTGATTTACTCTTTTAACAAGCGAGGTGACTGATGTTTTAGAATTTATGTTTCGGCTAGCTATTTTATTTTGTCTAGCTTTTGTGAAAAGGACAAACAGTATTAAAAATTGAAACATTTTAGAAATATTATCCTTTGTCTTCAAATGGAACATAAAAAACGGCCACTTTAAGCAATATTCCAAATAGATTTACTTCGCAACGTCATTGGCTTTTCTAAATTGTATTCATTCACGAAGTAAATCATTGGGAATATTGCTAAAGGACCGTTTTCTCTGGAGAGATTCATGAAGATACTTTAATTCCGGGGTGAGAATTTTTGTGAAAACATAATTGTATAGAAATAAGAAATATGTTATTTCTGAAGCAAAATAAACCTTCTGTGTGTAGCGAAAATAACACTAGTTTTTAACTGACTTCAAAGAAGAGGATCCGAGGTTTTCAATTCGGTTGGTATTTTTTTGGCACTACTCTGCACAAATGCGTGAAATTTGCATTTTCTACTTTTCAAATTCTATAATTTTTATACACATGTGCTAAGCCACGCCACGCGACTACTACGTAGGCAGTATGTCTTAAAGATTCGTAGGCAGGCCACTCTTATAGTCATTGTCTTCAAATTTACCATGTTACATGCGTCAACCTCGTTTGCTTACTATAACAAATTCTTATTTGCTCCAACGTTCAACTAACGCTGGGTATAATTATTTACCCGTATAAGTGAATTGGGTAACTAGTTGATTGATCCCTTTTAATCCGTTTGGCTTGGAGGGTGAATTAAAAATATTATTTTTTTATTTTTCTTGATATGATTTATTATTATTTTCCAAATTAAATTTGGATGGCGGAAAATTTTATTGACTAGATATTTCCCGTGGCTTCACCACACCTGCTCGGCTCCTACTGGTTGTGGCGTGATGTTATATAGCCTATAGCCTTCCTTCATAAATGGACTAAGTATACAACACATTTTTTTTTTAAATTCAGACCAGTAGTTCCTGAGATTAGCGCGTTCAGTCAAACAGTTAAAGAAACAAACTCGGTGATGAACTGATGATAGAATCTGTCTCTTGCAGAAAAATTAGCGAAACGCGACCTCTTTTACAGTCATATTCATGTTAGAGAAATGGTGATCAGCAGAAACATCGGTATACTTAATGAAAACTTTGAAAAACCTAAAGCAGGTATTTTGGATACCCTTGTTACGAAGTAGAAGAAATCTTAGCTCATACTTTTACTAATATACCACTGTAAGACAAATGCTCATACATAACCATTACATTATAACATACAACATTTTATTTATATTTGTACTTTGAGCTCACTTTATACGATAACGAATTAGAGACTCGTAACGCGGCATAATCCCTAAATAACCATAACGTGTGGGTCATCGACCCGGCGGCCTTGCCCTTGACGGAGTACCTCCATGATCCGCGTCCATCACTGACAGATACTATGGTGGTAGGTGACCAGTATACCTTTACTTGCGGACAAATGAGGAACTAGTTTTGTAAGTACAGATTTTTTACTTTGGCTGGTAAAAGCAGCGCCGCTGTGAGGTCTCAAGATATAATGGGCGGGTCGTACGCATTCGTTTCCCGTGAAACAGTTTGTAATAGACAAATATCTATTGTGTTGGTTGTTTTTTTTTTGAGTTTTTTGTTTACTTTACTTTATTTTTTACAGAATTGTCTCTGTAAGTTGAAACTTTGTAATTGTAAGTACCTAATTACTTGAAAAGCCCTTTTGTCATAAACTTTATAACTACCTCTTCTAGGTAGTTTGAGCTACTAGTACAGACGCCAGCAGGTCAACCTACCCGAAACTGTCAGATTTTACCAATCGAACATTAACCTTCCACTATTGTGATAAGGTTGAAAATCTATTGAAAAAAATAGGCAGATTGTGGTAGCTTGATGTGCTGGCGTCTGTACTAACGTTAATGTTAAATATTAGATTGACTAGATTAGACGGCACGATGGCTCAGTGGCTGAGCTAAGTATCGACTGCTGCTCAGCGTGGCGCGGATTCGTATCCTGCACGGAGCAAATATTTGTATCTATGATCTACAAGTAGTTGTTCCAGGTCTCGGCGTTTGTGTATGTGAGTTTGTATGTTTGTGAACGCACCCACAATACAGGAGGAATTCTTAGTGTGGGACTAAAGTAAAAAAAATATAGGTATATTGAGGACTTCTGTGACTGTCGTAAGTCGTTTATTAACCGAATACAGGAAAAACAATAAGAAAAATTCAGATTTATGATCTCCATTTGGAAATACATAGATTTAATAAGCTAAGTAGGTAGGTTGCGTAAATTAGATGAAGTTTTTGTTACTAAGTTAGAGCTAGTGATGGGCAGAGGATAAATACTCAGAGGATAAATACTCGAGTATTTATCCGAAATGGATAAATACTCGTATTTATCCGTTTTTATCGGATATTTACTCAAAATGGTGGATATTTATATTTATTGCGTATTGGGTGTTATTTTTTCATTCAAAATGACTAGTAATGTCAATAAGGCTTTCCAAAACACAACAATATAACATTATTATTAGTTCTAATGTCAAGACAAAGCAGCGCGCAAGCATCGTGGCTCTCACTGCGCCCTATCCCGCTATCTTTTTGTCCAGTTTGTCTCTTTTGTTTGTCTTGCTCTCTATCCCCCCGCGCCGCATGTCCTAGCAGTGCATAGATTTTCGTCATAACCAAGTAAAATTAGTGATTACTCAAATATGAGCGAAACTCTGAAGAAAATTAGAGAAAGAACTCCAAGACCGATCCCTGTGGAATACCGCACGACACCTCTCGCCGGTTCCATTCTCCCCGGTGACCGGGGTAGATGACGGCTCTGTCCGTCAGGTAGTCCTCGACTATACGACGGAGGTAGGTCGGCACCCGGTGATACCGGAGTGCCTCCCTGATGTAACTCCAGGGCAGGGTGTTGAAGGCGTTGGTGATGTCCAAAGACACTGCCACGACGACCCTGCCCCGGGCCACTGCATCCCCCGTCGTGAGGGCTCTCAAACGCATGATGGCATCCACCGTCGAGCGCCCCCTGCGGAAGCCAAACTGGCTCTCCGCAAGGTCCGGACCCACCCGATTCAGGTGCCCGACGAGACGGTTTGCAATTACTCTTTCAAAGAGCTTGCCCACCTCGTCGAGCAGCACGATGGGCCGGAATGTGGACGGAGAGTCCGCAGGGCGCCCGGGCTTCTGGATCAGGACCAGTTTCCCTGTCTTCCAGCAAAGCGGGAACTGGCCCCTCTCCAGGCACGCGCTGAAGAGCCCCCCCAGTCGAGGCCCGGAGGCCACGACCCAGGCTTTTCCTGGTAGGCCGTCGGGTCCTGGGGCGATATTTTTGGCCTTGAGCCGTAGCACCGCCACTCTCAGGTCTACCTCGGTCACCTCCGGAGCGTCGTAAACGTCGTCGTCGCTGTGGTCCGCGTTTGCGCCAGCTTCACCGTCAGATTCCGTCGGAGACGGAGCCATAGGCGAAGGAGTATGCTTCCCTCGCGATGGGAACAGGGCGCTCACCACTTCCTCCACGAACTGAGGCCGGAGACTCTGCGTCAACGGGGGAGCCCAGGGGCGGAGCTTCTGTCTCGCCCACTTGTAGGGCCGGCCCCATGGGTCCCCGTTCAGAGACTCCAGCATCTCCTTGCGGGCCAATTCCTTAGCCCGCCAGATCTCGTCGCGGACGACGGTCTTCGCTGCCCTGTAGCCTTCGCGCAGCTCCGCCTCTACAGTCGCCGCATCCGGAGGTCGGGTGCGGCGCCTGCGGAACCTGGTGTACCGGCGTCGCGCGGCAACGCACGCCTCGCGCATCGCTGCCAGCTCGTCCTTGCCGGACCCGGGGCATGGCCACGTCGCAGATATCTGTCATGGCCTCCCGGAACCACTCCACCTCGTCGTTGATGTCGGCAGGCCTGACCGGTGGTGACACCCAGGCCTGCACGATCGAGGCTTCCAGGAATAGCTCCCGGTCCAGCTGCTTCAGCGCCCATCGCGGACCACTTGGGTTCCGTTCACTTAGGACTGGCGCGTCTGAGGTCTGGGCGGAGACGTCAAACCGGATATACCGGTGATCGGAATAGGTCTCCACCTCCTCCACAACGCGCCAGCCGGTGACGCGCGGCGACAGGTCTGAGGTGGCGAACGTAACGTCCACCACCTACTCGCCCGCCCATCGCACGCACCTGGGGACAGAACCCCGCGGTTCTCGATGATTCAACCTTATCACAATGGTGGTAGGTTAATGTTCTAAATTGGTATAATTTGAGAGATTCGGGTAGATTGAACTCCTGGCGTCTTTACAAACACTATTGATGACATTATATGGTAAAGCTGTAGATGGTCAAGTTTTAAGGTTGTCACGCTTCTTGTCCAATTACGACCTCCATGTCTCTTCAAAGGTGTGAACCTGCCGTGCTATTCTGTAAGGACGCAGCGTTGAAACTGCAGCTGCAACTGCTTTTTCTGTCCAAGGCTTCTTTTCATGAGAAGGTATGAGCAATCAAAACACTCTCTCAAGATGGGTTGGCGAATTCAAGCTTATATTGATTACTTGCTTTTGCCAGCGACTTCGACCGGTCCCCCGTCCCCCCTTATTGTCTATGTCACTCAGGACCAAAGCAGATTTCAACTGGTGAAAGATTTTTTGAAACCGGCCCAGTAGTTTTTGATTACCTACAAACATACACACACACAAAAATACAAATCATTCCTCTTTATAATATTAGTGTAGATTATATCCATAGATTTTTTCACGATGAATGTGTGCTATGTAAAGCAAGAAGCCAGTACACCAACCTACACCAATTTGTCAAATGTCATCAGGCGCGGTCCGAAGGGGGGGATCACAGGGGACATGACCCCCCAAAATCTAAGGTCACATTGAAAAATATCAAAAATTTGCCAAATAAAAGGAAATTTCTAACTATCCCATAACGGCGAAAAATTTATAGTTTGCTGACATCTTGTGCAATAATGTTTGTTTTATTCCAGATAGGTACCTATTTTGTATTAGTGTAGTGAGTGACCCCCCCCAAAATTTCAGGCTGCGACCGCGCCTGAATGTCATCCAATCGACCTTCCACATTTGTGATACAGTTGAAAGTCTATTAAAAAGAATTGATAGATTGGGTTAGCGTTAGGTTGATATGCTGTCGTCTGTAGCAACTCGTGGAATACATGGTGGGTGTGGTACGGAACTACAGATCATCAAACAGGACACCCTTTGATGCCAATTAAACTCTATGTTTATTCTTAACATTTTTTATGACAGACAGGTAGCCTTTTTTTTTTAGCGTGGTAAAATCATCAAATGAGTCCTCCCACCCCGGGCAGGGCGGGAGGGACTGTCAGACTTGTACTGACTAAAATCCACGGTGTCCTTCAATAGCCCTTTATGTTCCGCGGTCACGGTAATGAGATAAGTCCCGCGACCCCGGAGACAGGTAGCCTGGAGAAGACATAGGACACTTCTTTGCACACGAAGACACGTGAAAAACAGCAGCTAGTCAAATAAAGTATCATTTCAATAATAAAAATCATGTTTTAGTAAACAACGGTATACTGAAACATCGTTTATATGAAATTATGAGTTATTATCGTCTAGTCGATTTTTTGCTGGTAAATAGATTAGTCGATAACAGTCTGCTATCTAATTAAAAACGCCATTACTTACTTGTAAAGAATTGTTTGTCAAATAAATTAGATACCTAAATGCGATTCTTGTGCCCGTGTTCCTTGGATCTAATAAAAGTGCGATGTCGGATTTTAAACTCTGAACTCAGCGGTGGAAAACTGAAAACCTATCTGCGTATCTAAACCTATATTAATTAATGTCGTTTCATCATCAGCTCGACCTCGACGTCACCCACGGCTAAGATACGCCTCTTCTCTTTGAGCCGAGCTTATTAATTAGCAGTTCATGAGGGAGAGTTGGAAATTTTTCTAAAGTTCAGTTCAGAACAACCCAGTTTGGATCCCAAGATCATGGGGTAAAAATTGTCGCAATCATTCTGTATAAATACAGTTATCTAAGACTAATTGAGTATTAATCTTAAATGTCAGTCCTAAAATCAATAAATTCAGAATTTTCACACTTAAATATATTTGTCAGCACATTGCTTAACTACTAAAACAGTTTTCCTGAAACGACTTTTACGACTTTCAATAGTTTCTTGCATTGCAAATACTTGTTAATAATACTTACCTAATGATTCTACAATTTATTATGTTTAGGTACCTATGTTTGTTTTCCTTGCATAAGGAAACAAACACAATTCTCACTTGCAAATAATTAAACAGTTCGCAATGGCTCTTGGGTCAGTCATAAACGCACATTTTCTAGTTACTAGGGAGAATAATACAATACTACTTTTGTGTAGGTACCTTAGAATGTGTGATTTCTTCAACTCCAGTCCCTCTTCTTCTTCTTCCTGCCCTTATCCCATTCTATTTGGGGTCGGCGCAACACGTTTTCTTCTTCCATTCTCCCCTATCAGACGTCACAATATCATTTACTCCTTTTTCTTTCATATCATTCCTTAGACAATCCATCCATCTTTTCTTTGGCCTTCCTCGTCCTCTCCATCCATCAACATTCATACTCATCACTTTCTTAGTCACATGGGTGTCATCCCTCCTCATCACATGTCCATACCAAGATAGACGATTCCCTTCAACTCCAGTCCCTAACAGTAAATAAAGTGTCGGATACTTACCTACCAAATAAAACCCAGCAATGCAACTTAGTTTTTTTATCGTCCATCATACTTTAAACGGTACATCGTAAAAGCTCTCTCGCCTCCACAGAGTACATAGCACGCAATCAATTAAAATAGTTTTATTCGGAATGTTCACACAGGAACTGTAGGCGCGCTTTCAATAGTACCCCATCATTAACTAACGTGTTGCATAACACTGAGTGATTGTCGTAGTCAACAACCGTCCACGGGCCCTCCGTTCACCAATTAATCCGTCCAATTGAATATCTAGCGCAATACCTATGTCATTGTAGTACATTACCTAGTCAGCTGCCTGTCGAACTGCCAATAAACGCTTGTTTGATTTACAATTATTGGTTTTGTCGTTAAATCACCGTAGCGGACGATATGGACCATTGTTCCCAATGAAAATATTTTTGCACTGATGTAATTTTGTATGTAGCGAATGATAAACCAATTTGCATTGCAAAACCTTCACGCATGGGCCATGGCACCATGCATCCAATAGATCGCCAAACTTTGATAACATTCCCATAACGTACAGTGTGGCTATGATTGCACAGGTAGTGTTTCCTTTGAATTATTAATGAAATCACGGATAAAACATTCCACATAGCATTGCAGTGCTCGGTGGACAGGTGTTGTACAACACAATAACTTCAAGGTGCCAGTGAATGGTCGCTGCGTGAATGAACACGCCACTAGCGACTAGTACTGGCTCCGTATCGCAGCACTTGCGGCGATCATAAACAAACGACCAATAGAACGGACATTGTGTCCCAGTTAACGATACATTTAATTCCAGCTAGTGTCCTTCTTAATCGTGGATATTGGCTCTAAGGCCGCGCAGATAAACCGACGATCGACTAGTTAATAGTTGTTCCTACCTACAACGAAACGTATACCTAATAAAATTCCTTACAGTCTTACGTTGAATTGTTTTGTGTCGACCTAAGTTATGGCTAACAATAAAAATCTTACTAAGCATAAAAATAGCGGACTCGTGCGCTCGCGGACTTTAAACTGAATGTATGAAGAGAGCACGTTAATATTCGAAAAATATTTATGACTTGCTAAAATGGTCAATTCGTATTATCGAATAAGGTCTGCGCAATGATATTGGTCTGCGCGTACGCACCTCACGGCTCGTAAAGGTGTGCTGTTACACGATGCGACTCACGTTTTATGGCTTAGTCAATGGTACAAAGGTGTAAAATATTTAACCAACAACATATCTCATTTAAAAGCAATAAGGAACGTTTCCATCTTTTGACGGCGAAATGTAAACCATGCATGGTAGCAATTTTCTCACGCACGATGCGTGAATGCGTGGTCACCAAAATTAAATAACGATTTTGTATCCGTCGACAGTGACGGGATAATTTACAACTTTCATGAATATTCAAATATGGATATTCAATCTGATTATGACAGGTGCTGGAAATATCACATTACATTTCCTTTATAAGGGTTACATTTATAATTGTAATGAGCTTGGAGGTGAATGTAGACGCTTTAGATGCATAATGCGTACGCGCAGTCGAATGGGCTGTTTAAAGGAGATATACGTATACTTCATTGGCCATTACAGCTTGTGCAGTTACTGGTTACTGCTAAATGCAATCGTCTCGTTTACGTTACTTTATGATTTAATGAAGCAGCACTCGATAGTGGGTAATATTTCCACAGTTATGAGCTCTTGAGAACGATATTCAGAATGGCCACTTAGTTTTACAAGTTCGTTTACAAGCAGCAATTTTGTACTATTAGAAGCGAATTCAGGAGTAAATGATGCTATGACGTCGGGCGGGGAGAAACGAAGAATAAAACGTGTTGCGAGCGACCGCAAATAAAATGGGATAAGGGCAGGAAGATGATGATGAAGAAAGCGAAGTCGGTAAATCAGGTAATACGGGGTGGAGAGAGCATCGATGCAGAAATGTTTCCCATGTTCTACACATGGATGTAGACCCCAGAGCTTAGTCTTTGATTGTGTGGCGGAAAATACATCCTGTATAAGCTAAGGTTTTACGCGATTATTCATAGAAAGATGATCATTTGATTTAACTTCTGCTATTACTCTTTCTTCCTGCCCTTGAAATGTTATTCGGGTTCGGCACAACACGTCTTTTTCTTCCAATTCTCCCCTTCCAACGGTCACGCTATTCAATCCCTTTTCATTCATTCCTCACACAATCCATGCATCTTTTCTTCTTAGTCTTAGTCGTATTTTTGCTTTAGCTATTTAGCTTATTATTATGCTTTTCTGGATTTACGGTCTCCCTTGCAACCCGTGTGCGTATTGCCAAACTGTATGCTGACCCAGACCGTGGTTGCTCTGAGTTCGATCGCAGTTTGCCTTTGTAGTTGAAGAGCAAACTGTATATCTATTCAGATAGTGTCTGAATCAAAATACATTTTGCTTTAAAATACTAAAGCAAACTACATACGAGTCCAGACGTCCAGCAGCAGTCACGAAGGGGATGGCGGGGTCTTCCAGACCCCGCCATGCCTTTGTAACCTAACCTGTCCGTGTCGGGGTGCCCCAAAGTCCCGAGCTCGCTTCGCTTGCACTTGGATTCCTAGGTCAAATAACTAATTACTACTTATCAAGGTGGTGGCCCCGCGAAGCAGGTCTCAGTCGAGCCATTTTTCTTCATTAAAATCTCGAAAAATATTTTTCCGGGGCCGTAAAAAATAATAATCAATCGATACTCGCGATATTCGCGTGTCACAGTTTGCTTTACATACAAGCGACCAAAGTGCATACAATCTCAGAATGCTCTGAGCTCGTATGTACTTTGCTCCAATTTGTGATTTCAATGAGCACGACGTAGTTCAGTACAGACTATGGGTGTCTGGGTCAGCATAGTTTGGCAATACGCAACCCGTGTGGTTGCTTCAGACAGACTAACTTGCAAGCAGTTCTTACTGAAAGAGGATTCAACGAAAAATTTAAAATCAAACAAGTTTTATAATGGAAATTCAATTTTATTACCAACATAATAATTGTTGTAAGTACACTTACACAAACAAAAGATAGCAATTTTTATGATTGCTTACAACTAATACAGCACACTTCAGTAATGCAATTTTACCAGTTACAGACGAAACAATAAAACATGTTATAAGAAAAGGTTACAGTGTCACTAAAACAAAGCAAAGCTTTTCTTTGTACTCTCTTCGAGTTTGTTTGACGAATTCATTACCCTGAACAAACAGCGCCATTTAGAACGGTTCACTATTAAATGCAATGCTATTGCAATCAATGACCTTTGACTAACTGCCACAGGATAATTACATTATGCAACAGAGTATCTACTATGAACTTTTTGCCAAACTCGATTATCATGCACCAAGACTTTGATTATTGCAAAAAAAAATGAGAAAACAAGGCGTGCCTGTTGTAACCGGCGAATTGAACATAAAAGTGCAATAATGATTGTGGTGTCACAAGCTGACAGCAATCGTGACCGCGGCGAGGAGCGAGGCGGCAGGCGGCGCATCGCGGGCTGCGCCGGCGCAGCGCGGCGGGCTGACACCGCAATCGGCGCGCGCAGCCGAGCTCGCGTAATGACAGCTCCGCCGCCATTAGCTCTCATTACCCCACAGTCACGTACCGCAGGCAGAAATGGATTTGTCTTTGCAAAAATAATGATTGTAGATTGCAGACCGCCTTCAAAGAAAATTGGATTCGAATGCGCGTAAACAGGATCCAGGGTTAGGCGGTTCACATCGCTGCCCTTGAGCAGCCGTGGACGTTGCACTCGCCTCTTCGCCGGGAGCTCACTATGCTCTACATTATCCTCAGAAGTACTTCTAGGTAATCGTTGGCTGTAATTGCATCATTCTATTTTACATTTGTGTGTTTCCACACAACTATTACAGATAATTGTTATTATATCTTATACAAAATAATTATTTCTAGTTATAAGTGGGCAGCATTACATCACTGAACTATGAACATGTAGAAATGAAACAACGACACATTTGGCTCTTTGCATTTAATCGAAAGCAAGTGACAAATCGATGCTGAGTGGTCAGTAACACGAGACGAAACCCAATTTTATGTTATGTTAATGTTTTGATACTCGGTCTATATCTACCTACTGACAAAGCAAATTTAAAACAAGATAGGAAACTAGCTCCACGTAGTTGATAGGCAGGTATGTACCATTCAAGCGAAATGTTGTAACTTAACGACTGTATGATTCATACTTCGGTTGCGTAAAATATAGCTGAGGTACAATAAGTGTATCTAATTATGGTACCAACTTCAAATACGAACCTACGTACGATGAGAACTTACATTAAAATACAAATAGTTACAACAGATCGCAAACATGGCATGACTCCTTACAAGTGGGTACAAAGCTCTCAATAACTAGCAATCAGAGTTGATTATTGAATCAATAACGTTATGCATCGTCGGTCGCGGAGTCTATAAAATGTGTCCAACACTTCATAAACCAGATGAGCGAGAGCCGCTGCGGCGCGTTGTAACAAAATCCAGTAGCCAGCACAAGCAGTAGAGGCATCGACCTCGAACATTTCACACATAAATCTTGTTCACAGTCCCCGTGAGCCGTGTTCGGTGTTCGCTAACAAATTACAGCGCGTTATCCGAGCGCGGCCGGCCGAGGGCCGTTATTACAACTAATTGGCGACAATCAAGCCGGCTACTGCTTTTGTGCCGCACAATTTTCTCGTCGCATCACTTCGTTTTTCAGACAATTCAAATTCTAACTCTATTTATGTGTTGTTTTGTTCCATCTGTCTATTATTCAGCGCTGTTCCACAAATGGAATACCTATTGCTTTATTCATACTTCCTGAGAAACTTGTGTGTTTTCAAGTTCGGCTTGTATTGTATTTACGACAAGGGGTTTATCAATATCTCTAACGCGTATTCCGTTGTATAGACATGCGTCATATCGGTTTGGGGAATCTTCGTAAACAATCAAAAGCTCATTTAAATTCCTGTTATTTGGTCGCCCCCGTTACTGAATACCTATGCTACGAGGTACTTGAATGTTTTAACATCCATGGGAACTAAGGAGGGTGCATTTTCCCCCTCGCCGTCTATTTCGAGCAGTGTGCAATGTGTGCATACATAACAGCTCCAATTAGCATACAGTGTATGTAATTCCTTTATTTTTAGTTCAGTCAGTCGTCAAACAATACTTAAACTTGACTCATCGACTGTCATTTCAAAGACAGGGAAAATTATCAATTTGATAGGTAAGTAAGTATTGTAGAGCCGACAACGGTGTAGCACCCAGTAACTGTGCGAACATTATACTAATGCGTTAAAGTGTTAAACAAAGGAAACTTACGTTAGGTCGGGCGGTTCCCTCGACCCTCGCGGTTCGCACGGCCCAGCTAACGCGGAAGCGCGATGTTTACACGACAAAAAAATAGCGTTCGTCGTGAGCACGCGCATACAATACACATAACTCCGACTTCATGGGAATAACGCAACGGCCTACAGCTACACACTTGTTTAGCGACGCTTATATTTCAGCATCTTTATGCACTCCAACCTGCGCTTGTTACTTCCAGTGTTGAGTTATAGCCGAATGAAATAAACGATCTATTCAAGTTGTCCTCTCTGCCTGAATAGTTATTCCTCGTATTTCATTTCCTATAACATGTTCTGGAATAAATTCAACTTGCAATATTTGCGCTAGATACATATCGTTTGAGTATTCATGAAGATTGTTCGTGTATTGGGTAGGTAATAAATCTAAATAACATTTTGAGGATAATCTCAATATTGAAAGTCAAAACCAAAGTTCAGCTGTATGCCCAGACATGTTTATATTAGATATGATGTCACGAGTTCTGAGATGTTAGGGAATGAGTTGAACTTCCTGAAATTTATGCATTTGATGGCTTCAGCTTTATAAACATGATTGAAAAAATCTGCACAAGATTCGCTCTCGAAGCACACAGTTGAACATGAAAAATAACAGCAGCGTCCATATATCATTTCAAAACAAAGTTAATCTTGAAATTAAACGCCATCTAATTAATTTAGAAGATAATAAAACACGTTCGTAGAAAAACCGAGTAGCGGAAAAATTACAAGTAATAAAATTAATGCGATAATTTGTTATGAGAAATGTTATAACGTGGAGGCTAGCGTACTACCTACGATGCGAACGGTCCGTACGTCTAATTCTCACTTTTAACAAAACGTTTACAAGCGGGGCCTTACATAATTATTTTTTGTCGGGCCCGCGCTTTTATACATTCTACCTGGCTTGGTACCTGCCCCACTAAACCCACTACCCGGAACACTATTAAGTAACTCTACGAGGCATAAAAACATGTAGAAATAACAGAGAGCCGACACTCTTGATGGACACAGTATAATTTAGTTTGAAAAGAATTTGTGAAATTGCTTTGTTAGACGCTGGGGCTTTTGAGAAGGCGAGCGTTTCTTGAGAAAGCCTAACAATTTGTTCATTAGGGGTAATAGCCCGGGGTTGCTTGGAATCATGGCTTGTTTTCAACTCCGGTTTCTATAACTGGCGGGAAAATTATTGTTATTACCTCTTCATGGGTATTATTACTGAGCTTTGTAAAAAAAGGGACGTTATCTTTTCGCGTTAGGATTTCACAATCTTCTCGTGGTACTTGGAACTGAAAACAGGATTGTAGAACTGGTTTTTCAGGTATTTGGAGCAAAATTATTTTTACAAATTCAAGAGTAGATCTACTTTTGGGACAAGACAAAGATCTTGGAATGCATTATTTAAAACCATGTACTAAGGATATAGTTATCACAATAACAATTGGGTAGGATGTTCCCGCCATCGCAATGCAAATGCAAAAGGTGCTTCTAAAACAAATTTTGGAAGATGGATGAGAATAATCAGATAAACGTTTCTAAGAGGATCTAACTGCCGTGTAATGATATGGAAGTAAATAGGAAAAACCAGCTCGCTGATATCTTACACATACATTTATCCTGTTAGGTAAAATGTTCATTCATTGGCAATCTCAAAAGCGGGTGAAGCCGCCTCACAGGATGCATAGTGTCAATAAAAAGATAACTAGCTAACAATCAACAAAAACATTTTTACATAACAAATATCATGGGAACTTAATCTCTTTGAGAATCACTTGCGAACGTTGTCGGATGTACCTCAATGTTGTGTAGGTACAGCGTCGGTGCGGGGCGCGGGGGGAAGGTTGTCGGCCCCGGCCCGTGACGTCACCGCACTGACCACTCCGGGACCGCCACAATGGCCTTTCTCAGAAGGAGCAGATGCGCCTGCGCCGCTATCTGCCGCCCCACGCCCCGCTCCCCGCGCTCTACGCACTCACCCCGCCGCACGTGAGGTTTTTCGAATGGACGCTTATCACCTTACAAGTCCAATCTAACCAAATATACCTCACATTCTTCAACCGACGCTCAAGAACATACCGTGACTTAACTACCAAAAAAATTACAATTCTTTACCTTTGAAATTGATGAAAAACAACTACAAAAACTTACATTGAACAACCAATAGCTAACCGGCGCGGAGTGTATCTAAATGACATTATTTGGGCGGTCGCGCGCAGGTAGAGGCGCGGAGTAACCTCGGCGTTAGAGCGCGTACCTGCCGCTCAACGTATCATTACGAGCACGGTAATCATACCCGCCGTAATCACCGGTCTGACGCTGTGACTGCTGCAGCCGCCTCCACCTCCTGTAGAACCTCGCAACTTCCATGGATGAGTGTGGATCTAGTCATGATGTACAGAAACATGCACTAAACCTCCACTCATCGAAAGAAATTGACCTTTCCGCCGCCGCCGATTGGTGGAACCGTCGAGCACGACGCACTGCACGCACTGATCGTTAGCGATGTCACGTTGTAGCACCGAACCGTTCACGAGCACGTTGCCGTGTTTTTTTTTAAACAATCATGATTGTATGCGGCGCGCGCTACTGCGGCGCAGCGCGGCCCGCGCGCTCTGCCCGCTCACTACGAAATAAACGGTCGAGATTTGAAATCTGGAAAGCTAGACGCTGCGCTCGCGGCGGTGGGGGGAGGCGGGAGCGGCGTCGACCAATGGGGAGGCAGCGCGCGCGCACTGGCTGGCGGGGCGGGGGGGCCGAGGGGCCGGGCGGCTGGGGGGCGCTCCGCCGCGCCGCCCGATATTATCTTTCTTTAAGAACGTTATTTTCTTCTTTCCTACTCGCCAGTCCGTTCAACCGACAGCGGAAGTGAAATGAACGCGCGCGTAAACTGCACACTCGCTGGTAGTGCTCGCAGTCGCACTACTCTCCACCTGACAACACATTTAAACGGCCGGCGTTATGAATGAAAGTAAAAAGATACTTTATGGACGAGGCAGTCAATCATGTCGTCGTTTGGTACATTAAAACTCAGTTATACAACGAGCTGATTTATTTGCTCGATATCGGCACACTTACAATCCAATCTAAATGCCATTGAGATAACAAAGTGTATGTTTGCGGCTGCAGCGGTAATTGTGAGGTGCTGTGACGCTCACAAACCGTGCAATGCGGCGTTGACAATAATCACACAGTTAAAATGCGCACATTATAATCAATGAACTATTTCTTGAATATCTCATGCATAAAACACAAAGGTATCATTTACAAACTGAGTGGAATTGAATCCAAAATGTATTATTAAGTTTTCATTGAAACCGTTAATATTAACAGCAGGCCTACCTACAATTACAGCTGAATAACTATCAGATATTTAGATACGACGGACATTATGCAGACATTATACCGCCCTAAACTTTACACTGCTTTAGATAATGGAGGTTAATACCATAAATTGTGTCTGTATTTGGCATCGATTTAGAATTTTAGATCAAACAACTGCTCTATGTAACATTTAGGGCGTAAGTTAATGTCCAACGCATTATGTAGTAATTAAATCATCTACCGAACCGGATGCATCTGAATACCAGTATTTCACATGGAGCAGTCAGCGCTTCGTATCTGACCTCCACAACTCAGACAGATATTGGGGAATACGATACCTCTTGCTAACACTAGATTTCAAACTTTCGGGCCAGTGATTAGTTGAATCAACTTTCAAAAGTCTACTAGTGACAGCCAAGACTAACGAAAAACTGCTTTTCGAAGCACGAAGGGATCTCGGTAGGTAACTAATAGTCAGTCCAAGGATCGATTACCAAACCTTTTCTTTTTTTGCGTTTGGAAATCGCTCATGGACTTCGTCTGTCCGGGAAAGGTGGAGGAAAATGTAAGACTCCACTGACTAAAACCCCACGGTGTCATTTACTGCCTTATAGTCGGGAGTGCGCGTTCGCTCACGCAGTCACTGCTCTCCGGTAGACAGACCGATTTTGCATTTTGATTTTTTATTTTTTTTTTTTAACTTTGAATATCGAACCTTGTGGTATTATAATTTATTTAACCACGATATTTTCAGTGACAGTCATGTGTGTGTTTTTTTATTTAATTGTGGCCTTGCCTCTTCCCATATCTGCTTTAGTTGTAGCCCCTAAAAAACTTTTATAAACATAAAAGTTTTTTTAAGATCTTTTTGCCCTTTCTACTGGTTATAGGGGTGATATTATATTTTGTGCAAACGCGGTTCATTGCTGTCATTTGTAGGGTTCATTAGATTCCATGAATCCGCTATCAAATCCCCGCTTATAATCATGGGATCATCTGAGAAGTTATACCCTTTCAAACAAGAATGGCGTGTTTCAGAAATTGAAGAACATACGCAAAAATAAAGATTCCGATGTATTGGGAACCTCCTCCTTTTTCGAAGTTAGTTAAAAAGTACAATGAATGATCAGAACAAGAAACATTCAATACTCAATATCTAACGGCTTGCACAAAAACAAGAGATGCAAATAAGATTATCTAAAGTTCAAGGGGGTCACTGCACACGATATTAACGGGACTAAGACAGGATGAGGCGTTTTGCAACGACCGACAGTGCGACGCGACGGAATTATATTATGTATGTATTTTGCGAAGATAATATGTGCACCGTTTGTCCTTTCAAATAGTGTGCGTGGAACTTTTTCGATGCCAAATAGGTCAATGTGATTTCGGATCTAAATGATCGAATGCAATCTTAATTTTATAATGAATTGGGATTAAAGTTAGAAGGGAAATGCGGACCTCCTCCTTTTGGAAGTCGGTTTACAATCTATTGCTTGATAAATACTGACCGTATAATTTGTATGGAGCATTAACAGTCTTTGTATGAAACATCTTTTTTGTTTATGAAAGAGAAAACAATAAATTTCGTTTCAGATTTACCTACATTTCGTTGGCTTTAACTTTTTAAAAATACAGTAAAATTAAACTATTACCTGGACATTATCATTCTCTCTCAGTCAACCTTATTTATCCTTATATTTCACCCGAAATAGTTATAACGCGCCCTTACTAATTCTGTACATATTAATGTGTTAATTTAAATGGTACGAGTAGCGGTGTTTATCAAGGCGATTTATTAATGAAAGTATAAGGGTGCTTTTCCACCAGAGATGTGCTATGTGGCTGTGCTGCGAGGATGTAAAAGCTGAGCTACGTGAGCTGTGTGACCGTTTCCACTGATGCTACGCTATGTAGCTGCGCTATATACGAAGATGCGCTGTCAAAAGGTAACTGCGCTACGAAGATACGCCGCCACAAGGTAGCTGCGCTACGAAGATGCGCCGCCACAAGGTAGCTGCGCTACGAAAATGCGCTGTCACAAGGTAGCTGCGCTATGAAGATGCGCCGCCACAAGGTAGCTGCGCTACGAAAATGCGCTGTCACAAGGTAGCTGCGCTATGAAGATGCGCCGCCACAAGGTAGCTGCGCTACGAAGATGCGCCGCCACAAGGTAGCCGCGCTACGAAGATGCGCAGCTCGAGCTATGCGATGTATCGATACTAGGGAAAGCGACCCATAGCACGCAGCCACAGCACGCATCCTTACATATAAAAAACACATTTAAGTTTAATCCGTTTCCACCAGTGCTGTACTATGTAAATCAATGAATGGATATCAAACGCATCCGCAGCAACGTAGCATAGCGCATCTCTGATTGAAAAGCAGCCTAAGGGCTCAATCGATATTAAGTATGTGGGACAACAATATTCGTTTAGTAATTTAGTTAATAGGGGTATTCGACTGAAAAAATCCATCAGATTATCAGAAATATTTGACGCGCTTTTTTATTATGTTACGTAAACCAAAATTACAACATTTTAAAAATTCCAAGACCCCACAAGCAAGTACAGTTTTTCTTAACTTCTGACGTCACTTATAAGTTTGTAAATATGCATTGATTTAGCAAAAAAAAAATGTGTCCATTATTTTTCAAAACTCTGCTGACGATGACGGACCATTAAGATTTGCAATTTTTGTATGCCATCAACATGCCTACTGTATCAAACTATTCCTTAAAGTGTTTATTGTATTTTATGTGGAGATTGACGGCACGGTTCGTGAAGTGGCTGAGCTATCGAATGCTGCGCTGCGTGAAGCGGGTTCGTGTCGGTGCGGTGTTTGTGTTTTCGGGTTTGGGTGTTATTGACATATGAGTTAAATGGAAAGTTCATATCTGACGGAACAGAACAGACAAAAGTATAGAAAAACACGTGCAACACGAATGGTAAGCGCCAGGGTCCAGTGCAAACTTCAGTCACAGCGTGGCGTGAGCGCTGCGCCCGCGCTTGTTTATAGAGAATAGCACTGCAGGATTGCCAATGACCAAATTAGCCAAAGAGTTAGGGAGCTTACCCATGACGCGACGCGATTGCAATTCGACCGATTCCAACTACAAGTGAAAATCAACCTTACCACTACGACATAAAATATGACATAAACACGTTGTTATCTACGGGTAGATGAAAAACAAAACACGATCGCCACGACGACGTCAAGTCAATCGAATTGCATAATTATTTCTTAGTTGTAAGGTCGATTTTCAGTTTTAGGAGAAATTGCATATCGCACGAATCGCGTCATGGGTAAAGTCCCGTAAGCATAAGACCACGTGAACCGTCGACCTAGTCAGATTGGCAGGGAACAGTTGAATGCGGGATGCCTAGGACCAGGTATTGGCGTACAACGGAGGTCTACACCTGATATAGGTGAAGAAGAAAGAGTCAAAGTTATTTTCATAAATCTATTTTTCAGTTCTTTAACTTTCAATGAAACATTTAGCAAATCATCACAAAAGACAATCAATCATACACACATAGAACAAAAAATTAAAAAAATAACAATTTTTTTAACCATAATTTTTAACTTATATAGCAATTCCAATGACAAATCTTTTCACGTGTTTTTGATAATGAAATCGGGATATCGCCCGACGCACGACGACGTAATGTGATATGCACAAATGGCCATGTGTCATTATTTTTACAATATGATTGCATCCATCTGTATTTTGACCTAGTTTTAGTTATATCCCGGGAGATGGCGACTAATTCGCCAACAATTTAATTTGTATAGAAACGGAACTAGGAGTATTGTACGCTCGAAGCTATCCCTAATACTTCGAATTTAGGCAATTCTGTTAATACGCAGAGCTAACAATGTGTCTTTTTAAATTTATGACTGTTTACTATTTAGTAAATTAAGGAAAATTCTCAAAGTGACAAAAATTTTCTTCAATTAGAAGTATAATTCTTATATTATAAGATTTTTTCGCGTGGCATGAAACAACGTAGTCACATAAGTAGTTAAATTGAAAAGAAGAAATATTTTATTTATAATTCTACTTCCAATTGTAGAAAATTTTCCATATTGATCATTTGCCGTTTTGAGAACTTGTCCTTTTGCGACTCGGTTGCCATTTTAGGAAATAGGCATTCTGCGCCTAAACCCTAGAAATATGATTCTTTGATATGTAAATTGGTATTGACATTATGAATGAACAACCATAACTAGAGTTTCGCATCTATACAAAATAAAATTTAATTCACAAGTTGTTTAAGTATATTTAACATATCGTGCCTTCTCTGTATGAAAAGAAACCTTTGTCCAGCAGTGGGCCAGTAATAAGCCAGTACCTATTATTTAACTAACAAAACTTGTGATACAAAACAACAGATCTCACTCACTCTCTAAGGGTTATTATTCGCCATGATGATGGTACAGCCCAGATCAGTCAGCTGCATGAGCTCGGCGCCTCCATCCAGTAGCCGGTGAGAGCATACCGCCACCTTCTCACTGATGTCACACTTCTGCTTGTTGGTGAGGTGGCCCGCGGTCACTACTGTTGCTGATAGCTGCTCCAGGAGTTGGGAGGCTGAGTATGCCTCCATGAGGAAACTAGTGGATAGAAATTGTGTTATTAGTGATATTTTATGGTGTCGGTAATTTAGGGTTAAAAATTATCAAATGAATCTTTCTGCCTTGGGTGAAGTGGAAAAGACTGTCAGACTTGTTCCTTTAGTTGAGCTTTGCATTTCAGAGCTACGGCCCCTTAACGGAATCTCGCGACTTCGCCGGGCATTTGACACTATCTGACCTCATCCATGAGGGGCGCCGTCGACTCGAGGCTGGTCCTTTATCAAAAGGTGAGCTATCTATGAATCGCCGTCCGCAAACCCGCGCCTATAATACAACGGCGGGAAATCGCCTCGCAATCCCAGATGCCCTGGGCGACACCCGTGACGGCTGAGTCGTGTGGTGGAGGATTGTCTCTCCTTCAAGTGTTTCGCCTCTTTTTCGCTAGCATTACTGCTTCGCAGGAGGTGTTTGCTTCCCATGCGTCGTCGAACGTCAAATTGTCAACGTTATTTCTGGTACAATTCTAAACACCGCAGAATCCGCGCTGAGGGCTGAGTACTTGGTATTATTTCCAGAAAGAGCATTTGAGATTTCTGTTTGGATACTTTTAGCCATATTTGTAGTTTTGATAATAAAACAATAGCCTCAGGTCATGTTGATGAATAGCTGTTAGTGTAAATGTTAAAGCGTTAAATGGCGATCTTGAGTCGTGAGATCAAACCAGGTCTGATTGAACTGATGACAGAACCTATTAAATTTATTTAAGCTGAAGGAAAGTACGGGAATATTACAATATGCGCTTGGTCTCTTGCCCACGACCACTTCGACTTTTGGTAGACATCTATACTGCTTCATGTTTGTGAACGCGTTCTTCTTTGCGTGCTTATACATCGGTACTGTATCGATGCAAACGCGCGATTTACGACATAATGTTTTAATATACAGGAGTAATTCTTATAATGCGGCAACAATCCATTAAAAAAATGAATCACGTAAACATCACAAAATCGAGATACAGAATCCTAGTTACACAACCAATGATAGAAACTTTATAGCGGACATTTGGGTTTAAATTGTGGCGACAGGTGGAGGACGTCCTCTTCCTCACGCGTCCCGCCTCTTCCTGGGCAATGACCTTGAAGGATGAAGGCGGAAGGATATCTAGTTCAGTGGCGGTACTTAAGTGTACTTTTAAGTACACTTAAAACTTAGTCTTCATGATGTAAGTTTCCAGCAATATCTCCTGGCCTCATCAGCTTGCTTTATCTTGCCGCCATTTAGCATTATAGTAATGTTCGGACATCTCCGAAAAAATAGGATTGAAATGCTCACCTTTCAACAAACTTCTCCAATTCACTGTAATTCTTGATACTCAGGTATTCATTGACCAGCTTTTCAGGAACAAGTCCAGTTACCTGTTCAAAAATTACAATTACCTATGAGGTATGAATTGATATTTTTTCTTGATTTGGGTGCCCCAAATAGGTGATTACACCTTCAAGCATTTATAAAAAAAACTAGGTACATAATTAAGTCTAAAACCGTCCTTAACAAATAAGCGCCAAATCGAACATTTTGGTGCACTTTTATTGCTGTATTGTTTTTTAACTACAACTTTAAAACATGTGTGTCAGGTATATTAAAAGCCGAGCATTATGATCGCACGACATTTTAAACTTTCTATGGGACTGTTACTCTTTTTATTAGAAATTGGCGGTTAAGGCGATTGGCACACAGTCCCGCATCACGCAGCGGGCGCGTTGCGACGCAGTAATGCACGCGCCCGTGATTTCGTTTTCTGTGTGTTGTACTACGCGTGTTTAAATGGAAAGAGAGATACTTTCAAGCAACGTAAGAGCAAGCACTCCCGCGCTACGGTGCATCATGTGGGGCAGTGTGCCAATCGCCTTAGCCAATCATTGTGAACATTCAATCAAGATAGAACAAAATAATTGCTGAACCTCATACCTCAACTAGTCCCTCAGCAGTGATCTTGCCCAGGAGTCGCTGGCAGCATTGCATGGCAGTGAGCGCGCGGCGCAGGTCTCCCTCGCACGTGTCTACCGCCTGGTGCAGGACTTCGCCCTCGCCAACGTAGACTCCTTCCAGTTCACATATCTCGCGAAGTCTGTGTTTTTATTTTTTTCGTTAATTTATGCATGGGTAGAGTCATTAATAATTGTTAAGATTAGATGCAGTTAGTTGTGGCCACTGTAATGGGCCTGCCACACGCACACGCTTCACCACAGTTTTGCCTGCGCGAGCCCGGCCTGCGCGTATTTGCCTGTGTATGTGGTTGCCTAGATAACGCAAGAGCCACTACTTCGCGTGCCAAAAATCCGTGCAAACTTACGACCAAAAATCGTAAGTGGCCATTTTCGCGCTCGTCTAAATAGGTCTATCGTTAGTTGGACGTCAGTTTTAATATTTTGTGTTTTGGGACGAGGGGGGCACCGTAAGGGGCGTATTTCAATCGATTTGGTTTTCCCATGACTAAATAGTTTTGGTGACGTTATAACAGGTAGTCAAAAATGGCACGCTTGGTATTCGTACAGATCGTGATACTTGCGTTATCTAGGTATGTCTATATCTGTGGTTGCCACCCGTGTATTGTTTTTTTTCATGTGAGAAGCTTGCGCAGGCCGAACTGTGGTGAAGCTTGTGCGTGTGGTAGGCCCATTATGCATAAAAACTTACCTTAACATAAAAATATTCCCCAACTGATAAGAGGTTGCTATTGCTACTGCTGAGCAATAGGTCCTTGGTTTGATCCTTAGGAATTGCTGCTGGTTTTTCCATTTGAAATTTTCATTAGCAGCTTGTCATCTAGTTTTGTAGAGATAGTAAATGATGGTGACAAAAGGTTTGCCCACTGTAGCATGTGACTTTAACATATCAGGCAAAATGTGAGTGTACTTAAGGTCCACCATTGCCTAACCCGTAAGGGAAACCAGCATGATGTAATTGATGTTATGTTAATTTAATATGAAAATTCTCAAGAGCTCATGACTAAATAATGACAGCCTCAAGGACTGATTTCCAAGGTTAAGCCGCTGTTGCTGGATCACTACATCAATGGATGGTCCTAGGACCATCCATTGATGAGTGACCAATTATTACATACCAAGTTTCTTCCATGCCTCAGAAAGCATAAAAGTTAATACATTGTCCTGGTTGTCATTTGTAGAACTTTGACAGTTGCAGTATGTCAGCCGGAAAGTCTGACAATCAATCCCACGAGTCTATTGTGTTACTATTGTCTATTGGTTTGTGGAAGTAGGACAGGCAGTCACTTGATGTAAAATACTGTTATTCTGCTGCATCCTTTTACGATGGAAACTGTTTCCAAAAAGTCTAAGAAGGTGATGATAAGGAAAATTCATACCTCTTGATAACATTCTCTCTAGCTAAAGGCTTGAAGCGAAACTTGGAGCATCTGCTGGTAATAGGAGGAATAATCCTTGACACATAGTTGCAGATCAGGCAGAAACGTGTGGTTCTTGTCTCCCGCTCCATGGTCCTCCTCAACGCTGCTTGCGCCGCATTTGTCATGGAGTCTGCTTCGTCCAGAATCACCAGCTTGTATGGGGGACATGGTCGACCACTGGAATTAAAGGAGATGATGAGTTATGACTGATGGGAATTGTTTTGTTTGCATGTTTAATTTAGGAACCATTGTAGCAACATTATTTCAGTGTTAAAAATGGTAAAGCTATCAAAAAAAAACTCTATTGTTTTCTCTAACAATCATTTGCTAATTATCCAAGACAAGCAAAACAAAAAGAGTAATTTCTGCATTTTAGAGATATGTACAAGGATTTGGTACAGTGTGTTCATTGGTATAGTTATGGTAGTGATTCAGACATATTTATATTAATTTTTCCCTATCATCAGCTGAAGTAAGAAAAGTAGTTTTAAACTAGATCTCACTCTTATCATTGTACAAACAAGTCCATGATGTCTTTATTCAACATAAGTTGGTACCTTGTTTTCATTTGAGATTGGTTTGCTCATGATTAGTCTAAGTCAGGCTTTCAAGAGATTGATTATTGGGAATAACATAAAGACCACAATAATTAATAACAAAATTAGGGTTGGGTCTAGTATTCGGTAGCAGGCGGAGGGGGGGGTGAGGGGTGTGAGGGGGAGGGGGAGGGAGTCCCCTACCCCCAGTACCACTCCCATGTTAAGGTCATGCACCGTTCTGGAGAAAAACCAATTTTTGTAACCTAACCTTAAAACTTGTTGTAGTCACATAATAGGCGTATTCCAAAAACTTGGTATAGTTTAGCATAAGGAGGGAGGTGCCCCCTGTGTCCTGGCACCACTCTCCTGTAAAGGCAGCGCCCAGACCCCGCCATCTCTTCGAATCTAACCTGTCCGTGTCGGGGTGCCCCAAGTCCCGAGCTCTAAGAAAGGCTTGCAATTGGTAAGGTATAAGTCCCCGATTGTAATGCTACCACATTTTTCACAAGATAATGTATTTTTCGAGAAATTAATGAAAACCAATTTTTCAAACCTTAAATCAGATAAAATCGAAAACGGAACTTAAAAACGGGCGATTGACAACCATATATACACCACGTATTGTCTATGGTGCAAAATCAGTTGAAAAAAAATCAATGCAGTTTTTCGACCTAGGATGCAAGAGCGAGCGAAGCGAGCTCGGGACTTTGGGGCACCCCGACACGGACAGGTTAGGTTATCCCCTTCGTGGTAATTTTTTTTTAAACCACCCAGAAGTAGGAGCCCCGCGAAGCGGGGCTCCGTCGAGCCACCTTGGTAGGTAGTAATCAGTTTTTCGGCCTAGGATGCAAGAGCGAGCGAAGCGAGCTCGGGACTTTGGGGCACCCCGACACGGACAGGTTAGGTTAGAAGGGGATGGCGGGGTCTGAAAGACCCCGCCATCCCCTTCGTGGTTATTTTTTTTTAAACCACCCAGAAGTAGGAGCCCCGCGAAGCGGGGCTCCGTCGAGCCACCTTGGTAGGTAGTAATCAATGACCTAGTTGACCTAGGATGCAAGAGCGAGCTCGGGACACCCCGACACGGACAGGTTCGATTTAGGTTAGATTCGAAGAGATGGCGGGTTCTGGGCGCTGCCTTTACAGGAGAGTGGTGCCAGGACACAGGGGGCACCTCCCTCCTTATGCTAAACTATACCAAGTTTTTGGAATACGCCTATTATGTGACTACAACAAGTTTTAAGGTTAGGTTACAAAAATTGGTTTTTCTCAAGAACGGTGCATGACCTTAACATGGGAGTGGTACCGGGGGGTAGGGGACACCCCCCCTTCCCCCTCACACCCCCCTCCGCCTGCTACCGAATACTAGACTTTACCCCAAAATTATCTTACTCAGGTTTTGTACTGCTGACAGTGAGTTGAGCAAAAGACTTCACTTTATCTCTGATAACTTGAATGCCACGTTCATCAGAAGCGTTCAGCTCCAACACACGATCTCTGCTGATATCGCCAAACAGCTCCCTGGCTGCTGCAAGGATAGCACTCGTCTTGCCGGTTCCGGGAGGGCCGTAGAACAGCAGATGTGGTAGATCACCACCTGAGAGGCACTCCCTTAGCACTTGCACCACTTCTCCCTGATCTACAATATCGTCTATTGTCTTCGGCCGGCTGGAAATTAAGTTATCATCATTGTTAATACGAATATTGTGAGTTACAAAATGTGTTTCATGTTAGTACTTACTATTTCTCAACCCATGGCGCTGGAGGCTTTTTCTTGCCAGTCGATTTTACACCCGAAGACGAAGGTTTGTCTGATGCAGATAATTTGCCACTTTTGAGAAAAGCTTGCATCTTTACTTTGAATTTATCAATTTCAAGTACAAACTTTGTGCGAAAGCGCGGTTTATCTTTCAAATGTCAACGTCAAACCAAAACCAATTAATTAGACGTCAGTCAAAATCAAACTTTCAAGTACTTGAGCATGATGTGAACTTAATGAGAAAGAAACAAATAAGCGAAACATAATGTTCGAAAGAGATAAAAGGTACTTTTATTTTGAGCTGGAACGTTTTGCTAGTGTTGTGACTTTTAGATCCAGAATTACGGTTTTTCTTAGTCGATTTTTCGAATCCTTATGTTTTCTGTATCTTAAAGTTTAAATTAAATGGAAACACTAAACTATTGTCAAAAATAGACAATGACATTGACAATTGAAGTTTTGAAGTTTGTATTGTTGATGTTGATGTGATTAAAACGCATTGGATTAGCGCGAAAATAATACATCGTAGGTATTATTTACGCATTTGACTTTACTTATATCACAATAAAAAATGACAAGATCCAAGACAAAATCAAACACAGTTGCTGCTCCTGTTCCTCCAAAACGTGTTGAAAAGTCATGGGTATTACTTGTGAAAGGTTAGAAACTTTACTATGATTATCTCTGATGTTCTAAGTGCATAACGAGAATTATCTGCAAATACCGTGCCTCACGCTTAAATTAAATTACAGATACTTTGTTGGACAACAGTAATTTCACCATCATTACTTTACGACACCCGGCACATGGAGAGCCTTCGAAATATTGCCTGGATGACAAAAATAAGAAAATCTATGAAATCCGGACATTTGACGAACCTTGTCGGTCATGGTTTGTTGGAGAAACTGTTAAATCCGATGGAAGTGTCCAAATGTTCACTCCAGTAAACCCAGTATTTCTAGGTAAAGCATATTTTCATTTATTTTTACCTTATCAATGCTGATAATAAATTTCAAATTGTACTTCCCTTACAAATCTTATAATCAGTAATTTACCTTTATTAGCTCAAAGCATGGCACAATAATGTTTTCGAAACTAATATTTTGTACCAATCATATTTCAGTGTTACCAAAATTAAAGGAACAGTGTAGTGATAGAGCAATACCATTAGAAGACTTGCTCTCTGAGAAGGGATATGATAAGATTCTGGACTTTGTGTCTAGTTTAGAAAATGTAGCCGATTTGAAGGTATTTATTTATAATATGAAAATAATTGTTGGTTTGAAATAAAGCCACAATTAATTTAATATCTTGTAATTAGATCAGGGACAGCATACGAGATAAAATCTTAAATTGGGTTGTTTTTTTATTTAAATAGTAATTGTAAATTAACAGTTTTCAGCATCAATTAAACCAGTGGTTCTTAACCGGTGGTCCGCGGACCACTAGTGGTCCCTGGAGGCATTCCAAGTGGTCCGCGAAGCCATCCTAATAATAAGTGGCGTGACGTAATGAGTCGAGTCGAAACAACGCGGTGCCCGTGCGGGGGGTTGGGGTTTCGTCCCATTCGTTCCTTGTTTTAGCGGCACGGCCGCGCATGTTGCCGATCGTCCGTCACTTCACTTGCGACGTCGACGATGTAATGAGCGGTAGGGATTTATAACGTGGCCTTGAGAGAGTGACGAGTATTGTACCTAATGAGTACTTGAAAAAAAAAAATCAAAAATCAAAGCGTTTATTTCAATTAGGCCATTACAGGCACTTTTGAATTGTCAAAAGACATAGTACAAAAATAGTTATGGTGCTACAGTCCCAGTCACAAGACATAAAAACTGTGAAAGTACCGTAGGTGCTCATTCCAAAGCGTAGATTTCTATGGAGAAGAATGAGCAAGAAACTCCATGGACACTCTTTTTCAATCGCCAAAATTATTACAAAACTTTTGTTACATCATTCATCATCAGATGGTACATTATGTGAGAACGATGTGGCAAGTTATTAGTGTCCATAGTAAATATAAAAAAGACAATTCAAAAATAAAGTTATTAATAATTAAAATAGACCGTGGCAGCTAAGAGATGACCAGTCTCAACTGACAGCGCCCGTTCACGAACATGACACATATATCAGCACCATTCAGCTCAACCATTTTGAAGGGAGCTAAATGATCCGACACACGCGCCACCATCAGCGAGACATTCGAGTGAGCATGACATAACTTTCAACCGCCAGGGTTATTCAAGTCAATAAAGTGAAGCACGTAGGTATCTAATCAATAATGGCTCTAAAGTACATGGCACTCACACAATGCTGGTTATGCAGCTATATAATACTAGGAAAATTGAATCTATACATTGCAAAGGTGGTTTTACAATCTTCATCAGCTCCGACAATAGTTTTAAAATGCTATGTATGTCCGTTTACATGAGGGTTTAATACACATATCATAGTTTAATTTTTAAAGTTCGACAGCAAAAAGCAAATATCCTTAGTCTACGAGCCTTAGTAAACAAGCATCGAAATCGGTTGGATGCCACTGCCGACATGCGTTTAGCTTTGAGTAGCACTGAACCAAGAATTCAGAAGTTAGTAAAGAGTGTGCAGTCACAAAAATCACATTAAATTAAAATCTGTAACTTTTACATTTTTGCTAAATAATAAATAAATGAGTGCTAATTATAAAATTGTCCTTATTTTCTTTATCAAACAATCCTTAATTTCGGAAAACCAACTGGGTGGTCCCCGGCAAGACAAACATTTGGTAAAATGGTCCCTCATGACTAAAAGGTTGAGAACCACTGAATTAAACTGTTAGCCGACTCCTACAGAGTTTCGAAAAGACTAAACTTATTGATTTCACAACAATCATAGCATAGATTCTTCGTACTCTGGTGGGAAAAAGGCTGTATTTTATTTAATAAAAGAATAATTCAAAAGTAATGTTTTCTTCTTTTTTAGGGTCCAGCTGACATGAAAGCATATAAATACAATGAAGAAAAGGCAATGGTTTGGTTGGAGGACCGAGTCCGCAGACTTGCTAAAGTGTTGAGAGAGAAAAACATTCATGTCACTTCCGGAGCAGTTTCTGCTACTTTTGTGTCAAGTTCATTGAAAGATATGCAAGAAGGTATGGGAACTAAAGTGATTGTTTTTACTACTGTTCAGTGATTACAAAAATATAAAATTACTCTTAATGCTGCCAAGCTTTAACACTTTAATATCTAAAATAACATTTTTATTTAAGGCTGTAAATTTATTTTTTTATAATACATTGCCCAAGTTTGCTCTACCTACCCCCTTGTAAGCCACTGGGAAGTTTTCTTCCCACAACCTGTCATTAGTGTCAAATTTCGGAAAAGCCAACGGGAAATTTCTTCCCAGTGACAGTTAAGAACTGTCACTTTGACAAGACAGACATTTGACAGGTCTGATATTATTGGATGTTTAGGCTTACCAGTGGCTACTTCATTTAGATAAAATTGTTACTGAAAATAGGTATAAATCTTGCTTTTGGTAGTTCCGTTCAGGATGAAGTTACCCTGCATGCTATTACTGGTAGATGTTTCAAGGGACTAATTTAGGGATTTTAAGGGATTGCACACTATCTGCATAAATGTTGCCATGTTGAAAATTAGCTTCATCATATTTTTTTTTATTAATTGCTCACTAAAATTCATATTTTTTGTCATTTCCAGAGTGCTACTTGAAATATGCCTGTGGCATGTTGTCGGAGTACCTACAAGATGAAATGAGGCAATCATTGGAAAAAAGATTCAATTTCGAGCCAGACTCAATCGAAACTATTGGAAACAAAAGAAAGTCTGAAGTTGAAAATAATGAACCTAAGAAAAAAATTAAGTGTGAAACTTCAGATGATGAATCCAAAAATAATTCACTTGTGTTGCCTGAAAAAGAAAATATTGTAATGAAAAAAGAAAAACCTTTAACAGCAAAGGAAAAGGCGAGACAAAAGGCAGCAAGTGGCACCAAAACTATTTCTTCATTTTTTGCCAAAAAATAAGGCTTATATTGATAATTGTGTTTATATTATGTAATGTGTTGATTAAAAATATTTTTTATTATTTTCAATGAGCTTTTTTCCATTTATACTATCTCCAAAACTCAAAAATATTTGTTCAGTGTAGCAGAGTGTAGCAATATAAAAGAAAGCCATCTGTATTTTTAACCGACTTCAAAAAAAGGAGGAGGTTCTCAATTAGGTCGGTTTGTTTTTTTTTTTATGTATGTACACCGATTACTCCGAGGTTTCTAGTCCGATTAGTGTAATTCTTTTTTCGTTGGATCCAGTATACTTTCCCATTGGTCCCACAAAAATGTCATCCAATTTGGTTCAGTACTTTTTATTTTTTTATTGATGGATTACGCGATTACTCTGCCAATAATTGTGGACCGATTTTCAAAATTCTTTTTTTCATCATAAAAGACAACGAAATAAAAAAAACAAAGCCACCGACCTCCGAAAGAAAAGTTATTTTGTAGGGTATTTTACCCTTTTTTGTGGTTGTTTTTGAAGGCGGTTAAATTAAAAAAAAAAAAGTTTTTTATTCTTTTGTAATTGCAAAAGAAAAATTAGTTAACAGAGCAGTATTATACTTAATTATTATGAATAATATAAAGAAACAAATTACATCAATGTGCGTACCAACTCTTCTTATGATCGTGAGTCCTAGACCTAATTAGAAATAAGGAGAATGACATAAATTACCTACATTTTCTGTTTTCACGTTCCTAACCCAACTACTGTCCGCTACTATATGAGGCAGTAGTGTGTTTTACGTTTCTCTAGCGGATTTGACTCGCGCCTCGTACCTCGCCTCGCAGCTCGCGTGTACGGAAGGGCGCGGTAAACAAACTGAGACGACTAGACGAGACGAGAGTGTATTGTGAACACTGCGCTCGCGCCCGCCCGAGGCCCTTTGACTCGTTCCCAAAAAACCGCCTCCGACGCGAGTGCGCTGCGCCGTGAGTGGCGAGGCGCGAGGAAACGTTTACATTCGCGCGCCTCGCGCCTCGCCTCGCTACTCGCTACTCGCGCGTGAGTGTAAAGCTGAGAACATATTATCGGACGCGTCCGTCAGCCGCGGCTGAGAGACGCGGCTTAGCAGTGTGCACGGTAGTTCGGACGACCCTCTTCGGATGCACAAACATCCAGCCGGCCAGATTCTGTTCGGACGTCCGAACGCTTACGACCGAAAGTTTGCACAGTGTAGTATTAAATGTACTGGCTAGATAATGAGTAAGCCGCGTCTTTGAGCCGCGGCTGACGGACGCGTCCGATAATGCTATTACCTATTACGCTTATTTCACGGTTTATGACTTTAGTGTGTCAGTCAGCTGATGAATGAATGGTGTTGATGATTCATCAATAAAAGAAGGACACAACATTTTTTGCGGAAGACCAAGAATCTTTTAATTTTCAAATTTAAAATATATTAACATGAAAAAAAAAAAACTAAATAATTAATTAATTTACGGTAAAATTACAGTAACCGGTTGTTTCCGAAAAAAATATTGGCAACATTGCTATGGTCGCCATTAACAAACGTCCATCCGTTTCGGACTTCAGTGGATTTTTATACAACACGGACATTTAGAAATAATTAAGTGAATCTCGGACACTTCGGACCTTGTGTAGTGAAACTGATGTGATTTATTTTGATATTGTCGTGTGTAAAGACTTCTATAAGTGCTCTATATTCTCAAAATCGCGGCCAATGTCAGCAGGCGTGTCAGATCAGGTATTTCGCATTTACACTATCTCTGTTCAATAATTACGTGTTAAAACGTATTGTTGTATATCTAATATTGGTGTTTTATTTCTTGTTTCATGATTGTGGCGATCGTAGCGGATGAAAGGGCAAGGGAACCAAGGTAAAGATGGTATCGTTGTGACGTTGCAAAGTGTTTTCTCCGTAGGTGGAACAGCGTACCGGTCGGCTTCGCGTTCGTTTCTCGTTATTGCGATGCTGCGATTAGCGTCGTAATCTTTTTAGCTTTCACTTTTACTATTTCTTGCGTGATTTTAAATCTAGAATAATTTAGTTAACCATGTTACTGTTTGGTATGTGGCATTGTAACTGTAGTATCTGAATGTTGTCAGATGTATGGTAATATTGGGAGAAATGAATGCAATGATTGTGTTGTACACCTGAGAGGATGTAGGTGGGTGGCCCACCCAATCAGCCCACAGACGTCTATCTAAAATAACTTGAAAATCTTTACCACCCACACATAATCAATGTCTGTGCCTGTACCACTCTTGTTTATTATGTGGGTGACTACAGAGCAGACATGTACTATTATGTAGAACACAGTAAGTTTTTCAAAATTCAATAAATACATAATTCCTTCTGTATCTTCTAAGGTCCACTGCAGTTGCAGTATTCATATGGTTGTTTGTTGTCTATGCTAAACAAACAAATTTGAATAACTTACTAAGAGCTATTATAATTGTTTGATTAGTCAGGCAATCATGCTATAATACTTGCATGCAAATACTCCCTAAATGAGACTACTTAATTGTCTACTTAATTAGTTTTGTGGCAAGTAAGCTCTATTCATTGCATGGCAAGTAGTGGTCGCACATTCATCAGGTGCATTCCTTTATCACCTGTCAGCTATCGACCTTGACATTGAGACTATTATTCTTTGAACCTATCATTTTATCCAGCCTAACCTGTTCCTATTGAATACGGGTCAGTAGGTGAGCACCATCATGAAGTTAAAATGTTCTAAAATAATACCACACACACTGGTTTTTATTTTTTACTGTATTTGTTGCACACTGTGTGCATATAGTGAAACATCTGTGTTCCATAACTTTCCAATATGCTGTAGGTTTTTCCCCCACAACAATTGTTTTCCAGTGAATTCATCATCTTCTTTATCTGTAAAACTGAATTTGTAGGCACAATCCCCCAAGTGAAATTATGAAATTGTACAAGTTTTTAAGTACAAGACTTTTTGTTAAATTATAAATATTTGTCACCAACTTTCTATTTATTGAAAATCCAACAATACACTTTTATTTAAGTATAATAATATATTATACATTGACATGCTTTTTTCCTAGTGAAAATTAATGCTCATTTTCACTTCCATTTCATTCTTCTAAAAATATTCTAACATGAATAACTTTCCCATGTTTTGGCTTATTATGTCATAATTTTATTTAGATTTACCATCAATAATGTTTTTTTAAGACCAATGATTGTTCAATGACTTCAAAGAATTGACCTGTGTGTATTACTGCCATGAATAATCATTGTAGGCAATTGATTACTTCAATTGTAATTAATGGCATTTGTATGAACATCATTACTTTGTGGGGCATAAACAGTCTTGAAATCCTTAATGGCAGATAATCCTTAATGGCGGTTTTAGATTTTTTAGATAGTAATTGGTCACAACTAACATTATCACTTCTTGGGGTTTATTCATGCGTGCTGTTAAAAATAAATAGAGATTTTATAATTAAAAAGTAGAAAAAAACATTAAACTCCAAGTTAAGGTTTTAAAACAAAAAGTCATTATTAATGTTTTAAAATCAAAATTAATTATGTAGAAATACTAAGACATGCCAATTATTAAAGTATTATTTAATTATTTTTTCATGCATTCTTTCTTTTAATTGCATTGTTAAGATTCCTGCTTAATGAATTAGTGCACTGTAATAAGAAAACATTAGTATATGTGTTTCTTAAAACATTAATATCCTTTAGTTACAATACAATATTCATCCTTTTTCCACATATAAATAAAGACCATAGCCGCTTGCTTTCATTTATCAGTATTTTAGATGACTCATTTGAAAACAAATGAGTGTTGTGACTTTACAAACAATTTATTATGGTCTTAGAACATTTTAAATAATGAGAGTAGCAGTATTGCATTGTATTTGCTTTGAGCTAATAGGTACCTACACCTACCTTCATGTAATGCACTGCTTATGCAGAAATAAATTAATTTTTATGCACACATAGTAAATAAAGAATTCTCATCTTACCAGTAAACACAATACAGGATATTGTAAGGAACATTACCAAATTTTTGGTAATTTTTCTGAGCAAAAAGTAAAAATATTTAATATCTGTTCTATGTGAGGGGTAGAGAAAGATCCATACACCCTGTATAATGTACAAACACTATGACTCTAGAGTTATATTTTAAGATCTTGCTAAAAAGGTTGTTAATATGGTCCATTTTAACGTGCACTAAGCGAAGCTTTAAAGCAATTTTGTTGAAATTTTAATGGTATTTAGGCATTAGTCATTAATTTAGATGTCATTTAATATCAAGTTATAAATAGACTTACAACTAAATTATAAAAAAAATAGATAGGCTTTCAAGTATTTTTTTTACAAATACTAAAAGTGCTAAATTTTTTTTTTACTAAATAATTATTTAAAATACAGTCAGGGCCCTTCATTACTTTACCCATTTTACAAACAGCAAAATAAGGGAAAGTGGGCCAATTAACGCAAGCCAATGACCATACTAGTGTTAACCTTATGTGAGAAGTTGAGAACTCATTGCCCTATTTACTAATAGCCCAATTATAATGATTCTAGTGACAAATGCACCGAAAGAGCAACATTTAGAGAGCGGCGGCGACGAGCTGGCGGAGGTATCATGGCGCCATCAGCAACAACCTTCCTATGCGCCACCCATCTCGTCCGCAGCCGACCCGTACAGCGTGGCAGGTAGGTACATATGTTTCGATACCACTAGCCGATAAGACCGAACCTCCCTCCAACTATTTGATTGACTACCAATAGACCGAACCTCCACCATTTATGATTGACTTAATGCCCATATTACAGAACGTCACTCAAGATTCAAGCATTACGTAAACCTAGATTCATGACACTTCATAAGAGGTTCTGTAAGCAGTATACTATTAAACTGACTAATAAACACTAACAGCCCTACTACAAAAACTTAAACATCTGTTGAACACTTGTCTAAAAAAAGTGTGACTGCAAAACAAACCTTATTTCAACGTCATAAACTGAAATTTTTTTAGACAAGTGTTCAACAGACGTTTAAAAGTTTTTGTGGTACGACGGCCAGTGTTTATTAGTCAGTTTAATAGTCCCTTTAACTCAATCTATCCAGGATGAAAGGACACATTCAAGTATTTTAGTCACAAATGAGGCATTTCATTGGTTGAAACTAACACAGTGGTTGAGCCTTGAGTGTCATTCTGTAGTAAGGGACTTAGGGTGTACTTCACCAATGAAACGGAATGAGACTTAAAACAGCCATACATTGACTGCTTGAAGTTGTTAGTTGACTGCTCATGCTGTCCATGTGTGCCCGGCGACTGTTTGAAGACTCCAACCTTCCGGTTGGAGTTTTCCAATTCTCTCTTTTCCAATTCCAACAGCCACAGTTTGACTGCTTAAGTAGTTTATACAGACTGCTTCAGGCAGTCCGTGTATGATTGCTCTTATGTCTACTGATCGTATTCAGTTATATTGGTGGAGTTATCAGTTCCAAGACATGTATAATGACGTGTCTCATTAAAAATTAGTCAGACAAGCACCTGTAATGTCCCGAGAAATATGCATTGGTTTTATCTATGGTTAAGATTCTCCCTTAGTTCATTCCACAAGTTCTATTGTGTTTTATTGAAAATTTCTCCCACCCTGTAAAGTCCCTATAACTAACTGTATGTTGGTTTTATCTAGAGTTTGCTTGTACAGTATTTATAGTCCCCAGAATCCTAAAGCCTTTGTATAGTTGAGTTTGTTAATAATGTTGAAAGGTCAAGACTGTATTTAGTTGAACTTGGACCTTTCAAAAACTGCATCAAGTATAGAGTTCACGATATTTTGTGTTATATAATAGAGACAGATAGACTAGATTTCTTGAGATGTAAACTTGAGACTATTTATCAGTTTGAGATGACGATGATAAGCAGTTTAATCGAGATGATAAACCTAAAATGCGGGACTTCATTTATTAAATTGTGCTAATAAGAGATACTGAGGCTTATTGTCGTGTAATAAAGGTTAAATTCAGTCTTTTCAATTAATTAAACATCTTTTGTATCTTGTTGCTTTTGTTTTAAGTTAATTATAACTAGAAAGTGGGAAATTTGTTTAGAGGCAAATATTTTCCTTATTTCAGGTTATTACGGTACAACAGCACTTCCTTATCAAGCTTTTGGAGTCGGGGATGGGACATGGTCCACCAATGGAACAGACCCGATGACTTTCGGAGGATACAATCCTCACGATTCTTATGGAATGGATGGTAGCTAGTATTCATACAGTAACAAGAGAAAAGATGTCACTTTTTTCATCAATTTCCGTATCAAATATTCATGCTAGAAAAACGACAATACCTCGATCAATATCTTGCTTCTATTAAACCGCATTCATCTTTTGTGTCCAACCATTGTAAATATATCATCTAATTACCATTTTACCTTGCATTTTCATAAAACGCTTATTGAGTATACATTTATAAATTTGATGTTCCCAACGTTTGAAACACTAGATCACACTATTAATTCTCTATTGTTATATTTTCAGGTGTGTTTGGACCCTCAACAACACCATTTTCGACAGCTGCATTCGGACAACCAGCGTCGACTTTTAATTATTTTCACGGTAATGGCGACTACTCGACGTGGGGACAACTCGGTCGCGCGAAGCAGTACGATGACTATTATAGGGCTGACGGGCTGTACGTGCCCGACGGCATCAAGGCCGTGGAGACGGGCGTGCAGTCGCTCTCGCTCGGCGAACACAAATTGGAGAAGGATCGCCCTCCAGAACTTAAGGACGTGTCTGGTGGTTCTCAACCCAAAAAGATGACATGGGCTTCCATCGCGAGCCAGCCGGCCAAGCCCGCGCCTTCCTCCCAGGGAGGCGCCGTCAAGAAGAAGGGCCCCGGTATGCCTCCACCACCGATAATTCCCGGAAAGCACAACATGGATATCAGCACATGGGACGCCGGCAAGAGCGCGCCTGTAGTGACCGCGCCGCCGCCGCCACCGCTGCAGGCGCCGCCCGTGCCCGCGCCGCTGCCCATGCCTGCGCAGGCGCCGCCCGCGCCCGCCCCCCTGCAGCAGCAGCAGCGCGGGCCGCCGCCCCCGCACCAGCCGCCGCCCGCGTGGACGCACGCCCCGCGCGCCCCGCCCCCGCACCAGCCGCACCCGGCGCCCGCGCCGCACGTGCCGCGGCCGCAGCTGGCTGCGCCCGCGGTGACCGTGCCGCCGCCGCCGGCTGCGCCTGTCGTGCCGCATCCCGTACTCGACGAACTGCGCGTCAAGAATGACTATAACCCTAAAGAATTCGATCTGAGCGCTCCTCTAGCTCGGTTCTTTGTGATCAAGTCCTATTCTGAGGACGACATACACCGCAGCATCAAGTACGAGATATGGTGCAGTACTGAGCACGGCAACAAGCGCCTGGACGCGGCGTTCCGCGAGCGTGAGAGGGAGGGAGGCGCCGTCTTCCTTTTCTTTTCAGTGAACGGTAGCGGCCATTTCTGTGGAATGGCTCGCATGACTAGTGCGGTGGATTACAACTCCAACTCTAATGTGTGGTCTCAGGACAAGTGGAAAGGACAGTTTCGTGTAAGGTGGATCTATGTTAAGGACGTTCCGAACGTGCAACTACGTCATATCAAATTAGAGAATAACGAGAACAAGCCGGTTACAAATTCTCGCGACACGCAGGAAGTGCCGCACGCCAAGGGGCTGCAAGTGCTACGCATCATGCACTGTTATTGCCATTCAACATCAATTTTTGACGACTTCATTCACTACGAGAGGCGTCAGGAGGAAGAAGATTCGCGCAAGGTTCCTGTTCATCACACTCAGGAGAATAACCGTGAGGAGCAAGATAATGGTCGCGGGTACCGCAGTAACAACTATCGTGAATACCGTGACAAGCGCGACGGCCATGACGGGCGAGAAGGTCGTGATGGGCGCGATGGTCGCGACGGGCGGGACGGACGTGACCCTCGTGACGGCCGGGGTGGTCGAGACGGGCGGGAGGGACGCGACCCGCGGGACCACCGAGACCACCGAGACGGGCGAGACGCCCGAGACCCACGTGACCATCGGGACTCGCGCAACTACCGCGATCCTCGCGACCCTCGCGACCCTCGAGACCTTCGTGACCCTCGTGATGCTCTCGACTTAGACGATGATGGACCGCGGGACTATAACGATCATAATGATCGCAACGATTCGGGCATGTACCGTGACGGTCCCATGTCTAACATGTATCGCGACCGTGATTACAACAGGCCCCGTAAGGTTGGTAACATCCCAAAAAATAAATAGAAAGACTTCTATTCACTTATTTCTGAAATATTTGAGTTGTTTATGTATATTAACAGAGAGTTTTGTTTTAGGACCGTGACGGGTCGCGCGGACGCGGACGTCCTCGCAACTGATTGATGTGCTTGTTCTGTGAAAACAATTTGAGGACTGGCTTCTCCCCATAGACAACTAGTAGTCAACTAATTGGTACCGCATTACATAGACGTATGTATAGTGGACATACATAGACAGGAATGAGGAATTATGTCCTTCAACGACGTGACCGGCGGTTGTTGCGTTCCTACTTGAACAATTTTAATGTAACATAGATATTATTGATTGTTTTAAACAGTGCATCGCTAAAAAAAACTTTCAACAAATTAAAATGTGCTAAATAATATTCGTACTGGAAGAACGTTTAATTAAACAAACGCCTAGTGAACAGAACATTAAGTAAATACCAACAGTCGTCATGTACTAGTAACGCACTATGTGACGGCGAGTGGAATCGTGGACTTTATTTCAAATTTGTGGACTGAATCGATAAAATATAGTAATTTTTATAACTAGAAAATTCTGTGGTGAGAGGAGTTGATCCTACGGTTTAGGGACTGGTGAAGTTACAGAAACGTTGATACAAGTATCTACACATGTGCGCTGACTGAGTGTTACGATACCTCGACATCAAGTGTCTATGATATTCATTAGTGACTTATAACTTTTATATTGCAGAAATTGTAATCAAATAAGGTGTGGACCTTTTGTATACATTTTTTTATATCAATATAATGGACAGTTATGTATGAGTTCTCTCGTGGCATTGGGTTTGGTCTTACTCCATGCACTACCTGTTCTACTGTTTTTCGATATGGCAATATTACATATTTGCTCACAAATGTATTTGATATTGCAATATCATGGAGTTAAATGACATCTATTATTATCTATTTGAGGTACTTTGTGAATTAGTTTGAGCAGATTCTAATTACATAATTATTTCTAAGTTGTAGGTATGTATGGATTGTTCCTTGTTGAATTTTTTAACATTTGTACATATATTATAAAAGAACTCTTAAAATATTTTCTACTTTTAAGTGAAACTACAGTGTGACGAGAGAAATTGATGACAAACAAGAGTATTCCATTATAACTTGTTCTGACCTTCATTATGTATATTTTTATTTATGTATCATCATTACTCTCCCCACCTTGATTTTAAAGTGCCTTTTCGTTTACAATAAACAAAATGTTTGGAATCTGTTCTTAATTTGTGTAGATGTCTAATAGTAGTGCCACAATGGTATTTTATTAATACCCAAAACTAATTTCTAGTTAATTTTGCTAATGCATTCTAGATATGTCATTTGTTTTACATTTTTTTTTAGTTTGTATTCTGTTTTAGTAAGGAAACTGATTTTCTTCACAACATGATGAATTGATTTTTTAAATTATGTACCTTCTTTAAGAAGTTCTCTTACTTAGAAGTGATACTGGATTAAAGCCTGTCATTGAAAATGTTAATTATTATTTTTGTCCGGCCATTCCTAAAATTATCGTTTGTGTGTCTATTAGATATTATTATAATCCCCTGCTATTAATATTACGTAATTATTTGTATTCATAATGTTGTTATTCAGTTTACCTAAAAGAGACCAAAACCAAAATTTGCAGCACATGTGGCAACGGCGGCAAGGCTTCAAACGAAATACACAGGAAACCTGTATTCTTAAACTGACGACGCAAATTCGATTAAGCGGCTTCACTTTCTGTAGCACCATTTAGATGCACACATTTTTTCTTCTTTAGAAAACTAATATTTTTGACTTTGCCCAATGATATTATAAGTCATAGATATGTTATACACGTACAAAACAACAGAAAAAAGCGTACCGCGCAGAGAGGCAGCACACATACACACTTTTTATTCACACACATTTCATTTCACTACAAGTAAAAAGGATAGCTTGATAAAACCAATAAGAAAAAAAGTGACAGCTAGATGGTGACGCTCTCTCTTTTATCTCACTCGCACTCTTTCTTTTACGACGCCATATTATAGAAACGTAATGTTTTATTTGTGAAAATATTAAGATAAATAATATATTTACGAATGATAAGTGATTCTTTGACTTTTAGAAGTCTTGCTTGTATAATTTGTACAATATCTCATCACACACGACGGCATTTTCGGTGGTTTTGAGTCACTTTTACTTTTGACTCACTCTGTAGTACGTGAAGTGCATCCGTTGTCGCTGGCAACGTCGGACTGAGGTCAAGGTTTGTGAATCAACCACATTTGAGCTCGTCTGTTTTTGAGCGCGTATAACGTATCTACACCTTTTTTTTACTTATAATATCATTGACTTTGCCACCATTGTACAGCTCAATCGTCGCGGACAAAACTAGTTTGCCTTATTCTCTAGAAAATAAAGTTGAAAATCGAATAAAGACAAACTAGTTTCGACTCTGGGGCTGCGCTGACACGAGGCTGTATCCAATGATATAATTATAAACTATAGAGTTGTCCGCACTCTAAAATGGCAACAAAAAATGAAGCCAATTGGCCACATTGCGCGTAGTTGCGTCTCCCTCCCGCCGTATGGTGTCACATTTTCATTCTCTTCACGCGTATAAGTAGTTCCGTCGCCGTTTTTAAGCGCCGCGATGTTCTTTCATGGCGTGTCTATATATAATACGTCATTGGCTGTATCCTTAGAGAATAGCACCCCTGTCCTCATTCATTGCACAATTATTATTTGGCCTCTCCTTCAAATGAGACGAAACGAGAGTATGACTGTGTTGTATGCCACCAATAGAATGTCATTACGAACGTTTTTTTTTAGCGTGGTAAAATCATCAAATGAGTCTTCCCATCCAGGGCAGGGCGGGAGGGACTGTCAGACTTGTACTGACTAAAATCCACGGTGTCCTTCATTAGCCCTTTACGTTCCAGGGTCACGGTAATGGTATAAGTCCCGCGACCCCGGCAGGCTTTGGCCCTCTAGATGGGGGCCCCGTCATCTTGCAGACGCTCTTTGAGGCGCGCGTGGAACACAACGCGTCGTCGACCCGGGCATGGTCCATGATCGGGCGGCGAGTTGCCCATTACTCGCAGCCCGCATACGCGGCGCCTACGGTGGCCGAAGATCGTCTTGCGACGTCCGACGCCGTTGGCATCTACCACTGCGGCTGGGGCGGAGGGAGGACGCTGTCCTCTCTCTCTCACGGCCCGCCTCCTCCTTCGCGAGCATAACTGCTTCGCAGAAGGAGGCGACAGCTTCCCACTCCGTCTCACCCCGCAGCATGGCCTCGACCAATGCCGGGCGCGAGAGGTCTCCGCCTATCGCTGCCGTGGGGACACGGCGGCTCAGGCGAACGCTACTGGTCATTAAATATTGTGATAATTATTATGGTATTGAACGTCGATACGGCAAAAGGGCTATTGAAGGACACCGTGGATTTTAGTTAGTACAAGTCTGACAGTCCCTCAGCTTGCCCTGGGTGGTAGGACTCGTTTGTGATGATTTTACAACGTAAAAAAAAAACAGTTCATATCGACAGATCACAATAAATGGATCTCACGCGTAACATTCGCCTTGCAAATCTCGTCTCCGCTTAGCTTTAGTGAAATCTGTTGAACTCTGCACTCCGCAGTGGGGTCCAGAAAAGGGCGAGGTCTGCCTTTCATGCACTGAACTTGGTGTGAATAGCCTTCACACATCTTGGTTCCGGCCTAGCCAGTACACATCTTCGCACAACTTCTGTGGATATGTCATGGGTCAAGTGATTAATGCGGGCAGTATGAATAATGCCCAGCCATAATGGGTCAAGTGATTAATGGCACCCCGACTCGGACAAAGGTTAGAAGAGGATGGCGGGGTCTGAAAGACCCTCCATCCTCTCCGCGACGAGCGCGTTACCAGTAGCGAAACAAAACTATAGCACAACGACTCGTCGCGGGCGCGCGCGCGGCGATTCCGATGCGAGTCGTCGCGCGCGCGCGGCGTTTCCGTGACGATACGCTGGCGGAATAAACGCTCGTCGTGGAGATTCTCCGACGATAGAAGGACGGACTCGCAGCGTTTTCCTCGCTCGTGGAGATGGCGCCTAAGAAAGCTATCAGATAGCGCCCAGCTAATCCAGAAAAAGGCAGCAATATACTGGCTCTCCGTATTTTCGATAAAAGGAAAGAAGCGGAAGGAAAATGTCAAAGGGTATTAGGGTGCTCCCACATTTATCGACGCGGAATCGGCTTAAGCCGGTCAAGAAAACCTTTATGTCAACGTAATAAGGGCCTTACTAATGCCATTCGCATCGGCTCGGCTCGGACGACGCGATCCGATGCGAATGGCATTAGTGACACCCTTATGACGTTTGGTGTAGACGGACCCTAGGTCATCCTGGCGTATCGATTTAGACCCTGGGTCTAAGTTTCGGATCGACCCTAGGTCATCCTGGTGCAACGGCTGCTAGCCATTTGGTGTAGACGGACCCTAGGTCATGCTGGCGCATTGATTTAGACCCTAGGTCTAAGTTTCAGATCGACCCTAGGTCATCCTGGTGCAACGAATGCTAGCCATTTGGTGTAGACAGACCCTAGGTCATCCTGGCGCATCGATTTAGACCCTAGGTCTAAGTTTCGGATTGACCCTAGGTCATCTGGTGCAACGAATGCTAGCCATTTAGTGTAGACGGACCCTAGGTCGTCCTGGCGCATCGCTTTAGACCCTAGGTCTAAGTTTCGGATTGGCCCCGGGCCATCCTTTGTAACTTTCACAAAATTGCAAAAAATGTAAAAATGAGGGTAGATAGGTACTTACTTGTGAGATTTTCAGCAGGAATTGGTGAGGGATCTCTGGAAGAGCCCGAAGATGATCCTGACGAAGACAAGCTTAATGGCCTCGATTGAGAAAAAAAACACTTTCGCGCCGCGATTATTTATTAACTTGTTATTTCTAATTTTCGGATTTAACAAATCAAATATTTAAAATTACGAGGGGAGGTCAAAAAGTTCGCGGAATGGAGGAGTTAGAGTGGGGATAGGAAGATTTTTTTTACATGTCAGTACTTGGTGACTCAATACAACTACGAATATTAAGTTTCAGCCCGATCGGTTCATTAATCTTTGAGATTTAGCAATTTAAACAAGTAAAACGGGAACAGAACAGTGACTATGGAGAAAATTGAGTTTCGTTTCGTGAAAGAGCTCTTTTTTAAGCAGGGAAAAACACCTCAGATAATTTTGAAATGAATGCAGTTTGATTATATGGACTCTTGCCCTGAAATGTCAATAATTTGCAAGAGACATAGCCTCTTTCAACAAGGCAGAGATTCGATTGAAGACGATCAGTGCTCTAGTCGACCGATTGCGGCAACATCTTTAGACATTGTTGAAAAAGTTCAAAAACTTGTTCTAGAAAATGATTGTTTGAAGATAAAATAGAGAAAAGGTGACTGGAATATCGTCTACTGCTATTTTGAGCTTTCTCCATGACCATCTTGGCATGTCTAGAGCCAGTGCAAGATGAGTGTCGACATTGCTCACACCGCTTCAAAAACAACAGCGCGTCGAGTGTTGTTGCGAGTTTTTGGATCTGTCTAGTGACAATAGGAATAAGTAAATGAACCGAATTTTGATTGGGAATGAAACTTAGGTTCATTATTATGAACTTGAGATAAAACAAGAGACCATGCAGTGGCACAAATAGACACAGCACCGCCTAAGAAGTTCAAGGTGTCACAATCATCCTGAAAACCGATGGCTACAGTTTTTACGAATTCAGAGGCTATTTTGTTGACCGATTATAAAGATAAAGGTATCAATATCATATGGAAGCACTACGCTACGCTAACATAAAAAATAAACAAGAATTTAAAATTAAAAGAATGGGAAACTGGTGTCGAGGTGTGCTCCATTTGCAACGCAACGCACTCGTTCACAAGAGCCATGTTGCGATGGCTGCCATAAATAAATGCAGCTTCGAAACTTCTAGCCACCTACCCTACAGTCTAGTTTTGATCCTTTGTTATTATTATTAGTATCCAAACTTTAAAAAAGAGCATCGTGTAATGATTTCACTGATGTCGAAGGAGTGAAGTCACCTATTTCGAGGGCTTTGACGAATATTTTTTTTTCAAAGGTAATAATAAATTATTTTAAAGATCTGAAAAGTGCTATAAGGTTAATGGAGAATATATTGAAAAGGAAAAATAATTTCATATTTAATTTCACCCCCCTTCCTTTTCATTCCGCGAACTTTTTGACCCACCCTCGTATTATCATGGCGGCGCTTCGGCATGGTTTTTTATTCTTTGTGCGAAGTAGTGAACCGAAGTGGATGAGCACTAAAACACGAATGAAGACGAAACTGTTGAGACCTCGCCTGGTTGGTGTCGCTAGTGGCGACACCTTTTCTCAATTTTAGTGATAGAGTGGAAGTCAATAACGCGATACTACAAGTAAATAGAATTACGAATAATTATAATACCGCTATCTCGAGGGCGAAACATGGAGTATAATAGGAATGAATTGAAGAATTATTCGACGCTTGAAAGAGGAAGACCTCGGTGGCTCGGTTGTTGGTAAAAGCGTCTGACTGACTCCGGAGGACGCATGATCAAATCCTGATCGCAGTACAAATTTTTTTTCCACAGAAAATCTACTTATGTGAATCACTGTAGATTTTCTTATGTGGATAGGCAGAGCCGTCTTTAGCCTTTTGGAGCGCCCTTGATACTTTAGACAGTAAAAGAAATACCAGTTACAGATCGTCTTATAACCAGCTACTAATAATCTATTCATAGCTAGTAGTCTAGTACTGATGTAATTTCCCGCTAATGTAGAGGCTCTGCTTGGGTAGCTACCCAAGCAGAGCCTCTACCATGAGTTGTAATTACGATACTCGATCCTACCTACGCATCGACCGCATTTGGCGCTCTCATTGGTTGAGAGGTTAAGAGTTCATACAACCTTGGAGCGAGCCAATGAGAGCGCCAAACACGGTCGATATCGATGATCGAGTATCGTAATGACAACTCATGATATGGGTACAGCAGCCCCGTCATAATATAACTGATAGCTCTTTAAGGCGCGCGTGGAACACGACGCGCCGTCAACCCGGGCATGGTCCATGATCAGACGGCGAGTCGCCCATTACTCGCCTTCCGCATGTCCGACCTGCCTACCTACTTAAGTAGGTATAAGTAAGTATATTAGATTTTTTAGGGTCTCTTTGCCCGTATGCGAATAGCATGTCGTGGGGACGCTCCAACGCGTGTCCCTCTGATTAGCAGAGGGCACAGCGGCGGAGCGGGCTTGCGGACGGTGAGTAATGGGTAGCTCGCCGTCCGACCAAGGACCAAGCCCGGGTCGGTGGCGCGTCGTGTCGTGTTTCGCGCGTGCCTTCTCGGGGAGTTGTCAGCAAACTGACGGGGCCCCTTATGGGGCCAAATGCCTGCTGGGGTCGCGGGTTTATCTTAACACAGGATACCGTGGCCCCGGAACGTAAAGGGCATCCGAAGGAACACGGGTGGATTTTAGTCAGTAAGAGTCTGACAGTCCCTTCCGCCCCACCCAGGGCGGGAGGACTCATTTGATGATTTTACCACCTAAAAAGAAAAGGTATCTATAGGATTTTATAAAAATCAATTGATGTTCGTTAAATTTGCTAAAACATAAGAACGACTGGACCGTTTTGGCTAATTTTGGTTTTGAATTATTTTTGGAAGTCCAGGGAAGGTGTCAGGTGAGCTAAGATTCGACGATAAAAAATACATATTCTGAGGCGGTACGAAGTTTGCCGGTTCAGCTAATACTTTTTTTTTTTGCGTGGTAAAATCATCAAATGAGTCCTCCCACCCCAGGCAGGGCGGGAGGGACTGTCAGACTTGTACTGACTAAAATCCACGGTGTCCTTCAATAGCCCTTTATGTTCCGGGGTCAAGGTAATGAGATAAGTCCCGCGACCCCGGCAGGCTTTGGCCCTCTAGAGAGGGGGCCCCGTCATTATGCTGACGCTCTTTGAGGCGCGCGTGGAACACAACGCGCCGTCGACCCGGGCATGGTCCATGGTCGGGCTGCGAGTTGCCCTTTACTCGCCGCCCGCATGCCCGCGCCTACGGTGGCTGGAGATCGTCTTGCGACGTCCGTCGCCGTGGGCGTCCACCACCGTGGGTGGGACGGAGGGAGGACACTGTCCTCTCTCTCACGCGGCCTGCCTCCTCCTTCGCGAGCATGACTGCTTCGCAGAAGGAGGCGACCGCTTCCCACTCCGTCTCGCCCCGCAGCATGGCCGCGACCAATGCCGGTCGCGAGAGGTCTCCGCCTATCGCCGCCGTGAGGACACGTCGGTGCTCTACCCAAGCGGGGCAGTCTTGCACCGTATGCTCTACTGTGTCCTCCGGGCGATCTTCGCAGTGGTGACACCCAGGCGTTTCCTCCTTTCTCCTCAGACACAGGTACCTCCCGAAACTTCCGTGTCCGGTGAGGACCTGCGTCATGCGGTAGGTTAGGACGCCGTGACTCCTATCCAGCCACTCCTCAAAGAGGGGTCTTACCGCCGCGATTGCGGCATGCCCGGCCGTCGGTTGCGACAGTCGTCCCCTCCATACTGCCCTGAGATCGCGCCGGACCTCTTCCCGCCGCGCCTCGACTTCTCGAGGCAGCGGGGAGGCACCCCGGCGCTGCGCCTCCACGCGCCACTCATAGACGCGCTGGAGGGCAGTCGCCTCCAGATCCCAGGGCAGTAATCCGGCAAGCAGGTTGGCCGATTCGCCGGCGATCGTGCGGTATCCCCGGATCATCCGGATAGCCATGACCCTCTGGCATGCGACCAACTTTAGTTCAGCTAGTACTTAACTAAATAAACAAAACTCTATTTTCTTTTTCACCCACTGGGGGAGAGGGTGGGCTCCGACTGTCTGAACTCGGCTAAGGAGTGGAATTCCTTGCCAGGGTCTGTGTTTCCTGACTATCTAAGACCTGATGGGGTCTTCAAGACCCTGACTGCTATGCCGGAGGTCGTGGGTTCGATTCCCACCCAGGACAAATGTTTGTGTGATGAGCACGATCATTTGTTCTGTGTCTGGGTGTAATTTATCTAAAATATTTATGTATTTAGAAATGTATAAGTATGTTTATCAGTTGTTTAGTACCCATAACACAAGCTCTGCTTAGCTTGGGACTAGATGGCGTTGTGGAATATTATTATTACCCTCCTTTGCGTCGCGCAGTCGGGTGAAAAAAGGTATAGGGAATGGGACTGGATGAATTGTTTTTCCTTCCATTGATATTTTTGTAGTGATTGCGAGTTTCTTAAATTCGCAGTGACCTGTAATTTCCCCGAAATATACAAATCTGCTGGTGGGACCAGCATTCGGAACAGAATCGAAGTTGCCAGTGGTAGAGGTCTTGGGAGAGCAACCTCCTAACAATACGAATCGTGACCAAGAGTACTTACTGCTTTCTGAATCAACCACGTTTTTTCGGCTTTTTTTTTTTTTTTTTTTAGCGTGGTAAAATCATCAAATGAGTCCTCCCACCCCGGGCAGGGCGGGAGGGACTGTCAGACTTGTACTGACTAAAATCCACGGTGTCCTTCAATAGCCTTTTATGTTCCGGGGTCACGGTAATGAGATAAGTCCCGCGACCCCGGCAGGCTTTGGCCCTCTTGGGCGGGGCCCCGTCATCGTGCTGACGCTCTTTGAGGCGCGCGTGGAATACAACGCGCCGTCGACCCGGGCATGGTCCATGGTCGGGCGGCGAGTTGCCCTTTACTCGCCGCCCGCATGCCCGCGCCTAAGGTGGCCGGAGATCACCTTGCGACGTCCGACGCCGTGGGCGTCTACCATTGCGGGTGGGGTGGAGGGAGGACGCTGTCCTCTCTCTCTCACGGCCCGCCTCCTCCTTAACGAGCATTACTGCTTCGCAGAAGGAGGCGACCGCTTCCCACTCCGTCTCGCCCCGCAGCATGGCCTCGACCAATGCCGGGCGCGAGAGGTCTCCGCCTAACGTTTTTTCGGCTAGTAAAATTATCAACTGTGCTACGGTATCTTGCTATGATAGTCCTGCGGCATGGTAGGCGTTTGGCTCTATAAGGGCCACAGAAAGCTCCTTTAGATGCACGTGGAACACGAAATGCTGTCGTCCTGGGCCTGATCCTTGACATGACAACTAGCACCCATTACTCGCAGTACGCGGCTGGATTGAGATTTTGAGGGCATCCTCTCCTTCACGTGTTCTGCCTCCTCATTCGCTGTCATTACTGTTGCAGAAGAAGTGGCAGCCTTCTTTCCGGATTGTCACCGTGTGATCTGGAAGCAGAAGCCCTCCAGCATCTATGTCTATGAGTGGATTACCCGAATAGCCATGATCCCCTGGTGCACTCAGCTTGTCTGGTTGCCTTCTTATGGAGACGACGGACACAGGGTTCCCGTAGAGGGGCTTTAACCGCACCACTTCCACGTAGAGCCTTCAGAAAGCGGCGTTTGCCCCACAAGATTGCGTAACAGTAAAAATCAAAAAGGTTGTATATAAAAGAGGTTGCTCTCCCAAGACCCTTACCACAGGCAATTTCGACTCTGTTCCCGATGCTGGTCCCACCAGCAGATTTGTATATTTTAAAATGTTTTAATTTCTTTTCACCAAAAAATAAAGAGATTTATTCATTTTAATTAGGTACACCTCTGCCCAAACCCTTCAGGGATTACAGGCGTGATGATATTTTATGTTAATTTGCTTGAGGTCGCTAGTTCTAGCAATAGGTACATTATTTGGTGTTTCTCGGCACTTTTAGTAATCAAAAAATGCATAAAAATTCTTAGAACTTTTATTACTTGGCCGAGAGCAATCCTACAACTTTTGTGGCATAGTAACTATTGCTCCAAATGATTAGTACTAACCATAGGTAGGCGTACCAACCGCAGACATTCAGAAAAGGCCAAAAAATTTATGGACCGTGAATTTTCTCCTTTATCATTTAAAAATGTTCAGCAACATTTAAATCTCACGAGAGCCCTCAACTTTCTTTTATAATAAAAAACTTTCTTTTTACATTTGTGATGATCCTCCTTGATGTGATCAGCTTAATAACTTTTTGAACGCAAACTCAATATGTCAAAAACAATTGATATTTCTAAACGAAAGCTTTGGTCCAAAACGTTTCTGTTTTCGTATTTTGACAATTGTATCTTAGCATCTCTTACTTTCTCTGCACATTTCTGTATTGTTGTCCTACTTTCACATTCATGCTCACGAATGTTAACGTCATTTTCATAGATGTGGAACAAGGGGATTTGTGAGACTGGATTGAATAGAATGTGAAAAAAATCCTTGATTATTTTAATAAAAAAGTACGGTTGTTTTATTAGATTCATCAATGCCATCGGTTAGTTGTGATCCATCGGTATACTAACATGGTGCGTGAGTCAGAGTGCCGTTTGAACGTGCTCTGCCCTAGGACTGTTTGTTTGTGTTCAGTGCCTTCAATCGCGTCTCGGGCCCGTCAGTCGTCTTCGCGTAGTGTCAGCCGTAGTTGGTCGGCTCGGGCTCACCTTGAGTATTGCTCTCGCATTTTATTTTCGGCTTCGTTAATGGCATAACATATTACGAGTGATATCAACAAAACAATGTTATCGAACAGTATCTTAGTCAGATAATCACATAGCGATAAGAACAATGTGAAATCAATGTTACGATGAATTTATGTACTTTCGTGGTGGAAGGAAGACAGTAGACAGAATCAGTGAGTGTTGGGTCGGGGATATTTTTGTAAAAATGAGACATGCATTCAGTCGAAATGCAAAAAAGTGTGTCAGTGCAAGTAGATAGTGATTTCGCTTTGTTGCTGCCGAGCGGTGTCTACGAAATAAAAAAAATGGAGCCAAGATCGAGGTTGCGAAAAGTGATACTCTTCTGTTTACTACTGTCATTGTTTGGAATGGTAGCATTTGGATACTTCTGCCCCGATCAGGTGAGCCCACTGACTATTCTAAGACATTTTACACACAATTTTGTATTGTTTATGTTTTTAGGTTGACAGTCTGTTGTTATGGTTTGTTTATCATGGTATAAATATTGTAGAACTATACTAAACATGTAAAAGTATATTTTTGTAAATACGTTAGTGGCTTACTAAGTAATCACCAGTCTTGCATATTGGTTTATCAGTTTAAAATTCAGACTTGCTTACTTATAAATTAATATCAAATCTTGCATTTTATCAGTAGCAAGTTAGATAAAATGTTTCAATAAAAAGTAATTAGGGTAAATAATAAGCACAATAATATACTGGTCATATAAATATAAAATACAAAACACTGTGTTTCATAACTTAGGTAGTACCTGGTCTACCTATTTATAAAACAATCAGTAACATAATTAAAAAAAAACAAAAATCTTTTATTTATTAATCTAACCATATGCATAAAGATGTTAATATTCACACATTGATTCATATCAAAATTCTGTAAAAGCCATGTAAAAAATATAATTTAAAAAAATCCTTAACCAACCGTTATAAAAATATAACTCAATAAAATTTTAGAACAATGTTTTAATCAAAAGCAAATATTATATTCCTTATTCAGTGTTACATACAAAATGATAACGCCAAAAAATCATATTCCAACATTATCATTTAAAAAACTGCAACAATTAATTATTAAACCGCGAGGAAACTACTAAATATTAAATAATAATGAGTATGTTTTACATTGATAGGTATACATATGACTCAACCGAAGATATTATTAAAGCACTGGTGTACCATTTATAATATTGTATGAAATAAAATTTAAATATTAATAGAAGCGATGATGTGTCATTCACTGATATTTTATTAATGAATTTACGATGTTGAAATTATACAATTAGTCTGATTTTTGTCATTGAGAACTGATTTTTGCAACGCAAGGTGTATATATTATGATGGATGCTATTTTAATAATTTACATTAATGAAACTATATAACATCAATATTATTTTAGAAATGAATGGTTGTAGGAAGAAGTAGCTCATAGAAACGTCTTTTATCTGTAGTACTACTGGTAACTCACACCCACTCCTGGGCAAAGGCCTCCCTCCACTCTTTCCACTTCCCGCGAGCCCGCGCTTCCTCTTTCCAGTTCGGAAGGAACCTATCCAGTTCGTCCCGCCATCTCGTGGCCTGCCGCGACCCCGTCTCACAGTCTCAGGGAACCAGTTTTGTGCTATTTTGGCCCACAGTTTGGTACTTTTATCTCTACAAAAAATCCTTAACTGCAATTTTACGAAGCGATCACCTGCATCCGGTTAGACCAGAATTTAACTCTGATAATGATGGCGAAAAAACAATGTTTATATTTGTTAAATAAATTCCAAAAAATTGCAACAATTTTCTATAAATCAAAAAGTAAAAGACTATGAAGTGTATATTACTCATTCAATGTTATTGTTGTTATTACAAATTTTAAAGTTATTATACTATAAAGTTGAGTTGTTTTGTACTAGATATGAAACCACAAACAAGCTTATACCAACAAAACTATTGGTAAGAAACTACTGGTAATTGTTTCCGTTGATCTTCCTTAAACAAACCCAACTATAATTTGAATAAACAAACCCCATTAACACTACGTAGTAACGTCATGTAGTAATAAAAGTATTAGTTACCAAATAAAATTAAATGGAATTATGTTTTGAATGAAATTACATACATCACACATTTAGAAAAAAAAAATTGTTAAAATTTTTGGTATAAGTTCAAGGAAAAAAATAATAAAATAATAAATTAAAAGTGAAAAATACTGCATTTTTGGTTATGTTAACAGCATAATTTAATATATTAATAGGATTTTATGCAACATTCAGCGCTAAAGAGAGAGGCATTTTTAAATGGTCTGCCGGCCTGTCTACCTATCACCAGTGGATGTCACTTAAACCTGTTTAAAAACTTCTATATCGGTAAATAATGCAGATCTACAAGTACATATTTATCTTACTTATCTAATCAGCTATGCAAATTAACAAGAAAGGATAATATTTTTTTATTATCTTATCACACGGTGATTATTTTAAAGTGGCTTAGTAGTACAATAAAAATACATGCACTATTTCGATATTGTATGCCTTATTGTAATAATATTAATAATGAGGTGTATAATGTGCCTTTTACCTACTTGTTTTAAAGGTAAACAAAAAATTTTGTCACTCTGATATTAGGTATTTTCAGTGCATCATTTTTTAATGTTTATCTTAGTACAATTGGAGGCCAGCATTAATTGAACCATTTGACATAATTAAGCTGTCATATAAGATGGGCCATATAATGATGGGCATCTTCTGTATTAGGTAAATATTTAATTTGTATTTTTGGTAATTATTAATACATTAAATCAAGAATAGGATTGCTTTGACTCCATGTTGTAGCTTTATGCATGCTTTTCTAGTACTTACACGCAAATTTTTTTTTTTTGCTAGCCTGCACTACTCTCTGGGCAAAGTCCTTATAAAATATTATTGATAATTAGTTTCCACAAAGTATTTTTTGCTAAACGTAATAATTGTCGTCACAACATGGCGCTAAGAACGTCCTATTCTTATTTGAAACACAAATTTTTCTTAGTAGTGATTGAGATTTTTTACTCTTCCACTTTAGTTAGTGATTTATGCAAAAACTTATGATACTAGCGCACATGAGCGATTCTAAATCTACTTATTAAGACCGTGGCAGCCATGCTGCTCCATTTTTATAAGTACAGGAATGGAGCAGGCCGGTATGACAGGCCGCACGCAAAAAATACCCAGCAGGACTTGTATCCTCCTCTCAAGACATGTTGGTATGACGCTGTACCTAACGATCAATCATTTTTTAATAATAAGAATTGGCCCAAACTTGTCAGCACTGCCACGACTCAATTTGACCGGTTTAAAAAAAAAAAATACAATAATAATTTCAAATCGAATTTGGAACAGCTAATGAAGACTTTTATTTCGTAAAAATAGTCGCTGGTGTGAACAATCTTTCGCAGCTTAATAGACCCGTCGAGGACTCGTGGGCGGATGGGTATTAGCAGAAGGAAAAAAGTTTTTGTTATTTAAATAACTGCAAACAGATTGCAATACTTACTGCTGTATATGTAGGTGTCACGGTCTGTCGGTGCCTGACCTCGTGTCTAAACGTTTTCGAGACACTTGTAATCGTTTACGCTTTGTCTGAATTAATTAAAATTAAAAGCTTAAATGGTGTGATCTCTTTTTATAGGAACATTTTTGGAGTCACAATGACAACTGTGCTAACAAGCTCGGAATTCAATAGTTTAATATATCCAACTGTTCAAATATCACCAGATATTTGGAGACCGCTCTGACAGCCTTTCATTTAAACAATGACATATTTGTCATTTTAAACTCTTGTTGGACCTATTATTAAAAAAAAACCGGCCAAGTGCGAGTCGGAATCGCCCATAAAGGGTTCCGTAGCAACAAGGAACGTGATATAAAAGTTCTTGTAGTTGGTTGTAACTTTGAAAGGTAAATTGCGGTTAACGATTCATGACGTATTAAAAAAAAACTAATTACTTGATCTCGTTCAAACCAATTTTCAATTGAAGTTAGCATGGTAATGACATCATATATTTTTTTTCAGTTTTATCATTCTCCTATTTTAGTAGTTACGGGGGGGGGGGGGGGACATTTTACCACTTTGGAAGTGTCTCTCGCGCAAACTGTTCAGTTTAGAAAAAAATGATAATTGGTCTCTTAACCTATGAAATTGCCGTTTATATGAAAATTTAAACGAATTTTTTCATTTGGTTTTTATTTGTATTAATCGAAGTACGTTTCGAGTACTCGTAATCACCCATGCAATCAATGCATCTTTGCCAACGCAGTGGCAGTTTATTGATGCCCTTCTTTAAGAAATCAGCTGGACGGGAGGCAACAAATTCTTCAAAGGCATTTTGTACTGCCTCTCGGGTATTGAATTTTTTTCCCGCCAAGAAGTTATACAAATTCTGGAAAAAGTAGTAGTCTGTAGGCGCAAGGTCTGGTGAGTAGGGCGGATGACGGAGAGCTTCTAACCCCAGTTCTTGCAACTTGGAGACCGTGAGGTAGCGCGTTGTCGTGCAGGAGCAACGGAGACGAGCGATTAACCAATTCTGGTTGGAGATGTGCCAGCTTCTCCATCATTGTGTTCAGTTCTTCACAGTACACATCTGCAGTAATGCTCACCCCGTTTGCTAAGAACGACAGATATTCATCGGTTATTTTTACGTCTATTATAATATTTCGTTACATAATAATTGGGTTAAGTCGGAGGTTTTGAGTTATTTTATTCTTTTTCAATTAGATTTTTACCGTCGTGGGTTTTTTTCAAAATTTTTAATTTTGCTTAATTTTTTTCGAAAGTATAAGAGCTATCCCGTTGAAACAAGGTAAAAATAATAAAAAAATAAATAAAAATTACGTCTGTAACTCACTAGTTACAGACGTAATTTTTATTATTTGGGAACATGCATTAATCTACCACGTACACATTGCTGAAAACAGAATTGTAATCGGACATTTCGTTTTGATTATATTGCAACATTGTTTTGCACTAATATTGTGGCGCCCCCTAGTGAGTTACAGCCATGACACCTGTCTAAGAATATGAACTCATCGAACACAAACCTGTTATTGAAAACCGCACCAGTTTCGGATCATTAGTTTAGAAGATAGGTGGGAACATTACTTTGCACAAACGCACAAACACACAAACGCACACACAAACATCTCTCACCCTAAACGCATATACCTGCTCCGTTCCGTCGTGGGTAAAAAGTGGCTGTGACATACGGACGGACTGACAGACAGACAGACATGACGAATCTATAAGGGTTCCGTTTTGTGCCATTTGGCTACGGAACCCTAATAAGCTACAAGTCTGCCCTGATCGCGACAAACTTGCAGCAACCAAGTCAGTCTTCCCGGCTATTAAAAGTGAGACAGTAGCCTTCGGTCCTTGAAATACCACTTTCCAGTTCCCATTATGGTCATGCGTTTTAACATTCGAATTGCAAAAGTCGAGACAAAGGATAAAATTGCATCTCTTTGCACGCGGGTTGCGTTTCGTACTGTCCCCGCGGCTTCATATGGCGCATCGAGTTGTCTGCCATGAATTGATAATGGACAGGATAACACCTGGGCAGATACACCTACATCATTGACGACCACGTATTCAGATATAAGGACTTTATTTATGCTAATTTTAGCTGTACGTTCAAAGACACGGTGCATATTTTAAGAGAGCTTAACTCTCATCAAAAGCATTTTTCTTTTAGAATGTGGTATGGGCCATAGCGAACATGATACTTTTAGCATCGGCGACTGATGTTTTTGTCGTTTTTCGGAAGCTGCTACGACTGAACGATGCCAGTAATAGAGAGAAGAACTTGAGAGAGGCACGACTCTGCTCAATTTATATTCTGGTACTGTTCTGACACGCATTTTTCCAAATCTTGAATTTGGAAAAATGCGTGTTTCACGACCGAACGCAAAGAGTCGGTATAACACGATGGTGTACAATTGCCAATCGCCAAATTCAAAAGTAGCATGTCTGTTATGTCCCTAAAAGGCAAAATTGTAAGGTCTATAATGAGACCTTCAAGAGAAGGCCATTTTCATTAAGCCTGTCCAATCACATTACATTGTCTTCTAATAAGCAATGTTAATTACTTGATACTCAGGATTTGTTGTTATGTTGTAAGTGTTTAGATGCACATTAGCGCCAATTAACTTAATTAGATGGCGCCAGTACGGCCAGTTGCTTAGGATTAACTCTGAATTACATACAGCTACAACCTAGTACAATCTCGTAATGAAGAAGGATGTTCAGGAAAATGCTACTAATCGATTCATCTCTTTTTTCCTTTCGTGCAATTAGTATTTCGAAGCCTAGGCCTTACATAATTCGATAATTTAGAACTGAAACATTTTTTTCTGCACAGAATCGCTTTCGCACGCGATCGCCGCATTAATTTTGTTGGTTATTATAACTGAAGCCTTGTTACAACATGTTGATAACCCGTTATGTACTTGACCCATATCGAAAGTAGGTCTTGCTTTCAGATAAATTTTCCCCGGAGCCAGAAATACTTGAAGTAAGATAAATACGTGCAAGTACGTAGCAAAGTTCAAGCGGTTCGAGGTGAACATTCAGAGCACGTTGTGGTCTTTGTTAATTTGGTAACGTCAACACATACTCATATGTAATTCGAGACTTGATTAGGCACGGGTTTACATATTATAAGCATAGTTACAACGTTCTAAGATCATTTACCGGTTAGATACAGTTTCATGGGACTTTTATTACTTCATAGCGCAAGTTTGTCCTGTAAAGTTTCGGCGACGCGGCGACGGAGACGACACTGTGTGACAAGTAGGAAAGATAAAACAATGAAAGTAAACAAATGCGAAGCTCCGAGGGGCTGCAGTTGGCGATAAACTTCATAATATTTAATAACGAATTCCTGTATTAAAATAGGTAGCAGAAGGCGCCTCAACTCCAGGCGCCGGATCGAATTTCGTAAAGTAATACTCTATTATAAACCGCACTGCCAATGCATCAATGATGAGTAATCCGCCACGAAAACCTTTGATGGATGCGAGACTTATTGAGAATCGTAATAATCGATACAGCGCCTCGATAAATGCAATTGCTTTTGCCATTTGCCTGACTAATACTACCTTAAGTAAAGTACCTACATTTGTTTTCGATTTTCAGTTTGTAAACTGTACTTTATATTTACTGTTTGCTGTCTCGACGACATCTCAGTAATCGTAATAAGTGGAGTAGAATCGTTGGGGTGGTGGCGGTGCTGATTGTAACTGTATATTAATGGGCTAGGGCGCTCTACCCACTTCATTAGGCGAACAAACAAGCGGGGACAGGAGAGAGAGGATAGACGCCCTTCATCCCGTCACCCTCTAACCCCACCGACCTTCGACGGGGCTCTAAAAGATATTAAAACAATTTTTCTTCTTCTACATTTTATTGTAACGGAAACCACGAAAATATGCAGAGAAAAGAGAAATAAACTCAAGAAATTGGCTTTTTTAAGAGGGGTTAAAGAGCTCTTTTCATGATCGTACATGAGGCGACGAGGTCGTTTCTTTAACTTTGTTCAGAACATTTTCGGGAAACAAGATTGGGAGGGTTGACTCTCATTAAAACGTAACTGTATTTAACGATTACGTAAATAGGCTTATAACAATGTAGAATATACATAGTAATAGTATGTAACTGGCCCAAAATTTCCATTTCTATTGAAAAGCTGGAACACCACTTATGTTTCTTAGAACCAGTATTTCGTTGATCTTAACAAAGCAGAGGTGGCTATTTATTATTGAACTGATAATAAATTGTTATTTGTCTCAATAAACCCGTTTTTGAGAGAACAATGCGATTATATAGAATAGAATATTGAATACAAATGGTTGTTGTTGCCAACTTAGGTGTATCGTGTGTATAAGTTTCGAAGAAAGCTGTTACCGTACGTAGAACTGCTGGAAAATTTCTCAACTTCCGGAAATTATGGGACAACCCTCTATCGTTTATAGCGAGTTTTCAAGAGAATAACATGTTTGAGACATGCTTCAATAGCCAATTCAATGGCCTAGTGTGGTAATTTAGAGCAACTTTTTTCCGAATCGTGAAATTTATAGGATACAGGTCATTCCTTGTCCAGTTTTTGTCCAATAGTGGTACTGAGGATGTTATTACTTTGTTCGATAGCTATCTCAGAAAAGTCTTGTAAATTATAGGTGCCATAATTTATCATAGGGCATCGAATTTAGTCCTTACTCCCCTGCTCCATAAAGACACGTAAAAAAGGTAATTTACACTGCTTTTTCTTCGCTGTTAAACGGATGACCTCTTTTGATATTCAGATTTCTCTCGCCTCAGAGCTGAGGTTAATTTGGAGTGAGCCAACTCATTACCTTTCTTTTTTAAAGGGCGCTTGCGTAGCCTACTATCACCGCATTCGTTATGGAGAAATTCAAGACGGAACATCATTTCATGTTTTATGAACGAAGAAATGAGGAATACGTTGTGTGAAAAGTGTTATTATGATTGGCAATAACTTGTAAGGAAAGAGGGAATACCAAGAATTAAAATAAAAAATCTAGAAGTTTGAATAGTACTCTTAAAGCCTCCTGCAGATACACGCGATTAATCGCGCTGCGACAACGAGCCAAGCTAATTTCCACTCTAAAAATACTGCGAATGGACCGCGACATGTCGCCCCGCGCGATTAATCGCGTGTGTCTGCAGGAGGCTTAAATGTCGGCTGATAAAGATGTTTCGAACTTGAACTTGTCTTTTAAGGTTGTGTTGCGTCAACCACAAATTGAACAAAAAGTAAACAATAATAAATCACACAACATGGGCGCCAGTCAAATTATTTTAAATTGGAAATTATCTAAAAACCACAAAGACAATGATGTTTTGTTTATTTTAATAATATATTCTAAACCATAAGCAAAGTTATTTTACAAGGAAAAATATAATACGGCAGTTAATCCTTGTCGCGTGTAAGTTGTAGCTGAAACTTTCCACTGTCGACATCCGATGAAGATACGGAAAAATCCATGAGATAAAATATAGACCTGAAAGAGAAGCTTATTGACCCGTTATTTATGAGAAATACCCATATAATACTTTAGTAATATTTCTTCTTATATATTCCGCAATGTGTGTTTAGGTTTCAACCGCGTTACATGAATACATCCGACCCTCATATCTTGATTTTGATACCCTAGGGGTCAGAATAAATGAACTTTTAAGGGTTTTCTCATCAACCTTTGTGACAAATATGAATCACAAAGCGATATTATTCAAATAAAACAAGTTTTAAACATTTTCATTATGGTATGTTAATTTAAATACTCTTTTTGAGTTTACGATCCGTTTTTCAATGCAAAATAGTCTCGTAAATTATAATAATACGAACTGTTTTTTGGTATTACTGATACATTATAGTGACAGAAACACATTAGAAGTTGAACAATAAAATCAGATATTTATTGATGATTAATGACTTAAACTTTTATCTGGATTTTTTCAATGCTGCGGCCACAAAGTTCATTTTAACATAACTAACTTTAATAAAAAGGTGAAGTATTTATATTAAAATCAAAGAAAGTGCATTTAAACATTGTCATCAAAACAGTCTGAGATCCCAGTATAAAAGTACAGTCAGCATTCACCGTGGTGACAAATAATTCCCTTTTCTGTCGCGCTTTTACTCATCATCATCCTATAAATGTTCCCACTGCTGGAACACAGGCCTCCTCTCTCTGTGAGAGGGAGTGGGCCGTAATCTACCACGCGGGCCCAGTGCGGATTGGTAGATGTCACATGTCTTCGAATTTTTGTTTCTAGGACATGCCGGTTTCCTCACGATGTTTTCCTTCACCGTTTTGAGAGCAGCGGTGTTGAAATAAATTACACAAAGTAATGCGCCTGACGGGGTTCGAACCCACGACCTACAACTCGTAAGTCGAGGCCGATACCACTGGGCCACCACTGCGCTTTTACTATTTTAAACAAAAACAGAGTTTAATTTACTTAACGTGTGCCCTTAATTTTCACTCAGGTGTTTAAGGCACTCAAACTTTCACGGTTCGATAAATTAGCGGTTTAGGTTCTGCGTAGTCCGTCAGAGAATGAATGATTAAATGCTCCTAGATTAGTCACACATCTGTCGTATTATGTACCTACTACGTTATTACTACTACTATTACACGTTCAAAAACAATCAATAAAGCCGTGTGTACGACCAAAATACGTTCCAGTCAAATATCATGCGCCTCGAACAACATTTTCGTTTCGCGCCATTGTGTAAGTGCTGACAAGCGTTGGTACGCTCCGACTAATCGGATTAAGCTATAAGCAATGAGCGTTTCTGATTCTGACAAAGCCTTAACGAATTGTGCAAAATATTTGTCTTGTTTACAATGACATTGATGTTAATTTATCTCTTTTATTGTCTCGTTAAGTCGTTATGACACTTTATTAGCTGGATAGAGGATTCTGGTTTCAATAACAACAATTATATTTCAATAATAACTATTTACCCGCCACATGTGGCTTTGAAATGATTGACTAGTAAGGCCAAGTCATGTAGCATATTCAGCCAAATAAATGATTTTGATTTAGGGTACTTACTTATTGCTTTGTATCAACCTCTTTGGACAAAATAACGGTCAATAACGTTTCCGATGCTCACAGGACAAAGCCTTCCTCATCATCATCATTTTTCTTCTCGGTTCAGTTGGTAGATGCTACGTCATATCTTCAAATTACGTTCCTAGCTTTTTGAGAGACCCAATCATGTTTACAAGAGTTTTTCCTTGTCCTCAGGTGTGCGCCCTGTCAGCACGGGAGCGAGTGTCCGAATCCTTGGCTCTTTCGTACGCAGAAGCTCCCGGGCGACCCCTCCCCGACGTCATCGCTCAGCCGGGTCTATCCTACGACGAAGTCCTACACGACGACTTCCGATTCGACCTGAATGCCCATGACGTCATGGTCTTCTTGCATATACAGAAAACTGGCGGTACCTCTTTTGGGAAGCATCTGGTCATGGATTTGGATTTAAAGGTTCGTATTGTTTTTTGTAAATTGCTGACATGCCGTAGGCCCATGAGATCACTGCTTGCTTTGCTGGTGCTTTGCCTTGCTCACCCAAACTTACTAGACACGTTTACTAGTTACTGTATTATACCGGCACCAAACACCTTGACACCGCAACACAGCAATGCTTTCTAACTGGCGAAAAGGCGGTTTTATTCTCTGGACAAGTTCCTTCTGGTCAACAGTTAATTAGCACTGAAATGTTTTATGTCACCAACAGGCCATTAAACAACCTACCCACATCTCGTCATTCGTCAATACACCTGTTTCTCCCGTTCAACCCGTAGGTGTCTAGACATTCAGCTTTGTGGGTGAGCTGGAATGCTCGTGGGCGATGTTAGGTTCGATTCAGCTAGAGGTACTTAATTGCAATTGAAAGCATAAACTTGGTCGCCTACACAACAAAGTTCAGATCGCGATTCTTTGAGTGACGGTCGGTTACAGTGAAAAGGAACAGGTTTTGAGAAACCGTAACGTTCGTGTTGATAAGTCTACATGTAGTCAGAAACGTGCAAGATCGGGTGAGTCTTGTTAAAATATTTAGAGAATAAGGCTGTAATCACGCCGAGCAACCCGGAATCAGAAAATTTGAATGAAAAATCTCTGAAGCACGTGACAGACATATGAAACGACGGTGTTACACCTGGAGTGGGCTATTAAAGCGCGCGAGGTACGCTGACACGGCAGAATTGAAGGAAATGGCGAACACGTTGAAAGAAAATCCACCGTCATTCTCACGACCTGACTTCCCGACACTTTGCACCATCGTCTACTACTTACAAATGTTACAAATTAAATTACACGTTTGGCAGTACGAAGGCAGCTAAATCCTCGGGTTCATAAAAGCGGTTATGTCAAACGTCGGCACATAGACGTAAATGATAATGGCAGTGTAATTAGAAGCGTTGCGGCTGACTCTTCAAACATTTAAAGCTCTTTGTAGAAGAGCTTTCCAACTTAATTAAAAATAAATTTTCAGTATCGACGGGGCAGAGTGCGCGCACTATAATCCGAAAAGAGTAATTGGATTTTTACATTTTCCGCCGACGGTTAATGTTAGTTGTGAAAATTGATCGTCTGACGTGATAAAAATTAAGCTTTTCTCGATGAAATCTGAACGGTTTTTACAACCGGAACTTTTATAGTATAGTACTAGAAACTTTTTATTTGATTTCTCTTCTCGGATTAGGTTCTACATGCTGAGTTGGGTTTAATCATCAGGAATTTATATGGTTGTTGTATTTTTACAAGCAGCCCGAGATACCCATATTAAAAAGCAATATCGAGATCCTCCGCATCGTATCTCATTGATATTCCCCCTTAATAAAGCCGATTTGAATGTAAATTGACACAAGTAGCTACTTCCACGATAGCCTCCGTCTATAAAATGTATCATTTCTGCTCATGTGAGATAGATTTCTATTCATGACGGAATACGAGCAATTCGCGTTGGCGATCAGAAACAGGATTTATTTATAGTCGTAGATTAGATTATCTTTACGCATTGCCAGTATTTTAAAGGGATTCCCGTTTTGTGCCTGGTTATATAATACAAATTCAATCGGAGTTCTTCAAAGCTGTAATTATTTTATCTGTACAATTTTATTTACATAATATTTATCTTAATTTACGTGTTCTGCCACTATTCAAAGATAATAAAATAGATAAAATTCCATTTCCGGGAATCGACCACCGAATTTGAATCGAATCATTCTTTAGTTAATTGAATAAAAACAGGCGATATTATAACGGATCGGGGTAGAGGTCAGAGATAAAATGAAAAAGATACTGTATACGCGAGTGGCTGGGCTATAGTGGGCACGTACGCAAAGTTTGAACACTTTCAATGGGACGCCTTTCATTCGCTCTCCTCAAGCGAACAATTGAAGAGGTCTGCAGGCCCTCAATGAATGATATTCAGCGTTATTATTGTATAAGTTTTATTAACTCTACGGAGGATAATTTTATTATATACTCTACCCATTGTATAGAAGAATATTAAATTCCTTCGCATGTGTCGACGAATATCGTATCTTTATCTTCGGATAGCCAATGTATTTATTATGACAGACACAGACAGAGACAGACGTAGACACTATTTTTATATTCTGTTAGTCTAGAAAATAGTATCTTTGAAAAATATCTAGACATTCTGTGGCGAAATATCGTCTTTGAACATTGACTTATTATTTGTGCCATAACTCTGGCTTATTCCTTTTTGCGTAGGTAAATCCTTTTAGCTCGCCCATATGTTGGAAAGGGTATGTTTGTGAATATTCGTTTACTACGTTTTTCAAAGTCATTGTGAGGTTGCGAAATAGGGCTTCCAAATATTCGAAAAATTTGGTATTCGAATAATAGATTTTCTACAAAACAAATATTATAATTATTCGAATAATTGTTATTTTTTTTAATGTTTGTAAGAAATTTTGTCACGAAGAGAACGACGCTAGAATACAATGCAACGTTATAATAATATTTAAGTCGGTAAGATTGAAAAAAGAAAAGTTTTTAGTTCATTTATAATCGTCTAACTCGTCAAAATGTACTGAACAGCTACAACAATACAATAAATTAAGAGTGAAATTAACGTTGTATGAGGTACTCACTGATCAGATTATTAGGCTTGCAAATAAAAAACATTGTTTTTTTTTTCTAAAACTTTAACAAAACAAAAGTTGTATACAATTTAAAATAAAATTGCCCTCTTTGCGTCATTTTGGTACCTAGTCGTAATCAAATTAAAGTGTACTATATCACAGCAGGCTCAATCTGTCACTAGAAAGTGGAACGAAATGAATTATTATTGTGTTTTTTTTTCTGGTATTATAATTTAAGGAAGCTTATGGCATTGACTTCGTCCGCTCGTGAAACATGGATTGGCTTATTAGACTCGACCTCGCGCACTTCCTCGAGGTAACTTCTGTTTTGCTACAGACTAGTAACGCCTGCGGGCTTTTTTTCAGGGTGCCTACCCTGCACTACGCAACGTTTGACGTCCAAATGGATGGGGAGCGACAAATATGACCAAATCTGCCACTGTAACTGGACCTGTTTATGAGGGTTCGTAAACGGCCGGTGCACGGTATCTGCCGAATATTGGTGGCTTGCAGCCTTGAAGAAAACTGGAGTCGGTGGCGAAAGGTCTCCTTCCTATGAAGGAGGGTACAGCGCGACTCGTCACATGCGGCTCACTCGGCTAGTGTATGTCACACCGTAAGATACGGTGTGACATACACTAGCCGAGTGAGCATTTTCGAGCATTGGAGCAGTGATAGCACCGAGCGTCTGGCTCCCCGTTTATCCGACACACCCGTTTGTCCTTTCTAAGAGCACCGGTGTCGCTCGAAACGTCAAGGCGCCGTGCTTCCTTTCAAAATAGTCATTGAGTACAGACAGCATCTCCTTGAATGACGATCGAGGCCAGTGATATAGCTCAACCGATGGAGCTGCATCAGTCGCTCATCTCGTGCAGCATAAGGCGTCCGTCTGTGTTATTTTTGAGAATCTAATCAAAACGTCCTGTAAGTTTTTATCACGCTTCTCTTCGTTCTTTCGGTGTTCTTTTGTACGCAAAAACAAACGACGTTTATAATTTCGAATAATATTCGAATATAACCCAAGTAATCAAATAGTAAAATGGGCCGAATATTCGAAGTATTCGAATTGGAAGCCCTAGGTAGTTGCGAACGTGTATATATGTAGTTTGTTCATATGCTCGCTGGGAGCTGGGAGCGAGGCGGCACAGACGGGGGCGCGTGTTTTCAACCGCACTGTAAATATTTTAACACTCCGGCTGTTTCGGCCCTCTTCTGCCTACTGTATTGGATGTGGTTTCCAACAATGCTAAAACGTGAAACGTTTTATTGGATACGGCACTCTAACTTTTCATTTTAGTCTTTTTTTTTGCAAAATATCTAGCCGTTGTAAAAATAACTGCATCACGAATTTTACAATCCATTGGATATGTTTTACAACTTGGCGCTTTTAAATCTGTTGACAGAAATATTAATGGACTGCTAAATTGAAATGTCTATTCGTGCAAAATATTCAGACATGTTCATATTTCAACGGCCTCGTGTTTCTATTTTGATAGTCTCATATGCACCGAAAAATACATAAAAATACGTTTCAATGATTGGTTCCTCATTGCTGGCTCTTTTATAGTTTCGTGTCAGGATCCCAACAAAGGATGAATATTCCGGTGCTTACGGGCCCAACTTAATTCTATGTGCATAGCATACGTATTATATGTTTCTAGCTACGTCCTAACTGCTTTGTTTCTACGCATTACAATGTACCACTACACGCTCTCGGGCCATTGTTAATTCTATAGCATTTGTTCCGCTTTGAATAATTTTGAACTCAGGGGTACCGGAGTTTTATAAAAATTGCGTGTTACCAGTATAAGTCTATTGTTTTCGTTTGATTGAGTAGGCCATAAAATATGTAAAATGGAATTCGCACACATTTGGATATAACAATAGACTCTAATCATACGTAGTTTGGAACAATAAACATTATCACAAACGAAACACAAGAGAAAAGAACAAAGGATCCACTAAAGCCAAATTAATTTCAGAGATACCAAAGAAAATTAAGTCTTGATGTCTAGGATTCAGAACACAAGAGTTTGTAACTACCCACATAAAGTTTCTATTAGAAACACAAAGACAATATCAACATTGATTAAATCTGAGCGAACTCAGCAATATCTATCCAAAGTTACGTTCGGTGTTCAGCGCATGAAAACAAATAAAAATGATTAATCCAGCCATTGGAACGAGGAACGATTGTTCGAGCCACTCGCCTACAGTCGTATACTACTGGTAGATAGTAGATACGGGCAGTATTCACCATTGATACTGTTTCAGATATTTCTCTGCTCTTTTGTAGCGAGACAGTCAATCAATTGCCTTTGTTCTTATTTTTCATGTACTAGTATTCTCACTGTTATCTTGTCGCCACTTGCTCGTTTTCGTCCTTTATTTTCGCTTTCATAAGTAAGCTTTTACAACCCCTCTTTATATCTAATCAATAGTAAATTCAGCCCGTCTCCTTGACCTAATATTCCCTCGTGCGAAATTTCATTACCATCTTTTATATTCTCGAGGCCCCTGATTGAGAAACAAATTAAGTTTTGAGTGTCCATTTTGCTGAGTTTGGATATTTTAGATCTTACTTTTTACTCGTCACCCTCTAAGCTGTTTACTTAGTAAAATGATTATTTTTATTTTTATCTAGCCGGATACAAAGTGTGGTTGTAATTTACGTTAACTATAAAGCTTGTTCAAAGCATTCAGTTACAAGGTGTGTCGGTTCTTGAAACTGATCGCCATCTAGCTTTCTGTGTAGCAAATGTTACCTTGTTTTAGTACCATCTTTGTATTATTAGCAAACGTTTCTGGAGTTCCAACCTTCCAACGTATATGTTAGGAAATACTGGTCAGTATTCCCCAGTGGCTCGTGTGTTACGTCGTGTATTTACACTTGCACAGTCCTCGTGTAATTTGGTATTTGAGTGGATCTCGCGCCACTTGCTCTACGGACATCCGGCCCGCTCGCTTCCGTCCTTCTAATTTACTCCACGAATTCACTATCCAGCTTCATTACTCGTGCAGTGTTCGAAATGTACAGATTCTGTAGTTTGCCGTCCTACGGGTTTGTTATGTAAAATGGTTCTACAGTTTATGTAGGATGACTGATTGTTATCATCGGCCTTGTCCACCAGATTGTAATAGAATATTGCTATGATTTGTTTGGATTTTCTTAAGATTGTTTTGATCTATTAAACGTGGTGACAAGTTGAGGTTGAAATAAGTGACCCTTTCATTTCTGTCTCCGATAAATGTATGTTTTTCTCGTATGATGTAAAGTGAATTCCAGTCTTATCAATCATTTGTTTTGTAGTTAAATCTTGTTTTATTATCACTGGCATTGGTTTCTCAATACCACACATCGATAATTCGTTGTTTACCATCTCATCGTAACAAGTTTTCCCGTTATCAGTTTACTCGTTATAACAAGTGGGTTATCCTGTTTTTCTTTAATTCCCGGGATCGGCGACAAACATCTTGTTGTGTTTACCTTGAAAAACTTTCTTATAACAATCCTACGAAACGATACCTACGCAAAATCGGAAAAATATGTCAATCCGATGAAAATGTTCAGATAATGTTACCGAGCGTAGGGTTGTGACTTGTGCTTTTCAACGGATTTTCCGAGATTTTCGTGAAGTTTCATGTCGGGTGTCGGGACTCGATTGTCCGCTTCGTGCGTCCGCTCGGCACGCGCTGGCACAGCAGCGATACCGATTTCACTGGTAATTTCCGCACACAACCGATCCCCCTTCAAAGAACTCACGCCCAATGGAGGAAATGAAAATCCCTCTCGTTTAAATTGTACGCGAGGGAACGATTTAACTTTTGTGTTTAAATGTACTTAAGTCGTAATTTATTGGGATATCTCTACAGTATGAGGATTCGTACGGTTCGTACCTATGGTTTATGATTTATTTTTTTGGGTTCATTATTTCATTGCTATGTCCAGCTAAGATAAATGCGCATAGCGAAAGATTCTTAGTAATTGAATTTGATGATCAGACCATTGTGTTGTGCTTGCGTCATCTCAGACTACCTACGGCTGGTCATTTTATTAGTTTTAAATTAGATGTACAAAAACTAATTGGTCCATTTTTTCCGCAGAGGCCATGCAACTGTCAACGAGCGCGAAAACGGTGCCATTGTTTTCGGCCGCACAGCAACGAAATATGGCTGTTTTCGAGATACTCCACCGGTTGGAAGTAAGTACCTAATAGAAAAACTGTTTCAACGCTGTCAGCGTAAAATTTTAAATATTTAAAGCACTTCATTCATTTTTTGTTGACTCACGAGCATTTTTTGTTGGTGGAATGGCTGAGCGGCTCAAAGCTGTGTAAACTGCAACACGTGTCTCATTAGAATTCCGTGTTGCTCCCAGTGGTGACAAAGAGTTGAAGTCATATTGTGGCGCGATAAATTCATGTCGTGGTAATTATTTCGGGCCCGAAATTTGAATATGAATTATAATTGTGGCGGTCGCGAGCAGGGACATTCGATTACATCAGCGGCGCCGGCGACGACGTGTCCTTGGGCCCGTCGTTGGCCAGTCCTGTTTTGGGCATGCAAATATGCCGAATGTACATAAATAATAGGCACTTGATACAGTGGACCATGCAAATCACTTCTCCCGACTATTGTCCACCGCCCTTGGGGATTATACGAGTGGCCGAACGTGGTTAGCATCACTGATTGAAAACGAATTTCGATTTGATTACCGCTCGCGGTATACAGGGGTCGTAAACGTTTATATGTGGACCCAACTTGTATGTAAGTAGGTAAATATGTAACGTGCACAATGTTTGTGGCGTTAGTACTAGGTGCTTCGAGATAGTCATAGAAATAAATGGTATGGGATAATGGATACAATCTATTTGTCGGGTCCGCCTCGACGGAGCATTATCATGGAAACGACTTTATTTGTGAAATCTACCAAGACACATAGAGCCAAAAGTGCCTTTCTTACTATACTGAGCGAGATAAGTAAATAAAATGTTTGGTAGAGAAATTCTTTTTCATAATATGGCCATGTTAGGGGTTGTTATCGTTTATTCAAAATCTTGGTATTATTATTTTCTGGCAACATTGAATATTAACTGTTTGATCTTATTTGATTTTTAGTAGTTCCGTATCGGTAACGCCGGTATTTGCTTTCAAACCTTTAGCGATACGTCGTCGATAAGCGATATTTATTGCAAAATTCTCGCTAAGAAAGCTCGAGAAGTACTGCGAAGTTGATCAGGTGCTGCAAGTTGAATGGGCGACGTTTCCAAGACGTATAATGCTGGGAGAACGGCGTTACGTGTCACGTTGCAAGTAAACTACGAGCGTAACGTGCAACGCTCGCGTGGTCGAAAATACAGCGCTCTGACGAATTACACTATTAAATGTAGGAATACCACCATGTAACTTCTTTAGTCTGGCTAAATTTTTCATTAGGAATTTCTAGGTAGCAGCCATGGAGCCATGGTTTTTCTGGGCTAATAGGCTCGACCCCTGTTATGTAGCGTGATATAAAGTATCATGCTAAATGGTCATCAAAATGTTGCCGATACCTGACAACGAGACGCGGTAGTCAAACAATTGTTATATTGTGAGACGTTGATTATATCAATTTTGTCGCGTCCCAATCCGTTGACATCTCATTGCTATGCCGGTTAGCGGGCCGTAAATTAACTGTCACGTGGTAAGCCCACTAAATAGAGTTACCGATAGTAGCCTCCAAGCAGGAACCACGGTGGTCCACTCAATAGTAGACACACGTTCGCAATCATAAACTCGATTTTCACCCTTTTATTGTTACGTAAATGGAAAAATCCAAGCTACGAACTACTTAATTGTAATAAACGTTCGAATTCTCACACCCACTGAGCCATTGATTCGCTCCGCCACGCAACATACTTCATCTTAATTTATTGCAGCAATTCTCTATAATATTTTTAAAAGCTATCTGGATCTTGTCAAACGAGCTATTTGTCCGCGATTCTGGTCTTTGTCCCAACACCCAGTCTCGGTTTAAGTAATTATGTGTAGGCTCTTAACTTCGGTAATAGTCTTGTTTTCCCTCGCTTTCGTCATAAAACGTCTTTATTTCCGCTGAGAATGTTTGTCTTATCTGAAGGGGAGCGCAAAATAAATTTCGTTTGATCAATTTGCAACGAAAATAATCTTATTTCTCATACCCTCCCCATATCGACCGCACTTGGGCGGGTGTTATCGCCCGAACAGAATTTTTATTGGACCCAAAAATATTATCTATACAGTGTACTTAATTTACTGAAGGGTAGTAAAATGTAGTTGACACTTTCAAAAAGTTTTATTTATTATCTACATTCAAAGTGTCTAGTTGTAAAATTGAAATTCATGTATAGTCAAATGTAACAAAATATATCAAATCATTAACGAACAAACAATTTCAATTTCAAACTTCAGATGTATTTGAAAAGATGGACGTATGTTAAAATGTTTACATGTTTTCTAAATTTGATTACGTACAGGGTGCGTCATGTTTCTCTACGAAGTGTTTTGACAGGAGTCACAAAGGGTCATTTAAATATACACGCAAGATGGATAATGTGTTGGTCTTGGATTAGGTTAGGGGCCACATAACGATCTATTCAAATACTCGACAACATTGAATATTTTATTCATTAGACGCGGCACTCCACGCTTTCTGACATTGAAAGAAATATGTCGCATTCAACATCAAGAAGTCATCGCTTGGTAATTGATTTTATGCATTCAATAAGCCGGCGAAGAACGACCAGGCGTCCAAGGTGATTTCAAATTATAAGACAAGGTATCTTGAACATAATGCGTTTCTAAGTCGTTTAGAATCTTCTCACGGGGTGATAGGTGGCTCTGGTATCTCTGATGAGTAGTAAGCTATTAATTTGGATGTCGTCGACAGCACCGGCGGACCTCCCAAGTAGTGTTGTGCTGCGGCGGCGGGAGGTCGCACTCTTCCCATATTTGACAAGTTGTTACCGTTCAGAGATTAGGCTCATTGTGCTCCACTGTCTCCCCACTAATGCGCTGCACATTACTGTTTGGGTAAACACGCTCCCTTAAATGGCGGGTCGTTATTAACTGGTGGTTCAAACAAGTTATATTTTTACTGTATATGGGATTAACGTCAGATAAGATCTGGGTGTAATATGATTGAAGGCCATCGTGTACCGCCGACCTGATTGTTAGACACGGTGTACTTCATAATATTTATCATAATCCGGTGTGGGTTGTTATTTATGCGCCAGTAGCTGCTCTAGATGGTTTGATTCTTTGTGACAGTGTCATTTAAACAGGTTCAGATGTATTGTGCTCACACAAAGGAGATCGGCGATACCGCGGTATTATTGTATCGTCGACAGATAAAAGTGTCACATAACTCAACCGACAATGTGGACTATTTAGAGTGAATTCATTTCAGAGAACTTTCATTAGCCGGTTATACGAGCATGTGGTTTGGAAACATAGCTCAGTTAGTTGTTATCATAGCTGTCATCTAATCAAACAACAGTAGCCTGCAGTTACGCGGAACACATTCCACTAATAGTAACGTCAATATTTAAGTGGTATCACAATTGCTGTTTCAAATTGCTGACCGTTTTAGCTGGTTGTCTGTACTTAGTTTATTATGGAGCAGTCAGTATATGGAGTGGGCATTACGCACATTTCGCCTTTGATTGAATTCACTTCCTAAATGCTTGAGGAGCGCGAAGAAGAATTGTTGATGTGTTAGGACCGCCGGCTTCGGGTCATAAGGTGCATTTCTGAGTGGATGGCGTGGCGTCTGTCGCCGTGTTATATTTACCGCTCCATTTGCTTACTTCTCTTTGGTGTTATATCTAGGCCTCAATCAGTCACGTTGCGCGATAGCCGGTGCGCGGTTATCGCTAACGTAAATTAACTTAAATTATCTGTCTCCACTAGCAAATATTGTCGACTCCAGCCTGTATGTCGGAAGCTGCCGCTTTGTATAATACTTGTGTTTCTAGATTAATAACTTTGCATGTTTACTATCTGAAATGTCAGTTGTTGTAGATCTAGTTCTACCACTACTCAGTGAATTAACTGCGAGGTTGATTGTTTCACGATGGAAGCCGTGACAATTAAAATGATGACTGGTTGAAGTTCTCCTATTATGAAATCCTTTTATACACCCGATAGAAAAATCGCTGCAGTTTTAATACAGCCGTAATTGGAGAGCCATTCATGTCAGGGGTCAGATCTTTTAGAATATGAACGTTATAAAATAAAATCTACGTTAACAAGCGCATTCGTCATGAATGGTTCCCATTCATAATATAAAATGAAATGTCATTTTGAAAAGCTTTCATAATGACACAAAATTATGGAGCCATTACAAACCCGCGCGTATGAAAGAGCTGAAATCAACGTTAACTGTCGACAATTTCAGTTCCATATATTAATTTGTCTAGACATGTCGCAAATGTGTTATAAGTGCCTAGATGGGATTACAAGAATTTCTGTCATTTAAATTCGATATTGGTTTCGCCTTGAGTTTATTGAAGTCAATTCTAGACTGTATTAAATGTGTAGAGAGGTTGTGTCGGTTCACTGAAGACAAATGAAAAATAATTTCCGGGTGTTATTAGAAACGGTTCGTAGAGAAAACAACAATTTGTTTGTTCAACCGACAGATATTGTTCGATGGGGTTTATCAGGATAAGTTTTTTACAGCTTGGGGAATTTTGTGTATCAAATAATGTGTGCAGTGAAGCTAACAAATATTTAACATTGCTTCCTGAATAAACATGAAACACTAAAGGGGTTATGTTACAAAGGATCCTTTTAAACCTTCTGAACAAACACTCACAGTATGTGAAGAAATGTGCATTTACATAATATTAGAGCAACGTTTTATCGATGTAATAAACCACATCTAGGTTATGTTTTCATAATTAAAGTGGTAATGTTTACATATTTGGGCCAGATGTCATTCCAATAACCTTCTTCCAAGACTTATTGGTGCATGTGACGTAGTTGGAGACTAATTCTAGTATAGTACGAATAGTGTTTAGAATTTGGTTAGCTACGGTTTTAGACTTGGATGTTTTTGGAATGAAGTTGAATTATTTATTTCCGTGTAGCCGCTTATGTTCATCAATATTCACGGAGACAAAGTTACAAAATAAATATTTAATTTTTTACTAGCTTCTGTGGGAATTATAGAAAAAACATCCACTTGCCATGTTACGCACGTTTCGAGAATTAACTGTGTGGGAACTGGGAAACGGATTACCATGACCTGTCAGAACCACGCCACGGTAGTTCGTTTTTATATCGAACGCGTAACGGTAAGGCTAGTTGTTAATGAGTGATTTGTTACACCTAGTCATCGGTCGAGGGCAAAAAAAATTAAGAAAATGGGCATAAACTTGGCATATTGGCTATAAATGAGTTTACATCCAAATAAATGCCCGGTTTTGGGCATAAAAGTAATAAGTTTGTTTAATACAGAATAAACAGAAACTTAACTGGACTAAAAGACCAGGTAAAATGCTTTATTCGGCGATTACGGGCACTTATCGGGCGTTTATTTGACTCGCCCAAAATGTCTAGGGCATAAACCCATCTCTGGTTATACCCAGGTTACGCGGACGTGGCTTCGGCGATTTTCGTGTAATCTCGGAGAGTGGTCTACATATTCGGTGAAAATCGTATTGGTGTCATTTTATTCGTCAAAGGGCGAATCTGTCTGTAGTACAAAACAGGTGTCACTTTAAAATCGAGTAACTTTCACGGCAAAGTAGCTTTCAGACTTAAATTGTGTTCTGAATACCATATGATTTTGTCGCAATTGGGTTTAGTAAGGTTACGTAAATAGCGTCTTTTAATTTATATCTATAAACATTTCTTGACATTTTCGCCTTCTAAATCGTTATCTATCCCATAATTCTTTCAACTCGCCTCACAATCGGGGCATGCCCTCTGTTGCGACATCGAACCGTCGAACCGTCTATTTCAAATGCACGCTGTACACACACGGAGCTGTCTTCTAAGAATTGTAACAATAGTAATTTTGTAGCAACTTCTCAAAGTTTTTGCATTGCAACAATAGATTCAGATCTCGTATATAGTTTCTTGTAACGCGATATGGTAATTGCGTCACGTCTGCGTAGTGTGTGTTGCAGCCGCTTCTCTCATACGCTGTGTCTTGAGCCTGTGTAGACGAGAGACTATGAAGGGTAATATGGCCGCCACAAAAGAAGGGTTAAGGTTGCGTTTCCAACAGACATGTGCGAGGATGTGTAGAGATTACCCGTGTGTGTGAAACTAAACCAGTAATATCGCGTCTTTGTCACGTCTTGAGCTAAGATGTGTGTCATTGCTTAGTTTTATGCATATCCTTCGTTGCACATTCTAAATTCACCCTCCACTGGAGCAAATTAAATGTGATTGATTTAGACCCGTGGTCGTCAAACAGTGGCCCGCGGGCCAAATGCTGCCCGCGGGCTTTATTTGTGTGGCCCACAACAAAGTAAATTATTTTATTGACGCGTAAATGAATTGTAAGTATGAATTCCGCTGAAAAATAAAATTTCTCTTTCTTTGTTAGTTTCGTAAAAAGGGTCGTTAGACATCTGTGATCATTGTTAGAAATCACTGATGTGTCATTTTACCAAGTTGTTATGCAAAAAGGTTTACACATCTTCCGTTATCTTTTCATTGTAACAGCTATTTGGTCCCACCTTTCTCCTTTTGTTTTGTTTTGACTACTATTGGTTCTCCAAAAATGGGTGGTTCGCAGATGTGGTCATCGGTGCAAGCGATTTTGGTTTAAGAACGCCGCCCGCACCAGCGGCGCCCACTTCGAAACGAACCGCGAGCTATAACATTTAATTTTGTTTCAACGCACAAGACTGAACGTTTCTTGCTTTATCGATTGCGCGTGCAGTATTATAGGATAATGGCGGGACTATCTACTCTTAAATGTGCTACTAAAAGGAAGACAGCTGACGTAAAACGAAGTTTTCAAGAAAAATGTGAGGAAGAATTTTGGAGAGTCTTCACATTCTCTGCGGCCCGGTGCTGGCACTCACGTTGTCATGGGTGGCCCTTGGCGAAAAAAGTTTGACGACCACTGATTTAGACCATCAATCAAATTAAAACCTAGCCTAGCGACAGTTAGGACTATTCCCGTCTGCAGTGTTTGAAATTTCACTTCCTTATCCTTTGTTTGGTCTATTCATAAAAAGGGTGGCCGGTTCACAGAAAAAAGAGGAGTAGGCATATTAGGTATGTTACATCCATATTTTGTTAACTACATTGATGTTGTCGCATTTTGCAGATTATCGTATCCCGTCTGCACAGAGCTTCATACGACGTACAAAATGATATAATGTACATGAAAACCACCACTTTCCTGCCTGCCAAGTTTAATTTACAATGTTAGTATTAGCCTTTTGAACGCTAGACATTTTTATGCTGACGCTGTACCTTTGTCCTACGTGACATTTAAAATAAAATATATTTACAAATGGCGCCAGGATTCTTCTATCTCTTTGTAAAAACTGAACGTCCATTGTTTTTGCAAAAGTTTTTCTTAAAAATATTAAAATATAATTTACATTTAGAAAGAAAGATGTAAAAAAAACTTTTATGTTTTCTTTTCAGTGGCTTCTGAGATTAGTGAGAAATGAACCACTGAATATTTTACAAGTCGGATTGAACTTAAAATAAAGGTAGAATTCTTTGTTGTAAAACATCAAAAGAGTAGGAACTTTAGTAAAAAATAAGGTTGCTAAGGTACTTTTAGTTTCATAGCTGTCTCCTTTTAGACAGGAACTTCATAACTTCTAAGGCTTGGTTACTGTTTCTCTAAATATAAAGAACGAAATTCTTTCAGTAATCGTTACACACTTACGTCTATTATTTATCAAAGGTATGAAAAACTTCCAAATTTTCCTGCGGGTGAATTCAGGGCGTTATAAGTCTCTTTCCAAATAAATTTTACAAAAATTTGGCACACTGGGAATTTATCTTGTATCGTGGTGGCGTTTACAAAAATTTAAGCACATAAATATACAGACACGGATCAACTGTTGAGCCTTAAAAAAGCGGAGATAAAAACAGTAGTGTGTAATAAAACAAATAACGGTCCATATCGAAAAGAAGAAAAACACACAAAACATCAAAAGGATCACGTAAATATAACCACAACAAGCACATAATCAGAGAACGCTCCGCAAATCAAATTGATACATATTTTTATCACGGACGAAGCCCAACATAGCTCGTTCCATAACTTGGAAATATTACAGGCAGCACAATAAAATGCCACATATATCACGCAAGCGCAGTAGAAGACACATCAAGATATCTTTATTACTTACTTTGATAAACAGAACTAGAACTATCGCATGAATTAATCGGGCATTCACCTTTGTAGCAATTTGTCCTGGCTTGGGTTGTGTATGTAGCAGAGTAAAGTTAACTTCTTGCTGGCTTGTATAGCCCATTTACACAAAAAAATTAGAATTATGCACCTAAAAATTTCTCATGAATCCTTTCTTTCTGGTGAAAACGGTATGAAAATGTGTTCAGTGTCAGACCTTTTCGCAGTACCACATTAGACCCACGTTTTACCTACATTACATTACACAAAGTGATGCCGTTAAGTCGTTGATTACATTCGAGTCGAATTGCGGAAAAGTCCCATTGCGACCGTAATGATGCCGGCTCTGATTACAAGTCTGATTACTCGACAAAACGAAGAGGAGTGCGTAATGAAAAACACCTAGCTGAAGTTCTGAAAACACGCAGATTTTTCTACAAAAATATACCGACGACGGAATAACTTTAAACGCATGGATGCATCGTCAATATGAAACCTAGTTGTCGTCAGCACGCGTGTCGTCGCTGAATTGGAAAGATTTGAAAAGGGGCGACGGCATGGTAATATGCGACGGCGTTCGAGAGTGTTGTGTAAGCGTGTGAATGTGCAACGCGCATTCCACGTAAATCCCACAAAATGCATTCCAAAAACAACCCTATAAACATACGTAAAGATACCTTGTGTGGCAGTGAACCTATAAATCGAACTTGCCCTCAACCAATTGACTCCACTATCTTATCCTAACGCCTCTCTATTTATAAACTAATTACAAATTAAATATTTACCCACATGTGTGCTTACGTCTATCAATACGCTACAAAATCATAGCGTCGTATCGTAATTCTGAATCAACAAGTCGGATAGTAATTGTGAATTAATTAATGCGTTTGCGCCGCCTGCCCAATGGCCGTAGCGGAACAAATTCACTGAATCACTTCCTGCCAACTAACTACCAATACTAACTTGGTTATAGGCATTTCCTTTATTGCTTGACAATTCTGAACACAATTTAAAAACTTTTGTCACTGTATATTGCTGTTTGCTACTTCCAATTTATTGTTCAGTAGCTCCAATGTTCCCGTAGAGTTTTAATGAAAAACATGTTCTTCCGCTTCGGGCTCTTGAGAAATCGCGCTACATTTACTAAATTGGCTGTTATGTTCAGTGTACATTATGGAATCGTTTACTGTGATACCTAGCCTTAAATGTGCAGTTCAACTCTTTGAAATAGTGACAGTTTCACGGTAATTACCTTTAGAGCGCCGTTTCCTAGTTAAAATAATCAAGTCATCTTCTCGGTTATGTAGTAATTTCGTCCTTTCGTCCGTCCCTAACGTATTATAACAGCCCGTAAATATCCACTTTTAACATGGGTTTCCCCTGAAGACTGCTACAAGGAACAATCCTAGATGGATATTGTTATATTGCCACGCGTCCTCGGTTACGACCCTCTTGGGATGTGATGTGATCTATTCGTAGAGAAGTGGAGACCAAAAAGCCACTGCCAACTAATAAGTAGCTGGAAACAGCCGAGGTGTTTGAGAGGTGTATGGAATATAATAAAGACTATGAAAAAAGAATTCACGCTTCAGCGATTCTGTTTGAGATGTTACAGACTACAGAAGGATGATAAAAATGAAATCGATTACGAGAAATCGCATCCAGACGATTTATGGAACAAATTTTCACTCGATTCATAAAACACCCATAAAGATTTAATCGATAACTATAGAAAAGCAGTTTATTACGGCAATAATAACTAACTATATGTGCTCGAACTAAATTAGAACAGTCTAAACTTATCTCAAAGTGCAATTACTTTGGGGATTATCTGCTATTAATTTTCTCATAGTCCATGTGGTTTAAGTCTGTCGTAATAATAAATTATTACTTTAAAGCTTGCTGGGTGCCATGTGGTTTGTGATTCGGTCCCTCCTGGCTCTAACGAGGGTGTGACAGTCGCAAACTTAATTTACCATCTAATCTATTAACACGATCTTATCTACTTTAGCCTGAATTTGAAATTTATGTTGTTTTCCTAGTTGTGACAGTAGTTAGTGTTTAAGTGATTCGTAATAATCGTTGTGGTAAAGTGGTGTATCTCTAAAATGTTTACATAGTTTTGCCAGTATCTTCGCCCGCGTGGAGTTTGGTAACTGTTCTACGGGTTCGCACTGTCGGGATAAAATGGAGCCTATGTGTTAAGCCTCCTGCAGACACACGCGATTAATCGCGCTGCAACAACGAGCCAAGCTAATTTCCACTCTAAAAATACTGCGAATGGACCGCGACATGTCGCCCCGCGCGATTAATCGCGTGTGTCTGCAGGAGGCTTTATTCTAGAATCGATCCGCCGTTTATACGTGATTGAGTATTAAACATCCATTCCAACTTTCGCATTTGTTGTAATTTAGATCCGCGTAAATTTTCTCGTTAATTATAAGTTTCACTGTATATTCTTTGAATCTTTATGTTCATTCCCCGAATCGTGTTTTGTCTTACTCTTGTCGAGACTAAAGACTGTCTAGACTAAACTCAGTTTGAACGACAGCTAATGTAATCAAGCGACGCTCAAACTCACCGTAAACGAATTTAATTAGTAGGTTTTTAGTTACCGCGTTCACTGTATATCACCTTTCCAATTAGTAGGCACAAACATCAAATGAAAAAAAAAAATGTATGTAATACGATATCGCGACGCGCCGCGATACATGTTTGATATCGCGTGGGAAATGGCGTTTAAACAAATAAATTATTCATAATATTGTATCGTTTTGTATAAACTGAAATATGACTTGAATTTCACGTATTTTTGTGATGTTATGTCGTTTCAGAATTCGAAACTGCATTTAGGTCAGTAGGAAATGGTATAAGAATCTTATCTCTTTTATCGGAGCTTTCCGAAATATTACATAAAACGTTATCTTATTGATAGCGTGCACTTTATCAACTGTCAATAACGGTTCACTTGTTAGCTCAGTGATTGAATTCGGCACGCGTTGCTCCGCACTCCGCACCGCTCGCCGCCGCCACTCCGTTGCCGTTGACGTGAACAACTATAAATTAACGACAATTGCACTAATTGTGCAGCTAATGGCTGTGCTCACTCACGCATTGTCTAGCTTTGCTATCCGAACATTAATTACCACGCTATCCGGAAATATTTGACGCGTGGGAATGGCATTTACGTTCCCTCCGAGCTTTAACTGTCCCTTGTTCGATATCAGCCGACTAATATTTCCCCAATATTTTCTTTATTGGGTTACGTGATAGGATTTCCTGTACGTGTAGTTACGGCAGTTTCTCTTCGGAGCCGATACGGAACGTACCGTACAAATCAAATCAATGTTATATTGAAGTCATACACACACCCCTCCCGGGTGGAAATAACTGATGTTTATATTTGTTGGGATCGGGAGTCGCAAAGCGCATGTGGCCGACACTGAAATTGCTTTCAGTATAGAGCTCGCGTGAGGCGCGCCGCCAATCTGCGGCCGATATAAATCTACAAGCCTGCCGAGTTTCGAATAAATTGCAAACTATAAGGATCCGTGCAATTTGCCCTCCCGCTAGTGCGCCCGCGCCCGTCTGTCGGGAGACTAGCCACGCGATTTCGACGATTTGTCATGTCAACTACACCGTTTTTGTTTTACATTCATCTCCTCCGGCAATTCCGTATCAGTTAATTTGTTTCCCGATAAATTGCGGAATGTTTCGTTGTGTATCTGTTATGTTGCACGAACGTTTCTCTCGGTTCACAATAACTTGGAAATTGAAAATTAACTCGATTGCTTTTGTAATTAAAGGCAGTAAACAGAAACTTTGAGTGTATATATTCGCATAAATAAAGTTACACGTTAATTGAATGTTTTTACTGTACTTTTTACTATGTTGAAAGCACATTATGATAGCGTACGAGCACAATGTAACTAAAACTTTGTGAAATGTAATTTCGAACGTGTGGGCTGAGTGGACGATAATGTGATTCATGAAAATAGGCAATTTTATTTTTATGGTGACATTAAAGTCTTCTTTCGCTTTACTGCACAATGGAGACGACATTATATGCAAAAGTGGGTTCTATTATTGCTGGAATATGACAGTTAAAAGTTGAAAGGTAAATTACAGAGGATGACAGTTAGATTGTGATTGAAATGAAAGCTTATTTCTCGACTTGAAAAGTTTTCCATGGAATGTCATAATAAGGAACTTCAACATATTAAAAAAATGATATGCTAGCTTGATGTCGCCTCCGGCATTCAAATTTTAAATGATGATTTCGTTTATTGTCAAATAAAATGTTTAATGTAACATCCTGTTTTAATATAACACTTTAACAGCTCGTAAACATTCCGCCTGGAGATCATTGAAACGTCCAATTATGTTCTTTATTGTTTTAATTTCTCTTGATGTATTCGTCACTTGAACAAAGCGTGTTCATCGAGACAGCATACTTGTTGTCTCTTGTAAAGAAACTGAATTAGCTCTACTCGAAACTATTCAGTTAAAGAAGAACGGGAACTGAATACGAAGAAAGTTTTGTAAAAGCCGATTGTTGTGTAAAACATTTGACGATGTTTATTGTACCTTTTCAAATAGTGCACCGTTTTTCTTTGAAATTATGAACCGTGCCGTGATCTGCACAAGTTTCCATGGAAACTACAAGTGAGCGGTGTCCTAAAGACCCCACAGTATCGTCCCGGAGCGCACGGACGGGACGTCGTTAATATTGAAGCACTGAATTCACAATTTCGGTTGTTAGTACACTTTCTGTAAAGGATAGCCGAGAACAAAGTCGTTTCTCAGAGAGGTAGAGCAAGTTTGCCATCAAGTTAGCCGCCACCTCCAAACTTGTAAACTCTTAATTTACAAGCTTTCTCACTCTTGTGTATTATTTGTCGCTATTCACTCACAATTAGAGGACACTGAGTTATGTGAATTCCATCGTCAGGAGTCATTCTTTTTGGTCACACACAAGTCACAATGCGTACATTTTAATTTAGTTAGTGGTCTATTTCTGGACCTTGAGTGATTTACGTTAACATGAATAGAATTTATGGTCATATTATACCGCAAAATTAGATTTCTCGGCACAATCACTGTCAAGACAAACAGTATTGTTAGCTTACATTCGTCGGTCAGTCAGTTCGTCTCCTGGGATAGCATTAGAGTTGTTGTTATTCTTGGCTCCAAGTGTGTATGCTGGGGACGTGTTTGTGGTTAATTAATTTGCTCACTTCCCTACACCGACGTCTGTACCGGATCTGCCATCTGTCCATTTCAATATAACGCTCGGGTGACTCAAGCCAGTACCTAATCAATCGGTTACGCTCTTGGTTTCCAATAAAGCTATTTCTCATGTCGTGATTGAACTATAATCGAAAACCTTTTTTAAACCGAATCATTCTGGAAACATTAATGGCTTCGTTTACGATCTGATTTCATTGGTATTGTCTATCTTTATGTGTCCATTGGGGCCGAAGGATCGTACGTCAATGGATTTTTTGTTTCGTCCAAATGTGGGTTTTTATCTATGAAAGCTTTATATGAGGGATGTGTTAAGAGACACCGGGTGGTAGTGATCTAATTGTTTTGGTTCGGGAGTCGCCCGGCGGCACATGCTGCCGACACGGCCCTAACAAATAGGGCTGTCTGCGAATAGTGGATATGAAGTCGTTAGTTAAATGCTTCGCGAAATGGCGGTGGCTGGTGGTCCGAATTTGTGTAGCTAGGGATACGGTCTACGTTATTCGTACCAATTTAATAATGCGTCGTATCTTAGTTTTGTGTCAGCTTTTTGTACTTTTTTGCAAGTGACGAGACTTCACGAGACAGATTGCGTTACCGCAGACATATGGTTACTTTTTTCATTTTCTTAATCTAAAAAAAGCATTGTCTCAGGATTACGCTCACAGTATGGCCCTGCGGAGCTTTCCTATCGGCGGCGCAGACGTGTTTGTTTTCTAGGGCAATAGTTTGTCGGATTGTGTTTAATTTGAGAGCGCACGCGCAGGCCTAGCGTGGAGTGACAGCTGTGCATTTTCCTACCGCAGCGTCATTAATGTAGCACTTTAGCTTCCGTTCCACATTGTGGTTTAGTTGGGAATTATTTATAACAAACTAACCTACTAGGGCTTAGTATCAAATACATACGTAGCTATAGCTACAGTCATACAGTCGACGATGATTAAAATGTCACCTCGTTTATGCGGACACCGCAAACGTCCAGAAAATCCCACAAGACATAAGTTATGTCCATAAAAAATTCACCGTGAAGCGGTCGTCTGACAAATAGGGGACACCCGCAGGGTCCCCGGAGAGGTGGCCGGTAACGAGCTACCCAGTGCCTACCCTGGCACCCGGCAGCCACACAGACTAATGTCCCCACTTTGCACGTATCATTAATGTTACCGCCCTGACCACCCGTATCTTGGGGTGCACATATTGCATCTTTTAACGCGTCAGCGTTTCTTCCCAGAAGGGAAATTGCCCGCAAAATGATTCATCAATTTAAAAGCTTCTACGAGTAACTTCGTAACTAACGAACAGAATCCGTTTAAGGTTTTATTAATTTAGCTTTTAATAAAAGTTAGTTAACTAATAAAATCCTAAATGGATTCGTTGCGTAACTTTTGAACTAACCAGAAGATCTCGAATATTCTGCTTAAAATTATTTTTTTTCTCTGTACCTAAGTATTTTTAGCAATTTCGTGGACTTAAAATACATAATTTGGGCGTAATGTTTCCGGCTGCTCCAAACGGAAAATGTCTTTGTTTGCTCGCGGATGCTTATTACGACAGGTCCGGAAAATTCGTTCCGGTATGAAAGCGCTGGACCGTACTTAAGTGGGCCAGCTATTGTACAGGTCGCCAGTACTGCTGCTATAATATATAAAGCGCGTTTTGTTTTATTACTGTTATGTATCAACATCGCCAACACGCGTTTATTTAATGGTCCGCCTAATTCGGCAGCCCGCTGTGATTCTTAGGAAAATATACTTGGTCTGAGAGTGCGGCTCACCATACATGTTTATTTATCCGCTCGAGTAAGCCATCCATGAAACAAAGTGTATACGACGTGTAAAATTCCATGTTTGATGTCAAAGCGTATAAAAAAGGTAAAAATCCCAGTTCCAGCGAATTTAAAAATGCTCGTATCGAGATATCGGGCGTGAATCTTGTGCATGTATTGGGGGAGGGTGTCTCTTTGTCGTATCGGCTGGCATCAACAAATATAGCCCGGGGTCAGGCGGCACTCGGGGGGCCTTCGGGGCCTCTCCACTCAAGATACCACTCAATAGATTGAAACATTCCACTTGATTAATTTAGACTGAACGCGGAAAGAGATAGCGTGTGCCGAATAGGTGCGAGATTTCAAGTCTAGCTGCCGCCTCTGAATCCTGAATACGCTCATCAAAGACTGGTGTTAGTACCCAGATAATTTGGATTTCAATCAATCTGTTGGCTCGAACAGGAAGGATGTGAATCGAATTTGTGCCAACTGCCAACACAAGTATTCATCAGGCCTGCCTGATGTTCTAAACTGCATTAATTTGGCAGTTCTGTATCACTCGAACGAGTGTTAGTATAACCAGATAACCTAAATTGCTAACGAAGCCTGAGTGCACATATGACACACTTTCTGTTATAAGAAATAGGTATGTATAACAGATTAAAACTAGCTCAGTATATTGATCGAGTCATTATTCATTCTAGGCGCATGACCGACATATGACAGGCTCGCCCTTCTGACTAGCAACACGATAAAAATGCAAATACATACAGCCAAAACAACCGTTATACTCGCCAATATACAATACAAGAGCGATAAGGGGCAATCAATCAACACTTGATTAATTAGTCTCTTATCAATAAGTGATTACTGAATATGCTAGCTTATACTGAATGAAGTTATTGGCATGTTCATTGTGTTCTATTTCATTCCGGTGATAATGTTGAACCAATAGATACGGGTAACAGTAGACCAAGTTGAAAATGTATTGGTATTTCGTGATTGAAATGAATTGTCGATTCAATCGGGTGTCAATGTAAGTTCAGCGATGAATAAATGCATTTGAAATGTGCGATTAGGTGTGTATGGTAATAGCATGTTGGTCTGGTCTCAAGTTATCACTTTCTGGATCGGTGTGCGTGTTGTACGGTGTTTGTTAAGGGGAAGTTGTAGTACTTTTTAAGATTTTTCGTCGGAAAACCTAATCAAATATGAGATTTTTAATAAATAAAAATCATTCTACGAAAATAGAACATATTCTTAGGTAATTGGTAATGATATAAACGCGTTTTGTAATAATTGTATCGATAAAAAAAATTACAAACATGGGACTAAATTGCAATTTTAAGGGTGGGTTCATATCTGACGGAACATCCGTCGCGGATCATCGGTCGCGGAACGCCAGAACAGACAAATGTATAGAAAAACACTTGATCTTTCACACTTGACGCACAAACGGATCATCCGTTGAGTGTGACCAGTCAATTGTTTTTCTATACATTTGTCTGTTCTGGCGTTCCGCGACCGATGATCCGCGACGGATGTCACCCTAAGTGCGTATCAGGTACAGTTTAGAGATTCTATCATGAATTAAATGTCCCTCAGTTATTTCAATAGATGCAGATTTTATTTTAAAGTTCACATGGAAAACTTATTTCATACATTCGTTATGATTTTTCTCCAAGAGCCAAAAAAGAAAACAACAAAATATAAGTTATATCGCTCGCATTTTGACGGGAGGTGAGTACGCGCGCTCATACTGTTACACACTGTATTGCAACCTCGCCTTAAGTTACTGTTGTAGGCCTGCACTGTGGCAGTGATCAATCACCCCTAGCATACAAATTTACTCGGGTCGTACGTTCGGAAACATTTCGGAAACAGGATGCAAGGCAATTCACTTTATTGCTTTATACATAACCATTTCTTCCTTTATGGATTCCTATTACATATAAAGTTATCAGGTATCTGTATGCCTTTTTAAGGAAACACAATGCTTGTATTTGTAGTGGTGTACTTTATGGTACTTATATTAATAACAGTTATTTCATACTTTCCATTAAATATTTTATATTTAGTATGAGAAAACATAACACAACAATTATACTCTGAGCAGTTCCACGATTCAATCATTACATTACAATGTTCTTGCAACCAGTTTAATTGCACTGGGTACTAAACTTAATGAATGAGAAGATATTATTTTTAATGTGCACTTAACTCACCCGTGTACTCTTGGAACCTGTTAATCAACACTTAAAAAAAATAACAAAATTAACGAAACACATAAAATTCAATTACCGAGTGCAGCAAACATCAAGTTCAAGGGGACTTCAGTGTTTTCCATAAACATGCCGTGTTTACATGCAATAAAGGCAATCACAGACCGACTCGCGGTTTAGTTACGTTTCCCATTAGCGTTGATAAACGGAATAATGACAGGTCAGACCGGTCGCTAGTTAAAAATTAAGTTCTTCTGTGTACCAGATGGGATCACGGCACGCATCTGGGACTTGCGCGCGAGCAACATTGCTTTCCCACGGGCGCAGTGAAAAACCTGATATACCAAAGATATGGCCGTGCTTTACTATTAACTATTAGGAAGTATCGATGATTGTACGCCCACTGAACGATGTGCCTCGAATAAACAGTTACTAATTGGTTCAGGCCAGTCGGAGCCGATGACATCCGATTACACAATCGGATGTTTAAGGACAGATTTATATGAGATTGTATCCAGTTTCAATTATATAGTTTACTAATTGGATTAAATGCATGGCTGAGATGTATGTCAACCACATTTTCGGTGGGAAAGAATGTAGATGCTAATCGAAATATCAATAGACATGAGAAATAGATTCTTTAATACACAATAAGACTGTTGCGTATTAAATATCAGTCGTGTATCGTTAATATATTCATGATATTGAAATTTATGTCCCCAGCTAGTTACTCGGGTGCAGTGATTATAGGAGCTTGTTGGCTGTCATAAAATCATATGCATCGGTAAGATTTATGCTTTCCGCTGAACTTAACGACATTTTATTTTAATATCTTAATTACGTTACGTTCTTAGGACTCTTAAAAGTCGTAATGTACTCTATCATATGGCAACACCTTGTGTAATTAATTGCATTGTGTGGTGGGAAAAGATTTTTTCGAACGAAGTAATAAATATTTGATCATTAAGAAAATTTAATGATCAACCATTTATTATGTGGGCAAAAGACTTTATCGTATGATTGTACAATACAGTCGTAAATATTGTATCATAATCATAACACTATATTTGCATATATGGATGTACAAGTTGTTTGAATGTGTTGAAATTGCCGGCCACCTACACGTATGGGACAGCAGAAAGCTTTCGATTCCACATTAGAAGCACGGGTCACGTCTTAAGGTACATCCAGACGTCACGCGTGCCGCTTCCGGCGAACCGAGCCTGTAATGACACATGTGCTGCGAACACGGCCGGGGGCGGAGCGAGCGGAGCGGTCGGAGCGAATGCTAAGCCCACATCGATCCATGCAAATTTAATAGATTTGCCTGCCTCATGTAGGTATAACCTAAATTAATCTGACGGCTCACCGCGAGATGTTATGTAATGTACGTGGAGTGGAGCCTTAACTTCTGCCATCTGTTGAACATTTTACAGCCGAACAGTGAATGCCGAATAGGTTTTTCCTGATTCCAAAACTGTTTTTTATTGTCTTCGTGTGAACATCGTGCTATGTCGGGTCCCTAATACCTTTTTCTTTACGCTACTCTTTTTTATTTGGGATATTCTCATCGCACTATTCCCAAACCACTGCAACTCCTTGAAGCCCGAATCAACAATGCCAACCACCAGAAAAGCGTCTATAAAATGAAGCTCGGCGTATCCCGTAGAATGAATTTAACTGTCTTAGATCCTGCAATGAAATTATGCAGAAAAGAATAGCGGAGGAGTAGGAAATTACGTAGTTTCCACATCCCTCTATGACAAGCAGGAGAAAAAAAAAACAAGTCCAATAGGCTCAAAAGGGCATCTACAACAAGGATAGGCCCAGTTGCCTCCACGGGTAAAGCTCCTACTAAATTTATGCGTCCTAATTGGTAAAACAATTTACATCATTCATAAGTCATTCATACGCCCTTCGGCGAAAACGTAGAGAATATATCACAGATCATCCCATTTCTTGTTCATTCCCCAAATACTTAACGCTTCTTGTTTGCAAAACTTGAAAATTTGAAATAGTACTCTCCTCCTTCATAGTCTGTCATGCATGTCAGAAGCGTTCATATTAAATAGTTAGTGACCGCAAGCACGCTAGACTTTACAATTACCGTCATTCATCCGCCAAGACTATGTGAACGTTCCATCGATCGGAAACATTCGGAAGTATTCGGAAAGTTACGTTTATAGTTGCCACCACTAATAGTTTCATGAGGTTTTTGAACGCTATGAAACTGAAAGTGGTAACTATGCGTTATATTGGATTAGACTAGCATAGTTGGAAATTCTGGGAAAGTGCGATTGTGCCTTAACATACATGTATCTGGCACCAACGCAGCAGTTGCAATGTTCGGCTTGAAAGCTATGGGTGCTTTTGTAGGACGCTTTGTCTACATCTAGTTAGACATACCTACACCTGCGTTTGTGAGCCCTCCTGTCATTAGGTAAGATTGCTATCCTAGCTTGTTAGTTAAAAAAATTGCAATCTTCAATTCTGCGCCTTGGATATGATGGGATGAAAAAACACAGGTAAATCCAAGTAAAAAAAAAAACAAAATCTTTAAAAATGTGTGCCAGTAGAGGAATATTGTTGATGTTATTAGAACAATTATAGATTGGTCGGCGCGTGACGGACAGACAAAGAGATTCCGGAGACGATCGCTCGACTCGCAATAATGAACCACGCCCGCGGCGAGCCCACCCCATTGTCGCCACACGCAGGGTTACATCTCCCCTCTTTGATGTTAACCTCTCAATCGAACCTATTTATAACCACTCTTCAAAACAATATTGTTCAACACGTTTCAACATTTTCGACCCTAACTTTTTGCTCTACCCACCAAAATACAAAAGGGGTTCTTGATCGTGACAACCTTATTTGGTTCTTTAATAAGATTTTTACTGTAAACAGTGTTCCTGATGCTTGCCCAACAAGCAGAAAATTAAAAAATTACAAACAACCCCAAGGGATTTTGTTTCGAGAAATAATTTTCTGTTCCTTCAAGATTAAGTTCGGGAGTTACACAAAGTTAATGGGTAGGTAGGAGTAAACACTATGAATAAATTAATGTAGGCTTATGGAACAAATAGCTTTAATCAATGGAGCTATTAAGTTAATTAATGGCATGAGGATGAAGGGGCTTAGGTGAGTCTGTTAGTATAAATTGGTCGGTTTATCTATTATGCACGGCAGTGATTCCTAGGCGTGTGGTTTCTGGGAACGCATTGCGAATGCAGTACGCAAAGCTGTTCCTTTATGTTGGGCACCGCCCGCTGTCGCGCGCCCGGTTCCACGCGATCAACATTCAACCCGCACATGCAACACGACTCTACATTTTTTTCCCATCTCCTTCGTTCGACAAGTTAACACGTCGATTGGAGGATGTCGAAAAAACTTATACGATGTTCTCGGTAGCGACTAGCGGAGACTACGCACCTCGACTGCATATAAATGCTTACTTAGCACATTTCACAAATTATCATCTCCATGCTACATCTTTGACAGGCCTGACACATCGTCCACACCGCTGTACGCAATTAGTAGGCAATGATTACATCGTTTATGACGACTTATAAAAATTAAGCAGCATATTAAAGTTTTAGTAGAACGTCGCGTGAGCGCCCGTCATCACAATAAATACATTTAATTTTACTATCGCTCATATTTGTACCTTTATGTGGCGGCATGCATTAAAGTGTAAATGAAATCATTACATGGAAGCGAGACCTTTGTTGTTAAATAACTAAAATCACCATTGTGTGAAGACAACAGCTGTCACGAGAGCTATTGAGTTAGTTACGCACGCGCTGATTTTATATTATATTAGTAGTTACAGAGCACTGAAATTACAGTACTGAACGGAAAATTACTACGCTATGGAAATTGAATTTGAATATAATTTTGCAGCATCCATCAATTTTGAATCAATGGCCTCTCTAGAGCCTTTCATTGAACAGTGTTGATTAGAAGGTATTAATTAACAGTCTGCGGGGACGCTGAACGTACGAGCATCACAGTGAGCTCTTGATCACACGATTGTAATTGAATCGTGAAAATGAACGTAACAGCCAACCACAGCTGAAACATAGCTTCCAATCATACGCGACGTATTGTCTATGAAAGATTTAATCGCCGCACCTAATGATCGGTTAATAGCGTGCTGTTTGAATGGTGTCAGCTTTATATAGCGTGCGATATGCGTTTCGTTAGACGCACTATACATAACCAAGCAAGTGTGGCTAGATTATGGCTAAACCGCCAATTTATTACCACAAACAGGATATTCGGTTTAATAACGTACAGTTATTGGTAAAGTTTATAATAATGCATCCCTCGGTGAACATTTCGTTATTGTGACTGTTGAATAATAATTCTAAACTTATGACGTACCGCCATATTAAAACCGAATGACGAGTCGGCGTGCTTAAAACGTAATTATACCAATGCCGTCGGTTAAAGTGAAGGCCGAATTTCGACCGGGGTGGCTTAAAATGATATCCATCATTCGGCGGAACTGTGGTGACGAGACGAGAGGAGGCGTGGTCCAGAAATACTCCGTGTTCGCTCGACTGGTTATTTCTGTCGTCCTCCATCGACAGGTATGCGTTACGCGTAACGCGCGTAACGCAAACTAGCCAAAAATCTATTGTGTGAGCTATCACAATAGATTTTTGGCTAGTTTGAAGCGCCAGACATGTTTACCGAGCTCGTTAACGCAACCCCTGCAGCCGCAGACATGTTTGAACGCACAATACTAAACGCTAATTCGCCACGCACTCCACAGTTAGCTATTTTTGTTCGTCGTAAATTTTACAGCGGTTATCGGCTCTGTAGTAACTGTTTAGTCGATGTAAATTTTATGTACGCACACTTTTCCTGTAATTTTTACGACATTGTGGTCAAATTACCGCACTGGATGGTACTATAAAGTTTAATTGTTTCGCTCGAGTCGTGGATTCGGAGTTCGTTGTAGCTGGTATTATTTTCGTCACGTCGCAATCCTATTTGATGGCTGTTTGTTGGGCTGTATTCGACAAAGGAGTTAGCGTGGTCCTACGGCCGAGTCGTGAGGATTATCCGGATAATGCCGCGCCGTTTCCGACTGATGCCTCTTATCGGCACTCGAAGAAAGCCGCGCTTTTGAGTAAATAATATCTCTTCAGTATCATTGTACTATCGACCTTGTTGAAACATTAATGGCCGTTTTCCTGTTTTTTTTTTTCATCGTCATTCATGTTTTTTATCAGCTCATTGTTCAGTTGTTTAGTAGTTGTGTGATAATTATCATTGGTGTGTATTTATTTACTCCTGGCGCATGTCACTTAGCGCCTCGTTTATCAGCTTAGGTTTAAAGGTTCGCAAATAGAGCTTACCTACCGACAGATTGCTCCTTCATCGCCTAGTAAGCCATAACTCAGATGACTCGTACAAATTGCGCGAACCGTAATATTACAACACCTAATATATTTAATGCTTAGATGAACAGAGAAATAAATTATGGAGCACTCGTGTGAAGCACCCCTTTATATCACTACTTAATTTAGTACAGTCACGTGCAAAATAACGTCTTTCCATAATGCGAGATGAGAAATACCAGCTCTAAGAAAATGCTTAACATCGATGTTATAAAATATGTAATAAATTCTCGACGACTCTTTTATAGATTAAGTTTGGTTATTCTTTTTGTTTCACATTTTCGTCCAGAAAACCCCACTCGTGATATAAACTACCCTCTTTCCTTATATATCAAAAGACGCAATTAGCGACTTACAGTGAGTAATCCCCTAGATGTGAGGATTACCGCAATGAAGGTTTTCATTAGAGGGAGCGACGCGACGGCTGAAATAAAAAGAGATGTAATTTCCTTCTCATGTCGAAACCGCGTTAATACGACTGAGGGTCGTCGAAATCCTTTTTGCCCATCAAATTAGTCTTTAGCCCGTACTACGGGTTCTCGATTAAGTATATCATTACCGACATTTGAGTGTATCTGAGTGTACTTAGTATTCAAAAGGTCATTTACAAAGATGAATGGTGGAAAAGCATTCGTGAGTAAACAAATGAGGGTAAATAAATCAATCATCGCGCTATACAATGGAATGAGTTTATGTTACTGGAAGTTCTCGAGTATTTTTGGTAGTGGTTCTTTTGGCTACTATCGGATCCGCTTGTAGGGATTAGCAGATTATGTTTGCCTTAAATATAAAGCTGGTAACTACCTTTGCGTTAAAGGTAGGCCTGCCAGAAGTGTCTCTGTTGATTTTGATTTCATACATACAAGCTGAGCCTTCTCCTAAATAAAGGACACTTGTCAAGGGTAGAGAGGTTATTAAAGGCTTTTAACAGAATCATAAATGAGGGATTATTTTCTTAGGAGTTTGTTCATGTAGCTATTTGTGTTACACGTCTACGTTTGAAAGTGACAATGGTCTCGATATACATATTGTAATAAGGGTATGAATACTAGCAAATTATAACGCCTATAACATATCCATTCAGCTGTCGTCGCCTGTTCCGACACAATAGATCGTTACAGAAGAGCGACGACACTTCCGTATGTATATAACACGCTTTTAATATAACATCCTCCATTATTCTTTTTCCGAATGTTTGTCTAGCGCAGCTGTCGACATCTCCAGTGAGTTTTCTTCGACAAGGAAACTCGCTTTGTTTCCTAAACGTTGACAAACTACTTAATCCACTTGAATATATATTTCCATATGTCTAAACAACTCGTCCATTTTGGTAATAATAGTTGGTATCCTTTTCAGAAACGTATACAAAGCAAAAACATTTTATTCTCCCAACAACTGTGCTCAGATAGGAGTGGTTTAACTGACTCGCTACTGTTTACGAAAGAAGAAAATTGAAAACAAAGTTTGTTGGTTTCGCAATCCAACACGCGTGGAAAAATGGTATAACAAGCAAAGTAGCAATATAGCTTTTGTTGACTTGCACTCTGAGACCGACCCGTTTTTACTAGCTTTGTCTCTCATAGGAAACAAATCTCATTAGTCTTTGTCGCGACTGAAATACCCGACTAGCGCTTTGATACTTACATTTTCAACCGTAATTATGAAATGACCCCGACACTCATTATTTTTGGATTTCAACGAAGACTGAATGATGATACATGTGGAATGTTTCGCTCTAAGTTAATTAATATTTGTTGTTTCAGTTTCCATCAAAGGATATTCTGATGTAATAGACCAGAATTTACAAAGACAAAAGAATGTGTTTGAAGTTCCTAGATTAATTTTGTGTGTATAATGCTAATCATCCGAATCCGCTTTTCCGAATGAACACGTCCTGTCGCATAGTGTGAATGCTGAATGTAAATGATTATTATGTTTGCATTCTCGACGATGCTGTCCCAAAATATAATATGAAAAATGGCTGACTATCTAATGTTTAAATTATGCATGCCTGACACTAGCCCAAATAGCTTGCCGACGTCATAGTGAATGCCAGTCTTCGGCGTGAATATTTAAAAGAAGTCACTGCGAACGCGATGCGCTTGCTAAATCTCTTTAAAAACTAATGATTTACTGGCAGCCATCTTTAGGTGGTCGGACTGACGTTGCCGTTCGTCGTTGGTCGTATCGATCGATCAGTACCACCGTCATGTTTTTGTTCAATAAATAATGACCGTTCTTCTTTGATTTACGTTAATGCGGGGCACGTTTAAGCTATTTTACGATGATTGGGATGTTCATAAAAAAAAAGCATTGTTTAGTCTGCCCGCAGCACACACGATATTGGTATTAGAAACAAGATAAGTTACATTTTTGTGTCCGGAATTTAGATCGGCAACGAGATAATGTGTAACGGCTGTAATATATTGGGAAGGTTGGCAGTATTGTTGTTTAGCGTTAGCTAATTCAGCGCGTGGCGTCGCCGCGTCGGTCGGGGGCGAGTGGTGTGCTGTTGGCATTCAGTCGGTGAATGAACCGCTGTGTGAGCTCGTTCGCTCGTTCGCTCGCGTGCATGTTCACAGGGAAGTGGCGTATTGCCAATCCGCTCGAATATCCTACGGGAGCCGTTATCGTCTCACTTTGCCTGTACTACTAGCTAATGGACAATAACATTTGTCAGCGTGTCGCTGCGATGCGCTCAGCGAACGCTGATAGCGCGTCATATTTGTATGAAGAACACGGAGCTTTTGCCACGCTTTCCCGTTCCCGTAATACGATTGAATGAAATTATTGTTTTATTTTTCCTTTTGTTGAATAAAAATAAAGAGATTATGTTTCGCAATGAATGTGTGACTCATTTATTTCGATAAACGATCACTTCTTTCCTCCTCATCACAATACAAAATAAAAACGAACACTTTATTACGTTTGTATTAATACATAATGGTTGTTTATTTTTATTTCAAAATCTCCACGATAATGACCGCAAAAATAGTCCTAATGTTGAACGTGAAAATGTGGCTTTTTGCCAAAAAGAAGAAAAACATTTTGAGGGAGATTATTATGTGTACGTAAACATTAGTGGTTTGACGGTGACACCAACATAATAGTTTCCTACGTGTTTGCATAATTGTCACGTTGTAGTACATATTCATGAAAAACCAATTAGCACCTTTAATCATGAATAGGTAATGATTACTTCTAGATCTTGGACCCATTACTGCAGCTTGTATGGAAGTTGTTGTTGGCAATTAATTGCTAGGTAATTTACAACGAATTATCGCATAAATAGCCGTGAAATTAGAATGACAGTAGGTATAATAAACCGCGAGTAATAAACAGAGTTGTATCGACAAGGTGTAGTGTGGCCGCTTGCCAGCCACGACTCTGTATCTTGATTAAACGCACGTTTGCTATAAACCCTCGCTTCGCCGCCAAGCGGTCTGAAGGTAAACCTCTTCCTTCTACGGATAACTACGGTAAACACATGCAAATCGAATTTTTATCCTTGTTGTTTCATTAAACTGGTTCAGTTTAAACCCCATTTACGTGGCGTTACATAACAATGTATCAGTGTTATCTGTATCATGATCCGCATGCATGCGGAGATCGTTTGATGTCAATTACTCGTGAACGTGGCGGGCCTAATACCGATTATCCAATATTATCTAGCGAAACGCCGGATTCGGCGTGCCAACATCGCTGCGGTATTGTTGTTAATCAAAGTAATTTATGCTTCGGTGCATAACAGGTTAATCTATTTAATAGAATATGAACGCAATGGGATTATGAATACAAGGTTAGCAAGATAGGAGCGTGAGAAATTATTGGAAAGCTAGGGATTCAATTGTGAGGGCTATCGGCTATCGGGAGCAGTGAGCGTGGCCGTGGCCACCTATCTGTGACTTCATGCTTGGTTAAACGCAGCTCTTCAGCGAACATTGTGTTCTGTCGCCCTCACGATTTATATTCAACCAACGTGAAATATCTGCCTCCATTACCGTTCCAAAATCGACCTTATGATCTCCATCTTTCTAAGGCTCTCCTGTAACTCCAGTCTTGACCTTTTAAGGTAACTTTTACGGTGAAGTTGTTACTGAACTATGTTGCATCTTCAATAAAAAACTTTGGTGTACTGAGACTACTGAGGATCGCGTTTCAACTTTTAACAAAGTAGGTACTCTTTATAATTTTGTATGCTAAGGACCCTCAAGAGTTCCTTGAAAATAATAATTTCTTTCAGGTAGTTTGGAATACCTACCTAAATGAATAATATTTTGAGGTGAATGGAGGTGAGATAATTATTACATATAGTTTGGATCATTGCCAAGAGTAATGACTTTGACAGTATTTTTCTCCTGTCCACATTATTTAAGCTGTTTAATAGTTTTTTTGCTTCTCAGGCGGCGGCGGAGCTCTATTAGTCTGCTAAGATTGTTTTAAATCGTCATCCTAAGCCTATTTAGGAGCAGCCCCAGAATCAAGATATTTTATGTGCCCGGTTGATAGCAAAAGGCTCGCATTCTATTACAACCAGCTTAAAAATAACTGACATAATTTGGGTACCTCTACAAAAACCTTCAGGGATTGAAGTCGTTATTTTCTGTTGCTAAACCATCTTCTTCTTTGTTCCCAGATGTGGTCTTCACGCTGACTTCACGGAGCTGACTGCGTGTGTTGGCGGCGAGCTGGACAGGCATGAGGGCTCTGCTGTGCATCGACGGTACTTCTACATCACGCTGTTACGAGAACCTGTGTCCAGGTGAGGTTCATGATAAGTTTCCAGAGGTTTCTGGAAGTATTGACGTTGGATATAGGAGGCTTTTGGCTAAAGACGTCCACGGAAGTATTAGCACCGTACATATTAAAGCTAGTAGCGTTTTGGAGGAATATAGATTAAGGCTGCGTTTCCACCAGAGATGTGCGAGGATGTGTAGCGAGGAATGTGTTTGTAAAGAACCAATAGAATCGCTTCATTAACCTCGCCTCGGTCAGCACAGCTCTGGTGGAAACGGCTCAGCGGAGCTAGATTTTTGTACATACAAAACAAGTGAAGGATGTGTGCGAGGGATGTGTACGAGGAATGTGTACGAGGAATGTGTACGAGGAATGTGTGCGAGGGATGTGTTGCGAGGGATGTGTACGAGGGATGTGTTACGAGGAATATGTGTTGAAAAGGATGTGTTACGAGGTTTGCCGACACATTTCACAGCTTCGTAGCGCATCCTCGCACCACACATTAATGCGCATTTTCACAGCTCCGCTACACATCCTCGTAGGCACATTTTCATCGCACAGCTTTGGTGGAAACGCCTACACATTTTCACAGCACAGCTAGACATCCTCGCACGACACATTTCCATCGCACATCTCTGGTGGAAACGCAGCCTTACGCTGGAATCTGAGTTTTCAGGATTTTCAATGAGATGCAGCCCACAAAAACAAAGGAAACAAAGGACGTGATTTGGATTGATTGAATATTAATTTTAGGCGTTATTGATCCCGGGTAATTAGTGGTCTGGATATTTTGTTTAATTTCAAGATCATGGGGCTTTTTTTATTTTTGCGTGGTAAAATCATCAAATGAGTCCTCCCACCCCGGGCAGGGCGGGAGGGACTGTCAGACTTGTACTGACTAAAATCCACGGTGTCCTTCAATAGCCCTTTATGTTCCGGGGTCACGGTAATGAGATAAGTCCCGCGACCCCGGCTTTGGCCCTCTAGAGAGGGGGCCCCGTCATTATGCTGACGCTCTTTGAGGCGCGCGTGGAACACAACGCGCCGTCGACCCGGGCATGGTCCATGGTCGGGCAGCGAGTTGCCCTTTAGGTACTCGCCGCCCGCATGCCCGCGCCTACGGTGGCCGGAGATCGTCTTGCGACGTCCGTCGCCGTGGGCGTCCACCACTGCGGGTGGGGCGGAGGGAGGACACTGTCCTCTCTCTCACGCGGCCCGCCTCCTCCTTCGCGAGCATGACTGCTTCGCAGAAGGAGGCGACCGCTTCCCACTCCGTCTCGCCCCGCAGCATGGCCGCGACCAATGCCGGGCGCGAGAGGTCTCCGCCTATCGCCGCCGTGAGGACACGTCGGTGCTCTGCCCAAGCGGGGCAGTCTTGCACCGTATGCTCTACTGTATCCTCCGGGCGATCTTCGCAGTGGTGACACCCAGGCGTTTCCTCCTTTCTCCTCAGACACAGGTACCTCCCGAAACTTCCGTGTCCGGTGAGGACCTGCGTCATGCGGTAGGTTAGGACGCCGTGACTCCTATCCAGCCACTCCTCAAAGAGGGGTCTTACCGCCGCGCTTGCGGCGTGCCCGAGATCATGAGGCTTTGTGTGGCTTTGTCTCTGGAACGGTGGACCACTTGCAATGGGTCTGGTATTGCATGTGTTCATAGATAGAAGTCTGTATGTGTGATTGGAACAGTGAACTATGTCTACAGTCCCAAAATTTTAAAAGAAAAGCTTTTGGTCTTTATTTAAATTGTAATTCTTTACCAGTTGGTGTATGGTTAGCCATTTAAACATGATTATACCCAGCCAATTTAATAGACTTAGTTGCTGAACCAGTAAATAGTGTGCAGTTCACTTGATCCTATTCTCATAATTACATTACTGTTGAACGCGTAGCCTTAAATTGGATCGCTTCACGGTGCTAGCTTAAACCTGCTAATAATGTACCTACCATATACCCGGTTCAGTTTACTTAATTACACTGTACTTGCTTATGTGCAGCCTTTAATAGCATACGTTTTGCTTAGTACGGTGTAATTGCGTTTAATGCAATGCCAGTAAATTTTACGTTAACGTTCTCCTGAGATTTTGTTCTTGTGTAATCAGCCCATAATGTTTCCACTCCTGTGATACAGGTTTGCTCTCAATTGGGAGATTGAGAGAGTATTTGAGAGAGTACTATCAGTGATTCACCATCTGGTTTTGTTTAGGTTGGAAGATATAGTCTGCGAAATTTTGGTTCTGACACATGCCATACCACATTTTCCTCACTTTTTTTTAGAACAGTTGTAGTCTTCTTTTCTTAGTCGCATCTTCCCGTTATCCAGGGTCACCTTTCCTAATCCTTACATATACATCGCTGGTAAGCATCGTCATCTGTAAGGCCAAGCCTTTGCAAGTCCTTCCGCACATTAAATTTATCGATTTCAGTGATGATAAAATAAATTTACACTAGTTATTTCTGTCTAGGTTCTAAATATACAAGTTCAAGAACTTGTAAATCAAGACTCAGCTAGAATCATTACATCTAGGCCACCATTCCTCTTTTGTTCTTGATTTTTGGTATATTCGCACAGTTTGTGGTTGCGAAAATGTAAGATTGGGCCCTAAATGGAAGGAGACGGCGGAATATTTATGTTAAGGACATGAATTCGTAATATTCTTTGCTCTTGTGGGCGACTCGAAAATGATTCAATTTGGTTGTGATATTCTGTTTGCGGACGTTGACCTTGTTTACTTCATCGTGTTGGTAACAAAAATTTCTCTTGAGTAATAGGTTTTGCGATATACTCTATATTATTGTAAAGACATAGAATTGAAATTCCCTGTCTTCATGAAGACACAAATATTCGCCCTCAAAAACGGAAATGGTTTCGGGAACATTAAATTCTAAAACTAAAGGGACCAATTTGTCAATAAATGATTGATTAAAAGCCTCTACATAATAAAGATGTATAGGCAAGTTAAAAGGAAATGACACAGCCCATTAAATGCTAGTTCCCCGTGACTCGTAATTTAGCAAGCTTGATAATAAGCTGCGTTCGAAACCTGTCACCGACCCTTGTCAATATTTTCGTTCGGAAAGCGCTTACGCCGCCGTTGGTCAATATTTTTATTCCTTACACGTAAAAAAATATAATGATATTTTTGGTAGGCTGAACCGCTAAACTAGTTGGGTAATAGAGTGGATTTAGTAAATTGATTTTATGCTTTTTTGTGACTTATGTAGGTACCACAGGGTCCACAGTAACTAAATTATAATTCTGCCATGTTACTCGGACGCAACATTTTTTTCTCTTCCATTCATTTTTTCACACAATACATCTGTCTTTTCTTTGGTCTTCCTCTTTTTCCTTTCATCTGATTTAAAAATCTTTTACTCGCAAGCATTTCATCCTTCGTCACAATGACATATCCATCACCAATCTGCCAATCTCTTTTTAATTTTAATAACTTCAACTTATGATGATCAAAGTTAGAAATTATTAACAAAGCTCCCCAGCTTATAAAATTATTCCATTATAATAATTGAAGTCAGCTCAAATATCTGTAGGCGGTTTTAAATTTGATAGTTTCCATCTTAATGGCTTATGTTAGATCATTGTCGACGTTTTTGAATAATTAATTTAATAAATGGAGCAATAAAGGTAATAGGGCATTTTGTATTGAATCTATAAACTAATTGTTGAAGTACTTAATTATCTTTTAGTCTTTTAATTTTCTTTTGTCTAATGTGTGGGCTATTTGTAGCATTGTGGTCTAATTAAAAAATCTTAGAGGACAGAAAAGTAATTGTGAAAATAAAAGGAAAATTAGTTCGCGAAAAAAATAATGAGAAATACAGTCTCTTTTTCCCTCCTCTCTTTTAATTACTCTTTGGGAATTAAGGCGGAGTAATTGCTTAATACGCTTACAATAGCAGTTTCTTACGTTTTGACAGTTTAAGAACGTTCATTGCGTTTTTTACGTTTATGAGTAGACGAATTTTCCAATGGAGCAATTCATTAGTTTTTTTCTAAAATCTAAGTGTATATTACTTCAAGTAATAGTTTACTTTAGTACTGATCAAACAATTGGTCATACATAAGGGTTGTAAATTGTAATTATAAGTGGTTAACTTGAAATTGGAGTACTTAAAGGATTATACCCAGCACTCCTTGTGTTGTTGAGCAATTTAAAACTGATTGAATTTTTTTCATTTTTTTTTTCTCCAGGTACTTGTCGGAATACAGACATGTGAAGCGCGGCGCAACGTGGAAGGGATCCCGGCACTGGTGTCAGGGAAGAACTGCTACAGGTGAATCATATTTATAATCATTACTAGAAATGATATGCTCTAAGATTTGAACATCGGAACGGGGACTATGTGCAAATTTAGTAATATTTCAAAGCATTTCATCGCTGGCTTCCGACTAATTGTAACAAGGGGAATGCTGTAAGGTTTTCACAGTCACGAAACTGACCATCGTTCTTTCCACACGTCTTGGGTATTAACGAGGTTTTGATGTAACATAAAAAAGGAGAGATAATTGTACCAAAAGTGATTTTAGAAAGATAAGACAAAGATACTACAATTACATACTTAGTACTTTAAAAATCTCAGTTTTCCAAAAGAACTTGGTCAAACCGATATGGACATATTGACGGGTTGGGAACGCTGGATGTTGACTATTATTTGATATGGGTTTGCTCTTGACTCCGGTCCAGGTCATAGGTGACTGAGACAAAGCCGAAAATGCAGCGAACTTACCCAGAAATTACTAATACTTCAGTGGAGTTACTTTTTTTGTACAAGTATGGTATCTACAGCTTTGTCCGAACCGGCTTGTCCGAGCCTCCAGATGGACAATATCCAATGATCACACGATAACAAAAGAACATCTGTGAATGAAATACCGACCTAATTGAGGGACAATATAGCCCTAATAAATTAATGTGTTTAGAATTGAAAAATTATTGGTTTCCACACAAATCATACACATATCCTTTATTATTTTATTGCTGTATAGCATTATAAAGAAAGGTCGTTTCAATAAGAGAATTGGATCAATGAACGATCAATTGTAGTGGCAATAATGACCTCTACATCTTAGCAATAAGGATCATTTTCGTGGCGAAAACAAAAAAAGTTTAATTACTAACTTCTGTTAAGGCACCCACGTTTCAAAGATGAGTAAGTTAAGATGAGTAACACGTCTAAGGCGTTACCTTATTAAATCATTAGTTGCTACTAATAACCTGACGCCCTTTTGAATTCCATCCACGGTTGGATTGCACTTGTTCTTTGATGAAAGAAATACGTGTGTATCATAGATCTTGTTGGAATATTTGCGGTTGGTGACAAGACTTAGATGTCTGATACCATGTAATAAGAGAAGTTTCAAAGTGGCGCTAGCGACTGAAAAGTTTATGTATCTAATGTTACACCCATATTTCATCAGTTGTGTTTAAGTCTCATGTAATAGGGGGTAACCCTCCTACCAGGGTCGCGGGACTGTCCTATCAAGTAACCGTGACCCTGAAACGTAATGAGCTAATGAAGCATCAACGTGGATTTCAGTCAGTACAAGTCTCTCGGTCCCTCCTCTTTCGCCCTGGGTCTGGGTGGACTCATTAAATGATTTTATCGGGATAAAGAAGGGGGTAAATCTATTGGTATTAAACGGGCTTTAATTTAGAGTCCGTGTTCAGTAGCCGCACAAAAACCCCCAAAAGAGGAGAGATTTGGAAAAGATCCGCACTTAACATTGGGTGGCTAATAAATTAAGAAAAGAAAATATTATGACCAATGATTATTTTTTACCTTTAAAGCTCACAATCCTATCTCAAATATTGTCAGTTTGTTATATTATGTTACCAAAATAACTGAATGATTTTTCTGCCTCGGCTTAAACAGTTTATTTTACATTCAAGCTTTTATCGCATACGCCACAAGCAAGCCGCAAGCCGCTTAAAATAATTGATAGTCTTTAAAATGATTAAAATACTATAACTTCGGGGCACATGAATCCATTTAAATTAATTAATTATTCATTCTGAACTACTTCTAGTATTAATTAACATCTTATACTTAATCATTTTACAAGTCATGACTGTGTTCGGTTTATGAGTACCCGGCGCCTTATTATGGGAGTAATACTAGTAGTGCCTCGCGGTTTCTTCCGCCATTTTTTTTGCTCGTTTTATTGGGGTTGTTGAAACATAACTTTTTCCACGAACTGGGCTAACATTTGCAAAAATAGGTTATTAAGCAGGGTCGGCATGTTTAAAAGAAGTTGTTTTAAAACACTTGTTTTAAACAGTGTTTAATACAGTTTGAAATTCAACAGTGTTTTTTATTACACGTTCTAACTACTTTTCATGGCGGATGAATGCATTTAAAATGGAAATAAATTAATATTCAGGAGTCTTAATAGCTTGAAATTAAATCATTTGAGTGTATGCCCTTGCTATGTCACATTTTTAGGGTTCCGTAGCCAAATGACAAAAACGGAACCCTTATAGATTCATCATGTCTGTCTGTCTGTCTATCTGTCTGTCCGTCCGTATGTCACAGCCACTTTTTGTCGAAAGTATAAGAGCTATCCTGTTGAAACTTGGTAGGTAGAAGTATTATGTGAACAGCATTAGGATTTTCATACAAAAATAAAAACAAAACAAATTTTGGGAGTGCCCCCCATACTTAGAATTGAAACTCAAAATTTTTTTTCACCTAACTCATACGTGTGGGGTATCTATGGATAGGTCTTTAAAAATTATATTGAGGTTACTAATATAATTTTTTTCTAAACTGAACAGTTTGCACGAGAGACACTTCCAAAGTTGTAAAATGTGTCCCCCCCCCCCCCTGTAACTTCTAAAATAAGAGAATGATACATCTAAAAAAAATATATAATGTAGTAGACCTCAACAAAAACTTCCAACGAAAATTGGTTTGGATGAGATTCAGTCAGCAGTTTTTGAGATATATTACATTTTTAAAAACCGCAAATATAACTTTGCCATTCATACAAACACTATGAAAAACAAAGTTATTTTTATTGTTTGTGTATGTTACTTACTAATCTCAAAATAATTTTATCCCTAATCTATGCTTGCTACTACGGAACCCTTCATGGGCGAGTCCAACTCGCACTTGGCTGGTTTTTTTATTTAACTTATGTTGGCATTGTAATGAAATAATACTTCGAAACACTAGATAAAAAAACAGTAGATGTTTTTTTCATTGATAATTTTTTTGTAAATATTTCATTGTTTGTTTTATAAAATAAAAAAAAAAAACTGTTTTTTCCAACCCTGATATTATCAGTAGAGCATACGGTGCAAGACTGCCCCGCTTGGGCAGAGCACCGACGCACGGTGGGCTGAAAATCGGCTTTCATAGACTTAGGCATTTTATTTTTCAAGTGCAAGTTTTTATACCGGATATCACTTCTATTAGTTATAACAATATACAAAAATGACACCAGAATTGATTCTGCACAATAACGAAGGAATTATAATTTTTTTACGAACATTTTGTATGGAGCTAGTATGAAAAATCGAAATATCTCTAAAACGGCAGGGATAACCGTAATATCCTTATAGGGCGTTATAGTACTAATTATTTATGATTTTTTGACATAGGTTACATAATGGTTGTAGATGCCGTTTATTTTAAAAAAAAATCGTCAAAATATTTTTATTTTTTTTTACATATGAAACGTTCTTTTTAGTGTTTAAGTTGAAGAATTCAGAGCTTTAACAACTCTTAACATAAAATAGCATCACCCCGACTAGACCTGAAGGACTAGACAGAGGTGTGTAGTATCTTGTTAATCTTGTAAGACTTCCAACAATACCAAATAGTTGAATATCAATGTCAAAGTGCCCATGTTGTCGCTTCTTTTTGAAAGATAGGGGAATTAAATTGTTAATTGATCACACCCTAAAAGTATGATTACAACATAACCGGACACATAAAAAATATCGACACAAAAGGAATTTTAAAACCTTGCATACGATCAAAATACAAAATAACATATTGTGTAGTCATCTAATGAGTCTGATGACAAGTAATTAAGTAATTAGAATGATGGTTGTAGTCTTCTCATGCTAATGAGCCTAATATGTGATTAAATGATTTGAAATATCTCGCAACAATGCCAACTAAGAACCGCATTCACCTTTTTATAATTAGTGAGCTAATTTGTTGATTAGTTGTACTATGGGTTCTACGAAATGTTTTTGACGATTATAAATTTTCATTATCATATCTTTTATAAATTTAACGAGGGTAGTTAACTAATTTTTAGAAGAACACTCAACTTACAGGACACTCACTTTTTAGAAGAACAAACATTTAGACTTGTCTGTTCTTCTAAAAAGTGAGTGTCCTTCTTTTAATCATGAAGTACTGTTTAGTACAATTGTGTCCCGCATAGGCGATTGCCTTTCTGCCGAAGATCAAGTAACTCTCAAAGAATTTTGCCGGAGATTCACGCGAGCTGCTTTAAACAGGTGGCAGAAATCTAAACGATTCTTTGATAAGTTTAGAAATGCGTACGGAGAGTGGCTGCAAGCAAATATTGATTTTTCAAGTTGCTTGCAACCTTTAATTAATCAAAAACCAACTGTTGATGAGATACCAAGAGCATGCTCTGTCTCTCCAGAACCTTCGACATCATCGACTGTTGGAACAATGACAGAAAGGTCCCGAAAACCATTAAAAGATCTGGAAAGCAAACAGAAAAAGAGAAGATCTAGTGAGCACATAGGCGACGATTCCTTTGAATTGGCATATGCAGCTGCAGCACGTTTAAAAGAAGAAGGGTATGAAGATATCGCATCTGTAATCGAATATATGGTCAAAAATACAGAAACTGCCGTTAAAATCAATGAGAGCATTAAGAAACCAGTGAAACAGTAATATTTACACCAGAGAAAACACTTGGATTGCTTCTATCACTTAAACTTTCAAAATGGCAATATATTACGTTGCGAGAGAATGCCATTCGGGAAGGATCTAAGGATATTTACCCATTCTACTATAAACTGCAACAAACTAAGCTTGCATGCTACCCTCCTAATCAATCAGTATCAGTTACGGATTAATCAGCTAGAATTACACTTCAAGCTTTACTTGACATCACGGTGAAGCGGATTCTTCAAAGTCTTTCTGATAATGTGGAAAATAAGCAGTTAAAACTGATATTGAAGTAGGGATTTGATGGTGCTTCCAACCAAAGCCGATACAAGCAGAAAATGGACGGCGAGCATGATGATTCAAGCATTTTCATGACCTCCTTGGTGCCACTGAAACTGACAGATGGAGATGCTCTGTCTAGTTCTTCAGGTCTATAGGGGTGATGCTATTTTATGTTAAGAGTTGTTAAAGCTCTGAATTCTTCAACTTAAACACTAAAACGAACGTTTCATATGTAAAAAAAAATAAAAATATCTTGACGATTTTTTTAAAAAAAACGGCATCTACAACCATTATGTAACCTATGTCAAAAAATCATAAATAATTAGTACTATAACGCCCTATAAGGATATTACGGTTATCCCTGCCGTTTTAGAGATATTTCGATTTTTCATACTAGCTCCATACAAAATTTTGGTAAAAAAAATATAATTCCTTCGTTTTTGTGCAGAATCAATTCTGGTGTCATTTTTGTATATTGTTATAACTAATAGAAGTGATATCCGGTATAAAAACTGGCACTTGAAAAATAACATGCCTAAGTCTATGAAAGCCGATTTTCAGCCCACCGTGCGACGTGTCCTCACGGCGGCGATAGGCGGAGACCTCTCGCGCCCGGCATTGGTTGCGGCCATGCTGCGGGGCGAGACGGAGTGGGAAGCGGTCGCCTCCTTCTGCGAAGCAGTAATGCTCGCGAAGGAGGAGGCGGGCCGCGTGAGAGAGAGGACAGTGTCCTCCCTCCGCCCCAACCGCAGTGGTGGACGCCCACGGCGACGGACGTCGCAAGACGATCTCCGGCCACCGTAGGCGCGGGCATGCGGGCGGCGAGTAAAGGGCAACTCGCTGCCCGACCATGGACCATGCCCGGGTCGACGGCGCGTTGTATTCCACGCGCGCCTCAAAGAGCGTCAGCAAGATGACGGGGCCCCCCTTTAGAGGGCCGAAGCCTGCCGGGGTCGCGGGACTTATCTCATTACCGTGACCCCGGAATATAAAGGGCTATTGAAGGACACCGTGGATTTTAGTCAGTACAAGTCTGACAGTCCCTCCCGCCCTGCCCGGGGTGGGAGGACTCATTTGATGATTTTACCACGATAAAAAAAAAAAAAAAAAACCCTGATATTATGAATCAGAGTATCAAATGACATTTCTAGTGATTTGCGTGTTTAAACAATCAAACAAACACTTCACTTTTATAATAATGTTGTAGGTATTCTATGGCTTCATAGCCATAAGCCTCGAGGTACATTTTTATTGTCTCTCCATAAGTGGTTAGAGGCCTGATTCAGAAGGCAACACTCTAAAATCCAGCTTGTATTGTGAAGAGGTTCCTATCTTTGGAGTCCTAACCACCGTTATTTTGGACCCTGTTCCCGATACATACATGGAAAACTGAAAAAAGAGCGATCCCTGTATCCCAGTATCTGCATATAATGTGTAACATTTGACATCACACTTTAGCTTCAACTTTTACTTCGACCAATTCTGAAATTGTACAAAATGACTCTCACAGAAGCAATAGTAAAAATGATACAAAAAAAAAAGTATAAGCATAGATGTTGAACTAGATGTATACCTATAGGAATATATTTTACAAAATATGAAGATAAAATATTATCAATAGATAACATAAAATAATACCTGTACACATAGCTTGTATATGGAGTTTGCTAGTTCCTCGCGCCATATGTAATATTGTAGTTTCCCCATAAATTACACTAGTTTATAGTCAGACAAGTCTTGTATTAAATTAAAGGTATTATTACATAGATCACGTTGCTATCGTTAGTCTTAACCGTTCATAATCTATTTTATCTTTACTGCGATCTGTCAAAGTACTGCTATTACCGTCCAGGGGCATTATGATAAAATTGAACTTAATATCGGAATTACCAGTAAGGTGTTCATTTATAATGATTAGTTTTATCATTTTTAGGTTGATGACATTCGTACCCCTGGTAAGCCACTGGGAAGTCTGTCCACCTGTCATTAGTGTCAAATTTCGGAAAAGCCAACGGGAAGTTTTCTTCCCAGTGGCGGTTAAGAACATTATCTTTGACAAGACAGACATTTGACAGGTCTGATATTATTGGATGTTTAGGCTTACCAGTGGATATTATAAAACAGTGAAAGTAATTCAGTCAAAAAAATCTCAATACCTAATTTTTTTTCATTTTGACCATTACAGGCACTTTAGAATTGTCAATAATAAAAAAAACAGTCCCAGTCACAAGAAATAATAAACTGTAAAAGTACTACAGATCCAGTCTGCTCACACCCCTGAAAAGATTTGGAAAAAATTCAGCACACAAACGGGTCATGACCTGGCTTAGGATAATAGATTCTGGGATAATAACTGTCCTAAAGGATAAAGGTTTCCTTCCCTTTAAATATAAGTGTACATTTCCATGGTACAATTTTGAACAGCACGCTAGCAATGCCTCAGAAAACTTCCAAAATAGTAGGTTTGATTTAGATTTTGAAGGTATGGAATGTTCTCGTAAAGCAAAAAGCCAGAGCATCAATATTTACTGTATCCACTCCAACTGTGTTCTCAATTCGTATTCCGGTACCGAAAAGGTTGGACCAACTCGAAAACACTTTAATAACCAATCTCAAAAAGGAGGAAGTTCTCAATACGAACGAGTGTGTATTTTTCTCCATGAATGATTCCAGTTTCCGCGTTTGTATAAAAATGGTTCATATTTATAAATAAACTCGGTATATTTTCTAAAAATATTGCCATTAGTGGGATCCATATGGCCCCATACGTGATCATCCTTTTGATCTACCGTTTGAACGTTTATTGAAAAATCTCTAAGTAAACATTTTCCTGCCTTTGCTTTTTGGCTAGCTTCACAGGGGATCTTTTAATTACCTTTACCGTATCTTCACACTCTGGCGACTCTAAAACGGAATTTAAAGCTGTGTCAACACTGACGGGGTTGCCAGTGTCCAACAGATAATGTATTAAGTTTAGGAGGGTCTAAGTTCGGGGCGAATTGGAAGCAAAGATCAGAGAGGTTGACCCCCGTAATGTGGGATTAGTGGTCAAGGAGACCGGGATTTACAGAGTGCTTCATGTTTTAAAATGTTTCAGAGTTGAACCCCGATAATTCTTTCCGTGAACGGATTAAATAAATGAAAAAGGAAATCAGCAATTTCAAAACCCCATTTATTTACGTTGGTAACATTTCTAAAGCGTAGCTGTAAATAGGTTTATACATACATAGCCACACCCACACGGTAATCTAAGATATTACGTTAGATTCATGCTGATACAAAAATGTGTGAGAATATGAACGTGTCAGCGATTTGTCTTCGGCTGGGTTTACTGGGAACAGCAAAAAATGATTTCTTATCTCCTTATACAGGGCGTTTAGTTGATAATTATTACATTACCATAATAAATGATAATGTTTGATACCACGAATTAATTTTCTACCTATTCAAAGCCACAATCCAATTGTTAAGAGTTGGTATTCACATTGAAAATCGTGTAATTTATTTAAATTGAATCAATAAACGCCAGCAATCTTTCTCAATTTGGACGATCAGCTAAATTCGGCCAATAGAATTCGCAAGAAGTGTTTTTATTGAACTAATTAAGGCGTTCCACCGCATGTCCGCGCGTTCGGGCGGATCACGTGTCTCGTTGGGTTGTACGAAATCCTTGAAGACCACCATTCGTGCACCGTTAGACCGCGCGCGGACGAGCGTCGCTCTTTACACGTCTGCTCAGCGCACAGAGGCGGCCTCCACCCTGTCGCGCGGACATAAGGTGTTGTATGAGGGTTACTTTCGGTGCATCCACACCGCCGGTAACATTTGTGGAGCAACAAAAGGCAACACGGTAACATTCGGCAACATTCGGTAACTTTTGTGGCTCCTTGTTACTATTCGTTGATTGTTAGGTACTCATCCACACCGCAGTAACAACCGACAACAAATGTTGCCGTGTTACTGTATGTCGAGTAACGTTGCTCGACAATCGGCAACATTGTTAGATAATGGGGGTAACATTGTTACCGAATGTTGAGCAACGTTACTCGACTTACAGTAACACGTCAACATTTATTTGGAAAAGTTTAGCTACAAATGTTACGGTGCATCAACACCGCCGGTAACATTTGTAGCTCAACGTTTCCAAATGTTGCTCGGTAACATCCGCCAACAAAATGTTACTAAGTGTTGACGTGTTACTGTAAGTCGAGTAACGTTGCTCAACATTCGGTAACATCCGCCAACATGTTACTAAGTGTTGACGTGGTCGAGTAACGTTGCTCAACATTCGGTAACAATGTTACCCCCATTATCTAACAATGTTGCCGATTGTCGAGCAACGTTACTCGACATACGGCAACATTTGTTGTCGGATGTTACTGCGGTGTGGATGAGTAACAATCAACAAATAGTAACAAGGAGCCACAAAAGTTATCGAATGTTGCCGAATGTTACCGTGTTGCCTTTTGTTGGTCCACAAATGTTGCCGGCGGTGTGGACGCACCGTTACCCGGCGGTGTGGATGCACCGTTTGCGATCTAGAACTTGAGTATCGCAATGGCAATTGAGCAAAGCCTAAACAAATATCTATGATCTAGAATCTAACTAAATCATCTAAGCCTGTGGGCTGTAGGGCATGTTTACTAGTATGGAAGTGAAGAATTATGATCCAATACTTAGTTAATTGTGTATGTTGCAATATTTTACTGTGAATGGACGCGGAGAAAGCAAACATGCGTGTCCACGATCGATTCTCGTTAGAATTAAATCACCAGCTCTGAACATTAACATTAATTAAAAGTGATAAACAATAAAAATATGTTGTTGCGTGCGAGAATCTGTCGGCTCGCCATTTTGTTTCCCCATTTTGTATTAAAAATATGTTTAAACGCCATCTTGTTTTAGTAATGCAATAAAACTGATTATTTTGTTTGTTTGAACGCGATGTATATCTGGGGAAGTATCAGATAGATCTGAAAAAGTATTTTCGGATTTGAATGCCCAATTTTTGAGTCGAGAAAAATGACAAACGGGGCGAGTGAAACCTTGGGGCGCATGTGGTCTTTGATTTATTGATATTTAGTTGGAAAGTTTTCATAAAAATGTTTTCATTAACTCAGGTATTTCGAATTGTTGTTGTTTCTAAGTTTTTACGTCCGAAGTTTTTATAGGATACTATATTTTTGATGCCTGTTGTTCTTCAAGCCTTTATCTTTGAAAGTTTTTTATTTGCCATCTTCGAAACGTATTAGAATTTTTATAATCAAGGCAAGATATAGGTTGGTAGATACACCACTACCAGTATGACTACGAACGGTATATCTTCATAGCCATACAAGTATGACAAGTTCGTATGACCACGCGTAAATTTCGACGAAACCGAATTCCGCGTAAACTTACCTACCGTATATAAATCTGTAACTGAAAGCCTGAATAAAATATCTACTTTTAGACTGACATTATTATTACACCCTTCATTTATAATGAAGCAGACAGACGTATAACATAATATTCATAGTGCGCCGCCCGTCTATGAATAGATCACCTCACCTTTACTATGCGCGTTTTAATTATGATCGGGAGACACTAATGACTAATTAGTAATCAGTATGTTATAAGGAATGAAGTGATAATGTCCGACAGGCGCCGAGACGGTAGTCAGGAATAAGTCGCTTATAATGTTTGGCGAATCGCAGACGTTTATAATTTATTCTAAGGTTTTGGTTGATGGTAAATCAATAAAGAAAAGAAGAAATGAAAATACATTTGTTAGTCATAGTCACACATCACGAGTGCACACAATTCAGGTATATCACAGAAATATAAAAAAAGAGAAAAATAAATAAAACTAAATAACATGAAAAAAAAAGATATTGAGTGTAGCGCCAAATACGCCATATTCAGCAAAAATACGCTAAATTCAGCAAAATGCCGGACAGACTGCTCGAGCGACGGACGGCGTCGCTGAGTTTCAACTGGACTTGAATTAGAATACCCTCAAAAGCCTCCCCCAAATCTCGTGTGAGGAATTCCTCGTACCTTTCAGTATCGCTTGTACGGAAGTTCATATCGAACTTGTTTTACTTCCACCAACTAGGATCCTACGATTTTTCTTGTTTCCATTAGACAGTCAGTCACATCAGTCAAACTTTAACCGTGGTTCCAGTTGCCTTTGGACAAAACCTAAACTTATCTTTCTATCCACAGCTGCAGAAGTACCAGCATGTTACTCCGGCGACTCTTGGCGAGGCGTTACCCTCGAAGAGTTCATGACCTGTCCCTGGAATCTGGCGAACAACCGGCAAACTCGCATGTTAGCTGACCTCGCCCTGGTGGGCTGCTACAATGGGACCCTGAAGCATCGGACTGCTGAGACTGACAGAGTACTCCTCGCGTCTGCTAAGAGGAATCTAGCTGCTATGGCGTACTTCGGACTTACTGAGTACCAGAAGGTTAGTAAATAGCCTCCATATTTCGAAATCAAGTATAGAACAATGTTCCTGCCGTATGTGATTGTGTAAGCTGGTTATCGCTGTCCTGGAACGCAAAGGGCATTATGAAGGAACAGGGTGGTTTTTGGTCAGTGATGTTTGAGATGTTTTTTATACCCAAAAAAGTATAGATTGATGAAAGCCTCAGTAATTTGAGGCTATCTAATAGACCATAATTTCGTTGACATAAAAAATGGCGGGCTGTTTTACATTACAGTTTGAAAATTTACTGTTTCTTTGCTAATAGTGATGTTTCTCGTAGCCATACAAACGTACAATATCGAAGGTACTGCTTTTACTGTCCGTGGCGAGCACCTTCTTACTTATAAGTACTTTAGTCCTTTTGCATAAGCTTGGTGAGAATAGCTTAATCCGTGAATCACGATGAGCAAAAAAGCAAGCCATAAGGGGGTTCATAGCTTAAGAATCGGAAGACCCATGTGTGGACTTGTTGGAAGACCTGTCGGTGAACCTATGACCGACAGGTCCACCGCCTATCGGTAGATCAAAATCAGTGCTTGTAATGCACCTAGGGACCCAGTACCTGTACCTTTTGTAGTCAATGGATATCACCAAAACTTATTTCGAACTAACTACCGTAATAAACCATACCGATACAGGTACAACCAAACTAATTATAACACAGCACGAAGTTAAAATTATCAGTAGATACAATCATATTGTCTACCAATACGACTGTTCAAATGATACCTAATTGCTAAATTTTGTGGTGCTCGGTTCCATAACGAGATATCGACATATCGATAATCACAATCTGTAAATCCAATCGGATTTGTTCAATGTTTGTCTAAGGGTCAATTCACACGGGGTGCTAAGACAGGAAACCTCCACGTGCGCCCGTGGACTGGAGTTCCCTCTCGGATACGTCCGGGGGGAAGACCAGTTTTTCGGGCCGGTGCACCCTGGGATGCGGGCAAAAACTCTCCTTAGGCACTGTGTGCCTAAGGGGTTTCTTTGCCCGTATGCAAATAGCCTGTCGGGTGGACGCTCCAACGCGTGTCCCTCTGAACAGCAGAGGGCACAGCGGCGGAGTGGGCTTGCGGACGGTGAGTAATGGGTATGCTCGCCGTCCGACCAAGGACCAAGCCCGGGTCGGTGACGCGTCGTGTTTCACGCGTCACCGACGGGGCCCCTTATGGGGCCAAATGCCTGCCGGGGTCGCGGATTTTTCTTAATCCAGGATACCGTGGCCCCGGAACGTAAAGGGCATCCGACGGAACACGGGTGGATTTTAGTCAGTAAGAGTCTGACAGTCCCTCCCGCCCCACCCAGGGCGGGAGGACTCATTTGATGATTATGCCACCCTAAAAAAAAAAAAAAAAAAAGGGTCAATTCACACCAGGACGCGACTTTGCGCGCACATTTCAATAGGACGACTCAAAATCTAACTTTATTTACTACACGAAAAGATACACATTTCACCAATTGAACTTTATTTACTAAACGAAAAGATACACATTTCCAGTAATGTCGCGTCACGTCGCGCGTCGCGTTGCGTCGCGTATCGATGAGAACTAACCCTTAGACTTTTGAAAGTCTTTAAAAGCTTTAGTTGGTCTGTAATGAAACGTCCTAAGGATTTCATTTGGAAACATTTGTTTAAAATCCCTAATGTAATTTACATTAAAGGAAACGTTAGTGTAATGTTGGGAATTTGGAGTGGATTATTTATCTTTGGAGCTATCAAAATAAAAAAAAAGGAGTTCGTAAACTACAGGTTCAATTGTGTTAATTTATAAGCATAACCAGCCTAATAACGATCCCACTTTTTGCACCTGTTACTTATTTGAAATCTTAAATTTTTTTAAAAAAGTAAATAAAATAAATTAATTAAAAGTTTAATTATTATTGATTTTGAAACAAATTGCAAAGTCTAAACAGCTAGGTCTTTTTTTTGTGTCAAAATCATCAAATGAGTCCTCCCGCCCTGGGTGGGACGGAAGGGACTGTCAGACTCTTACTGATTAAAATCCACCCGTGTTCCTTCGGATGCCCTTTACGTTCCGGGGCCACGGTATCCTGGATTAAGAAAAATACCCCCAGCAGGCATTTGGCTCCATAAGGGGCCCCGTCGGTGACGCGTGAAACACGACGCGACACCGACCCGGGCTTGGTCCTTGGTCGGACGGCGAGCATACCCATTACTCACCGTCCCCAAGCCCGCTCCGCCGCTGTGCCCTCTGCTATTCAGAGGGACACGCATTGGAGCGTCCACCCGACAGGCTATGCGCATACGGGCAAAGAGCGCCTAGCCCTTCCTTAGGCACACAGTGCCTAAGGAAGAGTTTTTGCCCGCATCCCAGGGTGCACCGGCCCGAAAAACTGGTCTTCCGCACGGACGTATCCGAGAGGGAACTCCAGTCCACGGGCGCACGTGGAGGTTTCCTGTCTTAGTACCCCGAAACAGCTAGGTCTAGAAAATCTTAAAGTTTCACAAACATTTAAAACACGGAGGAAGGATTTAAATGCTCTAAAAATCAAAATATAATTAAATACTACAAAATTATGGTGCTACAGTCCCAGTCACAACACATAATAACTGTGAAAGTACAGTAGATTCTCATTCCAAGGAGTAGATCTCTATGGAGAAGAAAGGGTAAGAAACTCCATGGACTCTCTTTTCAAATCGCCAAAATTATTGCAGAACCTTTTTTACACCACTAATTTTAAGATGGTAAATACATTATGTGAGAAATATAGCAAGTCTATAGTAAAATTAATGAAATATGGTAACTAAGTTTATTATGGAAGTTCGTTCGAATTTTTTTCTGATGGGAAAATCCTACCCGGTTGTCGACTTGCTATTAATAACTTTGCTAGATTTAACATACGCCATAATCAAATGTCACAAACAACGTTCACTTTTGATGTTTCCAGTACCATCTTTGCCAATTCTGGTACCATATCACCTTTGAATTTACCCTCCACTTAGCTGATGGGGGCTTAAAATTGCGATTTGGTATTCCTTAAGTCCTCCATCTCGTGTTACGAGAGATCGCACTTAACTCATTGATTATTAAACTTACCTTTATAGAGGCATCATTTCTAAGCGCCCTATCTTCACGTCAGTTAATTCACTCATGCTTTAATCAATAATTTAGTTATTTCAAGATTAGGTGGCAGACAACGAATTTTCTACATTGTTTTTGTTTTGGGTTTCTTACCTGAAGAATGACGCCCTGCTTCCGCTGTCCGTATTCTTTCAGCTAGCCTGCTATCTCATGAAATTTTCACAGAATGTGTATTTCTGCTTCCGCTATAACAACAAACAATAAAACATTGTATGAACACCTTCATACGAGATTCCGACCGGCACTGGGCTGGTTATTTTTAACTATCTCTCACTCAGCTTTAACGTAGCCTATTTCCGAAACAAAAATGCTTATACCAATAGCTCTCCAACCCTCTGGAAAAGTAATTTAATCGCCCAAAGATCCTTGGAGCACTGTAAATTTAATACGGTCGAAGAAAAGACGACTAATATATTGGCTTAAGAACAAAAGATTCAATAGAAGCTCTTTAGACAAACAAAAACGAGGGTCCACAATATCATTCTACGATTATCGGATCTACAAATTTTGTCTCCCAAGGCAAGCCAATAAGTCGAAACATCCCTTTTCCAACCCAATCGCTAAAAGTAATCCACACGAATTTATTCCGAACACTCATCTTACTTCGGCAAAAAATACTATCACAGAAATAAAATCTATAATTCTTCACTGAATATAAATAGGTATTAATCCTTTTTTACGGGTGATCTATTCCGAAAATGGTAATTTTTGTCTTTAATCTTGCTTGTGGCGAATTGTCGCCATCTTACTTATGGCCGGCAGATAGCCGCGTGGAGCGTAATATTCCTCGCTTCACTGAATGAACTATGTGTATGTAAAATGGTAAACTTTCACATTAATGTACTTACACTACCCGGAGTGCAGTATGTGAGTTTTGCTTGAAAAGTATAGTTGGAAATGTTGGAAACTGGGAGGTAAGCTTTCTGTAATGTGATGTTGCGTTACCGCCTCTGTTTGGAGATACGAGTATATGTAATACCTACATAATATAGAGTTTTACTCAACAGTAGATACAACTACTACCTTATTTGATCTAACAGACCAACCAAAGCTTTTGCTACGTAAGCTCTCAGCTACAATTGGACCAAAACTGCAATTTCAAGCTTTTTGCTGTCGCATTTTTCATCCCCAGATTTTCTCTTCTGCGAAAAAGTCTCACAAAAGCGAAATCACAACGCATGCATAACACAAATCCCACGTGTTATGCCACTGGTATAGTGGTATTACTTATTCTATGTCCAGTGACCCCACAGAGATAAGCTCGCCCATTATTTGCACTTGAATCATTGTCGTATCTGCAACGCCATTTGTCGCCGCACCGCCCCCGGGCAACCCGCACTGTTCTTTGTCTCAATGAATATTCATTGCTCATCTATAAACAGTATGGTTTAACTGGACTTTTTTTCTGTGAAGTTACTAACCTTTTTTTTAACCATGGGTCGTAAAGGCATCGTAGCGTCTTCTGGGTCGTAGGACGAATGATAATTTTAGAAAAGGCGAGTTTTAGCGTCGCGTCGGCTCGATTGGCTACAAAATAGAAGGAGTTTCCAAATAGTAATGCAGCATTGAACTAGGGAGAGGGCATGTGCCTTATTCCACATTGCGCCCATTACGGATTGGTGTATGTCGCGAAATTTCGAAAATTTTAGAATTGATTAAGTCGCAATATGGATCATCGTCGATCATAAAAGCATTGTATTTACTACGGTCCTAAAGGTGCAGCATTCTTTCACAACATTATCCCCATTTAGACCATGCTGTTGCAAGCTGGAAATAGCACGACAAAGCACAGTGTAGAGACTTCAAACAGCATGCGTATGTGCTATGTCATTGATGTTTTAAAGTGTGCTATGATTTATGTTGTTCTCTTCACAGTAAACTGTTTATTCGTGCTTTAAAACAGCAGCTTCTCAATGAGGCCTCCCAGATTTGCTAATCAATGCCTTCTTTATCTTACTAACATTGTAAATGAGAAAGTTGTCGCAGTTGGATATAACACAGTTCTTGATGCTTTCACGTAAAATCTAGTGATTTCTTGAAAGTGTAAAGTATGAAAGTTTACAGTTTTGCATTAATAATTATGGGCTAAACTTCAGATGAAATCAAGTTAAATAGCTAATTCACTGTCCTTCAGTGTGATTTCTTCAAGAAATATAAGATATAAGATAATAAAAACTAATGGAAACTTTAGTGAGTAAATTTATTGCACCATATTAATAGACCGATACCTAACACTGAATTTAAACACCGTCTCCCTCCCTTTTAAAGGTTACAAGTCTATAAATATCTTCTTCGATATTCACGTAACTAAAATAGGTAGTTGGCTGACATTTTGTTGCACAAAACCACCACGGGCTTCCACAGGGCTCTACTGAAGGTGAGACCGGACTTATGTTCCTAGGGTTACCAGACGTCCGGATTTTCCGTACATTGCTGGCTTTTTGGACCTCCGTCCGGACTTAAATTAAGGGGCTTTGTCCGGACATGTTAGGGCTTTTTGAACCTCCGGTCGTCCTTTGATTGGGTTTGTAATTTGCTAGGATTCAAGGGGTTTTACATAAAACCTGGACAATTTGTCCAGAATTTTCTGCAATACCCAAATCCTTTTGCAAATGTTGGACTTTTTATCAAGAAAATCAAAAGTTTCGAAATGGTGACCCTATTTGAACCGTCCCCCGAGGCGTGACTATGGTTTATGTTAGCAAGGAGTTATGTTAAACGCCGGGCTTCAGCCGTTTCAGGGAAACTAGGTTGCACCGGTAGTGAACCGTACATAATGTAACTAGCAAGTGACGCCACTACTAAGCACCTGTACGTGCATGCAGCGTTTAAACACGTCCTTTAAATTATTGCAGCGGAGATAACTTTTACGGCAAACGGTTTATCATTTTTAAGCGGAGTTTTGAAAATGTTTTAATGCGACTTTTTATTTTGGTGTGTGTTACATTTTATCTATTCGGAGTTTCCTGCATATCGTGTTTATCCTGCATAATTACATCCAGTTTGAATGATCTTTAATGTGGATGAATGATCTAAGCTCTGCGTCTATTATAGAGTCCGCAACGGGTATGCGTTTTGGTCTTTGGTAATTTAGCATTTTAAAGTGGTTTGTTTATTGAAAATTTTCTGTTTTGTGGTATTAAGCAATGAAAATGGAAAAACAATAGGAATTTATTTTAAACTACTATTAATTACTTAGTAATTACGTATTGTTGGGTAGGACTAGAAGTTAATTGCTGGCAGCTAATCAATTTTAAAGGTAAGCGTCCACAGGCCTGCATCGTACGTATCGGACGCACCGCACGTAACGGATTTTAGTTTGCCTTGTATAAAAACTCATACAACAGCGTTCACTGATCCGCACCGTACGGACCGCTCATAGGCAATGACTACATGCAATGCGTATCGATGTCGTCATACGGAATGCCGATCAGTGGTCGCGACTACGACTTCTTCATCGCTTTCCTCCATTCTCACAAACACTTTCCGCACGTACGATCACTACAAAAATCCGAATGAAGATGGCATCGGAAATCCGATTGCTGATACTCGCGTCGGCAATCCGATCGCTGACGATACAGTGGACGCAGTCTAATTAATCCGTTTGATGCGATGCGTCATGCGTCCGATACGTGCGAAGCGGGCCTGTGGACGCTTACCTTTACTGTCAAGTTGAACTGAAGCCCGTCAGGCGCCGTAAGGAAATGCGTTCCCGTGGAACAATTAAACACGACATTATGGATACTGTTATGAGAATTTACCCTTTTAAATGAACCTGTAAATGCACTCTCTTACTTATTTATGCCTATTTGTGTTTTTATAAAGAAACTGGCTGTCGGTACAGACAGATCAATACAGATATTAAAAGTAAAATAAATTTCACGACACAGGTCGGTATCGGTATCGACCGACAGGTAGTCGGTTACCTGTACCAAAAAATCGGTAAAAATCCTCTGAAATACTGATTAGTAGAGTGACATAATGATCAGACAATCTGCTACTCTGTTCCAATGTACACAAGATTTCCAGATACCAGCGGGTCGCATTCACTTCGTTAATGAATAATAAAAGAAAAGTTGCTGGAAATGCACGAATTGAATCATTAGGAATATTGCTTAAAGAAGCTGTTTTAGACCCGTAGAAACTGCTACGTAATCCTCGTGCGTTGGTTATTATAGTTTATTTTATTTTAATAAATAAATTGTTATCTGAACAGAATGAAGTTGACATAAATTGGCTTCCAAGTAATGAATGTAACTTAACCCGTAAAACTAAATAAAAGGTTGTACTTAAGTATCTTTTTTATATGACGTTGTAAAGGAGAGGGTTGAGATTTAAGTACGTACGAGGTGACAAGAATGGTAGTTGGAAACGAAGTGTTAATAGATTCCTTTTAGTACTTGTCATGAGGTAACTTTATTATTATTTCTTAGCTGCTGTTGGATTTAATTTCAAGAATAATTTTACTTTAGATATTTTGTCTTTAATTTAAGCTGTATGGAAAGTCGTATGTGGAAGTCTGGGGTTAGCCATGATACAAAACAGTGAAATGTGGTAACTTGACAAGATTTTAAAAAGACCTGCTGGCAGTCAGTATTGGGTAGCTAAAGAATAGAATAGAATACTCATACTTTATTGTACAGACGCCAGTTCACGCCAGCACATCAACCTACCTCAATCTATCAGATTTCTTCAATAGATTTTCAACCTTATCACAATAGCGGAAGGTTAATGTTCCATTGATAAAATTTGACAGTTTCCTCTAGGTTGACATGCTGGCATCTGTACACCAAAATTACTAAACAGCTTTCACAATATTGTTAATTCTAAAGGTACATACAACGGCTAAAGGTTCTAATTATCTAAAAACTCAAAGGTGACTGACTGACATAGTGATCTATCAACGCACAGCCCAAACCACTGGACGGATCGGGTTGAAATTTGGCATGCCGATAGATGTTATGACGTAGGCATCCTCTAAGAAAGGATTTTGATCAATTCTACCCCCAAGGGGCTAAAATAGGGGATGAAAGTTTGTATGAAACTTTGTCAATTTTAATCCGATCGAGCTGCGACTTTGCATGCATAAAGCTACTATGACGTAGGCATCCCCTAAGAAAGGATTTTGATAAATTCTACCCCTAAGAGGATAAAATAGGGGATGCAAGTTTGTATAAATCTTCTTAGATTTTCGACTGATTACCTACGCGAGCGAAGCCGCGGGCAAAAGCACTATGCTCCTGTAAATACATAATTATATTCGTCTTCTTTGTTATGCCGATGATTCCTCAGAAAGGTGTCCCCCTCAGTGTTCGGGGCGTGTTGCAAAAGGAGCCGGACGGAGAGATCTTTGTCTCCAATTAAACAAATATCGACACTATGCTCCTGTAAATAAAACTTTATTTCAGTTTGATGTGTGCTATTGAAAATATATTTCAAATTGTACCCCAATTTGAGCTTAGTTACCAGTGTTACCACATTCATACTTGGAAACGAAATTGCGAAAGCAGTAACGAATAAAAAACTACCATAAAACCAACGCAGTTATAAATAAAATGTAAAACAGCATACTTTACGCTCTTCTTCATGAATATTTCGTAATACCACGAAGGATCTCGAGAAGAGTCTAGCTTGAATTTTAAACATCTTGTCTATGACTCACGCTAAACTAAGAAGGTTGAATTCTAATTCAATAGAGTAGTTTTGCATAAGAACATACACGCGTAACTGACCACTAATTTATCAACATTTTATATGCACAAGAATGTTGTTATCATTGTAATTATTATTGTCTAAGGATAAACAAACATGTTTATGGTTATTATCTCATGAGAATTGAACTTATGTAAATAGTCTGGGTATACTACCTACCATAGTTATTATGCCTAGCTTTTAAGGAAGGCCCGGACTCCACCAAACCGGAGATGAGAGAAGATGTGTTTGAATAACCAATCAGATTTCCACTGAAGCTAAGCGGTGTGGAGATGTAGATTTCTCATTGGTTGTTGAAACACATCTCCTCTCGTCTCCGCTTTGGTGGAGTCCGGCCCTAAATCAGTTGCAGTTCGCTCTGGCTGGAGTAGAATCTAAAATACTAAAATCCACGGGGTTCCTTCAATAGCCCTTTACGTTACAGGGTCACGGTTACAACAGATCCGTGACACCGGCAGGAATTTGGCCCTCTAATGGGCTCTGTCCGATTGGATACCTTTAGATAAGACTGGGTTAATATCAGACTTTCAGGCCTGACAACCAGTCTAAATGAGGTTTCTGAGTAACTAATAACTGGCAAAGATCTGGCAGCCGGGATCAACGGCTTTACATGATTTCCAATTCACGAACGGAACTACATATTATTATGTAACAGATGGTCACTCATCTACGGCCCGACTTCGAGTAACACAGCTTAACCTTGATGATAGACACGTGCGTATGTTATTGTTAAGCCACGAGCTATCATTGTAATTGTTTGTCTAACTACAAACAAATATGTTTTTGGTTATCATCTTGAGCACAAGTTATGGAAACAAGGTATACTAGATACCAATTATTGTGTCGACAGCTGTTATTACAATAACATACGTAATACGTATTTCAAACGATAACATGCTGTTGGTAGATCATAGAGCTATGCATACATAGATAGACGCTTTGACAAACAAATAAATATTGGTTCAGATGATGCCAGCGTGCTCCCAATGTTATAACTACGTTTATTTTTTGTATACAACATCAAATGTTTTTTTCTTTTAGAAATAATTGATGTTGACACAAAAGGTAATTGATGCCAATAAACAAATTGGCGACGGAAAAGAAATTGTTGTTTAATTTAATAGATAAGGCGACTGAATAAATCTTTTTAGTCTGTCAGTTACATTTGTGAAATAAAAATTTGTCTCGTAGTTTTTTCTCTTTCACGTTAATCAAAATTGACACAGGTTTGACCCTTTTTTAAATTCACAATACGTCGTCTTGGTATATTTTTTCCACTCGAGTTTTGATGCAAAACGTATCAAATCTTTGTCAATAATCACTAATAAAAAAAAAGTTTTTATTTTTTCCATATATTTTTCAATACTCTAAGTGACGGACTAAATAGATTTGCAATTTTTTGATGCTGTAACCGTTCTTAGGTCGCGCAAAGTTATTCTGTCATTGTTTTCGGAATTTATTAATAGCAACCATGTACTTTGGATCTATGGTCGTTGATGAACATTCTCCCCTCATATTACAGCGCACTTAATCTAAATTTGAGTGTACCATAAGCTAAACCTTTGCCTAACCTTTCGGGGATTACAAGCGTGATCTTATGTTATGAAATTTCGAAAGTCATTAAAGCCAATGTCCGTGGAGACATTTGGAATTACCGCCCTCACAATATTGGATGTGCTGCTAGCTATAAGCTATAGCTAAAGTCTCGGTGGAATTTTCAAACTTAATAAAAACGTTAATTATGACAGAATAAACATGTCGCTTGGCTCTGTTTTGTTAACAAAACCTACATTTACATTTCCCAACAGGCTCAACGAAAAAGGCGACAACAACGTGTAGAACATTTTCTTGTGTTAGGAAAAAAATACTTTTAGCTTATCTAGTTTTTTTTTTCTTTTTACGCGCCAAGCCTAGTGCCTAATGGCATCGCAATCGGAAACAATTGTGAACTTTCATATAAACCGTCATTTCCGATTCAGAGACTCTTGAAAATTAACACCCATATAGGACAGTTTCTTCAAAAACGGCTGAAAATTCCTTCCATAGTGCTTGTCTGCATTATATAAAAACTTGTGCAAAAAATATTAAGTTTATGTCTAGACAACGTGGTTTGCAATGTACATTGGACCCAGACATTTTTTTCTTTGATGTAGATTGAACACGTGTATCTCATTATGTCATCTGATATTATTTAATGTTATCATAAGTTCTCAAAACAAATAATAAATAAATACATATAAGTAAATATCCAATTTTAAGTTCCATGATAGTGTGTGATCATTTCAGGTTAAAAACTTTCAATTAATGTTTTCTTACTGGAGGCTTGTCTTGTCGGTCCTATGTCTGATTTTCAACACCCCACGATGATTCGTTTTGTCTAACGAGAGTAATCCGATCGTTTGACAGACACGGAGGGGTTAGAATTTTTGTTGATTCGGCAAAAGGGGTGCGTCAAGCCTCTTACACCCTTAATCCGCAACACAGTCTTAATCACTTTCTGCACTTTAATGATGAAAGCACAGCAATATTCATTACTTCATTGTGGTGAATTGGATTCAGCTTTTCTATGACTAGAACAAAGCAATAGGTACATTTAGTTGTATGTCTAAAAGCGGTTGTGATTTCGAGTGCTTTGCAAAGATGAAAATAAATGAATTTAGTTAGAATGCTTCCGAGATGGAAGTATGTAATATTGAATAGCGAGATTAGCTTCTGTGCCTCCGATGGACAAAGGCCTCTTATTTCACCTTACAAACCTCTCTGTTTTGTATGATATCTGTCCATGATTATTAATTTTTGTGGTCAATTTGAGCAGAATTGAAACCACCTGCGGTACGCTGCTATCGACGTCGACTGCGATGTCCTCTTTCAGGCGTTCTATCAAGTTATTAACGTTTTTTTTATGTTGGTACAGATATCTCAATACGTCTTCGAAGAGACGTTCAACCTGCTGTTCGCGGTGCCCTTCACGCAGCACAACGCTACTGTCTCCGGCGCAACGTTGGCAGCCCTGTCTCCCGCGCAGATCGCACACATTAGGCGACTCAACTCACTCGACCTCGAGCTCTACGAGTTCGCCAAGAACCTCATGTTCAAAAGGTATGTTTACTGTACACATTCATTAGCAAAGGTTTCATACCAACGTTTGTAAAGGACAAAACAAACAATGGCTCAATTCACTTTTGTCAACTCTACGGCTTTGTGATTCTATGGTCATGTTTAAGCAAATAGCCGGACTATGTATCTCTTTTCTATTTCTCTCCCACCCTGAGTGCTACCCGCAATTTCTTTGCGATTTCCAATAGCGGATCCAGTTTTACATAAAATCCAAATTTTCATGGCGCCAATCTCGGCTCAGCAATCGCAATCGCAATCCAATTTCAAAGAGGATAGCGCTATAACACTAAGCTCGCCCTCCTACTATATGTGTATCGCATTGATAGCACAAAAACCGTTATTTGTTAACGTTTTTAGTTGTTCGACACCCGGCGATGGAATAAAACGAAATTCCTTATAAACCCGACTCTCTCCGCGTCTCGGCGAATGCGTGACCGTTTTTTTTTACATTTACACAAACCAAATGTTATCAAGTAAAGATCGGCTGTTTTACGTCTCGCACGGCTCACTAATAATGTGGCTTAACGACGTGAAAGGTTTCAGGGTTCCATATCGGGGGTGATAACAAAACCCTTTTGTTAGGGATGCCTACACGTACACATCTGTTCGCACGTAGTAAAGTACAATTAGTTTTAACTCCACGCCATGTTTATGTATTTGTTCACGAGCAGTAAAATGTTGTTTAAACTTTAAATACTAAACATTATTCTACAAGTCCGATTTGGGCGTAAAATTCACGCTTGGTCAGATTTAGTCCGCATACGATACATATTTATGTGCCGGCCTCGACATGTCGCCGTGACCCCGAGGATATAAGTTGAGAAACGTCGTTTAAGATTGGGTTTCTAATCTAAAGGGATATCAACTGTGCCCTTTATACCGCACGTTTGTGGTTGCCACGCTTGATTCGATAGAATTTCTTTTATTTCTACACTATGGCTCGATACTTCGGCCGGAGCAAAAGTTGTTTAACTGTGTCAAAGTAATTTTGTCTCGGAGAGAATTTTAGCCGCGCACGGTTAGCGTATGTTTGTACAATTTAAGGAATTCAGGGTATGTTTGTGTTGTTAATTGAGCTGTGTAATGCTTTGTGATTGTCGGAGCAATTATATTTGCTCATAGAATATGTAGCGGGCGCGTGGAACGTTGTACAATGTATACGTGTTCCGTATCAACTCAACACCTGTATCGTACTACGGTCTGACCTAATTGCTTGTTGCAGATTCGAAGCGTTGAAGAAACGAGATACGGATTTCGAGTATCGGTGGCGTCACCTGGGGGAGGTGGCTCGCAGTGGCGTCACCGAGTTCGACTGGGACAGCAACCTAGAGGACGCCACCACTGAGAAGGCGAAAGGCAAGTAACTGCCTCGAGTACTACTGGCCGCCAGTGACGTCACCACCCTAGTGCATACACTAGTCATAGATAACCACACAAATTGAATAAAGAATTTATTTTTTATTCATCGGTCTCATTCAGACCATGTAAATACTAGAACGCGATAAGTACATTTTCAGAGCGATAGTGCGGAACGCAATCGATTACAATCGCACTGTACAAATGAGTTTATTTAATTTTATTATTCGTCGTGCATTTATAAAGATTATTCTAAAAATCTTAGAACTTTATTCTATTCTTTTTTTTTACTTTTTGGCAATTTTATATATGTATATATATATTTTTTTTGTAAAAATGCGCTCTCAATCCATCCCTTATAGTTAGAACTAAACATAATTACAATACAATATATTATAAATATATCTGTAGTGGATATGTAACGTTGTTCTATATTGTTGAATGAATGTTGACGTTTGATAGATACAGGGTAGGTAATGCATCTAGGTTGAACCCAACGAAGTGTAGCTATAGTGTAATTGTTACTAGAATTTTTCAGAAAAAAAAACTCACAGAGGGAACTGTGAAGGTTTTAATAGCCAGATTGAGAACCATAAACGAATAACTTCGGAGATTCGCAATCTTGTATATAAAACCTTCGTAGTAAAACGTTGTGAATGGGTCCCGAGGTAAGCGGTTATAGTTGGACGTGTCCTCTACCGTTATTGGTTACAGTTAGGTACCACCCCAGTGCTGGGTAAATCGTCCCACTACCCACTACTTACATTACAGTTTTTGCTGATATGGGCCACTGGTCTTTGCCGTTCCAGCTCGTCCCTCCACCTTCTAAATGCTATGTGCGAAGTCTGTGGTAGTGACTATCAAATTCATGACAGATGTGAATAAAGGGGGCTCCCGCGGAATGAGGTTGTATCAAGTTTAATGTATACAGCACAACCTTTTAAAGTAAATGTTTATCAAAATACCTATTTGGCAAGAATTTTCAGGTCTTATGTCCCCAAAATATAGTAACTAGGAGCCGATGTCATCGCGCACATAGCTTTTATGGTCGCCTTCTGGCAGTGTCCTTGCGCCACCTGGTATATGGAAATCATTTCATCAAGAAATTAAATAATAACGCATGTGAAGGTAGTCCTAAGATAATGTATGTGAATAGTGTACGAAGCTAATTAAACTAGTCATAGCCCGACCACCGTGTTTGAATGCTGCCCCTCACACTAAACATAACATGGCGCAGCCGGTACCTAAATAAGTTAGTGAACCGATATTAAAACTTTAAGGACTACATACTTACTTAAATAAATGACGAGTAGCAGTGATTCCGAAACATATCAAGAAGCAGAAGTACCAATATCAACAAAGCGAACAATGGAGTCCATTTTGCAACCGCCGCAACCGTTCGTTTTTGAAAACGACATAACGAACGTTACTTCAGGCAACCTAAGTAAGGAATGGGAAAAGTGGAAAAAGGCGTTCAAGATATATTATGAAGCTTGTGAACTGCATCGGAAAGAGAATATAGTGCAAATCAACATCCTATTACACATCATTGGAGAAAAATGTCGCGAGGTATATGAACAATTCACAGGCGAGTACAAAACTACAGAAGACTTGCTAAAGGATTTTGATGCGTTTTTCTTGCCGCGCAAGAACATTACGATAGAAAGACATACATTTTTTACCCGCGACCAACGTGATTTGGAATCCATAGAACAATACGTATTTGAATTGAACAAAATAGCAGCGAAGTGTGAGTTTAAAGATTTGTGTAGCGAGTTGGTTCGTGATAAGATGATATGTGGAATTAAAGACAGTGGACTCAGAGAAAGACTGTTAAGAGAACCGGATTTATCACTATCAAAAGCTATAGATATATGTAGATTGGCGGAAATATCTCGAGCTCAAGCAAAGAATATAAAAAGCGAGAATCAGGAACAATCACATAATGTACATGCAGTCTCAAACAACGAGAAGGAAGGGAAAAGCATTCACTATACAAGAAGTTCGGCGCCGCGTCATAAGAAACAGCGGCCAACCGGTTCCAGCGGTGGTGACGTGAGGGCTTCCCGGTATCAAGGACAGAAAGATGAACAGCGCGCGGGTGGACACGTGCGTGAGGATCAAGAAAAGAAGCGTCGATTTTCAAGACCACGAGCTGTTTGTGGAAAATGTGGAAAAAATCATGAGAAATATAATTGCCCAGCGTATGGTCAGCGATGCAGCGCTTGTAGGAAAATGAATCATTATTCGAGAATGTGTCGTGTGTACGAGGTGCGAGAGGACTCCAGCGACCAGGTAATTCACGCCGTTGATCGTTTTTCTAGTAGTGAGTGGACGGTAGCATTAGGTATTGAGGGTAGACTTATCAATTTTAAACTGGACACTGGAGCCGACGTTAATGTTCTCCCAAACAAATACCTTAGCAAAATTAAATTAACACAAGATAAATTAGTTCATACAACGACGAAATTACAGGGTTATTCAGGAAGTCAGATTAAAGTTATAGGTAAATGTTATCTTAAAGTACAATATAAAAACAATACCTATATTTTAAAATTTATAGTTGTAGACACTAATGCACCTCCCATTTTGGGAAGAAGTTCATGTCAAGAGTTAAAATTGTTAAAAAGAGTGTTGAGTATAAAACAAGTGGAAAGAAAAAATGTGAACATATTAAATGAATTCCCAGATTTATTTACCGGAATGGGTTGTTTACCTGGTACATATGAGATACAACTGAAAGACGGGTACAAACCTGTAGTTCATGCTCCGCGAAAGTTACCTATCGCCATAAAAGATCAAGTTAAGCAAAAGCTAAAAGAAATGGTAAATCAGGGTATCATTGCCAAAGTTGAGGGTCCCACCGATTGGGTAAACAGCATGACGGTGGTTAAAAAGCCTAATGGAGACCTCCGCATTTGTTTAGACCCGCGCGATCTAAACAAAGCGATAAAGCGGGAACACTTTAAGTTACCTACTCTTGAAGAAATAACTGCTAATCTATCCGGTGCAAAATATTTTAGTACACTAGATGCTAAACAGGGATTTTGGCATGTAAATTTACACCCGGCTAGCACAGACCTTTGCACATTTAATACCATTTTCGGAAGATTTAAATTTTTGAGAATGCCGTACGGTATCTCATCAGCGTCAGAAATATTCCACAAACGTTTATATGAACATTTCGATGATATAGAGGGCGTTATTTTATTTATTGATGATTTGCTAGTATACGCAGAAACAAAAGAATTACATGATCAAAGATTACGTGCTGTTTTGCAACGTTGTAGGGAAATAAATATAAAATTAAATAAAAGTAAATGTAAAATATGTTTAAGTGAGCTAACATATTTAGGGCACAAAATAACAAAAGACGGTATTAGCCCGGATGAGTCACAAGTATTGGCTATTAAGAATATGCAACGCCCACAAAATATAAAAGATGTTGAAAGATTTTTAGGTATGATAACCTATGTCAGTAATTTCATTCCGAATTTTTCTGAAAAAACAGCTGTTCTTCGCGAGTTGTTAGGAAAAGACATAGCTTGGCACTGGGATAACAGGCATGAACAATGTTTTGAAATGTTAAAAAGTCAGTTGACTAATCCACCTGTCCTAAGATACTACACGCTTGAAAAACCAGTAGTTATTTCAGTAGACGCGAGTAAAAATGGTTTAGGAGCCTGTTTAATGCAGGATAATAATCCCGTATGTTACGCTTCGAAATCTTTAACAAAAACTGAACAAAATTATGCTCAGATCGAGAAGGAATTGTATGCTTGCGTATTTGCATGTGAGAGATTCTATACCTATATATATGGACGTCATGATGTGACCATAGAAACCGATCACAAACCGTTAGTCAGTATCATAAACAAACCTTTGGTGAATGCGCCTGCACGCCTACAAAGGATGTTAATGAGACTCCAACCATATTCGTTCACGCTCACATATAAACCGGGTAAATATCTATACATAGCAGATGCATTGTCACGAGCGGCGTTGCCGGACACTGACAGTATCACTACGCGCGATCACCTCGAAGCACAAGCACAGGTGTGTGCCATAACAACGATGAATCCACTAACAGATTCCCATTTTTTAGATATACAAAAATGTACTAGAGAAGATAATGAAATGCAAGCGTTAAAGAAAATTATTAAAAAAGGATGGCCCTTGCTTAAAAATGAAATCGGTGATGTATTGAGACCATATTGGGACAGCAGGGATGAGTTAACAATAAATTATGGGTTAATATGGAAAGGCAACCGAATAGTTATACCAAATTGTATGCGGAAAAAAATGTTACAAAAAATACATATAGGTCACCTAGGTATAGAAAAGTGCAAGCTTAGGGCTAGGGAAATCATGTTTTGGCCAAATATGAATTCACAATTACAAGATTATTTATCACACTGTCAGGCCTGCTTAACATATAAAAAGAATAACTCAAAAGAACCGTTAATTCCACATGACATTCCCGACAGAGCCTGGTATAAAATAGGCACTGATATCTTTCACTACGGCATTAAATCTTATTTGATAGTAATAGATTATTACAGTAAGTTTGTACAAGTTGTTGAGTTGTGTTCGACTACATCTTCAGAGGTAATCAAACAATTGAAAAATATATTTAGGTGTTACGGTATACCTCAAATACTAATGTCTGACAATGGCCCGGAATTTTCCTCTAATTTGTTTAGGGAGTTTTCAAAGAACTGGAGTTTTAATCACGTGACATCTTCTCCTAGGTACCCACAATCAAATGGTCAGGTAGAAAGAGCGGTCCAAACAGTAAAAAACATGATGAAAAAGACCAACTTTCAAAAAACTGAATTCAGTTTAGGATTGTTAGAATATTTAAATACGCCAATAAGTAATGAGTTAAGTTCACCGGCCGAGCTATTATACAACAGAAAATTACGAAGTATAATTCCGTGTTCACCACATTTTCTTCAACCAAAATTGCAGAAAAACGTTTCAAATAAATTAGAGAATCGTCAAACACAGCAGAAAAAGTACTTTGATAAAGGATCAAAAAAGTTAAAACCGTTAATTATAAATCAAAAAGTCAAAATAAAACTAAATGATAGTTGGACTTCTGGAATTATTCATCGTTTGTTACCTAACAGATCGTATTTAATCAAAATGAATTCAGGGCAAATATTAAGAAGAAATAGAAAACATATTATTATAGACTCAGAAAGAAAAAATTGCGAACAACCACACGATATTTACTGTAGAAATACATACGACGACATACGTTTAGACGAGTCACAAAATAATGTAATGCCGGTAGATGAGTCACGCGATGGCTCCAGTGTTCCGACAACAACACACATAGATAACGGCACCACTAATTATTATAAAACTCGTTCTGGCAGGATAGTGAGACCACCTGATCGCTGGGGACAATCCATCTCAAGCAAACCACAAGGCGCTGATTAGACACATACTACTATGTACGTCGGCACGTTTGGCGCAGTAGCTGAGTGATAGGACTGCTGCGCTGCGTGTTACGGGTTCGATTCCCGCACGGGCGGCGCAATTAACTTGTATCACAGAACAGTCTTTTGTATGATCAACAAGGTAATCAAGTATGTAGATCCGGGTTTGGACTTTTGTGCATGTATGTTTGTTTGTTTAAATAAATAAAAAATGTAACGTTATGTTATAAAGTAAGACATATAAATTAATTACGAGTATATTAATATTTGTTCAGAGCATGTACAATTATTGTTTAAGGAATGGCAAATACTATTAGATTAAATTGAATAATTATGTTAAATGTTAATATTTATGTTATTCGAATAAATTATATTATGTATGTCAATAAGATGTAATAAATTAGTTAATTAAATTTAATTATTCGACATGAAGAAAAGATGATGATTACTATGATTGTGTATTGTGATTATTAATGATTGTGTGTTATGATAAATTATTATTGTTGATCTTAATCTTGCAATTGGTTGAAATATGTAGTTATTTTTAATTTAATTTTTTTTTTTTTAAATTATTCCACATTTTGTAATACTGTAACTGAAACTAGTCACTCTCAACAATTTTTGTTTCAATATTCCAAATTATTGTTTTCCTAAGAATAAATTAATATTTGTTTTTCATAACCATCCATAGTAATGTATGAAATGTATAACTGTTTTAAATTTAATAAAGAAAGGGGTTGTAGGCATAACTGTTTTAAATTTAATAAAGAAAGGGGTTGTAGGTATATGGAAATCATTTCATCAAGAAATTAAATAATAACGCATGTGAAGGTAGTCCTAAGATAATGTATGTGAATAGTGTACGAAGCTAATTAAACTAGTCATAGCCCGACCACCGTGTTTGAATGCTGCCCCTCACACTAAACATAACAGTTGGCCCATAACTCAAAAGTCATACGCCATAAACCTCTACGTCCGATGACGTCCGAATTTATTTCCCAACCTTTCGTTTATAAAGAGATGCGGATGTGGTCAATTGCGATTGTTTGTGATTGAATCGAAACGGGTGATTGATCGCGTCGACGTTGGGAGGGAATGGGAGTGACCCCGATCATTCGTACGTGAACGTGCGGCTTACTGTGATCACTCTTATCAATTGGATTTTGTTCCGTTCCTTTATTAGAAGCATTCGAAGAAACTAATAACGGGTTTTGATAGCTAATGGTAGATAAGCCGTAATCGTAATATAATCAGTTTCTACACAGAACTGAAGTTTACTTAGGCCCTTCGTACACAACGTTACGCAAGTCTCCGATACTTTACATCTTTCGTATCCATTGACGCGTGCCTGTGTACGAACCTCTATGTATGGATTTGTATTGCGGTATTCGCGCATCGTGTACGAGGGGGTTTACGGTCAGCACTACCAGTTATGGTATTATGATCAGTAATGAAAAGATCGTCATACATCATCATCATCACCATTACGTTATCATCATTATCTCCTGACTTTTTTACGGTTATACTGGTTTGAGTGTTGAGGGACTGCCAATCTTCCTAAAAACCAACCAGTTCTTTCAATTGCCCCTTGCGTTCCGCGGTGTCCTTCCCATACACTTTCTTGGCCCTGGCACTCCTGGCAGAGTCGTTCTCTTGCCCTTATCGTAATTTAGTTAAAGTCAGCGCAGCAGCTTCTTCCAGACTTTTCTATAAATTGTCATGTCAGCTCTTTCCGAGCCATGAAGTGGTAAAAATCTTACCCCTATGACAGTTTCCCGACTATCTGCTTACCTTGGAGTCCAAATAAAGAATCAAATTGCTCAGGATACCTCAAAAATGTGGAATAATTTGTATGAATAATTTTAACAATATTATTAACAATTGAAATGATTACATATTCCCATTTCCCGTGAAAATGAATGATTCGGGACTTCGGGAATTCTCGATAATATCAATTGGTAATAATTAATTTCTCTTTCACTATTCGATATCGTTACTGTTACCCCAGAGGTACCGACGCCCGAACAAAGGGAATTCCAGTATTAATACGTAACGTACAGTCGGTAACAAAAGACAAAGGTACGGAATTGTATGCACCGCAAATATAATATTCATGCCATTCTTGAGGGTTGGTGGTATCTCAAGTGCACTCAATTTTGTAGTGCTTCTATATTAAGTGGAGCTACTGTACCTAATCGAATGTGAAATGTTTCTAAGAGCAATTTCACCAAAGAGAGTGAACATTAATTAAACATTTTCACTTGTTGTGGAATACTGACAGAGACGTCTTTTGAACGCAGTTTATTATCATTGGTGAAATTAACCTTTTTTTCTACTCGTTTTTTAATATATGGATTGGTAAAACAATAAAATTCTCATAAAAAATTGACCAAAGAACAAAAATGAGTGCTATGTATGTTTGTTCTCATATGAGTTAAGTTTGAGGTTAAGTTTTATTTTAAGGAAGTCTTTAGTTAGGTGATAGTTTAATTAAAAACAATAAAGTAAAACAAAAACCGAAAAAAAGTGTAATTAGTTACATGCAATATTTTATCCTTGTAAAGCAAAAAGCTGTATTTCTAATAAATAAAAATATGGAGTTTTGCAAAAGATCTTAAAAGATTCTAGCATTAGCGAGAAAAACCAGGTGTTAAACGTATTTTTTTTCTGAATTAGAACATTTTCAGTTAATGATTTTAAGCTTACAAGGGCAAAAGTGATTGCATTTTTTTTTATTTAGACTATCGCCTCATTAGGCTAATTTACTTATTAAGTTCATCAAAAGTACTCTTTAAGTTTGTAGGCATGCAGCTGTAAATAAAACAAATTGTGTTCTCTGTGTTGTTTAGTAATAGTTATATTTTTATCCCTACTTTTTTGTAGAAGAAAAACTTTTTGAGAAATTCAGCAACATTTTTTACTTATTTTTATATTTATTCTAGATTACTTTTTTGTTTTTTTTTTTTCATATAAAAAAAAGTTAGACTGTTTTGTTCGTCAGCTATATATTTTGTATTTTAGTTTAATTTCGCATGGCAACATAGTTTTTTTTGTTAGTATAAATAAATTGAAAACATTGTCTCTACCCAGATACCTCCTGCTCTATGTTTTTGATTTAAGTTTCTATTTTTAAATTTAGTAAAACGATGTGAATACTCCATTATGTATACGGTATTTCAGAATAATCAAGCGAAAAAAAAAAGAATGTTAGCACAAACAATGCCACGTTCAATTCTCAGTTGGCAACAGAAAAAGAACGGAAAAAGCTTTTCTATTATTTTACACGAAGACAATGTAATGTATTGAAATCGAAATATACCATTCAAACAGCAATAGCGAAAGTAAACTGCAACAAACAAGTCTATACCGACTGTTTGCATTTATTCTTAGTTCGAGTGCATTTCGTATTCCATCCTCGGCACGCTATTTTGAACGGTATACCGCAGCAACAAAGTTTAAACTTAAAATAGCACTTTCAGCTCTGTAAAGTATAAGGGAATTGTGTATCAAAGCGAATTTTGTTTTTTAAACTATTTGAAACGGTCGGTACGAAGTCACGACAGACTTTACAAACATTTTTTTCGCCGAATATTTTATTGTAACTTGTCTGGTATTTTCACAAAAGTATTTTACAAAGCTATTTTTCTTTTTTGTATATTCCATATTCGCTGCATTTAGTAACTTTTATTTTTTCAAACAAAGCGTTATTTATGATCAATGCATTTTCATTCTGTGTATGTTTCAGTTTTATAAACCTTTTTTGTGTTTTTGTTGTATTTGAATAAAGAGTAAATAAAATGTAACATCATGTTAGCATTTGCAGCTATAAAAATGGAAAAAATGTGTAAAAAAAATTGTATCGTCCCAATATCATCCCTATGTAACACAATGGTGCGGATTGTATGTAGTCGTGTATATAATTTGTAATACATGTGTATATGTTCAGAAGTCGAGTTCCAATTAAGTGCAGGAGTGTGCGAGCGATTGATACGTCGCCTCTTGACAATAACGTTAATAGGTCACTCCAATTTAGTCCTTTATGCTGAATTGTATGCAAGCCAGTGTGTTAGGAGCTGTTTCTTTATACGTAGATAAAAAGACATTTTACGAATTACTTTATTTTATTTAGCTGTATGATCAATGACAGCCAGTCTGCTGATATATTATTCTTATTGATGTGAAAATAGATTGAATATTTTTTTTTGGCAGACACCGCTGTCATCGATTGTACTTTTTTATTTATCTCATTCGTTTGAGAGCTATCTCAATATCGATGTTACTCTCATAAATTAGTTTATCGAGTTAGTAGTAAGTATCGATAAATGTATGTATATTTTTCTGTGTGTAAAATAACGCTAAGCCCTGTGATATAAAAGAAAAGATTGCACCCAGTGTTTTGCAGTAAAATCCTTTTTTGAAATTCATGAGAAGCAGTTTATTTTGGAAGTTGCCTTGATATTTTTTATGCTTTACGAGTGTATATAGTAAAATCATAGAATAATTGGTGGAAGACGTGGATAACTTATAAACGATGGGTGCATAAGCCATAAGATAAGTTAGCCATATAGAGCACGTAAACCTATTGTGGTGACATGATAATAAACTAGAAACCATATAGTTATGTATCATATAATGTACCTATAACACACCACCGGTACAGTTCGAGTTGTCTAGTACCAAAATTTAGCGTTTAGTTGTTTTTTTAAGTTCCCGACTGAACCAAAATATAGTACTTTATATTGTGTTAACGATCACCGAGTAATAAAAACAAGCGAAAGTACTCTTTGGTTTTATTTCGAACACATAAATAAATGAACTTAACGACGGTTGCGCCAACATATTTATGGGCATGTCTAATGCAACTCCCAGAGGAATGTACGAAAACTACCATCACTCATATCAGATAAGCTCTTAATTAACTAAATAATGCGCAGAAAAAATGTTGATGAAATAGTTGGAGCCGCTAAAGTCCAATTAAGGCGCGGTGGCGTACAAAAACTTGTATCTGGAGTGAGCTTTATTTTTCTAAATATGTCCGTATAAGGAGAGAGTGGTATGTAGTGGGGACGTAGTCGTGTGTGGACGTGCAGGAAGCTCGAATGGTCGAATTTGCATTTATGTCATTAGGCTGCATCCGTCGACCGGCGGCGTCGACCGGGAGCGACCGGGAACGTCCCGCGGCGACCGATACACTCCACTGGGGAATAATGTTGTCTGTTATGTCTACACAATCACTCCTCTATTTTCATAGACAAACGATCGTTTAATTTAATCCTTGACGATTTCTAGAAATCTCCAAGCTTCAAGGAATTTAGTTATGTAGGTACCTACTTGCTATCAGTATAACATTATATTTTAAAAAATAACTTAAAACGAACAAGGAAGAGGAAACGCCTGGCCGAGATAAATAATAAACATGGTAAAAATCATAGTGTTAGTGACTAACTTCGGCTACTTATAATTCCTATGTCAATGACAATGATGGTTTTATAATCCCAATTCCAAATTCCCAATTTCATTTCCAACTTCACAATATCGCCTAATATTAAAGTTATACCTACCATCAATAAAATGAAATTGGAGAGAGAACCCGCATCATAAACTGATCATTGAATAAAGAATTATTGGCGAATGTAGGTCAGGCGGGCTCAAGCTTCACGAGTAGTGGAGCTGCCATCAATTTAAATAATGCAGGCATGTGTGGAGTGTTTGAGTTACTTTTTATTAAAATATTCGCGAGTGCTAAAGCCCTCATCACACCCCTAGGGCAGACAAGGATGTAGGTAAGAACCTTGACGGAGGACCGTGTGGTAAGTGAGGATTTACAGTCATTTAGAGGGCTGTTCGCACCTCACTTTTAACCTCGTACAGCAGATTGTCTTAGGTTACTAGAAAATCAACTGGGTGGATAAAAATACTGGTAGGATAAAAAATATGTGAAGAAGAGATCAGAACGTCGGTTTAAATCCACAAAATGTAGTTACCCATCCTTTAAAACAAAACTATCGAGAGGTTATTCTCCAAAACGAACGATTTTACCAGCCAGGATTAGCAAATGGAACTCCTCATAAAGTAATGGAGATCCTTTATTCATAAAGTAAAGCACTGTGAAGAAGGAATCGCAATCTTCAAAACTAAGTAGGTAGGCAAAAGAAAAGTGATCATTTTTTCAACATCCAATAATGTGGCCCACATTCCAAATCCACCGTTAAAAGATAAAGAAAAGAATGCACAACTCAAAAACATAAACCATTTCGTTGTAAGTAAAAGAATCAACGGACAAATGGGCACTTGTGATATCAATGGCTTGTAATATCAAATTCGATGCGTCTCCATATGTCAGATAAGATCACGAGACGCATAATAAAACGATCGTGTTTCCAGTAAGTGGTGTTTGGTGGCTCTTAGAGTGCATTAAGATGCAACCGGGGACGTTTCCCGGGTCTCCGGTTACATCGACGGCTTTCCAAGGAAACAATTTGGGACGTTTCTTAGAAACCTAGAAATAGCACCCGAATTTATAATTCCAGTTTTTTTTAATGGTGCGATGAAAATCTTTCTCGCTTTGGATGTGTTTTATTTTATGATTTCGTTTGTTCAGTTGTTGATATGTTTATTATTTGGAGTAGGTTTTTCTTTGAAGTTAAGTAATTTGTTTCTACCTATTGGTAAGATATCGCCGTTTGCAGCTATAACGGCTTTCGTTTGTACTAGCGCCATAATATCTGTCTGTCCCTTGCCATAAAGTTCACAAAATATCTGAAGTTGAAGGCGTTTATTTTCAGAGCAAAATCGTCGTGTTACCAAACATGCAGTACAACAACTGTAGAAGCATAGTCCAACAAAGCTGAAAGTTTAGACACAAAACAATACGGTTTTGTTGAACCATTGTTTTGAGTAAATTGAACGAAATGCATTAAGATAAAGAGGGTTTTATTTCTGTGCGAATGAACGATGTTGTTTCCACAGAGACACTTTACAGTTTAAGCGAACTTCCACAATGGAGGGAACAGTCTAAAAAGCTTTCGGAACTGGGAGTCCGCCTTCGCACTCTTTGTCTTCGCGTTGTGTTTCTTGTGATCGGCCATTGTGTCCTTATCGTGCCACTAGTTATCTGCTGGGTTTAGGCACCAATTTATAGTTATTATACGGGCGGGCCTAAGGGCACCGGTTATTACGGTCGGCCATTGTTTGGCGTGATAAAGGGCTACTGAAGGTAACGCACCGTAAGCAGGTCGACTCACGAATCGAACGTATTGACATTAAATGGAGTCCGCCATTTTATCTTGTTTGTGGGTGCGAACTATAATTTAGGTCCGTACTTGTTTGTTCTTGTATCATAATAAATATCTTTGTTGTTGTAACACTTGTGTCCTTACAAAGCGTAATGTGTTAGTCCCTTGATCCTTCTGAACAAATTCGGTGTAAACTAGCTAGCGATATAAATCGTAGTTAAGTGAACTCTCTTCATCTTATTGAGTAAAAATTACGTCACCATGTTCGTATACGCTAATCTCCGAAACCACTCAACTGATCTCAATGAAACTTTGTGTGGCTGGTTCCAGCTTGAAAATAATTATGGATGAGGTGCTTAGCAACTTCGGTGGCGGTCTTGTACGCACGGATGATGTGGCGGATGAATTGCTAATAACTTATAGAAATGGTAGTAAACATCGAAGTCCCGGAAAGCCATTAAATGCTCATATTGATTTAAAATTGATGACTCACTAACTGTTTTCTTATGTAACAAGAATCGTTCCATTATTTCCAATGTTTCAAGTAATACAATGGAGAATTGTGACACTACCTACTAAGAATATAACGTTTCCCCAATTTGACCTTTGTTCCACGAGAAGAAACGCACATGGTGCTCTTCTTGTTACCTGTTTTATTTAGAGATGTTGAATTTATTTTAGTTTCTCATCGGTGTTTAAATGTCGGACTACAACAAAATATAGTGGTATTGTACTGAGATGTAGGCTGACGTTCCGGCATTTTCTAAAAAAAAAAATAAAAACTTTTGGAAGTCAGGTCGACACCAACCTTGCAGAGCAACTTTAACAGGGTCACCTGTTCTCGCATTTCTCGTTATATTTGAACCAACAAGAAATGAGAACAAAACCTGCAAATTCTCAAATTTTCGCAACAAAATTGAACAACTAGGTAGCTGGAACGCATTTACTACGCCCATGCTGGATAGCGCACGAATCTATGACATCGCGATAAGTTTATATCTTACAAACAGCACATTTATTTAGCTACACCTTTGCCCCACCCACGCTATCAAGTATCAACGGCCGTACGTACTAGGGCAACAAGCTTTCGAAGAGGTGTCCTTATCGAAAAGGCTCTTAGAATGGCGGGGGCGCTACTAGCTACCGTATACCGTAAATAAAATTAGCCTTTCAATAAATTTATGAGTGGTGACGGCACGGTCAGAGTCTCATTAAACCGACGAGAGGTGAGCAGGACAAAGGGATATTGTTTGAAGAAGGGCCATCGATGGGTAATAAAACTGTTAGTACTTAGTGGCTTATGGGTATGCGATGGCGCGTGAAAGTGCTGGCTCACCTTTGTTGGAACAATCGTTCGTTGTTTGGTTGAGTTTCTTGTGATATTTTGGTTTGGGTTTGAGAGTTATCTGAAGGATTTGACTGTAGTACCAGAAATTGCTCCCCCTGTTGTACATTGAACAATAATATAAACCGTTGCGTGTATAAAACCGTGATGACTCTATAAAAATTGTAAAGGCGTAATTTGATGGTATTTTTATATATATTTTTTATTGTTGCTTTTTTGCTGAGTGGCCAATGTATTTTTAACCGACGAAAAAAAAATGAAGGCTTCATGTAACTTTTAAGGGTGGTTTTCCACATGAGATGTGCTATACAGCTGTGCTGTGAGAACTAAGCTACAAAAAACTTTGTGCCCGTTTCCGTCGATGCTAAGCTACTCGTATATGGAGCGGAGCGAGTAAGATGTGCAGTTCGAGCTAATCGATTTACGAACTAGCCTAAATTGCTATACCACTCATAATCATTCACGAACGCATGCATACACGCATCTATAGCATGCAGCTATAGCGCCTCATCCATAGCACGCACCTACCAGCATACCACCAGTGCTACGCTATGCCGTAGGTGTGTCTGATTCGGCGGGAAGAAACGCCTAGGTGTCACGGTGGACAGCGGGGCAGTCCTGCACCGTATGATCCACCGGGATCATACGGTGCAGGACTGCCCCGTTTGGGCAGGAGCACCGCTGTATTCTCACGGAGGCGATAGCCATGTTGCCCAAAGAATATGATTGGTGGATATGAAACGCATCCGTCCATAGCAACGTAGCAAAGCTTATCTTGGAATAGCACCGGAGTGCGCCGTTACCAGTTTAACCCTTTATTTCTGTCCAGCAGCGTAACCAAAATAAATTATTTCATACTTTCTTTTCCCAATAACTTGAAAGGCAATTCAGAAGGTGAATACAATAGGCAAAGTTGCCCATAAAGTATCGGCATAATGTAACAAAATGGCAATTACATATCTGTTTGAAACTCAGAAGTATGTATAATGTAATAAAATGATGAATGAAAAGCGATAACATCTTTTATATGTAAATGTTATTACATAGGTAAGTATTAGATTATTAAGGGAAAGGGAATGTTTCTTAGTCATATTTTTTCTCATCCTATACATAATTCATAATGTAAGTAGGTATGTAGCTAGGTACTAAGTAAGGTTTACCTTTCAAGCCCTGAATTATTTATGGCCATACCCTGAGAATTCTTGAGCCCTAGTCTACTTTAATTTGTTCTTACTAAATGTAATAAGGCATATCACTTCTTAGGTCTTTTACCAACACTATATTTATACTTATGTGCTTTTTGAGCAGTTTGCATTAAAATTAAGAAAGAAGAAAGAAAAAATATTTTATTCGTCACAGACATGCACATACATTCAACAAAAACATATATTACACAGTAAAATCACAAAAATAAATCCTAATAATAACAAAAAGAAACATACAAAACATAATAGGTAGGCAGCTGTATGTCATGACTGTGACAAGAAAGGCTTCCCACTCATCATAAAGCTGTGCTATGGGGGACCCACAGCACAGCGCTGATTTTCAGTGGTCACCCCGAAAAAGAAGAAGAAAGAAAAGAAAAGTGTAGCTACGGAAATCAAGCTAAGGTCATAATTAGATAACAATTAAATAATAATAATTACGAATACAAGTGTAACATGCACGTTATTGCACACAGAACATATAAAGGAGGTACCTCCTTTATATGTTCTGTGTTATTGCACATGGACAATTGGTGTCCAATCTGCACTGAGTCCACATGGTACTATTGCTAACTCCCGCTCAAAAAAGGAGGCATGGCGTGTCTATAGTAGTCTAAATTAAGTCGGCCCAAAACTGGACTAGAAATTTGGCAAATACAGAAGTGTCCATCAATTCCTATGTAATTAAGACAGGAATTTCTCCTTTGTCGTGGAAGCAAGGAAGCGTTTACAAACATTTAAACTCACAAACGCAAACAGGCAGACCCAGACTGACTACTTGTCGATTATAGAAATAATTGTGCGGGAATCAAACCCGCGACCCGCAGCGCGGCAGAAGGTCGCTTGACTACTTCGATAATCTTGCAGTTTATGGAGCAACATCGCATTTACACTCCGATTCGACTAAGCAGTGAAAACGCCAGCTATGCATTGCGACAGTTATAACCAAGCTCATAGTCAACTTAAATACCAGACACCATTAAATTCAGACAAGCCTTGATATCGATCGCTTTGAAAGCTTAGACCAACCAACAAACAGTTTTCTCTGTAAAATACAAATAATGAGACACTCATTTCTCCTCTTTAATATACAGTTTGAAAACGAAATCATTGGCATCCTTCCAGTTGATAAAAGTACTTGCGAAATCTTAAAAAAAATGCTGTTTCATCGAGAAATGTTTGCGCTTTGCCAATCAGAAGATTATGAAAGTGATGCTCATTTTGCACAATTTCAACATTTAAAATTTTAAGTTATTTATATTGACGGCTAGGTGCGTAGGTACCTGCTATTAATAAAATACTGTAATAATTCATACACTATCTCAATCACTATATTTTTAGATATCTAACTAAACTAATATAACAAGAAAATTTTATGGTTGTTCGTTCAAAAAGGATACCTTACCTACTCAAAACTGCTAAAACGATTTTTTAAATTCTTTCTCATATCAAAGACTATCGTAACAATGAGTACCTAACATGGGTGTAATACAATTTTCAATTTACTATGTACCTGTGCAAAGCAAAAATCAAGTGATTCTAGGAGATCTGATTGATGAAATTCATCTTTTTCATCATTCATCATCCAAAAAGGATAAGAATATGTATAATATGAATATTGAATAGGTAGGGTGTTTTGTCCATCATGTTCAATAAAATTTAGGAAAAAAAATGTAGTTTTTTTTCTTTATTCATGTAGGTAGTATTAAATTAAGACTAAAATATGTTAATTAAACCTAAATATTTACAACTAAAATATTTACAAAAATAACTAAGTTAAAACTAAAATTAAAAATTTACATGGCGTCAAAAAATTCATCCACATCGCTGTCAATGGGGAAAGTGCCCAGAACGCTGGCAGCATTGCCACGTTGAATGGCAATGCTGATCCTTTGACCGAGAAATAGGCCAGCCCTCTGGTCTTCAAAGACATCGCCAAGCGTATAGTCGACGCCTCTCGTGACCAGAGGGCTGGCCTATTTCTCGGTCAAAGGATCAGCATTGCCATTCAACGTGGCAATGCTGCCAGCGTTCTTGGTAGTATTTGTATAATATTTTAATTAAAGTCTCGGGGTATGAAAACTTGATATTTTTTTCCTTACATTTAAATATCATGGATTTACGCAAAGTAACGCCTGATTCCATACAACATCAATAATATCATCAATAACATCATAATTTATCAAGTTCGTCATTTCGCCGATGGAAAATCCAATCCCTCGCACGGCTCATCTAAAATAACACACGTGTATTGGTCTGTAATGATTGTCTCGTTGTCCCCTGTTCCCAAATGTAATCGCCAGCCGGTAGTGATTGGAGCCTCAATTCTGCGGAGCTCGGCATTTTCATGGGAAGCTGACAGCTGAGAGAGCAGATCACTTCTCCCGGCCGTTAGGACTAAGTGTTATTATCAATTGTTGCTGTGCTGTGTCTTGAAGAACAAAATTATTTGTCTACATAGATAACCTACTATTTACTTTTTTTTTGCGTTGGAAAATCACCAAATTTCCCTCCGTGTATGGGTGTGCAGAAGGAAAAAACCACCCGGTTCTTCAGCTGACCTTTGCGTTCCAGGGTTAAGGTGTCCAATAAATACATACCTACCCTGATCCCGACGACCCCTTCAGGCGTTCCAGTTTGCTGACAAACTGACAACTCCTCAAAAAACACAACGTGTGAAAAATGTCGTGCTAGCGTGGATCAAGGCGTACCGTCGATTCGGGCTAGATCCTTGATCGGACATCGAGCTACCCATTATTAACCGTCCGTAAGTCTTCCAACCGATAAAGATAGGATTTATTTATTTGAGAATTTTGCACATAAAAACATAACCCTCCTTCTGTCGTAGTCGGGTAAATAGAGATTCGGCTTATTTCTGTTCATCTAAATGGATCCTGGGAATAATCCTGGTATAATGGGAAAGTAATGTGAGAGTTTAAACATCATAAATACGTATAAAAATGTTATAAATCATGAACCAACATCTTTTAAAACTTAACATGAAAATGTAGAGGTACAGAAAAAGAAAGAAAGAAAATACAGAAAAGTAAAAGCGGAGAAAGAAAAAAGCTCAACAGACGATTTTATCGCTATTAGCAATTTTCTTCCCGACAACCTTTGTGTAATTTTATGGAATACTCGCTGCATTTTATAAAGAATTGTTATGTACCAGGCAAAGTAACAATTTTGTAGTTTTAAAACAAGTTAGGGTTGTTTCACACGAAAAAAGCATTAAACTTGGGCGGTCGACATTTACTACGGAAAAATCTAAGACTAAGTCATTTAGACTACAAAAAAAAAAACTTTTAAAGAAGGAAATTCAGTCCGTGCAAATTCGGACGGATTTTGCCGATCGCGTCGTTGATATATTGACCATATTATTATCACAGCCACGTCACAACCACAAGTGACACCACGAACAGGCGACCAACTATTTCGCAACAAAGAACAACAATAATTATACATTTTGTCAATATACATATAAATGCTGCAGCGACAATAATCACACGTAACCAACCACAGCTGCTTGACCACTTTTTGAGAGGAGGTGTGGTCGAGGGGTCGAGGTTGTTTCATACGGAAACAACCCTTATGGAATAAACTAACAGTTAAGCCTCCTGCAGACACACGCGATTAATCGCGCGGGGCGACATGTCGCGGTCCATTCGCAGTATTTTTAGAGTGGAAATTAGCTTGGCTCGTTGTCGCAGCGCGATTAATCGCGTGTGTCTGCAGGAGGCTTTATGGACTTATGGTACTCGGAACCACGCGATCGAACTTGACGCTAAATTATGGCGTATCATTAAACTTAGGTAATTTTGTTGATGTGGTTTTCTTTCCCGGTGTTTTTTGAACTACTTATAATGATATCAAAATCAACTGTACAAGGCAAGAAGCGAAAATTATGTCTTAGTGAATCTAAAGATTTTGTTTGTTCGAACGCGGTAATTTCTGGATCTACCAATTACTAATTATGAGTAGTACGTCACAGTTACAGTTTTGAATAATAATGAACATGTATTTTTGTTTTTTAAACCAATAAATATAACAGAACCATGAAAAATTCTATGTCAATTTTGACTTAAAAGACGGGTCAAATATTTTTTGATAATTTAATTGACGAACTACCTAATTAGAATTTAGACTGATTTCAGTCACTTTTCCATTTTTTTTGCATTTTAATTTCATAATTCTTAAGGTTCTTGAAATTCACGCTATGTTTTTTGTTCGTGTACATAACAAGGAGTAAAGCCTCATTTAGACGGGGCAAGAACTCGCATGGGAGTTTCACTACATTGCGGTATTTGTTTGATCAACTGAATTCGTGTACAACGAATTCGTTGTACCTTTAAAGTCCGCAATGTAACGCAACTCGCGTGCGAGTTCTTGCATCGTCTAAATGAGGCTTTACACTCAAGAAAAGGAGAAGCGAGTGAAATCACAGGGTACCGCTAGTTCTGAATGATTGACGAGATGTACTGCCCGCTGAAAAGAAAATAATCTAGACCAAAAATGCGAAGTTAAATCAGGCAGATAGAAAAAACCGCGTCAGGTATAACTTTTTCTTACAGCGAATCAAAAAAACCTCCAAAAACACCTTGCAATAACTGTCAGACTCATACTGCTTGAAATCCACCGTGTTCATTCAATAGCCTTTTATGTTCCACGGCTGCAATACCCTATTACTATTATATTTATATTACTAGTCAGTCCTGCGACCCCCTTTTTTATCGTGGTAAAATCATCAAATGAGTCCTCCCACCCAGGCGGCTCCCACGGCAGGGCGGGAGGGACTGTCAGACTTGTACTGACTAAAATCCACGGTGTCCTTCGTTAGCCCTTTACGTTCCAGGGTCTCGGTAATGGAATAAGTCCCGCGACCCCTGCGACTCCCTTTTGTTTTTAGCATAGTAAAATCATCAAATGAGTCTTCCCACCCAGGGCAGGGCGAGAGGAACTGTCAGACTCGTACTGACTAAAATCCACGGTGTCCTTCAATAGCCCTTTATGTTCCGGGGTCACGGTAATGAGATAAGTCCCGCGACCCCGGCAGGCCCTGCGACCCCCTAACGACATAGGTAATTAAAGTTGCTGTTGTCGGTGCGACAGTTTATAAAACAACAAAAGGCTACCTACATCACACATTAATTAATAACAACTTTTTCTTCGCAGTACAGACTACCAGGGGTCTTTGACGTCCGTTGCGAACAGCTGATAATGTTCCCAACCAACCCTTTGCTTGCTGCACGCCAGGCGAACTTAGCCTCGTCTAGTCCCAAGAGGGGAGGCTATATTTCATGTTGCTAGGTGTTTTACTACACACCGTCTGACTGAAGTGGGCTCTAGGCTTCTCGTAGCAAGGTTTTGCGCATCTAAATTGTAATTTATGGATTCCAGGTGAGGTTAAGTAAAGATTGGTCATAAACATTTTGTAAAGTGAAAACAACATTATAAATAGTTTTAACGTGTTAATTAGTGCTTCTAGTCAGGGAACTTTCCCAGATGACTGTGATGCAGAGTAGAACTTTAGTAAAAGTTTTTTATTTTGCCAATCTCATAATTTTGATATCTACTCAATTTTTAGCAGGTATTTTTGAAGAACCAAAACCAAAGATAATATATTATGTGCCAAAAGTATTCGAAGAAACTAAAAAAAAACTGATGTTCCCGAAAATCGTTCAGTCAACAAAAACCTCATTTAAAACTAACTCCACCAAAATTATGGTGAAAGGCACCTTCAACCAAAATCATAAAGTCTCATTGCGTCCGTAACTCCAACAAAGCAACTGTGAATTTTAAACAGAGGTAAGTAGAGTCATTAGCCTCTGAGACGGCGAAGTGTCTGAGAGACGTGACGTCAGCGGGAGTGCCCTTACGTGGAGATTAGGGGAAAAGTTAGCGGTTGTGAGTGCAGCCGCCATGTCGGTTGAAGAGCGACGGAAATGCAGGCGCACGGAAAGGGTTGATCTTTTTGAATATAGATTTATGTGTACAGTCACGAGCAATAGTATGTATACACTAAGCAATATTCAAAAGCGATTTTTTGCTACCATATTGATTAAACTTTTTCCTTCTCATTAGACTTCTATTTTGGAAGCCATACTATTACGGAATAGGTCTTATTTCAAAGTGGAAACCTGTATTTCACGAGTAATTTGCGTTTGAATTTTGTTAAGTGTTTACATGTTATTGCTCGTGACTGTACTAAGGTAAGTTTTGAATGAAGAAAACTTGGTTTTGTTATGTTTGGCTAGGGTTATCTTCTTCTTCTCTTATATATAAAAATCAATTGCTGTTCGTTAGTCTCGCTAAAACTCGAGAACGGCTGGACCGATTTGGCAGATTTTGGTCTTGAATTACTTCTGGAAGTCCAGGGAAGGTTTAAAAGGTGAGGCGGTACGAAGTTTGCCCGGTCAGCTATAAAAAATAAAATACAAATATATTTGAATCAAAGAGACCTACATACAAACAAATGGCTTTATTGCGAAGATAAACATTGGGGTTACTGAAACACCCTCTGTAATTATTTGCTGCAGAAGGAATTGAGTAGCTGAGACGATATTACCTACGAACGAAACCAGTAAGGATTATTTCCTTTGATAAATTATTATGATATTGAAGGCATGGTTGATGCAATGGCTAAGAGATTGGTTGCTGAATAGATATTTGTATGATCTACAAGGATTTAGTACAAACGCACCCACGATACAGGAAAAATTCCTAATGTCAGGCAACATTTAATAAAAATACAAAACATTCGTTAAACGGGAAAGTTCTTGTAGTACCTATTTATTTAAAAAGGTTCAACCTGCTAAACACAATAAGGAAAAAAAAAACAAAAATAAGATTTTATGAAATAATCTTGGCTACTTGTCTTTCGTAAAATTAACATTTTAAGGGTTAACAAAGTATTTCAGGCATTAATTACAGTACTTACTAAATACAATAAGACCGTCTTTTAAAAAGGGTAAAGTACACACCGCTGAAGAAGGTAATCATCTGCTCTAAAATACCTTAATACTTTGAGGATAAATTAGAGTTTTCAGCAATTGAAGTTGTTCTTTTTTTAAGGCTTACCGACACTTAAGGAACAGTGGTGGCTCAGTGTATCGTCGGACTTACGAGTTGTGGTCGTGGGTTCGAAGCAAGCCAAGCGCATATACTAAGTAATTTATTTCATCACCACTGCTCTATAAACGGTCATGGAGAACATCGTGAGGAAACCGGCATGTCCTAGAACCAAAAATTCTCAGAGAGCAGGCCTGTGTCCCAGCATTGGAATCATATATCCTTTCTTTACACCAAACCCAAAGCAAGATAAAATCGAAACCAATCAATCCATTTCTCCATTATCTAGTAATCACAACGGATGCAGTATTTCTCTTTCATTCTGAGAGCTATCTCTACCTCCGGGTATAAACAGACGAAGAAACCGAGCCATTTCAATTATGATGTGAAATGAAACAGTAAGCACTGCCCGGGGGAATGATTAGTACTGATCCCGGCATTGGATGGTCTGTGATACGATCTGTGATTCATAATTAGATACATTCTTTGACGATAGGAGTTACTATAAGATACCTTTGTGGGTGGGCCATAGAGGTACGTGAGGCGCGAAGGTTTTAGAAAAGAATTTGACAATTAGGTGTTCTCCTTTAAAAGATGCATAAAAAGAGTCCAAGTGAGAATAGCACTTGCTTGCAAAGGGTTCTGTTTCTGTAACATAATGCAATACATTCGAGTAAAATAATGTGGTAAGTAAAAATCACGTTTCTTCAAAGGCCCTCAATTTTTTGACTGCTTTATAACGGACTGTAATATTATTTATTTAAATGTTCACAGAAAGTCTATTGCAAATATTGCAATGACAAAAAAACATTTTCATTTAGTCTACCTTTTACAATTTAAGAGATGGACACCTGTGACAGACGAACGGGCGAACAGAGAGCGTTCCGTTGGAGCACCCTTTGGGTACGGAACTCTAAAAGAATTCGACGATTAAATTCCTCAACTTTACAAAGACGTGAAAAATATATTTGTGAACTTTAAGTAAGAAGTATTTCAGCCTATTAAAGGATACATAATAAACGTGAATCGGTTAGTATTTCTTCTAATGAGTATCGAAGTATTTGATCTTTATCGTTGAGAAAAAGAGATTCTGATTACAATTTATAAATCTCAGTAAGCTTTTGATAAGAATCTCACGTGTCTAAAATATTTAATTATAATAATTAACTTGGATTCTAATTAAAATTTATGATAAATAGAAATGAAGATCGTTTATTACGAATTCGTAATATGCTTTTAATATGGTTACTTTAATGAAATGAATATGTACTTATTTATAATCTAAATTTTATTACTCACTGATGAGAATTTGAATAACACGCAATTTTAACATGACTAGAAATTTAATTAATTAATGACTATTCGTAGATAAAATAGTTTTTGAAGAACTTTACCATTTAAAAGTTCATAGAACTATTTTGTAGCTTTAAGCTTACATTAAGAGTTTTAAAATGTAATTTTAGAGTAAAACCCTGACAACAGCGGTAAATTTTAGGATTTTAGGATTTACCGATATAGTATATTTCATTACAAGTGCGGAAAGGCTGTCATTGCAAAGAGTTCTGACTAATGTGTACCCGAGCCAAGGCGCAGCCGATGGCGAGGGTTGACAGTCGGAACAAGTTGCAATGACAGTTCCGCACGTGTACTGAACGACTATTTTTAATAAAGTTGCGAAAAAATAAAGCAATTAAATAAATAATAAAAACATAATAAACTAAACTCGCAAAGAAAATTTCTGGAAAATGACGCCAACCGTAGAATATAAGCAGAGTTTTTTTTTATTCAGTACCGGCGTTAGGGTAAGGCGCGGTTAGGCGACCGCCCAGGGCGCTGGATATAAAGGGGCGCCACAGGTCTACTTAATTTCCGTAAATTCCCTTTAGCGAAAAAATGGTTATGGTGGCAAGATTAGAATGAAACTCAGTGTCAAATTCGGAGCACTGCACTACATGCATAGCAGTTTACGTTACCGAAAATCCTGGACCATAGAGAAAAACATTATCAATCTATAAATAAAAACTGGTTGAATTTTGACAAACTTGGCAACTTTGTCAATCGAAAATCGAAATGAAATTGCAGGTAACCTCGACCTCGAAGGCTAGAAAAGTAAAATACTAGTTTTAATAAATGGTAATTTCATTTTATCCTTTTCCTTATTTCATATGGGATTGAATTGCAGTTAGGGGGCGCCGTAGAAATCTCGCCCAGGGCGCTGGTAGTGCTAAAACCGGCACTGTTTTTATTCACCCATTTTCGTAGGCAAAGGGAACGCCCATACAGCTTAGTTTTCAGTAGATTTTTTTTATTGATATGAAATGAAAATGAGATGAAATGAAATGAAACCTAACGCAACTCATTCAATTAAATCATTAAATCTGACATTGAAATAAATTAGCTTCTTTTTAGAAATATACGTTTTTGTATGAATCACAAAAACTCTTTAGTAAAAACTTCATGTTTGGTTTTTCTTTTTAATAGACTTATTTTAACAGTTGGGAAAGAGAACGCACTAGTGTGTAATAGCCCACTTTCCGAACGCTATACGTCCCTGCAATATGCCACTTTTTGAGCAACTGTATTAAAATAGTTAATTATGATACTAGTGCGGTAAGTTGGTTTTTACAAACGAGTAGACGAATGTAAGCCCGAGATGAAATCGAGGGCTTACCATAGTCACGAGTTTGTAAATACCAATTTCCGCACGTGTGTCATACAATGTTTTTCAACACATTTGCGAGAAAACAGTACAATAATGTAATTAAACAAACTTTTTTTAGAAGTTTCTAATATGAAAATGGCGCGCATTTGCAAATGGCGCCACATGCACGTGGTGAAAAATAGAACTACATTTTTCGTCTCATTTACTCTTTAGTATTAAAATGAGACAACGTATTGAGCAAAAGCGCTTCCAAGGAGGTTCGATCAGTCAAGCTGTTTATTCTCATAATGTGAAACTCTTTGGTGGAGTTCTTATTTTTTTTTAATGGAAATTAAAAAAAAACCGTAAAGAAAACGCACGGTGTTATACAACGGGGCGTGCCGTAAAATAGGTACTTAGGTGAGAGTACCTATTTTACCGCACGTTCCGTTGTATGGTGCGTAATTTTTAACTTTCGAACAATATATACAGGCTTCGTAAACGCATTTTTCGAGCAAATGTGTTGAAAAATATATTATATTCTTGTAATTACGTAATTATTTTCATTTCTGTTATTTTTACTTAACAATTTTTTGGACTGTGTTTGCCATGTTGTACTTCATCATCATCATCATCATATCAGCCGTAAGACGTCCACTGCTGAACATAGGCCTCCCCTTTAGACTGTGGATTTGACTTTTGTCATGGTGTACATTATAAAAATAAATTACAAGGGTGGGGCAACGTTTAAAAAAAAAACAATCTTTGACATAGGTATTACATTTTATAAAAAATTGCTACCTATAACAAAACCAATTGACGTGGGTTATCTTTGTTGATTTCCCTGGCGATATATTGGTACGTATATCACAGCGTTCAATCTAATTCTGTTTCCTACTCCCCATCCATTGTTTCATGATATCCGGGTAAGCTCTTAATCCGGGCAAAGCCAGTTAATCGTGTCTATACTGTGTAACAATATTGGTTGCACTGAAGACGCGTTTACCTGTAGGGGAACAGTGTATAAGACGGGGACGCGAGGTATGATGGGAAATCACACACCTAAGGCAAACTTAACATAAAACTAACGTAGCACAAGTGCCAACAGGACGCTATTTCCGTCTGGCCGCTTGCAAATGACGTCATATTACCTTACCACGAGCTCTTAACGCGATCCCGTTTAGGCTGTGGGAAGAGACAGAGCTATTAAGTCGTCTAGCGCCATCTCTTTCCCACAGCCTAAACTGGATCGCGTTTAGAGTTTATGGTAGGCCACCTGATGGCGCTTGCTCTACGTTAGTGTTGTGTTAAGTATGCCTAAAGAGTGTATGTCCCCATTATACCTCGCGATTATTAACGTCCCCGTCTTATACACTGTTCCCCTAAACATAAACATCTATCAGACTAGTTACTTAGCTATATTATAGGTACTAATCCATACAAATATCTACGCTAATATTATAAAGAGGAAATATTTGATTGTTTGTTTGTATTAAATAGGCTCCAACACTACGGGACCGATTTAAAAATATTTCACTAGTTGAAAGCTGCTTTGGTCCTGAGAAAGTGAGAAGCACAGGCAAAAAGGGGGGTGGGGGGGTGTTATGAAAAAGGTGAAGAGTTTATTAATTGTTGGACTGAACGCGCTAATCCGGGGTCAAATTGGAAAATTCTTTTTGTGTTGTATAGTCCATTTATCGAGGAAGACTATCTATATAAGTACAACATTATTTTTTGTTAATGCGAAACCCGATACACCTGTTTAGTATTTTTGTGTAAAGAATCTTTGTACTTACATACAAAATTTTAAAACCGTAGGTATCATAAAAAATCACAAAGTTATAAGCTTGTATAACTATATTACCTGGTTGTCCGTTCAATCAAAAACATATACATTTCGCGGTACACCCGCGTAAACCGCGTCTCCTGTGTTACCTATACACTCGTGATAATAGTTTGGCAATAGGTACCTACCTAACCGTAAGGTGATTGTATTGTAATAAACTGGTAATAAAATTTAATAAAAATATTTTTGAAATAAAATATTATAACATGGATAATTTTTACAAAATTATCCTGGAATCGAATCAGTTACTGATTCTGAACAAACTATATTCAGGATTAGCATAAATACTAAAAATAATGTTGTATAGGCTATTTAACATCATGCTGCGACGAACAGCTAGTTTATACACAAATGTATAAAGGGAGGACACGATTTTCTCATGAAAAACTGCTTTCTACTTTGGAATACCTAAGAACTTTTTCGTAATAACATGGCTAGCGGGGAACAGCTAATCTTATTTTATGATTATAATTATGTGAATATATATGTCGCAGGTCTTTCATCAAATTAGGTTTTTGATCAAACGGATGATGTTAAAATAACAACACGATTTCATCATTTCCCTAAACAAATCTAGTGATTTGATCAAATCCCTAAACTGCCATGGTTCAGTGAAATGACTTGATTTGATGAAAAACCTACGACATAATTATACACAAAGGTGACTGACTGACATAGTGATCTATCAACGCACAGCCCAAACCACTGGACGGATCGGGTTGAAATTTGGCATGCAGGTAGATGTTATGACGTAGGCATCCGCTAAGCCAGGATTTTGATCAATTCTACCCCCAATGTGATAAAATAGGGGATGAAAGTTTGTATGAAACTTTGTCAATTTTAAAACGATCGGGCTGAGACTTTGCATACATAAAGCTACTATGACGTAGGCATCCCCTAAGAAAGAATGGAAAGTAAATTAATAATAAAACTTCTTAACGCGACCGAAGCTGCGGGCATAAGCTAGTTTGATATAAATGGCGAAATATACACCTCTGCCAAACTCTTTGGGTATACTTAAATGACGTGATTTCTTATGAGAACAGTATCATTGATCTGTAATCGGTAATAAATATACCTGCCGTTGCTTTCTTTAAATGTAAAAGGCATTAACTGTTGTAGATTCTGTGATAATGACTGCTCATAAAAGGCTCAGCATTTTAATGCATCGTTAGTTGCATTTTATAGCCTCTAGTTCTGTAAAATGTTGAATTATACAGGGAATGTCAGGCCAAAACATTGTAGCTACGTTTGCAATGTGTTGGTAAGTATTTTGCTTTTTATACGTTATCTAGTGATTATGTTTTCGCTAATTAAGGTAATTTGATTAATTATAATAATTAGTAGAAGCACTCAGCAGAATTATTTTACCAGTAATATGATTTTGCGTAGGTGTTCACGCCCATGACACAAATAGATATTAATATCTACGTTTTTGGAAATTTGTAAAAACTTTAGCTTCTTATTTTCTTTTTTTTTGAAAAATACTAAATTGATAAGTTAAAAAAAAACGTTGCCCCTCTCTGGAAATTTCTACTGTATCGTGGGTGCGTTGCAAACATTGTAACTTACATAGGAAAACACCCAGACCCGGAACAACTACCTGCAGGTCATAAAAAGAGTTGTTCTGTGTGGGAATAGAACCCGCTGCGTGCGCAGCACTCGGTAACTCAACCACTGGGTCAACCGTGAAGTTGTATATATTATACACCTTTGCCTAACCATTTGTGTATAAAAAGCATGATTTTGTATATCAACGACATGAATCTCATTGAAAACAAAACCCATAAAAATGTTTGTAAAAGATAAGATGGGACACAACAAAATATAGATAAACATTTAATGTTAAGAGGTAGCATCCAGAACAGCCATAATATTTATTAATTTTTATTACGAACTCCACACGATATGGACAATAAATTTTAAGCAGGTGTTTATGAGAAAGATAAGTACAATTTAAACAGAAATAAAAGTGGAAAGTTCAGCACTTTATATTAATAGTTAATAGACCAGTTGTAGATACCGTGGACTCAAGTGCAGTGTCTTTACCGTCCCGTAGTGATGGGAATCGATTTTTTATTAGAGATGGCTCGATGTATTTGACAAGAATTTGGGTTGAATATTCAAACTAAAAAGAGTACTTAAAATAAAACTTTTCAATGGTGGCCAAAAAAAAAGACAATGAAATAAAAAAAAAATAACAAAGCCACCGACTTCCGAAAGAAAATTTTGTAGGTTACCCTTTTTGTGGTTGTTTTTGAAGGCGGTTACATTTTTTTTTGAAAAAGTTTTTATAATCTATCGATAGATTATAAAAACTTTTTCAAAAAAAAATAAACGTACTTACATTCAGAAACATTCGAATGTCGCGTTTTATTTTTTATCGATTACATTCAATTAAAGTTAAATGTTTGTAAATCGAAGGTGTAAATGTTTTGTTTTGATCCGAATCCACTTAGCATTTGTAAAGCCGGTTTTTGTCCTTGAAAAGGTTAGATAAGTATTAACAAAATTTAGCCTTTGTTTCAGGTTAATCACTAACCCGTGTTCCATTAAACCCTTTAAATTAACCCCTGTGAGTGGATTATTCAATAGCAACGAGATTATCGCCTTAATCTATTTTAATTAAGTCTTAGCGATTTGTTTGCTGAGAACGTTAAAAATCAATAATATTGTTACGTAATTCTCGCATGCAACGACGACATGAATGTTACCGTAGAGCAGTGGTTCTCAAGCTTTTGCCCTATGCGCCTCATCCAAGTTTCTGCTATAACGACCCTCTTATCTGATTCAATATAAAACAAAAATAAACTTTGCACCACACTAGTACCTATTTTATTAAATTTTTAATTTTCGTGGGTGCGTTTACGATAATCGATAAAAGTACACAAACAGCATTACAAATATTAAGTTTTAATATTAAGTAATCGTTGAATACTGGTTAAATTAAACTTTTTTTGTGGAAACTTAATTCGATATTCGACTGCGAGCAGAATTTGAACCTGTGATCTTCTGATTCAGTACACCCGACGCTTTTACTAACCAAGCTACCGCAAGTCTTGCCCACAAGATCGAATTCTTAATTCCATTCTTAAGGTCTTATTGTATATCTAAAGAAAAAAGCTTAAATTCGTGATCCAGGTAAAAATACTTAATATTTGATATAAAATGTAACAAAAGCGTTACTACGTATAAAAATATTAAAAACACTGTTTATAAAGTTTTCTAATGCTTACATTTAAAATCTAGATCCCTCAGCGCAACCCCCACTTAAACGACCGTACGCCCCCAAGTGTGGCAAGTGTGGCGCGCCCCATAGGTTGGCAATCCGTGCTTTAGCATTGTTTTAGTGCCCGCTTTAGTACCGCGATAATTATTAGGATTTATAGCCTTTTATAGTTAGAAGTAGGAAGTGAGGGGATTGTGGATTAATAATATACTGCCACAGTGACCATGCCCAAGGTAAAGCTGAGCTGGTAGAGGTTGATCCCGGCTGTCTTTTGTAGATCTCTGACAGTCGTCAGAAAATTCCGTAATTATCGCGCTCCACGATAACTGACAAATGCTTGCACTGACTGGACAGGTCCACTCGAATTTGTGTGGTTCTTTCTTCTAAAGACCATTTCAGACATTAACCTGCATTGTCCTCGTATAACCTGTTCTAATTTTATGATGTCTGGACTTTAAAAGAGACTGTGACCTCTGAGTTTGTTTCGGATGTTTCTTCTCAGAGTATTCAGGTACGAAACACCGGCCCCTCCTAGTTTTATGAAAAGACGTGTAAAAGTGTTGATATAACCCATTTGCAAAAATAAACATCATTTCATTTCAATATTCTTTAATGTTCGTGTAAACGTCCATCATCGCGATAATTTAACGACACGCGGATGCACGGCAGTGGCTAATCGACTGCTGCACAGCGTGTCGTGGGTTCGATCTCCACATCGAATATGAAAGAAATATTTTTAGGTTATACAAATCACTGTTCCTGGTCCGGGTGTTTGTGTGTGTTTCTATGATTGTAAATGCACCTAAGATACAGGAGAACTGTGGGCCAAATCTCTTTTAAAAAACGCCGAAAAGTCAGGATACCGTTGTAAAAGTCTCGCCCCGCAGCATGGCCTCGACCAATGCCGGGAGCGAGAGGTCTCCGCCTATCGCTGCCAAGAGGACACGGCGGTGCTCTGCCCAAGCGGGGCAGTCCTGCACAGTATGCTCCACCGTGTCCTCCGGGCGATCTTCGCAGTGGTGACAACCAGGCGTTTCTTCCCTCTCTATCAGACACAGGAACCTCCCGAAACTTCCGGGTCCGGTGAGGACCTGCGTCATGCGGTAGGTCAGGACGCCGTGACGCCTTTCCAGCCACTCCTCAAAGAGGGGTCTTACCGCCGCGATTGCGGCGTGCCCGGACCTCGGTTGCGACAGTCGTCCCCTCCATACTGCCCTGAGATCTCACCGGAGCTCTTCCCGCCGCGCCTCGACTTCTCGGGGCAGCGGGGTTTTTGCTTTGGTGTGGAAAATCATTAAATCAGTCCTTCCTCTCTGTCTGGAATAGAAGGAACTGCCAGACTCATCATAGTTAACAGTAGGAACTTATAGCCTAGTAAAAGGGTCACATTGCGTGTTGAATTCAAATACAAACACGTTTCGGCCTATCTGGTCGAGACAAGCATTTCCACTTTTCACTTACCTAAGCTCTACTTAGACCTGAGTACAGACCTTTTCGCTCTGCCATAACGAAGGTAAGGCTAGCTGTCTTATTTAGTTCATTTAGGTATCCCGGACAGGATAGAATTTTGTAAAATTCAAAGCATTAATTTCGAACTAGCTTTAGCCATGTTTCGGCATTAAAGTAAGCTCTTAGGTGACCCTAAGCTCCCTTTTTTTTGTCAAAACACTATCGTCACCGTATCGCCATTCTCCTCGCCGTCAAAGGGGCGTCAACGTAAGGAAAGCACGTAAGTTTATATTTTTGTATTCAATTACTGCATTTGTATGTTTTGCTGTTGGTGTACCTTATATATAAATAAATAAAGCACGTAACCAAAGCGGATGAGATACGTCGCGCGTCGACTCGCTGCGAATACGACTGCTTGTTAACCTCGCCGGCACCAGCAGCACCGTGGCGGCTGACAGACATCAGCACGGTGACGTCGAACCTTAATACGGGGATCGCTGGTTGACCAGGCGCCACAGTGCAGATCGAGGCGTTATATGTGCTTTTCAGTAGGGAATTTCATACAAAGAATAGGGTAGTTTAGTGCATAAATAAATTGAATATCTCTTTAGTCCGTCAGTTAGCTCGAACAGACACACGCGATTAATCGCGCTGCGACAACGAGCCAAGCTAATTTCCACTCTAAATGTACTGCGAATAGACCGCGATAAGTCGCCCCGCGCGATTAATCGTGTGTGTCTGCTCGAGGCTTAAGCCTCCTGCAGACACACGAGATTAATCGCGCTGCGATAACGAGCCAAGCTAATTTCCACTCCAAAAATACTACGAATGGACCGCGACATGTCGCCCCGCGCGATTAATCGCGTGTGTCTGAGGAGGCTTTAACTGCTGAAAAATAACCATTTTGATAATCTAAGTATCTTTCGGACTTTTTTTTTTTTTTGATTTTCACATTCACAATACGATTGCTTTCACGAACTATCCGATTAATACACGCCTTATGTCACAAATCAGCGACATAATGTCTTGCCACAGGCCTAGGCACCAATACCCACAATATTTCTCACGCATATCAAGACTGCTTCATGGAATGAGCTGAGCTGTCAAGATTGCCGGATGTACACCGTCAGGTACGTACCTTAAGTATCTAATACAATAAGAATGCGTCTGAAGTCAGAACCGTTTGAAAGACTAGCTTTTGACTTTGCCTTGGCTTGTGTGTTGAATCTCACATAAAAATGGGCCTTGAAACTGTTCGGTGGATAATGGTGATGCGGCAGTACTCTCAGTAGATGATAGGACGAACGGGAGAAAACCTTTTTTTATTTCGTCTTTTCCCTTACGAGGAATTCCTTCCTGTATCGTGGGTGCGCTTACAAACATAGAAACTCTTATACAAAAACACCTAGAACCGGAACAGCTACTTGCAGATCATACAAATGTTTGTTTTTTCTGTGAGGGGATCGAATTCACGACACGCTGCGAAGTCGTCAAACGACCAGTGAAATGACCACCAGTCCTCCACGTTTACCCTGAATGGGAAGAACTTGAACTCACGAGGTTCTTGCCCAGCTGTGATGCAAGCTATCACTATCTTCAACACTTCTTTGCATTTGATGGTTTAAGTAGTGGGTGATCAATTTCTAATGTAGCAGTGGGAGTGCGGTGCTTTTTTTATCGTGGTAAAATCATCAAAGGAGTCCTCCCACCCAGGGTGGGACGGGAGGGGTCTTTTGTAACCGACTTCCAAAAGGAGGAGGTTCTCAACTCGGATGTTTATAAATATATTTTTGTTTGTTCGGGCATAACTCCGTCGTTTACCAACCGATTTAAAAAAATCTTTTTTTGTTGGAAAGGGTATACTTCCCGGATGGTCCCATTAAAATTTTATCGAAATCAGACTAGCACTTTTTGAAAAATCAACAAAAACCTAAAAAGTTTTCAACATTGTCTACACCGATTACTCCGAGGTTTCTGGTCCGATTTCGATGATTCTTTTTTTGTTTGATACAGTATATCTGCCATTTGGTCCCATAAAATTTTCATTTAGTTTGGTGCAGTAGTTTTTATTTTTAGCTCTAGGCGATGTTATTACCGGTGCTACGGATTACAATATTTTAGTGTACATGTAAGAAAATTATGTATTTGACAATAATTTGGGTTGAATATTGAAACTAAAAAGCAAAAATAAAAAACTTTTTCAAAAAAAAAATGTTACCGACTTCCCACAAAAAAGTTCAAAATAACCTACAAAAAACTTTTCTTTCGAAAGTCGGTGACAAAAAGTCAATGAAATAAAAAAGAAAGTCACCGACTTTCGAAAGAAAAGTTTTTTGTAGGTTATTTTGAACTTTTTTGTGGGAAGTCGGTTACGTTTTTTTTGAAAAAGTTTTTTATTTTAACCACATTATGACGCTGTCTGTACATAATGGGCTTACACACTATTTGCGTATTCTATCACCACGACAATAAGAAGAGGATTAATTGTAAGACAGTTCGTTCATAATGTTCCTTAATATATCTAAATCTATGCCAATTATAGGTAATTAAATTACATAGAAATCAGTTCGGTGGTTGAGCCGTGATACCTGTACAAATTTACAAACAAACAGACAAACAGAGATTTGCCCACATGACTATAGACATTGGATGGATTCTCGCAACAAAAAATATAATAAATTCTACTTAGAGCAGAAACAATAGGATCTTATGGAGGATGTGATTAAGACCAAGACAAGTTTTACAAGATAATAGCACAGTAGACATATTAGAATTAACATAAAGTATTGTAACCAGGAACAAAATTCCCGGAATCTGCTCACACACACATGTAAAGCGCTTACACGAATGTTCTAAGCATGCTTTGTCGACGGCGCGTCGTGTTTTACGCGCGACTCAAAGAGTTTTTAGCAATCTGAAGGAGCCTTAGAGGACCGAATCCTGCCAGGGTCGCGGGACTGTCTTATCAGGTAACCGTGACCCCGGAACATTGTAAGGGCTATTGAACGACACCGTGTATTTTAGTCAGTACAAGTCTGACAGTCCCTCTCGTCCTGCCTGGGAGGACTCATTTCACGATTTTACCATGCTAAAAAAGCCACTGAGGCAATCATCATGAAAGCATACCTAACGTTGTCAGGTACCTATACAGAAGCGGACGCAGAAAATTTTATCTCAAAAAATAAGTTTGTACTGTTTCCAAGGAAAACAACCGTTTCTATGATAATACATAGATAGCGCTACTTGTAGGTACCTACCATCCGAATTAATTGTAAAGTTCTGCAGGCTGGCTCAGTCTACTCATAGACACGCTGCAGGGCAGTCGCCTCCAGATCCCAGGGCAGCAATCCGGCAAAGATTCGCCGATTCGCCGGCGATCGTGCAGTATCCTGGGATCATCCGGTTATAGCCGTGACCCTCTGGCATGCGACCAGCTTTAGTGGTCACGTCCGGATGCTCAGGGCCCACACGGGGGCCCCGTAGAGGGCCATGAAACGCACGACACCGGCGTACAGCCTCCGACAGAAGGCGTTTTGCCCGCTGAGGTTGGGCAGATGTCGCCTGAGGGCGGCTGCTGCCCGGTTCAGCTTTGGGGCCAAACTCAGGAGAGCGAGCGAAGCGAGCTTGATTTTTTTTTCACCTTTCTTGTATTTACAATAAATAAGGTAGCCAAGCCATCGCACGATGGAATAGCGAGCGAAGCGAGCTAGAAAAATTAAGCAGTTTCAGTAAGTTTTTGGTGACGTGAGAGTGAGACGTGATGACCATGGGGGGCACCAGAAGAAGCACAAAAAATTCGTCCTTAGTATTTTTTTTGTGCTTCTTCTGGTGCCCCCCAGACGTGATGCCCTAGGCAATTGCCTAATTTGATTAAGGGTTAATCCGTCACTCGATGACAGGCCTGTTGGTCTAGAGGTTAGTGACCCTGACTGCTATGCCAGAGGTCGTGGGTTCGATTCCCACTCAGGACAAATGTTTGTGTGATGAGCACGATCATTTGTTCTGTGTCTGGGTGTAATTTATCTATACATATAATAAATCTGTAGAAGGGTCAATTCTGTACATTGAAAATATTGAAAAAATAAATAGCGGGGGGTGTTGCTGGATCGATACCAAACCCAAATATGTGATTAAAAAAATTTTTGTCTGTCTGTCTGTATATGCAGGCATCACGTGAAAACTAACTGTTCGATTTCGATGAAACTTGGTACTTATAATTATACCTTATTATCCTGGGCATAAAATGGGATACTTTTTATCCTGGAAAAATACGTAGAAAAAAAATCTTATTTTTCAGTTTTATTCATAGACGTTGTTCTGTAGAACCGCGAACACACGTTGCATTACCCGCAGTGGATTTAGCGCCGTAACCTGTAGCGCCGAAAGTCGGATTTGGCTTGAACCGTTTGCGGCACACGCGGGCCACGCCTCCCCGACTCCTATATAAGGAGCCGCGTTCCGCGCCGCGCGATGCATATAAATTCTGAATTTTGATGCGAGCGGACGTGTCCAGTGTGGCGAGCGGTCGTCCGTGGAATTAATATTGTATGCGTGTAGTTTTAAACCGTGCTTTTCAGCGCGACCTTTTTGATTACTGTTCTGATCACTTATTTGTAAATACAAGGTCGGAATTACTATGAAAAAAATACTAACTACAGAACGCGAGCTCAACAGCAGTAGCTCAATAGAAGGATCTCCTTAATTATTATAGGCTTAGCCATATTTGGGTCCAACAGATATTTATAAGATGTCATTGTCAGAGTTACTCAAAATGGAGAAATAAACCATCCACGCGAAGACCGACATCCGCGCGGACGGAGTCGCGGGCGGAAGCTAGTCTATAATATTTATGTATTGAAAAATCAGTTGTCTAGTACCCATAACACAAGCCCTGCTTAGCTTGGGACTAGATGGCGTTGTGTGATAGTTGTGGAATATTATTATTATATTATTATTTAATAATTTGATTTATTTTGCAAATAAAGTTATTAAGCCTGTGTACGGTTTATATTCTGATGTTCGTGACCATATCTGATTGGTATGGCGTGTGGTATTTTATGCGGAGTGATTGCCATCTGACCTCCGCGTCCCCTGCGTTATGGGGAAACGCGGGTGAAATGGCCCATAGGGGTAGGATTGACGATTGCTTTTGAGTGTTGCTTTCCGTGTAAGTGTGTTATTTTTGATTATTTGATATAAGTACAGAGCAGTTCAACTTTCTGGCGGACATAATAATAAATTAACCCTGACCTTATAATGGACCCATCGAATGTAGCCGTGACCGTAATCAGTTAGATGGTATCATCATCATCATTATTGGTGATGTTTTTCAGAAAGGTCTGGTAACCTCGCCATCGACTTGTTACCTGCTACAAGTAAAGAACGAGAAGAAAATTTTAAAATAGTAAGACAGTATGGAGTTTCTTGCTCATTCTTCTCCATACAAACCTACTCTTGCAAATGGGTTTAGCTGTAGAATCAATTCCATCCCATTTCCTTAAATTTTAAAATTCTACGTTCAATGATTTGACTTTGACATTTGACATTGAAACGAAAAGAGTGTGTAAGGAAAGGATCGTAGCCGGTGCATTTAGGTATCTACATAAACACCGAGCAGTCCTAGATATAAGACCACAAAAACCCAGCATGGATTTTATTAAAATCGGAGAGAACAAGAGAAAGTAACAAAAGGCTTTTTTGTTTGCATATAAGTTTGTAAAATTATTCAAAGAATGTGTTTCATAATTAGCCTGCAACTTTTCCATGAAAAGAAATGGGTAGTTAGGTAATACACTATGCGAGCTTGATTGGCTCATGCTTTAAGTCGATTTTTTGGTTATACATATGTATTACATGCGGGTTTCCTCACGAAGTTTTAGCTTACCGTTTTGAGTTCAACCAACAAGTGCTCTTGAAAATAACAACGACTAATTTAGGAACAAATGTATTCTTCTTTTTCAGACCTTTGAAATGAGAACTGTTTTGGGGACGCGGTTCCTAATTGGCGTATGGACGAAAACGTATGAGAGGTCAATGCATCTTGCGCCGCTTAAAATTCTGATCAAGCACCAAATGAAATGGCCATGACGATACATGCCTTGACCATAATCAGAAACGCTAAAAAACATGCGATGCCAAAGAAGATTGTACTCAGATACACATCCAAAATTTTTAAAAGAAATCAATACTGACCTTGTGGAATCAGACTTAATAATAAAAATTCCCACAATAACAAGCTACACGATCAGAATGAAATATGAAGCTATTACAAACCCATGTGTTAATAGCAAACAGGAAGCGAGACATAACGACCACAATATTGTTACTTAGCAACACTGAACGCCACTTAACAAACATTATAATTAATCGTCATCTCGAAACATGTCACAGATACGCATTGAGTTATTTCGACGGTTGGACACCGCGTGAATGAATGAGCAGATCGAGGACGGATGGAGCATAAACCTCACTAAAATGAATTAACAATACGGTGACAACCCCTCATAAAGCAAGTGTTGACAATGGACAGCACAAAGTGATGCGTCCGGGCAGATCCCCAGTAGTTGGCACGCCGCGCACGGGACACTCATTTGCACTCCATCACATTTGCATTTTTGCATCGTGGGAGCGGGCGAGGAGCGAAGCATGCGCATATTTGGCAGGGAATACAAACACCGTGTTGCCTGTGACATGGAATGAGAAATTACTGGCTGTATACACAAGCACTTTGAAACTTTTTAGACAACCCCCGTAGCAGAAAGAATTGCCATTTCACATTTTTAGATAGTGCTGCGTTCTTCTTTAGCGATAGGCATAATAGATTTCCTGTAGCAGTCCATTTTGAGTAAAGTTACTCCTTGTCAAAGACGGAAACTTTTATTTTGAATTACAAATTGTCAGTTAACGATACCTCCTATCTACAAAACATTCCTGAATGCGACCAAAATGGTAAGGAATCCTGATTGTTCATTACAATATCCTGCAAAGAAGTCTCACCAACATCTAAGTTTTAAATACTACCGCAAGATAATTAAGTCATTAAAGGCCTAACTGTTTGAGTTAACGATTGAGAACTTATTATCAGTTGTGACGAAGAATAATAGTTAAAGTGTTGATAACGAACTTATAATTGCTGTTTAGGGCTTGCCATTAGACTGTATAAAGCTGTAATTGATGTTCGTGCTTGATAGTAGACATTTCGACGTCTTCATAATCTTTATAGTTACTGGTAATGCGTGTGTTTATTTTATGTTCGATAGATAGGTAAATAAAAGCCTTTTCCCGGGTTGAAAGTACATTATTGCCGGGAACAAAATACAACAGCAATTTGTTTTCTACGATAAAGTTTTGTTTTATTATCGACGAATTAATTGAATCGATGTTGCTTTTACGAAATGTCAAGCGTTAGCTCCTAATGCGTTGTTCCCGATATATGTCCCCAAAATGTCGAATGGCCGGCGATTTACGATGGCGTTAAAAAATTATATTGTTTTTAGATGGCGGGAAAAGGTGCTTCGTGTTGATGTAAGAGCAATAATGTTGTAACAGTATTAAATAATGACACCATTTTGTTTCGGGGACATGGAAAGCTTTTAGGGTTGATTAAAATTCATTGCAATACTGCTTACAGGAAATTAGAAAAAGATATTGCTTTTCTTCCTCATTGTTTTTCCATATTATATCAAACGTTTTTCTGCTCTTTTTAGGATAATGTTTGGTTAGATATTTAACATAACATCACACCTGTAATCATTAGAGGGTAAGGCAGAGATGAACCTTATAATAATCTCCTATATTATAATCTATAAAACGCTGCATAAAAGAATCTACATAAACTTTGTATTTTTATTTGTTTGTAATGGATAAACTCAAAAACTACTGGTCCGATTTCAAAAATTCTTTCACCAGTTGAAAGCTGGGGCAATAGGGGAAAAGCTAGTTATTTAATACAGCGTGTAGAAGACAATCATGTAAAGCGCGTACCTATTATAGGGATTATTGGTTTTGACCATCAAACGGAACAATTTTTAGAAGTTTTGCATAAACATGATAATAATGATTCCTTAAAAAAAGTTCTTTGAATACCTACATCCTTTCTGAGACACGCCGAGCGACGCATACGCACAGGTTGCAACAAAATTGTAAATCTGAGTTGTTATCAAGGGTCTATCAGTTGAATAATTCTTATTGATATCGAATAATCGACAATGTCCGACCACCATAACAAAAATTCTTCGTCATCTGATCCGGTGCCCGGAGACAAAGATGGAAATGTGCAAAGTAGGTTATTCAAAATGGTATGATGCATTGGGTGCAAGTTACATGGACGATTATACTCGTACAGCCATAATAATATACAAGTATATTTTGGCGGTAAAATATTTTGACACGGGGAGCTGGTTGATAATAATAACCTTTTCTGATATTAATTTGAAAAATCAAAATAGTATTTTTAGTCTTTTGGTCTTTATTTTTGTTAAGATAAAATAATGTTCATTACGTTCTTTGCCACGGTCGTTAGCGAGCTCGGGATCTTGACCTGTAAAATTGAGTGATTTATTAAACTAGTTTTTTTTCCGAAATTCGACGAACTTGCTGAAAAAAACGGGATTCAGAATATTGAACATCGTTTCTTAATTTTGTAAAAATGTTAGGTCAACACTTGCTTTCTCCGCGGTTTGATGAAAAATGCAACGATTAGAAGATATAGAGCTTAATTTGAAACAAGTCTACTTTCGTAGTTTTGGTGTGTAATATGTTTTCACAACTTTTTGAGAGTAGCAAACTTGGGTTGTAACTGGACAGGTTCCGTCCGAACTGGAAGGAGGACGCTCAGTATCGTGAAAAATTGAAGAAGTGTAGGGAGGCCTTTACACAGGATTGGGACAGAGCAGGCTATTTTTTTTATCGTGGTAAAATCATCGAATGAGTCCTCCCACCCCGGGCAAGGCGGGAGGGACTGTCAGACTTGTACTGACTAAAATCCACGGTGTCCTTCAATAGCCCTTTATGTTCCGGGGTTACGGTAATGAGATAAGTCCCGCGACCCCGGCAGGCTTTGGCCCTCTGTGGGGGGGCCCTGTCATTATGCTACTTTTGGCGCGCGTGGAACACACCGCGCCGTCGGCTGGGGCGGAGGGAGGACGCTGTCCTCTCCCTCACACGGCCTGCCTCCTCCTTCGCGAGCATGACTGCTTCGCAGAAGGAGGCGACCGCTTCTTCTTTCAAAACTTGGTAGCAATCCAAGTTTTTTTTAATAATAGTCTGCTACTCTCAAAAGATTGTAGAGTACAGCCATAATTGGACCATTAAAACGTACTAAATATTCAGAGATACACAATGATTTACAAATTCAGGCCATGTTTCTCAAACCCCGGTTCGACCTAAAGCTTCCTACGTCCTTTGGATACCTCTCAAGGGTCTTGTGGCCAACCATAGACGGTAACCCGCATGAACCACGGCGAACCACAATCGCACACCTTTCTCTGTTACCTACTGATTTATTTAGGGGTGTAATCGTCTCATTGTTTATTGGGTATGTTCAAATGCAGCCTAACAAGATTGGTTGGTGTGCGGGACGAGTGATTATAGTGAACAATCGTAAATAATCGTGTATATAGTGAAGTTGTGTATAGTGCAGTGAAGTGCTAATAGTGCAAACAAACTGATAAAGACAGTGACATCTGATAGTTTGATAAGATAGTCATAGTGTTTTCTTATAAGAATTTGTGCTTATTCGTTATATTTCTTATTAGAACTTGTGTTTATATAATAGATTTTCATTTAGTTTCTTATTAGAATCTTATTTTAATAATAAATTGATAGTTTTATAGATTTGTATAAGGAAATGCTCTGTACATAATTGTTCATTATCGATGTATGTAATGTTCAGTTTTTATGTTGAATTTATGTTTTATAGGTAGAAATAAGATAGTAGAATAAGAAAATACACAATTTGTCATATGTTTTAATAGAAAAAGTTAGAGAAAAACGCGAAAATTGTCACGCGGCTCTCTTTACGGTAAAGTTCTGTTGTACTAAAGCTAACTGTGTCGCCCCGCCCCTTTTTTCTGATTGGTTGGCGCCTTTTGTGTTTAATTCTGATTAATTCTGATTGGCTAGAGTTCATGCGCCTTCGTGTATAAATTACGGGTGGTTTTTCGCTAGCGACACAGTCGGCGGGCAGCAGCAGAACAAGAAACAAGAAAGAAGAAAGAAGAAATAAACTTCAAGACATCTTCAAGCCATCAGTGTTTTATTCACCAATCCAGCGTTAGTAAATGTGCCCCGCACATTTAGTGGTCCTGTCGAGTCCGGATTTGTGAAGAATACTGCATGAAGATAGAAGATAGTGCTACAGTGAAGAAAACTTGAAGAACGTACTTCGTGTTAGTGTCTGCGTGCCATCGACCTTAAATATCAGCTGTCATCATGCCCGTTACGCGCTCCGAGGGAAGGGGCCGCAAGCCGTCGAGTGAACAGAAGCCGTCATCGTCCGAGGCCACTCCAGAGACCTCTGCGACCGGTACCAGCACGGAAGTCACATCCGAATCGACACAATCGGGGACGACTGCCACGGAGAGTTCCGAACAGACCTCTACCTCCGCGACGACTGATCCCACCACCGTGACCTCCGCCGCCACCGCTTCGACTGCTGCATCCGTCTCAGCCGCCAGCGCGCGCCCCGCGCCGGCAGCCACCGTCCCCCCCCCCTCAGCCGCCAACGTGCCCTCCGCCCCGCAACCCGCCGGCGTCGCCGCACCTTCCGTTACCCCTTCCGCCGCGACGACGCTCACCGCGGGTGCGAAATCGAAACAGCTGATGAAGCCACCCGCCGCTGTCGCATCGAAAGAAAATCGCCGTGATACTGACGCCTCGACTGTGAAGCAACGAGTTGTCAAGAACATCGCCGCCGGTACGTCGAAACCAACCGGCCCACAGACTCTCCGCCCCCCTAGCAAGAAGGGGGGAGGGGGGGGGATCGACTTATAGCAAGACGAAACAACAGAAGATCGCCAAAGCAAAGGAAGATTTGCTTCGTCTCCAAGTTGAACTAGCTGCTGCCCGCCTGGCTGCGCTAGAAACCGAGGACACCGATAGGGAAGATGAAGATGAAGAAGAGGAAGGAGCTGAAGATGAAGTCTCCCTCTACTCAGAAGTCAACGCCCGTGTGGACAACTGGTTGGAGAACCAGGTGACTCGCCCCGTCCTAGCCATCGCCAACGAGCCTCACCGCCCTCCACCAGAGCCGACGATCGTCCACGAAGAACCACCGAAGCAAGAAGAGGTTCATCAAACACCGGCGGGAGGTCAAGGGGACCTCGCCCTCCTAGCTGAAGCCATCACTCGGGCTGTCAGCGCCGCCCAGCGACCCAAATTCATCGAGCTACCCTTCTTCAGCGGGTCGCATCAGGAGTGGCTACCCTTCCGCGCCGCCTACTACGAGTCTGAGCCAACGTTCAGCGCCGTCGAGAACATTAATAGGTTAAGAAGAAATTTGAAAGGGAAGGCCAGAGAAGCAGTCGAAGGGTTACTCATCACGAACGCACACCCTTCAGAAGTAATGAAGACTTTGGAGTCAAGATTTGGAAGACCAGAGTCAATCGCGATGATAGAAATGGAAACGCTTCGAGGTCTACCACGTCTCACCGAGTCGCCGAGGGAAATATGCATATTCGCCACGAAGATCTCCAACGTCGTAGCAACATTGAAGACATTGGGTTGTTTCAACTATATGTACAACCCCGAACTTGCGAAGACATTGGTAGACAAACTGACGCCGACGCTCCGGTACCGCTACTACGACTTCTCATCGACGCAACCCAAAGAAGATCCCTGCCTCATCAAGCTGGAGAGATTCTTCAAGAGGGAAGCAGAACTGTGCGGACCCTACGCACTGCCTGAACAGGTGGCAGCACCATCGACGTCCGCACCTCCAAAGAAGACTCAGCGGGTCACCAACGTCACAGAGAAGAGCAACACACCGAAGTGCTTCGTGTGCGACGAGACAAGCCACACCAACGCGACAGAGTGCGACACATTTAAGAAGATGGAAGCCAATTCAAGATGGGATGCTGCAAAGTCGAAACGCCTCTGCTTCAGATGCCTACGTTATAGGAGCAAGACTCACAACTGTCGACCGAGGCCATGTGGTGTCAACGGGTGCAAGTACACACACCACAAGCTGCTTCACTACGAGAAGAAGATAGAACAGGCTGAGAAGACAGAAAACGACGAGAAAACAGAAGTCATCAATTCGACGTGGACAGTAAAGAAGCAATCCTATCTGAAGATTCTGCCGGTCCAAGTGAAGGGGCCAAAAGGAACGATCAACACATTCGCATTGATGGACGACGGATCAACGGCCACACTCGTCGACGACGACGTCGCTGCGAGTATCGGAGCTACAGGACCCGTAGATCCACTGAAGATAGAAACCATCAACGAGTTGAAGACTGCGGAATCGGCATCAAGAAGAGTGACCATCGGGCTGAAAGGGGTCAACGAACATGAAGAGCAAATTCAAGCAAGAACAGTGAAGAACTTACAAGTCTCCTCTCAACGGGTTCCACGCGACTTAGTTGAAGGATGTCCACACCTATCGGACATCAAGGCACATCTCACATACTCCAATGCGAAGCCACGCATCCTCATCGGTCAAGACAATTGGCATCTTCTGCTGACTGAAGAAACAAGAAGAGGGGACAGGGACCATCCAGTGGCATCACTCACGCCCCTTGGATGGGTACTCCACGGAAGCCAAACGAACTCCTTCGGTCAGAAGATCGACTTCGTGTCACATATGAAGGAAGCAGAAGATGACCTCGAGGACCTGGTGAAGAGATACTTCGAGATGGACGCCCTCTGCATCAACCCGAAGAGACCGAAAACCGACCCAGAAGAAAAGGCACTTCGAATACTCGAACAGAAGACTGAGAAGATCAGCGAAACGAGATACCAGACCGGCCTCCTCTGGAAAAAAGAAGACATCAAGTTCCCAGACAACTATGAAAACTCACTGAAGAGGCTCTTCAATATTGAAAAGAAGATCGATCGCGACCCAGCCCTTAAGAAGAAGTACGTCGAACAAATGGAAGCTCTTATAGAAAAGGGCTACGCCGAGCCCGCGCCGCCGCAGAAGACTCCAGAGAAAACATGGTACCTGCCTCACTTCGCGGTCATCAACCCCATGAAGCCGGACAAGCTGCGTGTTGTGCATGACGCCGCCGCCAAGACCAGAGGGGTGGCTCTCAACGACATGCTCCTCAAAGGTCCGGATTTGCTTCAGTCGCTGCCGGGTGTCGTCATGCGCTTCAGACAGCATTGCATCGGGGTCACAGCGGACATCAAAGAAATGTTCATGCAGGTCAAGCTACGCACAGAAGATAGAGACGCACTGCGGTACTTGTGGCGCGGGGATCGCCGCGACAATCGACCTCCGGAAGAGTATAGAATGACGTCACTTATATTCGGAGCATCAAGTTCGCCGTCTACAGCAATATATATAAAGAACCTGAATGCCAAGCAGCACGAAGACACTCATCCGGAAGCCGCAGCTGCCATCGTGAACAAGCACTACGTGGACGACTACCTCGACAGTTTCAGAAGCCTAGAAGAGGCAGTCAACGTGACAACGAGTGTACGTGAAGTACATAAGAAGGCCAGCTTCGAGTTGAAACAATGGAAATCGAACTCAGCATCACTCCTGGAAGCACTGGGAGAGGAAAATAGAACCGAAGACCTAGAGCTATACAAGAATGAAGAGCAAACCGAACGAGTACTGGGAGTTATATGGAAAATGAAATCGGACGAGCTGACATTCAACCTCAACATGACAAGAATACCTGCAACACTCATCGAAGGAAAACGACCGACGAAGAGAGAAGCCTTGCGCATCGTAATGTCGCTCTTCGACCCGTTGGGATTCGCCTCGCCCGTTACCATCAGGGCGAAACAGCTGCTTCAAGAAGTTTGGCGCCGAGGAACAGCATGGGACGACCACATTGACGAAGACCTGGCGGAGCAGTGGGAGTCGTGGATGGGACGCCTGAAAAGTCTCCACGACATAGCAATTCCGCGGCAGTACCTGCATTACAGTGACGCCGCCTCCCTCGAGCTTCATGTCTTCAGCGACGCCAGCGAGTCGGCCTACTCGGCGGTCTTATTCTGGAGGGCAGTGACACCGGACGGCGAAGTGGGAGTGTCTCTCGTCATGGCCAAGGCAAAGGTTGCTCCACTCAAGCTCACGAGTATACCGAGGTTAGAGCTACAAGCAGCAGTCATGGGTACCAGGCTCTCCGAGGCAGTCATTGAAGAACACGAAAGAAAACCCGATAGAAGAGTGTTCTGGACCGATAGCAGAACAGTACTCACATGGATAAGGACCGGGTCACGTTCATACAAACCATACGTGGCTCACCGTCTCGCAGCTATAGAAGAAAGCTCAAAGGTCAACGACTGGCGCTGGGTTCCGACAAAACAGAATGTCGCCGACGACGCAACGAGAGATGTACCTACAGCCTTCGACAAGAATCATCGATGGTACAAAGGGCCGGATTTTCTCTACTTGACAGAAGACTCCTGGCCAATAGAACCTGTGAAGACCACAGAAGAAGAGCCCCCCGAAGAAGAGAAGACGCATCATATTACCAGTAAGAGAAGACTGAAGCTAGCAGAGGGCCTGCCTGATCCAGCGAAGTTTTCCAATTGGGACCGCCTCCGGTACGCGACAGCACGCGTCCTACAGTTCATCGACCTCTGCAGAGCCACCGGTCAGAAGGTCAACTACCGACGAATGAAGAAGAATAAAGAAGCGGACCCCACATGGAAGAGAAATAAGCCTACGACAGCGAAACAACGGGCGCCCACACCGAAGAAGAGATCAACACTCAACCTGCTTCCAGTCACAGCCGAGCTCCTCAAGAAAGCCGAAGAGCTCCTGATGCGATCTTCACAAGAAGAGGCCTTCACAGAAGAAATAGAACTTTTGAACAACGGGAAGCCCGTCACCAAGGAAAGCCGCCTACACCAGCTCAGCGTCGAGTCAGTCAACGGCTCACTTCGACTTCGTAGCCGTATCCAAGCGGCCAAAGACGTTGAACAAAACGTCAAGAGCCCGCTAGTCATCGACGGGGAACATCGAACGGTGAAGCTATGGATACTGGCAGTTCATCGGCAGCTACATCACGCCGGCGTCGAGGCAACCATCAACGAGTGTCGCCAACAGTACTGGGTACTAAGATTGCGCCCCATCACGCGCGCAATCCTTCGACGATGCCTCTTCTGCCGCATGAAGACTCAAGCGCCACCATACCCGAGAACCGGGGACCTGCCAGCGTGTCGCCTAGCTCATCACAAGCGACCCTTCACCTTCACTGGGGTCGATTACTTCGGGCCTCTCTCCGTGACCGTCGGACGCACCAGACAGAAGAGATACGTGGCCATCTTCACGTGTCTCACGACGCGAGCCATTCACCTAGAAATCGCAGGCTCGCTCAGCGCCGATTCAGCGGTGATGGCGGTCAGACGCATGATCGCACGACGTGGCTGCCCGGCTGAAATTTGGTCGGACAACGGCACCAACCTAAAGGCTGCCGACAAAGAACTACGACAAGCAATCGACGCGGCGACAGCGGAAGAAGCTGCGAAGAGGACCATCTCCTGGCGCTACATCCCGCCTGGAGCACCGTTCATGGGCGGCGCCTGGGAGCGCATGGTACGCTCCGTAAAGACCGCGCTCGCAGCAACACTGCACGAGCGCCACCCTACCGAAGAAGTCCTCGCCACTCTACTAGCTGAGGTAGAGTACACCGTCAACAGTCGCCCGCTGACCCACGTCTCCGTCAGCGCAGAAGATCCCGAAGCCCTGACTCCCAATCACTTCCTGCTGGGGGGTCCTGGGCGCGTGCCACAGCCAGGCACATTCGACGAGCAAGACGCCATCTCCCGGTCCAGCTGGCGAGCTGCACAGAGGCTCGCTGACGTCTTCTGGCTCCGCTGGGTGAAGGAGTACCTTCCCGAGCTCCAACACCGGCGGGAGCCCCACGGACGAGGTCAAGAGGTCAAGGTGAATGACCTCGTGCAGATCGTCGACCCGAACCTGCCCCGCAACGTATGGATACGAGGCCGAGTCATCGCGGTGTATCCTGGTCCCGACAGCATCGTGCGGACGGTGGACGTGCAGACCAAGGGAGGTGTCCTGCGCCGGCCAGTGAGGAAGCTGGTGATCCTGCCCCTGCCTACGGACGACGTGCCCGCACCGGAACGAGATGCGACTCAGTCGCACGGCGGGAGTGATGTGCGGGACGAGTGATTATAGTGAACAATCGTAAATAATCGTGTATATAGTGAAGTTGTGTATAGTGCAGTGAAGTGCTAATAGTGCAAACAAACTGATAAAGACAGTGACATCTGATAGTTTGATAAGATAGTCATAGTGTTTTCTTATAAGAATTTGTGCTTATTCGTTATATTTCTTATTAGAACTTGTGTTTATATAATAGATTTTCATTTAGTTTCTTATTAGAATCTTATTTTAATAATAAATTGATAGTTTTATAGATTTGTATAAGGAAATGCTCTGTACATAATTGTTCATTATCGATGTATGTAATGTTCAGTTTTTATGTTGAATTTATGTTTTATAGGTAGAAATAAGATAGTAGAATAAGAAAATACACAATTTGTCATATGTTTTAATAGAAAAAGTTAGAGAAAAACGCGAAAATTGTCACGCGGCTCTCTTTACGGTAAAGTTCTGTTGTACTAAAGCTAACTGTGTCGCCCCGCCCCTTTTTTCTGATTGGTTGGCGCCTTTTGTGTTTAATTCTGATTAATTCTGATTGGCTAGAGTTCATGCGCCTTCGTGTATAAATTACGGGTGGTTTTTCGCTAGCGACACAGTCGGCGGACAGCAGCAGAACAAGAAACAAGAAAGAAGAAATAAACTTCAAGACATCTTCAAGCCATCAGTGTTTTATTCACCAATCCAGCGTTAGTAAATGTGCCCCGCACAGTTGGCTTGTTTAAAAAAAAGCTGTAGTTGCCATGCTGAGAAAATGATCAGCAACCAGAAGTATTTCACCCATAGATAAATAATAACAAAGTAAATAAACATTATTTCAAGATTTGCCTGTAAAGAGGTTATCACCAATCTACTACGACTATTCAAATGACAGTAGAAAATAATGATTTAACGTGCTCTCAAAGAAATGGAGAAAACTCTATGTAGGTGCGGAATTACCTCAGTAAGTGCAGCTTACCCTTGAATAACGAACGTATCATCATCATGAGCCTATAAATGTTCCCACTGCTGGGACACAGGCCTCTTCTCTGTGAGAGGGAGTGGCCCATATTCAACCACGCGGTCTCAGTGGTTGGTAGATGTCACGTCTACGAATTTTTGGTTCTAGGATATGCCGGTTTCCTCACGGCGATGTTTACCTTCACCGTTTTTTAGAGCAGTGTTGATGAAATAAATTACTTACCTACACAAAGTAATGCACCTGGCTGGGTTCAAACCCACGACCTACAGCTCGAAAGTCGGGGCCGATACCACTGGGCCACCACAGCTCTAAATGAATAACGAACAATACAGCTTTCTGTCTTTATGAATAAACTAGTTGTTCTTCGCGGTTTCAACCCCGCTGCTCAGTTCCTACTGGCCATAGCGTGATGTTTTATAGCCTATAGCCTTCCTCGATAAATGGGCTATCCAACACAAAAATATTTTTTCTGTGAAAACCAGCAGTTCCTGAGATTATTGCGTTCAAATAAACAAACATTTCAGCTTTATAATATTGGTACAACTACAGATTGAGCGTAACGGTGCGTACAGACTATATAACATAACATGTTATACAACATTGTCATATAACATGTTTCATATTATAATGTGGACGCTGAATGTTATATAACATGTTATAATAACTGTTATTGACATGTGTAACAATGTTATAAAACTTAGTCACGGTTAGTTATATAACATTGTTATTCTAATGTGTACAGTATTGTTTTATGTTGCAATGTTAAATAAGGTTACATAGTGTGGATATGTTATAAAACACAGGTTTTATAACATGTTACATGGTCTGTACGCACCTTTACAATCTTCAGGTTGTTTGTTCCTTGTTTCACAAAGCCTCTTAGGCTTGCAATACACAAGGTGCTTACAGTAACAGGATTATATTGCACCTTCCTTACACAGTAACGAGGCTTCCTCCTTAAGACTAAGGTATGATCAGGGGCGTAGCTACCGCCGTATCTGCCGTATCAATTATACAGGGCCCCCGGGCCACAGGCGCCCCCAACGTGTGTAAAAAAATAAAAATAAAATTTTAATGATTTATTAAATAAAATAGTTATTTACTTTTACACAATTTATTTGTCTAATCTATCTCTGGTGTTTTTATTATTATTATTTATAATGTAATACTGTTTTAAGCACGAAACTGTCTATTAGAAATCCCGGGAAGATCCATATTAATATCAACATTTCGATGCAAGTATTAAAATATCACTACCTTATTCCGACCTCTGGACTGATTAATCGCATCTTGAATTTTTTTTCTTTGATGACCTTAGTCCAATTTTTTCTTTATATTTCGGCGTAGATACAGAGAAATGCATTTTTTTTCTTGAGTGATAAATCTTTACCCTACCTAAGGGCCCCCAAACAAATTTTTATACGCACGCTACGCCTCTGGGTATAATATAGGTAAGCCATTAGCTAGACACAGAAACAATGTGGAAAGTGAAGTGTTCGCTAATTAGATAACAAGCAATAGGAGAGAGTAGTATGTAGTTTTCATGTTAAAGAAAGTTGTAGTGTAGGTATATATGCTTTCTTTATTATTTGCCATTTTGAATGGTAAAGCACACGAAGAAATATCTAACTTTTTTGTATCACCATCTTTTGAAGAAAATGGGGTAGTCAATTGAAAAGGAAGTGGAAACAAAAAAAAATTGCGCACGGTCAAGTGACCAATTGGACTATCCTATAGCCAAACAGTAGACGACAATCGTTATCGCTCAGCAGTCACTAATACATTTTCAACTTTATACACTAGCGTATAAAGTTGAGCTGCTGAGCGATAACGAACGAGTCAAACGAAAACGATCTCTAAACTTCAATAAATTTTAAACTTTACGTTTTGTTCCGGGTCTGGGCGTTTTTGTATTTGAGTATAAATGTTTGTTAACAACCCACAAAGCCCACAATACAGAAGAAATTCCTAGCTTCGTTTAAAAAAAAAATGTTCTAGAAAAAACAAAAATAAAGTAACAAAACCAAAGAAAGATTTGTGTTCCACGGCTGCGCCAAACAGCCCTATAAATAATAATTAGTCTCTCAATTAGATTATCAAATCTCTTCGAGCGAATTAAGTAACAGAATTTAGGTCAATTTCTTCAGATACTCGTATCAAAAGGAAAAAGTTAAAGAAGAAAGTTATGTTTCCGAAAAACTTGCCAGTATAAAGTAGATACTTACTTCGTAGATATTACAGTAACCTCATTACCATGACAATGATTGATCACATGCATTTATGTATGGGAGAGGAATTTATGTGTTAGCCATGTTTTATGTATCTGGGTGACGCGCATCTCATCAGCTCTGCTTTGCTTTTAACGAGATTCGATTGTATTGGTACAGCAAAGGTGAGAGTTCGGAAGTTTCTTTTTTCCGTGGTAAGATTCTCAAATGAGTCTTCCCATCCAGGGCGGTACGGGAGGGACTGTCAGACTTGTACTGACTAAAATCCACGGTGATCCTTCAATAGGCCTTTACGTTTCAGGGTCACGGTTATCTGATGAGCCAGCCCGCGACCCCGGCAGGCTTTGGCCGTAGCCCCGTCAGTTTTCTGACGGCTCTTTGAGGAGAGTTCGGATGTTGGGTTGAAATTATATTTTGATACAAATAAGTCAAAAAAAGAAAAAACATTTTTCTGGCCTTGGTCTAGCATTCTGGAAAAGGCCTATAGTTATACGCAGGCATTTAACTGAAAACAAAAGATAACATGTCTCAATCAAACTCGAAAAAAAGTTATATAAAAAAAATCGTGGTCTACCATATTTTTTAAAAATTGGCTGTTGATTTTTGCAGAACTGTAAATTTCCCACTTATAAATTAATTGTTTAACCCTCATCTCTGTTTATGTATTTAACTGTAACCTGAAATATTATAGCACCATTATCGTCTATGAAATCTCTTACATCCGCCATATTGCTCCGGTTACCGGTCGTAACGTTTCCCAAGTTCCTTATTCAAATTCAATCAGGCAGGCAGTAGACAACACTGAAAACCTTTTAGTGGTGGTCTTGAGGCTCCGTCTAGAGCCCGCTGCAAACTCACCGACAAATCGGATGATCGGTAAACTGAAGTTGTTGGGAACTGTAAGTTGACCGATATAGTTATTTATTTATTTATTGGTTCACCGTCAATTGTTCACACTGGTTTAATACAAAGATCATCATGCAATAACTTATTTCTCATTAGTGCAACAATCACTTAAAGGTAAACACCTCATGCTTATAGAAGTTGTACAATGCAAAGATAAAAATAATAAATAAATTATTATGGTAAGTAGAAGAGAGACAGTTGCAAGATGATTGTACTTTTGGTAGAGATAAAAAATAAAATAGATCCTTAATACTGTAACCTTCTTAGTGTTTCACATAATATAATGATTTTACACAGGTGTAAACAAAGGCCCTTTTCCCGTTTTTGTGTTGTAAGGTAAACGGGAACTTGACGTTAGTTTCATGGAAAAAAAATTAGCTCTTTGTCCGTACACTAAAGGCGCATTTTTCCATACAATCAACACAGTAAATACTTCAAGTGCGCTGTAAATAAAATACAGATATCTTGTGATAAGGCCTCTGGGAATTTACAAACTCGTAAGTCAAGTGGTTTCACATCAAATTAAGTGACACTTTACCAAAATTAAATCATGTCAGGGAAAGTAGTTCAATTTTTTGCTTTGTCAGATCAATGGTAATCAATACTTCAATAACCCCTGTACTATTCATGATTCAATGCTTTCACAAAAAAACAATAATGTTTCGAACATGTTCATACTCAAAAGACAAGATTTTCCGGGAAATAATTTAACATTCGTCAATTAATTTGAAGTGAAATAGGAGAGGAACTTTCCCCGAAAAAAGCCAGTTTCATTCCCAACACGTTAGTAATCGGCCGTTTTATAAATGGTTTTAATTATAAAATTAGTCTCTCTTCCTTAAACCTGAAGGAGAAATGGCTCCCATGATTTAATAGGAGAATTATGCAAAGGCGGACGGAACCGCGAGCAAGGCTATTTAATTTGATACGAGCTTATGCATCTCATTACCTACAAACGGTTGGCTCATCCTGTGCTCATGAACGAACGGCGTTTCGTATTCCGTGGATGTGTAATGGCCGTGGCCTGTTCACATTGGCCCATAGTGGCGCTTGATTTTTGTGTCTTGTAACATTTTACAAAGATGTAGGTAAATTACTAGCAACAGTGATTACTGTCTTATTTTTTTAAGCAGACTCTGTTTTTAGGAATGTTCCTGTGTTGGATTCGGTGGCCGGATTTGCCAAGACGTCACCACTGTGTAGCTTGCCCTCGCTTCGTGGAGCACCACTGCGCGTCACAGAGCTATCAGTAAATGATCAAATGCCTGCTATGTACCTCGGCCCAGGAGCCGCCAACAGGTTAGTTTTAGTTACTTTCAGAGAGGGAGGATTTTCATTTGATTATTTTTTTACCAGCATACAAAAGTCCCTGCTTACTCCTATAGGATAAAAAGGTGTGTTCAGTTCATGTACATACGTCATGAAATAAAGAATAGTATTAACTTGCTACCAATTTGTTTTGTCGCTTTGGGAGTAGTAATAATCTTAGAACACACATATATCCCTACTTTTTTCATAAAAAATATTTTACATATTTTGGTTACGAACGAAACGAAGATTGCTTCAAAAGTTATTCAAGTCTCTCGAGATGCCCCTAGGGATTAAAGTTTGCCAGACTAAATGTAATAAAAGTATAGAAACAAGTTATTGAAGAAAATAAATACAACAACTGAGGGTTTTACTTAAAAGTAGGTATATAGTACTACTTCAGGTCTAGAATCTCTGAAGGGTTAGGCAGAGATGTACTTAATAGTACACCTGTATATACAATGCGTCCTCTTTCGGACTGTCAAACCTAAAGGGGAGGTAGCTTACTCAATTCCACCAACAAAATTATTCTACTTGTGGGATCGAAAACGAAGCCCCACTGAATGGTAGCCATTTTTGTTTGTAGAGCGATTCTTTTAAGTTGGCCAATAGGGAAAAATCCGAAGCCATAATAGACACGGAAAAACTTTCTGGGGAAACTTTAGCTTCTTTGAGAGAGGCTGAGAATCCATGTAGACAACGAGCAGTGATGTTATGTTACGCATTAAATCACTGCTTGTAAATATATGATGGGTTGCAAAAAAATTGGAATCGATTTCCTTGTTAAGTTGAATCGCGGGTCATGGGTTCGATGGCTGAAATATTTTTAAGAATTACCAGTATGTACTCTTATTTATTTCCGGCCTCGCTATTTGTTCAATACAGGAGCCATGGAACATGACTCTATTTTAACACGTGTCAGCTTCGTCGTCTGTAGATAATTATGGTCGGCCCACTTTCACTTCAGCTGATTTTCTTATTTCCAGTAAAAGGCAAAATTTATTTAAATAAAAAATACAGTTCGAAAATATTAGATACCAAAGCAGTTTAAATATATTGTACTCAAGTATGCATAAATTACATTTGACGTTTATTGTGTGTAGGTACATAACTAGTAGTAAAATTAATAAGTAGACTTAAATAAATGTAGTAAAAAAAAATAATTTTCGTATTTAACTCGCATTTAATTTAAGCAATGCTCGTGACTGTACTTAAATTATAGCTTACGAAAATAAATTATATGCATGGTGTGTGCCCAGGATTTCCCATGTCACCCCACATGCACGCCCACTCATGGGAAACCCCGACATGAAAATTAATTATATTTAAGTACTGCATTTGGTTTTTATGGTGAGGGTAGTTAATCGCTGATTTAATTACTCGGACGTGGTTGCATGTCGGTGACTGAATTGCGCGTAGGCTTTAATTGCGAATTTTTGTTTTTTTATTTTTTTTTTAAATATTCATGCCTAGTTTTGCCCCTTTACGTTTATTTATTACCGATTTCAAAAAAAAGGAGGTTATCAATTCGACCCGTATGTATGTAATATTATCAGAACTGCCCAGTTTTCATATATGTTAGTCTATATCAGCGTCTGAACAAATGTGCCAAATTTCACAAGTGTATGGATGTATGTATGTATGTTTTTATGTTTGTGATAATTCTTTTTTTGTTGTACTAGGTATTGTTCAACTTAGGGTACACTGTAAGTTTCATCAAAATCTGTTCAGTAGTTTTAGAGATATGGATTTTTTTATGTTGTGACGGATAACTCGTACAAGATTAGTGCATAATTGTAAGAAAATTTTGTATTTTACAAGAATTTGGGTTGACTATTTAATAAATAAACTAAAAAGGGTAAAACAAAAACTTTTTCAAAAAAGTAACTGACTTCAAAAACAACAACAAAACAAAAAAGTTTGAAATAACCTAATTAATAACTTCTTTCGGAAGTCGGTGGCTAAAAATCAATGAAATAAAAATAAAAAAAAAATAAAGCCACCGACATCCGAAAGAAGTTATTAATTAGGTTCTTTCACCCTTTTTTGTTTTGTTGTTGTTTTTGAAGTCGGTTACTTTTTTGAAAAAGTTTTTATTTATTAATGCACAACGGCTGTGCGAACAATCAATCACAGTATTTATTAATTAACAAATTAAATAAAAATTCTAATGCATATTAAAATATCGACAGCGCGGCAGTTACGCACGCTACGCTAACTCGAATTTTGGAAAACCAAAAAGAACTAACTGCTTAAGCTTCTAAAATAATTAGGTGATGTACTTAATATAATATTATGTAATTAGAATAACGGCGTTGTTTTAATAAAATCCGATATTTGAATGGGAAACTATCACGAAATCACGATACAATTAATTTTAATTGAAATGGCTGCCATGGGTCAGTACAATGTGAGGGTGTAATATGAAACCGGCATGGGGAAAGGCAACTAGAACTGTATTCCCAACCGTTGATAAATATTGAGTACCAATAAAGCAAGATAAATAAGGTAGTTTTTTTTATTAACCGGTGTAATGTGGAGGCGACATTCAATTGTCAAAACAATTGTTATAAAAATGGCCACAGTTCATGATTTAATTTAATTAGTATTGATCACAAACATTTTTTTCCTTCGCATTGTTTATTGTATACTTCATAAAATGTACACACTAATTTTTCTGTCTTTAAAACTCCACTCCAGCCAAAACTTTACCGCTACCGCTCCTCCACAGTTACAGCTGCCGCTACCGCTGCCGCTACCGCTGCCGCTACCGCTGCCGCTACCGCTGCCGCTACCGCTGCCGCTACCGCTGCCGCTACCGCTGCCGCTACCGCTGCCGCTACCGCTGCCGCTACCGCTGCCGCTACCGCTGCCGCTACCGCTGCCGCTACCGCTGCCGCTACCGCTGCCGCTACCGCTGCCGCTACCGCTGCCGCTACCGCTGCCGCTACCGCTGCCGCTACCGCTGCCGCTACAGCTGCCGCTACCGCTGCCGCTACAGCTGCCGCTACCGCTGCCGCTACCGCTGCCGCTACCGCTGCCGCTACCGCTCTCGCTCCCGCTGCCGCTACCGCTCCCGCTCCCGCTCCCGCTACCGCTCCCACTCCCGCTCCCGCTACCGCTCCCGCTACCGCTCCTGCAACCGCTCCCGCTACCGCTGCCGCTACCGCCCCCGCTACCTCCCCCGCTACCTCTCCCGCTACCGCTCCAGCTCCCGCTGCCACATTCGCTACCGCCTCCGCTGCCGCTTCCGTTTACTAGTATCAACTGCCATATATAGCAAGTACTCTTGACTGTATCCCAGTCATGGCTCCCAATCAAGGAAACTATAATGTATGCACAAGTGTGCAAAGATAACAATTTAATGCACTTTCGACAAGTTTGGAGCGACACAATCTGACCTATCCCCAGTCGTGTCAGATTGCCGTCCCATTGGACTATAGACAAGGAAGATACCGATATTAAACACATAACAATGTCAAAGTTTGTACAACTTGATCCAGCGCTTGTATCGGTTGACTTAACTCCGTCTAAGTCGTGGACTTCCATTAAACTTTAGTTGACTGCGTCAGCAATACTCAAAGTGGATACTCAAGGCTCCGCAGAGACGAAAAAAGTGATGATAATAAAATAAAATTACTAAAGGGGGAAACTACAAGGATGCTGAGTAAATTAAAGTATGTTTAAAGGCTTAATTTGCATCAGTCGGGCGGATAGTAAGCGCGGCGCTATCGTTACTGGGAAACACGTCACGGCCTCACCTCCCGCCAGCACTGCGTCCTGCAGTGCTATTCTCTATGAACACAACCTTATCATCGCGCGGCCGGGAAAACTTAAGTTTAAAGTTTGCTATGCTTTAACTAAGCTCAACGGACGTCGCCAGACGATCTCCGGCCACCGTAGTAGGAGCGGGCATGCGGGCGGCGAGTAATGAGCGAGTCGCTGTTCGACCATGGACCATGCCCGGGTCGACGGCGCGTTGTGTTCCACGCGAGCCTCAAAGAGTGTCAGCATGATAACGGGGTCTCATTTGATGATTTTACTACGCTAAAAATCTAAAAACCCACGTTTTTAAATGTCCTAAAAATAAGAAAATAACCCTACGGGGCTGAGAGAGGGGCCACTCAAAACGTGGGGGCGTATATTATTTAAGGGATTATTTATGGGATATATTTACATGACGTGTAATAGATCGTGGGTGTAACTTGCAAAGATACGCCCCCACGTTTTGAGTGGCCCCTCTCTCAGCCCCATAGGGTTATTTTCTTATTTTTAGGACATTTAAAAACGTGGGTTTTTAGATTTTTTAAAATCTATTAATTATTTTATTATTTTTATTTTTGTTCATCGGGTTTGAAGCTACCCTGAAAATTTCAGCCTGCTAGCTTATCGGGAAGTGCCTTAAAGCCTGTCCGCCATCTTGGACGTCCGCCATATTGGATTTAAGTCACATGACTATATTTTTCGAATTTCTGACAGCAAACCCTTTCATTTCATACCCATAACATGGGGGTGGATTTCAAACAGCCAGTCTGCCATCTTGGACGTCCGCCATATTGGATTTAAGTCACGTGACTATTTTTTTCGTACTCCTGACAGCAAACCCTTTCATTTGATATCCATATCTTAGGGGTGCATTTCAAATAGCCTGTCTGCCATCTTGGACGTCCGCCATATTGGATTTAAGTCACGTGACTATTTTGTTCGTATTCCTGACAGCAAACCCTTTCATTTGATACCCATATCATAGGGGTGGATTTCAAACAGCCAGTCTGCCATCTTGGGGAGGCCGCCATATTGGATTTGTTATGACGTTTCTTAGCTAGTCATGCATTGTCATCAGAACTTAGAGCGTGTGCAAAATTTCAGCCTACTAGCTTATCGGGAAGTGCCTCAAAATTGAGTTGCAAAAGTCCAACCGGAACGACAAACAAACAAACAAACAAACAAGAAAAGTGAGTGTATAAAAACGTGGGAAAAAAAAATAAGTAAGCCCGCCAAGCACACGCCACGCAACTGTGGTGTCGCGCCGAGCTCGGGATGTTTGGCAAAGCCTTAAATATTTTGACATAAAGTTTTAAAAATTGTAATCCAAATTTTAACTCAAGCGCCTGAAAGTATTCATATAAAATAAGTTTTTACTTATTGAACAAACATTTAAGTAATTTGAATTTAAATTGTTCCGTAAAATAGTTTGAGATGCGCTGCTCAACATTGGACTAACTACTTCTAGAGTATCCAGCGTTACTATCAATCTCAAAGTTGATAGTGAATTGATTATATTAAGAACTAGATGTTGCCCGCTGTTCCGACCTCGTACTCGTAACTATTGTTAGCTTGCAGTTCGTAGTCATGGACTTACTAAGTCCATGCTTGGTTGTCACTCATGCGATCATTCGTTCATCTTGTCACTGTCGGGCATTTTTTAAATACGGGTCGGCCTTCTTGTTCGAGACGCCAAGCAGTAAACACGTCTACAGTGACTACATAGAAAAGTGGTGTGATTTATATTATAAGATTAGCAAGTAAGTACAGGAGTTATTTTTGGTGATATTAAAGTGTTTGTGAAGTGTTATGGAAGAGAGAATAAATATGTTCGAATTATTGTAGTATGTTTGGTTTTCTTTTTACAAAGTCCTTCATTTCTGAACTGTGGCTAACAGTTCAGAAGTGGGATCATTAGAGAATTCTCATAATTTTCTTTTGTTCACGTCCACTTAAAAGTAAAAGTGTCGTATCACGGAATGCAAACACCGAACATGCATACTTTATTTTCTTTTCCTGGCTAGTTTCCTTTCGGGAGCAAAAGTATTATTTTTCTTTTTTTTTTCAAATACCGTCATATAAACAGTAACATTAATTGCAAAATCAACTTTGATATTAAGGCCTTGTTCGTCATTAATAGTTTGAGAACGTGTTAATCTAAAAGCATTGACGACTATAAATAGCTTATACTGCAAATTGGATTTGAAACGTGAAAAAAAAAACATGGAGTAACGACAAATAATTAGGTTTATAACTAGTGGTTGTTCTTTATTTGTTGTTGTACAAATTAAAGACCTATAATTATTTATATTTAATGCTAACTTTGACTCATTCGTCAACTCGCGCGCAATTAACTCGCTCGATCGAGCGAGTTGGCACATTCCGATTTTAATTATTTTTGTTGTCGTCAACTCGCGACTCAGCGAAAATTTACAGTCGTCTACAAAAGTGTTTTTATAAATTTAACATTTAATTTAATTGAACCTACTTCACATGTTTAAGACATGAAACGTATAGAGTAGGTTAACTGATTATCAGGAGGTCGTCTTAGAGGTGAAATTCTGCTCGCGGTTCGAATCTAATTCTGTAATTTTGTATGCCTTTTGGCGGAGCACAGCTCGGTTCTTATTAATTTATGAAATCATCTACTGTATGTACCCTGTGTTCACGAAATAAATAAATTGGAATTTGAATCTTTCTTTCCAAAGAAAAGCTTTTGTTAAGTTACCATTTGGCGAAATTACTCAATGATTTTATGTTTAATAGGGTAAATAAGTATTTGAACATCGAAGGTTAAAATATCAACGCTTAAAATATCGATGTTCAAAACATCGAAAATTTTAATATCGATTGTGACATAATATCGAAAAATTTTACATCTACGCTTAAAAAAATCTTCGCGGGGCTCCTATTTCTGCTTGCAAGGTTTTAAGTAACCTAACACGAAGAGGATGACGGGGTCTTTCAGACCCTGCCATCTTCTTCGAACCTAACCTGTTCGAATCGGGGTGCCCCAAGTCCCGAGCTCGCTTTGCTCGCTCTTGCGTCCTTAGTCAAATTGCTGATAACTACCTGCCAAGGTAGCTGAACGGACTTCGGATGCAAGAACGAGCGAAGCGAACTCGGAACTTGGGGCACTCCGACTTGGACAGGTTAGGTTCGATATTTAGGACATTCGATAATCTGTACTTCGATATTTAGGACATTCGATAATCTGTATTTCGATATTTAGATCTTTCGATGTAACTTTTGTAGATATTTAGATTTTAGATATATTGGACGTAGATCATTTAACCATTCGATTTTATAAACTTTATTTTAATTTTCGATTTTATGATCGTTCGATATTTTCATTTTCGATGTTTTGAACATCGATATTTTAAGCGTAGATATTTTAATCTTCGATATTCAAATATGTACCCTAATAATTAGCCAAATGGTATGCTCGTATTTTTTTGATATTGTTAATTTTACTTTGTTATATTTGTTTAGTTTAAGTCATGTTACATACTAGGTTATTAAAGAAAATCTTTAAAAATGTGATATTGTTGATAATCTTCAAAATGTAGGTAACATAATATGAGCAGTTTTTTATGTTGTAAATTATAAATACAGAATATATCTATTAAAAAAACTTTTTCAAAAGAAAATGTTACCGACTTCCCACAAAAAAGTTCAAAATAACCTACAAAAAAACTTTTCTTTCGAAAGTCGGTGACTTTCTTTTTTATTTCATTGACTTTTTTCACCGACTTTCGAAAGAAAAGTTTTTTTGTAGGTTATTTTGAACTTTTTTGAAACTGGTGCCATTTTCGTTGTTCGGCAGGGCCTGTCCAAGTGTCCATACTGTATAAGTCAATGACTGCACCAAACTAAATGAAAATTTTATGGGACCAAATGGCAGATATACTGTATCGAACAAAAAAAAAACATCGAAATCGGACCAGAAACCTCGGAGTAATCGGTGTAGACAATGTTGAAATCTTTTTAGGTTTTTGTTGATTTTTCAAAAAGTGCTAGTCCGATTTCGATAAAATTTTAATGGGACTATTCGGGAAGTATACCCTTTCCAACAAAAAAAAAAAACAAAGAATTTTTCAAATCGGTTGGTAAACGACGGAGTTCTGCCCGAAAAAACATTTAAAAAATATTTATATACATATAAACATCCGAATTGAGAACCTCCTCCTTTTGGAAGTCGGTTAAAAAACTACATTTTTTTATTTCAAATTTAAATCGTACAACGCCTTATACTTATAAAGTAGGTTTCTATATTGAATTTATTATAACACTTTTATCGATGACTGTACCATTTTTCGCTCTAGTCGCGAGTTGACGACCACAAAAATAATTAAAATCGGAATGTGCCAACTCGCTTGATCGAGCGAGTTAATTGCGCGCGAGTTGACGAATAAGTCCTAACTTTGGAAGAAGTGTTGCAAGTAAATTTTTATTAGTATAAAAAAAATGGTTGATGGTTTTATGGCCGTACCCACCTATTTTAAATAGTAATAGGCCCTAATTTTAATAGGCCCCATATTTTTCATTTCTTTTGGGACCTACCCACACGAGTGAAACATTTTTTTTGAACATACGGTTAAAGGAGGAACTAAAATCATTATGATAACTACTCAATTTAAGGATTAATACGAACATGCACTAAGGCTTTCAATTGCAAGTTTCAGATACACATCCTTGTTGGTTGCAACCGAGGGGAAGGGTTGTTAGCCAACATGGATAAGGACGGAGAGCCCAGGTTTGAGGGCGGAGGAGCGCCTAGGTTTGAAGGCGAACATGAGCCCAGGTTTGAGGGCAGAAGTATGCCCAGGTTTGAGGGCGGAGGCGTGCCCAGGTTTGAGGGCAGTGGTGAGCCCAGGTTTGAGGGCGGAGACGAGCCCAGGTTTGAGGGCGGTGGAGAGCCCAGGTTTGAGGGCGGTGGTGGGCCCAGGTTTGAGGGCGGACTCGAGCCCAGGTCTGAGGGCAGGAGTCGTTCCAGATTGGAAGGCATGTCGACGCCTAGGCTGGAAGATATAGGACGGCCCAGGTTAGGGGGCAAAGGAAGAAGGAACATGGACAGTCCGGGTGAAGGACGGTCTACTACCGGGATGGCAAGGAGGTTGGAAGACCGGACGCTGCGCTCGTCTAGGAACCGAAAAAGACGAAACCTTATCACGGATTCCGATAGTTCGGTGCGTGGCGGTGCAAGCCGCGAGCGGACGAGGAAATGCAGACGGAGGACGAGGACAAGGAGAGGCGGTTCCAGGTGGACGGAGCGCAGCGACGAAAGCTCTGATAACCGTGAGTCAACCAAAGCTTATAAACCTAATCTGAACAGGAGCAAGGAATCTGAAACTAACGTTTTATTAGATAAATTTTTGTCTATTTTAAGTAACGTCAAGAGTTCGGAAAAGCCCAAGTTATCATTTAATAGTAATGTTTTACCAGATTTTGATCCAATGTGTAAAGAGCAAACTATGTTGGTATGGATAACTAAAGTAGAGGAATGCGCTGAAATATACGGTTGGTCGGAAAAAGAAATAATACATTACGCCCTTCCAAAGTTATCAGGGGTAGCAAAGACTTGGTATCAAGGTCTTCCTTCTCTTCTTTACACTTGGGGTGAATGGAAGAAAAAACTGATAGAGTCATTCCCATGTCGCGAGGACTATGCCGAACTCTTGACGGAAATGTTGGCTAAGCGTGTTAAGTACGGCGAATCATTGGAGCACTATTATTACGCGAAATTGAACCTATTGAATAGATGTAAAATTTATGGTAAACAAGCAGTAGATTGTGTCTTATACGGAGTGGACGATCGTGCTATTAGAGTGGGTGCACAAGCGGCTCAATTTAGAGAACCGGAACAAATTTTAAAATATTTTCGAACGGTTAAGGTAGGACAAAATAGGGATGTAAATGAAACTAACCGAAATAGAAACGAGCGCAAAACTTCTAACGCGGTATCGCGACCCCAAAATTCGAAGCCCGGCACGATCAATTCTAACATACGGTGTTTTAATTGTAACGAAATCGGTCACCCTAGTTTTAGATGTGATAAACCCCCTATTAAATGTACATTATGTGACAAATCAGGTCATCAAGCCTCTAGCTGCTATAGGGTCAATAAGACAAAAGAAAATCCTAAAAATGAGACCCAAACAAAAGATAAACTTGAAAAACAAGTTTCAGAGTTGACAACTGATAGGTCTATCGATAAATATATCTTTGATATTAAAATTAATGGTAAAACAATAAAATGTCACATAGATCTAGGGAGCCAGTGTACGCTTATTACTATAAGTAAAGCTAAGGAACTTGAATTAGACATTAAATGTCCCCCCAATTTACCCGTGTTAAGGGGTATAGGTGCAAGCCTGTCTATTCCTTTGGGCGTAATAACTGCTAACGTGGAGGTTCAAGGAATAGAGAAGGTTATTGATATTTATGTGGTAGAAGATCACGTGCTGAGTCATCCTTCTCTTTTGGGGCACTCTTTTACTGAAATGTCGGATATTGTTATTACTAAAACTCCAACCAAATTAATATTTTTTTTTTTTTTTTTTTTTTTTCATTTATTACACATAAGGAAAAAATCATATTACATAAATTAACATCTCAAAAACCTCAATAGGTTTGTCCGGATGTTGAAACACTAAGCAGTCTTAATACATACTAACTAAATACACATATTTTACAGCATATTAGTTTCTAAAAAGAATAAATAAAAAATGTGAGGTACTTTAAAAATAATAAGTAAAACTATTACAAAAACAACGAGAGTGCGGGTCAGGCAGCCCGTCGATGATTTACTCATTGAATGAAATTTAAACAGGATGATGCATTTTCAAAGAGAATTAAAGAATGTTTTGTATTTATATTTATAATTAGTGTTTGTTATCTCCGATTGAATTTTTGTTGGAATATCATTGATTAGAGTAGGTATCAAATAAGCGTTCGTTCGTTTTAAAAAGATAGACTGCACAAAGATACGTTTGCTATCCGCTGACGATGTTTGCGTCCCACCGTGTTCATTACGTGTGGTCCCAGTACATTCTGAACCATCCTTTAGCGGTAATGTTCACGTTAAGGCGTCCCTTAGGGTGTTAAATGGAAAACACTATTATCTCTTACTCGGCGAATATAACGTCAATGAAGGGAACGGTTCAGTGCTCGTATATAATGTGTCCGATAGAGAGATAACCATCTCAAAAAAGTCCCTGTTGACTCGTTCCATTAAAAGTGAGAATGTAGATTCTTTAGATGTTCTTAATTGTTGTCAAATGACCTTTGATCCTGCGAACTCCGATGATCTTATTAAGTGCGGTGAGAATCTCGATAAAGAGGGACGTTTACTATTACAACAACTATTAGAAAAATATCAGGAATGTTTTTCTAAAAACCTTAAAGATCTCGGATTCACTAAAGTGACAGAAATGGTAATAGAACTTGAAGACGCCGAACCAATCGTATATAGACCGTATCGTTTATCTCACGCTGAAAGAACCTTAGTAAACAAAATGGTTCAAGAGATGTTAGATAGTGGTATTGTGACGGAGTCTTCTTCCCCTTATGCTAGTCCCATCGTGTTAGTCCAGAAAAAAACGGGAGAAAAACGGTTGTGCGTAGATTATAGAGCACTTAATAGAAAAACTAAAAAGGACCATTATCCTCTCCCACGCGTCGAAGACCAACTAGACCAGCTCGCGGGTAATAAACTATTCACTTCTCTTGATTTAGCTTCAGGATATTACCAGATTCCGATTAGTAAAGAGTCCCGTCATAAAACAGCCTTCGTTACCCCTGACGGGCAATTTGAATATACCCGCATGCCATTTGGTCTCGTGAACGCGCCCTCTGTCTTTCAAAGGACGATTAATAAAATTCTTCACGACGCTAAAATCAAATACGCAATTGTTTACATGGACGACGTCCTTATCCCATGTAAAAATGTCGCTGAAGGTTTGAATAGATTAGAGGAGGTTTTACAGTTGCTGAAACAAGGAGGCTTAACACTCAGGCTTAGTAAATGTAACTTCTTCCTTGATACAATTGATTTCTTAGGGTTCGAAGTAACCTCGTCGGGTATTCGTCCGGGTGGTCGGAAGACAGAGGCTATCTCAAAGTTTTCAACTCCCAAGAACTTACACGAACTAAGACAATTTCTAGGATTATCTGGGTTCTTTAGGCGCTTCGTTAAAGATTATGCTATAATAACTTCTCCATTGACAAATTTATTGAAAAAAGAGGTAGTATGGTCTTGGGGTTGTAGCCAAGAAGAATCTTTCAATCGCGTTAAAACTTTGCTTACGCAACGACCTTTATTGGCTTTATATGACCCTAAAGCAGTCACACAATTGCATACTGACGCGTGCAAAGATGGCCTTGCAGGTATACTCTTACAGAGTGATTCTTTAGGAGCATTTCATCCTGTTTCATATTTTAGTCGTAAAACATCTCCCGATGAACGCAAGCTGCACTCGTACGAGCTCGAAACCTTGGCAGTAATAGCATCTTTAAGCAGGTTCAGGGTATATCTGTTAGGGTTACCATTTACAATTTACAGTGACTGTAATGCTTTAAGATCCACTTTCATAAAACGCGACCTGATTCCGCGAGTTGCACGTTGGTGGGTTCAAATACAGGAGTTCGATTGTACTATCGAGTATCGAGCTGGTTCCCGAATGACGCATGTCGATGCACTGAGCCGCGGACCAGTTTTGGCTTCCGAGACTGAAACGCACGTTCTAGACATCTTAAGTATTGAACACTCTGATCAGGATTGGATTGCCACCGTGCAAGACGCGGATGAAGAGGTACAGAGAATTAAAAATATACTAGAGGATAAAACCACCGATTTAGTCATGGATGTTCATAAAAACTACAAAATAAAGAACGGTCGTATCTATCGTATTGTGGGAGACGAGATTAGGTGGTTAGTTCCGAAGGGCGTACGCTGGCAAGTGCTAAAACGTAATCATGATGACATAGGACATTACGGATTTGACAAAACCTTACAGCGTTTGCAACTGCATTATTGGTTCCCTAAAATGCGTCGGTTTGTGAAAAAATACGTGCAGTCTTGTTTAGAATGTGCCCATCACAAGACGCCTGGTGGCAAACGAGAAGGCGAACTGCATCCGATAGAAAAAGTTAGTGTCCCTTTCCATACGGTACACGCCGACCACTTAGGTCCTTTTATCAAGAGCAAAAGAGGTAACTGCTATTTACTGGTTTTGGTTGATAGTTTCACTAAATTCGTAAACTTAAACGCTGTCAAAAATACTAAGTCTCTAACTAGTAACGCGTGCTAAAGGAACACATAAGTTATTTCGGGGTCCCCACACGTCTTATAACTGATAAGGGATCTAGTTTCACTAGCAGAACGTTTAAGGAATTTACGACACTATATGGAACAAAACACATTATTAACGCTGTGGCAACACCCAGAGCTAACGGGCAAGTTGAGCGGTTTAATAGGACCATCCTAGATGCTCTTTCAACTTGTACCCATAACAAAGATGACAAATCCTGGGATGACCATATCTATGATATTCAAGTAGGCATCAATACCACAGTTCATAAGGCCACCCAAAAAAGCCCTTCTGAATTATTATTTGGATTTAATATAACGAGTAGATCAGAAGGTATTTTGAATCCCATTATATCCGATACCACTAATGTAATTGAAGATTTGAATAGTACAAGAAACGAAGCAAGTTGTAATATAAAGTCACAGCAATTAAAAGATGCAAAAAGATTCAACAGTCATAGGAAATCAGCTAAAAAGTATAAGATAGGAGACTTGGTCCGCGTTGAGAGGCAAGTTCCTCATGATGGCCAGTCTCAAAAGCTTGTGGTTAAATTCCAAGGTCCATATCGAGTAATGAAAGTGCTCCCGAATGAAAGATATGTAATTGAAGATACCCCTATGACACGCAAACACGGCCGGCGATACGAAGCCGTGGTCGCCGTGGATAAAATACAACCGTGGCTAACATTTAGTAGAAACTTGGACAGTAGTGATGATGAGGATAGTGATGATAATACTGAAAATGAACAGCACGAAGAGGAAGTCATTTTTTAGGGTTCCGTAGCCAAATGGCAAAAACGGAACCCTTATAGATTCGTCATGTCTGTCTGTCTGTCTGTCTGTCTGTCCGTGTATGTCACAGCCACTTTTTGTCGAAAGTATAAGAGCTATCCTATTGAAACTTGGTAGAAAGATGTATTATGTGAACCGCATTAGGATTTTCACACAAAAATCAAAACAAAACAAATTTTGGGGGTGCCCCCCATACTTAGAATTGAAACTAAAAAAAAAAATTTTCACCAAACCCATACGTGTGGGGTATCTATGAATAGGTCTTTAAAAATGATATTGAGGTTACTAACATCATTTTTTTCTAAACTGAACAGTTTGCGCGAGAGACACTTCCAAAGTGGTAAAAAGTGTGTTAGCAGTTTTTGAGATATAGTATAGTACAAAGTTATATTTGCGGTTTTTGAAAATAAAAACCGCAAATATAACTTTGCCATTCATACAAATACTATGAAAAACAAAGTTATTTTTATTGTTTGTGTATATTACTTACTAATCTCAATATAATTATATCTCTAATCCATGCTTGCTGCTACGGAACCCTTCATGGGCGAGTCCAACTCGCACTTGGCCGGTTTTTGTGAATTTGTTGGTTGATGCTTATGTCCATATTGTAACGTTAGTTTGTTATGATGTTTGTACGAATTCTAAAAATGTAGAATAGTTAAATTAGACTGAGTTAATTTTTAGGAATGTTTATATATATTTTTATGTTTTATTATTACGTTCATCTACAATGAATATGAATTGTATTAATTAAGGATAAGCAGTAAAATAAATAAGTCGATTTAGATTTAATTTTTGTGAATCAGTGGTTTGAATTTCATCATTTGTGATATTGATCTGTTATAAATTGTAAGTTAAGTTTAGTGAATTTGTATTTAGAACAATCAGTAAAATAAGGTATTCTAAGAAATTGTACATTTATCTAAGTAAATTGCAACTGATTTTATGATTATTTTAGATCTTGAATTACTGATTTTAACTGGAATATTTCTTTCTGTTCATTGGTTTGATACAAAATGTACCATTATGTTTCTCATTTATCATTGTATTTTTTTTTACAATTCAAAAATTATTGTAAGCACGAGGACGTTCTTTGAACAGGATGGCCGAGCTGTTAGCTTGCAGTTCGTAGTCATGGACTTACTAAGTCCATGCTTGGTTGTCACTCATGCGATCATTCGTTCATCTTGTCACTGTCGGGCATTTTTTAAATACGGGTCGGCCTTCTTGTTCGAGACGCCAAGCAGTAAACACGTCTACAGTGACTACATAGAAAAGTGGTGTGATTTATATTATAAGATTAGCAAGTAAGTACAGGAGTTATTTTTGGTGATATTAAAGTGTTTGTGAAGTGTTATGGAAGAGAGAATAAATATGTTCGAATTATTGTAGTATGTTTGGTTTTCTTTTTACAAAGTCCTTCATTTCTGAACTGTGGCTAACACTATAGCGATAACACTTTGTAGCTAATATGTATAAGTTATTTACAAATTAACTTCAAATACTAGCAATTTAATTTAAATGCATATTACAATATGCATTTAAATTAAATTGCTAAGGATAAGGCAAAAATAATTTGTAACAAAGGGAAATTTTCCTCTCTCATTGATTCAACAGTGACAAGTCAAACATCATTGCCAACTGTAATATGAATAATAATGGCGTTCAGAAAGTGAGATAGTTTGGCCCCAGCATCAGTAGTGGGAACTTCAGAAATTGATTATGCTATGCCAACCGTGGCGAATTGTCGTTCAGCGTGGCGGTCTAAGGGGGAGGCCTATGTTCAGCAGTGGACGCTTTCCGGCTGATGATGATGATGATGATGCCAACCTTAAACTTACCTTGGACAGATTGTTCAGTGAGGTAGGTTCAACTTCGAGAAAGAGGTCGGCTGAAGAATCCAACTCGGATGGGCAGCGTTTGGGAAGCTACGTGATATCTTCTCATCGAGAATCCCACAGTGTCTCAAAGCAAGGGTGTTTAACCAGTGTGTGTTGCCAGTGATGACATATGGCTCTGAAACGTGGTCTCTGACTGCTGGCCTTTTAGAGAGACACTCAACGAGCAATGGAAAGAGCTATGCTCGGAGTTTCTTTGCGGGATAAAATCCGGAACATGGATATTTGGCGAAGAACCAGAGTCACCGACATAGCTCATAAAATTTGCAAGTTGAAGTGGCAATGGGCAGGCCACATCGCTCGTAGAACTGACAACCGATGGGGAAGAAAAGTTCTCGAGTGGCGACCACCGACCGGAAGACGAAGCGTAGGTAGGCCTCCCACTAGGTGGACCGACGACATCGTGAGGGTCGCGGGCAACCGATGGATGCAAGTGGCGAATTGTCGTTCGGCGTGGTGGTCTAAGGGGGAGGCCTATGTTCAGCAGTGGAAGTCTTCCGGCTGATGATGATGATGATGCCAACCACTTCAAGGGGAACTAATACATAATTATTTACTATCCATATAAAAGGGATACATCCTTTTATTATACTTTTTCTACGCCCTTCTTTATTTGGAAATTAGGATTTGGATTTAGGATTTTTTTTGAAGAAAAACCTGTTTGTGAAGAAAACAGAAAAAAAACCCAAAAGTAAAATTTTCAACATTTAATCTTTTTATTTTTAGCATTCTCACTCAAAATCGGGCTCTATAATTATTCTATAATTACATTTTTAACTAAATGGAATAGGACATACAGCATTAATAAATTAAATATATTCTTTGGCGCCATACTGCTGGCCCCACTGCGTGGTGGTACGGCGTCCCTGTAGTATTTCTCATAGATTTCATCCCAGAAACGAGTTCGATTTTCCAAGAGCACTCCACCTAACTTCAGCTGATCATCCAGCACCATATATGGTGACCTGTTCGCGGCTGCAGCTGGCCAGTCAGGTAGTGCTGACCCTTCAGGCACTGGTTTTCTGTAAGGTTTAAAAGGACGATCAATTATCACGTGACCTACATTTTTTTTGACCGCCAGGGCAGGGCGGGATCTGTCAGACTTGTACTGACTAAAATCCACGGTGTCCTTCAATAGCTCTTTACCTTCCAGAGTCACGGTAATGGAATAAGTCCCGCGACCCCGGCAGGCTTTGGCCCTCTAGAGGGGGGTCCCGTCATCTTGCTGACGCTCTTTAAGGCGCGCGTGGAACAAAACGCGCCGTCGACTCGGGTATGGTCCATGGTCGGGCGGCGAGTTGCCCATTACTCGCCGCCCGCATGCCCGCGCCTACGGTGGCCGGAGATCGTCTGCTGACGTCCGACGGCGTGGTACCAAGAGGCTAAATCTTGTGACTGATATTTTACCAATCGTACTGTAGACAATAATATCTCCCGCGTTACGACTTACTCGTATCTCCGATGAGATTGACCGCCTTAAATTAATTAATTTTATTTCACTTAATCCTCACTTTTTTAAGTATATCTCAATAAAAATCATTTCGAAATATATGGTGTTATTATAGAGCCGGGTCGTGGCCGGGTCTAGGCTATTGACAGTTGGGGGGGCTCTACGGACAGGTACCTCCTCACAATGTGAGTAGTATCGAGGAGTACTGCCTTCTGAATCAGCCCGTTGTTACTAAGCTAGCCACTAGCTAGCCCGTTGATAACCGTAGTGCCTCGAAAGATGTTCGTCGAGGCTCTTGGCCATTAGCAATTACGTCATTGGTCATTAGTCCATTTCGAGATTCGGCACAGAAACGTCAAAAGTTAAGTAATGGTTACTAAAATAAATGCTATTAGTACTTACCCAGTTTTTATAAAGTTGTGCCAAAATTCGCGCACTATCGTTCTCATTATCTGAAAAGCAGGAGTCGGAGTCACGTTTCTACCAGCCATATCGTCTAACCAAGCAAAGGTCTGAGCACAATGGCCAGCACCTCGTACGTTTGTTTGTGGTACTACGGGATCATTCTCATCCACAAATGAATATTGATATAAGTATATTTGATTATGTCCAGCTTCCACGTGCAACTTCACAGCCCGAAGCATAGGGCAAGTAAATATTACATCCGAAAAGTAGTCCACATATTGTAAAATGTTATCATAGCTTACAGGTTCTTCACCAAAATAAAATTTCTTAATCTGAGTGGCTACTTCTTCTCTTTCTGCATCAGATTCAAATTTAAGGTCAGCTGGTAAGAAGTCAGAAAACTTTTCATTCATCTTATTTTTCCAATCGTCAAAGGAGTCGTTACGCAGCAGTCCTTCCATGTTTGCGAATCCATATAATAATGGTAGTTTTTTGTATTCGCCTTTTTTAAGAATACTCAGAGGAGATTCAGTCAGGAATGCTCCGTCTGTATTACGCTCCACACACGGTGCAAACATAGTAGTAGAATCGGTTCTGTTTTGAAATGTCTCATAGGTCAATAAGTCCATTGAAGCTGTCTTATAGAACTGTTCCAAAGCCCCAATGTCGTCTACGTTAGTAAAGTTCTGATCTTTAGCGAACGTTTTTGCAATCTCTAGAGGATCTCTTTGAATTGCAAAGACGGCAAGGTTGCCACCGCTTTCTGGAACGACTCGATGGAACAATCCTTCTGCAGACTTTGAGAGCATTAACAGATCCACTGATGTAGAACCTGCACTGCTACCAACAAGAGTGACATCATTAGGGTTACCACGGAAGCTGGCGATGTTCTGTTGTACCCAGCGCAGCAGCGCCACCTGGTCTTTCATGCCAGCATTGCCTGGTATGTCCTCGGTGCCGAGACAAACAAACCCGTGAATGCCTAGACGGTAGTTAAACGTGACCATAACGAAATCTTTTGTCTTCATGAAGTATGTTCCTTGATACAAGTTACCAAAGCCCATAAAATAGCCTCCTCCGTGTACATAAACGAGGACTGAAAGGTTTTCTTCAGGGGTGTCGGGTACAAACACATTGGCAACTAGACAATCTTCTTTCACTTCTACACTGTCGCCCATTGCGTCAATTAAAAATTTGTTTTGTGGACATACCACACTCTTGTTACCGGTTGCTACAAACGGCTCCGACCATGTTGGTGGTGATTGAGGTGGCTGGAAAGCAAAAGAAGCTATTAGATTTATTTATACTTTGAAGATTGGTTTCATCATTTTCATCAGTCTTGTCTCATTTAATTTGGTTAAGCAATATGTTACCTCTTCTTTTATTCTCTAAGAAGTGGGATGTGAGGTATTGGCTATTGCTACATGGGGGCCTGCCTTATTGAGTAATTTCATCATAGAACTGTCTTCGTTAATATTGCACTATATACACACGACAAAACACATATTATTGTCCATTCCATTGTCTTCAATAAGGAGTTGGGCGTTAATTGGGAGTTCTTTATTATACACGGGCCTTGGGTTGAAGCCCATAAAGCCCGTATATATATCCACCCCTGTCCTCACCTGTTAACCGTTACGCTATCATTGGGCGCTTGCACATTAGACTACAACGACAACGACACGATATCGGTGCGATATTTTCATACATTTCTACGGAAAATGAGCGAGAACAGACGATATGCCAGTGTCGTGTCTTTACTTTTATCGTATTACGTGAAACCACCCTAATCACTGCCTTTTCTTATTTAAATCGTGAATTTCAACAACGACAAATAATTGAGGTACCTTGAACTTGTTCAAGCCCGTTGGCGCTGTGGCGTAGGGTATGTTGTAGAATGCGAATAGATCCCCGGAAGGGTGCCTGCGCCCACACACCGGACCTTGTGAAGTTGTGACATTCAGCCAATCTTCGTCAGCTAAAACTGCCGTCACGCAGAACAGAATCACACACGTCCTCCACTTCATTGCAAAGATGATAACTGTTTTCTTCAAGTTATTGTTTTGTAGTTTTATCATCGTGTCTTTGATATCTTCAAAGATATCCTTATCTACATACTAGATTGTGATCGTGTGTGACTAATGAGATAGGTATTATCGTTTTTCGTGTTGTTCTCAAAATAGCATCCTATATATTATATTTAGTTTATATTTATTTTCGTTTTGTGGCACAGTTCTTTACATAGATTTGACTATCAGTAATAAGGCCCATAAGTGAGCTACGAATTACGATAGATACGATACAGAGACGGATACATCTAAACAAAGTAAGCTATCTTACCTATAATTTGTTGGGCCATTGCAGGGATACCTAATTCTGAAGCCCAAAGGCTAGTCATGCCGTTAGTTCCTGGTCGATGATCGCAGTCGCAGCTATGCGTCCCGTACTGAGTGGCTCTGCGCGGGCGCATGGCTGGCAATTAAACGCTAGTTTACAACCGCTGGCGAGTGCTACTGTCTCGTAAACTTCAAATGATATGGATGTGCACCACTTGATGAGAAAGTTACAGAAGTTCGAGTGAGTTTGCCAATGTAGGGTCATTCGTATTCTAAGCCACTTTCATGAAGGATGCTTTACTTCTATTGAAGTTGAGTGGGGTCGAGATTCTTTTGACGGAACGGTAAAGAATTAATTATCTTTGGCTACATCCTATTTCTTCTTTATCGTGGCTGTGTTTACAAACATACGAACTAACATTTTGTTTTATTACGAGTATCTATGATTTAACTTTAATTTTCATTTTGAGTCCCTACACGGGACTCAAAATGAAAATTAAATAGCTTGATATTTATTTTAAAAAAATATACGTCTCAGTTCGTCGCTTCTAATTTTACGGGGAACTTTCTTATTGGTGTTGCGATTTTTTTCCATCTCTCTTTGACACAAGAAGGTTTAATCACTGATAGCCGTTCTCTACATTCTTTTAGTATTCATTGTCAAAGCGCGTTTTCTAGCTCATTGTACATCGATCCCTAATCTGACTGGAAGTCTTAAAGCTCTTTCTTAGTCTTTAGTAAGAAATAGATCTTCTGTCTAAAATCTGTTTGGCAAGAATAGTCCTGATAGATCCGGGTATTGCGCCCGCAGTGTGCTTGTTCGACCCGACGACAAACGAGCTGTAACGCCACGCGTCATTGGTACCTCCGCACGTAGACCGTCAGATAGTACCCAAATAATCAGATATGATCATATTCCTTTCAGAGTTATAGAAAAGAAATGGTGTAGTAGATAAACCAAAACAAAACCGATTTTTTTTGAGCTTTCGGAACCTTTTGTTTGCGGTATAAAATACCTGACGTTTACATGTACTGTCCGGGAACATCGCTGGATTATGTTTGACTTGTGATGTACCAAATAATCCGTGCGCTTATTTTCATTGTAGTGGCTTAGCCATGACAACTGCTTCGCATTACGTTTACGACTCATCCTTCTTTTTTGGTGGTTTCCAAGATCACCTGAAACATCACCACTGCTCATGAGGTCTGCAACAACGATAGACAGTTAGACACTCCGATCTATCCCCCGCTGGCACTTCCTAGGGCGACATCAGGACGCTGATGTCCCGCCCTATAATGCGGACAAGTGCCACCAGAACGCACAAAGACTTAGTGCAAATTAGTGATACTAACATAGTTTTAAGTTATATTTACTAATACAAGTGTAATAAAACGTATGTATACTTAGGTTAAGGTATTTGTCGTCTTTGTTACCAGATAATAAATGGTTTATTATTATTATTGCATAAAATCGCGTCATCGAAGAAGTAACGACTCCTTCTGTACAGCATCCTTCTGCTAGATGACGTCCTCGAAGAAGATTGGAACTGTTTCCCACGCCTCTCTGCATTCGAGCATAGCTGGCAAAGACCCCTAACCTAACCTTATCCTTATAGAACACGAAAACGCTGTAGCTTAGGACCTAGACGCTGTCTTTCCTCTCTGCTGTTATAACGAAGTAGGGAGCGACACTGCGATCAATTGAGTGATTATGTCATTATCCTGTGACCATCTGCGTGGTGTCCTATATTCAGCAATGGCCGTTTACGACTGATCCTTGCAAATGCGGGTCATTGCATGTCAAATATATTAATATACATATACAGTATGTATCAAAAAGTACCACTTGGTTTATTCATGGGATCATCATCGTCATCACGAAATTATACTTTTTTAGCTGTTACAACAAAGTATAGGTAGGTACTGGCTATTAAGAATGTACATGCCCACGACTTTTAGAAGTTGAGTTCTTATTGATACACTGCCTGCGCTTTTCCAGTTCAAGTTCCTCAGTTCCAGTTCAAGATGCAGTTGACCAGTATTTTACATGGAGCTATTGCCCATCTGACTTCCACAACTCAGTATTGGGTATCCTTTGTACGATACCCCTTAGTAAGATTTGTGTCAGATTTTTGACTCACTGACTAATAGTATTATAATAATAATAATAATATTCCACAACTATCACACAATGCCATCTAGTCCCAAGCTAAGCAGAGCTTGTGTTATGGGTACTTGACAACTGATAAACATACTTATATATTTCTAAATACATACATATTATAGATAAATTACACCCAGACACAGAACAAATGATCGTGCTCATCACACAAACATTTGTCCTGGGTGGGAATCGAACCCACGACCTCCGGCATAGCAGTCAGGGTCACTAACCACTAGACCAACAGGCCAGTCAAATTATATAACTAATAACTATATTGGCTGACAAAGATCTACAAATGACAACAATGACGTGCTTTTCGTTTGACTCACTGACTAATATTAATGGCTGTCAAAGATGTACAAATGACAACAATGACATGCTTTTCGTGTCTTTAGAGACACTCGCAAGGTTAAGACGAATCGATTGACGTAAGAATTATCAAAATCGGCCTACGCGTTTGGTCTCTAGAACGCCACATAGAAACAAACATACATACATAAACTGATAAACACATTACCCTCCTTTGCGTTGCGCAGTCGGGTAAAAAGAGTTTCTAGTGTACAAACGAGGAACTAAGTTCTGTATAATTAAAGTCAAAGTTCTAGTATACTTTATGTACCTAACTAAAGTCATGCTAGGGCTTCTGTTTGGCTGTTATTGCTTAACCACGACCTCTTCTTTTCATTTCTCCTATCTGAGACACGCTGTATTTTAATACTAAAGTCATAAACTGTGGTAGGTCTTTGTTTTCTTGGTTTGCGTTTAATTACTCGTGTTTATGCCTCTGTATAATATAAGTATTATTGTTTATGTGTATTGTATGTAGAGCTATTGCAAGTAGGAAGCCACATAACTTCACGGACTCATTTCTCTGTTTGCAGTTATGCAAGAAATCTACAGAAGATCCGCAATTTAAGAAGAAATGTGCATAACGTTGTAGAGACTTTTTTAGCGTGGTAAAATCATCAAATGAGTCCTCCCACCCAGGGCCCTGTCCTTTTTTAATTTGTTTTTTTTTTCTTATTCTTATACTGTGTACACTTGTGGCGTGTGCCATAAACGTTTTTTTTCTTTCAAATGTGTTGTCTGGTAGGCTTTCTTCAATTCTTCCTGACCGCCATGGTTGAAACCTTAACCTGATACCTATTATCAATGCGAAAGTGAGTGGGTCTGTTTCTTTGTTACCTTTTCATGCCTTAGCCACTGAGCCAGCCTGCAGAACTTTACAATTAATTCGGATGGTACCTACATCATAGAAACGTTATTTTTTTTTCCTTGGAAACAGTACAAACTTTTTTTTGAGATAAAATTTTCTACATCCTATTCTGTATACCTGACAACGTTAAGTATGCTTTCATGATGATTGCCTCAGTGGCTTTTTTAGCGTGTTAAAATCGTGAAATGAGTCCTCCCACCCAGGACAGGGCGGGAGGGACTGTCAGACTCGTACTGACTAAAATCCACGGTATCCTTCAATAGCCCTTTGTAACTTATAATCTACTTTAATAGTCTGGGTCACCTTTAAACCGACTTCTTTTGCTCGAAAATTTAATGAAAATATTTTTTTTAAGTTAACTAATTGAATCGAACTTAACAGTTTAAAAAGTAGGTACCTACTTGACTTCTTTTCAACTTTGTAAAATAATAGGTATCTTTTTATGTATATTGTCTAGACAACAAAAGAGATTCGATTGACTCTTGAACGTTCTCTAGATAATTTGAGAGCATTAGACGTATTTTCATTGTGATTGAATACCTTTTTTTTTTTTTTTTTTTTAGCGTGGTAAAATCATCAAATGAGTCCTCCCACCCCGGGCAGGGCGGGAGGGACTGTCAGACTTGTACTGACTAAAATCCACGGTGTCCTTCAATAGCCCGTTATGTCCCGGGGTCACGGTAATGAGATAAGTCCCGCGACCCCGGCAGGCTTTGGCCCTCTTGGGCGGGGCCCCGTCATCGTGCTGACGCTCTTTGAGGCGCGCGTGGAACACAACGCGCCGTCGACCCGGGCATGGTCCATGGTCGGGCGGCGAGTTGCCCTTTACTCGCCGCCCGCATGCCCGCGCCTACGGTGGCCGGAGATCGTCTTGCGACGTCCGACGCCGTGGGCGTCTACCATTGCGGGTGGGGCGGAGGGAGGACGCTGTCCTCTCTCTCTCACGGCCCGCCTCCTCCTTAACGAGCATTACTGCTTCGCAGAAGGAGGCGACCGCTTCCCACTCCGTCTCGCCCCGCAGCATGGCCTCGACCAATGCCGGGCGCGAGAGGTCTCCGCCTATCGCTGCCGTGAGGACACGGCGGTGCTCTGCCCAAGCGGGGCAGTCTTGCACCGTATGCTCTACTGTGTCCTCCGGGCGATCTTCGCAATGGTGACACCCCGGCGTTTCTTCCTTCCCCATCCGACACAGGTACCTCCCGAAACTTCCGTGTCCGGTGAGGACCTGCGTCATGTGATTGAATACCTACCCAAAGTTTCTTTTCATCTTGGAATATTACCATTATTACTTACTTAGAACTTGCCTCTTAATGTGAACAAACTAAAACTAACTTCGAGAGATCGTAATTTTAAGAATACAAACATACAAAACCTTTTAAAAGGATTCGAGAAAATTCTCACGAATCGATTCTATCATTATAAAGTTAGACAACGTAAAAAATTAAAGTAGGTACTACCCAAAAAAATGAGCACGTGAAGGAAAATCGTGGATTTTAGTCAGTACGACTCTGACAGTCCCTCCCGACCCGCACAGGGAGGACTCATTTGATGATATTAACATTATAAAAAAAAATCGATTAATGCATTGCTTTGAGAGATAATGTGCGATTTTCGCATTGTTGGTTTGTTTTTAATCTAGTTCAGAAGCAAAGATAGACCTAAAAGCTTACCCTGAATGACCTATAACTCCTGTGCATCGACAGAACTGAGGATGGATCAAGATGGGGTTGCGCTTGAATGTATACAGTACATACAAGTAACTGGGATCCCTCTATGGTAGTAGGATGGGTTGTTTTAGTAGTCAGGAGTCCGACAAAACATCACTCTTTAGACGAAACGTCCTAATATTTCTGAGAAACCCCAAAATCAGTCGTCAAAGGTTGATCTACACGTTACAGAATTTTCCAGACTCCACAGTCTCCGCGCAATTATTTCTAAAACACGAAAATAACACTGACACTTACAAGAATGTGGAGTATCATTCCGTGGAGAAAAATAACGTGACATACCAACTGAATACATAAAAGAACATTAGGTATATGTGAGTCCCATTTCGACATTACCGAAAAAAACTGGCCAAGTGCAAGTCGGACTGGCGCATAAAGAGTTCCGTACCATTTCCCACAAAAACGTCAAAAAAAAATCTGTTGTATCCATTTAAATATTTACTTTATTCTGGTTTTCAGTATTTGTTGTTATAGCGGCAACATCACACATGTTTTGAGCTACATATAGGTATCATGACTTTTTTCTTGTGATGTGAAGTGAACTGGAACTTTGACGTTAATCTGAATGAAAAGTTTGTTCTTCGTACACGTCGTTTTCTACACTATAGAGGTGCCTTTTTATTTTTCCATACAATAAACGCAGTAAATACTTCAAGTACGCTACCTAAATAAAATACAGAAATCTTGTGATAAGGCCTCTGTAAATTTCAACTGTCTGACTATAACGATTCATGAGGTACAGCATGGCCCTATATACAAACAGACGACGACAGCAGACAACAATTGTTATAGCTCAGCAGTCACTAATACATTTTCAACTTTATACCCCAGCGCGTAAAGTTGAAAATCTATTGAAGTTCACAGATCGTTTTCGTTTGTTTCGTTCGTTATCGCGCAGCAGTCTTTAATAGATTTTTAACTTTATGCGCTAGGGTATAAAGTTGAAAATGTATAGTGACTGCTGAGCGATAACGAGTGTCGGGCCTTTTGACGGACAGTCAGACAGACGGAATTGGTCCCCCCGGTTTAATCCTTTGGGTACAGAATCCTAAAAACGTTAGTGTGTAGCACCTTTTTACTTATAATATCATTGGTGTGTAGCACATCGCCACCAATGTCAGGATGAATATTGCCATATCACTCATACAAGTATTAATTATTAAATGATATTATATTGATCAGGCGGTCTCCCACGAGAAAACGGTCATGTAATGTTTTTATTAACATTAATGATATTGAATTGTACCTACTCGTGATAAATGATCGATACTTCCTGACACACGTTATTGCATTGTTTGATGCGGGCCTATTAACAGGCTATTATTTGGTGTTGGGTTCCTTGGGGACAGCCTATGGTGTGCAGTAGTTGAAGAAAATTAGCATTGGCGTAGAACTATCATTTCATTTGAAGCTCTTTATAACAAAACAATAGTAACTACTGGTGATTGCTTCCCATTGCCCCTCGCCCGGCGGCATGGCTCAAGCAATGACGGGCGCGAGGGGTAACCGCCGTCTATTGCCTCAGTAAGGACATGGCGGTGCTCTGACCCAAGCGGGGCAGATCTACACCGTATGCTTCACCGTGTCTTCCGCGCGATCCGTACAGTGGTGACACCCGGGCGTTTCTTCCTGCCCAATCCGATACAGGAACCTTCCGAATCATCCATGTTCAGTCAGGACCTGCGCCTGGCAGAAGTCTCCAGCGGCAGTCGGCACCTCAAAGAGGGGTCTAACTTCCGTGATTGCGGCGTGCCCGAGTGTGAAACAACCCTAAAGTAAAAGAGACATTATGAGCCATATTAAATAATGACATGTCTAGGCTAGAAGCGATTGTAAAGTGATCCCAAGCGATTGCAATGATGATTGACAGTTAGATCAGATACTATCAATCTTTATTTGGTGATTGGATCGATATCTATATTTCCTCTTGTCATTTATGTTTAGGAAATTGAATAGTGGTAGATAAGTGTGTAACAAGTGTAGGTAAGGTGCTTTTTTTTTTTTTGGGACAAACCCACCACACTATTCCCAAACCACTGCAACTCCTGAGAGCCAGAATCAGCAGTGGCAACCACCAGAAAAGCGCCGAGACAATGAAGCTCGACGTGTCCCGGAGAATGAATTTACCTGTCTTGGATCCTGCACGAAATTAATCAGAAAAGAATAGTGGAGGAGTAGGAAAAATATGTTTCCACTTTCCTCCATGCAAGCAGGAGACAGAACAAAGCAAGGCCAATAGGCACAAAGGGACATTACAACAGGGAGATGCCCAGTTGCCTTGCACCACGGGTAAAAATGACTACTAATATTAATGTGTCCTAAAAAGGTAAGGTGCTTGTGTCTTAACAATAGCGCCCGCATGTCTTCGTGAAGATTAAGCCCTGATTGCCTAGATTGGTCAGTAGCTATGGGTAACGAGTTTCCTCCGCGTCTCCGACACACGGAGGGAACTTTAAAGTCTATGGTATGTATTTGTGGAGCTTTATTAATGGTATCGGCCTCGACTTACGAGTTGTAGGTCGTAGGTTCGAACCCCGTCAGGCGCATTACTTTGTGTAATTTATTTCAACACCACTGCTCTCAAAACGGTGAAGGAAAACATCGTGAGGAAACCGGCATGTCCTAGAACCAAAAATTCGAAGACATGTGACATCTACCAATCCGCACTGGGCCCGCGTGGTAGATTACGACCAACTCCCTCTCACAGAGAGGAGGCCTGTGTCCCAGCAGTGGGAACATTTATAGGCTGATGATGAACCACGAACAAGTTGTGTAACATTTTGGTGAAATGAAATATAAGAGAGAAAAAAAAGCCTAAATATATGTTGCATACAAAAAAAGAAAATTTTATTTTTCTTGTTTATTTTTTGGTATCTGCGCTGAATACAGACCTCATGTAGTTGGGAAAAGGTTAAGCAGACGATGCCGATAATGATGAGATCAACTGTTTTTGGCATAAATTAATTGAAAAGGTACCGAATGTTTTTTAAACATTTAATAACAATAAATTGACTGATTTGATGGCTTGATTGGTTTGATTAGTAAAATAGAAAAGTAGTAATTTTGCCAATTCAGCCAATCTAGCTACCAATTGGCAGTGTTCTTAGGCATTTGTGTTTAATCTATTTTAAATAAAACAGCAGGCATTCCAAGGCTGTTTACACCGAACGGTATTAAAGTAGAGTAATATACTGTACCTAACCAATGCTTGTTTCTTGAATACGTACAATTTTGCAATAAATGACACTTGTATTTGTTTAATGAGACATTAAGAAAGAAATCGGACATTAAAATAAATGGATTCCGAATATTTTGACTCGATGTTTACGGTTGGCAACACAAGTCCATTAAACACAAAAGTCCATCGAAGTTAATAATAATAATCGATCAATCTGTCAAAAAGCGTCAACTTTGCCCATTGAGAACTTTTCTGACCCCTTTCTGACACCCCGCTTGAACTGTGACACTGGCTGTCAGAGGCAACTTACTGACAGACTTGTAAAATTTTCATAAAACATTGTTTTTATCATCTTCCCCAGACGCTCGTAATTTTTTCCGTTCAAAATTTTAAAATGAAAATATACGTATATTTTGGGAAATAACTCCGGTGTTTTGTTATTTATTTGACATCCGATATTCTGGCAAAAGTATCTCAAAGGTCGTAAAATGTATGCTCTTTATGTTAAGGTATGTGTGGTGTATGTATACTTGTACGTACAGTCAAGGACTGAATAGGTTAGGCATGTTTAGTTAATGTGTTTTTGATGGGTGAAAGAGTTTGTCTAAACCAATTTTTGTAATAAATAACATTTATCATTATCGTATAAGCAGAAAGAGCAGTGGTGGCCCAGTGGTTTCAGTCCCGACTTACGAGTTGTAGGTCGTGGGTTCGAACCCTGCCAGGCGCATTACTTTGTGTAATTTATTTCAACACCACTGCTCTCAAAACGGTGAAGGAAAACATCGTGAGGAAACCGGCATCTCCTAGAACCAAAAATTCGAAGACATGTGACATCTACCAATCCGCACTGGGCCCGCGTGGTAGATTACGGCCAACTCCCTCTCACAGAGAGGAGGCCTGTGTCCCAGCAGTGGGAACATTTATAGGCTGATGATGATTATCGTATAGTTTTTAAAACGCAGAATGCATGTTAAGCCGCTGACATTTTTTAATCTTTGCCAATCAAAACTGAAAAACTCTGAATACCTATCCTAAAATTAAAACAAAAGCTCATGTAATAAAATTCGTGACACGGAATATTCCATGTTCTGAATTAAAAAAAAAGACTATAATCGCGGTAATTAATGACATTCCCCGTTAGAGAGGCCCTAGTGTCTCTCGTGACAGTTCTTAAAAAACATGCCAAATATTATAAATCTAATCTAATAATATCTTTCTTTCTTTGAAGTTCTAAACTGTTGAACGTTTTAATTATCTGACTGTACAACACACAACACAGCAAAGGTCGTAAGTTATAGTACCTCTGTGAATTTACTGCCAAATTGCAACCTTTACGATACCTTTGTTTATAATGTTTAATCGATAAATAATAAGGTGGGGGTCGTAATTTGTTAAATTTTATGTAGGTGTGTAGCCGTTTGTTAGGAGGGGACTGTAATGTATGTTCTTGGGACATGTTGATGTCATTTAGCTTTTAATATTGGCTGGTGACTGCTGAGATGATGGGCAATAGCGATCATTCATCATAGCGACAGCACAATGGCTGAGCGATAGCTGCGCGGCTTGTGACGGGTTTGATCCCCGAAGAAATATTTGTATAATAATAATAATAATGTTCCACAACTATCACACAACGCCGTCTAGTCCCAAGCTAAGCAGAGCTTGTGTTATGGGTACTAGACAACTGGCGCATAAAGAGTTCCGTACCATTTCCCACAAAAACGTCAAAAAAAAAATCTGTTGTATCCATTTAAATATTTACTTTATTCTGGTTTTCAGTATTTGTTGTTATAGCGGCAACATCACACATGTTTTGAGCTACATATAGGTATCATGACTTTTTTCTTGTGATGTGAAGTGAACTGGAACTTTGACGTTAATCTGAATGAAAAGTTTGTTCTTCGTACACGTCGTTTTCTACACTATAGAGGTGCCTTTTTATTTTTCCATACAATAAACGCAGTAAATACTTCAAGTACGCTACCTAAATAAAATACAGAAATCTTGTGATAAGGCCTCTGTAAATTTCAACTGTCTGACTATAACGATTCATGAGGTACAGCATGGCCCTATATACAAACAGACGACGACAGCAGACAACAATTGTTATAGCTCAGCAGTCACTAATACATTTTCAACTTTATACCCCAGCGCGTAAAGTTGAAAATCTATTGAAGTTCACAGATCGTTTTCGTTTGTTTCGTTCGTTATCGCGCAGCAGTCTTTAATAGATTTTTAACTTTATGCGCTAGGGTATAAAGTTGAAAATGTATAGTGACTGCTGAGCGATAACGAGTGTCGGGCCTTTTGACGGACAGTCAGACAGACGGAATTGGTCCCCCCGGTTTAATCCTTTGGGTACAGAATCCTAAAAACGTTAGTGTGTAGCACCTTTTTACTTATAATATCATTGGTGTGTAGCACATCGCCACCAATGTCAGGATGAATATTGCCATATCACTCATACAAGTATTAATTATTAAATGATATTATATTGATCAGGCGGTCTCCCACGAGAAAACGGTCATGTAATGTTTTTATTAACATTAATGATATTGAATTGTACCTACTCGTGATAAATGATCGATACTTCCTGACACACGTTATTGCATTGTTTGATGCGGGCCTATTAACAGGCTATTATTTGGTGTTGGGTTCCTTGGGGACAGCCTATGGTGTGCAGTAGTTGAAGAAAATTAGCATTGGCGTAGAACTATCATTTCATTTGAAGCTCTTTATAACAAAACAATAGTAACTACTGGTGATTGCTTCCCATTGCCCCTCGCCCGGCGGCATGGCTCAAGCAATGACGGGCGCGAGGGGTAACCGCCGTCTATTGCCTCAGTAAGGACATGGCGGTGCTCTGACCCAAGCGGGGCAGATCTACACCGTATGCTTCACCGTGTCTTCCGCGCGATCCGTACAGTGGTGACACCCGGGCGTTTCTTCCTGCCCAATCCGATACAGGAACCTTCCGAATCATCCATGTTCAGTCAGGACCTGCGCCTGGCAGAAGTCTCCAGCGGCAGTCGGCACCTCAAAGAGGGGTCTAACTTCCGTGATTGCGGCGTGCCCGAGTGTGAAACAACCCTAAAGTAAAAGAGACATTATGAGCCATATTAAATAATGACATGTCTAGGCTAGAAGCGATTGTAAAGTGATCCCAAGCGATTGCAATGATGATTGACAGTTAGATCAGATACTATCAATCTTTATTTGGTGATTGGATCGATATCTATATTTCCTCTTGTCATTTATGTTTAGGAAATTGAATAGTGGTAGATAAGTGTGTAACAAGTGTAGGTAAGGTGCTTTTTTTTTTTTGGGACAAACCCACCACACTATTCCCAAACCACTGCAACTCCTGAGAGCCAGAATCAGCAGTGGCAACCACCAGAAAAGCGCCGAGACAATGAAGCTCGACGTGTCCCGGAGAATGAATTTACCTGTCTTGGATCCTGCACGAAATTAATCAGAAAAGAATAGTGGAGGAGTAGGAAAAATATGTTTCCACTTTCCTCCATGCAAGCAGGAGACAGAACAAAGCAAGGCCAATAGGCACAAAGGGACATTACAACAGGGAGATGCCCAGTTGCCTTGCACCACGGGTAAAAATGACTACTAATATTAATGTGTCCTAAAAAGGTAAGGTGCTTGTGTCTTAACAATAGCGCCCGCATGTCTTCGTGAAGATTAAGCCCTGATTGCCTAGATTGGTCAGTAGCTATGGGTAACGAGTTTCCTCCGCGTCTCCGACACACGGAGGGAACTTTAAAGTCTATGGTATGTATTTGTGGAGCTTTATTAATGGTATCGGCCTCGACTTACGAGTTGTAGGTCGTAGGTTCGAACCCCGTCAGGCGCATTACTTTGTGTAATTTATTTCAACACCACTGCTCTCAAAACGGTGAAGGAAAACATCGTGAGGAAACCGGCATGTCCTAGAACCAAAAATTCGAAGACATGTGACATCTACCAATCCGCACTGGGCCCGCGTGGTAGATTACGACCAACTCCCTCTCACAGAGAGGAGGCCTGTGTCCCAGCAGTGGGAACATTTATAGGCTGATGATGAACTACGAACAAGTTGTGTAACATTTTGGTGAAATGAAATATAAGAGAGAAAAAAAAGCCTAAATATATGTTGCATACAAAAAAAGAAAATTTTATTTATCTTGTTTATTTTTTGGTATCTGCGCTGAATACAGACCTCATGTAGTTGGGAAAAGGTTAAGCAGACGATGCCGATAATGATGAGATCAACTGTTTTTGACATAAATTAATTGAAAAGGTACCGAATGTTTTATACACATTTAATAACAGTAAATTGACTGATTTGATGGCTCGATTGGTCTGATTAGTAAAATGGAAAAGTAGTAATTTTGCCAATTCAGCCAATCTAGCTGTCAATTGGCAGTGTTCTTAGGTATTTATGTACCTATATTTTTAAATAAAACAGCAGGCATTCCAAGGCTGTTTACACCGAACGGTATTAAAGTAGAGTAATATACTGTACCTAACCAATGCTAGTTTCTTCAATACATACAATTTGCAACAAATGACACTTGTATTTGTTTAATGAGACATTAAGAAAGAAATCGGACATTAAAACAAATGGATTCCGAATATTTTGACTCGATGTTTACGGTTGGCAACACAAGTCCATTAAATACAAAAGTCCATCGAAGTTAATAATAATAATCGATCAATCTGTCAAAAAGCGTCAACTTTGCCCATTGAGAACTTTTCTGACCCCTTTCTGACACCCCGCTTGAACTGTGACACTGGCTGTCAAAAGCAACTTCCTGACAGACTTGTAAAATTTTCATAAAACATTGTTTTTATCTTCCCCAGACGCTCGTAATTTTTTACGTTCAAAATTTTAAAATGAAAATATACGTATATTTTGGGAAATAACTCCAGTGTTTTGTTATATTTATTTGACATCCGATATTCTGGCAAAAGTATCTCAAAGGTCGTAAAATGTATGCTCTTTATGTTAAGGTATGTGTGGTGTATGTATACTTGTACGTACCTACAGTCAAGGACTGAATAGGTTAGGCATGTTTAGTTTATGTGTTTTTGATGTGTGAAAGAGTTTGTCAAGACCAATATTTGTAATAAATAACATTTATCATTATCGTATAGTTTTTAGAAACGCAGAATGCATGTTAAGCCGCTGACATTTTTTAATCTTTGCCAATCAAAACTTAAAAACTCTGAATACCTACCTACGAGTATCCTAAAATTAAAACAAAAGTTCATTTGTAAACTAAAATTTAATTCGTTACACGGAATATTCCATGTTCTGAATTAAAAAAAAAATACTATAATTGCGGCCCTAGTGTTTCTCGTGACAGTTCTTAAAAACATGCCAAATAATATCTAATCTAATAATATCTTTCTTTCTTTGAAGTTTTAAACTGTTGAACATTTTAATTGTCTGACTGTACAACACACACAACACAGCAAAGGTCGTAAGTTATAGTACCTCTGTGAATTTACTGCCAAATTGCAACCTTTACGATACCTTTGTTTAAAATGTTTAATCGATAAATAATAAGGTGGGGGTCGTAATTTGTTAAGTTTTATGTAGGTGTGTAGCCGTTTGTTAGGAGGGGACTGTAATGTATGTTCTTGGGACATGTTGATGTCATTTAGCTTTTAATATTGGCTGGTGACTGCTGAGATGATGGGCAATTAGCGATCATCCATCATAGCGTATGTGAAGGGTTTGATCCCCGAAGAAATATTTGTATGATCTAGAAGTAGTTGTTCCCAGAAGTAATTGTTTGTGTTTGTGTATGTGAGTTTCTACGATTGTAAACGCACTCACGACATAGGAGAACTCCATAGTGTGAGGTAGCGTTTAAAAATTCTCTACTAAAACTCGAAAGACAGACTCTGCATCACTTTATCATCTTGATTAGCTTCCATGCGAGTCATTCATGTGGAATTGATGACTGCTGAGTTAAAAGGGATACCTCTGCCGTAATTACCGAGTCTGATGAATGTATATTGCATTCCCATGGCACCAAATTCATACAAAACAGATCCTACAGCACGTACCAAGCAAGAAATGCCATAAATAACACAATAGCAAAGACACACTGCACAGCAGTTCTAACTTTTGAATCGTTTCAAGCAATAAGAGAAAATTTACGACATATAAATAAACGTGTTGCGAAACAAAACTACTCGGAGACCTGGCTAAATAGGAGTATATAACACCCCTCTGGTCACGTAGCACGCGGTCTCACGAGGGCACGCGACCCGCTCAGCAAATTGTTGTGAATCCTAAGATAACATCGCAAAATTCACAAAAACCCTACGCGGGGACGTTAGCGGCCGCTTCACACTTTCATTTACGCGAGTTATAAATCACCCCCTACACCCTCCACGCTTCGCTCGTCCGCTGATACACGCACACTGCTGTTTAGAGGCGTAGGGAGATCGAATCTGGGAGGGGGCAAGACGCATCTACGAGGCCCTTTTCTTTTAGGCCTAAAAATATGACTTACCTGCAATGCTGGGTCGCATGACTGTCTCATCAGATAACCATAACTCTGGAACGCAAAGGGCTATTCAAGGTTCACCGTGGATTTTTGCCCGGCCTTTCGTCCCGCCCTGGGTGGTGGTGGAGTCATTTGATGAAACCTACAATGGTGGGTCAAGGACCCCTTGTACAGGCGCGGTCGCAGCCTGAAATTTGGGGGGGGGGGTCACTTACTACACTAATACAAAATAGGTACCTATCTGGAATAAAATAAAAATTATTGCAAGATGGCAATACAAGATGGCAGCAAACTATTTTATCGCCGTTAAGGGATAGTTAGAAATTTCCTTTTATTATTTGGCAAATTTTTTTTAATTTTTAACCGACTTCAAAAAAAAAGTAGGTTCTCAGTTCGACCTGTATGTATGTATGTATGTATGTATGTTTGTCCGCGATTATCTCGCGTTTGGTTGAACCGATTTTCATGCGGTTTTCAGGAAAGTGTTCATTACATTCTGGAGAAGGTTTTAGTATATAACACTAGTGGATATCCCGTGACGTTGCCCGCGTGGATCCGTTTTTGCTTACTTGGATTGTAGATTTTCAGTGACCATTGCATGTTTGTCCGCGATTATCTCGCGTTCGGCTGAAACGATTTTGATGCGGTTTTCAGCAAAGATTGTTACATTCTGGGAAAGGTTTTAGTATACATATAACAATAATAGATATCTCGTGAAGTTGCCCGCATAGATCCGTTTTTGTTGCTTATTAGGATTGTAGATTTTCAAAGACGCCGATTATTATGAAGATTTTTATTGAATAATAAACTAAAAAGGGTAAAATAAAAACTTTTTTAAAAAAAGGGAACCGACTTCAAAACCAAACACAAAAAAAGTGTAAAATAACTTTTCTTTCGGAAGTCGGTGGCCATAATCAATGAAATAAATAAAAAACAAAGCCACCGACTTCCGAAAGAAAAGTTATTTTACACTTTTTTGTGTTTGGTTTTGAAGTCGGTTCCCTTTTTTCAATGTGACCTTAGATTTTGGGGGGTGGTCATGTCCCCTGTGACCCCCCCTTCGGACCGCGGCTGCCCTTGTAAGAGTCAAAGAGACCTCGCAAAGCTGATGTCGCTGACAATCACAATATGGCATAGATGACTTGGGGGAACCAAGTCATCTAGCAACTTTGCGAGACCTCTTTGACTCTTTCACTTTCCCATTAGTAATAAACGTAATCAAGTTTGCAGTATATCATTAGGTACTTCCCAGAATTTGATATTTATTGGTGACACTATTGAATGGTGTACTAATACAGCGTGTGATTTTATTCCAAAAGGTTCGATCACTGTCCAGGAGACTGTCTGGTAACAAACTTGTGAAAAGCTGTTGTCTAGTTTTTTTTTCTCTGGGTGCCCCTTCAGGTGTAACGCTGGGGGCTAAGGTCTGCTTCGCCCCAGCCTAGCTACGCCACTGCTTCTGTATGCTCCCTCCACCCGAAAGCTTCGAAGTTAATTATGCCGAAGCCTTCGAGAGTTAATTAAGTTACAGACTTATCTTGGCTGTTGGCCTATTGTTTCGACTCTGCTTCCAATCTTATATTGGTGCTGCGAGATGCTGCCAAAGTTGTTTGTCTCGTTTGTAATTGATTTATGTTGGGAACGAGTTATGTAGAACAACTGTGGAGCAGTAAAAGCTACACTAACTTGGGCCCACGATTTCCCTCGCATTATGGTCGAAAAATATCCATAAAATTATATAAGAAGTGACCAAGTACCAAGAATAGACAAAGTAATTTCTATGCAATTGGACATTTTTGGCAATAAATTACCAAAAATTAAAATTGATCTACCCCTTGCACAATTTTTCGTAAGCAGACACATCATCCTCTAATTAGGAAACACCTGCAAAGCGATAATGAACAGGATTAATGATAACATGGATTTGGTAGATAAAACGCTAAAAATCAATCTAATTGGTGAAGATAACGATACATATTTATTAAATGACACTTCGGATGAAGTAGTGCATAGACGTAACGATGGAGTGGCGGACGTGTGTGGTTCTGTTGTTCGTGACGGCAGTTCTAGCTGAACCTGAATTTTGGACAGTGTCATTAGAGCAAGGGCCGGTGAGAGGGCGCAAGCATTCCAGTGGGGAACTATATGAGTTCTACAATATACCCTACGCGACAGGACCTACAGGCTTGGACAAATTCAAGGTACTTATTATTATTGCTTTTTGAGTATCTTCGCGATTTTTATGTCTACTATTCTGGGTTCTTCTTGATCATCCGTTTATTTAACTGGCTCAAATATACGTCATCATCATCATCATCATCAGCCTATAATGTTCCCACTGCTGGGACACAGGCCTCCTCTCTGTGAGAGGTTGTATCTGTATAGTGGGCCATAATCCACCACGCGGGCCCAATGCGGGTTGGTAGATGTCACATGTCTTCGAATTTTTGATTCAAGGACATGCCGGTTTCCTCACGATGTTTTTCCTTCACCTATTTGAGAGCAGTAGTGATGAAATAAATTACACAAAGTAATGCGCCTGGTGGGGTTCGAACCCACGACCTACAACTCCTAAGTTGGGACCGATACCACAGGGCCACCACTGCTCCAAATATACGTACTGCCTGCAAAAGCGTCAACGTCTCCAAAACTAACCCAGAGAGGCTGTAATGAGACTGTGTCCTCTTGCTAGTTTCGTATTTTGGTTAAAAACTATCTAAAATACAGTCTATCACAATCTAAATTCTTTTCGAACTAATCTTATCATTACTTTTGTTCATGCATTTACACACATTCATACATACCTATTGCGATTATTAGTGAACAGGTGTTTCACTATCTTTCTATGGCACCGATGATTCATGTAATATCCTTTTTATGCCAATACATGAATTATTTATTTATATAATGTTTTTTCTGTTCCAGCCACCTCAAGAACCTCCAACATGGACGGAACCGTTTGACGCAACCAGTGAAACACGTATAATATGTCCGCAGAACAAAGAAGTGATGAGTGGCATGTATCCAAGCAATATAATAGTCACAGAAGATTGCCTAATTGCTAACGTGTTTGTTCCAATCGCTACTAAGGAATACCCGGAAACCACGGAAACCGCGGAAAACACGGAAACCACGGAAACCACGGAAAACACTGAAACCACGGAAACTACGGAAACCACGGAAACCACAGAAATCACGGAAACAGAACTCAGAAACTCAAAAAACAGGGAAAACAGGGACAATACGGAAACCACGGTAAACACGGAAAACACAGAGAGCACAGAGAACACAGAGACAACGGAGAACACGGAAAACACTGAAAACACGGAAAACCCGGCAACCACGGCAATCCCCGAAAACCCAGAAATCCCGAAAAACCTATCGGTCCTAGTTTATGTTCACGGTGGAGGATTTGTAGCGGGTTATGGTGACATAACACGAGCAACACAGTTTATGAGGCAGACGAAAGATTTCATCCTGGTCACGTTTAACTACCGTGTCGGGATTCATGGGTTTCTTTGTCTTGGCACCGAAGACATACCAGGCAATGCTGGCATGAAAGACCAAGTGGCACTGTTGCGCTGGGTACAAGAAAACATCGCCAGCTTCGGTGGTAACCCTGACGATGTCACACTTGCAGGCTGTAGTGCAGGTTCCGCATCAGTTGAACTACTAATGCTCTCTAAATCAGCCGAAGGATTATTTCACCGAGTCATACCTGAAAGTGGTGGGAGTCTAGCTGCATTCACAATTCAAAGGGATCCTTATGCGATTGCTAGATCGTATGCCTTACATTTGAACAATCTCGCTATGGTATACAATTTGAATTCTCTAGAACAGTTCTACAAGGCGACTTCAATAGACGTGTTGACTAAAGATAATTTTGATGGTAGACCAGATTCTACTTTCTTGTTTTCACCTTGTGTGGAGCGTGATGAACCCGGAGCATTCCTGACAGAATCTCCTCTGACTATACTAAAGAGAGGTGACTTTAAGAAGTTACCTGTTTTGTATGGATTCGCTAACATGGAAGGACTACTCCGCATTGGGTACTTTGAAACTTGGAAACATTTAATGAACGAAGATTTTTCAAATTTCTTGCCAGCTGACCTACAGTTTCAATCTGAAGCAGATCGACAAGCAGTAGCCGACAGGATAAAGACATTTTATTTTGGCTCTGAACCTGTTAGCGACGACACCGTTCTAGACTACGTTAATTTCTTTTCGGATGTCATAATTACTTCTCCTATGCTTCGGGCTGCGAAATTATTCGTTGAGGCTGGTAACGATCAAGTATATTTGTATAATTATACATTTGTGGCTGAGGACGTTTCCCCAATAATTCATACAGATGTGCGAGGAGCTGATCACTGCGCTCAGACTGCGGCTTGGTTGGATGGCGACAGTTATAATTTAGCACATCATCAAATGAGAACAATCGTGCGTGTAATTTGGCATAATTTCATAAAAACTGGGTAAGCATTCTGGTTTCAAAGACTTATATTAAATTCATATATGCTGATTTGCATTATAAAATTTAATATTGATAATAAATTCGAAGGGTATTATTATACTGTAGACTTGTCATGTCATGTAATCTCAGCCATTGGACGTCCACTGCTGAACATAGGCCTCCCCTTTAGATCTCCACATATACCGGTTGGAAGCGACCTGCATCCAGCGTCTTCTTCTACTGTAGACTTGGTATGGAAATATTAGCTGCGCTTGCCTTGATCAGTCCGCTTCTTCCTGCCTATCTTCATTACCTTCTACCAAGTACTGCTCTCGACTGTTATTAAAATTTGTAGTTCTTCGTTAGTCGTTACAGGTAGTCAGTAACCCGAAAGTCTGATAACTAATCTTGCCTAGGCAAGCCACATTGTTTTACTCATATTTGATTGTGAAGGTTAGATTTGCAGTCACTGCATGTCAAATGCACTCAGCTGCATACGGTTAGACTGGAACCTACGTCTATTTCTATTTGGCAGATGGTGAAGGCAGTAAATTGTTGGAGTTTATCTTTTATAATGTTGCTTAATATCGTTTCTTTTTTTCAGAAAACCCTTGCCTGAAAATTCGTTACTGCCTGATTGGTCAGCATCAAGCACAGAGAGGTAGATTGATTAATGACGGTAGACTGTTGGACTTTACCTTTTATTATGTTGCTTAATATCGTTTCAATTTTTCAGCACCCCAGTGACTGAAGATTCAGATTCGCCTGATGGGCCAGTATCAAGCACGGACAGGTAAGAGAAAAGAGTATAAGACGGGGACGTGGTGTATAATGGAGACACACACACTTAAGGCAAACTTAACATAACACTCTCAAAACCCCTAACGAAACGCAAGCGACAACAGGACGCCATTGGCTAATGGCCGCTTGTAAATGGCGTCCTGTTGGCGCTTGCGCTACGTTAGTGTTGTTTGTCTTAAGTGTGTGTGTCCCCATTATACCCCGCGCCCCGTCTTATACACTGTTCCCCTAGATAATGACTGTTGGACTTTATTTTTATAATGTTGCTTAATATCTTTTAAATTTTTCAGCAACCCAGTGCGAGAAAATTCGTTACTGCTTGATTGGCCAGCAGCAAACGCGGAGAGGTCACCTCACATGGTTCTGGGTGAGGTGCTGGAACTAGGCGGAGAGCTCTTGGCAGAAAGAGGTCGCTTCTGGGATGATATCTATGATAGATATTACCGGGATGCCATACCACCGCGTAGTGGTGCAGCTAGTATTGTCCCAAAGAATTTATTTAATTTATGTGTATTGTTTAGTCTGTTGTATTTTACCAAACATTTAGTAGTTTAATGGTTTATTTTTAAGTTTTTAAATTATTTTTTAAATAAAATCATTTATTTCTTTGCACAAATGGGTAATTTGCAAGGAATATAATAATAATAATATTCCACAACTATCACACAATTATGGGTACTAGACAACTGATAAACATACTTACATATTTCTAAATACATACATATTATAGATAAATTACACCCAGACACAGAACAAATGATCGAAATATGAATCAGCAGTAAATATTTTTTAATAAATTAATGTAATGACGATTGATTTTATTTTTTACGATTTAAAAGCTGACGAAGGACTAATGAATGACGGCCGTAATTATGATTCGAGTGCACCAACAAATATTTTTTATGCGCATCAACATCAAAACCCTACTGAAATAGCTAAAACACCCTACTTTTAATCGACTTTAAAAAAGGAGAAGGTTTTCAATTCGTCTGTATTTTTTATATTTACCTCATAACTTTTGACTGGGTTAAGCGATTCTGATAATTCCTTTTTTGTTAGATGCAGTATACTTGTCATGTGGTCCCGTTAATCCCGTCCGTGTGGTTCTCTTTGGTTCCGTACTTTTTATTTTATGAGCTTTTTTTGCTCATTGTGTAAGTGCGTGATCGATGTTACTACGACAGGTAATATCATCGTCCAATAGACAAAGGTTACAAAATTCTAGAGCACGTGTAAAAAAATTAGGTGTTTGATTCAAATATTTGAACTAATAAGGATAAATTAAAGATCTTTAAAAAAAAAAACAACTAGCCTCCTTCAAAAACCATCACAAAAACGTGTAAAATAACTTTTTTTCAGACGTTTTTCAGGTGCGTCCCCACAGAGCGCGCAGCAGCGTTAGTAAAGCCTAAAAAAATTTTAGGTGAAAATACTTTAAAAAAAAAATGTAACCGCCTTCAAAACAACCATAAAAAACGGTAAAAAAACCTACAAAATAACTTTTCTTTCGGAAGTCGGTGTCTTTGTTTTCTTTATTTCATTGTCTTTTTTTTTGCCACCGACTTCCGAAAGAAAAGTTATTTTGTAGGTTTTTTTACCGTTTTTTATGGTTGTTTTGAAGGCGGTTACATTTTTTTTTGAAAAAGTTTTTATTTTACTCTTTTTAGTTAAGTATATTCAACCCGAATTCTTGTCAAATACAACATGTGCACTAGAATTTTGTAATCCATAACACCGGTAATTACATCGCTCATGTACACAATAAGCTAATAAAATTCCCAATCTCAAAAACTACTGAACCGATTTTGATGAAACTTGCAATATTCCCTAAGTTAAATGATACCTAGTACAACAAAAAAAAGAATGACTTAAATCGGACTTGTAGTTCCAGAGATATGCGAACTCAAACTAAATCAGTCGATGCCTACTCCTTACTATTAAGGAGTTCTACCTTCCATCATCAGCTCAGCTACATGACATTATGATTACCATACGCAAGTACTTAAATTACTTCATAAAATTTGCGAAAAACGGTGTGTCGGCCTATAAAATTCGAGGGTTGCCCTCGATTTCTCCAGGATCCAATCATCAGATCCCAACTTGGTGACTATGGGACCACCTCAGAAGTACCTCCTTTCGAACATAAAAAGAATTTTAAAAATCCACAATTGGCGGAGTAATCGCGTAACAAATATACAAAAAAAAAAAACATACCGTCGAATTGATAACCTCCTCCTTTTTGAAGTCGGTTAAAAAGCCGAAAAATGTTCCTGTACGTTTTCGTTTGGTTGGTAATGTTTGGTCAGTGCTGTGCTTATCACTGCTAATGTAATTTCGTAAGGCGTTAATGATGTATGGTTGCAAAAAATCCAAGGTGCGTCCACACAGAGCGCGCAGCCTCGCGAGGCATTTGCTGCGCGAGGAAACTGACAAGTGAGGCTGCTCACTCTGTGTGGGCGCGTCTATTGTTTTTCGACCTATTGTTTTCGTTCACACCAACCGAGCTGCTTCGCGCGGAAAATGCCTCGCGAGGCTGCGCGCTCTGTGTGGACGCACCTTGCATTTTTTGCAACCATATCATTAACGCCTTACCACAGAATAATTAATAGTACTATACGTACAGAAGGACTACTCCAAAAAAAAATCAAACAAATGTAAAATCTATATACGAGAGAATAAAGTACATTTTAACTGGCAGCCGTACCGCCCACCTACTTTTATAATAGCCTAAACTTCCCGTGCGCAAGCAAAAATGTACTGAATGGTTACGCCCGAGAGTTTATTTTGGTTTATCTGACGCCAACGACATTAAAAGGTTACTATGGGTCAAGCTCAATAGGGTTGCGACTTGCGAGTTCAGGCACAAATAGGTAGGTACCTATGCGTATTTTATGCATTTGCTAAATTACATTATTACCATAAATACCTATGTTCCTCAAGGAATTTTGTTTTTATCATCAGCCTATATCTTTTTGGTTTCGTCATCGATTACTACATACATTATTGATTGTTAGCACAGAATGATAATAGTAGGTACCTACGGCACCTTACGTGAGGAATAATATTTATAATAATATTATCTTTTCTACCTATTATTGTTATATTTTTGAACATTATTTTATCTTACAAAAAAAAAGAATAATATTTAAAAGATTTTTATCGTCTATGGCAAAATAGCCAGTCCTTATTATTTTGCACTCAACCTAGTAACCGACCAATTACTATCGCATACTGTCACAGGCCCCGCGTTGCGTGTTTTGTAGGTAGGTAAAAAAGTGGCGCAGCGAATTACGACCGCTGACCTTGAATGCGTAGTGTGGCCATTTTCTGAGTTAGAACTTTTAAACAACAACGCAAACATCTTTCTACTTTCTACCGATCTTAATTCTTAGTACTCAGCTTAAGGTGAGTGAGAGTGTCGTCTTTTTATCTTGGTCGTCCAGTAGGCTCACACCCCCCCCCACTTAGTATCTCGCCTCATTTCCAAACTTGTAACCTACTTAATCATGATCAGTTAAGCCCATACTTCACAAGCAGGGAGATAATTTTGTTGATCATTACTAAATATGTACTATATATTTTTTTTCTTCATAATAATATTGTGTTATTAATTATATATATACCAAAAGCACCTAAAGCAAGAAACTTGTGCGTAACTACACGTAACGTAACAAAAATATTAAGGTGACGGAGCGCGTGCGTAACGGGTGGCGCGTGGCAGCCGTAGTGAATGGGCCACGACATAATGGCCCCGCAACTACTTGCAGTTTTATGCCTACACCGCGGAGTGAGACAGGCCTGGCCTTACGAAAGTGCATTAGCAGTGATAAGCACAGCACTGACCAAACGTTACCAACCAAACGAAAACGTACAGGAACATTTTTCGGCTTTTCACCTAACAGTTTTTTAAGCTTTATTATCGTGGAAAAAATCATCAAATGTATCCTTTCACCCAGGGCAGGACGAGATGGATTGTCAGACTTGTACTGACTAAAATCCACGGTGATACTTCTATAGCCTTTTACGTTCCAAGGTCATGGTTACATGGTGAGACAGACCCGCGACTCCGGTAGGCTTTGGCGCTCTTAGGGGGCTAGATTTCTGATAGCTCTATGAGGCGCGCGTGAAACACGACATGCCATCGACCCGGGCATGGTCCATGATCGTACTCCCCATCCGCATACCCGCGCCTATGGTGGCCGGAAATCGCCTCGCGACGATGCCGTGGGCGTTTCCCGCGGCGGCTAGGGTGTGAGGTGGACGCTGTCCTCTCCCACACGGCACCCGCCTTCACCTTTGCTAGAATGACTGTTTCGTAGAAGGAGGCGATCGGTTCCCATTCCATCTCGCCCCGCAGCATTGCCTGGACCAATGCCGGGCGCGAGAAATCACCACCTATCTCTTGCGTGAGGACACAGCTGAGCTCTGCCCAAGCAGGCAGTCCTGTACCGTATGCTCCACCGTGGCGTCCGGGCGATCCTCGCAGTGGTGACACCCAGGCGTTCCTCTTCCCCTCTTCCTTCTCTAATCAGACACAGGAACCTCCCGAAACCTCCGTATCCTGTGAGGACCTGTGTCAAGTGGAAGGTGAGGACGCCGTGACGCCTATCCAGCCACTCCTCAAAGAGGGGTCTTACCACCGCGATCGCGGCATGTTCTAGTTTTTTAGCCGACTTCAAAAAAGTAGTTATCAATTCGACCACAAATTCCGTGCGGGAATCGAACCTGCAATACGATGTGCAGCATTCAATCGGTCAATGTTGGCGCCAGCCGTGCCGCCCCATGGTACCAACACTCATAATTATTTACTATAGGTACTATAATATAATTATACAAATGTTTATTTATGTAGTCATAACAAAAACAACATATTTACTCGCTACCGCTAATTATTGCGGTACTTATCAGTTCAGCGGATATGCTAGTATCGTATTTATGCGTCATCGTTTCAAGCGTATCCATGAAATGTAGTGAATTATTAATTCAGTCAGTGCATAGGATATGCACTTAGTTGGTATATAAGTTGTGTGTGTCCTGTTATTCTGGTCTAAGTACCTCATATTACTTATAAGTTTAAGTTAAAAACTGGAAAAAAAACCATGGCGTTAAATCCAGCGTGACATGTCAAACCCTATCCAGGTACTTAACCAATTATTTTACCTATTTTATCTACCACCAGACGAAACCATCCTGTCCAAATTGGAATTTTATGATCGTTTTATGAAAAAGCTGTTGTAAATATAATTAGCAAAACTTAGGGTAGGTATTTATTTCTATTTCTGGAAAAAGAATCTACTTATGTACAGACGACTGCACATGAACCTACATCAACCTGTCAAACATTGATGGATTTTCAACCTTATCCGATAGCGGAAGGTGAATTATATTCGATTGGTAAAATTTGACAGATTCGGTAGATTGACCTGCTGGCGTCTGTACTAATATGTTTGTAAGGAAGAGCTTGTACAAATACCGGCATGGTTCTTGAGCGCTCAGCGTAAGAGTGGGGATCGCTTTGCGCATCGTACACTTATCGACAAATGAAACACACAATTAAACAAATAAAACGCACAAAACAACGAATCCCGAGTGGCGGCTATAACGCGATGCGCTACGGCACGATACGCGGGCCAATCACTACACTTTCCCCGCCCCCGTTCCTCACTTCATCTACCAAAGGGACCCAATAACTTACTTCTGCGCAGGTAAAGGTCAGCGCTCAAGATCCATGCCGGTAACTGTAGCTAAATAATAGGGTAGTTTCCAGGGTCAAAATAATTACATTCTATTTAGTCCGTATTTTAGATTATAAAAAAATATTGGACACGTATTTTTTCTTTTCTCGATTAAACAAAAAATAACAAAGATATAGCCTATTAAAGTTACGTGTGACGTCACCCTGCGCGAAAAAATGCCACGCGGCGTGACGTCACACGTAACTTTAATAGGCTATATCTTTGTCATTTTAAGTCTAATTTACAAATAAAAAAATACGTGTCCCTTATTTTTGAATAATCCAAAAGACGGACTAATTACATTTTTTAGGGCAACTAGCCTATTACAGCCGCACAGGCCGATCTTCCGGGTTCAGCCGCGCTTACCGAGTCTGTGGATGGGTGTCATAGCGAGTTTCCTCTTTGACTCGGAAAGCACGTAAAGCCGTTAGTCCCGACTGTCATTTGTAGATCTTTGAAAGTCCTTACTGTTAGTCAGAAGCTCTTAAGTCTTTTTTTTTTATTGGGACAAACCGACCACACTATTCCCAAACCACTGCAACTCCTGAGAGCCAGAATCAACAGTGGCAACCACCAGAAAAGCGCCGAGACAATGAAGCTCGACGTGTCCCGGAGAATGAATTTACCTGTCTTGGATCCTGCACGAAATTAATCAGAAAAAAAGAGTGGAGGAGTAGGAAAAATATGTTTCCACTTCCCTCCATGCAAGCAGGAGACAGAACAAAGCAAGGCCAATAGGCACAAAGGGACATAGAAGGGTAGTTTCACCGACAGCGCTTTTAGAGGTTCTTCGCGTGAAATCACTGTATAAAATGTATTTAAAAGACCATTTTTATTTTTTTCGTGTAATAAGAAAACTAGATCATATGAAGGCACTAGTATTAAACAAAAAACTGTAAAATATAAATTTGAAAAAATATATAAATGTCCGTTTCTCAATAACGGTGGTATGTCCGTGATTAACTTTTAAGCGCATTTACCTCTTTAAATATGTTGTGATGGAAATTTGGTACTTAAATTGAACATGATTATGCTGGTCTATGCATAAAGCAACCATATTGATTACTTCCTTTACTTCTGTTATCATGCAGACATCAGGACTATTGTGATAAGGAATGTCCTCGTCAAAAGTGCAATATCGGTGTGTTTTGTTGAAACCGATCTATGACGTAAACAAGTATATTCTAACGAAATATCTCCTTACGCACACGGAGGCCTAGTCGTGCTCTTGCGTTCTCGCAGTAGTGATGTGTCCGATCCTGCCGAGGTTTCGCGCCAATACATAATTACTTTTTAAATCTAAGAGGGAATACGAAATTATGCAATCTCGGTGGGTTACTGTACGAATGAATGTTATTTTATTTTACGGTATGGTACGCGAGTATGTTATGTGGGTACCCCTAGCGACCATACATTTTAAATGACTGAAGCATAAATAGTTTTGTTTTTATTTAATTTTTTCATCATGTTTCTAATTTCGGTGGTGCAATATCGGTGGTTTCGGTGGTAAGTTTATTGCCACCGATATTGCATGAATACTAAAATGGCAGTGGGTTCATGTGACTTTGGTAAGATATTTACACCTGAGAGACAACACAATTAATTGGACAAACTTTGGAGGGTAGCATTGTAAGTGGGTACATACTGGGTGTAAGGGACAGCCCTCCGCAAACTTCCAGGACTTGCCCACTAGACGAAACTGAACAATCTTTCACAATTCTTTTGTTTTTCAGGAAATTTAAAAAAATCAGTCTCGCCATACAAACTGTTCAATCAAGTTTATAATTTTGTATGGTGAGGCCGATATTTATTTCATTTCCTGAAAAAAAATGTGGAAGATTGTTCAGTTTTGTCTAGTTAGCAAGCCCTGAAAGTTTGCGGAGGGCTGTCCCTTACACCCAGTATTTTAGCAAAACATTTTTCCCGAACGTGTTTAGAATTTGAAAATTCAATACCTAAAACTGATTGGAAGAAAGATGGCAAAACTGAAAGAAAAAGGAATCAAGATTAGCTGAATCGTCTACAGCACAAATTAAGACCTATATTAAAAATGATTCAAAATTATTAAAAATTCACTTTAATAGTTTTTTGAGATTTTACTCCTTTATCAAACATAAAGCAGTAAAATCTCAAAAAACTATATATAACTATACGAATTGAAGAAAAACGAAATAAAAAAAAAGCCTAATTATTTGCTCAAGTGTTAATTAAACGAAAATCTCATCAAAACTTCATTTTATTTATTATTACCCTCAACATATCACATTTAGCAGAACTAAAGAAGTGTAAGATGTGGTCTATGACCCATGTCAAAAGATGCAGTTTCAAATACAGACAAATAAACGTATTTTAGACCTACTATACCCGCCTGTGTGAGATTGAGCAGTGGTGGCCCAGTGGTATCGGCCTCGGCTTACGAGTAGTAGGTCGTGGGTTCGAACTCCGTCAGGCGCATTACTTTGTGTAATTTATTTCAACACCACTGCTCTCAAAACGGTGAAGGAAAACATCGTGAGGAAACCGGCATGTCCTAGAACCAAAAATTCGAAGACATGTGACATCTACCAATCCGCACTGGGCCCGCGTGGTTTGCAGCCCACTCCCTCTCACAGAGAGGAGGCCTGTGTCCCAGCAGTGGGAACATTTATAGGCTGATGACGAATACCCGCCTGTGCAGCCGCTATTTAATGTTGCCAACGGCTTAGTTATTCTTTGTTTATAAAATAACTGTCATGGTACATTACAAAAATTCCATTTTGGTGCGATGTTGCAATTTCGGAGTACGATTTGCAATTTCGGTGCACAATTTTCAATTTCGGTGGGATGGCAATTTCGGTGGCCGTTATATTTTCAAAACAACTACAGTTGTTTATTTCCTACTAGAACATATAGAATACTAATGTGTTCTAGAATAACGAAAACCTACAAATAAAAAATTCCACCGAAATTAGTTAAAAATTGAGCTTGCGTGAAATGACCCAGAAGCTCTTAAGTCTGACAACCATACCATGGGGTATCGTATTACCCAGTTCAGTAACTGGGTACATGGAGCGATGTAAAATACTGATATTCAGCTGCATCTGGTTCGACTGGAAGCCGATGCCAATATAGTTGGGAAAAGGCTTATAGGCAGATGAATATTATGTTCCACTAGCTTTTGCCCGTGGCTTCGCTCGCGTAATCAATCGAAAATCTAAGAAGATTTATACAAACTTTCATCCCCTATTTCATCCCCTTAGGGTAGAATTTATCAAAATCCTTTCTTAGGGAATGCCTACGTCATAGTAGCTTTATGCAAGCAAAGTCTCAGCCGGATCGGTTTAAAATTGACAAAGTTTCATACATACTTTCATCCCCTATTTTATCCTCTTGGGGGTAGAATTGATCAAAATCCTTTCTTAGCGGATGCCTACGTCATAACATCTACCTGCATGCCAAATTTCAGCCCGATCCGTCCAGTGGTTTGGGCTGTGGGTTGATAGATCACTATGTCAGTCAGTCAGTCACTTTTGAGATAGTAAGTAATAGTTGTTGTGACCATGGATTTCATTATGGACACAGATTATTATCATGGACCTAAAAAAAAAGGTCTTTTTTTTTAGGTCCATGATTATTATGGGTTTGAATATTTTTGTACGAGGCCTGGGTTGCCTGACTTCCTTCCGCCATTTAAAAACAAGCAAAGATAGCCGACATACTTAAAACCGGTACTTAATAATCAATATCTTATCTTATTACATACCTATGTACATTTATTACCCACTTACATACTATTAAAGGTTTGTTACCTACCTATTTTTTCACACGAAAACTACTGAACATTTTATATGAAATTACGTTTGATAGGGTCAGCTCAGACCGAGACGTGACGCTGCGCGCACATTTCAATAGAGCTACTCAAAATCTAACTTTATTTACTACACGAAAAGATACACATTTGCAGTATCATTGCGTCACGTCGCTTTACGCCGCGTCTCGGTGTGAACTGACCGTAATCACAGATAGGTACCTACCTACAGAAAATCTTTCATTATTTTTTAGGGTTCCGTACCCAAAGGGTTATGGGACACAATAGATGTCGCTGTCCCTCCGCCTGTCCGTCTATCGTTAGGTTTTGTGCGTAAAAAGTAATTAAGAAAGACCTTAATTAACCTTAGCGACCAATAAATAATAATATTATGATAAATTATTATTATAGAACATGGAGTACCACGTCGACGAACGTAACAGGAATTCAGGCCTAAAATACGCGACCGACTGTACGCTACCGACATCAGCGAAAATAGTTTTGTAATCTCTGGTAATCTCCCTTTTAAACCGACGAAAAAAGGAGGAGGTTCTCAATAGTGATTGTTTGCTAAATCAAAGGAGAATGCTCAGGCTCACGCTTCATAGAAAAAAAACAGCTTCGGCAGAAACGAGTTGAATCTCAAATTAACAATAGTATAGTGTAATAAAATAATAACCAGGAATGATCGATCCTTACTGACAAACATTAAAAAATTGCCAGTTTTGTTATGCAGTCGTCCATAGAAAAGTAGTTCGAAATAGTAGTATCTTCTCCCATTTCTCAAAGACGCCTGGAGCGATTTTGAAAATTCTTTTTTTGTTTGAAAGGGCATACCTTTTTATAAATGAATCAGGAAAAAAAAGAATTTTCAAAATTGGTCCACAAAAAAAATTTTTTTTTGTCTGACCTTTTGTTTCTAAGACCACCTGGAAAGTATTCTTTGACATGAGATCTGTTTAGCCCGTCAGATAGTCATCATCATCATCATCTCAGCCATAGGATGTCCACTGCTGAACATAGGCCTCCCCTTTAGATCTCCACATATACCGGTTGGAAGCGACCTGCATCCAGCGTCTTCCGGAGACCTTTATAAGGTCGTATGTCCATCTCGTTGGTGGACGTCCTACGCTGCGCTTGCTAGTCCGCGGTCTCCACTCTAGCACTTTTCGACCCCATCGGCCATCTGCTCTGCGAGCAATATGGCCTGCCCATTGCCACTTCAGCTTGCTAATCCGGTGGGCTATATCGGTGACTTTAGTTCGTCTACGGATCTCCTCATTTCGGATTCGATCACGTAGAGAAACACCGAGCATGGCCCTCTCCATAGCTCGCTGAGCGACTTTGAGCTTTGAGATGAGGCCTATAGTGAAAGACCACGTTTCGGTGCCGTAAGTCATCACTGGTAACACACATTGGTTGAAGACTTTCGTCTTGAGGCACTGAGGTATGTCGGACGAAAAGACATTGCGTAGTTTCCCGAACGCTGCCCAACCGAGTTGGATTCGGCGGTTGACTTCTTTCTCGAAGTTGGACCTACCTAATTGGACTACTTGTCCTAAACAAGTAGATATATGAGTCAACAACTTCGAGTACCGAGTTTCCAACAGAGACTGGGGTGGGCACAACATTGGTATTTGACATAATTTTCGTCTTGTCCATGTTCATTTTCAAGCCCACCTGTTGTGAAACTCGGTCGACGCCATCGAGCATCATGCTGAGTTCCTTCATCGACTTTGCCATTACTACGATGTCATCGGCAAACCGAAGGTGAGTGATGTATTCGCCGTTGATGTTGATGCCAAGTCCTTGCCATTCCAGAAGTTTGAAGGCGTCTTCCATTGCGGCAGTAAACAGTTTCGGGGAGATAACGTCCCCCTGTCTTACGCCTCTTCTCAATGGAATCGCCTTCGTGCTCTGCTCCTGTACTCGGACCGACATGGTGGCGTTATTATACAAACACTTCAACACCTCGATGTACCGATAGTCAATACGGCATCGCTGGAGTGACTCAAGTACCGCCCATGTTTCCACCGAATCGAAGGCTTTCTCATAGTCCACAAACGCTAAGCATAATGGCAAGTTATACTTTTCGGTCTTCTGTATAACTTGCCGCAGCGTATGGATGTGGTCTATGGTACTATAGCCTCTTCGGAAACCGGCTTGTTCGGGAGGCTGGAAGTCATCAAGTCTGTGTTCGAGACAGAAAAAGTATTGAAAAGTAATGGACACGTACTCGTAGTTATTGTTTTTTTTTATGTTGAATATTGAAAAGATAAAACGCTCATAACGCCTGTAAAATTATACCGACCGACTCGACCGAGTGTTGTTTTGTGATTTTTAAAAGCGTTGTATCTTCGTCAATTTTGGTTTACCTACGTAACAAAATAAAAAATAAATGGGTTTAATATTTTCTGAAAATCTATCTTTAGAACTACTTAAATTTTTTGTGTTAAATAGACATGAAGGTATGTATCTCTATGTATTAAATGCCTTTTTTTTAAGCGTGGTTAAATCATCAAATGATACCTCCCACCCGAGCAGGGCGGGAGGGACTGTCAGACTCGTACTGACTAAAATCCACGGTGTCCTTCAATAGCCCTTTATGTTCCGGGGTCACGGCAGGCTTTGGCCCTCTAGAGGCCCGCCCCGTCATTATGCTGACGCTCTTTGAGGCGCGCGTGGAACACAACGCGCCGTCGACCCGGGCATGATCCATGTTCGGACAGCGAGTATGCATTAAATGCCTACCATAAAAATACTTTCAGGGATATACATTAGAAGCACATCTTGCCAGAAGCGGGACCTTGAAGAAAGTGTTGGAAGCCATCAAGGATTTGCTCGTGCAGGCCACATTCAATTGTGATGAAAATGGGATGCATATGGAGGTACGGCTTAAACCACTTTTTTTTTTAGCGTGTTAAAATCATCAAATGAGTCTACTAAAATCCACGGTGTCCTTCATTAGCTCTTTACGTTCCAGGGTCACGATAATGGAATAAGTCCCGCGACCACGGCAGGCTTTGGCCCTCTAGAGGGGGCCCCGTCATTATGCTGACGCTCTTTGAGGAGCGCGTGGAACACAACGCGCCGTCGACCCGGACATGGTCCATGGTCGGGCGACAAGACTCGTACTGACTAAAATCCACGGTATCCTTCAATAGCCCTTTACGTTCCGGGGTCACGGTAAATCGGTAAGCCCCGCGATCCCGGAAGACTTTGGCCCTCTAAAGGGGGGGGGGGGGGGCGTCAATTATGCTGACACTCTTTGAGGCGCGCAAACGCGCCGTCGACCCGGGCATGTTCCATGGGCGGACAGTGAGTCGCCCTTTACTCGCTCGCGCATGCCCGCGCTTACGGTGGCCGGAGATCGTCTCCCGACGTCTGTCGCCGTGGGCGTCTACCACTGCGGGGGCCGCTATAGCTTAAAATAGCTAACGCTTTTTTGGTTAAATATTTCAGGCAATGGATAGCTCTCATGTGACACTGGTGTCACTCACTCTCAAAAATGATCGTTTTGAGAGATACAGATGTGATAGACCATTCGGCATTGGCATGAAGTTAGCGAGGTAAGATTGCTTCATTAGAGCACAACAATGTTTTTGTCGGAATGACCCTCTGGGCATAAATCTACAGTAGTTTCTGAGATTCGCGTGTTCAACCAAATAAACACTTTACCTTCATAATATTACAACTACTAAAGTTAATAATATGCTGAATTTTGTTATGCTAATGTAAAATAGAGTAACCCCGATTAGATAGAAAAATCGGAAAAAATTCAAACTTTTCACTAAGGGTCCAGAATAATAACAGTATCAAATGAGTCCTCTCGCCCTGGGTCCAGCTCAAGTCCTCCCCCTGGGAAGGGAAGGGGGTACTGATTAAAATCTATGGTGTTCCTTCACGCTGCCCTTTACGTTCCAGGGTCACTGTTACTTGTTTAGAGAGTTCCGCGACCATGTTGGTTGAGCTTTCAATCTAACCGGGTATTGCAGAACGGGGGTGGACCGTTGTTTGTTTGTGAGACCGGGACCCTGAACTATTAATTTTATTGAAATTTATTGAGATGGGCCTCAACAACGCCCATGGCCCAAGATGGACCATCTGTACCCACGGGGCCCTGGGTTGCAACCCAAAAAACCGGCCCGGTACCAACATATCAACAATACGCGTTACCAGTATAGTGCCTATCCGACCTTCACAATTTTCTTCTATTTTGCTAACTTCAACTCCATTATTCTAGCTTTTCAAAGATCGTGAAGTGTGCTAATGACAACGACTCACTAACAATGAAAGCACACGCCAATTCTGATACAATCACGTTTGTGATCGAGAGATCAGACCAAAACAAAGTGTCTGTTTTTGAGATGAAACTCATGAACTTGGATTTTGAGCAAATGTGTAAGTCTATTGTCCCCGCCATATAAGTCTGGAATAAAGGTCATTGATCCTAATAATGCATCGTTCGCATTTCATAATACCGTCGTTCGAATTTCAAAATAAAATATAAGGTCAAGGTCGCTTCTAACCACGATACGTTTGTTTTGATCGTGTTACGACACTTTCCTTACATTTATTCTTATCGTTTTAAACCCGTGTACCAATATATTCGAAATATTGGAATATATTGGTACACGGGGGTCAACGAATTTTATTCCAAACTTATCTTGCGGAGACTATACTTGAGTTATTATTTTTTATGTCATTTTTTTTAGTTTACCATCCTTTGTCTGCGGTTTCGGTCGCCCCTCCCCTATATTTCTCCTTTCAAGTTTTATGCAAACAAAGTACCCCATAATCTTGAGGTCCTACCTCTATAAGCTTAAATCATTCTTGTTCTTTCGCTACAAATAATTATTATGCATCTAAATAGGGGGTGTAAACAGCCTTTTGAGTACCTCTTTTACTATGAACTTTTTGCCTTAAATGTGTGATTTGTAATCATACCTCGCGTCCCCATCTTATACACTGGTCCCCTTTATGTGGATTAAATGTATAAAAATATACAATTACATACCTACCTACTTGCTCTGTGGAAATTATTTTTACAGTTATTCCTGATAGTGCCTTCACATGCACCATAAGGTTGCCGAGTGCTGAATATAGTCGGATCTGCGGTAACCTCTCAAACTTTGGAGACACCGTGGCTATTTCTTGCACCAGTAATGGTAAGGGTTGTTATGACTAAATACAACTATTATTTTAAGGTTAGGGAGCGTTTAGACGTGAGCCATTCCGGTTATCCAATTCAATATTGGCATGGTGTAAATAGAGACAGGCATAGCTGAGAGACATCATCATCAGCCTATAAATGTTCCCACTGCTGGGACACAGGCCTCCTCTCTGTGAGAGGAAGTGGGCCGTAATCTACCACGCGGGCCCAGTTCGGATTGGTAGATGTCACATGTCTTCGATTTTTTGGTTCTAGGACATGCCGGTTTCCTAACAATGTTTTCCTTCACCTTTTTAAGAGCAGTGGTGTTGAAATAAGTTACACAAAGTAATGCGCCTGACGGGGTTCGAACCCACGACCTACAACTCGTAAGTCGAAGCCGATTCCATTGGGCCACCACTGCTCTGCTGAGAGCTGAGAGACATAACATAGTTTTGTCTCTAATCACATAAATTTATTTGGCATTTGGAATGATTCACCAATTGTCCTCGTGTTTCGAGTAAATGCTCCATTTATGTATGAGTTTTTGGGTCAACTGCTCGAAAAGATCGCTGGATGTTTTTAGGGTGCTTTTAGCATCGATGGGTTTCGCTATCATCCGGAAGACAAAAGCCTTGCAGCCTTGAGTAGAAAAGGCACAGTCGCAATAGCATCCTGAAGGCGGGCCAGTGGTCCATATCCTTGCAAATCCGTTCCCTATGATTGACATCTGTTCATTTTGCAGTAGAAACTTTTACTTTAGTACCTAATTGTTTTCATTTTCTCTTCTTTCAAAGCAATAACATTCAAAACGTCAGGAGACATCGGCTCTGGGTATATCAGGCTTAAGCATACGGGTACGGGTGAGGTCAGCATAGCGGAAGAGGATGTTATCATTAACACGCAGGAGCCAGTGACCTTGTCATTCTCGTGCAAGTATCTCCAGTACTTCAGTAAGGCCGGGGCACTTACTCCGCAGGTACATTTTTAATTTACCTTGTAGGATACAGTGGCGGATTAGGCCTGTCGGAGGCCCCCAGTGATTTTCCGTGACCCCTCTCTTAGAAGTTCCTTTTTTACAGTGCTCAACCAATTTTGCTATAATTTTGTTGTGTTATTTCTATGTAATACTTTGTATCACTGTCATTGGCTCTTGAAAAATATAACAATACATTAAAATGAGAAATATAGAGGTTTTGCCGAGCTGTTGTGGTTGGTGGGACGCTGGTAACGATGACTATGAATAACCTACAGAGACACCGGCGTACAGCCTACGGCAGGAGGCGTTTGGCCCGCTGAGATTAGGCAGGAGTCGCCTGAGGGCGGCTGCTGCCCGGTTCAGTTTTGGGGCCAAACTCAGGAAATGCTCCCTGAAGTTCCACCGGCTGTCGAGGACGAGTCCTAGGTACTTCATCGTCCTCCCGACGCCGATGCGAACCCCCTCCACCGTTATGAGTTTTCACTTATTGTGACGTAAAGTAAATTGGAACTTTGACATTTTCAATTGACTCAATGAAAAAAATTGTTCCTTCTTCGTACACCAGAGGCGCTGTTCCATTTTTCCATACAAAAAACGTTGCTGTAAATACTGGAAAGACGCTGTAAAGTAAAATAGTGAAACCTCGTGAAAAGGGCTCAGAATAATCCCTGTTTGACAGAATTGATTGTGTGTTGCAAGTTTAGAATGCGCCACGACTCAAGTTCTGCAAAAATCGTGATAGGTACTACATTTTTTTTAATGTAATTTGATGTAATGAAATATATACTACCGCCGCGTCAAAAGTTCAGTCGCAGCGCGGACTACTATATAGGAAATATCAAAATAAAGATTTTAATCGAAATGAGAAGTAGCCATTATGTGACTTTAGTGTGTATTAAATTAATTAAAACGTTATTTTATTATTGTTCTAGGTGCAAATCTCAATGGCGGCTGATCAACCAGTCAGAGTCGAGTACCTCTTTCCAGAATTGGGTCAAATTCGCTATTATCTAGCGCCGAAGATCGATGAGGAGGATGACTAATGCACTATTTATTCTAATTGTACTTGCATTATCGAAAACATCATGTTAAAAGCTTTGTAAACGTGCTCGTAGTAGGGGAGGCGAGGATGCTAAATTTGCAGTTCCTCGAGCGCCATGGCAATCTATTGGATTTGAAGGATTACCTATGTTTTAAAAAGAAAAAAGTTTATGACAAGTTTTCTATTTTAGTGGGGGGAGAGCGTGTAAACATTTTTAAATCTGTAAAAAAACAGTTGTTAAGAAGAACTCGAGCGCGTCAGCCATTTACAGTGTAAACGCGCTTTATATTTCTGAAAACCAGTTACATATTAATCGAACGATTAATTCAAGGGGCTGTCCGTAACAAGCGGTTGAAAAACCAAAAAAGAAAACGCCCTATAAATAATTAATACTAATTTGACAGAACGTTGATTGCTATAAGGAACGAGCAGGCATTACTTTTTTGTTTTACAACTTCAGGACTCGCTCATTTCCTAACTTTACGCTCAAATTGTCAGATTATTGAGATGTACACTCTTCTGAACGTAATTAATCTACCTTTTCTCAATCAATCAATCATTTATTTGCAATAAGTGTTGGTACAGTGTAGGTGTTTAAGTAAATTATAATTAGTTTCCTAATACATAGTCAAACATTTTACATGCAAATCACTACAATAATTTTCTTTAATGCTAGGCTAGTGTTTATAAATGTCCAATGGCATGCATGATTATTATTTTAAAATTATGCGTTTATTTATTAATTGTCATCACATTAAACATTATGTATTTATAAATTCATTTACGGAATAAAATTGTTTTTCTAAAAGCCATGATTTTAATTTTGTAAAAAATAAATTGCTAGGTAAATCTTTAAAGTTCTTTGGTATTTTCTTATACACCGTGACTTTTTAGTCGTCTTACAAAAGCAGCCCAGTTCATGTATCCAATGACTAGAACAGTGGTCGTCAAACTTTTTTCGCCAAGGGCCACCCATGACAACGTGAGTGCCAGCACCGGGCCGCAGAGTATGTGAAGACTCTCCAAAATTCTTCCTCACATTTTTCTTGAAAACTTCTTTTTACGTCAGCTATCTTCCTTTTAATAGCACATTTAAGAGTAGATAGTCCCGCCATTATCCTATAATACTGCACGCGCAATCGATAAAGCAAGAAACGTTCAGTCTTGTGCGTTGAAACAAAATTAAATGTTATAGCTCGCGGTTCGTTTTGAAGGGGGCGCCGCTGGTGCGGGCGGCGTTCTTAGACCAAAATCGCTTGCACCGATGGCCACATCTGCGAACCACCCATTTTTGGAGAACTAATAGTAGTCAAAACAAAACAAAAGGAGAAAGATGGGACCAAATAGCTGTTACAATGAAAAAATAACGGAAGATGTGTAAACTTTTTTGCATAACAACTTGGTAAAATGACACATCTGTGATTTCTAACAATGATCACAGATGTCTAACGACCCTTTTTACGAAAATAACAAAGAAAGAGAAATTTTATTTTTTAACGGAATTCATACTTACAATTCATTTACGCGTCAATAAAATAATTTACTTTGTTGTGGGCCACACAAATAAAGCCCGCGGGCCGCATTTGGCCCGCGGGCCACTGTTTGACGACCACGGGACTAGAACACGTTTATAATAAAAAAATATGTATTTAAGAGAATTGAAAAATTCAATAATAAAACTTTAATTGGTTATTATGACACAAGGCGTAGTTAGAAACGCCCTTGTCTCATAGAAAATGGAAATGGAATGATCTGCCCGACTATTGCGCTGGGTAGGTACACTCGACAGATTGATACGTAAACATTTTAACAGGGTGTTTCATATTTCTAATGTATCTATTTATTAAAAATAAAAATTATTATTAACGATTTAAAAAAAAATTAAACTCGCCTATAGGTATTTTAGGTCGGATACATTAAGTGGACGACTTTTGTAAGACGACTAAAAAGTCACGGTGTATATAAATCCACACATATAATAACAGTTCTTTTTATACAGAAAGGTCTTTGGTGCCCTAGGCAGAACTATTCTATTTGGATCTCTTACTTTTCTAGGGCAACGGTCTTGTGCCTTCTTAAACAGGTCGAAGTGCTGTCGGACAAATTTAGCACATTCTAGAATATACATACTGGGCAAAGTAAGGAGTTTCAACCTTTGAAACAACGGTTTACAAGATTCCCATGGTGGAATGCCACATATAGCTGGAAGACATTTTTTTCTTAATCTGACACGCTCGAATTTTTCAGGGAATCTATTTTTTTACTAATCTGACGGGTTCTCCCCAATACACCCCACCATATGGAGGGTTCATACTTGGTACAGGTACATTAAAGGGTGCAAGGATTCTCTCTATGTAATTATCTGATACGCTCGAGTCATATCAAAAATCCCTTCCTGGCCGTCCCTACTATAGCGTGGCGTGTCCTAAGCATGTCTTTGGCGTGCGTTGACCCTCTAAACGCTAGTGTGGCGTGTTTTCTGTGACGACTGTAGCGGACATAATAATCAAGTTCAAAAATTCAACTAGTGCCATCTATGCAGCGACGGAGGAACTAGGTGTTCTACATCGCGCAATCGAAGTTATCAGTTTAAAAGACAGAACATTGCATCAATGAATATCGGGCAGAAAGCCCACTAGACACCCGTCTGGTCGGAGGTATCTTCCTTTTCATCGGGGTATCGACGAACTTTCTACTGTGTTCCCCTTACCCCTAAAACGACTTACATAGATATTTTCATAGTAAATAAGCACCCCAAGGACACGCCACGCTAGCGTCGCGTCCCGCCAGTTCGCTAATGGCAAAGCTTAAAAATTTCATCTCACACAATTGTTAGGGCTCTGCCACTGTAGTATTTTTATATTACGTGTCTTAACAGGCCATGCCTTCCTCGCTAAATATCCCCTCCAACACAAAAACAAACAACCTAATTCCCTGAGACTAGCAACAAACTCTTCAGCAAAGAGAAACAAACTCTTCAGCTTTGTAATATTAGTATAGATTATGTTTTATGACTTATACGTGTATAGATAAGTATCTACTGCATTTTTTTTTGCGTGGTAAAATCATCTAATGACGTCGTGGCTGCCGGCCACGCATGCAGAGATGAACCTTCTGGTACTGGCACACTGTGAAGTCAAAACAAACATATTATTATTTATTATGGTATTTCTTAACATACTCGTAAACCTATTTCAATACACTAAAACTATCTCATCTTTCAAGCTTTTTATTAGCGTGGTAAAATCATCAAATGAATCCTCCCACCCCGGGCAGGGCGGGAGGGACTGTCAGACTTGTACTGACTAAAATCCACGGTGTCCTTCAATAGCCCTTTATGTTCCGGGGTCACGGTAATGAGATAAGTCCCGCGACCCCGGCAGGCTTCGGCCCTCTAGAGGGGGGCCCCGTCATTATGCTGACGCTCTTTGAGGTGCGCGTGGAACACAACGCGCCTTCGACCCGGGCATGGTTCATGGTCGGGCAGCGAGTTGCCCTTTAGTCGCCACCCGCATGCCCGCTCCTACGCGGCCCGCCTCCTCCTTCGCGAGCATGACTGCTTCGCAGAAGGAGGCGACCGCTTCCCACTCCGTCTGGCCCATCTACTGCATATTTGGGTAGCATTGTGTACCGCTGTTTGTGACTGTGCAAAAGACAAGAATTAAAATACGCACGGCACAATTAGGTTTAATTTTAATAAATAGTAAAAAAAAAACAAAATATTTTAAAAAATAGTTAAAAAAAACAGATAAGCATGTACAAATTTTCTTTAGTATCTCCCGATGGAATGAGGAAAGCTAAATTCTTTGGTGTGTGACGTACATTTTCAGATGTGGGGAACGATATAAAAGTATTTTTGTTAACTTAAAGGACTTTTATAATAATAAGTTCGAGTACAACTACTCTTTCTCCAAAGCGTACATGTTATACTCGTACATACTTTGGACAACAAAGTATCAATGGTAAATGCTGTGTATACCTGTTATAGGCTTACATACTAGCATATATGTTTCATTAAGTATCTTATTAATGTTGGTGTACCTATTAAATAAATTTTAATAAATAAAGTTCCTCTTACCTAACTAATGCCCATCATTTTTAGGGTTCCGTAGCCAAATGGCAAAAACGGAACCCTTATAGATTCGTCATGTCTGTCTGTCTGTCTGTCTGTCTGTCCGTGTATGTCACAGCCACTTTTTGTCGAAAGTATAAGAGCTATCCTGTTGAAACTTGGTAGAAAGATGTATTATGTGAACCGCATTAGGATATTCACCCAAAAATCAAAACAAAACAAATTTTGGGGGTGCCCCCCATACTTAGAATTGAAACTCAAAAAAAATTTTTTCACCATACCCATACGTGTGGGGTATCTAGGAATAGGTCTTTAAAAATGATATTGAGGTTACTAACATCATTTTTTTCTAAACTGAACAGTTTGCGCGAGAGACACTTCCAAAGTGGTAAAAAGTGTGTCCCCCCCCCCCCCCCCGTAACTTCTAAAATAAGAGAATGATAAAACTAAAAAAAATATATAATGTAGACCTCAACCAAAACTACCAACGAAAATTGGTTTGGATGAGATATAGTTAGCAGTTTTTGAGATATAGTACATTTTCAAAAACCGCAAATATAACTTTGCCATTCATACAAATACTATGAAAAACAAAGTTATTTTTATTGTTTGTGTATATTACTTACTAATCTCAATATAATTATATCTCTAATCTATGCTTGCTGCTACGGAACCCTTCATGGGCGAGTCCAACTCGCACTTGGCCGGTTTTTTTTTTTGTTGTCTCCTGGTTGGGCTTGTTAGTTCTTTCAAACAATTAAAACCTCGTTACTTTTCGGCGTCTATTATTCTTATTACAGCACTGCGTATTTTTACTATTACAACTTTGTGAAAGAATATATTGTTAAAATGACTCGATTTTCATGAGGGCCAGTTTAATAATAATAAAAAAATTAAACATGTATTAACTCATAGATTTACTATAGCCTACTTTTTACAAATAAACATTTGTCTACATAAGAGATATTGCACACGAATTTATTCACACGTTCATAACGGGGTGACTTAACAAAAATATTAAATTAATGTGATTTAAAATGGTAATTATCCGAAAATCTTTAGATTCTCTAAACAGATAAGGTAGATTAAAATAATTTTGATTAAATGAGAACATAACAACAAAAATCGTGTGCTTAAAGATAAAGATACCTATTTATAAACATCGGATTGTAAGGTAGCCCATAGTTGGAACGATGAAGCGGTGGATGTGTACGGTTCTCTTGTGCGTGACGGCAGTTCTGGCTGGCGACGAATGGCTGGAAGTGAAAACTGCGCAAGGGCCGGTGCGCGGGCGCAAGCATCCTAGTGGAGGACTATACACCTTCTACAACATTCCCTACGCTACAGCACCTACGGGCGGAAATAGATTCAAGGTGCATTCATTAATTGTTTAATTAGTTTATTCAAAAACTGTGACCCAATGGTATCAAAAGTCTTGGACCTAGCCAGGTGCAATACTTTTTGTAATTTGTTTCATCACCACTGCTCTGAAAACGGTGCAGGAAAATATAATGAGGAAGGACAATGCCGGTCTAGCATTGTCCAAGAATCAAAAATTCGAAGTCATGTAACTTCTATCAACCCGCACTGGACCAGCGTGGTGGATTATGTCTAACTTCCTCACACAGTATACAGTATCCGTAGAGAGTCCTGAAAAGAACAGAATTTGGATGTCACATTAAGTTGTTGATACAGGTTGTCGTTATTAGAACTTGGACTACTCAAAAGCCCAAAATCCGACAACTTATTCTTCCAAGGCTATGACCCATGGAGTTCAAATAGATAGTTGCTTCATATGATTCAGCTAATATTAAATTTTACATTTCAGGAACCGCTCCCTCCGCCAACGTGGACGGTGCCGTTTAATGCAACCGATGACAAGTTTGTCGTATGTCCACAGAGCGATGGAATGCTTCAATCTCTGCCACAGACTATTGAGATGAAAGAGGATTGTCTAATTGTTAATATACTTGTACCCGACACCACTGAGAAGAATCTTTCAGTTCTCGTGTACGTTCATGGGGGTGGTTTTTCGATGGGCTTTGGTAGCTACTACCAAGGTACACATTTTGTAAGAGAAAAGAAGGATGTCATCATGGTCTCGTTTAATTATCGTCTAGGCGCTCACGGATTTCTTTGTCTCGGCACCGAAGACGCACCGGGCAATGCTGGCATGAAGGACCAGGTGGCACTGTTGCGCTGGGTACAAGAAAATATCATTAGCTTCGGGGGTAACCCTAATGATGTTACTATTGCTGGGTACAGTGCAGGTTCCGCAATGGTGGACTTACTAACACTCTGTAAGAAAACTGAAGGATTATACCATCGAGTCATACCAGAAAGTGCTGGAAACATTGGCGTACAAACGGTTCAGAGAGATCCCTTAGAGATTGCCAGAAAGTTCGCTAAAGATCATGACTTTGATAACGTAGATGATATAAATGCTTTAGAACAGTTCTATAAAACAATTCCACTGGACTTGTTGACTGCTGAGTCTTTTGAAGACGGTAAAGATTCAACTTTCACGTTTACGCCTTGTGTGGAGCGTGATACAGACGGCGCACTCCTGACAGAGTCTCCTTTAACTATACTAAAAGCAGGGAATTACAAAAAGTTACCTATGTTATATGGTTTCACTAACATGGAAGGACTGCTACGCATTGGGTTTTTTGATACTTGGAAGGATATGATGAATGGAAAGTTTTCTGATTTCTTACCTGCTGACCTTAAGTTTGAATCCAATGAAGAACGAGAAGAAGTGGCCAAAACAGTCAAGAAATATTATTTCGGCGATAATCTTGTTAGCAACGAGACTGTTCTCAGTTACGTTGATTACTTTACAGATGTACTGTTTAGTTACCCTATGCTTAGGGCTGTGCAGTTGCAAGCAGAAGCCGGCAACAATCAAGTTTATTTGTATGAATATTCTTTCGTGGATGAAAATGTTCCTCCAGTGCCTCATACAGATGTGCGAGGAGCTAATCACTGCGCTCAGGCAGAGGCTTGGCTGGATAACACGGACGGTTCAGATGAAAGCCTGGCAACTCCTGAATATCAAAAGATAAGGAAGATAGTACGTGACATGTGGCATAACTTTATTAAAACTGGGTAAGCATTAAACATTTAACGCCTTACCTCAAAAAGTGTTACTGTAACTGAAAAACAACCCTTCTATCAACGTGAAATGTCGTTTCGTCATTGACAGATAAAAAAATTTTTTCATCAGATATTTATCTTTCTTGTGATAAAACGGTTATTTTTAAGATTTGACTTACGCAACACGCCATTGTCATTTATATAATGGTACGTAGTTTCTTAATTAGATCAATTAATTCAAGATGCACTGCGTTTGTAAACGCTAACGCTAATCTCCGTACCGAAACGATTTCAACGAAATTTTGAAGTGTTGTTTGTTTGGAGTACGGTTTGTTCTAGCTTGAAAGATAAGATCGCCTGCCGGGGTCGCGGGACTTATCTCATTACCTCGGAACATAAAGGGCTATTGAAGGACACTGTGGATTTTAGTCATTACAAGTCTGATAGTCTCTCCCGCCCTGTCCGGGATGGGAGGATTCATTTGATGATTTTACCACGCTAAAAAAAAAGCTTTTCAAGCTTTTTTTAAGATTTAAGTTAAGATAGTTTTAGTGTATTGAAATAGGTTTACGAGTATGTTAAGAAATACCATAATAAATAATAATTGTTTGTTTTGACTTCACAGTGTGCCAGTACCAGAAGGTTCACCTTTGCCTGCGTGGCCGGCAGCAGGCGTGGACAGGTCACCACACATGGCGCTAAGTGAGAACGTGGAACTTCGAGGGGATCTTGTAAAAGAACGCTACCGCTTTTGGGATGATATTTACCAGAGACACTACTTGGATGCCGTACCTCCACGCAGAGAATAGAGGCGCTGGAGATTATAATCCACCAATGTTGTAACCGATAAAATACTGAGCGAAGTAACTCTGATATTCATTTTTACCGTGAGATGTGTCTGCAGTATATTATTTAGAACAAACTTAAAAAATTAGATTAGGTTCTAAATTCGATTACATTTTTTTATGTTCTTTACCTCATAATTTACGACGACTGGTTAAAGCGATTTTGATGATTCTTTTTTTTTGTTCGATACAATGCATCTGTCATTTGGTCCCATTAAAATTTATTTCAGTTCGGTTAACTTATTTTATTTTATTAACGTTTTTCGCTTATTTTGTTCTTGGATAATGTTATTACCGGCACTACGAATTACGTATTTGACAAAAGTATTTTATTGTTGAATTTATATTTCATGTATAGACGAATATTTTAACTAATAAAGCTATGTATAATAAAAAAAAACTAAAAAAAAACTAACCGCCCTCAAAAAGCACCACAAAAATTGAAAAATAACTTATCTTTCGGAAATCTGTGGTAAATATGGTTTAAAAAATAAAAAAAAAACAAAGCCGACTTCCGAAAGATAAATTATTTAACACGTTTTGTGGTGGTTTTTGTTATAATTTTAATTTGAATACGAAACGCTGTTTGTGCAGCCAATGTCCTGGAGGTTTAAAACTATGCAGAATGTAATATTGTTCACCACGAATTGGTTCATTATTATTGGAGATTTGGGTAGCGTTGTGTACCGTTGTATGTGAACGTATTCTGTGTTAATCATCATCAGCCGGAAGACGTCCACTGCTGAACATAGGCCTCCTGAAATGTCTGTGTTAATATATTTAAATAAAAACATGAATTAAAATGAAAATACGTTCGTAGTTTCATCGTCAGTCTCATCACCATCATCAGCCTATAAATGTAACGCAGTCCTCCTTCTTGTGAGAGGGAGTGGGCCATAATCCACCACGCGGGTCCAGTGCTAGTTGGTGGATGTCACATGTCTTCGAATTTTTGGTTCTAGGACATACCGGTTTCCTCACGAAATTTTCCTTCACCTTTTTAAGAGCAGTAGTGGTGAAACAAATTACACAAATTAATGCACCTGGCTGGGTTCAAACTGATAATGACTAGTAAGTCGGGGCTGATACCACTGGGCCACCACTGCTCGGTATCAGTTAGTATCAGTTAAAAAAAATATATTACCTAAGTTAATTCGCAGCCCACATTTTTCAAGAAAACTTTCTGCGACCTGAGGCATATTGCACACGATCAACGAATTTATTGATCTACACACTTTCATTACGGTGACTTAAAAATATATAATTATAATTATATATTAAATAGTAGAGTGATTCAAATGGTAAATTATCTGCAAAATCTTAGATTCTCTAAATCGATAAGGTAGATTAAAAGTACATTATTTTGATTAAATGAGGAAATTTAACAACAAAATATCATGTGCCTGAAGATAAAGATACCTATTTATAAACATCGAATTGTAAGGTAGCCCATAGTTGTAACAATGAAGCGGTGTACGTGTGTAGTTCTCTTGTGCGTGACGGCAGTTCTGGCTGACAACGAATGGCTGGAAGTGAAAACTGCGCAAGGGCCGGTGCGCGGGCGCAAGCATCCTAGTGGAGGATTATACACCTTCTACAATATTCCCTACGCTACAGCACCTACGGGCGGAAATAGATTCAAGGTGCATTCATTAATTGTTTAATTAGTTTATTCAAAAAATGTGACCCAATAGGTGCGTCCACACAGAGCGCGCAGCCTCGCGAGGCATTTTCCGCGCGAGGAAACTGACAAGCGAAGCTGCGCGCTCTGTGTAGATGATTGTGTCTATTGTTTTTCGACCGAGGCATGAAACAATATACGCGAGCAAAACAAAAGCCGACACTGGATGGCTCGGGCGCTCGGTCACTCGACCGCGGCAGCGCTGTCACTTGCTTCCCCCGAGACACGTCCACACCAGCCGAGCTGCTTCGCGAGGCTGCGCGCTCTGTGGGGACGCACCTAATGGATATAATATCGTCTCGACTTACGAGTTGTAAGTAGGTTGTGTTCGAACCTAGCCAGGCGCATTACTTTGTGTAGTTTATTTTATCACCACTGCTTAAAAAACGGTGGAGGAAAATATCAATAGGAAGGACAAAGACACCAAAAATTCGAAGTCATGTAAGGTCTACCAACCCGCACTGGGCCAGCGTGGTGGATCATGGCCCATTTCCTCATACAGTCAGTTTCCGTAGAGAGTCCTAAAAATCAGATCAGAAATTTGGATGGGTGCCTCGAAAAACACATTAATTTGTTGAATCAATTTGTTATATTTAGAATTTGGACAATGGATACGACTACTCAAAAGCCTAGTTAAATCTGACAACGATAACTTGTCAAAATTAAGGTAGTCCAGTAACTAGGCAATAGCCCATGGAGGATGGAAGTCAAATAGATAGTTGTTTCATGTGTACATTCAGCTAATATTAAATTTTATATTTCAGGAACCGCTCCCTCCGCCAACGTGGACGGTGCCTTTTGATGCAACCGATGACAAGTTCGTCGTATGTCCACAGAGCGATGGAATACTTCAATCTCTGCCACAGACTATTGAGATGAAAGAGGATTGTCTTATTGCTAATATACTTGTACCCGACACCACAGAGAAGAATCTTACAGTTCTCGTGTATGTTCATGGTGGTGGTTTCTCGACGGGCTTTGGTAGCGCTCTCCAAGGTACACAGTTTGTAAGAGAAAAGAAGGATGTCATCATGGTCTCGTTTAATTATCGTCTAGGCGCTCACGGATTTCTTTGTCTTGGCACCGAGGACGCACCAGGCAACGCTGGCATGAAGGACCAGGTGGCACTGTTGCGCTGGGTACAAGAAAATATCATTAGCTTCGGGGGTAACCCTAATGATGTTACTATTGCTGGGTACAGTGCAGGTTCCGCAATGGTGGACTTACTAACACTCTCTAAGAAAACCGAAGGATTGTACCATCGAGTCATACCAGAAAGTGCTGGAAATATTGCTGTCCTAACGGTCCAGAGAGATCCTCTAGAGATTGCCAGAAAGTTCGCTAAAGATCAAAACTTTGCCAACGTTGATTATATAAATGCTTTAGAACAGTTCTATAAAACAATTCCACTAGACTTGTTGACTGCTGAGACGTTTGATGACAGTACAGATTCCACTTTCGCGTTTACGCCATGTGTGGAGCGAGACACAGATGGTGCACTTCTGACAGAGTCTCCTGTAACTATACTAAAAGCAGGGAATTACAAAAAGTTACCTATGTTATATGGTTTCACTAACATGGAAGGACTGCTACGCATTGGGTTTTTTGATACTTGGAAGGATATGATGAATGAAAAGTTTTCTGATTTCTTACCTGCTGACCTTAAGTTTGAATCCAATGAAGAACGAGAAGAAGTGGCCAAAACAGTCAAGAAATATTATTTCGGCGATAATCTTGTTAGCAACGAGACTGTTCTCAGTTACGTTGATTATTTTACAGATATAATGTTTAGTTACCCTATGCTTAGGTCTGTGCAATTGCAAGCAGAAGCCGGCAACAATCAAGTTTATTTGTATGAATATTCTTTCGTGGATGAAAATGTTCCTCCAGTGCCTCATACAGATGTGCGAGGAGCTAATCATTGCGCTCAGTCAGGGGCTTGGTTGGATAATAATGACGGTTCAGATGAAAGCCTGGCAACTCCTGAATATCAAAAGATTAGGAAGATAGTACGTGACATGTGGCATAACTTTATTAAAACTGGGTAAGCATCATTTTCAAGATGTAAGAAAACTAGTAAAATCTCATTGCCCTTTATAAATCTAGTTAGTCACTTGTGATGATGAATTAAATATTCACGACTCTACGAAACTACCGAATCTTTTAAACGAAAATTTAAAAATGTGTATGGCATTAATTTTGCTGTTGACCATATAGATGGCGCCAAGCGAAGGCTTGGTTTGATTGTTGACATTATGACATATTTGTTTTGACTTCACAGTGTGCCAGTACCAGAAGGTTCACCTCTGCCTGCGTGGCCGGCAGCAGGCGTGGACAGGTCACCACACATGGCGCTAAGTGAGAACGTGGAACTTCGAGGGCATCTTGTAAAAGAACGCTACCGCTTTTGGGATGATATTTACCAGAGACACTACTTGGATGCCGTACCTCCACGCAGAGAATAGAGGCGCTGGAGATTATAATTTATTAATAATGCATCTTTGTTTGCTATTTACAATACAATACTGAGTGATGGAACTCTGATAATCTCTTATAGAAAAATGGCTCGCTAAATGTGTTGTTAACCATCAGGACCAGTTTTAGATGACGAAAATATTCTATTTTTTAAAAGTTTCTGTTATGACACGCGTACTGTATGTTATTCGTCATCTGTTTTTCGTTCCAATTGAAGTACTCGTATCTTAAGAACGTCTATTTGAAAATCACTGACAGCAACGTCGATGGTCTAGCTAGAGATTATAGGATTTGTCACACTGGATGCGTTCTGCGGCCTGCGGTCAGGTCAAAATGACGCAGCCCGCATCTTTTATGAACAACGCTGTCGGTCGGGACAATCGGTCTGCGGTCAGGGCAGAATAATCGGTCAGCGATCCGGGCAGGGCAACCGAGGTTCGGGCGATGCAGGCAGGCCAAACAGCGTACACAGGCGTACAAATACGGATAACGTCTTACAACATCTATACACCCCTCTGTTTGTTTCTTTGTTAGACATTTCTTTATGAACTTGTGTGCACAACGCTGACGAACATAAAAAAACTGGCCGTTGCCCGCCGCCCGCAGCCCGCAGCCAACCAGTCCGTACGCGTCCTTCCCTCCCCACCGTCCCGTCGGGCCAACATGCGTTCTTTGGTTGTGTTCGCACGGTCAGATTGCATTCTATACAAAATATATTGATACCGACAATGTTGTTCATACATGATGCGGGCTGCGTTCGCTTTGACCTGACCGCAGGCCGCAGAACGCATCCAGTGTGACAAATCCTTATACGATTCGACTGATAGGTATTTTAGGCTACCAGTTCGAATCTTAGGTTGGTATTTTTTTTTTGTTTTATTGTGAATTTTCTTTTTGTTGAAGATGCTGATGGTAATTGAAAAAAAAAACCTGATTTTTCATATACTACGAATTTTTAATTAACGATGTTTATTATCAAATGAGTCTTCTCGCATTGGATGAAGCGGAAAGGACTGTCGGATCACCAGACTTGACCCGAAAATGTAATAAACATTTGTAATTTAATGCAAGTCAGTTAACATTAATTTAAAACAAAACTAAAATATTTACATAAATAACTAAATTAAAACTAAAATTAAAAATTTACATGGCGTCAAAAAATTCATCCACATCGCTGTCAATGGGGCAAGTGCCCAGAACGCTGGCAGCATTGCATTTTACATTTGTAATCGTAAAACTACCACAGATCAATCTCTGTTTGGAAATCGGTGATCAGCAGCTAATTCATCAACATCTTTTTTAACATTCCTCCGCCTTTTTTCTTGAAATTGTGTATCTGTACCATATTTTCTTGAAGTTTCACTGGCTTTGCACTTGAATAATTCGAAATCATTTCTATAAATTTGCAACTTCGCTTTAGTCTCTGCTAACTTGTCTCGCCCAAATTGATGTCGCATTTTTGTAAAGTTTTGGATGCATAATTAATGTTATTAATACACTGTGCTGCATGAATTCGCAAAGCAAGATTTACTCGAAATTTTGCATTTTTGTTTTTATACTCTCTACTTCACTACGCTCATCTTGGACTCTTTAAGACTATTTCTGATAATTCTTTGATTATATCATCAAAACGTATCTGCGAGTAAGTTAAAAATTACAAATTTCTCTTTCTTTGTTCTTTTCGTAAAAAGGTTTCGTAAAACTTTGTTCTTTTTTTAACGTTCGTTAATCGTTTTACCAGGATGTTATTTTCATTGTAACAGCTATTGGTCCCATCTTTCTCGTTTTGTTTTGTTTTGACTTAATTGGTTCTCACAAAAATGGGCGGTTTGCAGATGTGGTCAACGGTGAAAGCGATTTTATTTAAGAACATAAGGTTCGAGGGCCCCCTGAGTTTCAGGGCCCCGGGGCGCTGCCCCGCCTAGCCCCTAGGTAGCTACGCCACTGACTGGAATCAAACGAAAATAAACAATATAATATTATATCAGATTTTCTTTGAAACGAAAAATTCGAACTGCAGGCAGGATTCGAACCTGCGACCTTTGGATTCAGTACATCCGACGCTCATTTCCAACCGAGGAAAAGAAAAACTACGCATGCGTTAATGCGTTTAATATTTGTAAAATATGAAGTACGGTTGACGTCATCTGTTACAACATTGATTTAACTGTAATGTTAACATGTTGGTGTAGTAGTTGGAATACTCTGCAATAGATGGCGCTAAACGTCACCTTGAGACGTTAGAAATGGAATGAAGAATTCGCCGCGGCAGGTAAGATCCTCGGTGGCTCGGTTGGAAATGAGCGTCGGAAGTACAGACGCCAGCAGGTCAACCTACCCGAATTTGTGAAATCTTCCCAATCGAACATTAACCTTCCCCTATTGTGATAAGGTTGAAAATCTACAGAAGAAACTTTACAGATTGTGGAAGGTTGATGTGCTGGCGTCTGTACCTACTGAATCGGAAGGTCGCAGGTTCGAATCCTGCCCGCGCGGCTCGAATTTTTCGTTCCAAATAAAATCTTAGAAAATTCGCTACGCATGCGTTAATGCGTTTAATATATTATATAAAATATTAATATAAATTAGTCTAAAGATATAACGTAAAAAGAAAACGTGTTGCGCCGACCCCAAGTAGAATGGGATGAGGGCAGGAAGAAGAAGAAGTCTAAAGATATAAAACCTAAATAAATAAAGACAAAAACAGAAATTACACATAAGTAAAAAAGGAAGGCCTGTTGTGGCCTCAAAGACCTGCCTTAAACTGTAGCTGGTATCAATATAATATCAAGACCATCAGTGTAGTCCGAATAAATAGAGATAACTAAAAAAAAGAAAACAAACATAATGAAACTATCATAATTAGAAAGCGTCACGTTTTAGATATGAGTTATCATATTTACAATAGTTGCCATTTATAGGTACATCTTTGATTGCTCAATATGATACAGATAACGATTAATACAGGATTTAAGTGTGGCAAAAAAAAATTAAAGGTGTACGGCAGTTTTGTACGAAAGCCTAGCGTCTATGAGTGGCGCGTGGAAGCGCAGCGCCGCCCGGGGAGAATTCCCGCTGCCCCGACAAGTCGAGGCGCGGCGGGAAGAGGCCCGGCGCGATATCAGGGCAGTATGGAGGGAACGACTGTCGCAACCGAGGTTCGGGCACGCCGCAATCGCGGCGGTATGACCCCTCTTTGAGGAGTGGCTGGATAGTCGTCACGGCGTCCTGACGCAGGTCCTCACCGGACACGGAAGTTTCGGGAGGTACCTGTGTCGGATAGGGAGGGAAGTCACGCCTGGGTGTCACCACAGAGAGGACCGCCCGAAGGACACGGTAGAGCATACGGTGCTGGACTGCCCCGCTTGGGCAGAGCACCGCCGTGTCCTCTCGGAGGGCGACCTCTCGCACTCGGCATTGGTCGAGGCCATGCTGCGGGGCGAGACGGAATGGGAAGCGGTCGCCTCTTTCTGCGAAGCAGGAAGAAGGAGGCGGGACGCGTGAGGGACAGGACAACGTCCATATCACGACCCAGCCGCCGCCTTGAGAGACACAGGCAGTGGACTTTGCGGGATGATCTCCGTCCACCGTAGGCGCGGGCATGCGGACGGCGAGTAATGGGCGATTCACTGTCCGACCATGGAACATGCCCGGGTCAACGGCGCTTTGTGTTCCACGCGCGCCTCAAAGAACTGTCAGCATAATGACGGAGCCCACTAAGAGGGCCACAGCCTGCAGGGGTCGTGGGACTTATCTCATTACCGTGACCCCGGAGCATAAAGGGCTATTGAAGGACACCGTGGATTTTAGTCAGTACGAGTCTGACAGTCCCTGACACCCTGCCCTGAGTGGGAGGACTCATTTGATGATAAATTACCACGCTAAAAAAAACTAAGTATTTTATAAAATAAAGTCGAATTACGATTATGCTATAAGTAGCAGTATTTTTCGGCCTCACTCGGTTTTAATTGATCGATTACCTGTCATTTTTAATAGATACGATTTTAGTTTTCGATATGGATATGATACGATTTTAGTTTTCGATATGGAGGCTGATTATTTTAAAATCAAAATTATTTAATTTATAATCTTCTGTCTGTAGGTGAAACCGCAGAGTCTAGAAGTGTGTTTAGTACAAACATTCCTGAAATGATGTAAGTGTTGCCCTGGGATCTGGAGGCGACTGCCCTCCAGCGCGTATGATTGGCGCGTGGAGGCGCAGTGACGGTCGTGGCGAATTCCTGCTGCTTCGGCAAGTCGAGGCGCGGCGGGAAGAGCTTCGGAGCGATCTCAGGGCAGTATAGAGGGAGCGACCGTCGCAACCGAGGTCCGGGCACGCCGCAATCGCGGCGGTAAGACCCCTCTTTGAGGAGTGTCTGGATAGGCGTCACGGCGTCCTGACCTACCGCATGACGCAGGTCCTCACCGGACACGGAAGTTTCCGAAGGTACCTGTGTCGGATGGGGAAGGAGGAAACGCCTGAGTGTCACCACTGCGAGGTCCGCCCGGAGGACACGATGGAGCATACGGTGCACTGCCCCGCTTGGGCAGAGCACCGCCGTGTCCTCACGGCGGTGATAGGCGGACACCTCTCGCGCCCGGCATTGGTCGCGGCCATACTGCGGGGCTAAACGGAGTGGGAAGTCAGCAAGATGACGGGGCCCTCCTCTAGAGGGCCAAAGCCTGCCGGGGTCGCGGGACTTATTCCATTACCGTGACCCTGGAACGTAAAGGGCTAATGAAGGACACCGTGGATTTTAGTCAGTACAAGTCTGACAGTACCTCCCGCCCTGCCCGGGGTGGGAGGACTCATTTGACGATGTTACCACGCTAAAAAAAAAAAAATAGAAATGTATCCCCAACGTTTAAGTAGTTCAAGCCCTTGGGGATAAACCTATTATATGTATTTTTAACTAAAACTGAGATAAAAAAAAAATTGTATTAAAAATATATTTAATATACTTGTAGACCATTATTGTGTTTAAAGAGTTTTGGAAATTCCAACCCTAGAAGGGTTATTGAAGATCTAAAAGGATTGTTGAAAATCGTCGGCGACAATTTGAAATCCTCGTAAACGAAGTCACGGACGGAGTGCTAGTTATCATTATCACAATAATATCTTATTGAAAATAATAATTGTGCTTGTGTACTATCTATAAATTAGTTTATTATCTATATACGAGTATATTAGAGGGCAGTGGTATCGGCCCAGTTCGAATCCAGCCAGGCGCATTGCTTTGTGTAATTAATTTCATCGCCACTGTTCTCGAAACGGTGAAGGAAAACATCGTGAGGAAACCGGCATGTCTTAGAACCAAAAATCCGAAGACATTTGTGACATCCACCAACCCGCGCTGGGCCCGCGTGGTGGATTATGGCCCGCTCCTTCTCTCAGAGAGGAGGCTGGTGTCCCAGCAGCGAGAGCATTTATAGGCTGATGATGATGAGTTTATTATCTACAAGTTCATTTTGCTTACGGATAGGCAACATAGTACACAACTGGTGAAAACAGATTTTAAAAACCTCTATGCCTAAGTATACTAAAAATTTTACTTATTATTTTTTTCCAAGTTTTTTATTTATTTAGCGATAGTCTTTACCTGATGGTAGTGATCAAGTGTCGGTGGCGGATTTGTGGTCCTAGGTCTTCGGTTTTGTTAACTTAAGTAAAACTAAACGTACGAACTATTTTATGTGCAGGAAATTATTTATACTTAAATCTTAAATACGCAATGGTGATTTAAATTTGCGTCCCATATTTTTCGTTCTTTCGTTTTTCGTCCTTTAATATTATTAAGATGCATTTTAGTTCAGTTTATTGTTAATATTGTTACCATCAGTGATTTTTAGACAAGATTTGCCGCCCCTAACATCTGGCCGCCCTAGGCCGGGGCCTACTGGGTCTTTTTTTTTTTTTTTTTTTTTTTTAGCGTGGTAAAATCATCAAATGAGTCCTCCCACCTCGGGCAGGGCGGGAGGGACTGTCAGACTTGTACTGACTAAAATCCACGGTGTCCTTCAATAGCCTTTTATGTTCCGGGGTCACGGTAATGAGATAAGTCCCGCGACCCCGGCAGGCTTTGGCCCTCTTGGGCGAGGCCCCGTCATCGTGCTGACGCTCTTTGAGGCGCGCGTGGAACACAACGCGCCGTCGACCCGGGCATGGTCCATATCCGGGCGGCGAGTTGCCCTTTACTCGCCGCCCGCATGCCCGCGCCTACGGTGGCCGGAGATCGTCTTGCGACGTCCGACGCCGTGGGCGTCTACCATTGCGGGTGGGGCGGAGGGAGGACGCTGTCCTCTCTCTCTCACGGCCCGCCTCCTCCTTAACGAGCATTACTGCTTCGCAGAAGGAGGCGACCGCTTCCCACTCCGTCTCGCCCCGCAGCATGGCCTCGACCAATGCCGGGCGCGAGAGGTCTCCGCCTATCGCTGCCGTGAGGACACGGCGGTGCTCTGCCCAAGCGGGGCAGTCTTGCACCGTATGCTCTACTGTGTGGGCCTACTGGGTCTTAGGGCAAATCCGCCACTGGATGTGGTTGACGTTGAAAAACGCTTGACTAGAAGTAGTATTCGCTCCTGAAGACCTTATCACGATCACCTGCGTCTGTAGCGTTACGAAGTCTATAAGGACTCGCTATTGTCTGGTCATAATGACGGACCGAGATGTAATAGGTGTTGAACGGTCTGTCACCTTAAACTCTAAATATTTTAATGAAAATTGCTCAAAATAAGTTTTTTTAACCGACTTCAAAAAAAGGAGGAGGTTCTCAATTTGTCGGAATCTTTTTTTTTTTTTTTATGTATGTTCCCCGATTTCTCGAAGACGCCTGGGCCGATTTGGAAATTTTTTCTTTTGTTTGAAAGGGTATACTTCCCAAGTGGTCCCATGATCATCAGGGCAGGATCTGATGATGGGATCCCAGGGAAATCGAGGGCAACCTTCAAATTTTATAGGCACATAGTACCATTTTCTTATATTTTCTAAAGCTGTTCAAGTATTTGCATCTGATAATCATCATCTCAGGTGGATGAGCTGATGATGGAAGGTACTACTCCTCAACGGCTTGGAGTAGGCATCGACTGATTTAGTTTGTGTTCGCATATCTCCGGAACTACAAGTCCGATTTAAGTAATTCTTTTTTTGTTGTATTAAGTATTGTTTAACTTGCGAAATACTGCAAGTTACATCAAAATCGGTTCAGTAGTTTTTGAGATAGGGAATTTTATTTGCTTATTGTGCACTTGAGCGATATTGTTACCGGTGCTACGGATTACAAAATTTTAGTGCACATACATGTAAGCGAATGATTTATTTGCGTGCATGTAAGCGAATGACAAGAATTTGAGTTGAATATTTAAAGTATAAAGATTGAAATAAAAAACTTCTTCAAAAAAATGTAACCGCCTTCAAAAACAACCACAAAAAAGGGTAAAATAACCTACAAAATAACTTTTCTTTCAGAAGTCGGTGGCAAAAAAGACAATGAAATGAAAAAAATAAAGGCACCGACTTCTGAAAGAAAAGTTATTTTGTAGGTTATTTTACCCTTTTTTTGTGGTTGTTTTTGAAGGCGGTTACATTTTTTTTTTCTATCAATAGATGCCAGATATGTCCATATATGTGAGCTCGCCCGACGATCAATGAAACACGGAAACAATAGAACAAAAAGAAAATTTCAAGACCCTTAGGATCTCGCAATGCACTGAAAGTGAGAAAATTACGAGACATTTTTAGATCTTGGGCACTTGTTTGTAAACATCGTTAGAGAACGTAGTGACGGATACCTCCCGAAACTTCCTTGTCTGGTGACCACACCGCCGCGCGTCGTGACGGCTATGCAGCAGCCACTCCTCAAAGAGGGGTTGCGGCTTGCTTGACCGCAAGTGGCCCTTGAACACTTTTTGATATAGCGATTGTGTTTTGTGTCTTACGACACAGCCACCGCGGGAGGCGTCCAGGCGATCACGCAGCTTCGGATGACGCGACACACTTTTCGGCCGCCGCTATGTAATGGGGGACTCATAGTCGTATCATGGACCATGTCCGGGTCGACGACGCGTCGTGTTTTCCGCTCGGTTTTTTCGACGTATTAAACACTCTGATCATGACAGAAAACTAAAAAGTAAAAAATAAAAACCTTTTTAACAAAAAAATACACCGACGAAACATTGAACAGGAAAGATAAAATTTTATCTTTCCTGTTCAATGTTTCGTCAGTGGGGCGCACAAACAATCAACGAAGATTCTGCAGTGATTCATGTTTATTAGGGTTCCGTAGCCAAATGGCAAAAACGGAACCCTTATAGATTCGTCATGTCTGTCTGTCTGTCCGTCCGTATGTCACAGCCACTTTTTGTCGAAAGTATAAGAGCTATCCTGTTGAAACTTGGTAGGTAGATGTATTATGTGAACCGCATTAGGATTTTTACACAAAAATAAAAACACAACAAATTTTGGGGGTGCCCCCCATACTTGAAACACAAAAATATTTTTTTCACCAAACCCATACGTGTGGGGTATCTATGGATAGGTCTTTAAAAATTATATTGAGGTTACTAGTATCATTTTTTTCTAAACTGAACAGTTTGCACGAGAGACACTTCCAAAGTGGTAAAATGTGTGTCCCCCCCCTGTAACTTTTAAAATAAGAGAATGATAAAACTCAAAAAAAAATATAATGTAGACCCCAACAAAAAAATCCAACGAAAATTGGTTTGGATGAGATACAGTTAGCAGTTTTTGAGATATAGAACATTTTCAAAAACCGCAAATATAACTTTGCCATTCATACAAACACTATGAAAAACAAAGTTATTTTTATTGTTTGTGTATATTACTTACTAATCTCAATATAATTATATCCCTAATCTATGCTTGCTACTACGGAACCCTTCATGGGCGAGTCCAACTCGCACTTGGCCGGTTTTTTTATAATTATGTTTCTTTGTATGGCGCTATTTAACTTTCTGTCAAAAAGTGTTTATTCAAAGTTTTCTAAATGACGGACAAATTAGGTTTGGAATTTATTGATATTGTCAAATTATCGCAATATCCAGGTTTGAGTGTTTGCGTACGTGAGTTTCTATGTTTGTATACGCACCTACGACATAGGAGAAATTCCTAGAGGCAATGTTTATAAAAAAAAAACAAAAGCTTAAAAAAACAATTGTCATCTTAACCTTGCAATCGTTAAATGAGGCCGCCGCCACCGTGGACATGAGGTATCAAATAATGGTCACTTATCTGTTTAATATTTCCATCATTGTATGAATGTCTTGTCATGCTATGCCAAACAAATAAAGCTGATCGCACTTACTCTGCATCTTTCCAGTTGCTCTTGCATGATTTTTCATATTTTTGTGTCGAAGAGTAAATGAAAACTTTGTATTTCATATTTGATGGAAAAAATTATTCCTCGTTCGCACACTTATTTTTCATTTAGGTACTAAGTATGAAGGTACAATGAATGCGGTACAAACTTCAAGTACGCTGTACGGTAAAATATGGAAAACTTGTGATAAGGACTTAGGTCTGCATTTTTGTGTTTGAGGATTATTGAAGACGTACCTATTAGACAAGTTTTTACCGTGCCTCAAACACCTCTAAAAGTCAATCGGCTCTAGGGCCACTTAAAAAAAACCTCAATCGTTTCCTCAATTTGAAGAAGTCTTCCTTAAAAACATTAATTATTATACGTAATAATTTTGATACCTAGACTAGATTTATTGTTTTTGAAACTTCGTTCCCGTTTTGTGCAAATTTATGTCATCAGTGGTCACGTTCACACCATGACTTGCAAATACAATCAAAGATAATGTAAAAATATCAAAGTGTAGGTGACTAAACATAAAATTGTTATTATTTTACCAAATACTAATGATATCAAGTGGCATCCAAGGAATGGAAAAAGAAGTGTTGGTCGTCCGGCGGCGAGATGGGCAGACGACATTGTTGCCATTGCGGGAGTGTCCTGGATGAGGCTGGCGCAAGACCGTGGAGCTTGGCACAAGCAAAGAGAGGCCTATACCCAGCAGTGGGTGAAGACGGGCTGTGGATGGTGATGATGATGAATGATATCAATTATTCCATTAATCTAGATCACATGGAAATCGCAGATATACTTTATCACAACTGATAAAACATTCAAAATGCAAATAATCCAAAAATATGATAGAAGAGAGATATGATATATATAATAAGAAAAAGTCGAATTGTAAGTAACGCAGTTGATAGTCGTAAAGATGGAGTGGCGGACGTGTGTCGTCCTGTTGTGCGTGACAACAGTTCTGGCTGAAGATGAATCAAGGACAGTGCTACTATCGCAAGGGCCGGTGCGCGGGTATAAGGTCCCCAACACGGACGTATTTTCCTTCTACAACATACCATATGCCACAGCACCTTCGGGCGAACACAAATTCAAGGTAATTTATTTAATTATACCGAATCCTTGTACCACATTCTGTTTAATCCAAGTATCTTTAACATGACTGGCCACAACAACACTTCCTAAGAATGAATAATGTTAGGATAAGATCCTAGAAAAAAAAATAATTACCCCCAACTGGTTGATGATGACAAAAAAATTAATGATCAGTTTTTCTTTTCAGGCACCTCTTCCACCGCCAAATTGGACAGAACCATTTGATGCCAACAATGACAAGCTTGTCATATGTCCACAGGGCACTGGTATGTCGCCAGACATTGGCAAAGAAGACATGAAAGAAGATTGTCTGGTTGCTAATTTGTTCGTACCCAACACCACTGAGACAAACCTGCCAGTCCTTGTTTATGTGCACGGTGGCGGTTTTGTATTAGGCTATGGTGACCATTTTAAAGGAACACAAATGGTTAACATAAAGAAAGATTTCATATTGGTCACGTTTAACTACCGTCTTGGCGCTCACGGATTCCTTTGTCTCGGCACCGAAGACGCACCGGGCAATGCTGGCATGAAAGATCAGGTGGCGCTGCTGCGCTGGGTACAACAGAACATCGCCAGTTTCGGTGGTAACCCTAATGATGTCACAATTGGAGGATGTAGCGCAGGATCCTCATCTGTGGATCTATTAATGATATCTAAGACAGCCGAAGGATTGTTTCACCGAGTCATACCTGAAAGTGGTGCAAACCTTGCCATATTTTCAATACAGAGGGATCCTATTTATTTATTTATTTATTTATTTACTTCAGGCTTCTAGGCCCATATAAAATACAATAATACAATACATTATGAAACTTAACTAATATAATGATACAATACATAAACAATACTAATAACACTAATTCACACGAAGAGTCGGCGTCGTGTGTCGCGCGGTGTCAGGTATCCGGCCTCGGAATCGCCGGAACACTACACCTCTCGGCCAAAATTCCTCTTTCGTGAAAGTCGACAGATGTTCAGTCGGCACCCTCACCACAAAAGAGTTGAAGTTCACGTTGTGACGAGACTGCAACTGTTCGACCCTCAGGGTAAGCTTGGACTTTATGCGGACATACTCTACAATCATCTCGACCTTTGTAGTGTAGTGCAGCCGGGACACGTACAGCAGCGTCACTGGTACTGCAGGACGCAGCAGATGGTTCGGTCCGGTCGGTGCGGTACCGCACTGGTTCCGACAAGTGGGCTTTCTCCTCTTCTTCTTCTCAACTTTGATAAAACCTTCCTTGTCGCACTGGTCTTTCACTGGACCCTGCTGAGGTAGATCCCTTAGGATAGGTACCTGCTTATCCCCTTGCTGCTTAGATTGAGGCGCAGCGGGTTTGTTGGAGGCAGTAATAGCAGCGTAAGCACGTTTCGGGGTTGACGTACTAACGCGTGTAACCTCGACCGTAGTTGAGGGACGGTCGGCGGCGGCGGAACGTATTGCATCGTCCGCAACATTGACAGTCGGCGATGTATTTAAATTCGCCGACTCAAAACTGCTGATGGACGCATTCAGCGCCCCGCGACGCGTGTTCACATTAGACGGGTCAGGTGACCTACTTACAGAACCAGCGTTGCGTAACAACACTACCTCGGCACGTAGTTCACTTATGGTACGATCCGACACCTCTAATTTGGACTGTACTTCGGCCAGGCTGGTCTTCAGGGATGTTATATCTTTCAACAGCCTAGTTACGTCAACGTGGTCAAACGTGACGGGGGGCAGCCGATGCAACTCCTTCGCCACGAAAGCAGGCACGTCGTCTGGATCGGTCACCTTTAGTAAGGTGACGATGTCCTGGATACTCTTATCAGTCCCATCTCTCCTGCGGGACGGCATCTGGTCGAGTTTTCCAAGTGTTTGGAATAGCAGCCTCTTACCACTGCTTATCTCATCTTCCTTGAAGTTGGATTTGCAGATCTGCAGGATGCTCACCTCGTCCATGGTGTCGATGGCATGTTGTATAAATGCCAACAACTCGTTAGCTATGAGTTGATGTGAAGTCATAGCGACGGCAACGGGCAGCGGCTATAGCCGCGCAACACGTGAATTAAAATTCGTAATATTGAAATACGTCCGTATCCGAGCGCACATCGCACTGCACTGAAAGATTTTGCACTGATTGAGGTAGCCAAAATGTATGCCAGAGAGTTGAATGAACGCGCTGTCGTAGACAATATAAACGATTTAGAACAGTTCTATAAGACAACTACATTGGAAGTTTTGTATAGTGGCAATTTGACAAAAAGAACTGATTCTACTTTCGTGTTCTCACCGTGTGTGGAGCGTGATTCTGATGGAGCATTCCTGACAGAATCTCCTCTGACTATACTAAAAAATAGAAGCTTCAAAAAATTATCTGTGTTGTATGGATTTACTGACAAGGAAGGACTGGTGCGCCTTGAGCACTTTGAAGATTGGAAAAATGAGATGAATGAAAGGTTTTCCGATTTCTTGCCAGCTGACTTAGATTTTGAATCTGATGTAGAACGAGAAGAAGTAGCTAATAAGGTCAAGGAATTTTATTTTAGTAACAAAACTGTTAGCGACGAAACTATTTCAGAATATATTGATTTCTTCACGGATGTCATGGTGAATTATCACATGCTTTGGGCTGCGAAGCTATACGCCGAAGCTGGCAACGATCAAGTATATTTGTATAAATATACGTTTGCGGGTAAGAATGTGAACGATCACCCTGACGTGCATGGAGCCGATCACTGCACTCAGGCGTTTGCTTGGTTGGATAACCCGGATGGTACAGATGAGAGTCTCGACACTCCCGAATATCAAAAGACGAGACAGATAATTCGAGAACTTTGGCACAACTTTATTAAAACTGGGTAAGTTATTAGGTACCTAGTAACTTTGATTTAGTTTGCTAAATTGTATGCGAACATTTTACAACAGACTCAATAAGTTTGATTTCGTTTGTTAGATTGCATGCGAAGGTTATTTGTATCATCAAATTATTCGCTCTCAATAATCAATAAATTGTTAAAGACTATGTCGTTCAACGAATATTTTTGACATTTTAGAAAACCTGTACCTGAAGGTTCGTCCCTGCTACCCTGGCCGCCAGTAGGTGCAAACAGGTCACCACACATGATACTGGATCAGAATATGACACTAGGAGGAGTGCCCATGGAGGAACGCACTCGCTTGTGGGATGAGATCTATCAAAAACATTACTTGGATGCCGTACCGCCACGCAGCGGGGCTGGTAGCATGACTTCGAAGAACATCTTCAATATATTAGCGCTTTGTATTTTTTCTTTGTTACTTAAATTATTTTAAATTTGGGTTTGTTAGGTATTCTAAGATAGTAAATTGAGAAGAAGGCAGCACACTCAGTATATACGAAATTGTTGTTGTTCAAAAAGGTGATGAATCTTACAAAAAGTTTATAAATCAATAAAAATTGTTTGAACTTTGATATTTTGTATGGTTTTTTAGTGTTTTTTTTAACTTTTCTGTTAGTTTCCTTTTTTAATTGGTAAGTAATTTAAACAGACAGACAGAGTTACTTTTTCTTTATAATGTTAAATATGTAGTGTGGATGAAAATAATCTAATAGAATCTGTACAAATATTTTGTTGCTGACTGTCCTAAAAATGTGTCAGGGTATTCGATTTAAAAAAAATTTAAATTACGGGGGATCGGAGTGGCATACAAAATAATTTGTAATAAAACTGATCCCTTAGGGGATCAGTTTTTGGGAATTAGAGTAGATTAACTCGAGATTTTTCATGTTTCTATTTTTTATTTATTTGAGATTGGTTTGCTCTCTCCTCTAGTCAAGGTCAGAGGTGACAGAGACAAAGACTACGATGGAGCGAGCTTACCCAGAAGGAGCCTGTTCACTCTGTTTAGCATCTATAGTATTTCCGTATGTGAAACAGACTTATTGTTACTCGTGGACTATTAAAATTGGTAGGAAGATTAGCACACACAGGCAACAATTTTACTTCCACTTGTATGACTTTAAGGTCGGGGTATATTATAACAGTCGTGACTTTGTGCAACACAGTTTTTCTAGTCTTTTTCACCAGCTCAATAGAAGTCTGCACATTCGTCGCAGGTCGATCACGTTAGTGATCGTTTATGACTCCTATTTCCTTCTGATTTGTCGATGATGATGAAGAATTCCGAATAATCTTGTTCTTGTCTATATGGACGATTTATGGGAGGAATTCTTACGGTTTTACCTGATAATTCACACTGTCGCATTAGCTACCGTAGAAGCATGTAATCATAGTTTTAAGGGAAATTTTAAATCAATAAATTATCAAGTTTTCAATAGTCAATTATTAATTAGTCAATTACAAACAAAATGAGAAAATTCATATTCTGCACTTCGTGGGGCAGTGAAGATTGAAAATTTGGAATTAATCACCAATTATAGTAACTGAGAGCTCTTGAAATCAGATTGCAACTAGATTTGCTGTCTGCAAACTTTAAAAAACTTTGAAGACAGCAAATCAAGTTAGCTTTGTTTTTTTATTTCATTGACTTTTTTTGCCATCGACTTCCGAAAGAAAAATTATTCATGTAGGTTTATGAATTTTTTTGTTGGTTGTCTATTAAACTTAGATTACATACCTACCAAATTTCAGCTTTCTAGCATTTCAGGAAGTTCCTAGCCAAACATTTTGATGATCATCAGTGTGTCAGTGTGTCAGTGACGAAATTGGTGTATTTTAGATAGGTATCAATAAAAATCTAAAGTATTAGAGCTATTCTATTGAAACTTTGTCCGTCTTACTACAAAAAAATTAAACACCCATTGAACACTTGTCTAAAAATATTGACAACGTCAAAACGACATTTCTCCTTGATATAAGGGTCGTTTTGCAGTTACACTTTTTTTAGACAAGCGTTCAACGAGTGTTTATGTTTTTGTGGTAAGGCTGTGTATGTTTAATAAGTCTATTATTGACATCATATCCTGAGAATATGAACTACCTGTTACATCGGAAACCAACTCTATGAGGGTTCAAAAAAAACTACGAAATACTCCGAGAAAAGATAGGTAGTGCCCTTGCGCTTCGCTTTGTCGTCTTTGGCAGGGCACTACCGTGCCCCCAGATCTAAAGTATTAGAAATATTCAATTGAGACTTTGTATATTTAATTAGTGTATTATTGAAATCATATCCTGAGAATAACAACTATCTAGTACATCGGAAACCAACTCTATGAGGGTTCAAAAAACGACGAAACACTTCGAGAAAAGGTAGGTAGTGCCCTTGCGCTTCGCGTGGCTCGTTTTGGCAGATACGAAAACTGGGCAGTTCTGAGAATATTACATACGTACGGGTCAAACTGATAACCTCCTTTTTTTTGAAGTCGGTAAAAAAGAAATATTAAAACAGCTTGTTGCCGAATAACTGGAATACGAATTTGAGCGTCCAATTTTTCTATTTCGATTAAACATCTGATTCATGAATGCACTATCAAAAGATGCACCGAAAAGAGCAAATTAATGCGTATTCAAAATACCACTTCTTAGTCGAAGTTACGTTTATTTCTAAAATATTAAAATAGGTAAGTTTTAATTCCTGTGACATTTAGACGATTACCAAACTTACAATTTTATTAACAAAACCAACAATTATGAAATCAAAATGATAGACCATTCTGACACTACGAGTATTGTAATAGCAGGCTCAGGTGGGGTATTACAACATCATAAAACCAGGCTTGTTCCTGTGAGTGAACGAAATGGCGCTATACGACTTGTTTAGCTCTGTCACTTTCACTCGCCGGAACAAGCCTGGTTTTAAGACGTTGTAATACCCCCCCAGGTGGCCTACCATGACCTCTGGCGTGAGTAGTTAATCTCAGAGAACGAGATGGCGCTAGACGAGTTGTATAGCTCTGTCTCTTTTCCACAGTCTTAAGACTCACGCTTAAAGACGTAACGGTAGGCCGGGCCGGGTCATGAATTAATGACATATAAAACGGTTGTACTGGATATGCAACTTTTTTTTTAAACCTTGCCTCACATAAGGAATTTCTCCCGTGTTGTGAGTGCGTTTACATATATATACTCAAAACAAAATAAGGGCCACTTTTAAATTGCACTTTAAACAAGTATTGCTCTTATTGTGGGTACATAATAAAAATACTAAATATCTTGTTATGGTTTCTTTCAAGTATTAATATTGTTTCTACTGCATAATTGGAAATTCATAACTTTTTTTTTAATTCGATATTTGAAATTACTTAGAATTTACGGTATGGTGTTTTTTAATTTTCAAACTTCTAACGGAGTTTTCTTCGACTAATACAGCAAGCAGGCTAAAATAATCTTTCAATCTCATAATGTCATGTATTCGGAGACATATGGACGCAAAAACAGCCACTTGGGGTGTCACCTTAATCCAGGGGGCCCGTAGCCAGAAGAGGTAGGTTTAATGGTGGAATATTCCCAACGAGTGGTTCAAAATGCTTAAAACTGGTCTTAAAAGACGGGTAATATCACCAGACGCCGTGATCAAGGAAGAAAGTAAGTAAGTAAAGCCCAAGAAGACCATTAAGTTTGTTTAACCGCGCAAATAGAGCGAAAATCTACTGCGCGGACCCTACAAACTCCATTGCGTCAAGCTACAGGCACCCCTATAATTGACTAACTATTCTGAATCGACTCCATAAAGACTAACAATACTCAAGATGATGCTTCGTTCGCCTCCAGTTAACTGCAGCGTATGGTGCAAACCGTGAAACATTTGCGAAGGAGAAAATTTATTGAACTGTTTTGACTGGGCTTCATTGTTTTTTATTGATGACTGGTGGTTATTTTTTTTTTCAATTAAATCTGATTCATAAGAGTGTAGAGAAGATCTAAACAACTGGTTTCAGATCCTAGAACTCTTAAAACAGACTGTTCTGGCGAGTTCTGAGTTATGCTCTGGGGCGGTTATCTCTATCACGCAAAACTGAGCTCGCACTTCTTAACGAGGGTGTTGTAACTCCTCAAAATTGCGTAGAATTTGTGATGCAACTCCACGTTATCCCATTCGGACAGCAAGGAATACCTGAGTTCTTCTTGAAGCAGGATAATGCTCGAGCGAACACGACGCGACTAACAGTGCACACATTCCCTTACGCTCGAATTACGATGTTACAGTGGACACCCAGGATTTTTACCTGAGTTCTATTGAGCATTTAAGAAATGAGTTAAAGAAGAGTGAAAAAGAAAGTAAAATTCCCATCAACACGCAGCTGGATCTCATAAAATGTCTAAAAACTTGCTTGGAGAGTATCCCAAAAAGAAAATGTTCGGTATTTAATCCAGATCATTCCACCTCCATAAAATGAGCAGAACAGAGAGAACAGAGTTAAAAGAGAAGCTTAAAAGAACACTTTGGAACATTAAAGACGTTATTTTTTCGATTTTTTAATGTTTTATGTAACTTGATACATTCCTGCAATTCCTCACTTTTCATTCAATTTGGTTTATTTTAACGATTTATTGGAATACATATTTAATTTTTGTGTATTTCCATCTAAAACCATTAATATTAATCAGATTCAGTCATTGTAACTAGTAATATTTAAACATTATTTAATAAATCGATAAAAACCCGGTGGCCCTTATTTTGTTTTGAGTAGTATATAAACCCACATAAACAAACGCCCAGACCCGGAACAACTACTTGTAGATCATACAAATATTTGCTCCGTGCGGGAATCGAACCGGCGATACGCAGCGCAGCAGTCCAATCTCGCTCTGCCATTGCGCTAGCCGTGCCGTCTCTGTGTTTGGGGATTATCGAAGACGTGTTAACACAAGTTTGCACCGTGTCTCAACTACCTCCAAAAATGTCAATCCGCTCTCTGGCCACTAAATAAGTAAATAAAAAACATCTACCTACCGTGATTGTGCTTGATGTAAGGTTTTTCAACACATTTTTGTCTAGCAACTTGCAAATACAAATCGAAGGTCATGTATAAAATGTCAAAGTGTAGGTGACTAAATACAAAATTGTTATTAATTCACCAAGTTTTACTCATTGGCATGTTATCAATTATTTTATTAATCTATATCACATGCAAATCACAGGTACCTTATCACAACTGATAAAACAATCAAAATGCAAACAGGTCATCCAAAAAGATGAAGTAGAGAAGAGTAGAAGAATCCCTAGTTTCGTTTCGCAACAGGGAATGGGTAGGGTACGATAATGCTATGATGCAAGCCCCTTTGACTGGCTCTTTTGGTGGCAGCAGCATGAAAAGCAACGCCTCGTACTAGGTTATCTAGTATGATCAACCTTCAAAGAAAACAAACAACAAAGAACAAATGTAAGATCATCAATTTTAAAGTAAGAAAAACCACTGAAAAAAAACACTTGCATTTTCCAAACAGTGGAGAAAGTGGTAGCTGCAGCGATTGAAGTTCTCCCTCCGTGCAGCTGGATTCAGTGTTTCAATCCAATTCAGTTTTGTCGGCAATCACGCGGTTGCCTTCGATTTATAAATACTGATTTAATCGGAAGGGCACGCACGAATATTTTAGATTTGGTTGATTTTTAAAACTAGTCGTCTACAAACGTTTGTTAGGTATAGGTTGACATTTTTTTGGCGCCTACAAGTTCATGATAATTATTTGATTGTAACTTGCCAAATAAATGTTTATTTTTTATGTTTGTTGATTGTTTTAATATTTTATAATGCGTATAAGTTGTCAATTATAACGAGCGTCTGTCTGTCAGACAGAATTTTTTTAAACAAAAACACTGATTCCTTACTTAAGAAATAAAACCATTGATTAAAATAAGGGACCTTTCATTAGTTTAAAAAAAAGCTGTTAACTCCGGAGCCAACTCCAGAGTTCCGGATTTGATTGCTCAACATCGTAACTAGCTCCGGAGTTGATAACTGTCCGAGTTTGAATGCCCTATTCCGGTTAGAGCAGTGGCTGAGGGATTGGATCCCCGCACAGAACAAATATTTGTATGACCTACAAGTAGTTGTTCCGGGTCTGGGTGTTTGTGCACGTGAGTTTCTATGTTTGTAAACGGACAGACGACACAGGAGAAATTCCTAGTGTGGAGCAACGTGTTTAAAAAAAGAAAACAGTTTGTCATCTTAACCTTGCAATCGTTAAATGAGGCCGCCGCCACCGTGGACGATGAGATATCAAATAATGGTCACTTATCTGTTTAATATTTCCATCATTGTGAAAATGTCTTGTCATGTTATGACAAAAGAATAAACCTGATCGCACTTACTCGGCAACTTTATAGACAGGATGCTCTAGAATGATTTTTCAAGTTTTTGTGACGTAAGTAAACGAGAACTTTGTGGTTCATTTGGTGGGAAAAAATGTTCCTTGGTCGTACACTTACTCGTATTTATCATTTAACATAATTATAAATGCCGTAGGTACAAACTTCAAGTACGCTGTACGGTAAAATACGGTACGGTAAAAACTTGTGATAAGGCCTCTGATCTGCATTTTTGTGTTTGGGGATTATTGAAGACGTAAAGATGATTTCTTCTGTTTAATATTTCCATCATTGTGAAAATGTCTTGTCATGTTATGACAAAAGAATAAAGCTGATCGCACTTACTCGGCAACTTTATAGACAGGATGCTCTAGAATGATTTTTCAAGATTTGTGAAAAAATTGAAAAAGTGGCCTTGGTCGTACACTTACTCGTATTTATCATTTAACATAATTACGAGTAAAAAAGCCGTAGGCAGAAAGTTCAAGTACGCTGTACGGTAAAATACGGTACGGTAAAAACTTGTGATAATAGGCCTCTGATCTGCATTTTTGTGTTTGGGGATAATTGAAGACGTAAAGATGGAATCGATGGAAAAGATGGAAATGAGGAAAGAAAAATTCAGCTACAAGTGGGATTTAACCCGCGTCTTCTGGATAAGTACTCCTGACGCCTTACCAATTAGGCTATCGCAACTCACACTCAGAAGCTGAATCTTCTATTCCCTCGTTTGAACATTTCATGGTACAAGTTTTTACCGTGCCTCAAACACCTCCAAAATGTCAATCGGCTCTAGGGCCACTAAAATATAAAACCTCTTTTGTTTCATGCTGGATGTCTAAGTTCACTTTTGTTGGAACACAAAACTTTTTCAACAAGTTGAAGACGTCTTCCTATACCTAATAATAATGTTTTTGAAACTTCTTTCCCGTTTTGTGCACATTTCTGTCGTCAGTGGTCAGTTGGTCACGTCCACTCCATGACATGCAATAATATAAATCAAAGATAATGATTGTAAAAATATCAAAGTATAAGTGACTAAACACAAAATTGTTATTAATTTACCAATTATTACCCATTGATAATAATAATTAATCTAGATCTTAATCTAGATCACATGCAAATCACAGATACTTTATCACAACTGATAAAACATTCAAAATGCAATAAAAACTCAAAAGGATGAAGATATGATATATTATAAGCAAAAAGTCGAATTGTAAGTAACGCAGTTGGTAGTCGTAACGATGGAGTGGCGGACGTGTGTGGTCCTTTTGTGCGTGACAGCAGTTTTGGCTGAAGATGAATCAAAGACAGTGCTACTATCGCAAGGGCCGGTGCGCGGGTATAAGGTCCCCAACACGGACGTATTTTCCTTCTACAACATACCTTATGCCACAGCACCTTCGGGCGAACACAAATTCAAGGTAATTTATTTAATTCTGATTGTTTAACGTCATCTATACCGAATCCTTGTACCATATTCTGTTTAGTCCAAGTATCTTTAACATGATTGGCCGCATAACACCACATCTTACGTATAAATAATGTTAGGATAGAATCCTAGAAGACGGAGTAATTTCCCCCAACTGGTTGATGATGAAAAAAATATAAAAGGATCACTTTTTCTTTTCAGGCACCTCTTCCACCGCCAAATTGGACAGAACCATTTGATGCCAACAATGACAAGCTTGTCATATGTCCACAGGGCGATTTTATAGCCGGCATGACGCCAGACAATGCAGACATGAAAGAAGATTGTCTGGTTGCTAATGTATTCGTGCCCATCACCACTGAGCAAAACTTATCAGTCCTTGTTTATGTGCACGGTGGCGGTTTTATAATAGGCTATGGTGACTATTTTAGAGGAACACAAATGGTTAACATAAAGAAAGATTTCATATTGGTCACGTTTAACTACCGTCTTGGCGCTCACGGATTCCTTTGTCTCGGCACCGAAGATGCACCGGGCAATGCTGGCATGAAAGATCAGGTGGCGCTGCTGCGCTGGGTACAACAGAACATCGCCAGTTTCGGTGGTAACCCTAATGATGTCACCATTGGAGGTTGCAGCGCAGGATCCGCATCTGTGGATCTATTAATGATATCTAAGGCAGCTGAAGGATTGTTTCACCGAGTCATACCTGAAAGTGGTGCAAACCTTGCCGTATTTTCAATTCAGAGAGATCCTATTGAGGTAGCCAAAATGTATGCCAGAGAGTTGAATGAACGCGCTGTCGTAGACAATATAAACGATTTAGAACAGTTCTATAAGACAACTACATTGGAAGTATTGAATAGTGGCAATTTGATAAAAAGACCCGATTCTACTTTCGTGTTTTCACCGTGTGTGGAGCACGATACTGACGGAGCATTCCTGACAGAATCTCCTCTGACAGTACTAAAGACTAGAAGCTTCAAAAAATTACCTGTGTTGTATGGATTTACTGACAAGGAAGGACTGGTGCGCTTTTTGCACTTTGAAGATTGGAAAAATGAGATGAATGAAAGGTTTTCTGATTTCTTACCAGCTGACTTAGAGTTTGAATCTGATGTAGTACGAGAAGAAGTAGCTAATAAGGTCAAGGAATTTTATTTTGGTAACAAAACTGTTGGCGACGAAACTGCTTCAGAATATGTCGATTTCTTTACGGATGTCATGATCAATTATTCCATGCTTTGGGCTTCGAAGCTATACGCCGAAGCTGGCCACGATCAAGTATATTTGTATGAATATACGTTTGCTGGTAGGAATATGAACGATCACCCTGACGTGCATGGAGCCGATCACTGCACTCAGGCGTTTGCTTGGTTGGATAACATGGATGGTACAGATGAGAGTCTCGACACTCCCGAATATCAAAAGACGAGACAGATAATTCGAGAACTTTGGCACAACTTTATTAAAACTGGGTAAGTTATTACCTAGGTACTTAGTAACTTTGATTTAGTTTGTTGAATTGTATGCGAATATTTTTACAACTTCATAAGCTTGATTTCGTTTGTAAAATTGCATGCGAAGGTTATTTGTATCATCAAATTGTTCGTTAGCACTCAATAATCAATAAGTTTTAAAAACTATGTCGTTCAACGAATATTTTTGACATTTTAGAAAACCTGTACCTGAAGGTTCGTCCCTGCTACACTGGCCGCCAGTAGGAGCAAACAGGTCACCACACATGATACTGGATAATAATATGACACTAGGAGGAGTGCCCATGGCGGAACGCACTCGCTTGTGGGATGAGATCTATCAGAAACACTACCTGGATGCCGTACCTCCACACAGCGGGACGGGTAGCATGACTTCCAAGAATATCTTCAATTTATTAGCGCTATGTATTTTTTCTCTGTTACTGAAATTATTTTAAAATAAATAAGGTTTGTTAGTTATTATAAGATATAAATTGTGAAGAAGGCAGCACACTCAGTGTACACGAAGTAGTTGTTGTTCAATTATAAGTTTACCTACTCGTATAACTAACGAATGATGAATCTTACAGAATGTTTATAAACCGTTTGAACTTTGATATTTTATTTGAACTTTGGTTTTTTGGTGTTTATTCTTTTACTTTTTTAACCGACTTCCAAAAGGAGGAGGTTCTCAATTCGGATGTTTATATATATATTTTTTTTATGTTTGTTAGGGCATAACTCCGTCGTTTACCAACCGATTTGAAAAATTCTTTTTTTGTTGGAAAGGGTATACTTCCCGAATGATCCCATTAAAATTTTATCGAAATCGGACTAGCACTTTTTGAAAAATCAACAAAAATCAACAAAAACCTAAAAAGTTTTCAACATTGCTACACCGATCACTCCGAGGTTTCTGGTCCGATTTCGATGATTCTTTTTTCGTTCGATACAGTATATCTGCCATTTAGTCCTATAAAATTTTCATTCAGTTTGGTGCAGTAGTTTTGATTTTAGCTCATTGTGTAAGAGTACATACTTGGACGATGTTATTACCGGTGCTACGAATTACAATATTTTAGTGTCCATGTAAGAAAATTATGTATTTTTTTTTTTGGGTGGCAAAATCATCAAACGCGCCACCGACCCGGGCTTGGTCCTTGGTCGGACGGCGAGCATACCCATTACTCACCGTCTGCAAGCCCGCTCCGCCGCTGTGCCCTCTGCTATTCAGAGGGACACGCGTTGGAGCGTCCACCCGACAGGCTATTGGCATACGGGCAAAGAGACCCCTTAGGCACAGTGCCTAAGGAAGAGTTTTTGCCCGCATCCCAGGGTGCACCGGCCCGAAAAACTGGTCTTCCCCCCGGACGTATCCGAGAGGGAACTCCAGTCCACGGGCGCACGTGGAGGTTTCCTGTCTTAGCACCCCAAATTATGTATTTGACAATAATTTGGGTTGAATATTGAAACTAAAAAGGATAAAAGTCGGTGACAAAAAGTCAATGAAATAAAAAAGGAAAGTCACCGACTTTCGAAAGAAAAGTTTTTTTGTAGGTTATTTTGAACTTTTTTGTGGGAAGTCGGTTACATTTTTTTTTTGAAAAAGTTTTTTGTGATAAGTTTGTAAGAAATTTTGTTTCTATTTTATTTATTTGAGATTGGTTTGCTCTTGCCTCTAGTCTAGGTCAGAGGTGACAGAGACAACGACTACGATGAAGCGAGCTTACCCAGAAAGAGTTAACTCGCTCCATCGTTGTTTCATGTCATCCGTCGCAGGTCGATCACGTTAGTGATCGTCATGTCTCCTTTTTCCTGCTGTTTTATCGATGACCATGAACTTTTCCGAGTAATCTTGTTCTTGTCTATGTGCACGATTGGAAGGACCTCTTACGGTCTTACCTGATAAGCCACACTGTCGCATTAGCAACCTTATAAGCATATAATCATAGATGTAAGGAATGAAAAAATCACAATAAAATCACTTTTTACAAGTTTTTATTAATCAATTGCATAAGTCGTGGGGAAATGAGTAAATCAGGGATTTCACGAAATCCCTAGGGATATCATGAAATCCCGGAATATGTCGAATATTCTTGTATATTACGTCTTCTTATTAAAAGTATCTAGTGATAATTTATAACAAAATACTAATATAAAGTCAGGGATATGGTCATTTCACTAAACTTAATTTAGTGAAATAAAGAATACTGTTGATGAATTTGTTGTCTACAGTGTTTAAAGGAACATAACCAATGAAGTCCGTCTTCTTCTCCTTCAAATGCACAAAGTTGTTCAGCTGGTATTTAAGTAGGAGTGTACGAAACGGGGCACTGACAAATAAAATGGACGTAAAAACGCCTGGGGGCACTCCGAGTCGGACAGGTTAGGCTAGGTTGTTTTTTTTAAACCACCCAGAAGCAGGAGCACCGCGAAGCGGTGCCCCGTCGATGTTTTCTGACATTTTACTAAATTTAGTTTAGCGAGATGACATTGTGATGGATCGAAGACTGAGCGGCTGAGCAGATGGAGACACAAGCACCCGTTAATCACCCTTTTATCTTCGCAAGCTTCATAATTTTGTCAAAATAAAATATGCGCGTCCATTTTGTCAAAGTCCTTTTATTGCAGTCAATTATGACAGTCAGTACAGTGTTGCAAGCGTCAAAATTATATCTAATAAATGATACCATAGTAATCTACAACAGACATATCTCTGACTTCATATTAGTATTTTGTCATATCACGATATTTTTAGTAAGAAGACTTAATGAACAAGAATTATCCACATCTTCCGGGATTTCGTGAAATCTCTGATTTCTTATACAAAATGATGGTGACAGTGAAGATTGAAAATTTCAAATTTATCACCGATAACAGTAACTGAGAGCTCTTGCAATCGGATTGGAACTAGTTTTGCTGTCTTCAAAGTAAAATGTTAAAACAGCTTGTTGCAACAACTGGAATTCGTAATTGAGCGTCTAATTTTTGTATTTCGAATAAGGCGATGACAAGAGCTAATGTACCTCTCGCTCGCACGTTTCGACATTTTGAAAGATATAAAATCACTGATCCCATTTTTGAAAAATTGCAATCAACCATTTTGTGTGCAATCACATTGCACAGTTTAGTAAAAAAAAACATTTTAATCGATACAAGTTTACCTACTCAAAAGTTTGCTTTACTAGTTTTAGTACTTAAGCAAACTTTTGAGTAGAATGTTTTTCTTTACTAAACTGTGCAATGTGATTGCGTCTTGCGTCAGGCGGTAGGTCAGGACGCCGTGATGCCTATCCACTCTATCCAGCCTCGCCTGAAAGATGGGTCTTACCGCCGCGATTGCGACGTGACCGACCGCAAGTGGCCCTTGGAACACGGTTTGACACTTTTCGATAAATAGTGATTGTGTTTTTGTGTCTTACGACAGCCGCCGCCACGCTGTAATGGGTGACTCGCACTCGAATCATGGACCATGCCCGAGTCGACGACGCGTCGTGTTCCCCGCTCGGCTTTTTTGATGTATTAAACTCTCTGATCATGACAGAAAGATGAAAAGTAAAAAAATAAAAACCTTTTTAACAAAAAAATACACCGACGAAACATTGAACGGTTTTCATAAACCATGTAAACATTTACAAAACGTCGAAAAACGCATCCTTATTCTTGAGCGTAGGTAATAGAAGTAGAGCCGATGACACTAATTTGCCTACAACACGCACAAGCTTCACCACAGTTTTGCCTACTCAAGCCGGGCCTGCGCGTACTTGCCTGTGGGTGTGGTTGGGCGTTCAGTGTTGCCGACCGTGTGCGGGGAAGCTTGCGCAGAAATGTGGTAAACCTTGTGCCTGTAGTAGGCCCATAACTCTAGTATGATAAGACCCCAGTTTAGACAATGTACCTATAAACAGAAATGCCTACGCTGCAATGAAAAAAACCTGGCAGCGCCGCTAACTATTATTTTTAAAAAGTTGTTAAAATCGGTGAGCTAGTTTGATAATAAGAATCCCTAGTTTCGTTTCGCAACAGGGAATGGGTAGGGTACGATAATGCTATGATGCAAGCCCCTTTGACTGGCTCTATTGGTGGCAGCAGCATGAGAAGCAACGCCTCATACTAGGTTATCTAGTAATATGATCAACCTTCAAAGAAAACAAACAACAAAGAACAAATGTAAGATGAAGAACAAATGTAAGTGTTTTTTTTCAGTGGTTTGTCTTACTTTAAAATTGATGAATTTTAAAGTAAGACAAACCACTGAAAAAAAAACACTTGCCTTTTCCAAACAGTGGAGAAAGTGGTAGCTGCAGCGATTGAAGTTCTCCCTCCGTGCAGCTGGATTCAGTGTTTCAATCCAATTCAGTTTTGTCGGCAATCACGCGGTTGCCTTCGATTTATACTGATTGAATCGGAAGGGCACGCACGAATATTTTATATTTGGTTGATTTTTAAAACTAGTGGTCTACAAACGTTTGTTAGGTATAGGTTGACATTTTTTTGGCGCCTACAAGTTCATGATAATTATTTAAATAATAAATAAATAAATAATAAATTTTTATTCAAAAATAATTCGGTCACAATAAAGGTTTACATAATTATTACAAGCGAAATACAATAATTCTATGTGTAATGTAACGATCTGCCTGATCTAGGTTTATTAAAACCTGTGTTTCAGGTCATAATTGATTACAATTTGATTGTAACTTGCCAAATAAATGTTTATTTTTTATGTTTGTTAATTGTTTTAATATTTTATAATGCGTATAAGTTGTCTATTATAACGTCTGTCTGTCAGACTGAAAATTTTTAAACAAAAACACTGATTCCTAACTTTTTTTTTTTTTAGGGTGGCAAAATCTCAAAATCAAATGAGTCCTCCCGCCCTGGGTGGGGCGGAAGGGACTGTCAGACTCTTACTGACTAAAATCCACCCGTGTTCCTTCGGATGCCCTTTACGTTCCGGGGCCACGGTATCCTGGATTAAGAAGAAATCCGCGACCCCGGCAGGCATTTGGCCCCATAAGGGGCTCCGTCGGTGACGCGTGAAACACGACGCGCCACCGACCCGGGCTTGGTACCTGGTCGGACGGCGAGCTTACCCATTACTCACCGTCCGCAAGCCCGCTCCGCCGCTGTGCCCTCTGCTATTCAGAGGGACACGCGTTGGAGCGTCCACCCGACAGGCTATTTGCATTCGGGCAAAGAGACCCCTTAGGCACACAGTGCCTAAGGAAGAGTTTTTGCCCGCATCCCAGGGTGCACCGGCCCGAAAAACTGGTCTTCCCCCCGGACGTATCCGAGAGGGAACTCCAGTCCACGGACGCACGTGGAGGTTTCCTGTCTTAGCACCCCACTGATTCCTTACTTAAGAAATAAAACCTTTTATTGATTAAAATAAGGGACCTTTTTAATTAAAAAAAAAGCTGTCAACTCCGGAGCCAACTCCGGAGTTCCGGATTTGATTGCTCAACATCGTAACTAGCTCCGGAGTTGATAACTGTCCGAGTTTGAATGCCCTATTCCGGTTAGAGCAGTGGCTGAGGGATGGGATCCCCGCACGGAACAAATATTTGTATGACCTACAAGTAGTTGTTCCGGGTCTGGGTGTTTGTGCACGTGAGTTTCTATGTTTGTAAACGGACAGACGACACAGGAGAAATTCCTAGTGTGGAGCAACGTGTTTAAAAAAAGAAAACAATTTGTCATCTTAACCTTGCAATCGTTAAATGAGGCCGCCGCCACCGTGGACGATGAGATATCAAATAATGGTCACTTATCTGTTTAATATTTCCATCATTGTGAAAATGTCTTGTCATGTTATGACAAAAGAATAAAGCTGATCGCACTTACTCGGCAACTTATAGACAGGATGCTCTAGAATGATTTTTCAAGTTTTTGTAACGTAAGTAAACGAGAACTTTGTGGTTCATTTGATGGGAAAAATTGTTCCTTGGTCGTACACTTACTCGTATTTATCATTTAACATAATTATAAATGCCGTAGGTACAAACTTCAAGTACGCTGTACGGTAAAATACGGTACGGTAAAAACTTGTGATAAGGCCTCTGATCTGCATTTTTGTGTTTGGGGATTATTGAAGACGTAAAGATGATTTCTTCTGTTTAATATTTCCATCATTGTGAAAATGTCTTGTCATGTTATGACAAAAGAATAAAGCTGATCGCACTTACTCGGCAACTTTATAGACAGGATGCTCTAGAATGATTTTTCAAGATTTGTGAAAAAATTGAAAAAGTGGCCTTGGTCGTACACTTACTCGTATTTATCATTTAACATAATTACGAGTAAAAAAGCCGTAGGCAGAAAGTTCAAGTACGCTGTACGGTAAAATACGGTACGGTAAAAACTTGTGATAATAGGCCTCTGATCTGCATTTTTGTGTTTGGGGATAATTGAAGACGTAAAGATGGAATCGATGGAAAAGATGGAAATGAGGAAAGAAAAATTCAGCTACAAGTGGGATTTAACCCGCGTCTTCTGGATAAGTACTCCTGACGCCTTACCAATTAGGCTATCGCAACTCACACTCAGAAGCTGAATCTTCTATTCCCTCGTTTGAACATTTCATGGTACAAGTTTTACCGTGCCTCAAACACCTCCAAAATGTCAATCGGCTCTAGGGCCACTAAAATATAAAACCTCTTTTGTTTCATGCTGGATGTCTAAGTTCACTTTTGTTGGAACACAAAACTTTTTCAACAAGTTGAAGACGTCTTCCTATACCTAATAATAATGTTTTTGAAACTTCTTTCCCGTTTTGTGCACATTTCTGTCGTCAGTGGTCAGTTGGTCACGTCCACTCCATGACATGCAATAATATAAATCAAAGATAGTGATTGTAAAAATATCAAAGTATAAGTGACTAAACACAAAATTGTTATTAATTTACCAATTATTACCCATTGATATCAATTATTCTAGATCTTAATCTAGATCACATGCAAATCACAGATACTTTATCACAACTGATAAAACATTCAAAATGCAATAAAAACTCAAAAGGATGAAGATATGATATATTATAAGCAAAAAGTCGAATTGTAAGTAACGCAGTTGGTAGTCGTAACGATGGAGTGGCGGACGTGTGTGGTCCTTTTGTGCGTGACAGCAGTTTTGGCTGAAGATGAATCAAAGACAGTGCTACTATCGCAAGGGCCGGTGCGCGGGTATAAGGTCCCCAACACGGACGTATTTTCCTTCTACAACATACCTTATGCCACAGCACCTTCGGGCGAACACAAATTCAAGGTAATTTATTTAATTCTGATTGTTTAACGTCATCTATACCGAATCCTTGTACCATATTCTGTTTAGTCCAAGTATCTTTAACATGACTGGCCGCATAACACCACATCTTACGTATAAATAATGTTAGGATAGAATCCTAGAAGACGGAGTAGTTTCCCCCAACTGGTTGATGATGAAAAAAATATAAAAGGATCACTTTTTCTTTTCAGGCACCTCTTCCACCGCCAAATTGGACAGAACCATTTGATGCCAACAATGACAAGCTTGTCATATGTCCACAGGGCGATTTTATAGCCGGCATGACGCCAGACAATGCAGACATGAAAGAAGATTGTCTGGTTGCTAATGTGTTCGTGCCCATCACCACTGAGCAAAACTTATCAGTCCTTGTTTATGTGCACGGTGGCGGTTTTATAATAGGCTATGGTGACTATTTTAGAGGAACACAAATGGTTAACATAAAGAAAGATTTCATATTGGTCACGTTTAACTACCGTCTTGGCGCTCACGGATTCCTTTGTCTCGGCACCGAAGATGCACCGGGCAATGCTGGCATGAAAGATCAGGTGGCGCTGCTGCGCTGGGTACAACAGAACATCGCCAGTTTCGGTGGTAACCCTAATGATGTCACCATTGGAGGTTGCAGCGCAGGATCCGCATCTGTGGATCTATTAATGATATCTAAGGCAGCTGAAGGATTGTTTCACCGAGTCATACCTGAAAGTGGTGCAAACCTTGCCGTATTTTCAATTCAGAGAGATCCTATTGAGGTAGCCAAAATGTATGCCAGAGATTTGAATGAACGCGCTGTCGTAGACAATATAAACGATTTAGAACAGTTCTATAAGACAACTACATTGGAAGTATTGAATAGTGGCAATTTGATAAAAAGACCCGATTCTACTTTCGTGTTTTCACCGTGTGTGGAGCACGATACTGACGGAGCATTCCTGACAGAATCTCCTCTGACAGTACTAAAGACTAGAAGCTTCAAAAAATTACCTGTGTTGTATGGATTTACTGACAAGGAAGGACTGGTGCGCTTTTTGCACTTTGAAGATTGGAAAAATGAGATGAATGAAAGGTTTTCTGATTTCTTACCAGCTGACTTAGAGTTTGAATCTGATGTAGTACGAGAAGAAGTAGCTAATAAGGTCAAGGAATTTTATTTTGGTAACAAAACTGTTGGCGACGAAACTGCTTCAGAATATGTCGATTTCTTTACGGATGTCATGATCAATTATTCCATGCTTTGGGCTTCGAAGCTATACGCTGAAGCTGGCCACGATCAAGTATATTTGTATGAATATACGTTTTCTGGTAGGAATATGAACGATCACCCTGACGTGCATGGAGCCGATCACTGCACTCAGGCGTTTGCTTGGTTGGATAACATGGATGGTACAGATGAGAGTCTCGACACTCCCGAATATCAAAAGACGAGACAGATAATTCGAGAACTTTGGCACAACTTTATTAAAACTGGGTAAGTTATTACCTAGGTACTTAGTACTTTGATTTAGTTTGTTGAATTGTATGCGAATATTTTTACAACTTCATAAGCTTGATTTCGTTTGTAAAATTGCATGCGAAGGTTATTTGTATCATCAAATTGTTCGTTAGCACTCAATAATCAATAAGTTTTAAAAACTATGTCGTTCAACGAATATTTTTGACATTTTAGAAAACCTGTACCTGAAGGTTCGTCCCTGCTACCCTGGCCGCCAGTCGGTGCGAACAGGTCACCACACATGATACTGGATAATAATATGACACTAGGAGGAGTGCCCATGGCGGAACGCACTCGCTTGTGGGATGAGATCTATCAGAAACACTACCTGGATGCCGTACCTCCACACAGCGGGACGGGTAGCATGACTTCCAAGAATATCTTCAATTTATTAGCGCTATGTATTTTTTCTCTGTTACTGAAATTATTTTAAAATAAATAAGGTTTGTTAGTTATTATAAGATATAAATTGTTAAGAAGGCAGCACACTCAGTGTACACGAAGTAGTTGTTGTTCAATTATAAGTTTACCTACTCGTATAACTAACGAATGATGAATCTTACAGAATGTTTATAAACCATTTGAACTTTGATATTTTATTTGAACTTTGGTTTTTTGGTGTTTATTCTTTTACTTTTTTAACCGACTTCCAAAAGGAGGAGGTTCTCAATTCGGATGTTTATATATATATATTTTTTATGTTTGTTAGGGCATAACTCCGTCGTTTACCAACCGATTTGAAAAATTCTTTTTTTGTTGGAAAGGGTATACTTCCCGAATGATCCCATTAAAATTTTATCGAAATCGGACTAGCACTTTTTGAAAAATCAACAAAAATCAACAAAAACCTAAAAAGTTTTCAACATTGCTACACCGATCACTCCGAGGTTTCTGGTCCGATTTCGATGATTCTTTTTTCGTTCGATACAGTATATCTGCCATTTAGTCCTATAAAATTTTCATTCAGTTTGGTGCAGTAGTTTTGATTTTTAGCTCATTGTGTAAGAGTACATACTTGGACGATGTTATTACCGGTGCTACGAATTACAATATTTTAGTGTCCATGTAAGAAAATTATGTATTTTTTTTTTGGGTGGCAAAATCATCAAATGAGTCCTCCCGCCCTGGGTGGGCGGAAGGGACTGTCAGACTTTTACTGACTAAAATCCACCCGTGTGGGGGCCACGGTATCCTGGATTAAGAAAAATCCGCGACCCCAGCAGGCATTTGGCCCCATAAGGGGCCCCGTCGGTGACGCGTGAAACACGACGCGCCACCGACCCGGGCTTGGTCCTTGGTCGGACGGCGAGCATACCCATTACTCACCGTCTGCAAGCCCGCTCCGCCGCTGTGCCCTCTGCTATTCAGAGGGACACGCGTTAGAGCGTCCACCCGACAGGCTATTGGCATACGGGCAAAGAGACCCCTTAGGCACAGTGCCTAAGGAAGAGTTTTTGCCCGCAAAAGCTGGTCTTCCCCCCGGACGTATCCGAGAGGGAACTCCAGTCCACGGGCGCACGTGGAGGTTTCCTGTCTTAGCACCCCAAATTATGTATTTGACAATAATTTGGGTTGAATATTGAAACTAAAAAGGATAAAAGTCGGTGACAAAAAGTCAATGAAATAAAAAAGGAAAGTCACCGACTTTCGAAAGAAAAGTTTTTTTGTAGGTTATTTTGAACTTTTTTGTGGGAAGTCGGTTACATTTTTTTTTTGAAAAAGTTTTTTGTGATAAGTTTGTAAGAAATTTTGTTTCTATTTTATTTATTTGAGATTGGTTTGCTCTTGCCTCTAGTCTAGGTCAGAGGTGACAGAGACAACGACTACGATGAAGCGAGCTTACCCAGAAAGAGTTAACTCGCTCCATCGTTGTTTCATGTCATCCATCGCAGGTCGATCACGTTAGTGATCGTCATGTCTCCATTTTCCTGCTGTTTTATCGATGACCATGAACTTTTCCGAGTAATCTTGTTCTTGTCTATGTGCACGATTGGAAGGACCTCTTACGGTCTTACCTGATAAGCCACACTGTCGCATTAGCAACCTTATAAGCATATAATCATAGATGTAAGGAATGAAAAAATCACAATAAAATCACTTTTTACAAGTTTTTATTAATCAATTGCATAAGTCGTGGGGAAATGAGTAAATCAGGGATTTCACGAAATCCCTAGGGATATCATGAAATCCCGGAATATGTCGAATATTCTTGTATATTACGTCTTCTTATTAAAAGTATCTAGTGATAATTTATAACAAAATACTAATATAAAGTCAGGGATATGGTCATTTCACTAAACTTAATTTAGTGAAATAATGAATACTGTTGATGAATTTGTTGTCTACAGTGTTTAAAGGAACATAACCAATGAAGTCCGTCTTTTTCTCCTTCAAATGCACAAAGTTGTTCAGCTGGTATTTAAGTAGGAGTGTACGAAACGGGGCACTGACAAATAAAATGGTCGTAAAAACGCCTGGGGGCACTCCGAGTCGGACAGGTTAGGCTAGGTTGTTTTTTTTAAACCACCCAGAAGCAGGAGCACCGCGAAGCGGTGCCCCGTCGATGTTTTCTGACATTTTACTAAATTTAGTTTAGCGAGATGACATTGTGATGGATCGAAGACTGAGCGGCTGAGCAGATGGAGACACAAGCACCCGTTAATCACCCTTTTATCTTCGCAAGCTTCATAATTTTGTCAAAATAAAATATGCGCGTCCATTTTGTCAAAGTCCTTTTATTGCAGTCAATTATGACAGTCAGTACAGTGTTGCAAGCGTCAAAATTATATCTAATAAATGATACCATAGTAATCTACAACAGACATATCTCTGACTTCATATTAGTATTTTGTCATATCACGATATTTTTAGTAAGAAGACTTAATGAACAAGAATTATCCACATCTTCCGGGATTTCGTGAAATCTCTGATTTCTTATACAAAATGATGGTGACAGTGAAGATTGAAAATTTCAAATTTATCACCGATAACAGTAACTGAGAGCTCTTGCAATCGGATTGGAACTAGTTTTGCTGTCTTAAAAGTAAAATGTTAAAACAGCTTGTTGCAACAACTGGAATTCGTAATTGAGCGTCTAATTTTTAGGGTTCCGTAGTCAACAAGGAACCCTTATAGTTTCGCCATGTCCGTCCGTCCCGGGCACGCCGCAATCGCGGCGGTAAGACCCCTCTTTGAGGAGTGGCTGGATAGGAGTCACGGCGTCCTGACCTTCCGCATGACGCAGGTCCTCACCGGACACGGATGTTTCGGGAGGTACCTGTGTCTAAGGAAAAAGGAGGAAACGCCTGGGTGTCACCACTGCGAAGATCGCCCGGAGGACACAGTAGAGCATACGGTGCAAGACTGCCCCGCTTGGGCAGAGCACCGACGTGTCCTCACGGCGGCGATAGGCGGAGACCTCTCGCGCCCAGCATTGGTTGCGGCCATGCTGCGGGGCGAGACGGAGTGGGAAGCGGTCGCCTCCTTCTGCGAAGCAGTAATGCTCGCGAAGGAGGTGGCGCGCCACGAGAGAGAGAGGACAGAGTCCTCCCTCCGCCCCACCCGCGGTGGTTGGCGCCCACGGCGTCGGACGTCGCAAGACGATCTCCGGCCACCGTAGGCGCGGGCATGCGGGCGGCGAGTAAAGGGCAACTCGCCGCCCGGACATGGACCATGCCCGGGTCGACGGCGCGTTGTGTTCCACGCGCGCCTCAAAGAGCGTCAGCACGATGACGGGGCCCCGCCCAAGAGGGCCAAAGCCTGCCGGGGTCGCGGGACTTATCTCATTACCGTGACCCCGGAACACAAAGGGCTATTGAAGGACACCGTGGATTTTAGTCAGTACAAGTCTGACAGTCCCTCCCGCCCTGCCCGGGGTGGGAGGACTCATTTGATGATTTTACCACGAAAAAAAAAAAAAAAAAAAAAAAAAATGTCCGTCCGTCCGTCCGTCCGTCTGTCCGCAGCTTAGCTCAGAGACGCCCAGCACTACAAAGCTGTAATTTGGTGTAAATATACGGATTTGTTGCGTCAAAAAAGTGGTAAAATAAAATCTCGTAAAATATTTTTTTTAGGGTACCTCCTGTACACGTAAAGCGGGGATGTTTTTTTTTTTTCTCGCGTACCCCTTAGTGTGGGGTATCATTAAATAGGCCTTTAAAATATTGGTAGTTTCCATCAACAATTTTTACAATAGTAGTATATATAACGAAGTTTAAAAGAAAATTATCATGACTAAGTGGGCTTTACAAGTTTACGAGTAATAGTTGACCAACTTATAAAACGTACTGGGATAACATTTTCCTAAACAAAATGTATCGGAGAACAACTGCAAATGTAAGTTTGTCAACTTCATTTTTACAGCTATAATAGGTAGTGGAGTGGAGTGGAGTGCAGTGCAGTGCAGTGGAGTGGAGTGGAGTGGAGTGGAGTGGAGTGGAGTGGAGTGGAGTGGAGTGGAGTGGAGTGGAGTGGAGTGGAGCGGAGCGGAGCGGAGCGGAGCGGAGCGGAGCGGAGCGGAGCGGAGCGGAGTGGAGTGTAGTGGAGTGGAGTGGAACGGAGCGGAGCGGAGTGGAGTGGAGCGGAGTGGAGCGGAGTGGAGCGGAGCGGAGTGGATTGGAAGGGAGTGGAGCGGAGCGGAGCGGAGTGGAGTAGAGCGGAGTGGAGTGGGGTAGTGTGGGGTGGAGGGTCGAAAATCGCTTGAACCTTTTTAACAGGTTCATAGCGATTTTCGACGTGGCTTGACACCTCTCAAGTTTTTTTTTAATACGTCATAAATCGTAAACCTTTCAAAGTTGGAACCAACTACAAGAACTTTTATAGTATGTTATTACTTGCTGCTACGGAACCCTTTATGGGCGAGTCCGACTCGCTCTTGGCCGGTTTTGTATTTCGAATAAGGCGATGACAAGAGCTAATGTACCTCTCGCTCGCACGTTTCGACATTTTGAAAGATATAAAATCACTGATCCCATTTTTGAAAAATTGCAATCAACCATTTTGTGTGCAATCACATTGCACAGTTTAGTAAAAAAAAACATTTTAATCGATACAAGTTTACCTACTCAAAAGTTTGCTTTACTAGTTTTAGTACTTAAGCAAACTTTTGAGTAGAATGTTTTTCTTTACTAAACTGTGCAATGTGATTGCGTCTTGCGTCAGGCGGTAGGTCAGGACGCCGTGATGCCTATCCACTCTATCCAGCCTCGCCTGAAAGATGGGTCTTACCGCCGCGATTGCGACGTGACCGACCGCAAGTGGCCCTTGGAACACGGTTTGACACTTTTCGATAAATAGTGATTGTGTTTTTGTGTCTTACGACAGCCGCCGCCACGCTGTAATGGGTGACTCGCACTCGAATCATGGACCATGCCCGAGTCGACGACGCGTCGTGTTCCCCGCTCGGCTTTTTTGATGTATTAAACTCTCTGATCATGACAGAAAGATGAAAAGTAAAAAAATAAAAACCTTTTTAACAAAAAAATACACCGACGAAACATTGAACGGTTTTCATAAACCATGTAAACATTTACAAAACGTCGAAAAACGCATCCTTATTCTTGAGCGTAGGTAATAGAAGTAGAGCCGATGACACTAATTTGCCTACAACACGCACAAGCTTCACCACAGTTTTGCCTACTCAAGCCGGGCCTGCGCGTACTTGCCTGTGGGTGTGGTTGGGCGTTCAGTGTTGCCGACCGTGTGCGGGGAAGCTTGCGCAGAAATGTGGTAAACCTTGTGCCTGTAGTAGGCCCATAACTCTAGTATGATAAGACCCCAGTTTAGACAATGTACCTATAAACAGAAATGCCTACGCTGCAATGAAAAAAACCTGGCAGCGCCGCTAACTATTATTTTTAAAAAGTTGTTAAAATCGGTGAGCTAGTTTGATAATAAGAATCCCTAGTTTCGTTTCGCAACAGGGAATGGGTAGGGTACGATAATGCTATGATGCAAGCCCCTTTGACTGGCTCTATTGGTGGCAGCAGCATGAGAAGCAACGCCTCATACTAGGTTATCTAGTAATATGATCAACCTTCAAAGAAAACAAACAACAAAGAACAAATGTAAGATGAAGAACAAATGTAAGTGTTAACACTTACACTTGCCTTTTCCAAACAGTGGAGAAAGTGGTAGTTTCAGCGATTGAAGTTCTCCCTCCGTGCAGCTGGATTCAGTGTTTCAATCCAATTCAGTTTTGTCGGCAATCACGCGGTTGCCTTCGATTTATACTGATTGAATCGGAAGGGCACGCACGAATATTTTATATTTGGTTGATTTTTAAAACTAGTGGTCTACAAACGTTTGTTAGGTATAGGCTGACATTTTTTTGGCGCCTACAAGTTCATGATAATTATTTAAATAATAAATAAATAAATAATAAATTTTTATTCAAAAATAATTCGGTCACAATAAAGGTTTACAAATAATTATTACAAGCGAAATACAATAATTCTATGTGTAATGTAACGATCTGCCTGATCTAGGTTTATTAAAACCTGTGTTTCAGGTCATAATTGATTACAATTTGATTGTAACTTGCCAAATAAATGTTTATTTTTTATGTTTGTTAATTGTTTTAATATTTTATAATGCGTATAAGTTGTCTATTATAACGTCTGTCTGTCAGACTGAAAATTTTTAAACAAAAACACTGATTCCTAACTTTTTTTTTTTTTTTAGGGTGGCAATATCTCAAAATCAAATGAGTCCTCCCGCCCTAGGTGGGGCGGAAGGGACTGTCAGACTCTTACTGACTAAAATCCACCCGTGTTCCTTCGGATGCCCTTTACGTTCCGGGGCCACGGTATCCTGGATTAAGAAGAAATCCGCGACCCCGGCAGGCATTTGGCCCCATAAGGGGCTCCGTCGGTGACGCGTGAAACACGACGCGCCACCGACCCGGGCTTGGTACCTGGTCGGACGGCGAGCTTACCCATTACTCACCGTCCGCAAGCCCGCTCCGCCGCTGTGCCCTCTGCTATTCAGAGGGACACGCGTTGGAGCGTCCACCCGACAGGCTATTTGCATACGGGCAAAGAGACCCCTTAGGCACACAGTGCCTAAGGAAGAGTTTTTGCCCGCATCCCAGGGTGCACCGGCCCGAAAAACTGGTCTTCCCCCCGGACGTATCCGAGAGGGAACTCCAGTCCACGGACGCACGTGGAGGTTTCCTGTCTTAGCACCCCACTGATTCCTTACTTAAGAAATAAAACCTTTTATTGATTAAAATAAGGGACCTTTTTAATTAAAAAAAAAGCTGTCAACTCCGGAGCCAACTCCGGAGTTCCGGATTTGATTGCTCAACATCGTAACTAGCTCCGGAGTTGATAACTGTCCGAGTTTGAATGCCCTATTCCGGTTAGAGCAGTGGCTGAGGGATGGGATCCCCGCACGGAACAAATATTTGTATGACCTACAAGTAGTTGTTCCGGGTCTGGGTGTTTGTGCACGTGAGTTTCTATGTTTGTAAACGGACAGACGACACAGGAGAAATTCCTAGTGTGGAGCAACGTGTTTAAAAAAAGAAAACAATTTGTCATCTTAACCTTGCAATCGTTAAATGAGGCCGCCGCCACCGTGGACGATGAGATACTCGTATCAAATAATGGTCACTTATCTGTTTAATATTTCCATTATTGTGAAAATGTCTTGTCATGTCAAAAGAATAAAGCTGATCGCACTTACTCGGCAACTTTATAGACAGGATGCTCTAGAATGATTTTTCAAGTTTTTGATGGGAAAAATTGTTCCTTGGTCGTACACTTACTCGTATTTATCATTTAACATAATTACGAGTAAAAAAGCCGTAGGCAGATACTTCAAGTACGCTGTACGGTAAAATACGGTACGGTAAAAACTTGTGATAATAGGCCTCTGATCTGCATTTTTGTGTTTGGGGATTATTGAAGACGTAAAGATGGAATCGATGGAAAAGATGTAAATGAGGAAAGAAAAATTCAGCTGCAAGTGGGATTTGAACCCGCGTCTTCTGGATAAGTACTCCTGACGCCTTACCAATTAGGCTATCGCAACTCACACTCAGAAGCTGAATCTTCTATTCCCTCGTTTGAACATTTCATGGTACAAGTTTTTACCGTGCCTCAAATACCTCCAAAATGTCCATCGGCTCTAGGGCCACTAAAATACAAAAACCTCTTTTGTTTCATGCTGGATGTCTAAGTTCACTTTTGTTGGAACACAAACTTTTTCAACAAGTTGAAGACGTCTTCCTATACCTAATAATAATGATTTTGAAACTTCTTTCCCGTTTTGTGCACATTTCAAAAACACTGATTCCTTACTTTTTTTTTTTTTTTTTTTTTAGCGTGGTAATATCATCAAATGAGTCCTCCCACCCCGGGCAGGGCGGGAGGGACTGTCAGACTTGTACTGACTAAAATCCACGGTGTCCTTCAATAGCCTTTTATGTTCCGGGGTCACGGTAATGAGATAAGTCCCGCGACCCCGGCAGGCTTTGGCCCTCTTGGGCGGGGCCCCGTCATCGTGCTGACGCTCTTTGAGGCGCGCGTGGAACACAACGCGCCGTCGACCCGGGCATGGTCCATGTCCGGGCGGCGAGTTGCCCTTTACTCGCCGCCCGCATGCCCGCGCCTACGGTGGCCGGAGATCGTCTTGCGACGTCCGACGCCGTGGGCGTCTACCATTGCGGGTGGGGCGGAGGGAGGACGCTGTCCTCTCTCTCTCACGGCCCGCCTCCTCCATAACGAGCATTACTGCTTCGCAGAAGGAGGCGACCGCTTCCCACTCCGTCTCGCCCCGCAGCATGGCCTCGACCAATGCCGGGCGCGAGAGGTCTCCGCCTATCGCTGCCGTGAGGACACGGCGGTGCTCTGCCCAAGCGGGGCAGTCTTGCACCGTATGCTCTACTGTGTCCTCCGGGCGATCTTCGCAATGGTGACACCCCGGCGTTTCTTCCTTCCCCATCCGACACAGGTACCTCCCGAAACATCCGTGTCCGGTGAGGACCTGCGTCATCCGATAGGTCAGGACGCCGTGACGCCTTTCCAGCCACTCCTCAAAGAGGGGTCTTACCGCCGCGATTGCGGCGTGCCCGAACCTCGGTTGCGACAGTCGTTCCCTCCATACTGCCCTGAGATCGCGCCGGACCTCTTCCCGCCGCGCCTCGACTTGTCGGGGCAGCGGGAATTCTCCCCGGCGCCGCGCCTCCACGCGCCACTCATAGACGCGCTGGAGGGCGGTCGCCTCCAGATCCCAGGGCAATAATCCGGCAAGGAGGTTGGCCGATTCGCCGGCGATCGTGCGGTATCCTCGGATCATCCGGATAGCCATGACCCTCTGGCATGCGACCAGCCTCGCTGGTCGCGTCCGCATGCTCAGGGCCCACACGGGGGCCCCGTAGAGGGCCATGGACCGCACGATACCGGCGTACAGCCTCCGGCAGGAGGCGTTTGGCCCGCTGAGGTTGGGCAGGAGTCGCCTGAGGGCGCCTGCTGCCCGGTTCAGCCTTGGGGCCAAACGCAGGAAGTGCTCCTTGAAGTTCCACCGGCCGTCGAGGACGAGTCCCAGGTACTTCATCGTCCTCCCGACGCCGATGCGAACCCCTCCCACCGTTATGTGGGACTCTGACCGTGGCGCGTTCAGACGGCCATGAAAACACATGGCCTCTGTTTTGTGGAGCGCCACGTCGAGTCCCAACTGCCGGATCCTTCCAACGACTGTCGCGACCGCTTGCGTCGCCAGGTCGGCCGCCGCCTGGTGCGACTCTCCCTCCGCCAGGACGAGCGTGTCGTCGGCGTAACATATTACGCCGACGCCGTCAGGGAGGTCGCCGCGCAGCACCCAATCGTATCCGATGTTCCACAGGGGCGGCCCCAAGACCGAACCCTGTGGAACACCGCACGACATCTCTCGCCGGTTCCACTCTCCCCGGTGACCGGGGTAGATGACGGCTCTGTCCGTCAGATAAGCCTCGACTATGCGACGGAGGTAGGTCGGCACCCGGTGATACCGGAGTGCCTCCCTGATGCAACTCCAGGGCAGGGTGTTAAAGGCATTGGTGATGTCCAAAGACACCGCCAAGACGACCCTGCCCCGGGCTACTGCATCCCCCGTCGTGAGGGCTCTCACGCGCATGATGGCGTCCACCGTCGAGCGCCCCCTGCGGAAGCCAAACTGGCTCTCCGCTAGGTTCGGGCCCACCCGATTCAGGTGCCCGACGAGGCGGTCTGCAATGACTCTCTCAAAGAGCTTGCCCACCTCATCGAGCAGCACGATGGGCCGGAATGCGGACGGAGAGTCCGCAGGGCGCCCGGGCTTCTGGATCAGGACCAGCTTCCCCGTCTTCCAACGAAGCGGAAACTGGCCCCTTTCCAGGCATGCGCTAAAGAGCCCCCCCAGTCGAGGCCCGAGAGTCCTCGAGGCCAGGACCCAAGCTTTTCCTGGCAGGCCGTCGGGTCCTGGGGCGGTATTTTTGGCCTTGAGCCATTGTACCGCCACTCTCATGTCTACCTCGGTCACCTCTGGAGCGTCGTAGACGTCGTCGTCGCTGTGGTCCGCGTTTGCGCCAGCTTCACCGTCAGGTTCCGTCGGAGGCGGAGCCATAGGCGGGGGAGTATGCTCCCCTCGCGATGGGAACAGGGCGCTCACCACGTCCTCCACGAACTGAGGCTGGAGACTCTGCGTCAACGGGGGAGCCCAGGGGCGGAGCTTCTCTCTCGCCCACTTGTAGGGCCGGCCCCATGGGTCCCCGTTCAGAGTCTCCAGCATCTCCTTGCGGGCCAATTCCTTGGCCCGCCAGATCTCGTCGCGGAGGACGGTCTTCGCTGCCCTGTAGCCCTCGTACAGCTCCGCCTCTACAGTTGCCGCATCCGGTGGTCGGGTGCGGCGCCTGCGGAACCTGGTGTACCGGCGTCGCGCGGCAACGCACGACTGATTCCTTACTTAAGAAATAAAACCTTTTATTGATTAAAATAAGGGACCTTTCATTAGTTTAAAAAAAAGCTGTCAAGTGGGATTTGAACCCGCGTCTTCTGGATAAGTACTCCTGACGCCTTACCAATTAGGCTATCGCAACTCACACTCAGAAGCTGAATCTTCTATTCCCTCGTTTGAACATTTCATGGTACAAGTTTTTACCGTGCCTCAAATACCTCCAAAATGTCAATCGGCTCTAGGGCCACTAAAATACAAAAACCTCTTTTGTTTCATGCTGGATGTCTAAGTTCACTTTCATTGGAACACAAACTTTTTCAACAAGTTGAAGACGTCTTCCTTTTACTAATAATAATGTTTTTGAAACTTCTTTCCCGTTTTGTGCACATTTCTGTCTTCAGTGGTCAGTTGGTCACGTCCACACCATGACATACAATTATACAAATCAAAGATAATGTAAAAATATCAAAGTATAAGTGACTAAACACAAAATTGTTATTAATTTACCAATTATTACCCATTGATAGCAATTACTCTAGATCTTAATCTAGATCACATGCAAATCACAGATACTTTATCACAACTGATAAAACATTCAAAATGCAATAAAAACTCAAAAGGATGAAGATATGATATATTATAAGCAAAAAGTCAAATTGTAAGTAACGCAGTTGGTAGTCGTAACGATGGAGTGGCGGACGTGTGTGGTCCTGTTGTGTGTGACAGCAGTTTTGGCTGAAGATGAATCAAGGACAGTGCTACTATCGCAAGGGCCGGTGCGCGGGTATAAAGTCCCCAACACGGACGTATTTTCCTTCTACAACATACCATATGCCACAGCACCTTCGGGCGAACACAAATTCAAGGTAATTTTTTTAATTATAGCGAATCCTTGTACCATATCCTGTTTAATTAAAGTATTTGTTTCACATGACTGGCCACATAACACCGCATCTTATGAATAAATAATGTTAGGATAGGATCCTAGAAAATTACCCTCAACTGGTTGATGATGACAAAAAAAATATGATCAGTTTTTCTTTTCAGGCACCTCTTCCACCGCCAAATTGGACAGAACCATTTGATGCCAACAATGACAAGGTTGTCATATGTCCTCAGGCTAGCGGCAAGTCGCCAGACGATGGCAATGTAGAAATTAAAGAAGATTGTCTGGTTGCTAATTTGTTCGTGCCCAACACTAATGAGCAAAACTTATCAGTCCTTGTTTACGTGCACGGTGGCGGTTTTGTATTAGGCTATGGTGACTATTTTAAAGGAACACAAATGGTTAACATAAAGAAAGATTTCATATTGGTCACGTTTAACTACCGTCTTGGCGCTCACGGATTCCTTTGTCTCGGCACCGAAGACGCACCGGGCAATGCTGGCATGAAAGATCAGGTGGCGCTGCTGCGCTGGGTACAACAGAACATCGCCAGTTTCGGTGGTAACCCTAATGATGTCACCATTGGAGGTTGCAGCGCAGGATCCGGTTCTGTGGATCTATTAATGATATCTAAGGCAGCCGAAGGATTGTTTCACCGAGTCATACCTGAAAGTGGTGCAAACCTTGCCGTATTTTCAATACAGAGGGATCCTATTGAGGTAGCCAAAATGTATGCCAGAGAGTTGAATGAACGCGCTGTCGTAGACAATATAAACGATTTAGAACAGTTCTACAAGACAACTACATTGGAAGTATTGAATAGTGGCAATTTGACAAAAAGAACTGATTCTACTTTCGTGTTTTCACCGTGTGTGGAGCGTGATACTGACGGAGCATTCCTGACAGAATCTCCTCTGACTATACTAAAGAATAGAAGCTTCAAAAAATTACCTGTGTTGTATGGATTTACTGACAAGGAAGGACTGGTGCGCCTTGAGCACTTTGAAGATTGGAAAAATGAGATGAATGAAAGGTTTTCTGATTTCTTACCAGCTGACTTAGAGTTTGAATCTGATGTAGAACGAAAAGAAGTAGCTAATAAGGTCAAGGAATTTTATTTTGGTAACAAAACTGTTGGCGACGAAACTATTTCCGAATTTATGGATTTCTTCACCGATGTCATGATGAATTATCACATGCTTTGGGCTGCGAAGCTTTACGCCGAAGCTGGCCACGATCAAGTATATTTGTATGAATATACGTTTGCGGGTAGGAATGTGAACGATCACCCTGACGTGCATGGAGCCGATCACTGCACTCAGGCAAATGCTTGGTTGGATAACCTGGATGGTACAGATGAGAGTTTCGACACTCCCGAATATCAAAAGACGAGGCAGATAGTGCGAGAACTTTGGCACAACTTTATTAAAACTGGGTAAGTTATTAGGTATTTAATAACTTTGATTTAGTTTGTTTAATTTTATGCGTACATTATTACAGCTTAATAAATTTGTTTTCTTTGTTAAATTGCATGCGAAGGTTATTTGTATCATCAAATTGTTCGTTAGCACTCAATAATCAATAAGTTGTTGAAAACTATGTCGTTCATCAAATATTATTGACATTTTAGAAAACCTGTACCTGAAGGTTCGTCCCTGCTACCCTGGCCGCCAGTAGGTGCAAACAGGTCACCACACATGATACTGGATCAGAATATGACACTAGGAGGAGTGCCAATGGAGGAACGCACTCGCTTGTGGGATGAGATCTATCAGAAACACTACCTGGATGCCGTACCTCCACGCAGCGGGGAATAACATAGCATGACTTCGAAAAACATCTTCAATTTATTAGCCCTTTGTATTTTTTCCATGTTACTAAAATTATTTTAAAATAAATAGGGTTTGTTAGTTATTATAAGAAAGTAAATTGTGAAGAAGGCAGCACACTCAGTGTACACGAAGTTGTTGTTGTTCGATTACAAGTTTATAACTAACGAATGATGAATCATACAAAAAGTTTATATACTAATGAATATTGTATGAACTTTGATATTTTTTATGGTTTTTTGGGTGTTTATTATTACTTTTTTTGTGGTTAGTTGGTAAGAAATTGAACCTTCAAGATTTTTTATGTTTCTATTTTTGTATTTATTTGAGATTGGTTTGCTCTCTCCTCTAGTCAACGTCAGAGGTGACAGAGACAAAGACTACGATGGAGCGAGCTTACCCAGAAGGAGCCTGTTCACTCTGTTTAGCATCTATAGTATATCCGTAGGTGAAACAGACTTATTGTTACTCGTGGACTACTAAAAATTGGTAGGAAGATTAGCACACACAGTATCTCCTTAATAGGCAACAAAATTAGTTCCACTTTTATGTCTTAAGGTCGGGGTATATTTTAATAGTCGTGACTTTGTGCAACAGAGTTATTTTTACGTCTATTATTATAATAGACGTAAAAATAACCGAGAAATATCTATCGGGGGCTGCCTTTTATATATGAAATTTCAACGAAAATTTAATCATACTCATAAGTGTATTTTATGTCGTCGTTAAACATCTACAATTCTTCAATAATTGTATTCACACGTCACTAGAAAACCATTAGCTCAATGATATTCTAATATACAGATACCTATGTTATACACTTACAAAACAGCAGAAAAACTGTTCCGCGCCGAGCGGCAGCACACATACACACTTTTTTATTCACACATTACATTTCACTACAAGTAAAAAGGATAGCTTGATAAAACCAATAAGAAAAAGTGACGGCAAGATGTTGTCAATTGCGCGTGAAAGTAAACAAACATTATTCAAGCCACCAATCACCGCACCACCGCACGTTGGCATCACGACAGAGATAGATAGAGAGAGAGAGAGATATAACAAATATAATATTACGAAAATAATTGAAATATATGAATAAATCGAAGTATTTTTCGTACTTACGTGTGTTATGAGATCCCTTGTGTTTTATTAACTTTGGTATCATAATAGGTACACTTTCTAAATACACACAATGGCATTTTGGATGGAGCGCGCAACGTGTCACTCGTAGACGTGCGAGAAACAGACTAAAAGCATTAGGTCCCAATTAGGACGTTTTCTAGTCTTCACATTTAGCGAGCTCATAACATATCTGTTTACTAAAATATCATTGCTTTAGCTGGTTTAATGTTAACCCCCGACGCGGGTATTCCTCGGTTATTTTTGTCGTCTATTTTATAATTTATTTCGTTACACAATAATTGGGTAAAGTCGGAGGTTTTGAGTTATTTTATTCTTTTTCAATTAGATTTTTACCGTTGCCGTCGTGGTTTTTTTTCCAAATTTTTAATTTTGCTTAATTTTATTTCAGACTTTTTTTTAGAGAGCATATACGAATTATAATCTATATAATATGTAGGAAAGATCTCGAAAAACAATAAGTGTGATTCATCCTACCACATAATATTAAGTTCCTTTTTAAATATTATACATACACATATTTACAAGTGAAGCTAATATAAAAGCGTGTTAAAATTAGTGAAAGTCTCATTCAAACTTTCACCCCCCCCATTTAAGGGATGGGGGGCGAACGTTATAAGCTTATCTGGGGGCATGGTAGTGTTTTTTATAACTTTTTTTCATAACTTCCACCCCCCACTTTAGGGGATGGGGAGCGAACGTTACAAGTTTATGAATTTATTTGTTGGTTGTCTAAACTTAGATTACATACCAAATTTCAGCTTTCTAGCACTTCAGGAAGTAGCCAAACATTTTGATGATCATCAGTATGTCAGTGTGTCAATGACGAAATCGGTGTATTTTAGGTATCAATAAAATCTAAAGTATACATAAAAAAATTAAACATCCGTTGAACACTTGTCTAAAAAACTTGACAACGTCAAAACGACATTTCTCCTTGATATAGGGGTCGTTTTGCGGGTACATTTTTTTAGACAAGCGTTCAACGGGTGTTTATCTTTTTGTGGTAAGGCGGTGTATGTTTAATAAGTCTATATTGACATCATATCCTGAGAATATGAACTATCTGGTACATCGGAAACCAACTCTATAAGGGTTAAAAAAAAACGACGAAACACTTCGAGAAAAGATAGGTAGTGCCCTTGCGCTTCGCTTGGCTCGTCTTTGGCGGGGACACTACCGTGCCCCCAGATCTAAAGTATTAGAGCTATTCAATTGAGACTTTGTATATTTAATTAGTGTATTATTGACATCAAATCCTGAGAATACGAACTAGTGTCCTTGCGCTTCGCGTGGCTCGTTTTGGCGGGGGCACTACCGTGCCCCCAGATATGAAAACTGGGCAGTTTTGAGAATATTACATACATACGGGTCAAATTGATAACCTCCTTTTTTTGAAGTCGGTAATAACCTCTTTTTTTTGAATTCGGTAAAAAAGAAATGTTAAAACAGCTTGTTGCCAAATAACTGGAATACGAATTTGAGCGTCCAATTTTTCTATTTCGATTAAACATCAGATTCATGAATGCACTTTCAAAAGATGCACCGAAAAATGCAAATGCGTATTCAAAATACCACTTCTTAGTCGAAGTTACGTTTATTTCTAAAAAGATTAAAATATGTAAGTTTTAATTCCTGGGACCTTTAGAAGATTACCAAACTTAACAAAACCAACAATTATGAAATCAAAATGATAGACCATTCTGACACTACGAGTATTGTAATAGCAGGCTCGTGGGGTATTACAACGTCTTAAAACCAGGCTTGTTCACAGGAACAAGCCTGGTTGTTGTTGTTGGCAAACAAACGCCCAGACCCGGAACAACTACTTGTAGATCATACAAATATTTGCTCCGTGCGGGAATCGAACCGGCGATACGCAGCGCAGCAGTCCAATCTCGCTCTGCCACTGCGCTAACCGTGCCGTCTCTGTGTTTGGGGATTATTGAAGACGTGTTAACACAAGTTTGCACCGTTCCTCAACTACCTCCAAAAATGTCAATCCGCTCTATGGCCACTAAATAAATAAAAAACATCTACCTACCGTGATTGTGCTTGATGTAAAGTTTTTCAACACATTTTTGTCTTCAGTGGTCACGTTCACAACTTGCAAATACAAATCGAAAGTCATGTTTATACTGTCAAAGTGTAGGTGACTAAATACAAAATTGTTATTAATTCACCAAGTTTTACTCATTGGCATGTTATCAATTATTTTATTAATCTATATCACACGCAAATCACAGGTACCTTATCACAACTGATAAAACAATCAAAATGCAAACAGGTCATCCAAAAAGATGAAGATATGTTATATTATAAGCAAAAAGTCGAATTGTAAGCAATGCAGTTGGTAGTCGTAACGATGGAGTGGCGGACGTGTTTGGTCCTTTTGTGCGTGACAGCAGCTTTGGCTGAAGATGAATCAAAGACAGTGCTACTATCGCAAGGGCCGGTGCGCGGGTATAAGGTCCCCAACACGGACGTATTTTCCTTCTACAACATACCATATGCCACAGCACCTTCGGGCGAACACAAATTCAAGGTAATTATTTAATTATAGCGAATCCTTGTACCATATCCTGTTTAATTAAAGTATCTTTCACATGACTGGCCACATAACACCGCATCTTATGAATAAATAATGTTAGGATAGGATCCTAGAAAATAGAATAAAATTACCCTCAACTGATTGATGATGACAAAAAAATTATGATCAGTTTTTCTTTTCAGGCACCTCTTCCACCGCCAAATTGGACAGAACCATTTGATGCCAACAATGACAAGCTTGTCATATGTCCACAGGGCAGTGGCATGTCGCCAGACGATGGCAGTGGAGACATGAAAGAAGATTGTCTGGTTGCTAATTTGTTCGTGCCCAACACCAATGAGACAAACCTGCCAGTCCTTGTTTATGTGCATGGTGGCGGTTTTGTATTAGGCTATGGTGACTATTTTAAAGGAACACAAATGGTTAACATAAAGAAAGATTTCATATTGGTCACATTTAACTACCGTCTTGGCGCTCACGGATTCCTTTGTCTCGGCACCGAAGATGCACCGGGCAATGCTGGCATGAAAGATCAGGTGGCGCTGCTGCGCTGGGTACAACAGAACATCGCCAGTTTCGGTGGTAACCCTAATGATGTCACAATTGGAGGATGCAGCGCAGGATCGGCATCTGTGGATCTATTAATGATATCTAAGGCAGCCGAAGGATTGTTTCACCGAGTCATACCTGAAAGTGGTGCAAACCTTGCCGTATTTTCAATACAGAGGGATCCTATTGAGGTAGCCAAAATGTATGCCAGAGAGTTGAATGAACGCGCTGTCGTAGACAATATAAACGATTTAGAACAGTTCTACAAGACAACTACATTGGAAGTATTGTATAGGGGCAATTTGACAAAAAGAACTGATTCTACTTTCGTGTTTTCACCGTGTGTGGAGCGTGATACTGATGGAGCATTCCTGACAGAATCTCCTCTGACTATACTAAAGAATAGAAGCTTCAAAAAATTACCCGTATTGTATGGATTTACTGACAAGGAAGGACTAGCGCGCCTTGAGCACTTTGAAGATTGGAAAATTGAGATGAATGAAAGGTTTTCCGATTTCTTGCCAGCTGACTTAGATTTTGAATCTGATGTAGAACGAGAAGAAGTAGCTAATAAGATCAAGGAATTTTATTTTGATAATAAAACTGTTGGCGACGAAACTGTTTCAGAATATGTTGATTTCTTTACGGATGTCATGACCAATTATCCTATGCTTTGGGCTGCGAAGCTATACGTCGAAGCTGGCAACGATCAAGTATATTTGTATGAATATACGTTTGCTGGTAGGAATATGAACGATCACCCTGACGTGCATGGAGCTGATCACTGCAGTCAGGCGTTTGCTTGGTTAGATAACATGGATGGTACAGATGAGAGTATCGACACTCCCGAATATCAAAAGACGAGACAGATAATTCGAGAACTTTGGAACAACTTTATTAAAACTGGGTAAGTTATTAGGTACCTAATAACTTTGATTTAGTTTTCTAAATTATATGCGAACATTTTACAACTTAATAAGTTTGATTTCGTTTGTTAAATTGCAGGTTATTTGTATCATCAAATTATTCGTTAGCACTAAATAATCAATAAGTTGTTAAAGACTATGTCGTTCAACGAATATTTTTGACATTTTAGAAAACCTGTACCTGAAGGTTCGTCCCTGCTACCCTGGCCGCCAGTCGGTGCGAACAGGTCACCACACATGATACTGGATCAGAATATGACACTAGGAGGAGTGCCCGTGGAGGAACGCACTCGCTTGTGGGATGAGATCTATCAAAAACATTACTTGGATGCCGTACCTCCAGGCAGCGGGGCTGGTAGCATGACTTCCAAGAATATCTTCAATTTATTAGCGCTATGTATTTTTTATATGTTTTTGAAATTGTTTTAAAATAAATAAGGTTTTTTATTATAAGATAATAAATTGTTAGTTATTTGTTAGTTATTATAAGATAATAAATTGTGAAGAAGGCAGCACACTCAGTGGACACGAAGTTGTTCAATTCGAAGTATTATAAAATATTTACACAAAGCACAGAAGACTTAATAGTACTACGTACAAAAGTGTCATTTCCCAAAAACAAACAAATGTGAAATCTTTGCCGACTGTGAAACCCGACCACGGTGCGCCCGCGTGTGCTTGCAGTTTCTTACTACAAGCACACGCGGGCGCACCGTGGACGGGGCTACACCGCGGAGTGCGCCAGTCGTACAAATAGTTTTTTTAAATAGGGCTTCTAATCCGAATATTCGAATAATTCCAATATTCGCCCCATTTTACTATTCGAATACTGATTTGGGTTTTAATCGAATATTCGAATATCATTCGAAATTATAAACGTCGTTGGTTTTTGCGTACAAAAGAGCCCCCAGCGAACGAAGAGAAGCGTGATAAAGTTTACAAGACGTTTTGATTAGATTCTCCCTCAAAAATGACACAGATGGACGCCTTAAGATGCACGAGATGAGCAACTGATGCAGCTCTATCGGGTCGTGGTGGTTGAATGGCGGGAGAAGGTTGAGCTATATTACTGTCCTCGATCGACGTTCAAGGAGATGTGGTCTGTACTCGTTTACTCCGGAAGGAAGCACGGCTCCTTGACGTTTCGAGTGACAACGGTGCTCTCAGAAAGGACAAACGGGTGTATCGAATAAACGGGGAGCCAGACGGTCGGTGCTACCACTGCTCCAATGCTCGGAGGATACGTTGCGGCATACACTATCCGAATGAGTCGCATGAGACGGGTCGTGTTGTTCCCTCGTTTCATAGGTAGGAGACCTTTCGCCACTGTCTACAGTTTGCTTCAAGGCTGCAAAGCACCAATAGTCGGCAGAGACCGTGCACCGACCGTTTTCGCACCCCATAAACAGGTCCAGTTACAATGGTAGATTTGGTCATATTCGTTGCTCCCCATTTTGGATGTGAGACGTTGCGTAGTGCACCTCTTACAGACGCAATAATATTCGAATATTTGCTTTTTAGAAATTCGAATATCAAATTCATCGAATATTTGGAAGCCCTATTTATAAACCATTCATTGGTTTATAAATAGTTAGTAGTTATAGTTAGTTATTGTATGAGCTTTGATATTTTGTAAGGTTTTTTCTTCTCTTTTTTTGTGGTTAGTTTGGTAAGAAATTGAACCTTCGAAATTTTTTATGTGTCTATTTATTTATTTATTCGAGATTGGTTTGCTCTTGCTTCTAGTCTAAGTCAGAGGTGATATAGACAAAGACTGCGATGAAACGAGCTAGTTTACCCAGAAGGAGCCTGTTCACTCTGTTTTTTTTTTTAACCTGCCTTACACTAAAGCCTCCTGCAGACACACGCGATTAATCGATTAGAGTGGAAATTAGCTTGGCTCGTTGTCGCAGCGCGATTAATCGCGTGTGTCTGCAGGAGGCTTAAGAGTTTCTTCTCTGTCGTGGGTGCATTTACAAACATAGGAACTCATCCACATACACTCAGACCCGGAACAACTATCTACAGGCCGTACAAATATTTGTTCCGTGCGGAGATCGAACCCGCGACACGCTGCTCAGCAGTCGATCACTCAACCACTGCGCCGTAAGTGATACAGACTTATTTTAGTGGCAATTACCTAATTAGAAAATTGGAAGGGAGATTAGCACACTCAGTAACTCCATAATCTACATATCTATGTAAATAAAAGCAAAAGGTCACTCATAGGACACGAAATCTCAGAAACTACCAGTGCTAGGAGTTTAAAATTTTGCACGCGGGTTCTTTTTAAGACGTACGCGCTGCTTAAGACGGGATTTTTCGAAATTCCACCCCTAAGGGGTTGTTTTTGGAGTTGATAGTTTGTATGAAACTTTGTTACTACAATTACTAGGAGTTAAAATGATGTATGAGGGTTCTTATTATGACGTGATGCTATTTAAAATGGGAATTTGCGAAATTCAACCCCTAAGGGGTTGTGTTTGGGCTTGATAGTTTGTATGAAACTTTCTTACTACAAGTACTAAGAGTTTCTAATTTTGCATGGAGTTTCTGTTTAGGACCTAGATGCTCACTAAGATGGAATTTTACGAAATTCAACTCTTAAAGGGTTGTTTTGGGGTTGAGAGATAGAAGTTTCAAGTGCTGGGACTCTCAAAATGACATAGAGGTTTTAAGGACGATAGTGCTCACTAAGACGGGATGTTGCGATATTCGACCTCTAAGGGTTTGTTTCTGGGGTTGATAGATTTTCCAAAAGTATACCCTATGGAGGGTGGCCAGGATTAGAAATTCACAGAGGGAAAGTTCGAAATACGCGCGGACGAAGTCGCGGGCGAAGTGCTAGTAGTAAATAAAGCTACTTCCACTTGTATGACTTAAGGTCGGGGTATATTATACAGGGGTGTAAGAGACATCGACGCATAAACGGATACCATGACAGGACATGATTCTGGACCCCCCGTGTTGGAATTTTCCGTCGGTTTTTTTCTTATTTTTTTTTTTTGTAGTAGTGTTAAAGCACTGCAGGTACTGTGGTACTGGACACAGTATTTAGGTATACGATGACCTTTCATTATAAACATCTAAGAAGACACCATGTCTAGTTTTATTTACATTGCTACTTTTAGTGAAAGTAGTGAAATTACTTTTTAGGGTTCCGTACGTCCGAATACAAAAACGGAACCCTTATAGGATCACTCGTGTGTCCGTCTGTATGTCGCTTACAGTCAATTATCTCCGAATCTACTAGACCGATTAAGTTGAAATTTGGTACACATATCAATTCCTGTGACCCAAGCACAGAGGTGTGACGTGAATAGATGAAATCTGTATATGGGAGGTAATTTTTGGGGGGGAAGGGGAAAATTTAAAAAGAAATGTTCATGAAAATAGACGAAAATTGACCATTCCCCCACCTTATCAGAATCATGTCCTGGACCCATGGTATCCGTTTGTGGGTCTATGTCTCTTACACTCTGTAATGTAGTACCTAGTCGTGACTTTGTGAAACAGAGTTCTCTTCTGCACATGCGTCGCAGGTCGATTGCTATTGGCACGACTTTAGCGCCACCTAGCGTTTGCACTGTTGACGGCTCTGACCGTTCTAATGGAAATTAGATTTCTTTACAAAACACATGGTTTTGGATTCCATGGCGATCCATCAGCTCTGAATAAAATTAAATAAACAGGCAAAATGTATTCTATAAGAAAAATGTCAAATACAGGATTAAAAAGAGAATTATGATATTATTTACTTTTTTCTCTTCACGGCAGCTAACCATCTCCTGCATTGCTCATCTTTCCAAGAACCGCTTGGGAATCAATAATATTTAAATTTACTATTTCTGCTAGTATTCTTGCAGTTTACAACACAACAATGCTGTGACATTGGCTGTGACCTATGTTTTTCTGGCGGAATAATGCGATTTAATAGTAGATTATTAACCAAGGGGATAAAGCAGTGTCTTCTGTCGCGGGTGACGATTTAAATCGCGAGCGTAACGAAGGACTCGAGGTTTACTCCCGAGCGCAGCGAGGGTGTTTAAAACTTAAATAACGAGCGAAGCGAGGGATTTAAGACGAGTCCTGAGTGTAGCTAGGGGTTTAAGTTCACCCAAGACTAAGACAGCTTTATCACCGAGGAAAATACTCTACTTTTCGTACCATTTGCGAAAAAATGAACACAATAATAATATTGAGATAAGCATTTATTAAAAATAATGAAGATTAATATAAATTAAAATAAACTTAACGTTTATGTATTTGAAGCAAACAAAAACACGGCAAATTCTTAGACTAATATTTTTTTGTCGGAAAAGCAAAGGCATCAAGCTCATACGGCCTCGTCGGTTTTCGTAATTTTATTTAATAATCTTAACTGCATAATAAATGCGTATTCCTTTTTCAAAAAGATGTATGTGAAGATGTGTTTATATACAAACTCAATGGTGTAAACACAGATGTAGTTCAGTATAAAGTATTCCAAATTTAAATCACATTCTCCCCCTAGAGGATGAAAGAAATTCAGTACAATTTTCTTTCCCTGTTTTTAACAGATTAATAATGACTATTGTTATGTTCCCTTTTTGTGGCATAGAATGTCACTTTTTTGAGCAAGTGGTACGAAAAAACAATTACGCACAGATGACAGAGCTAAATGTACTTTGAGACAGAGCCGTCGTATTCCGACTGCTCCCCATCACCTGCCTTTGAAGAAACTACGATATCTCGTCAGATATTCATTGAAATCAAATGAAGTCAAGGGCAATTTGGTTCAAAATTAAATGCTTGCTAAGATAAACGTATTTATTTGGGTAAAGATTAATATTATGTATATAAAAATATCGTCGCAAGAATTGTATTATTTTAAAACCAATTTGATTTCCATAAAAAAGGTTATGGTGAGTTAACTTTGAAAGATAGACATAAATATGCTGTCGCGGACTTTATTTTAGAACGTTTCATGAGGAACAATTCCGTTGTACATATTTTTTGCGTAATGTAAACCGTTTACGCAGCGCACGCAATGGAAGCTCTCAATAAGATTTTCCCGATTTTGCAACAATTTTCATTGCTGCTCTACTCATATTAGTCATAGCGTGATGTTATATAGCCTTTAGCCTTCCTCGATAAATGGACTATCTAACACTAAAATATTTTTTCAATTCGAACCAGTAGTTCCTGAGATTAGCGCGTTTTTGTCAATTGGCAAAGCTGAATGTACTCTGAGACAAAGCCGTCGGCACTTCTACTTTTCACCACCATGAGCGCTGCAATCGAATAGTACTACCCCTACCAAGTACTTCGCACCCAGCGAATAGTGATCTACGATTCCTTTTTACTTTTTTGTCGCTGATGAGGTTTTCCGAATTGTCTTGTTCTTGTCTTTAAAGACGTTTTATAGGAGGATCTCTTACCTGATATGTCGCGTTAGCTACTTTACAAACATAATTTTTATAATGATAGTTAATAAATAAATTTATACATATATGTATAAATATAACTATAAAATATATCACTTGTGACAAGTTTATATTAACCAAAATGCAAACAAAACGTACTCCAGCGATGCCGTATTGACTATCGGTACATCGAGGTGTTGAAGTGTTTGTATAATAACGCCACCATGTCGGTCCGAGTACAGGAGCAGAGCACGAAGGCGATTCCATTGAGAAGAGGCGTAAGACAGGGGGACGTTATCTCCCCGAAACTGTTTACTGCCGCAATGGAAGACGCCTTCAAACTCCTGGACTGGCAAGGCCTTGGCATCAACATCAACGGCGAATACATCACTCACCTTCGGTTTGCCGACGACATCGTAGTCATGGCAAAGTCGATGGAGGAACTCAGCATGATGCTCGATGGCCTCGACCGAGTTTCACAACGGGTGGGCTTGAAAATGAACATGGACAAGACGAAAATTATGTCAAATGCCAATGTTGTGCCCACCCCAGTCTCTGTTGGAAACTCGGTACTCGAAGTTGTTGACTCATATATCTATTTAGGACAAGTAGTCCAATTAGGTAGGTCCAACTTCGAGAAAGAGGTCAACCGCCGAATCCAACTCGGTTGGGCAGCGTTCGGGAAGCTACGCAATGTCTTTTCGTCCGACATACCTCAGTGCCTCAAGACGAAAGTCTTCAACCAATGTGTGTTACCAGTGATGACTTACGGCACCGAAACGTGGTCTTTCACTATCGGCCTCATCTCAAAGCTCAAAGTCGCTCAGCGAGCTATGGAGAGGGCTATGCTCGGTATTTCTCTACGTGATCGAATCCGAAATGAGGAGATCCGTAGACGAACTAAAGTCACCGATATAGCCCACCGGATTAGCAAGCTGAAGTGGCAATGGGCAGGCCATATTGCTCGTAGAGCAGATGCACAGTGTGCAAAATCTCGGCTGGACCAGACATCATGAGTGAAACTAAGCAAGAGATACCTTATAATATTCTAAATTCATTCATAATTTTCCGACGTTGCAATTCTTTTTAGTGTCAGAGAAATTAAACTCCAAAATTAATCCATTTTCGGTATTAAGAAAGTACAAAAAGTACGATTTCTCTGAAAAGAAAACTTTCAATCTAAATTTCTTGGCCCAGTTATATTACGCATATAAGACGACATTTATCAAGCTTTGTTACATCTCCGAAATACAATGGACGATGGAGTAAATTCAAGATTTCATTAAAAACGTTTCAATTTTTTTTATCGTTCTTACTGCGTGCTTAGCGATCAAACTTATTAAATATACTTAGAAACTTATGTTGTCTATAACTCAGAAAAAAATCACTTGTTAATACTGTAAAGCGAACGAGATAATCGTTTCTAAACTTTGTAATGCCAATAGCGCCTGTGATTTTGTTAAGGCAATTTTACTTAAGGTGGTTTGCTCTTACATTTTCTAAAGGCACTAAGGCAACTTTGATTTGCTAATGATGAACAAGACGACGACATCGATGAACTTTCTGAAGAAAATGTAATTCAACATGACATGCGTGACAACTAGCATTTTTGAAGAGTAAACCAGTTTTAAGTGACAACTCTAAAAATATTTCTTTCCTCTTAGTGCCTTTAGAAAATGTAAGAGCAAACCACCTTAAGTAAAATTGCCTTAACAAAATCACAGGCGCTATTGGCATTACAAAGTTTAGAAACGATTATCTCGTTCGCTTTACAGTATTAACAAGTGATTTTTTTCTGAGTTATAGACAACATAAGTTTCTAAGTATATTTAATAAGTTTGATCGCTAAGCACGCAGTAAGAACGATAAAAAAAATTGAAACGTTTTTAATGAAATCTTGAATTTACTCCATCGTCCATTGTATTTCGGAGATGTAACAAAGCTTGATAAATGTCGTCTTATATGCGTAATATAACTGGGCCAAGAAATTTAGATTGAAGGTTTTCTTTTCAGAGAAATTGTACTTTTTGTACTTTCTTAATACCGAAAATGGATTAACTTTGGAGTTTAATTTCTCTGAAACTAAAAAGAATTGCTACGCCGGAAAATTATGAATGAATTTAGAATATTATAAGGTATCTCTTGCTTAGTTTCACTCATGATGTCTGGTCCAGCCGAGATTTTGCACACTGTGAGATGGCCGATGGGGTCGAAAAGTGCTAGAGTGGAGACCACGGACTAGCAAGCGCAGCGTAGGACGTCCACCAACGAGGTGGACAGACGACCTTGTAAAGGTCGCCGTAGACGCTGGATGCAGGTCGCTTCCAACCGGTATATGTGGAGATCTAAAGGGGAGGCCTATGTTCAGCAGTGGACGTCCTATGGCTGAGATGATGATGATGAAACAAAACGATTTCCGTTTATTTAAAACAAAAACAAAAAAATCCACACTATGTGACAGTGAGGGTGTGAAGTTATCACCGATTTCAGTAACTGAGAGCTTTGAGCTTTTGCAATCGGATTGCAACTAGATTTGCTGTTTTCACAATTTAAAAAAATATTAAAACTGTTTGTTGCCACAACTGGTTTTTCGAATTGAGCGTCTAATTTTTCTCTTTTGATTAGACATCAGATTCATGAATGCAAAATGACTTTAGACATCAGATTCATGAATGTAAAATGACTTTAGACATCAGATTCATGAATGCAAAGTGACTTTAGACATCAGATTCATGAATGCAAAATGATAACATGCACCAAAAAGAGCAAAATAATTATGTGTAATCAAAATACTACTTCTTACTCGAAGTTACGTTTATTTCTAAAAAGATTTATAAAATAAATTGTGTAGGTATTGTGTACATTTATCTTCTTGAACTACAGATGTATTTATAATTTTATAGATTGTTAACTGACGTTACTGGATAAAAATCGTTTGGCGATATAACATTGTCATAAAAACGAATATGTAATAAAAACGTGAAATAACAAAGCAGTCTTATTATTCTAAAGGTGCTGATACTGGTCAACACTGGTTTTGCCACACGAACTTTGATAGCTAATTTTGTTTTATCAATCTACCCTCATTATTAAATCACAGTTGCCATATGTCAATTAGCCTCCTATTTGTTGTGATACGGTAATACGGCAGTAAATTAACAGAAACGCTTACAAGTAAATCGTTATAAAAATATTTATCGTTGAATTTGAACACTTTTTTGGGATTTATTAACCCTGTGAGCATGTCAAGGAAGTGTATTAATGATCCTAACTCTTTTTGTTATGTCTGCGGAGAACTTACATTCAAAAAACAACGACGAAATTTTACAAATCTTATGATGGAGTGTTATCACCAATGTTTTGGTTTTTCTGTCGCCCTTGTAGAGCCAAATAATGTGCTTCTACCACCATTGCATATCAAATTAGGATTAATAAAAAAAATTGTGAAGGCAATGGATCGCAATGGGAGTGGATTTTTGTATCTAAAAGAAAAATTCCCTAAAATAAGTGATGCAAAGATAAAAGAGGGTATTTTTGTTGGCCCTCAAATTAGGGAGTTAATAAAAGATTCAAGATTTGAAGAAAAATTAAGCGATTTAGAAAAATCAGCATGGAAGTCTTTTAAAAATGTTGTTGCAAATTTTTTGGGTAACCACAAGAGTGACAGCTACAGAGAGTTGGTTAGCGAGCTGTTATTGTCATATCAAGCATTAGGTTGCAACATGTCACTTAAGATCCATTTTTTTAGACTCGCACCTGGATTTTTTTCCTGACAATTTAGGGGCTGTCAGTGACGAGCACGGCGAGAGGTTCCATCAGGATATTTCTGATATGGAAAAGCGGTACCAGGGCAAATGGAGCCCAAATATGTTAGCAGATTACTGCTGGACAATTAAAAGGGACCAACCAGAAGCTAAATATTCAAGAAAATCTTAGATTTTCTAAGTCATTTATAAAAAAATAAACTTTTGATTTACGAGATCCGTATTTTTTCTTAATATTTTAAATTACTCAATAGAATAAAATCTTTGTCTAGCAAATTTTTTTTAACTGTTTATTTTTTATTACAATCACCAATTAAAGTAAAAAATATCAAAAAAGTCCGTGTGGCACGACAAAGTTGAAATTTTGTTGACCAGATTCGTGGGTATGTTACATTACAGAAAAACAAACGAGAGCGTTTAAGCGAACATTGTAACGAGTGTTCTAGCAATCTTTGCACGAGCTTCACGACCATAGACTAAAGATCGTGTTAGTATTCGTAGCGATGTTGAACTCAGTACTTTGCTCCGTTCGTTATTCAGTTCGATAAAATTAAAAACGGTAAATACTCGATGTTGACACATGAATTCTCAAGTCTATTAACACCTTAATGTGAAAGTTAGGTTTTCTGCAAATATTTGAACATTTCGGTTCGTCAGTAATCGTAAACAATACAATGAATTTTATACTCTACACACACACTGAACCATCGTTACAACAGTAGAATAGTATGTTTCGCTAACACCAGTTTCATTGGACATATTCAAAATACAATGCTCAACAATTCAACAGTCTATATTGATTTAAAAAAAAATGTCCGAAACATAGATTATCGAAAACTGTTTGACCCGTATTGATTCTTTTGTTACGAGTACGTACACTACGTACACGACATAAATATACAACGCTTCTAAAAATCACAAAACGTCACTAGGTCGGTATAATCAAAGACCTTATACTTAAGGTAAGTCCTCCAAGTTTTACGGTGCAAGACTGCCCCGCTTGGGCAGAGCACCGACGTGTCCTCACGGCGGCGATAGGCGGAGACCTCTCGCGCCCGGCATTGGTCGCGGCCATGCTGCGGGGCGAGACGGAGTGGGAAGCGGTCGCCTCCTTCTGCGAAGCAGTCATGCTCGCGAAGGAAGAGGCGGGCCGCGTGAGAGAGAGGACAGTGTCCTCCCTCCGCGCCACCCGCAGTGCTGGACGCCCACGGCGACGGACGTCGCAAGACGATCTCCGGCCACCGTAGGCGCGGGCATGCGGGCGGCGAGTAAAGGGCAACTCGCTGCCCGACCATGGACCATGCCCGGGTCGACGGCGCGTTGTGTTCCACGCGCGCCTCAAAGAGCGTCAGCATAATGACGGGGCCCCCTCTCTAGAGGGCCAAAGCCTGCCGGGGTCGCGGGACTTATCTCATTACCGTGACCCCGGAACATAAAGAGCTATTGAAGGACACCGTGGATTTTAGTCAGTACAAGTCTGACAGTCCCTCCCGCCCTGCCCGGGGTGGGAGGACTCATTTGATGATTTTACCACGATAAAAAAAAAGTCCTCCAAGTTTTAAGTATAAGGTCCATTCCCGAATTTTGAAGCGTTTTATCTTGGTCAATATTCATTAATTTGAAAAAAAAATATAAATACGTGTTCATTATATTTCCATACACTAACTGACGTACTAAACAGACTTTCATATTATTTATGTAGTAAACTACCCTATTCCATTATCATACGTTTTGTTAGACAGAAAAGGATATACAAAGTAAATAAAGACAGCGTATTCTTGGGTGCCATGCTGGCAACACCACTGCGAGGTGGTACGGCGTCCCGGTAGTGTTTCTGATAGATCTCCTCCCAAAAGCGAGTGCGTTCTTCCAAGAGCACTCCTCCTAGTGTAAGCTCCTTATCCAGAACCATGTGAGGTGACCTGTTCGCTCCTGCTGCTGGCCATGTGAGCAGTGTCGAACCTTCAGGCACAGGTTTTCTGAGGAATTAATTAAACATATTAGTTAGACAGAACGCTCGCCTCGTGATCTTTTTATTAAGCTTCAAATTGAACCCATGGATGGTTTTTAGTAATCCAGTAATCTTATTATGATAGATTAATTTTAAAATTTGAAACAAATAAAAAGAAGGTTCAGTTACGTGTAGACATACACACACAGCAGAAAACAACTACAATATCTCGACAAAATGCTTTCTCAAGGAATATCTATTTGAATGGTTCTCTGAATCAAATGCTAAATAATATCAACGCTTACCCAGTTTTGATAAAGTTGTGCCACATTTCACGGACTAGCTTCCTCATCTCCTTATATTCAGGAGTATCACTACTCTCATTTCTGTCTCCTATGTTGTCCATCCATGCTCCCGTCTGTGCGCAGTGAGTAGCTCCCTTCAAGTCAGTGTCAAGTATATAAGGAGTATTATCGTCCACGAAGTGGTATTCATACAAATATACTTGATTGTTACCAGCCTCGACGTGCAGCTTCACAGCCCAAAGCATAGACTGAGCAAATAGCACATCCGTGAAGTAGTTAATGTATCCTAGAACTTCATCATTGCCCGCAGGATTATTGCCAAAATAAAATGTCTTCACTTTATTGGCTACTTCTTCTCTTTCTGCATCAGATTCAAATTCTAGGTCAGCCGGTAAAAAATCAGAGAACTTTTCATTCATCATATTCATCCAGAGGTTGTAGAAAGAAATACGAAAAAGTCCTTCCATTTTAGCGAATCCATACAACAAAGGTAACTTTCTGTAGTCGCCTTTCTTAAATATATTCAGAGGAGATTCTGTCAGGAATGCTCCATCTACATCAGGCTCCACACATGGTGATACCATGAAAGTGGCATCAGTTTTGTCCAAAAACCAATCAGAGGTCAGTACATCTATTGATGCTGTTTTATAGAACTGTTCTAAAGCGTTTATATCATCTACATTAGCAAAGTTCTGATCTCTAGCGAAAGTTTTTGCTATCTCTATAGGATCTCGCTGAATTGCAAATGCTGCTAGATTCCCGCCACTATCAGCAATGACTCTGTGAAATAATCCTTCCGCCGACTTAGATAGCATTAATAAATCCACTGATGCGGAACCTGCACTGCTACCAACTAGAGTGACATCATTAGGGTTGCCACCAAAACTGGCGATGTTCTCTTGTACCCAGTGCAGCAGTGCAACTTGGTCCTTCATGCCAGCATTGCCTTGTATGTCCTTGGTGCCAAGACAAAGGTTTCCCTGAATGCCTAGACGGTAGTTAAACGTGACCATGACGAAATCTTTTTCCTTCTCCATTAACTGTGTTGCTCTATCTATATTTCCAAAACCCATGACGAAAGCTCCTCCATGAACATGCACGACGACTGATAGATTTTTTTCGTTTGTGGCGGGTACAAAAACATTGGCAACTAGACAATCTTCTTTCATCACCAGTTTGTATGGATATAAACTGACAACACTCATGTTCTGAGGACATATTATGTTACCTTCGTCGCCAAACGCATCAAACCGATCTGTCCATTGTGGCGGTGGTAGAGGTGCCTGTAGGTAAAATGATTTAATTAGACTTATGCGGTTAAGTTACAATCATTTATGTGAGTAAATTACAATTTAAAAGACAGTGCAGTGATCTCCAAAAACTAGTTAAAATAGTACTGCAGATATAGCTGCATATCATCATCTTGTGATTTTATTATTGATTATGATCTCACCTAGCTCTCTATTGCCATACACAAAATAATTTATTAAAATTCATTGTACATATCATCAATCAATAATAAATTAGATCAGGGGTTCTCAAACTGTGCGTCGCGACGCCCTGGTGCGTCGTAGAGAGTACAGAGGGGCGTCGTGAGACGCGAGGGTCGACTATTCCCTGGATTGATATTGCGTGGAACCAAGGTTCTATATGTATAAAATATCCACCAGAAAGAAGAGGATAGTCTAATTGACCTTTTTTGCAGCTACAAACCCAGATTCACGTGTTCTGATTTCGTGGAGTTAGGAACCAGGTATTGTTTTATTATTCACCTGGTATCAACTAGCGGGCGTCATGAAAAATTCTAAACCTGTATTTGCGCCGCGAGCTGAAAAAAATTGGGCGCCCCTGGACTAGATAAAGAAGTACGTATTAATATTTAGTATAATCAGACAGGAGCGATACAAACATTTCATGCATCCCCTAGATTCCCTAGACAAAATTAGAATTTTCTGTAGCCAAAGGGTATATGTCTGTATAAAATGGTACTAAGGCACTGTTGTCCTGTCCATCCATCTGAACCAAAATAGGTAGACACTTGATATTTCACAAAAAGTATAGTCGATCTAGATATTGTCAATTTATAACAACAAATAAAAGTAAAGTAGAACTCAATTTTAAAGGGAAAAAACTGTCAAATAACGAGTAGAGTGTACCTTGAATTTGTCAACGCCTACTGGCGTTGTGGCGTACGGTATATTGTAGAATTCGTACAACTGTCCGCTGGAATGTTTGCGTCCGCGCACCGGCCCTTGCTCAGTGTTCACATCGAGCCAGTAGTCATCAGTGTGTGGTGGTATTGCATCCCGGTAGTGTTTCTGATATATTTCTTCCCAGAAGCGAGTGCGGTGTTCCAAGAGCTCTCCTCCTAGTGTGATCTCCTTATCCAGTATCATGTGTGGTGCCCTGTTGGCTCCTGCTGCCGGCCACTCGGGCAGCAACGATCTTTCAGGTACAGGTTTTCTGAGGAATTAATTAAATATATTAGTTAGTCAGAACGTTCAGCCCGTGATCTTTTCATTGGACCTCAAATTGAACCCGTGGATGGTTTTCAGTAATTCCGTGAACTTATGTTATCAAATAATTTTGGAGCTTAAAAAAAGAGTTGAACAAAAAGGAAAACAACTACAAAATTATGTTAGAAGGTCTCGACAAAAGAGATTCCAAGAGAAATCGCGAAATAACTTTTTTAACGGTTCTTTGAATGAATTGCTAAGAATCTTTGAGACCAGTTCCTTGCTGACCCAACACAGATTAAGACGCTAAATATTACAACGCTTACCCAGTTTTGATAAAGTTATGCCACATTTCACGGACTAGCTTCCTCATCTTCTTATATTCGGGAGAATCACTACTCTCATTTCTGTCTCCTATGTTGTCCATCCATGCTGCCGTCTGTGCGCAGTGAGTAGCTCCTTTTAAATCGGTGTCAAGTATTGTAGGAGTGTTTTCGTCGACGAAGACATATTCATACAAATAAACTTGATTGTTGCCAGCCTCTACGTGCAGCTTCACAGCCCAAAGCATAGGACGAGCGAATAGCACATCCGTAAAGTAGTTAATGTACCCCAAAACTCTTTGATTTCCTACAGGATTATCGCTAAAATAAAATGTCTTCACTTTATTGGCTACTTCTTCTCTTTCTGCATCAGATTCAAATTCTAAGTCAGCCGATAAGAAATCAGAAAAATTTTCATTCATCATATTCATCCAAAGATCATAGAAATTAATACGAAAAAGTCCTTCCATGTTGGCGAATCCATACAACACAGGTAATTTTCTGTAGTTTCCTTTCCTAAATATAGTTAGAGGAGATTCTGTCAGGAATGCTCCGTCTCCTGTATCACGCTCTACACACGGTGAGAACATGACAGTTGCATCTGTCTTGTCTAAAAACCAATCAGAGGTCAGTACATCTATTGATGCTGTTTTATAGAACTGTTCTAAGGCGTTTAAGTCGTCCACGTTAGCAAAGTTCTGATCTCTAGCGAAAGTCTGGGCAATTTCTAGAGGATCTCTCTGAATTGCAAATGTGGCAAGATTTCCGCCACTATCAGCAATGACTCTGTGAAATAATCCTTGCGCCGACTTAGAAAGCATTAATAAATCAACTGATGTGGAACCTGCACTGCTACCAACTAGAGTGACATCATTAGGGTTACCGTGGAAGTTGGCAATGTTCTGTTGTACCCAGCGTAGCAGTGCCACCTGGTCCTTCATACCAGCATTGCCTGGTGCGTCCTCGGTGCCGAGACAAAGGAACCCGTGAACACTTAGGCGATAGTTAAACGTGACCATGACGAAATCTTTTTCCTTCTCCATTAACTGCGTCGCTCTATCCATATTTCCAAAACCCATTACGAAAGCTCCTCCGTGAACATACACGACGACTGAAAGATTTCTTTCGTTTGTGGCGGGTACAAATACATTAGCAACTAGACAATCTTCTTTCATCACCAGTTTGTATGGATATAAGCTGATAACACTCATGTTCTGAGGACATATTATGTTACCTTCGTCACCAAACGCATCAAACCGATCTGTCCATTCTGGGGGCGGTAGAGGTGCCTGTAGGTCAAATGAAATGTTTAAACTTAAGTATGCAATTTTATTACAATCATCTTTATCTATACATATAATAAATCTGTAGAAGGGTCAATTCTGTACATTGAAAATATTGAAAAAAATAAATAGCGGGGGGTGTTGCTGGATCGATACCAAACCCGAATATGTGATTAAAAAAATTTTTGTCTGTCTGTCTGTCTGTCTGTCTGTCTGTATATGCAGGCATCACGTGAAAACTAACGGTTCGATTTCGATGAAACTTGGTATAATTATACCTTATTATCCTGGGCATAAAATAGGATACTTTTTATCCTGGAAAAATACGTAGAAAAAAAAATCTATAACAAACCCTATTATGGAACCACTGGCGACACCTATTATCAAGCAAGTAGAACATTACGCCACGCCTGCCTCCATTGATTTCTAAAAAGGTTCCACCACTCACCACTAGATGGCGTTGTGCCTATGACGCGCATTTCTGAATCGCGGTGTTAAGATTCTCCGAAAGTTAATGACTACCGCGACTTTATTATTTTTCCGTGTGACAGAACTAGCAGTGCACTTGCGGGCTACGTCCTAATTGGAATAGCTACACAAGACTCGGCTACTAAGTTTTATTATAAAGTTAAACAGTAATTCAATTCTGTTATTTTTGGTTTAGAGGCTCTTAGAGGACCAAAAACCCGTGCTTTTCAGCGCGACCTTTTTGATTACTGTTCCGATCAGTTATTTGTAAATACAAGGTCGGAATGACTATGAAAAAAATACTTACTACAGAACGCGAGCAACAGCAGTAGCTCAATAGATCTCCTTAATTATTATAGGCTTAGCCGTATTTGGGTCCAATAGATATTTATAAGATGTCATTGTCAGAGTTACTCAAAATGGAGAAATAAACCATCCACGCGAAGACCGACATCTGCGCGGACGGAGTCGCGGGCGGAAGCTAGTCCATATAATAAAATCGTAGAGCTGTCATTCCTGTACATTGAATATTTTTTTTCTTTTTGTATTTTCTTCGAGATAAGGGATCGATTCTGATACCAAATCAACTTTTTTTTCGAATTTTTTATGTTTTTTTGTTTTGATCTATCTCCGAAACTACAGTGAAGTTGTCGATCTAATTTTCCTCAAATATTCCTAATAATATGATTATGTTAATAGGCTATGTATTATTCTGTATTATTACGCTATTTTCCCTGGGAGATAAGCAATTTTGAATTATGTTGTTTTTTATGTAAGTATGTTTTGAGTTGGAAGCTAAACCACTGGATAATAGTTATTCAATTTTTTCTCAAATATTCCTTAAACTGATATTCAATTAACAGGTTATGTTTTTAATTACGCTATTCCCCTTAGCGGATTATTTGATTTTCATTCATTGAAAGCTCCTATCAGCGAGCCAGCCAGTCTGGTTAGTATCCTGCTTGCCTTTCGTGCAATAGGTCTCAGGACCAAATCTTGCATTTTTGTTTTTCACTTTTTGAGTTTCTTTTTTTTTTGTTTTTATTTATCCTGATAGTTTCAAATAATTTAAATAAATTTATGCACAGTTTTATTCAATATTATTTGCAATTTTTTTTATATATTTTTCAATAGTTCTCTAGGATAAAATCTACGGGCACGCCGCAATCGCGGCGATAAGACCCCTCTTTGAGAGGCTAGAAAGGCGTCACGGCGTCCTGACCTACCGCATGACGCAGGTCCTCACCGGACACGGAATTTTCGGGAGGTTCCTGGGTCTGATAGGGAGGGAAGAAACGCCTGGGTGTCACCACTGCGAAGATCGCTCGGAGGACACTGTGGAGCATACGGTGCAGGACTGCCCCGCTTGGGCAGAGCACCGAGGTGTCCTCACGGCAGCGATAGGCGGAGACCTCTCGCGCCCGGCATTGGTCGACGCCATGCTGTGGGGTGAGACGGAGTGGGAAGCGGTCGCCTCCTTCTGCGAAGCAGTTATGCTCGCGAAGGAGGAGGCGAGCCGCGAGAGAGAGAGGACAGCATCCTCCCTCCGCCCCAGCCGCAGTGGTAGACGCTCACGGCGTCGGACGTCGCGGGGCGATCTCCGGCCACCGCAGGCGCATGCGAACTGCGAGTAATGGGCAACTCGCCACCCGACCATGGACCATGCCCTGGGTGGGAGGACTCATTTGATGATTTTACCACGCTAAAAAAAAAAAGGATAAAATCTACGCTGATTTAAATTGTAGGTTAGAAAGTATGATATTATTTGAACTGTTATTTATTCTTTGAGGTGTAGGAATGTTAATGGTTCAAAAGCAATCAAATCTTTCTGTTATTTTGTATTTATGTATGTTTTCAATTTGTGCAGATGACGCCACTTACACGATCCGTATTGTTTCTCAAATTCGAAATTCACGCTACAAAAGCTAGTTATAAGTAAATAAAAAAGTAGTAAGAGTAAATTACAATATATACACAGTGCAGTGATCTCAAAAAACTAGTTGAAATAGAACTGCAGATAATATATCGTCCAGGATACATCTTATGATTTTGTTATTGGTTATTATTATCTCACCCAACTGTCTATCGGGGAACCAATTATTATTCAAAACCACAAGCATAAATCGATATCGTTTTTTTTTAAATCGTTGCATGATTTATGTGTTATAATTCATTTTGCAAAATTAATAGACTAGATAAAGAAGTATATTCATTTTTTAATAAGTACTTGTATTATCAGACAGGAGCGATGCAAACATTTAATGCATTTATCCCTTGGACAATATTACAATTTTGTAGCCAGGGTTTCCATGTTACTAAGGTACTGTTGTCTTATCTATTCATTTGTCTGTCTGTCAATAAGTAAAGGTATCTTCTGAACCAAAATAGGTACTTGAGGTCTTACCACAATAAAGTTAGACATCTGTTGAACACTTGTCTAAAAAAACTGTCAACATCAGATCGACATTAAATTTCACGTTGATGTAAGGGTCGTTTTGCAGTTACACTTCTTTTAGTTTCAATTTATAGCAACAATTAAAGTAGAATATAATTTAAAAGGAATAAACTATCAGATAACGAGTAGAGTGTACCTTGAATTTGTCAACGCCTACTGGCGTTGTGGCGTACGGTATATTGTAGAATTCGTACAGCTGTCCGCTAACATGCTTGCGCCCGCGCACCGGTCCTTGTGCAGTGTTCACATCCAGCCAGTCGTCGTCAGCCAGAACAGCCGACGCACAGGCAACAACCACACACGTCCACCACTTCATAATTACAATTCGATACTAATTCAACTCCAAAATCTAACAGATACATATCAAAGCAATTCTAAATCTGACTCATATTTATTTATCTACAGCGTTACGCGATATGGTACCTAGATAACATTTTTATTATATTCTTGAAATGTTGATGATTTGTTATCAACTGAACATACTAATTAATATTGTTTAAATGATCAGTATCTTCTTTAACTACCTAGCAAAATACTGTGACGTTTAATCCATAAGTGAAAGTTTTTTCAACGGCCTGTATATTTGGCTTTGATTGGCTCACAGGTACTTTGATCATTATCAAATAGGATGCTTTTTACGTTGGTAGGAGCCTTGAGTACTTATCTCAATTAACACAGTGCTTGCGACTCACGCCACGTGACCTAACCAACCAGTCGTGCGGCGCGAACGGTGAGCGCTCGCGTTTCGCGATTGGGCGATCACAAAATCGAAGAGCACAACGTAGAGTCCAGCGATGTGTTTTCTTATTGTTACGTCGATCGAATTGCGAGACCTATCTATAAGCTTCTCGAAATTCCACAAGGTTCTCGACAATTCTACCGAAGATTGGTCTGGAAGTTTCTAGAAAATTCTACCCTGTTCTAGATGTTTCGAGATGGTTCTGGAATGTTCCAGAAGGTATGGGACTATGTCGAAGTCTATGGATGTTTCCAGAACATTCGACCACTTTCTAGAAACATCTAGTGGGTCCAGCCGGGGTATAAAAAGGGGTGCCGATCGGCGACCTGAGTCAGTCTGGTTTTGACTACAATCGAGGCAACTCGAAGTGAACTGGAAGCGATCTCTAAGTGACTTTTACGTGTGATCAAGGTGTATAAGTGTTCAAGTGTTGAGTAGCGTTAAGTGTTTGTTTTAATTAGTGATTCGTGTGTCAATAAAGTTTATTTGGTGTTAATTAATTTATCCCAATACCCAGCTCGTAACATTATTGAGAATAGCATAGCAAGTTCTACGGCAGCGTCGGCAGCACACAAGTCACAACGCAGGAGATCGTGCGATATTCCCTTATCATTATGCAGACCACTCGCTCTCTGCGGTCTGGCCAGAGGAACTTTTAGCTGGCCTAGCGTATTATGAAGTTTCAATTCCAGTATTGTATCGCCTTGGGTACCACTTACTTGCGGCCTAGTCAACCATGCGTTGTCGTTGGATAATTTCTTACTAATGCTTAAGGCTAGTTGAAATATAAACATTTATTTACTTGATAGTTTATGTTAAGATACAAACAGGAAAAAAAAAACAAAAAAAAACTTATTTTCGCATTTATAATATTTGTGATGAAAAGGCACAAAAAAAAAACTAGTAAGGGAACATTCTGCCCCACTAGTGTGTTACAATGACGCACTACCATTATACAATTATCCCTTTAGCAAAACTATAGCTAACTATGATATAAAACGCAAATAAAGAAAATATCTTCCTATGCGCCGCACTACACATACAGTCTACTGCTGGTGGTACTGCGTCCCGGTAGTACTTCTGGTAGATCTCCTCCCACAAGCGAGTGCGTTCTTCCAAGAGCACTCCTCCTATTGTCAGCTCCTTATCTAGCACCATGTGTGGGGACCTGTTCGCTCCTGCTGCCGGCCAGGGCGGCAGTGACGAACCAGTTGGAACTGGCATTCTGAAATAATATCGAAAATATCTTAGTCAAACTCCCTAGATACAGCGCTTCCTAACGTTTAGTGACTGTAATGACTTTCTTTCAACTCGTAAATTCCACAAGAAATTGAATTTATGCTTACCCAGTTTTCATAAAGTTGTGCCAGATTTCACGAACTACCTTTCTCATCTTCTTATAATCGGGAGTATCAAGACTTTCATCCTGACCAAAGCTGTCCATCCAAGCTTCCGTCTGTGCACAGTGATCAGCACCTTTCAGGTCAGTGTAAGGTATACTGGTGGAGTTATCATCCACAAAAGAATATTCATACAAATAAACTCGATTGTTTCCAGCTTCTACGTGCAGCTTCACAGCCCAAAGCTTAGCATGAGTAAACAAAACATCCGAAAAGAAGTCAATGTATTTCAGAACTTGATCATTGCCCACAGGATTATCACCGAAATAAAATTTCTTAACTTGATTGGCTACTTCTTCTCTTTCTGCATCAGATTTAAACTCTAGGTCAGGCGGTAAGAAATCAGAAAACTTATCATTCATCTTATTTTTCCAAACGTCAAACATGGCAATACGGAACAGTCCTTCCATTTCAGCAAATCCATACAAAACAGGTAACTTTCTATAGTTGCCTTTCTTAAATATAGTTAGAGGAGATTCTATCAGAAATGCTCCGTTTGTGTCACGCTCCACACACGGTGAGAACATGAAAGTAGAATCAGTCTTGTCAGCAAACAAATCAGAGGTCAGTAAGTCTACTGAAGCTGTTTTATAGAATTGTTCTAAAGCTTTTACATCGTCTACGTCAGCAAAGTTCTGATCTCTAGCAAATATTCTGGCAATCTCTAGAGGATCTCTCTGAATTGAAAAAGCGGCAAGGTTTCCACCGCTTTCGGGTATAACACGGTGAAACAATCCTTCAGCTGACTTAGAGAGCATCAACAGATCCACTGATGCTGAGCCTGCACTACTACCTGCAAGTGTGACATCATTAGGATTACCGCCGAAGCTGGCGATGTTATCTCGTACCCAGCGCAGCAGCGCCACCTGGTCCTTCATGCCAGCATTGCCTGGTATGTCTTCGGTGCCAAGACAAAGAAAGCCATGAATGCCGAGACGGTAGTTGAATGTGACCATGATGAAATCTTTCTTTTCCCGCATGAGTTGTGTCGCTGAACTAAATTTTCCATAGCCTATATGAAATGCTCCTCCGTGAACAAATACGAGGACTGATAAATTCTTTTCTTTTGTGACGGGTACATATACATTGGCAACAAGACAATCTTCTTTCACCTCCACTTTGCCTGGATAAAAGGCCACAACATGTTTATTCTGTGGACATACGATATCGATTTCATCGGTTGCATTAAACCGATTTGTCCATCTTGGCGGTGGCAGAGGTGGCTGTAATGCAAAATGTTGTATTTAGATTCACATGTACAAACTACTTTTATTAATTTTATAAATAAGTGAAAACGCAGTAGCAAGGCGACGTGGCACAGCCTCAAATAATAAGCAACTATTCGGTGTAAAATACGTCTTGCTGAAAATGTTCAGCAAACAAACAAGCTGAACATTTTCATCTGTGTCTACACGTAGTTAGTGTTATTGCATCAATCAATTTATTAAAAAAAAAACCGGCCAAGTGCGAGTTGAACTCGCCCATGAAGGGTTCCGAAGAAGCAAGCATAGATAAGGGATATAAGTAAATTGAGATTAGTAAGTAATATACACAAACAACAAAAATAGCTTCGTTTTTCATAGTGTTTGTATAAATAGCAAAGTTATATTTGCGGTTTTTGAAAATGTACTTTATATCATAAACTGCTAACTGTATCTCATCCAAACCAATTTTCGTTGAAAGTTTTTGTTGAGGTCTACAACTTTTTTACCTAACCTAACTTTTTAACTTTTTTATTTTACCCTTTTTAGTTTAAATATTCAACCCAAATTCTTGTCAAATACATAATTTTCTTACATATGCACTAGAATTTTATTATTCGTAGCACCGGTTATAACATCGCCCATGTAGGTACATAATAAGCAAGAATACTAAAATAAATGTTTTTTTTATGGGACCAAATGGCAGATATACTGCATCGAACAACTACCCATATGGGTCATTAGTATAAATGAATTAAGTCTAAATACAAGATAGCTGCTATAAGCTGTTGAGGAGTTCCCTGAAGTGTTCTTCGTCTTTATCAACAGAACCCTAATGACAGTTACAACCCATCTAGGTGTAAAGTTCACATCAATATAAATGAATTGAGTCCAAACACAAGGTAGCTGCTGTGAACCGTTGAGGAATTCTCTGAACTGTCCTTTGTCTTCGTCATCAGACCCCTAATAACAGTTACAAGTCATCTAGGTGTAAAATTCTTATCAATACAAATTAATCAAGCTCAAACACATGATAGCTGCTGTGAATCGTTGAGGAGTTCCCTCGACTGTCTCTCGGCTGCATCATCAGATTTACTCCAGCCCTTTATTAAATTCTAGTGCTATGAAATACTTAATGCAAAAAAAAATATTTACTAAATCAGTCGACGCCTACTCCTTTCTGTTAAGGAGTTGTACCTTCCATCATTAGCTCAGCTAAATGAGATGATGATTACTATACGCAAGTAAGTACTTAAATTACTTCATAATATTTGCGAAAAACGATGTGTATAAAATTTGAGGTTAGCCCTCGATTTCTCCAGGATCCAATCATCAGATATTAAAATGGTGACAATGGGAACATACGGGAAGCACCAGCTTTCAAATGAAAGAAGAATCATGAAAACCGGTTCACCCAGTCGGAAGTTATGAGGTAACAAACATAAAAAAATACAGTCGAATTGATAACCACCTCCTTTTTTGAAGTCGGTTAAAAAGACAGTGCAGTGATCTCCATAAACTAGTTGAAATAGTACTGCAGATATAGCTGTCTATCATCATCTTGTGATTTTGTTATTGATTATGATCTCACCCAATTCTCTATTGCCATAAACAAACATAAAATCGATCGATTTAATCGACGCATTTAAAATAATTTATTACAATTCATTGTGCATATCATCAATCAATAATAAATTAGATCAGGGGTTCTCAAACTATGCGTCGGGACGCCCTGGTGCGTCGTAGAGAGTACAAACGGGCGTCGTGAGACGCGAGGGTCGACCATTCTCCGGATTGATATTGCGTGGAACCAAGGTTCTATATGATTGTATAAAATATCCATCAGAAAGAAGAGGATAGTCTAATTGATCTCTTTTGCAGCAACAAACCCAGATTTACGTGCTCTTACGTATTTCGTGGAGTTCGGAAGCAGGTATTATTGTTTTATTATTCACCTGGTATCAACTATAGCTAGGGCGTCGTGAAAAAAATTTAAACCTGCATTTGCGCCGCGAGCTGAAAAAAGAAAATGAGAGCCCCTGGACTAGATAAAGAAGTACGTATTAATATTATAATCAGACAGGAGCGATGCAAACATTTCATGCATCCCCTAGATGCCCTAGACAAAATTAGAATTTTCTGCAGCCAAAGGGTTTCCATGTTACTAAGGCACTTTTGTCCTGTCCATCCATCTGAACCAAAATAGGTAGACACTTGATATTTCACAAAAAGTGTAGTCGATCTAGATATTGCTTCGATCATTAAAAATAACTAGATGCACAATCCCGTACAAAAACGAACTTAAAACTGTCCTCAAGTAGGTTCGTAAAATAGAAAGAGAAAGAAAACAGAAAGAAACATAACTGGCCAACATATGCCAAAAGAAATTAAACCTTATTCGAATGAGTTAAAGTCGGATTTAGAATGAACATAGAAACACATTAAATTTTACGACCGCGACTCGAATCAACACATGTTACCCGACTAAATTAAGTAGCCATGCTACAATATGAACTGTACGTTTAGTAAAAGTCTTTTCAATTTAGGTGCTTTATAAACCCTGCTGATAATTTCGTGAATTTTAAAATAAATGTTTTACGGCGATTTCTTGACGAAATATCAGTATTTATAGTACAGTGATAGTTTTTATATATTGTTAATATTAGTACTTACTGAAAAAATGAAATTCCATCCTTTTTCCGGTCCTGGAAGAGTGATTTTTGCACTTTTTAAACGAGCATGGAGGCATGTTTACGTTCCGAGCGTTAGAACAGTACTAAACCAAAAGGATGACCGATCTCTGATTTGGTCATTCTTTTGGTGAGGACGTTTTTTGTCGCTGATTGTGTATCTAGTTGTTATTAATGATCGAAGAGATATTGTCAATTTATAACAACAAATAAAAGTAAAGTAGAACTCAATTTTAAAGGGAAAAAACTATCAGATAACGAGTAGAGTGTACCTTGAATTTGTCAACGCCTACTGGCGTTGTGGCGTACGGTATATTGTAGAATTCGTACAGCTGTCCGCTGGAATGTTTGCGTCCGCGCACCGGCCCTTGCGCAGTGTTCACATCCAGCCAGTCGTCGTCAGTATGTGGTGGTATTGCATCCCGGTAGTGTTTCTGATATATTTCTTCCCAGAAGCGAGTGCGGTGTTCCAAGAGCTCTCCTCCTAGTGTGATCTCCTTATCCAGTATCATGTGTGGTGCCCTGTTGGCGCCTGCTGCCGGCCACTCGGGCAGCAACGACCTTTCAGGTACAGGTTTTCTGAGGAATTAATTAAATATATTAGTTAGTCAGAACGTTCAGCATCTTTTCATTGGACCTCAAATTGAACCCGTGGATAGTTTTCAGTAATTCAGTGTACTTATGTAATCAAATAATTTTAAACTTGGAGCCTAAAAATAGAATGTTGAACAAAAAGGAAAACAAATACAAAATTATGTTAGAAGGTCTCGACAAAAGAGATTCCAAGAGAAGTCACGAAATAACTTATTTAACGGTTCTTTGAATGAAATGCTAAGAATCTTTGAAACCAGTTCCTTGCTAGCTAGACGCTTAGGATGTATCGAGGTAAACAAACGTGTTGGTTTTTTGTCACGAGGCGCGAAGCATTTTAGAAGAAACAAATCGATGAAACATTATTAACATCAGTTTTAAAAGAGAACCTCTATGTTCTCTGTTGGAAGCGAATCTATACTTCTATACTAATATTATAAAAAGGTAACATTTGTTTGTAAGTTTGTATGTAGGGGGTAATCTCCGGAAGTAATGAAACGTTTGTAAAAATTGTTTCACGGGTAGAAAGCTACATTATCTGTGACTGTGAGTGCTATATATAGGCTATAAATTGTAAAGATATCTTGCATATTAGCCGAACTATCTCAAGTTGTGTCTAGCCAGGCGGAAAAAAATAGCACTTCCAAAAGAGTTATTAGCATGCGCTGCCTTAACAGTTGTATATAATTGAAAACAATGTGTAGCAAAAATGTCCGCTTTGAATAGTTCTACAATAAAATCCCCGACACCATATTTTTATCTTTTATATTTTAGCAGATATAGTAGCTATTATGAGTTAAAAAAAGTATTTTTCGACGTACTTACCTTTGGACGATTTTATAAACTATAAAATATTAAACCTCATCGAAAAAAATATTATTATGATCACAAGAACATCATAGAGATACGATTTGCACGAAACAGTATGTCAATTGGTTAAATAGTTTCGAAGATAATATAAAATTACTAAATCGGAAAATGCCGCCGTCCATTCACAAACCGCATTTAGAACATGCTTTGTACGGACGTTTCATCCATTTAACTATAGATGGCGTTGTGCAATTACGTGTTGATTGCTCAATTTCTTTTGTTCCACCCAGGGGGGAGTCTTTGAATGATTTCCCATTGATTGAAGATCACATGGATAGAATTTAGTGATCTTAAACAAACTTAAATTTGCGGGCGTATGCACACATTTCATGCGAAATTAACTACAATAATTGTAATGGTTCTGTTCTGTACCTAATATTTATACTCATGCCACATAACAGCTTACAAAGCGGACTACTACTATTAAAATCTACTAATACTAACTACTTAAAAATCTTTGATCAGTTTATTGATGAGTACGGAACCTTTAACAGATTGAAACGTGAAAATAGACCGCTTACCCAGTTTTAATAAAGTTGTGCCACATTTCACGGACTACCGTCCTCATCTTCTTATATTCGGGAGTATCACTACTCTCATTTCTATCTCCTAGGTTGTCCATCCAAGCCGACGTCTGTGCGCAGTGCGTAGCTCCTTTCAAGTCTGTGTAAGGTATACTGGCGGAGTTCTCATCCACAAATGAATATTCGTACAAATATACCTCATTGTTTCCAGCCTCTACCTGCAGCTTCACAGCCCAAAGCTTAGAATGAGAATATAACACATCCGTAAAGAAGTCAATGTATCCCAAAACTCCATCATTGCCCACAGGATTATCACCAAAATAAAATGTCTTTACTACATTAGCTACTCGTTCTCTTTCTGCATCAGATCCAAATTGTAGGTCAGCCGGTAAGAAATCAGAAAACTTTTCATTCATCTTATTTTTCCAAATGTCGAAGAAATTAATACGAAAAAGTCCTTCCATGTTAGCGAATCCGTACAACAAAGGTAACTTTCTGTAGTTTCCTTTCTTAAATATAGTCAAAGGAGATTCTGTCAGGAATGCTCCGTCTACATCATGCTCAACGCACGGTGAAAACATGAAAGTAGAATCAGTTCTGTCAAAAAACATATCAGCCGTCAACAATTCCATTGAAGCTGTCTTATAAAATTCTTCTAAAGCGTCTATATCGTCTACAATAGCGAGAGCATCCAGCGTTCTGGCATGTTTCTTTGCAATGTCGAGAGGGTCCCTTTGCATTGTAAATACGGCAAGATTCCCGCCACTATCAGCAATGACTCTGTGAAACAGTCCTTCTGCTGACTTAGATAGCATTAATAAATCCACTGATGCGGAACCTGCACTGCTACCGACGAGGGTTATATCATTAGGGTTACCACCGAAGCTGGCGATGTTCTGTTGTACCCAGCGCAGCAGCGCCACCTGATCCTTCATACCAGCATTGCCTGGTGCGTCTTCGGTGCCGAGACAAAGGAACCCGTGAATGCCAAGACGATAGTTGAATGTGACCATGATGAAATCTTTTTCCTTCTCCATTAACTGCGTTGCTTTATCCATATTTCCAAAACCCATTACGAAAGCTCCTCCATGAACATACACGACGACTGAAAGATTTTTTTCGTTTGTGGCGGGTACAAATACATTGGCAACTAGACAATCTTCTTTCATCAACAGTTTGTATGGATATAAGCTGATAACACTCATGTTCTGTGGACATATTATGTTACCTTCGTCACCAAACGCATCAAACCGATCTGTCCATTCTGGGGGTGGTAGAGGTGCCTGTAGGTCAAATGAAATGTTTAAACCTAAGTATGCAATTTTACCACAATCATCTTTATCCATATTATAAAATCGTAGAGCTGTCATTCCTGTACATTGAATATTTTTTTCTTTTTGTATTCGAGAAAAGGGATCGATTCTGATGCCAAATCAACTTTTCTTTTTCGATTATGTTTTTCTGTTTTGATTTATCTCCGAAACTACTGTGCAGTTGTCGATCTAATTTTCCTCAAATATTCCTAATAATATGCTTATGTTAATAGGTTATGTATTATTACGCTATTTTCCCTGGGAGATAAGCAATTTTGAATTATTTTGTTTTTTATGTATGTTTTGAGTTGGAAGCTAAACCACTGGATAATAGTTATTCCATTTTTCTTCAAATATTCCTTAAACTACTATTCAATTAACAGGGTATGTATAATTACGCTATTCCCCTTTGCGGATTAGCAATGTTATAATATGTTGATTTTCAGTCATTGAAAGCTCATATCAGCGAGCCAGCCAGTCTGGTTAGTATCCTGCTTACCTTTCGTGCAATAGGTCTCAGGACCAAATCTAGCATTTTTGTTTTTCACTTTTTGAGTTTCTTTTTTTTTGTTTTGATTTATCCTGAGAGTTTCAAATAATTAAAATAAATTTATGCACACTTTTATTTCAATATTATTTGCAATTTTATTTTTTCTAATACTTTTCAATAGTTCTCTAGGATAAAATCTACGCTGATTTAAATTGTAGGTGAGTAAGTTGGATATTATTTAAGCTGCAATTTATTGTTTGAGGTGTAGGAATGTTAATGGTTCAAATGCAATCAAATCTTTCTGTTATTTTGTATTTATGTATGTATTGAATTTGTGCAGATGACGCCACTTACACGATCATTGTTTCTCAAGTTCGAAATTCACGCTACAAAAGCTAGTTATAAGTAAAAAAAAAGTAGTAAGAGTAAATTACAATATATGTAATGAAATGACATTTCATTGATTTGAATTTACCGCGCTCCGCGCCCTTATAAGTAGTTGTGGAATTGAATGGCGGATGATGGTCAGAATATCCTGTGCAAATTATTGTTTCAAGAAAACGTAAAGAGAGACAAAATAAAAGGATATAATTGAGGAGGCGATATTAGTGAACTTTAAATGTCGTTTCTTTGTATTTTCAGGTGAGATTATTGAGTAATTATCGTAGATAAACCATTACTGTTGTAATATTGTAGGAATGTGTTAAATAAAACAAAACTTTGTATTTTCAGAGAAACAATTTGTGGTTTATTTTGAAAATCCTCAATAATATATCTTATAAAACGACATTTTCGTTAACTAAAAGAAGATGAATCGGTTGTTATTCGAGTTTACGATAATTGCCGCAAAGGATGGCAAATCTAATGTATTAGCCATAACCTCAATATCTACAGAAGAAGGAAAATGTTATGTCTTGTCTGATGAATTGAAGCCGGTGAGTCATCATAAATATATTGTTGAATTGGACACTTTCTCAAAAAAAAAAAAAATAGCTTAAAGAAAAGGCATCAAAGTAGAAAAATATGGATAAAACTGGATGAACATCTAAAGAAAACATATATGGATGAGGAAGGTAATATGCAATTTTTAGATCAATATTTAGAAGAAATAAACACGGAACAACCAGCAGACAGAGACGACAGTTTACAAAATATCCTGGAGAAATTAATAGAATCCACAACAAAGAAAGAAAATCAACATAACCTAAAACATATTTCAGAGAAATTTATTATTGAAAAATTCACAACCAAGAATCCTAATGCAATACAATGGATAGAGAATTTTGAAAAAGAGTGTGAGCGCTTTAATATAACAAAAGATGAAACAAAAATAGACATACTGAGGTTATTTTTAGAAAAATCTTGCTTGGATTGGTATAGCTCAATGATGATAAAACTAACAGTAAACTCTCAATGGAATGAATGGAAAGACAAATTCCTTGAAACCTTTAAAAACCGAGGATGGGACATAGTCACAACTGCTTTCTCATTCAAATATAAAGAAGGACTATTAATTGATTATGCTATAAAAAAAGAACGGCTTATATTAGATACAAACAAATCGATAGATCCGAAAACAATGATAGATCTCATCGCAACAGGTTTACCTGGATTTATCTTGAATAAGTTAAACAGAGACGAACTCAAAAATACTACTGATTTGTTCAATGAGATAAGAAAATATGAAGGTATGATGCACAAGAAATATTCAACTATTATAAAAAGTAATACATTTTCTTATAAAAATAAAACTAATGAGAAGAAGCCATGTAAGACCTGTGAATCGTTGGACAAAGGAATTAGATACCATCCGGAGGAGTCATGTTGGTTCAAGAAAAACAAAAATGAATCTGAAAAGGTGTTCAAAGCCAAAAACGTAAATAATAACTCCATTATTGAAGTAGATATGAACACTGAGAAAAAAAACGAGTAAGTACACCATTAATCAAAATCAAGCTTTTATTAGAAAATAAACTAGAAGTGACTGGCATTTATGACTCGGGCTCACAGATCTCTTTAATAAATTCAAGACTGATTAAAGTAAAAGAAAAAAAGCCAATGTGAATTTAGTACATATGAAAACGGTTAATGGTGTGAAAAAGACAGATGGCTTGATAACAATAAAAATAAAAATCTTTGATTTAGAAGAAGAAGTGGATGTATACATAATAGAAAATGAAAATTTTGATGATTTTATAATCGGATTAGATATGATAAAGAAATTCAAATTAACCCAAAATGAGAACTTGCAAATAGAACAAAAGAAAATAACAAATAAAATAGACATGACGTCTAAAGATAACAGAAATGAAGATAATAATATAAAAACATATGCAATAAATTACAATGAACACATAGAAACAGAAGAATTTGTATGTAAGACAGACCATTTAGATAATGAAAAGAAAATTGAAATAGAAGAAATCATAAAGGAATATAAAACAATGTTTGCTAAGGACAAGTATGATATAGGATCAGTTAAAGAATATGAAGCTCACATAGATTTACTAGTAAATAGATACTGTAGTAAAAGACCATACAGATGCACGATAGAAGATAAATTGGAAATTGAAGAGCAAATATCTATGTTACTAAAAAATAATTTAATAGAAGAGTCTTACAGTCCTTTTGCTGCACCAGTGACATTGGCATTTAAAAAAGGTGAAAATAGAAAATCTCGCTTATGTGTAGATTTCAGAGAACTAAACAAAATTGTTGTTCCACAAGCACAACCATTTCCATTAATAGATGATTTGATTATTAAAACTAGAAATTGTAAGTATTTTACTACACTAGATATAAATTCTGCATTTTGGGCCATACCACTACGAGTGGAAGATAGAAATAAGACAGGATTTGTCACACAAGATGGCCACTTTCAGTGGACCTGCCTTCCTTTTGGCTTGAAAACATCTCCAGCAATTTTTCAGAGAATTTTAAGCAATATTCTAAGAAAGCACAATCTCACAGGATACTCCGTTAACTATATTGATGACGTTCTGATATATTCATCCACCTTTGAAGAACACATAAGACACATAAAAAATGTATTAGAAGCAATACAAAAAGAAGGCTTTAGATTGAAATTTAAAAAATGCACCTTTGCTTCAGACTCAGTAAAGTATCTTGGTCATGTAATTCAGAACAATTCGGTAAGACCACTAAAAGACAACTTGATTTCAATAAGACATTTTCCAACTCCGAAGACGCAAAAGAATATCAGACAATTTTTGGGAAAAATCAACTTCTATCACGAATACATACCAAGAAGCGCAATTATCTTGGACCCATTACATAAATTATTAAGAAAAAACGAAAAGTTTGTGTGGACAGAGAAGTGTGAAGAATCATTTAATCAAATAAAAAAATATTTATGTTCTCAACCGGTGTTGGAAATATATGACAAAGACTTGCCAATAAAATTTTTTACAGATGCATCCTTAGAGGGCATCGGAGCAATATTAAAACAAACACAATTGGATGGTAAAGACAAACCAGTGGCATATTTCTCAAAAAAACTGAATGAATCTCAAAAACGGAAAAAGGCTATATACTTGGAATGTCTTGCTATGAAAGAAGCCGTTAAATACTGGCAGCACTGGCTCATTGGAAAACAATTCACTATTTACTCAGACCACAAACCTCTAGAGAACATGAACATTAAATGCAGGACGGACGAAGAATTGGGTGAACTCACATACTACCTGTCTCAATATGACTTTACAGTAAAATATATACCTGGTAAAGAAAATGTAGAAGCAGACTGTTTGAGCCGAAATCCTGTGTTAGAACCAGAAGACAACAAAGAGGAACTATTGAAAATAGTCAATTTGATACAAATAAAAGATATAGTTGAAGATCAAGAAAAAAATGAAACAATAAAAGAAAAGAAACAAGATCTAATACATAAAAATAGAATCTATTATAAAAAAATAAAGAAACATGAGAAGATTATCCTCTCAGAAGAATTTAGTAAAAAACTTATAAAAAAGGTGCATGAAGATTTATGTCATATTGGGATCAGACAATTGCAGAAAAAAATTAGTCCAATATATACAGCTAAAAACCTAACAAAGAATATCATAAAGATTTGTAAAACATGTGAAATATGTATAAAAAATAAAACAAGAAGCCAAGGAAAATTTGGATTGATGTCACAACTGGGACCAGCAACAAAACCATTTGAGATAATGTCAATGGACACTATTGGTGGCTTTGGTGGATCTAGGTCAACAAAAAAATACCTACACCTTTTAGTAGACCATTACACTAGATATGCATATATTGCAACTTCAAAAACTCAAAATGCAAGTGACTTTATAAATCTAACAAAGAATGTACTAGAAACAGATGAGATTGGAATAATTCTGACAGATCAATATCCAGGCATCAATTCAAGAGAATTTAAACAACATCTACAAGAGAATAATATTAAATTAATTTTTACAGCTGTGAATACACCTTTTTCGAACGGCTTGAACGAACGATTAAACCAAACAATAGTTAATAAAATAAGATGCAAAATAAATGAGAAAAATAATAAGAGAGCATGGACGACAGTGGCAAGAGAATGCATAGAGAAATATAATGAAACAGAACACTCCGTTACAGGTTTTGCACCAAAATATTTACTGGATGGTACAAACGTCAGCTTACTACCAAATGAATTAAAAAAAACCGGTCAAGTGCGAGTTGGACTCGCCCATGAAGGGTTCCGTAGTAGCAAGCATAGATTAGGGATATAATTATATTGAGATTAGTAAGTAATATACACAAACAATAAAAATAACTTTGTTTTTCATAGTGTTTGTATGAATGGCAAAGTTATATTTACGGTTTTCGAAAATGTACTATATCTCAAAAACTGCTAACTGTATCTCATCCAAACCAATTTTCGTTGGAAGCTTTTGTGAAGGTCTACATTATATATTTTTTTTAGTTTTATCATTCTCTTATTTTAGAAGCTAGAGCGGGGGGGGGACACACATTTTACCACTTTGGAAGTGTCTCTCGTGCAAACTGTTCAGTTTAGAAAAAAGTGGTATTAGTAACCTCAATATAATTTTTGAAGACCTATCCATAGATACCCCACACGTATGTGCTTGGTGAAAAAAAATTTTTGAGTTTCAATTCTAAGTATGGGGGGCACCCCCAAAATTTGTTTTGTTTTTATTGTTGTGTGAAAATCCTAATGCGGTTCACATAATACATCTACCTACCAAGTTTCAACAGGATAGCTCTTATACTTTCGACAAAAAGTGGCTGTGACATACGGACGGACAGACAGACAGACATGACGAATCTATAAGGGTTCCGTTTTTGCCATTTGGCTACGGAACCCTAACAATAGAAAAGGAAGACAAGTGGATTGCAGATAAAAGATTGGCATTAGAGAACACAATAAAATCCCACAAATACAACAAGAGAATATTTGATAGAAATAGAAAAATGCAAGAGTTTAATATAGGAGACAGTGTGTATGTCGAAAATGGAAATAGACTGAATAGAAAGAAGTTAGACGAATTAAAAATAGGCCCTTTCAAGATAGTCGAGAAAATATCGAACTCCATTTATAGGATCGACACCGGAACCAGAAAAACAGAATCAACCTTATTCCACATAACAAAATTGCAACCGGTCACAATAGATGTTGAAGAAGATGAATTAGAAGAAAACGAATATGAAGATAACTAATAGGTACAGCTTAAAGATATATTATTTAGAATTTTCTCTCTCGGGGGGGGGAGATGTAATGAAATGACATTTCATTGATTTGAATTTACCGCGCTCCGCGCCCTTATAAGTAGTCTGTGGAATTGAATGGCGGATGATGGTCAGAATATCCTGTGCAAATTATTGTTTCAAGAAAACGTAAAGAGAGACAAAATAAAAGGATATAATTGAGGAGGCGATATTAGTGAACTTTAAATGTCGTTTCTTTGTATTTTCAGGTGAGATTATTGAGTAATTATCGTAGATAAACCATTACTGTTGTAATATTGTAGGAATGTGTTAAATAAAACAAAACTTTGTATTTTCAGAGAAACAATTTGTGGTTTATTTTGAAAATCCTCAATAATATATCTTATATATATACACAGTGCAGTCATTTCAAAAAACTAGTTGAAATAGAACTGCAGATAATATTATCGTCCAGGATATCATCATCTTATGATTTTGTTATCTCACCCAACTGTCTATCGGGGAGCCAATTATTATTCAAAACCACAAGCATAAATCGATATCGTTTTTTTTAAAATCGTTGCATGATTTATGTGTTATATTTCATTTTGCAAAATTAATAGACTAGATAAAGTATATTTATTTTTTAATACTTGTATTATCAGACAGGAGCGATGCAAACATTTAATGCATTTATCCCCTAGACAATATTACAATTTTGTAGCCAGGGTTTCCATGTTACTAAGGTACTGTTGTCTTATCTATTCATTTGTCTGTCTGTCAATAAGTAAAGGTATCTTCTGAACCAAAATAGGTAGATACTTGAGGTCTTACCACAATAAAGATAAACATCTGTTGAACACTTGTTTAAAAAAACTGTCAACATCAGATCGACATTAAATTTCACGTTGATATAAGGGTAGTTTTTTGCAGTTACACTTTTTTTAGTTTTAATTTATAGCAACAATTAAAGTAGAATATAATTTAAAAGGAATAAACTATCAGATAACGAGTAGAGTGTACCTTGAATTTGTCAACGCCTACTGGCGTTGTGGCGTACGGTATATTGTAAAATTCGTACAGCTGTCCGCTGACATGCTTGCGCCCGCGCACCGGCCCTTGTGCAGTGTTCACATCCAGCCAGCCCTCGTCAGCCAGAACAGCCGACGCACAGGCAACAACCACACACGTCCACCACTTCATAATTACAATTCGATACTAATTCAACTCCAAAATCTAGCAGATACATATTAAAGCAATTCTAAATCTGACTCATATTTATTTATCTACAGCGTTACGCGATATGGTACCTACCTAGATAACATTTTTATTATAATCTTGAAATATTGATGATTTGTAATCAACTGAGTTTACTAATTAATATTCTTCGAATGATCAGTATCTCCTTTATTTACGTATTTACAGAATACTGTGACGTTTAATCCACAAGTGGAATATTTTTCATCGGCCTGTATATTTGGCTTTGATTGGCTCACAGGTACTTAGATCATTATCAAATGGGATGCTTTTTACGTTGGTAGAAGCCTTGAGCCTTGAGTAAGTAATCTCAATTAACACAGTGCTTGCGACTTACGCCACGTGACCTAGCCAACCAGTCGTGCGGCGCGAACGGTGAGCGCTCGCGTTTCGCGATTGAGCGATCACAAAATCGAAGAGCACAACGTAGAGTCCAGCGATGTGTTTTCTTATTGTTACGTCGATCGAATTGCGAGACCTATCTATAAGCTTCTCGAAATTCCACAAGGTTCTCGACAATTCTACCGAAGATTGGTCTGGAAGTTTCTAGAAAATTCTACCCTGTTCTAGATGTTTCGAGATGGTTCTGGAATGTTCCAGAAGGTATAGGACTATGTCGAAGTCTATGGATGTTTCCAGAACATTCGACCACCTTCTAGAAACATCTAGTGGGTCCAGCCGGGGTATAAAAAGGGGTGCCGATCGGCGACCTGAGTCAGTCTGGTTTTGACTACAATCGAGGCAACTCGAAGTGAACTGGAAGCGATCTCTAAGTGACTTTTACGTGTGATCAAGGTGTATAAGTGTTCAAGTGTTGAGTAGCGTTAAGTGTTTGTTTTAATTAGTGATTCGTGTGTCAATAAAATTTATTTGGTGTTAATTAATTTATCCCAATAGCCAGCTCGTAACATTATTGAGAATAGCATAGCAAGTTCTACGGCAGCGTCGGCAGCACACAAGTCACGACGCAGGAGATCGTGCGATATTCCCTTATCATTATGCAGACCATTCGCTCTCTGCGGTCTGGCCAGAGGAACTTTTAGCTGGCCTAGCGTATTATGAAGTTTCAATTCCATTATTGTATTGCCTTTAGTACCACTTACTTGCGGCCTAGTCAACCATGCGTTGTCGTTGGATAATCTCTTACTAATGCTTAAGGCAAGTTGAAATATAAACATTTATTTACTTGATAGTTTATGTTAAGATACAAACAGGAAAAAATAAACAAAAAAACATATTTTCGCATTTATTATATTTGTGATGAAAAGGAACAAAAAAAAAACTAGTAAGGGAACATTCTGCCCCACTAGCGTGTGACAATGACGCACCACCGTTATATAATTATCCCTTTAGCAAAACTATAGCTAACTATGATATAAAACGCAAATAAAGAAAATATATTCCTATGCGCCGCACTACACATACAGTCTACTGCTGGTGGTACTGCGTCCCGGTAGTACTTCTGGTAGATCTCCTCCCACAAGCGAGTGCGTTCTTCCAAGAGCACTCCTCCTATTGTCAGCTCCTTATCTAGCACCATGTGTGGGGACCTGTTCGCTCCTGCTGCCGGCCAGGGCGGCAGTGACGAACCAGTTGGAACTGGCATTCTGAAAAAAATATCGAAAATATCTTAGTCAAATTCCCTACACACAGCGCTTCCCAACAATTAAGTGACTGCAATGACTTTCTTTCAACTCGTAAATTCCACAGGAAATTCAATTTATGCTTACCCAGTCTTCATAAAGTTGTGCCAGATTTCACGAACTACATTTCTCATCTTCTTATATTCGGGAGTATCAAGACTTTCATCCTGACCAAAGCTGTCCATCCAAGCTTCCGTCTGTGCACAGTGATCAGCACCTTTCAAGTCAGTGTAAGGTATACTGGTGGAGTTATCATCCACAAAAGAATATTCATACAAATAAACTCGATTGTTTCCAGCTTCTACGTGCAGCTTCACAGCCCAAAGCTTAGCATGAGTAAATAAAACGTCCGAAATGAAGTCAATGTATTTCAGAACTTGATCATTGCCCACAGGATTATCACCGAAATAAAATTTCTTAACTTGATTGGCTACTTCTTCTCTTTCTGCATCAGATTTAAACTCTAGGTCAGCCGGTAAGAAATCAGAAAACTTATCATTCATCTTATTTTTCCAAACGTCAAACCTATTAATACGCAATAGTCCTTCCATTTCAGCGAATCCATACAATACCGGTAACTTTCTATAGTTGCCTTTTTTAAATATAGTTAGAGGAGATTCTATCAGAAATGCTCCGTCTGCGTCACGCTCCACACACGGTGAGAACATGAAAGTAGAATCAGTCTTGTCATCAAACAAATCAGAGGTCAGTAAGTCTACTGACGCTGTTTTATAGAATTGTTCTAAAGCTTTTACATCGTCTACGTTAGCAAAGTTCTGATCTCTAGCAAATATTCTGGCAATCTCTAGAGGATCTCTCTGAATTGAAAAAGGGGCAAGGTTTCCACCGCTTTCAGGTATAACACGGTGAAACAATCCTTCAGCTGACTTAGAGAGCATCAATAGATCCACTGATGCTGAGCCTGCACTACTACCTGCAAGTGTGACATCGTTAGGGTTACCGCCAAAGCTTGCGATGTTGTCTCGAACCCAGCGCAGCAACGCCACCTGGTCTTTCATGCCAGCATTGCCTGGTGCGTCCTCAGTGCCGAGACAAAGAAAGCCGTGAATGCCGAGACGATAGTTAAATGTGACCATGATGAAATCTTTCTTTTCCCGCATGAGTTGTGTCGCTGAACTAAATTTTCCATAGCCTATATGAAATGCTCCTCCGTGAACAAATACGAGAACTGATAAATTCTTTTCTTTTGTGACGGGTACATATACATTGGCAACAAGACAATCTTCTTTCACCTCCAGTTTGCCTGGATAAAAGGCCAAAACATGTTTATTCTGTGGACATACGATATCGATTTCACCGGTTGCATTAAACCGATTTGTCCATCTTGGCGGTGGGAGAGGTGGCTGTAATGCAAAATGTAGTATTTAGATTCACATGTACAAACTACTTTTATTAATTTTATTTATTTACAATCTACCATAAGTGAAAACGCAGTAGCAAGGCGACGTGGCACGGCCTCAAATAATAAGCAACTATTCGGTGTAAAATACGTCTTGCTGAAAATGTTCAGCAAACAAACAAGCTGAACATTTTCATCTGTGTCTACACATAGTTAGTGTTATTGCATCAATCAATTTATTAAAAAAAACCGGCCAAGTGCGAGTTGGACTCGCCTATGAAGGGTTCCGTAGCAGCAAGCAAAGATTAGGGATATAATTATATTGAGATTAGTAAGTAATATACACAAACAATGAAAATAACTTTGTTTTTAATAGTGTTTGTATGAATAGCAAAGTTATATTTGCGGTTTTTGAAAATGTACTTTATCTCAAAAAAGCAGTTTTTTAAAACTGTATCTCATCCAAACCAATTTTCGTTGGAAGTTTTTGTTGAGGTCTACATTACATTTTTTTTTTTTGGTTTAATCATTCTCTTATTTTAGAAGTTACAGGGGGGGGACACACATATTACCACCTTGGAAGTGTCTCTCGTGTAAACTGTTCAGTTTAGAAAAAAATGATATTAGTAACCTCAATATAATTTTTAAAGACCTATCCATAGATACCCCACACGTATAGGTTTGGTGTTTTTTTTTTAAGTTTCAATTGTAAGTACGGGGGGCACCCCCAAAACTTGTTTATTTTTTATTTTTGTGTGAAAATCCTAATGCGGTTCATATAATACATCTACCTACCAAGTTTCAACAGGATAGCTCTTATACTTTCGACGAAAAGTGGCTGTGACATACGGACGGACAGACAGACAGACAGACAGACATGACGAATCTAAAAGGGTTCCGTTTTTGCAATTTGGCTACGGAACTCTAAAAACGACAGGTTGCACTCCGGGAGTGTCAGTAGAAGTGAATTTTTTTTTATTACTGTGTTATATTTTAAAACTGGAGTGGTACAGATATGAAATTAACGATTTTTGTTACATCTTTTAGTGTCGTACAGGTGTCAAATCACAAATTTAATGTTTTCATATATGCTCACGGTTCACGGTAAGGGCGATAGATGGCGCTTATTTAAATTATGTCTTACGCTTTTTTAACCGACTTCCAAACGGAGAAGGTTCTCAATTCGGATATTTATATTTATTTTTTTAATTTTTGTCGGGCATTCCTACGTCGCTTAACAAACGATTTGAAAAATTCTTTTATATACTTCCCGAATGGTCCCATTAAAATTGTTTCGAAATAAGAAAAATCTTATGAAAAATCAACAAAAACCTAAAAAGTTTTCAACATTGTCCACACCGATTACTCCAAGGTTTCTGGTCTGATTTCGAAAATTCTTTTTTTGTTCGATACAGTAAATGGCAGGTGCCATTTGGTCCCATCAAATTTTCATTTATTTATTTAAACTTTATGCACAAGTTACAAAGAATCATGTACATCGTGTATATACTCATTGTGTATATACTCGTACTTACATAGGCGATGTTATTACCGGTGCTACGGATTACAAAATTCTAGTGCACATGTAAGAAAATTATGTATTTAACAATAATTTGGATTGAGTGTTTTAACTAAAAAGAATAAAACTAAAAACTTTTTCAAAAAATTAAAATGTAACCGACTTCAAAAACAACCACAAAAAAGTTTAGAATAACCTACAAAATGACTTTTCTCGAAAGTCGGTGGCAAAAAAGTCAATGAAATAAAAAACAAAGTTACCGACTTTCGAAAGGAAAGTCTAGAGAGTCTAAATTTTAAACTATTTTGTGGTTGTTTTTGAAGTCGGTTACATTTTTTTTAAAAAGTGTTTTATCCATCAGGGTCACGTGCCCCTGGCGCGAGTTTTACATTTTTTACCCATTCAAAAAAAGTGTACAACGCCGCTAAAGAAGTTTTCACTACAAAAATACTGTGACACTCTGGCTTTGCATTCTCTACTTAGGGTAACTAAAGCTACCATATTGCATCATACCTTTTTTAGTGCTAGACGTACATTAATACGACAATGACTAGGTGCCGAAGAAACCATGGCGCATTCAACATTAGGTGCGTCCACACAGAGCGAGCAGCCTCGCGAGGCATTTGCCGCGCGAAGCAGCTCGGTTAGTGACGGCCGTGTCTCGCCAGGTATTACTGCCTACTTGCTATTGGTTTCTATTGACTAAAGAATATGATTTAAAATTAGGTTAGTACCTACCTTGAATTTGTCTTGACCCGTAGGTCCTGTGGCGTATGGAATATTGTAGAATTCGTACAGCTCTCCGCTGGAATGCTTGCGCCCGCGCACTTGCCCTTGCGCAGTGTTCACATCCAGCCAGTCGTCGTCAGCCAGTACAGCCGACGCACAGGCAACAACCGTAAACGTCCACCAGTTCATAGTAACAGTAAGATCGACTATGCACAATTCAGATGATTCCCCAAAATATATACCAAGCCTTATCGGTATTGATTCACAAGGCTTAGATACGCGATCTGATTGATACCTTTATTGACGATAATAATTTCATTCATACACTTGATAAGTATGAAGAAAACCAATTAGTACACGGCCCCGACTTCGTACGGGTAATAGTTACTTAAATACATATAAAAGTTACTTTATAAAAACTGCTTTTGTCAACGTTTGTTAATTTTTGTCATTTTTATTTACCTGGCATAAATTATCTTTTCTTTTTGTAAAACCAAAATTGTTACAGTTAGTAGGTACATCACGGTTGTAATTTCAAGTTTCGGAGGAGCGAAGTGCCCTAACACAGGCAAATAATGCCTAAAAGGATACTTCAACCACTAGATGTAGTACTAATTTTGTGAAATGAAATAAATTATTTGTATTCGTATTGTATTTGTAAAGTCTAATGTATTTATTTATCCCATCAAAAACATACCTGTTAAAAAGGGGGCCAAGTTCCTATCGGCTAATGATTCGCCTAAAAAAGGGTTGAAATCCAATCAATGGAACTTGCCAAGTTCCATTGCACACGTATGTCAACTGCATCTTTTGATTATTTATTAATAATCAAAAGATGCAGTTGACATACGTGTACGAGTATAGCTAAAGAATTTATCTTCATATTTTCTTAAGTCTTTGTAATTCAGTGCAAATAATCAATTTATTGGTCGCGATCGTAAATAGGGACGTATCCAAAATCTTCTATGGACGCAGTGTCTTTTAATTCTTGTACCTATACAAAACCCAAAATGACAATATAACTGCAACATCTTGAAATTGAATAAGTTCGTCAATTCTCCACGACGATCGACAACACAGTGAACACATTTGTCAGTTTACTTAGCGCGAGGTCGTCGTAATCTGCATCACCGCTCGGGGGAGCAGATTACACCGCTTAGTAAGGCAGATCTGCGCCTCCATCGCCGCGCGCTTTATCTGTCGCTTCGCGCACCGCGACAGGACGCGTCTTCATTATGTGAACCGCCTTAGTGTGGCCCGGCTATTACAAGCAGCGAAGACTCGAGCCGCTCTGCGCTGATAACAGCTAGTATTTTTATGAATCACTAGCTTCCGCCCGCGACTCCGTCCGCGCGGATGTCGGTCTTCGCGTGGATGGTTTATTTCTCCATTTTGAGTAACTCTGACAATGATATCTTATAAATATCTATTGGACCCAAATACGGCTAAGCCTATAATAATTAAGGAGATCTATTGAGCTACTGCTGTTGAGCTCGCGTTCTGTAGTAGGTATTTTTTCATAGTAATTCCGACCTTGTATTTACAAATAACTGATCGGAACAGTAATCAAAAAGCTCGCGCTGAAAAGCACGGTTTGAAATTACACGCATACAATATTAATTCCACGGACGACCGCTCGCCACACTGGACACGTCCGCTCGCATCAAAATTCAGAATTTATATGGATCGCGCGGCGCGGAACGCGGCTCCTTATATAGGAGTCGGGGAGGCGTGGCCCGCGTGTGCCGCAAACGGTTCAAGCCAAATCCGACTTTCGGCGCTACAGGTTACGGCGCTGAATCCACTGCGGGTAATGCAACGTGTGTTCGCGGTTCTACAGAACAACGTCTATGAATAAAACTGAAAAATAAGATTTTTAAGGGATGTTAGTCACCGTTGCCGGCACGAAGAGAAGTTCGGTTTCTTGACAAAGATTTATTGTCCACAACGTACAAATTATTTATATAAAATAGGACAAGTCCCGACCACCTTTTCCCAGGGAGGACGAAAGCAGGGGTTTTTGGTCCTCTAAACCAAAAATAACAGAATTGAATTACTGTTTAACATTATGATAAAACTTAGTAGCAGAGTCTTGTGTAGCTATTCCAATTAGGACGTAGCCCGCAAGTGCACTGCTAGTTAAGACACACAGAAAAATAATAAAGTCGCGGTAGTCATTAACTCTCGGAGAATCTTAACACCGCGATTCAGAAATGCGCGTCATAGGCACAACGCCATCTAGTGGTGAGTGGTGGAACCTTTTTAGAAATCAATTGAGGCAGGCGTGGCGTAATGTTCTACTTGATAATAGGTGTCGCCAGTGGTTCCATAATAAGTTTTGTTACAGATTTTTTTTTCTACTTATTTTTCCAGGATAAAAAGTATCCTATTTTATGCCCAGGATAATAAGGTATAATTATACCAAGTTTCATCGAAATCGAACCGTTAGTTTTCACGTGATGCCTGCATATACAGACAGACAGACAGACAGACAGACAGACGGACAGACAGACAGCCAAAAAAATTTTTAATCACATATTTGGGTTTGGTATCGATCCAGCAACACCCCCCGCTATTTATTTTTTCAATATTTTCAATGTACAGAATTGACCCTTCTACAGATTTATTATATGTATAGATTAACAGGACCTGATTATATTGTTTTCCGTGGGTTATTTTATTGACTTAAGCGCATTAAATGATGGACTGATAATATTATTATGAATGAATATAATCTAATCTTTACAATTTATATCTCTGCAGTGAGTCACTCCCTTTTTTGGCGGTCCATAGGTGCACAAGAAAGGACTTTAGACCGTTGGTTAGACTCACACCATCTAAAGACCCTACTCCTCCCCCATCCTGGACAAGCTTTTTATGATTCAAATCTCACTCATAGGGTACTAAGCTGAGACTTTATTTTCAGCCGAAACCGATACTTCGGCCCTGAGTATTACTTAACAGATTAAGAATAGTCAGTGTTACGAACTAAAAATAGGTGACAACTTGATTGGATCATTGTTCCTGCTTCCCGATGTTTTGTAAGAACTTATATTCCTTTTTTCCTATGAACTTGGATTCCAGATAAATATGGTGGCCATAGTTACTTCGTTCTTCGTTGCCGGTTTTGAAGAGTTGAAACCCTGGGCCTGCAGTCTCGACATAGATAGCGATCGCTTTGCGTCAATAATCGGTCGCTAAGTCCTAACGATCCGATTGTAACAATTTTTGGTAGTCTCTACTGCCAAAACTATCGAGTGTCATCGCAAACTTATCGAATATGTTCGCAAAGATAACGATTTATCGTTAAGTCATGTCATTTCCTTGCGACCGTTTTTGACAGCACGCTAACTGATAGCTACGATCGCTACCATTGCTTTATTTGTGTTTTGACATTACGAAAATATTAAATCAATGGTATTTAAATAATTATGGCTGTAGAATATTTAGCGTGGGACTTACTTATACTCGAGAACAGACGCGCTGTGCTAATGCGGCGGCAAATACGACGAAACCGATGAGAAAACGAAAATCCCTTTGATTTGGAGGATGAACAATTTCTTTATTTACATTGAAAATCAAAGGACTTATTTCACGGGCTCCTTAGTGAATTAACTGATGTACAGTGCTCCATAATATGAGGATTAAATATAGATTACAGGATCCAGAGAACACCACAACCATGCGGATGGCTGTAAGTTGACCTTCCGTTCGATAAAATCAAAAACATTCTTTAAAAATACATACCGTTTTACATAATTATTTAATATATTACAGGAGTGTTACCCTGATCTTAATATTTTAAATATTAATGCTCGATGGCCAGGAGCGAGCTCACATTTAGGCAAATTCACTGGTGCGCTCAACAATGAAGCGGCAGTTGCTTAGTAAGTAATAATAAATGGGCATAACAATTTGTTTGGAAGAGGTTGCTAGTTAGATTTCTCAATAGTCAAATTTCTTTATATGTTTAATCTTTTAGGTGATGATGGTTAAAACCGTGGACCTCTAGAACCGTGGCTAATAACTCCCATAAACATCAACACCCTGGCACACCGGAGTACAAATTACCGAAATACACACGGCTACATATCAAGCTATACAAAACCAGTATAAGGTAATCGTTGAAAATGCGGAAAGACCATACAAAGCGAAACCAAGACAAACTGGTTTTGTATAGCTTGATGCGTAGCCGTGTGTACACTGCTCAAAATGGTAAAGTCTAAAACTTATCAACTATTTTTTTTGCTATTTTACTATAAATTTATAGATACGTGTACCTAACACCATTTTGTGAATATTCATGAAATTTTATTTTTGTTATGCAGGCTCTAGACGAGCTGATGCAGAGCGCATAAGAAGAAGACTCATTAATACTAGTTTTACATAATTATCTCTGTGTTCTCTGTTCAAATAAAAACCATGTAAAATCATGTATTACTTTTATTTACACAATAATTGTAACAGATTATTAGCAATCGCGTCATCTATTTTGCTTGCAACCTGCGAAAATAGCAGCGACACCTCGACTTGTACCTTGGTTACCTCAGATTGCATTTTGGCAGCGTCTGCTTGCGCCAAAAGTCCATCAATTTGAGCAGATGTTACACGTGGCATACGCTTACACCTGAAACATAAAAATATAAACACAAAATCAGTTCCGGATTAACCCTTAAGCAAATTAAGAAATTGTTTAGGGCGTCACGTCTCAGGGGGCACCATAAACAGGACCGAAAAACTCTTTGCAAGTACACGAAACGCTTTTTGAAATTGACTAACAAAGAACTCCGTCTATGAATGAACTTAAAATCTAAACGTATATTATTATATCCCAGGGTTAGTATAGTAAAATGGTAGGGGGCCCATACGCTGGGATTGCAGTAGTCTTAATCCGGCACTGCATAGAATACTTCGGATGTATTACAAAATATTCAATTTAGTACTGAAAATAGGAATCAAAATTGTTGTCGTTGTAGTTTGTACTAACCTGCGGCTCACGCTGCTGGCACTCGGCGGACCTGCGTCTGTATCCACCGGTCGCTGTATATGGAAACACCGTTTTATTTCCGTTATTTTAAATTTGGGAAACAATGTTTTTGCTCAAACAAACTTGACATTGACAGTACCTACATTGTTTGACATGTTGAACGTCTAGGTGTTGCAAGGAAGCAAACTAATAAGTTCCTTGTTATGAGTATTCTTAAAAACGGTATACGATACTTACACATTTCGATGAAATTAAGTGTTAACTTAATAAGGTTCACCTTTCTTCTGCACAACTTTCAAAGAAAAAAATTTTTTTTGTGAATATATTATCTATAAATTTTCCCTATAGTAAAAAGTTTTTTTCGACTCCCAATATTTTACCGTACTAATGGCAGAAAAGCCTAGAAGCCATGCCAAAAATACTATTAATTTACCGCACTATGAATACGATTTTCGTTAACTTAGCGACATCGCAAAGTCATCATAATTACCGACTTTGCTCGCTATCTCGAATGTAGAGACTTGCATTCATTGTGACAGTCGTTATTGCATGCGAATTTTTTCGGTAATATTTAGCGATCGCTACGTATCGATCGAATCGCTATCTTTGTAGAGACTGCAGGCCCTGGGCCTGCAGTCTCGACAGAGATAGCGATCGCTTTGCGTCAAAAATCGGTCGCTAAGTCTTAACGATCCGATTGTAACGATTTTTGGTAGTCTCTACTGCCAAAACTACCGAGTGTCATCGCAAACTTATCGAATATGTTCGCAAAGATAACGATTTATCCTAAAGTCATGTCATTTCCTTGCGACCGTTTTTGACAGCACGCTAAGTGATAGCTGCAATCGCTACCATTGCTTTATTTGTGTTTTGACATTACGAAAATATTAAATCAATAGTATTTAAATAATAATGGCTGTAGAATATTTAGCGTGGGACTTAGTTATGCTCGAGAACAGACGCGTTGTGCTAATGCGGCGGCAAATTCCACAAAACCGACGAGAAAACGAAAATCCCCTTGGTTTGGAGGATGGACAATTTCTTTATTTAGGTACATTGAATATCAAAGGACCTGTTTCACGGGCTCCTTAGTGAATTAACTGACGTGCAGTGCTCCATAATATGAGGATTGAATATAGATTAAAGGAATCAGAGAAAACCACATTCATGCAGATGGTGGACAATGGTTTAGGGCCATTCATGTAATGTGCAAGCTGTAAGTTGACCTTCCGCTGTATAAAATCTAAAATATTATTTAAAAATATGAACCTTTTTACATAATTATTCAATTTCTTACAGGAGTGTGACCCTGATCTTAATATTTTAAATATTAATGCTCGATGGCCAGGAGCGAGCTCACATAATTATGGGCAAATTCACTAGTGTGCTCAACAATGAAGCGGCAGTTGCTTGGTAAGTAATAATAAATGAGCATAACAATCTGTTTGGAAGAGGTTGCCCATTAGATTTCTCAAAATATTTCTTTATATGTTTATTTTTTTAGGTGATTATGAATAAAACCGTGGACCTCTAGAACCGTGGCTAATAACTCACATAAACATCAGCGCCCTAGCACACCGGAGTACAAATTACCGAAGTACACTGCTCAGCCAGGAACATCATAGAAAGATGCTTCGGTGTGCTAAAAGCTGTATTTAGTTGTTAATCCCACCAACGCCAACTGATGTACGAACCGTATATTACTGGCTTATAGTTACCCAGAAACCAGAGTCCACCACATGCATCGGTGGATAATGGTAAAGTCCATGATGACGGGTAATTTATCAACTGATTTGTTTTGTTATTTTACTATAAATATATAGATACGTGTATAACCTAACTCCATTTTGAATATTCATGAAATTTTATTTTTGTTGTGCAGGCTCTGGACGAGCTGATGCAGAGCGCATTAGAAGAAGACTCATGAATACTAGTTTTACATAATTATATAATTTTCTTTTCATTTAATATACTCTGCGTTCTCTGTGCAAATAAAAAACATGTAAAATCATTTATTATTTTTATTTACACAAAAATTGTGATAGAATAGAAAAATAGCAATCGCGTCGGCTATTTTGCTTGCAGCCTGCGCAAATAGCAGCGACGCCTCGGTTTGTATCTTGGTTGCCTCAGACTGCATATTGGCAGCGTCTGCTTGCGCCAAAAGTCCATCAATTTGAGCAAATGTTACACGTGGCGAACGCTTACACCTGAAACATAAAAATATTCATTAAACAAACACAAAATCGGTTCCGGATTAACCCAGAAGCAAACTAAGCAATTGCTTGGGTCGTCACGTCTCAGGGGGCACCATAAACAGGACCGAAAAATTATTTGCAAGTACACGAAACGTTTTCGAAATTGACTAAAAAAGAACTCCGTCTATCCCAAGGTTAGTATAGTGAAAATGGTAGGGCGCCCATACGCTGGGATTGCTTAAGGCATCAAGTAGTCTTAATCCGGCACTGCACAGAATACTTCGGATGTTTACAAAGTATTAATTTAGTACAAAAATATTGCAAAAATAGGAATAAAAATTGTTTTGTAGATTGTACTAACCTGTCGCTCACGCTGCTGGCACACGGCGGGCCTGCGCCTGTATCCACCTGTATCGCTGTACATGGAAACACCGTTTTATTTCCGTTATTTTAAATTTGGGAAACAATGTTTTTGCACAAACAAACTTGACATTGACAGTATGCCCGTTTGACATGTTGAACGTCTAGATGTTGCAAGGAAGCAAACTAATAAGTTCCTTGTTATGAGTATTCTTCAAAACGGTGTACGATACTTACACATTTCGATGAAATTAAAAGTGTTAACTTAATAAGGTTTACCTTTCTTCTGCACAACTTTCAAAGAAAAATATTTTTTGATAATATCTTATCTATCAATTTTCCCTTTAATAAAAAGTTTTTTTTCGACTGCCAATACTTTACCTCACTAATGGCAGAAAAGCCTAGAAGCTATGGCAAAAATACTATTAATTTACCGCACTATGAATACGATTTTCGTTATCTTATCGACATCGCAAAGTCCTCATAATTACCGACTTTGCTCGCTATCTCGGATGTAGAGACTTGCATTCATTGTGACAGTTGTTATTGCATGCGAATTTTTTCGTTAATATTTAGCGATCGCTACGTATCGATCGAATCGCTATCTTTGTAGAGACTGCAGGCCCTGGTCCTAGTTTCGAACGAAACCGTAACAAAAACCAAAATATTTTTAGGCATAATTTACTACGTTTTTTTTCTAGCTTGTTGAGCTTTAACGTATTTCCGTTTTACGAAAAGCGGGACGTAGAGATTTTTTATGAAATACCACAATATAACAACACATTAGATTAGATATACCTACCTACTCTTAATTACTGCAACTTTTTTATTTAGTTAATCCATTGTATGATGATAATATTTTTATATCTCTTCGATCAAATGACTAATATACTTTAATCGATAACATAATACTACTTTCCGGTAAATTCAGCTGCACTAAGTGTACCGAACTATCATTATTGATACCCAGAATCTCTTTGTCTTAGTACTTGCTCTAAGGGCTAAAACAATATATTTTTATACACTCTTTACTTTCTCTAAGGTCTAAAACAGTATTTTTTTACACAGACACCAAACATAATATGTCCATCCAAAATTACTACGTATAACCAAATTTTTCATAGACGTTATCTAGACACGCAAAAGCGTGTCAGCCAAGTTCTGGCGCGCTCACAGTGTGTATTATAGCACGAACCATTTCGAGTCACTTTTTAGGCCCCTCATAACTCAAAAACTATTTCACTTAAACTTGTCAAATCTGGCACATATATTGAGACTGAAAAGTGAAAAACTGAAAGTGTGCATAAATTTATTTAAATTATTTGAAACTCTCAGGATAAATAAAAACAAAAAAAAGAAACTCAAAAAGTGAAAATTAATAGATTTAAAAAATCTAAAAACCCACGTTTTTAAATGTCCTAAAAAGAAGAAAATAACCCTTCGGGGCTTAGAGAGGGGCCACTCAAAACGTGGGGGCGTATATTATACACCGTGTTCCGGACGATATACATAAACTTCGACCAGATGTTCAAACCACGGAAGTAAGCATTTTTCATTATGGACACATTAATAAATTCTTATTTTTTATTTTTTGTTAATTTTCATACAAACTAAATACCTAGACGTAAATAACCCGATATGCATGCCTCTTTATCTGAATTGGCAACGTCATTCATAACATTTGGCGGGCTGAAACAAATGAAATGCAAATAGTATTTGATAGATTTCAAATTAAGATACTTTCTCACTGCATAGCTCAATTAAATTTCATTAAATGAAATTACAAATATCTTTGTAACGAAGCCTTTTTAAGTACTACTTCCTTTGTTGGATTTGATTTGTAAAAGCCATAGAAGTATTTGCTAAAGTTTATGGATAACGTGAAGAACACGGTGTATAAGGGATTATTTATGGGATATATTTACATGACGTGAGATCGTAGGTGTAACTTGCAAAGATACGCCCTCACGTTTTGAGTGGCCCCTCTCTAAGCCCCGAAGGGTTATTTTCTTCTTTTTAGGACATTTAAAAACGTGGGTTTTTAGATTTTTTAAATCTATTAATTATTTTATTATTTTTATCATTGTTCATCGGGTTTAAAGCTACCCTGAAAATTTCAGCCTGCTAGCTTATCGGGAAGTGCCTCTAAGCCTGTCCGCCATCTTGGACGTCCGCCATATTGTATTAATAGCCTAGCCTAGCATAAGCCACATGACTATTTTTTTCGTATTCCTGACAGCAAACCCTTTCATTTGATACCCATATCACGGGGGTGGATTTCAAACAGCCAGTCTACCATCTTGGACGTCCGCCATATTGGATTTAAGTCTCGTGACTATTTTTTTCGTACTCCTGATAGCAAACCCTTTCATTTCATATCCATATCACAGGGGTGCATTTCAAATAGCCTGTCTGCCATCTTGGACGTCCGCCATATTGGATTTAAGTCCCGTGACTATTTTTTTCGTATTTCTGACAGCAAACCCTTTCATTTGATACCCATATCATGGGGGTAGGTTTCAAACAGCCAGTCCGCCATCTTGGGGAGGCCGCCATATTGGATTTGTTATGACGTTTCTTAGCTAGTCATGTATTGTCATCAGAACTCAAAGCGTGTACAAAATTTCAGCCTGCTAGCTTATCGGAAAGTGCCTCAAAATTGAGTTGCAAAAGTCCAACCGGAACGACAAACAAACAAACAAATAAACAAACAAACAAACAAGAAAAGTGAGTGTATAAAAACGTGGGAAAAACAAAAATGCAAGATTTGTCCGCAAGATGCGTATGCAAAGTTTGACTTGTCGGTTTTTTATCGGTTACATTTCGGAGAGTGTGCGATGGAACTGCATAACTTGATTCCTCCTGGCTCTTTCCATCATCGGACTACAAGACGTACGGCAATGCGCCATCGGCATATGGTGGACATCCCTCCGGTACGTACAAAGCGTTTTGCCCAAACCTTTATTGTACGCACAGCTAAGGAGTGGAATTCCCTGCCGGCATCTGTATTTCCCGACAGCTATAACCTTGGGGTATTGAAGTCAAGAGTGAACAGGTTACTTCTAGGCAAGCGTGCTTCACCGTCGACCACATCAGGCAAGATAGTGGTCAAACGCGAAGCTACTCGTATGTATAAATAAAAAGTTCCTCTGGCCAGACCGCAGAGAGCGAATCGTTTTTCGCTCTCTGCGGTCTGGCCAGAGGAACTTTTAGCTGGCTTAGCGTAGTATGGAGTTTCAATTCCATTATTGTATCGCCTTTGGTATCACTTACCTGCGGCCTAGTCAACTATGTATACAATGTCGTTGGATTATTTCTTACTAATGCTTAGGGCTAGTTGAAAAAAATAGTCTTGTTTCGAAGGCTTCAATTAAATACAAACATATATTTCTTCGATAGTTTATGTAATGATACAAACAAGAAAAAATAAACAGATAAACTTATTTTCGCATTTATAATATTTGTGATAAAAAGTAACAAAAAAAAAATATTGTTAGGAAACATTCTACCCCACTAGTGTGTTACAATGACGCTCCACCATTATACAACTATCCCTTTAGTAAAACTATAGCTAACTATGATATATAACCCAAATAAAGAAAATATATTCCTATGCGCCGCACTACACATACATTCTACTGTTGGGGGCACTGCGTCCCGGTAGTGCTTCTGGTAGATCTCCTCCCACAAGCGAGTACGTTCTTCCAAGAGCACTCCTCCTATTGTCAGCTCCTTATCTAGCACCATGTGTGGGGACCTGTTCGCTCCTGCTGCCGGCCAGGGCGGCAGTGACGAACCAGTTGGAACTGGCATTCTGAAAAATAAAATCAGAACTTAATCATATTCATTAGACATAGTGCTTTCCAACAATTACCTGTCTGTGTATCTGTATTTCTATCAACTCGCAAATTCAAACAAAATTTGAATATGCTTACCCAGTTTTCATAAAGTTGTGCCAGATTTCACGAACTACCTTTCTCATCTTCTTATATTCGGCAGTATCAAGACTTTCATCTAGTCCAAAGCTGTCCATCCAAGCTCCCGACTGTGCACAGTGATCAGCACCTTTCAAGTCAGTGTAAGGTATACTGGTGGAGTTATCATCCACAAAAGAATATTCATACAAATAAACTCGATTGTTTCCAGCTTCTACGTGCAGCTTTACAGCCCAAAGCTTAGCATGAGTAAATAAAACGTCCGAAAAGAAGTCAATGTATTTCAGAACTTGATCATTGCCCACAGGATTATCACCGAAATAAAATTTCTTAACTTGATTGGCTACTTCTTCTCTTTCTGCATCAGATTTAAACTCTAGGTCAGCCGGTAAGAAATCAGAAAACTTATCATTCATCTTATTTTTCCAAACGTCAAACCTATCAATACGCAACAGTCCTTCCATTTCAGCGAATCCATACAATACCGGTAACTTTCTATAGTTGCCTTTTTTAAATATAGTTAGAGGAGATTCTATCAGAAATGCTCCGTCTGCGTCACGCTCCACACACGGTGAGAACATGAAAGTAGAATCAGTCTTGTCATCAAACAAATCAGAGGTTAGTAAGTCTACTGAAGCTGTTTTATAGAATTGTTCTAAAGCTTTTACATCGTCTACGTTAGCAAAGTTCTGATCTCTAGCAAATATTCTGGCAATCTCTAGAGGATCTCTCTGAATTGAAAATGCGGCAAGGTTTCCACCGCTTTCGGGTATTACACGGTGAAACAATCCTTCAGCTGACTTAGAGAGCATCAATAGATCCACTGATGCTGAGCCTGCACTACCACCTGCAATTGTGACATCGTTAGGGTTACCGCCAAAGCTTGCGATGTTGTCTCGTACCCAGCGCAGCAACGCCACCTGGTCTTTCATGCCAGCATTGCCTGGTGCGTCCTCAGTGCCGAGACAAAGAAAGCCGTGAATGCCGAGACGGTAGTTGAATGTGACCATGATGAAATCTTTCTTTTCCCGCATGAATTGTGTCGCTGAAACAATCTTTCCATATCCTATATGAAATCCTCCTCCGTGAACAACTACGAGGACTGATAAATTCTTTTCTGTTGTGACGGGTACATATACATTGGCAACAAGACAATCTTCTTTCACCTCAACCTTGCCTGGATAAAAGGCCACAACATGTTTATTCTGTGGACATACGATATCGATTTCATCGGTTGCATTAAACCGATTTGTCCATCTTGGCGGTGGGAGAGGTGGCTGTAATGCAAAATGTTGTATTTAGATATTACATGTACAAATTACTATTGTTAATTTTATTTATTTACAATCTACCATTAGTGAGAACACAGTAGCAAGACGACGTGGCACAGCCTTAAGTACTAAGCAACTACACCTCGGTGTGAAATACGTCTTGCTGAAAATGTTCAGCTAACAAACAAGCTGAACATTTTCATCTGTGTCTACACATAGTTAGTGTTATTGCATCAATCAATTTATTAAAAAAAAAATACTGTGACACTCTGGCTTTGCATTCTCTATTTTGAATAATTAAAGTTATTACATATTGCGTCATCCCTTTTTTGGTGCTTGACGCACATTAATACGACCATGATTATGTGCCGAAAAAACCATGGCGCTATCAACATTAGGTATTACTACCTACTTGCAGTAAAGTATATTAAGGTTAAATTAGGTACCTTGAATTTGTCTTGACCCGTAGGTCCTGTGGCGTATGGAATATTGTAGAATTCGTACAGCTCTCCGCTGGAATGCTTGCGCCCGCGCACTTGCCCTTGCGCAGTGTTCACATCCAGCCAGTCGTCGTCAGCCAGTACAGCCGACGCACAGGCAACAACCGTAAACGTCCACCAGTTCATAGTAACAGTAAGTTCGACTATGCACAATTCAGATGATTCCCCAAAATATATACCAAGCCTTATCGGTATTGATTCACAAGGCTTAGATACGCGATCTGATATGATTTATACCTATATTGACAATAATAATTTCATTCATACACTTGATAAGTATGAAGAAAACGAACTAGCACACGGCCCCGGCTTCGTACGGGTAACAGTTACTTAAATACGTATAAAACAGTCTAATGTATTTATTTATCCCACCAAAAACATACCTGTTAAAAAGGGGGACAAGTTCCTATCAGCTAATGGTTCGCCTAAAAAAGGGTCGAAGTCCAATCAATGGAACTTGCCAAGTTCCATTGATTTTATTTCAACTAAAACCATATTTGAAGTTGGGTTTATGCATAAGTGAATTTCGGCCAGACGGAACTTCCCAAGTTAAATAAATATGAATAAGTTGCAGTAATTATCAGTAAATGTAATCTTACTTATAAATGCTAAAGTTCAAATGAACATAATTTGTAAATTATAAAAGTATTTGTTCCGTGCGGGAATCAAAACCATGACAGTGACACGAAGCGCAGCAGTCGATCGCAGTCACAGTCGATGGATTAATCACAGTCAGAAGCTCGAAAGTCTCGTATTCGTATTAAGGTACGCGTCACGTAAAAAGAACGCTGGAAAAAAGTGGTGGGAGTGTGTTTGCGCATGGGTACAGTCTCGCATGTGCCTATTGGATGTGGATTCTGCACGGGAAGCAAAGCTCAACTGACGAACCAATAGCGCACCGGCAAACATTCAGCGCGTGGCTCTCCCGCCCAGCGCCCTACTCATGCCACCAAATAAACCGATAAATCGCCTATGCGCATCTTGACCGCCAGCGTTCTTTTTACGTGACGCGACCTGTACCCAGTTCCTGGGTTGTGGAGATCCAACAGGCAGTCGCCTGATGTGAAATACTGATATTCAGCTGCACTTGGTTCGACTGGAAGCCGATCTTAATTTAGTTCGGAGAAGGCTAGGCGGATAATTTCGCAAAAATAAACTGCTGTTAGTGTGGCCCGGCTATTACACGCAGGCGCAGCCGCGCGCTGCTCTGCACTGGTAACACACAGTATTTTCATGAATCATTAACAGGACCTGATTATATTGTTTTCCGTGGGTAATTTTATTGACTTAAGCGCATTAAATGATGGACAGATAATATTATAATGAATGAATATAATCTAATCCTTACAATTTATATCTCTTCAATGAGTCACTCCCTTATTTTTGGCGGTCCATAGGTGCAGAAGAAAGAATTTTAGACCGTGGTTCATACCATCTAAAGACCCTCCTCCTACCCCATCCTGGACAAGCTTTTATGATTCAAGTCTCACTTATAAGGTTACTGCGAAGATCGCCCGGAGGACACAGTGGAGCATACGGTGCAGCACCACCGTGTCCTCCCGGCAGCGATAGGCGGAGACCTCTCGCGCCCGGCATTGGTCGAGGCCATGCTGCGGGGCGAGACGGTGTGGGAAGCGGTCGCCTCCTTCTGCGAAGCAGTTATGCTCGAGAAGGAGGAGGCGGGCCGTGAGGGAGAGAGGACAGCGTCCTCCCTCCGCCCCAGCCGCAGTGGTAGACGCCAACGGCGTCGGACGTCGCAAGACGATCTCCGGCCACCGTAGGCGCGGGCATGCGGGCGGCGGCAACTCGCCTCGGCAGATCAGCGCAGCGACAAACTGAGACATTATTTTCAGCCGAAACCGATACTTCCGCCCTGAGTATGTATTACTTACAGATATAAGATTATAATAAAATAATAAAAATAAAATAAAGTTTATTTGGAACAACTTTGGTTTACAGTTTTACAAAGGTAAACGATGATAGCTACAAAAGTAAGTTACTGTGGCGCAGCTATCAACGCCCAACTCAAAATTATGTACACGGAAGTTGTTCCAGACTTCGCAAAGTTAATTAATTAATAGAGTAAAAGAATAATTTAATTTTTGTTGACATAACAATAAAAATCTATGTGGTGGTCACCATAATACAATAGTAGAGAGAGTGGAGGTGGGGTGAAGCGTATGTGTGTGTTATGTAAGTGAGGGTGTGTGTGTGTGTTTTGCGTGTGTGTGTATGCGTGTGTGTTTACCGTAAATATGATACCATAAATTGCTCAGTCTCTTATACGACAAAGAATGAAGCCAGTCAGTCACACTTTTCTTTAATAGGTTTCTAGTCATAGGGTAAATAGTAATACTTATATTTATGGTGCTATAAAGTTTAGAGCAAATATGGTTGAAGTGTCGACTAACCAACGCTAGCCTACAGTGCTCCGTCCTACAAACTCTGTCGGCACATCGCTTCTTTGCTAGGGGCTGAGGATCATAAGATAGCACCAGATGTCTCTTAAAAACTGTTTGTGGGATGAACAACTGCCTCACGGTGAGGACCTCACAGAGTGAGTACAGTTCAGAGGTCGGAAATCTGATAGGTTTTTTTGAGAGTACCTTCAAGACTTGTCTTTGAGTTCTGTCTAGCCGCAACATGGTGGTCTTGTGAGTTCCTCCCCATACAGCTATGCAATAACTGAGAATTGATTGAGCGAGTGCAAAGTAGACCATTTTTAGGGTTTGGAAATCAGCAGACGCGCGAAGGTTTTTAAATAAGTATATCAATCTCCTGACTCGAACCACAACAGAGTTAACATGTTTTTTCCATGACAGGAGACTGTCCAATATAACCCCAAGATACTTGATGCTATCTGTTTGTTCTATTTGGAGACAGTTACAGGTGTTGGCCACTGTACAAACATGGGCTCTGATACTGACTAAGAATAATCGGAGGAAGAGACGAGCTTGGTCTTGGAGATATTGAGCGTAAGTAGATTCGAGGTCAACCACCCCATAACCCGAGAGAGAGCCAATTCTGCCTTCTCACGAGTCTCAGACCAATCCTTGCCATGGGTGATTAGAGCTGTGTCATCCGCATATGTGATAATTTTTGTGTTCGGGAGAGACAATTGACACAGCTCATTGACATATATAAGGAAGAGGGTTGGTGTATGATGACTGATGACTGATGTATGACCCTACTTACACTACTTGTTTTCGCCGCGAAGTGTAGCTACGAAAGATTTCGAGAGCAATGCCACGTATGCCAATTTGTTCCAGCTTGTCAATTAGTTTAGGTACAGAAACGGTATCGAAAGCCTTCGACAGATCTAAGGCTTTAGAGAGTCTAAGGCTTTAGAGAGTCTAAGACTTTAGAGTTTTAGATTACTCAGTGTTACGAACTAAAAATAGGTGACAATTTGATTGGATCGTTGTCCTGCCTCCCGATGTTTTGTAAGAACTTATATTCCTTTTTTCCTATGAACTTGGATTCCAGATTAACATGGTGTATAGTATCTTCGTTCTTCGTTGCCGGTTTTCAAGAGTAGAAAGCCTGATCCTAGTGTCGAACGAAACCGTAACAAAAACCAAAACATTTTTAGACATAATTTAAAAAAAAAACCTAGCCTGTTGAGCTTTAGCGTATTTCCGTTTAACGAAAAGCGGGACGCAGAGTTTTTTCATGAAATACCACAATGTAACAAGACATTAGAACATTAGATTAGATATACTCTTAATAACTGCAACTTTTTTATTAAATCCGTTGTATGATTATAATATTTTTATATCTCTTCGATCAAATGACTAATATACTTTAATCGATAACATAATACTACTTTCCGGTAAATTCGTCTACCCAACTGTCATTATTGATAACCAGAACAAAGAGGTTCTGGTTATCAATAATGACAGTCTTAGTACTTGCTCTAAGGCCTAAAACAATATATTTTTATACACTCTGTACTTTCTCTAAAGTCTAAAGCAGTATATTTTTACACAGAGACCAATCATTATTATGTCCATCCAAAATTACTACGTATAACCAAATTTATTATAGATGTCATCTAGACACGCGATAGCGTGTCAGCCAAGTTCTGGCGCGCTCATAGTGTGTAATATTACACGAACCATTTGGAGTCACTTTTTAGCCCCTCATAACTCAAAATCTATTTCACCTAAACTTGTCAAATTTGGTACATACGAGTATATTGATACTGGTGAGATACATAGGTATGTGTTCCAAATTTTATAAACATATTATTATCTAAAATGGTTGTTTAGATAACACCCAAAAATTGTAATTTTTGTGACTGACCTATAGATCAAAACTATAACCCAGTTCTACATAGATGATCTAGAAAGTTCTAATTTGGAAAACAAAAGAAAAAATCAGAATCTTGTATTTTTTATCATTTTATTATAATTTTCACTTAACTTATTCGCTGGGTGCGAAGTACTAGGTAGGGGTAGTACAATTCGATTGCAGCGCTCATGGTGGCGAATAGTAGAAGTGCCGACAGCTTTGTCTCAGAGTACATTCAGCTTTGCCAATTGACTAAAACGCGCTAATCTCAGGAATTACTGGTTTGAATTGAAAAAATATTTTAGTGTTGGATAGTCCATTTATCGAGGAAAGTTAAAGGCTATAACATCACGCTATGACTAATATGAGCAGAGCAGCAATGAAAAATGTTGCAAAATCGGGAAAATCTAATTCAGAGCTTCCATTGCGTGCGCTGCGTAAACGGTTTACATTACGCAAAAAATATGTACAACGGAATTGTTCCTCATGAAACGTTCTAAAATAAAGTCCGCGACAGCCTATGTCTATCTTTCAAGGTTAACTCACCATAACCTTTTTTAAGGAAATCAAATTGGTTTTAAAATAATACAATTCTTGTGACGATATTTTTATATTATACATAATATTAATCCTTACCCAAATAAATACGTTTATCATAACAAGCATTGAATTTTGAACAAAATTGCCCTTGTCATCATTTGATCTCAATGAATATCTGTCGAGATATCGTAATTTCTTCAACGGCAGGTGATGGGGAGCAGTCGGAATACGACGGCTCTGTCTCAAAGTACATTTAGCTCTGTCATCTGTACGTAATTGTTTGTAAATCGCATTATTCCGCCAGAAAAACATAGGTCACAGCAGTTGTTGTGTTGTAAACTGCAAGAATACTAGCAGAAATAGTAAATTTAAATATTATTGATTCCCAAGCGGTTCTTGGAAAGATGAGCAATGCAGGAGATGGTTAGCTGCCGTGAAGAGAAAAAAGTAAATAATATCATAATCCTCATTTTAATCCTATATTTGACATTTTTCTTAAAGAATACGTTTTGCCTTAGTTTATTTAATTTTATTCAGAGCTGATGGATCGCCATGGAATCCAAAACCATGTGTTTTGTAAAGAAATCTGATTTCAATTAGAACGGTCAGAGCCGTCAACAGTGCAAACGCTAGGTGGCGCTAAAGTCGTGCACGGTGCCAATAGTAATTAGTTCCTGTAAATCTCTATAAGTGGATTTTAAGATCTTTACGTGAATATAATATAACGAGTTGAATACCCTTAATTTTCTTTAATCCAAATATTCCCAATTTTTGTACTTGTAAATAAGAATATAGTAGATTTTCGAATTTATTACGCGTAACTAACCGTATTCTATAATAATAGAACATTTATTCTCTCTTCACAAAGATGCCTTAAAGCTAATGCACAGACGCCAGCACATCAAGCTACCTACAATCTGTCAGATTTCTATAATAGATTTTCAACCTTATCACAACAGTGGAAGGTTAATGTTTGATTGGTTAAATCTGACAGATTCGGATAGGTTGACCTGCTGGCGTCTGTACAAAGAAATTATTGAGCGGCTTTGTGAGAGACTGGTGCCGGAAATAGGATTTTGAACAAAAAACCTGTGGTACAGGTCACCAGGCCCCATCAGCGGCTAGTTATATTTTATACTAGCTTTTGCCCGCGACTTCGTCCGCGTGGAATAGTTACTTTGGGCTAACGTTAAATTTAACCCGGATTTTGAAGCATTCTTCATTGGCGCTCCGCTCCTATTGGCCTTAGCGTGATGATATATAGCCTATAGCCTTTCTCTATAAATTGACTATTTTTGTACCTTCGGTCGCGAGGCGCGTCGAGCGCGGCGACCGATTCTCAAAAATAATCCTTATAGCATGATTCAGTATTCACGCGCGATGGCTTATTATTAGCGTATTTCATGTATAATGTTACTTCTTATCCGCCAACTTGAGACGGCCGCCATGTTGGATTTAGGTCACGTGATATTTTTTTTCGTATCCCATTCAGCAAACCCTTTCATTTGATACCCAAATCTTAGGGGTGCATTTCAAATAGCCTGTCCGCCATCTAGGACGTCCACCATATTGGATTTAAGTCACATGACTATTTTTTTGTATTTCTGACAGAAAACCCTCTCATTTGAAACCCATATCATGGGGGTGGATTTCAAACAGCCAGTCCGCCATCTTGGACGTCCGCCATATTGGATTTAAGTCACGTGGCTATTTTTTTCGTATTCCTGACAGCCAAACCTTTCATTTGATACCTACCCATATTATGGGGGTGGATTTCAAACAGCCAGTCCGCCATCTTGGGGAGGCCGCCATGTTGGATTTGTTATGACGTTTCTTAGCTACTCATGTATTTTCATCAGAATTCAGAGCGTGTGCAAAATTTCAGCCTGCTAGCTTATCGGGAAGTGAATCAAAATTGAGTTGCAAAAATCCAACCGGAATCCCTTCACTGCTCTGCTCCTATTGATTGTAGCGTGATGAAAAGTATACTATAACCAGCTCAGGAGTATGATAAATAATTGTACCAAGTTTCGTTAAAATCCGTCGAGTAGTTTTTGTTTCTATAACGGTTATACAGACAGACACACAGACAGACAGACAAAAATTTTACTAGTTGCATTTTTGGCATCAGTATCGGTCCCTAATCACCCCCTGATAGTTATTTTGGAAATATATTTCATGTACAGAATTGACCTCCTTACAGATTTATTATAAGTATAGATAGATAGAAGATAGATCAAAAACCGTGTAAAAGAGAAGAGTATGTAAAATGAAGAAATTAAAAAAATATAAAAAACAAACCTAAATTTTGCAGAAATTATTTAATTATGTTGTGAGTTGAGTGATTGTGTGTGTGAGTGTTATATTGTGTAAAGTGAGTACTGAGTAATGTTAATGTGGTAGAAGATGTGTGTCAGTCCAATTAGTGGGAGAGACGGTGACTTTAATGGAATGGAATGGGTGCAGTGAAAGGAGAAGTCAAAATGAAGAGACGATTATTAAGACAAGGAACAATTTCGAACAGTCAAAAGATTCTCTGTTGCTTGATAGTCCTATGTTTTTAACTTCTCAAACGTATAATTATTGTGAATACCAATAAGTATTCTTGAAAATTATACAGAATGTTGTTTTCATCAGGTATTTCAATATAGGTATTAGAAACTCACACAAAACATACATAACGAATAGAAACCTCAAAGAGGTTGGTCCAACATAATTCTCTCAAGTAGTTGTAGTAGGTTGTTCAAGAGGTTCTACTTACGAGTAGCAGTTCACTGGTTAAAAACTTTTTAATAACTTTAATACAGTTTGATTTTGTTTTGGGATATAGATCAAGGGATTTGTTGACTTTATTGTAAAGATATTGACCAAGAAAACAAAATAATCTTTGGGGGAGTGTAGTTTTGAATTGGGACGTGGTGCACACCCTACCCTTCCGCCTCTTGTCTTTGTGTAACTCAGCATCATACTGTAACTGGGAATGCTTTTTCATCAAAGTGAGCAGGATGAACGTTTGCCTGACTGTAAGAGTATCCCATTCTTTGTACAAATCAGCAGTGGGAAAACGAAAAGGGTGACCGGCTGCGACCTTGAGTATTGCACGTTGTGCCCTTTCTACTTCGATCAGGTGTGTTTTGCCAGCACCACCCCATGACGTAATGCAGTAGTCAATAAGCGATTGGCATAACGCGTAGTAGACCATCTTAATGGTTTTTCGATCAGCCGAGTGCCTCAAGGTCTTAAAAATAAAAATTAACTTACGCAGTCTAGACACGAGAGTCTCTATGTGTGGTTTGAAAGAGAGATGTTGATTAAGCGTTATACCCAGATATTTAATTTGTTCAGTCATTTTAAGGCATGGACATGCATAGTTGCATGCATGTCCATGTCAATGTCAATGCATGGCATGGATAGTTTTAAAGCCACAGGAGTGTGCAGTAATAGTAAAAGATGAGGCTGGGAGCAGGTTAGATCTATGGGCAAATGCTATGTACTTCGTTTTAGATACGTTAAGTGTCAAAACATTGTCTTGAAGCCACTCGCTGATTCTGTTAAGGCCCAGTTGAGCAACAAGAAATACCTCCTCCCAGCTATCACCACTAAAGAATAGGGCAGTATCATCAGTAAAGGTCTTCCCCTTGTGGAGAGGAAGTTGGCAGAGATCGTTGATGTATACCAAGAAAAGTGTTGGGCCAATGACACTACCCTGCGGCACACCTAAGTGTACAGTTAGCTCATCACTTAGTCTGTCATTAATCCGAACCCGTTGCTTTCTATCAGTAAGATAGTCTTCCATAAGTTTCAAGGGGATTTCTCTAATTCCGAGTTTCTCCAGCTTATTTAGTAGGTGCGGAATGGAGACTGTGTCGAACGCTTTCGCCAGGTCTAGAAACACCGTCAGACATTTCTTTCTGTCATCCTAGCCTGCCACGATAGAATTTACTAGCTCATTTACAACCGCATCATTAGTGGACTTACAAGCTCTAAAGTCAAATTGTACAGGTGAAAACAGTTCATTGGCTTCCAAAAACGTGATAAGACGTTGATTTATTTATTTTATAACCACTAGCGCCACTTATCATCATTTTATTCATAATAATTCGTATATGAGAACTAGCCAAGTCAGAAATTAGGCTACAATGTATGATCCTCATTTATAAGAAGAAATATATTTTATGTTGTTATAAATATATTTCAGGACTGACCATTGAACTTGGCACCCATTTAGATTTCACTTCTTTTGTCGTTAAAGTCAACAACCAAGGCATATAATCATAATATTGAACTTGGCTCTTATTTCACATTTATATTTTTGATGGGATTATCTATAAAGCGGTTTTGTTTTCAGCGGTGCTTGAGTCCATTTTCAGACGTCTAAACTGGGAAACAAAGGGTATACAGATAGACGGAGAACGATTGAACCATTTACGCTTCGCTGATGACATCGTCGTCTTCGCAGAAAGCGCTATCGAACTGGAGGATATGATGATTGAACTAGCCAAAGAAAGTCAAAAAGTGGGGCTATCCATGAACAAATCAAAAACCAAAATCTTAACAAATGGAGTACATGAGGATATCACAATAGACAACGAAAATATTGAATATGTCCAAGAATACATATACCTAGGACAGTTAGTATCATTCAGAAATAATACAGGAAAAGAGACTGAAAGGAGGATCACTCTGGCCTGGAGGAAGTATTGGGGATTAAGAGAAATAATGAAAAACAATGACATCAACATCAAAATAAAGAAAAAACTCTACGAAGTAGTAATATTACCATGCCTTACATATGGTTGTCAAACATGGTCACTGAGAAAAGAGGATGAAGAAAGAATAGCTATCTGTCAACGTAAAATGGAGAGAAGCATGCTTGGTTTAAGACTATCAGATAAGGTCAAAAACATTAACATCAGAAAGAAAACAAACATAATAGATGTAAAGAAAAGAACAAGATTACTCAAGTGGCATTGGGCAGGACACATTTGTAGAATGGAGAACAATCGATGGACAAAACGTTTAACAGAGTGGATACCAAGAGACAGGAAAAGAGAAAAGGGGAGACCAAGTAAAAGGTGGAGAGACGTCTTCAACCTGAGATGTGGACCCCTATGGATGCGTGAAGCGCGCCAAAGAAATGTATGGAAAGGTTTAGGAGAGGCCTACGCCGCAGAGGCGACTACTACTCATGTAAATTAGTTAAGTTATAAAACATTACAATAGAGATAAACTTATATGTGTTTTGATTTGTGTATTTTAGATTAGATTAACCTTAATTGTAATGTGTAACGTTAGAACTGTAGTAAGAAATAAAGGCTATTTTTATTTTTATTTTTATTTTATTTTTATTTTTATTTTATCTATAAAGCTCACTCCGCTCGTTCTATAACACTATAGGTTCGCTCTCTAGAGAAAAGCCATTATTATTATTTAATGCAAACATTATCGAGTTCACTCTGCTTGCTCTTGAACACTAGGTTCTCTTAATATGAAAATGGTATTCGAGGCATTATAGAAGAATAAAAATATAAAGTTCACACCGCTCGAAAGCGGGGTTTAAAGAAACAATGACGAGGCACGAATGAGGCAGGGAATTCCACTCCTTAGCTGTGCGTACAATAAAGGTATTGGCAAAAGGCTTTGTACGTACCGGAGGGTTGTCCATCATCGATGGCGCATTGCCGTACGTCTGACTTGTAGTCCGATGATGGTGAAAGGGCCAGGCGGAATCAAGTTGTGCAGTTCCATCGCACACTCTCCGAAATGTAACCGATACTAAACCGACAGGCTGGCAACACGGCGTCGATGTTTAAGGCTCTGGAGCTTTGATTCGACCAGAGCATAGTTACCGATAAGCTTCTTGGCCCGTTTATCTATTGACTCAAGTACATCTAGTTGTTATTAGGCGGATCCATCCCAGAGGTGAGAGCAGTATTCCATGCCTGACCAAACTTGCGCTTTATACAAGTTATGCAGCTGTTCAGGCGTGATATTCACACGTGTGGGCCTGTAATCTAAACTAATAACACTAAAGATGTTTTATTTGTAATGGATTAACTCAAAAACTGCTGGAGCAAATTTTGAAATGCTCATAGATACTTACACGTGTAAATAAATACATTAGACTGTTTAATAATTATGCATTTAGGTATCTGTTACGCGTACGAAGTCAGAGCCGTGTGCTAGTTGGTTTTCTTTATACCTTTCAAGTGTATGCATGAAATAATTATTATCAATCATATCAGGTAGCGTATTACAGCCTTGTGATTCAATACCGATAAGGCTTGGTATATATTTTGGGAATCATTAGAATTGTGCATAGTCGATTTTACTGTAACTATGAAGTGGTGGACGTTTACGGTTGTTGTCTGTGCGTCTGCTGTTTTGGCTGACGACGACTGGCTGGATGTGAAAACTGCGCAAGGGCAAGTGCGCGGGCGCAAGCATTCCAGCGGAGAGCTGTACGAATTCTACAATATTCCATACGCCACAGGACCTACGGGTCAAGACAAATTCAAGGTACCTAATTTCCAAAGCTGAACCGAGCGGCAACTGCCCTCGTGCGGCTCCTGCTCGATCTCAGCGGGCCAAACGCCTCCTGCCGGAGGCTGTACGCCGGTGTCGTGCGGTCCATAGCCCTCTACGGGGCCCCCGTGTGGGCCCTGAGCATGCAAACTACCATGCAAACGACCAGCAAAGCTGGTCGCATGCCAGAGGGTCCTGGCTATCCGAATGATCCGAGGATACCGCACGATCGCCGGCGAATCGGCCAACCTCCTCGCCGGATTGCTGCCCTGGGATCTGGAGGCGACTGCCCTCCAGCGCGTCTGTGAGTGGCGCGTGGAGGCGCAGCGCGCGGGGCGAGTCCCTGCTGCCTCGACAAGTCGAGGCGCGGCGGGAAGAGCTCCGGCGCGATCTCAGGGCAGTATGGAGGGAACGACTGTCGCAACCTAGGTTCGGGCACGCCGCAATCGCGGCAGTAAGACTCCTCTTTGAGGAGTGAATGGAGAGGCATCACGGCGTCCTCACCTTCCGTTTGACACAGGTCCTCACCGGGCACAGATGTTTCGGGAGGTTCCTGTGTCGCATTGGAAAGGAAGAAACGCCTGGGTGTCACCACTGCGAGGATCGCCCGGAGGACACGGTGGAGCATACGGTGCAGGACTGCCCCGCTTGGGCAGAGCACCGACACGAAGCGATAGGCGCCGACCTCTCGCGCCCGGCACTGGTCGAGGCCATGCTGCGGGGCGAGACGGAATAGGAAGCTACCGCCTCCTTCTGCGAAGCAGTCTTGCTAGCAAAGGAGGAGGATGGACGCGTGAGGGAGAGGACAGCGTCCACCTCACGACCCAGCCGCCGTGTGAGACGCCCACGGCAACGGACGTCGCAAGACGATGTCCGGCCACCATAGGCGCGGGCATGCGGGCGGTGAGTTATGGGTGACTCGCCCCCCGCCATGGACCATGCCCGGGTCGACGGCGCGTTTTGTTCCACGCGCGCCTCAAAGAGCTGTCAGCAATCTGACGGGGCCCCCTAAGAGGGCTAAAGTCTGCCGGGGTCACGGGACTTTCTCTGTAAAGGGTTATTGAAGGATCACTGTGGATTTTAGTCAGTACAAGTCTGACAGTCCCTCCCGTCCCACCCTGGACTGGAGGACTCATTTGAAGATTTTACCACGCAAAAAAAAAGGTACCTAATTTTACCATAAATACAAGATGATTTTTTAGTCACCATCCAAATTTTGATATATTAATCTTTGGCGAAAATCATTGAATACGTGATTTTTCTTTTTGTATCACTCAATACAAAAATATTGAGATATCACGTCAAAAAGTTATCTATAAAAAGTTAATGAATCTAGACACCGCGCTGTGATGTGTTGCTCAGGTGTAGCGGGGCGGGGCGGGGGGTAAGAGGGGTGCGCTCTGCCCGTTTCATGCGCCGGCAAGTGTAGTATTATTAACGTTTAGCTTGGTGACCATGCAGAGCGGATAATTCTTATGAGAAAATGATTTAATATGAAAATTTTACGTAAAGATTTTTTTTCAAAAATGGGGTTAGTGATTGATACCTAATGCCTAGAAAAATTTTGGACGGTGATAAAAAGTCTTCCTGTATACTTTACTCAATAGAAGCCAATAGTAAGTAGCCAATAGTTGATTGCGCCATGGTTCTTTCAGCACATGGTCCAGGTCGTAATTTATGTCCGTTAAGCAAGAAAAAAATAATGATGCAATGTGTAATATCTTCAGTTACCCATAGAACAGAATGCATAGCCAGATTGCCACAGTTTTTTATACTAAATTGATTGATGCAATAACACTAACTAGACACAGGTGAAAAACTTCAGCTTTCTTATTAGCTGAAGATTTTCAGAAAGACGTATTTCACACCGAGGTGTAGTTGCTTAGTATTTGAGGCTGTGCCACGTCGCCTAGCTACTGCGTTCTTAATTGTGGTAGATTGTAAATAAATAAAATGAATATGAGTCATTTGTACATAATATATAAATCTAAATACTACAATTTGCATTACAGCCACCTCTCTCACCGCCAAGATGGACAAGTCGCTTTAATGCAACCGATGAAATCAATATCGTATGCCCACAGAATAAAAATATTGTGGCCATTCTTCCAGATAAAGTGGAAATGAAAGAAGATTGTCTTGTTGCCAATGTGTATGTACCCGTCACAACAGAAAAGAATTTATCAGTCCTCGTGGCCGTTCATGGAGGAGGTTTTCACGGTGGTTATGGAAAAATTATTACAGCGATACAGTTAATGCGGGAAAAAAAAGATTTCATCATGGTCACATTTAACTATCGTCTCGGCATACATGGTTTTCTTTGTCTGGGCACCGAAGACGCACCAGGTAATGCTGGCATGAAGGACCAGGTGGCGCTGCTGCGCTGGGTACGAGACAACATCGCAAGCTTTGGCGGTAACCCTAATGATGTCACAATTGAAGGTCGTAGTGCAGGCTCAGCATCAGTGGATCTACTGATGCTCTCTAAGTCAGCTGAAGGATTGTTTCACCGTGTTATACCCGAAAGCGGTGGAAACCTTGCCGCATTTTCAATTCAGAGAGATCCTCTAGAGATTGCCAGAATATTCGCTAGAGAGCAAAACTTTGCTAACGTGGACGATATAAACGCTTTAGAACAGTTCTACAAAACAGCTTCAATAGACTTGCTGACCGCTGATGTTTTTGGTGACAAGACTGACGCTACTTTTGTGTTCTCACCTTGTGTGGAGCGTGATACAGACGGAGCATTCCTGACAGAATCTCCTCTTACTATATTTAAGAAAGGCAACTACAGAAAGTTACCTGTGTTGTATGGATTCACTCAAATGGAAGGACTTTTGCGTGTTGATATGTTTGATTTTTGGAAAAATAAGATGAATGATAAGTTTTCTGATTTCTTACCGGCTGACCTAGAGTTTAAATCTGATGCAGAAAGAGAAGAAGTAGCCAATCAAGTTAAGAGATTTTATTTCGGTGATAATCCTATAGGCAATGATCAAATTCTGAACTACATTGACTTCTTTTCGGATGTCTTATTTACTCATTCTAAACTATGGGCTGTGAAGTTGCATGTGGAAGCTGGAAACAATCGAGTTTATTTGTATGAATATTCTTTTGTGGATGATAACTCCACCAGTATACCTTACACTGACTTGAAAGGTGCTGATCACTGTGCACAGTCGGGAGCTTGGATGGACAGCTTTGGACTAGATGAAAGTCTTGATACTCCCGAATATAAGAAGATGAGAAATGTAGTTCGTGAAATCTGGCACAACTTTATGAAGACTGGGTAAGCATAAATTGAATTTCCTGTGGAATTTACGAGTTGAAAGAAAGTCATTGCAGTCACTTAATTGTTGGGAAGCGCTGTGTGTAGGGAATTTGAGTAAGATATTTTCGATATTTTTTTCAGAATGCCAGTTCCAACTGGTTCGTCACTGCCGCCCTGGCCGGCAGCAGGAGCGAACAGATCACCTCACATGGTGCTAGATAAGGAGCTGACAACAGAAGGAGTGCTCTTAGAAGAACGTACTCGCTTGTGGGAGGAGATCTACCAGAAGCACTACCGGGACGCAGTGCCCCCAGCAGTAGAATGTATGTGTAGTGCGGCGCATAGGAATTTAGTTTCTTTTTTTGCATTGTTTATCCTATTTTGCCTTAGTAAATGGATAATTGGATAGGTAATGGTGGTGTTTAAATGAAGGAACACACTTGTGGGGCAGAATGTTGTTATCTATAAAACATAAATTAAATTAATTAATTTGCAAAAGTTAATTATTTGCACGCGACACTTTTGGCGCTTTACCATTATTAAAAAGTACATAGAAATTTAAAAATATGTATTTTATTTCTTTGTTTTAATTTAATTATTTTGACTTATTTTTTAAATATGTATCATAAAAACATTTATTCTCAATTTCCTTTGAAATAGTACCATGTCAGTAACAACACTAATTTTCTGGCCAGGCACTAGCTAAAAGTGGATACTGTGGCACCATTTTAGAAAGGTAATGAGACAAGAACATTTATTTTGTAATTTGCCACCCAAGCGTCATACATTAATTATAAGAAATATGCTTTGAAAGACAAGGGAAGTTTTAAGAAAACTTCAATACAGAAGCTTTATGACTCTTAATTTCCCAAGATATGATTAGTTTTTTAACAAACTTGTATTCACTAGATTCAGTCGTTCAGAAAAATATGAATTGTAAGTGGTGACCATCTTTAATTTCTAACAATAATCACTTAATGAGGGAGAGGGTTTTTCGAAAAATCTTTAAAGTTTGTGTTCTGCAAAACCAGTCAGTTTGGATCCCATGTTGTCGGGATTGAAATTGTTGCAAATAAGATCTATATCAACCATTTCAAGGAATGTATCGAATTACAAATCACCCTGTATACGTGTGTCTACGTATGTGTTGCTTAAATTTTTTGATGTTTGTACCTAATATCTTGTTATTTTTTAAACTAAATTGTGGCTCGTAATATATTAATTGTACCAATTTCTATTAAGAGTGCAAAGCATTAGTGCTGGCAGTATTGACTTTATGTAATTTATACTTTTTAATTTTAAAGTATTTGGTACTTTTTTGAGTTGTAAAATTGTAGTCATTTTGTCCTGTATTTAAAATTATTTGTAACACATGTTTAAAACAGTTTGAATTTATAGTGTTTTTTTATCACACGTTTTGTTTGACTCAGTGATACGTTATTGTCTGGAGACTGACCACTGGACTGATCAGTCGCATTTTGAATTTTTTTGATGACCTTTGTCCAATTTTTACCGACTTCAAAAATAGGAGGTTATCAATTCGACCCGTATGTATGTAATATTATCAAAACTGCCCAGTTTTCGTATATGTTAGTCTATATCAGCGTCTGAACAAATGTGCCAAATTTCATAAGTGTATGTTCATCACATTCGGTTCAGTAGTTTTTGAGATATGGATTTTTTATGTTGTGACGGATTACAAGATTAGTGCATATGTACGAAAATTTTGTATTTTACAAGAATTTGGGTTGAATATTTAATAAATAAACTAAAAAGGGTAAAATAAAAACTTTTTCAAAAAAGTAACCGACTTCAAAAACAACAACAAAACAAAAAAGGGTGAAATAACCTAATTACTTAATAACTTCTTTCGGAAGTCGGTGGCTAAAAATCAATGAAATAATAATAAAAAAAAATAAAGCCACCGACATCCGAAAGAAGTTATTAATTAGGTTACTTTTTTGAAAAAGTTTTTATTGATCTTTTCATTACTATAATGTAATGAAAAAATCGGGTTGGCATGAGTCCTACAAAACTACTAGGCTAGCATGAGTACCTATATAATCTACACTAATGTAAGAGGAAAGGTTTAATTGTTTGTTTTTTTGGATTGAATATGCTCCGAAACTATTTAACCGATTTGAAAAACTCTTTCACTGTAACCTGTTGGGAAGCTACACTATATGCGGTGATCTGATTTATAACTTCTGAAATGTTTGTTTAATGACCGTGCGAAGCCAGGGCGGGCTGCCAGTAGGTATTTAATATATCTATAGCATTATAATTATTGCTATCACTCTTCGATCAGATGACTAATATTATCATGCCTTTATCCGATAACAAAGGTATTTCTTCTTTTTCCGGTACATTAAATATTATGAAAAATATCTAGCTTTAATTCCGCTACAAAAATCCAGGCTTCATGCAGGATGCAGTCCCACCCTCCCGCCCTCATGCATATGCACATGAAGCAAAGGTCCCACCCTCCCGCCCACATACATATGCATACGTGCAAGAAAAATGGAAAAAACATGCCATGCAATCAAACCTATACTCGACACGTGTTTCGCCCCTCCACGGGGCATCCTCAGGAGATGTTGACTCGACAAGCGCTCGGCCCGAAGGCCGAGCGCTTGTCGAGTCAACAAGGAGTCAAGGTTTGATTGCATGGCATGTTTTTTCCATTTTTCTTGCACGTATGCATATGTATGTGGGCGGGAGGGTGGGACCTTTGCTTCATGTGCATATGCATGAGGGCGGGAGGGTGGGACTGCATCCTGCATGAAGCCTGGATTTTTGTAGCGGAATTAAAGCTAGATATTTTTCATAACATTTAATGTCATGGATTTCCGCAAAGTAACGCCTGATTCTATAATCTATCTTTTTCCGGTACATTCAGTTGCACTAAGTGTGCTTAACTCTTTAAATTAATACTCACTCTGGGCATCCGGCAAAAGAGGTTAAGCAGTTCTCTTTGTCTCTGAATCTGCCCTAATCTAAATGGCTAAAATAAAGCATTTGGTCGCAGGTTTGTTTAAAAAGGTAATCTTAACCCTATAACAAAGGAGTCCTCCCACCCCGGGCAGGGCGGGAGGGACTGTCAGACTCGTACTGACTATAAAATCCACGGTGTCCTTCAATAGCCTTTTGTGTTCCGGGGTCACGGTAATGAGATAAGTCCCGCGACCCCGGCAGGCTTTGGCCCTCTAGAGGGGGGCCCCGTCATCATGCTGACACTCTTTGAGGCGCGCGTGGAACGGCGCGACGCATGGCTATTGAAGATTTTAGTCAGTACGAGCGAGTTTGACAGCTAATTCAGCTCCACCCAGGCTGGACAGAAGAGGCCACATTTGATAATTTTGCCTTTGGGATAAAACTTTTAATTTTTATAGATGGATAATTATGTTTGAGGATGTGGAAATGATGCATTCAGAACAGCAAATTAAGTCAGTCAGTCCTTTGGTAATAAGCTGTAGGTACATGTTTTGACCATTTGTTATGTTCGGGTCAATCACCGAACAATAATAACATGTCAGCGTAATTGCGACACCGCGCTATATGCATTGAATATTTTATGTATCACCTAAGTAAAATAGTCAGTACGCTTTCGGATAGCATATCGGGCGCGACTCAATCTCATCCTATTCACCTCATTAGTTTTAATTGTTATCCCATTTGTATTAAGTACTGAAATATATCAATCTTTACAATCTTCAATCTTAGTATATCTTAATCTCACCCTAACCCCGAACATTGGTCCTTCGAGCTTATTATAGCGGGACCGACGCGTGTGCATTAGTGTATTTCGTGTATCCACTAACTGTACAGTGTGAGTGTCTCGTTTGAAACTTGTAACCAGACCCTGGTGAACAGAATTGAGTGAATCAAAACTTTCATCATCCTGCTGATCCAGTTGAACCTGGTTCTACGAGAGCATCGCATCATCTCATCGCGCTGCTACTCCAGGTTTGTTCTTGCAGCCATCGCAAGGACATTTGATCTCCAAAGAAGCCTTCAGTACAAGTAAGGTCTCCTTTTTATCCCTATAATGTCGAAAATGGAAGACATTTTATCAACCCAACATCAACTGATCGAAGCCATAAATGGGCTCTTCACCAATTTCAAGAAGGATGGTGCAGAGCGCAAGACCTCGGACTACCTACGTCGTCGATTAACTACCTTGGAACAATACTTTACAGAGTTCCATAATAATCATATGACTTTGTTATCTTTTGGTGATAAATCTCATACATATTTCAGTACCAATCAATACGATCAAATGACTGAAAAATATAACAACATTAAATCTGCTATTCAGAACTATATCCCTCTCGCAAACAGACCGCAAACCCCTGAATTGAAACCTCCTACGTTCCAACCTACTGCGGAATCTCAATCTTCAAACCTCGCATCCCAAGCTGCTGCTAAAACTCCGGCTCTTGAAGAGAGTAGAGCCGAAATACTGTTAAAAAAGCAAGCTACCAACTTTAAGGCTTTCTTAAGAACATCTTCCAACATCGATCTTGATCTCGTCACGGAAAAATGGGAGTTCGAAGACCTCCTGAAGACAATACAATCTCGTTGGGCGGCTATTGACTCGCTTCATTGGGAACTTGACAACGAGTGTGGCGGATCGAACCCCGAGTACGAAGAACAATTTACTCATTACGAGAAATATTATAACAAAATCAAGAAAGACATCAATAAGAAAATGTGGTCCGTCGCGCATATTGAAAAATCTACCCCGAAAATGGAGATAGCTGCTTTTGAGGGAAACTACAATAAGTGGATTTCGTTCAAAGATCTTTTTACCGAAGCAGTGCACAATAACCCCTCTTTGTCGAATGCACAAAAGATGCAGTTTTTAAAGGGTAAGGTCAAAGGTGAACCCGAAAAATTAATCCAACATCTCCAAATTAGCTCCGACAATTATCTAGTGTGCTGGAATATCCTTAATCATCGTTATAATAATAAACGACTGATCTTTACATCTCATCTTAACAACATCATGAACATCCCTGCAAACCAGCAACAGTCGGCAAATCATATAAAACGCATTCACGACACTACGTACGAGAGCGTAAATGCTATCAAGAACCTCGGAGTCGATGTGACTTCATGGGATCCCTTCCTCGTATGTATATTGTCCCAAAAACTGGACTCGGATACATATGAGGATTATCTACAAACTTTAAAATCCCCGCGAGAGTTGCCCGTTTTAGAAGATTTCCTTAATTTTCTCGAAACTAAGTTTATGATGCTGGAAACTTCACGAAAGAAGCTTGAAAACTCCACGCAGAAATCATCTTCATCTCAATCCAACAACAATAACAAACCACCCTTTTCAAAAGGTTCCAATTATAGCCGAAATTATAACAATCCCAAAACGAATTACTCGACAAACCAAGTTTCGCAATCGTCAAAGTCCAAACGCAAAAATAACTATCGCAAGCAATGCCCTATTTGCACTTCCGACGAACATCGAATTCATGCATGTCCAAAGTTAATAGAATTGCAACCTCATGAACGGAAAAATATTATAACTAAATTGAATCATTGCATTAATTGTTTGCATTACCACGAAGGCAAAAAATGCCTTTCCGAAATAAGGTGCAAAGAATGCAATAAAGAACACAATACCATTTTGCATGAAGCATTTACGTCACATCGGTCTGGGTCTAATACAGCCACGATTACGACATCGTCATCCCAACAGCAAGAAAGAAACACCGTCGCATCGCTTCTTAAAGAACCCTCAGAAATTTTGCTTGCCACAGCAATAATTAACGTACAAGCAGCGGACGGATCCTACCAAAAAATGAGAGTCCTTTTAGATCAAGGGTCTCAGACATCTATTATTAGGGAAAGCGCAGCTCAGTTGCTAAGACTACCGCGACGTAAATGCAACGGTTATATCTCTGGAATAGGGAATAAGGAAAACAACTGTAAGGGCAGGATCACCATTACATGTTCATCGTTAGTCAACGATTTTACTTTTGAAACGGACGTATACATAATGAACAGACTGATAAATAACTTATCCAGCTGCACCTTACCTAAACCAGACTGGCCTACTCTTAATCAAATAACTCTAGCAGATCCCGAATTCTACAAAAGTAGGCCAATCGACATTTTATTTGGGGCAGATATCTATTCCACTATCCATATGGACGGTATTTGTCGATCAGAAGGTATGTTGCCCATAGCCCAACAAACTCAGTTGGGATGGATCCTAAGCGGCAACTACAAAACGTACCATTGCAATGTGATCTTAAATAATATCGAAGAGATTCAGCAATTTTGGGAAGTGGAGGATATACATGAACCTCCAGCAATATCAGAAGAAGATCAAAAATGCATCGAATTTTACCAATCTTCGACCTCAAGACGGCAAGATGGAAGCTATGTCGTGAGAATACCATTCAAAGAAAACTTTGAGGAAAATATTGGCGAGTCGAAAACAAAATCGACTGCTCAATTCTTCCAATTAGAGCGGAAATTAAGTAAACAGCCAGCTGTGGCACGTGACTATAAAATGTTTATTTCTGAGTACCTAGAGCTCGGACATATGACACCAGTTGCGCCACACGTACAGCCGGACTGCTACTTATCGCACCATTGCGTCCAACGATCTGAGTCAGCAACTACTAAACTGCGAGTTGTCTTCAATGCCTCGGCAAAAACCTCGAGCGGTTACAGCCTCAATGATCTTATGTGCCGAGGACCTAATTTACAACAAGATCTTCAGAGCCTTATCTTAAAATGGAGACAATTTAAATACGCTTTTACAGCAGATATAGAAAAGATGTTTCGCAAAATCTGGTTACATCCCGATGATCAAAAATATCAGAAAATTATCTGGCGGAACAATCAATCACAACCTTTAAAAGAATACCAGTTAGCGACAGTTACCTATGGCACAAAAGCCGCACCTTTTTTGGCCATGATGACACTGAAGCAACTGGCCAACGATGAAAGGCCAAACTATCCGCATAGCTGCGCTCCTGACATCTTAGAGGACTCATTTTATATGGATGACCTCATGCATGGAGAACATTCAGCTGAAGCAGCAAAACACCTCAAAGCTGAGATGATCAAGCTCCTCAAATCTGGAGGGTTTAATCTCAGAAAATGGCGATCAAACTTACCGGAAATAATAGATAGTTCTGATGCGTCTCTAAAGGAAGACTTTGACTTCAAGCAACCGGAGTCAACCAAAACTTTAGGTCTTAGGTGGGAACCAAAGAACGATCTTTTTATCTTTCATCCCATAGAATTTATCTCCCAAGAAATCCTTACAAAAAGACAGTTCCTATCTCAGATATCGAAAATTTTCGACCCTTTGGGCTGGTTAGCACCAGTCACAATAAAGCTTAAGATCTTGTTTCAAGAATTATGGAAATCAGACCTGGGTTGGGACCACCCTGTCCCTCAAGACATTGCGTTAGAATGGAATGTAATTAAAGCCGATCTATCTCACATATCTCAATTTAAAATTCCACGTTGGATTAAAACTCAGGGTAAAGATACCATCGAACTACACGGCTTCTGTGACGCTAGCACAAAAGCATACGCTTGCGTCGTGTATTGCAAAATACAAAGAGAAAAGGAAACCCACGTAACTCTCATTGCAGGGAAGTCAAAAGTAATACCGCTGAAAAAACCTCAGTCCATCCCGCGCTTGGAACTTTGCGGCGCTCTCTTGCTGTCAAAGCTTATGCAAAAAATAAGCTTAACCCTAAGAAGCTACAAGGTGCATGTTTATGGGTGGATTGATTCAACGGCCGCTCTAGGTTGGTTAAGTGGCGAACCGGAGAAATGGAAACCCTTTGTGGCAAATCGAGTGAGGAGCATTACAGAAATAATCCCTAAAGATAACTGGAATTACGTAAAATCAAAGGAAAACCCCGCAGATTGCGCTAGTCGTAGCTTACCTGCTGCACAATTAGCCAATCATTCACTGTGGTGGCAAGGGCCTGACTGGTTGCCACAGTACAACCCTAAACAATCTCATAAGATGCCGATTGATACAAGTATTACTAGCGAAGAACTAAGGAAAAAAGAAAAAGTAAACACGGTCATCATTAATCCCAAAAACTCAATAGTCATTCACCTTTTAACAAAATATAGCACTTTAAGGAAAGTGAGTCGAGTATTAGCCTACATCAACAAATTCATCGACATTGTTGTTTACAAGAAACAACGCACTAGTTTCCTTACTCTGCAAAATATAAAGACAGCAAGAGAAATGTTAATCAAGCACGTTCAAAATGAATATTTTCACGAAGAAATATCGCGGTTGAAAAACAATGACCCAATAAATAAGAAAAGCCAGATTCTTAATCTCAATCCCATCCTGGACTCCAATCAAATACTCCGTGTCGGAGGTAGACTTAAACATTCGAATCTTGATCCCGAAATGAAGCATCCCATCATAATACCGAATAAGTCGAAACTGGCAGATCTTATCATAGATGAATCTCACGAACTTGTATTTCACGGTGGAGTAAAAATGACTACTGGATTTATAAGAAGAAAACACTGGATTCTTGGAGGCAACAGAGTCACTAAGAAACGGTTAAGGATGTGTGTCAAATGTATAAGAAATAATCCCACATCACAACATCAAATCATGGGCGATCTACCTCCAGCACGATTGATTCCTAACCGACCCTTTTACCACACTGGAGTAGATTATACCGGATACATATTTATGAAGGCAAACAAAGGCCGTGGCATTAAAACCTGTAAAGGATACGTCGCAGTTTTTGTTTGCATGGTGACTAAAGCTATACATTTAGAAATAGTCTCAGATCTCACTGCGTCAGCATTTATTGCCGCACTTCGACGAATGTCGGCTAGAAGAGGAGTTCCAGGCCACATCTACAGTGACCAGGGAACTAACTTCATAGGAGCCAATAAAATCTTAAAACAGGAGCTTTCCGAAATCTCAAGCATCTTATCTGATCAAGAAGTAAGCTCGGCAATCTCTGAAATGAATATTGAGTGGCACTTTAACGCCCCATCATGGCCATCTGCTGGCGGACTCTGGGAAGCTGCAGTGAAGAGCCTTAAACATCATCTCAAGCGGGTCGTGGGAGAGCAAAAACTAACCTACGAGGAATATATTACCCTACTATCCCAACTCGAGGCTTGTTTGAACTCCAGACCACTGTGCCCTCTGACAGAAGATCCTGAGGATTTGGACTTTCTGACCCCGGCTCACTTTCTGGCAAGTGGCCCCAACTTAACGATTTTCGAAACCGAGCATGATCTCAGAACACGATGGCACCTGACGCAAAAAATATACCAAGATATATGGGCTAAGTGGAAGACTGATTACCTCTCGCAGCTTTCTACTAGGGCCAAATGGCGGCAGCATCAAAAAGATCTCAATCTCAACGACATAGTTATTATAAAAGACGACAACCTTCCACCAGGAAAATGGAGTCTAGGTCGCGTAGTAACGCTGCATCCTGGAAGTGATGGACACGTAAGGGTCGTCACACTCAAAACTAAAAACGGAATCTTAAAACGCCCAGTTGTAAAACTATCCTTACTGCCGACAAACAGTAATGATCAAGATCCAAGTGCCCCTAAAGTTGATAATAAACCAGCTACGAGGAAAAAACGTCCCATCTCATTCTCAGCTATGGTTTTATCCTTGACATTATTTTTACTGTCAATAATAAGCACCGCTCAAGCATCCTACAACCTCACCATGCTGACAAACAATAGTGTCTACTTTGACAAAATATCTAATATGCACTTAATTAGAGATGATTGGCATTTAATAGTCTATTATGACACAAAGCCTTATCACGAAGGAACGGCGGCATTATTAAAATATATCAAGTATCTTGAAACCTTATGCTCTACGATTAGAACACAAACACCTTGCGACGGCGTCATGTTACAACTCGAGCACGAGTTCGAAGAAATTAAACATTACGATAATATTGTCATGATGAATGACTCATTTATGACTAATAAGAAACGGCGGAGACGCGGCTTGATAGACGGAGTAGGCTACGTTGCAAATAGTTTATTCGGAGTGTTGGACCAACGATTTGCAGAAAAATATGAGAAGGATATTGACCTTTTAAAGCATAATGAAAACCATCTGTACAACCTCTGGAAGAACCAAACGTCTGTCGTAGAAGCTGAATTTAATCTCATGAAAAGGATGGAGAATACTATTAACAAACATCATAAATTAATTAATCAAAAGCTTAATTATCTCCAAGATTCTTATAAAAATCTCGCCCTGCAAGTGCAAAATGTAACTATGATCACAGATTTTATAACTTCGGCTTTCACTGCCAACAACTTGCTGTACACCCTTCGAAGAATCCAGGACTCAATTTTGGATACAGTAACTGACATTTATAGTGGAAAATTAGATTTTCATTTAATATCTCCGAAGCAACTCAGATCAGAGTTAAGCATAATCTCCGCACAAATATCTGGAGATTTGGTAGTTCCTGTCGACAATTTTAACCTTAAAGATCTTTACAGCTTGCTCAAAGTAAGAGCTAAATACTCTGGCAAATACCTAATTATAGAAATAAAAATACCCCTGATTGAAAGGGATATTTACGAGGTATTCAATCTTATCCCGGTTCCACGCATTGTGAAAGATAACTTGATCATGAAGGTGAAAACTGTCTCCGAATTAGCAGCCATCAATATGAGAAAAGATTCGTATTTAACCGTCACAGACACGGATCTACAGTCCTGCATATTACAAAACACTGCGACTATTCTGTGTCATATCAGAAAGCCTATTCACCACATGAAAGATGATCATAGCCTTTGCGAGACAATCCCAGGAACAAGAACTTGTAAAACTAAAACTACTTCGTGCAAGAATGACTGGAGAGAGTTAACATCAGAAAACAAATATTTTTATTTATGCTGCAATGAATGTAACGTCAAACTCTTGTGTGAGAATCAAGTACAAGCTGTTAGGTTATCAGGTGCTGGTCTGTTGCGTGTAGGGGAAGGCTGTTTAGTAAAAACAGAAAATTTTATGGTGTATTCAAACAAAAGATTGTCTAGTGTAATTAGCTCGACGACAAAGATTATCTCACCAGAAATATCACCAATCAATCATATGATAAATATCACCATGCCAGAAATCTCGTATGAGTTTAATCCCAATAACTCGGACAACCTCATGCAATTTGAAGCTATTAATAGAAGTCTCGAAATCATGAAGCAGAGTGAACCTTTGAGCACCAATATCTCCTACCACGACGTTCACCAGTACACTGCTATATATCTCATCATATCTTTCATCTTGTTATTGGTGGTAGTTTACTGTTTTAAATATTGGCGACAACGGCGACGTAACGGAAATCGTCCCACTCCCACAGTAGAGCGGTCAGCAGCACCTGCGGCGACTGGGTTGCCATCTCCACACACCGTTCCAGAAAGTGTTGTGATTGAGTGTAGTGAATTTAGGGAAAATGGGCAATCTAGTAGTAAATCAGTGAAAAGTGATCCTAAGAGACTAGCTCTATCTAGTGAGTGCTTACAGAAAAAGGAAGATAGAGGTTCTTCACCGATCTTTCGTGTGTTTTCTCTTCCTGATTTAAACTGTAGAGACCATGTTTAAGTTGTAATGTTACCTTCATCCCATCATTTAACGTAACTAACCCTACATAACTATTTTATTATTTTAAGAACATTGTCTTCACCTTGTTAGTATTAATTTCATTGCTAACTTCACATACTAACCTCATCCTTTTCTCCCTCGGGAGCATGTTCGGGTCAATCACCGAACAATAATAACATGTCAGCGTAATTGCGACACCGCGCTATATGCATTGAATATTTTATGTATCACCTAAGTAAAATAGTCAGTACGCTTTCGGATAGCATATCGGGCGCGACTCAATCTCATCCTATTCACCTCATTAGTTTTAATTGTTATCCCATTTGTATTAAGTACTGAAATATATCAATCTTTACAATCTTCAATCTTAGTATATCTTAATCTCACCCTAACCCCGAACATGTTAAATATGTAGCGTTTAACTAATACTTAATTAAATTACTGCACCGGTCGTACAACGTAACACCCTTTATACATTGGATAGGTATTATTTTACAATGGGTGAAGTACATTTGTCACACTACAAGCTCAATATTAAAGACTAATACTTAAACCCAGAAATAGTTCAAAGACATAGTGTCTTTGAACTATTTCTGGGTACCTAAAGTAAATATTGTCATTCCGTTATATGTAAAACAGGTTGATCGATGTTATTTATCTGCTAAAGTTATTCTATAAACCAAGTGTAGGAAGGATACTTAATGTGCATAAGAGAGAGCTTGTGTGTTTGCGTGTTAGTGTGAGTGAGTGTGCATGTGTACTTATTTATGTACGTAAAATAGGCTATTTGACTAAAAAATTCTAATTAATCCGTCAGTTAGATTATCAAATAATATTTGACCCGTATTTTTTCTTTTTTTACGCAAACCAAAATTGACGGAGATATGATGCTTTCAAAATTGCCAATACGTCACAATTCAGTACATTTTTTACTGAATTCTGACGTCACGAGCCCCCACTCTCGAGTCTTGATGTGTTATATCTTGGTAAATATTTTTCGAAGAATCGTTATCAGAAGGGGCGCGATATCGGAAATAACACTCACAAAACCTTCGTTAACACTTTTAATTACTTGCTAACACACACTGAATACAAAATAATCAAGGATGTCCGAGATATGGCTCGATTAAAAACTTAGGAACGCGGGAAGTTTATCGTGGACGACGTGGCGTTACCAAGATGTCTACACAGCTTGACGGACCGATTCAAAGTGTTTACTTCACTCCACTGTCCGTGCAAGTGGCCTACCCCACACAGGTTAGCCAACCTATCTGTCAACGACAATACTTGTCAACGTCGAATAGCTGAGTAAACTTCCGAATCGACATTTGAGTCGACTATTCGCTCGGTGTTGCCATTACTCCACGCTAAGCATCCCCAAGTTATTACTAACTTGACGTTTCTAAGCGTTTTCTGTCAAATCTAACTTCATAGTTCCTCCAATGAGAGATAGATGGCGTTATTCTAAATTGACAATAATCAATAGAGATTCCAAATTGTGTTTCTGTTTTGATTCCGCAGCATGATAACAGATGGCGTTATTCTAAATTGTTGTGCTTCTGTGTTGATTCTGCGACATATTCATTGATTTTACATAAGAAAAAATACCTATGTGTCCGTTATTTTTCAAAACTCTAAATAACTGACTTATTAGATTTATAATTTATTGATACTGTCAAATAGCCTATTGCGATTGTATTGTTAGAAATGCATGCTAGAAAGTTATGTGTTATGAAATAGTCCTGTTGTAGTAGCAATTGAGTGATTTTGAGTTTTAGCGTGTGTCTGCCTAAATAACATTCTTTTTTATTTTTTTTTATAAAAAGCTTCCCCAGTCTAGGAATTTCTCCTATATCGTGGGTGCGTTCATGAACATTAAACTCACATTCTACACAAACGCCCAGACCCGGAACAATAATTACTTGTAGATCATGATCATTTTGACAGGCCTGTTGGTCTAGTGGCTAGTGGATTGCTACGCCGGAGGTCGTGGGTTCGATTCCCACCCAGGACAAATATTTGTGTGATGAGCACGATCATTTAGGTATTTGTTCTGTGTCTGGGTGTAATTTATCTATAATATGATGTATGTATTTAGAAATATATAAGTATGTTTATCAGTTGTCTAGTACCCAAACACAAGCTCTGCTTAGCTTGGGACTAGGGCGTTGTGTGATAGTTGCGGAATATTATTATTATACAAATAGTTGTTCCGTCCGGGAATCGAATCTACGACACGCAGCGCAGCAGTTCAACAAACAAAAGTAGTATACTATTATTGGCCAGTTTAAAGGTTTTGTTGTTAACTTATTTGTATTATTATTTCTTACATGTGAGTTAAATACAGGGTGTAACACGGCTATGCCACATGGAGGGAAAGTACCTTGAATATTGTAGATGGAACATTTTACTGAAAGAAGACATTATTTTAATTTAAAATTACACTGCAACAATTTAAACTGCATTCATAGATTTATAAATAATTACATGGTTGAACCAGTACCCTTTTTTTTTTTTTTTTTTTGCGTGGTAAAATCATCAAATGAGTCCTCCCACCCCGGGCAGGGCAGGAGGGACTGTCAGACTAGTACTGACTAAAATCCACGGTGTCCTTCAATAGCCCTTTATGTTCCGGGGTCACGGTAATGGTATAAGTCCCGCGACCCCGGCAGGCTTTGGCCCTCTAGAGAGGGGGCCCCGTCATTATGCTGACGCTCTTTGAGGCGCGCGTGGAACACAACGCGCCGTCGACCCGGGCATGGTCCATGATCGGGCAGCGAGTTGCCCTTTACTCGCCGCCCGCATGCCCGCGCCTACGGTGGCTGGAGATCGTCTGGCGACGTCCGTCGCCGTGGGCGTCCACCACTGCGGGTGGGGCGGAGGGAGGACACTGTCCTCTCTCTCACGCGGCCCGCCTCCTCCTTCGCGAGCATGACTGCTTCGCAGAAGGAGGCGACCGCTTCCCACTCCGTCTCGCCCCGCAGCATGGCCGCGACCAATGCCGGGCGCGAGAGGTCTCCGCCTATCGCCGCCGTGAGGACACGTCGGTGCTCTGCCCAAGCAGGACAGTCTTGCACCGTATGCTCTACTGTGTCCTCCGGGCGATCTTCGCAGTGGTGACACCCAGGCGTTTCCTCCTTTCTCCTCAGACACAGGTACCTCCCGAAACTTCCGTGTCCGGTGAGGACCTGCGTCATGCGGTAGGTTAGGACGCCGTGACTCCTATCCAGCCACTCCTCAAAGAGGGGTCTTACCGCCGCGATTGCGGCGTGCCCGGCCGTCGGTTGCGACAGTCGCCCCCTCCATACTGCCCTAAGATCGCGCCGGACCTCTTCCCGCCGCGCCTCGACTTCTCGAGGCAGCGGGGAGGCACCCCGGCGCTGCGCCTCCACGCGCCACTCATAGACGCGCTGGAGGGCAGTCGCCTCCAGATCCCAGGGCAGTAATCCGGCAAGCAGGTTGGCCGATTCGCCGGCGATCGTGCGGTATCCCCGGATCATCCGGATAGCCATGACCCTCTGGCATGCGACCAACTTTAGTGGTCGCGTCCGGATGCTCAGGGCCCACACGGGGGCCCCGTAGAGGGCCATGGACCGCACGACACCGGCGTACAGCCTACGGCAGGAGGCGTTTGGCCCGCTGAGATTAGGCAGGAGTACCCTTAGCACGAGTTTTCAGTATTTGAGACGTAAAGTAAACTGGAACTTTGACAATTTCAAATTGACAATTTTGAAGGAAAAAATTAGTTCCTTCTTCGCACACCAGAGGCGCTGTTCCATTTTTTCATACAAGAAACGCTGTAAATACTGAAAAGATGCTGTAAAGTAAAAGTGAAAACTCGTGCTAAGGGTACAGGAGTCGCATCCGCTACACGAGAAAGAAAATTACCCATCGAAAGACTTCATCATAAGGATTATTTTTTGCTTAATAACATAATGTCAGAAATAAAAGGAAGACCATGAATTTTAACATTTGATGTGATATTTTGTTCAGAAAAATGAAAAGCTGACATTGCCGTAATTAAGGACAAACAACTGACATTATCGTAAGTAAAATGTACCTACTTGAGAAGTATGCATCATTTGCCTGTTATAATTGAAGTGCATTTTGAGCATTTTATAAATTGATTAATTTTGTATTAAAAATGTTAAATTTTATGGTCTTCTTTTAATTTCTGGCACTGTTATTTAGCAAAACCAAACAAAACAAAAACAAACAAACAATTCGAAGCCTTTCGATCAATATGATAAAGCTACAAGTTATTTTTTTTCTCATGTAGCGGGTTCGACTCCCGGTTTACTTAACCATGTAATTATTTAAAAATCTATGAATGCAGTTTAATTTGTTTTTTTTTAAATTAAAATAATGTTCACTTTCAGTAAAATGTTTCATCTACAATATTCAATCCGGATGATCCGGGGATACCGCACGATAGCCGGCGAATCAGCCAACCTCCTAGCCGGATTACTGCCCTGGGATCTGGAGGCGACTGCCCTCCAGCGCGTCTATGTATGAGTGGCGCGTGGAGGCGCAGCGCCGGGGTGTAACCCCGCTGCCCCGAGAAGTCGAGGCGCGGCGGGAAGAGCTCCGGTGCGATCTCAGGGCAGTATGGAGGGGACGACTGTCGCAACCGAGGTCCGGGCACGCCGCAATCGCGGCGGTAAGACCCCTCTTTGAGGAGTGGCTGGAAAGACGTCACGGCGTCCTGACTTACCGCATGACGCAGGTCCTCACCGGACACGGAAGTTTCGGGAGGTTCCTGTGTCTGATAAGGAGGGAAGAGACGCCCGGGTGTCACCACTGCGAAGATCGCCCGGAGGACACGGTGGAGCATACGGTGCAGGACTGCCCCGCTTGGGCGGAGCACCGCCGTGTCCTCTCGGCGGCGATAGGCGGAGACCTCTCGCGCCCGGCATTGGTCGAGGCCATGCTGCGGGGCGAGACGGAGTGGGAAGCGGTCGCCTCCTTCTGCGAAGCAGTTATGCTCGTGAAGGAGGAGGCGAGCCGCGAGATAGAGAGGGCAATGTCCTCCCTCCGCCCCACCCGCGGTGGTTGGCGCCCACGGCGTCGGACGTCGCAAGACGATCTCCGGCCACCGTAGGCGCGGGCATGCGGGCGGCGAGTAAAGGGCAACTCGCAGCCCGACCATGGACCATGCCCGGGTCGACGGCGCGTTGTGTTCCACGCGCGCCTCAAAGAGCGTCAGCATGATGACGGGGCCCCCTCTCTAGAGGGCCAAAGCCTGCCGGGGTCGCGGGACTTATACCATTACCGTGACCCCGGAACATAAAGGGCTATTGAAGGACACCGTGGATTTTAGTCAGTACAAGTCTGACAGTCCCTCCCGCCCTGCCCGGGGTAGGAGGACTCATTTGATGATTTAACACGAAAAAAAAAAAAAAAATCTACAATATTCAAGGTACAGTCAGCATCAAAAGTTGCTGACCACATTCACATTTTCAAAATCGCTGTACACCCAGCGATTTTAAAAATCCGAATGTGGTCAGCAACTTTTGGTGCTGACTGTACTTTCGCTCGATGTGGCATAGCCGTGGGACGCCCTGTATCTATAGTTTTAAGTGACTCTATTCTTGTTCTTTTTACGGTCCACCCTTGAGGCTCAAGTACTTAACAAATGGCGTCCTGTTGGCGTTTGTGCTACGTTAGTATTGTGCACAAACATAAAAACATACATACATACATACACTTGTGAAATTTGGCACATTTGTTCAGACGCTGATATAGACTAACATATATGAAAACTGGGCAGTTCTGATAATATTACATACATACGGGTCGAATTGATAACCTCCTTTTTTTTGAAGTCGGTAAAAAAGGTAAGCTTTCCCTTACCAATACAAAGAGATTTTGTAGACTCCTTCTCTAGCATGACTGCTTCGCAGAAGGAGGCGACCGCTTCCCATTCCGTCGCGCCCCGCAGCATTGCCTCGACCAATGCCGCAAATCTACTCCGAGAGGACACGGCGATGTTCTGCCCAAGCGGGGCAGACCTGCATCGTATCCTCCGGGCGATCCTCGCAGTGATGACACCCAGGCGTTTCTTCTTTCCCTATATCAGAAACAGGAATCTCCCGAAACTTCCGTGTCCGCTGAGGACCTGCTTCAAGCGGAAGGAGAGGACGTCGCGCGCCGTGACGCGGAATGGCTGGCATTCCTCAAAGAGGGGTTGTGACTGTCGTTCCCTCTATACCGTTGTAGCACCCCTGACGTGCTTAGGTAACAATTCATACAAACATCCAAACTTTCGCATTCACTTAATATTATTATAATAATTATATTGAGTTAGATATTAGATTAATACAACGATTTAATCATCCACTATAATAATTATAAAGAATCAAGATAATATATTATATGTTTGCTTGGATTGAAAAGGCTCCGAAACTACTTGACTGATTTGAAAAATTACTTCACTGTTGGGAAGCTATACTACTTCCAGTGAACATAGGCTATACTAAACTTTAAAAAAAAATTTAAAAAAAAATTTAACCGCCTTCAAAAACAACCACAAAAAGGGTAAAATAACCTACAAAATAAGTTTTCTTTCGGAAGTCGGTGGCTTTGTTTTTTTATTTCGTTGTCTTTTATGCCACCGACTTCCGAAAGAAAAGTTATTTTGTAGGTTATTTTACCCTTTTTTGTGGTTGTTTTTGAAGGCGGTTAAGTAATTTATTTAATTTTTTTTTATTTTACTCTTTTTAGTTTAAATATTCAAACCAAATTCTTGTCAAATAGGTACATCATTTTCTTACATATGCACTAGAATTTGGTAATCCTTAGCACCGGTATTAACATCGCTCGTGTACCTACACAATAAGCTAAGAACATTTCCTATCAAAAATTGCTGAACCGATTTTGATGAAACTTGCAGTTTTCCCTAAAGTGAACTTTCCTTGTACAAAAAAAAAATTTGAAAATCGGTCCACAATTGGCGGAGTAATCGCGTAACAAACACTCAAAAAAAGTAAAGATCATCACATCATCCATCAATAAAAATGCTCACAAAATAAAAAGTACTGAACCAAATTGGATGAAATTTGTATAGGACCAATGGAAAAGTATACTGCATCGAACGAAAAAAGAATTACACTAATCGGACTAGAAACCTCGGAGTAATCGGTATACATACATAAAAAAAAAACATACCTACCGAATTGAGAACCTCCTCCTTTTTTAAAGTCGGTTAAAAAAAAGTTAGGGACCCATACTAAAACTCCAATAATGTAACCCAAGGTGTGAAAAAATCGGGTTGGCATGAGTCCTACAAAACTACTAGGCTAGCATGAGTATATAATCTACACTAATGTAAGAGGAAAGGTTTAATTGTTTGTTTTTAGGGTTCCGTAGCCAAATGGCAAAAACGTTTCGTCATTCGTCATGTCTGTCTGTCTGTCCGTCCGTATGTCACAGCCACTTTTTGTCGAAAGTATAAAAGCTATCCTGTTGAAACTTGGTAGGTAGATGTATTATGTGAACCGCATTAGGATTTTCACACAAAAATAAAAACAAAACAAATTTTGGTGGTGCCCCCCATACTTAGAATTGAAACTAAAAATTTTCTTTTTCACCAAACCCATACGTGTGGGGTATCTATGGATAGGTCTTTAAAAATGATATTGAGGTTACTAATATCATTTTTTTCTAAACTGAACAGTTTGAACGAGAGACGCTTCCAAAGTGGTAAAATGTGTGTCCCCCCCCCTGTAACTTCTAAAATAAGAGAATGATAAAACAAAAAAATATATATAATGTAGAACTCAACAAAAACTTCCAACGAAAGTTGGTTTGGATGAGATACAGTTAGCAGTTTTTGAGATATAGTACATTTTCAAAAACCGCAAATATAACTTTGCCATTCATACAAACACTATGAAAAACAAAGTTAGTTTTATTGTTTGTGCATATTACTTACTAATCTCAATATAATTATATCCCTAATGTATGCTTGCTGCTACGGAACCCATCATGGGCGAGTCCAACTCGCACTTGGCCGGTTTTTTTGGATTGAATATGCTCCGAAACTATTTAACCGATTTGAAAAACTCTTTCACTGTTCGGAAGCTACACTATACGCGGTGATCTGATTTATAACTTCTGAAATGTTTGTTTAATACCCGTGCGAAGCCAGGGTGGGCTGCCAGTTGTATTTAATATAATTATCTATAGCATTATAATTATCGCTATCACTCTTCGATCAGATGACTAATATTATCATGCCTTTATCCGATAACATAGGTATTTCTTCTTTTTCCGGTACATTCAGTTGCACTAAGTGTGCTTAACTCTTTAAATTAATACTCACTCTGGGCATCCGGCAAAAGAGGTTAAGCAGTTCTCTTTGTCTCTGAATCTGCCCTAATCTAAATGGCTAAAATAAAGCATTTGGTCGCAGGTTTGTTTAAAAAGGTAATCTTAACCCTATAACAAAGGAGTCCTCCCACCCCGGGCAGGGCGGGAGGGACTGTCAGACTCGTACTGACTAAAATCCACGGTGTCCTTCAATAGCCCTTTGTGTTCCGGGGTCACGGTAATGAGATAAGTCCCGCGACCCCGGCAGGCTTTGGCCCTCTAGAGGGGGGCCCCGTCATCATGCTGACACTCTTTGAGGCGCGCGTAGAACACAACGCGCCGTCGACCCGGGCAAACGTAAAGGGCTATTGAAGATTTTAGTCCGTACGAGCGAGTTTGACAGCTCATTCAGCTCCACCCAGGCTGGACAGAAGAGGCCACATTTGATAATTTTGCCTTTGGGATAAAACTTTTAATTTTTATAGATGGATAATTATGTTTGAGGATGTGGAAATGATGCATTCAGAACAGCAAATTAAGTCAGTCAGTCCTTCGGTAATAAGCTGTAGGTACATGTTTTGACCATTTGTTAAATATGTAGCGTATTTTAACTAATACTTAATTATATTACTGCACTGGTCGTACAACATAACACCCTTTATACATTGGATAGGTATTATTTTACAGGATGAAGTACATTTGTCACACTACAAGCTCAATATTAAAGACTAAACTATATATGTCTTTGAACTATTTCTGGGTACCTAAAGTAAATATTGTTATTCCGTTATAATTATGTTAAACAGTGTTGATCGATGTTATTTATATGCTAAAGTTATTCTATAAACCAAGTGTAGGAAGGATACTTAATGCGCATAATTAGAGAGAGCTTGTGTGTTTGCGTGCTAGTGTGAGTGAGTGTGTATGTGTATTTATGTACGTAAAATAGGCTATTTGACTAAAAAAATCTAATTAATCCGTCAGTTAGATTATCAAATAATATTTGACCCGTATTTTTTCTTTTTTTACGCAAACCAAAATTGACGGAGATATGATGCTTTCAAAATTGCCAATACGTCACAATTCAGTACATTTTTTACTGAATTCTGACGTCACGAGCCTCCACTCTCGAGTCTTGATGTGTTATATCTTGGTAAATATTCATTGATTTTACGTAAGAAAAAATATGTGTCCGTTATTTTTCAAAACTCTAAATAACGGACTTATTAGATTTATAATTTATTGATACTGTCAAATAGCCTATTGCGATTGTATTGTTAGAAAGCATGCTAGAAAGTTCTGTGTTATGAAATAGTCCTGTTGTAGTAGCAATTGAGTGATTTTGAGTTTTAGCGTGTGTCTGCCTAAATAAGGTTTTTTTTATTTATTTTTATAAAAAGCTTCCCCAGTCTAGGAATTTCTCCTATATCGTGGGTGCATCTAAGAACATTAAACTCACATTCTACACAAAAGCCCAGACCCGGAACAATAATTACTTGTAGATCATGATCATTTTGACAGGCCTGTTGGTCTAGTGGCTAGTGTATTGCTACGCCGGAGGTCGTGGGTTCGATTCCCACCCAGGACAAATGTTTGTGTGATGAGCACGATCATTTAGGTATTTTTTCTGTTTTTGGGTGTATTTTATCTATAATACCGGGTGTAAGAAGACACTTAACGAAGCAGAAAGCCACGTATTCTACCTATTATTTGGATCATTTTTTTTAACCGACTTCAAAAAAGGAGGAGGTTCTCAATTCGTCGGAATCTTTTTTTTTTATGTATGTTCCCCGATTTCTCGAAGACGCCTAGACCGATTTGGAAAATTTTTCTTTTGTTTGAAAGGGTATACTTCCCAAGTGGTCCCATGATCATCAAGTCAGGATCTGATGATGGGATCCCAGGGAAATAGAGGGCAACCTTCAAATTTTATAGGCACATAGTACCATTTTCATATATTTTCTAAAGCTGTTCAAGTATTTGCATCTGATAATCACCATCTCAGGTGAATGAGCTGATGATGGAAGGTACAACTCCTCAACGGCTTGGAGTAGGCATCGACTAATTTAGTTTGTGTTCGCATATCTCCGGAAGTACAAGTCCAATTTAAGTAATTCTTTTTTTGTTGTGCTAAGTATTGTTTAACTTACGGAATACTGCAAGTTTCATCAAAATCGGTTGAGTAGTTTTTGAGATAGGGAATTTTATTAGCTTATTGTGTACTTGAGCGATGTTATTACCGGTGCTACGGATTACAAAATTTTAGTGCACATACGTCATGTAAGAGAATGATTTATTTGACAAGAATTTGAGTTGAATATTTAAACTAAAAAGAGTAAAATAATTATTTTTTTTTTCAAAAAAATGTAACCGCCTTCAAAAAGAACCACAAAAAAGGGTAAAATAACCTACAAAATAACTTTTCTTTCAGAAGTCGGTGGCAAAAAAAGAAAATGAAATGAAAAAAATCTTAGACTCAGAATCTCAGACTTCTGAAAGAAAAGATATTTTGTAGGTTATTTTACCCTTTTTTGTGGTTGTTTTTGAAGGCGGTTACATTTTTTTTCCTTAGACCGTACCTGTGGCTCCAAGGATTCTCGAGATATTGAAGGTCAAAGTTGCATTTTTTTTTAAACTTTTTATTACGAAATCGAATTCTAAGTATTATTACAAAACTTTTTTCCAAACAAACATTACCTGAATTTTCGATTTTTCTAAAAAAGAAAAGTCGCACCCGCTACACGAGAAAGAAAATTACCCATCGAAAGACTTCATAAGGATTATTTTTTGCTTAATAACATAATGTCAGAAATAAAAGGAAGACCATGAATTTTAACATTTGATGTGATATTTTGTTCAGAAATATGAAAAGCTGACATTGCCGTAAGGACAAACAACTGACATTATCATAAGTAAAATGTACCTACTTGAGAAGTATGCATCATTTGCCTATTATAATTGAAGTGCATTTTGAGCATTTTATAAATTGATTAATTTTGTATTAAAAATATTAAATTTTATGGTCTTCTTTTAATTTCTGGCACTGTTATTTAGCAAAACCAAACAAAACAAAAACAAACAAACAATTCGAAGCCTTTCGATCAATATGATAAAGATACAAATTATTTTTTCTCATGTAGCGGGTTCGACTCCCGGTTTAACCATGTAATTATTTAAAAATCTATGAATGCAGTTTAAATTGTTTTTTTTTTTTTAATTAAAATAATGTCCACTTTCTGTAAAATGTTTCATCTACAATATTCAAGGTACAGTCAGCATCAAAAGTTGCTGACCACATTCACATTTTCAAAATCGCTGTACACCCAGCGATTTTAAAAATCCGAATGTGGTCAGCAACTTTTGGTGCTGACTGTACTTTCGCCCCATGTGGCATAGCCGTGGGACGCCCTGTATCTATAGTTTTAAGTGACTCTATTCTTGTTCTTTTTACGGTCCACCCTTGAGGCTCAAGTACTTAACAAATGGCGTCCTGTTGGCGCTTGTGCTACGTTAGTATTGTGCACAAACATAAAAACATACATACATACATACAAATGTGAAATTTGGCACATTTGTTCAGACGCTGATATAGACTAACATATATGAAAACTGGACAGTTCTGATAATATTACATACATACGGGTCGAATTGATAACCTCCTTTTTTTGAAGTCGGTAAAAAAGGTAAGCTTTCCCTTACCAATACAAAGAGATTTTGTAGACTCCTTCTCTAGCATGACTGCTTCGCAGAAGGAGGCGACCGCTTCCCATTCCGTCGCGCCCCGCAGCATTGCCTCGACCAATGCCGCAAATAAATCTACTCCGAGAGGACACGGCGAGGTTCTGCCCAAGCGGGGCAGACCTGCATCGTATCCTCCGGGCGATCCTCGCAGTGATGACACCCAGGCGTTTCTTCTTTCCCTATATCAGAAACAGGAATCTCCCGAAACGTCCGTGTCCGCTGAGGACCTGCTTCGAGCGGAAGGAGAGGACGCCGCGCGCCGTGACGCGGAATGGCTGGCATTCCTCAAAGAGGGGTTGTGACTGTCGTTCCCTCTATACCGTTGTAGCACCCCTGACGTGCTTAGGTAACAATTCATACAAACATCCAAACTTTCGCATTCACTTAATATTATTATAATAATTATATTGAGTTAGGTATTAGATTAATACAACGATTTAATCATCCACAATAATAATTATAAAGAATCAAGATAATATAATTATGTTTGCTTAGATTGAAAAGGCTCCGAAACTACTTGACCGATTTGAAAAATTACTTCACTGTTTGGGAAGCTATACTACTTCCAGTGAACATAGGCTATACTAAACTTTAAAAAAAAAATTTTTTTTAATAATTTAACCGCCTTCAAAAACAACCCCAAAAAGGGTAAAATAACCTACAAAATAACTTTTCTCTCGGAAGTCGGTGGCTTTGTTTTTTTTACTTCGTTGTCTTTTATGCCACCGACTTCCAAAAGAAAAGTTATTTTGTAGGTTATTTTACCCTTTTTGTGGTTGTTTTTGAAGGCGGTTAATTTTTTTTATTATTTTTTTTTATTTTACTCTTTTTAGTTTAAATATTCAAACCAAATTCTTGTCAAATACATCATTTTCTTCCATGTGCACTAGAATTTGGTAATTCTTAGCACCGGTATTAACATCGCTCGTGTACACAATAAGCTAATAACATTCCCTATCAAAAACTGCTGAACCGATTTTGATGAAACTTGCAGTTTTCCCTAAAGTGAACTATTCCTAGTAAAACAACAAAAAATTTTGAAAATCAGTCCACAATTGGCGGAGTAATCGCGTAACAAACACTCAAAAAAAGTAAAGATCATCACATCATCCATCAATAAAAATGCTCACAAAATAAAAAGTACTGAACCAAATTGGATGAAATTTGTATGGGACCAATGGGAAAGTATATTGCATCGAACGAAAAAAGAATTACACTAATCGGACTAGAAACCTCGGAGTAATCGGTACACATACATAAAAAAAAACATACCTACCGAATTGAGAACCTCCTCCTTTTTTGAAGTCGGTTAAAAAAAGTTAGGGACCCATACTAAAACTCCAATAATGTAACCCAAGGTGTGAAAAAATCGGGTTGGCATTAGTCCTACAAAACTACTAGGCCAGCATAAGTACATAATCTACATTAATATAAGAGGAAAGATTTGATTGTTTGTTTTTTTTTCTATTGAATAGGCTCCGAAACTACTTGACCGATTTGAAAAATTCTTTCACTGTTGGAAAGCTACACTATCCCTGGTGAACATAGGCTAGGTATATTAAAAAAAAGTTAGGAACCCTACTAAAACTACAATAATGTAAGAATACATTACATTTTTTTGATTTTTTCTTTACTATATGTAATGAAAAAATCGGGTTGGCATGAGTCCTACAAAACTACTAGGCTAGCATGAGTATATAATCTACACTAATGTAAGAGGAAAGGTTTAATTGTTTGTTTTTTTTGGATTGAATATGCTCCGAAACTATTTAACCGATTTGAAAAACTCTTTCACTGTTCGGAAGCTACACTATACGCGGTGATCTGATTTATAACTTCTGAAATGTTTGTTTAATACCCGTGCGAAGCCAGGGCGGGCTGCCAGTATTTAATATATCTATAGCATTATAATTATTGCTATCACTCTTCGATCAGATGACTAATATTATCATGCCTTTATCCGATAACATAGGTATTTCTTCTTTTTCCGGTACATTCAGTTGCACTAAGTGTGCTTAACTCTTTAAATTAATACTCACTCTGGGCATCCGGCAAAAGAGGTTAAGCAGTTCTCTTTGTCTCTGAATCTGCCCTAATCTAAATGGCTAAAATAAAGCATTTGGTCGCAGGTTTGTTTAAAAAGGTAATCTTAACCCTATAACAAAGGAGTCCTCCCACCCCGGGCAGGGCGGGAGGGACTGTCAGACTCGTACTGACTAAAATCCACGGTGTCCTTCAATAGCCCTTTGTGTTCCGGGGTCACGGTAATGAGATAAGTCCCGCGACCCCGGCAGGCTTTGGCCCTCTAGAGGGGGGCCCCGTCATCATGCTGACACTCTTTGAGGCGCGCGTAGAACACAACGCGCCGTCGACCCGGGCAAACGTAAAGGGCTATTGAAGATTTTAGTCAGTACAAGCGAGTTTGACAGCTCATTCAGCTCCACCCAGGCTGGACAGAAGAGGCCACATTTGATAATTTTGCCTTTGGGATAAAACTTTTAATTTTTATAGATGGAAGTTTGAGGATGTGGAAATGATGTATTCAGAACAGCAAATTAAGTCAGTCAGTCCTTTGGTAATAAGCTGTAGGTACATGTTTTGACCATTTGTTAAATATGTAGCGTATTTTAACTAATACTTAATTAAATTACTGCACTGGTCGTACAACGTAACACCCTTTATACATTGGATAGGTATTATTTTACAATGGGTGAAGTACATTTGTCACACTACAAGCTCAATATTAAAGACTAAACTATGTCTTTGAACTATTTCTGGGTACCTAAAGTAAATATTGTCATTCCGTTATATGTTAAACAGTGTTGATCAATGTTATTTATATGCTAAAGTTATTCTATAAACCAAGTATAGGAAGGATACTTAATGTGCATAAGAGAGAGCTGTGTGAGTGAGTGTGCATGTGTACTTATTTATGTACGTAAAATAGGCTATTTGACTAAATTAAAAAAAACTTAAAAAAAAAATATTTAACCGCCTTCAAAAACAACCACAAAAAAGGGTAAAATAACCTATAAAATAACTTTTGTTTCGGAAGTCGGTGGCTTTGTTTTTTTTATTTCGTTGTCTTTTATGCCACCGACTTCCGAAAGAAAAGTTATTTTATAGGTTATTTTACCCTTTTTTGTGGTTGTTTTTGAAGGCGGTTAAATTTTTTTTTAAAGTTTTATTATTTTACTCTTTTTAGTTTAAATATTCAACCCAAATTCTTGTCAAATACATCATTTTCTTACATGTGCACTAGAATCTGGTAATCCTTAGCACCGGTATTAACATCGCTCATGTACACAATAAGCTAATAAAATTCCCTATCAAAAACTGCTGAACCGATTTTGATGAAACTTGGAGTGTTCCCTAAAGTGAACTATTCCTCGTACAAGAAAAAAATAATTTTGAAAATCGGTCCACAATTGGCGGAGTAATCGCGTAACAAACACTCAAAAAAGTAAAGATCATCACATCATCTATCAATAAAAATGCTCACAAAATAAAAAGTACTGAACCAAATTGGATGAATTTTTTATGGGAACGAAAAAAGAATTACACTAATCGGACCAGAAACCTCGGAGTAATCGGTGTACATACATAAAAAAAAAAACACCGACCGAATTGAGAACCTCCTCCTTTTTTTGAAGTCGGTTAAAAATCTAATTAATCCGTCAGTTAGATTATCAAATAATATTTGACCCGTATTTTTTCTTTTTTTACGCAAACCAAAATTGACGGAGATATGATGCTTTCAAAATTGCCAATACGTCACAATTCAGTACATTTTTTACTGAATTCTGACGTCACGAGCCTCCACTCTCGAGTCTTGATGTGTTATATCTTGGTAAATATTCATTGATTTTACGTAAGAAAAAATATGTGTCCGTTATTTTTCAAAACTCTAAATAACGGACTTATTAGATTTATAATTTATTGATACTGTCAAATAGCCTATTGCGATTGTATTGTTAGAAATGCATGCTAGAAAGTTCTGTGTTATGAAATAGTCCTGTTGTAGTAGCAATTGAGTGATTTTGAGTTTTAGCGTGTGTCTGCCTAAATAAGGTTTTTTTTTTTATTTATTTTTATAAAAAGCTTCCCCAGTCTAGGAATTTCTCCTATATCGTGGGTGCGTCTAAGAACATTAAACTCACATTCTACACAAAAGCCCAGACCCGGAACAATAATTACTTGTAGATCATGATCATTTTGACAGGCCTGTTGGTCTAGTGGCTAGTGTATTGCTACGCCGGAGGTCGTGGGTTCGATTCCCACCCAGGACAAATGTTTGTGTGATGAGCACGATCATTTAGGTATTTGTTCTGTGTCTGGGTGTAATTTATCTATAATATGATGTATGTATTTAGAAATATATAAGTATGTTTATCAGTTGTCTAGTACTTATAACACAAGCTCTGCTTAGCTTGGGACTAGGGCGTTGTGTGATAGTTGCGGAATATTATTATTATACAAATAGTTCTTCCGTCCGGGAATCGAATCTACGACACGCAGCGCAGCAGTTCAACAAACAAAAGTAGTATAATATTATTGGCCAGTTTAAAGGTTTGTTGGTAATTTATTTGTATTATTATTTCTTACGTGTGAGTTATATACAGGGTGTCCCACGGCTATGCCACATGGAGGGAAAGTACCTTGAATATTGTAGATGGAACATTTTACTGAAAGAAGACATCATTTTAATTTAAAATTACACTGCGACAATTTAAACTGCATTCATAGATTTTTAAATAATTACATGGTTGAACCAGGAGTCGCACCCGCTACACGAGAAAGAAAATTACCCATCGAAAGACTTCATCATAAGGATTATTTTTGCTTAATAACATAATGTCAGAAATAAAAGCAAGATGAATTTTAACATTTGATGTGATATTATGTTCAGAAAAATGAAAAGCTGACATTGCCGTAAGGACAAACAACTGACATTATCATAAGTAAAATGTACCTACTTGAGAAGTATGCATCATTTGCCTATTATAATTGAAGTGCATTTTGAGCATTTTATAAATTGATTAATTTTGTATTAAAAATGTTAAATTTTATGGTCTTCTTTTAATTTCTGGAACTGTTATTTAGCAAAACCAAACAAAACAAAAACAAACAAACAATTCGAAGCCTTTCGATCAATATGATAAAGATACAAATTATTTTTTTCTCATGTAGCGGGTTCGACTCCCGGTTTAACCATGTAATTATTTAAAAATCTATGAATGCAGTTTAAATTGTTTTTTTTTAAATTAAAATAATGTCTTCTTTCAGTAAAATGTTTCATCTACAATATTCAAGGTACAGTCAGCATCAAAAGTTGCTGACCACATTCACATTTTCAAAATCGCTGTACACCGTAATAATACGTCATAATACGGTGTACAGCGATTTTTAAAATCCGAATGTGGTCAGCAACTTTTGGTGCTGACTGTACTTTCGCTGCATGTGGCATAGCCGTGGGACGCCCTGTATCTATAGTTTTAAGTGACTCTATTCTTGTTCTTTTTACGGTCCACCCTTGAGGCTCAAGTACTTACCTATACGTACGTAATTATTAAAACCATCAGTTAGTAGTGACACCAGTGACTCCTTTATTTTATCGGGCCCATATTCTACTTAGGGGAAAAGTACCGCGAGGTATAATGGGGACATACACTCTTTAGGCATACTTAACACAACACTAACGTAGCGCAAGCGCCATCAGGACGTCATTTGCAAGCGGCCATTAACAAATGGCGTCCTGTTGGCGCTTGTGCTACGTTAGTATTGTGTTAAGTTGGCCTTAAGTGTGTGATTTCCCATCATACCTCGCATCCCCCGTCTTATACACTGTTCCCCTATTACTTTATTGCGGCATTCTTCCAATGGGACTATGAATGAACATCATTCTGTCTTAAACTTTTGCAGTGTAACAGAGTGTAACGTGAGTCTTAGTGATTTGACAGAAGGCGTTATTAATACATAATAGAATGCGCGCTATGTGCTACGAATGCGGTTCAAAACAGATACATTGGTGGGAATTATACTGATAAAATAATTCATTTATAATTTCTCGATGAAAATAACAATTTTATTAAGTAAAACAGAAATAAAAAAAAACAATACAAGCACGAGACTTAAAGAAAAAGAAAAACAAAAAGAGTTAATAAAAAAAATCAAGTCACCAATTTTAAAATAATAAGATAAAAGAAATTAATTGAAAAAAATAGATATTTGAAATTAATTCATGCACCATTACACAGTAATTCCTTTAGTGAGACAAACCAGGATATATAACCCAAATAAAGAAAATATATTCCTATGTGCCGCACTACACATACATTCTACTGTTGGGGGCACTGCGTCCCGGTAGTGCTTCTGGTAGATCTCCTCCCAGAAGCGAGTGCGTTCTTCCAAGAGCACTCCTCCTATTGTCAGCTCCTTATCTAGCACCATGTGTGGGGACCTGTTCGCTCCTGCTGCCGGCCAGGGCGGCAGCAACGAACCAGTTGGAACTGGCATCCTGAAGGAAAAATCAAAACTTAATCATATTCGCAAGGTATAGCGCCTTCCAAAAACTGGGTACGTGACTGTAATCACTTTCTATCAACTCGAAAACGCTGCCAACATTGGAATATACTTACCCAGTTTTAATAAAGTTGTGCCAGATTTCACGAACTACCTTCCTCATCTTTTTATATTCGGGAGTATCAAGACTTTCATCTAGTCCGAGGCTGTCCATCCAAGCTAACGTTTGTGCACAATGATTAGCACCTTTCAAGTCGGTGTAAGGTATACTGGTGGAGTTGTCATCTACAAAAGAATATTGGTACAAATATACTCGATTGTTTCCAGCCTCTACATGCAGTTTCACAGCCCAAAGCTTAGCATTCGAATATAATATATCCGTAAAGTAGTCAATGTATCCTAAAATTCCTTCATTGCCTATAGGATTATCACCGAAATAAAATCTCTTCACTTTATCGGCTACTTTCTCTCTTTCTTCATCGGATTCAAACTCTAGGTCAGGCGGTAAGAAATCGGAAAACTTATCATTCATCATATTTTTCCAAAGGTCAAACATAACGGTAAGCATCAGTCCTTCCATTTCAGCGAATCCATACAACATTGGTAATTTTTTGTAGTTGCCTTTCTTAAATATAGTTAGAGGAGATTCTGTCAGGAACGCCCCTTCTGTGTCACGTTCCACACATGGTGAAAATAAAAAAGAAGCATCAGTTCTGTCAATAAATGCATCAGTCGTAAGCAAATCCATTGAAGCCGTTTTATAGAATTGTTCTAAAGCGTTTATATCGTCCGCGTTAGCAAAATTCTGATCTCTTGCGAATTTTCTAGCAATCTCTAGAGGATCTCTCCGAACTGCAAACGTAGCAAGGTTCCCACCGCTTTCGGGTATAACACGGTGAAATAATCCTTCGGCTGACTTAGAGAGCATCAGTAGATCCGCTGCTGCTGAACCAGCACTACCACCTGCAAGTGTGACATCGTTAGGGTTACCGCCAAAGCTTGCGATGTTGTCTTGTACCCAGCGCAGCAACGCTACCTGGTCCTTCATGCCAGCATTGCCTGGTACGTCTTCGGTGCCGAGACAAAGGAATCCGTGTATGCCGAGCCGATAGTTGAATGTGACCATAATAAAATCTTTTTTATCCCTCATTAACTGTATCGCTGTACTCATTTTTCCATAACCTTCAAGAAAACCTCCTCCATGAACAACTACGAGGACTGAAAGTTGTTTTTCTGTTGTGACGGGTACATAGACATTGGCAACAAGACAATCTTCTTTCATCTCCAGTTTGTCTGGAAAAACGAGTAGAGTACGATTGTTTTGTGGACATATGGTAATGATTTCATCGGTTGCACTAAAGCGGTTCGTCCATCTTGGCGGCGGGAGGGGTGCCTGTAATTCAAATTGTAGTATTGAAATTCGTTAATACAAATTACTGGATTAGCATGTTTTTATTTATTGTTATCACCTATAATTGAAAACGCATTAGCAGAGCGACATGGTCCATAGTTAAAACCGTACCTAAATCTCGGTGTAAAACTCTGTTCTTTTAAAAATAATTCTCCTTAATATCCTTGGTTTAGAATAATGTCTTTTTTAAAATGCTATTTTAAAAATACTGTCCATTTTATCAACCAATTGAGTAAAAAATACAGTGGCACTCTGGTAATGCAAATTCTACTATGGGTAACTGATGTTATTACATAGTCGTCATGATTCTGTTGGCGCTTGAATGAAATTGTTTTGGGCTTTGTTAGGTACAACATGATGGACATTGATTACGACTGTGGTCACACGCTAAAAAAATCATGGTAGGTAACTATCAACTTCCTCTTTGACTACTTTTGAGTATAGTCTTCATCATCAGCCTATAAATATTCCCACTGTTGGGACACAGGCCTCCTCTCTGAGAGAGGGAGTGGGCCATAATCCACCATGCGGGCCCAGTGTGGGTTGGTGGATGTCACATGTCTTCGAATTTTTGGTTCTAGGACATGCCGGTTTCCTCACGATATTTTCCTTCACCGTTTTGAGAGCAGTGGTGATTAAATAAATTACACATAGTAATGCGCCTGGCCGGATTCGAACCCACGACCTACAACTCGTAAGTCAGGGCCGATACCACTGGGCCACCACTGCTCTCCGATACCACTGGGCCACCACTGCTCTGCTCTTGAGTAAAGTATAATGAATAAATTGGGTACCTTGAATTTGTCTTGACCTTTAGGTGCTGTGGCGTATGGAATGTTGTAGAATTCATACAGCTCTCCGCTGGAATGCTTGCGCCCGCGCACCGGCCCTAGCACAGTGTTCACATCCAGCCAGTCATTCTCAGCCAGAACAGCCGACGCGCAGGCAAAAATCACATACGTCCACCACTTCATAGTTACAGTAAGTTCGACTATGCACAATTCTGATTTTTTTTCCAAAATATATACCATGCCTTATCGGTATTGATTCACGGGGCTTAGATCCGTTTATGATCTGATATGGTTGATACATAATTATATTGGTGATAATTCACTCATTTTCATACATTTGATAAAACAAAGATAACTGAAAGCACAATGTTTTGCGCAGTAGTTTCAGAACCTTCTGAGTGTGCTCGTTCTATCTCAGGCCCATCTATTTGGCTCATCGTAGCCTTTGAGCTACATTGAGGCAAAGGGCAAACCAATTTTAAAAAATGCCAGCGGTACCAATTTGCGAATTTTTGCTTCGGATAGCATTTATTGAGAGAACCTGTTATTCAAAAGCAAGCAGAGCGAGCTTGATGACGTTTGCCTGTTTTAACATCATTTTGAACCTACAAAGCGAGTGTTGTGAGCTTGATATTTTTGTCTCGATAGCATTTCCGTATCAATGGAAGGGGGGGTCTAACCTCTAAGCACGCAACTCATGATTTCGGCATTAGTGACGGGCGTATTGACAAGGAGCCCGAAGAATGAATGATATTACGATTTGACAGATAGCTCCATAGAGTCCGCGCCTGTGAAAAATCGTGGTGGGATTTTTTTTTTGTAATTTTATATAATGACGCGCGGAATCACTTTGTGTCAAATTGTAATATAGTAATTTTCGTCATCCGACGTCCTTAGTTCGGGCTTGATGTCATAGAGCGTAGAAAACGTCCGTAATTAGAGCGAAATCACGGGTTTCGTGCTTAGAGATTAGACCCCCTGTTCATAAGCGAGCGGAGCGAGTTCGATTTGTTCTCGAATAGGTCAAGCTTTCCTTTGCCAATATAAAGAGATTTTTTAAGATTCATTTGTACTTTTATAATAAAAACATTTGTTTCTAAAACATCATTTCAATGGGAACATTATTTTATAAGTACCTACACTACAAATTATGGTTCGCGATAAAATGAATCACTGTAGGTATAGAGATTTAAATTGTTGTAAAGATAAGATTGTATTCATTCATAATTTTATTATCAGTCCATCATTGAATGAACTTACGTAAAAAAATATTATCTCGACCTGTAAGTAGATGATTCATGAAAACACTATTGTTGCCAGAGCCCTAGGCTGCCTTTCCATTGATGCGGAGTGAACTGGCGGAGCGGAGGAGAAACGAGGAAATATTAACAAATAGGATTGCATAAAATCGGCGACCGAATCAAGAAAAATTCCCAAAACAAAAAACAAAAGAAAAAACCTAAGGTTTCCTGACCACATCTGACACCACGCATCGTCTAACGTCGTTTCAGTTCGGGAGACTTCGGCAATCATAAAGGTACGGACAGACGTGCTCATTACTAGCACAAAAGCATGCTTTTATTGAGCAAGGGGCAATTTTATTGAGGGAGAGGGAGAAGGAGAGGGAGGAGAACGTTTCTTGACGTTTCACTTGATTGACGTGGCTGACCATAACCTAATTAGTATATTAATAAATATAATAAATAAATAATTATAATTGCATACATTGATAAACTTTACCGCGGCAGTCCCCGAGTGCCACATGTATTTTTTTTAATGCAATTTGATGTAATGAAATAGACACTATAGCGCCACGTATAAAGGTCATGAATAGTGGCGCGGGTGCTGCATAGGATCGTTCTGAAATTCGACTTTTTATTGACTACTAAGTATTTATTACCGACTTCAAAAAAACAAGGAGGTTATCAATTCGACCCGTATGTATGTAATATTATCTGAACTGCCCAGTTTTTCATATATGTTAATCTATATCAGCGTCTGAACAAATGTGCCAAATTTCACAAGTGTATGTATGTATGTATGTTTTATGTTTGTGCACGCATATCTCCGGAACTACAAGTTCGATTTAAGTAATTCTTTTTTTGTTGTACTAGGTATTGTTCAACTTAGGGTACACTGCAAGTTTCATCAAAATCGGTTCAGTAGTTTTAGAGATATGGATTTTTTTATATTGTGACGGATTACAAGATTAGTGCATATGTAAGAAAATTTTGTATTTTACAAGGCTAAGAATCAATGAAATAATAAATAAACAAAAAAAAGCCACCGACATCCGAAAGAAGTTATTAATTAGGTTATTTCACCCTTTTTTGTTTTGTTGTTGTTTTTGAAGTCGGTTACTTTTTTGAAAAAGTTTTTTTTTATTTTTAAAATACCCAGTTCTGATCCAAATTCAGTGACAAAATAAGAAAATAATTTTACAAAAAGTGTTAATTATATAACAGCTTTGAATTAGCGTATTGAAGAATTTTATTAATCTGTGACATTTCTATAATCATGACCTGAATGCAATTTATGGATATCATCTATACAGCATCACATGTCTTGTGTACTTTAAAACAAAATTGTTGGACCTGTACATCATGTAAAGATTTATTTATATAAGGTGTTAAAAAATTAACTGCAAGAATTTCGTATACGTACTCGGTATCCAAAACCAAGTATATTCCAAAAAAAAATAGATTTTCGAGCAATTTTTTTTTTACCATATTAATGAATTTGAAGGGATAAAATAGGGGATGAAAGTTTGTATGAAACTTTGTCAATTTTAAACCGATCGGGCTGAGACTTCGCATGCATAAAGCTACTATGACGTAGGCATCTCCTAAGAAAGGATTTTGATAAATTCTACCCCTCAGGATAAAAAATAGGGGATGAATGTTTGTATAAATTTTCGACTGATTACGCGAGCGAAGCTGCGGGCAAAAGCTAGTAATCACTAAAGCTATTGCCAACTAGAGGGCCAAAGCCTGCCGGGGTCGCGGGACTTATACCATTACCGTGACCCCGGAACATTAAGGGCTATTGAAGGACACCGTGGATTTTAGTCAGTACAAGTCTGACAGTCCCTCCCGCCTGCCCGGGGTGGGAGGACTAATTTGATGATTTTACCACGATAAAAAAAAAAAGCTATTGCCAAACAGACAGGCGAAGCGAACGCGAAGCGAAGCGTTCTTGTTTGTAATGTATGGAATTGTTTGAAGCCTGTCACATAGACTATCGGACCGCTTTCGCTTTTCTATATGACAGAATTCGGATCGCATTCACTTCGCGTTCGCTTCACCTGTCTGTTTCACAATAGCTTAAGAGGCCATTCGCTCGAGCGCTTTTTGTGGGCGTTAAAAAATTGAGGAATTTCTCAAAATTATTCGGATGTTTATATTTTTGTCTTATTTTTAGGGTTCCGTAGCCAAATGGCAAAAACGGAACCCTTATAGATTCGTCATGTCTGTCTGTCTGTCCGTCCGTATGTCACAGCCACTTTTTGTCGAAAGTATAAGAGCTATCCTGTTGAAACTTGGTAACTCATTATGTGAACCGCATTAGGATTTTGACACAAAAATAAAAACAATTTTATAATATTTTTTTCTAAACTGAACAGTTTGCACGAGAGACACTTCCAAAGTGGTAAAATATGTGCCCCGCCCCTGTAACTTCTAAAATAAGAGAATGATAAAACTAAAAAAAAATATATAATGTAGACCTCAACAAAAACTTCCAACGAAAATTAGTTTGGATGAGATACAGTTAGCAGTTTTTGAGATATAGTACATTTTCAAAAACCGCAAATATAACTTTGCCATTCATACAAACACTATGAAGAACAAAGTTATTTTTATTGTTTGTAATTACTTACTAATCTCAATATAATTATATCCCTAATCTATGCTTGCTACTACGGAACCCTTCATGGGCGAGTGCAACTCGTACTTGGCCGGTTTTTATTTGTCTTATTTTTGTTCACACGTAACTCCGTCGCTTACCAACTGATTTGAAAAATCAACAAAAAAAATGTTCTACGTTGTCTACACCGATTGCACATTATTTTCATGATTACAGCCAAATTTTGTGAATAAAAGGATAATTTTGGTTTAAACTTTTATTTTTAAACCCCGACGGAAAAAGAGTATTGCGTTTCCGTTGGATATTTTTAAGGCTGCCTGTTCATTGACGCGGAGCGAGCTGGCGAAGCGGAGCGAGCGAGTATTGCGGAGCGGAGTTGCGGACTGTGTCTGTCCATTGATGCGGAGCGGAGCAAGCGGTCTGGCAGGACCGGAGCGAGCGGATTGTGCGGAGCTAGGACGAGTTAACGCAACGAGTCATTTGAGCGAAGGGCGCGACGACGGGTGGTCTGTTGTACGCGAAAAATTACGGAACTGACATGCTGTCGACACAAAAGTTGAAATGCATTGCTTTGCATTACCTTGTATTGCTTAAAGAAGAACTGGAAACCGAATTACTTAGGTACAACATACTATATTAATAACTCTATGACAAAGCCTATACCCATCCCCGCCGCCTCACTGTCGCCCCACTCCGCCGGCTCGCTCCACCGGCTCGCTCCGCCAGCTCGCAGCGCCAGCTCGCACCGCTAGCACGCGCCGCTTCCAAAAATGTATGAATTTTAAAAACTAGTTCGCAAACGCATGACGGAGTGGAGATTTTATGCAATCCTATTGGTTAATATTTCCTCGTTTCTCCGCTCCGCCAGTATGCTCCGCATCAATAGACAGGCAGCCTAAGGCTCTGGCAACAGTAGTGTTTTCATGAATCATCTACTTACATTACAAGTCGAGATAATATTTATTTACGTAAGTTCATTCAATGATGGACTGATAATAAAATTATGAATGAATACAATCTTATCTTTACAACAATTTAAATCTCTATACCTACAGTGATTCATTTCATCGCGAACCATAATTTGTAGTGTAGGTAGGCACTTATATTTTCTAAAATAATGTACCCATTGAAATGATGTTTTAGAAACAAATGTTTTTATTATAAAAGTACAAATTAATCTTTAAAAATCTCTTTATATTGGCAAAGGAAAGCTTGACCAATTCGAGAACAAATCGAACTCGCTCCGCTCGCTTATGAACAGGGGGTCTAATCTCTAAGCACGAAATCCGTGATTTCGCTCTAATTATTTATTTTAAGTAAGTACCTAGGGGTACTAACCAAACCCTAATGAACCTAGTAGATCTACATTTTTTCGCAGCTAAACGTACATGTACGATTGTACGTACATTGTACACTATTTCACCAAAATATTGCTAGCATTTTAAATAAAATAGATTTGTTAGAAATAACTTTATAAGAACTGTATGCAAACGGTACAATTTTATTGATATATAAAAAATAAAATTTGTTTGGAGCTTCATCTCGAATGTGGGAAATTTTTTGTAGCAATGAATCACTTTAAAACTTGATTTTAATATTAAGATAAGATTGTTTTCATTCATAATAATATTATCAGAGACCACCATTTAAAGCGCTTAAATAAATAAAATTACGTAAAAAAAACATAATCTCCTTCTGTTGATGATTCACGAAAATACAAGCCGCTGCCAGAGTGGCTTCACCCGCGTGTGACTCGACAATTATTTATCGCGTACGTAACACGGGGATAAACGGTATCCTATGTATTATTCGAAACAATAAACTATTTCTGAGCCAAATATCAAATAAATTCAGCTGTTCTGACGTGGTTGAGCAACAAACATGCATCCATCCATAAAATCACCAAATGAGTCCTCCTGCCCAGGGTGGGACGGGAGGGACGATCAGTCTCGTATGACTAAAATCCACGGTGTTTCTTTAATAGGCCTTTACGTTCAGGGTTACGGTTACCTGAGGTTTTGACACTTAAAGGGGAGCGGTCAAATTGGATTGCTGACGATCTTTGAGGCAGGCGTGGAAAACGACGCGCTGTCGACCCGGGCATGATCCATAATTGCACGAGTCAAGTTATTCGTCGTCCGTATACGCACCGCACATTCATACCTACATCCTGACATTAACTGTCGTACCACAAAAACTTTTAAACATCTGTTGAACACTTGTCTTAAAAAAATGTCAGATTATGTCGTTGAAATAAGGTCCTCTTTGCAGTCACACTTTCTTTCTGACAAGTGTTCAACAGATGTTTAAGTTTTTGTAGTAAGGTAAAGTTTCGTATTTTGAAAAGATATTACTTAAACAATAGTTACACATACTTAATTATTTTTTACTTCGATTAAATGACTAATTAATTAATAATGCCTTATCTGACAACAGAATAGGTACTTTTTTATTCTGTACTAAATGTACCTATTGTATTTTTTTAAGGTGGTATAATCATCAAATGAGTCCTCCCGCCCTGGGTGGGGCGGAAGGGACTGTCAGACTTTTACTGACTAAAATCCACCCGTGTTCCATCGGATGGCCTTTACGTTTCGGGGCCACGGTATCCTGTGTTAAGAAAAACCCGCCACCCGAGCAGGCATTTGGCCCCATAAGGGCCCTCATCAGTTTGCTGACAACTCCCCGAAGGCACGCGCGAAACACGACACTGTGCCCTCTGCTGATCAGAAGGACACGCGTTGGAGCGTCCACACGACAGGCTATTCGCATACGGGCAAAGAGACCCCTTAGGCACACAGTGCCTAAGGAAGAGTTTTTGCCCGCATCCCAGGGTGCACCGGCCCGAAAAACTGGTCTTCCCCCCGGACGTATCCGAGAGGGAACTCCAGTCCACAGGCGCTCGTGGAGGTTACCTGTCTTAGCACCCCTACCTGTTGTACAGACGCCAGCACGTCAACCTACCCGAAACTGTCAGGTTTTACCAGTCGAACATTAACCTTCCACTGTTGTGATAAGGTTGAAAATCTATTGAAGAAATTTGGCAGATTGTGGTAGCTTGATGTGCTGGCGTCTGTACCTAGACACTGCCGAAAGAGCAGCTGTACGATCATAATTATGACGTCAAGGGAGAAGTGATTGTCGCAACCCAACTTCGGGTTCGCCTTTGACGAACTATCTTTCTGACGGTAATTTTTTTTTTACAAAAAGTTCACCGACAACAGTTCAGCTAAATAAGCTGTATTTAATTTTATGATAAATTATTATCACTAAACTTAGGTAAGTATATTGTTTCTGGCTCGATAAGATCCTGATTGCATCAATGCTATCTATCCGGACTATGGCCTCAAGATTTTAATTGAAGATAATAATTATTTTAAAACGTTACTGTACTCATTTTTTTTAACAATTATTATAAAAAAAATGAGTACACGAACATTGCAGGTATTCTTTTTTTTAAACATTGCTCCACACTAGGAATTTCTCCTGTATCTTGAGTGCGTTTACAAACACATAAACTCACATACACAAACGCCCAGACTCGAAGCAACTACTTGTAGAAGTTGTAGATCATACACATTTTTGCTACGTGCGGGAATCGAACCCGCGACACGCAGCGCAGCAGCCCAATCACTCACCCCTGCGCTAACCGTGCCGTCAATTTTCATGAAGAGTTCACGTTTTATTTCAATAGTTACAAAAATAACCATATTCAAGGTCCCAACTATTTTTTGATTGATTTTTTAAGGTTCCGTAGCCAAATGGCAAAAACGGACACTTATAGATTCGTCATGTCTGTCTGTCTGTCTGTATGTCTGTCCGTCCGTATGTCACAGACACTTTTTATAAGAGCTATCCTGTTGAAACTTGGTAGGTAGATGTATTATGTGAACCGAATTAGGGTTTTCACACAAAAATAAAAACAAAACAAAGGGGTTTGCAACTTTTAGTACGGACCTTGGCATCATTTTCTTTTTCTTTCGCCAGTAATGAAATTTTGGTCATTAGTAGACCACAACCTAAGAAGTCCGTAAAAAATAATAAAAAAAATCCAAACCGTAACCAACAAGAGATATGGCGGTTTGTATTTTGTTCTAATCTGGAGTTATTTTTTGTAGGAATCCATAGATTTTTTGACGTACTAGCTTTTGCCCGCGGCTTTGCCCACCCCAACCGCCTTTATGTATAGCCCATAACCGTGTCTAGAGACCCATCTATCTCTGTGTCAAAATTCATCAACTTCAGTTCAGCCGTTTTGACGTAAAAACGAAACAGACTTATAGACTTACTTTCGTATTTGTAATACTAGTAGGTTAACGAGGAATAATGATTGGTTTGTTTATAATAATGTTAAGAAGATCTTATCTTTTAACCGACTTCAAAAAAGTAGGAGGTTCACAATTCGTCGGAACACATTTTTTTCACGTATGTTCCCAGATTTCTCAATGACGCCTGGAGCGATTTGGGTAATTCTTCTTTTGTTTGAAAGGGTATCTTAACAGATGGTCCCATGGTTACTAGGTCATGACGGAATCTTGGAGAAAACGAGGAATCTCTTCAATAACGTCCCATGTTTACTTGGTCAGGATCTCATGATCCGATCTTGGACAAAATCGTGGGACCTCTTCAATAAATGACAGCACCTGTACCTACTAAAAAGAGCAAAATATAACTGGATACTAAAAACAATACAAAATAAATGTAAAATAACTCTTCTTTCAGAAGTCGGCGGCAAAACAATCAACGAAATAAGAAACAAAGTCACCGATTTCCTACAGAAATGATATCTTACACATGGTTTTTGTTTCTCAACCGACTTCGAAAAAAAGGAGGAGTTTCCCAATTCGTCGTAACTTTTCGTTATTTATGTTACCCGATTTTTCAATGAGACGCCTAGACAGATTTGGAAAATTCTTCTTTTGTTGAAAAACATTTACATCACAGATGATCCCATGGTAATCAGGTCAGGATATCATGACGGGATGTTGAAGAAACCTAGGGAACTCTCTATAAAAATTACAGCAAATCAACGAATATCTAAGCATTATTTACCCAATCTGAAAAAAATATACTATGTTTGTACCCACTTGGCGGGAAGAGCTCCGGCGCGATATCAGAGCAGTATGGAGGGGACAAATGTCGCAACCGAGGTCCGGGCAAGCCGCAATCGCGGCGGTAAGACCCCTCTTTGAGGAGTGGCTGGATAGGCGTCACGGCGTCCTAACCTTCCGCCCGACGCAGGTCCTCACCGGACACGGCTGTTTCGGGAGGTACCTGTGTCTTAGGAGAAAGGAGGAAACGTCTGGGTGTCACCACTGCGAGGATCACCCGGAGAACACGGTGGAGCATACGGTGCAGGACTGCCCCGCTTGGGCAGAGCACCGCCGTGTCCTCAGGGCGGCAATAGACGGAGACCTCTCGCGCCTGGCATTGGTCGAGGCCATGCTGCGGGGCGAAACGGAGTGGGAAGCCGTCGCCTCTGCGAAGCAGTAATGCTCGCGAAGGAGGCGCGCTGCGTGAGGGAGAGGACAGCGTCCTCCCTCCACCCCACCACGGCGACGGACGGTGCAAGACGATCGCCGGCCAACGAAGGCGCGGGCATGCGGGCGGCGAGTAATGGGCGACTCGCTGTCCGACCATGGATCATGCCTGGGTCGACGGCACGTTGTGTTCCAAGCGCGCCTCAAAGAGTGTCAGCATGATAACGGGGCCCCCCCTCTAGAGGGCCAAAGCCTGCCGGGGTCGCGGGACTTATCTCATTACCGTGACCCCGGAACATAAAGGGCAATCGAAGGAGGACCGTGGATTTTAGTACGAGTCTGTCAATCCCTCCCGCCCTGCCCTGGGTGGGAGGACTCATTTGATGATTTTATCACGCTAAAAAAAGATGTCTGTACCCACTAAAAAGGCTAAAATAAAAAAAAGGCTTTTTGAAAAAATATGAAACTTCTAAAAAAAAAAAGTGTAAAACAACCAAAAATAACTTTTGAATGGACAAGTTATTATTGGAACTGACTGGTGACTTGTTTCTTATTTTCTCGACTTTTTGTCACCGACTTCCAATAATAACTATTTTTTTTCTCTAAAAGTTTTGTTTTTCGTTTTGAAGTTGTAAAAAAATAAATGAGTTCTTCCTTTAGCTGAAGCGAAAAGGATTGTCAGACTCGTACTAAAATCCACCCAGTGCAGGGCAGTTCCGTGGTCCCGACAGGCGCTTGGTTCTCGATTTTTTTACGTTGTAAAATCATCCAATGAGTCCTCCCACCCGAGCAAAACGAGAGGGACTGTCAGACTTATACTGACTAAAATCCATGGTGTCCTTCAATAGCCCGTTACGGGGCCACAGTTACCTGATAAGACGGTCCTACGACTCCAAAAGGCTTTGGCCCTCTGAGGGGGGTCAGATTGCTGACAGCTCTTTGAGGCGCGCGTCGTGAGTCTTGTTCCGACTCGCCGTCGACCCGGGCATGGTCCATGATCGGACGGCGAGTCGCGCATTACTCCCCCTCACGGCGCCCTTCGCTAGCATAACTGCTTCGAAGAAGAAGACGACCGCTGCCCATTCAGTCTCGCCTCGCAATAATGCCGGGCGCGAAATGTCGCCACCTATCGCTTCCTTGAGGACAGGGCGGTACTCCGCCCAAGCGAGGCAGTCCTACACCGTTTCATCGTGTCCTCCGAGCGATTCTCGCAGTAGTGACACCCAGACGTTTCTTCTTTCCCTATCAGACACAGAGACACAGTAACCTCCTGAAACTCCTGTGTCCGGTGAGGACCTGCGTCAATCGGAAGGTGAGGACGCCGTGGCGCTTCTCCAGCCACTTCTCAAAGAGGGGTCTTACCACCGCGATTGCGGCGTGCCCGAACCTCGGTTGCGACAGTCGGTCCCTCAATACCGCCCTGAGATCGCGCTGGAGCTCTTCTCGCAGTGCCTCGACTTGTCGAGGCAGCGGAGATCCGCCCGGCGTTGCGCCTCCGCGCGCCACTCGTAGACGCGCCAGAAAACCGTCGCCTCCAGATCCCAAGGTGGCAATCCGGCAATTAGGTTGGCCGATTCGCCGGCGATCGTGTGGTATACCCGGATTTACCAGTACCCAGTTTTTCCGGTCGCGTCCGCCTGCACGAAAGCCCCGTAGAGGGCCATGGACCGCATGACAACGGCATACCTAAATCCTCCGGCAGGAGGTGTTTGGCCCGCCGAGATTGGGCAGAAGCTGCTTGAAGTCGGCCGCTACTCGGTTCAGCTTTGGGGCCAAACGCAGGAAATGCTCCCTGAATTTCTACCGGCTGTCGAGGACGAGTCCCAGGTACTTTATCAACCCGACGCCGATATTAACCCCTCCCGCTGTTATTTGGGACTCTGGCCGTAGCACGTTGGAGATCTGCCCCGCTTGCACAGAGCTACGCTATGTCCTTAGTTACTTACGGAGGCGGTAGGTGGTGGCGACCTATCCCGCTTGGCATTGGTTGAGGCTATGCTGCGGGGTGAAATGAAATGAGAAGCAGCCACCTTCTTCTGCGAAGCAGTTATGCTAGTGAAGGAAGAGGCGAAATGCGTGAGGGAGAGGACAGACTCCACCCCAGCCGCAGCGGGAGACGCCTGGGGTGTTGAACGATGTGAAGCGATTTCCGGCCACTATGGCGCGGCGCCAGGTCGCTTCCAACCGGTATATGTGGAGATCTAAAGGGGAGGCCTATGTTCAGCAGTGGACGTCCTATGGCTGAGATGATGATGATGATAGGCGCGGGCGAGTGAGTCGACGCGACGGCGCGTCATATTCCACTTGGATTGGAAATGGAAGTCGCGGTGGATTTTAGTCCGTACGAGTCTGACAGTCTCTTCTGCTCCACCCAGGGAGGGAGAACTCACTTTTTGTGTATTTTTCAACGTTAGAAACAAGACGATTTTGTTTTACCCTTTTTAGTGGGTGCAGGCGTAATATTATGTTGTGTGTTTGCGTAAACAGTGCATACATAATTATGCGATAGCAGCAATCGCAGATGACTTGCTGTCATTTATTGAAGATTTTCCTCGATTTCTCCAAGATTCCGTCATGACCTTAGTAACCGTAGGACCATCTGTTACGATACCCTTTCAAACAAAAGAAGAATTACCCAAATCGGCCCAGGCGTCATTGAAAAATAAGGGAACATACATGAAAAAAATGTTCCGACGAATTGTGAACCTACTTTTTTGAAGTCGGTTAAAAGATAAGATCTTCTTAACATTATTATAAACAAACCAATCATTATTCCTCGTTAACCTACTAGTATTACAAACACGAAATTAAGTCTATAAGTCTGTTCCGTTTTTCCGTCAAAATGGCTGGACCGATGTTGATGAATTTTGATACAGAGATAGATGGGTCTCTAGACACGGTTATGGGCTATACATAAAGGCGGTTGGGGTGGGCAAAGCCGCGGGCAAAAGCTAGTACGTCAAAAAATCTATGGATTCCTACAAAAAATAACTCCAGATTAGAACAAAATACAAACCGCCATATGTCTGGTTGGTTACGGTTTAGAATTTTTTTATTATTTTTTAAAGACTTCTTAGGTTGTGGTCTACTAAAGACCAAAATTTCATTACTGGCGAAAGAAAAAAAAATTTGATGCCAAAAAGTTGCAAACCCCTTTGGGGGTGCCCCCGGCCCCCATACTTAGAATTGAAAATCAATTTTTTTTTCACCAAACTCATACATATGGGGTATCTATGGATAGGTCTTTAAAAATCATATTGAGGTTACTAGTATCATTTTTTTTCTAAACTGAACAGTTTGCACGAGAGACACTTCCAAAGTGGTAAAATGTGTGTCCCCCCCCCTGTAACTTCTAAAATAAGAGAATGATAAAACTAAAAGAAATATTATATAATGTAGACCTCAACAAAAACTTCCAACGAAAATTGGTTTGGATGAGATACAGTTAGCAGTTTTTGAGATATAGTACCTACATTTTCAAAAACCGCAAATATAACTTTGCCATTAATACAAACACTATAGTTATTTTTATTGTTTGTGTATATTACTTACTAATCTCAATATAATTATATCTCTAATCTATGCTTGCTACTACGGAACCCTTCATGGGCGAGTCCAACTCGCACTTGGCCGGTTTTTTATAATAGGTATTTGGGATCAGCAGACCCCGTAAGACCAAATGCGACTTTTTGTAGCAATCATGAGAGTCGCATTTTCAACACACGAGCGCGACACAAACGATGCAAACGTGAGACTGTTTTTAAAATTAATAGATTTAAAAAAATCTAAAAACCCACGTTTTTAAATGTCCTAAAAATAAGAAAATAACCCTACGGGGCTGAGAGAGGGGCCACTCAAAACGTGGGGGCGTATATTATTTAAGGGATTATTTATGGGATATATTTACATGATGTGTAATATTTACGTGAGTGTAACTTGCAAAGATACGCCCCCACGTTTTGAGTGGCCCCTCTCAGCCCCGTAGGGTTATTTTCTTATTTTTAGGACATTTAAAAACGTGGGTTTTAAGATTTTTTTAAATCTATTAATTATTTTTATTTTTGTTCATCGGGTTTGAAGCTACCCTGAAAATTTCAGCCTGCTAGCTTATCGGGAAGTGCCTCAAAGCCTGTCCGCCATCTTGGACGTCCGCCATATTGGATTTAAGTCACATGACTATATTTTTCGTATTTCTGACAGCAAACCCTTTCATTTGATACCCATAACATGGGGATGAATTTCAAACAGCCAGTCTGCCATCTTGGACGTCCGCCATATTGGATTTAAGTCACGTGACTATTTTTTTCGTACTCCTGACAGCAAACCCTTTCATTTGATATCCATATCTTAGGGGTGCATTTCAAATAGCCTGTCTGCCATCTTGGACGTCCGCCATATTGGATTTAAGTCACGTGACTATGTTTTTCGTATTCCTGACAGCAAACCTTTTCATTTGATACCCATATCATAGGGGTGGATTTCAAACAGCCAGTGTGCCATCTTGGGGAGGCCGCCATATTGGATTTGTTATGACGTTTCTTAGCTAGTCATGCATTGTCATCAGAACTTAGAGCGTGTGCAAAATTTCAGCCTGCTAGCTTATCGGGAAGTGCCTGAAAATTGAGTTGCAAAAGTCCAACCGGAACGACAAACAAACAAATAAACAAAAAACAAACAAGAAAAGTGAGTGTATAAAAACGTGGGAAAAACATCGGGGAAATGAAGAGCAGATTAGAGGTTTTTCTCTATCCGAGCTGAATTACTTTTGCGATTGAAGAAAACCGTAATACCTTTTAGCCATTTCGTGAATCAAAGAATGTTCAACTTGATTCTGCAAACTTTGGTGGGTCCCAAACTTTATATAGAGTTCATGGCAACGGTTTGCTTACTAAATTTTTGATAAAAAACCGGCCATGTGCGAGTCGACGAAGGGTTCCTAGTTCCGTCCATTATCTTTAAAAACGGCTTTTTTTATTTTTTTAATTCTGTTTTTAGTATTTTTTGTTATAGCGGCAACAGAAGTACATCATCTGTGAAAAATTCACCTGTCTAACTATCACGGTTCATGAGATACAGCTTGGTATCAGACAGACAGACAAACACACAGAAGAGTCTTATTACTATTAGGGTCCCATTTTATCTTTGGGCCCTAAACTAGACTTCGTGGTTGCTACTGAGAAATATAGAGAAAAGCCCAATAACACTTTGTCATAACTGGGAATTGAACTAATGCGTCCTCTAGTTGTCAGAACTAAGCAAATAGTAAGTTATTATTAGTAGTAGTAATGTACTTACCTATGTAAATATAACTACTATTAGGTATTCTGTGTAATATAACAAAGTCGTCACAATAGATGTGTTGAATAATCTTGTAAAACATACAATAGTGGTGTAATCTATTCGTAGAACAATGAAGGTACGGACGTGTGCAGTTATTTTGTGGGCAGCAGTCATTTTTGCTGATGAAGATTGGATGGATGTGATTATAGCGCAAGGTTCGGTGCGCGGGCGCCTGAATCATCGTGAAGATCTATACGCGTTCTACAACATACCGTACGCCACTGCACCTACAGGCGTTCATAAATTTAAGGTGATAACGAAGCTTAACATAAAACTGAGTAGTATTTTCTAGGTTTTAACAGTTTTGGTAGTATAGTCAGCTTCGGAGAAATCTTTTCATTTTTTTTTGTTTTATCTGAAGCTCTTAGATCTCAAACAAAGTACAAAAACTAATTCATAGATTTTGTCGATTCCCATTGTAACTTAATGTGTATGTTTATGTCATCTGCTTATCCTTTCCCAATTAGCTGAATGACAGTGTTCTACATACAACGATTGCCTATCAACACTGTTAGTAACTAGGTTATACCGTAAGGCTTTAAACATGTACCTAAATCATTACCAGAAGTTAGTTTAGCTAATTTGTATTACTTATAATTATGATATAATTATGTAGCTTAAGTAATTTCCAAACTTGAACACAAAGTTCACATTTTTATTTTGCTTTTCAGGCACCCCTTGCGGCGCCTAAATGGTCGGGTCTATATCAAACCAGAGAGAACAATTTCGTTTGTCCACAAGTACTCAATCTAAAAATCCTGAAAGATAAACTAGTGATCGATGAAGATAATTGTTTATATGTGAATGTATTTGTACCCAAAACATCTGAAGACAACCTATCAGTTCTCGTCTATGTTCACGGAGGAGCGTTTACAATAGGTTATGGTAATTTAAACAAAGGATCAGAGTTCTTGAGGAAAAGAGACGTCATTATGGTCACATTTAACTATCGTCTCGGTGTTCACGGGTTCCTGTGTCTCGGAACTGAGGACATACCAGGCAATGCTGGCATGAAAGACCAGGTGGCGCTGCTGCGCTGGGTACAACAGAACATCGCCAGCTTCGGCGGTAACCCTGACGAAGTGACCATTGCGGGTAGCAGTACCGGTTCCGCATCAGTAGATCTCTTGACTCTCTCAAAGTCAGCAGAAGGATTGTTTCACCGAGTGATACCAGAAAGTGGTGGAAATCTTGCTGCATTTGCAATTCAGAGGAAACCTTTAGAGATTGCTAAATATCATGCAAGGGAACTGAATTTCACTAAAGTCAATGATATTCGTGCATTGGAAGAATTCTACAAGATGGCTCCATTGTCACTGTTAACTTCATTAACATATTTTGATAGAACCGATTCTACTTTTTTATTCTCCCCATGTGTGGAGCGTGACACAGGAGAACGACCTTTCTTGACAGAGTCTCCCCTGACTATACTAAAGAATGGTAATTTCATGAAGGTACCTATGTTATATGGTTTTACAAGTATGGAAGGATTGCTTCGTATTGATTACTTTGACAAATGGAAACACAGGATGAATGAAGAGTTTTCTCATTTCTTGCCGGCTGATCTTAAGTTTAAAACCAATGAACAAAGAGAAGAAGTTGCAGAGAAAATTAAAGATTTTTATTTTGGAAAAGAATCCATTGGCGATGACAATGTTTTGGGATTTGTGAACTACTTTTCGGATGTTATGATAACTTATCCCATGCTGCGGGCTGTGCAACTGTATGTGGAGGCTGGCAATAATCAAGTTTATTTGTATGAATATTCGTTTTTGGTCAAAGAACCCGGACCATACCCAATCATACGAGGCGCGGACCACTCCGCTCAGTCGGTAGCTTGGTTGGACAACTTGAATGGTGAAAATGAGAGATCTGCATCTCGAAAATATCAGAATATGAGAAAGATAGTACGAGATATATGGCACAATTTTATAAAAACTGGGTAAGTATTAAACCAACAGTGTCCAAGAATAGCAGTATGTAATAATTATATTAAAAAGAGAAAACAGTACTTCTGCCTGACATATTTCAAGTACTCTTATTTTTTTTCAAATACCTACTTTAGAGGGCCAAAGCCTGCCGGGTTCGCGGGACTTACGAATTACCGTGACCCCGGAACATAAAGGGCTATTGAAGGAGACCGTGGATTTTAGTCAATACGAGTGTGACAGTCCTTCGCGCTCTGCCCTGGGTGGGAGGACTCATTTGATGATTTTACCAGGCTAAAAAAAATACCTACTTTTCGATTTAACAACATATTGGAATATTGTATTTTTTTTTTTATGTTGTCCAGGAAGCCTGTGGCTCATGGTTCACCGTTACCAACATGGCCTTCAGTGGGTGCGGACAGGTCACCACACATGAGCCTTGGAGAAAAGGTGGAACTACGAGGAGTGCTCTTGGAAGAACGCACTCGCTTGTGGGATGACATCTACCAGAAATTCTACCGGGATGCTGTACCACCACCGACTCCTTATCAAAGAATGCTAGGTCTTGTTCCAACTAGTGATTTGGAGCGAAGAAAACTAAACCCTTTTGGGTTTCGGTTATTGCCTTCAGATGAATAATTACTATACTTACTACTTTATACTTTAAAGCATGACTTCTTCGTCTGCCTCTTCTTTTAGTATCAGTCCGAATGTCTATTAACCAGAATTATTCAGAAGTAAGTTTAATACATATATTTCGCAAATCGAAAAGTTCGCAAACCCGCAATATCTTTGAAAGGCATATCCAACGCCTCCAAACGAAATTTTACTTTCCTTTCCTTGTAAGTAGATACAACAAGATCTTGCTTTGCGCATATCCACACTGAAAAGGTTACCAACTCGATTTTTTTTTTCATTTAGCACCACAGAGTGACACACAGATGAGGTATGTAAATAAAATAAATATTGAAAATGAAATAAAAATTGTAACTAAGTGCGGAGATGTATTTGTAAATGCAACAATGACTTTCGATCAGAAATACAAGGAAGTGTTTGAACCTGATATTTATGAGTAAAGCCAATGTTACATGTGAATAATATCTTTGAAGAGACAAAATAATTTAACTTCACCCGGTTTTTTTAAGCTGTCATTTGCATCGTAATCTATGACCTTACTTTTATGACTCGTATTACATTACTTTGCCCACTAACATTGACTGCGTCACAAACCTAGTAGTCGCAAGCGGAACTCCCGCGCCCAAAGTCAAGATCCAGGATTGGTAATGCTCTATCGGCTTTTTTTCAGTACCTACGAATTTTTATTTCGCGTAATTTAAATGTATTATTTAGGCACACCGCACACATCTGCCTTGTCCTGTTAATTTGCCGTCTCACACCTACAAATTTTGCTCTATAAAATTAAAGTATCTTAAATATGAATACATCTTAGGGACATATTATTAAAAGAATATATAAGACATAATATAGAAGAGAAAACAATTGAATGTGTCTTAATAATATTGTACAACATCCAATTGTTACTTCAAGATCAAGTCTGTAACAGAAACAATGGAGATACGGACGTGTGTAATAACTTTGTACGTGACGGTTACTTTAGCGTATGAAGAATATCTGGAAATAGAAACTTTGCAAGGACCGGTGCGTGGGCGCAAGCACCCCAGTGGGGATCTATACACCTTCTACAACATACCCTACGCTACTGCACCTAGGGGTCTTCACAAGTTCAAGGTGCTCAATATTTTTTTATTGATTTTATTACACAGTATTAGATTTTTGTAATTTACGATAATTATTATTGTTCTGTCTATTTTGTCGAAGGCTCACACAGAGTTCTTCCCACGCTTACATTGACCACTAAGTGAAACAATTCCAGAGTTTAATAGTATAAGTAAACACCATACTTTTGTAGTTTTTTATAGTTTTATGTTTTTGACTTTATTTTTATTGGTCTTCTACTGAAGCACTGTAGAAAAAATACCCTTTTAATGTTTCGTTTCTTGTACCCGTCTAAAAGTTTGTGTCAAGAAAAATGTATATTTACTATGCTTCAACCAATTTACTATACCAATTTCAACAATTATTATCTTTGTTAGTAATAAATTCTTATATTAATGTTGCTCTTCAGGCACCGCTCCCGCCCCCAAAATGGAAGGAACCGTTTGACGCCGTAGAAATGAATCTCGTATGTCCACAAAACAAGAAATTAATTAAAGAGTTTGTGAAACGTAAACTAGTTATGAACGAAAATTGTTTAGTCGTTAATGTTTTTGTTCCCAATACCCCTGAGGAAAACCTACCAGTCTTTGTATATATTCATGGAGGAGCCTTTTCAATAGGTTACGGAAGCCGAAATAAGGGAACGCAGCTAATGAAGAGCAAAAATTTTATAATGGTCACGTTCAACTACCGTCTTGGAGTTAATGGGTTCCTATGTCTTGGCACAAAAGATATACCAGGAAATGCTGGCATGAAGGACCAGGTGGCGCTACTGCGTTGGGTAAACCAGAACATTGCTCGTTTTGGCGGTAATCCTAGGGCAGTAACTCTTGGAGGTAGCAGTTCAGGTGCTGCATCGGTGGATTTAATAATGCTATCCAAGTCTGCCGAAGGTTTATTTCACCGAGTCATACCAGAAAGTGGGAGCAACCTTGCAGCATTTGCAGTTCAGAGAAATCCGTTGGAAGTTGCCAAATATCTAGCCAGAAAACTGAATTTTACTGAAGCTCATGATATTTTTGCTTTAGAAAATTTCTACAAGACAGCATCATTGGAATTGATGACTTCACAATCACATTTCGATAGGACGGATGCTACTTTCTTATTTTCACCGTGTGTGGAAGCAGAAACAGGACCCGAGGCATTCCTCACAGAATCACCTTTTAGTATACTACATAAAGGCAACTACAAACAGGTACCTATGTTGTATGGTTTTACCCGCATGGAAGGAATGTTACGTATTGATTTCTTCAACATTTGGAAGCACAGAATGTATGAGAATTTTTCTGATTTCTTACCAGCTGATTTAAAGTTTAAATCAGAGGCAGAACGAGTTTCAGTAGCTGACACAATCAAGTTATTTTATTTTAATAAAAGGCCTATAAGTGATGATACTATTGTGGAATTCGTCGACTACCAATCGGATGTCATGGTTAATTATCCTACACTGCGAGCTGTGCAGATGCACGTGAAGGCAGGTCACAAAAAAGTTTATTTGTACGAATATTCCTTTAAAAATGGAGATGTAATTCCACACCTCAACATGCGAACATCGGACCACTGCGCTCAATCGAAGGCTTGGCTAGATAACCCGGATGGTATGGATGAACGCTACGAGTATCGAAACTATCAGGATATGAGAAAGATAGTGCGAGAGATATGGCGCAACTTTATTAAGACTGGGTAAGCATTAAGTTTAATGTTAACTATTTATTATCTATGGTCACAGGAGTTAAACTAAGACATCATTCACATGGTAAGTATGAGCAAATGAAGCATATTCCATTGTAACCACGAACTTTTTCAAATTAATGTGCCACATTAAAGGCAAAGTCTTTATCATGGCCTAGTCTTAGCGTACCTGTGTTGTGGACGACTCCAATCTAACTTGATGTGGTAATCAGATTATATTATAGTACTATCATAGGTAGGTTTATTCGAAACCCCTATGTTAATGGCCAACACATAATTCTAGAATATATTTCTCCCATGCTAAATTCAATTCCCACGTAAATATTACACAAGGATAACGTAGTATAATATACTCGTCAAAACAAAATAAGGGCCACTTTTTAAATTGCACTTTAAACAAGTATTGCTCTTATTCTGGGTACATAATAAATACTAAATATCTTGTTATGGTTTCTTTCAAGTATTAATATTATTTCTACTGCATAATTGGAAATTTATAACTTTTTTTTAATTAGATATTTGAGATTACTTAGAATTAACGGTATGGTGTTTTTTAATTTTCCAACTTCTAACGGAGTTTTCTTCGACTAATACAGTAAGCAGGCTATAATGATCTTTCAATCTCATAATGTCATGTATTCGGAGACATATGGACGCAAAAACAGCCACTTGGGGTGTCACCTTAATCCAGGGGGCCCGTAGCCAGAAGAGGTAGGTTTAATGGTGGAATATTCCCAACGAGTGGTTTAAAATGCTTGAAACTGGTCTTAAAAGACGGGTAATATCACCAGACGCCGTGATCAAGGAAGAAAGTAAGTAAGTAAAGCCCAAGAAGACCATTAAGTTTGTTTAACCGCGCAAATAGAGCGAAAATCTACTTACAAACTCCATTGCGTCGAGCTACAGGCACCCCTATAATTGACTAGACTATACCGAATCGACTCCATAAAGACTAACAATACGCAAGAAGATGCTTGGTTCGCCTCCAGTTAACTGCAGCGTATGATGCAAATCGTGAAACATTTGCGAAGGAGAAAATTTATTGTACTGTTTTGACTGGGCTTCATTGCTTTTTATTGATGACTGGTGGGTTATTTTTTTTTCAATAAAAACTGATTCATAAGAGTGTAGAGAAGATCTAAACAACAGGTTTCAGATCCTTGCACTCTTAAAACAGACTGTTCTGGCGAGTTCTGAGTTATGCTCTGGGGAGGTTATCTCTATCACGCAAAACTGAGCTCGCACTTCTTAACGAGGGTGCTGTAACTCCTCAAAATTGCGTAGAGAATGTGGTGCAACTCCACATTATCCCATTCGCACAGCAAGGAATACCTGAGTTCTTCTTGAAGCAGGATAATGCTCGAGCGAAAACGACGCGACTAACAGTGCACACATTCCCTTACGCTCGAATTACGATGTTACAGTGGACACTCAGGATTTTTAACTGAGTTCTATTGAGCATTTAAGAGATGAGTTAAAGAAGAGTGAAAAAGAAAGTAAAATTCCCATCAACACGCAGCTGGATCTCATAAATTGTCTGAAAACTTGCTGGTAGAGTATCCCAAAAGAAAATGTTCGGTATTTAATCCAGACAATTCCACCTCCCATAAAATGAGCAGAACAGAGAGAACTGAGTTAAAAAAGAAGCTTAAAAGAACACTTTGGAACATTGAAGACGTTATTTTTTCGATTTTTTTTATGTTTTATGTAACTTGATACATTCCTGCAATTCCTCACTTTTCATTCAATTCGGTTTATTTTAACGATTTATTGGAATACATATTTAATTTTTGTGTATTCCCATCTAAAACCATTAATATTAATCAGATTTAGTCATTGTAACTAGTAATATTTAAACATTATTTAATAAATCGATAAAAACCAGGTGGCCCTTATTTTGTTTTGAGTAGTATATATGATGTAGTTGAAAATCTATTGAAGTTCACAGAACGTTTTCGTTTGTTTCGTTCGTTATTGCGCAGCAGTCTTTAATAGATTTTTAACTTTATGCGCTAAGGGTTAAAGTTGAAAATGTATTAGTGACTGCTGAGCGATAATAATTGTCGTCTGCTGTCGTCGTCTGTTTGTCTATAGGGCCTGATTCCTTTTCGCCATTTTTGAACCAGCCTTTGTTGTACTTACAGGAATCCCAAGCCTCACAGATCGTCGCTGCCAACGTGGCCGCCCGTAGGCCTAGATCGTTCACCACACATGTCGCTCGCCTCACACGTGCAACTACGTGGAAAGTTATTGAGTAAAGTAGCTCGTTTTTGGGATTCAGTCTACAAATTGTACTACCGTGATGCTGTACCGCCACCCGGTGTACTGAATCGAGTGAATGAACATGTACGGTATGTACACAACTAGAATAACAGATGTTTCAAGTGATTTTATATAAACAGGCCCGGTGTAACCATTATAACTGATTCGATCACGATTAGAGAAGTCCTTGGTTATCTCGTTCTTTTTCTCTTTGACAATAAAATAAAAAAAATAGATAGAGACTTTCGTTTGTATACAGGGGCTGGTAACTTTAATTAATGTTACTCTTGTTTGAGAAAATTTGGAGTTACGTGACATTAAAGTAATATTGCTGTAAGAGGCGTTGCTACAGGCCCAATGTTTGGTACATTTTAATTATGATTAAAATTAGTCTGTTTATCTGTTATAAGCAGAGGTGACAAGAAACTTCAAAAGTGTGATGAAGACACATTTATAAACCTGCTAACTGCCAGAGTTTAATAAACATTATGAATCATGTTGGTACATTGTGTTTTCTTTACCTTCTAACCTTAATTTTATGTAGTTTGTTTCTGTGGTTCTATGTCAATAATATACACATAATTATAATCTTGTCTTCTCTTTCCCGTAAATAACTCTTGTTACCGTATTTAGTGGAAGGGACTTGACTGGCTCAAAAATGTATGTTTATTAGTATAAATGATTATTAAGTCTAACTATAAAAAACCGGCCAAGTGCGAGTTGGACTCGCATGAAGAGGGTACCGTGCGATTTATTTTTTGCCTACCTATAATTATAACCGCAAATAATAGATGAATTGAAATTTACGAATAATTGAAGATTGGTACGCACACAATAAACATTTAGGCGCCAATTGGAGCTTTTTTAGAACTGACCGAGATATAAAGGCGCTACAGCAGCAGCACTTACAACTTTTGGCGACAAAAGAGCGTAAACAAGCAACATATTTCACGTAGAGCTATATCACAGAGTTACAAGGGCGATAACAGGGTGAGCTTAAAGGTTAAAGACATACAGCAGCATTTTTTAACTCTACAATATGGGCAAAGCATCTTGTGTTATAGCTTTAAGTGAATCTTACAACTATAAGATCTAAATAAGAAGTAAGCATTGACTACAACCCCCCAAAGTGCTATGCAAGCGATAATAAACTCTCGCCAAGAACCAAAAGTTGCACAAAAGCAATAATTACCACTACCAGTTCCACAAGGGTGGTCATAATTTCTTTTGTACCACCAAATGCCTAAAGAGGTACAAAACTCTCTTAAGTTACTTAAAGTCGAACAGTAGAAACATTCTTCGCTATCATAGAACTTCTAGTGGTTATTGTGACTTCTGTATAACTTTAGGTAGAGTAATAGAGCTTAATACCACTTCTGTACCCCTTATTCGTTTGCCCACCATGTTTAGGTTACGAATTAATTTGACTAAGGAAAAACTTATGAAAACACGGTTTAATTGAAATATTTTGCTTCAATGGGTTCTAACACTACTAGCACGATACCTTAAATTAGAATAGACAACGTTTTATTATATTATTACAAAAGTTTTATGTTACTCCATATCTAATAAAATATTTCTTTTCAGTAAATATACAACAGACATCGGGCGCTTGAATAATTTGTTAATAATACATATACTTATTCACAGTGTACTTACCTTCGCAGTAAAAATTCAACTTCTGTGTCCACTAGGTTGAAACTAAAAGTTTACACAAACGAATGACGGCGTTTTGGATCCGACAAATATTAACATATATACGCCACTGTGTTCGCACATAAAACGAGAGGTTGTTGACGAAGTAATAAAAAAATATCCTTAGAAGTTAAAAATGTTAGCACCTGAGATCGTTTGTATAGCTTTTGTGCGTCTCTATATTAGAGTTCGAAGCGGTAATAATCACCTATTTGCCACTCTCTTATCACTTAAAAATATAGTGAATGACATTTTAGCTCTACCATACCGCTTAGGGAATTAGTATTCACCTATTTGCAGCCCTTTTAGCACCCAAAGGGTTAATAAACGATATTTTATTCTATTGTACCACTAAAGGAGTTAATTTTCGCCTATTTATCACCTTTTTATTCCTTGTAGTTTCCGTTATCGCTGTTATAACTCTCTTATTGCTTTATTATACCTCTTAACCCATTCTGTAACTCTGATTTACCGCCATTAAATAACCTAAGGTGATAAAAAAGTGTGCCCAATTCGGGGGTACAGTAGAGATATAGCGCGCTCTAACTCCAAATGGTAACACTTATTTATAACTTTAGGATCTGGTTAGCGCTTTAATAGATTTATTATAACTCTTGTCTTAGCGCCTAAGTGTTAGTTGGATTGAGTGATTTACCATGTTATTTTAATATCATGGACTTCTGACTTCTTATAGGTTTTCTTATAATGTATAAGTAGAAAAATAATTTCTGTATTTTCAAGGTTTACAATTTTAGGTCTGTAGTTTCGGAGATAAGGGGGGGGAATGGTCAACTTTCGTCTATTTTCTTGAATAACTTGGAAACTATTTATTTTAAAATTAGAAAAAAAAACATTTAAGATCTTCTCAAAAATACTTTTCATTTGATATGTCACACGATGCAGTTTTCAATTCTTTTTTTTTATTTTCCCCTTCCCCTCCCCCCCAAATATTACCTCCCAAATACAGATTTCATGTATTCACGTCACACCTCTGTGCTTGGCTCACAGGAATTGATATTATGTGTACCAAATTTCAACTTAATCGGTCTAGTTGATTCGGAGATAATTGACTGTAGGCGACAGACAGAACACATAAAGAGTGCGTGATATTTGACATAAGTTTATGAATAATGGATAAGTACAAAGCCTAGCCTTCATTAAAGATAGTCTGTTACTTAGCGAATGTTAAAGAGCACAATTCTATTTAAAACTCAGTAGATATTGTAAATTTCAGAGAACCAGAGACAACAACAGAGCCACCATTACCTGACTGGTGGACGACAAAAATAATAGACACGACACCACAAGTGCTAGAAGAGCAGATGGAACTACGTGGAGTAGTCTTGGATGAACGTTCTCTCTTCATGGATTATCTAAATCACAAACACTCCATGAGAAGCTAATGAAAGTGATATCCAATAAGCTATCAAATTGCATTGAACTTATTGAAATACCTTAAAATATAATAAAAAACGCTGATCATACATTTAAGCGTATTTTTCTCATGACAATAAATAGTCATGTACCTACACACGTTGGTTGTTCATAACTGCATGTAACGCATTCACACTATTTTCCGCTTTTACTCTCTTTTCCACGTCTGCTATTATCTTTTCAACTCTTGTAAAAAGATTGGGTCCATCGCAAACGTATTCACTTGCTTCTCTTACTCTAATCATTGATTTTCACATCACACACTACATCCTCTTCTCTAACAAACAGAATAATCTTAATTTATTCACATTTACATTCATCTTTTTTTTTTGTTAATTGTTTCATTTAATAGTGTTAATGTCTTGCATCAGCCCTGCGAACGACTGCATGATACTAATCAGTCCACTTTTGGGCAAAGGGTTTTCCCCATGACTTCAAAAAAGGCAGACGATGATTAGTTTAATGTGTTTTGTTCAAGCAGAAAAAATTGCTATTCCAATTATTATAATGACAACGAAGCGAGATTTCAAGTACTTGACTCTGACTCAAGTGTTTGCATGATTACCTTTTTTGCGCCAATTTATTATAGATGACCAAAAGCGCGAGAAAAACAAAAACACGCACTATTGGCAAAATATAGGATACATGTTTAAAATAAATAAGTTTATCTATTGTTTGTAAAATATTTACAATTAATCATGAAAGTTTTAATTTATTTGCTGAGGCCTTATCATGAGTTTTCAGTTATTGTGACGTAAAGTAAACTGGAACTTCGACATTAATTTCAAGGAAAAAATTAGTTCGTTTTTCGTACACCAGAGGCGCTGTTCCATTTTTCCATACAAGAAACGCTGTAAATACTGGAAAGACGCAGTAAAGTAAAATAGTAATAAGGGCTCTAACAGCCGTATCTATGTATAGGTAGTCAAGTGAAAGTAATTACTTTAGCTTAAGCAATTACTTATGCATTTTTTATGCAATAGACATAAATTTAAACGAAGTGGGAACCGTCAAATGAAGCAAAGGTAAGAATTCTATATTTTTACAGTTCAAACTTCAAGCAATTATTAAACTACATAATAAAAATCGTCTCTTAAATAGTGAGATTTACTCAAGTAGAACATTTGACTTGTTTATAGATACGGGGGTTAGCCCTTATCACGAGTTTTCACTAGTGCTTTTCTTGTATGGAAAAATGGAACAGCGCCTCTGGTGTACGAAGAAGGAACTATTTTTTCCTTGAAATTTGTCAATTGACAATATCAAAGTTCCAGTTTACTTTACATCAGAATAACTGAAAACTCATGATAAGGCCTAAGGGCTCTATTTCCTTGTTACCCTACAGAAATAAAACCGGCCAAGTGCGAGTTGGACTCGCCCATGAAGGGTTCCGTAGCAGCAAGCATAGATTAGAGATATAATTATATTGAGATTAGTAAGTAATATACACAAACAATAAAAATAACTTTGTTTTTCATAGTATTTGTATGAATGGCAAAGTTATATTTGCGGTTTTTGAAAATATACTATATCTCAAAAACTGCTAACTGTATCTCATCCAAACTAATTTTCGTTGGTAGTTTTGGTTGAGGTCTACATTATATATTTTTTTTAGTTTTATCATTCTCTTATTTTAGAAGTTACGGGGGGGGGGACACACTTTTTACCACATTGGAAGTGTCTCTCGCGTAAACTGTTCAGTTTAGAAAAAAATGATGTTAGTAACCTCAATATCATTTTTAAAGACCTATTCATAGATACCCCACACGTATGGGTTTGGTGAAAACATTTTTTTTTGAGTTTCAATTCTAAGTATGGGGGGCACCCCCAAAATTTGTTTTGTTTTGATTTTTGTGTGAAAATCCTAATGCGGTTCACATAATACATCTTTCTACCAAGTTTCAACAGGATAGCTCTTATACTTTCGACAAAAAGTGGCTGTGACATACACGGACAGACAGACAGACAGACAGACAGACATGACGAATCTATAAGGGTTCCGTTTTTGCCATTTGGCTACGGAACCCTAAAAAGGTACACCGTATTCTTTTCGATATGAATGGTAATATTTACCATTCATATCTTAAAATATAAACGACTTCCAGATAAATACAAAATAATTATATGTTTGAAGTCTAAAACAAAAATACGAATACGTTTTTCTGATTCGCATTTTGTCTCTTTACACCTCTCGTAATGCATGAAAATAGAATGAATGCTTTCGAAATTTTTTACTCTTGAACAAGCTTGGAGCAATGAATGAATTTTGAATTAAATGCAATTGCTATTTAAAACGTATCAAACTAAGAGGCAATCGTCTTATAGCGGCCATACACCATACTGCCTATCGTACAATCGGCATGACGCTGCCGATTTGATCAGTTAGATATATGACCGTGTGTGGGCGTGGAATCCATCAAATTGGCATAACAATAGGCTTGATCATGCCGATTTGATCAAATCGATTTGATCATGCCAATTTGATCAAATCGATTTGATCAAATCGGAATGATCAAACTTCAAATCGGCAGCAGTGATACCAACTTAGCAACTTTATAGCTAGATCTAGCTAATATTCGGTAGCTACTTTTTAACCGACGTAAAAAAAGGAGGAGGTTCTCAATTCGAAACGTATATTTTTTTGGAACGAAGTTCCTTATGGCGCGTTGCGAAAGGGGGCTAGGCGGAAAAAATTGTAACGACACTTTTTACAGACTGCGATGGAGTGGAGTGGAGTGGAGTGGAATGGAATGGAGGGTCGAAAATCGCCTGAACCTTTTTTTAACTTGCTATCGTTAAGCAAGTTAAAAAACAGGTTCAAGCGATTTTCGACCTTATTGACATTCAAAATTTAGTTTGTTTTTTCTCACATTCTCGTTAGCTAACATTGCTCCTTCATTAAAATCCGGTGTTTGCATAAATGTCAATAAAGTCGAAAATCGATTGAACTCACTTTGACTTGTATTACCAACTGATTCCCACTAGTGGGATAAAACAAGTCGGTAAAAAAGTAGCTAAAAAGTTAAGCCACAAGTTTTATAAAATTGTAGCTGTCTGTCACCGAATAATAGCTAGATCTAGCTATTAAGTTGCTAAGTTGGCATCACTGCTGCCGAATTGAAGTTTGATCAAATCGATCGTCATGCCGATTGTACGATAGGCAGTATGGTGTATGGTGTATATGGACGAACTGCCAATTTGATCAAATCGATCGTCATGCCGATTGTACGATAGGCAGTATTGTGTATGGCCGCTATTATGTGATTTTTTATTTTATTTAAACAGTGATTTATATATTATATCCATTACACATCGTTCCCTAATTGATTGCCAATATGTTTAAGCTCCCTTGGGTGGCGCTGTTGGTGGAGGCACAGCATCCAGGTAGTACTTCTGACACAGGTCATCCCAGAAGCGAGTGCGTTCTTCCAAAAGCACTCCATGTAATTCTATTTTATTACCCAGGCCCATGAATGGTGATCTGTCCGCACCTGCTGCCGGCCACTCAGGCAGCAGCGATCCTGCTGGCACTGGTTTTCTGAAATGGACAATTTAAAACTATTGAGAAAAAGGTAATTAGAGGGGACAATAAGCGTGTCTATTGTTTTTGATTAAATAATTGTTTCCATAAGGATTCAACGTTCGCTAGGCTTCATACTTACCCAGTTTTAATAAAGTTATGCCAAATCTCACGAATTGTCTCCTTCATATTTTGATATTCTGGGGAGTTGTGAGTCTCATTTTTACCGTCCATCCAAGCATTCGACTGAGCACAGTGTTTAGCTCCTCGAGTACTGTTGGTGTGAGGAACCACAGGCGTATTCTTGTCCACAAATGAATATTGATACAAATAAACTTGATTGTTACCAGTTTCAGCATACAATTTCAAAGCCCGAAGCATGGGAAAAGTTATTAGAACATCCGAAAAGAAGTTAACATAGCCCAAAATATTATCATCGCTAACAGGTGCTTCACCGAAATAAAACTTCTTTACTTTGCTGGCCACTTCTTCTTTTTCTTCTTCAGATTCAAACTTTAGGTCAGGTGGTAAAAAGACAGAAAACTTTTCATTCATCTTATTCTTCCAACTATCATAGAAGCCAATGCGCAACAGTCCTTCCATATTAGCGAACCCATACAACACAGGTAACTTCTTGTAGTCACCTTTCTTTATTATACTCAAAGGAGATTCTGTCAAGAACGCGCCATCTCCTGTATCACGTTCTACACAAGGTGAAAACACGAAAGTCGAATCAGTTCTAGTGAAAAACGGATCTGCATTCAATATGTCCAGTGGAGTGGTCTTGTAGAATTTTTCTAATGCATAAATGTCATCTACATTTGTGAAGTTAAGGTTTTTCGCATGATTTTGGGCAATTTTTAAGGGATCCCTCTGCATCGCAAATGCGGCAAGGTTTCCACCACTTTCTGGTATGACTCGGTGGAATAATCCTTCAGCTGACTTAGAGAGCATGATAAGGTCTACGGATGCGGAACCGGCACTGCCACCTCCAAGTGTGACATCGTCAGGGTTGCCGCCAAAGCTGGCGATATTTTGTTGTACCCAGCGCAGCAGCGCCACTTGATCCTTCATGCCCGCATTACCTGGTACATCCTCGGTACCGAGACAAAGGAATCCATGAGTACCCAGACGGTAGTTAAACGTGACCAGTATAAAATCTTTAGTCTTTGTCAATATCTTTGTTCCTTGAATCTGTTGTCCAAAGCCGATGATGAAGGCTCCTCCATGGACAGACACGAGGACTGAAAGGTTTTTCTCATTTGTGATCGGTACAAACACGTTAGCTCTCTGACAATCCTCTTGAACTTTTAGTTCTGGCATTAAGTTAATTAAATATTTGTTTTGTGGGCATACGATGTGCTGGTCGATGGCGTCATACGGTTCCGACCACACGGGCGGAGGGAGAGGTGCCTGCAAATAACAATCACTATGAATGTGACTTGATACTTTTGCTATGTTTCGCAAATAAGGAAAAACATGTTAAGGCATACAACGAGTGGATAATTTGCGTTGAAGGTACTCCAAAGTCCTTGTATTACAATAAATTGTTCACGTACCTATTAAGCTGTTGCTGTTTGTTTTTTTTTCCACCCATACAGTACATAGAAAACACTTAAATATAATCATCGAGAATCGTCATCTACTTAGCCTTTTCCCAACTGTGTCGGTCAGTCGACCAGTATTATACAAGAACCGACTGCCTTTCTGTCCTCCACTGTCTGGTAAGACTGTTGGTCAGACTGTCAGAACAAAATCATCGACAATTGTACTTATTTAATCTGAATTCAATACCTTGAATTTATTTTCGCCCTCAGGTCCAGTAGCGTAGGGTATATTGTAGAAAGCATATAGATCTCCATTGGGATGCTTGCGCCCGCGCACCGTCCCTTGCGCAATATTCACTTCCCGCCATTCGTCGTCAGCCAGAACAGCTGTTACACACAAGAGAACTACACAGAACCACAGCTTCATCGTGAATAAGTTTTTTATCTGTTCTGTCAATTCGAGTATAGTGTCAAGTCGCATGATAATTGGTTATCGACATAGAATAAGTTTATCAAAGAACCGTCTCCTACTGTTTATACAGATTCTTCCAATATGATATCAACTGTCAATTACGTCGAGGTGATACTCCAACGTTCTCGTTTTTTTTTAATTATCAATTTAAAACTTGTGATAAAATACTAAGTGTTGTATTATCTGTGTCATCCTTGAATATTGTCTATAGCATGAGAGTTGGTCTATGTTTGTTTTTGGGCTGGGGCGGCCATCTTGAGGTAGGGCTCGGAATGTAAACGTACGTTTCTCTACAGTTATCATGATTACTTTATTACAATAAAAAAGTGCTGATTTATGCAAGAGTTTTATTGATAACAAAACATGGTGGCAGCGGTAAAAAAAAATAAAAAATGGATAAGGAAGATACAAAGACATCAGACAGACTGGGTGGTGTAAAGGTATCTACTCCGGGCCCCTTCAATTTCGTTCCAAATGAATGGCCGAAATATAAAACGCGTTTTGAACGCTTCATGAGCCTAGCGGGCTATGATAAAAAGGCAGACCAGGATAAAATAAACTGCCTCATATACTGCATGGGAGAAAAGGCCGAGGATATAATTGTACAATTCGGTGCTGAGGAAAACTATGGAAATCTAATGAAAAAATTTGACGATTTCTTTGCGCCCAAACGAAATGTTATCTATGAGCGTTTTAAATTTAACGCCAGAGTTCAACTACATGGGGAAAGATTTGATGACTTTGTTACAGAGGTGCACAAGTTGGCAGAGTATTGTGAGTATGGGATAATCAAGTCTGATCTTATACGCGACAGAATTGTAGTCGGCATGGGAGACAAAATTCAAAGTGATAGAATGCTACTAAAACCAAACTTAACACTAGAGGAAGCCATACAAATGGGCAAGCAAGCTGAAATTCAAAGTGAAGAAACAAAGAAAATGAGGGCTGCAAGTACTGCAATGACTGAAATAATGAAAATTGATAAAAGGAAACCTACAGGAAACTGCTGGTTCTGTGGAAAGGAGCGGCATCCGCGAGAAAAATGTCCAGCAGCAAAAGCTGTGTGTCACAAATGTCAACGAGTGGGTCACTTTGCAAAGATGTGTCGGTCAAAGGAGGTAAAAATGATTAATAATAATGATGAAGCAAAAGAGTATAAGGTTTGTATGGTACACAGTGGCAAATACATGGTAAATGTTAGCATATTCCATTCTGGAAAATTTGTTGATAAAGTGGATTTTCTAATTGATACAGGAGCAGATATAAGTGCCATACCACAACATGTAGCAGTCAAGGCCAAACTTCCGCTGGTGAAATCGGCAGATTGCATAAAAGGGCCAGACGGGACCAGATTGCAAATTTTGGGGACAGTGCAACTAAAATTACAGTACAAAGACAGGATTTCTGAAGGTAATGTTTATGTTATTAAGGATCTTAGTTCAGCTATATTGGGTAGGCCATCCATTGATAGTATGGATATATTAAAAGTTTGTGCTATTTCAGTATCATGTCAGAACAGTGAGTCATGCTCAAATGTGTTAGTGGAAGAAGAGTTCCCCAGCATTTTCAATGAATTAGGGGTTTTTAAAGACAAGTTTCACATAAAGTTGGTTAGTAATCCTACACCATATGTGCAAGCAACACCTCGTAGTGTATCAATTCCTCTGCTACCCAAAGTAAAGGAGGAATTAAATAGATTGCAAAGATTAGGTATTATTAGTCCAATTGAGGAACCTACTGATTTTGTGTCACCCATTGTTGTAGTTTTTAGGAATGACAAACTTAGAATTTGTGGAGACTATACACAAGTTAATAAAAATATTTTAAGGCCAGTTTTTCCAATTCCAAAGGTGCAAAATACTTTAAGTCGGTTGAGGGGAGCAAAATATTTTTCTAAAATTGATGCTACTTCAGGATTTCATCAAATTTGCCTTGATGAGGAGTCTAAAAAACTGACTACTATTATAACACCATTCGGTAGATACATATACAACCGTCTTCCCTTTGGACTTAATTGCGCTCCTGAATATTTTAGCATGAAGTTCTCAAATCTATTTAGTGACTTAAATGTAGCTATTCATATGGACGATATTCTAATTTTCCAACCTACTAAGGAATCCCATGACCAAATGCTCAGAGAAGTATTGAAAAGACTGCAAAATGAAGGCATAACAATAAATAAAAGTAAATGTGTATTTGGGGTCAAAGAAGTTTGTTACTTAGGGCACATAATTAACCATGAGGGAGTTAAAATAGATCCAGATAGAATTACAGCCATCAGTGAGTTTAAAAGTCCAACAAGTAAAAAAGAGCTACTTCAGTTTTTAGGCATGGTTAATTTTGTAGGTAGGTATATACCTAACAAATCTCACATACTTGCGCCATTACATGAACTTTTAAAAGAAGATCGAATGTTTATCTGGGGGCACCCTCAAATGCAAGCATTTCAGTCTATAAAAGACAATCTCCAAATGGCTCCCACTTTAGCACATTTTGACCCCAGTTTAAATATAATTGTTTCAGCAGATAGTAGTTCATTTGGGTTAGGAGCAGTCCTACTACAAGAAGATAAACAAGGTAAAAAATCAGTAGTCATGTATGCTAGTAGAACCTTAACAGAAGCAGAAAAACACTATGCTCAAATTGAAAAGGAATGCTTAGCTCTTACATGGGCGGCTGAAAAATTTAGGGATTATATAATAGGAATTCCAGTTACAATAGAAACAGACCATAAACCATTATTGCAAATATTACATACTAAACAATTTGATGACCTTAGTCCACGACTTTTAAGACTGAGATTAAAATTAACCCGTTTTGATTATAAAGTCAAATATATTCCAGGCAAAGAATTAGTGGTCGCAGATGCTTTGTCCAGGCGACCACTGCCTTTGTCTCATAATTCAAACAGTGGAGACGATTTACAATTTAATTTAAATGCACTTATTAGTGAAACTGTACCCGATGATTTGTTAAACCAAATTACGACAGAACAAAAAAATTGTAACATTTGCAATCAAATAAAACAATTTACAGCTCATGGTTGGCCTGCTAAACATCTGTTAGGTATATTTAAACCATACTATCAGTACAGAGACAATTTCTCCGTTGAAGGAGATCTTCTCTTACTTAATTCAAGGATAGTCATACCAGAAAAAATGCATAAAGAAATATTAAACAAAATTCACGAAGGTCATTTAGGGATCTCAAGATGTAGGGAACGAGCAAAACAGTCAGTTTGGTGGTTAGGACTATCAAAACAAATTGAGGAAAAAGTAAAGACTTGCTCAAAATGCATAGAAACTTCACAAAATCATAAAGAAACCATGGTATTAGATCCACTACCAGATAGATCTTGGCAGAAAATAGGTATTGACTTGTTTAAATATTTAAACCATTGGTATCTGGTTGCAATGGACTATTACTCTAGATATTTAGAAGTTTTTAAGTTGCATGATTTGACTGAAGATAGTGTAATAATTAAATGCAAGGAAATGTTTTCTAGATATGGTATCCCAGAAGTAGTACGCTCTGATTGTGGTACACAATTTAAAACAAAATTCAATGATTTCGCAAAAGAATATGGGTTCAAATCAATTACTAGTAGTCCGTATTATGCTCAAAGTAATGGCCTAGCAGAATCGGCAGTTAAGATTGCAAAAAATCTTCTTACTAAAAATGAAGATATTTACCTGGCACTACTAGTTTACAGAAACACACCCTCGGAAACAGGTTACAGTCCCGCTGAATTAATGTTTAACCGAAAACTCAGAGATAATCTCCCTATGATACCAAGCAAACTAAACAACCCTGTAGTCCTGAGCCAAGAATTGAAACAAAAGCATTTAGTAAAAAAACATAAGGAGATAATTTATTATAATAAGAGACATAGAGCAATAAACTTGCCAGAATTGGAGGTAAATGATAGGGTATGGCTTACTGATCTGAAGATATATGGCACAATTATATTCAAATGCAAAGAACCGCGATCATATATGGTGAAAACGGAAAGAGGGAACTTTAGGAGAAATAGATGGCATTTAAAGTTGGCACCTAACACAAATATTTCACCAGCGGAGGGAAGGTATGTTTCAAATGATAATGTTATTTCTTGGGAAGATTATTGTAAGGCTCCTACTGATCCTTCAGATCCGATAGAAAGCACTTCCACAGAATTGGAGGAACGGGATCATTCAATTGTTAGTAGCCCGGAAGGAATCGGATCTGAAAGCAGTAGTGTAGCCAGACCTAGAAGATGTGTAAGTAGGCCTAAGCATCTAGATGATTATGTGTGTGATTAGTTTGTCATAAAACTAGATAATTTTGTAAAAGAATATTTTTTTTTTGCTTGTCTTGTAAAAAAGGGGAGATGTTGTATTATCTGTGTCATCCTTGAATATTGTCTATAGCATGAGAGTTGGTCTATGTTTGTTTTTGGGCTGGGGCGGCCATCTTGAGGTAGGGCTCGGAATGTAAACGTACGTTTCTCTACAGTTATCATGATTACTTTATTACAATAAAAAAGTGCTGATTTATGCAAGAGTTTTATTGATAACAAAACACTAAGATAGGCTAAAACCGCCAGCTATCAATTCAGTATTAACAGGAGAGTGCATTCTAAAAATAGGCAGCAAAAATTAAAGCGTTACACTAAAATATAGCTTTATTAATTATTATTATTTAATAATAATATTACACTAAATTATTTAGTTGTAAGTTAAAAAAATGCAGAATTATTTTCAAGAGATTTTCTAAAACTGCTTGCACCTAAAACTGTTTAACATCTTATTAAGCCAATAGTAGGTAAGTAATAGGTAGGTTTATAGGCAAAACCAAGTCGTGTACAAGTCGTGTCGCATCTACATTATTATAATCCTACTCTATGGTCACATATGATTCATCTTATCTACTGATGACTGTTTGACACAATCATGTTTATTTTGTGAAGCAAACTTATTTTTACTACGTTTCGTATGTACGTGGTCATGCTCATGACCCGGTCTCACCTGGTAGAAAACTACTGAATGCCGTCAAACGGGGTGAATAGGGACGCAGGTGTGAATCGGAACAAAACTTGAACATGGATTTCAATATTTAATTAATATGACCAAAACTACTCAATTTTATATAGGTACCTATTAATAAAAATAAATAAAAATTGAATATTTAAAAAAATAATGTAGTATTATTTATAATACTACATTATTTTGAGACCTTGATGGCAACACACCATCATAATTTTTATCTTTAAGAGCGCGTATTCTGAAAATTGGCAACGTCGCAAATAGTTGTCAAATATTATTAACAAGTTTTATTAGTTTAGCAATGTAAGGTACTGTATGGAAATAAGAAGTATGGCTCCATAGTGCACTAATAAATTGATAAGGGAATGCAATAATTAATATCGTATATATATAGTTTTAAATGTAAAAGAAGTATTTGGAAATTTACCAAATGCCTTTTTACACCTGAAACGATTACAACTTCAAATTCAGTGTTTTAATTTTTGCATTCCTATATCAATTTGTTAGTGCACTACAGAACCATATTTCTTATTTTCATACAGTAAATATGCCAAACTAGCACTCCGCCCGCGACTTCGTCTGCGCGTGTTTCTAACTTCGAACTCAGTGAATTTAATGCCCGGTCACGCTCCTTATAGGATACTTTTGGAAAATCTAAAAATGGTCTAATAGTTTCGGAGCCTATTCAATGCAAACAAATAATCAAATCTTTCCTCTTTTTGAAATATTAGTGTAGACAAACAAATTTTCCGATGTTAACCCCGCTAGGGGTTGATTTTTGAAATATAAATAAATACGCATCCTTTATTCGATCGAGATATAATTTGAAGCAAGCAGTAAAATACTTCCCTTAAAACTTAATCACCCCTTTTCACCAATTTAGGGGGCGATTTTCCTATATAAACTTTAACATCGTCTAGATTACCAATGGAGGGTAGTTTTAAAAAAATAATTATGCCCATCTTTTTTATTTACTTATACTCATATTCGTACCAAGTTTGTAGTTTATAAACCTAAGGGATAAGATTTTACATCCAAAGGTTTTCACCCCTTTTCACCCCCTTATAGGTGGATTTTCGCAAAATCCCTTCTTAGTGCTCATCTACATAAAAGATTGCAACTACCGACCAAAATTCAGGTTATACGTTTAACGGTTAAAGATCCTCCCCTTTAAACTTGAATACCCCTTTTCATTTACTTGGGGAATGATTTTCGAAAAATCCAAAAACACGTGTTTAATTATTTGTGATCTAGTATATAAATACTGATTTTCACAGTAATCAACTCACGCGTTATGACTTTCTTTTACAAACTTTAACAACGCCTAGATTACCAATGGAGGGTAGTTTTAAAAAAATAATAGAACCGATCTTTTTTATTTACTTGTATTCTTATTTGTGGCAAGTTTCAAATTTTTAAACCCAAGAATAAGATTTTTCATACAAACGTTTTCACCCCTTTTCACCCCCTTAGAGGAGGATTTTCGCAAAATCCCGTCTTATTGCTTCCCTACACGGTAGAATGCGACTGCTGTCCAAAATTCAAGTTACTACGCTTAGTGGTTTCGGCTGTAGTCGAGTCTTAATAAAAAACCCTGTTCTTTTATACATATATGTATATAGATTAAAACTTATAAATATTTGACAGCTATTTGCGACGTTGCCAACTTTCAGAATACGCGCTCTTAAAATCCCTTTCAAAGTTTTGTCCTGGTTCACCCCTGCGTCCCTATTCACCTTTGCTGGAAAACGAAGTGAATCATTGGGAATATTGAGTTAGTGGCCGTACTATGATACCCCTTGGTAAGGCAGGTAATGCGAGCTTAGACTGTTAACATGCTTTCTGAGGCACGGCGAGGTCTCTGTTGGTAGGTATTTAATTGATGGTCACTCATGCGGGTCATCATTGTTAAGCAGTTGAACATTACGTGACCTTGAAGATCCATCATTATAGTTACTATTAGGCACGTTTTCCTCATGTAATATTCTGTCCGACCATGACATAGCGACCTTGAAAGCGCTGTTGTATTTCCTCATTCAAGTCCTGAAGAGGATAGTTTTGGGGCTCGCGGGTCTACCTTATCTGGTTACTGTGACCTTGTAATGTGAAGGAACACCGTGGATTTTAGTCAGTACGAGTCTGACAGTCTCTCCCGTCCCACCCGGGGAGGGCACTCATATCTTGATGATTTTACCACGAAAAAAAGGGGAGTTGTCCACGATGGACAGGGGAAAAGTCAGGCAACCATTGGATAGATTTGAGAAAGAAGGCGAAACAAAACTTTGTTGTAAAATTTACACATAAAAATAAAATAATCCCCATAGAACTGGATTATAGAAAAAAAAAACGTGTGGCACTCGGTGACTGCCGTGGTAAAGCTATTGCATAGCATTTTTTATCAACTTATGCAATTATAATTATTTGTTTATTAATTACACCTATTTATTACTGTACTAATTAGGCTATGGTCAGCCACGTCAATCAAGTGAAACGTCAAGAAACGTTCTCCTCCTCCTCTTTCTCCCTCTCCCTCTCCTCCTCCTCCTCCCTCTCCCTCTCCCTTAATATTGCCCCTTGCTCAATTAAAGCATGCTTTCGTGCTAGTAATGAGCACGTCTGTCCGTACCTTTATGATTGCCGAAGTCTCCCGAACTGAAACGACGTTAGACGATTTTTAAAAGAGTAACCATGGAGTTTCTTGCCGGTTCTTCTCCATGGAAACGTGCAAAAGCGAGCCATACGATTTCATACATTTTTGCTTCCCCGGCAACGGCACGGCGTCGGTGCCGTCGCCGGTGTCGGTGCCGTGCCGGCAAAAGGAAAAACGCCCATTCTCAGCATGTGATGCGATTTGGATTTGGAACTGCTATTTCCCAAAGCTCGGAGTAGGCTCGCTGTGTTCAAAAACTGTTTTTTCAGACGTCTGCCTAAACGCCTGCTTTAAAAATATAGGCAGTGAAATGTGTACCGACAAAATCAATAGGCGAAGAGTCACGACACATTGCTTAGTAGAAAATCATTGTTAAGCCTCCTGCAGACACACGCGTTTAATCGCGCGGGGCGACATGTCGCGGTCCATTCGCAGTATTTTTAGAGTGGAAATTAGCTTGGCTCGTTGTCGCAGCGCGATTAATCGCGTGTGTCTGCAGGAGGCTTTACAGTTTCATACCTAGATAAGTTATAACAGCACGTAAGTATTCTTTACTATTTCAATATCATTTTCGCGTACGAAACTACTTGAATCCGTTTTCTAGAATGACACAGTAAAGCTATTGTCAAACAGACAGGCGAAGCGAATGCGATCCGAACCTGTCATATAAAAAAGCGAAAGCGGTCCGATAGTCTGTGTGACAGGCTTCAAACAATTCCATACATTACAAACAAAAACGCTTCGCTTCGCGTTCGCTTCGTGTTCGCTTCGCCTCTCTGTTTGACAATGGCATTAATGTCCTTACAAAGGATGATGCTAGCTAGAGTTTGTATGAAATCTGGTCCCATCCTCCAATAGCAACATGTAATACGTCATTGGATAGGTATTTTTAAGCAAAACAAAAAGTGCTATGGCACCAACTCTGAAATATTAGTCCGTTCTGAGATATCTTTGATTTAATGTGGCAGTTTAAGATATAACCAAATAATGTTTTTTCGTAACATATTACATTTTGGTGCAGAGGAGAAGGAGGAGAAGCTTTCTTCCATGTCAAACCGCGTTTGCCGAGGTCCGCGAAAGTGATATATTAAAGCAGGAGGCAGATTAGAACTAGGCGAATAAGTATAAAGGCAAGGTTTTTGGTTACAAACAATGCAGGGGACGTATTACAACCTCTTAATTCCTGTCAGTTTACGCCTTAAAGTGAACTGCCTTGCTTAGTCGTATTACGAACACACATTGACGGCCAGTAAACGGTCACGTGACCTCTTACCGACTTCTGCCTGTGCTTGTGCCTGGAAATGGCGTGAAAATTTCGTATTACAAGCTACATAATGTCAGCTGACGAACTTATAAAGACGACAAAGTTATTACATTTTACGACACATATACACTCATTTGCTGAACGATAAGCAATAAATAGATTCATATTCGTATACATTTACTCATATAATAATATAAAATATACTGTTCTAAATAAAAACATGTTTCTCCTGAAAAAAATGGTTTATTCTGTCGTAGTTTCATCAGAGTAAAAAAAAAATGATCAAGAGCTTAGATTTGAGACATGGAGACTGAAATAAGTAATCTTAAAAACTTTAAAAAAAAAATTAACCGCCTTCAAAAACAACCACAAAAAAAGGGTAAAATAACCTACAAAATAACTTTTCTTTCGGAAGTCGGTGGCTTCGTTTTTTTATTTCGTTGTCTTTTATGCCACCGACTTCCGAAAGAAAAGTTATTTTGTAGGTTATTTTACCCTTTTTAGTGGTTGTTTTTGAAGGCGGTTAATTTTTTTTTAAGTTTTTTATTTTACTCTTTTTAGTTTAAATAATCAACCCAAATTCTTGTCAAATACATCATTTTCTTACATTTGTGCTAGAATTTGGTAATCCTTAGCACCGGCATTAACATCGCTCATGTACACAATAAGCTAATAAAATTCCCTATCAAAAACTGCTGAACCGATTTTGATGAAACTTGCGGTGTTCCGTAAAGTGAACTATTCCTCGTACAACAAAAAAATAATTTTGAAAAATCGGTCCATAATTAGCGGAGTAATCGCGTAACAAACACTCAAAAAAGTAAAAATCATCACATCATCCATCAATAAAAATGCTCACAAAATAAAAAGTACTGAACCAAATTGGATGAAATTTTTATGGAACCAAATTGCAAGCATACTGCATCTAACGAAAAAAGAATTACACTAATCGGACCAGAAACCTCGGAGTAATCGATGTACATACATAAAAAAAAAACATACCGACCGAATTGAGAACCTCCTCCTTTTTGAAGTCGGTTAAAAAAGTAATCAAGAGCTTAGATTTGAAACATGGTGAATGAAATAAGTAGGTAATCTTTCGTACCAATGGACTTAGAGTTGAGTAAACCAAACAAAATGTATGATAGGACTCAAACCCTGTGTTAAAATTAATAGCCTCAGCATCATTCCTGAAATGGTACAGTCCAATGGAGCCAAAACTTGTGTTCAATATTTATTTGGGTACATTGGGCAGTCTTTGATGTATCAATAGACATTTTTAAGTTCATTTCCTCGATTGCTTCGGTACCACAATTTCACAGCCAATTTCAGGAGCACTAACATGGTAAGAACTAGGTACACTGTCTTTAGGTTTGAATAAACGTCCTAGGTTTTATCATTCCTTCTCTTGCTGAAACATTTCTAGCTTCATATTTAATTTTTAGGCGTCTCTTTGATTTTGGAGCTTCTTGCTTTAAAAATGATAACAAAGTTGGTACAGCTCCGTTTTCAAATTTTTCCGCTCGTGACTAAGTCCATTGTTTTCTTACTTTCTCTACGGCAGGAAAGGCTGTGCTCCTATATTATTGCACTAAAAAGCACTACATAGAGGCGTGATAAATAAATAGAATACGATATTCTTGTTTGTTTTGGCAATCAAAACCGCCACAGACTAAAAAAATATTGCAACACGATCGTTCAGAAACAAACCCCTTTGCGAGAGTTGAATATTTAGTATTAAGTTTTTGCATAAAATGACAGTAAATGTTGCTCAATTTGATTATAAATATTTAAATTGTTATTAAAATACAGTTTAACTCAAATATCTCCTAAATTTACAATGAAAAAGAAGTTTTTCACCCACAATTATAAAAATCATCGGTTACTTGTCGATTCGATTTTTGAACGATTTCGCTAGCAAGTCGTGATCATCCAGAGACAAATAATCCTGGATGATTCCTTGCAGAATTACGTACATCATAATACGAAATAGAACAAGCCTGCTTATGGCCGTAAATTCAACTGCCCGGAATTAAAAAAGGTAATACCTCCCGACAGTGGAATATTTCCCGTCGGATTCTTTTTTACTGCAACGTCTGATTTTTTAGCTATGGCTAATGATAGTTCCGGCTTACAAGCGTTGAGTGTTTTTAAGTAAGTACATAGTGTGGCGACATGGCCTTTGCAAATACTGACATGTGTAGCTAAGTTGACTCGAAAAACACACTTTGATAACGCTTAAATTCTTTAATTAAACCATATCAGTATACATTAATCAGATTATTTGCAAGGCTACTGTGTGCATTAATATACATAGATGTTATCAAGTTGTTTGTCTATAATATAGACAAACAACATAGGTAATATATTATGATAAGACATAATGTCTTATCAATGGAACAATATTTTTCGTATGTGACGCAATTCTGCTATGTCATCGTGATCAGCAGATTTGAAAACCGGAATTCATAACTTTAACACCTATTACAAATAATTTTTTGTACTATTTTCCCTGTAGTAGGTATCAATTACAATGCGCAACGGATTGCGCCATAATAATTTATATTTACTTCATTGTTTTTTGGATAATCACTGACTAATTATGACGCAGCACGCTATTCCGGAGTTGTACGTTTCCAAAATACTTGTTACCATAAAGCCTCCTGCAGACACACGCGATTAATCGCGCTGCGTCAACGAGCCAAGCTAATTTCCACTCTAAAAATACTGCGAATGGACCGCGACTTGTCGCCCCGCGCGATTAATCGCGTGTGTCTGCAGGAGGCTTAAGCCTTAAACATTCTTGAAAGCCTTCCAATTCAGAATTTTACTGAAAATTAAATGCAATTAAAATACGTCTCACTATGGTGCACCTGGTCAATTTGTCTTTGAACTGACATCAGTTAAGAAAAAATCTTGACGAAACCTGGATTAAGTCAATCAGTAAAGAATGAGAAGCCTGCCTAAGACGAGTGAGTGAAAATCAAAATCAAATGTTTTTATATCACATTTTTATTATTATTATTTTTATATCACATAGGCCCATGAGGGCACATGAAACGTCGACAACAGGTGCTCGGTTCGGGTTGGTCGTTTCTATGGAGAAGAACCGGTAAAAAACTCCATGGAGTGATAAAGTTACAGGTAGCCTGTGGTGCCCTTGCCCGGGGTGGAGCGCTAGGACGTGGATCCCACCCCACCCATAATAGGAGATCTCCAACCCATCTTGAGCAAGCGTCGTGTCCAATGTTCATTTCTAGCAGCCGTGGGACAGTGAGGTGTTTTTTTTAAAGTGGGATACCTAGTCATCAAATGAGTCCTCCCACCTAGGGCAGGACGGGAGGGACTGTCAGATTTATTCTGACTAAAATCACGGTGTCCTTCACTAGCCCTTTGCCTTCCAGGACCACGGTTACCCAATAGTAACGCGACCACAGTGAGGCGGAATAATTTATTTTTTCACACCCCCGTCTCGGAAAGAGTATTTTTGCTCTTCGATATCTGAGCGCAAAAGCCGTTTTTATCCTCTAGAGGATAAAGTAAATCGAATTTAGAACATCGTGTGCACTAAAGAGTTGTACCAGTAATGGCGGCCGGTGACCGCAACAGCTGATCGCTTGCTGTGGTGCCCACTTGACGTTCTGTTTATAAGCAGACACTGAACCCTAAAACGATGAGTCAATCATGATAAAGCTCGGACAATTCGCCCTTCGAATGGAGACTTATCTCTCACAGTTATTAACTGAAATATCACTTTCTAATTATAAAGCAAAAGATATACCAGGTCGCACAGCAGCCATGGAGGACTTAACACTCCACCATTTCCTTATGGGTTTAAATCCCCGCGTTTCAAATATAGTGAGATGTAGAGCGCCTAAAACTTTTTAATGAAGCCGTGAACTTAGCTATCTCCGAGGAAAGGATACTAGAAACTTTATACATATAGGCACAATCACAGCTCACGACAGGATAAACAGGCTAAAGAAAATCAATTCAAATCGAAAGCCTCTGCTCAAAGTAGGCTCAGTAAGATCTCGCAGAAATCATCTTCGCAACCGAGTACGTCGGGAAGCAATCCTAAACATGCCCTGAACCTATCATGCAGATATTGCAAAGAGGTCGGTCATGATATCAATAACTGTCAAAAACGGCAGAAACGATACCCTAATCCTCAATCTCAGAAAGATTCCAGTAAATCTTCCGGGTCCCAACCCGATCCTAAGTCCTCTCAAATCAATTTCATCGAAGACTGTGACGATTCCGATGAATCCGTCTGCGATGAAGAATGCAAAAATGCCGGTGATGAGGATTTAAATTAATGAATGTCCTGCAACCATGCCGCACAGGATGTAAAGTCAAAGTTGGCATTGATCCCGAGGTTATACATCAGGGTAACCAGCCCCAAAACGGAAACCTCATCCCTTCTAAGGTTATACATCAGGGTAATCAGTCCCAAAACGAAAACCTCAATTCTGATAGCAAAATTTACGAGGTTAGCATTGATACCTCGAAAAAGTTATTACCACATGTGTTAGTGGAGTCACAAGTGTCTGACATCCCACTCACACTTCTTGTAGACTCAGGTTCTGCAATCTGCTTGTTGAAAGAATCAAGCATACTAACCAAACCTAAAATCACTCCCAAACCTATAAACATCAAAGGTATTGATCCTGGCGAGGAAACCACTCAGACCGTAGGTCATTTCAATTTAAAATTCAAGGTTTCCAACACTAAATCAGTGAGCCATAAGTTTTATATGATCAAAGATATTAATCTACCTTATGACGGTATTAAAGGTAATGATTTCTTTACAGCTAATAGCTGCAACATAGACTACTGTCGTGACGTTCTGAAAATAAATCATAATGAAATTAAAATTTAGCCTTTTCTGTACCTCAGGGTCATATTCAATTCAATAGAATGTCATTTGGTCTAAAAAATGCTCCGAGTACCTTTCAAAGACTTATGAATAACTGCCTTACAGGACTACAAGGCTATCGGTGTTTTGTTTATTTAGACGATATTGTCCAGTATGCATTAGATTTAAAATCGGCCATCCAAGATCTCAAGGCCATCTTTGATAGACTTCGACAGTTTAATCTTAAATTACAACCAGGAAAATGTGAATTTCTCCGAAAGGAAGTGACTTACCTAGGTCACATCATTACCCAAAACGGCATAAAGCCAAACCCAGAAAAGGTCAAGGCCGTAACTCAATATCCCGTCCCAAAGACATTAAATCCTTTTTAGGCCTTGTGTCATAATATTACAGGCGTTTCATCCCCAATTTTTCGAAGCTAGCCAAGTCCCTTACTTCACTCCTTAAAAAGGACGTCCGATTTAATTGGACCAATGAACAACAGCTTGGCTTCGAGGCTCTGAAAATGAAACTGGTCGAAGCACCTACCCTAGCCTATCCCGATTTCAACCAACCCTTTTTATTAACTTGTGATGCGTCTAATTATGCCATATCAGCCATTTTGTCTCAAGGTCCCATCGGAAGTGACTTACCCATTGCATATGCGTCTCGTAGCTAAATAAAGTAGAATGTAACTATAGCGTCACAGAAAAAGAATGTTTAGCAATAGTATTTGGAACCAAAACTTTCCGACCATACTTATATGGTCGACGTTTTACCATTATCACGGACCATAAGCCCCTTCAGTGGCTATTTAACTGTAAAGATCCCGGTTCTAGACTTATACGCTGGAGGTTAAAATTAGAAGAATTTGAATATGACATACAGTACAAAAAGGGAAAAATAAACTCGAACGCAGACGCCCTATCCAGGTTTCCTGTAAATCCTGTCCAGCCTGCTACTGATAAAGCACCAACTTCCTTTCCGTCGGATGAACTTGATCCTAATTATCTCTTAGAAGTACCTACCCCAGAACTTTTAAACATAGCTTCTCCAAATTTTAACCCAACAAATGTCCCAGAGCACCCTTCATCTTCAGGACTACCTCAACCATCTGAAGACCCAATAACTCAAGATACTCATCTCAGTCCCGACTCTGACTCGCCCACTGACGACTATTCGGATTTCCTGAGACAAATCGCTGATAAAAACAAATTATTTAACACAAACATTATTGAACGTAATGATAGCTTACTGAAAACTACCTGTAAAGTCATCTTAGTGCCCACATCAATCGATCTCGATGACTCAAATCCATATATTGAAGAAATATTAAGCAACCTGGAAAATCGGGGCCCAATTCTAAACCAAGAAAAGCAATTACACACCTTTTCCAAGGTCCAATCAGGGAACAAAGATTATTACTTTTTATATACACTCGAGAGCAATGAATCCGGGTCACTTAAAGAATCCTAAAAATCTCGGAAACTAAAAATGCTAGGTTAATGCAATAAATTGTATTTAATAGACAATGTAATACTCCTTAAATGAAGGTATTAAAACTTCTTAGTTATTGTAAAGTTATATCAAGGGCCACTTTCGAAGATGGAACTACGAAATTACAGCATTTGGTTTTGCTTTTGTTTGTAATCTGTCATTTATGTGGGTACATAACCATGTTGATAGTGCTCTATGTTCATTATTCAAGCTGAAATTATGTCGCTTACGCCTGAAGAATGCACCAGAATACTTACAATGCTGGAAACCGGCCGGAGTCAGCGCGATACAGCCAGGACTGTCGGTGTGCCGCTGTCAACAGTACAAAGAGTTCTCCGACGTTACGAAGAAACTGGTTCTAACCTACGCAGACCAGGAACGGGCAGAACCAGGTGTACCACAGCACGAGAAGACCGATACTTGGTGAACACCATGCTTCGAAATCGCTTTCTCACAGGAACTGAACTCACCAATCAGTTTCGACGCCTCGGAGGAAGTAACCCAAGTGCATGGACAGTAAGACGTCGGCTTGCTGAATCTAACTTAAAACCCCTTAGACCTGCAAACGGCCCTAAACTGGAGCGTGGGCATCGTATTTCAAGACTAAGATATGCCCAGAGCCACGTAAATTGGAGTATTGAAGATTGGTCAAAAGTTATGTTCTCCGACGAATCAAAATTTATGCTCTTGTAGAGCACGATGGAAGACACAGAGTGTATCGAAGACCAGGGGAAAGATTCAAGCAAGCATGCATCGAAGAAAAAGTAGCCTACGGTGGTGGGTCTGTACTTGTGTGGGCCGGAATTTCTTCTGAAAGTCGCACAGAGCTGGTGATCATAGAAAACGGCTCTTTAACTAGCGTAAGATATGTGGAAGAAATCCTCAATGATCACGTTGGTCCATTTATGGTCAATTTAGGTGAGGATGCTATATTTATGCATGACAATGCCCGACCTCATACAGGTAGGATTGTGAATGACTACCTTCAAGAGATGAACATTACCTACTCGTATGGAGTGGCCAGCGCGCAGCCCGGATATCAACCCGATCGAGCATGCTTGGGACGAGCTAGGCAGATGCGTAAAACAACGAAACCCTCCCCCAATCACGCTTCGTGAGCTCAAATTGGCTCTCACAGAGGAATGGGAGAATATTCCCCAAAATCGTATAAGGAACTTGGTGTACAGCATGCCAAACCGCGTAAACGCAGTAATGGAAGCACGAGGAGGCAATACGAAGTATTAAAATTCAAGAAAATCGTAATTAAGTTCAAAAATTTCATGTTTCCTATTTTTAGGGTTCCGTAGCCAAATGGCAAAAACGGAACCCTTATAGATTCGTCATGTCTGTCTGTCTGTCTGTCCGTGTATGTCACAGCCACTTTTTGTCGAAAGTATAAGAGCTATCCTGTTGAAACTTGGTAGAAAGATGTATTATGTGAACCGCATTAGGATTTTCTCACAAAAATCAAAACAAAACAAATTTTGGGGGTGCCCCCCATACTTAGAATTGAAACTCAAAAAAAATTTTTTCACCAAACCCATACGTATGGGGTATCTATGAATAGGTCTTTAAAAATGATATTGAGGTTACTAACATCATTTTTTTCTAAACTGAACATTTTGAACGAGAGACACTTCCAAAGTGGTAAAAAGTGTGTCCTCCCCCCCGTAACTTCTAAAATAAGAGAATTATAAAACTAAAAAAAATATATAATGTAGACCTCAACCAAAACTACCAACGAAAATTGGTTTGGATGAGATACAGTTAGCAGTTTTTGAGATATAGTACATTTTCAAAAATCGCAAATATAACTTTGCCATTCATACAAATACTATAAAAAACAAAGTTATTTTGATTGTTTGTGTATATTAATTACTAATCTCAATATAATGATATCTCTAATCTATGCTTGCTGCTACGGAACCCTTCATGGGCGAGTCCAACTCGCACTTGGCCGGTTTTTGTTTTAAGGAGAGATCAGCAGTTTTTTTCTTTATGTAATTTTGTGTTAATAAAATGTATGGTGACTCATATTTTTATTACTTTCATTTAAGGAGTACTACATTGTCTATTAAATACAATTTATTGCATTAACCTATCATTTTTAGTTTCCGAGATTTTTAACATTCTTTAAGTGACCCGGATTCATTGCTCTCGAGTGTATAAAGGTACATCATTTTGTGGAGACCATAGATCTAAACGAGCCTGGATCGGAGGAATTGGTACTATTCTTAAACAAGTTTTCGGCACTTTAGACGAAAACGATGCCATCAAGTATGATCAAGCAATTGAATCACTGCAACATAGTCAAGACAAACACCTGTCGTTGATTAGACAAAATATCTTAATTACTAAATCTGTTATAATTACATATAAAACACACTTCAAATTGAAACAAAATGAAGCGAAATTGAATGATGCTGTTAATCGACTTTCAAGTAATATCCAGAATTTATATAAATAACGAACAATTTAGAATTAAGTCCCTTAAATAAGTTTGCTCTAATATACTTCATTTTAATTAAAATAATTCTTTTTTTAAAAAGCCTCTTGCAAGGGCCCCTACAACAGTTCGAAGGTTGTCGTACCACATCAAATTTCAAAAATAGAATTTATTTCCTCGCATTAGGTGTGAAAAGCAAAGTACGCTTCTCGGGAGTAAAGCTGCCTTGTCTTGGGGTAACTTGAATCCCTCACAACACTAAGGATTCTTAACTTAAACCTCTTCGCTGCGCTACATAGGTTCACCCCTAGAATCCTTAGTATCGCTTCGGGATTCAACACGCCTCCCTTGGTGCGTAATTTACTATTATTTTGTTTAAATCTCAGACTCGGAACTTTCTTGACTTAGAACTTTTTTTTAATTTGCTTTGCGCGGTTTTCTTTTCACGTCATATTGTTAAGACAAACCAAGATAAAAATAAGAAACTTGAAAACATAAAAAAAATATATGTAATACTTACCTATTATAATGTATAGTAATTAATACCTAAACTGAAATAACAGTACCTATCTTGTGTTTGTACAATGTACATCTGTTTTTTTTTTTTTTTGCAAACAGTCATTTCCTCGCTGAGGTGGGATGAAAAGTTACGTGTTGCACTCGAGTGCAAAGATTTTTCACCGTGCTCTTTTGATTCCGTCGCTACAGCTCAGGATTCTAAGTTTTGCATCACTCGTTGCTCTCGTGATTCAATTTTAGAATCCTTCGCTTGCTTGCACTCTTGTATAACAAATAACTATTTTGTTTCCCACGAATGCTCGTGGCTCATTACCTTCTTGGTAAGGTCAGTCAGTAATAATGTTGTTATTATAAATGGTAGTTTAAATTATATTTACACAGTGGTTCATAATATTGTACACAATATGATTTAGTTCAGTAACGTTGTTGTGTAAACAAAAATGGTAATTTACATGAAATTTGAATTTCTATAATTTGTATGCATTTTTTATAATCTAGACATTAAATCTATTGTCAAACAGACAGGCGAAGCGAACGCGATCTGAATCCTGTCATATAGAAAAGCGAAAGCGGTCCGATAGTCTATGTGACAGGCTTCAAACAATTCCATACATTACAAACAAAAACGCTTCGCTTTGCGTTCGCTTCGCCTGTCTGTTTGACAATAGCTTTAGGGTCATTATCTCATTATCTACATTTCACCGTTCTTTATTGACACGGTAGTTTAGGAGATTAGTATGTCTTAAGGGGAATGCTCCAACCAGCCCGCGAAATTCAAAATTTCTTGGGTTTTTTGCAATTTGCAGGCCAGTGCTAGGTTGTATGTTGATTAAAATATTGATCGCGCTTGTAAGACGTATGTAGTTACAGAACTATAATCAACAAAATCATCAATATAACGCTCTAAGTTCATAAAGCTTCAGGAATGACTTTTTATGTTATTTTTTTGTTCCTGAAGTTTTATGAACTTGGAGGGTTGTATTGGTGATTTCGATGATAATAATTCTGTAACTACATACGTCTTACAAGCGCGATCAATATTTGAATCAACATACAACCTAGCACTGGCCTGCAAATTGCAAAAAACCCAAGAAATTTTGAATTTCGCGGGCTACCCTTGAGCATCAACCTTAAGGTCGTATACCTAATGACCCAATGTCATAGAAAAACCGGAGGCGCTCATACGAATGACTGTCGTAAATACGCTAATTTCAAAAAAAGAAAGTACAATGTCATTTAGCATTTTAATCAAATTTTTGGCAACATTTACAATTTGTATCCCTTAGAGATTATAAATAAATTCATGACATTGAGTAAATAAGGGAAACATCAGAGGGTTCCGTACGATTTATTTTTTGCCTACCTGTAATTTGAACCGCAAAGAATAGATGAATTGAAATTTACGAATAATTGAAGATTGGTACGCAAAATATTGAGTGATTTACCATGTTATTTTAATATCATAGACTTCTTATAGGTTTCCTATAATCTATAAGTAGAAAACTAATTTCTGTATTTTTTTCAAAATTGTAGGTTCAGTAGTTTCGGAGATAAGGGGGGGGAATGGTCAATTTTCGTCTATTTTCTTGAATAACTTGGAAACTATTTATTTTAAAATTACAAAAAAATACATTTAAGATCTTCTCAACAAGACCTTTCATTTGATATGTCACACAATGCATTTTTTTTTTTTTTAATTTTCCCCTTCCCCCAAAAATTACCTCCCATATACAGATTTCATCTATTCACGTCACACCTCTGTGCTTGGGTCACAGGAATTGATATGTGTACCAAATTTCAACTTAATCGGTCTAGTAGAATCGGAGATAATTGACTGTAAGCGACAGATAGACGGACACACGAGTGATCCTATAAGGCTAAGTTCAGATGAACGCGCGACGACGCGCGGTTGGCTCGGCACGCGGTTTAAGATTGTAACAAATCAATGTTGTTGTGTACATGACCGCGCGTCACCGCGCGTGCCCGCGCGCACCGCCGTGCACCGCGCGCTAGATGTTGACCCGCGTGCCACCGCGCCGTGACGCGCGGTTTAAGATCTACACTCCTGTATCGACCTGTTCAGTTGACCCGCGCGGTTTGAGGCGGAAGGACACAAGGAGCGACGAAAAAAATGGAGAACGTATCAATGGATTTACCAATAGACGAAATTGAATGAAAAAAGAGATGCGATTTGGAATCTTAGTGTGGGATATAAAGTCACAAACAGGCTTAAAGAAAGTCTTTGACTTATAAAAAACTTTTTGAAAAAAAGGGAACCGACTTCAAAACCAAACTCAAAAAAAGTGTAAAATAACTTTTCTTTCGGAATTCGGTGGCTTTGTTTTTTATTTCATTGACTATGGCCACCGACTTCCGAAAGAAAAGTTATTTTACACTTTTTTTGAGTTTGGTTTTGAAGTCGGTTCCCTTTTTTTCAAAAAGTTTTTTATTTTACCCTTTTTAGTTAAGATATCAACAAAAATCTTCATAATAATCGGCGCCTTTAAAATCTACAATCCAAGTAAGCAAAAACGGATCCACGCGAGCAACGTCACGGGATATCCATTAGTGTTATATACTAAAACCTTCTCCAGAATGTAATGATCACTTTCCTGAAAACCGCATCAAAATCGGTTCAGCCAAACGCGAGATAATCGCGGACAAACATACATACATTCATACATACATACATACAGGTCGAACTGAGAACCTACTTTTTTTTTTGAAGTCGGTTAAAAATAGGGTGCACCCAGTATCGTTATTGCTTTCAACGTCGATGTCGCAGTTTGCGGTATAAAACCCACAAGCAAATTGCCTCGTCCACGTCCATTCAAACTGAATGTTCACGCTAGACTGTCGCGCGCAAGCCGCCGCCATCTGAACAGGTTAATCGCGCGGCAGCGCGCGTCGTCGCGCGTTCATCTGAACTTAGCCTTATGCTAAGTTGGCGATGGCGGCGGCTTGCGCGCGACAGTCTAGCGTGAACATTCAGTTTGAATGGACGTGGAGGAGGCAATTTGCTTGTGGGTTTTATACCGCAAACTGCGACATCGACGTCGAAAGCAATAACGATACTGGGTGCACGCTATTTTAAGTCAAAGACTTTCTTTAAGCCTGTTTGTGACTTTATATCCCACACTAAGATTCCAAATCGCATCTCTTTTTTCATTCAATTTCGTCTATTGGTAAATCCATTGATATGTCGTTCTCCATTTTTTTCGTCGCTCCTTGTGTCCTTCCGCCTCAAACCGCGCGGGTCAACTGAACAGGTCGATACAGGAGTGTAGATCTTAAACCGCGCGTCACGGCGCGGTGGCACGCGGGTCAACATCTAGCGCGCGGTGCATGGCGGTGCGCGTGGGCACGCGCGGTGACGCGCGGTCATGTACACAACAACATTGATTTGTTACAATCTTAAACCGCGTGCCGAGCCAACCGCGCGTCGTCGCGCGTTCATCTGAACTTAGCCTAAGGGTTCCGTTTTTGTATTCAGACGTACGGAACCCTAAAAATCCAGCATTCATCTACATCTATCTACTGATTACCTAAATAAATGTCATGCTTATTTTCTTTGTTTCCACTATTGTGTTGGTTGGTCCATATCCGGTTACCTGTGCTATAGAACAGCTCAAGTAACGATCAGCTTATCCAATCATCTTATTAAGAAAAAACACACATTTCCTGTTATCATACCTAATAATCGTCTATTCCCATTTGTCACAACTGGTGACGAACGGGAAAAAAATCCGATTGTACCCACTGGCGACGAACGTGTGTCCCGGATATTGCTGAAGTATGAATGATAGAAAAAAAAACCGGCCAAGTGCGAGTTGGACTCGCCCATGAAGGGTTCCGTAGCAGCAAGCATAGATTAGAGATATAATTATATTGAGATTAATAAGTAATATACACAAACAATAAAAATAACTTTGTTTTTCGTAGTATTTGTATGAATGGCAAAGTTATATTTGCGGTTTTTGAAAATGTACTATATCTCAAAAACTGCTAACTGTATCTCATCCAAACCAATTTTCGTTGGTAGTTTTGGTTGAGGTCTACATTATATATTTTTTTTAGTTTTATAATTCTCTTATTTTAGAAGTTACGGGGGGGGGACACACTTTTTACCACTTTGGAAGTGTCTCTCGCGCAAACTGTTCAGTTTAGAAAAAAATGATGTTAGTAACCTCAATATCATTTTTAAAGACCTATTCATAGATACCCCACACGTATGGGTATGGTGAAAAATTTTTTTTTGAGTTTCAGTTCTAAGTATGGGGGGCACCCCCAAAATTTGTTTTGTTTTGATTTTTGTGTGAAAATCCTAATGCGGTTCACATAATACATCTTCCTACCAAGTTTCAACAGGATAGCTCTTATACTTTCGACAAAAAGTGGCTGTGACATACACGGACAGACAGACAGACATGACGAATCTATAAGGGTTCCGTTTTTGCCATTTGGCTACGGAACCCTAAAAATGGATGGAATGATTTAATAATATAATAATAAAATTCCACAACTATCACACAACGCCATCTAGTCCCAAGCTAAGCAGAGCTTGTGTAATGGGTACTAGACAACTGATAAACATACTTATATACACCGTGTTCCGGACGATATACATAAACTTCGACCAGATGTTCAAATCACGGAAGTAAGCATTTTTCATTATGGAGAGATATGGGCGCCGCGCCGGCGCGGCGCCGCCGTGTGCACTCCGCACGCCGCCGCCGCCGCCGACATTCACCGCGCGGCGTGAGTGGCGTAAAGACGTGTATTTGCTTTCGTGATTGACTCATCCAAAATGACTGACTTAATATTCCAACAATCATTGGTGAATGTTTTCGGGGATATAACATCCCCCTGTCTCACCCCCCTGCGCAGCAGCATGTTTAGACTGCTGTTTCTGTACTTGGACACTCATAGTCGCGTCGTCATAGAGACATTTCAGCACTTCGATGTACCGCCAGTCCACTTGACATCGCTGCAGTGATTGCAGAACAGCCCAGGTTTCAACGGAGTCAAAGGCCTTTTCATAATCCACAAATGCTAAGTACAGGGGCTGGTTATGCTCTTCGGACTTCTGTATAACCTGCCTCATTGTGTGGTGCTAAATCCTCCGCGAAACCCAGACTGCTCCAGAGGCTGAAACTCGTCAAATCTTCTTGCGAGACGATTTGTGATGACCCTCGAAAACAGTTTATAGACGTGGCTCAGGAGTGATATGGGACGATTTTTTTTAATGTGCAATGGGTTTGCTCTTGACCTCAGTCTAGGTCAGGAGTGACTAAGACAAAGTCGACAATGGAGTGAGCTTACCCAGAAGAAGCCTGTTCACTCTATCTTTGAAGAGATTAGGGTTAATGTATGTGTCCGGAAACACAGAGGCAGGCAGAGAGTTCCACTCCTTCGCTGTCCACTTTATAAAAGACGCTTGGAAACGCTTAGTGAGAATTGGTGGTATAGCAATAAGGTAGGAATGGTAATTTGCCGTGCGTCTAGATGTGCAATGATAGAAGGGGCCTGTTGGGATGAGATCGTGGAGTTTTTGGGTACACTCTCCGAAGTATAATCTGTAGAAGACCAACAGGCAGGCAACCTTGCGGCGATGAGTCAAGCTATGGAGCTTGGCTCTCACCAATTTTACGTCGCCAATCAGCCTCTTAGCTCTGCATTCCACTGAGTCAAGAGCGGCAAGTTGGTATTTAGCTGAGCCATCCCAAAGGTGGCTATAATATTCCATGCAGGATCGGACTTGTGCTTTGTAAAAAGTTAAAAGCTGTCCAGGCGTGAAGTAACGCTTTTTTTTTAGCGTGGTAAAATCATCAAATGAGTCCTCCCACCCAGGGCAGAGCGGGAGGGACTGTCAGACTTGTACTGACTAAAATCTACGGTGTCCTTCAATAGCCCTTTATGTTCCAGGGTCACGGTAATTTGATAAGTCCCGCGACGTGAAGTACCGCTTCACTCTATTTAGGATGTCCAGCTTTTTGGCCGCAAGTCGGGCTTTGAACACAATGGTGGCTCCAAAGTTGAGACTAGAAGTCAACTCCATGCCTAGGAGCTCGAGTCGGTCATTCAGAGGTACAAAGCACCCTGAAAAGTAGGAATTTGGTCCAAACGACTCCATTTTGCGGTAAAAAGACAAGCCTGTTTTGGTTTCGTTAAAAGAGACCAAATTGTCATCACCCCACTGATAGACATGGTTAAGGCATAATTTGTCCGCTCAACCATGGCCTCTCACAAGGAACAAACTTCATCCCCGATGGTATTTGCGCTGGACACGTACCTCTCTGAAACTGTACTGTCATCTGCGTACCCAACAATACCAGATTGAAGTAGGTCATTGATGTGCAGCAGGCAAAGAGTTGCGATACTACAAGTATGATAGTTTTCAATAGGGATTTGTCGTTCTTCTTGAAAAAGAGGATCACAACAGTCCTGTTCCATGCCTTTGGAGTTATCCCGTTGTCTAAAACAGAGTTGAATAGCTTTTGGAGCTCCCGAAGTACGGGCTTTCCACCTGATTTCAGAAGTTCCGAAGTGACTCCGTCTTCACCCAGGGCTTTTTCATGTTTAAGCTGCATGACGGCCAATCCAACCTCATCTAGGCTTATTTCCGGCAGTTCATCGGTGTAGTGGCGGGTCAGAGTGGCTCGGCTATCCTCTGAAAAGGTGGCTTGTGGACCACGACTGTCGAACAACCGGCCATAAAAGTCTTCTATCTCAGCTAGGATCTCCAGCTTTGAGGTTATGGTTTGGCCAATAGGTGATCTAAGCTTCGTCAGATACGAGCGTTTCAGCTGTTGGGCGAACACTTTAGCACCCCGATTTTCTTCTATTGCCTTTTCAATTAGTAGGTAGTTTCGAGGTCACGTCGTACCAACTTGCTTATTTTCTTATTGAGTTCTCACTTCTCTGACGGTGTAACTTGAATTAGTATCTATGTTTAGATTATCTGTGTCTATGTTGAAAAAATTTTTACGATGTTGTTAAAGTGTCCCTTTGGAAAAACCTTTTTTTTTTGTGCCTGACGACATTTTCCTGTCGTCCCGGCTTAAAGAAGATAGGGAGTAGATTTTGAGTTTTAGTTGAAGGTAGTAAAAACCTACGCCGCCGGCGCCACGCCGCCGCCGATTGAAATTGGTCAGCGCGCCGCCGCCGAGAATTTTTAAGGCGGCGCCCATGTCTATATGGACACATTAATAAATTCTTATTTTTTATTTTTTGTTAATTTTCATACAAACTAAATACCTAGACGTAAATAACCCGATATGCATGCCTCTCTATCCGAATTGGCAACGTCATTCATAACATTTGGCGGGCTGAAACAAATGAAATGCAAATAGTATTTGATAGATTTCAAATTAAGATACTTTCTCACTGCATAGCTCAATTAAATTTCATTAAATGAAATTACAAATATCTTTGTAACGAAGCCTTTTTAAGTACTACTTCCTTTGCTGGATTTGATTTGTAAAAGCCATAGAAGTATTTGCTAAAGTTTATGGATAACGTGAAGAACACGGTGTATTTGTAAATGCATAAATATTATAGATAAATTACTTACACCCAGACACAGAACAAATGATCGTGCTCATCACACAAACACATACTTTAGTGTGCGTCACATTTGTCCTGGGTGGGAATCGAACCCACAACCTCCGGCATAGCAGTCAGGGTCACTAACCACTAGACCAACAGGCCTGTCAATTTGCAAGAAAAAGGAGTAGGTAAATGATGCCGTGACGTCTGACACCCGCGAATATTTAAAAGAAGATGTTGCACCAACCCTAAGCAACATGGAATAAGAGTAGGAAAATGACGGCGTATGTTATGTTTTACAAAATATACTTTTAGGTAAAATAATTAGACAAAGATTCCATCTTTCCCATCTTCCTAATGCAATGAGTCTTCTAGCGTGACGGTGTCACTTCCTGTTGTCACACACATTCATGTTCATAACATAAAAAATAAATGCTGCAATATCAAAGGCCAAGGCATAAAAAGTGATCATCATCTAAAAAAACAATTCACAAATTGCTTCTCTTCTTATCATACGACTGAAAACATTATTAGTTAATGATACCTGCCTTCATATACCTAAGCACACTTAGGTACATCGCGCGCACTCATACACTTCTCTCTTCACCAATTTATTGTTCACATCGAAATATATTTTTCGTACCACTTGCTTAAAAAAGTGACATTCTATGCCACAAAAAGCGAACATAACAATAGTCATTATTAATCTGTTAAAAACGGGGAAAGAAAATTGTACTGAATTTCATTCATCCTCTAGGGGGAGAATGTGATTTAAATTTGGAATACTTTATACTGAACTACATCTGTGTTTACACCATTGAGTTTGTATATAAACACATCTTCACATACATCTTTTTGAAAAAGGAATACGCATTTATTATGCAGTTATGATTATAAAATAAAATTACGAAAACCGACGAGGCCGTATGAGCTTGATGCCTTTGCTTTTCCGACAAAAAAATATTAGTCTAAGAATTTGCCGTGTTTTTGTTTTCTTCAAATACATAAACGTTAAGTTTATTTTAATTTATTTTAATCTTCATTATCTATATTTATAAAAATCAATTGCTGTTCGTTAGTCTCGCTAAAACTCGAGAACGCCTGGACCGATTTGGCTAATTTTGGTTTTGAATCGTTTCTGGAAGTCCAGGGAAGGTTTAAAAGGTGAGGTGGTACGAAATTTGCCCGGTCAGCTAGTTTTTAATAAATACTTATCTCAATATTATTATTGTGTTCATTTTTTCGCAAATGGTACGAAAAGTAGAGTATTTTCCTCGGCGATAAAGCTGTCTTAGTCTTGGGTGAACTTAAATCCTTCGCTACACTCAGGACTCGTCTTAAATCCCTCGCTTCGCTCGTGATTTAAGTTTTAAACACCCTCGCTGCGCTCGGGAGTAAACCTCGAGTCCTTCGTTACGCTCGCGATTTAAATCGTCACCCGCGACAGAAGACACTGCTTTATCCCCTTGGTTAATAATCTACTATTTCGTACCACTTGCTCAAAAAAGTGACATTCTATGCCACAAAAAGCGTACATAACAATAGTCATTTTTATTCTGTTAAAAACAGGGAAAGAAAATTGTACTGAATTTCATTCATCCTCTTGGGGGAGAATGTGATTTAAATTTGGAATACTTACCGAACTACATCTGTGTTTACACCATTGAGTTTGTTTATAAAGCATTATACATCTTTTTTGAAAAAGGAATACGCATTTATTATGCAGTTATGATTATAAAATAAAATTACGAAAACCGACGAGGCCGTATGAGCTTGATGCTTTTGCTTTTCCGACAAAAAAATATTACGAACTAGGAATTTGCTGCGTTGTCGCGTTTTTGTTTTCTTCAAATACTACGATAAGATTATTTTAATTGTCATTATTTTTAATAAATGCTTATCTCATATCATTATTGTGTTAATTTTTTCGCAAATGGTACGAAAAGTAGAGTATTTTCTTCGGTGATAAAGCTGTCTTAGTCTTGGGTGAACTTAATCCCTCGCTACACTCAGGACTCGCAACTCTCTAAAGTCGCAACTATAGGTACGGCCACCAAGATACAGGAGATTTCTTTTAAAATGAATTACAGCAATCCAGCATAAAAATGTTTGTTACAATGTTCTATTAAATTATTTATCTACTCTCATATCGTTAAATTCAAAATACAAAACTAAAAACTCAGATCAAAAAAATAGGCAGATAGAGCGCTCAGAACACGCGAGGGTGTCGATCAAAGTTAATACAAAATCAAAAGTTAATACAAACTCGCGACAGTACCAAGCTACGCATCGTCTCGCTCACACGTCACTAGTGATTTGCCATTTTATGTCAAAACATGCCGTCTAAAGTTGTTCACAAAAACAAAGAAAACAATATGGAATATCTTTGCACAGGTAACTCTTGTTATTTTTATTGTTTTGGTATTTATTTTCCATAAAATATTTTCGGCTCACTTGAAACTCAAAACCTAAACAGTAAATCGTCTGTGTTGCTAGTTTATGACGGGTAAATTACCCTGAATTAGGGGAATGTGTATTGTGCATAAAAAATATCGATCAAATTCGTTAATACAACTGCACAGTCGTAATCTATAGTACCTATACAACATTAGTTTTTGCTTATGCGAAACCTAAAACACGTGTCTAGTATTTTTATGTAAAGAATCCATGTACAAAATTTCAAAACTGTATCTTGAAAAATCACAAAGTTATATTTATTATTATTATTTTAATAAATACCTAATTTATGTTGATTGTTATAACAAATTGTTTATCTTTTTATACTAAAAAACCTATCCTTAAATAGTTTATTAAACAAATTACCAAAAAGCGTTATGAAGTGTTATCTGATCTGATATAAATTAATTAAATAGGTAGTAAGTAATTACGCATATTAACTTTTATTCCTTATTATTGGTTATTATTATTCTGTTAAATAATAAATACTACACGCTTTTGCTCTCTGGGGATAACCATAAAGCAAAATCGCGTTTCCAATTAAAAAAAAATAGTATTACAATATTTGAGAACAATTTAACTGAACAAAAATGTGGGAGTATTTCTCAATATCTGGCAACCGTAAACGCACACAGCCGTGTTCGTACACGGCGCGACTTTTCTGCCGCGCACACATAAATAAAAACTGCCATCACTTTATTGTTCGCGCACGTTCTATCTGCCTATTTTATTGATCTGAGACTAAAAACGAGTTTATATAGACGTACTTTACAAATAGTATATCGAAATGAAATTAAAAAAAATAATAATTATGACACTATTTCTCTAACAATGTTATAACAATTTTTTTTTCATTGCGATACAGATTACAGATCATAGATACATCTATTTAATTTTTTATCTGTGGCTGCGCGCGCTTTGGCGCATGCGCGGTGATAACGAGAATTTTGGCGCCATAATACCTTTGTGTACTGTGTCAATCTTTATCTTATAATTGATATGTTCGTGTTCAATGAGAGTAGATAAAGTAGTGTATGAAACTGCACATAACTAGGTATTATACTGTGTGATACTTTTAAAAAACTCGCATCGCTTGTTTTTTAGACTTATTCGTCAACTCGCGCGCAATTAACTCGCTCGATCGAGCGAGTTGGCACATTCCGGTTTTAATTATTTTTGCTGTCGTCAACTCGCGACTAGAGCGAAAAATGGTACAGTCATCGATAAAAGTGTTATAATAAATTCAATAGGTATAGAAACTTACTTTATAAGTATAAGGCGTTGTACGATTTAAATTTGAAATAAAAGAAATGTAGTTTTTTAACCAACTTCCAAAAGGAGGAGGTTCTCAATTCGGATGTTTATATACACCGTGTTCCGGACGATATACATAAACTTCGACCAGATGTTCAAACCACGGAAGTAAGCATTTTTCATTATGGACACAATCATTAATAAATTCTTATTTTTTATTTTTTGTTAATTTTCATACAAACTAAATACCTAGACGTAAATAACCCGATATGCATGCCTCTTTATCCGAATTGGCAACGTCATTCATAACATTTGGCGGGCTGAAACAAATGAAATGCAAATAGTATTTGATAGATTTCAAATTAAGATACTTTCTCACTGCATAGCTCAATTAAATTTCATTAAATGAAATTACAAATATCTTTGTAACGAAGCCTTTTTAAGTACTACTTCCTTTGCTGGATTTGATTTGTAAAAGCCATAGAAGTATTTGCTAAAGTTTATGGATAACGTGAAGAACACGGTGTATATATTTTTAAATGTTTGTTCGGGCATAACTCCGTCGTATACCAACCGATTTGAAAAATTCTTTGTTTTTTTTTGTTGGAATACTTCCCGAATCGTCTCATTAAAATTTAATCGAAATCGGACTAGCACGTTTTAAAAAATCAACAAAAACCTAAAAAGTTTTCAACATTGTCTATACCGATTACTCCGAGGTTTCTGGTCCGATTTCGATGTTTTTTTTGTTCGATACTACTGTAAACTAAATGAAAATTTTATGGGACCAAATGGCAGATATACTTATCTGCCATTTGGTCCCATAAAATTTTCATTTAGTTTGGTGCAGTCATTGACTTATACAGTATGGACAGGCCCTGCCGAACAACGAAAATGGCACCAGTTTCAAAAAAGTTCAAAATAACCTACAAAAAAACTTTTCTTTCGAAAGTCGGTGAAAAAAGTCAATGAAATAAAAAAGAAAGTCACCGACTTTCGAAAGAAAAGTTTTTTTGTAGGTTATTTTGAACTTTTTTGTGGGAAGTCGGTAACATTTTCTTTTGAAAAAGTTTTTTTAATAGATAAATTCTGTATTTATAATTTACAACATAAAAAACTACTCATATTATGTTACCTACATTATGAAGATTATCAACAACATCACATTTTTTAAAGATTTTGGTTAATAACCTAACCTATGTAACATGACTTAACCCTTAGCCACCTAACGTGTATTCTGGTAACACATCCACCTAACGTCGGTCATGGTGACCGCTTGTGTATAAGTACTATTAGGAAGGTGAAAAGCTCAAAAATTGCTATAAATCAAAACTACCTCATGTTCTTCAACTGTTTTTATTTCAAATTGTTTTAATAAACTATTCAAATTAACCCTTTTTACTTTTTACTACCATTAATAAAAGTTGACTTACAAATATTTTAACAAATTAAAGGTTTTTAATTAAGCTGAGATCTAAGCAATAACAATCAATGAGACTTCTTATTTTTTAATTATTTTAGTAACTTAAACATATAACCTCTTATATAAAACTATAATTGGCACAATCAAATCACAGTTATTACAAAATTACAGCTCCCTAACATTTACAATTTCTCGCGGCAGCCTACACACATTTTTTGAGAACACTCAACGCAAATTGGATTTTTGCACTGAAAACATAAATGGAATGTTTTACGTTTTTTTTTTGGGTCACACGTCGAGCAAGTTTTGCGTGATTCTAATTTATCAGAGCTGCCTGCCGAAGATGTTCTTGGTTCATCTATTTTGAGAACCCGGCGAATAGTATTTTGAAGTTCCCTTTGCAATCCAAACTGGTTTACTCGACGTCTTAAATGGGGTTCGATAAGATCTTCAGCCAATCGTTTCATGAAATTCAGTCTGGACACCTTTATCTGAGACTGGTTCATGCTGCTGATGATGTATGCATTTGCTGCAGATACATCCAGCATTCTGTAGAAAACCACCATTGGCCAGCGCTGTGTGCGTCGAGAAGTCGAGTAAATGGCACATTTCTGATCTAATGTGTCGACGCCACCTTTGGTGCTGTTATAGAAAGTTATCATTTCTGGCTTTTGTTTTTGTGGATCGATGGTTGGCGCGTGATGCATGCTGGAGAGAACAAGCACGGCTTTGTTTTGCTTTGGTACATAAGATAGCAATGTTGCATCCGACGTGAATCCAAAAATCGAAGAGCCAACTTCCCGATGACGGCTAGGCAAAAATTGTAGAGGTACTTCCCTTTTATTTTTTTTAAGGGTACCCACAAGTCGACGGGTCCTACGTATACTGGTACAAGTGCAAAAATACAACTATTCAAGAGAGCGATTTATAGGTTCTATAGCTTGTAATTTTGTCATAAATCAATGGAAACACTTGAAATTTTGGTATGTTATATTTTAATATCGAAGAAAAAATACTGCATTATTGGTTTTTCTTATTTTTTTATACTTTGGAAAATAGCATCACTTGCATTGATGCAGCTTGTTTTTCTTTACTTTGGTAGAACCTGTAAACTGATACAAGTGGCCACTTATACCAGTATATAGTGTACTTGCTTATATTTATAATAAAGGAAAACTGAAGGATTTTACTCTTTTAACATGCTATTTCCGATTTATTGATCAATATGAGGTTATAATTATTAACAATAACATCTTCTTATATCTGCTTTTAAACACTTACAACAGTTTACTCAGTACTGGAAAACTACTTGTAACAGTTTACTTAGTACTGGAAAACCACTTCAACAGTTTTCTGTATTGTTATTAACCTTAAATATTTAAATGCGTGTGGCAGGAAATTAAAAAGAAACATTGAAAATACAAAATAACACTTCATTCCAAATAAATGACTTTTCCAGATCTATGCTTAAGGTGTTTTTATTTTGATGTAAATATATTATAGCATTCTTAATAATGAAAAATAAAATCAATGGCCTTGCCATCTTAAAAATAATAAAACTAAAAATTAAGCAAAATTTTAAATTTTGAAAAAAAAAACCCACGACGGACGGTAAAAATCTTATTGAAAAAGAATAAAATAACTCAAAACGCGACTTAACCCAATTATTATGTAACGAAATATTATAATAGACGTAAAAATACTTTCTAAAAGAGTTGATATCTCGAAAAATCGGTAATAGGTATACTTAAGTACCTAAACAATGAATATCGATGTTTACAGCTTTTCCTAACGTGTCTGTTTCTCGAAGATATACTTAGATGTAACAATATTAATTTTACCATAATACGTAACCGAGGAATATCCGTCGGGGGCTTTTCAATGCTACCACTATCTCCTGTTACTGGTAATGAATATCGCAGAGTGCAATTTCTTTGGGAATTTTCAGTAACAACTCGTTTCTTGTCCAGTTTGGAAACATACTTAGAAATGAAATCCCACTGTCGAGTGTGATCTCCTATTTCCCAAAAGTTTCTAAATATTGTGCATCTTGCAGTTTCTTCAATTTTTTTCAAAACATTTTTTGGGGCATTTACAAGCGCTTTTCAGTATGATGTAACTTCCCCGTTCGACTCATGTATTCTAATCCCCTGTTTAAATTGAACTTGCGTCTTTCATCAAACCACATATTTTGGAACCTCTCTCGCAATTTATCCTTATCTTTCTTTTTTTGGGTTTTTCTTTGCACACTTGCCTTAAAGGTGTATCAGTGTAGTTTGAATTTAATATTAATAAATTGTCAAATTCATCATCAGTTTGTTGGAGAATAGGTGAAAAAGAAAGTAATGGCGAAGGCATTGGTGTTAAGCTATCAATTTGATCATCAAGAAGGTTTGTTTTATCACACTTGATTCAAAAATAGGATTTTGACATGGATGTAGAATTTGAGGCTCATCTTCTCTATAGTTATTATGCCCAATCACACTGACCTCCTGGACGGTATAGCACTCAGAGGACTTGGCAGAATCTGACGAAATCTTATATATAAAAATCAATTGCTGTTCGTTAGTCTCGCTAAAACTCGAGAACGGCTGGACCGATTTGGCTAATTTTGGTCTTGAATTACTTCTGGAAGTCCAGGGAAGGTTTAAAAGGTGAGGCGGTACGAAGTTTGCCCGGTCAGCTAGTCTTTGATAAATTTTGGTATATATTTTCTACTGTAAGGGTTTCCTCGAACGACATCTCTTCAGCAAAAAAATCCGCACTTGGAGGTAAAGGGGAATCTGAATTCTTAATATTATAAAGCTGAAGAGTTTGTCTGTTTGGTTGAACGCGCTTATCTCAAGAACTACAGGTTCGAATTGAATTTTTTTTATTGTGTTGCATAGTCCATTTATCAAGGAAGGCTATGGGCTATAAAACATCATGCTACGAGCAATAGGGCATGAACAGCGGGGGTGAAACCACGGGGAACAGCTAGTTATATAATAAAATAACAGTGAATTGCTGTTAAAATGTATTAAATTAGTATTGCTATTTATTTTATTAGTAAATAGATATTATTATTAAAATAATGTAACTTATATCAGATAACAACATAACGAAAACAAAAATAAAGGTCACATGTGACTATGTATACCGATATAAGTGCAAAATTTATTGAAAAAAAAACATGAATTGTAAAATCGCATTTCATTATTTTATTTTAGTATGTTAACCTGGCTTTTCTATTAGACTTTCATATGTGAAACTATTTTTTTCATTAAAATCGATCGGTTCCATGGTTTCGTTGCACATTTTTCATAGTTTAGTCTAATTCTTCGCGTATTACGCATGATGGTACTGTCGGCCGATCTAAAATAAATCAAAATAAATGTGTTAATTCATTTTTAAATATATTTCCAAATAATCGTTAAAATTTACTAAAACCACTATACAAAGTACGCAAGTAACCACTATGAACCTTGTATACTGGTACAAGTGAAAATACAAATAAACAACACATAATTTATTTATTTTTTAATTTTACATTTGATCAAACAATACAAAGTATATCATTAAATTATTTAAAATGTCAATATACACTTACCTTCGTAATTTTTTTGGAGTGTTTATTTTACTATACTTATTTTGTAATAAATCTATCATTAATTGACCTCGTGAGCGTTTCATTGTTGTGACTTCTTACCACTACTTACTCAAAACAAACAAAATCGGAATAGTTTTGAACAAATGAATACCTATGTAAACTAAAACGCAGCGCAGTTATACCAGTGTTCAACGTGCTCCCGACTCCGTTGCCGCGCGCATACTGGAGTGAATGACACTTGTGCTGACGTGTCGCGGCGCACGCGACTACCTATACTGGTGCAAGTGACTTACATCAGTTTAGATGGTCGTGTGGTGGAAAATGATGTCACTTATATCAGTTTACGAGTTTGTATCTTTGAAATTACTTGATAATTAAATATAATTTTCACAGGATATAAAGTTAAGGTAATTTTAAGGCTTTTGGTGCAAAAAAACGTATTTCGCTGTTTTGCGGGTTACACCAGTATACGTAGGACCCGTCGAAGTGTCAGCTGTTTTTGCTTTAGGATGTTCATAAGTTCCACGGAAGTAAACCAATTGTCAACAGTGACATTTCTGTGGGTTCCTTCTATCGATGCAACTAATCGCAAAACTGCTTGCGTGGGTTTGTTCAGTCTTTGGTATTCAACGGGCAAGCCTTGGCTATCCGAATCTTTTCCCAAGTATAAGTAGCCATCAACAAGGTATCCATTTTTGGCGTCAGTCAGGCACATAATTTTTAATCCATATTTATTGGGTTTTTTCGGCATGTACATTTTGAAACTACACCTGCCACGGAAACCCACCAACATCTCGTCAATACAAGCGTAACTGCCAATTGAATAAACTTCTTTGCAGTTTTGTATCAGGTTATCAAACAGCTGAGAAATAGGTGCAGCTTTATCAGTGCTACGGCGTGCATCTCTGGTGCTCGCATCATCAAATCGAAGGCAATTTAGCAGTGTTTCAAACCTGTTCTTGCTCATTATGCAACGATAAATCTCTCTTCCTGTGCCATCTGTGCTGTACCAACATGTGTAATGGGTGTGGTTTTCTTTGAAAATTGCGGTATAGTACAACATACCGATAAAAGCCTTTAGTTCCACTACGTCGAGGTCTTGAACACATGTCTGAATTTGATAGTTAGGTCTTATCTTTCTAATTTTTTCGTTTGTATGCTTAACAATTTCTTCTAACATATCATCAGTAAAAAATAACTGCCATATATCGAATGGTGTTGTATTTCTGTTTAAAACATCTCTGAAGTTCCTTTTCAATCCTGGCGGTTGGCAAACGATGTTGTGGCGCAAAGTCCTTGATCGCGAAACCGGAGGTTGAGACGACCAACGAAACCGATTTTTTCCGAAATAGTTCCGGTACCTTGCCAATGGAACATCATCATCGGAAGATGCATCATCATCAACTGGCATACCATCATCATAAACTGGCAGATTATCGTTATCTTCACTTAACTCGTCAACATCAATATCAGAGTCTGATTGACACTCACCATCAATGACGTGGTCTACTGGTATATCTTCAACGTCACTGCAATCTTCGTTTGGTAATTCCGGCACGTCCCTTTGATCCTCGGAATCTGAGTCACACTCTTCTAACCATCTACTGATACTTTGATCACGTTGAGACATGATAAACGTTAAAAACAACACGAAACTGTTAACACTAAAAGTAACGTAACAACCTAGCGTCGGTCACCATGACCGCACACGAAATATTTTTACCTGAATTTTTTCACTGCGCACACGTGTTGCTTGGTCGAGCACGGAGCGCAATCTGGAGAGGGAGGGGAAAAAGTAAATAGAGTCACAGGCGTGTGGCACGCGTAATAACAGAAATATTTGAAAAAATATATCGCTAGGAGTCACTGTGACCGACGCTAGGTGGTTAAGGGTTAAACTAAACAAATATAACAAAGTAAAATCAACAATATCAAAAAAATACGAGTATACCATTTGGCTAATTATTAGGGCACATACGAGTATTTGAATATCGAAGATTAAAATATCTACGCTTAAAATATCGATGTTCAAAACATCGAAAATGAAAATATCGAACGACCATAAAATCGAAAATTAAAATAAAGTTTATAATATCGAATGGTTAAATGATCTACGTCCAATATATCTAAAATCTAAATATCTACAAAAGTTACATCGAAAGATCTAAATATCGAAATACAGATTATCGAATGTCCTAAATATCGAAGTACAGATTATCGAATGTCCTAAATATCGAACCTAACCTGTCCAAGTCGGAGTGCCCCAAGTTCCGAGTTCGCTTCGCTCGTTCTTGCATCCGAAGTCCGTCCAGCTACCTTGGTAGGTAGTAATCAGCAATTTGACTAAGGACGCAAGAGCGAGCAAAGCGAGCTCGAGACTTGGGGCACCCTGATTCAGACAGGTTAGGTTCGAAGAGGAGGTCTGAAAAACCCCGCCAGCCTCTTCGTGTTAGGTTACTTAAAACCTTGCAAACAAATAGGAGCCCCGCGAAGCGGGGTTTCGTCGACTTACCTTGATAGGTGGTAATCAGCAATTTGACTAAGGATGCAAAAGCACGTCCGACTTTTTATTCGGTTTCTGTCCGATATTGCAACTAGTAGCTATTTTTAACGTAGATATTATGAACTAAGATATTATGAACTTCGATGTATTAAACGTTGATATTATTCGGCATGTGACGATGCACAGCATCGGTGAGAGGGCGCTGTATACTTCCCGTCAGCTGTCAGCCAATCACAGCTCTTGTAGTCACGTGTTTCCGGTAGTCACGTGGTCCCAGGTGGCGTGTTCGCTAATGGCGGACTTTTACCTCATAGCGTCGTTACTTCTCGAGCAAGCAACATCAAAATTAGAGTTTGCAGTTACTTTATAATATTTTGAATCTGATTTTATTTCGAAAAGTGCTAAGTGTTGTAAATTAAAAATAAAATGAGTGAAAATCAAATAAATAGTGCAAATGTGAATATTTGTGATTCGGAACAAGAAGAGCAGGTAGGCGACGACTTGATGTCTTCATCGAGCCGTAAACGCCGGCTACCAAGAAGCGATTCGAGCTCTTCACAAACTGATTCTTCGGGTTCTGAGGTAAAGCGACGGAAATGCGGTGAGTCATCAGATATTTCAAACCTTGTGAACCAAGTGGCTGTACTTACGAACCTTTTAATGCAAAACTTGGGTTCATCCGCATCCGGTTCAGCTCCGAATAATGATACAGATGCTCAGGTGCCGGACCCAGTTCCTGGACCTAGTTCCGCGTTACCGTTAGACTTTAATTTGAATCGTCCGCCAGTGGCACCCAATAATATATGCAGTGAAGTTCCGCGTTTAAATTTAAGCAGTGTTAACACGTGGCTAAAGGACCCTAAGGTGCCTCGCTCTAACCCGGACCACGTGAAGCGACTTGAAGCGTTACAAAAATTCGGTGATTCTTCGTGGAAGGATGTGCGCTATGCGGACGCCTTGAAGATTCATAACGCTGCACCGGGCTTTATCGAGCTGGATATTAACGATGAACTTCGTCAGTTTGTTAAGGGTAAAGATTACGCGGCAAATTCCGAGAGATTGATAGCGGCCCTGTGTAATGCCTTAATCTCACAACGCGAGCTACTCAATCAAAGCTTACAGAATTTCATTGATTGGACAGCTTCTTCTGATGCTTCACTTACAGCCTCTAACATTTTCGATAAAATCTCGGAATCATTTCTACCCTCATCAAAATTCCACAAAATTAGTGAGGAAATCATGCAGCTAGTTTGCGGAAAACGAGCTGAATATATAGAAAATCGCCGGGAGCGTATCCTAAGCGAAATTACAAATAAGAACCTTCGTGACGGTCTGCGTAAGATCCCTCCGAGTTCTAATTGCCTATTTGATGAAATTCAACTGCGCACTTACATTCATAATACAGGTGGCATTGACAAATGGGTCCCTCCTTGGTTCAGCACCGAAAAAGGTCAAAATAAGACCTCCCCTAAGGTGGCGAGCAAACCAAATAGACCAAACCTTCGCGAGTCACCACAAAATAATGTGCCCTTTCGTCAAAACAATTGGAATTCAAGCAAAGGCAAGAACCTTGCCAAGCAAAATAACAAGAACAAGAAGTTCCACAATAAAGACCCTCAGCCAAGCAAGAAGAAGTATGACAAATGACTCGCAACCACACCACTTTTACGGAGGCTGTCTCCGAGCGTATCGGAGACAGTGGCAGACGCTGGGGGCTCCGGAGGCCCTTCTCGGGATGATCACGGGAATGCGTCTGCCATTTACCTCCAAACCACCACTTATTCATCCATCAGTACAAACCATGCGCCGATTCAACCCCACAATCGCTGGAAATGTCAATCCAGGTAGAACAATTATTAGAACAAGGCGTTCTAGAAGTTGTGGATCATCGGGATGCCGGTCCGAGTTTTTTCTCAACGATGTTTCTTACAAACAAGAGCGACGGGTCCAAGCGACCTATATTCAACCTGAAGCGCCTGAACCAGCACATAGTTCCAAAACCATTCAAACTGGTCTCTCACTTTCAGATACCCCATTTTTTACAAAAGGAAGACTGGATGGTGAAGCTGGACCTCTCCTCAGCTTACTTCCACGTAAGCATCCTGAGAAACCACCGCCGATTCCTCAGACTAATTTATGGTCAAAAAATTCTGCAGATGACCTGCCTGCCGTTCGGCCTATCTTGCGCACCAAAAAATTTCTCAGCGTTGACCAACTGGGTGGCCCAACTTCTACGATCCAAAGGTATGCGAGTCGTAGTCTACTTAGACGATTATCTGATAGCATGCCAATCGAAAAGTCTTCTGCGGTCTCAGGTAGTTTTGGCTGTAAACATTTTAGAGATGTTAGGGTGGACAGTAAATTACAAGAAGTCTGTCACCGAACCCTCTCAAGAAATGGAATACCTCGGGTTCATTTGGAACACCAAAGAAAATTTCAAGTGTTTACCTCCCAAAAAGACCCAGACAATTCTATCGCTCTCGAGGAGAGTTATTCGCAGGGGAAAAATTTCGTTGAAGGAAGCGCAGATTATTTTAGGCACTCTCAACTTCGCCAACTATGTCATTCCAAGAGGTCGTCTTCACTGCCGCCAACTTCAAATTTTTTCTCGAACTTTGAAGCGTCTTCCTCCTCTCAAACCTGTAGAAATCACATACATGGTCAAAAAGGATCTGAATTGGTGGATCACAACTTTAGAAAAGCCCTTAGTTCGGAACAGCTTGCACCCGGAGTTGATTCATCATTTCATGACCACGGATGCTGCAGATTACGGGTGGGGGGCACAGTTAGACGATCTCTCGGTTTCAGGAAAGTGGAAACCAGACCAGCTGCGCTGGCACTGCAATCGAAAGGAAATGTTTGCCATATTAGCAGCAGTCAAACATTTCCGATCTCACCTTCGCGGTCGCCATGTGAGTCTGCAATCGGACAATCGCACAGTTGTTTCCTACGTCCGAAAAGAAGGCGGAACACGATCAGCGGCCTTACTTCACATGACTTACCAACTCTTGAGGCTTCTAGACAGGGAACATATTTACATGACTGCGGAATATATCCCAGGGAGATTCAACGATATGGCAGACAGGTTATCTCGCGGGAAACAGGCAGCAGAATGGCATCTACTAAAACCAGCTCTAAGATTTGTTTTTCGCAAATTTGGAGTTCCCCAGGTAGACCTCTTTGCCACCAGAGAAACCAGGGTTGTGAGGAAATATGTCACCAAAGATTGTTCAGACTCATCAGCTCAGTTTTGCAACGCCTTCAGTCGTCAGTGGCTATTTCAGCTGGCGTGGGTGTTCCCGCCTCCGAGCCTGATCCCTCGAGTTCTACAACATCTGAACTCGGCTCAAGGCGTTTACTTGATAGTGGCCCCAATGTGGAAGAGAGCTTATTGGTTACCAGACCTTCGACGTCGAGCACTCTGCAGACCCTTGAGAATCCCCAACCTAGCTCAAGTTCTAGTGGATCGGAGCACGGGCCTGCCGCCTCCTCGCATTCAAGACATGGAGCTCTATGTTTGGAAAATAGCGGGTGGGGCGAAATAACTAATAATTGGTCAGAAGCTGAAAGGTCCTTGCTCCGATCTAGCTGGAGGGAGTCCACACTTAGAACTTATAGACCGGCCTGGTCCCGGTGGGTCAAATGGTGTGAAGAAAACAATTTTGATTTCCGCTGTCCCAATAATGTTAGTTTGACAAGATTTTTAGCATTCCTATTCATTGAGAAAAGATTAGCTTATCCTACCATATTGTTGCATAAATCTGTAGTTCTAACCTTTGGAAGACCGGCTTGTAACAAAACGTTGAATTCAGACTTCTTAGTAAAACATATTCTTAAAGCTATCTCCCTCCAGTCTCCTAGAGTAGAGAAGCCTCCTATTTGGGATCCAGGTGAACTGATTGCCTGGATGCAGACGAATCCTCCTAATAACATGACGTTATTCAAAGCGTCACGACGATTGGCTTGTCTGTTGTTGTTAGCGTCAGGAAGGCGAGTTCATGACCTTACTCTACTCAGGGTCTCATCAAGTCACTATATCGATCAGGGTGATCACATCATTCTGTATCCCGTGTTTGGGTCAAAGACTGACACTGCTGCGTACAGGCAATCAGGCTGGAAACTATATTGTCACGCTAACGAAAATATATGTCCAGTTAATTGGTTTAGGAAAGTTTTGGAATTAGGAAGACCGAGACGTTCAGCTGAATGTAATCATTCGTTGTTTGTGTCAATTCGAGGTCCCATACAAAGTGTATCACGAACTGTGATAGGTAATTGGATTAAAAGCTTACTAAAGGATGCAGGTATATCTGCATCACCTGGAAGTGTGCGTTCAGCCGTGGCTTCTTTGAATTGGTACGAAAATGTTCCAATTGAAGATATCCTCTCTCGTGGTAATTGGCGCAGACCGAATACTTTTGCCAAATATTATTGCAAACAGATTATAGGTAAAGTTGTCACTTCACCAAATCCGAGTAATCTCTCGAATAATTTTGAACCAATATAAGATAAAATCGATGGTCTCTATATCGTTGTTTAGCTGATTGATTCTTATTTTCCAGATTATTACATTATTCTAAACTATTTTAAATATATTAGAAATCGGAATATTTCTAGGTACATACCTTAATTGAATTGTAAAGCTAGAGGTACCATATTCTGATCTGTATAATAAATATATTATGTTGCTATGTAATTATGGATTTTATTTTTCAGTAAATTTTATCATACTTTCACATAGCGTCGTTGTGGTCACCAGGAGTTATAAACACGTCTCTCACCGATGCTGTGCATCGTCACATGCCGAATAATAGTGCAAGTTTTACATAAAAATAAAACTTGTATTATTTAGCAGAGACGATGCACAGCATCCATTCAGGTCTCCTGGTGAGAGACTTCTATGAGGTAAAAGTCCGCCATTAGCGAACACGCCACCTGGGACCACGTGACTACCGGAAACACGTGACTACAAGAGCTGTGATTGGCTGACAGCTGACGGGAAGTATACAGCGCCCTCTCACCGATGCTGTGCATCGTCTCTGCTAAATAATACAAGTTTTATTTTTATGTAAAACTTGCACTATTTTGAACTTAGGCATAATGTCATTCGATATTTTGAATCATTCGACATTTTAATCAATCGACATTTCAATCTTCGGCGTTTTAAGCGTAGATGTAACATTTTTTGATATTATGTCACAATCGATATTTATATTTTCGATGTTTTGAACATCGCATTTTAAGCGTACATATTTTAATCTTCGATGTTCAAATATGTACCCTATTATACATAAAATCATTGAGTAATTTCGTCAAATGGTAACTTAACAAAAGCTTTTCTTTGGAATGAAAGATTCGAACCGCGAGCAGAATTTCAACTCTAAGACGACCTCCTGACAATTAGTTAACCTACTCTATACGTTTCATGTCTTAAACATGTGAAGTAGGTTCAATTAAATTAAGGTTAAATTTATAAAAACACTTTTGTAGACGACTGTAAATTTTCGCTGAGTCGCGAGTTGACGACAACAAAAATAATTAAAATCGGAATGTGCCAACTCGCTCGATCGAGCGAGTTAATTGCGCGCGAGTTGACGAATGAGTCTTTATTCAGTTCACACTCGTGTACCTATGATACCCCTCATTATGTACCAGTTTCATAAACGACTATTTTATTCTTCACTAGCTTCTGCCCGCGACTTCGTACGCGGATCCTGTTGCTCATGCCAGCGACAACGGGGTCGTCAAAATCGAAGATCTGAAACTGGTCTGATGTCCAATACCAAGAGCCCGGGTAAAAATATAAATGGGAGTTTCGGCTAGTAGAGTCAGATTTTTAATGATATATCATCGTCATCGAAAATCAGTCCTAAAGTCTTACCGCCTTCACCGCGTGGAGGTACTCTCAGCTTATGTTGTTTTATAATTATACAGTGAAATTAGCGGTAGCTTTGATTTCCACATCAGACGTTTCTGATCTTCGATTTTTATAAGTCAACAGGAAATGCCCATCAGACCGAGCAACTTTTGCTAAGACGTTATTCCTATATGTGTTATGGTGTACCGGGGCTCTTGTAGTTCCACAACAGGTGTTCCAGATCTTCGATTTTTATAAGTTAACAGAGAGTGCACATCAGATTGAACAACTTTTGCTGAAACGTCATTCCTACATATGTTATAGTGTAACTGGGCGCTTGGAATTCCACAACAGGTGTTCCAGATCTTCAATTTTTATACGTCAACAGAGAGTGCTTATCAGGCTGAACAACTCTTGCCAAGACGTCATTCCTTTATATGTTATAATGTAGCTGGGCTCTTGGTGTTCGACATCAGGTGTTCCAGATCTTTAATTTTTACACGTCGACAGAGTGCTCATCAGGCTGAATAACTCTTGCTAAGACGTCATTCCTATAAATGTTATAGTTTAGCTGGGCTCTTGGAGTTCCACATCAGGTGTTCCAGATCTTCAATTTTTATACGTCAACAGAGAGTGCTCATCAGGCTGAATAAATCTTGCTACGACGTCATTCCTTTATACGTTATAGTTTAGCTGGGCTCTCTGAGCTCCACATCAGGTGTTCCAGATCTTCAATTTTTATACGTCAACAGAGAGTGCTCATCAGGCTGAACAAATCTTGCTACGACGTCATTCCTATGTATGTTATAGTTAAGCTGGGCTCTTGTAGTTCCACATCAGGTGTTCCATCTTTAATTTTTATACGTCAACGGAGAGTGCTTATCAGGCTGAACAACTCTTCCTAATACGTCATTCCTTTATATGTTATAATATAGCTGGGCTCTCGGTGTTCCACATCAGGTGTTCCAGATCTTCAAATTTATACGTCGACAGAGAGTGCTCATCAGGCTGAATAACTCATACTAAGACGTCATTCCTTTATATGTTATAATGTAGCTGGGCTTTTGATGTTCCACATCAGGTGTTCCAGATCTTCAATTTTTATACGACAACAGTGAGTGCTCATCAGGCTGAACAACTCTTGCTAAGACGTCATTCTTTTATATGTTATAGTTAAGCTGGGCTCTTGTAGTTCCACATCAGGTATTCCAGATCTTCAATTTTTATACGTCGACGAGAGTGCTCATCAGGCTGAATATTTCATAATAAGACGTCATTCCTTTATATGTTATAATGTAGCTGGGCTCTTGGTGTTCCAGATCTTCAATTTTTATACGACAACAGAGAGTGCTCATCAGGCTGAACAACTCTTGCTAAGACGTCATTCCTTTATATGTTATAGTTAAGCTGGGCTCTTGTAGTTCTACATCAGGTGTTCCAGATCTTCAATTTTTATACGTCGACAGAGAGTGCTCATCAGGCTGAATAACTCTTGCTAAGACGTCATTCCTATAAATGTTATAGTTTAGCTGGGCTCTTGGAGTTCCACATCAGGTGTTCCAGATCTTCAAATTTATTCTCTCAGCAGAAAATGCTCATCACGTGGAACAATCTTTGCCATGGCACCATTTTTGTATCCCTTATAGTTTAGCTGGTCTCTTGCGGTTCTGCATCAGGTGTTCAAGATTCCAAGATAAGTTATAGCCTATATGTTGGCCAGACTTAATACCTATACAACAAAAAAAAAAACATTCAAATCCGTCCAGTAGTTCCGAAGATTAGCGTGTACAAACAAACAGACAAACAGATAAACAGACAAACAGACATACAGACAGACAGAAATATTTTTTTGGATTCGTGCTCTATTACTGTTTCTAAACCCCCCTCATTTTTTTTTTTTTTAATATATTCAATGTACAGACACAGTTTTTTTACTGTTTTATTATATGGTATAGATAGATATTCGTATTCTATAGACTACATCCTGCTGTAGACACAAAAAAGCAAGCCTTGAATTTGAAAAGCTGGCGTATGGTCATGTAGGTTGAGTGTAATATGATCATACTCTTTTGTAACATTATGCTATCCAATTACGGAAAATTACTAGCTACAACAAACAGGATTTGCAGCAATTGTATATTTGTACACAATCTTGTTAAAAGTATCATCATTAATCATCATTTTCACAATCATATCTCAATTATGTTTGGTAGGCAGTTATAACTAGATTAAGGCAATAACGATAAATCAAAATACAGGTGTCAGTGATGAAAAACAGTAAAGGGCCTAGAAGAAGCCCCGTGGGAACAACCATACTTAAATAATGGTGCGGCATATACAACATTACATTACTCTTCTATGATGTTCGTGGTTGTATTTCCTGCCCATAACCCATTATACTTAAGGTCGCGCAACATGTTTTCCTCTTCCATTCTCCCCTATCAATCGTCACAGCACAATTTACTCCTTTTCTTTACATGTCATTCCTTAGACAATCGATCCATTTTTTTTTGGCCTTCCTCTTCCTCTCCTTCCATCAACATTCATACCCATCACTCCCTTAATCACATTGGGAGATTTGAATGTAGTTGTGGATATAGTAACTTAGATTCAAATAGCAAATAAAACATGTACCATTGCATTTTAAATGATTATTTATCATCAATCACAATCTGTATCCATTAAAAAGAAAACAAAAAAGTTACAATTCACTCTTGTATTAACAAAAAGAAACATCGAAAAAGTTTAATTACATTTTCACGGAATGATTATAATTCAAGGCGTTTAGGTGGTGGTTTTGGTGGTGGTACGGCATCCCGGTAGTATTTCTGATAGATTTCATCCCAGAAGCGTGTACGTTCTTCCAAGAGCACTCCACGTAGTTCCAGCTTCTCATCCAGCACCATGTGTGGTGACCTGTCCGCGCCTGCTGCCGGCCATGCAGGCAGTGACGAACCTTCAGGTACGGGTTTCCTGAAAGAAAAGAAATATTTGATCATTGTTTTTTTCTTTCTTTCGCTAGCGGCGCGGCGACCGAATCAAAAAATTTCCAAAAACCTACGGAAAATACTTGACACCACGCATCGTCTAACATCGTTTCAGTTCGGGACACTTCGGCAATTATAAAAAAAACCGTCATAAAAACAATTTACTTTTTCTTACTGATTCTAAACGGGTAGCTACAAAAGGAGTTTTCACAATGAAACCTACTCATAAAATTCTCCTAAGTACAACAAAGAAGTTCTTTATTACAGTTAGTAAATAAATTATATTCTCGTTAAATATACGCGGTAGGCGATTTCATTATTTTAAAGTAAAAAAATGTAATGCAATAGATTCACCGCGGCAGTCTCCGAGTGCCACACGTATTTTTTTAATTAATGCACCTGTAACTGAAGTGACTACTGATAGAAGCAGAAAACTGAAGTTATTCTTTTTCAAATTGATTCTATTCTATTCTAGCCTTTTCTCAACATCTGACACTCACCCAGTCTTCAAAAAGTTATGCCAGATTTCACGAACAAGATTCTTCATTTTTAAGAGCTTGGGGGATGATAGTTTTTCATCTGGGTTCATAAGATTACCATCCACAACAGCTGCAGATTGAGCACAGTGATTAGCACCTCGTACGTTAGTGTGCGGAACCACGGGATCGGTATCATCCACAAAGGAGTATTCATACAAATAAACTTGATTGTTGCCAGCCTCTACGTGTAATTTTGTAGCCCAAAGCATGGGATAGGTAAACAAAGTATCCGAAAAGAAGTCAACGTATCCCAAAATGTTGTCGTCACCGATTGGTTTGTCGCCAAAGTAAAACTTCTTAATTTTATCAGCTACTTCTTCCCTTTCTTCATCTGATTCAAACTTTAAGTCAGCTGGTAAGAAATCAGAAAACTTTTCATTCATCTTGGGCTTCCAATGATCGTACAACATTACACGCAACAGTCCCTCCATATTGGCGAATCCATACAACAGAGGTAACTTTTTGTAGTTGCCTTTCTTAAATATAGTTAGAGGAGATTCCGTCAGGAATGCTCCGTCTCCTGTATCACGCTCCACACACGGTGAGAAGACAAAAGTACCATCAGTTCTATCGAAAAAGTGATCTGAAGTCAACAGTTTCATGGGAGCTGTCTTGTAAAACTCTTCTAATGCGTAAATATCATCTACGTTCGTAAAGTTTAGTTGTCTTGCATAAGTTTTAGCAATCTCTAGAGGATCTCTTTGAACTGCAAAGGCTGCTAGGTTTCCACCGCTTTCTGGTACAACTCTGTGGAACAATCCTTCAGCTGACTTAGAGAGCATTATTAGATCTACTGATGCAGAACCAGCACTTGCACCTGCAAGAGTGACATCGTTAGGGTTGCCACCGAAGCTGGCGATGTTCTTTTGTACCCAGCGCAGCAGCGCCACCTGATCTTTCATGCCAGCATTGCCTGGTACGTCCTCGGTGCCTAAACAAAGGAATCCATGAACACCAAGTCGATAGTTAAACGTGACCATGATGAAATCTTTTGTCTTCGTGATATAATTTGTTGCTTTAAGCATATCGCCCCAGCCCATTATAAAAGCTCCTCCGTGAACATATACTAAAACTGACAGGTTTTTCTCGTCTGTGTTTGGTACAAACACATTGGCAATCAGACAATTTTCTTTTTGCTTTACGGTTTTCGGCATAAGGTCTAGGAATGGAAACGTTGGTTGAGGACATATCACTTCCTCGTTGACTGCTTCGTACGGTTCAGACCATACCGGTGGAGGAAGGGGTGCCTGAAAAGAAAGGCTAATATCAAACCAGAGGTCTTTTTCAGAAATTGGAAACTAACTTACATTCCTTAACCTCTGTAATTACACAAATAGTTAAAAAAAAATAAACTATGCGATATATCAATTGGTCTCTCATCTCATCACGATATTCATTTTGGAGCTGAAGTTAGGTTCATTATAATTATTACGTAGCTGTTTCTGCGTCTATAGCCCTTCCTCTACTGTATTTTTCTGATTATTTTTATGATACGTCATTACTATTATTATTTAGGCAAATATAATATCACGCCTGTTATTCCTCGAACAGTTAGGCAGAAATGTATCGAATAGTGCACTATGACAGACTATGACAGGTCCCATGTCATAGGGGTCAAGCCTAAATGTAATCAAATGGGACACGTAACATTTTGTCTGATCCGTTAATCGAACCTGTCCTCTTGGTCAGGAGTTGCACTTACGGCAAGAAGGCAGTCTAAATGACAGTAAGCAATAAGTTTTATAAGTACATACCTTAAACTTTTCCACGTCCGAAGGCGCTGTGGCGTAGGGTATGTTGTAGAAGGCGTACAAATCAGCGCTGGGGTGCTTGCGCCCGCGCACCGGCCCTTGCGCAGTCTTCACTTCCCGCCATTCATCGTCAGCGAGAACAGCCGTCAAACACAATAGTACGACACACGTCCGCCACTCCATCGCTACGATTGCGAACTGATTCATGAATTTAATGATAGATACGATTTTATCTATCCCAGCAACTAAAAGTGAGATAATAATAATTGATATTTAATTCCGACTTAGCGCGCGAGGTTGTCGACATGTGGAATGTGAGCTCGGCTATCATGCATTGTGCCGATTTTTGTAACAGCCAATGGCCTAATAGCCAAGAGGTTCGACGAACATCTTTTGAGGCTCTCGTTAGGTAGGTGGATCAAGGGCATGATTCAGAAGGCAGTACTCCTCGATACGGCTGGACTTGTGAGGAAGTTTCTGTCTCTGGAGCCCCTGACCAACGGTAGCTTGGAAAATATGTTAAGAAAAATGAATAAACGGAAGAATTGATATAATACGAATGCTACATAATAACAATATACATACCTATATTGGCAAGTAATGTACTCACCCTATCAGATTATGACATTTTAATTATTGCTTCTATTTAAATAAGTATAGTGAGATAATGATAAAAAACCATAATTATTTATTGTTAGGAGAGAAAGTAGTCTAACGGACTTAGGTGTCAACTCATACGAAAAATATTTGCTCCGAGGATGAAAAGACACCCTTAAAAAATGATGGCGTCGACTCATCTGTAAGTTCAGATTAGTCGTCGTATAGCTAATCCTCAATACAAATCTTTTCATATGACATGTCAAACGTTGTAGATTTTTTTAAAAAAGAGGAAGAAATGTTTTTTTTTTAATAATTTCTTAATAACTAGTTACAAATAAATACACCTTTCATCATCATCTGCCTAGCCTTATTCCCAAAGCTATATGTATTGGGGTCGGCTTCCAGTCGAACCAGATGCAGCTGAATATCAGTATTTTACATGGAGCGACTGCCTAACGAACCTCCACAACCCAGTAACTGGGTAATATGATATCCCATGGTAAGACTGGTTGTCAGACTTTAGAGCTTCTGACTGCTATTTACGACCGTCAAAGATCTACAAATGACAGCCGGGAACAACGGCTTTACGTGCTTTCCGAGGCACGGAGGAAACTCGCTATGACAGATGGTCACCCATCCTCAGACCAACCTCGGCAAGCGCAGCTTAACCTGGAAGATCGGCTTGTGCGGCTGTTCCTAGCCTACTTCGGAATTGTGTAAAATAATGTTTCAAAGATTCCTTAATACACACATTTCCTGAGAAATGTAGGTATGTATTTCCTAGGAATTGTATGCAATTCCGAGATGATACTAGGAAATATATAAAAAAACCGGCCAAGTGCGAGTTGGACTCACCCATGAAGGGTTCCGTAGTAGTATTAGGGATATAATTATATTGAGATTAGTAAGTAATATGCACAAACAATAAAAATAACTTTGTTTTTCACAGGGCCGTCTTAAATATATTCTGCGCCGGGGTGCGGGACTCAGTCTGCGCCCTTGTTTTTTTTACAATGAAATGAGCTTACAAATTCAATTACTCGGCATGGTCCATGGTCGGGCGGCGAGTTGCCCATTTCTCGCCGCCAGCATGCCCGCGCCTACGGTGCGGTTGGGGCGGAGGGAAGACTCTGTCCTCTCCCTCTCGCGGCCCGCCTCCTCCTTCGTGAGCATGACTGCTTCGCAGAAGGAGGCGACCGCTTTCCACTCCGTCTCGCCCCGCAACATGGCCTCGAACAATGCCGGGCGCAAGAGGTCTCCGCCTATCGCTGCCGTGAGGACAGGGCGGTGCTTTGCCCAAGAGGGGCAGTCCTGCACCGTATGCTCTACTGTGTCCTCCGGGCGATCTACGCAGTGGTGACACCCAGGCGTGTCTTCCCTCCCTATCTGACACAGGTACCTCCCGAAACTTCCGTGTCCGGTGAGGACCTGCGTCATGCAGTAGGTCAGGACGCCGTAACGCCTATCCAGCCACTCCTCAAAGAGGGGTCTTACCGCTGCGATTGCGGCGTGCCCGAACCTCGAAACACTTTATTGACTTATAGATCGTTTTACTTCAAGTGCGGGCGTCCGCAATTGCTCGCCTATGACAGACGCACTGATTCAAGTAGGAAGTACGGTCTAATACGTAGAATTCGTGCTAGTGCCTCATTTGGTGCCGCGCCGCGCGCCCATTTCAAATGAACTTACACTAACCCTAACCTCGGTTGCGACAGTCGTTGTCTCCATACCGCCCTGAGATCGCGCCGGACCTCTTCCCGCCGCGCCTCGACTTGTCGGGGCAGCGGGAATTCTCCCCGGCGCTGCGCCTCCACGCGCCACTCGTAGACGCGCTGGAGGGCAGTCGCCTCCAGATCCCAGGGTAGCAATCCGGCTAGGAGGTTGGCCGATTCGCCGGCGATCGTGCGGTATCCTCGGATCATCCGGATAGCCATGACCTTCTGGCATGCGACCAGCTTTGCTGGTCGCGTCCGAATGCTCAGGGCCCACACTGGGGCTCCGTAGAGGGCCATGGACCGCACGGCACCGGCGTACAGCCTCCGGCAGGAGGCGTTTGGCCCTCTGAGATTGGGCAGGAGTCGCCTGAGGGCGGGCGGCTGCTGCCCGGTTCAGTTTTGGGGCCAAATGCAGGAATTGCTCCCACACTCTATTGACTTAGAGATCATTTTGCTTCAAGTGCGGGCGACCGGGCGGCAACATGTCAAACGTACATACATAACATACACTATTCTCAATTTTCAATGAAATATCCAAAAATTCAGCGCTTGACAGGCGCCCCCGAGCGCTCCGCGCCCGGGTGCACCGCACCCCTTGCACCCCCTGGTAAAGACGGCCCTGGTTTTTCATAGTGTTTGTTTGAATGGCAAAGTTATATTTGCGGTTTTTGAAAATGTACTATATCTCAAAAACTGCTAACTGTATCTCATCCAAACCAATTTTCGTTGGAAGTTTTTGTTGAGGTCTACATTATATATTTTTTTTAGTTTTATCATTCTCTTATTTTAGAAGTTACAGGGGGGGACACACATTTTACCACTTTGGAAGTGTCTCTCGTGCAAACTGTTCAGTTTAGAAAAAAATGGTGTTAGTAACCTCAATATCATTTTTAAAGACTTATCCATAGATACCCCACACGTATGGGTTTGGTGAAAAAAAAAATGAGTTTCTATTCTAAGTATGGGGGGCACCCCCATGTTTTGTTTTTATTTTTGTGTGAAAATCCTAATGCGGTTCACATAATACATCTACCTCCCAAGTTTCAACAGGATAGCTCTTATATAGGGTTCCCAACACTCCCGGATTGCCCGGGAGACTCCGGTAATAATGGTCAACCTTCCGACCTCCCGGAGAGCAATAATTTCTCCGGTTTTTCTAAAAATTAAATGCATCCGTCCCTTGGTCGTCGTTATTCCCTGGCGTTGCAGCCACAACACCGCAAAAAACAAATTGCAAAACTTAGTTCAATAACTTTATTCAACAAAAATGGTGTGACTATGAAGATTTGGAATATCAAGCAATTATAATTTTATCTTTATGAGAACCAATCACATGAACCGGCATTACTAGACTCCAAGAATTATTAAATATTGTCATACGTAATGACAGATTGTACGATGAGGTTGGACTTTTGCGTGAGATTTTCATGTAAAAACTTTTATAATTTTGTGGTGAAAATTAAAACCGATAAATATTAGATGCTGCGAAAACATTCATAATTTTCTTTCAGTCTACCCCCCCCCCCCCCCTCTAAACTTAAACAAATTCTCCCGGGTCGGTCCTTCCGAGAGTTGGCAACCCTCTTATACTTTCAACAAAAAGTGGCTGTGACATACGGACGGACAGACAGACAGATATGACGAATCTATAAGGGTTCCGTTTTTGCCATTTGGCTACGGAACCCTAAAAAGTAATGCTTTCTGTGACTAATATAAATAAAACACGTTTATCGCAATACTTTCCTACATACACAATCACATATTGGTCCGTTCAACAATTCAACTTATAATCAGAGATTTTTATAGTTTTAAGAGCGAGCGAAGCGAGCTCGGGACTCGCTGGCACCCCGACTCGCACAATTTAGGTTAGAAGAGGATGCCATCCTCTTCGTGGTTATTTTTTTTAAACCACACAGAAGAAGGAGCCCCGCGAAGCGGAGCTCCGTCGACCTGCTACATTACTTCCCCGCTATACTTACAAACAGCAAGAATGTAATACATTTCCAATTGCTATTTAGGAAATCCATAGATTTTCTAGGAAAAGTGCATATTACAAAATATATCATAGATTTCCTATCTGTTTTAGGAATTGTGTACAATGCCGGATTACACACTTTTCCGTTAACATAATATACAAATCTAAAAGTGTCTATCCTAAAAACGTCGGTGATCATCAAAAATAACAAAGAAAATGACTAAAAAATATTTGCGTCTTCGCCCGCCTCTAGTTTGGCAATTGTCCTAGATGAGATCACACGACCTGTATAAATTAATTCAGTAGTTTTTGTGTCAAGACAAAAAAAAACTGATGGTTTTTAGTCAGTTATTAGTTATTTATACCAGACGGAGGGAATGTTTTTCGACCGCATGTACGTATATAATTATATTTGTGTGCATATTTAGAGCGAGAGCTAGAAGTGGCGAGAATGGAGGGAAGCCTTTAGACAACAGCGGGACAGAGCAGAATAATAAATAATTAATAGATTTAAAAAATCTAAAAACCCACATTTTTGTCTAAACGTCCTAAAAATAAGAAAGTAACCCTATAGGGCTGAGAGAGGGGCCACTCAAAACGTGGGGGCGTATATTATTTAAGAGATTATTTATGGGATATATTTACATGACGTGTATAGATCGTGGGTGTAACTTGCAAAGATACGCCCCCACGCTTTGAGTGTCACCCGGGTGTCACCACTGCGAAGATCGCCCGGAGGACACGGTGGAGCATACGGTGCAGGACTGCCCCGCTTGGGCAGAGCATCGCCGTGTCCTCTCGGCGGCGATAGGCGGAGACCTCTCGCGCCCGGCATTGGTCGAGGCCATGCTGCGGGGCGAGACGGAGTGGGAAGCGGTCGCCTCCTTCTGCGAAGCAGTTATGCTCGTGAAGGAGGAGGCGAGCCGCGAGAGAGAGAGGACAGCGTCCTCCCTCCGCCCCAGCCGCAGTGGTAGACGCCCACGGCGTCGGACGTCGCGGGACGATCTCCGGCCACCGTAGGCGCGGGCATGCGGGCGGCGAGTAAAGGGCAACTCGCCACCCGACCATGGACCATGCCCGGGTCGACGGCGCGTTGTGTTCCACGCGCGCCTCAAGGAGTGTCAGCATGATGACGGGGCCCCCCTCTAGAGGGCCAAAGCCTGCCGGGGTCGCGGGACTTATCTCATTACCGTGACCCCGGGACATAACGGGCTATTGAAGGACACCGTGGATTTTAGTCAGTACAAGTCTGACAGTCCCTCCCGCCCTGCCCGGGGTGGGAGGACTCATTTGATGATTTTACCACGATAAAAAAAAAAGGGTTATTTTCTTATTTTTAGGACGTTTAAACAAAAACGTGGGTTTTAAATTTTTTTAAATCTATTAATTATTTTATTATTTTTATCTTTGTTCATCGGGTTTGAAGCTACTCTAAAATTTTCAGCCTGCTAGCTTATCGGGAAGTGCCTCAAAGCCTGTCCACGATCTTGGACGTCCGCCATATTGGATTTAAGTCACATGACTATTTTTTTTGTATTCCTGACAGCAAACCCTTTCATTTGATACCCATATCATGGAGGTGGATTACAAACAGCCAGTCTGCCATCTTGGACGTCCGCCATATTGGATTTAAGTCACGTGACTATTTTTTTCGTATTTCTGACAGCAAACCCTTTCATTTGATACCTATATCATGGGGGTGGATTTCAAACAGCCAGTCTGCCATCTTGGGGAGGCCGCCATATTGGATTTGTTATGACGTTTCTTAGCTAGTCATGTATTGTCATCAGAACTCAGAGCGTGGACAAAATTTCAGCTTGCTAGCTTATCGGGAAGTGCCTCAAAATTGAGTTGCAAAAGTCCAACTGGAACGACAAACAAACAAACAAACAAGAAAAGTGAGTGTATAAAAACGTGGAAAAAACAAGAAAAGTGAGTGTATAAAAACGTGGGGAAAAAGACTGGAGTAGAATCTTATAATACTGCATCAGTTATTAAATTCGCGGCAGCAGCAGAAATGACACGTTCACAAATTGTTATCGCTAGTATGGTTTTATTTTTCTTATAAGACTTCAGAGCATTTTGGTTTCTCAATGATCTAGGCCCTCTGGAAAAAGAATAAATAAATTAAGTTATAAAAGTTAAAGATAAGTATGATAAACGCATGCTTTTGGAAACAGCAAAAATAACTGCGTTTTATTACAACTTATTTAAATTACCTGTATCATTCGTATTATATCAATTATTATTATCTCACTTATTGTTGCTGGGATAGATAATATTCGTCATAGCTACTCTAGTGCTATCATTAAATACATGAATCAGTTCATTATCGTAACGATGGAGTGGCGGACGTGTGTGGCACTGTTGTGTGTGACGGCTGTTCTCGCTGACGACGAATGGCGGGAAGTGAAAACTGCGCAAGGGCCGGTGCGCGGGCGCAAGCATCCCAGCGCTGATTTATACGCCTTCTACAACATACCCTACGCCACAGCGCCTTCGGGCGCGGATAAGTTTAAGGTACTTTTTTTTTTTTTTTTTTTTTTTTTTAGGGTGGCAAAATCATCAAATGAGTCCTCCCGCCCTGGGTGGGGCGGGAGGGACTGTCAGACTCTTACTGACTAAAATCCACCCGTGTTCCGTCGGATGCCCTTTACGTTCCGGGGCCACGGTATCCTGGATTAAGAAAAATCCGCGACCCCGGCAGGCATTTGGCCCCATAAGGGCCCCGTCGGTGACGCGTGAAACACGACGCGCCACCGACCCGGGCTTGGTACCTGGTCGGACGGCGAGCTTACCCATTACTCACCGTCCGCAAGCCCGCTCCGCCGCTGTGCCCTCTGCTGTTCAGAGGGACACGCGTTGGAGCGTCCACCCGACAGGCTATTTGCATACGGGCAAAGAAACCCCTTAGGCACACAGTGCCTAAGGAGAGTTTTTGCTCGCATCCCAGGGCGCACCGGCCCGAAAAACTGGTCTTCCCCCCGGACGTATCCGAGAGGGAACTCCAGTCCACGGGCGCACGTGGAGGTTTCCTGTCTTAGCACCCCAAGTTTAAGGTACTTATAAAAAATATAGAGCCCTATGACATGGGCCTTTTTTTTTGCGTGGTAAAATCAGCAAATGGATGATCTTCCTCCCACGCCGGGCAGGGCGGGAGGGACTGTCAGACTTGTACTGACTAAAATCCACGGTGTCCTTCAATAGCCCTTTATGTTCCGGGGTCACGGTAATGAGATAAGTCCCGCGACCCCGGCAGTGTAATGCCAAACTGTATACTGCCCTAGACACCCATAGTCTGAACTGAACTACGTCGTGCTCGTTGAAATCACAAACAAATTGGAGCAAAGTACATACGAGCTCAGAGCATTCTGAGATAGTATGCAGTTTGCTCGCTTGTATGTAAAGCAAACTGTGACACGCGAATATCGCGAGTTTCGATTGATTATTATTTTTTACGCAGAGAGCAGTGGTGGCCCAGTGGTATCGGCCTCGACTTACGAGTAGTAGGTCGTGGGTTCGAACCCCGTCAGGCAGAGGCGTCTTTACCTATAGTGCAGGGTGTGCGGCGCACGCGGGCGCCGGGTCTAAGGGGGCGCCGAGCGCCCTCTAATGCGACACCTCCAAAGATGCGTCGATCGATGGCTCAGGCGCAAAATGTCTCCTGGTAGTAACGTGTCTCTCTCGCGAAGTGTCGCTTTCTCATAATGTCGCTTTCCCAAAATGACTCCTTCTTAAAAGGGCTCAGGCGTTAATTTTTTTTTTAAATGGGACAAACCCACTACACTATTCCCAAGCCACTGCAACTCCTGAGAGCCAGAATCAACAGTGGCAACCACCAGAAAAGCGCCGAGACAATGAAGCTCGACGTGTCCCGGAGAATGAATTTACCTGTCTTGGATCCTGCACGAAATTAATCAGAATAGTGGAGGAGTAGGAAAAATATGTTTCCACTTCCCTCCATGCAAGCAGGAGACAGAACAAAGCAAGGCCAATAGGCACAAAGGGACATTACAACTGGGAGAAGCCCAGTTGCCTTGCACCACGGGCTCAGGCGTTAAATGTCGCTTTCGCAAAATGTCACCTGGTAGTAAAATGTCTCTTTCGCAAAATGTCGCGTTAGTATCTTAGCGCTCATGTACACGACGCCGCCGCCGCGCCGCCACCGCGCCTCTAGACTGTGTATACGGTCGCTACCGCGCCGCCACCGCACCGCTGCCGCGCCGCCACGAAAGAGGCATTGTCAGAAAGCGACCTTTTAAGAAAGAACCATTCTGTGAAAGCGACATTATGAGAAAGCGACATTTTGCGAAAGAGACATTTTACTACCAGGAGACATTTTGCGAAAGCGACATTTTGTGCCTGAGCCATTTAAAATTGCACCATTTGCATCCGAATTTCCGTCTGAAAATATAACTGTTAGTATTCCATTTTGACCCCGCTCCTACTAGACTAGACGGCGCCAGGGTACTGGTTGCACACGGGCGCAACAAGGGCTAGAGACGCCTCTGCCGTCAGGCGCATTACTTTGTGTAATTTATTTCAACACCACTGCTCTCAAAAACGGTGAAGGAAAACATCGTGAGGAAACCGGCATGTCCTAGAACCAAAAAATTCGAAGACATGTGACATCTACCAATCCGCACTGGGCCCCCGTGGTAGATTACGGCCCATTCCCTCTCACAGAGAGGAGGCCTGTGTCCCAGCAGTGGGAACATTTATAGGCTGATGATGATTATTTTTTACGGCCCCGGAAAAATATTTTTCGAGACATTAAATGAAGAAAAAAATGGCTCGACTGAAACCTGCTTCGCAGGACCGTCATCGTCACCTTGATAAGTAGTAATTAGTTATTTGACCTAGGAATGCAAGAGCGAGCGAAGCGAGCTCGGGACTTTGGGGCACCCCGACACGGACAGGTTAGGTTAGAAGTTAGTTATTTTTTTTAAACCACTCAGATGCAGGAGCCCCGCGGAGCGGCGCTCCGTCAAGCCACCTTGATAAGTAGTAATCAGTTATTTGACCTAGGAATGCAAGAGCGAGCGAAGCGAGCTCAGGACTTTGGGGCACCCCGACACGGACAGTTTAGGTTAGAAGGGGATGGTGGCGTCTGGAAGACCCCGCCATCCCATTCGTGGTTATTTTTTTTTTAACCACACAGAAGTAGGAGTCCGCGGGGCTCCGTCGAGCCACCTTGATAAGTAGTAATCAGTTATTTGACCTAGGAATGCAAGAGCGAGCGAAGCGAGCTCAGGACTTTGGGGCACCCCGACACGGGCAGGTTAGGTTAGAAGGGGATGGTGGCGTCTGGAAGACCCCGCCATCCCCTTCGTGACTGCTGCTGGACGTCTGGACTCGTATGTATTTTGCTCTAGTATTTTAAAGCAAAATGTGTTTTGATTCAGACACTCTCTGAATAGGTATACAGTTTGCTCTTCAACTACAAAGGCAAACTGCGATCGAACTCAGAGCAACCCCGGTCTGGGTCAGCATACAGTTTGGCAATACGGACCCCGGCAGGCTTTGGCCCTCTAAAGAGGGGGCCCCGTCATTATGCTGATGCTCTTTGAGGCGCTCGTGGAACACAACGCGTCGTCGACCCGGGCATGGTCCATGGTCGGGCAGCGAGTTGCCCTTTACTCGCCGCCCGCATGCCTGCGGAGAAGGAGGCGACCGCTTCCCACTCCGTCTCGCCCCGCAGCATGGCCTCGACCAATACCGGGCGCAAAATGTCTCCGCCTATCGCTGCCGTGAGGACACGTCGGTGCTCTGCCCAAGCGGGGCAGTCCTGCACCGTATGCTCTACTGCGTCCTCCGGGCAATCTTCGCAGTGGTGACACCCAGGCGTTTCCTCCTTTCTCCTCAGACACAGGTACCTCCCGAAACTTCCGTGTCCGGTGAGGACCTGCGTCATGCGGTAGGTCAGGACGCCGTGACGCCTATCCAGCCACTCCTCAAAGAGGGGTCTTACTGCCGCGATTGCGGCGTGCCCGATGACATGGGACTTGAACATATTTGATATAGCTCTGCCTATCTCTTCGAGGAGTTACAGGCGTGATTATATTTGCCTAAATGATGATAACGATGACGTATCATAAAAATAATCCTTAACTAACATATTTATACAGTGGAGGAAGGGCTATAGACGCAGAAACAGATAGGTACTATAATGTTCATAAATTCAGCTCTAAAACGAATATCGTGATGAGACCCCAATTGATTAATCGCATTGGTTTTTTTTTCCCAAAAACCATATTTGTGTATTTATAGATATTAATGTTTAAGGAATGTACGAGTAAGTTAGTTTCCAATTTTCGAAACAGACTCCTAGCTTTGGCTCTGGTTTAACATTGGCCTTTCCTTTCAGGCTCCTCTTCCTCCACCGGTATGGTTGGAACCGTACGAAGCTGTCAACGAGGAAGTGATATGTCCTCAACCAACGTTTCCATTCCTAGACATTGCGCCGAAAACCTTAAACGAAAAAGAAAATTGTCTGATTGCCAATGTGTTTGTACCAAACACAGACGAGAAAAACCTGTCAGTTTTAGTATATGTTCACGGAGGAGCTTTTATAATGGGCTGGAGCGATGCGATTAAAGCAACAAATTATATCACGAAGACAAAAGATTTCATCATGGTCACGTTTAACTATCGACTTGGCGTCCATGGATTCCTTTGTTTAGGCACCGAGGACGTACCAGGCAATGCTGGCATGAAAGATCAGGTGGCGCTGCTGCGCTGGGTACAGAAGAACATCGCCAGCTTCGGTGGCAACCCTAACGATGTCACTCTTGCAGGTGGAAGTGCCGGTTCTGCATCAGTAGATCTAATAATGCTCTCTAAGTCAGCTGAAGGATTGTTCCACAGAGTTGTACCGGAAAGCGGTGGAAACCTAGCAGCCTTTGCAGTTCAAAGAGATCCTCTAGAGATTGCTAAAACTTATGCAAGACAACTAAACTTTACTAACGTAGATGATATTTACGCATTAGAAGAGTTTTATAAGACAGCTCCCATTAAACTGTTGACTTCAGATCATTTTTTCGATAGAACTGATGGTACTTTTGTGTTCTCACCATGTGTGGAGCGTGATACAGGAGACGGAGCATTCCTTACAGAATCTCCTCTAACTATATTTAAGAAAGGCAACTACAGAAAGTTACCTGTGTTGTATGGATTCGCCAACATGGAAGGACTGTTGCGTGTAATGGTCTACGATTATTGGAAGCCAAAGATGAATGAAAAGTTTTCTGATTTCTTACCAGCTGACTTAAAGTTTGAATCAGATGAAGAAAGGGAAGAAGTAGCTGATAAAATTAAGAAGTTTTACTTTGGCGACAAACCAATCGGTGACGACACCATTTTGGGATACGTTGACTTCTTTTCGGATACTTTGTTTACCTATCCCATGCTTTGGGCTACAAAATTACACGTAGAGGCTGGTAACAATCAAGTTTATTTGTATGAATACTCCTTTGTGGATGATACCGATCCCGTGGTTCCGCACACTAACGTACGAGGTGCTAATCACTGCGCTCAATCTGCAGCTATTGTGGATGGTAATCTTATGAACCCAGATGAAAAACTGTCATCTCCTAAGCTCCTAAAAATGAAAAATCTTGTTCGTGAAATCTGGCATAACTTTTTGAAGACTGGGTAAGTTGCAGATGTTAAGGATTAGTAGATTATTGCATCGAGCACAAAGTAATTTATTATTGCACCGAGTGCCTGATTTAGAGCCCGAGCGTTAGCGAGGGCTCTAATCTAACAGGCACGAGGGCAATATAAATTACTTAAGGCGAGGTGCATATTCTGCTTTTCTTTCAACTATTACCTATAGGAATAGTAGATAAAAGAAACTCATATCAAACAGCACAGTGCTATAGAAACTTCTATTTTAACTGTCGGCTTCATTTAGAATGTTTTCCGGAGTTAATGTGTCGCTAGATGATTCCATTTTAATTCGAAGCCGAAGCACTCAAAATCAGATAATATCACACATTATCTTTTCCAAAAATATTGTCAAGCAACATTGACAAAGTTCCCGCCAAATCACTTTTTTAAATTTCTTTCATTTTTAAATCAGAATTAGCAGCAATCATTTTTTAAATTTGGAACAAGTAGGATAGAAACGAATAATGCATACGTAAAAAAGAGTATTGATATCGGCTGGCTGAATAGAGCTAATCCATTGAGATTGGCACTTTTTGGTGCGATTAAAAAAAACTGTGCAATAATGAAATTTCATACAATTTTATTGCTCTAGAGAGTCTAGAGCATTAAAGACTCGCTTTGTACTGAGTTTTTAGTGTGATTGTGATGAAATTAAAGCATAGTTGGAAGAAAAGGATATTTTTATTTATCTAATGGAACTCAGCAATTTCATAAAGAATAACTTCAGTATATATAATGCTACCTGTAATTATGCGACTGTCCTATCGATTATAGTTTTCTGCCAGTATTCACTTTAGTGACAACAGTATTAATTTTATTATTCGAATACTTTCTTAGAACATTGTTCCTTTCAGCAAGCCCGTACCTGAAGGTTCGTCGCTGCCTACATGGCCGGCAGCAGGCGCGGACAGGTCACCTCACATGGTGCTGGATGAGACGCTGGAACTACGTGGAGTGCTCTTGGAAGAACGTACACGCTTCTGGGATGAAATCTATCAGAAACACTACCGGGATGCCGTACCACCACCAAAACCACCACCTAAACAGCGGGTCGAATTATAAAACAAGTTATTCCTGATTTTAAATACATTTGAATTAGGTTAGTATTACTTGTCAGTAAAAGCCGCTTTTGTATTTTTGTCTTAAATAAAATAAATATCGTAAACATGCAACTACCGACGTTTTTTTGAAGTTGTGTGACAAAGGTGATATAATAGACAAATATGGAAAAAAAAACATCCGCGTAAACCCCAAATACGAGTACATACCTAGTAAGAATAAAACAAGAAAATGATGATGTAAGTAAATAATATCAAGCGCTAGCATGACTCAGAGTTGAGCTAGACTGAGACCGAGAATAAACACATGCGTTAGATACTCATAAGTCATACCATACTTTAGCCCGACGTTATTCTTCTAATATATAAAACCGGCTAAGTGCGAGTAGGTCTCGCCCATGAAGGGTTCCGTAGTAGCAAGCTTAGATTAGGGATATAATTATATTTAGATTAGTAATATACAAAAACAATAAAAATAACTTTGTTTTTCATAGTGTTTGTATGAATGGCAAAGTTATATTTGCGGTTTTTGAAAATGTACTATATCTCAAACACTGCTAACTGTATCTCATCCAAACCAATTTTCGTTGGAAGTTTTTGTTGAGGTCTACATTATATATGTTTTTTAGTTTTATCATTCTCTTATTTTAGAAGTTACAGTGGGGGGGACACATTTTACCACTTTGGAAGTGTCTCTCGCGCAAACTGTTCGGATTAGAAAAAAAATAAAATATTAACCTCAATATCATTTTTAAAGACATAAAAATAATAGAAACCAAAAAAAAAATTGTATTTCAATTCTAAGTCGGGGGGGTCCCCCAAAATTTGTTTTGTTTTTATTTTTGGGTAAAACTCCTAATGCGGTTCACATAATACATCTACTTACCAAGATTCAACAGGTTAGCTCTCATACTTTCGAAGAAAAGTGGCTGTGACATACGGATGGACAGACAGACGGACAGACATGCCGAATCTATAAGGATTCCGTTTTTGCCATTTGGCTACGGAACCCTAAAAAGAGACAGACAGTCGTTTTAACCTTTGAGTCATCATGATCATCATCATCAGCCGGAAGACGTCCACTGCTGAACATAGGCCTCCCCCTTAAACCGCCACGCCGATGACAATTCACTACTTGCATCCATCGGTTGCCCGCGACTCTCACGATGTCGTCCGTCCACCTAGTGGGAGGCCTACGCTCTGCGTCTTCCGGTCCGTGGTCGCCATGAGAGAACTTTTTTTCCCCATCGGTTATCACCCTTTGAGTAGGTACAGAACCCTAACAAAACTTTTTGAAAAAAAGAGAACCGACTTCAAAACCAAACACAAAAATCTGTAAAATAACTTTTCTTTCGGAAGTCGGTGGCTTTGTTTTTTATTTCATTTGACTATGGCCACCGACTTCCGAAAGAAAAGTTATTTTACAGTTTTTTGTGTTTAATTTTGAAGTCGGTTCCCTTTTTTTCAAAAAGTTTTTTTATTTTTCCCTTTTTAGTTTAATTATTCAATAAAAAAATCTTCATTAGAATCGGCGTCTTTGAAAATCTACAATCCTAGTAAGCAACAAAAACGGATCTATGCGGGCAACTTCACGATATATCCATTATTGTTATATACTGAAACCTTGCCCAGAATGTAACGAACACTTTTCTGAAAACCGTATCTAAATCGGTTCAGCCAAACGCGAGATAATCGTGGACAAACATGCAATCATCTCTGAAAATCTACAATCCAAGCAAGCAAAAACGGATCCACGCGGGCAACGTCACGGGATATCTATTAGTGTTATATACTAAAACCTTCTCCAAAATGTAATGAACACTTTCCTGAAAACCGCATCAAAGTCCGTTCAGCCAAACGCGCGATAATCGCGGACAAACATACATACATATATACAGGTCGAACTGAGAACCTACTTTTTTTTTTGAAGTCGATTAAAAATTGATCGAAATACCATTCATGTTACTTCTCATAAAACCACCTTATTCGGAAAAAGTGTGCTAGGTATGGCACCAAAAATTTATAATTATCTGTAATCTACCTATGTTTTACAAAATAAAATATTTGATTTGATTTGATTGATTTGAACAAATGTCTGTCTATTATTAAATAATTGAATGTACTGTTACTTTTCAGTTTCGAGGTCTTTGCTTTTACTATGTACTTATAGCAATATTTAGTCAAGGTTATATTTTTTATTGAAGTATGCTTGAGATACCGTTTCAGTAAAGTTATCAATCAAAGTATATATATGTAGGTATTTTTTTCAAAAAAAGGAGTATTTTGTGGTTCATGTATGTATGTTTGTGAGTCTCTTTATTCCACCACAAAAAATATCTGAACGCCTGAATAGATTTTGATGTGTTATTGCATTTTGGTCCGTGCATGCACCGATCGCGGCGGTAAGACCCCTCTTTGAGGAGTGGCTGGAGAGGCGTCACGACGTCCTCACCTTCCGCTTGACGCAGGTCCTCACCGGACGCAGAAGTTTCGGGAGGTTCCTGTATCTGATTGGGAAGGAAGAAAGCCAGCTAGGTCGACGGCGCGCCGTGTTCCACGCTCGTCTCAAATAGAGTGTCAGCACAATGACGGGGCACCAATTAGAGGGCCAAAGCCTGTCGGGGTCGAAGGACTGTTTCATGAGGAAACCGTGACCCTAGAACGTAAAGGGCTTTTGAAGGACACCGTGGATTTTAGTCAGTAAAAGTCTGACGGGCCAGAGCCCATTCGTACCCTAAGATTCGCACCCTGTGCCCACTCGTCCCCTGGAACTTTTGAGGGGCTCATTCGTCCCCTGTAGAATGTTTATTTTTATTCATTCTTCTAATATAAGTACATGTGTATACTGCAGCTTGGTAGTCCTGGTACAGTCGCGCAGAAAAGAAAAAAATAATGTTAGCAAAACAGAATTAATGTTAGAACGTTCATTATTTTTGTACAATAAAAGGGTGACAACGACTCCACATTGAGCTAAAACGAAACACTTAGAATACAAGAACATAATAACATCCATTATTAATATGATAAAATAATAATTGCGGATAAAAAATTGCTATACATATTTAGGAGTAAATAATTATTTTAGTTTTGACTTTTTAGTCAAAATATGACTGTAGTATTCTACCATAAAGTGAATTACCATCAATAATAATACTAATCATATTCCAGGATTCAAATGAGATAATTCGATTCAATTATGTCAAAAATATTATTATTATAATATTATCAGTAAGTATTGTTTATTTCGTTAGGCGAACTTAATTTAATAAAAAAACTTTTTCAAAAAAAAAATGTAACCGACTTCCCACAAAAAAGTTCAAAATAACCTACAAAAAAACTTTTCTTTCGAAAGTCGGTGACTTTCTTTTTTATTTCATTGACTTTTTGTCACCGACTTTCGAAAGAAAAGTTTTTTTGTAGGTTATTTTGAAAACACACACTACCGTTACACTATAAAAACAAAATTGGTTACTCAAAAGACAAAGGTGTTGTCAGGAGAATGCATTAGCGTGCCACAGAGTAAGGTCATTTGTTTACTTTCGAGCTTCGAGGGCACCGGCGCGGCCTATGGACGGAGCTGTAACCCTTTCCTTATTGTAGGTATTTATGTTATTTACCTACTATGCAGATCATTTAGCAATGAAGGTATGCTGACGCCATTTGTGATGTCGCTAACAACAAATACTAAAAAAAAACCGGCCAAATGCGAGTTGGACTCGCCCATGAAGGGTTCTGTAGTAGCAAGCATAGATTAGGGATATATAATTATATTGAGATTAGTAAGTAATATACACAAACAGTAAAAATAACTTTGTTTTTCATAGTGTTTGTATGAATGGCAAAGTTATATTTACGGTTTTTGAAAATGTACTAACAAAAACATCGAGAGATACATCCAATAATCCTTTCAGTTTTTTTTTTTTTTTTTTTTATTATAAGTCGTTATTGAGGTATAGTTTATTTTTAGGGAGCTTCCCCGTGACGCGATGCGACGCGATTCGGCCGATTTCAACTACGAGTGAAAATCATCCATACCACTACGACAATAAAGCTGCGAACATATTATCGGACGCGTCCGTCAGCCGCGGCTGAGGGACGCGGCTTAGCAGTGTGCACGGTACACAAACATCCAGCCAGCCAGATTCTGTTCGGACGTCCGAGCGCTCAAGGGCGACTCAAGGTCACGTCCGCGTCTTACGACCGATAGTTTGCACAGTGTAGTATTCAATGTACTGGCTAGATTTTAATAAGCCGCGTCCCTCAGCCGTGGCTGACGGACGCGTCAGATAATATGTTCGCACCTTAATTATGACGCAAAACGCGCGGTTATCTACGCGTAAAAAACAACAACAAACAACTACGGGTGAAAAACAAAAGTGAACAGTCAAGTCGAATTGCATCATTAAATCGTAAAAACGATTTTCATTTTTAGTAGGTACAAATTGCAAATCGCACGAATCACGTCATGAGGGTGCTTCCACATTTATCGACGCGGAATCTGCTTAAGCCGGTCAAGAAAACCTTTATGTCAACGTAATAACTATAAGGGTGTTACTAATGCCATTCGCATCGGCTCGGCTCGGACGACACGATCCGGCTTAAGCCGATTCCGCGTCGATAAATGTGGGAGCACCCTTACGCTACACTTTGCATGACGGCTTAGTTTTATTTGCGTTCAATTGAGATACAATATTGAATTGTTGCGCAATGTTTATTTCTATAAATAGTCGTACAAAAAATGTTTCCTTCTTGTTGTCGTATACATCCACAAATATCCTTATCCAGTAACGGCGTTAGGGTAAGGCGCGGTTAGGCGACCGCCCAGGGCGCCGGATATAAAAGGGCACCACAGAACTTACGAGCAACCCCTAGTCTAACAAACTTGAAAATCTGTCAATTACTTACAAATCTGTCAATCTTGTAAGTGTTTTAAAATTTGTAAATTTTACTTAAAATATTAAATATTTTATCAATTTTATTAAGTTAATAAAATCAATTTTACTGTTTACCAATCTCAACAATTGATTTAATTTTAAAATTTCTTAATTAGGTACTTATGTTTTTATTTTTACCAATCAATTAATTTAATTCAATCAATTTTAAAATTCAAAATTTATTTTAACCACTCTTTTCAATTATAATTATTTGTTGTTGATAAATTTTTAAACCTGTATTATCAAAATTTTATCTATGTGTACCTTGTATATTACTGCACCCATGTAATGTTATGAATTTATATTTTACAATTTTTATTCCATCGATTTTACCAATGTACTCAATTTCAAATATTATTAATTTTACCGTTTATGAGTTTTCTCAAAATTCAACCTAGTACCTTTTTGCCAAAACCCCAATATTAGCGCTTATTACTTAGTAAGTTAGCTTATTTTTATAATTCATTGTTGTATGCATGTGGTGTTTACCTATAAGTAACTGATGCACTGTTATGTTATTCGTTTAAATGTATTATTTGTGTTTGTATCAGTGTAATTAGTTTTTGGTGAACCTAATAAAATAAATAAATAAAAATAAAATAAATAAATACGCCATCGTTACATGGTGGACATCTCTCCGGTAAGTTTTGTCAATACTTTCATTGTGGGAGTGGATTTCCCTGCCGGGGTCTGTTTTCTGATAGCTATAACCTTGGGGTCTTCAAGTCAAGAGTGAATAGGTTATTCTAGGCAAGCGTGTTTCACCGTCGTCGACCACATCATCGCTTACTATCAGGCGAGATAGTGTCCAAAAGCGAATCTGCCGTTAAATAAATAAATAAGAGTTGTAGTTCGACATCAGCTGAGCGACAGGAAAATAATAACGTCTGGCTAAGGCTGCTTTTCCACCAGAGATGCGCTATGCTACGTTGCTGCGGATGCGTTTGATATCCACCAATCATATTCACTGGTTTACATAGCACAGCACTGGTGGAAACGGATTCAACTAAGATGTGTTTTTTATATGTAAGGATGCGTGCTACGGCTGCGTGCTGTGGCTGCGTGCTATGGCTGCGTGCTGTGGATGCGTGCTATGGGTCGTTTTCCCTAGTATCGATACATCGCATAGCTCGAGCTGCGCATCTTCATAGCACAGACAGTGATAGGACACGCAATATATGTATATTGACTATCTATAATTTTCGACCTTATTGACATTTTTAATTTGGTTTGTTTTTTCTCACATTCTCGTTCGCTAACATTGCTCCTTCATTAAAGTCAGGTGGTTGAATAAATGTCAATAAGGTCGAAAATCGCTTGAAGTTGTTTTTTTTAACTTGCTATCGTTAAGCAATTGAAAAAACAGGTTCAAGCGATTTTCGACCTTATTGACATTTAAAATTTGGTTTGTTTTTTCTCACATTCTCGTTCGCTAACATTGCTCCTTCATTAAAATCAGGTGTTTGCATAAATGTCAATAAGATCGAAAATCGCTTGAAGCTGTTTTTTTGACTTGCTATCGTTCAGCAATTAAAAAAAAGGTTCAAACGATTTTCGACCTTATTGACATTTAAAATTTGGTTTGTTTTTTCTCACATTCTCGTTCGCTAACATTGCTCCTTCATTAAATCCGGTGTTTGCATAAATGACAATAAGGTCGAAAATCGCTTGAACCTGTTTTTTTTATTGCTTAACGATAGGAAGTTAAAAAAACAGATTCAAGCCATTTTCGACCTTATTGACATTTAAAATTTGGTTTGTTTTTTCTCACATTCTTGCATTATTCTCATTAAGCATTAAGCAAGTGATTGCCTTAAAGCAACTTTGAACACCACGAGCACATCTTCGTAGCGCAGCTACGCATCTTCATAGCACAGCTACCTTGTGACAGCACATCTTCGTAGCGCAGCTACGCATCTTCATAGCACATCTTACCGCACAGCTACATAGCGTAGCATCAGTGGAAACGGTCACACAGTTTCGTAGCTCAGCTTTTACATCCTCGCAGCACAGCTACATAGCGCATCTCTGGTGGAAAAGCAGCCTCAAGCAGGGGTTCTCAAACTGTGCGTCGCGACGCCCTGGTGCATCGCAGAGAGTACAGAAGGGCATCGTGAGACGCGAGGGTCGATCATTCTCCGGATTGATATTGCGTGGAACCAAGATTCTAATTATGTATAAAATGTCCACCAGAAAGAAGAGGATAGTCTCATTAATCTCTTTTGCAGCAACAAACCCAGATTCACGTGCTCTGATTTCGTGGAGTTCGGAACCAGAACCACCATATTATTCACCTGGTATCAAATAGGTTGGGCGTCGCGAAAAAAAATCTAAGCCTCTATGTGCGCCGCGAGCTCAAAAAGTTTGGGAACCCCTGGGCTAAAGTATGGTATGAGTGCCTAACGCTTGAGCCTGCTCTACACTACTCGCGAAGTTGCCTCGACGAAGTACTCGTCGAAGTTGATCGAAGTCCGAAGTGAGTGACTACACAGGTCAATTATGACGCCAAGGTATGTTGTGTTTTCTACTCTATTAAAAATAGCAGACTTAGGTCCCTGCTTTGGTTAAATCCGATGACTCAGTATTTTGTTTTGTAAGCAAAGATAAGGAAGGCAAAGCATCGAAAAAGAAACATGTTTTTATTTCGCAGACAAAACATTACATAATATTTTCAAGGTTATATCAATTGAGCGTAAATAAAAATAAAGCCGTCATGCAAAGCGTACAGTGACCTTGACCGTCCTCCAGACAGACGAATGCGGTTAGGCCCCTGTTTACTGACCTTTAAAGTAAACAGAAATAAACTGTCGGCCGGTTACTATATCTTACTACTTTTATTAATATGAAAAACTATGGATAAATAAATGTTTGTTACTCTACCCTGGTCACACGCTCTCATGGGACATTTGCCGAACTTCAGACTTCGCCGCAAGCATAACAATTATGCTTGCGGGGAAGTCTGAATTATGCTAGTAATTTTGGGTTCTTAGGTTCTAATGCATACTAGAAATACGACACTCGAATACATACAAACATACTGAGTAATGTTTTGCCCATGAATTGCCATAGGTAAAACTGGTGGTAACTACAGAGCACTGCTGAACGGCTACGATTTTTCCTTAACACCCCTTCCTTCACTTAATGCTATTGAAAAAGTTATTGCTAAACCCAAAAACTTTACCAGAATCAATCAATCTAAGAACCAGTGCTCAGTAGATGCTAAACGTCTAAGTAACGCTTTTTTATAATTCTCAGCCTTCGTTTTAACATGCGAGGGCTTGATATTATTATCATCCAGGCATGATTTCTTATATACCTACTTCTCTATTACACTTGTCTGTTACTTGTCATCTTATAATCATCATTCATCTCCCTTCTAGTCATACTGTTCACACAAATGCTCGATAATAAGTCAAATACAACGCCAAATTGTTAAAGGTTTTTTTTTTTAAAGTCTTGTTTTTGTCACAGATTAATACTAAGGTATGTAGTTGAAATATAAATAAAAACACTGGAGTAACTTATTTTATAATTCTACACGAGATTTGGGAGGCGGTTTTGGAGGTGGCACGGCATCCCGATAGTATTTCTGATAGATCCCTTCCCAGAAACGAGTGCGTTCTTCCAAGAGCACTCCACGTAGTTCCAGCTTCTTATCCAGTACCATATGTGGTGATCTGTCTGCACCTGCTGCCGGCCACGTAGGCAGCGACGAACCTTCAGGCACTGGCTTCCTGAAAGGTGCAACAAATGAGTGAATTATAGTGAGTAATACTAATCTGACATTCAAGGTATCAAGTTTAGGTATTTTCTTAGTTTTCGACGGCCTTAAATTTCAAGCGGGTCGTGAGTTCGAATTTAAACAGCTTAATACTTTGTGAAGATAAAAATATCAAAGGAAAACTTGGCATTTCCAAAAAATAAGAAATGTAGCATTAATTAATTTGGAAAAGGCCTTTGTCATAGTGTGAACCTTATAACGTATACATTATAATGTTCAGACTACTTCTTACTTTAAAAGTGGCTAAATATCATATAACCTACCCTGTTTTGATGAAGTTGTGCCAAATTTCTCGGATTACCTTCTTCATTTTCTTGAATTCTGGAGAAACAAGATTCTCATCATAGTTTGTCATGTTTTTACCATCCATCACAGCCATCGATTGAGCACAGTGGTTTGCACCTCGTACATCTGTGTGAGGAACGACGGGAACATCTTCATCCACAAAAGAATACTCATACAAATATATTTCATTGTTGCCAGCTTCCACGTGCAATTTAGTAGCCCAAAGCATGGGAAAAACAAAAAATACATCCGAAAAGAAATCAATATATCTTAAAATGTTCCGCTCATTCACTGGCTCGTCCCCGAAATAGAACTGCTTGATCTTATTAGCCACTTCTTCTCTTTCTTCTTCAGATTCGAACTCTAAGTCAGGTGGCAAGAAATCAGAAAACTTTTCGTTCATTTTATGTTTCCAAAACTCGAAGAATTCAATTCTTAGAAGTCCTTCCATATTAGCGAAACCATACAAAACTGGTAACTTCTTGTAGTTGCCTTTCTTAAATATAGTCAGAGGCGATTCTGTCAGGAATGCTCCGTCTCCTGTATCACGCTCGACACACGGAGAAAACATAAAAGTAGAATCAGTTCTATCTAAGAATGGACCAGACGTCAACAGATCTATGGGAGCTGTCTTGTAGAACTCCTCTAAAGCATAAATATTGTCCACATTCGTGAAATTGAGTTTTCTGGCATAAGTTTTGGCAATTTCTAGAGGATCCCTCTGTACTGTAAACGCAGCTAGGTTTCCACCACTCTCAGGTATGACTCTCTGGAATAATCCTTCAGCAGACTTTGATAACATCAAGAGATCTACTGATGCGGAACCAGCACTGTAACCTGCTATAGTTACATCATCAGGGTTACCGCCGAAGCTGGCGATGTTCTTTTGTACCCAGCGCAGCAGCGCCACTTGGTCCTTCATACCAGCATTGCCTGGTGCGTATTCGGTGCCGAGACAAAGGAATCCATGAACGCCAAGGCGGTAGTTGAACGTAACGATGATTATGTCTTCCGTTTTCATGAACTGTGTATATTTAAACATTTCTCCGTAGCCAAGTACAAAACCTCCTCCGTGGACATACACTACAACTGATAGGTTTTTCTTTTTTGTGTTCGGCACATACACGTTCGCAATTAGACAATTTTCTGATTTTTTCTGTGTTTGTGGCCACCTAAGTAATACTGGAAACAATGTTTGTGGGCATACTACCTCCTCGTCTATAGCGTCATATGCTTCCAACCAAACTGGTGGTGGAAGTGGTGCCTGAAAAATACCAGAATTAATACAATGGTTAATTTCACTGTTAAGAAACATCTCAGAACATCTTATATGACAACCACTGCTATCGACATAATAATTATGCAGAACGAAAACAAAAATGGAATCTTAATCATCATCATCTGCCTAGCCTTTTCCCAAGTAGTGCTTAAATTTTAGTATTTTATAAACATAGATCGACAGCCTGTCGGACCTCCACAACCCAGCTATTGGGTGTGCGTGATATACATAAAGATACCCCATGGTAAGACTGGTTGTCAGATTTTATAGCTTCTGACTAATAGTAACGTCTGTCAAAGATCTACAAAATGATAACCGGGACCAACGGCTTTACGTGCTTTCCGAAACAATATCCAGCTTACTACCTACAATTTAAATCATCGTAGAAATAATAATATCATAGAGAACTATTGAAAAAAAAAATTTTAATAAATAAAATTGCGAATAATATTAAAATAAAAGTCCTCTGCATAAAATATTAATTATTTGATAGGTACCTACTCTCAGGATAAAAAAAAAAAAAAAAAACAAAAAAAAAACGAAACACAAAAAGTGAAAATAAAAATGCAAGATATGATCCTGAGTCCCATTGCACGAAAGGCAAGCAGGTGACTAACCCTGGCTGGTTCACTAACAGTAGTTTTCAAATAGCGGTTCTTATACAAATGTCAACAATGACTGAAAATCAACATATTATAACATTGCTAAACCCCCAAAGGGAATAGCGTAATTATATAAACCCTATTAATTGAAGAGCAGTTTAAGAAATATTTGAGGAAAAATTTAATAAATAATATCCAGTGGTTTAGCTCCCAACTCAAAACATACATAATAAAACAACATAATTCAGAATTGCATATCTCCCACGGAAAATACCGTAATAACATAGCCTATTAACAGAATCATATTATTAGGATTATTTGAGGAAAATTTTATCGACAACTTTACAGTAGTTTTGGAGATAGATCAAAACAAAACGACATAAAAAATTTCGAAAAAAAAAGTTGATTTGGCATCAGAAACCCTTATCTCAAAAAAAAAAACAAAAAGAAAAAAAAATTCAATGTACAGGAATGACAGCTCTATGATTTTATTATTTGTAATACGAAATAGACGATGATAAATAATACAGTCAATATATTTACTGATAAGGTTTAAAAGTTCTCGAATGGAGACCACGCAACGTTAAGAGCAGCGTAGGACGTCCACCCACAAGGTGGACAGAAGATCTTATGAATAATACAGGATCACGCTGGATGAAAGCCGCTTCCAACCGGTCTCATTGCAATTCTATATGGGAGGCCTATGATGAGCATTGGACGTCTTACGGCTGACATGCTAATAATGATGATGATGAAGTATAAAATGTATATGACCCAGAAACTATATAAATTTAATATAAATTTAATATAAATTTAATATAAATTTAATATAAATTTAATAAATCATCAGTAGCTGCCTATCCAATTAAGATAAGTCCAAGTTAAACACAAACACATATATTGGAATACCTAATAATCACTTATTTTATCATAATCAATATCAACTGTTATTGAAATTGTGTTGGTTGATATTGTAGGGAAATATAATTCAATTTGAACATGAATATCTAGATATCATCTGCGTAAAATAAAAGATTAAAAATATTTTCTTGCATTATTATTTAATACTTGACTATTGAAACAAACATTGAAAATAAATATTAAATACCATGGTTGTAGCTACCAAAGTCGAACAGTATTAAATAACGCTGGAAATAAGTAATCTTTCTCGGTTGTTAATACCAATGAATGACGGAATTTGCATAACCAAATCAGAAGCAGCCGTCAATAACAAAAAGATGCGGGATTTGGATTGAGATTGAATATTAATTTCAGGCTTAAAACAAATCAAATCGCAATGAATGAGATGCATAGGTACCTTAAACTTGTCTACCCCCACAGGTGCTGTAGCGTAGGGAATGTTATAGAAGGTGTATAGATCCTCAGTGGGGTGCTTGCGCCCGCGCACCGGCCCTTGCGCAGTCTTCACTTCCCACCATTCATCGTCAGCAAGAACAGCCGTCACACACAACAGTAGCATACATATCCGCCACTCCATTGCTATGATTGTAAACTGACTTACAATTGGATTATTCGTCCTATAAAAAGCGCGATATTATCTTCCCGGATAGAATCGAATAGATATTAAAATTTACATGGTATGCATGATTGTGCATATTCCCGATCACGTTCGTTTTCACGTACGTATTCTATTTCATAAATACTAACTGATAATAATTACAATAATAATTAATTCATTTAATTAGCAAAATGTAACTATCATCTATACGTAAAATTAACTCCTTACCCTTAACTCGAACATAACTTAAAACTAGGCTAAAGCCATTTCAGCTAGATTAGCAATATTATCATTAGCATTATCAGCCTTCAATGTCCCCATTGTTGGGACACGGGCTTCTTCTTTGTGGATAAAGTGGGATGTGGGCCCAGTGCGGCATAATTCTCGGCCTTTGTTTCAACATACGAGGGCTTCATTTTATTGTCATCATCATATTCCTTACCTCATTCATTAAGACTAGGCATAACTTCTTCAATACTTCTCTAATACACTTGTTTATTACTAGTCATGTTATCATCACCATTCATCTCCCTACTACCTTGTCATACTATTCACACAACCGCTCGATAATAAGGCAAAGACAACGCTATACTTAAATGTTTAAAGAATTTACCTATTAAAAAAAAGTCTTCTTGTTTTTGTCACAGATTAATACTAAAGTAGTTCAAATATAAATAATCATACTGAAGTAACTTATTTTATAATTCTACATGCGACTTGGGAGGCGGTTTTGGAGGTGGCACGGCATCCCGATAGTATTTCTGATAGATCCCTTCCCAGAAACGAGTGCGTTCTTCCAAGAGCACTCCACGTAGTTCCAGCTTCTTATCCAGTACCATGTGTGGTGACCTGTCCGCGCCTGCTGCCGGCCACGTAGGCAGCGACGAACCCTCTGGCACCGGCTTCCTAAAAGGTGCAACAAATGAATAAATTATGGTGAGTACCATACTTCTAATCTGACAAATGTATCAAGTTCATTTTCTTAGTTTTCTACGGCTTTAATTTTGAAAATAAACATCTAAATACGAGTACGAGTACTATACTGGATTAAAATATCGTAGGAAAACTTGGCATGTTTCAAAAACTAAGAAATTTGGCTTTAATTAATTTGGGAAAGACCTCTGTCATAGTGTGAATGTTATAACGTTACATTAAAGGCTGATGATGCAATTTTGTCCCCTAGCGTGGAGTATCTACCCAGCAGTGGGCAATTTTACTGATTTTGCATCAGGCAAATGGTGAGAGAAAAACCATTATTTTAAAAGTGGCTAAATATCATATCACCTACCCTGTTTTGATGAAGTTGTGCCAAATTTCTCGGACTACCTTCTTCATTTTCTTGAATTCTGAAGAAGCAAGATTTTCATCATGGTTTGTCATGTTTTTACCATCAATTACAGCCATCGTTTGAGCACAGTGGTCCGCACCTCGTACGTTTGTGTTAGGCACGAAGGGAACATCTTCATCCACAAAAGAATACTCATACAAATATATTTCATTGTTGCCAGCTTCCACGTGCAATTTAGTAGCCCAAAGCATAGGAAAAGCAAATATAACATCCGAAAAGAAATCAATATATCTCAAAACGTTTCCCTTATTAACAGGCTCGTCCCCAAAATAGAACTGCTTGATCTTACCAGCCACTTCTTCTCTTTCTTCTACAGATTCAAACTCTAAGTCAGGTGGCAAGAAATCAGAAAACTTTTCGTTCATCTTATTTTTCCAAAACTCGAACAATTCAATTCTTATCAGTCCTTCCATATTAGCGAATCCATACAAAACTGGTAACTTCTTGTAGTTGCCTTTCTTAAGTATAGTCAGAGGGGATTCTGTCAGGAATGCTCCGTCTCCTGTATCACGTTCGACACACGGGGAAAACATGAAAGTGGAATCAGTTCTATCCAAGAATGAACCAGACGTCAACAATTCTATGGGAGTTTTCTTGTAAAATTCTTCTAAAGCAAAAATATTGTCTACATTCGTGAAATTGAGTTTTTTGGCATAAGTCTTGGCAATCTCTAGAGGATCCCTCTGTACTGTAAACGCAGCAAGGTTTCCACCACTCTCAGGTATGACTCTGTGGAACAATCCTTCAGCAGATTTTGATAACATCAAGAGATCTACTGATGCGGAACCAGCACTGTAACCTGCAATAGTTACGTCGTCAGGGTTTCCGCCGAAGCTTGCGATGTTCTTTTGTACCCAGCGCAGTAGCGCCACTTGGTCCTTCATACCAGCATTGCCTGGTGCGTCCTCGGTACCGAGACACAAGAATCCATGAACACCAACGCGGTAGTTGAACGTAACGATGATAATGTCTTTCGTTTTCATGAACTGTGTATATCTTAACATTTCTCCGTAGCCAAGTACAAAAGCTCCTCCGTGGACATACAATACAACTGATAGGTTTTTCTCTTTTGTATTCGGCACATACACGTTCGCAATTAGACAATTTTCTGATCTTCTCAGTGTTTGTGGTCGGTTAAGGAATTCGGGACTCGGTGGTTGTGGGCATATTACTTCCTTGTCGATAGCGTCATATGGTTCCAACCAAACCGGTGGTGGAAGTGGTGCCTGAAAAAATACCAGAATGAATAGGGGAATAGTGTATAAGACGGGGACGCGAGGTATAAAATGTGGATTTACACTCTTTAGGCATACTTAACACAACACCAACGTAGCGCAAGCGCCATCAGGACGTCATTTGCAAACGGCCATTAACGAATTTTCCCATCGTACTCGCGTCCCCGTCTAATACACTATTCGCTTACAATGGTTTATTCCGCTGTTAAGAAACATCTCAGTATTAGTTTTAATGTCTTTGATCTGAGAATACTTAAAACAACAACTGCTATCGGCTTTTGCTTATGCAAAACGACAAAAAAAATGAAATCTTACTAAATAATCTAATAAAAACCGGCCAAGTGCGTGTCGGGCCACGCACAGTGTAGGGTTCCGTAGTTGCCCATCAAAATACTTATGCGAACTAATTAAACTGATTCGCTCAATTTAATTTTTATTTAATTTACGTTAATGTACGTAAATTGTTATCATGGTTCACTGACAGTAGTTTTCAAATAGCGGTTCTTATACAAATGTCAACAATGACTGAAAATCAACATATTATAACATTGCTAATCCCCCAAAGGGAATAGCGTAATTATATATAGGTACCCTATTAATTGAAGAGCAGTTTAAGGAATATTTGAGGAAAAATTGAATAAATAATATCCAGTGGTTTAGCTTCCCACTCAAAACATACATAATAAAACAACATAATTCAAAATTGGTTATCTCCCACGGAATATACCGTAATAATACATAGCCTATTAACAGAATCATATTATTAGGATTATTTGAGGAAAATTTTATCGACAACTTTACAGTATCGTAGTTTCGTAGATCAAAACAAAACAACCTAAAAAATTTCGAAAAAAAAGGTTGATTTGGCATCAGAATCGATCCCTTAACTCGAAAAAAAAACTCAAAAAAAAAAAAAAATTCAATGTACAGGAATGACAGCTCTACGATTTTATTATTTGTAATACGAAATATACACCGTGTTCCGGACGATATACATAAACTTCGACCAGATGTTCAAACCACGGAAGTAAGCATTTTTCATTATGGACACATTAATAAATTCTTATTTTTTATTTTTTGTTAATTTTCATACAAACTAAATACCTAGACGTAAATAACCCGATATGCATGCCTCTTTATCCGAATTGGCAACGTCATTCATAACATTTGGCGGGCTGAAACAAATGAAATGCAAATAGTATTTGATAGATTTCAAATTAAGATACTTTCTCACTGCATAGCTCAATTAAATTTCATTAAATGAAATTACAAATATCTTTGTAACGAAGCCTTTTTAAGTACTACTTCCTTTGCTGGATTTGATTTGTAAAAGCCATAGAAGTATTTGCTAAAGTTTATGGATAACGTGAAGAACACGGTGTATAGACGATGATAAATAATACAGTCAATATATTTACTGATTAGGTATAAAAGTTCTCGAATGGAGACCACGCAACGTTAAGAGCAGCGTAGGACGTCCACAAGGTGGACAGAAGATCTTATGAATAATACAGGATCACGCTGGATGAAAGCCGCTTCCAACCGGTCTCATTGCAAGTCTATAGGGGAGGCCTATGATGAGCAGTGGACGTCTTACAGCTGACATGCTAATAATGATGATGATGAAGTATAAAATGTATATGACCCAGAAACACAAAAAATATAAATTTAATAATATAATCATCAGTAACTGCCTATCCAATTAAGATAAGTCCAAGTTAAACACAAACACATTTATTGGAATAATAATCACTCATTTTATCAATATCAATTGTTATTGAAATTGTGTTGGTTGATATTGTAGGGAAATATAATTCAATTTGAACATGAATATCTAGATATCATCTGCGTAAAATAAAAGAAGATTAAAAATATTTTCTTGCATTATTATTTAATACTTGACTATTGAAACAAACATTGAAAATAAATATCAAATACTAGGGTTGTAGCTACCCAAGTCGAACAGTATTAAATAACGCTGGAAATTAGTAATCTTTCTCGGTTGCTAATACCAATGAATGACGGAATTTGCATAACCAAATCAGAAGTAGCCGTCAATAACAAAAGATGCGGGATTTGGATTGAGATTGAATATTAATTTCAGGCTTAAACAAATCAAATCGCAATGAATGAGATGCATAGGTACCTTAAACTTGTCTACACCCACAGGAGCTGTGGCGTAGGGAATGTTAAAGAAGGTGTATAGATCCTCAGTGGGGTGCTTGCGCCCGCGCACCGGCCCTTGCGCAGTCTTCACTTCCCACCATTCATCGTCAGCAAGAACAGCCGTCACACACAACAGTAGCATACATATCCGCCACTCCATTGCTATGATTGTAAACTGACTTACAATTGGATTATTCGTCCTATAAAAAGCGCGATATTATCTTCCCGGATAGAATCGATAGATATTAAAATTTACGTGGTATGCATGATTGTGCATATTCCCGATCACGTTCGTTTTCACGTACGTATTCTATTTCATAAATACTAACTGATAATAATTTAAGGGCACATGTTAAGTAAATTAAACTCTGATTTTGTTTAAAATAGTAAAAGCGCAGTGGTGGCCCAGTGGTATCGGCCTCGACTTACGAGTAGTAGGTCGTGGGTTCGAACCCCGTCACGCGCATTACTTTGTGTAATTTATTTCATCACCACTGCTCTCAAAACGGTGAAGGAAAACATCGTGAGGAAACCGGCATGTCCTAGAACCAAAAAATTCGAAGACATGTGACATCTACCAATCCGCACTGGGCCCGCGTGGTAGATTACGGCCCACTCCCTCTCACAGAGAGGAGGCCTGTGTCCCAGCAGTGGGAACATTTATAGGCTGATGATGAACTGATAATAATTACAATAATAATTAATTCATTTAATTAGCAAAATGTAACTATCATCTATACGTAAAATTAACTCCTTACCCTTAACTCGAACATAACTTAAAACTAGGCTAAAGCCATTTCAGCTAGATTAGCAATATTATCATTAGCATTATCAGCCTTCAATGTCCCCATTGTTGGGACATGGGCTTCTTCTTTGTGGAGAAAGTGGGATGCGGGCCCAGTGCGGCATAATTCTCGGCCTTTGTTTCAACATACGAGGGCTTGATTTTATTGTCATCATCATACTCCTTACATTAAGACTAGGCATAACTTCTTCAATACTTCTCTATTACGCTTGTCTATTACTAGTCATGTTATCATCGGAGCAGTGGTGGCCCAGTGGTATCGGCCCCAACTTAAGAGTTGTAGGTCGTGGGTTCGAATCCGGCCAGGCGCATTAATTTGTGTAATTTAATTCATCACCACTGCTCTCAAAACGGTGAAGGAAAACATCGTGAGGAAATCGGCATGTCCTAGAACCAAAAATTCGAAGACATGTCACATCCACCAACCCGCACTGGGCCCACGTGGTGGATTATGGCCCACTCCCTCTCTCAGAGAGGAGGCCTGTGTCCCAGCAGTGCGAACATTTATAGGCTGATGATGATGTTATCATCACCATTCATCTCCCTACTACCTTGTCATACTTTTCACACAAACGCTCGATAATATGAGTAAGGCAAAGACAACGCTATAAGTAGGTACTTAAATGCTTAAAGAATTTATTTAAAAAAAGTCTTGTTTTTGTCACAGATTAATACTAAAGTACTCGTAGTTCAAATATAAATAAAAACACTTGAGTAACTTATTTTATAATTCTACACGCGACTTGGGAGGCGATTTTGGAGGTGGCACGGCATCCCGATAGTATTTCTGATAGATCCCTTCCCAGAAACGAGTGCGTTCTTCCAAGAACACTCCACGTAGTTCCAGCTTCTTATCCAGCACCATGTGAGGTGACCTGTCCGCGCCTGCTGCCGGCCATGTAGGCAGTGACGAACCTTCTGGCACCGGCTTCCTGAAAGGTGCAACAAATGAGTAAATTATGGTGAGTAACACACTTCTAATCTGACGAATATATCAAGTTCATTTTCTTAGTTTTCTACGGTCTTAATTTTGAATTAAAACAGCTAAATACGAGTACTTTACTGGATTAAAATTATCATAGGAAAACTTGGCATGGCCCAAAAACTAAGAAATGTGGCATTAATTAATTTGGGAAAGACCTCTGTCATAGTGACAATGTTACAACGTTACATTAAAGGCTGATGATGCAATTTTGTCCCGTAGAACGGAGGATCTACCCAGCAGTGGGCAATTTTACTGATTTTGCATCAGGCAAATGGTAAGAAAAAAACATTATTTTAAAAGTGGCTAAATATCATATTACCCACCCTGTTTTGATGAAGTTGTGCCAAATTTCTCGGACTACCTTCTTCATTTTCTTGAATTCTGAAGAAGCAAGATTTTCAACATGGTTTGTCATGTTTTTACCATCCATCACAGCCATTGTTTGAGCACAGTGCTGAGCACCTCGTACGTTTGTGTGAGGCACAAAGGGCACATCTTCATCCACATAAGAATACTCATACAAATATATTTCATTGTGCCCAGCTTCTACGTGCAATTTAGTAGCCCAAAGCATGGGAAAAGCAAATATGACATCCGAAAAGAAATCAATATATCGCAAAATGTTCCGCTCATTTACTGGCTCGTCCCCGAAATAGAACTGCTTGATCTTACTAGCCACTTCATCTCTTTCTTCTTCAGATTCAAATTCTAAGTCAGGTGGCAAGAAATCAGAAAACTTTTCGTTCATTTTATGTTTCCAAAACTCGAAGAATTCAATTCTTAGAAGTCCTTCCATATTAGCGAATCCATACAAAACTGGTAACTTCTTGTAGTTGCCTTTCTTAAGTATAGTCAGAGGGGATTCTGTCAGGAATGCTCCGTCTCCTGTATCACGTTCGACGCACGGGAAAAACATGAAAGTGGAATCAGTTCTATCCAAGAATGGATCAGACGTCAACAGATCTATGGGAGTTGTCTTATATAACTCTTCTAAAGCATAAATATTGTCCACATTCGTGAAATTGAGTTTTCTAGCATATGTTTTGGCAATCTCTAGAGGATCCCTCTGAATTGTAAATGCGGCAATGTTTCCACCACTTTCAGGTATGACTCTCTGGAACAATCCTTCAGCAGACTTTGATAACATCAAGAGATCTACGGATGCGGAACCAGCACTATAACCTGCAATAGTGACATCATCAGGGTTACCGCCGAAGCTGGCGATGTTCTTTTGTACCCAGCGCAGCAACGCAACCTGGTCCTTCATACCAGCATTGCCTGGTACGTCCTCGGTGCCGAGACAAAGGAATCCATGAACGCCAAGGCGGTAGTTGAACGTAACGATGATTATGTCTTTCGTTTTCATGAACTGTGTATATTTAAACATTTCTCCGTGGCCTAGTATAAAAGCTCCTCCATGGACATACACTACAACTGATAGGTTTTTCTTTTTTGTGTTCGGCACATACACGTTCGCAATTAGACAATTTTCTGATCTTTTCAGTGTTTGTGGCCAAGTAAGTAATTCAGGAAACGATGGTTGTGGGCATACTACTTCCTTGTCGATAGCGTCATATGGTTCCAACCAAACTGGTGGTGGAAGTGGTGCCTGAAAAAATACCAGAATTAATATAAAGGTTAATTCCACTGTTAAGAAACATCTCAGAACATCTTAAGACAACAACTGTTATTCACTGAATCAAACGAAAAAAAAATGAAATCTAACTAATTAATAAAATGTTTAATGAGTCGGCACGACAGACAGTGTTAGACAATCATTCGAAAAAGCGTGTTAACCAATTGACGATCCTTGGCTTGTCAGATAAAATGTGGCAAACGAACACGCTAGATAATAATACAGTCAATATATTTACTGATTTAGTTTAAAAGGTTTAAGACCCACAAACATAAAAAATAGAAATTTAAAATATTGAGTAATCGTTAGTACTTGTATTCATATAAGATAAGCCCAAATAATTTATAATATCACTCATTTTATCATAATCAACTAGTGATTATCAATAATGATTGTTATTGAAATTGTGTTAGGTGATATTGTAGAACCGACCACACGCATAACCGAATCGTTATACATGCCCCATGTACAGTTTTAACACTTGCAGGCTAGGGCTTGCCTTCGGATATGCATGCAAGGTTAAAACCATCATGCAAACCCTATCGCGTATGGCCTCCATAACCAATCAACAACCGGATTTGGCTAGTTGAATCTTTAACATGTCCAATCAGAAACAGCCGTACGGGGTGTTGATTGGAATTAAATATCAATTTCAAAACGAATGAAATAGCCACGAATAAGATGTATAGGTACCTTAAACTTGTCTACACCTACAGGAGCTGTGGCGTAGGGAATGTTAAAGAAGGTGTATAGATCCTCAGTGGGGTGCTTGCGCCCGCGCACCGGCCCTTGCGCAGTCTTCACTTCCCGCCATTCGTCGTCAGCGAGAACAGCCGTCACACACAACAGTACCACGCACGTCCGCCACTCCATCGCTACGATTGTGAAATGACTTACAATTGGATTAATCGTGCTATAAAAAGCGCGACATTATCTTCCCGCCTAGACTCAACAGATAATAAAAGTTAGATAGTATACAATACATGATTGTGCATATTCCCGACCATGTACGTTTTTAACACTTTCTGTCTATTTCATAAATATCTACTAATTAAATTTCATAATTGCAATAATAATAAATTCAACAGTTGAACGAACAGCTCTAATTCATGTAATTAGCGAAATGTAACCATCATCGATAGATAAAATCAACTACTTACCCTTAACTCGAACATTACTTGAAACTAGGCTAAAGCCATTACAGCCAGATTAGCATAGCATATTTAATGTTCCCATTGTTGGTACACGGGCTTCTTCTTAGAGGGAGTGGGTTGTAAAACACTACGCGGGCCCAGTGACGGTACAGATATCACATGTCTTCGATTTTTTGGTTCTGGGACATACCAACTTTCTATGTTTTCCTGCACCATTTTTGAGAGCAATGGTCATAAAAAAAAATTACGTTTGATTGATTATTTCTTAGTAGTGTTATTATACACCTTGACTTTTTAGTCGTCTCAACGGCAGTCCAGTTCATGTTTCCAATGTAAACGTTCATAATAAAAAAATAGGTATACATATGAGATTTGTATACTTTAAAAATATTCATTTTATGACGCGAGGCGTAGTTAGAAACATTCACATCTCGTAGAAAATGGAGATGGAATGATCTGCTCGACTCGTGCGCTGTTTAGATGGTACGTAAACATTTTTAACAGGGTGTTTCATATTTCTGATGTACATATTTATAAAAAGATAAAAAATTATTTATTAGTGATAAAAAAATAATAATCGCGCCTAGAGGTACGAGTATTTTATGTCGATACTTCGATCAATAATAGTACTAGATTCCCGATGAACGCTTCAAAAACGGCCCAAAAATACCGCCACAAACGGTTTTGTGACGGTATTTCGAATCCTTATTAATTGTTTAGAATTTAAGTATCATTTTAGAAGACTACTTTTGTACTGATGACATTTTATCTTCAAGAAACATTTTTAAATTGTGAACGTAAACCTTTGTCGGATGAAAGAACTTAAATAAACACATTTTGCAATGGTAATTAAACTTTATTTTTGAGTGTTAAGGTTTATAATAAATTGAGGTTGTTCGTACTATTGAATATTTTTCTAAGAAATGTAGATGTTTACGTCTGTTCAATTGTGGCCACTTTTGCAACTCTTTTTTGTTCGTGATCCTTAATCTAGAGCTATTATTGATCGAAGTGTCGATATAATTGAGGGGACCACTTTTGTAAGACGACTAAAAGTCACGGTGTATAATAATTGTTGAGTCTTGAAAGAGAAGGAAATTCTTACTGGAAATCCAGATGACTAATATAATAGGTAATTAGTCAAATTGAGTCTTTGCGTCCGTGCGGCATTCATGAGGAAAATGATTGTAGCTATTTCCTCATGAATAAAGCACGAAACAAATACCTACATTTGATCTTGTATTAAAAATATACAGGTATGTGGTACACGATAGTGCCAGTGAAGACATATGGCTCTGAAACGTGGTTTTTGACTGCTGGATCAGTGCTGGCCTTTTAGAGAGACTAAAAGACACTCAACGATCAATGGAAAGAGTTATGCTCGGAGTTGCTTTGCGGGTTAAAGTTCGAAACAAGGATGATCGGCGAAGAACCAGAGTCACCGACATATCTCTGCAAGTTGAAGTGGCAATGGACAGCTCGTAGAACTGATAACCGATGGGGTATGCGATGGGCGTGGCGGTCTAAGGGGGAGTCCTATGTTCAGCAGTGGACGTCTTCCGGCTGATGATGATGATGATGATTTGGTACACGATGAGGGCCATTTTGTTAAGTTTGAGATTGGTTAAACAGTTATTATAAACTTTTAAAGTATCCACCATAGTAGCGCTGTCATACTCGCGTCCTCGTTTTCGGTAGTATTGTGCTGGATTTTAATTGTTCTGCTATCCGTGCGGAAAAAAGAAATGGGGCGAATTTATATATAATTTAATAATCAAAAATAAAAAAAAAACCTTTGGCTAATTTATACACAAAAAGTTTTGATCCTGAAGTCAAACCAGCACAAGTTCAGCAGAAGCTAATTATTTTAAAATTATTCTCTTTAATTATATATAATTACTAGCTGACCCGGCAAACGTTGTTTTGCCATATAAATAATTTAAAAAAAAATTAGGTGTGGACTACCCCTAACATTTAGGGGGATGAAAAATAGATGTTGGCCGATTCTTATAGATACCGGATAAGCACAAAAAATTTCATCAAAATCGGTCAAGCCGTTTCGGAGGAGTATGGCAACGAAAACTGTGACACGAGAATTTTATATATTAGATGGTAAATAATAAGTATAACAACAATATTTTATAATTCCACGTGTGCTTTAGGCGGTGGTTTTGGTGGTGGCACGGCATCTCGGTAGTATCTCTGATATATGTCATCCCAGAAACGAGTGCGTTCTTCCAAGAGCACTCCACGTAGTTCCAGCTTCTCATCCAGCACCATGTGTGGTGACCTGTCTGCGCCTGCTGCCGGCCATACAGGCAGTGACGATCCCTCAGGCACCGGCTTCCTGTAAAGTGCCAAACCAATAATAAATATAAAATGACGTAAATGTAAGAACACTGTCCTAACTACATATTAAACGAACCACAGCAGTCACTCTAGCGATTAAAGAGTCAAATCAAATCAATTTCACATAGATAGGCCCATGAGGGCACTTATAAAACGTTGACAACAGGTGCTCGGGTTGGTCGATTCCATGGAGAAGAACCGGCAAGAAACTCCATGGTTAGTCTTTTAAAATATGGTATGGTTTTACAAACAGATTGTTAAAATTTTTGAATAGGTATACTTAGATATGTGGCGTTAAGCCTTTAATCCCATAAATGTGTCACCACCTTAAAGAATTATTAGAGGTCGCAACACCGGGGAAAGAGAGACTGTTTTTGACACTCGACGCCCCGCCAAATGTAGAACTTTGTACAAAAGTATTGTGAAACTTTATGTCATGTTATTCCTGCTATTACACTTACTTTTACAACAAAGACCAACGTGTTTACTTCAGTACTGCTAATCGCCAAAGATATGTGAGAAAAAAGAAGGCCTAGTAACAAGGGAGAAGTCCTTTTTTTTATCGTAGTAAAATCATCAAATGAGTCCTCCCACCCCGGGCAGGGCGGGAGGGACTGTCAGACTTGTACTGACTAAAATCCACGGTGTCCTTCAATAGCCCTTTATGTTCCGGGGTCACGGTAATGAGATAAGTTCCGCGACCCCGGCAGGCTTTGGCCCTCTAGAGAGGGGGCCCCCCGTCATTATGCTGACGCTCTTTGAGGCGCGCGTGGAACACAACGCGCCGTCGACCCGGGCATGGTCCATGGTCGGGCAGCGAGTTGCCCTTTACTCGCCGCCCAGGGAGAAGTCCTTACGAAAATTAGCACTACAAAAAAAGAAATATACCTATACCTACCTACATCACCTACAATGTTCTCACATTCACAAAAAAGGAGTATGAAAGAATCTATATAAAAAAGAAAGCTATATAAGCTGCGTTACTTCTATAATTTTATCTTACAATCTGTAACAAATCTGAACAAATAGAGTAAAAGCAATATAATATTGCAAGACGAATACAATAAAATAAACTATATACAGGAATAAAATAGAAGAATCATATCCTAACACGTGGATTATAGAAGTTAAAGACCACAAATAAGTGCTGCTGCTAAGCTGCCAGGGAAGCCACATGTGCAGAAGGAACTATTGCCACACATCCTTGTCTTCAACGTAGTCCATAATTTTGTGATATGCTTTTTTAATAAGGACACCATATTATGGGTTTTAAACTTTCCCTCAGTTAGTTCAGTGACTGACTTAGGCAATTTGTTGTAAAAACGTATGCTGTTTACAAGGAACGACTTGCGACTTGAGTATTAACACAAACCACCACCCATGGAACTAAAGCAGTCGAACTAAAGCACAGCTAGTATAGTCTACATGCTGAGCGTAACGTATTCAATATATACTTATTTATATAGGGCGTAAATTAGTGACGGCACGGTTAGCGCAATGGATGAGCGATTGGACTGCTGCGCTGCGTGTTGCGGGTTTGATTCCCGCTCGGAGCAAATATTTGTATGATCTACAAGTAGTTGTTTCGGGTCTGGGCGTTTGTTTAAGTGAGTTTATATATTTGTAAACGTACCCACGATACTGAAGAAATTCCTAGTGCGAGGCAACGTTTTTAAAAAAAGAAGAAAGAATAGTAAGACAAACATACCCAGTTTTCACAAAGTTGTGCCAGATGTCTCGGACTACTTTCTTCAGCTCCTTGAACCGTGGGGACGCAAGAGCTTCATCATGGTGTGTGACATTTTTACCATCCATCACAGCCACCGTTTGAGCGCAGTGGCTTGCCCCTCGTATGTTAGTGTGTGGCACTACGTAGTCATCGTCTTCCACAAAGGAATAAACATACAAGTACACTTGATCGTTGCCAGCCTCCACGTAAAACTTCACTGATCTAAGCATTGGATAATTGATTAAAATGTCAGAAAAGAAATCAACATATCCTAATATGTTGTCTGCGTCGATCGGCTTGTCCCCGAAATAAAATTTCTTGATTTTGTTGGCTACGTCTTCCTTTTCTTCTTCAGATTCAAATGTTAAGTCAGCTGGCAAGAAGTCAGAAAACTTTTCATTCATTTTTGGTTTCCAGAAATCATAGAACATTACACGCATCAGTCCTTCCATGTTAGCGAAACCATACAACAAAGGATACTTCTTGAAGGTGCCTTTCTTTAGTATATTCAGAGGAGATTCTGTCAAGAATGCTCCGTCTGTATCACGCTCCACACACGGTGAAAACATGAAAGTGGAATCAGTCCTATACATAAATGAATCTGAAGTCAACAGTTCCAATGGAGCTGTCTTGTAAAAATCTTCTAAAGCATAAATATCGTCTACGTTCGTGAAGTTGAGTTGTCTTGCAAAAGTTTTGGCAATCTCTAGAGGATCCCTCTGTACTGTAAACGCAGCAAGGTTTCCACCACTCTCAGGTATGACTCTGTGGAACAATCCTTCAGCAGACTTTGATAACATCAAGAGATCTACTGATGCGGAACCAGCACTGAAGCCTACAATAGTGACATCACCAGGGTTACCACCGAAACTGGCGATGTTCTTTTGTACCCAACGCAACAGTGCCACCTGGTCCTTCATGCCAGCATTGCCCGGTGCGTCCTCGGTACCGAGACAAAGGAATCCATGAACGCCAAGGCGGTAGTTGAACGTAACGGTAATCATATCTTTTGTTTTCATGAACTGCGTAGCTTTTAACTGATCACCATAGCCCATTACAAAACCACCCCAATGGAAATACACCACAACTGAGAGATTTTTGTCTTTTGTGTTCGGCACATACACGTTTGCAATTAGACAATTTTCGGATGTCTTTGGTATTGAGCCGCTCCAATCTGGGATTGGATGTTGAGGACATCTCACTTCCTTGTCGATAGCATCATATGGCTCCAACCAGACTGGTGGTGGAAGAGGTGGCTGAAAAAAAGAAACAATAAAATTAAATATTTTCTAGGTACCTGGTTTTATGGAAATAAGGAAATGTCTCTATAGGTGCAAATCTATATTGCAAGAATTGGATTTTATTATTGAAAATCTATCCAGTGGTTTAGACAAGAAAACGTGACAAACAAACAGTAAATTTTTATAATTTTTAATATTAGGTAGCTAATGTTTTGGTAGAGTATCTCATACTTCATTTCAAAACTTTTTCTCACAACTGGATCATGAGTTTTCATTTCACATTCAGACAGTGCAATGCACACATCTATCTAATTCATTTTTTGCCTGTTCTGTTTATATCTCGTGTAAAAGAAACCTGTTTATGAGAAATTCAAAACCAAATATCACTTTACAAGGTTTGACGCAGCCGTATGGTATTACAATCAAACCTACCTACTTCTTTCGTTACCCACCTTTTAAGTGTGCATTTTTAGAGTTTCGTACGTCCGAATGAAAAAACAAAAACGGCAAAAATATAAAAACATAACTAAAATATGATAAAACTAAACTAAACTACAAAGCCGAAAAACTCCTCCTCAACGCTCTCGGCTGGTAAAGTGCCAAGGAGAATGGTGGCGTTGCCTCGTTTTATGGCAATGCTTTGCTTGGCCGCCTTGGGTCAGGCTGTGTCAACTAGTGTCACAGTATTGTGTCCCGCCCTGGGTGAAGTGGAAGTGTCAGTCAGACTATTACTGACTAAAAACTACCCTGTTCTTTCGTTTGCCCTTTGCATTCCAAGGGCACTAAGGGATGCATAGAGAAACTCATGACCACTGTAACCTGTGACCTAGCTTTTTTTTATCGTGGTAATATCATTGAATGAGTCCTCCCACCCCGGACAGGGCGGGAGGGACTGTCACACTTGTACTGACTAAAATCCACGGTGTCCTTCAATGGCCCTTTATGTTCCGGGGTGACGGTAATGAGATAAGCCCCGCGACCCCGGCAGGCTTTGGCCCTCTAGAGGGGGGAAAATACCTAAGGAAAATACCCAAGGAGAGGGAGTGGTAGAGGGAGAGGGAGAGGGAGAGGGAGAGGGAGAGGGAGGAGAACGTTTCTTGACGTTTCACTTGATTGACGTGGCTGACCATAGCCTAATTAGTACAGTAATAAATATAATTAATAAAAAAAATAATTGCATAAGTTGATAAAAAACGCCATGCAATAGCTTTACCGCGGCAGTCCCCTAGTGCCACACGTATTTTTTTTTTATATTGGTCAGTTAAAACGGGCAATGACATTACAAAACAAATCAAGGTTGCACCGTTTTTAGGGTGATATAATCATCAAATTAAATGAGGCCTCCCGTCCTGGACAGAGTGAATGTGACTGTCAGACTCGTACGGATTAAAATCCACGGTGTTCCTTCAATAGCCCCTTACGTTCTAGTATCACGGTTGCCTAGCTGTTTAGGCTGTCCCGCTACCACCAAGGTTGCACCTGGGTTTAGACCATTATAAAAAATACATGTGGTACCACAGAGACTGCCGCGGTAAAAGTGGTGTCAGGTATTTTCGTTAGGTTTTTGGAAATTTTTTGATTCGGCCGCCGCGCCGCGTCGCGCTCTGAGCCCGCGATAAAATCTATGCAATAGCTTAATAATAATTTATTAACAGTATTGAATCTAACTAATGACAACACATTGTACAGACGCCTGCACATTAAGGGCGCATAACCCAAATGTTGGCAACGTTGCAAATAACTGTCAAATATTTACAAGTTTTAATTAATTTGGTAAATTTACTGTATGAAAATAAGATAAAAGGCTCTGTAGTGTACTAAGACATTGATATAGGAATGCAATTAAAACACCAAATTTGATGTTGTCACCGTTTCAGGTTTAAAAAAGGCATTTAGAAGTTTTCCAAATACTTTTTTACATACAAAACTATTTATTCGTTGTTACGATATTACTTATTGCATTCCCTTATCAATGTTTTTTATTTCTTATTTCCATACAGTAACATGGCTAAATTAATCAAAACTTGTTAATATTTGACAATTATTTGCGACGTTGCCAACTTTCAGAATAAGCGCTCTTAAGCAACCCCAATCTGTCAAAATTATTTTAAACATTTTCAACTTTATCATCAAAGCAGAAGGTTTCTATTCCTTGAAAAAATTCGACAGATTGGGGTAGTTTGATATTCTGGCGTCGGTACCAAGGTTCTTCGGAATCTCGACTCATACCTTAAACTTGTCTACACCCACAGGTGCTGTGGCGTAGGGAATATTAAAGAAGGTGTATAGGTCCTCAGTGGGGTGCTTGCGCCCGCGCACCGGCCCTTGAGCAGTCTTCACTTCCCGCCATTCGTCGTCAGCGAGAACAGCCGTCACACACAACAGTACCACACACGTCCGCCACTCCATCGTTACGATTATGAACTGACTTACAATTGGATTAGGATGCCTTAAAAATCGTGTATGTAATATTATCTCTTAGTAGATACCTACCAAAATTGTTAAAGGTAGCATGATAATGTATATTTAGTTACAATAAGGTTACAATCCACGTACTCTTTCCGAAGTGTTAAGATTTTTGAAATAGTTGTTTTCATATCTGTAATTCATCTGGGGGTCTAAAAAGGCCATCATTTAACAGAATCATGATATTTATTAATTGCGATAAGATAGATTGGTTTTTATTGTTTAGTTATAGTTAGAGAGTGAAAGACCTAAATATTTCACTTTAGTTAGTACAATCAAGAGAACTCAATTAATTTAGTTAATAATAAATTCCAAATTTCAGAACTTCACATTACGGCGATGTTCCGCGGCGGTGAGCGCCATATATGACCGCGTGATCGAGCGGTGTTCGTCAGATTCACTTCACCGCTCGGATGACCGACGTATCGTGTGACCTTCACATTTGTGACAAGAACGGAAACTTGAATGAATATCATTCATTAATTCACTGCACTGCTATTTACAATAAAAACTGGTAAAGTGCTAGCGGGACTCACACACGAAGAGTTACAATCCGGACCTGGAAATATTTATTTAGTAGTTCTTGTTATAGTGGCAACAGAAATACATCATCTGTAAAAATTTCAACTACACACATCAAAAGTGTCTAGGGATCAAGCATTTTTATGCGGATTTCTTGAGATTGAGATGTGGCTTTGTAATAAATTTATGATTTTATAAATTTATATGGATCCTTTTTGGTGCATTTCATAATTTGAATCAGGAACTGTGAATCAAATTCGAGTAAAAGATGAAAATCAGCTGTCAATATTTTCCCTATAAAAACATACAACGCATTGAAGACATTATTAGTGCTACTGTTTCCCTACTACTGATTAAAACCAACGTTATTATGGAGCGGCGACGACATTTAAGCAGGGAAGAAATGCTCAGAGCCGTGGGAATGATAGAAGCTGGTTCCCGGCAACGTACTGTGGCTTTAGCTCTGAATACAAGTCAGAGTGTTATCAGTCGACTTTGGACACGTTACCGAAGCACTGGTACCGTGGCTGAGCGCCATGGAGGACGGTATCGCTGCACCACACGGAGACAAGACCGATACATTCAAATCTTAACTCGAAGAGCTCCAACAATAACCGCCATGATGTTAGCCGTGAGGCTTCATCACTCTTCAGGGAACTTAATTAGCGACCAAACAGTCAGAAACCGCTTGCATGAAGTGAACCTTCATTCCCGAAGACCGCTACGGGTACCACCTATAGCAATGCACAATCGTAGGATTCGATATCAATGGGCTCTTGAACACAGAAATTGGGCAGAAGAACAATGGCGTTTCGTGTGCTTTTCTGATGAGTCTCGTTTCGGTATGAGACCGGATACAAGACGTATACGACACTGGAGAACCCCTGGACGCCAACAGCGATTAAAATCCTGCCAGGAAGTCCATCCTTATAGTGGTGGAACCATCATGGTATGGGCGGGTATTTGGATCGGCGGAAGAACTGAGTTGATTTGGATCAGAGGCAACCTCAACGCTCAAATTTATGCTGAGACGATTGTATCAGACGTCATCGTTCCTCTACAAGTGCAAATCGGTCCCTTATTTCAGTTAATGCATGATAATGCACGACCGCACACCGCAAGAGTTGTAAGACAGACTCTCGCCGCAGCTAACATCAATGTCCTGCCCTGGCCTGCTCAGTCGCCAGACTTGAATCCGATTGAGCATGCATGGGATATGCTACAGAGAAGAGCTCTGCCGAATATGGAGGGTATCCAGTCGCAAGAAGACCTTTTTTTGTTGTTGCAACGAACATGGGCGGCCATTCCACAGCGTGATTTGGATAAACTCATTTTGAGTATGCCAAACCGATGTTCTTGTGTTGTTAGTGTTCGCGGTAGAAACACGGATTATTAATTGTTTAAGTTACCCAATAAAATTTTAAAGAAAACTGTTATTTCAGTCTTTTTTTCGAACTTTTGTGTTAGTGGTTCAAATGTCAAAAATCCCTTTATTAGGAAAATGGCAAATTTCTTTATTAATGCAAAGGTGACTTGGTTTATCGTTACTGTGACAAACGAAAACACTTTATTTGATGAATCCTTAAAGAAAATTTTAATTAATATCAATCAGGAGAAAAGTTATTGCAAAAATATATGTTGATCCCTAGACACTTTTGATGTGTGTAACTAGCACGGTTCGTGAGATACCGTCTGGTGACAGACGGACGGACAGCAGAATTTAAGAGATAGGGTCCCGTATTATCCTTTGGGTACGGAACCCAAAAAAAAACCAAGTATACTTTTTAAATTGACATGTTATAACTATAAAAATACTAAATTAAAATAAAGCTAAACTAAACTATTATAGAGCATCAAAAAATTCATCCTCAACGCTGTCAGCTCGGGCACGCCGCAATCGCGGCGGTAAGACCCCTCTTTGAGGAGTGGCTGGAGAGGCGTCACGGCGTCCTCACCTTCCGCCTGACGCAGGTCCTCACCGGACACGAATGTTTCGGGAGGTTCCTGTGTCGCATAGGCAAGGAAGAAACGCCTGGGTCACCACTGCGAGGATCGCCCGGAGGACACGGTGGAGCATACGGTGCAGGACTGCCCCGCTTGGGCAGAGCACCGCCGTGTTCTCACGGAGGCGATAGGCGGCGATCTCTCGCGCCCAGCATTGGTCGAGGCCATACTGCGGGGCGAGACGGAATGGGAAGCGGTCGCCTCCTTCTGCGAAGCAGTAATGCTAGAAAAGGAGGAGGCGGAACGCGTGAGGGAGAGGACAGCGTCCACCTCACGACCCGGGGACCTCCACCTCACACCGCGGGAGACGCCCACGGCAACGGACGTCGCAAGTCGATCTCCGGCCACCGTAGGCGCGGGCATGCGGGCGGCGAGTAATGGGTGACTCGCCGTCCGATCATGGACCATGCCCGGGTCGACGGCGCGTTGTGTTCCACGCGCGCCTCAATGAGCTGTCAGCAAACTGACGGGGCCCCCTAAGAGGGCCGGAGCCTGCCGGGGTCGCGGGATTGTCTCACTCGGTAACCGTGACCCTTGTACATAAAGGGCTATTGAAGGAACACCGTGGATTTTAGTCAGTACAAGTCTGACAGTCCCTCCCGCCCCACCCTGGGCGGGAGGACTCATTTGATGATTTAACCACGCAAAAAAAAAAAAATGCTGTCAGCTGGTAAAGTGCCCAAGAGACTGGCAGCGTTACCTCTCTGAATAGCTACATACAATACATGTTATTAATTCTGTAAAAACTTAAATACTACTATTACAGTGATACTCGCAGCAGTATAAGTTCCAATTTATTAGAATATTAAGACTATATAAAATTAAAATCATAATCTATATGAATGACTAGCGGCCCGTCCCGGCTTCGCACGGGTGGACATGATCATAGCCTATGTTACTCAGGGAGAACACAGCTTTATAATGGTGAAAACATTTTTGAAATCGGCACAGTAGTTTTTGAGTTCATCAATTACAGACATACACACACACACACACACACAAACACACAAAATACAAATCTTTCCTCTTAATAATATTAGTGTAGGTACCTAGATGTAGAAAAAGAAGGATAATAAAACAGCCAAGTTTTGTTTCATTTATAATTCAACATGTGGTTTGGGTGGCGGTGTGGGTGGTGGTACGGCATCTCGGTGGTATCTCTGATAGATGTCATCCCAGAATCGAGTGCGTTCTTCCAAGAGCACTCCACGTAGTTCCAGCTTCTCATCCAGCACCATGTAAGGTGACCTGTCCGCGCCTGCTGCCGGCCACGTAGGCAGCGATGAACCTTCTGGTACTGGTTTCCTGAAAAATGCCAAATTATTTAGATAAGACTAGCAAACCCGGCGAACTCCGTTTCGCCACCAGATGGCTTCGTTTTATGTAACATTTCGTTTGGTGATTAAAAGAACAAGATTTTTTTTCCCTGAATTTTCTATGCTATAAACCTCACGGAGCCCGAGACCTTTCCAACGAATGCAAAACCGTGGAAATCGGTTCGTGCGTTCTGGAGTTATAGCGTCAGGAAGGAAAACCCGACTTATTTTTATATAGTAGACTAGCTGACCCGGCAAACCTTTGTTTTGCCATATAAATAATTTAAAAAAAATTAGGGGTGGACTACCCCTAACATTTAGGGGGATGAAAAATAGTTGTTGGCCGATTCTCATAGATACCGGATAAGCACAAAAAATTTCATCGAAATCGGTCAAGCCGTTTCGGAGGAGTATGGCATCGAAAACTGTGACACGAGAATTTTATATATTAGATAATTCACAAATGAATGTGGTACTCAGTGTAACAACCACAGTGATCATGTCTCATCCGATTCAAAGTTTATCATAAATAATTTCTTTTTCCATTGGGTCCAGGGAATACATGTTGGAACTAATTCTAACTTACCCAGTTTTAATGAAGTTATACCAAATCTCACGGACTATTTTCTTCATTTTCTGGAATTTAGGAGTGGCAAAAGATTCATCTGGATGCGTAAAGTTACCATGACCATCCATCACGGCAAAGGTTTGAGCGCCGTGGTTTGCTCCTCGTATGTTAGTGTGAGGTACGAAGGGAATATTTTCGTCCACAAAAGAATATTCGTACAAATAAATTTGACTGTTGCCAGCCTCCGCCTGCAATTTTGTAGCCCAAAGCATAGGATAAGCCATTATGACATCCGTAAAGAAATTGACATATCCTAAAATGTTATCTTCATTAATTGGCTTGTCTCCAAAATAGAACTGCTTAATCTTATTAGCTATTTTTTCTCTTTCTTCTTCAGATTCAAACTTCAAGTCTGCTGGCAAGAAATCGGAAAATTTTTCATTCATCTTGTGTTTCCAAAAATCGAAAAAATCAATCCTCAATAGTCCTTCCATTCGAGCAAAACCATACAACACGGGTAACTTTTTGTAATTACCTTTCTTTAGTATACTCAGGGGAGATTCAGTAAGGAATGCTCCGTCTGTGTCACGCTCCACACACGGTGAAAACATGAAAGTAGAATCAGTTCTATCAGCGAATGAAACTGAATTCAGTAGTTCCAATGAAGCTGTCTTGTAAAAATCTTCTAAAGCATAAATATCGTCTACATTCGTGAAGTTGAGTTGTCTGGCGTACGTTTTGGCAATTTCTACAGGGTCCCTCTGAATAGTAAATGCGGCTAGATTTCCACCACCTTCAGGTATGACTCTGTGGAATAATCCTTCAGCAGACTTTGAAAGCATCAAGAGATCCACTGCTGCAGAACCGGCACTATAACCTGCAATGGTGACATCATTAGGGTTACCGCCAAAACTGGCGATGTTCTGCTGTACCCAGCGCAGCAGCGCCACTTGGTCCTTCATACCAGCATTGCCTGGTGCGTCTTCGGTACCGAGGCAAAGGAATCCGTGAACACTAACACGATAGTTGAATGTAACGATGATTATGTCATTCCTCTTCATTAGCTGAGTCGCTTTCAACATTTCTCCGAAGCCCGCCACAAAACCTCCTCCGTGAACATACACAACGACGGACAGGTTCTTCTTATTCGTGTTTGGGACATACAGATTGGTAATCAGACAATCTTCTTGTATCATCAGGGTTTCCGGAAAGACCGGATGAGGAAATTTATACTGTGGACATATTACTTGCTTATCGATAGCATCGTATGGTTGCAACCACACACGCGGCGGGAGAGGTGCCTGGAAAAAAAGAAAATAAATTCGTTAATTAATTACGCTTACAAGCAGAGGTCGGAATTAAGTAGAGTTATTTTAGTACTTGCATCGAAATTTTAATATTAATATGGATCTTCCCGGGATTTCTAATAGACAATTTCGTGTGGAAAACAGTATTACAAATAAATAATAATAATAATAAAAACATCATAGATAGATTAGAAAAATAAATTGTGTAAAAGTAAATATTTTTTTTTATTTAATAATCACAGGATTTTTCTGCTCTTTAAAAGTAATTATTCCGGAATTTGAGGCATATCCACTATATTCTTTCGCTGTATGAAATCAGTGTAAGTACATGAATAACACTACCTAATTCCGACCTATGCCACAGAATAATTAATAGTACTATACGTACAGAAGGACTACTCCAAAAAAAAAAATCAAACAAATGTAAAATCTATATACGAGAGAATAAAGTACATTTTAACTGGCAGCCGTACCGCCCACCTACTTTTATAATAGCCTAAACTTCCCGTGCGCAAGCAAAAATGTACTGAATGGTTACGCCCGAGAGTTTATTTTGGTTTATCTGACGCCAACGATATTAAAAGGTTACTATGGGTCAAGCTCAATAGGGTTGCGACTTGCGAGTTTAGGCACAAATAGGTAGGTACCTATGCGTATTTTATGCATTTGCTAAATTACATTATTACCATAAATACCTATGTTCCTCAAGGAATTTTGTTTTTATCATCAGCCTATATCTTTTTGGTTTCGTCATCGATTACTACATACATTATTGATTGTTAGCACAGAATGATAATAGTAGGTACCTACGGGACCTTACGTGAGGATTAATATTTATAATAATATTATCTTTTCTACCTATTATTGTTATATTTTTGAACATTTATCTTACAAAAAAAAAAAAAATATTTAAAAGATTTTTATCGTCTATGGCAAAATAGCCAGTCCTTATTATTTTGCACTCAACCTAGTAACCGACCAATTACTATCGCATACTGTCATAGGCCCCGCGTTGCGTGTCTTTGTAGGTAGGTAAAAAAGTGGCGCAGCGAATTACGACCGCTGGCCTTGAATGCGTAGTGTGGCCATTTTCTGAGTTAGAACTTTTAAACAACAACGCAAACATCTTTCTACTTTCTACCGATCTTAATTCTTAGTACTCAGCTTAAGGTGAGTGAGAGTGTCGTCTTTTTATCTTGGTCGTCCAGTAGGCTCACCCCCCCCCCCCCCCCCCCATTTAGTATCTCGCCTCATTTCCAAACTTGTAACCTCATGATTAGGTATCATGATCAGTTAAGCCCATACTTCACAAGCAGGGAGATAATTTTGTTGATCATTACTAAATATGTACTATATATTTTTTTCTTCATAATAATATTGTGTTATTAATTTACCAAAAGCACCTAAAGCAAGAAACTTGTGCGTAACTACACGTAACGTAACAAAAATATTAAGGAGACGGAGCGCGTGCGTAACGGGTGGCGCGTGGCAGCCGTAGTGAATGGGCCACGACATAATGGCCCCGCAACTACTTGCAGTTTTATGCCTACACCGCGGAGTGAGACAGGCCTGCCTATGCTTATAAGCCATCGTCGTCAAAGACATTGTCTCCTAGAAACATAAAATAATTTGAACTACAATCGGTATCTTTTATAAAAACACCTCATCATCATCATCAGCCGTAAGACGTCCACTGCTGAACATAGGCCTCCCCCTTAGACCGCCACGCCGAACTACAATTCACCACTTGCATCCATCGGTTGCCCGCGACCCTCACGATGTCGTCGGTCCACCTAGTGGGAGGCCTACCTACGCTGCGTCTTCCGGTCCGTGGTCGCCACTCGAGAACTTTTCTTCCCCATCGGTTGTCAGTTCTACGAGCGATGTGGCCTGCCCATTGCCACTTCAACTTACAAATTTTATGAGCTATGAAATAACCCATAGCCCCCATAGCTATAAAAACACCTATACATAGTAAGTATAACAAGGATGTAGACAATCAGCATTTAATACTTCAGTACCGAACAAAGACCTCTATCAATGTCAGGGGACGGATTCTAATTTTGATGAATGTTACAACATGTTTTCGAAGAGTCGGTTCATGGTGTTGGACATTCTGGTTCCTCCGGTTAAAATAGGTATCCCTAATTAAGTTTCTTAAGCCTCCTGCAGACACACGCGATTAATCGCGCTGCGACAACGAGCCAAGCTAATTTCCACTCTAAAAATACTGTGAATGGACCGCGACATGTCGCCCCGCGCGATTAATCGCGTGTGTCTGCAGGAGGCTTTATGGGACAGTTCCTTCCCTGACCAAACAGCAATTTTATTGAAAAAAGTTAAAGTAAGTTGAGAATTTTTCTTCAAAAAAACATAAAAAAAAATAATTATTAAAGATGTTGTGGTACCTACCTCACTGTATATTTAAAAACAAGTTTTTAAATTTACTACGAACCTTATATCTGTCTACACCTACAGGTGCTGTAGCGTAGGGTATGTTATAGAAAGTATAAAGATCCTCGGTGGAGTGCTTACGTCCGCGCACCAGCCCTTGCGCAATTTTTACTTCCCGCCATTCATCGTCAGCGAGAACAGCCGCCACACACAAAAGTACCAGGCACGTCCGCCACTCCATCGCTGCGTGTTAATTATGTTCTTATCATTAGCGAATATCATCTTATAATTATCTTTCCCTGAAGCGATAAGTAAGTATATTCTATAACTTGTTGCATTATCACGATTACGCACCAAAACAAAAATCATGATAAACAAACACTGTGTTACTTATGGCCTTTATTCACAGAGTGCGATCCGTTCTGGCAATAAGATCTGAACGCACGCGATCTCTGTTCATATGGATGTCCATTACGCTTCTCACATCCTGCTATTAGGATCGCACGCCGCTAATGCGATCTCTGTGAGAACTTGACAAGGCCCTAGTCGACGGCGTGTCATCTTCCACGTTCCACGCCTTTCCCAAGGAAACTGACGGGGTCTCCTAGGGCCAGACGCCTAAAATAACGCGGATGAAACCGCGGGCAGAAGCTAGTAATAAAATAATTATATTAACAAGTAGATGACAAACCTGTATTGTATTGTATAACATAGGTAAACTGGCTCCGGTTTAGGAAATTACAAGTCAAGGGCACGCAGCGCGTCAGCGGCGCGTTTCGCAAAGCGGGCCATCAGAAAAACAAACATACGGCGATGAATTAGCGTTTAATGTAAAGACCCCATCACTAGAAGCAACCATAGGTTCTCTTATAGGAATCCAATCGTTGCTCTTAATATCGTTGCTAATAATAATTTTTGCTCAAACGGAAATAGCTCAAAAAGAAGCAGCAAAAATTCACGAACAACAAAATTGCAAGCGCCGCCAGAAACTGCGCCCCGCTCCGCGACCAGGCCCATGTCCAAAATGGATGGGTCATATGAACCACCACGTGACGTACCTATATAGGATGACATAAGAGCATAAAAAAAATAAGATTCAGCACTATGCCGTAACTTGTAAGCTGCTAAGACAAGACCAAAGTAGCGAACGGGCTAATAGACTTATTATGTGTAGAAGATTCACAGGAAACTGTATAAGCGTTCAAAAAAATATACTTGAACGCGTACCTATACAGTGTTTCGTGTCAATTTTCTTCTTTTTATCTAAACTAGAGCTTTGCTTTTAATTTATTTTAAAAACATTCTCATTTTTTAAATCATCAGGGGAAGAATGATTTTCTAAAAAGTAAAGTAAAGTAAAAGGTAGCCTCCAAATAAATGTATTTATTTATGATGCTAGAAACAACCTGGCACAGAGTTCTTTTCTTCTTAAAATCTATTAAATTGAACAACAAAAGGCAACAACAATAATCAAAAATACTTTTTTTACAATTCAACGCGACTTTTTGGTGGCGGTTTTGGTGGTGGTACGGCATCCCGATAGTATTTCTGGTAAATACCTTCCCAGAAACGAGTGCGTTCTTCCAAGAGCACTCCACGTAGTTCCAACTTCTCATCCAGCACCATGTGAGGTGACCTGTCCGCGCCTGCTGCCGGCCATGTAGGCAGTGACGAACCTTCTGGCACCGGCTTCCTGAAAGGTAACAATATAAAATATCAACCAGAACATGATTTTTTTAAATATTTGTTTCTCTGTGGTGCCTATTAAAATTGTTGATATTAAGTTGGCACCATAGCTCAAATGAGTTTGTTACTAACTCCTTTTAATAGTATGAAAGTAATTTTTAAGAATTTTAAATGAGCATTTTACATGTATAAAAGATAACATTTTAACCCAAAATCTTTGGGATCAGATATATTATATTCGCAGTAGGTACTACTTTGAACTAATTCAACTTACCCAGTTTTAATGAAGTTATGCCAAATTTCACGAATTACCTTCTTCATTTTATGGAACTTTGGGCTTGCAAGAGATTCATCTGGATGTGTGAAGTTACCATTACCATCCATTACGGCGGCAGTTTGAGCACAGTGGTTTGCACCTCGTATTTTGGTGTGAGGCACAAAGGGTACATTCTCATCCACAAAAGAATATTCATACAAATATATTTGATTGTTGCCAGCCTCCACATGTAGTTTTGTAGCCCAAAGCATGGGATAAGTAAATATAACATCCGAAAAGAAATTAACATATCCTAGAATGTTATCTTCATCAACTGGCTTGTCGCCAAAATAGAACTGCTTAATCTCATTAGCTACTTTTTCTCTTTCTTCTTCAGATTCAAACTCCAAGTCAGGGGTTAAGAAATCAGAAAACTTTTTGTTCATTTTATGCTTCCATAACTCAAAGAACTCAACTCGTATTAGTCCTTCCATACTAGCAAATCCATACAACACAGGTAACTTTCTATAATTGCCTTTCTTAAATATAGTGAGAGGAGATTCTGTTAGAAATGCTCCATCTCCTGTATCACGCTCCACACATGGTGAGAACATAAAAGTAGAATCAGTTCTATCCCAAAATGGATCTGATGTTAACATGCTTAACGGAGCTGTCTTGTAGAACTCTTCTAAAGCGTAAATATCATCTACCTTCGTGAATTTCAGTTGTCTGGCAAACCTTCTGGCAATCTCTAGAGGATCCCTCTGGATTGTAAATGCGGCAATGTTTCCACCACTTTCAGGTATGACTCTCTGGAACAGTCCTTCAGCAGACCTTGATAACATTAAGAGATCTACGGAAGCGGAACCCGCACTGTAACCTGCAATGGTTACGTCGTCAGGGTTACCACCGAAGCTAGCGATGTTCTTTTGTACCCAGCGCAGCAACGCAACCTGGTCCTTCATACCAGCATTGCCTGGTGCATCCTCGGTGCCGAGACAAAGGAATCCATGAACACCCAGACGATAGTTGAATGTAACGATGATCAAATCTTTATTTTTCATTAATTGGGTTGCTTTAAACATTTCACCAAAACCCATTACAAAAGCTCCTCCATGGACGTACACTACCACAGACAGATTCTTCTTGTTCGTATTTGGAACATACAGATTTGCAATCAGACAATTTTCTTGTTGCACTAGAGTGTGCAAAGGCGCAATTGGAATCGTAACTTGTGGACATATCACTTTCTTGTCGACAGCATCATAAGGTTCCAACCATACTGGTGGCGGAAGAGGTGCCTGGAAGAGAAATCTGTATAAATAGAAAGGAAATGCTGAGAATAGATGACCGATTTGCCTTTTTTTTTGTTTAAAACGTGTGTCAAAGTAGTCCCTATTGGTTCTTTTTAGGCTAAAAAAGCAAGACTAATAAGGAAAAAATATGTCAATAATTTTTGAAACGTTTGTTTTTTATATTGCACGAGTATAAAGCCTCAATTTACGATACGAACAATAAGTACGCGTTATTATTTGGTTTTAAAACTCTAGTTTTTGACTTCGCTCGCCAGGTAATCGCTCCATGTCGCAAAGGGTCTTTAAGTCAACAGTGAAAAGGTTACTTTTAGCCAAGTGTGCTTCAGCGTCTGGGTGTACCACTCTGCGAAGATCGCCCGGAGGACACGGTGGAGCATACGGTGCAGGACTGCCCCGCTTGGGCAGAGCACCGCCGTGTCCTCACGACGGTCATAGGCGGCGACCTCTCGCGCCAGGCATTGGTCGAGGCCATGCTGCGCGGGGCGAGACGGAATGAGAAGCGGTCGCCTCCTTCTGCGAAGCAGTCATGCTAGCGAAGGAAGAGGTGGGAAGCGTGAGGGAGAGAACAGCGTCCTCCCTTCACCCCAGCCGCAGTGGTAGACGTCCACGGCGACAGTCGTCGCAAGACGATCTCCAACCATAATGACGGGGCCCCCTTAGAGGGCCAAAGCCTGACGGGGATGCGGTACTAACGAGTTACCGTTACTCTGGAACGTAAAGGGCTATCGAAGGACACCGTGGATTTTAGTCAGTACAAGTCTGATAATCCCTCCTGCCCTGCTCTGAGTGGAAGGACTCATTTGATGATTTTACCACGCTAAAAAAGAAAAAAGTCATGGTAAAGGAATTTATTGGAGATTTTCTTTCTGAACAGGACAGGAATACAATAATGCTTGTCAGGCAATACCAAGCGGCATGATTTGGGTATAAAAAAGGAATTATTATGTTAAAAAGTCAATTTAACGAAAATCACAGCTATTTATTTCTCCCCCTACACCGACGATATTTTAAAAATCAAAATCACAAATCTGAATACATAAAAATTAAAAAAAAACCGTTTGACGATGACGATTTAGGGGGGGAGGGGGGAGTCGACTATATCTTATTTTTTTTAGAAGGGGGTACGAAGGAGTCTCGATAGTTCTTACGTTAGATTACAAAAATGCGCAAAGTTAAAGTTATGATATCCCTGTTCTTCTCCTAAAACTGTTTGTCCGAAAATCATTATCCATAACACGTTTGCTATAAAATTCAGTAACCATAATGATCAAAAATTCTAATTTATATTGTTTTACATAATTATCTTCACTCCTAACGCTGTTCTGACATAATATCGAGTATCATAATAATTGAATCTCCTAATTTTGTAGGAAATAAAGTCATGTGTCCTAAGTTTTGTATTCATCATCATCAGCCGGAAGACGTCCACTGCTGAACATAGGTAATATTGTATTACATAATGTGTATTATTCCAAATGTTCATTTAGGTATAGTAAAATTGATATTTCATTAAATTGTTTAGGTTTCTTGAAACCCTTTCGACAGGAATAGGAGCCCCACTAAGCGGGGCTCCGTCGACCTCATCTTCTTGACCAAATGTTTACGCTCTGTGTAAAGATAGACAAAAGTATGCCATGTGATTTAAATTCAAAAAACCGGAGAATTTGACATCCAAGAGCGAGCGATGCGAGCTCGGGACTTGGGGCACCCCGACACGGACAGGTTAGGTTAGGTTTATTCTTTTTTTTTGTAAAGTTGCGAGCGAAGCCGCTGGGAAAAGCTAGTCTATAATATTTATCTATTTAGAAATATATAAGTATGTTTATCAGTTGTCTAGTACCCATAACACAAGCTCTGCTTAGCTTGGGACTAGATGGCGTTGTGTGATAGTTGTGTAATATTATTATATTATTATTATTTCTAAAAATTGTTACTTTGAAAAATAAACATTAAAACAAACAAAAAAGTATATTCATTTTTCCTGTAGATTCTTACGTAATGTATACTAAACAGGGGGGTACAAAAATAAGAATAGGCCGACCCCTTCTATTCTTATTTTTATTATAACAGGATGGGGTCAAAAACAAGCGAAAATAGTTATACGTATTATTACGTAATAAATTAATGGCCCCATATCAAATAACTAGTACCTTGAATTTGTCTACACCCACAGGTGCTGTGGCGTAGGGAATGTTAAAGAAGGTGTATAGATCCTCACTGGGATGCTTGCGCCCACGCACCGGTCCTTGCGCAGTCTTCACTTCCCGCCATTCGTCGTCAGCGAGAACAGCCGTCACACACAATAGTACCACACACGTCCGCCACTCCATCGCTACGTTTGCAAACTGTCTGAATTATCTGTTGACATACATATATGTACGTGCGCCTACTGATATACCTACATTATGTAGATTGTTACAATTGGTTGATAATACCACCTACGCAGATTTGACGGTTCCATAAACACTGTCTTTACTATATCTCTCCCAGCAACGATAGGTGTAAAGATTTCGCATAAATATTAATAATTAGTTGAACATTATCAATAATTATTATTATTGGTAGTGTTCAACTTAAATTACTACTACTCCACTAGCTACTCCTTATAATAGACTAGTGGCTCGTCCCAGCTTCGCACGGGTATATTAAGAACCACTCGTCCGATTTTGTGCAAACTTCGCATAAAACATCTAGGTACTAAATACATAGTTCGAACAAAGCCTAAGCCATTTGGTTTCGATAGATGAGCCCGTTCTTGAGTTATAAAGTTACAACGAAAAGTGGCATTGATTTTTTTATATTAGATTAATTACTTAATTCATAATTATTAATTAGTGAGTAATTAATTGTGTAAAAAGCTATAGTAAGTATACCTATAGCTTTAAATATCTATCTAAGATAATAATTTAATAAATTATTTGATCTAATCCTTGTATTGTTCAAGTCATTATGATTAAGTGGGTGATGAAATAGTTTTCTGCCACCGTAGGATGACAATGCTTATAATAATGTCGTAAACATAACACAAACATCGGTCAATTTTTTTGAACAACCTGCTGTACTGTAATGGTTAAAACGATCCTGTTTCCGCCAGGGTTGGCATGTTTAAAACAAGTTGTTTTAAAACACCTGTTTTAAACAGTGTTTAAAACAGTATGAAATTAAACAGTGTTTTTTATTACATGTTTTAACTACTTTTCATGGCGGATGAATGCCTGTAAAATGAAAATAAATTAATATTCAAGGGTTTAATAGCTTGACATTAAATAATTTGAGTGTATGCCCCTGCTATGTCATTTTTTAACTTTTATTGGCATTGTAATGAAATAATATTTCAAAACATTAGAAAAAAAATAGTACCTAGATGTTTTTTTTTTCCATTGGTATTTTTTTGTAAATATTTCTTTACAAACAGCGAATTTGAAAAGATCTAGTCTAGAAATGAAACATATAATTTATTTATAAGTTAAGACGTCGACCTATAGTAGAATTAATTTGAAAAAATGACCGAAACTAAAAAAAAAACAAAAAAAAACACTTGTTTAAAACAATTTGAACAGTTTGTTTTCTAGAATTAAAAAAAAACTGTTTTTTTTTTCCAACCCTGGTTTCCACCAAATCCAATCCAAAAACTAGACTTTATGGTTGAGGTACCGGGTGACTACGGTACATATTAGGTACAAGGTTAATTCCGGACACAGGTAGAATTTTTCGTTGGGACAGTAACGACAGATACTATCAATGCTATCTGGCCAATAACAAACTACTGGCTCGGGAAGATGCACGGCTTCTAAACGTTTCAGTGAGCGCAGATGCTCGTTGGAAAGTACCAGGGTCGCATAAATAGAGAGCAGGTGCCATCACTGCCTTCAATGTCTGAAGGACCCGCTGAATTAGCTGCATCATTTATTGCACATACGCCAGCCCATCAACCTACGATCGTACCTCAATCTGTCAAACTTTAATAGTTTTTCAACCTTTTCACAATAGTGTAAGCTTAATGTTCGATTGGTAAAATTTGACAGATTGTAGGTTAACCTAATGACGTCTGCACATACCAACCTACTCATGTACAGACGCCAGCACATCAACGGCATTTGAATTGCCAAAAATACATGGCCTTTGCGCTATTATAACGCGTAACACCCTGCCTTTTGTCGCGGGCACATTGAAGCAAATGGAGCTGAACCAATAATTATAGTAAGTACGGTGAGGTCCAAAATCGTCTATCCGTTAAAATAGACAAACGTTGACTAGACTTTCTTGTCACCCAATTTATAGAAAAACACCAAGAATTCAAACTCCCACTATTCCTAACATTTTTTGTCTCTTCCAAACAATTTCAACGCTTGAAGAAAACAAAACATTGATCCTACATCTAATATATAAAATTCTCGTGTCACAGTTTTCGTTGCCATACTCCTCCGAAACGGCTTGACCGATTTTGATGACATTTTTTGTGCTTATCCGGTATCTATGAGAATCGGCCAACATCTATTTTTCATCCCCCTAAATCTTAGGGGTAGTCCACCCCTAATTTTTTATTTTTATTTTTTGGACAACATTTTTAATTTCTATTTTTATGGCAAAACAACGTTTGCCGGGTCAGCTAGTATTGTATTTAAATGTATTCCAATATTAAAAGAAAAAATAATACATCCGCAATTACATAATAAACCTCAGGTTCAAACTTATAACACACATAAAGGCTACAAGGCAATCAGCTATCACCTAAATTGTTCATCATTTCTTTTGTAGAAATCTTCAGAAGATTGTCAGCTGATTGGAAGGAAAGGCATTGGTATAGGTAAGACAGGACTTGGCAAATCTGCATTTTGCTTTTATGACAATGTTTCCTGTGCATCTTCAGCTACACAACTCCAGGTGGTTCACAAAATGAAATAAACAAGCCAAATATAATAAATTATTTTTAATAACGCTCCTAGAATAACCAACTTAATGTTTTATTTCTTCTTAAACATTATTTTGTTCAGTTGCGCGTGAGCAGCCGAGTCGGACGCACACGTTTGGAACGTCGGACCGTAATATCACTATCGCGCGGCATTTTTTTTTAAGACTACCCACTTAATAATTATGTTAATTTTAAATGGATGAAGTACGTAATAGTGTGAGTTCGTGTGACTCAAGTGACAATGAAACGCAGAGCATAGTTATGGAAAGTGAGCAATCATTTGATACTACGTTAATGGAGGAGATGAGGCAGAGTGAAAAGTGTGATCAACGAGTTGTGGAGAAGAGAGGGCGGCAGGATGATGAGGAGATCGTGGAGGAAGATGGTTTTGTAACAGTAGTTAGGGGGCATAAAAAACCAAACAGGAAAAACTCGGTCAATAATAGCTTGGTGACGGAAGGTGATAAGAATATTGAAGTGGAGAAACATAATATTATATGTGTGACTGGAAAAGAAACTTTGCCGAAACAATTTGGAATGGCGAAGCTGTTACGATCATGTAATATTCCTAATATAATCAAAATGGTGTATAAAAGTGCATTCAGGGTTTTGATTCATTTCGAAAATAGAGAAAGTGCTACAAAGTTGATGAATTGTGAAAAGATGACCAATTTAGGTTATAGAACACAAATGACGGATGAACTCAATTTATGCTATGGGACTCTGAGGCAAGTAGATTTGGAAACAGATGAGCAAGAAATTTTGGAAAATGTGAGTTGTGAGAATGAAATTCTATCAGTTAAACGACTTAAAAAACTATCGGACAATGGAGAATGGATTGATTCGGAAACAGTTCGAATATGTTTTAAAGGTGCTACTTTGCCACCGTACGTATACGGCTACGGTTGTAGGTTTAAAGTGGAACCCTATACGTTTCCAGTGTCACAGTGTTCCAGATGTTGGAAATTCGGTCACCTATCGAGATCATGCCCAACTAATAAAACAATATGCCCCAAATGTGGCAATCAACACCCAAACTGCGAAACAAATGAATATGTTTGCGTTAACTGTAAAGGACCGCACATGGCAATGTACAAGAAGTGCCCTAGTTTTATAAAAGAAAAGAGAATTAGAGATATTATGACAAAAGAAAATTGTACATACAGAAAGGGATTGGAATTATATCTAAAAGAGAAAGGGACTCAACAGCTGAATATTACAACAACGGACACGGAAAGGAATACGAATACGGAAAGCTTAGAAAATGAGAATGTAAATTATACACAAATAAGAACATACAAGGACGCCGTGACATCAAATGTTCAAAGTTTAAGTGTTGCTTCTGGTAGTATGACAAACATAAACAACTTAGGAAATAAAAGTAACCAACAGAGATATATACCGAAGAAGAAGCAAACTGAGATCAGTTCTATGAGTAGTAATACAGAAAAAGGCAGCCGCAATATACAACGAGAAACTACGAGTACATGCAAAGAAACTGACAAAGGCGAATTGCCAGAGACAGTGAATACAAGCCATAACATAGATTTTATTAGTATATATCAAAAAGTTAAAGATATATGTTTTTCCGACAAAACCTGGCATGTGAAAATACAGGAATTAGTTAAAATTACCTTTGATGTATGTAGTAGATTATTGCTTAAAGTCTTCAAAAGTGATGACGTATGGAGTAAAATTATATATATGTTTAACAATGGCCAACTATAATAGAAATAAGTTATCACTTCGTATTGTACAGTGGAATTCACGCAGCTTGTTGCCTAAACGTAATGAATTTGAGTTATTACTAGCACAAGAAAAAGTACACATAGCACTGGTATCAGAAACTTGGTTGGAGCCCGATAAACATTTACATGTAAGTGGATATAATACTTTTAGAAAGGATAGATTGGATGGTTATGGTGGGCTAGCTATTTTAACACATAAATCTTTAAAAGTGCAACAGTTTAACACCAATATCAATAATCCTGGTATAGAAATTATGTGCTTAAAACTTTTAAATTGCTATGAAATAAAAAATATTGTGTTAATATATTGCCCTTCTTCGGTTCGCACTTCTCTTTTTGACTGGGAACAAATATTTTCAGTATTCTCAAATAATTGTATTGTTGCCGGAGACTTTAATGGACACCATGTAACTTGGTCCTCCAAAACTGACGCAAGAGGAATACAGCTATATAATAATAATAATAATAATAATAATAATATTCCACAACTATCACACAACGTCATCTAGTCCCAAGCTAAGCAGAGCTTGTGTTATGGGTACTAGACAACTGATAAACATACTTATATATTTCTAAATACATACATATTATAGATAAATTACACCCAGACACAGAACAAATGATCGTGCTCATCACACAAACATTTGTCCTGGGTGGGAATCGAACCCACGACCTCCGGTATAGCAGTCAGGGTCACTAACCACTAGACCAACAGGCCAGTATATGATTCGGCTTTAGATTCGGGGTTTATTGCCCTTAATGACGGTAGTATGACAAGGGTGACTATGGTTGATGGAGTTGCACAAAGAACTTCTCCTGACATTACATTTGTATCTTCCGATCTATCTGTTTTGTTGGACTGGAAAGTTATAAACGAGAATTTAGGAAGTGACCATTTGGTTATAAAATTTTCATACAAATATAATAGCTACTTAAATCCGGATAGTATAGTTAAAAAACGGAACTTCAAACTAGCGAAATGGTCAGAGTACAGTAAGACCCTAGAAAACTATTTGATACAAACTAGCGTTCCAAGAAATGTGCAATCCTTATATGATAATTTTATAGAACAATTGAACAAAGCTGCGGATGAACATATACCTTTTAATAAAATTTGTAAAAATCCTACAAATGGTTTTCGGCCAAAGTCTTACTGGAATCCTACTCTATCTCATTTAGTAGCGCAACGTAGATTAGCATTAAAAAACTTTAGGAAAAATCCCACACCAAATAATTTAAGTCTACTGGATCAAAAAACGAAAGCTGCTAAAAAAGCGATCACTCAGGAGAAGTTAAAAGACTGGCAAAATTACTGCAGTAGTATAAATGAAAAAACATCTAGTTCTGAAATGTGGAAACGTATGGGATGGATTAAGGGACGAGGATCGCCCAGGGCATCTGTTTCAAATGAACACAAAATACAACTCTTGTGTAGTCTCGCTCCGGATTACGTCTACCCAAAACATCATCAATTTAAATCAAATAATACAGTACTAGAGGACAAGTTCACTTTACAAGAAATGATTAATTGCTTTAAACGAAAAGACACAGCGCCTGGGACGGACGGGATTACATATTCTTTGATATTTCATTTGTCTCCTATTAGCAGAAACTATCTACTGGAATTGTACAACCTCATTTTTAGCACTGGGATTATCCCACAACAATGGCGGAATATATTAGTAACACCAATACCAAAATCATCACCAGATAACAACAATATTAAATTAAGACCTATCTCCTTAATATCCTGCATATGTAAAATCTTTCACTCTATGTTGACAAAGCGGCTTGAGTGGTATATTGAAAAAAATAAGTTGTTATCTCAGTACACCTCTGGTTTTAGGAGAGGCCAATCTTGTCAGGACTGTCTAGTTAAGTTAGTTAGTCAAATCTACACAGGATTTTCACATAAAACTCCAACAGTAGCCTGTTTTCTTGATGTTACAAATGCCTATAATAATGTGATAATAGATGTACTGGTGAACACTTTAGATGAGATAGGGATTGGAAAAAAGTTTTGCCAATATCTGTGGAATTTTTTGAGTGAAAGACATCTTATGATAAAAGATGAAATGGATAAAAACAACTTTTTCATAAGACATACAGATAGAGGATTGGCTCAGGGCGACCCAATTTCACCCATACTTTTTAACATCGCCACAATCAAGTGTTTCTATGAAATTCGGAATGTTACTATGTGCCAATATGCGGACGATTTTGTCTTGTATCGAACGTCTAAAGATTTCAAAGAAACTCAACAAGCACTTCAAACAGTGCTGGATAGATTGTGCTATGTGTTAGATGAATTAGGCTTAGAACTATCGGCCGCTAAATCTAAGGTGTGTATTTTTAGCAGAGGTTTTAGAAGATCAAAGGTAGAACTTAAAATAAATAGTCATAATTTGGATATAGTTGTCAGTTACAAATATTTAGGTGTATGGCTCGACAGGTCCTTACGCTGGAGTAAACATATTAACACAATTGTTGAAAAAGTTCAAAAAATCCTTAATTTGCTTAAAGTTTTAGCGGGTAGGTCTTGGGGATTGCATCCTCAACATTTAAGACATATTTATATAGCCCTGATTGGAAGTCGCATAGATTATAGTTGCTATTTATATGATGCGAGTGCGAAATGTCACTTAGATAAGTTAAATAAATTACAAAATCAAGCATTACGTATTGTAGGAGGTTTTGTCAAATCCACTCCGATACATGTCATGGAGAGTGAGCTGTGTGTGGTTCCTCTGTACATACGAAGAAAATATTTAGCTTATAAGTTTTGTCTGAAAGCCAAATCCATAGAAAATAATATAACAAATAATCTATTAGACGAACTTCACACTCTTCGACTGAATAGTTACTGGCGCAATAAGGTTATTCCTATATTAGCCGTAGCATATAACGAGGTTAAAGAAATTGAGGTAGCGTCTTCCAACCCTTTATTAATGTTCACTCTAAGAACATGGGTCACTAACATTAATGTGAACGAGATTATTGAATGTAATTTAGAGGCTGTAAGGTCACCAAAAGGGTTTTATAATTGCACTTTACTAAAACACGAAGTGACCAAAGAATTATGTACAAAATATAATGGTTGGGTTACTATTTTTACGGATGGGTCGAAGAGCGTAGATGGACACGGATCGGCTTACTATATATCCTGTAATAACGTAGATAGCTCAAATAATAACTGCTTTAAAATAAATGAATCTGCATCTATTATGACACTGGAGCTCATTGCGATCTCAGAAGCATTGAAATTTGTCACAAACTGTCATGACAGAAATATTGTTATTTGCTCTGATAGTAAAAGTTCACTACAGCATATAGCTCGATGCGCCTCTGGACACAGAGGTGCTTCGGTAGCATATGACATTCTGTCTAAGATAGATGAACTTAATCAAAAAGGTGTTCAGCTGAGATTGCAATGGGTCCCATCGCATATCGGAATACAGGGTAACGAGAAGGCAGACATGTTGGCGAAATATGCAGCAAAACACGGAAAAGAAACTAATATTAAACTTGATTACTCGGAAATATTACCTAAATTCAAAAATGTTTGTTATGATCATTGGAAGGAACACTTTAACAACATTTCAGTAGAAAAAGGAATCTGGTATAAAACCATACAATGTCAGCCTCCCCGTGTGCCCTGGTTTAATAATATTAACTTAAGCAGAAAATTTGTAGTCATAGCTCACAGACTTAGATCTGGACACATTCCATGTAACAAATTCGCCTTTTTGATGAAAAAGAATACCTCCCCCAACTGTGAGGTGTGTGGAGTTATAGAGGACATACATCACTTGTTGATGGAATGTGTCCGATATGAGGCTGATAGGAGCAGGTTGTTCAGGGCTCTAAAATTGAACAAGAACGACATTGGTACATTCCACCGATTACTAGCTAAACCGAGTTCAGAGGAAGCAAGAAAGTTGTTTGACTTTATGGCCCTGATACATTGACCTCCTTTTATTTTAATATTGTTTTAGGTTATGATGGGACTGACATGCGCTGTGCGTTTTAAAAGTCCCTAAAATTTAAAGAAATAAAAAAAAAAAAAAAAAAAAACATTATTTTGTTACGTCGTAGTTTACGCATTAGCACAGAATACTTAATAGTACAACAGAAGGACTACTCCAAAAAAAAAATCAAACAAATGTAAAATCTATATACGAGAGAATAAAGTACATTTTAACTGGCAGCCGTACCGCCCACCTACTTTTATAATAGCCTAAACTTCCCGTGCGCAAGCAAAAATGTACTGAATGGTTACGCCCGAGAGTTTATTTTGGTTTATCTGACGCCAACGACATTAAAAGGTTACTATGGGTCAAGCTCAATAGGGTTGCGACTTGCGAGTTTAGGCACAAATAGGTAGGTACCTATGCGTATTTTATGCATTTGTTAAATTACATTATTACCATAAATACCTATGTTCCTCAAGGAATTTTGTTTTTATCATCAGCCTATATCTTTTTGGTTTCGTCATCGATTACTACATACATTATTGATTGTTAGCACGGAATGTCAACAGTAGACGTATAGTACTATTAATTATTCTGTGACAGTAGGTAGTCTAGGTACCTACGGAACCTTACGTGAGGAATAATATTTATAATAATATTATCTTTTCTACCTATTATTGTTATATTTTTGAACATTTATCTTACAAAAAAAAAAAAAATATTTAAAAGATTTTTATCGTCTATGGCAAAATAGCCAGTCCTTATTATTTTGCACTCAACCTAGTAACCGACCAATTATTATCGCATACTGTCACAGGCCCCGCGTTGCGTGTCTTTGTAGGTAGGTAAAAAAGTGGCGCGCGAATTACGACCGCTGACCTTGAATGCGTAGTGTGGCCATTTTCTGAGTTAGAACTTTTAAACAGCAACGCAAACATCTTTCTACTTTCTACCGATCCTAATTCTTAGTTCTCAGCTTAAGGTGAGTGAGAGTGTCGTCTTTTTATCTTGGTCGTCCAGTAGGCTCACAAGTGGGGGGGGCCACTTACCCCCGTATCTAGAAACAAGTCAAAGGTTTTACTTGAGTAAATGTCATTATTTAAGAGACGATATTTATTATGTAGATTAATAATTGCTTGAAGTTTGAACTGTAAAAATATAGAATTCTTACCTTTGCTTTGTTTGACGGTTCCCACTTCGTTTAAATTTATGTCTATTGCATAAAAATATTGCATAAGTAATTGCTTAAGCTAAAGTAATTACTTTCACTTGACTATAGATACGGCTGTGTATCTCGCCTCATTTCCAAACTTGTAACCTACCTAATCATGATCAGTTAAGCCCATACTTCACAAGCAAGGAGATAATTTTGTTGATCATTACTAAATATGTACTATATTTTTTTTTTCTTCATAATAATATTGTGTTATTAATTTACCAAAAGCACCTAAAGCAAGAAACTTGTGCGTAACTACACGTAACGTAACAAAAATATTAAGGAGACGGAGCGCGTGCGTAACGGGTGGCGCGTGGCAGCCGTAGTGAATGGGCCACGACATAATGGCCCCGCAACTACTTGCAGTTTTATGCCTACACCGCGGAGTGAGACAGGCCTGGCATTAGTGCATAAGACAACAATATTCAAATGCTCTATTTACAATTCAAGCCGATTTTTTGGTGGCGGTTTTGGTGGTGGTACGGCATCCCGATAGTATTTCTGGTAAATACCATCCCATAAACGAGCGCGTTCTTCTAAGAGCACTCCACGTAGTTCCAGCTTCTCATCCAGCACCATGTGAGGTGATCTGTCCGCGCCGGCTGCCGGCCACGTAGGCAGTGACGAACCTTCTGGCACCGGCTTCCTGAAAGGTAACATATATTTGGCTATAATCACAAGAACATTGAAGGTGTGAACTTTGATGTTCTTCCAATTCTCAAGTCCATAGAAGTTCTAATTTCGGGTCATAAAGTACATTATGAAATGTAAATAAAAAATCATAAAATAAACAATTAATAAACTAGAAAAATTTTATTCTTTAATAATTTTTAGTTGTGGTGCCCATCACTAAAATGGTTGATATTAAGTTGAAACCTTCATAGCTCAAATGTTGGTCGCGGGGCTTACGAATTACCGTGACCCCGGAATGTAAAGGGCTATTGAAGGACACCGTCGATTTTAGTCAGTACGTGTCTGACAATCCCGCTCTGCCCTGGGTGCTCCTTTTGTAGCTGGCCGTTTAGAACGAGTACGAAAAAGTAAATTGTCTTAATGATGGATGTTTTTATGATTGCCGAAGTCTGCCGAACTGAAACGACGTTAGACGATGCGGGGTGTTAGATATTTTCGTTAGGTTTATTTTCGTTACGGAATTTCTTGGTTCGGTCGCCGCGCTCAAAGCCCGCGATAAAAGCTATGCAAGTAGCTTAAAAAGCTCAAATGTTACTACCTCCTTTTAGTGAATAAGTAATTTCGTAAGAATTCAACATGAACATTATCCATCTATAAAGTTTGATAACACTTTAATATATTAAAATCTTTGGGACAATACACATTTAGACTAATTAAACTTACCCAGTTTTAATGAAGTTATGCCAAATTTCACGGACCACCTTCTTCATTTTCTGAAACCTTGGGCTTGCAAGAGATTCATCTGGGTGTGTGAAGTTACCATTACCATCCATTACGGCGGTGGTTTGGGCACAGTGGTTTGCACCTCGTATTTTGGTGTAAGGCACAAATGGTACATTCTCATCCACAAAAGAATATTCATACAAATATATTTGATTGTTTCCAGCCTCCACATGTAATTTTGTAGCCCAAAGCATGGGATAAGTAAATAAAACATCCGAAAAGAAATCGACGTATCCTAGAATGTTATCTTCATCCACTGGCCTGTCCCCAAAATAGAACTGCTTAATCTTATTAGCCACTTCTTCTCTTTCGTCTTCAGATTCAAACTTCAAGTCAGGGGTTAAGAAATCAGAAAACTTTTCGTTCATTTTATGCTTCCATAACTCAAAAAACTCAACTCGTATTAGTCCTTCCATGTTAGCAAATCCATACAACACAGGTAACTTTCTATAGTTGCCTTTCTTAAATATAGTTAAAGGAGATTCTGTAAGGAATGCACCGTCTCCTGTATCACGCTCCACACATGGTGAGAACATAAAAGTAGAATCAGTTCTATCCCAAAATGAATCTGATGTCAATAGACTTAAGGGAGCTGTCTTGTAAAACTCTTCTAAAGCGTAAATATCATCTACATTCGTGAAATTGAGTTGTCTGGCAAACCTTCTAGCAATCTCTAGAGGATCCCTCTGAATTGTCAATGCGGCCATACTTCCAGCACTTTCAGGTATGACTCTCTGGAACAGTCCTTCAGCAGACTTTGATAGCATTAAGAGATCTACGGATGCGGAACCCGCACTGTAACCTGCAATAGTTACGTCGTCAGGGTTACCACCGAAGCTAGCGATGTTCTTTTGTACCCAGCGCAGCAACGCAACCTGGTCCTTCATACCAGCATTGCCTGGTGCGTCCTCGGTGCCCAGACAAAGGAATCCATGAACACCCAGACGATAGTTGAATGTTACGATGATCAAATCTTTCTTTTTCATTAATTGTGTTGCTTTAAGCAATTCACCATAACCTATTACAAAAGCTCCTCCATGAACGTACACTACCTTAGACAGATTCTTCTTATTCGTATTTGGAACATACAAATTTGCAATCAGACAATTTTCTTGTTGCACTAAATGGTCCAAATTTGTGATTGGAATCTTAACTTGTGGACACATTACTTTCTTGTCGACAGCATCATAAGGTTCCAACCATACTGGTGGCGGAAGAGGTGCCTGGAAGAGAAATCTGTATAAATAAAAAGGAAATGCTGAGAATAGATGAGCGATTTGCCTTTTTAGGGTTCCGTGCCTCAATTTTTTGTATTCCGCGAGTATCGAGACCTCGATTTATGATTCGAACAAAGTACGTGTTATTATTTTGTTTATAAATCTAGTTTTTTGCCCGCTGTTTGGCAGCCAGTCTCATCAACCGGTATCATTATTGTGTTGCCAAGGCCTGAATAGGTTTCTCTATGTCGCTTGGTAGGTAGGGGTTTTTTTATCGTGGTAAAATCATCAAATGAGTCCCAGGGCACCCAGGGCAGGGCGGGAGGGACTGTCAGGCTGACTAAAATCCACGGTGTCCTTCAATAGCCCTTTATGTTCTGGGGTCACGGTAATAAGATAAGTCCCCACGGCAGGCTTCAGCCCTCTAGAGGGGGGCCCCGTCATCATGTTGACATTCTTTCTATCTTTCTGTCCATGGTCGGACAGCGAGTCGCCCATTATTAGGTAGGGTTAGTATTACTTTATATCTCTCAGTACAAAAATGACTAATGCCCGGTTTCTGGTGTCCTTTTGTCGACAGTTTATCAATTCAATAGCGCTATTGGTTAGATAAACTACAAAAATGGGTTTCTGAACACCGCAAAGTAAGATAAACTTTACATAAACTAAGTTCAAGTTGACTGACCAATCTTCGCCGTTTGTCGGTTCCATAACTATATTACGAGGTTAAATTTTTTTGTTCTGACCTTTTTTTACAAAGGGTGGTCAAACATCTGGGATCAATACCCAGTACTTATGATTTTCATTTTAAACAAAATCGAATTATAGTGTTATATGAATAAAGCTCACTTCTTTCTCTTTATTATTTTTACTGTTCTTGGCAGTTATTTGTCCACACAAAAAAGATGCAGATGATGATTAAAATAAAATGTATTTCTTTGAACAATTACCTGTGTTAGAAACAAGAAAAAACACTTTAGGTATACCCACAGTTTAGTAGTATACATAAGTTTTTAAACTGGCATGATCACTAAACTATAATCAATAAAAACTATATTATAACCATGTTTATTACTTATTTTTATTATACCATATTTCAGCATTGTTGATGATGGGTTTCAAACGTTTCAAATCAACTTGGCAAGTAACCAGTTTTAATTTCTAATAAAAAATACATTACTTTCCGTTTTCAGTTGTAAAGTAACTAGGTACCTATGACACCGGTACTTTCCTTTTTTTATTGAATATAATGTGTCCAAATGCTGAGTAAAGGGCTTTCATTACTCTTGTAAAAGTATTTTATACATAAAACTAGTTTTAACGACGAATTGTAGTAATAAAATCCATTTTAAACTTTATTTATTAAACAGACCCATCTAGTGGAAAATTTTGGAACTGGCTATTGGTCTCATAGTTATGTTATCGGTCCGTGTGACATCAGAAACCCAGCTACAGTTAAGCTAAGTTTAACTGACCAATAACTTTGTTGAAGCAATAGTTATTGAGAGGATAACTGGTGACACCAGAAACCGGGCATAAATGAATAGGTACTTTGATTTTTTATGTTAGAATTCATGAATTCATGAATATTTTAAAAAAATATTTATAATCCTCAAAATAAATCTTTTCATATGATAATTATGTATTACGATGGAGTTTGGGATGTTTTCTTCTATTTTCTTGAACAAATAGTTTTTTTTTTGCTATAATATAGGTAATTATTTATAATCCTCACGGCAGGCTCCTGATCAACTTATTATTTTAAGATCATGTACTTCTTCTATAATTTTCCTGTAAAATGTAGGCAAATGACATCGTTTGTATTTTTTTTTCAGAATTGTAGACTTAGTAGTTTCAGAAATAATCAATGAGGTGCATGGTATTTTTTTTTGTCTATTTTCTTGAATAGCTCTGAAACTAATATTTTGTACAGAAAATGTCACACGATAGATTTTTTTAAATTTTCTTGAATAGCTAGTAAAACATTTTTAAATGAAAAAAAAATACACCACTGCCTTTGGGCCATTAATTTGTCTACCACCAAATTTATAACATAATCAATTTAATCTGAACCTCTTTGAGGTTTGACTGTAAAAATTTGCTACGAAGGGCGGACAGACATACGCACGAGTAATCTTATAAGGGTTATTTATTTCAGACGTACGGAACTCTAAAAAACATGTTCCTTGATTATAATTTAGCCAGTTATATTGAATACTGTAAGTCAAGGAAAAGAAATTGATTGTTTTTAAGCTATTGCATAGCTTTTATCGCGGGCTCGGAGCGCGGCGGCGCGGCGGGCGCGGCGACTGAATCAAAAAAATTCCAAAAACCTAACGAAAATACCTGACACCACGCATCATCTAACATCGTTTCAGTTCAGGAGACTTCGGCAATCATAAAAATATCCGTCATAAAAACAATTTACTTTTTCTTACTGATTCTAAACGGCCTACTTATAAAATTCCGACAACCTACTAATAAATAAACCTTGTTATAAAATTCTCCTACAACAAAGAAGTTCTTCATTGCAGTAATGCACCACAAACATTTTAAATAAATTATATTCTCGTTAAATATACGCGGTAGGCGATTTCATTCTTTTAAAATAAAAAAAAATGTTATGCAATAGCTTCACCGCGGCAGTCTCCGAGTGCTACATGTATTTTTTTTCTATCGAAGACGGGGATACAATAATGCTTTTCAGTCAAAAACAATCGACATGTTCTGGGTATAAGGAAAATATTAAAACGTTAATTTGACGAAAATTGTACACTGACGATATTAAAATCTGAATACTTAAAAATTATAAAAGACCCATTTGGGTACCAAATAACTAGTATGATTACCTTAAACTTGTCTACACCCACAGGTGCTGTGGCGTAGGGGATGTTAAAGAAGGTGTATAGATCCTCGGTGGGATGCTTGCGCCCGCGCACCGGCCCTTGCGCAGTCTTCACTTCCCGCCATTCGTCGTTAGCGAGAACAGCCGTCACACACAACAGTACCACGCACGTCCGCCACTTCATCTCAACATTAGCAAACTGGCTTCAAATATTGATATGTACATACGCTCGCAAGCTTATATACTCTTTGTCGACTGTTACAATCGATTGATGGAAACACAGATATCAGTTCGGTGAACTCTGTCCTGATGACGATCTTTCCCAGCAACGACAGGTCCATACCTGTCTGATAAAGATACCTACAATATATTTTTGCCAATTAACGTAGAATGACGACGCATATTGGCCATAGACGTAAATGTCCTCATCGGTCAATGAATTGACAAAATAGTAGATTATTAACCAAGGGGATAAAGCAGTGTCTTCTGTCGCGGGTGACGATTTAAATCGCGAGCGTAACGAAGGACTCGAGGTTTACTCCCGAGCGTAGCGAGGGTGTTAAAAACTTAAATCACGAGCGAAGCGAGGGATTTAAGACGAGTCCTGAGTGTAGCGAGGGATTTAAGTTCATCCAAGACTAAGACAGCTTTATCACCGAGGAAAATACTCTACTTTTCGTACCATTTGCGAAAAAATTAACACAATAATAATATGAGATAAGTATTTATTAAAAATAATAACAATTAAAATAAACTTAATGTTTATGTATTTGAAGAAAACAAAAACGCTGCAAATTCCTAGACTAATATTTTTTTGTCGGAAAAGCAAAGGCATCAAGCTCATACGGCCTCATCGGTTTTCGTAATTTTATTCAATAATCATAACTGCATAATAAATGCGTATTCCTTTTTCAAAAAGATGTATAATGCTTTTCATTACTCATACTCTGAAAGTAGGTCATTACATGTCTGATTAGCCGTTTGAAAGTTATCCATTGCCGCCCTAGGGAAAATCGCTTTCAACTGACAGCTGCCAAATTTAAGAAAAAAAACTAGTTCTATTTTGACATTTCTATTGAACCATGTTCAAACTTTTTATACAGCCACGAAATTACAGAGCAAATTAAAATAACATAAAGTTAAGTATTAAGAATATAAATAATGACTTTAAAATAATTTAGTTTCTACTATTTCTCTAAAATAATACATTTTTCGACAAAATCTTTGCCAATTTTTAAATAATGAACATGAAAAATCCTGGCTGTATAGCTGGACGACCACAGCACAAAAATTAAAAAAAAAACAAGCGGCAAAGTGACAATCCGGTCTACACTCATTTTTTCTTTAGCTAAAATTTATGTTGTTGATTTTATTTTCCTCGTATTCGTAATGAAAAGCACAGTGTTTACCTCGGGTAAATTACTTATTTAGTCCCTCGAACTATTAGCGCCCTCACTACGTTACGGGCGCCAAACCCAGTCTCGGGACGTAAATAAGTAACTTTCACGCCTTGGATAACAATGTACTATTACATACAAACTCAATGGTGTAAAGTGTAAATACAGATGTAGTTCAGTATTATTTATTCCAAATTTAAATCACATTCTCCCCCTAGAGGATGAATGAAATTCAGTACAATTTTCTTTCCCTGTTTTTAACAGATTAATAATGACTATTGTTATATTCGCTTTTTGTGGCATAGAATGTCACTTTTTTGAGCAAGTGGTACGAAAAAGTAATTTAAGGGTTCTGTTTGTATGAAAGTGCTCGACAAGTCTCGAGTTGAAATTGCAACGTGCAATATTATTCAGGAAAAGGGTGTCAAAAAGTTAACTGACAAACTTTTAATTAAATAACAAAAAATATCGAAAAAGTGGACGGAAGAAACAAAAAATTCAGCATGCTTAAATTAGAAAAGGTACTTACAGACAATCATTGAAGCCCGAGCGTTACCATGGATTGTGAAGCTGAACCAATAGCCAGGCGAGGGGCAAAATCGTCTGATCGTAGCCTTAACCCAGCTTTTTTTTCACCCAATTTATAGAAATACAGAATTTAAACTCCCACTATTCCTAACATAATTTGTTGACTAGATTCCAAAGCCTATGACAGCACATACAACTAATTTTAACGCTTGAAGAAAACAAAACATTGATTCCACATATATACCTACAGGGTGGAATTTTGTAATGCCGCCTGGAGGGAAAGTAGTCTTAAAGCCTCCTGCAGATACACGCGATTAATCGCGCGGGGCGACATGTCGCGGTCCATTCGCAGTATTTTTAGAGTGGAAATTAGTTTGGCTCGTTGTCGCAGCGCGATTAATCGCGTGTGTCTGCAGGAGGCTTAATACTGCAGATAGAAAATTTTACTTAAAGGAAACATTCCTTTATTTTTGAATAGAAAGCAAACTGCATTACGCATACTGCATACACGGGAATCGTAAATAATTGCAAATACATAATTAAATTAATTTAAGATTTCCTGGTTTTCCTTTCATTTAATTTATCATGTTTGTTAGAGAGATTTCATCCTTATAATTGACCCTAACGATCGATGTAATAAAAGGACAGGGTATAATTTTTTCAGATTTAGCCGAAGATTTTAGAAGAGAATTTTCGAAAATCTTTGAATGCAGTTTGCTTTCTATTCAAAAATAAAGGAATGTTTCCTTTGAGTAAAATTTTCTATCTGCAGTATTAAGAGTACTTTCCCTCCAGGTGGCATTACAAAATTCCACCCTGTAGGTATACATATGGAAGAGCGGAGTCTCCTAATACAGGCACATTATGCTTAAAAGGAGACTCCAATCACTAATATTTTAAATCTACTTGAGAAAGAAAATTAAATTATTTGAATTTGAATATTTGCATTCCAATAAAATTGTATACCAGTGTTTTTTTTTGTGGTAAAATGATCAAATGAGTCCTCCCACCCAGGGCAGGGCGGGAGGGACTGTCAGACTTGTACTGACTAAAATCCACGGTGTCCTTCAATAGCCCTTTATGTTCCGGGGTCACGGTAGTGAGATAAATCCCGCGAACCAGGCAGGCTTTGGCCCTCTAGAGACGACGGGCCCCCCCCGTCATCATGCTGACACTCCTTGAGGCGCGCGTGAAACACAACGCGCCGTTGACCCGGGCATGGTCCATGGTCGGACAGCGAGTCGCCCATTACTCGCCGCCCGCATGATCGCGCCTACGGTGGCCGGAGATTGTCTGCCGACGTCCGACGCCGTGGGCGTCTACCACTGCGTCTGGGGTGGAGGGAGGACGCTATCCTCTCCCTCACGCGACCCGCCTCCTTCTTCGCGAGCATGACTGCTTCGCAGAGGGAGGCGACCGCTTCCCACTCCGTCTCGCCCCACAGCATGGCCTCGACCAATGCCGGCGAGAGGACACGGCGGTGCTCTGCCCAAGCGGGGCAGTCCTGCACCGTATGCTCCACCGTGTCCTCCGGGCGATCATCGCAGTGGTAACACCAGGCGTTTCTTCCCTCCTTATCAGACACAGGTACCTCCCGAAACTTTCGTGTCCGGTGAGGACCTGCGTCATGCGGTAGGTCTGGACGCCGTGACGCCTATCCAGCCACTCCTCAAAGAGGGGTCTTACCGCCGCTATTGCGGCGTGTCCGGACCTCGGTTGCGACAGTCGTCCTCTCCATACTGCCCTGAGATCGCGCCGGAGCTCTTCCCGCCGCGTCTCGACTTCTCGAGGCAGCGGGGATATACCCCGGCGCTGCGCCTCCACGCGCCACTCATAGACGCGTATTCCAGTATTTACAGAAATAATACAAATCAGCAATTACATAGGGAATAAATCTCAGGTCCAATCTTATAACACACATAAAGACTTTAAACAAGGCAATCAGCTATCACCTAAACTGTTCATTTCTTTTGTAGAAATCTTCAGAAGATTGTCAGCTGATTGGAAAGGAAGAGGCATTGTTCTAGGTAAGACAGGACTTGACAAATCTGCATTTTGCTTTTATGACAATGTTTCCTGTGCATCTTCAGCCACACAACTCCAGGTGGTTCACAAAATGAAATAAACAAGCCAAAACATAATTAATTATTTTTAATAATGCTCCTAGAATAACCAACTTAATGTTTTATTTCTTCTTAAACATTATTTTATTTAATATTCAAATGCTCTATTTACAATTCAAGCCGATTTTTTGGTGGCGGTTTTGGTGGTGGTACGGCATCCCGATAGTATTTCTGGTAAATACCATCCCATAAACGAGCGCGTTCTTCTAAGAGCACTCCACGTAGTTCCAACTTCTCATCCAGCACCATGTGAGGTGACCTGTCCGCGCCTGCTGCCGGCCACGTAGGCAGTGACGAACCTTCTGGCACCGGCTTCCTGAAAGGTAACAAATATTTGGCTATAATCACAAGAAATATTGAAGAAGGTGTGAACTTTGATGTTCTTCTAATTCTCAAGTCCATTGAAGTTCTAGTTTCTGGTCATAAAGACTTTATGCAATGTAAATAAAAATACATTAAAAAAAAATTATAACATGTTTTCCTTTAATATTTTTTTCTTTGTGGTTCTCACTAAAATTGTTGATATTAAGTTGTAACCTTCATAGCTCAAATGTCTTCTACCTCCTTTTAGTGAATAATTTCGTGAGAATTTCGACATGAAAATTACACATCAATAAAGTTTGATAACACTTTAAGGCGCCCATTGCACGGTAGGTTTTGCCATGGCAAAACCATCAATCATGAAAGATGGAATTTTTATCGCCTACAATTTTCGTCATTCAAACGTCAATCAACGCATTAGACGATAGGTTTTCCGTCAGTCAAAATCTCTGCCATGGTTTGCCATGGCAAAACCTACCATGTAATGGACGCCTAACATATTAAAATCATTGGCACAGTACACATTTGCACTAATTCAACTTACCCAGTTTTAATGAAGTTATGCCATATTTCACGGACCACCTTCTTCATTTTCTGGAACTTTGGGCTTGCAAGAGATTCATCTGGGTGTGTAAAGTTACCATCCATTACGGCGGTGGTTTGAGCACAGTGGTTTGCACCTCGTATTTTGGTGTGAGGCACAAATGGTACATTCTCATCCACAAAAGAATATTCATACAAATATATTTGATTGTTACCAGCCTCCACATGTAATTTTGTAGCCCAAAGCATGGGATAAGTAAATAAAACATCCGAAAAGAAATCGACGTATCCTAGAATGTTATCTTCATCAACTGGCCTGTCCCCAAAATAGAACTGCTTAATCTTATTACCCACTTCTTCTCTTTCGTCTTCAGATTCAAACTTCAAGTCAGGGGTTAAGAAATCAGAAAACTTTTCGTTCATTTTATGCTTCCATAACTCAAAAAACTCAACTCGTATTAGTCCTTCCATGTTAGCAAATCCATACAACACAGGTAACTTTCTATAGTTGCCTTTCTTAAATATAGTTAAAGGAGATTCTGTAAGGAATGCTCCGTCTCCTGTATCACGCTCCACACATGGTGAGAACATAAAAGTAGAATCAGTTCTATCCCAAAATGGATCTGATGTCAACAGACTTAAGGGAGCTGTTTTGAAGAACTCTTCTAAAGCGTAAATATCATCTACATTCGTGAAGTTGTTTTGTGTGGCAAACCTTTTGGCAATCTCTAGAGGATCCCTCTGAATTGTAAATGCGGCAAGGTTCCCACCACTTTCAGGTATGACTCTCTGGAACAGTCCTTCAGCAGACTTTGATAACATTAAGAGATCAACGGATGCGGAACCCGCACTGTAACCTATAATGGTTACGTCGTCAGGGTTACCGCCGAAGCTGGCGATATTCTTTTGTACCCAGCGCAGCAACGCCACCTGGTCCTTCATACCAGCATTGCCTGGTGCGTCCTCGGTGCCGAGACAAAGGAATCCGTGAATACCAACGCGATAGTTGAACGTGACGATGATTAGATCTTTATTTTGCATTAGCTGTGTCGTTTTAAGAATTTCCCCGTATCCCATAATAAAAGCTCCTCCGTGAACATACACTACCACAGACAGGTTCTTCTTATTCGTGTTCGGGACATAAATATTAGCAATCAGACAATTTTCTTGTGGTACCACATCATCTACCATAGGAACAAGAGGAATTTTAGCTTGTGGACATATCACTTTCTTGTCGATTGCATCATAAGGTTCCAACCATACTGGTGGCGGAAGAGGCGCCTGGAAGAGAAATATCTATATTAATATCTAAATATATAAAACACAAAGGTGACTGATATAGTGATCTATCAACGCATAGCCCAAACCACTGGACGGATCGGGCTGAAATTTGGCATGCAGGTAGATGTTATGACGTAAGCATCCGTTAAGAAAGGATTTTGATCAATTCTACCCCCAAGGGGATAAAATAGGGGATGAAAGTTTGTATAAATCTTCTTAGATTTTCGACTGATTAGGCGAGCGAAGCCGCGGGCAAAAGCTAAAGAAAAGTCATATTAGAATTTTTCTTGAGACGCGAGACTAAGCGGACGTGTGTTTTTATTGATCACGATGAAATAAACAATTACGACAAATAAATATAGTTATTTGCGCCGTCAACATAAAAGTAAAGTGTGTCGCGTGTGACTTTTTTTTTAATTTTATCGATTCATGTGCACGATGAACTAAATATTTTTATAAACAATTAGTAAAGTGTTACGGGTAGCATGTCTAACCCAGGATCGAGCCCGTTTGGACGTAGCCAAGTGCTGCAGAGAAGTCCTCCGCCGACGCCAACTGGACCATTACCCCCCAGCGATACAAATCAACCAGCGGGTAATGAATTGCCCATAGAAGCCGTCAGTACGCCGGAGATTCAGAAATGGATAGGATCTATAGATTCTATCCTCAACGAAGTATGCACTATTGTCGGTGAAGGAAAAATGAACACAGACCAGAAGCTTCGTGTCTCCAATCTTTGCCGCAGAGTTTCAACTGGGACTTCTCAGATGGCCGTTTTGTATCAATCGTTGAAGTCAAAAACGATCCAGGCCCATACCACAATCCAACATCTCAAGGCTCATCAAAATGTTGTGGACTCTCTCCAGCAAACTTGAGATCAGTCGCCATCTACCCCAACGATAAGAACCAAACAAGTGACGCCACCAAGTCACTCGTCCAAAAAATAATCTCTCCCGAACAACTTAAGCTCCATGTCCGTGGTCTGAGAAAAATGAAAAATGGGGGCGTATTGATTAGCACAGAAAATAAAGGTGATATTGACAAGCTCAAGAATTCGGAAAAATTGGTATCATCGGGCCTTAAAATAGAAGAACCTTCTAAACGACGCCCTAGAGTTGCTGTCATTGGTGTCCCCGTTGCCCTCACCGAGAAGGAAGTATTTGACTGTATATACGAGCAAAACCTTTCAGATAAGTTGCCCAATATAACTCGTGAGTCCTTCCTTGAGAGCATCAAATTAAGTCACAAATCGGGTAAAAAAGACCTTACCACCTGCAACTACATAATAGAACTGCCAGCTAGCATAAGAAAAATTTTGATAAACCAAAGTCGAATTTTTATTAATTGGACATCTTGCCCTGTGAGAGATTTCACTATAGTGACCAGATGTTTCAATTGCCAGCAATACGGACACGCAGCCAAGTTTTGCCGAGAACCTAGTACTACTTGCAATCACTGTGGAGAAACTGGACACACCTTTAAAGAATGTAGTAGCAAATCTTCTCCCCCTAATTGTGCGACGTGCAAACGCTTCAAGAGGAAATGTGACCATCCTACTGGGGATGCCAGTTGCCCGGCGCGCAAATACGCAGAGATGAACTACATCAATTCAATCGACTACGAAGACGCTTAAGAGTGCCACCCTATACCCTTGTCTTCATGCACTTATGCAGTAGTTTACCTTATATTTATATTTGTTCGTTTATAATTTAAATTAGAAAATAAAATAAGATTGGCTCATTAGCTGATCTAGATTAGGTAGTTGTTTAAACAATTCAACATCAAACTGTTTGTTTCTAATACTGCAAATTTTTTCACCTAGTTAAAACTGCAATGTGTGCAACCTTGAAAATGTCATACGCGCAACTATTTTGACCCAGTTTGTAAGTAGTGTTATTAGGTCAGAAATGAGACGCAGTTTATGTTAATATAATATCCTTTTAATTCGCTAATCCTCTCCAAATACAGTTTCCATTAAGCAAATGTTAACAAACTAAGGCACCAATCTTCTTCAAAATGTCGAAAGAATCGCTATGGCTGTGTTCGCGTTGCTTCCTGTCAAAAGTCTCCGACGGAAGTTCCCTCAACCAATCAGCGTTCGATTGAAGCACAGATAAGCTAGAAGTTTCTTAGTGAATAACAGATGAGTCAATACCATAATCTAATAACGCGAACACAGACATTAAAATAATATGTAACTCAAAATAACATGTGTTAAGTGTTATTAAACATTTAAATTCTCTTTAAGTTTATTAAAACGCTAACAGTCGGCCTTTCCTGACACTTTCACGTCCCGTGGAAGGACTAATATTTTAATAGACAACAAAAAGTTTTATTTAAAGTATATAAAGGTTTTGATACAACATTGCTTGTTACAGTTTCCTGAATAGTACATAGTGTTTAGCGTTTACAATATACCGGTTATGAAATAAACAATGAACAAATGAATATGACAATCTCGAAATAATCAACAACTTTGATTATTGTTATTTTAATATCACTTAGAATAATCATTACTAACTGTTCTTTTAATATTTCTTACAATATCATAACTACCAGTTATGTTAGTATGACTTAGAATATCATCACTAGCTGTTATTTTAATATAACTTAGAACACTTGTCTTGTAATAATTATAATCACGTTAATAAACATATTTGAAATTTTGATTATGGCCCATGGCGGCTTTACAAATCAACAGCGGTTCAAGCATGTTGTGGCCCCTTCATGTCCACAACATACAACTAAAATCGATATAATAAAATAAGTTATTCCTGCACCATTACCATTGTAGGAACTACTGTAGCCTCTACATATCTACAGCAATTCAAGCATGTTGTGGCCCCTTCATGTCCACAACATACAGCTACCATTGATATAATAAGTTATTCCTGCACCACTAGCATTGTAGGAACTACTGTAGCCTCTACATATCTACAGCAATTCAAGCATGCTGTGACCCCTTCATGTTCACAACACGCCAGCGACAAGACCATAGGTGCAAGCATAATTTATATATCTACCAGTGTGGTAACAATTTAAACATGTTGTGGCCCCTGCCTGTCCACAACACATAAATACTTTTGGTATATTGCAATATGTTATTATGGCCTCTTCATATCCATAACAACCACTAAATGACGCACTGTAACAACCATGATGAGCCTTTAACACCTGCCATCTAACCCCTTTAGGTACTACCCAGCGATCTCCTGTCTCGGTTTTTCTATACAATAGCCCTCTTTTAATCACAAAATTATTTTTAATATCTAATATACCGTTTGTGTCTTCATCTTTTAGTATTGATATAATACGTTGTAATTCCGGGTCACTGTGTTGTACTGTTGCTATCCATTTGGTTTCAATACACCGTACTTCGACTAGATCAGGTCCAACTGGATTTCGACTTAGGGCATCCACGTGAGACATGGTGGAGCCAGACTTGTATATTATTTTAAAATCATACTCTTGCATGATATTCCACCATCTCGCCACTCTTGGTAAAATATCTCTTTTTTCAAATGTAGCCCGCAAAGAATTACAATCCGTAACAATAGTAAACGGTATGCCTATTAAATAAGTTCGAAATCGTTGCAAGGAGCTCGCTACCGCCAAAGTTTCTAAATCGTAAGAAGTGAAACGAGACTCCTCCGGTGAAGTCTGTCTACTATAGTATGCGACAGCGTTAAAAGGTGCGTCTTTACTCGCTCGCTGTAATAAAATACCAGCAATGCCTATTTTTGAAGCGTCTGTATGGAGTTGAGTCTCAGACGCAGGGTTGTAGAATGCTAGTATAGGGCGTTTCACTAATTCCCCTTTTAAGGTTTTAAAAGCATTTTCCTCAGCGTCCGCCCACTGCCATTTAGCGTCTTTCTTCAAGAGTTGCGTGAGTGGTCGGGCTATTGATGAAAATCCTCTTATAAAACGGCGAAAGAAGCTACACAGCCCTATGAACTGTCTAACTTTGTGTTGGTCAGTAGGGCGAGGAAATACGTCCACGGCGTTTATTTTAGATTTACCCGGCCTAATACCATCAGCACATACTTCAAACCCAAGATAGTTTATTGATTCTTTCAAAAAATCACATTTAGACAACTTAAGCGTAATGCCAGCAGTACGAAATAATTCTAAAGTTGATTTCAATTTATAGAAGCCTTCCTCTATGGTTCTGGATGGTATAATGACGTCATCCATATACGCAAATGCTTCTTTAAATCGCGCGTTACCTAGTATATTGTTTATGGCCCTTTGAAAATTTGATGGTGCGGTTACAAGTCCAAACGGCATCCTGTTGAACTCATAATGCCCGTCAGGTGTTATGAAAGCTGTCAAATGTTTTGAGGCTTCAGACATGCATAATTGATAATAACCGGACATAAGGTCGAGAGTCGTATAATATTTGTACCCGGACAGACTATCTAGTTGGTCGTCAATTCTAGGAATGGGATAATGCTCCTTAATGGTTTTCTTGTTGAGAGCCCTATAGTCAATGCATAATCTGTACTCCCCGGTCTTCTTTTTAACAAGGAGAACAGGAGATGCATAATTTGAAGTAGATGGTCTAACTATTTCCGAGTCCTCGAGTTCCTGTACCATATCACGAACTATTTGTCGTTCAGTAAAGGGCATGCGATATGGCCTGTAAACTACTGGAGTAGTGTCGCTTAATTTTATATCCATCTCGGTATTATTAATACATCCTAACTCTCTAGTGGAAAAAGCAAAACAGTCTCTAAATTCATTCAAAAGGGAAGTTAACAGAGTTAGATCACTTTGATTAATTTGGTCACTAACAGATAGCATGCTAGTGTCAATGACATTAACCGAAGACTCATTATCAACACATTGTTCTATCTTATTGATGGTATGACAATTTATTTGAGTTATAGGGAGAGCTCGAGACAAAAGTGTGCCTTTATTTAAGATGAAGTCAGTTTGTACTAAACTACTCAACTGTAGGGTTGCCTTACCTTGAAATAAATCCAGAATACAAGGCATAATATTGTACATCTTGCGTGGTTGAGAACATAGACCAGGTTCAACCAAAACCGAACCGTCATATGATGGGTTAGAGTATACTGCTACATCGGCGCAACCAGCTATAATGACCGTCTCACTAACATAAAGTTCTACACATTTAGGCTCTTTCAACATTTTGTCTTGGATAATTAAGTTGTCTTTAGTTTTATAAACTACTATATGATTTTGCTCCGTAAATGTTTGACCAACCAGTAATGATACTTTCAAAAAATGATCTGGGACTATCAGTACTTCTACGCATGCTTTTACTAAATCTATCTCAATTTCCATATTACATTTTCCTATACAGTGAACCAGAGAATTTCCGAAACCCCTTAAAATCGGTAACTCACTATAAGACAATATCATGTTCAATGATTTTGCATCTGATTCTCTAAGCATAGTAATTTGGCTGCCAAAATCTATGAAACAATTCAAGGTCTGTCCGTTAACCTTTGCAGTTTTAAAATATTTCGTGTCATTATCCTGTTCCTTTGAAATATTCAAGACAGTCTTATTAGTCTGAGACTCAGGTTTATTGGGACAGTCAGAAATCACGTGACCTACTTTATGACAGTGCTGGCATCTTTTAATTGGGTGTTTACATTTAAAATATGGGTGACCTTCTATTCCACAATTATAACACTTAGATATCTTATCTTTACTATACCTTTCTGTATTATCTTTTAAGGGTTTATTACGTCTGCTGTCAGAAGAGCTTGCTTGCGGAGTCACCTTAAACTTCTCATTTCGTTTGGTAGTCCTTACATTACGAAGATAAACTAACAATTTATCTGGCTCATTAAATTGCACAGCTTCTGCACTAGTTCTAACCGATCTATCCTCAATACCGAATAATAAGCAATCTATGGCGTTTTTACCATTAATGTTACATCTATTCATAAGAACAATCTTTTCATAATAATATTCTTCCAAATTATCCCCAAAATGTGCTTTACAGGCGAGCATTTCTGTCAGCAGTTGACCATAATTATCATCACAAGGAAATGCTAAACGCAACTTAAGTTGCCACTCAGTCCATGTAAATAACAAACTAGGTAAGCCTTGGTACCACTTTTGTGCTAACCCAACTAATTTTGGTAAAGCATAATGAATTATTTGCCGTTCTGTCCAATTATAAATCTTCGCACATTCGTTTACTTTAGTAATCCATACATCAATACTCTGATTCCGCTTGGTCGGGTCAAATTCAGGTACAACATTTAAAGTCGGATAACGTTCAGAATTTCCATCCGTACGGATAGATTTAACAAGTTCTCTAAGAACGTCTGTGAAACTAGAATCTAAAATAGTGGATTGGTTACTTGGCAATGGTAATGCGTCAAGATCAGGAGCAGCTGGTGCACTTGGGCGCTCCTCGCAGCGCTGACTGCTTGTTCCGGCTTGCGATTGTTCTGCCGGGTCCTCTCCCACGAGTAATTCAGGAGTTTGGTAACGACGCCTTCTGTCCTTTTCTCGCCGCGCACTCTTGCGCCGAGAATGCTTGCGTCGGGCTCTGCGACTGCGTCGGCTCTCTGGGGACGACTCTGATTCACTGCTGGAGTCCTTAGAGTCCCTTACGCGTTTCCGCGATCGTTGACTTGGCATGTTTTTATTTCCTTTTTACTTCACTGAAATCAAATACAAACAGAACAAGTAAATGCTACCTCGGAAACCAACTGACATGGGAGAGAAAAAAAAAAGAAAACCATGTGGGACGTAAGTACATTTTAAAGTATTGGCTCAGTACGCATTCTGTGTCCATGATATGATATAAAAACACAAATAAACTGATAACACTAATTAAACTGAGCAGTCAGTATTCTATTTTGTTCACATTAGTATTTAATAAAAAATAATGTCAAAACAACTCTATTCAGTGTACATAGCCATAGTGTATGGAATAAGGTGCATTGTAAATTAATCAACCATATTTAACTCGGGCGTAGTATTAATTATGTTTATAGATGAAAGCTTTCAACAATAAAAATGATGCAATCTACAAAGAACGTATTCGAAATTCCAATTGGCGTCGGCGTCGGGCGGTGGCCATTACGAAAAAGAAAACAAAATTTAATTTCAATTCTCTCGCAGTTTGTGTGAAAAGTTTTCTCCTAGGGTACGGCGTTATCCTCTTAATGCACAGTCCACTATTTACTTAAAACCTTTTACGACTGAAAACAGAAATATGAAAAGGTTCAATATTACCTGTAGTGAGCGTAGTGTCCACCAAAATCGTTCCGTGTTTCGGTGTTATCCCACTTCTGACCTGTTATTAGGTCAGAAATGAGACGCAGTTTATGTTAATATAATATCCTTTTAATTCGCTAATCCTCTCCAAATACAGTTTCCATTAAGCAAATGTTAACAAACTAAGGCACCAATCTTCTTCAAAATGTCGAAAGAATCGCTATGGCTGTGTTCGCGTTGCTTCCTGTCAAAAGTCTCCGACGGAAGTTCCCTCAACCAATCAGCGTTCGATTGAAGCACAGATAAGCTAGAAGTTTCTTAGTGAATAACAGATGAGTCAATACCATAATCTAATAACGCGAACACAGACATTAAAATAATATGTAACTCAAAATAACATGTGTTAAGTGTTATTAAACATTTAAATTCTCTTTAAGTTTATTAAAACGCTAACAGTAGTATGCAAGTACTTATTTGTTGTTTATGTAATTGTTAAGAATAGTTTTGAATGTTTATAATAGTCAATTTAGAATCTTTATATTGATCTAGTTTACACAAAATTAGCCCCATTTAAATTGCGTTGAAGTGATGGCCTGAAACACAGGTTTTATTAACTTAGTTCAGGCAGGTCGCTACATATAATTTAAATCCCGAGTTAAATATCTTGTACCTATATACTTTAGTTATACACTAGTTTTTATTTATGCACTAATTAACTATTATTATATAAGACTTAACTATATTACATTTCTGTGGCTATGTTTACACCCATCTTTGTAAAAGTTTATGAATAAAAATTTATTATTTATTTATTTTATTATTATAAAGCAAAAGAGTTTTTTTGTTTGTTTGGTTGAACGCACTAATCTCAGGAACTACTGGTTGAAATTGAAAAAATCTTTTTATGTTGGATAGTCCATCAAGGAAGGCTATAGGCTATATAACATCACGGTATCATCGATAGGAGCGGAGCAGTAAAGAGAAATGTTTCAAAATCGGGAAAATGTATTCCTTTTCGAGAGCTTCCGTTGCGCGCGCTGCATAAACGGTTAAAGATACGCAAAAATTATGTATTACGGAATTATTCTTGATGAAAGAGTTCTAAAATAAAGTCCGCGAGACCATATATCTATCTTTTAAGGTTAAGTCACTCTAACCTTTTTTATGGAAATCAAATGACATGGCCAGTTTCTGCCTAGTTACTCAGTGACATGTACAGCTTACATGCCTAGTTATAAATACATAAAAATATAAATATTAATTACTAAATGATTTACGTTTCCGTACAACTTCCGAAAAAATATTTCGACATAAATAGATGTTTTACGTTTCCGGCGTATCGGGGCAGCACGTTATTTCGGATAAACGTTCCATTCCCTGTTAAGCTAAAATATGAATGCTTTGTAAGAGTAATATTAAACATTATTCTGACTGTAAAATGATTATTCACTTTTGCAATTATAATAAAAACATTTTTGTAAATTATTCGAATGCTATGAAACATTTATTTTAAATTACTGAACTAATAACTTTTTCCTGCAACAATGAAACGAAACGACATGACAGGTTCGACAATCGCTTGACATCCGTCATGTTTTTTGTTTGACAATTTGAGTATTTGACATTCATTTCGTTTGTGTTCGCAGCTTGTGCGTGCGCTTATTTTTGTTAGTAAACTGTGTGATTATCTTTTCTCTATACCGACCATTGCTATTCTACACGGACTGATTCCATTGACCAACGATTATCTAGTGCTTTTAATACGGACTTGATTGTGCTTATGTTTCGGACATTGTCAACAATAATACAACAATGCGGTGTATTAATTGCGGTATAGCTACGGGACGGCTAAGAAGACATGTTATATCTTCGTTAGACATGCCTTTCCAAACGATGCTTATGCAATGGCTAACGATTCAGGTATGTACTTAAAACTTATTATGAAAACCTACAAATAAAACACGTTATTTTGTGTTATCTAAACAGCGCAGCGAATGGGCGTTCTTCCATTAACCGGCCCGGCCAGCACCGGCGCCAACGCCATGCCGGTGCCGGAGAAACCAAAATGTATGGTTCGCTTTTGCACGTCTTGTTATATTACTACCTACATACATTTTTGTTTCCCCGGCACCGGCATGGCGTCGGCGCCGGTGCCGGGCCGGCTAATGGAAAAACGCCCATTGATTTGTAGAAGAAATTATTACTTTGGTATATTTAATTAAACAATTGATTTTCACCTATTGATATTTAAAAAAAGTATTTATTTAGAACCTTTTCATATTACAATAGATAAAATGTAAATATATCTAAACTCTCATATTCTACTTTGCCTTTCAGCTTCCAGAAGATGGACATATTAATGTCACCCATGCTTCTTGCTACTAACTGCTGAAGGTGCCAATCATAGAATATGGTGTGCGTTGGTTGTGGTCGATCAGTAAGGGACATAAGACATCACATTATTGAATCGGAGTCACCACTTCTACTGCAATTTTCTTTTACTGCAAGACTTCAGGTACTTGTGACGATGATCTGGTATTTAGGCTGGGCCAGACACCAGACCAATATTACTCCTCTAGCATCATTTATAAATGATATTCTTGTAAGAATGATTTAATATTAAATATTTCATTCACATGTTATTCAATGTTTCTTTTTATTTTAACACTGCAATCATATAGGGCACTACCTTTACAGGTCCTAGGAACTTATCATTCCATTGCTGTCCCAATACTGCCAGTGTTTAAATTATACATAGTACGAGTACATCACATCAGACTTGAGAGAGCTGGACTTTTAACAATGTTTTCCTTCACAGTAAAGAAAATAATAAGTTAATATTAACTCGCATGATTTCTGAAGACTTTGTAATACTGGGTTTAAACTTGAGAATATAATAACAAAATGGTTACCCAATACCCGTCCATTTACAAGGGTCTCTTTATACCCACGCAAAATAATCTGGATAATATTGAGGTAAGAGCCCGAGTAGGTTCATGACCAATTGATGCTATTTGTTAATTACTAGGAAGTCTGAAGTTACTGGATTATGTAACTTTTACAGTTAATTTTACAGCATATTATGTTCAAAATAAACCAAAATTGGTTACTGTACATGATTTTTTATATGCTAGGCAGAGTGCCCTAAGAAAATGGGCCATCTCATTTGATTTTAAAGTAATGCATTATTTGCGAAGGTATTTTCATTAACATGATATTAATCCTTATGCAAATAAATACGTTAATCATCACAAGCATTGAATTTTGAACAAAATTGCCCTTCACATCGTTTGATTTCAATGAATATCTTAGGAGATATATCATAGTTTCAAAATAATACCACAACAACATAATGACTGCCTGGACATAATTGCGGCGGTAAGATCCCTCTTTGAGAAGTGGTTGGAGATGCGCTACGGCGTCCTCACCTTCAACCTGATGCAAGTCCTTCCGGGCACGGTTGTTGCGGGAGGTACCTCAGGGATTCAGTGGCAGGCGAAGCGAATGGGGAGCAGTTGGAACACGTGATTTTTGATAAACTCCAAAAGTACTAGACGGATTTGTTTGTTTTTTTTTTTTGGTTTATGGGTATTAATTCTGGCCAACATAATTATAGGCTATAATGTATCTTGGAAACTTGAACACCTGGTGCAGAACCGCAACAGAGCAGCTAAAATATAAGAGATGCAAAAATTGTGCCATTGCAAAAATTGTTCCACGTGATGAGCATTTTCTGCTGACAGAATAAATTTGAAGATCTGGAACACCTGATGTGGAACTTCAAGCGCCCAGCTACACTATAACATATACAGGAATGACGTCCTAGCAAGAGTTGTTCAACCTGGTGAGCACTCTCTGTTGACGTTTAAATATTGAAGATCTGGAACACCTCTTGTGGAATGCAAGCACCCAGCTACACTATAAAAAATACAGGAATGACGTGTTAGCAAGATTTGTACAACCTGATGAGCATTCTCTATTGACGTATGAAAATTGAAGATCTGGAACTCCAAGAGCCCAGCTACACTATAAGATTTAAAGGAATGACTTGCTTCTCCCAGCGCATGCTTCTCCCGCCTTTGCTTCTCCCGCCATTGCTTCACCCACCGTTGCTTCTCCCGCCATTGCTTCTCCCACCGTTGCTTCTTCCGCCATTGCTTCTCTCGCCTTAGCTTCTCCCGCCATTGCTTCTCCCGCCGATGCTTCTCCCGCCAATGCTTCTCCCAGCGCATGCTTCTCCCGCCTTTGCTTCTCCTGCCATTGCTGCTCCCGCCAATGCTTCTCCCAGCGCATGCTTCTCCCGCCTCTGCTACTCCTGCCTTTGCTTCTCCCGACATTGGTTCTCCCGCCGTTGCTTCTCCCGCCTTTGTTTCTCCCGCCTTTGCTTCTCCCGGCTTTGCTTCTCCCGCCATTGCTTCACCCGCCGTTGCTTCTCCCGCCTTTGCTTCACCCGCCATTGTTTCTCCCGCCGTTGCTTCTCCCGGGCATGCTTCTGCAGGCGCATGCTTCTCCCGGCTTTGCTCCTCCCGCCTTTGCTTCTCCCGCGGTTACTTCACCCACCGTTGCTTCTCCCGCCATTGCTTCTCCCTTTGCTTGCTCCTCCCGCCGTTGCTTCTCCCAGCGCATGCTTCTCCCGCCTGTGGTTCTCCCGCCTTTGCTTCTCCCGCCGTTAATTCTCTCGCCGTTGCTTCTCCCGCCTTTGCTTCTACCGCCATTGCTTCTCTCGTCGTTGCTATTCCCGCCGTTGCTTCTCCCACCAAAACTTCTTCCGCCGTTGCTTCTCCCACCAAAACTTCTCCCAGCGCATGCTTCTCCCACCAATGCTTCTCCCCGCTTTACTTCTCCCGCCTTTGCTTCTCCTGCCTTTGCTTCTCCCGCCTGTGCTTCTCTTGTCTATGCTTCTCCCAGCACATGCTTCTCCCGGTGATTGCTTCTCCCGCCATTGCGTCTCCCGCCGTTGCTTCTCCCACCAAAACTTCTCCCAGCGCATGCTTCTCCCGCCGTTACTTTTCCCGCAGTTGCTTCTCGCGCATTTAATATAATAATATAATATAATATTCCACAACTATCACACAACGCCATCTAGTCCCAAGCTAAGCAGAGCTTGTGTTATGGGTACTAGACAACTGATAAACATACTTATATAGTTCTAAATACATACATATTATAGATAAATTACACCCAGACACAGAACAAATGATCGTGCTCATCACACAACCATTTGTCCTGGGTGGGAATCGAACCCACGACCTCCGGCATAGCAGTCAGGGTCACTAACCACTAGACCAACAGGCCAGTCAAAATTTGCTTCTCCCGCCTTTGCTTCTCCCACCTGTGCTTCTCCCGCCTTTGCTTCTCCCTGCGAATGCTTCTCCCAGCGCATGTTTTTCCCGGCGTTGCTTCTCGCGCCTCTGTTTCTCCCGGAGTTGCTTCTCCCAGTGCTTGCTTCTCCCTGGGTTGTTATCCTGCTCTGCTTCTCTATTGTCTATGCTTCTCCCAGCACATGCTTCTCCCGGTGATTGCTTCTCCCGCCATTGCGTCTCCCGCCGTTGCTTCTCCCACCAAAACTTCTCCCAGCGCATGCTTCTCCCGCCGTTACTTTTCCCGCAGTTGCTTCTCGCGCATTTGCTTCTCCCGCCATTGTTTCTCCCGCCGTTGCTTCTCCCGGGCATGCTTCTGCAGGCGCATGCTTCTCCCGGCTTTGCTCCTCCCGCCTTTGCTTCTCCCGCGGTTACTTCACCCACCGTTGCTTCTCCCGCCATTGCTTCTCCCTTTGCTTGCTCCTCCCGCCGTTGCTTCTCCCAGCGCATGCTTCTCCCGCCTGTGGTTCTCCCGCCTTTGCTTCTCCCGCCGTTACTTCTCTCGCCGTTGCTTCTCCCGCCTTTGCTTCTACCGCCATTGCTTCTCTCGCCATTGCTATTCCCGCCGTTGCTTCTCCCACCAAAACTTCTTCCGCCGTTGCTTCTCCCACCAAAACTTCTCCCAGCGCATGCTTCTCCCACCAATGCTTCTCCCCGCTTTACTTCTCCCGCCTTTGCTTCTCCTGCCTTTGCTTCTCCCGCCTGTGCTTCTCTTGTCTATGCTTCTCCCGGCGCTTGCTTCTCCTGTCGTTGTTTCTCCCTGCGTTGCTTCTCCCGCCTCTGCTTCTCCCGTGTTTTCTGAAGCACGGAGAAAACTCGGATAGATGGTCACCCATCCGTAAACCGACCTCGGCAAGCGCGGCTTGACATGGAAGATGGACCTGTACGGCTGTAATTATTTAGAACCGAGCTTCTCCCGGAGTGCTTCTACCGGTGATTGCTCCTCCCGCCGACGCTTCTACCTGGGTTGCTTCTCCCTGGGTTGTTATCCTGCTCTGCTTCTCCCGCCATTGCTCCTTCCAGCGCATGCTTCTCGCGGCGTTGCTTCTCCCTCCTTTGCTTCTCCCACCGTTGCTTCTCCCACCGTTGCTTCTCCCGCCGTTGCTTCTCCCGCATTTGCTTCACCCGGCGCATGCTTCTCCCGACGTCGCTTCTCCCGCCGTTTCTTCTCCCGACGTTGCTTCTCCCGCCTTTGCTACTCTGACTGTTGCTTCTCCCGGCGCTTGCTTCTCCCTTTGCTTGCTCCTCCCGCCGTTTTTCTACCGCCGTTTTTCTACCGCCGTTTCTTCTCCCGGCGCTTGCTTCTCCCGCCGTTTCTTCACCCGGCGTTCCTTCTCCCGCCTTTGCTTCTCTCACCATTGCTTCTCCCGGCGCTTGCTTCCACCGTCGTTGTTTCTCCCTGCGTTGCTTTTCCCGCCTCTGCTTCTCCCGTGTTTTCTGAGGCACGGAGAAAACTCGGATAGATGGTCACCCATCTGTAAACCGACCTCGGCAAGCGCGGCTTGACATGGAAGATGGACCTGTGTGGCTGTAATTATTCAGAACCGAGCTTCTCCTCCCCTTCCTTTTCACCAAAACGTAATATGTTACGAAAAAAAATTAGGTTATAAAATATCTTAAACTGCCCCATTAAATCAAAGATATCTCCGAACAGACTAATATTTCAGACTTGGTGCCATATATGCCAGTATTTTTTGTTTATCTTAAAAATACCTATCCAATGACGTATTACATGTTGCTATTGGAGGTTGGGACCAAAATTTGCGACATCCTTTGTATTGAAAGAACCTTTGCTGAATTATATGACCGCTTGGCTCCGACTTCTGCTTGTAGACCGATGCTAATTTGCGCCACATTTGTGCCGCAGTATTGCATGTCAATTAAAGTATTATAACTTCTTCCGACATTCTTGTCACAATTAGCGCTTGGGCCTTCACATCTTTGCTTTGCCATTGCAAAAGATGAGGATCATCAGCTTTTGGTTTGTCACTCCGACCCTCGACAACGTCTAATAACAATTGACTGCGCAACAAAACCGTGGTTTGAAACTTCCACACATTCCAATTTTGGGATCCCAGCAGTTTTACCCCAACTTGCTGACCCTGGTTCACCTCCATCCTGCCTGCTTGTCTTCCTTCCTTCCTTCCTTGCCAAATACTTGCAAGTTTTCCTGCCCGAAATTTTCACGCAACAAGATAGCGACGTGCCGTGTTGCTTTTCTTGTGAAAATTCGATATTATACTGACAAACAGTATTTACGCCGAATTCTTACCCAACATGGACTAGTTATGTGTCTGGGCCCATAACCTATTAGAAGTTGAGTAAAAAGGCGTTTACTTTAAATAAATAATGGAGCTTTTATACACGCATATCACACAAATCAAAATTTTCAAGACAGTGCGATATTCAAACTTGAATAATTCACTGAATGATACCATAACCAAAATAAATGTTTCCCAATTGCTTTTTTAACAGCATCTTGACCATAGACGTAGATATCCTCGATATATCGGTCAATGTTTGAGAACGACATGCCAGTTTTGACCAATTAGAAGTGACAACAATTAAGCGCTCTGTTGTTATGTGAATGCTCGACAAGTCTCGAGTTGAAATAGCAAAGTTCAATAAAAGTAAGGAAAAAGGGCGTCACAAATAAAAATGACACTTTCATTAATAAAAATAAAATAATTATCTAAAAAGTGGACGGAAGAGTCAAAAAATTCAAATCACCTACAGAAAATCACTCTTCATCGTGCAATCAAACAATAGAATTAAGTTCGCAATCGTTATTGCATTTTTCCACGTAAAACTTATGTTTTACATTCTATTTTTAGACGATTGATTAATCATTTTTAGGGTTCCGTAGCCAAATGGCAAAAACGGAACCCTTATAGATTCGTCATGTCTGTCTGTCTGTCCGTCCCTATGTCACAGCCACTTTTTGACGAAAGTATAAGAGCTATCCTGTTGAAACTTGGTAGGTAGATGTATTACGTGAACCGCATTAGGATTTTCACACAAAAATAAAAACAAAACAAATTTTGGGGGTGCCCCCCATAGTTAGAATTGAAACTGAAAATACGTGTGGGGTATCTATGGATAGGTCTTTAAAAATTATATTGAGGTTACTAAGATCATTTTTTTCTAAACTGAACGGTTTGCACGAGAGACACTTTCAAAGTGGTAAAATGTGTGTCCCCCCCCCCCCCTGTAACTTCTAAAATAAGAGAATGATAAAACTAAAAAAAATATATAATGTAGACCTCAACAAAAACTTCCAACGAAAATTGGTTTGGATGAGATACAGTTAGCAGTTTTTGAGATATAATACATTTTCAAAAACCTAACTTTGCCATTCATACAAACACTATGAAAAACAAAGTTTTTTTTATTGTTTGTGTATATTACTTACTCATCTCAATATAATTATATCCCTAATCTATGCTTGCTACTACGGAACCCTTCATGGGCGAGTCCAACTCGCACTTGGCCGGTTTTAATTTTCTTTTAATTTAACACAATCTGACTATAATTATTGATCGAAATAATAATATTCTGACATTATTAAACACAGACGGTCGACGTCAGGGGCACCCCGAGGTTCGGTTTGGTTAGGTTCCCTTAAACCCTGCAGACAAATAGACACCCCTCGAAGCGGGGTACTTAATACTAAAACGTTAAATTCAGGATGCAGGTGGAATGTTTTGTAACGACACCTATCGATCCATCGAGGCTGTCTGGCAAATGATTAATTAATGTCTCGGTCAAAGTACAGCTTCCTGACGTTTCGAGCAGCGCAGACGCTTTCGGAATACGACTGCTTCTGAAAATACCAGTGTCGCATAAACAGAGAGCTGCTTTTTTCCATAAATTCGTCATTCCAACACGATGCCATTGCCATTTTGGTAAAAACTCGTATTCTGCTTTTGTTATTTGATCACTGGTCTGTCAATAGTTTCGTAATTGAATTTGAACATTAATTCATGCCAGATGTCATTTATACGCAGTGCCTTTAGTCACGGGCACATTGAAGCCCGAGGGTCACCAAGGATTCTGGAGCTGAACCAATAGCCAGGCTAGGGGCAAAATCATCTTTATGTTAAAATACACAACCATCAACTAACCTTTCTTATCACCTTATCACCCAACATATAGAAAAACACCAAGAATTCAAACTGTCACTATTCATCAATTTTAACGCTTGAAGAATACAAAACTTTGACCCTACGTACATTTGTATTTTAAATGTATTCCAATATTTACAGACATAGCACATCCGCAATTACATAGGTAATTAACCTCAGGTCAAAACTTTTTAAACACATAAAGGGTTTGAACAGGGTAATCAGCTATCACCTAAACTGTCCAATTATTTTGAAGAAATCTTCAGGAGATTGGCAAACCGATTGGAGAGGGAGAGGCATTGTTCTAGGTAAGACAAGACTGTCAAATCTACATTTTGCTTTTATGAGATTGTTCCCTGTGCATCTTCAGCCGCAGAACTCCATGTGGATCACAAAATGAAAAAAACAAACCGATCAAATAAATCAATTTTATTTATGATCCTTGAATAATCTACCTTAGTGCTTTATCTTTTCTTAAACAATTTTCTGTTAGATTGTAGTTTTACTCATTCGTACATAAGACAACTGTTTATAGTCAAATGCTCTTTTTACAATTCAACGCGACTTTTTGGAGGCGGCGCTGGTGGTGGTACGGCATCCCGGTAGTATTTCTGATAGATGTCATCCCACAAGCGAGTGCGTTCTTCCAAGAGCACTCCACGTAGTTCGAGCTTCTTATCCAGCACCATGTGTGGTGACCTGTCCGCGCCTGCTGCCGGCCACGTAGGCAGCGACGACCCTTCAGGCACCGGTTTCCTGCAATGTACCAAATATTATTATTACTTGTAGTATGCTAATTATTCCTCATAATGACTGATTGTATCAGCACTAAACCTGTACAAGGTTTAAAAACAACTGAACAAAAATAATTTAGAAACAGATTATAGGCAGTCTTATTCAACGTACCCGGTTTTAATGAAGTTATGCCAAATTTCACGGACTACTTTCTTCATTTCCTTTAATTCTGGGCTTGCATTTGAGTCATCTCGTTTTGACATATCACCACTAAAGTCCATCACGGCCATTGTTTGAGCGCAGTGGCTTGCACCTCGTATCTTAGTGTGAGGCACGAAAGGAACATTCTCATCCACAAAAGAATATTCATACAAATATATTTGATTGTTTCCAGCCTCCACATGTAGTTTTGTAGCCCAAAGCATGGGATAAGTAAATATAACATCAGAAAAGAAATTGACATATCCTAGAATGTTATCTTCATCAACTGGTTTATCCCCAAAATAGAACTGCTTAATCTTATTAGCCACTTCTTCTCTTTCTTCTTCAGATTCAAACTTCAAGTCAGCTGGTAAGAAATCAGAAAACTTTTCGTTCATTTTATGCTTCCATAACTCAAAGAACTCAAGTCGTAGTAATCCTTCCATGTTAGCAAATCCGTACAACACAGGTAACTTTCTGTAGTTGCCTTTCTTAAATATCGTCAGAGGAGATTCTGTCAGGAATGCACCATCTCCTGTATCACGCTCCACACATGGTGAGAACATAAAAGTAGAATCAGTTCTATCCCAAAATGGATCTGATGTCAACAGACTTAAGGGAGCTGTTTTGTAGAACTCTTCTAAAGCGTAAATATCGTCTACATTAGTGAAGTTGTTTTGTCTGGCAAACGTTTTGGCAATCTCTAGAGGATCCCTCTGAATTGTAAATGCGGCAATATTCCCACCACTTTCAGGTATGACTCTCTGGAACAATCCTTCAGCAGACTTTGATAGCATTAAGAGATCTACGGATGCGGAACCCGCACTGTAACCTACAATGGTTACGTCGTCAGGATTACCGCCGAAGCTTGCGATGTTCTTTTGTACCCAGCGCAGCAACGCAACCTGGTCCTTCATACCGGCATTGCCTGGTACGTCCTCAGTGCCTAGACATAGGAACCCGTGAATACCAACACGGTAGTTGAACGTAACGATGATCAGATCTTTATTTTGCATTAGCTGTGTCGCTTGAAGAATTTCACCGTATCCCACTATAAAAGCTCCTCCATGAACGTACACTACAACCGAGAGGTTCTTCTTATTCGTGTTCGGGACATAAATATTAGCAATCAGACAATTTTCTTGTGACACCATACCATCTAGCGTAAGCCCAAGAGGAATCTTAGCTTGTGGACATATCACTTTCTTGTCAATTGCATCATATGGTTCCAACCATACTGGTGGTGGAAGAGGCGCCTGGAAGAGAAAGTATTTTAAATTAAAAAAAAATTAACCGCCTTCAAAAACAACCACAAAATAGGGTAAAATAACCTACAACATAACTTTTCTTTCGAAAGTCGGTGGCTTTGTTTCATTTCGTTGTCTTTTTTGCCACCGACTTCCGAAAGAAAATAAAAAAAAAAGGTTATTTTACCCCTTTTTAACCCCCGACGGAAAAAGAGGGGTCTGAGGGATACATACACTTTTGAAATTTGGCAAATTTGTTCAGGCGCTGATATAGACTAACATACAGGGTGGAATTTTGTAATGCCACCTGGAGGGAAAGTACTCTTAATACTGCAGATAGAAAATTTTACACACATAATTTATATAGTCATTAAATTCGCTAGTTATCACCCTCCCTCCCCCATTTCATTGCCCTTGTTCCTCTCCTATTTTCATCGCAAAGTGCGGACAATTGGCGCGGCGAGAGGAGGTCCGGCGCGATCTCAGGGCAGTATGGAGGGGACGATTGTCGCAACCGACGGCCGTGCACGCCGCAATCGCGACGGTAAGACCCCTCTTTGAGGAGTGGCTGGATAGGAGTCACGGCGTCCTAACCTACCGCATGACGCAGGTCCTCACCGGACACGGAAGTTTTGGGGAGGTACCTGTGTCTGAGGAGAAAGGAGGAAACGCCTGGGTGTCACCACTGCGAAGATCGCCCGGAGGACACAGTAGAGCATACGGTGCAAGACTGCCCCGCTTGGGCAGAGCACCGACGGGTCCTCACGGCGGCGATAGGCGGAGACCTCTCGCGCCCGGCACTGGTCGCGGCCATGCTGCGGGGCGAGACGGAGTGGGAAGCGGTCGCCTCCTTCTGCGAAGCAGTCATGCTCGCAAAGGAGGAGGCGGGCCGCGTGAGAGAGAGGACAGTGTCCTCCCTCCGCCCCACCCGCGGTGGTGGACGCCCACGGCGACGGACGTCGCAAGACGATCTCCGTCCACCGTAGGCGCGGGCATGCGGGCGGCGAGTAAAGGGCAACTCGCAGCCCGACCATGGACCATGCCCGGGTCGACGGCGCGTTGTGTTCCACGCGCGCCTCAAAGAGCGTCAGCATAATGACGGGGCCCCCTCTCTAGAGGGCCAAAGCCTGCCGGGGTCGCGGGACTTATCTCATTACCGTGACCCCGGAACCTAAAGGGCTACTGAAGGACACCGTGGATTTTAGTCAGTACAAGTCTGACAGTCCCTCCCGCCCTGCCCGGGGTGGGAGGACTCATTTGATGATTTTATTAGAGACTGGGATAAGGTTGGAGGACGAAAATACTTATTTGTAGTGCAACTGAAAAATATAATTTTTATTTTTGACTTTAAAGTTACTATGGTTGCTAGGACACGTTAAGCAGTAGACAAGATGTAGTTTATAGTAAGCTTATAGGTTTACAACCTCTAACACCGCCCCTGAAACTTATCTTGTAAACATACATCGGTAGCCAAACCTAACTCGTTTACAAAATACTTATGTTTCTCTACCGACAATGGTTTAGTTAAGACATCCGCCGTCATTTTGGACGTTGGCATGTAATTTATTTTTACTGCACCATTGCTGACCGCCTCCCGGACGAAATGATGACGTATGTCTATATGTTTTGACCTACCATGAAACATACTAATTTCAGTCAATTTCAAGGCCGACTGATTATCATTGAAAATAGTTATTTCAATGTTACTACCTATACATTCATGCAAGAAAGTTTTTATAAACAGTGCTTCTTTACAAGCATCGGAGAGCGACATGTACTCCGCCTCAGTACTTGATAACGCAACGGTACGCTGTTTCCTACTTTCCCAACAAGTAATAGAATTCCCAATTTTGAAAACATATCCCGTATAAGAACGTCTATCAATTTCATTAGAAGCCCAGTCTGCATCAGCAAAACCCGTCACAGATAAGCCAGTTTTTTTATAGGTAATGCAATAATCTACTGTACCTTTAAGATAACGCAACACACGTTTAGCTGCTTTCCAGTGGACATCGGAGAAACAATTATTGAATTGACTTAATACGCTTACAGCATGACATATATCAGGACGCGAACAGACCGCTACATACATAAGACAACCGATCAATTCTCGATACTCCAAACTGTCATCTTTTTCTTCAGCTTTGTTTAATTTTTGGCACTGCATTGGAGTTTCAACAGATTTGCAGTCTTGCATTTTGTATTTCTCTAATATCTTTTTAATATAGGCACTTTGATCTAGAGTGAACTCTTTCTACAGGACCAAGATCTTTCATCACGAATTCTTTCATCAGCAATGATTTAGTTTTAGTTTTTTTCACATTACAATTGCTAAAAATGACTAAATCATCAACATACAATGCGATAATCACAAACTTGTCGCCATTTCGGTTTATATATACACATGGTTCAGAGACCAATCTCTTAAACTTGAGTTTGTTGACAAGAATATGATTGATCTTTTCATTCCATGATTTAGGCGCTTGTTTTAGACCATACACAGCTTTACGTAGTCGATACACCTTATTATTGCCTCTACCTTCTTCAAAACCTTCTGGTATTTCCATGAAAATGGTTTCTTTTAAATCACCGTTTAGAAAAGCTGTTTTTACGTCCATGTGGTCAATCTCCATGTCGTACTCCATAGACAAAGCTAATAACATTCTTATGGTTTCGTATCTCACTACAGGTGAAAAAGTTTCAAAATAGTCCACTCCATACTTTTGTGTAAATCCTTTTGCTACTAGACGTGCTTTGTATTGTAATAATTCACCGTTAAGCCCTCTTTTCTTCTTAAATATCCATTTGGTCTTTATTGGCTTTGCACCTTTCGGCAAATCGGTTAAGGTAAAGCACTTATTGTCCAAAAAGGACTGATACTCGTCTTTCATAGCAGCTCGCCACTGCCTGGCTTCAGGACTATTCAACGCTTCTTCAACTGTTCTTGGATCATCACTGCCACACGCTTCCCCCGTCAAAAAACCACACAGGAAGGAATTCTCATCAGCTTCCACGTATTCTGCTCTCGAGTCATCTGTCTCAAATGAAACATCCGGAACATAAGTAGCATCTGAGTGATGATCTGTGACCAAACTACTGGTCGAAGCCTCGCTATCATTAGCATCATCAGTCGTAACAGAAATTTGTTCTGACTCTGTTCTATTTTCGGATACACAAGGAGTCGTAAGTTCTATAACCACATCTGATTCTACTTTAGTGAAATTCAGATGCTTGAGGAATTGATTCTCAATGAACTTAACATTTCTCGCTATTGTTAGCTTATAGCTCTCAACATCCAAGAGTCTGTATCCTTTTGTGTTCTCACAATATCCCGCGAATATGTAAGGTTTAGATTTGCGATCCAGTTTATTACGATTATTTTGTACAGCATATGCTAAACAACCAAACACACGTAAGTTATCTAAGTTTACCTTATGTCCCGTGTAAATTTCTTCTGGAGTTGCACCTCTAACTGCCTTTGTAGGTGAGCGATTTTTAATGTACACCGCAGTGTTCGCAGCCTCTGCCCAGAACCGTTGATCCAAACCTGCTTCCAGAAGCATACAGCGCACCGCCTCCATAATTGTTCGGTTTGCGCGTTCGGCAACTGCATTTTGCTGTGGACAGTGAGGAACAGTAGTATGATGCCGGATGCCACACTTACTCAAATACTGCTTAAATCTCGTATTGATGTACTCGCCACCATTGTCGCTTCTCAGGATTTTAATCTTTTTATTAGTCTCGTTCTCTACAAGAGCTTTAAAAATCAAAAAATACTCATAAACTTTGTCTTTCGATTCTATTGAATAACAAAATGTCTTCCTAGAAAAATCGTCAATAAATGTTAGCAAATATCTTGCACCGCCTATAGATTTCACTGGCATAGGGCCGCACACATCCGTGTGAACCAGTCCTAACACCACACTTGCACGAGAAAAAGATTTCTTAGGGAAAGGTAAATTAGTAACCTTACCTTCAATACAAGCGATACATTGCTCATATGTGGATACATCATAGTCGATACCAACCGCCATACCACTCTTGAGTAGGTTCATGCTGCGACTATTCAGATGTCCAAGCCGACGATGCCATAAACCCTGAGATTGAACCTCTACCTGGGTATTCAAGGAGACGCTTACTGGCATAATGTGTTCGCGCGAAACGGAATTTATAGACGCCTCCCCGGTTTCTAATTTATAAAGACCGCATGCATCCCGTTTTGCTACAGCTACTACCTTTCCGTTTTCGTAAATTTTACAAAAAATCGATATAAATTTTACTTCAAAACATTTTTGTGTCAAAATACTGACAGATAACAGATTACATGACAAGTTCGGTATAAAAACTACATTACTGACAGTTATCCATTGGTTTTGTAAAAAGAGTTTCACATTACCACGACCCGATGTAAAAAGTTTTTCACCGTTCGCAACGCTTATTTCTTTTGGCGTATCACACACAAAATCATGCAAAATGTCTCTATTATTGGTCATGTGGCAAGTTGCACCACTGTCGACGTACCACACATCTCGATCCAGTTTTACCGTCAGAGCCGACAACATAGTCGTCCTACCAGGAGTTTTCTGAACCTTCTCCTCCTCTTGACAACTGGAACTAGATGACTTATCCTTATGCGGAGCTTTCTGTCTGCAATCTCTAGCGTAATGACCGTTTTTTTTGCATCGAAAGCATTTGGGACGCTTCGAGATCGAAGTCGAAGTCGTTAGGGCATTCTGTTCCATACCTTCTGCGTCACCTCGTCTCTGTGCCTCCTGGAGTAGTTTAGTTTTCACCAGTTCACTTGAGAGAGAAAGGCTACTATGCTCTAACGTCATAATGAGTGGGTCAAACTGCTTGGGGAGCCCACTAAGCATTAATATAGCAACAAACTCGTCTTCCAAAGAAGCATTTATGTCTTGCAGTTGTTGGGCTGTATCTATAATTTTTGTAACATACGCCTCCATACTCTCAAACTGCTCTAACTTTAAGCTAAATAGCATTCTGAGAAGACCTAATCTTCTACACAGACCTTTGTCCTCGAACGAATTCTGTATATTCTTCCAGGCATCAAACGCAGTATTGCAATTCCTGACAACGGAGTAAACAGATGGCTGAACACTGAGGCAGATTCGTGCTAGAGCTTTTTCCTGTTTCTTCTTGTCTTCGCATTCTGGTTTATTTTTCTTATCAACCTCGTTGACACATTCAAATAAGTCTTCATGAATAAGCAACATCCTCATTTGAAATTTCCAGGTAGCGTAATTATTTACCCCGGAGAGTTTTTCAATTGCGATGGATTGGTTACTCATTTTCGCGATTTCGTAATTATTACTTGATAATGTAATTAATTATATCATACTCGTCCTGCTTCCTCACGATATTCCTCACGCTCTGCTACCATATTAGAGACTGGGATAAGGTTGGAGGACGAAAATACTTATTTGTAGTGCAACTGAAAAATATAATTTTTATTTTTGACTTTAAAGTTACTATGGTTGCTAGGACACGTTAAGCAGTAGACAAGATGTAGTTTATAGTAAGCTTATAGGTTTACAACCTCTAACAGATTTTACCACGCAAAAAAAAAAAAAAAAAAAAAGTGCGGACAATTGCGTCTCCTAAACTCACTTAGTTTACTGTGCTCGACAGGGTCCATGTCATGATCGTATTATTCTATATAAGTTTTACCACCTAAGGGTGCTCCGGCTTCGGCTCGCGTCGTCCGAGCCGAACCGATGCGAATGGTATTAGTAACACCCTTATTACGTTGACGTAAAGGTTTGTCGACCGGCTTAAGCCGATTCCGCGTCGATAAATGTGGGCTCGGCTCGGACGACGCGAGCCGATGCGAATGGTACACCCATATTACGTTGACATAAAGGTTTTTTCGACCGGCTTAAGCCGATTCCGCGTCGACAATTGTGGGAGCACCCTAAGAATACATGTGGAATGCAATAAAACTATTGAGTTTTAAATCCTGAGTTATTTTTAGAATGTTGTTGCGTGTCGATTCAGGTTTCCTCTCCACAAGATCGCGTTTTTATGTTTTGGCCGTCGCAAAGTGACGGACGTCGCAAGACGATCTCCGGCCACCGTATGCGCGGGCATGCGGGCGGCGAGTAATGGGCGACTCGCTGTCCGACCATGGAACATGCCCGGGTCGACGTCACGTTGTGTTCCACGCGCGCCTCAAAGAGTGTCAGCGCAATGACGACGGGACCCTCCTTTTAGAGGGCCAAAGCCTGCCGGGGTCGCGGGACTAAACAGCAACCGTGACCCCGAAACGTAAAGGGCTATTGAAGGACACCGTGGATTTTAGTCAGTACAAGTCTGACAGTCCCTCCTAGCCTGCCCTGGGTGCGAGGAATCATTTGATGATTTTACCACGCTAAAAAGAAAAGTATTTGCGTACGAGACGTGATACAACAAACATGTTGTTTAATACAATTCATTAGGTATCAGTATCACTGATTATTTCATGATTGAACAAGGAATTTAAAATAGTAAAATGTAATAATTTTTCCTACTGAAAGCCATAGTAAAAGTGGGAGAATTTATAATAAATTTCCAAATGAATTAGTAGTAGGTACTATTACTTTAGAAAAAAAAAATTATTTAAGCATTAAGATTACCTTAAACTTGTCTACACCTACAGGTGCTGTGGCGTAGGGAATGTTAAAGAAGGTGTATAGATCCTCAGTGGGGTGCTTGCGCCCGCGCACCGGCCCTTGCGCAGTCTTCACTTCCCGCCATTCGTCGTCAGCGAGAACAGCCGTCACACACAACAGTACCACACACGTCCGCCACTCCATCGCTACGTATTCAAACTGGCTTTAAAATATTGATATTACAGACGACGCTCGAAGTTAATGTACTTTTTGTAGACTGTTACAATTGGTTGATGGATACCTACACGGATATCAGTTCCGTCAACTGTCTGAATCGCTATCTTTCCCAGCAATTAAGTACTTAAATTACAGCATAATATTACAATTTTCCAGAATAATTAGTATTATAATCTGACATCTGACTAAACCAATAATCATCTTTTCTGACCGGATTCAGATAATTATGATATATTATTTATTAATGTGATTAATCATCGTGATAAATAAAAACAATAATGTAGACTGGCGCATGTAGAATAATTTTATTTTGAACATTAAAGCCTCCTGCAGACACACGCGATTAATCGCGCTGCGACAACGAGCCAAGCTAATTTCCACTCTAAGGCGCAACGCAACCACTGCGAAGATCGCCCGGAGGACACAGTAGAGCATACGGTGCAAGACTGCCCCGCTTGGGCAGAGCACCGACGTGTCCTCACGGCGGCGATAGGCGGAGACCTCTCGCGCCCGGCATTGGTTGCGGCCATGCTGCGGGGCGAGATGGAGTGGGAAGCGGTCGCCTCCTTCTGCGAAGCAGTAATGCTCGCGAAGGAGGAGGCGGGCCGCGCGAGATAGAGGGCAATGTCCTCCCTCCGCCCCACCCGCGGTGGTTGGCGCCGCATCGACGTCGCAAGACGATCTCCGGCCACCGTAGGCGCGGGCATGCGGGCGGCGAGTAAAGGGCAACTCGCAGCCCGACCATGGACCATGCCCGGGTCGACGGCGCGTTGTGTTCCACGCGCGCCTCAAAGAGCGTCAGCATGATGACGGGGCTCCCTCTCTAGAGGGCCAAAGCCTGCCGGGGTCGCGGGACTTTACCATTACCGTGACCCCGGAACATAAAGGGCTATTGAAGGACACCGTGGATTTTAGTCAGTACAAGTCTGACAGTCCCTCCCGCCCTGCCCGGGGTGGGAGGACTCATTTGATGATTTTAACACGAAAAAAAAAAAAAAAGGCGCAACGCAAACAGGAGGCGGCGCAGATACGGCGCAGACGCGACGCGGCGCACATGAATGATATTATAGTAAAAAGAGGCGCAGTTTACTATAATATCATTCATGTGCGCCGCGTCGCGTCTGCGCCGTATCTGAGCCGCCTCCTGTTTGCGTTGCGCCTAAAAATACTGCGAATGGACCGTGACATGTCGCCCCGCGCGATTAATCGCGTGTGTCTGCAGGAGGCTTAATACAGCGAAAAAGATTATTGTTATCATAATGACATAGGTATTTATAAAATTAACGTGTCATCGTGACTACACATTAGTGTATTGTCGAAAACAACCTACCTACTTTGATTTAAAAATAGAATATAGGTACCTACTCGTATCACATAATACTTAATATTTACCTTTAGTTTAATAGTACATTGTTATCCAAGGCGTGAAAGTTACTTATTTACGTCCCGAGACAGGGTTTGGCGCCCGTAACGTAGTGAGAGCGCTAATAGTTCGAGGGACTAAATAAGTAATTTACCCGAGGTAAACACTGTGCTTTTCATTACGAATACGAGGAAAGTAAAATTAACAACATAAATTAATAGCTAAAGAAAAAAATTTGTATAGATCGGTACCTCGAGCACGAATCACTTTCGAAAAAATATTCGTATCGTCTCCGAAAGCATTTTGTATGGGAACTTGAACAGCGCCTCTGGTGAGCGTAAATTGAACTAATTTTGAGAGCACGAACAAATACGTGTAAGTTTCGTATCGTCTTCATACATCATTCGAAACGTAATTTGAGCCATTTGTATGAAGATAACAAGCACGAACACAAAATATGACGGATAGTTTCGTAACTGTCGAAGGCTGGCTTACGAGTTTTACGAATATTTATTCACTTCAAATTTGACAGTGAGAAAACATTCGTCGGGGTTTATTGTATGGATAAAATTATAATTAAAGTGATTGTGTTGTAGTATTTTGTTAGAAAATGAATGTGTGCTCCAATATTTATTATAATATAAATGTGTGCTGAAATTTGGACGCTCACCAAGCATATTATAATCCACCGCATGCAAGTTACTCAGAGAGCTATGGAAAGAGCCATGTTGGGCATCTCTCTCTACGACCGGGTGAGAAACACAGAAATTCGTAGAAGAACGAGACTTTTAGACATAGCATGGGTGATAGCAAAAAGAAAGTGGAAGTGGGCGGGCCATATATGCCGTAGACCGGATGGAAGATGGGGAAGGAAAGTGTTGGAGTGGAGACCACGAACGGGAAAGAGGAATGTAGGGAGACAACCGACAGACGATCTTGTTAAAGTGGCCGGAAGAAACTGGATGGCCATAACACAAAACCGCCAGCAGTGGAAAGATTTGGAAGAGACCTACACTCAGCATTGGGTGACTAAAGGTTGAAGAAGAAGAAGAATGTGTGCTCCAATATTTATTATAATAATATGATATTTTTCTATTTATGCTGCCATAATTCACAAAAAATAAGCACTTGACATGACAGGATTACATAGATCTTTTAGCAACCGTACCTATCATGTTGCTTCTCAATCATTGCTCGATTCATTGATTGATATTATTGTCATTATTAATAAAATAAATAAAATCATCAAACACAGAACATTCATAAAGTTTTTCTTTATTTTTACAATACATTTTTCATTAAATACCATGACAAAATATGCTCCTTAGCCTATTATCGTCTCATGGCCGCACTAAGGTACTCTGTGTTATTCAATATCGGTCTAGCAATATAACGTGAAAGAACAAACAAACTCATATTTGAATTGACTACTATGGATTTAAAACATTCACACTTAAAAATACAAAATAAACATTTTATTATGGACCACAGTTCAATGTATTAGTTAGTTATTTAGGACCTCAAAGATAGGAATTTCTTCATAATGCAAGCCTTATGGAGAAGTACTGTCTTCTCATTCAAGCTCTTCGCCGAATTTCCAAACGAGAGCCTCGTCTCATCATTGAATATCGTGGGGGATCCTTCTGTTCAACCGGTTAACAGACCTTCTTGATCAGGGTGTCAATTACTTATTTACTCCAGTAAGAATACTTCCGTTTAGTTATCTCAGTTTACTGGAATAGCTTACAGAAAAATAACGAACTATAACAACAAAATCATTGAATATTGATTTGAAACCTCTTGACAGCGGACAGATCTGACAATATAGACATTAGGTATGACACAAGCTTTTTTTCTAAATCAAATTTTTTTCATGGCTTTTTATTTGTGCCAGTATGACAGACGTTCGTTTAGGAACGCAGTCAAATCAAACACAACGTTTTAGTAATTATTTTAATTATTATCTAACGGAATATTAATTGTTTCTGCAGTTCCTTTGTATTGCGTCATAAATTGAACAGTATTACAATTTTAAATGCCCTAAAATCACTAATTTTCTAACAAAAATCCAGTTTCTGAACGAAACATTCATCCTTATTTACGTTAGTATGACGTCACCAACGTTTTCGTATCGCGCCCTCGGTACTAATTCGAAAGTGCTTCGTGCTTCCGACTTTCGTTGTATGCCGTTATTGTATCGACGGTACGATACGGTGGCGAGACGAAACCTTCAAATATTCGTGCTAGGGGTACCGGATTGTTACTTTGCCGCATATTTTGTTTTTTTTTATGCTGTGGTCGTCGAGCTATACAGCCAGGATTTTCATGTTCATTATTTTAAAAAATGGCAAAGATTTTGTCGAAATCTGTGATATTTTAGAGAAATAGTTGAAACTAAATTATTTTAAAGTCATTATTTATATTCTTAATACTTAACTTTATGTTAAGTATTTTAATTTTAAATCGCTCTGTAATTTAGTGGCTGTATGTACCTATAGTACTATTAATTATTCTGTGGCTGTATGAAAAGTTTGAACATGATTCAATAGAAATGTCAAAATAGAACTATTTTTTTTTCTCTTAAATTTGGCAGTTGTCAGTTGAAAGCGATTTTCCCTAGGGCGGCAATGGATAACTTTCAAACGGCTAATCAGACATAATTATAATGACCTACTTTCAGAGTATGAGGAATTCAAAATAATTTAGGTATACTCATATTGATAAAAGAAACTCATTATTTCAAATCTTGGGCCAAAATATTCAAAAATATACCTACCTATGTGTTTTCAATAAAAAATCGATACACCGCACGATCGTGTTAGCCCCTCCGATTAATTTGGCGATACTTGCTTCTGTTGCTTCGTATTTTGAGTGTTGTGCTCTCGGATTTTTTGGAATTTTCTTGTCTTTTGAATTTCTCTTTTCTTGCTTTCGCGGTTTCAACTGTACCCCTAGCACGAATATTTGAAGGTTTCGTCTCGCCACCGTATCGTACCGTCGATACAATAACGGCATACAACGAAAGTCGGAAGCACGAAGCACTTTCGAATTAGTACCGAGGGCGCGATACGAAAACGTTGGTGACGTCATACTAACGTAAATAAGGATGAATGTTTCGTTCAGAAACTGGATTTTTGTTAGAAAATTAGTGATTTTAGGGCATTTAAAATTGTAATACTGTTCAATTTATGACGCAATACAAAGGAACTGCAGAAACAGTTCATATTCCGTTAGATAATAATTAAAATAATTACTAAAACGTTGTGTTTGATTTGACTGCGTTCCTAAACGAACGTCTGTCATACCTGGTACTACAAATAAAAAGCCATGAAAAAAATTTGATTTAGAAAAAAAGCTTGTGTCATACCTAATGTCTATATTGTCAAATCTGTCCGCTGTCAAGAGGTTTCAAATCAATATTCAATGATTTTGTTGTTATAGTTCGTTATTTTTCTGTAAGCTATTCCATTAAACTGAGATAACTAAACGGAAGTATTCTTACTGGAGTAAATAAGTAATTGACACCCTGATCAAGAAGGTCTGTTAACCGGTTGAACAGAAGGTCCCCCACGATATTCAATGATGAGACGAGGCTCTCGTTTGGGAATTCGGCGAAGACCTTGAATTGAAGACAGTACTTCACGATAAGGCTTGCATTATGAAGAAATTCCTATCTTTGAGGTTAGGACTAACTAATTCAACATAACTAATACATTGAACTGTGGTCCATAACAAAATGTTTATTTTGTATTTTTAAGTGTGAATGTTTTAAATCCTTATTAGTCAATGCGAATATGAGTTTGTTTGTTCTTTCACGTTATATTGCTAGACCGATATTGAATAACACAGAGTACCTAAGTGCGGCCAGGAGACGATAATAGGCTAAGGAGCATATTTTGTCATGGTATTTAATGAAAAATGTATTGTAAAAATAAAGAAAAACTTTATGAATGTTCTGTGTTTGATGATTTCATTTATTTTATTATAATAATGACAATAATATCAATCAATGAATCGAGCAATGATTGAGAAGCAACATGATAGGTACGGTTGCTAAAAGATCTATGTAATCCTGTCATGTCAAGTGCTTATTTTTTGTGAATTATGGCAGCATAAATAGAAAGATATCATATTATTATAATAAATATTGGAGCACACATTCATTTTTTAACAAAATATATCAACACAATCACTTAAATTATAATTTTATGCTCAATAATAAACTTGACGAAAGTTTTCTCACTGTCAAATTTGAAGTGAGTAAATATTCGAGAAAATCGTAAGCCAGCCTTCGACAATTACGAAACTATCCGTCATTTTATGCCTTCGTGCTACCTATTTTCATACAAAAGGCTCAAGTTACGTTTCGAATTAAGGCGCGGTCTTATCTCATATTCCCAAAAATTGGTTTCTTAGAACGTCGAGTATGACGTAATGTAATAAAAATAAGCAACGCGAAAAATACAGTGAACAGAGAAGGGTATGAAGAAGAATTTAAACCGAACAGAATAATAAATTAGAGTTTGATATTCCCAATAAAAATTGGGAAGTTGTAGCACAAAAATAAACTTTGACGTCGAAGATATCTGTATTTCCAGCGATAACCACAATTTTTTTTTTAAGAATTTAGTAGGTTTTCCATTTTTTTTAAACTTTAACCGAACCATTATTTAATTTTATGTCTATATTTTAAATAATCTAAAGAAAAGCAGTAAAATAAATGCCCATTCGCAGCTTACGTCACATTTCAACACAAATGTCATTTTTTCAATTTTCAATCTTATTGACGCTCTATAGTGGTGACAATAGTTTACGCGGTCATAAGCGATTAAAATCGTAGTCAGTCCGCGTCTTAAATACGAAGACGACACGAAATTTACGTAGGTATTTTTGTTCGTGCTCCGAAAATTAGTTCAAGTTACGCTCACCAGAGGCGCTGTTCAAGTTCCCATACAAAATGCTTTCCAAGACGATACGAATACTTTTTCGAAAGTGATTCGTGCTCGAGGTACTGAACGTGGGGTAACAGGTTTCGAGAACTTGCACCGCGTGCCCCCGTTCAGTGTAGATACAGATATTACATTAAACACTGTTTAGTTTGATTGTTACCTTGTACCACGCAGCTAGTCGATCCGCGCAGATCCATGGTCATATAAGAACGAAAATACAGGAGTAGGTATAATTTCCCCGCAGCAGTAGAAAAGACACTAGTTCACAAATATAAAAAATATGGATCAATCAAAGACAGACAGACAGAATCACAACGACCTGTGGAATAGGCCTACTGGCGAAAGCACGTTAAAAAAAAGCGCTAAGTATGTACACTGCCTCAGAGGTGGCGTGTAAACGTGTGCATATTATGAAGATTGCAACTTTTTGAATCGTAAGGGCGCTCCCTCACCGCTAGCATTCACCTGTAATCTGTAATGTAATAGCGGCCATACACCATACTGCCTATCGTACAATCGGCATGACGCTGCCGATTTGATCAGTTAGATTTGACCGTGTGTGGGCGTGGAATCCATCAAGTTGGCATGACAATAGGCTTGATCATGCCGATTTGATCATGCCAATTTGATCATGCCAATTTGATCAAATCGATTTGATCAAATCGGAATGATCAAACTTCAAATCGGCAGCAGTGATACCAACTAAGCAACTTTATAGCTAGATCTAGCTAATATTCGGTAGCTACTTTTTAACCGACGTATAAAAAAGGAGGAGGTTCTCAATTCGAAACGTATATTTTTTTGGAACGAAGTTCCTATGGCGCGTTGCGAAAGGGGGCTAGGCGAAAAAAATTGTAACGACACTTTTTACAGACTGCGCAACGCAAAGGAGGGTAATGTGTGTATTACCATGGAATGAAATGGACGGGACTGGACTGTAATGGAGTAGAGTGGAGTGGAGTGGAGTGGAATGGAATGGAGGGTCGAAAATCGCCTGAACCTTTTTTAAACTTGCTATCGTTAAGCAAGTTAAAAAAACAGGTTCAAGCGATTTTCGACCTTATTGACATTCAAAATTTAGTTTGTTTTTTCTCACGTTTTCGTTAGCTAACATTGCTCCTTCATTAAAATCCGGTGTTTGCATAAATGTCAATAAAGTCGAAAATCGCTTGAAGGTCGGAAAACATTTGCTTAACGATAAGCAAATGTTTTCCGACCTTCACTTGTTTTACCAACTGATTCCCACTAGTGGGATAAATCGGTAAAAAAGTAGCTAAAAAGTTAAGCCACAAGTTTTATAAAATTGTAGCTGTCGGTTACCGAATAATAGCTAGATCTAGCTATAAAGGAGTTGGCTAAATTGAAGTATGTACAAGAATCCAGCCACTTATAGACATTGGACCTAGCACTGTATAACGATGAATAGCTCAATATTAATATTTCACATAAAAAAAGGTTCTACAAGTTGTCATTTCTTCGCAATCTTGAAAAAAAAAACGTGAACACCTATCATTAAAAGTACTATAAAAACTGCAAATAATGCTAACATTGCATCCACACAAGAAGAACTAATCTATCTACTAGTGTTAACCCCATCAAAATCTGTTAGTTATATCGGTGAAGACAGGCTGGCAAATAAACGTGCCAGGGGACTTCATATTGCAAAGCATGTCGTGATTGATAAATCTTTTCTGAACTACGAGTAGTTATTGAACACTTTAATTAGCTCAAAATACATTTAATTATTTCGAAATGAAACAAGAAAAATAGTACTATATTTAGGTATTCGATAATCTGTGATTGATATAAATCACAGTCTTAAAGCGTACGACGCGAAAGACTGTTGAATGTTTAAATGTCATTTTATTCACGTGATTTAAATCTGGGTGTGATGTTGTAAAATTCTTCAACTTTGAATTGTTTCTGTCTACTGCATGGCGATCTAAACTTCTCACAGAACTGCCACAAGTTATGCACACCGTTGCGTGACCGAATTTTGCTATACGAACTTCACAAGTTGCTCCTGAATTCAGCAGTTCATGACAAGGATGACAAGACAAATGTTGGCATTCCTTGGAACCTAGAAAAAACGTAATTACTTTAGTACCTACATGAATTAACTTTACTGTTTACCTATACATCTAAATATTATATACATCTTAATCTGTTGGAAACGCAATCGGGGCCGCGGCGTCCTCATCTTCCGCCTGACGTAGGTCCTCACGGGACACGGATGTTTTATGAGGTTCTTGTGTTGGATTGGGCGGAAAATAAAAGCGTGTCGCCACTGCGAGGACACAGTGTGGGGATTGGGTTTGGGCCGAGCATCGCCAGGACCATCTGTAAATGTCTTACCTCTATTGTTAACCATCGTGATACGATGGTGAGTAGAACAGCAAGCAATGACGTCTTCATTGCTTGCTTGCTATGCCGCCGCAATCTTTGCGTGGGTATACCACAGTTTATTTATTGCATGATGAATTGAATGCAAGTCCGTGTTGAATGGCGATAGGTCGGTAGGTATAAGCAAACAGAAAGTCCAATAAACAAGCGGGGGTGAAGAAAAAGCCAAAATAAAGAATTACAACGAACAATTAAACGGCAGAGCGTTCAAATGACATCTGACGTTTGTTTTTTTTTCTTAAAGATGGGACCGAACTCAAAGTTCACAGAATCGATAAAAGAATCGATTGGTTAGAAAGTAGTTTGATAACACTTCAGTTAATATTATTCGACAAAAAATATGAACTAAGATTAAACGAAGAAGCACATTCAGAAGTTTAAAAAAAAAAAAAAGTTGAGTTTCGTGGACGAATCACTTTTTCTTTACGTTGTAAAATCGTCAAATGAGTCTAAATCTACGGTGTTCTTCAACAGCCCTTTATGTTCAGGGGTCACGGTAATTCGTTTTCCGAATCAAAACGTGTAACGTAAAAACAAAAAACTAAATAGGACACTGAATTGAACTCTATCGATTCCCGCCAAAAACTTGCATTTTCAACGCCATTCCTTAATTATTTCAGAAAAGAAATCGTTTTGAATCCCGTTAGTAAAAATCGATTAAGTACAGTTTCATTTTGACAATCTGGAAAAGCTTTATGACCCTTCCCTAGTCTACATTATTTCATCGTGGCCTTGTCATGTCAACAAAAAATGCACAGAAAGCAATTCAGATACTTTTTTATGTTTAACAGTTCATATAAGTATTAGGAAATTATTAAACACTAAACAATTCATTAATGAATTTTTAAATACTACGAGTTAATGTGAAAGTCATATAGATGACTGGGGCAGTCATTTAGCCAACTCCTTTGCTAAGTTGGCATCACTGCTGCCGATTTGAAGTTTGATCAAATCGATCGTCATGCCGATTGGACGATAGGCAGTATGGTGTATGGTGTATATGGACGAACTGCCAATTTGATCAAATCGATCGTCATGCCAGTGGCGGTTCCTTCATACAAGCCCAAAAGCCCGGCATGCCTTATTGAAAATGCTCGACAGAGAATCATAATCAAACCCGAACTATTTAAAAGTTCGCGCGCTTAATTGTTATCAAAATAACACAAACTATCCACGCCACACACTTTACATCGCAATTGTTCGCGCGCAGTTTCGTATTTGCAACATCTATATATAGCTATCTCGATTACACGTACCGGCTTTTACCGGGCTTTCAAATACTATCTCTGTCCCTTTCGCGCCTAAAGCGTTGTGCCGTATAACGAGTTAGAACCTTGTGCGTCTACAAATCGATCAGTATGGAAGATTTAAGCCGTGCATGCGTATGAAGTTGCACGCGTATGCGTGACCTTGTCACCTTGCCAAATCTGCAGTGTTGCCGTTTTAGCGACGTTGTGAGATCTTGGAGATTTTTAACGAGTTTGGAGACTTTTTTAAGATTTAGCAACAACAAGAACTAGCGACTTTTTAAAATAACGAAATTAAATATTCAAGCAATATCTTAAAAATAAAAAAAAATGCGACATCTCGCTAGATTGTTCATATACCTGGCGACTTTTTTTGCCTAAATGACAACACTGTTACTCTGCGTAAGTAGCTCACTTCAGTTTCATTTGCTTGAGTGGGGAAAGCTTTGTTGTTAAAGTTTTTTGTGTGTTTTGTTAGATTTTCTCAGTGATACAATTGTTTTGGTGACTTACCTGCAACAATGGAGGTAATTGTACCTTGTGAGGATTTAAAATGCGTTCAAGTTTTGATTGGCGAAGATAAGGTAAAATCTTTAAATTTGCTCAGAAAAAAAAAAAACAGTTTATTTCTTCCCGACGCCGACGCTTATTCTGTGTATTTCTCAGACTAGTAAATCGCATAAAAGAATATTTCATATGTGTATAAATCATGCAATAGAATTCAAGAGGTTAGTTTATTTTTTTCAGCCCTTCAGGCTTTGTGTAATTTTTTTAGTAATAGTACAAAACGAGCTGCTTTTTACAATACTCATTGCAGCAAAAAATTCGTTGGACATACATGTCGCGAGTCGTAAACACGGTTTTTGAACAAAAAAGTAAACTTTGAGTTGTTTTCTGATCTGTGCGACAACCCACAGAACTGGGACGGGGATACGATTTTAGCTATTGAAAAACAGTTGTTGGTAGAATTAAAACGATCACCAACATTTTACTCTGATGTAATTAAATCATTTCTTAAGAAAGATAGACGATTCCAATTAGAATATAAATAATTTATTTAAATTCCTTATTACATTCTATCTAGCTATTTTTTAACTTTCGTTTTGTAACTTTCTGTTTTGTTTTTTTTTTTGTCTGTAACCTGTTAGTCCTGTTACAAAACAAGCAACTACTTACCATAACTTTGAATTCACTTTTAATTGATTGTACCTAACCAGTAGTTTATGAGAAAATTGCGATGATACATACGTAGGTACCTACATACTCAGTCGAAAACTGTACTTTCTTTTTTTGAAATCGGTTTAAATTTTATTGGGCTTGCCTTATTTTGAAACCCTAGGCCCGCCACTGCGTCATGCCGATTGTACGATAGGCAGTATGGTGTATGGCCGCTATTACGTTACAGATTCGAACATTCGAAGACAATAGAGCATCAAATTGCGCACTTTTATGTTACATTACAGGTGACTGCTCGCAGTGAGGGAGCGCTTTTTGAACCGACTTCCAAAAGGAGGAGGTTCTCAATTCGGATGTTTTTTTTTTTTTTATGTTTGTTCGTACATAACTCCGTCGTTTACCAACCGATTTGAAAAATTCTTTTTTTGTTGGAAAGGGTATACTTCCCGAATGGTCTCATTAAACTTTTCTTTCGAAAGTTGGTGATAAACACATTGAAATAAAAAAGAAAGTCACCGACATTACATCTGACGTTACATTTTTTTTTTAACTTTTTATTTTCAAGTATCTATCCTAAACACGTAATTGATCATCAAATCAGAATCAAAATTACTAGCAAATGCCTGCGGCTTCGCTTGAAGTTCGGCTAGTGTCCCATGAGATCTTAGTAGGTACCGGGATTTCAGGAGATTTTGATTGAAGTGAGTCTTATGTTTGCGGAAAGTAATTTTATGCCATCCCACACTAGGAATTATTCCTCTATCGTGTGTGTTTACAAACTTTTAACTGTCATACACAAACAGCCAGACTAAAAACAACCATATATACGTCATGCAAATATTTTTTTCGTCTTGAAATCGAAATCTTTGCAAGTTGCGCCGTTAAAAAAATTAAAATAAATAAAATCTTTACTTAGTAGTAAGGCAAGATCACAAATGTAGTAAGAGTTGTCGAAGTTTTAACACAAGTATGGTTTTTTCTAGTACTCGATTTACTAGTAGGAAAATTCAAGTACCTATTCTACATTTTACTTTATCATCTTATGAGAAAAAAACAACAACAGCGTTTATCAGTCGCTGTTGCATTATCAAGTACGAGTCTTGCCGAAATCATAATCGGAATATTATCTTCAAGAAACTTATCTTTGTTTTTTGTATTGTGAACTTAGCACTTCGAATCTTACTTTGAGTGGTAATATATAAAATAAAACATACAAACTTTATGTCGTAAACTATTCAAAATGTGGCGATTAGTTACAGTACTGTTATGTGTGTATGTAGTGTTAAGTAATTGCGATGAAAGTGAGTGGAGACAAGTGCGCATAAAACAAGGAGAAGTGCGAGGTCGCAAGGACCCTGGTGGTGGACTGTACACCTTCTACAACATACCTTACGCCACAGCACCGACGGGAAAAAACAGATATAAGGTATGGGTTTTTGTGCCTCTTGATGGAAAGAATTTCTCATAATTCCTTCTAGAATTTGGAAAAGAAAATGAAATTAAGCTCATACTACCTCATTGTATTTTCCAGGCTCCTAATCCACCACCAATGTGGTCAGACCCGCTAGAAGCAGTTGACAGAGGCATCATGTGTATACAAGCTCGCACACCATTCATAGATATGTCTTCTAAAACAATGCAAGAAGATTGTCTCGTTGCAAATGTTTATGTCCCCGACACTGAAGATAAGAACCTACCTGTTATAGTATATGTTCATGGTGGAGCATTTGAACTTGGATTTGGAAACCTTGTTAGCACTAAGGACCTAGTCAAGACCAAAAAAGTAATCGTGGTGAACTTCAATTACCGCCTCGGAGCACACGGATTCCTGTGTCTAGGCACGAAGGACGCTCCAGGAAACGCCGGACTAAAGGACCAGGTAGCACTTCTCCGCTGGGTGAAGAAGAACATCGCTAGCTTCGGAGGCAATCCTGATGACGTCACCATTGCAGGTTATAGTGCTGGCTCAGTCTCTGTAGATTTGCTAATGCTCTCAAAGTCTGCAGAAGGACTATTTAATAAAGTAATTCCAGAAAGTGGAGCCTCTGTAGCTTCAATCGCAGTACAGGTAAATCCCCTCGAAAATGCTAAGGAATTCGCAAGAATGTTAAACTTTACTGACGTAGATGACTTTCAAGCTTTGGAAGAGTTTTACAAAAATACTCATCTAGAAACACTCCAAAAGAGCACATTTTTAAACAGAAAAGATTCGACCGTAGTTTTTTCGCCATGTGTTGAACGGAAAGACACCGTTGGAACATTTATCGATGAATCACCAGTTGACATAATAAAGGGTGGTAAATATAAAAAGGTTCCCCTTTTGGTCGGCACCACAAACATGGAAGGATCATTACAAATACCTAATATTCAAAAATTTAAGGTTGATATGAATGAGAAGTTCTCCGATTTCTTACCTGCAGACTTACAATTTGAAAGTGAAGAAGAGAAAGAAGCAATTGGGAAAAAAGTGAAAGAGTTTTATTTTGGTGACCAACCGGTAGGAGAAGGCACAATCTTGAGTTACCTGGATTATTTTGGTGATATAACTTTTGGCTATCCTACATTCAGATCTATTAAACTGCACGTAGAAAATGGACATGACCAAGTATATTTGTATGAATATTCTTTCGTGGATGACAGTACTCCTGTGATTCCTTTCACGGATGTTCGTCGAGCTGAACATTGCGCTCAGACGATGGCTATTGCCGACGGAGCTGAAGACAACTTATTAGAAGAATATAAACAAATGAAAGCAACTATCAGAGAAATGTGGCATAACTTTGCTTTTCTCGGGTAAGCTAAGGTCTTTATTTTATTTTATTCATATAACTTACGTTTGAATTATGATGGAGCCTACCACGCATACCTAGAAAAAGTTTTTAAATCGGACCTTGAGTATAAACCGGTTGTAAGTTTACTAATTTAATTTCTGGTTTCTTACTTCCGTGAATTAAGACTTACAACAGTCTCAACTTATGTTTGGTCTTGGCAAGCACGCCCAGATGAAACTGGAACTCCGTGCACCGACGGAACATGGTAAAAACTATTATTGGAGTCAGACTTCAGCAGGATGGTAATAATGGCCAACCAGGCAGCCCTGGTGAGCCCTACCTACCACAGCCAGTCGAAACGCTCAGCCGTCACTGCAGGTTACAAAGTAGCCCCTGATGGTGTTGCCCCGGGTGAACCACAAGGAGGTGGATCCCTACCACCCCTAAATACATAGGATATTGAAGATAACTGGCAAAATGGTTTTTGTACTGTTAGATCCTTCTCTGTTTATTCCTTCGAGTAATTAATTCAGGCGTGATGTAAACGAAAGCAAGAAATTTTCTAACTAGGAATATCCTATAAAAATCACTTTAACATACTTTCCAGTTCCTTAAAACCTGGATTTCATGTTTCAGGAAACCGGTGCCAGAGGGATCGTCCCTGCCCTCCTGGCCAGCGGTAGGCCCAGATGGGAGTCCACACATGTCTTTGGGAAAACAAGTCAAATTGAGCGGAGTTTTCTTAGGGGAACGAGGTCAATTCTGGGAAGATATATATGAGAAATACTACCGAGCACCTGTGGCACCATCACAGCCTCAAGAAAAACGCAGTGACCTGTAATCAAGCGATTGCAATCAATTGGTTTTTTTCTTGTTTTACAAGGAAAAAACCAATTACTACACAGTTTTAATAATTATGTTGAGTATTACGAGTATAATCAAGTACAATTTTCATAGGTGAGAAGCACTTTTAAGTCGTGTAATTTTGTTAATTATTTATTTTTATAATAATTATCATATTTGCATTTGTCACTATTTGGTGGACATGTTGTCCCCTATTATTGTTTTAGATACCCTTTGGTCTTAACCGTCTTCTTTATTCTTTTAACTATGCAATAGTAAAATAATGTTATTTCCGTTTTATTAACAACGTGCCAGTTAAATCCGCAAATGTGTTTGTTTATATGTTTCAAAACGGCTGATCCCATTATATTAACGAATATAGGCTGTCCGGGAATGTTGATATTCCCAATAAAAATTGGGAAGTTGTAGCACAAAAATAAACTTTGACGTCGAAGATATCTGTATTTCCAGCGATAACCACAATTTTTTTTTTAAGAATTTAGTAGGTTTTCCATTTTTTTTAAACTTTAACCGAACCATTATTTAATTTTATGTCTATATTTTAAATAATCTAAAGAAAAGCAGTAAAATAAATGCCCATTCGCAGCTTACGTCACATTTCAACACAAATGTCATTTTTTCAATTTTCAATCTTATTGACGCTCTATAGTGGTGACAATAGTTTACGCGGTCATAAGCGATTAAAATCGTAGTCAGTCCGCGTCTTAAATACGAAGACGACACGAAATTTACGTAGGTATTTTTGTTCGTGCTCCGAAAATTAGTTCAAGTTACGCTCACCAGAGGCGCTGTTCAAGTTCCCATACAAAATGCTTTCCAAGACGATACGAATACTTTTTCGAAAGTGATTCGTGCTCGAGGTACTGAACGTGGGGTAACAGGTTTCGAGAACTTGCACCGCGTGCCCCCGTTCAGTGTAGATACAGATATTACATTAAACACTGTTTAGTTTGATTGTTACCTTGTACCGCGCAGCTAGTCGATCCGCGCAGATCCATGGTCATATAAGAACGAAAATACAGGAGTAGGTATAATTTCCCCGCAGCAGTAGAAAAGACACTAGTTCACAAATATAAAAAATATGGATCAATCAAAGACAGACAGACAGAATCACAACGACCTGTGGAATAGGCCTACTGGCGAAAGCACGTTAAAAAAAAGCGCTAAGTATGTACACTGCCTCAGAGGTGGCGTGTAAACGTGTGCATATTATGAAGATTGCAACTTTTTGAATCGTAAGGGCGCTCCCTCACCGCTAGCATTCACCTGTAATCTGTAATGTAATAGCGGCCATACACCATACTGCCTATCGTACAATCGGCATGACGCTGCCGATTTGATCAGTTAGATTTGACCGTGTGTGGGCGTGGAATCCATCAAGTTGGCATGACAATAGGCTTGATCATGCCGATTTGATCATGCCAATTTGATCATGCCAATTTGATCAAATCGATTTGATCAAATCGGAATGATCAAACTTCAAATCGGCAGCAGTGATACCAACTAAGCAACTTTATAGCTAGATCTAGCTAATATTCGGTAGCTACTTTTTAACCGACGTATAAAAAAGGAGGAGGTTCTCAATTCGAAACGTATATTTTTTTGGAACGAAGTTCCTATGGCGCGTTGCGAAAGGGGGCTAGGCGAAAAAAATTGTAACGACACTTTTTACAGACTGCGCAACGCAAAGGAGGGTAATGTGTGTATTACCATGGAATGAAATGGACGGGACTGGACTGTAATGGAGTAGAGTGGAGTGGAGTGGAGTGGAATGGAATGGAGGGTCGAAAATCGCCTGAACCTTTTTTAAACTTGCTATCGTTAAGCAAGTTAAAAAAACAGGTTCAAGCGATTTTCGACCTTATTGACATTCAAAATTTAGTTTGTTTTTTCTCACGTTTTCGTTAGCTAACATTGCTCCTTCATTAAAATCCGGTGTTTGCATAAATGTCAATAAAGTCGAAAATCGCTTGAAGGTCGGAAAACATTTGCTTAACGATAAGCAAATGTTTTCCGACCTTCACTTGTTTTACCAACTGATTCCCACTAGTGGGATAAATCGGTAAAAAAGTAGCTAAAAAGTTAAGCCACAAGTTTTATAAAATTGTAGCTGTCGGTTACCGAATAATAGCTAGATCTAGCTATAAATTTGCTAAGTTGGCATCACTGCTGCCGATTTGAAGTTTGATCAAATCGATCGTCATGCCGATTGGACGATAGGCAGTATGGTGTATGGTGTATATGGACGAACTGCCAATTTGATCAAATCGATCGTCATGCCGATTGTACGATAGGCAGTATGGTGTATGGCCGCTATTACGTTACAGATTCGAACATTCGAAGACAATAGAGCATCAAATTGCGCACTTTTATGTTACATTACAGGTGACTGCTCGCAGTGAGGGAGCGCTTTTTGAACCGACTTCCAAAAGGAGGAGGTTCTCAATTCGGATGTTTATATTTTTTTTTTATGTTTGTTCGTACATAACTCCGTCGTTTACCAACCGATTTGAAAAATTCTTTTTTTGTTGGAAAGGGTATACTTCCCGAATGGTCTCATTAAACTTTTCTTTCGAAAGTTGGTGATAAACACATTGAAATAAAAAAGAAAGTCACCGACATTACATCTGACGTTACATTTTTTTTTTAACTTTTTATTTTCAAGTATCTATCCTAAACACGTAATTGATCATCAAATCAGAATCAATGTTCAATGTTCTAACATTTATCTTGTGTTGTTTTACTTCTACTAACCAAAAATGTTTTGTCCTTGTTTAGCATGGGGCCCCATGGATGCCACCGCTACAAATACTGATCAATAGTTGTGTAACAGCTTACGATCTTAATTTATCATACCTTGACATTGGCAAAATCATCGATCGTCACCGATGGAGCCATAACCTCAAAAATTGAATTGAAATCAGAATCAAAATTACTAGCAAATGCCTGCGGCTTCGCTTGAAGTTCGGCTAGTGTCCCATGAGATCTTAGTAGGTACCGGGATTTCAGGAGATTTTGATTGAAGTGAGTCTTATGTTTGCGGAAAGTAATTTTATGCCATCCCACACTAGGAATTATTCCTCTATCGTGTGTGTTTACAAACTTTTAACTGTCATACACAAACAGCCAGACTAAAAACAACCATATATACGTCATGCAAATATTTTTTTCGTCTTGAAATCGAAATCTTTGCAAGTTGCGCCGTTAAAAAAATTAAAATAAATAAAATCTTTACTTAGTAGTAAGGCAAGATCACAAATGTAGTAAGAGTTGTCGAAGTTTTAACACAAGTATGGTTTTTTCTAGTACTCGATTTACTAGTAGGAAAATTCAAGTACCTATTCTACATTTTACTTTATCATCTTATGAGAAAAAAACAACAACAGCGTTTATCAGTCGCTGTTGCATTATCAAGTACGAGTCTTGCCGAAATCATAATCGGAATATTATCTTCAAGAAACTTATCTTTGTTTTTTGTATTGTGAACTTAGCACTTCGAATCTTACTTTGAGTGGTAATATATAAAATAAAACATACAAACTTTATGTCGTAAACTATTCAAAATGTGGCGATTAGTTACAGTACTGTTATGTGTGTATGTAGTGTTAAGTAATTGCGATGAAAGTGAGTGGAGACAAGTGCGCATAAAACAAGGAGAAGTGCGAGGTCGCAAGGACCCTGGTGGTGGACTGTACACCTTCTACAACATACCTTACGCCACAGCACCGACGGGAAAAAACAGATATAAGGTATGGGTTTTTGTGCCTCTTGATGGAAAGAATTTCTCATAATTCCTTCTAGAATTTGGAAAAGAAAATGAAATTAAGCTCATACTACCTCATTGTATTTTCCAGGCTCCTAATCCACCACCAATGTGGTCAAACCCGCTAGAAGCAGTTGACAGAGGCATCATGTGTATACAAGCTCGCACACCATTCATAGATATGTCTTCTAAAACAATGCAAGAAGATTGTCTCGTTGCAAATGTTTATGTCCCCGACACTGAAGATAAGAACCTACCTGTTATAGTATATGTTCATGGTGGAGCATTTGAACTTGGATTTGGAAACCTTGTTAGCACTAAGGACCTAGTCAAGACCAAAAAAGTAATCGTGGTGAACTTCAATTACCGCCTCGGAGCACACGGATTCCTGTGTCTAGGCACGAAGGACGCTCCAGGAAACGCCGGACTAAAGGACCAGGTAGCACTTCTCCGCTGGGTGAAGAAGAACATCGCTAGCTTCGGAGGCAATCCTGATGACGTCACCATTGCAGGTTATAGTGCTGGCTCAGTCTCTGTAGATTTGCTAATGCTCTCAAAGTCTGCAGAAGGACTATTTAATAAAGTAATTCCAGAAAGTGGAGCCTCTGTAGCTTCAATCGCAGTACAGGTAAATCCCCTCGAAAATGCTAAGGAATTCGCAAGAATGTTAAACTTTACTGACGTAGATGACTTTCAAGCTTTGGAAGAGTTTTACAAAAATACTCATCTAGAAACACTCCAAAAGAGCACATTTTTAAACAGAAAAGATTCGACCGTAGTTTTTTCGCCATGTGTTGAACGGAAAGACACCGTTGGAACATTTATCGATGAATCACCAGTTGACATAATAAAGGGTGGTAAATATAAAAAGGTTCCCCTTTTGGTCGGCACCACAAACATGGAAGGATCATTACAAATACCTAATATTCAAAAATTTAAGGTTGATATGAATGAGAAGTTCTCCGATTTCTTACCTGCAGACTTACAATTTGAAAGTGAAGAAGAGAAAGAAGCAATTGGGAAAAAAGTGAAAGAGTTTTATTTTGGTGACCAACCGGTAGGAGAAGGCACAATCTTGAGTTACCTGGATTATTTTGGTGATATAACTTTTGGCTATCCTACATTCAGATCTATTAAACTGCACGTAGAAAATGGACATGACCAAGTATATTTGTATGAATATTCTTTCGTGGATGACAGTACTCCTGTGATTCCTTTCACGGATGTTCGTCGAGCTGAACATTGCGCTCAGACGATGGCTATTGCCGACGGAGCTGAAGACAACTTATTAGAAGAATATAAACAAATGAAAGCAACTATCAGAGAAATGTGGCATAACTTTGCTTTTCTCGGGTAAGCTAAGGTCTTTATTTTATTTTATTCATATAACTTACGTTTGAATTATGATGGAGCCTACCACGCATACCTAGAAAAAGTTTTTAAATCGGACCTTGAGTATAAACCGGTTGTAAGTTTACTAATTTAATTTCTGGTTTCTTACTTCCGTGAATTAAGACTTACAACAGTCTCAACTTATGTTTGGTCTTGGCAAGCACGCCCAGATGAAACTGGAACTCCGTGCACCGACGGAACATGGTAAAAACTATTATTGGAGTCAGACTTCAGCAGGATGGTAATAATGGCCAACCAGGCAGCCCTGGTGAGCCCTACCTACCACAGCCAGTCGAAACGCTCAGCCGTCACTGCAGGTTACAAAGTAGCCCCTGATGGTGTTGCCCCGGGTGAACCACAAGGAGGTGGATCCCTACCACCCCTAAATACATAGGATATTGAAGATAACTGGCAAAATGGTTTTTGTACTGTTAGATCCTTCTCTGTTTATTCCTTCGAGTAATTAATTCAGGCGTGATGTAAACGAAAGCAAGAAATTTTCTAACTAGGAATATCCTATAAAAATCACTTTAACATACTTTCCAGTTCCTTAAAACCTGGATTTCATGTTTCAGGAAACCGGTGCCAGAGGGATCGTCCCTGCCCTCCTGGCCAGCGGTAGGCCCAGATGGGAGTCCACACATGTCTTTGGGAAAACAAGTCAAATTGAGCGGAGTTTTCTTAGGGGAACGAGGTCAATTCTGGGAAGATATATATGAGAAATACTACCGAGCACCTGTGGCACCATCACAGCCTCAAGAAAAACGCAGTGACCTGTAATCAAGCGATTGCAATCAATTGGTTTTTTTCTTGTTTTACAAGGAAAAAACCAATTACTACACAGTTTTAATAATTATGTTGAGTATTACGAGTATAATCAAGTACAATTTTCATAGGTGAGAAGCACTTTTAAGTCGTGTAATTTTGTTAATTATTTATTTTTATAATAATTATCATATTTGCATTTGTCACTATTTGGTGGACATGTTGTCCCCTATTATTGTTTTAGATACCCTTTGGTCTTAACCGTCTTCTTTATTCTTTTAACTATGCAATAGTAAAATAATGTTATTTCCGTTTTATTAACAACGTGCCAGTTAAATCCGCAAATGTGTTTGTTTATATGTTTCAAAACGGCTGATCCCATTATATTAACGAATATAGGCTGTCCGGGAATGTTGATATTCCCAATAAAAATTGGGAAGTTGTAGCACAAAAATAAACTTTGACGTCGAAGATATCTGTATTTCCAGCGATAACCACAATTTTTTTTTTAAGAATTTAGTAGGTTTTCCATTTTTTTTAAACTTTAACCGAACCATTATTTAATTTTATGTCTATATTTTAAATAATCTAAAGAAAAGCAGTAAAATAAATGCCCATTCGCAGCTTACGTCACATTTCAACACAAATGTCATTTTTTCAATTTTCAATCTTATTGACGCTCTATAGTGGTGACAATAGTTTACGCGGTCATAAGCGATTTAAATCGTAGTCAGTCCGCGTCTTAAATACGAAGACGACACGAAATTTACGTAGGTATTTTTGTTCGTGCTCCGAAAATTAGTTCAAGTTACGCTCACCAGAGGCGCTGTTCAAGTTCCCATACAAAATGCTTTCCAAGACGATACGAATACTTTTTCGAAAGTGATTCGTGCTCGAGGTACTGAACGTGGGGTAACAGGTTTCGAGAACTTGCACCGCGTGCCCCCGTTCAGTGTAGATACAGATATTACATTAAACACTGTTTAGTTTGATTGTTACCTTGTACCGCGCAGCTAGTCGATCCGCGCAGATCCATGGTCATATAAGAACGAAAATACAGGAGTAGGTATAATTTCCCCGCAGCAGTAGAAAAGACACTAGTTCACAAATATAAAAAATATGGATCAATCAAAGACAGACAGACAGAATCACAACGACCTGTGGAATAGGCCTACTGGCGAAAGCACGTAATAGCGGCCATACACCATACTGCCTATCGTACAATCGGCATGACGCTGCCGATTTGATCAGTTAGATTTGACCGTGTGTGGGCGTGGAATCCATCAAGTTGGCATGACAATAGGCTTGATCATGCCGATTTGATCATGCCAATTTGATCATGCCAATTTGATCAAATCGATTTGATCAAATCGGAATGATCAAACTTCAAATCGGCAGCAGTGATACCAACTAAGCAACTTTATAGCTAGATCTAGCTAATATTCGGTAGCTACTTTTTAACCGACGTATAAAAAAGGAGGAGGTTCTCAATTCGAAACGTATATTTTTTTGGAACGAAGTTCCTATGGCGCGTTGCGAAAGGGGGCTAGGCGAAAAAAATTGTAACGACACTTTTTACAGACTGCGCAACGCAAAGGAGGGTAATGTGTGTATTACCATGGAATGAAATGGACGGGACTGGACTGTAATGGAGTAGAGTGGAGTGGAGTGGAGTGGAATGGAATGGAGGGTCGAAAATCGCCTGAACCTTTTTTAAACTTGCTATCGTTAAGCAAGTTAAAAAAACAGGTTCAAGCGATTTTCGACCTTATTGACATTCAAAATTTAGTTTGTTTTTTCTCACGTTTTCGTTAGCTAACATTGCTCCTTCATTAAAATCCGGTGTTTGCATAAATGTCAATAAAGTCGAAAATCGCTTGAAGGTCGGAAAACATTTGCTTAACGATAAGCAAATGTTTTCCGACCTTCACTTGTTTTACCAACTGATTCCCACTAGTGGGATAAATCGGTAAAAAAGTAGCTAAAAAGTTAAGCCACAAGTTTTATAAAATTGTAGCTGTCGGTTACCGAATAATAGCTAGATCTAGCTATAAATTTGCTAAGTTGGCATCACTGCTGCCGATTTGAAGTTTGATCAAATCGATCGTCATGCCGATTGGACGATAGGCAGTATGGTGTATGGTGTATATGGACGAACTGCCAATTTGATCAAATCGATCGTCATGCCGATTGTACGATAGGCAGTATGGTGTATGGCCGCTATTACGTTACAGATTCGAACATTCGAAGACAATAGAGCATCAAATTGCGCACTTTTATGTTACATTACAGGTGACTGCTCGCAGTGAGGGAGCGCTTTTTGAACCGACTTCCAAAAGGAGGAGGTTCTCAATTCGGATGTTTATATTTTTTTTTTATGTTTGTTCGTACATAACTCCGTCGTTTACCAACCGATTTGAAAAATTCTTTTTTTGTTGGAAAGGGTATACTTCCCGAATGGTCTCATTAAACTTTTCTTTCGAAAGTTGGTGATAAACACATTGAAATAAAAAAGAAAGTCACCGACATTACATCTGACGTTACATTTTTTTTTTAACTTTTTATTTTCAAGTATCTATCCTAAACACGTAATTGATCATCAAATCAGAATCAAAATTACTAGCAAATGCCTGCGGCTTCGCTTGAAGTTCGGCTAGTGTCCCATGAGATCTTAGTAGGTACCGGGATTTCAGGAGATTTTGATTGAAGTGAGTCTTATGTTTGCGGAAAGTAATTTTATGCCATCCCACACTAGGAATTATTCCTCTATCGTGTGTGTTTACAAACTTTTAACTGTCATACACAAACAGCCAGACTAAAAACAACCATATATACGTCATGCAAATATTTTTTTCGTCTTGAAATCGAAATCTTTGCAAGTTGCGCCGTTAAAAAAATTAAAATAAATAAAATCTTTACTTAGTAGTAAGGCAAGATCACAAATGTAGTAAGAGTTGTCGAAGTTTTAACACAAGTATGGTTTTTTCTAGTACTCGATTTACTAGTAGGAAAATTCAAGTACCTATTCTACATTTTACTTTATCATCTTATGAGAAAAAAACAACAACAGCGTTTATCAGTCGCTGTTGCATTATCAAGTACGAGTCTTGCCGAAATCATAATCGGAATATTATCTTCAAGAAACTTATCTTTGTTTTTTGTATTGTGAACTTAGCACTTCGAATCTTACTTTGAGTGGTAATATATAAAATAAAACATACAAACTTTATGTCGTAAACTATTCAAAATGTGGCGATTAGTTACAGTACTGTTATGTGTGTATGTAGTGTTAAGTAATTGCGATGAAAGTGAGTGGAGACAAGTGCGCATAAAACAAGGAGAAGTGCGAGGTCGCAAGGACCCTGGTGGTGGACTGTACACCTTCTACAACATACCTTACGCCACAGCACCGACGGGAAAAAACAGATATAAGGTATGGGTTTTTGTGCCTCTTGATGGAAAGAATTTCTCATAATTCCTTCTAGAATTTGGAAAAGAAAATGAAATTAAGCTCATACTACCTCATTGTATTTTCCAGGCTCCTAATCCACCACCAATGTGGTCAGACCCGCTAGAAGCAGTTGACAGAGGCATCATGTGTATACAAGCTCGCACACCATTCATAGATATGTCTTCTAAAACAATGCAAGAAGATTGTCTCGTTGCAAATGTTTATGTCCCCGACACTGAAGATAAGAACCTACCTGTTATAGTATATGTTCATGGTGGAGCATTTGAACTTGGATTTGGAAACCTTGTTAGCACTAAGGACCTAGTCAAGACCAAAAAAGTAATCGTGGTGAACTTCAATTACCGCCTCGGAGCACACGGATTCCTGTGTCTAGGCACGAAGGACGCTCCAGGAAACGCCGGACTAAAGGACCAGGTAGCACTTCTCCGCTGGGTGAAGAAGAACATCGCTAGCTTCGGAGGCAATCCTGATGACGTCACCATTGCAGGTTATAGTGCTGGCTCAGTCTCTGTAGATTTGCTAATGCTCTCAAAGTCTGCAGAAGGACTATTTAATAAAGTAATTCCAGAAAGTGGAGCCTCTGTAGCTTCAATCGCAGTACAGGTAAATCCCCTCGAAAATGCTAAGGAATTCGCAAGAATGTTAAACTTTACTGACGTAGATGACTTTCAAGCTTTGGAAGAGTTTTACAAAAATACTCATCTAGAAACACTCCAAAAGAGCACATTTTTAAACAGAAAAGATTCGACCGTAGTTTTTTCGCCATGTGTTGAACGGAAAGACACCGTTGGAACATTTATCGATGAATCACCAGTTGACATAATAAAGGGTGGTAAATATAAAAAGGTTCCCCTTTTGGTCGGCACCACAAACATGGAAGGATCATTACAAATACCTAATATTCAAAAATTTAAGGTTGATATGAATGAGAAGTTCTCCGATTTCTTACCTGCAGACTTACAATTTGAAAGTGAAGAAGAGAAAGAAGCAATTGGGAAAAAAGTGAAAGAGTTTTATTTTGGTGACCAACCGGTAGGAGAAGGCACAATCTTGAGTTACCTGGATTATTTTGGTGATATAACTTTTGGCTATCCTACATTCAGATCTATTAAACTGCACGTAGAAAATGGACATGACCAAGTATATTTGTATGAATATTCTTTCGTGGATGACAGTACTCCTGTGATTCCTTTCACGGATGTTCGTCGAGCTGAACATTGCGCTCAGACGATGGCTATTGCCGACGGAGCTGAAGACAACTTATTAGAAGAATATAAACAAATGAAAGCAACTATCAGAGAAATGTGGCATAACTTTGCTTTTCTCGGGTAAGCTAAGGTCTTTATTTTATTTTATTCATATAACTTACGTTTGAATTATGATGGAGCCTACCACGCATACCTAGAAAAAGTTTTTAAATCGGACCTTGAGTATAAACCGGTTGTAAGTTTACTAATTTAATTTCTGGTTTCTTACTTCCGTGAATTAAGACTTACAACAGTCTCAACTTATGTTTGGTCTTGGCAAGCACGCCCAGATGAAACTGGAACTCCGTGCACCGACGGAACATGGTAAAAACTATTATTGGAGTCAGACTTCAGCAGGATGGTAATAATGGCCAACCAGGCAGCCCTGGTGAGCCCTACCTACCACAGCCAGTCGAAACGCTCAGCCGTCACTGCAGGTTACAAAGTAGCCCCTGATGGTGTTGCCCCGGGTGAACCACAAGGAGGTGGATCCCTACCACCCCTAAATACATAGGATATTGAAGATAACTGGCAAAATGGTTTTTGTACTGTTAGATCCTTCTCTGTTTATTCCTTCGAGTAATTAATTCAGGCGTGATGTAAACGAAAGCAAGAAATTTTCTAACTAGGAATATCCTATAAAAATCACTTTAACATACTTTCCAGTTCCTTAAAACCTGGATTTCATGTTTCAGGAAACCGGTGCCAGAGGGATCGTCCCTGCCCTCCTGGCCAGCGGTAGGCCCAGATGGGAGTCCACACATGTCTTTGGGAAAACAAGTCAAATTGAGCGGAGTTTTCTTAGGGGAACGAGGTCAATTCTGGGAAGATATATATGAGAAATACTACCGAGCACCTGTGGCACCATCACAGCCTCAAGAAAAACGCAGTGACCTGTAATCAAGCGATTGCAATCAATTGGTTTTTTTCTTGTTTTACAAGGAAAAAACCAATTACTACACAGTTTTAATAATTATGTTGAGTATTACGAGTATAATCAAGTACAATTTTCATAGGTGAGAAGCACTTTTAAGTCGTGTAATTTTGTTAATTATTTATTTTTATAATAATTATCATATTTGCATTTGTCACTATTTGGTGGACATGTTGTCCCCTATTATTGTTTTAGATACCCTTTGGTCTTAACCGTCTTCTTTATTCTTTTAACTATGCAATAGTAAAATAATGTTATTTCCGTTTTATTAACAACGTGCCAGTTAAATCCGCAAATGTGTTTGTTTATATGTTTCAAAACGGCTGATCCCATTATATTAACGAATATAGGCTGTCCGGGAATGTTGATATTCCCAATAAAAATTGGGAAGTTGTAGCACAAAAATAAACTTTGACGTCGAAGATATCTGTATTTCCAGCGATAACCACAATTTTTTTTTTAAGAATTTAGTAGGTTTTCCATTTTTTTTAAACTTTAACCGAACCATTATTTAATTTTATGTCTATATTTTAAATAATCTAAAGAAAAGCAGTAAAATAAATGCCCATTCGCAGCTTACGTCACATTTCAACACAAATGTCATTTTTTCAATTTTCAATCTTATTGACGCTCTATAGTGGTGACAATAGTTTACGCGGTCATAAGCGATTAAAATCGTAGTCAGTCCGCGTCTTAAATACGAAGACGACACGAAATTTACGTAGGTATTTTTGTTCGTGCTCCGAAAATTAGTTCAAGTTACGCTCACCAGAGGCGCTGTTCAAGTTCCCATACAAAATGCTTTCCAAGACGATACGAATACTTTTTCGAAAGTGATTCGTGCTCGAGGTACTGAACGTGGGGTAACAGGTTTCGAGAACTTGCACCGCGTGCCCCCGTTCAGTGTAGATATAGATATTACATTAAACACTGTTTAGTTTGATTGTTACCTTGTACCGCGCAGCTAGTCGATCCGCGCAGATCCATGGTCATATAAGAACGAAAATACAGGAGTAGGTATAATTTCCCCGCAGCAGTAGAAAAGACACTAGTTCACAAATATAAAAAATATGGATCAATCAAAGACAGACAGACAGAATCACAACGACCTGTGGAATAGGCCTACTGGCGAAAGCACGTTAAAAAAAAGCGCTAAGTATGTACACTGCCTCAGAGGTGGCGTGTAAACGTGTGCATATTATGAAGATTGCAACTTTTTGAATCGTAAGGGCGCTCCCTCACCGCTAGCATTCACCTGTAATCTGTAATGTAATAGCGGCCATACACCATACTGCCTATCGTACAATCGGCATGACGCTGCCGATTTGATCAGTTAGATTTGACCGTGTGTGGGCGTGGAATCCATCAAGTTGGCATGACAATAGGCTTGATCATGCCGATTTGATCATGCCAATTTGATCATGCCAATTTGATCAAATCGATTTGATCAAATCGGAATGATCAAACTTCAAATCGGCAGCAGTGATACCAACTAAGCAACTTTATAGCTAGATCTAGCTAATATTCGGTAGCTACTTTTTAACCGACGTATAAAAAAGGAGGAGGTTCTCAATTCGAAACGTATATTTTTTTGGAACGAAGTTCCTATGGCGCGTTGCGAAAGGGGGCTAGGCGAAAAAAATTGTAACGACACTTTTTACAGACTGCGCAACGCAAAGGAGGGTAATGTGTGTATTACCATGGAATGAAATGGACGGGACTGGACTGTAATGGAGTAGAGTGGAGTGGAGTGGAGTGGAATGGAATGGAGGGTCGAAAATCGCCTGAACCTTTTTTAAACTTGCTATCGTTAAGCAAGTTAAAAAAACAGGTTCAAGCGATTTTCGACCTTATTGACATTCAAAATTTAGTTTGTTTTTTCTCACGTTTTCGTTAGCTAACATTGCTCCTTCATTAAAATCCGGTGTTTGCATAAATGTCAATAAAGTCGAAAATCGCTTGAAGGTCGGAAAACATTTGCTTAACGATAAGCAAATGTTTTCCGACCTTCACTTGTTTTACCAACTGATTCCCACTAGTGGGATAAATCGGTAAAAAAGTAGCTAAAAAGTTAAGCCACAAGTTTTATAAAATTGTAGCTGTCGGTTACCGAATAATAGCTAGATCTAGCTATAAATTTGCTAAGTTGGCATCACTGCTGCCGATTTGAAGTTTGATCAAATCGATCGTCATGCCGATTGGACGATAGGCAGTATGGTGTATGGTGTATATGGACGAACTGCCAATTTGATCAAATCGATCGTCATGCCGATTGTACGATAGGCAGTATGGTGTATGGCCGCTATTACGTTACAGATTCGAACATTCGAAGACAATAGAGCATCAAATTGCGCACTTTTATGTTACATTACAGGTGACTGCTCGCAGTGAGGGAGCGCTTTTTGAACCGACTTCCAAAAGGAGGAGGTTCTCAATTCGGATGTTTATATTTTTTTTTTATGTTTGTTCGTACATAACTCCGTCGTTTACCAACCGATTTGAAAAATTCTTTTTTTGTTGGAAAGGGTATACTTCCCGAATGGTCTCATTAAACTTTTCTTTCGAAAGTTGGTGATAAACACATTGAAATAAAAAAGAAAGTCACCGACATTACATCTGACGTTACATTTTTTTTTAACTTTTTATTTTCAAGTATCTATCCTAAACACGTAATTGATCATCAAATCAGAATCAATGTTCAATGTTCTAACATTTATCTTGTGTTGTTTTACTTCTACTAACCAAAAATGTTTTGTCCTTGTTTAGCATGGGGCCCCATGGATGCCACCGCTACAAATACTGATCAATAGTTGTGTAACAGCTTACGATCTTAATTTATCATACCTTGACATTGGCAAAATCATCGATCGTCACCGATGGAGCCATAACCTCAAAAATTGAATTGAAATCAGAATCAAAATTACTAGCAAATGCCTGCGGCTTCGCTTGAAGTTCGGCTAGTGTCCCATGAGATCTTAGTAGGTACCAGGGATTTCAGGAGATTTTGATTGAAGTGAGTCTTATGTTTGCGGAAAGTAATTTTATGCCATCCCACACTAGGAATTATTCCTCTATCGTGTGTGTTTACAAACTTTTAACTGTCATACACAAACAGCCAGACTAAAAACAACCATATATACGTCATGCAAATATTTTTTTCGTCTTGAAATCGAAATCTTTGCAAGTTGCGCCGTTAAAAAAATTAAAATAAATAAAATCTTTACTTAGTAGTAAGGCAAGATCACAAATGTAGTAAGAGTTGTCGAAGTTTTAACACAAGTATGGTTTTTTCTAGTACTCGATTTACTAGTAGGAAAATTCAAGTACCTATTCTACATTTTACTTTATCATCTTATGAGAAAAAAACAACAACAGCGTTTATCAGTCGCTGTTGCATTATCAAGTACGAGTCTTGCCGAAATCATAATCGGAATATTATCTTCAAGAAACTTATCTTTGTTTTTTGTATTGTGAACTTAGCACTTCGAATCTTACTTTGAGTGGTAATATATAAAATAAAACATACAAACTTTATGTCGTAAACTATTCAAAATGTGGCGATTAGTTACAGTACTGTTATGTGTGTATGTAGTGTTAAGTAATTGCGATGAAAGTGAGTGGAGACAAGTGCGCATAAAACAAGGAGAAGTGCGAGGTCGCAAGGACCCTGGTGGTGGACTGTACACCTTCTACAACATACCTTACGCCACAGCACCGACGGGAAAAAACAGATATAAGGTATGGGTTTTTGTGCCTCTTGATGGAAAGAATTTCTCATAATTCCTTCTAGAATTTGGAAAAGAAAATGAAATTAAGCTCATACTACCTCATTGTATTTTCCAGGCTCCTAATCCACCACCAATGTGGTCAGACCCGCTAGAAGCAGTTGACAGAGGCATCATGTGTATACAAGCTCGCACACCATTCATAGATATGTCTTCTAAAACAATGCAAGAAGATTGTCTCGTTGCAAATGTTTATGTCCCCGACACTGAAGATAAGAACCTACCTGTTATAGTATATGTTCATGGTGGAGCATTTGAACTTGGATTTGGAAACCTTGTTAGCACTAAGGACCTAGTCAAGACCAAAAAAGTAATCGTGGTGAACTTCAATTACCGCCTCGGAGCACACGGATTCCTGTGTCTAGGCACGAAGGACGCTCCAGGAAACGCCGGACTAAAGGACCAGGTAGCACTTCTCCGCTGGGTGAAGAAGAACATCGCTAGCTTCGGAGGCAATCCTGATGACGTCACCATTGCAGGTTATAGTGCTGGCTCAGTCTCTGTAGATTTGCTAATGCTCTCAAAGTCTGCAGAAGGACTATTTAATAAAGTAATTCCAGAAAGTGGAGCCTCTGTAGCTTCAATCGCAGTACAGGTAAATCCCCTCGAAAATGCTAAGGAATTCGCAAGAATGTTAAACTTTACTGACGTAGATGACTTTCAAGCTTTGGAAGAGTTTTACAAAAATACTCATCTAGAAACACTCCAAAAGAGCACATTTTTAAACAGAAAAGATTCGACCGTAGTTTTTTCGCCATGTGTTGAACGGAAAGACACCGTTGGAACATTTATCGATGAATCACCAGTTGACATAATAAAGGGTGGTAAATATAAAAAGGTTCCCCTTTTGGTCGGCACCACAAACATGGAAGGATCATTACAAATACCTAATATTCAAAAATTTAAGGTTGATATGAATGAGAAGTTCTCCGATTTCTTACCTGCAGACTTACAATTTGAAAGTGAAGAAGAGAAAGAAGCAATTGGGAAAAAAAGTGAAAGAGTTTTATTTTGGTGACCAACCGGTAGGAGAAGGCACAATCTTGAGTTACCTGGATTATTTTGGTGATATAACTTTTGGCTATCCTACATTCAGATCTATTAAACTGCACGTAGAAAATGGACATGACCAAGTATATTTGTATGAATATTCTTTCGTGGATGACAGTACTCCTGTGATTCCTTTCACGGATGTTCGTCGAGCTGAACATTGCGCTCAGACGATGGCTATTGCCGACGGAGCTGAAGACAACTTATTAGAAGAATATAAACAAATGAAAGCAACTATCAGAGAAATGTGGCATAACTTTGCTTTTCTCGGGTAAGCTAAGGTCTTTATTTTATTTTATTCATATAACTTACGTTTGAATTATGATGGAGCCTACCACGCATACCTAGAAAAAGTTTTTAAATCGGACCTTGAGTATAAACCGGTTGTAAGTTTACTAATTTAATTTCTGGTTTCTTACTTCCGTGAATTAAGACTTACAACAGTCTCAACTTATGTTTGGTCTTGGCAAGCACGCCCAGATGAAACTGGAACTCCGTGCACCGACGGAACATGGTAAAAACTATTATTGGAGTCAGACTTCAGCAGGATGGTAATAATGGCCAACCAGGCAGCCCTGGTGAGCCCTACCTACCACAGCCAGTCGAAACGCTCAGCCCGTCACTGCAGGTTACAAAGTAGCCCCTGATGGTGTTGCCCCGGGTGAACCACAAGGAGGTGGATCCCTACCACCCCTAAATACATAGGATATTGAAGATAACTGGCAAAA